>CM060928.1:662276099-664937765 GCA_030765085.1 Allium cepa | reverse complement strand
ATAGATGGTGACGAGGATACTTAATAACAAAATCTCTCTTCTAGAATTTGTTACCGTCAAAGATTGGCGAAAACAAGAAGTCCTCGAAACCAAACCGAAAACTAATCAGATAATTCAGCCTCGGCTTAGAGGAATTTGCCATCACTCGAAGTATGGCGACGATGATAAGTATTGATAACCTATTTAAGGACCGACTAGATCAGTCGGTCCCGACTTGTAGGAATATGCCATTTCCTAAAGATTGGCGATGCTAAGGAGAAATCCATAGAATGGGGCCATCGATACACTGGCTTTCAAAGGCAAAAGTAGGAGCTCGATCGAGACTTTAGCTTTACCTTCTAGAATTTGACATCGTGAAAAGACTGACAACATCAGAAAGGAACAGTCTTTTAACCTTTAGGAATCTGCTGTTGCTTGGATATTGGCAATGCTAGGAAGATGTAATCACCAGCCTTTACGAATTCTATTGTTCCTTAGAAAAGGCAACTCCAAGGAAGGATAAATGGAATCACATAATTCTTGTGCTAGTTTATAGAGATCAAAACTAATGCCTGATCAAACTTTAACGAAAACACTAGCAACCGAGCAGGGCACGCTCGGTCGAGAATAGGTGAAGATAGTTGCAGAAAGTTGAAGCAAAGTATTATCGGGCTTTCCCGATCCAAGACCATGATCGAGGAAACGTGATTGGGCTAACTCATACTAATGCCTAGATTTACAATAGAAAATTCCATAGATAGAACTTATTTCACCATGGAAACATATGATCGAGGGGTGAATATTACAGATAATGTTCCTCGACGATAGGAAGCAATGCAGAACTTGGACTATTTGCAATGAAAATCGGCAAAGGGAAATTCAACCCAATTCATCAGGGACTTGTTGTCGCCAGGAGATAGGTGACGATATAAAGGAATAACCACATAAGGATTGATGGGATTATTCCACCCCAACTTGTAGGAATCGACTGTTGCCCGAAGGCAGGTAACATCAAGAAGGATGCTTGGAATAGAACAATTCATGCATTAGTTTCTGAAGATCGAAATAAGTGAATGATTGAACTCCCACAACAATGCTAGTAACTAAGATGGACACTCTTAATCAAGAATATGCAAGGATAATCATAATAAAAACTAAAGCTGGCATCGTTGGGTTTTACCGACCTAGGAATAGGATAGGGCATACATACTTAGATTGGAGAAATTGGATAATTTTCCTCACAACATTCAGCTACTACTAGTGCACAGAATCAGCCATTTTGAAAAACAAGTTTCATGAATAGGGTTTAGTTCACAACAAAGATCATAGAATAAGGGAATGGACATCCTAACTACTGCTCTAAGACAGCAAGGAGCAGCATGGAGCTAGGATTCTTCATGACTAATATTAGGTTAAAAGGAACAAGAACTATGTAAAGTGAAAACAAAGAGTACACTATATGACTAAAGGAAGACTGACAGGCCAACAATTTTCAGGAGATCCCTATTTGCTCTTCCCTCTTCGTCTAAGACCATAAAGCCATGTACTCATTTAGTGGATGATTTGGATTTAGTAGAAGCTCTGTAAGACCAATTGTGCCTTGTAATCTAGTCGTGGTTGATCATCTAGGCATAACATGAATAGAAGGCGAAGCTTGAGCTGTGGAGGACCCAATTTTAGGAGGAGTGGACATACCATCACCAGACTTGAAACACGGTGATAGGCAAGTCATCCTAAGAATGGAAATTTGGCATCAACATGATCACATATGTTTTATTTGAAAATTAAAACTCATGTGACCAACGCCCGGAGTCCAAAGAATATCAACGTGTGTCGACTAATTAGATTTCAAGCATTGACCGATGTAAGCGAGAAGTGTTAATCCATGCAATAGGAGTCATGTGTCTTGTATGCTACGAATGGACCATCCTGTATAGATAGCTAGCTCATGCTAGAAAAATGAGCTATATCATATAGTGATATTATATGTCGGAACTTACCCATCATCGATGAATAATTGATAACGGAGCTACTGTCCGGAGCGATATGGAATTTTTTTTCCAAGAATATATAAATGAAGCAAAAGGAAAAGCATAGCAATGGAATCATCCAACATGACCGTTCCTAAAGCGAAGCATCTTATAGGAGCGTAAATGGAAATACTAGAACAGCTATGCATTGATAGGATTTAGCAGAAGAAAGAGAGTCGGACATGTCTCCAAAGCGGCACGAATATGAACTAAGACAAGCTTGAGGTCCATTATAGGTCGAACACAACCCAAATCTCAATAATCTTCACTAAGAAGCAGTCGGTTGCTCCACCACCATAATCACTATCGCTACAACAATTGCCATTCCCCCGACTTTGGATAAATTTCACTTGATGGCAAGGGCCAAAAGCTGAAACGGGGGCAACAGAAAAGAAAAAAGTGAAAATAATGCACATCGAAGAGAAAGCATGCTCATCTAAGGCATGGAACGATCTCTAAAGCGTAGATCTTGTCCTTAGCACAAAGAATGAAGAATGGTATTTTAATTATTTAAAATGGTTGAAGGAATGTATATTGGACAAAAGCAATGCTTCTAAGAAGTTTCTAAACAACTGTCTAGATTTAGGGGATGGCAAATTAGAACCTATCTTAATCCAAAGCATGCTTTGTTTTCAACGAAAGCATATTCTAGGGTATAGTGTTAAACGAATTTTTGATCAAGACGGTTTGAACCAGAAGTTAGAAAGTCAAAATGATGAAAAATGATTGAACGACTTTGAAAACATCATAAAGAGGCAACAAAATGGAAATATCAGAAAATGAGCAAAAAAAGTTGACTTGAGTTTTTCAACCTAGCGCTTGGATTCGGACTCGAGTCATACTTAAGCTGAACCTAGGAAAAATGAAGGAATATTCGAGTTGAAAAACAACTCGGTACTGAGTTGTTTTTCTTGGGTCCAACTTACAAAACTCTCAGGCCGGTCTCCAAGCAATCTTCATTGAGTATAACTCAGGTCCGACATACAGAACTCTTAGGTTAGACTCTAAGGAATTGCCACTAAGTACATATCTCGGTACCGAATCAGTTAACTCAGTACCAAGTTATTTCTCTCGAGTTCGACTCACAAAACTCTTAGGTCAGACTCCAAGTAATCGTTACTGAAAAGAAATAGGGTCAGACACACAAAACTCTCAGGCTAGACTCAATGCAATATAACTTGGGTCTGACACACAAAACTCTCAGGCAGACTCCAAGCTCTCCACCCTTTAGACGTAGCCAAGAAAGACGAAGACGAAACGACTCAAAAACTTGAGAAAACACTTAGAAAAGCTAGAGAAGTGCTTGGGAAATTTTCATCCCAAAATGAGCCAAGAAAATAAGTCGGCGTCGACCTATTTAGCTCTGGGCCTAGTTGTTTCTACCATTCAAATTTTCACTTCAACTTCATACGAGTTATTATCTACCTCTTTCAAATGGGACCAAGTGATTTTCTAGAGTCTCGAATGACTAATTCTGAGAGTTAGAGAGATGACAGCTAAAACGGTAAGCGATGAACAAATGATCACCAAAACCAACCAACAATCGAGGAAAGTAACATGGAACACATTAACATGGAGTTAGAAGGATGATGCAATGGAGTACGGGTTATTTTCAATTAAGGAAATAACTCAGTACTGAGTAATTTTGATAACCCAGGGGGCTTTATGACTTCTCATGTGACTTTGGGCCAATGTATGGACTCTGTTGCAAGTGGACTTCTGACCCAAAATGCATATTCCCTTATAATACAAACTGTAGAGCAATCAAAATAGGATCTTCTCCCTACTCATTCTTCTTTACTTTAGATCTGGGACTTTATTTATCTCCACCATCTTCCTCCCTCACAATAGTCACCAAGGCAACTACTCTTGGCAGTTCTAGACCTTAGGACCCATCAACTTCTTATACTTATGGTCTTAAAGTGGACGTAGGCTAGAGATCGTCGAACCACTATAAATTTTTGTATCTCTCTGCTCCATTTATCTTATGTTCATTAATATTTACTAAATCTAGGTCTCACGGGTTCCTACAACCTATTCTTAGGTGTTGATCCATTTTTGGCGTCAACGGCTATTATTATGGCTTGTCTTATTTGGTCTCTTAAATGATCACTATAGTTCTAGTGCTTCATTTCATGATGGCTCGAAAGTCCTATAATAGCTCTGATAAATGACACACGATGGCTCAATATATTACATAATGGTTCTAATGAACGTCTCATAATGAATTTAATTAATTACCTCACAATGACTCTCACGATGACTCTAAGAAATGATTTACAAATGCTTTGATGTATTACTTCATGATAGCTCTCAATGCTTTATATCTTGATGGTTCTATGGGAACACCCCACAATGACTTCTTCGTACCTCGGCAACTTTATAAGTTCCTTGTGATGGCTCTACTTACTCGTCTTCATAATAGTTTTAGGAGATTCATCATGATAGCTATGAAACTTCACGATGGTTCTAACATTTTCTTCACGATAGCTTCAATATTTCATTTTTTGATGACATTAAGGAATGCTTCGTAATGGCTTCTATTTAGCACACAAAGGCTCTACATGAAGGCATCGATCAGTATACGAAGGCTTTGAAGGTTACTGTGCTATAGTATCATGTAATATGGATGCATTTATAAACTACTTATGTGGAATATAAATAAGTAAATAAATAAAGCAGTAAAGTAAATGGCACTGGAGATTTTTATACTGGTTCAAATTTTCCATTCTACGTCCAGCCCCAAATTCCTTCTAAAATTAAATTAGCAACCCTCACTTAACCCGAAGGAATAGGTTTATACCGCCTGAGCAACCGAACATGATTTCTACCTCCTAAACAACCGAATGTAACTTCTACCGCTTGAGCAACCGAACATGACTTCTTTACAAAAAGTGTCTAACTGCAATATGCTCTTTAAATAGCACTGATAAGTCAATAAAGTATCACCTTCCTATAATCTTCTCCTTTATGATATATAGTGTAATGTTCTTGAAGAATGTGGAAGATAGAGTAAACAACGATTAGAGATTGTATGTGTTTTGAGTGCAAATGGTAAATAGAGAATTATAGTTAAGAAATCAAGAAAATCAATAATCAGTTAAATGTTTATTGGATTCTAGACTTTAATTGTAGAATTTTTAAAGTTGAAATCTTTGATGAATATGAGCGATGAAAAGGAACAGATGCAACCCTTAAATTAAACGATGTTTCTCTTTGTCGAAGAGAAGTATCCCTTTAAAAAAATAGCCGTTATCGATAACCAGCCGTCTGAATTTTTCAATTCAGCCACCTTAATCCACTTAATTTCGATGCAGTAAGTAAATAGGCCAATTTAGGTAAATTAAGTCGTATAATTGTCTTCATTCAGCTAGCTGAATCTTCATAAAATTTATGATTTGATTCAGCATTCAGTCGTCTGAATGGAGACATTTAGTTGGCTGATTTAAGCCTAAAATGAGCATTTTCATAGTTTTGTGCATGTATCGGTGTATATATCATAGTGGAGAGATTTTAACATAATTCTAATGTAATATACAGACTCTAAACAGATGTATAACAAATTCATAGCTTTGTGAATTCAAATCTTCATTAAATCTCCTGCATAAATGGTTAGTGCACAAGAATATTGACTTATATAATTGTCAAAATCAAAACATTGAAAATTGAGGTTCTAACAGGCTCCTTCGTTTATTGATTCGTTCTTGGGATTTAGGCACAACATGTAGGATCGATTTCACCCTAGAGGGGGAGGGGGTGAATAGGGTAATGCTATCAATTATAAAAATTTATCGTGGAAGTTTGTATAAAATTACTTCAATGCAGATATATCAGAATAATAACAACACAGATAATAGCAGAATAATAAATACAGAAATAGAACGACACAGAATTTACCCAGCTTTGGCAAAATCCTGCCTACGTGTTGCCCCCAAGGTTTCTACTAGAAATTAAGAAGTCAGACGCTTACACACGTAAACTCGCGACACCCGCTATCGACTAGCCTTAACTCTACGCTCAAAACCCTGCCACAACTCAGCCACTGAGTTGCGAATTCTTGAACTACACCACTTCAGTTCGTACCCTTGTCACACCACTAGACAATACACAAGTTTAAAAGGAAAAAAATACAATTTAAAAATAATTTTAAACAAAACAAAACCCTAATTAAAAATTATAAGCATTATATAATTATAAACCTAAAACAAATAAAAGGCCGGCCCAAAATATTCTTCCTCCTTTTCTTTTATCTCTACGTCGGCCCGTTCCTTTTTGTTTGTGATAATGGCGGCTCTTTTAGCTCGTTCATTCATTCCTATGAAATTAGGGATTCATGGAATTAGTGAAGCCGACTAGTTGCTGTCGATTTACAATGCCATTCCTCTGATTTGCTTCGGCAATCGACTGTTCCTTGGTTCGAACACGGCTTCAATTCCTTGATCGAGTTCGTTTATTTGGTATGTGATTTTTGCTTTTCTGTTTTTCTTGTTAGCTTACTTGAACTCGATGATTCGAGTTATTGATTTAATTTTGCTCAGTTGCTACTTGAACTCGAATGCCTTTGTTTGCCGATGATGTTCATCGCTTATAGGACCCCTGTATTTTCGTTCGTATATAATTATTTGAATTCGCCTGTTGATTTATCTCGGCCACTTGATTTTGGTTGAATGATTATGATGATTTCTAACTTCTTCAATTCGTATATTTTTTCCTTGGTCATCATGGTTTTGTGAATTTGCTGATTCCTTGATTTCCAAGGCTCTGACTTCGGCCTTCGTGGTTAAATTGTTCTAATTTTAGTTTTCTGCTTCATCTAGTTTTTCAACATCACCTGACTTCGACTTGTACCTTATTTACTTGCGTCCTTGATATTTGATGCATTGTGGTATTATGCATTTCATCTTGTAACTGTGTCACGGTGATGCATCAAGTTATTGTGTTTGAAACTCGAACTCTGTTGTTTCATCATTGTCGTTGCTCTTTTCACTACAGAAGGTTTTGGTTCATTTTCATGTGTTGTTTGTTTACCACTTGGTTAAGCCTTTCTTGTGTGGTCAGTTCCACTTGCTGTTCTGGTTTGATGTACTTCATTGAGTTGCTTTGAGTCTGTGCATTTGTTTTCATTTGCTTCGAGATAGTTTCAGTTGCATTATGTCGGGTTGGTCTTGTACCATTTGAGTCTGCACTTGCATTATCTCTGACCCTTTGGCACACAGTCTTCATTTCTATTTGGTTTGTATCAAGTCAGTTGTGTTCCTGGATTTCTGTAGTTCACTGTATTATGGTTCGATGCACTTATAGTCTGAGTACAGTTGTATATTAATCCATTAATGATAATGTTTACTGCACTATGTAGTTGATAGCCTCGATCCTGTTGATAATCTGTAGTGTTGTATTGGTCTAGTTCACCTTAAACTTCATGTAGAGGTTGCACTTGGTCTGGCCACTGTTTCTATCTTGCACTGTCCATCATTGCATTGTATGCTCCATGTATTCATGTAGTCTGGTCATTCATTATATATGCATTCTAAATCTTATGTTTTTGTCTGGAGATGATATACTGGCTCGAATTTGTCTTCGAGTATATTGATGTTGGGTTCATTTTTTTCTGTTGGGTCTTGTTGTAGTTTCATTCATGTATATAATATATGCGTAACACTGCTCTGGTCTATATGCATTAGTGCTCGTGTATATGATGCATGTTGTGTCTGCATTGACTTCATGTAGCATTTGAGGTTGCTGTGCACTGTGATTGATTTGCTTTGTGTTTGGAATGCTTGGAGTCTTTGTACATTTACATAGTATTTGACTTGAGTTTCATTGATGTATGTGTCTGTCACACTGTTTTGTTTACATGTGCACTGTTTTGATTTCGAGTCTTGTTCATGGCTTTGCTGGTCAGTTCATTGATACTTGCATATGTACTTGGATGGTTTGAACTTGATGGTTGGACCTAGAGCTTATGACGTGATTTTATTTGTATTGCATTTGAGTTGAACCCGGCTTTTCATTTGGGTTTGACCTGTGCTCACCTATCCTTGTAATTTTATCAAGTGTATATATCGCTGTGCGCAGCCTTGTGGCATGTACAGTGATACACTATGCAAGTCACAAGCTGTTCGTGTATGATGAATTCAAATTTAAATGATGACGAACAACCCAAATAACTAAGGCAAATATTATTTTCAAAAATACATTTTTATTTTACACAACAAGCATATCTCCTTTTCAATTTTACTGCGTCAGTGTTTATTTTTGCAGATGCTCAGATGCTGGATTCAATCTGGAATAAAGTTGAAGATAAATACGAGTGAATGAGCGATATGTAGTGAGGTGTATTTGTAAACTAGATATTGTGATGTAATCGAAATTGTATTGTCATTGAATTTGTGTATATATATAGTGAGAGTTCAAATTTGTACTATTCAAAATTGTTATAAATATTTATTTGAATAAAATATCTGTTTGAATTTAAATACCGTGTTATTTATTTTATTCAGCAAATATTTATTTAATTATGTGAAAAATAAGATAGTACATTAACAAATACATTTAAATGAATATATATATATATATATATATATATTATCATCAAACAAAAATCATATACTCACATATTCAACCATCTCCTCCTTTTGATGATAACAAACAAATATTTAAGATTTTGAATTTGTTAAATGTATTTGATCATTCAATTTGCTCACCATATTTGAATGCTTCCTCTCTACACAAAGCTCCCCCTTTATATATGCATACAATTAAACATATGCAAATGTGCCTAGATGCAAATAGAAAATATTTGACCTTTACTTGTTTTTATTTGACAAAATCTTAACTTTTCTCTCCCCCTTTTGTTATCAGCAAAAGAGTAATAGTGTTAGGAAAATAGAGATAAAGTGATAGATATTAATACAACATTAAAACTCAATCGAATATAAATATTAAATTTCAATAAAAAAATCATACAAAAATCATAAATACTCTGTTAGGCGCATATTCCACTTTTAGAATGATGGGAATGAATGTCATCATATAAAACCATATAGTTGTGTCTATTTGTGATATATTTATATCATGAATTTGAATATCTACTAACTATGCATAACCGTTAGGACTTTTAAATGAGATTAGTAGTATTCCAATTTTATATTTAAAAAATGAATTTAAGTATCTTCTAACCACGCATAACCCTGAGGACTTTTAAATGGGATTAGAATCAACTTGCTTATCTAATAATCAATTTTTCTGATATGCGTTCCATACATGCATAACCGTAAGGACTTTTAAATGAGTATGGAAGCACACAATCAAAAATTCCAAGTAGTTCACCCATGCATAACCGTGAGGACTTTTAAATGAGAGTGAATACTTTGGTTTTTTATATTATTTTATTTAAAAAATATATAAAGTGAAAAACGAATGATTCCTATTTATAGTACCACATATTGACAAACTATATTGAATTTTGATGAGTGATGGTCGTTAGAAATATGATAGAAATAAAGATGATCATGGAATTTTTACCAAAAAAAGTTTTTATAATTCTTGTTCAATTTTCTAAAGAAATTTACTAAATATACCATCTCAAGTTATAATATATGATTAATATCGAAACTCATCACTTTTTCAATCACTATTTATCTTTTCGATAATTAGTAGGGAGTCAGATTAGTCAATGTAATCATTTAAAATCAAATTCAAAAATAATTATCAAATCAAATTTTCAAAATGACTAATTTGAAACAAGGTCAAAAAATGATTTACTAGAAGGGGTTTTATAAGAAAAATGTCTCCTTTTTGAAAATTATTTGAAATAAAAAATATGCAGATGTTTTCTTTGAAAAACGATGTAGTTACTAAATGTCTCAACATAAATCATGTTCCACTAGTAATTTTTCTATCAACTAGATTACCAATGTAATCTGCATCTGAATTTTTCTTTCACTCAAGATTATTATTAATTGAAAGTTTAGACCAGACCGTGAAGTTGCAACAATTTCTTGAAGACCTTTTTGAATGAAATTCTTTTCAATTTTAATTGAAGTCGTGTAAATAAAAAAAACTGTGAATATAAAGTGTAAGGACCTGATTCTTCGTCGCTCGAAAACCAACATCAATACGTCCACTGTATCAACTGCCGAGCAATCGAATGCCGAAAAACCGAATTCTTAGGGTTTAAGAAGAAGAAAAAGATAGAAAAAGAAAGAAAGAAAGAAAAGCAACAGAACAATATCAGAATCTCACAATGGCAGCGGAACAACATACAATAGATAAATGAATAATCTTTAAACAAAGAACTAAATTAGTTATTACGTCACATCACATCACATTACATTACATTACATCATCAGAGTGTACAACAACAAACAGCGGAAAAGAAATACTATATACTAGTTTGATACGCCATGCCCTCCAGCTTGCTTCCAGATCTCTACAGCAACTCTCGAATTCCAGAATGACCTGATAACCTGACTCTAGACTGCCCGTATGGAAATTGGTGGGCACCCAGAGTTTAGGAAGTAAAACAATAAACTCTAGGTCAGTCATGGACTGGTGTGACAACTTAAAACAGTTTGTCTTTAAAACAAAGAACAGGATGATTTTAAAATAGATTCACAATGCTTTTAAGAAAATGAGATTACCATAAGGCCTCCCGCACACACACACAATGCAAACGCAGAATCAGAGGAGATTTCTCCTTATGATAGTCAAAGATTCTTGATACGCATTAAAAAGAAACATTTGATATTATTACTAGTGCATAGTGCAGAAAACATTTCGAAAGTAAAGATATAAATCATAGCCAGCATAGGCATTTCGCACTTATGCCTACTATAGCCACCATGTTCAATAGCAGGTTACCGCCACATTCCATGGCAGGTTATACAACTAAAACCGTACAAGGCTTGTATTGTTTCTTTGGATTTCCAACAAATGGTCAGGCTAAGGATCTTCCTACTACCACATGGGATCGCCTCTTGCGGGACGTCCCGAGAACCTAATCGGATCTCTGCCAACACAAGGCCGGGCTACCTCTATAACTAGGTAACTACTACTCGAGTATGCCACTCCGCGGTCCTTTGGGACCTTTATCCGAGGGCCCTCTATCACCAAGCAACAACCACATAGAAAAATAAGATTGGAGCAACCACATAGGTTAAGCATCAGGGCTCCATACCTGACACCACCCTTTTCCAGAAGGGAATGACATACCCTAAAGGGCACAACCCTCATAAACTTGCCGCATATTCCTGTTTCGACCATTTCCGGGGTGTAAGGTCTGACGAAGTCTCGTCCACAAAGCTACGCTTTTTCACAAATTCATGCTTTGACCAACAAATGATCAATAAATAATCATCACACAGCAACACTCAGCATGCCACATTACCAAATTTGGAATATATCGCTGATAACTTCAACTACAAAACCTCTGAACTCATACGTTTCAGAGAAGGGTGTTAAGCTAAGAGAATAAATTCTCCGCCACCAATAGAATTGTATTTGAAAGAAATCTGCTTTATATCTCAAAATGTAATGTCAGACACGTAACCATACAAGTCTGTTCCGGGCTCGAACAGAGCCGAAGGCACTTCAAAAGAAGCCATAGGGGATTTATCGCGGTATATGGGATTTATAAAATACTAATTCCATTCCAATACGGAATATCGCGGTATATGGGATTTATAAAATACTATCTGCTATGATGTGGCGCAATAGGGTCTCATCCGCTATATAATGCGGGAAATCAACTCCAAATACATATATAATACCAATTCCATACAAGTTGTAATTATGGCGGTATATGTTTTTAATAAATAACATCCTCTTAATATACGACGCATAGGATCTATTTCAATACAACAAATAATAATTATCATCCAATCACACAATTTTAAATCTAACTATTTAAAATTTAAATTGAAACAATTCGATTGAGTGAGAAGTTCTCACCTTGAGTTTTCGATAATAGTTGTAGCGTTTTATTTCGAATAAAATTAAACGTGCATTTAATTTTACCCGAAATTATCGCTAGCTCGAAACGACTCCAAACCAGCTCCATTGCGTAGTGCTCGATGAAACGAACTCAACGCAATTCATTTCGTCACAATCCGACCTCTTATCAAAGAGATATTTATTTTTAAAGTTTACACAATTTATATATTATAAATTTTACAACTTTTATTTTATTTTTATACCCAAACAGATCTGGGCCGCACGTTTTGAAAGATGAAATCACGACCGAACGCAGCCGAACCCATAGCCGCCCTCCAATCTTCAATTATTACGCCACCACCGACGTGCTATAGGATGATCGAGCTCCACCACTGCGAAGCTCCACCCCGCCACAACCTTCGGTCCCTATGCCTTGAAGCTCGGCTATGATTTTAGCCTTGAAAACCGTGTGCAACCCCAAACGAACGCGAGCAATTTCCCCTTCGTACCATACTCGAAAATGCATCATCACCATATGGATTTGTAGCTCTCATTTAGCTTTATAATTTTGTAGTTGGATGATTTTGATAATTGTTGACGGATTGTGAAAAATTAAGGGAAGAAGGAACGACGTTTTCGGCAATTGAAATTAACATAGGCGGCGGCTGAAGCTAACTCTAGTTTGTTTTGCAAATTGAAATAAGTGTGGTCCTTATATAGAAAATATCACAAAACACTAATCATCCCAAAATTTTCAAACTCCAAATCTCGCGTGGTGACCGACGTTTCTAGGGTTTACCCTGCGTTCCAGACACAATGGAATAGGTTTCAGAGGCTAATTCGATCATTTGTGCGAGTTACGGAAATGAACGATCAATTTTAAATTAAATCGATTTAAACTAATTTCTATGCGTTTTGGCTTACCTCGGACAAACGGTAAATCCGATTGACACGAGATTTGAAACCTTACAATAATAAAACATTACGGATCCGATGAAACTGGTTTCGTCGAAATCCAAGACTGTTTGAAAAATGCCTATTTTAACTCGTCAATTAAATATTAAAATATTCAATTTTCACAATTTAACTTTTAATTCAATTTTAAAAGTTCTATAACATCATCCTAACTCCAATATGATTTAATTAAATTTTACAAATCAATTTTTAATCATATGAAACCCAATTTCCAATTATTTCTGAAATTTTCAATATTAAACTATCGATTTAATTATCCAATTAAATCAGATATTCGAAATAAAATTTATTCGGCTTACAAATCTTACTTATTAAGATTTAAAATCAACTAAATATACAAATTTTAATTGACAGAAATCCTGGGTCGTTACAAACTTTCCCCCTTAAAAGAATTTCGTCCTCGAAGTTACCAAGTGAGAAAAGTTACAGAATCCATTAACCTTTCAAAACAAATCGTTCAAGTTAAATTTTCAATTCATTTAAGTGTTTAACTTTCTCAATATCCAATAGTTAACTTCTTTCAACAACTTTACTAAGTTTCCAAATCCAAACTTAGTTTTCAAAAAAATTCCAATTTTCTCAAAAATATTCTAACGCTTTAAATTTTCGGAAAATTTCGCCAGAGTCTCCTTTGCGCGGCTCGATCCAAAAAAAATGACAGTATATATATCATAAATATACATCTCAAGTGATGAGGCATCCCGTAGGGAAAAAAGTGTAAAAGTACGATATTTAATCCGAGATATGTACCTTATATATTATTAGCGAGCATATACGGCTAATATAGCGCGAAAGCGAGCTCCAAATGCGAAGCAAGCGCAATCCGCACCACTAAACACTCAACAACCATGAGAAACATGCATATATGGAAGTAATATCAATATACAACATATAGCAACATAACAACTACATGTGCCAACATAGCAAATGCAACAAAAGCAACAAATGCAACAACTATCATCCAATTAACATTCAACAAATCCATAACCAAATCAATGTAAATTTACTTCTCATTAATATTCAATAAATTGGTTTTCCAATTTAAATCACATTTGATTCATTAACATTGGATTTACTAACTTTCATTTATTCGTTTCCAATTAGTTTACATTCACTAATTAAATTCACATTAATTCACTTTCAATCTGAATTCAATTCAATTCTATTCAAATTTATTTACTTCCAATTTGGATTCAATTACACAGCTTCCAATTTTCCTTAATTCAATTTCATTAACACTTAATGAATTAAATAAAATCAACTAACAATCATATAACAAACAATGCATATCCAACATTACCAAATTTATTTACTTCTCTTACATTCATTATCCCATATCAATTCTTTTACATTCGATTGATTAGTATTTCATCCATTTGTCAATTCAATTGCTAATTCCTTTAACAATATAAGGTTGAATTTCATTTATATAACTCAAGTTCATATTCATCACTTCTCTTGATTAATTTACTTCGATACCAAAATCAACTTTATTCAACTTCACTTAAGTTATATTCTACATATAAATCCAATTCAGATTCCAATTCTGAAGAAAATTTTATTTAACCTTTAGCAAGTCAAATTTATTATCTCATATCACTATCAAATTCAGATTTTGTTTTGCTTAACCAAATTGTTTAACCATTTTTAACAATTTTTTTCACTTTCATTTTCTCATTTCATAAGTTATACAACTTATATTCAACAATTACCACTTGGATTTTTATTGATTCACTTATACTTCCTTTAATTTAACTCCATCCTTTAAGTTAAATTTATTCTATCAAAATTCAAATTGTATAAGTTATCAACTCATTTATCATTCCCATAAATATTTTAAATAGGATTCCAGAGTCTTTTCAACCTTTCAAAACCATTTTTGAAATCAATTCAAATTATCTTTTGAATTTCCAAAACCAAATCCATTTTTTCCAAACAACTTTCATTTAAAATAATCTGGCAGCAATTCCTCTTTTGGAAACCCGAAAATGAACACTGATGATATTGCAATCATCATCGGAATTATTTTCCAGCGACCGAAAAGAGTTTAGAGCTTTGATTTCTCCAAAACAATTTTTTCAAAATATCAAATCCTTTCAAAACACTTCTCTGGAATTTTGTTTTTAGATTATAAATCACATTTATAAATCTTTTACTTATATAATTTCACTTCTTATATATAAGATTACTTCACAAGTGTAAATCATTTTAATTATAACTTCCATACTTATAATCTTCGCTTATAAAATTTATTCTTTTACAATATGTTTCATTTAACTTATTCAAACATCTTTCAATTAACTTACATATATCTTACATTTTCAACAACCAAATAATCAATTTTATATACACTTAATAATTCTGAAAAATTATTCATTTATATATAAAATATAATCAAGGTAAATTATTTCATTTACCCAATTCAAAATGATACTATGTCGGTTTATCTCGTTTAAGAGTTTAGAAACCCCTATCGATAATATGGCGTCCCATCTACCGACCACAATTCACAAACAGCTCAACGGATAAGCAAACACAATATAAAACATTTTTATATCCACTAACAAATACGCACTCGTATCTATTATTACACTCACACTCATTCTAGAGTACTACTGACTCTATCTCTAATGAGTAATACCCAACAGAGCCAGGGTTGTCGCTTAACCATAAGCTCTGATACCGGATGTAAGGACCCGATTCTTCATCGCTCAAAAACCGACATCAATAAGTCCACTGTATCAACTGCCGAGCAATCGAATGCCGGAAAACCGAATTTTTAGGGTTTAAGAAGAAGAAAAAGATAGAAGAAGAAAGAAAGAAAAGTAACAGAACAATATCAGAATCTCACAATCGCAGCGAAACAACATATAATGGATAAATGAATAATCTTTAAACAAAGAACTAGATTAGTTATTACATTACATCATATTACATTACATTACATCATCAGAATGTACAACAACAAACAGCGCAAAAGAAATACTATATACTAGTTTGATACGCCATGCCCTCCAGCTTGCTTCCAGATCTCTACAGCAATTCCCGAATTCCAGAATGACCTGATAACGTGACTCTAGACTGCCCGTGTGGAAATTGGTGGGCACCCAGAGTTTAGGAAGTAAAACAATAAACTCTAGGTCAGTCATGGGACTGGTGTGAGAACTTAAAGCAGTTTATCTTTAATAAAGAACAGGATAATTTTAAAATAGATTCGCAATGCTTTTCAAAAAATGAGACTACCATAAGGCCTCTCGCACGCACGCACAATGCAAATGCGGAATCCGAGGAGATTTCTCCTTATGATAGTCAAAGATGCTTGATACACATTAAAAGGAAATATTTTATATTATTACTAGTGCATAGTGCATAAAACATTTCGAAAGTAAAGATATAAATCTTAGCCAGCATACGCATTTCGCACTTATGCCTACTATAGCCACCATGTTCAATAGCAGGTTACCGCCACATTCCATGGCAGGTTATACAACTAAAACCGTATAAGGCTCGTATTGTTTCTTTGGATTTCTAACAAATGGTCAGGCTAAGGAACTTCCTATTGCCATATGAGATCGCCTCTGGCGGGACGTCCCGAGAACCTAACCGGATCTCTGCCAACACAAGGCCGGGTTACCTCAGTAACTAGGTAACTACTACTCGAGTATGCCACTCCCCGGTCCTTTGGGACCTTTATCCGAGGGCCCTCTATCACCAAGAAACAACTACACAGAAAAATGAGATTGGAGCAACCACATAGGTTAAGCATCAGGGATCCATACCTGACACCACCCTTTTCCAAAAGGGAATGACATACCCTAAAGGGCGCGACCCTCATAACCTTGCCGCATATTTCTGTTTCGACCATTTCCGGGGTGTGAGGTCTGATGAAGTCTCGTCCACAAAGCTATGCTTTTTCACAAATCCACGCTTTGATCAACAAATGATCAATAAATAATCATCACACAGCAACACTCAACATGCCACATTACCAGATTGGGAATATATCGCTGATTACTTCAACTACAAAACCTCTAAACTCGTACGTTTCAGAGAAGGGTGTTAAGCTAAGAGAATAAATTCTCCGCCACCAACAGAATTGTATTTGAAAGAAATTTTCTTTATATCTCAAAATGTAATGTCAGACACGTAACCATACAAGTCCGTTCCGGGCTCGAACAGAACCGAAGGCACTTCAAAAGAAGCCCTTGCAATCCGGGTATTCACAATCCCGATTGAACTTCCCGTCGCATACGAAATCTCCATACCGTAGCTAACGGTGCAGAGACAATCGATAGGTCATCCTATCGTTTTCACAAACACCCCGTCTTCACCGTCGGTCTTCAATGCTATCCATTACGTCGTATCACTATTCGAAATGGGTAATCCGAATAACTAGCGCAATAATTTAAAAATAAGTGTAGCATTCAATTTGAATCAATTCACAACAAATAGCCACTCAAGGGTCAATATTGATAGTCGGTTATTTAACTATCAATCAATATTCACAACATAACCCGATTTCAAATAATCTTCCAAATTACTTATTTCCAAAATATACTTACAAGATATAATTTTCACACTTCAACCATCAAATCAATTTACACCCTTACAACTTTCATTTCAAAATGGTTCATTTAAACCAATTAAATAAATCCTTACCGATTTATTAAACTTACGTTCCAAATTCGTAAATTTATTTCCATACTTCAAAAATAAATCAATGTTTATTTTCAAACAAATTTCCCTTGTAAATTTCCATTGTGAATTTACATTTCCAAATATTCACCTTTTATATGATTATTCAAATCGATTTCAATTATTCACTTTCAGTTTATCTTCAAAAGATATAATCTCAAAACATTCACTTCATATTGGAAAACATTACCATACTTATTTAATAATAAGTAATTCATAAATCCATTTATTTTCAACATTTGGGAAATCTTCAATATACTTAAATCCAAATTAAGTATATATTTTATTCTATAAGGAAAACATTCTCTTAAACACATTTATTTGGGTCAAAACGAATGTTGCGTAAAATATCGTTACGACAACCCAAAATCACTAGTATAGGAATTCCAAATAAAGATAGATATATAAATCCCAATGCTATACAAAACTTTTCCTTTCGGAAACCATTTACTATAACAACAGTGTTATAGTCCACCATTCCCTTCTATTTCTCGAAAACGTCTATTTAATCAATGAATGTTGAAATCTATGATTTCAATACTTAACACATTTAAAACATCTGTAAATTGTTTAATTCTATTTAAAATATCACTTTCCCAAAATATTTCTTTAATATATTTTTCACCGTCCAAAATCACGAATATATCTCCTTTAATAATCTATAATAACTAACTTATCAAGATAAGTCGATTTCGAATTTATAAAACAGTGTTTATAAATTCCATTTATATTTGATAACAACTTCAACTTATAAAATCACTTTATTAACAAATTTTATTTATATCTCATTTAAATGCCAAAATCCAATTTATACATTAATTACTTATAAATCTTTTATTTTACAAAATCTATTCATTTTATAACTTCACAATTTGTAAATCCATGAATTTCATTAACTTATGAAATCCATTTATACTTCATTTTAATACTTATAAAAATTCGTTTTATAATTCCAATATTTTAATTTATAAATATCAATTTTATAAATCTTTTATATAAACCATTAATAATAATTCAAAAATCCAAATTTAAACCCTTTTATAAATTAATTGACTAAAAATCACATTTCGGTTATATTTCACAAAAATCATAACTTTTATAACTTTAAATATTATAACGTTTATTTATTTAAAATAAATCAATTCCATATTTTAATAAAACATATATTTTCAAAAAATCACTTTAAAACCCTTTTAAATTAAAAATCGTTACTTTAACATCTTTAAAACTTCAGAATAGGGCCAATGATGCAACAGCACCTAATAATCAATCACGGCATCCAAACATCATATATCATCATACGATAATCAACAAATATCACAATATCTGTAATCAAATAAATACTGGTGAGGAATCCAGTTGGATCCCTTCAACCTGTTTCCCTGCATCCACAGATGTTAGCACAATACCAATTCCGTTCCAATACGGAATATCGCGGTATATGGGATTTATAAAATACTATCCGCTATTATGTGGCGCAATAGAGTGTCATCCGCTATATAATGCGGGAAATCAACTCCAAATACATATATAATACCAATTCCATACAAGTTTTGATTATCGCAGTATATGCTTTTAATAAATAACATCCGCTTAATATACGGCGCATAGGGTCTATTTCAATACAACAGATAATAATTATCATCCAATCACACAATTTTAAATATAACTATTTAAAATTTAAATCGAAACAATTCGATTGAGTGAGAAGTTCTCACCTTGAGTTTCCGATAATAGTTGTAGCGTTTTATTTCGAATAAAATTAAACGCGCATTTAATTTTACCCGAGATTATCGCTAGCTCCAAACGACTCCAAATAAGCTCCATTGCGTAGTGCTCAACGAAACGAACTCAACGCAATTCGTTTCGTCACAATCCGACCTCGTATCAAAGAGATATCGATTTTTAAAGTTTACACAATTTATATAATATAAATTTTACAACTTTTATTTTATTTTTATACCCTAACAGATCTGGGCCGCACGTTTTGAAAGATGAAATCACGGCCGAACGCAGCCGAACCCATAGCCGCCCTCCAACCTTCAATTATTACGCCACCACCGACGTGCTATAGGATGACCGAGCTCCACCACTGCGAAGCTCCACCTCGCCACAACCTTCGGTCCCCACGGTTTGAAGCTCGGCTATGATTTTAACCTTGAAAACCGTGTGCAACCCCAAATGAACGCGAGCAATTTCCCCTTCGTACCATACTCGAAAATGCATCATCACCATATGGATTTGTAGCTCTCATTTAGCTTTATAATTTTGTAGTTGGATGATTTTGATAATTGTTGACGGATTATAAAAAATTAAGGGAAGAAGGAACGACGTTTTCGGCCATTGAAATTAACATAGGCGGCGGCTGAAGATAACCCTAGATTGTTTTGCAAATTGAAATAAGTGTGGTCCTTATATAGAAAATATCACAAAACACTATTCATCCCAAATTTTCCGAACTCCAAATCTCGCGCGGTGACCGGCGTTTCTAGGGTTTACCCCGCGTTTCGGACACGATGGAATAGATTTCGGAGGCTAATTCGATCATTTGTGTGAGTTACGGAAATAAACGATCAATTTTAAATTAAATCGATTTAAACTAATTTCTATGCGTTTTGGCTTGCCCCGGACAAACGGTAAATCCAATTGACACGAAATTTGAAACCTTACAATAATAAAGCATTACGAATCCGATAAAGCTGGTTTCGTCGAAATCCGAGACTGTTTGAAAAATGGCTATTTTAACTCGTCAATTAAATATTAAAATATTCAATTTTCACAATTTAACTTTTAATTCAATTTTAAAAGTTCTATAACATCATCCTAACTCCAATATGATTTAATAAAATTTTAAAAATCAATTTTTAATCATATTAAACCTAATTTCCAATTATTTCTGAAATTTCCAATATTAAACTATCGATTTAATTATCCAATTAAATCCAGATATTTGAAATAAAATTTATTCGGCTTACAAATCTTACTTATTAATATTTAAAATCAATTAAATATACAAATTTTAATTGACATAAATTCTGGGTCGTTACATAGAGTCAGCCGTAAAATAACCAAATGTATTATCATTTACAAACATTATCATTAATCCAAACTAATGCATATGAAGTAGTTCTAAGGCTCCAGAGATGCATGTAGTGTTCTCGGTATGAAAAGTATAATTGGCCAACAATTTTGAAAAAGTCAGAATCAAAATTAGCATTCATTTCTTTACCAAATAACTAGCTGAATTGAATTCAAATTATGGTGCAGATTATCAAATTTAATAAGATGAACATACCATTACCTCTTTTACCTTTACGGTATTTTTTCGTTGTTCTCTATTGTGATTCTGTCACCTTAGTACTAGGCTAAGGAATCTTTGCATTGTTGCTCGTTGTGTTCTTGGAACAGCCAAAATCCAAGTAACACTATTATTGTTCCTTGGCCTGCTACCACGCCTACATGAGAGAAGATTTTTGTGACCTGTTTGTTTTTATAGGTCCATGATTGGTAGTGGCAGCATATTTTGAAAAATAATTTTGTGGAGACCCAAAACTATTTATATATGCTCCTTTCGGCATCCAAATTTGTTTAACTTTGAGAGATTTTATATTTATTCCTTTTGGAACCTAAATTGGAATATTTTTTACGTGTTTGGGTCTATACCAACAATTATTTTGATTGTGTCCAATTTTTTTACAAATTGTGCACACGGAATTGATGTAACGATCGCGTTTTTCGACGCTCGAAAACCGACATCAATACGTCCACTGTATCAACTGTTGAGCAATCGAATGCCGGAAAACCGAACTGTTATGGTTAAAGAAGAAGAAAAGGTTAGAAGAAGAAGAAACAGAAAACAATATCAGAATCTCACAATCGCAGCGGAACAACATATAATAGATAAATGAATAATCTTTAAACAAAGAACTATATCAGTTATTACACTACATCACATTACATTACATTATCAGAATTTACAACAACAAATAGCGGAAAAGAAATACTATATACTAGTAAATACGCCATGCCATCCAGCTTGCCTCCAGATTTCTACAGCAACTCCTGAATTCCAAAATTTAATAAAACGTATATTTTCAAAAATCACTTTAAAACCCTTTTAAATTAAAAATCGTTACTTTAACATTTTTAAAATTTCAAAATAGAGCCAATGATGCAACAGCACCAAATAATCAATCACGGCATCCAAACATCATATATCAATATGATAACCAACAAATATCACAATATCTGTAATCAAATAAATACTGGTGAGAAATCCAGTTGGATCCCTCCAACCTGTTTCCCTGCATCCACAGACATTAGCACAATACCAATTCCGTTTAAAACGGAACATCGCGGTTTATGAGATTTATAAAATATTATCCGCTATTATGCAGCGCAATAGGGTCTCATCCGCTATATAATGCGGGAAATCAACTCCAAGTACATATATAATATCAATTCCAATCAAGATGGAATTATCGCGGTATATGTTTTTAATAAATAACATCCGCCTAATATACGGCGTATATGGTCTATTCCTATACAACAGATAATAATAATTTATCATTCAATCATACAAATCAGCACAATCAATCAATTTTAAATCTAACTATTTAAAATTTAAATCGAAACAATTCGATTGAGTGAATTCTCACCTTGGTTTCAATTTCCAGCTTTTTATTTCAAATAAAATTAAACACACGTTTAATTTTTACCCGAAATTCAAACTAGCTCCAAATGACTCTAATCTAGCTCCATTGCGTAGTGTTCGTCCATACGAACCCAACGCAATTTGTTTCGTCAAATTCCGACCTCGTATGAACCAGATATCGCGTTACAAAGTTATACGAATTTTAATATAAATAGATTTACAACATTTAACTTATTTTTATACCCAGACAAATCTGGACCGTGCATTTCATCAAAGCAATCACGGCCACACTTCTTTCATCTTCTCCACGCGACAATGCCCAGGCGAAACCGTGCGTTACAAACCCATAGCCGCCCCTATGCCCTAATTCACTCGACCACATACGACGACTTCTGCATCGATCAGCAAGCACCACTTCGAAGCCAACGTCGAGCACTACACTCGGCTGCAATATGGTGGAGCTCGGCCCCATCTTTGCTGTGCAAAATGACCTACAACGTGCGACCTTTGAATGCAATTTGCCGTTGATCGGCGACGTATCTTTCGATCATAGTCGTTAGTTACGTATCCCTCGACGTGCTCTAGAGTTTTGTAGTTGAACACTTCGCGTAAAAGTTTGTAGATTGGAAGAAAATTGAGGAAGAAAGAAACAAGTTTTCAGCCATTGATAATAGGGTGGCGGCTGAAGCAAGAAACCCTAGGGTTTTTGTTTATCTTTGCAAATGAAAACATAAAGGTCCTTTTATAGAAAATTGCCCAAAACACTATTCATCCAAAATTTTCCGAACTTCAAACGAAGCGTGCCGGCTGACGTTTCTAGGGTTTAACCCACGTTCCGAACATAATGGAACGTGTTTCGGAAGCTAATTTGGTCATTTGTGCGAGTTACGGAAATAAACGATCAAATTAAAATTAAACCGATTAAACTAATTTCTATGCCTTTGGGTTGCCCCGGACAAACGGTAAATACGATTGACACGAAATTTGAACCTTACAATAATATAACATTACGGATCCAATGAAACTGTTTTCGTCGAAATCCGAGACTATTTGAAAAATGGCTATTTTAACTCGTCAATTAAATATTAAAATATTCAATTTCCATAAATTAACTTTTAATTAAATTTTAAAAGTTTTATATCATCATTCTAACTCCAATATGATTAAATAAAATTTTGCAAATCATTTTAACCATATTAAACCCAATTTTCAATTATTTCTGTGTTTTTGAAATATTAAATTATCGATTTAATTATCAAATTAAATCCTTATATTCGAAATAAAATTTATTCGACTGTTTAATTTCACTTGTTAATATTTAAAATTAACTAAAATATACGAATTTTAATTAACAGAAATTCTAGGTCATTACAAACTTCCCCCCTTAAAAGAATTTCGTCCTCGAAATTACCAAGTGAGAAAAAGTTACAGAATCGATTAACTTTCCAAAACAATCCGTTCAATTTAGATTTTTCAAATCTCTTAAGTGTTTAACTTTTCCAAAATTCATAGTTAAAATTCTTTCAACAACTTTACTAAGTTTTCGAATCTATACTTAGTAATCTTTTCAAAATTTTCCAATTTTCTCAAAAATATTCTAACGCCTTAAATTTTCGAAAAAATTCGCCAGAGTCTCCTTTGCGCGGCTCGATCCGAAAAAAAATGACAGTATATATATCACAAATATACATCTCATCAAGTGATGAGGCATCCCGTAGGAAAAAAAGTGTAAAAGTACGGTATGTAATCCGAGATATGTACCTTATATATTATTAGCGAGCATATACGGCTAATATAGCGCGAAAGTGAGCTCCAAATGCGAAGCAAATGTCATCCGCACCTACTAAACACTCAACAAACAATGAGAAACATACATATATGAAAATAATATCGATATATAACATATAGAAACAACTACATATGCCAATATAGCAAATGCAATCAAAAGCAATAAATTCAACCATCAACCAATTAGCATCCAACTAACATCCATTTATTCATATTCAATTAGTTTGCATTCACTAGTTCATATTCAAGTTGGTTCACTTTCAATCCAAATCAAATTTAGTTCTATTCAAATTCATTTACTTCACTTTCAATTTGAATTCAATTACATAGCTTTTAATTCCGCTAATTCAATTTCATTAACACCTAATGAATTATACACAATCAATTAACAACCATATAACAGCCAATGTATATTCAACATAACCAAATTATTTAATTTACATTCAATTTTGTCCAACACTTTTAATTCCAATTGGTTTATATTAAATAGATTTTCATTCAATTATTCAACTTCTAATAACATTAGCTTTTAATGAATTAACACTTACATTCATTATTCCATATCAATTTATTTTACATTCAGTTGATTAATATTTCATCCATTTATCAATTCAATTGCTAATTCCTTTAAAAAATAAGGTTGAATTTCATTAATATAACTCAAGTTCATATTCATCACTTCTTTTCATTAATTCACTTTGTTATTTTACTTCGATACCAGAATCAACTTCATTCAACATCACTCAAGTTATATTTCATTAAACATCATTTGTTTAACTTAACTTAAATTTCCACTTATAAATCCAATTCAGATTCCAATTCTATTTAACTTTTACCAAAGTCAAATTTATTATCTCATATTATAAGTTCAAAACTCTTTTCACTTATATTCAACAATTTCAGCTTGGATTTTTATTTCAAATTTGTTTATCACAATCAAACTTCAATTCCCAATCAAATCTCATTTCAATTTATAAAACTCATTTATACATTCACATTACCAATTTCATTCCATTAATGAATTTTATTCCAACTTATAAATATTTTCAATTCCCATTTGTATATAAATTCATTCCTTTATCCTTTGGTTATTATTTCAATTTCTTTTTTCAATTTCAATTTCAATAATGATAATATTTCAATATCATCGTTTCCTAACAACCATGCAACCATATACTGTAATAATTTATAGAAAATTTATTTCTTTAAATGTACGAAAATAGTTTGGGTAAAATTATTTCACTTACCCAATTTCAAAACAATACTATGCCAGTTTATCTTGTTTAAGAGTTTAGAAACCCCTATCGATCACGGTTGTACTTCCCGCACCGACCAGAATTCATAAACAATCAACCGATAAGTCAACACAATACAAAACAATTTATATTCACTAAAAAATACGCGCTCATAGCTATTATTACACTCAAACTCATCCTAGAGTACTACTGACTCTATCTCTAATGAGTAACACCCAACAGAGCCATGGTTGTCGCTTAAACATATGCTCTGATACCAAATTGTAACGATCGCGATTTTTCGACGCTCGAAAACCAACATCAATACGTCCACTGTATCAACTGTCGAGCAATCGAATGCCGGAAAATCGAACTGTTATGGTTAAAGAAGAAGAAAAGGGTAGTAGAAGAAGAAAGAAGAAGAAACAGAAAACAATATCAGAATCTCACAATCGCAGCGGAACAACATATAATAGATAAATGAATAATCTTTAAACAGAGAACTATATCAGTTATTACATTACATCACATTACATTACATTATCAGAGTTTACAACAACAAACAACGGAAAAGAAATACTATATACTAGTGAATACGCCATGCCATCCAGCTTGCCTCCAGATTTCTACAGCAACTCCCGAATTACAAAATTTAATAAAACGTATATTTTCAAAAATCACTTTAAAACCCTTTTAAATTAAAAATCGTTACTTTAACATTTTTAAAACTTCAAAATAGGGCCAATGATGCAACAGCACCAAATAATCAATCACGGCATCCAAACATCATATATCAATATGATAATCAATAAATATCACAATATCTGTAATCAAATAAATACTGGTGAGGAATCCAGTTGGATCCCTCCAACCTGTTTCCCTGCATCCACAGACATTAACACAATACCAATTCCGTTTAAAACCGAATATCACGGTATATGGGATTTATAAAATATTATCCGCTATTATGCGGTGGAATAGGGTCTCATCCGCTATATAATGCGGGAAATCAACTCCAAGTACATATATAATACCAATTCCAGTCAAGATGGAATTATCGCGGTATATGTTTTTAATAAATAACATCCGCTTAATATACGGCGTATAGGGTCTATTGCTATACAACATATAATAATAATTTATCATTCAATCATACAAATCAGCACAATCAATCAATTTTAAATCTAACTATTTAAAATTTAAATCGAAACAATTCGATTGAGTGAGAAGTTCTCACCTTGGTTTCAATTTCCAGCATTCTATTTCGAATAAAATTAAACACGCGTTTAATTTTTACCCGAAATTCAAACTAGCTCCAAACGACTCCAATCCGGCTCCATTGCGTAGTGTTTGTCCATACGAACCAACGCAATTCGTTTCGTCAAATTCCGACCTCGTACGAACCAGATACCGCGTTACAAAGTTATACGAATTTTAATATAAATAGATTTACAACATTTAACTTATTTTTATACCCAGACAAATCTGGACCGTGCATTTCATCAAATCAATCACGGCCGCACTTCTTCCATCTTCTCCATGCGACAATGCCCAGGTGAAACCGTGCGTTACAAACCCATAGCTGCCCCTATGCCCTAATTCACGCTACCACATACGACGACTTCTGCATCGATCAGCAAGCACCACTTCGAAGCCAACGTCGAGCACGACACTCGGCTGCAATATAGTGGAGCTCGGCCCCATCTTTGCCATGCAAAACGACCTACAACGCGCGACCTTTGAATGCAATTTGCCGTTGATCGGCGACGTATCTTCCGATCATAGCCGTTGGTTACGTAGCTCTCGACGTGCTCTAGAGTTTTGTAGTTGAACACTTCGCGTAAAAGCTTGTAGATTGGAAGAAAATTGAGGAAGAAAGAAAAAAGTTTTCGGCCATTGATAATAGGGTGGCGGCTGAAGCAAGAAACCCTAGGGTTTTTGTTTATCTTTGCAAATGAAAACATAAAGGTCCTTTTATAAAAAATTGCCCAAAGCACTATTCATCCAAAATTTTCCGAACTCCAAACGAAGTGTGCTGGCTGACGTTTCTAGGGTTTACCCCGTGTATCGAACACAATGGAACGTGTTTCGGAAGCTAATTTGGTCATCTGTGCGAGTTACGGAAATAAACGATCAAATTTAAATTAAACCGATTAAACTAATTTCTATGCGTTTTGGCTTGCCCTGGACAAACGGTAAATCCGATTGACACGAAATTTGAAACCTTACAATAATATAATATTACGGATCCGATGAAACTTGTTTCCTCGAAATCCGAGACTGTTTGAAAAATGGCTATTTTAACTCGTCAATTAAATATTAAAATATTCAATTTCCATAAATTAACTTTTAATTAAATTTTAAAACTTCTATAACATCATTCTAACTCCAATATGATTAAATAAAATTTTGCAAATCATTTTTAACCATATTAAACCCAATTTTCAATTATTTCTGTATTTTTGAAATATTAAATTATCGATTTGATTGTCAAATTAAATCCTTATATTCGAAATAAAATTTATTCGATTGTTTAATTTCACTTGTTAATATTTAAAATTAATTAAAATATACGAATTTTAATTGAC
Organism: Allium cepa; assembly: GCA_030765085.1. NCBI lineage: Eukaryota > Viridiplantae > Streptophyta > Magnoliopsida > Asparagales > Amaryllidaceae > Allium > Allium cepa. The sequence continues at coordinate 664,909,888 of CM060928.1, read as the reverse complement.
AGAAATTCTGGGTCGTTACAATTGGCTTGATTAATTTCATTTCTAACATTTTCAAATTGATTATATCCAAGTCCTTGTCTAACTGTATTAACAGTTTGTTTCCCTAATAGCATATTCAACGATTTTTTACTTTTGGAAAATTTATCTAAAGTCGTTGACAGTTGTTGGACTTGTGTTTTGAGAGATTCATTTTCGTTTAATAATTGTGTGCATTTTTTAATAGAATTTTCTCTTCTTGTATTTTCACTTTCTTTCAAAATCAGAATTTCATTTTCAAGCGATTTAATTTTGATTTCTGATTTTTTATCTCTTCTTCGAATGTTGGACACTTATCACACTTAGGGATCCTAATTTGATAGTTTTTAACTAATCGGTCAAGTTGTTTATTTAAATCTATCAAAATATCTTTTTGTGATTCAAGTTTGGTATACTTCTCCTTAAGCCGTTCAAAACAGCCATTTACTTCGTGGAAATATATAAGTAGTTCTGAGTGAGTGAGTTTTGATACCTCATTTGGCTCGTCATCATCGCTATCAGTTATATTACCTTGAAGGCACATATCCGCTTTCTCACTCCCACTGCTAGTACTTTTATTATCTTCATTACTTGCATTCCACGTGGCTGTAAAATTTCTCCTTTTTGATTCCTTTTCTAAGTCGTGTCGATTTTGAGAACAATTGGGCTTGATGTGTCCGGGTTGGTTGCACTTGTGACAGATGATTTCCTGCTCTTCTGGGTTGTCTAGTGCTTTGGCTATTCTGCTTTTCAATTTCTGACTTAGAGCTTGATTTCCATATTTGTGATTCTACTTTTTGAATTTCTTCATTAGTAGTGCCAGCTCAGCTGCTCCATCATTAACATCATCGTCATCATCTTCCGTTGTTCCTTTAAGCGCTATTGATTTCTTTCGAGTATCACCTCCTTCTCATTCTTCCTTGAATTTAATTTCTAGCTCGTAAGTGGTGAGATTTCCGATGAACTTTTCAACTTTGATTTGTTTCAAATCCTTTGATTCTTGAATGGCTATAACTTTTGCTTCAAAGTTTCGTGGAAAGACTCTAAGGATTTTTCGGACTATTTTCAACTCTGTGTATGATTTTCCAACAGCTGTTGATTTGTATATGAGATTGGAAATTCGTGCATACATCTCTTTAACATTCTCTTCCTTGGCCATTGTAAAATTCTCGTATTCGCTACTCAGCATGGCAAGGCGAGTTTCCTTGACTTGAGATGTTCCTTCATGAGTTACTTCTAGTGTGTACTATATTTCCTGCGCAGTTAGACAATGCGAGACACGATTAAATTCAAATTGATCCAATGAACAGATAATAGAATTCATAGCTTTAGCGTTAGTATCTTGTAATTTATTTTCTAGATCTGTCCATTGATCCATCAGTTTATCTATTTCCTGATTATCTACAATTATAGTTGGTACTTTATAACCCGTCTCAACAATATTCCAAGCATCAATGGTTTTCAAAAAAAAAATTATTCTATTTTTCCAATAGGCATATTCACCATTGAACATTCGTGGTCTAACTATGGATTGACCCTCAGCAAAAGCATTATTAAAAGAAGCCATTTTAAAATTTTAAATTTTTGAAAAAAAATTGGTTTTTTTAAAATCAAATTTTTTAAAACCAAAATGGCTTTTGTACCTCGCTCTGATACCACTTGTAGGATCGATTTCACCCTAGAGGGGGAGGAGGTGAATAGGGTGATGCTATAATTATAAAAAATTATCACAGAAGTTTGTATAAAATTATTCCAATGCGGATATATTAGAATAATAACAGCACAAATAATAACAGAATAATAAATATATAAATAGAACGACACAGAATATACCCAGCTTCGGCAAAACCCTGCCTACGTGTTGCCTCCAAGGTTTCTACTAGAAATTAAGCAGTCAGACGCTTACACACGTAAACTCGCGACACCCGCTATCGACTAGCCTTAACTCTACGCTCAAAACCCTGCCACAACTCAGCCACTGAGTTGCGAATTCTCGAACTACACCACTGCAGTTCGTACTCTAGTCACACGACTAGACAATACACAAGTTTAAAAGGAAAAATAAAATTTAAAAACAATTTTAAACAAAACAAAACCCTAATTAAAAAATATAAGCCTTATATAATTATAAACCCAAAAAAATTACAAAGTCCGGCCCAAAATATTCTCCTCTTTTTCTTTTATCTCTATATCGGCCCATTCCCTTGTGTTTGTGATAATGGTGGCTCTTTTAGCTCTTTTGTTCATTCCTTTGAAATTAGAGCTTCATGAAATTGGCGAAGCCGATTGGTTGTTTGTCGATTTACAATGCTATTCCTCTGATTTGCTTCGGCAATAGACTGTTCCTTGATTCGAACACGGCTACACTTCCTTGATAGAGTTCGTTGATTTGGTATGTTATTTTTGCTTTTCTGTTTTTCTTGTTAGCTTACTTGAACTCGATGATTCGAGTTATTGATTTAATTTTTCTCTGTTGCTACTTGAACTCGAATGCCTTTGTTTGCCGATGATGTTTATCGCTTATATAAGGTTCGAACCCTTGTATTTTCGTTCATATATAATCATTTGAATTCGTCGATTGATTTGTCTCGGCCACTTGATTTTGGTTGAATGATTATGATGATTTCTGACTTTTTCAATTCGTATTTTTTTCCCTTCATCATCACAGTTTTGTGACTTTGCTGATTTCTTAATTTCCAAGGCTCTGACTTCGGCCTTCGTGGTTGAACTTGTCTTTGACTTGTTCCAATTTTTCTTTTCTGCTTCATCTAAATATCACCTGACTTCGGCTTGTACCTTATTTACTTGCATCCTTGATATCTGATGCATTGTGGTATTGTGCATTTCATCTTGTAACCGTGTCACAGTGATGCATCAAGTTGTTGTGTTTGAAACTCGAACTCTGTTGGTTCATCAATGTTGTTGCTCTGTTCACTACAAAAGGTTTTGGTTCATTTTCATGTGTTGTTTGTTTACCGCTTGGTCAAACTTTTCTTTTGTGGTCAGTTCCACTTGCTGTTTTGGTTTGATGTACTTTATCGAGTTGCTTTGAGTCTGTGCATTTGTTTTCATTTGCTTCGAGACACTTTCAGTTGCATTGTGTCGGGTTCAGTCTTGTACCACTGCACTTGCATTGTCTTTGACCCTTTGGCACACAGTCTTCATTTCTATTTGGTTTGTATCAAGTCAGTTCTGTTCCTGGATTTCTGTAGTTCACTGTATTATGGTTCGATGCACTTGTAGTCTGAGTACAGTTGTATATTAATCCATTAATGATGATGTCTGCTGCACTATGTAGTTAATAGCCTCGATCCTGTTGATAATCTGTAGTGTTGTATTGGTCTAGTTCACCTTGAACTTCATGTAGAGGCTGCACTTGGTCTGACCACTGTTTCTATCTTGCACTGTCTATTGTTGCATTGTATGCTCCATGTATTCGTGTAGTCTGATCATTCATTGTATATGCATTCTGAATCTTGTGTTTTTGTCTGGAGATGATATACTGGCTCGAATTTGTCTTCGAGTATATTGATGTTGGGTTCATTGTTTTCTGTTGAGTCTTGTTGTAGTTTCATTTATGTATATAATATATGTATAACCCTGCTCTAGTCTATATGCATTAGTGCTCATGTATATGATGCATGTTGTGTCTGCATTGACTTCATGTAGCATTTGAGTTACCGTGCACTGTGATTGATTTGCTTTGTGTTTGAAATGCTTGGAGTCTTTGTACATTTACATAGTATTTGACCTGAGTTTCATTAACGTATGCGTCTGTCACACTGTTTTGTTTACGTATTCACTATTTTGAGTTCGAGCCTTGTTCATGTCTTTACTGGTCAGTTCATTGATACTTGCTTATGTACTTGGATGGTTTGAGCTTGATGGTTGGACCTGGAGCTTGTTACGTGATTTTTTTTGTATTGCACTTGAGTTGAACCCGACATTTCATTTGGGTTTGACCTGTGCTCACCTGTCCCTGTAATTTTATCAAGTGTATATATCAGTGTGCATGGCCTTATAGCATGTACAGTGATACGCTGTGCATGTCACAAGCTGTTTGTGTATGATGAATTCAAATTTAAATGATGACAACCAACCCAAATAATTGAGACAAATATTATTTTCAAAATACATTTTTATTTTACACTGCAAAAATATTTCCTTTTCAATTTTACTGCGTCAGTATTTATTTTTGCAGATTGCTCAGATGTTGGATTCAATCTGGAATAAAGTTGAAGATAAATACGAGTGAATGAGCGATATGTAGTGAGGTGTATTTGTAAATTAGAAATTGTGATGTAATCGAAATTGTATTGTCATTGAATTTGTATATATATATGTATATATATAGTGAGAGTTCAAATTTGTACTATTCAAAATTGTAATAAATATTTGTTTGAATAAAATATCTATTTGAATTTAAATACTGTGTTATTTATTTTATTCAGCAAATATTTATTTAATTATGTGAAAAATAAAATAGTACGTTGACAAATACATTTAAATGAATATATATATATATATATATATATGTTTATTATCATCAAACAAAAATCATATACTCGCATATTCAACACAACAATACTTTATGACACCTTTTTTCATTATATGTATATTAGTAGGATTGTGATTGAAATTTAAAGGTTAGGACTGTATCTTAGCTTGCTAATGTGATCTTCGTAAAATCTCCAATGAATTCCTAAAAAGATGGTTATAAAAGGAGTATTAATAGGACCAGGATTGAGGAAGAACCATCTAGAGTGAAACCTGGAGAGAATGATAAATATACACAATCTTAACCAAATGTACTAACAAAACAAGAATAAAAAAAAGATGATTGATGGCGTGGATAAGAAGATGTCGCTGTCTCAACTAACCATCACTAAAGATAGTAAGAAGCAATATTCCTCAAGAAGCCTAACAAAGTGATGTATCCCATCCAAAATATCATGATGATTGAGCGTATTTTTCATCCGAATTAAGCGAAGAAGATTCTATAAATCGGCATATACCAAGAGATGAAAAGGCTTGAAAAGGGAGTGTAGAAGAGGTTAAGAGTTGAAGAAATCAAGTTACAGTAGGAGCCTCAACTTGCAGATGGATCAATACTAATCCATCATGTATCAACATTGATCCACCAAGGGGGCAGAATGATGATGGTGAAACCTTTGAACATGATGATGTTGATGGTGTTCAGACTGCATATCCTTGAAATGGAGAAACTAAAAGGAATACAAACAGAAATACTCAAAGAAGACATGGTTAGAATCAACACCGAAGAAGGCCGAAACGAGTGGACTCCTCAGAGACAGTGGGATCTTTGGATCATTAGGCTAACCGTGATTGTTTGTGGAGTCAAACACATGGTAATGCACATGATGGCAGCTGTTTAGGGCAAAATGATAATTGAAGTGATCAGGAGATCGTTTCAACAAAACTAACACGACGAGGGTTTAGAAACTACTTCTAGTTAGAATCTGTTCACTAAAGTGCCTTAGTACAATAACTAGTTTTTATGTTGGAAATGCCTAGTTATAATTGTTTGATAGACCCAATACAATACTTGATGCGGTATGATTGGCATATGGACGGTGCTAAAGTAAACAATGATGTTAGATGTAGATGTTTTCCACTTTTCCTAGATGGGCTTGCAACGATATAGTTTTGTAGGTTGGAACATGGATCCATCTCATCATATAATCATATAATTAGTAAGTTTTTTAATCGGTTCTATGTCCACTTGATGTCACTGAAGGATGTAGTATCGTTGTTCATCGTCCATCAAAGACCTGGAGATACTCTAAAGAGTTACTTGAAGAGGTTCAACATCGCGGTGATAGAGGTAAAGAACCAAAGAGCTGATGTTGTGTTAAAGGCGATTCTAAGAGGAGAGAATAAGGAGATGAATATTGGAAGATGGTTAACTATGAAAAATCCAACCGATTTGAAAGATTGTTGTAGAAAAGCTAATCATTTTTTATGCTTGGAGGAGGTGGAATTGGAAAAGGTGTTGAGTGCTGTTGGTCAGGCTGGACCAAGAGTAGCATTGAGTAACGTGGCTATTAAGTAGAATGGTAATGACACGAATAATAATATCGGAAGTGATAACAAGCGAAATAACAATAACACTAGAGGAAAGAAGCAAGAACCAAGGAAGCGTTTTAGGTTCAACAGCTATAATAAATATACAATAAACGACTCTATTAAGAATATATACCTTGCAAAACAAGGTACTATAAGGTATAAAAAGAAAATACCCGAGAGAGGCTATCGACGAGGAGAAGATTTCAGGAAATGCTTTCAGTTCCATGACACACAAGGCCACAATATGAATGAATATTATCATCTGAAGAATATGATTGATAAGCTGATAAGGTGCGCGATCATGATAGGACTCGAGGAAGAATCCCCGGTTAACTCCTTGCCAACAGCCGTGATAAGACGAGGGACATGTGTTCTTTGGAATGACTGGGCGTAATGGGCATATAGGTGGTGAATCGGGTTGAAAGTGAAAGTCATAAAAAACTAGCGGAATGCTCTCGAAACAAATTCACTTGAGTAAGACAAAGGAGAGTAGAACCAATTCCAATAGCATGTTAGAAACCCATAGGAAGGCGGAAATGAAATGCTAAACCTGCGAGGCACCCACCTCTAGGTGACATGAAAGGGACCAGTAGAGACGGTCTAAGGATGCCAATATGTGCATTGGTAATTAACACTTTACACATGCATGGGATCCCAAACAGTGCCTAACATGCTTTAGTTTGGATGCCTAAGATGACTATCTAAGACAATAATAACCTCAGACCCAATATACATGCGCAAAAGCTAGATTGGTCCCTAGCCACGCCCTAATTCGGATGTCTGGGGGTGATTGCTTAGGATAATAATAATCCTCGACCACTCAAACGTGCATAAAACCTAGATTGGTCCCTAGTCACGCTCTGAGTCGGGTGTTTGAGATAAACACTTTGGATTTTTCTTATTTTCTTTTATTCGTATATTTGAATTTTGAAATTCAATCGAAGAGCAATGACTGATTTGGATCGCCTTAGAGCTTCCATTCGGAGAGGTAGAGCTGAAGCGCATGGTGCAAGTCCCCTTGTCGTAGAGCAAGCAGATGGGCTTGTACTATTTGGATCACCATACAACTACCATCCGAAGACACGGGGGCCGTAGTGCAAGGAGTGAGCCACATCATCGGAGAGTGAAAATGATGGGCTTCTTTGGTCGCTATAGAGCTATTGCCGAAGAAGCGGCGTGGAGTGCAAGAAGTAGGTCCCCTCATCGGAGAATGAGCGAATGGGCTTGCTTGGTCGTTGAATCCCTTTGCCGAAGAGTGAATGGGATCAGCAACAATTCGGAGAGATCGAAACCCAAGATTGGAATACTAAATGATCCGAAGAGATCATTCTCATAACTTAAATGATAAACGATCCAGAGAGGTCGTGCATATAATATAAGATGATCCAGAGAGATCGTACCTATGAATGAAAACGGATTTGATTTTGCTAAAAGGATTTGAACACCTTGTGGTTAGAATTAAATCATGGATGAACACAAGATGATTTTGATATATGATGTAATAACTTTAAATGAAATCAAATATGTAATGTAATATGATATATGTAGTAACTCCAAATAAAATCAGAATAATTGTGATGTATAAACTGCATTTAGGCAGAGTTTAGTAACTGATTTGGAACAACCCATGATTGACAAGAGAATTCGAAGGAACTAGAAGATTCAACAAGATTGAAGTAGCTAGAGAGCTCAGTTATCGAAGACTGATTATTGGAACTTGTTCTTGAGCGAAGCATGCCTTACATTCGAAAGGCGTACTTTGATGGGCAAGTGTTAACTTGCTTTTTTGCAAAGCAGATTTCAACTGACTTAAAAGATTCAAACGAGGATGAAACAACTTGGAAACTTAAAGGCATACTTAAAATACCAGAGCATTGAGCTTAAGAAATTTGAAGTCTAAATTCACTAAGAAGAGATATTGGTATGGACCTCTCATGTAGGTATCGATTTCTCATATTAACTCCACAGGGCCTACAATTTCTTGGAAAACCTCCATATGGAATCAGAAGAGTGCTGTAAAAATTGCAAGTCATTACAAGCTAAGAAAAAAGTCACCACCGACCTCGTAGGCAAAAAGACTAATACCGAGTTGTTTTGGAGAAAGGTAGATGACGACTTGTTTTGGACGACCAATGATCAATGGAATAACATGGTATACTTCAAAATCATATAGCATAAAGGTTGCAAGAGAATTCAACCCAATTGGAGTAAACCATAGATGTCCGCACCGATATGAGAGGTCGGCACTGACCTGTGGTTTGCATGGATAAACTCATGACTTCACCTGCACCTCTAGGCCGACTTTAGGACTTAGCTCCAACTCTCCTTTTGGACAATATGACTGCTACCCCTATAAATACAAACTGTAGAGAAACCAAAATGGGATCTGGATTATGTAACTAGGGAGACTCTTCTATTCTTCACATCTAACCTCTCCTCTATTAAAGTCACATAGGAAAAACCATTTGCCGTTACAGGACTTAGATCAGCAAAGTCTTAGCACTAGTGATTAACAAACACTCTAGAACATTATTGTAAACCTAAGATCCACTAGATTATGGTCAGATCAAAGGAAACTAGTTGTGATCCATAGAGAAGAAAACTAAAAAAAGATTGAACTGGATGTAGGCTGACGCCGTAACACTATAAAAATTCTTGTGTGTTCTTTACTTTTCTACCGATTTTCTGTTTATTTAATCTAAACTGTTGCTTTCATCTTGATTCTAGGTATTGACCCATTTTTAGGTTAATAGAAAGTCTCCAAAATGGTTATTATAATCGAAAGTATTACACTCTTTATTAACGAGATTCATGTTGAATATTGGTAAACTATACGAAGAATTGAACAGGGTGAGAATTGCTTAAGAATGGTGAAAACGGCAAGCGAATCAAAGCTGGGATGCTCAAGTTATCATGATTTAAAGATGCACAGGCTGAAAGTTATGACAGACATTTGACAGGAATCCTTATACATTAGATAACAGGTTTACTACAGCCCGAAATTTGCTACAAACATCTAAGAGTTTGTGACAGACATCTAACGTGCTGCGGTTTTGTTTTTTTGGCCTAGAATTTGTGTATTTGCTTGTAGGGCTTCAAGGGGCAAATCAGGTATTTATTAAGGGAGGATGTTTCACTATATAAGCTATTTTTAGAATTCAAGGAAAAAGGACTTGATCAATCTAAGAGATTAAAGGTTTTATCCTCCACTAAAATAGGGTTTATCTAAACATAGTTTTCTTCAATTCACTTCTTCACAAATCTTTTCTATTATTGAATATTGATCATTATAATCAATCTCTTGTACTCTTCTCATTAGCATTAATAAAAGCTCTCTCTCAAAGTGGATATACACTGACACGACATTAGTGGAACCACTATAAATCGGTGTGTGATTTATTTTTCATTATTGCTTTTATACTATGTTTCTTGTTCGGTGATTGTGATCAGTTTTGGATTGGTTGAGTTTGGATTCAGATATTGATACCATGATCCCATTTTTCCGCTATACTTTGGGGTTTTGATTAAGTGGTCTTGAGTCGAAGTCTCCACAACATTTGGTATCATAGCTTTGGTGCTGGTAGATAGTCATAGAAATGCCAAAATTGGATAATATCTCTAGTAGTCCCTCAATGGTTAGTCCAAGTGGTGTAGCGTTGTATGTATGTGGATCATATGCGGCTTTGGGGTCACAATTGGTTATTGACAAGTGGAATGGCGATAAATGATTTTGAAAACTTACAGTGGAAGATGAAAGTGCTTCTTAAGAGAAATGGCTATATCGGGTAGTGTTTGATACACATTTATTGCCAGCGGACATCTCAGATGTGGAGAGAAAGGAAATGGAAGAGTGGAAATTCACTACACTTCAACCTGTTATAGAAGAGAATGTGATCATCGAAATTAGTGGTAAAACTAACGCTAAGGAAATTCGAGACAAGTTGGAGGAGTTGCATGTGAAGAAGTCGCTAACTTATCATTTGTTCTTGTTGTGAACGTTTTTTACCTATAAGTTTAGGGAAGGAACTTCACTAAAGGCGCACTTGAATGTGTTTAATGATTTGCTAATAACGATGAAGGCAGTAAATTGAAGATTAAGGAAGAGCAAAAGGTGATGGTATTGTTGTGTTCATTGTCAGACCGTTATACGGGTTTCTCAAATAGTTTGATCTATGGCCATGATACATTGACGTTAGATGATGTCAAGATGGGTCTTCTTATTGAGAAATTGCAAGATTAAATGAAGGAGTTGAGTGTTGCGAGTAGTGGTGTAGGTAATGGTCAAGGTTTATTTTTGGAAAAGGAGAGATATGCGAAGAAGGAGAACTGTGGACATTCTAAATCAAGGAACCCCGGTTGAGGAAGAAATTCGAAGGAAAGAAAAGGCAAATGCTATATTTGTAAGAAGTCCGATCATTGGAAGAATGAATGTTTGGACAAGGAGAAGGGAAAGAAGTAGTGTCTTCATCGGTTGCGGTGGAGACCGGTGTTGGTGAGGGAGACGTGGATGTATTGATGGCGGTAGCATCGGATGTTCCGTGTAGTAATTGGGTGCTCAATTCGGGGGCGTCTTATCATATGACGCCAAATAGGAATTGTTTTTTTATTATGTCGACAAAGTGGGAAATTCAATTGTTATGGAAAATGATGTTATATGCAAGTCAAATGGCATTGGTTCCGTGCAAATTCGGATGTTTGATGGAGTGGTTCGTACTCTCACAAATGTGCGCTATGTTCCGGGACTTCAGATTTCTCTTATCTCTTTGGGGCAGCAGGATTCTTTAGGATGTAAGATCATTATAGAGAGTGATAGCTTAAGGGTTTCGAAGGCTATGATTGTGGTGATGAAAGATGCTAGGACTCATGGTGTATATTTACTTCAAGGTGTGACCATAGAAGGTGAAACTTGTGTAGATGTTGATAGTTCTTGTGGCATGGATGCGACTAGGTTGTTTGAGACTGGCACCGACAACTTCTCTGGGGGGAGCTCGCTATTATATTTCTTTTATTGATGACTTTTCTTAGAAGTTATGGGTGTATGTAATGAAGGCCAAGTCAAAGGCATTTGTAAAGTTCAAAGCATGGAAAGCTCTTGTTGAGAATGAGAGTGGCAGGTCTTTGAAGGTTCTTAGGTTCGACAATGGCGAAGAGTGTGTTTCCGGAGGGTTCTTAGAGTTTTGCAAGCATAATGGTATTCAGAGGCATTTCACTACACCAGGAGATCCATAGTCGAATGGTATTGCAGAGAGAATGAACTGTACTCTACTAGAGAAAGCTCGATGCTTGAGATTGGCATCGAGTTTGTCTAAGGGATTTTGGGCCGAAGCATTGTCAACCACGATATAAATTGTGAATCGAATTCCATGCTCGGCTATTGGTAACAAAATTCCAGAGGAAGTGTGGAAGGGAAAGAATATTGACTTGAGTTATCTTCGTGTATTTGGTAGTCTGGTTTATGTGCATGATCCGGGTAATGATAAGCTTGAACCTAGAGCTTTCAAAGGAATTTTGCATGGCTATACATATGATATACAAGGTTATCGAATATGAAATCCGAAAATGAAGAAGGTAGTGAATTCTCGTCATGTTACTTTTGACGAGTCGGCATTGTTCAAGGAGAATGAGAACTCATCGGATGTTTCGGATTTGGTTCATGGTGAATCAAAGGAGAAGGAAGTTGTTTTCACATTTTATCCAAGGAGTATAGAGAGTAGAGTAGCTGAAGATGCTTGTGAGGAGGAAGCGGATCATATAGCCCACATGGTGCCTCTAGTAGCGTTGGTAATGTGCATGATTACAGAGAGTATTCGGTTCAAGGTGGAGCCGGAAAGAGTTTGAGTGATGGTATTGCTACCTGGGTTGGCCATCGTGCTATAAGGCCACTCGAAAGGTATGGTGATTGGAACAACCTTAGTTTTTATGATAATTTGGACTATGCACTTCATGTAGTCCAAGATGAGCTGATGGACCTTGACGACATCATGAATTCAAGTGATAGCTCGTAATAAAAAAAATTTAATGGAGGAAGAGATGCAATCGTTGATGAAGAATCAAACTTGAGATTTGGTTCCACTTCCTAAAGGAAACCATGCTATCGAGTGCAAAATGATATACAAGGTGAAGAATAATGGGAGATACAAAGCTAAGCTAGTGGCTAATGGGGTTTACACAAAGGAAGGGAAAAGAGTATGATGAGATATTCACATCGGTTGTGCGCCATACTTCTATCCGGATATTACTTGCCATAGTTGTTATTCACGACATGGAGTTAGAGAAACTTGATGTGAAAACCGCCATATTACATGGTGACTTGGATGAAGATATTTACATGGAGAAACTACAAGGGTTTGTTGTAGACGGTAAGTCAAATTTTGATAGAAGCATCAAGGATGCATGTGTATATTTCAAGAAGTTGGAAAATGATTGTTGAGTGCATTTTACTCTTGTATGTGGACGGTCTGCTCATTGCTTCTAAGGACAAAGATGAAATCAACAAGTTAAAATTGAGTTTAAAATCATAATTCAAAATGAAGGATCTTGGAAAACCAAGAAGAATACTGGGCATGGAAATAGAAAGTGATCGAAAGCGTTTTGATTTTAATACATAAAGAAAGTGCTTAGACGGTTTAGCATGGAGAATGCAAAGGCGTCAAATACACCTTTACCTCTGCATGTGAAGCTTTTGAGTAAGGGATCATCTATCTTTGAGACATGGCTTATATGAAAAAGGTGTCATATGCCAGTGCGGTTGGAAGTTTGATGTATGTCATGGTGTGTACGAGGCCTGATATTGCAAATATCATCGGGATGGTTAGTCGGTTTATAGCTAATCAGGAAAAATTGCATTGGGAAGCGACGAAGCTTATATTGAGATACCTTGGTGATACATCATCTCATGATCTTGTTTTTTTGCGGTATTGATGGAATGAATTGCAAGCTGTTGACTACTGTGATTCGGACTACGCCAGTGATAGGGATCGAAGAAAATCAACTTTCGGATATGCCTTCACACTTGGTGGTACGGTCATAAGTTGGAGATCCTGATTGCAAACCGTAGTTGCTTTATCCACTACGGAGATGGCGTTGATAGCTGCAGTGGAGGCGGCAAAGGAGGCACTCTATTTGAAACGATTGTTGTGTGACTTAGTGCTTAAATATGATAGTATCGATGTTCATTGTGATAGCCAATGTGTTGTTCACTTGGCGGAGAATTTGGCATTTAGGTCACGTACTAAGAATATTGAAGTGCGAGAGTCATTTTTGGTAGCCATGGATGAGGATAAGCAAGTATATCTTCGAAAATTGCACACAAAGAATAACACAACGCATATGTTTACTAAGGCATTGCTAGTTGGGTAGTTCAAGCATTGCTCGAACTTGATTCGTTTGGAGAAGTGTTAGGTGCCACAGGGTGGCACGGTTGACAGAAGAACTTGGTTGTAGATGAGGAAGAGTATTGGTGTGAGATTGTGGTTCTATCTTCTTAAAAAGTGCTAGTTTACACCTTAGCACTTTAGTCTATGGTGAGACGGTTTAGGGTTTTGATGTTTTCAACACTTCGTTAGCGGACGGAGGCTTTGCCTAAGCTCGCTGATGGAGTGCAATATTTGATGGCTTTGCAGGAGCTCATTGGAAAAGCATTCATGTTTGGTTGAAGATAGAAGTGGTGATAGTTGGTGCTAGCCGTTGTCGATGATGGTATGGTATCATTGGAGATGGAGATGGATATGGTGTCGAGGTGGAGTGTTGAATGTCGACGACACTATATGGAGAATTGAAGAGGACAAGAATAACTTGAGAACGGTGAAAATGGCGTGCGAATCGGAGCTCGGATGCTCAAGTTATCGCGGTTTGAAGATGCATATGCTGAAAGTTGTGTCAGACGTCTGAGAAGAATCCTCAGATGTCTGACCGCAGGTTTACTGCAGGCCGAAAGTTGCGAAGACATTTGAGAGTCTGTGACAGACATCTGACGCGCTGCAGTTTTTTTTGGCCCAAAATTTATGTATTTGCTTGCTGAGCTTCAAGGGGCGAAACATGTATTTGCCAAGGAAGGATGATTCACTATATAAGCTATTTTCAGAATTCAAAATAAGGGGCTTGATCAATTCAAGAGATTAAGGGTTTTATCCTCAATTAAAATAGAGTTTATCTAAGCCTAGTTTTCTTCAATTAAATTCCCCACAAATATATTCTATTATTGAATATTGATCATTGTATGCCCCTCTCATTGGTATTAATAAAAATTCTCCTTCAAAGTGGATGTACACTAATACGACGTTAGTGGAACAACTATAAATCAGTGTGTGATTTATTTTTTATTATTGCTTTTATATTATATTGCTTGTTTAGTGATTGTAATTGGTTTTGGATTGGTTGAGTTTGGATTGAGATATCGATTAGTTGTTTTTGGCTATTTACCACGATCTCGTTTTTCCACTGTGCTTTCGGGTTTTGATTCGAGTGGTCCTGAGTCAAAATCGTCGTAACAATTCAAACAGTTTGAAAGTGATAATCGTGCATACTTAACTTTTGTACAAAATTGGACAAATATTGGTTTTACGAATCATTTAGACAAAGTCTAACTCTGGCCTTCTGTGGCGATACATTTAAAATTGATAGAACGTGCAGGTGCGTCCCTTCATCATAATTCTATTATCAAGACGTCTAAAATTCAGAAATGTAACACTATACTGATGTAGTAATTAATTTTGAATGATAATGATCCAAGTAATTGTTTCGTCAGTTAAACGTTTACTAGTCAATCACTTACTGTCTCATGCAAGAATTTCATGACTTCATGTTTAATTTCAACTACACTGCTACAAACACTCATATATATGTTCTCTTCTTGAATAGTGCCTCACTTCGAAGGTATTGTTCCAAATCATACCCTGTTTACTACTTTCAAGGTATTTACGATCAAATTATAACTTAAGCATAACAATGTTCGATGGCATTCTCATGTCAAATGATGACTACGCGTCGCCACATTAGATGTATATAAGGTCTCTTGGTCATTCATCGTGAACATAAAAACTCAACCTGATGATAGGACCGGTCTCACGACAAATCTTACCTGATAGTTGATTAGGGCAACCGATCCGACGTGAACGACGGTTGATGGTGGTAAGTTATGGTTTAGCATTTTATTAAAATAAAAATGTTTTATATAATATTATTCTCAATTGAGTGTTTAACATGTTAGTAACTTTGTTGGTAGTTCAAAGGGGTCTAGAAAAACGTCACATAGACCAATCTATTCAGTATATCGGTTATAAATTTTTTGGTTCTTGATATAATTTTGAGTTAATAATATTTATAAGCGTTGATTCGAAATCCATGATTATCAACACCTCGTGGTTGCGACAAATTTTATATGAGTTCTTAAGACTTCTGTCTCTCATTTAATATGGAGATATAAAAATACATTTATAAATACAAAACCATGCGATGTTTTATTAGTCCATAAGATGCGATAACATTTACATACGAACCACAATCAAGTAAATAATTACTTGTGGACATTCAAACACTCATATCTCTACTGAAAACAACATATGGACATTCATTACACAACATTAAAATAATTATTACTTCTCGATAAGTTTTCCTAAGATGAAGCAAATACTATCAAATCGATATGCTATTGGGAATCCCTCGTCCGGTGACACCAGGACCTGAGGACGGTAAAAGAAGCTCGTACGGTGGTACTCCAGCACCACATCTATTTTTCAACCGTGGATCTCTGTTTCTCTTTTTTATAATTATCTCAATTTCTTCCAACCTAGCCGAAAATTTCTCAAACATTCTTAACACCTTGTTATCGCCAATCCAATGCGAATTCGACTCATAAGCCTGACCCAAATACTCTTCATCCGGTGAATGCGACGATAAAGTGTCTTGCACTGCCATCACCTGAGTAGCCTGCAGCTGAGATGGCAAGGATGATAGAAACACATGTTGAGGATTCAGAAGGAACTTTTCGTATTCAATCTCATCCTCCTCTTGAGGGATTAATTTTTTCATCAATGTTGGTCTGTTTGGCATGTAACCTCCAAAAGGGTACTGACCAAAGTTGATAGCAGCATGTTGTCCTGATGCAGTCCAGATTATAGTAGTCAGTATGTTTCTCAGGTCATCTTTTGTTTTCAAGTTGGGCCACCATGGTTCATCTTTTTTATCAGGGTGGCCCTTGTTTCTTATTTCTTGCCACCAAGCTTGGAGTTCAGAATCAGCACCGATCATGTTCGAGTCAGTATAGAAATGATCAATATAACTACGAACCCAGTCTTCTATGGCTGACCATACGAGGATCCCATCTGAAGCATATGGATAGTCTTCAATTACAAGCTTTATATCGCAAGGCGATGAAGGGTCTTCAACTGCCATACCTCTCCTGATCAAGTCAGCTGGCAAAGCTTCCATGTCAAAGCGCCACATGCTCTTATATGCAGCTGAACTAATCTCCACTGAGTACCTTTCTGGACCAAAGCAGCTTTCAATTATGCCTCCACCATTGATTAAACTTTGTCTTGCTAATGCATTCATTTCCATCGTGTACCTCATGTGTGGGTGCAGCAGTTTAAATATCGGGTGCAACGAGCTAAGTTGCCTATGTGAAGCTATTATATATGTCTCCATGCAAGCATGAGTCCTTAACCAGTGATTCACCAACTGATGAACACCAGCATCATTAGAACAAACATGTGCCTTTGCTAGTTTCCAAATCCAAAACGAGGTTGCATCATGCCCATGAGTGTACACTCTTTTTCTCGATGGGTTAGAAGGACACGGTGGCAAACTAAGCTCAATTGCTATTGGTCTAAGACCTCTATCTGCTAGATAAAATATTGTTCTTGTAGCATAACCTTTCCTCTCTTTAGATGAATTTATTCTCTTGATGAATGGCAAGAACAAATCATGATGGTCTAGAATAAACAGTTTATTGCTCTCCATTGCCTCTTCCAGGCTCATTCCATTCAACTCATGCTCAATGATTTCTTTTGTTATTGCAGACTCCGGAGGACCATAAACTGCTGGATCCAATTTGCTTACAATAGGAAACTCTCTCAACCTCTCTATAGACACCGGATTCACACCAGCAAGGGTCTGTCTAGCAAACTCATTATCACGCAGCCATGAAAACCGATCTCTCGATATTATAGAAGGAATATCATACTTCAGAAACTTCTCACCTACACTCAAAACATTTGACACCATAGATGCCACAATAAGCCTACCTGCTAGCTTTGTTTCATCACTCGTTATAGCAAGTCCTTCTTTGTACAACCTATCTATATCAGAAAAGCACTCAAACTGGCTATCAGAGTTCTTAAAAGCAGCCTTCATTGCTGGTATCAAATTATGAAGCACCGCCTTCAAAGCTCCCGTAGAAAACGTATTCTGCTTTATCTCCTCAAAAGTTTCATCTCTAGGAACATAAACAGTGTCAGGCTTCTCTATCCGACTCTCGGCTGTAGGATCTGTTTTAGTAGGCGGTCTACCTGTTCGACATCTTCTTGGATAAGGCCTTTCTTCTCCAGCCAGTGTAGGTCTAGCAAGATGTGCTCCTTTATCAGGGTTACCCAAGTCATTATAAGGAGCATAGTCATATATATTCTCATGTTTCTTTCTTTCTCCTTTGCCATCACCTCTAAGTTGAATCAACACATCTTGCCGCAGCTTATTTAGACCAGGAGGAGTTTGAGAAGGCAACAGAGCCTGATTGCTAAAGACGATCTTCTTCTCCGTGCTGTCCCTTACAGAATGAACCCATGTATTGGCTGGAAAATACAAAGGCCCTTGTTTAAAACCATGAACAGTGATTTTCGCCAAGAATATCTCATTTTCATGAAGATTTGTGATCAACACAGCTCCAGGTTTTCCGAAATCAGAAGAGACTGTGAAATCGGCTACGGTTTCAACCATCCTTGAATGATTTGATGGTTTTGGGAGCCAACCTCTTACAGCAGTCTCGGAGCTTCTCTTCAAAGAGCCGCTAACAGGATCGATGTCTTCACTGACAAGCTGAACGAGAATCCCTTGGCCGATTCCGGTGATGAACTGCTCCCATCGATCTCCGATCTTGTCAACCAGCTTCTTCTTCAACTTGTTTCTTATACTCAGTACAACTCTGACATCGATTACTTCCAGGCTGTTGGGCTTCTTTATTTGAACTGCTTCTGAAGGGGTTGAAGAGTTTACATCTTGAAGAACAATTTTGCCATCGGTTGCTCGAACTGGAACTGCGATAAATTGGTAGTTTTTGTTTTGCAGGTGCCTCGTCGGCCTGGTAGGGAAAAGCGGTGTTTGCAGCGTATGGATAGGTAACCTTGTAGAAGGCATGTTATCATACATATTGATTTGTTGGGGGAGAAAAGTGGTCAGCTTAGATCAAGTATAGAGAATCGAAGATGAAGAAGAGATCTGTGCTTAGATTTACCAGTTTTTATTTCATTTCCTAAGTAGGGTTATTTAAGAAGCTGTTAAGTCAACATTTCAAACGTCAACCGCGTTCATACACCCCATTATTATCGCATAACGTGGAAAACGGGGCTTAATCTGTTAGCACCTCGACAGTATTCGAATTCCAACGCTGCCCTTTTCACCAACTTTAGCTTAACCTTTTATTTGCATTTTAGTCACTACAGAAGGTTGTTTGAACAATTTAATGGATTTAGTGCTCAAATTTTGTGGTTTTATTATTTTTTATACTTGGAAACAATTTGTATTATTTTTGGATGACAGTAACGCAAGGAATTATATATCCAGCACAGGAAACTTGAGTACGATCATTATAGGTAGATCGTAATAATAACAGAGGTCAATACGAGTACAATGATTGAAGCCACGTAATCCCAAATTCCATACTTCATATTGGAAAAATACATAGGATCCAAGATTACAATGATAAATGGTAAATGACACCAACATTAAATTACATTGGTACACTAACGTTATCGGTATATTAACGGTAAATAAACGTTAGAACAAGTTGTGTAACATTAAATTTATCCGTTATGTTATTTTTGTTTTTTTTATATTAAATTAATCTTAACCCTATACGTCATTCAACGTATATTGGTTTTTAAGAAGCTGATTGTAGTATAATATACGATGTTTCATTTTTTGTTTTATTAGGTTCAAAGTATAAATTAACAAAGCTATGGTTTCATATTGTTCAAAGTCTAAGATTAACTAGGACTTTAATGATGATGTTACCATTACCATAACAGTATAAAATAATTCGTAATCAATGTTATACTAAATCGGCATACCGATGCTATCATCATTGTAATGGTAAATTTACTAATATTAAATTTAGCGTTAAATAAATGTTAAAACAAGTTGTAATAGTAAATTTACTAATAATATAAAAAAATACTATTAAATTAGTCATACCATGTACATCATCGACGGTATTGGTTTTTAAGAAGATGTTTGTAGCATAATTTGTGATTATGTTTTTTTTATTTGGTTTAAAGTTAAAGATAACAAAACTATTACTTTATTTTATTGAAAATAATTCATTACAGATAGCTTGATGACTCTTCTTGATCAATTACTCATTAGTGATGAAATGAAAGATAGAATCTCCTTTCTGCAAGTCAATGGGCTGCTTAAGGTATTTTCAATCGCTGTTTGATTATTCAATTGTGCGACAACAATCCCTTAATTCCTAGAACTTTTGGATTTGAAAAGATGTGGCATTTAAAAACCAATTTATATGACTTGGTTAAAAATAAACGGCTTTCAATGAGTAATAATATTACTAGATATTCTAGTAAGATATCTAAAATATTGTAAGAAAACTTAGAGACCTAAAGCTTTTTCTTAAAAAATTGGAATAAAGATTTTTTTAGTAGCATTGGAATTAAAAGAGAAAAATTATTTTTTGAAATTTTTAAATAGAATAACATTAAAAAAGCAAAAACTCCAAAAAATTTAAATAGAATAAAATTAAAGAAGAAAAACTCCAAAATTTTCTGAATGAAACATTCTTCATAATTTTAAAGAAGAGCTAGATAATGTTACGACTCAAGAGGAAATAATCTAGAAATAGAGATCTAGGGTCCAATAGATAAGGTGGTAGGAATACCAAGTTTTGTTATACTTGGACAGGTGGTCAATTTCAGCCACTCTTGTTAATAATTGCTGATAGAATGAATGATGATGAGTCTGTGGATAGCTTTGATGCAATCCAAGCCGCGGAAGCAACGATGTCACCAACGATGTTTCGAGCAAGAATATTGGACCTCCCATCTCTTGCTCTTATGATTGATATGTCTATTTGCTATGTGCCCTATATGTAAAACATGTTGTAGTACTTTTGAGATAGTGTAGTTAGCATATTTTGTTGCCACAATTTGGCATGTTTATCGAAAGACTAATATTTTATTTTGCTATGTATTTTGGGTTATGTAGTCATGCACTAAACAATCGTTTCGCTCAAAAAAATACCAAAAGTTTTTCATAAAATAGCTAATGGCCGCAAGCATGGAAACAAGATAAACTCCCTTATCATTAATAATGTTAAATTGTTGGAAAAAACAAACACGATAATGCCTTTACTATCTACTATAAAGAAATTTTTGTAACTAATAGGGGTCATAGAACCAAAGGTAGGTGGGATGATTTTACCTTGAAAATACATGGGTTGCTTTAGATGATTTAGGTATTCCTTTCACGGAAGTAGAGATTTCTAACGCTATTAGTGATATGCCCAGTGAAAAATCGCCCGACCCAGATGAATTTTCTACGTTATTTTACAAGATATTTAGCATGTTTAAAATATGAATTAATCAAAATGTTCAATGAGTTTTATAATAGTGATTTAGAATTAGGAATATTTAACTTTGCCAATGTTATCCTCCTTCACAAGAAAGAGGGAGCGATAGAGCTCAATGACTTTAGACCAATATCTTTAATAAATATTATATTAAAATTATTCTGAAGGTATTAACTGTCATGTTAAACACTAAAATGAATAAATTAATTAATATAATGTGATCAGATTTTATTAATGGTAGGAATATCACAAATGTGGTAGCTGTAGTCTAGAAATATATAAATTACTGTTGTAAAAATAATGTCACACGTGTCCTCCTAAAACTTGATTTTGCCAAAGCATTTGATTCCATGGACTAGCCGTTTGTTAAAGAATTATTATTGGTTAGGGGTTTGAATACTAGATGGATTGGTTGGATTACGTCTTTGCAAAAAACTGAAAATTCTAGTATGATGAGCAATGGCATTTGAGAAATAAAATACAAACTAACGTGGGCTTAGGCAATGCGATTATTTTTCACCCTTATTGTTTAACTTAGCAGTGGATGTATTCACTAGTGTGACACCCCACCTCTATATCGGTATTGTCAAAGAATATTCCATAGTAATACCGTTTGGTAATAGGAAGAGTAAGGTTTGTTAGGAATGACCATGGGTGAATATTCCTTTGGGCTAATGTCGGTATGTATTCCTACCTCATATAATACATTAAATATGTGTAATCAGTATCAACACAAAGTAATAAGAACATAGGTTTTCGAGGAAAGAACAACATACGGTACAAACGGAGAACAAGAAGCCTTGGAACATAGCAAAACATCTAATATCATAACATATATATCACAAGACAATACAAATTATGATTTCCCATTATGACATACAACACTATTCATATAAATACGTCACACTATACACATGACATCATCATATGTTTATATCACTAAGTACGAATTAACTAGCATCGCTATTATCCACTACTCTATCACCAACTCAAGTCCCAAGAGAGATAAACAATCATGGTAACATATCCTGCCAAAAAACAATCTCAATCCGATTCAAGGTCGTTAAACAAATAACACACCCTAGGTCAGGCTAGAACTAGCTATGAGTGTATCAGTATGCCATACAATAACATGATGAAAAATATGTAAATATAAATATGAGTAAATACTACACATGCTCTGATTACTCATCCCCCAACTCAAGCACACAATGTCACAACACATGTGTTATGTGTCGATAATAAGGTGACTCACAACCGAAAATCTATTCAACTATGATTCACTCCTTATCACAGTAATTTATTGTCACATTATTGTTAAACGCACTTCGTTTAAAGTTCGATCGATGTGTGTGTAAGTGTGTCTATATATGACTAGTACACCCTAGTCATTTTTTCTCTACTGGAAGATGAGTCGACACTATATGATGCAGCCGAGGTGCGACGTCACCTTCGATCCAGAATTGTGGGTGCCTCCACAAAATCTATTTGATGCACTAAATACCTCTCTAGTCCTCACTAATAATCCATGCTATCAATCAATCACATCATATTTGTTTATCCTCACTTGTTATTTCCGTTCCGTAAATCGTTGGACTTATGATGATGGGGCTAAATTTTCACGAATGGGAGCGCTACTTCGTAATCAATCCAGCTAGGATGATTATCTACCTCATGCGGTGTCTCACATCAAATCAACCAAATTTTATTTATTCATTCTTGTAATAACCCGAAATTTATAATAATTAATTAACGAATATAAATAATAAAATAAGTTTATGAAATTTTCAAAATTGGACTATGGGAGTTGCACCATTGTGTCCGAGGCGATTTTTTGATCAATTTTCATATATAGATTGTCAAAATCTGAGTTAATATGAAGAAGATACGCTAGAAACAAGAAAAGAACAAAAAGAGGAAAAAATATATTTGGGTTAGGTCGACCCTAGGGTCCACCCTAATGTAGTAGGGTCAACCCTACCCATTTTAGGTCGACCCGCTTGTTTTTTTGGCCATGGAGTGGTCTAACTTCAAGTGAATGACGTGTTTCGTGATTTTCTTCACGTCCTGTGCGTTCGTGCTTCCATCCGATGGTTCCTATCAAGCCTATGACGTGGTTGCACCAGATTTAATCTCCAAATTCAATGGTTTGAGATCCACAAGTGACACTATAAATAAGACCCTAGGCCTATCAATTTTTCTCATTTATATGTTCTCCATTTGGGTTCATTGTCTAAGGCTGGGCCTTAAAAGGAATATTTTTTCGAGGAGAAGATCTTTTTAATTAAAATATTTTATACCCTTCATGTGGATCCAAAAAGACCAAGGAAAAGAGCTAAGGACCACAGGTGAGTGTTTAAGTAATTATTTTAGTTTTTTAAGTAATTTAAAATAATTGGGTTTCCAATAGCTGTAGTTTTTCTACAATTTTAGGATAACCTTTATGCAAGTTTATTTACAGTTTATTTTAAGTAAATTTTAGATTTGTTTTTCAGTCTATTTTCTTTCAGCTATTCTATTTCAGTTATTTGTAATTATTTACTATTAATTATAGCTTTTCCAATTATTTACAGTAATTTACGGTATTTACAACTGTTATTTAAGTTTTATTTACATTTATTCTACGATTAGGATTTCTTTTGTAAATGTCAGTTTCTTTTTAATTTCCTTTTTACGTGAATGGAATAAATAGAAGAATAAGTCGTTAATATGGACTAAAATATAAGAACACTAAATTTACAGAAAATGTGATGTATTAAGAAGAACTGTAACAAATTGGAGTTAGACTGAAATAGGCAAATTTATGATATTTGCAAGCAAAGTTATAACATGTAATTATAACTAAAAAGAGAAAATAGAAGAATGGCAAAAGTATCTTATTTTTATACTTAGACCTTGGGTTAAGTTAATAAGCAAATAAACCAGAAATAACAGAAGAGGCTTATTTTAATAAACTTAGATATTAGATTAGGTTAGTAAGCAAGATATAGAAGATTGGTATTGTAGGCCCAACAGGGTAGTCCTTTACTGATATAGAAGACCTGTATTATAGGCCAACGAGGTAGTCCTTTACTGATATAGAAGACCTGTATTGTAGCCCCAACGGGATAGTCCTTCATAGATATAAAAAGTATGTATTGTAGGCCAAACGGAGTAGTCCTTTAAAGATATAAAAGCTTATTTTAAAAACTTACATTAATAAGAGATCAATAAATAGAAGTTCAAATCATGGTAATTTGGACAAGGGGCGTAACTAGATTTTGTTTGTAAGATAAGACCCATACCAACAGCATTCCCTTTTAGTCTGACACATGTAGCCTTACAATAGCATAGGTGAGGCAAGGGCACGCTTATGCTGGAGCAATGGTAAATAAGAGGTCAACAGGAGGGAGGAACATATAGCACAAACCTAATAGTGGTCGAGCGTGCGGCTTCAGCGTTGGTTGATAAGTCGTTATTGAGTTCCAAGCACTAAGTATGTATCTATTGCATAGGGACCAACATGATCTAGTCCGCAATAGTAGGTGTCTGTTACGTAGGTACAAACAGGGTCTAGTCCGTACCTTTTGTGTATGGGCTAATGGGTCTAGTCTGCAATAGGCACAGTAGAGATAGAAGGTCGATCAAAGGGTAGAATTTGGACTTCGGCCTAAGTAGAGTAGGATTAGGGTTTCGGCCTAATCAAAGCAGTTATCTAAAAAAAGTGCAAACAATCTAATCGAACTATTTAATCAAAGCGAATAGTTAAACCGTATTTTATTCCAGATTTATCTTTTCTTTTATTTCATTTTATACTAGAACTGCTGCAAAGTCTATTATCTTTACCTTGCTTAAGAATATTAGTAATTAATTTCATTCACTGGACTTTTAATCTGACTCACTCCTCTATTTTCCTTCCCCCCATAAGCCAACAGAGGCAGGGATAGTAGAATTTAGAGTTTCTTGGAGATTCAGCTGTAGAGACTTTCTTCATGTATTCTACATATTCTTTTTCAGTTTTTGTTTCATTTGATGTACTAGTACTTTTCTTTGAGAGGGATAGTTATTTTATGTATTCTGATGTTATGACTGAGATAATGTTTTTCACTAGACATGGATATTTAGTATTTGGTTTAATGAAGTCACTATGAAGTTTGATTTTGAATAATGAGATTTCTGTTCAAATGTTTCCGCTGTTTTAATTATTTTGTCTTGTGAACCTTAGTCTCTATAAGTCTTTATCTATACCTATAACACACCATACTCTTTAGTGTGTCATTTTTGAGTATACTAAGGGATGCGGGTATTACATTTGGTATCAAAGCCTAAGGTTACAGGATTCCTAAAAATTTGTTTTAAAAGTAAAGAATTTTTCAAAATAGATTGTTTTAAAAGTATTTTTCTGAAAGAAACTCTTATAAATAGTTTTCAAGTATAAAAGAGTTTTTATAAAAATCACCTCAAAGTCCAGTTCAACCTTCCTTCGATTCTTTTGAGCCTAAATTCTCTTTTCTTTGCATAGTATGACCGACTGGTTTCGTAGAGCTACGGTACTAGAGGTGCAAGGGCAAGCATCCAATATAGCACCGGTAGGTGGAGATCCCTTTTAATCCACTTGCAGTAGTCAATTTTCGAAGCTATGCAAGAACTTCGCTAGTCTAGGAGACAGAACGTTTTCTAGCATAGAGTATTTCGAGGAGACACGAGCTAGGAAGCTGAAGGGAGGGCTTAAAGAGGTTCCTAAGTCGAAAAGCTCTAGGAAGTCGTGGTGGAAGAACAAGAAGGATAATGATAAGATGAAAGAAGGAGGACCTTGGAAGCGGATCAAGAAAAGCAGAAAATGTCATAGCTGTAGATTAGTTGGTCACTACGCAAAGGACTATAAGAATAAAAAGATGAAGGTGAGGTGTTTCAACTTGGGAAGCCGGGTCACCTTAATAGAGCTTGTCCCCACAAGATGGGGCAGAGGGCAGGTGCACCTACAGTGCAAGTATAAGCTTTGGATGCAGCATCTTCTAGTAGTGGAGCGGATCGAGGTAGGAAAATCTCTATAGAAGGTTTGATTTCTATTTTGGATTTTTCCTATTCGGTCTCTCTTTGACTCTGGAGTATCGCATTTTTTTATTCCTAATTACTTGATTGATTGTTTTCACTTAGATATCTCCTTTGTAGTAGATTCCATAGTTGTTTCAAACCCCATAGGAGGGTAGACAAATTTATTCAAGATTTGTCGGGGTTTGAAAATTTTCATACTAGGCGTAGAGCTTGATTGTGACGCCTATGTACTGGGATTTTTGGGGTATGGGATGATTTTGGGAATGGATTGGCTATCCACATATGGAGCGATATTGGACTACGAAAGGAGAGTCGTTAGACTAGAGACATGAAGTGGTAAGACTCTCGAGGTTTCTTGCTACCCACAATAGTCATTCATGTTGAGCTTCTTTTATTCCCTTGATTCATCATCAGCAGAGTTGGATTCAGTTCGTATCGTCAGAGATTTCCCGGATGACTTTTAGGAGGTTAAGGGACTACCCCCTAAGAGAAAGACCGACTTTAGGATATATATGAATGACAAGCCAGTGGCATTTCCTGTGAGACATATGGAACCTAGGAAGAGTAGGGAGTTGAATAAAATCACAAAGAAGAACCGTTACCTAATTCTTAGGATAGATGATCTTTTTGATCGATTAGTTGGCTCCGTGGTAGTTTCTATGCTTGATTTAGCTACTGGATTTTATCGGCTTGGGGTCGTTGATGATAGCATTGATAAGACAACATTTAGGACAACCGACAGATTCTTTGTAGTTGGTTATGCCATTTGGGATAACCAACGCCCCAGCATATTTTGTAGATTTGATGAGCCGTGTTTTTGGAAATGTCCTAAATAATTTCGTTGTAGTATTCGTGGAGGACATTTTGGTGTTTTCCAGAGTATGGAAGGGCATGTTGTTCATCTAGAGGAGGTTCTTTATACACTTCACGTTCATATGTTGAAGGAAAAGACTGGAGATGCACAATAGATTCAATTGAAAAATAAGAAGCCTATGTGTAGATAATTGCAAAATTATAATTGTTTGTAGTGCCTTAGAATAAATATAAGCGTAAAAGAGGAATATGAATAAAAGACTTTAGTACGTAAATGATATTTCCAAGGTTTAGGAAGGGTACTCCTAGGATAGTAAGAAGAGAATCCATTTTATGCCTAGCCCAATAAAATGAAACTATTAGAATTGAAAATTTGAAAAAAAATACAACTGTCAATATTTTTAAGAAAGTAAATACCCGGTTTTTGAAAGAGAAAAAAAGTGGTATGAAATTTAAATTGGTTTCTATATGGTGTAAATTTTAAAGTGAAATTCTTTTAGAATTATAGAGCGTATATGGCTCACTAGTTTCTTTGAAAGTAAACAAAGATTTTAAATATAAAAACCTAGAGTGTGTTAAGTATCGGAAAGGTAGGTTACATCATTTATGGTTGTAATAGATGTTTTCGTGAAAAATAAGGGAAGCATAGACTATAACACTATTATTACAGTAGGTGATTCCCAAGGGAATGTTTTTACACAATATGCGAGATTTATGAGTATTTATTTTAATTAAATCCATACACCAGTTTTTTTGGGCTGCAGTAACGGTGTTCCATGCAACATCTATTTTGACCCAAACAAAAAATGTATTTTGAAAACAATTTCTAAGTATAATAAAAAGTGGTTTGTAAGTACACTTATTATTATAAGTATGAGGAAATGTTTTCTTGTTATGGATATATTAAAATAGTTTTGAAAATGAGTTTCCTGAAAAGAAAAATGCAGGTTCAATATTAGAAAATTAATAAAATTCATAGAAATTGTCTATCATAAGAGAATATAGATTAAAAATACTTTAATCTATTAGAAAGAAATGAATAATGATAAAATTTTCTATGAAACCAAATTATAAATAAAGATGTTTTGTGCAAGTTATAAGGAATACGTGAAAGAGATATAGAGGGTATGGAAAGCATCAAATTTTGTATAGCCTATTTCGAAGAAACATAAAATAAGTTCCTTGTAATTTCATATAAACATGAAGTCCTCTTTTAAAGGATTCATAGAAGATTTTAGCGTTAATAGTTTCTTGTAAAAGGAAGTAGTTCCAATATATTAAGGTATAAAATCGTTAGGTGTGATAAGATGTGTAATGATTAGAGACGATGTTAGTTAGAAGAGATATTACAGAGAGCCTTAGTAGAAAAAGCTAAGCAGTGGAAATTTCAGATTTCTTTTCCATTGATTATGCATAAGTTAGCAAACTCCTCCAAGGTTAGGTAATTGGAAAGTTAAGGGGTTTCTAATAAAAATAATTGTTCTTATCTACTCCAACTTTTGCAAAATTGAAAATCTATGAAAAGAATATGTTTTGAAACATGTGAGGACGTTTTAATGATATCTTAAAGAAAAATGGTTTGGTGAAAAAGTAAATAAGTTTTTGGAAGCAAAAAAAAAAAACAAAACCTACTAGCAGTTAAATTTAAAATTTAAATTTTTTATGGAAAGCTAAAAGGTCTTTAATAAAAAAGAGGAATAAGTTTTGAACTTAGAATTTGTAAGTTTTCCCCTCTAGATTTGGGGAATAATGTAAGTTCAAAAAAAAGCTGTAAGGATGCAAGTCTCAAAAGATAAAATGTTAAGTAACCAACTACCTTTGAAATTAATAGAAATATGAAAATATCACTTTTAAAGGCAATTTTTTTGGGATTTGATGTTTTAAATATTTAGAAGCTTTAGTTTTTGAAATGAAATAATAAATACCAAAACAAACTTTTTAATGTGGAGTAGATAGAAATCATTTCCTAGGTGTGATGGGAAAAAAGTGTAAGGCTATATAGGAGATAGCAATAATTACTTTTAAAAGTAATAATAGAAGATTCCGTAAAATATATATGACACTAGTGAGAACCTAGGATTGTTGCTTCATGTGTGTAGACTATAGAAGAATAGTAAGGGGATATTAGTAAGATAGCAAGACATATGTGGTTGAAGATGTGTATTCTTGATTTTGGAGGAACTTGAAAGGAGCATCTTTCTTTAGCGGAGTTCGCATATAATAGTAGTTTTCAAGCTAGCATTGGGATGACACCTTTCGAAGCTCTTTATGGAAGATCATGCAAGTCGCCTTCACATGGTTAAAGTCTACAGAGAGATTGCTACTTAGTCCTGACATGGTTAGAGAGACTTCGGAGAAGATTGATTTGATTAGGAAAAAAATACATATCTTTTATCTGCATCTCTTTGATAGTAAATTTTGAATTTCCTAATTCCATCTTTAGTTTTGATTATGTTCTTTCCTTTATTATCCTTTGGGAGGGTAGATCTTATTACTTAACATATGGATGGCAGGACTGAATGTAAACATGTTATTAGAACATGTTATGTATGATGGATGCTAGTGGTTGCAAGTGTTTTCTAGTGGATGCATATACTTACACTAGACACTACTACCTCTTAGGGATTGGCCTAAATAGGACACTAGAGCATATGCATATGGATGTGTGCGCATTTGCATTTTTATTTTATTCTCCATGGTTGCTGTAAATGGATGATTATCATATGATTATTGCACTTGGATGATGATTGTAGCACGCATATAAAACTATCAGTTATCACCAGGGAATTTGCATTCATTTGTATACATGGCACAGACATGATTGCATGAAAGGAGGTCAACTGAATCAGTTGACCGTTTAATCTATTGCATTAGTTAGGGACATTGACACTGCACTAACTGCATATGTATCATAATCGCATTAGAAAAACTTAAGGACAATGGATGTAATGGATGACGGTTGAGTGGTTGGTTATAGGACTTGGATGAAAACATTTATTTCATTCTTATATCCTTAGAGATTTCGGAGACGAAATCCCTTAAGGAGGGGAGAATGTAACAACCCGAAATTTAAGCTATAATAATTAATTAACGAATGTATTAAATAATAAAATAAGTTTGTGAAATTTTCAAAATTGGACAACGGTAATTGCACCATTGTGTCCCTGGCGATTTTTTGATCAATTTTCACATATAGATTGTCAAAATCCGAGTTAATATGAAGAAGATACACTAGAAACAAGAAATGAATAAAATGAGGAAAAAAATATTTGGTTTAGGTCGACCCCCAAAGGGTTAGGCCGACCCTAAGGTCGACCCCTAATGTAATAGGGTCAACCCATGCCCATTTTTGGTCCACCCGCTTTTTTTTGACCGTGGAGCGGTCCAGCTTCGAGCGAATGACGTGTTTTGTGATTTTCTTCACATGTATGTTCGTGCTTCCATCTGATGGTTCCTATCGAGTCTATAACATGGTTGCACTGGATTTAATATCCAAATCCAATGGTTTGAGATCCATAAGTGACACCATAAATAAGACTCTAGGCCTAGCTATTTTTTCATTCAGATTTTCTCCATTTGGGTTCACTGCCTAAGGTTGGACCTTAAAAGGAATATTTTTTCAAGGAGAAGATCTTTTAATTAAAATATTTTATACCCTTCAAGTGGATCCGGGAAGGCCAAGGAAAAGTGCTAAGGACCACAAGTGAGTGTTTAAGTAATTATTTTAGATTTTTAAGTAATTAAAATAATAGGGTTTCCAATAGCTGTAGTTTTTCAAGAATTTCGGGATAAACTTTATGCAATTTATTACAATTTAATTTAAGTAAATTTTAGATTTGTTTTTCAGTCTATTTTCTTTCAGTTATTCTATTTCAGTTACTTACAATTCTTTACTGTTAATTATAGCTTTTTCAATTATTTACAGTTATTACGATATTTATAGTTATTCACTGTTTTTTACGTTTTATTTACATCTATTCTATGATTGGAATTTCTTCTGTAAATGTTAGTTTCTTTTTAATTTCTTTTTTAAGAAAATGAAATAAATAGAAGAATAATTCGTTAATATGGACTTCGATATTAGAACACTGAATTTACAAAATATGAGATGTAAAATAAGAAGAACTATAACAAATTGGACTTAGACTGAAATAGGAAAATTTAGGATATTTGCAAGCATAGTTATAACATGTAACTATAACCAAAAAGAGAAAATAGAAGAAATGAAAAAATAACTTATTTTTATACTTAGATCTTGGGTTAAGTTAATAAGCAAATAAAACAGAAATAACAGAAGAGGCTTATTTTAATAAACTTGGATCTTGTATTAGGTTAATAAGCAAGATATAGAAGATTGGTATTGTACGCCCAACAAGGTAGTCCTTTATTGATATAGAAGACCAGTATTGTAGGTCCTATGGGGTAGTCCTTTACTAATATAGAAGACCTGTATTGTAGGCCCAATGGGGTAGTCCTTTATAGGTATAGAAGATCGGTATTGTAGGCCCAACGGGGTAGTCCTTTACAGACATAGAGGCTTATTTTAAAAACTTACATTAATAGGAGGTCAATAAATAGAAGTTCAAATCATGGGGAATTGGACAAGGGGCGCAACTAGATTTTGTTTGTTAGATAAGACCCTTACCAACAACATTTCCTTATAGTCAGACATAGGTGGCCTCATAATAGCATGAGAGGCAAGGGTACGCTTATGCTGGAGCAGTGGTAAATAAGTGGTCAACGGAAGGGAGTAAAAGATAGCGCGAACCTAATAGTGGTCGATCATGCATCCTCAATGTTGGTTAATAAGTCATTATTTAGTTCCAAGCGCTAAGTAGGTATCTATTGCGTAGGGACCAACAGGGTCTAGTCCATAGTAGTAGGTGTCTATTGCATAGGGACTAACAGGGTCTTTTCTTTATCATTTGCGTAGGGCCAATAGGTCTAGTCCGCATTAGGCACAGTAGAGATAAAAGACCGAACAAAGGTAGAATTATGACTTCAGCCTAATTAGAGCAGGTTTAGGGTTTCAGCCTAATCAAAACAGTTATCTAAGAAAAGTGCAAACAATCTAATCGAAGTATCTAATCAAAGCGAATAGTTAAACCGTAATTTATTTCAGCTTTATCTTTTCTTTTATTTCCTTCTATACTAGAACTGTTGCAAATTCTATTACCTTTACCTTGCTTAAGAATACTAGTAATTACTTTCATTCACTAGACTTTTAGTCTGACCCGCTCCTCTATTTCCCTTCCCCCTCCACAGGCCAGCAGAGGCAGGGTTAGTAGGTTTCAGAGTTTCTTAGAGGTTCAGCTGCAGAGACTTTCTTCATGTATTCTACTTCTTCTTTTTCAGTTTTTGTTTCGTTTGATTTTCCGACGCTTTTCTTTGAGATGGATAGTTATTTTATGTACTCTAATGTTATGACTGAGATAATGTTTTTCACTAGACATGGATATTTCATATTTGGTTTAATGAAGTATTTATGAAGTTTGATTTTGAATATTGAGATTTCTATTTAAATGTTTACGTAGTTTTAATTATTTCGTCTTAAGAATCTTATCTCTGTAAGTCTTTAGCTATACCTATAACGAATCATATTCTTTAGTGTGCCATTTTTGGATATACTAAGGGGTGTGGGGTGTTACAATTCTACATGTTCATATTTATGACCGTAACCTACCTATCCGTCATTTAACCCAATGTCACTAAGTGGCTACTGAACATTTTTACATATAAATGACAATGAAATAGAAAGAACATCAATAGTATAATCCACATAACCAGAATACATGATATTTTATATCTCACGTAGCATAAAGTATAATATACATAAGTTATATAAAGGTGATTTGACGGTAGTCTAAGTACAATGGAATATACAACCATATCCACAACCATAACAAGCATCGTGTTTTAATGCATGCCTCAATCATCATATCATAACATAAATTTATTATATTTTCATTATATATATATGTAACTCCTTAATAAATAATTATATTTTACCAAGAATATATTTATTCTTTCAAAATATTTTATTTTTAAAACCTTTCATTTAATTTCAAGGAACTCTGCATTCCAAATCCTTTGTCAATTTCAAACCCACTAAACTCCTTTCAAAATAATTCTCACAGTTTGAAATTCCTCTTTAACAAATTTTAAATTTCAATTCCAAATTAGATTATCTTCAATCCAAAATATCTCTATAGCTCCAATCATTGATTTCAAAATCAATATTTAAAATCCTTATAAATTTTCAAATCCTTTTAACTCATCTTTAGAAAATAATTTATTAAACTATAATTCACTTTTTAAAAAGTCTTTCGACTTATAAACTTCACTTTTATGTTCAAATACAAAAATTCCCTTTATTAAACATATTCAAGTAAAAATATAAAATTATCTTTCATAACCAAATTTTAAATCTTCCCTTTTCAAAAAAATTCAATCACTGTACTCTTATAAATATTTACAAATGCATTTATCATTATTTAAAGTAATCAAATACAAAGTAAACTACTTCGAAAATTTATACTTAACGAAACATAATAATGAAATTTCATTAATATTTGTTTCAAACAATAAATAAATCATATTTAATATTATTTTGTAAAAATTCATGTCGTTTAAATTTCAAAAAAATAAACCTATCACTTTGGGAACACAAAATTTAAATCCATTAAATAAAATCTTTTCAAATATTTTTGCAACCATAGATAAATTATCTGTTCATAAAATCAACTTATAATTCTAATACAATACTTTTAATTTTTAAAAAGAATTAGTTTCTTTTCATACATACTAAAAATGTTCACTTAATATGTACATATGTATGTGTTTGTGTATCTTCTCTTTATTTAAAACTCTTTTGTCTAACCAAATTTTAAAAAATTATTTCAAAAATAATATAATTCAAGAAATTTCTTATTTCATAAATATTTCCAAAATTATTTAACTAAAAATATCCCCTTCACCTCAATTTCAATAACAATGCCCGTCGATTATCAAAACAAAGCAAGGACATGCAAGCATCATATACATGATTTTGAATCAACTAACGTCAAATTATACTCAATGGATAAGGAATCAATCTATTATCAATGAAAATACTTATGTGCAACCAAAATTGTATTTAGCAACATATTTTCAGCCAACTTCAGTTCAAATTTTAGGGAGGGGATCATTTGGGGATTGGTATGGTGATGGGAACTGTAACAGCCCGCAAATCCGTACC
The DNA here is from genome assembly GCA_030765085.1 of Allium cepa. Classification (NCBI taxonomy): domain Eukaryota; kingdom Viridiplantae; phylum Streptophyta; class Magnoliopsida; order Asparagales; family Amaryllidaceae; genus Allium; species Allium cepa. The sequence goes on along the minus strand of CM060928.1, from coordinate 664,875,911 downwards.
CCTTGAGTCAACACTATTCTCCATCGATCAACTCAAGATGATCGGAAATACGAACCATTTGGGTCAAAGAATAAGAGGTAGAAGAAGAGAAAACAGAAAACAGCAGCAGAATCTTACCATCGCAGCGGAATAAAATATAATAAATATTCAATGACCTTTACATAATAGAAAACTATATCTGTTTATACATACATCATCGGAGTACATCAACATCATTAACATATAATCGAATACACATCGGAACAATAATCAAGTACGGAAGTACGTATCGCTATCCAGCTCATCTCCTGAGCTCCACAACCACATATCCTGTATCCTATAATACTCGGTCTAACCCGAGCGTTATAGTTAAATAACACTTGAGTCAGTCTGGAATACCAGCATGAGAAATCCCACTCAAATTGATTATTAAAGTTTCAAGATCTTTTTGAAAACAAAAGCATCTCGTAAGACCACGCCACAAAATAAACATGTCGGGTTTTTACCTTACGATAGCTAAAACACTTTCTATTAAAATCCTCTGATAATATAATAGGGTCTATTTACAAATACTGATTAAAATAGCCGAAATTGTTACATTATTAAATTCTAGCCACTAGCCACAGAGTGGGTAATACAAACAAAATTCGTAAAAGGCACGTAGGGAGAATGGATTTCCAACTAATGACTAGGCACTGGGGTACCACCTGTCACAGTATGTGGTCTAGATCATAGTACCAAGGATTACTCCCAATCCCCTACAACACAAGGCCGGGACAACCCCTTACTGGCTAATCCCGAGTAAGATCACCCCACGGTTGTGATCAGCAACCGCACCACTAAGCCAAATAAAAAGGGACATCTGGACAGGGATGACCTTATCCTGAAGTGGGTGCAACCCACCTAGCCTTGCTGCATAACCCCTGATTTTCAGTCATTCCCGGTCGATGAGGCTTGAGGCTAAACGTTACCTTTTAGAACATTTCACTTAGAATGCTCATCGTCCACCTGACGATGTTCTGAAAGCATTCATCCATACAAGTCTGTCCCGGCTTCGAACGGAACCGAAGGCACTACTCCTAGTACATCCATTTTGGAAATATCCTCAGGATTAGTAGCGACTAGCCCTTGCACTTCACTGCTCCATCTTCGACTCCGAACTCGTCTTCCACACGAAAACGTACAAACCGGATCGAAGTGGTTTTCGAGAAATAAATCTTGATCCCGGTCTCTTCGAAACGATCAACGCATTGGCCAATATTGATAGTGAGTTATTTAACTATCAATTAATATTCACAAACATCCATCAACATAAATAATTTCTCCAAAATTATTTATTATTCTCAAAATATCTTCGCAAGATATATCTCCTCTTTCAACCCTTTTGAAATCAGTTTCAAACTACTTTCCTTTTTACAGAGTAAATTTCCCAAATATTTTCTATTTCCAATGAAATCACCAAGCACAAAACTTTAGATTTTTAAAATAATTAAAAACACTTTATTGTAAAATATCCTTTAACATTTAAATTTAGAAAAACTACTTTAATACTTAATTAAAAATAGTACTTTAGGAATATTTAAAATAAGGTTGCTTTATAAAATATAAAACTAGATTTTCTCCTTTAAAACAAAATACTAAGTCACCTTTAAATAATTACTACAATGATAGATTTGAAAAATACTTACTTTAGAATTTAAATATTTAAAAATAATAAATTTCCTAAAACATGATTTTTAAAACAACATTAAAACTTTTATCTTATATTTATAAATTTACTTTGAAAACGTACTTGGCTATCCAAGGAAATATACCTCTCTTCACATTCTTTAAAAATAACTCACTATTTATTTTTAAACAAATTTTCCCATTCCTTTAATAAATTCCCATCGTGAATTTATTCTTCCAAATATCCACCGATATACTACTTTGCTTTTATAAATCAAGTTTATAAATTTCATAGCCACATTCTTCTTTAAAAATCCAGGTTTTGCACACTTAAATCAATTCCCAAATTGATTTCCAATTTACTCCATTTATTCCAAAATCCATTAACTTCAGACTTTATTCCTTAATTATGATTTAAAATGCTTTTAACTGAAAATACCGATTTTAGATTTCCCAAATTACTTCTTTATCCTTTTAAATAAATTTAAACTTTGAATTTTAAAATAATCCTTTATTCCTTTAAATGATGTCAATTAAGTTTACAATTCATTAATTTCTGTTTATTCAAATCCCTTTTTTTGTTTTTCCATACTCGAAATTATTTATTATTATTTTCATATCACTTTCATTCCTTTTCAATTCATTCTTAATTTATTCGCTATAATTATTTTACTTAAAACTCCACTCTTTTATTGTCTTTCCAAAAAAATTCCTATTTATATATTTTGATAACTCAGTGTACCGAAATATATTCAAGCAAACCATACCATTCAATATTCCAATGTAATTCATCATATAATATCAACTAATCACAACAGAGAATATTAAATAATTTAAATAAATGTTGAGGAATCCAGTTGGATCCCTCCAACCTGTTTCCCTGCATCCACAGATGTTAGCACAATATAAAATACCAATTCCACTTCGAGGTGGAATATCGCGATATATGGGTTTTATATAATATCATCCGCTATTATGCGGTGCATAGGGCCTCATCCGCTATATAATCCGCTATATCAACCAATATTTAAATTTAACCATTTAAATTTAAATTAAAACCCATATGAGTGAGATTAACTCACCTTATATTATTGTTTGCAATCTGATCCGTGTTTTCTTCACGGTTTTTGAACTTGTACAAACATTGTACGATCTGTTAATATTTGAAGTGATCTAAAATTTTTCTTCCTTTTTATAATTAAATTTTAAACTAATTCTTCTTATTTTTTTAACGAAATATTTTCTTTTCTTTTTCGTCGAAACCCTCACTTATAAAAATTAATTTATATGGATTCAAAAATCAAATTTTATATAAAATCTTTCGAACATTTCAAACTCCCATTTTTCTGTTTTAAACTAGAGCATGCATGTGTACATGTATATTTACTAAATAAAAACAAGATTATTTTATACCTTACTAAAATAAAATTTCTGCTTGCATAAAGATTACCACAGGTAAATATTTATATAAATTCCTATATATATTTTCCTGGAAAAAAGGTTTTCTGCTAACAATTCCATATATTTTGTTCTGTATATATATAACCATTATAAATTTAATTTTAAAAGAACAAATCAATACCTCTGCTGATCGAACTACGAAGAACTCTCTTCTGCCACTGCCTCTTCCACCACCATCTCAGCTTGGACGTCGATCGATCTTCCCACCTGACTGCTGCTCCTTTCTGCCAAAATCGAAAGCGAGCTACCCAAAACGTCGCTCATCTCACTACGAAAACCAACACCTTTTCATGCCTTCGCGTGCGACTCCACAAGCAGTCGACTTTGACTTGCAAGTTTCAACCTCCTTCACCCTCGATCCCGAAGCCCTAGGTCAAAGGAACGAGCCCACCCACTGAAAAATCATCGCGAGTGCCATCCAGTCTGAGGTCGAAGATTCGTGAATCGCGAGTCGAAATGATTTCAAGGAAAGGAAGAAATGTGGTGCGATTCCCTGCCACGATGAGCTTGATTCAAGAAGAAATGCATCTCGATTTTGATTTTAATTTGATTCCATCCTTCGTGTTATTTTTTTTGATGCCGATCAATTTGGTTTTGAAAATCTTTCTGCTCTGCCATTCAAATAGCATAAAAGAAAAGGGATGAGGAAGAAAATGAAGACCGCGATTCATATATGTAAAATTTCTTTTCCCTGATATGTTGAAAAGGTCGGCTTTGAAATGAAATGAAATGAAAGGGGAAAAGTGATATTCGAAAGGAAGTTTGCATGTGGAAATATACTGGCTACAGTGATTCAAAACGAGGTGAAAAGATAACACTGATGTGAAGTTCATTGACTGGTCAAACAAAGTATAGATTATATTTAAATTTTAATCGACTTGAATTCGTAGCTTAAAATCTTGACATCCTATCGAGGCGTGCTGTTAGGAGTTCATAATGTTATACCCCTATTCCGAACTCAATGGAAAAGGTTTCGAGTCTTAATTCGATCGTATGGAGAAGATAGCTTTTTGGATCCAGTTATTATATTAAATTTTCGATATAGATTTCAGCGCGTTTATATATCGTACGCTCACACAACAATATCAAATGCCACGAAAATTAAAATTCGATAATAATACACTATCACGTATCCAATAGAACTGGTTTCGTCGAATTCCGAGACTACGCCTCGGAAGGCTATTTTTAAATTCAATTTAAACGATATATTTTAAAACTGAACAAATCATTGTTAAATTCAATTTTAAAACTTCTATTATCCTCAGCACTATCAATATAAATTTTATAAGCCTTCAAATTATTTTTAACAGGCTTCAAACTCCAGATTCAACATTTTACCCAACTTCAACTTATTTAATCTAATAATTAAATTACCGAATAAATGGCGATATTTGAATTCAGGTTAAAAATTGACTTTTAAATATTTAAAATCAATTAAGTATTCCGATTTTAAATGCTCAAAATTTCCGAGTCGTCACATTCCTCCCCCCTTAAAAGAATTTTGTCCCCGAAATTACTAGTTAGGAAGAATGGTCCAATACCCGTTTACTTTTTCCCAAAACCAAAAATTCAACATCCTACCAACTTTCTTTTTATAAAAGATCCACTATCATTCTTACTAACTTCTACAAACTCTCCCATAGTTTTCAAACGATACTATTTGTTCCATCATTCAAATTTCAATTTAAAACCAAATTTTGAATTATCAAAATTTTCTTAAAAATTTTCCAACTCCATAAATGTTCGAAATTTTTTGCCAGCGTCTCTTTTGCACGGCTAGCTCGGTACAACTACAAAATGCCTCAACCTGCTCCCAAATTTCAAAAGAAAACAAAAGCCAAGTGGCTGGATCAAAAACCCAATCAAATTTCATACAGAAATTTAAACACATATCTTTTTGTCGAGCAATTCAAATTTATCATCTGAAATCAAAACCAACTCTTCTTTCCTTTGTAATATCTGCATATTCTACTTAGCAATAATATCAAATCACAACATTCAAAATTATTTTATTGACTTCTTTACAGAATTTCAACATCTATTCATTCAAGCCGTATGATGTACATATATGTTTATTAAATCTTTACTCAAATGCTTATTCAATATATTTTCCCGACACCCATATTACTTAAGAATTTCACAATTTCCTTTTAAGTTCAATATAAGTATTTTATACGCTTCTTATATTTATTTCCACTTCACCACTTAGTTTATCTCTATTTCTATTCAAATTGGTTCTTCCATTTTCATATGAATTCAATTTACCTTCACTCTGAATATTAAATTTTATCTTCGATTTATACTGATTCATATCATTATTTTAAATTAGTTTCATTCACTAATTTATTTCAATTTCCAATTTGAAATCGTTTTGCCGTTAACAAAAATTTTCCTAAAAATTTTCGAAAAAATTTCTAACTCCCAAAATTTTCGAAATTTTTTGGCAGAGTCTCCTTTGTACGGAGGAGCTTTTGCAATTTGACAAGAGATATAAATATATATACATCGACCCACCCAGTCGGAAAAACAAAAATAGTTCATATTTCCTATTTTTATTGCGTAGGCATACCTTTATTTAGCATTTTTAAACAAGCGGCTTATTATTTAGCATTTAGCGTGACCAAAATCCTGCCAAACGGTCTTCAGATACCTGTACTTACTCAATTCAAACATATAAGTACTAAATATATGAAATTTATTAACATTTCACTTACTTTCAATAGCTAACACATAAATTTCACATATAATGCACGTTATGTAATTTCCATAAGCACATATAAGGTTTTGACACTTATTACAATTGCTTACAACCAATTCTCAAACCATTCCATTCAGTTTAAGTGGTTTACAACATACTCGCTTATATTTAATTCATTCCAAGCAAAACAAACTCATATTCATTCCAGTTGATTCCAAAATCATCCTATTTCACTTCTAATAACTCATAGAATTTTATCTAATCCCGTTTACATCGAATGACCCATTTTCTTATGCAATTCGATAGTATTAATGTGAATAAATAATTACTTAAGCTTTATAACCATTTAAATTGATTCCAACTCAATTTACACTTGATTCCATCCCATTTTACTTTATTCACAATCTTTCATTGCTATTTTTTTCATATCCAAAAGTTGATTCCAAACCATCTTATTAAACTCGACAACCAATATATTAAATAACCATCTCACAATTTACTTAAGTTATTTATTTTCTTCAAACTATTCCGCCCAATAACTTAAGTTTATTTTATTCAACCAACTTCCATTCAAATCTTTGGTTTGATTTTCCCTTGATCAAATCCCAACCATTTTACTATTTTATTCAATTAGTTTATTCTTTTATCCATTTTTAAATTTTAATTCACATTAACAATTCATCATTGAATTTATTAATAATAAGGCCATTCAATTTATGCTTGAATTGGATTTGTTTACAACTCACACCAAATCTATTTTAATCCAATTCAATTTCATTCGACCACACTTTCAATTTTTAATCCCATACTTGATGATTTTTTTTTTGTTTATTTATCTTCAAAACCATTTTACTTAATTTTCTTGTGTTCAATCTTACTTTATATCCCAAGTTTGGATATTATTATTTTTAGAATACAATACTTTTATTCCGGCTTATTTATTCCCTTTTTAAATTTTATAAGCTACTCACTTATTAATATTCATACTTCTCCATCTATTTACAGTCAATCATATTCACATTTTACTTTTAACTAGGGGTTATATATATTTTTATTTCCATGCTTTTCAATTCTTTTATAAGCTTCCAAAGCTTATTTATTCCAATTCAATACTTACTTAGTTTACATTTATTTATTTAAGCAAGAATTTTATTCCATTCAATATTATCTATAACTCAATTGAATTCATTTCAAGTCAATTTTATTTAACTTAACTCCAGTAAAATCTACCTACATACCATTCTTTTGAATTTTGTTAAGCAAGGACTTAATTCCATTTAATATCATTCCAATATCCAATTTCAGTTCATTTAATTAAAATTATAAATTCATTTATTCATTTACAAATTCGTTTTCAACCAATAAATTATTTCCAAAACATTGATTATTTTTTGTCCATTTGAACAATTCTGCACTTTATTTTACACAATTTTGAAAACATATATATCTAAATCATACTATTCCTTTGCATTTTCAAAATCAAACCAAATTTCACAAACAAACATTAATCCAAAACATCTAGGTAGCAATCCCTCTCTTGGAAACTCGAAAATGAACACCGATGATGTCGCGATCATCATCGGAATTATTTTCCAGCGACCGAAAAGAGTTCAATGCTTTTATCACTTTAAAATCCCTTCCAATATTTGTAAATTTCAAATCTCTCTAGATTTTCAAATCCGATTCAAAAATATTTCTCAAATATATATATTATTTTTCCCAACTTTTAAGAATCATTTTCAAATTCAAAGGAATTTAAATTTCCAAATTTTCAAATTCCAAATCCTTTAAATTTATATTCAAACATTACTTTGGAATTTTATCTTATTTTAATTATTAATCACACTATAATTCACCTTTATAGTTTACATTTACAAATCTCATTTGTATATGAATTTTTGTCTTAGTTTTTAATTATGATTTCAATTCCTTATTCAATTATAAATCACATTTACAAATCCCATTTATTTTATTAATTTATTCCTTCATCTTTGGTTATTATTTCGATTTCTTATTCAATTCTCATGCAATAATGATAATAATTTAATATTATCACTTTCTAACAACCAAGCATCCATATATAACTATAATAATTTACAAAAAATCATTTCTTTTATATACAAAAATAAATTTTGATAAAATTATTTCATTTACCCTTTTTAAAACAATACTGTGTCGGTTTATCTCGTTTAAAAGTCTAGAAACCCCTATCGATGACATGGCGTCCCACACATTGACCAGAATCCATAAACACTCAACAGATAAGTCAACACAATATAAAACAATTTTTTTTTATTCACTAACAAATACGCACTCATATCTATTAATGCTCTCAAACTCATTCAGAGTACTATAGACTCTATTTAAATGAGTAATCCCCACCAGAGCCAAGGTTATCACCAACCTAAGCTCTGATACCAACTGTAACAACCTGCAAATCCGTACCCATTGAGTCAACACTATTCTCCATCGATCAACTCAAGATGATCGGAAATACGAACCATTTGGGTTAAAGAAGAAGAGGTAGAAGAAGAGAAAACAGAAAACAACAACAGGATCTTACCATCGCAGCGGAATAAAATATAATAAATATTCAATGATCTTTACACAAAAGAAAACTATATCTGTTTATACATACATCATCAGAGTACATCAACATCAATAACATATAACCAGATACACAGCGGAACAATAATCAAGTACGGAAGTACGTATCGCCATCTAGCTCGTCTCCTGAGCTCCACAACCTCATATCCCGTATCCTATAATACTCGGTCTGACCCGAGCATTATAGTTAAATAACACCCGAGTCAGTCTGGAATACCAGGGCGAGAAATCACACTCAAATTGATTATTATAGTTTCAAAATCTTTTTGAAAATCACATCTCGTAAGACCACGCCATAAAATAAACATGTCGGGTTTTTACCTTACGATAGCTAAAACACTTTTTATTAAAATCCACTGATATTATAATAGGGTCTATTTACAAATACTTATTAAAATAGCTAAAATTGTTACATTATTAAATTCTAGATACTAGCCACAGAGTGGGTAATACAAACAAAACTCGTAAAAGGCGCGTAGGGAGAATGGATTTTCAACTAATGACTGGGCATTGGGATACCACCTGTCACAGTACGTGGCCTAGATCGCAGTACCGAGGATTACTCCCAATCCCCTGCAACACAAGGCCGTGACTACCCCTTACTGGATAATCCCGAGTAAGATCACCCCACGGTTGTGATCAGCAACCGCACCACTAAGTCGAATAAAAAGGGACATCTAGACATGGATGACCTTACCCTGAAGTGGGTGCTACCCACCTAGTCTTGCTGCATAACCCCTGATTTTCAGTCATTCTCGGTTGATGAGGCTTAAGGCTAAGCGTTACCTTTTAGAACGTTTCACTTAGAATGCTCATCGTCCACCTGACGATGTTCTGAAAGCATTCATCCATACAAGTTTGTCTCGGGTTCGAACAGAACCGAAGGCACTCCTCCTACTACATATATTTTGGAAATATCCTCAGGATTAGTAGCGACTAGCCCTTGCACTTCACTGCTCCATCTTCGACTCTAAACTTGTTTTCGTCACGAAAACATACAAATTGGATCGAAGTGGTTTTCGAGAAATAAATCCCGATCCCGGTCTCTTCGAAACAATCAGCGCATTGGCCAATATTGATAGTTGGTTATTTAACTATCAATTAATATTCACAAACATCCATCAACATAAATAATTTCTCCAACATTATTTATTATTCTCAAAATATCTTCGCAAGATATATCTCCTCTTTCAACCCTTTTGAAATCAGTTTCAAACTACTTTCCTTTTTACAGAGTAAATTTCCCAAATATTTTCTATTTCCACTGAAATCACCAAGCACAAAACTTTAGATTTTTAAAATAATTTAAAAACACTTTATTGTAAAATATGCTTTAACATTTAAATTAAGAAAAACTACTTTAATATTTAATTAAAAATAGTACTTTAGGAATATTTAAAATAAGGTTACTTTATAAAATATAAAACTAGATTTTCTCCTTTAAAACAAAATACTAAGTCACCTTTAAATAATTACTACGATGATAGATTTGAAAAATACTTACTTTACAATTTAAACATTTAGAAATAATAAATTTCCTAAAACATGCTTTTTAAAACAATATTAAAACTTTTATCTTATATTTAAAAATTTACTTTGAAAACGTACTTGGCTATCCAGGGAAATATACTTCTCTTCACATACTTTAAAAATAATTCACTATTTATTTTTAAACAAATTTTCCCATTCTTTTAATAAATTCCCATCATGAATTTATTCTTCCAAATATCCACTGATATACTACTTTGCTTTTATAAATCCTGTTTATAAATTTCATAGCCATATTTTTCTTTAAAAATCCCGGTTTTGCACACTTAAATCAATTCCCAAATTGATTCCAATTTACTCCATTTATTCCAAAATCCATTAACTTCAGACTTTATTCCATAATTATGATTTAAAATACTTTTAACTGAAAATACCAGTTTTAGATTTCCCAAATTACTTCTTTATCCTTTTAAATAAATTTAAACTTTGAATTTAAAATAATTCTTTATTCCTTTAAATGATGTCACTTAAGTTTACAATTCATTGATTTCTGTTTATTCAGATCCCTTTTTTTGTTTTTCCATGCTCGAAATTATTTATTAGTATTTTCATATCACTTTCATTCCTTTTCAATTCATTCTTAATTTATTCGCTATAATTATTTTACTTAAAAATCCACTCTTTTATTATCTTTCAAAAAAAAAATCCAATTTATATATTTTGATAACTCACTGTACCGAAATATATTCAAGCAAACCATAACATTCGATATTCCAATATAATTCATCATATAATATCATATAATCACAACAAAAAATATTAAATAATTTAAATAAATGTTGAGGAATCCAGTTGGATCCCTCCAACCCGTTTCCCTGCATTCACAGATATTAGCACAATATAAAATACCAATTCCACTTCGAGGTAGAATATCGCGGTATATGGATTTTATATAATATCATCCGCTGTTATACGGCGCATAGGGTCTCATCCGCTATATAATGCGGGAAATCAATCATTCCAATATATACTACTATATAATATAGTACATCAAACCAATTCAATCATCCAACCAATTATTTAAATTTAACCATCTCAGCTTACTAAAATAAAATTTCTGTTTGCATAAAGATTACCATAGGTAAATATTTATATAAATTCCTATATATATTTTCCTGGAAAAAAGTTTTCTGCTAACAATTCCATATATTTTGTTCTGTATATATATAACCATTATAAAATTAATTTTATAAGAACAAATCAATACCTCTGTAGATCGAACTACGAAGAACTCTCTTATGCTACTGCCTCTTCCACCACTATCTCAGCTTGGACGTCGCTCGACCTTCCCACCTGATTGCTGCTCCTTTCTGCCAAAATCGAAAGCGAGCTACCCAAAACGTCGCTCATCTCACCACGAAAACTGACCCATTTTCGTGCCTTCGTGTGCGACTCCACAAGCAGTCGACTTTGACTTGCAAGCTTCAATCTCCCACACCCTCGATCCCGAAGCCCTAGGTCAAAGGAACTAGTCCACCCATTGAAAAATCATCACGAGTGCCATCCAGTTCAAGGTCGAAGATTCGTGAATCGCGAGTCGAAATGATTTCAGGGAAAGGAAGAAATGCGATGCAATTCCCTGCCACGATGAGTTTGATTCAAGAAGAAATGCATCTCGATATTTATTTTATTTTGATTCCATCCTTCGTTTTTTTATGCCGATCAATTTGGTTTTGAAAATATTTCTGCTCTGCCATTCGAACAACATAAAAGAAAAGGGATGAGGAAGAAAATGAAGACCGCGATTCATATATGTGAAATTTCTTTTCCCTGATATCTGGAAAAGGTCGGCTTTGAAATGAAATCAAATGAAAGGGGAAAAGTGATGTTCGAAAGGAAGTCTGCGTGTGGAAACATACTTGCTACAGTGATTCGAAATGAGGTGAAAGGATAACAATGATGTGAAGTTCATTGACTGGTCAAACAAAGTATAGATTATATTTAAATTTAAATTTAAATCGACTTGAATTCGTAGCTTAAAATCTTGACATCCTATTGAGGCGTGCTGCTAGGCGTTCATAATGTTATACCCCTATTTCGAACGCAATGGAAAAGGTTTCGAGTCCTAATTCGATCGTATGAAGAAAATATCATTTTGGATCCAATTATATTAAATTTTCGATATAGATTTCAGCGCGTTTATATATCGTACGCTCACACAACAACACCAAATTCTACAAAAATTGAAATTCAATAATAATACACTACTACGTATCCAATGGAACTGGTTTCGTCGAATCTTGAGACTATGCCTCTGAAGGCTATTTTTAAATTCAATTTAAATGATATATTTTAAAACTGAACATGTAACAAGCCGGATATTTTAACGATTTTATTTAATTTAATTAAGCGTTTTGTGTGAAAAAAATATAAACGATAAAATTTTGAAATATAAACTTGATATTTGGAATGCGTTCAGTTAAACATAGCAACCGGTAAATTTTCGTCCGAAAATATGAAAGTTTATTTCGTGCGTAAATTTACTTCAATTTAATCAGTTAAAAAGCGGTGAAAATAAAACGTTTTCAAAACTAAAATATTTTCACATAGAAAATTCTAAACCATCTTTTGAGCAAGTTGTCAGTTTGTCGTTTTTTCAAATTCGGACACTTTTGGCTCCGTCGATCTTATTTTCTGCGATTTTTATGCATTTTCGCTAGTTGAAATTTCGAATTTTTATAATTCAATCGTACCACTGATATCCATATACCGTTTTGATCGTCTCGTCATGCTGATCTTTGCGGTATATTTTTTTTCTATGTTTTGAAGTCTGGTTCGCAGCGAAATCCACAAAACGGATAGTTGTATCGATTAGAAATTTTGAACCATTTTGTTTTTGTGTGTCTTTCCATTTCCCACCGTAGAAACACCAATAGCCATTTGTAATTAATCTCTCTAGAATTCACGTATATGACATTCATTATTCCCACAGTCGATATACTTTTCTTCCCTTTGTTGTTCGGCTCCTTTGTTCTTTTGTTCTGGTCGCTATAAATAAAATAAAATAGCCTTACTTTTAGCATTTCCAAGAAATTTAGTAACGTGACCTTACTGCTCCCAATAGTAAACATTATATGCTAGTAAATTTGATGGTTCACATTTGTTGGGTTTTTGTTTCATTTCAAAATGGAGTCACGTGCATTAATTCTCCTCTCCTCATTTTTTTTAATCTTCCCTGTACCATTTCTTCTTCCCTCCCCTTCATGATTCCAGCCTCTTCGCCCATGCCTTCCTCTGCACTCATCGATCCGCCACCACTTCGAACCCCTCCACCCGAAGCTCCATCCCGCAGCCTCATCCCATAGCTCTTCCCTCCGGCCACCAAATCCTCCTCCGCCATCACCGATCCTCACCCCACTACAACAACACCACGCATGCAAACCTGTGACCTGTTTTCTCCTATGTGCATGTGCACGCCTATCTAAGATCACCACGTCATCTTGCCGACCGCAAGCGCATCCACCCGATAGCCTCCGACCACCGGCCAGCAGCGAGCATTCGTCCCCTTCCATCGGACTCCGCCACCTGTGCTACCACCATCAAGATCGAGCTCCTCTTCCCACGTCGCCAGATCCGGTCTTCTACCCTCCAGCCGCTCACGCAAGTAGCCCAAAGCATCGGCCTGCTCCGAGCCTTCTCCTGCCGCTTTGTCCATAAGAGCGGTAATCCCTCTTGTTTGAATATGTATTCATACTTCCTAGTACCTCTCCTGTGCGAAGCTGTTTGGCAACTTCCTTTTACCTCAGAAAATTTTGCAGTACTATATTTTAAGATTTACGGAAGATATATAGTAGCTTATTTTATGTAAGTATATTTGAGTTTTGTGCTTTTACAGAGAACAAGGTATTTTATATTTTATAAATATTTGTTTTCAGCAAATATATTTGATGCTTGTGAACCTTGTTATTTTGATTTTTTTTTTTTAAAATAAATATTATGGGTCAGTTTCTTCTAATATATAATGTTAGTATATATATAAAAAAAATGTTAGTATATACATACATACATACATACATACATATATATATATATATATAATATCAGCGTTGTCGTAGCTATTTATATAACTTTTGCAAAAATTGGTAACATGGCATATTCGCGTTATAATTAAATACATACAGGATTAAAACAAAACAATATGCATATGTAGCAAGTGCAAATTAATTTAATTCTTTAGAGTTGGAATAGCGTAAAGTAGATACCCTAGTCCTACTGACTCTTTGCACGCGGCTACAGTTGGGCACTCCTATATAATATAATACTATTACAAAGTCTATGGTGTGCAATATATTATTTATGTTAGTTTATTTTCATATGTATAATTTGGACAACTAGAATTGGTTTTGTATTCTATTTTATGTGTACTGTATATATTTCTTTGGTATGACAATTATATGATATGTTTACGTAAGTACATATATTTTGATGGTATATTTATACGTTAATGAATTATGATTTTTTTTGATGTGAATGAGAGCATCTGTTTGCTTCTCTAGAGTTTATTTACTATCTTATGTTGTTGCTTTATAAGCTAGTTCATATTTTGGAACGTATATGCTGATTTTTGGCTCAATTTGTTTTATACTTTACTATCTATTTTATTATAAAAAATATTGTTTAGTTATATACAATTTTATTTTACATTAGTTACCGAAAGTATTGTTTTGCTGAATATATATAAATATGATACATACAGATTTCCATGAGATATTGATTTTCTATTTTGGCTTAGAATGCAACTTTTGTTTTATATATTACAGTAGATAGTATACTATATTTTAAAGTTAGACTTCATGTTCACGATATCATATCTCACTCATTTTTTATCGGAATGGGTTGATTCTATTTTTTAAAAAGAGTCGAACTTACCTAGTTTATGCATGTCAAATTTCAGCAAAATCCGACATCGTTTGATTAGTGGTCGATGATCTAGAAGTTTGACCCAGGCAGCTGTTCTTTTGTACTTGGAATTATTTTACACTGCTGCAAACACGACCTGTGTTCATGTTTGACGCATCGTATCTCTTCCGTCTTACGTCGGAATACAGTGATTCCCTTTTTGTTTAAAAGATAAAGTTTTCTACTTTCTGTATATAAAATTTTAGCTTCATACGAGGTGGTTCAGTCCTCTGTTTCTTACCTGAAAGTCAGACCCAGAGAGGTTTTCAGACCTGAACATTCGACAGTCGCAACATGGCCTGAGTCTATGTTCGTGACATCGTAACTTTTCTCGTCTCTTGTCCAAATCAAGTGATTTTTTTTTTGCAGTTTGAAATACAAGTTTTGATCTTTATTCATACCAAATTTCAGACCATTTCGATCTCGGTAGCACATAGAATTATATTGTTAAACTTTGACGCATGACATGTTTTGTAATTATTGCTATGTTGAATGTTTTGATTTGATTTCTTTTAAAAATTCGTATTTAAGAAAGATGATTTTGGATATTGTTGTTAATAAAATAATAATAATAATAAATAAATGATGATATGTTTGAATTTAAATATATGTGATTTAATTGTAAGATGGCGTTATAAATGCATATCTATGGAATTTTATCTGTGTTAAATTAAATATCGATTTGAAGATATATGTTTAGAATTGATTTTTTATTATTATATATTTTATGTGTTTAATTTTGGAATATAGTTATGTGTATATGTTCACTGATACCATTTACTTTCATCGCTCCTATTCTGATTCGATGTCGACGATTCATATTTAACAGCTTTGCTAGTCGATTCGTGCCAATCTAGTTATTCCGAAAGTCGTGCTTACGATCCGTGACTCAACTTCGTTGCCTATTCATCTCTCTAGCCTCGAAAGGTGAGCAACCACTCACGATTAATATTCTTTTATTTATTAATTTGATTTCAATTGAAACAACAATTGAAATATACCTGTTGTTAGTTATGTACACTGTTATTACCTGTATCTATTCACCTATGACATCTGACACCATTATCTGTTAATTATTATGCGATGATAATACAGTTTGGTTGAAATTGATTGATTGTTTGTTGTTTATATTGGATGTTAAATTGAAATGTAAAAAGTGATGAATAGTATGCAATTGAATTTGACGTAGGATAGTTATAAATTTTGAATCGACATATGTGTTGAATTTGATTAGTTAATTTGAATAATATGACCCCTTGAAATTGTTAAGTTAATTGACTCGTAGAATTTGATAAATTACACTTTGAACCTTGAACGTATATTGAATAAATTGTGTAGAATTGAAATTGAAATTGAACGACAAGTGGAAAAACCGAAATGTAATAATCTTTAATCTACATGAAATGATAGTGTAGATTCTAGAGATAATTATATTAATTCGCACAAATAACAATGCGAATTAATACGATTATTTCGGGATTATTTGAATTAATTATTGGATTGTTATTGATTGTGTTATTGCTTGTTTATTTACTTTGACACCATCCCTGTTATCACACTGCAAGTTCCCTTTGCTATGCTTCGATTTTTGAATTGAAATGGAATCGGGTTGAAATGATAAATACCCAAATGAACTTGACTTAGGATAGAGAATTAAATAAAAACTCGATTGGTCAATAATTTGATTTAGAAATAAAATAATGATTTTATTCGAATAAAGAATAAGTTTGAAATGAAGTTGGAATTTGAATTTTTGAAAGGAAAATGTAAAGATTGAAATCTGAAACAAATATTAACGTAGTAATTGATGAAAGAACGTTGTTTGAAATTAAATTATTTAAATAATTAAATTTGGAATTATTAATAAATAATTTGGAATTATTAATAATTAAGTTTGAAATTAGCTAATAATTAAGTTTTGAAATTATTTAAGAATTTAGTTTTGAAATTATTTTATAATTAAATAAGATTGAATTATTTGATAATTGAATAAAAATTGAATTCTTTAATAAGAGAAATTAAATTTTTGAATAAGTGAATTTGAACTTCGTTAATAAACGAAATTGGGTTTCTTTATTTATTTTTGGAAAATTATTTAAGTAAGTTAATAAGTGAAATTGAATTTCTCGAATATGTGAAAGTTGGTTCTTTATTAATTGAGCTTGAAATTTGTAACTAAGAAAATAAATAAATGGAATTGAATTTCTTAACAAGAAACAAAATGCGTTTTATTGAAATAAATATAAGGCTTGTAATTTAAGAATTTGGTTTGACGAATTTAATTTAATTAAATTCGTAAGTCTTGACATAATGAATACGGACTTATGTAATTGATTTAATGAATTAGATATTTAATGTAAATTGTTTTGAATTGATAAAATAATGTATCGAATATTGAATGAAATCGATAAATGAATTTAAATTGATTGGAATGTAAATTAAATCATTTAAATGATTTTCGGAATAAAACTTTTATATGAACTTGAATTAATATTTGAATTGTTTAAATAAAAATGGAAATTGAGTTATAAGATTTTGAAATGGAAAGTTAGAAGTTTTGAAACGTAAATTTTGGAAATTGATTTAGAAAGACAAACGAAATGTCGATTTACGAATTCTAATTGAAGTTGAATTTGATTTGATTTTGAAATTTATCAAACGACCAATCGGTGTAATAATCACGAAAGTTATTAAAGAGACCGGAATCGGTTATGGATATACTCTCTATCTAAACCGAAAATCACTTTAATAACTATATGCGGAGTGATGATCCAGAATGAAGTGGTTGGAATGATGTACGTGATGACTGAAGAAAGAGAACGATAATGGATAGCCTTGACACTTGTGTCAAATTGGAAATGACTAAAATCAGGAGCCGTGTCGGGCCAAATGGGGTTAGCCACCTCGAACGGACACACTTCTTCGTAACTACTACTCGTTACTTGTGATTGATTGGTGCACCCTTGGAATTTCAGGAGTGTTGTTTCGCGGTGTTGCGGTCGCTGCGGCGATGCGTTCTCACCAGTCCGGATCAAGCGAACGGTAGTTTCACTACCTTGGGTATTGCCTCATGTGCTTTGTCATACTTGTATCCCTATATACGCGACCACTACGAATTTGTTTTGTGTTATACCTATGGAGTACTCCTTGATATCCCACCAGTTTACGGTGGAGTTTACAGTGCTGTATAGACTATGACATTTGTATAAAATGTGTTAAGGGGGATAATGGTAACGCCTTAACACTATTTTGATACTTTATATTACTGATAGACATTATCTATTTAGCGTACACTACTACATAGTAGATAGTTTAACCGATCCTTAGAGGATGGTGATTCCAACATCCTTTGAGTTACTTGTATTTCGATTGATATTTCACTTGAGTTGGATTTATTGATATGAGAATATTAATCCTGACTCGAGTGTTTTGTGTTTTGCTTTACGCTCGGGTCAGACTGAGTGTACCAGTATTCGAGGCTCACCTTTGAAGTTGGAGCTTTGCTTGAAGATCCAGCCTTCTATTCTACTTCCAGTATTCGATGGTTCCAATGGTATTCTGATTTGTACTTGATGTATTATATTACTCTTCTGTTGTAAACTCTGATGTATCTTATATATTTATATAGTAGCTTCATGAACTACTATCTCTTTTACTTCCGCTGCATATTATTACTCTGTGTCTGTGATACTGTGATTATTTATTTACTATATATCTCAGTTTTGCCAAATTTAAATTAACAATTCGGTATTTTGAATTATTCAAGTCCGACATGTGCGGATGCGAATAGTCCAAAATAGCGGGTCGTTACAGTTGGCATCAGAGCTTTTGGTAGCTCTATGCAAAACTTAGCATATAGGGTAAATGTATTTACAGAATCACTCTCATTCGAGTTTCAATCTCTTCCTTTTTGACTCAATTCCTTTGAATTTTGGAACGTTCCCTCGGTTCCGAAATTCATTCTTGTCCCTCACTATTCGTTTTCTTTCAATTCCGGAGTATCCCATAACTCCACTTCGAATGATCTTCATAATGAATCGGCGGTCTCGCCAATCTTCGAATTATTTGTAAATGGGTGAAACTCCTTTACAACGGGCATTGATTTACCGGAGATTTCCGTATCCTCGATTTACGATGCTATCTATTCCTTGCTATACCTGAATTCCATCTCTCGAGAATGAATGTTGATTTACCTCGAAATTCAGCATCGATCTAATTTTGAAGTCACGGTTGACCCGAAAGGTTGCCCATGAATTAAATAAGCTTATCCATCTCTCGATTATGTTAATTGAATCATCTTACCTTTTCTTTCGAACTGTATTCGAATTAGAATTCCCTTTGATTTGATTTCCATCAAATTTGAATCTCTATATACTTATTTTAAAATCCATTCATGTATCGCCGAACAAGTGTATTTGTAAATTAATATATAAAAGAAAAATGTTATAAATGTCATATATATTGTGTTGTTTGAGTTGTTGATGTTGATTTGGATTTCCGATCGATTCGTCTGATCAACGTTATCGATAGGATTTCCAAAATACTTGAACAGAACAAACTGATACAATATTGTTTTCAAATTTGGTAAATAAAATAGTTTGTATGACTATATTATAATAAGTATAAATTTTTCTGAAATTAAAATTCTAATGAATCTGTTGTCCGAAATGTTAAAATTTAATTTTCATTTATTGTTTTATAAATCATTGACTATTTCATAATATAAATAAATGAATTTATAAAAATTTGGTTATAAATTGATTTGGAATTTAATTTCCGATAATTTCGAACTATGGTTTTCAAGTTTAAAATGTATATTATTTAAAATATCTTCGAATAGAAATGGTTTTCAAAGAATTTTAAATGGTTAAATTAGAGCTCTCCTATTTTGTAGCTGGAAAATAATTTCGGTGATGACGGCCGCATCATCGACATTCATTTTCGAGTTTCGAAGTGGAGAGACAAATTCGTAGCTTTATTATAGTTTTGTTTTGGAAATTAAATCGATTTAAATTCCTTAAGTATGATTATGATAAATGACTAATCAAATTCATGACCTTTGGAATTGTTAATTTAAGAAAGTTGGATAAATAATAGATGTGATTAATAGAAAATTTTGTTTTGAAAATTTGTAAATTGAAATTAAATCAACCTAAAGAGTATCTTGAATTAATTGAATTTAAATTTACTTTCGTTTTGAAAGAAACCTTTTGTACCTAACATTAATAAATGAGAAATCAAATCAATTTAATGAAAATCTTGAATTTAAAGACAATTGTTGAAGTTAAACAAAATTTAAATTGAAATTTATATGGTTTAAATTAATTGTTTATAATGTAATTCAAGTCTATTTTCTTTTGTTTGTTTCAATTCTCCTACTTACTTCCTTTTCGAGGACGAAAAGTTTTGAGTGGGGGAGAGTGTAACAACCTGAATATTTTAACGATTTTATTTAATTTAATTAAGCGTTTTGTGTGAAAAAAAAATATAAACGGTAAAATTTTGAAATATAAACTTGATATTTGGAATGCGTTCAGTTAAACATAGCAACCGGTAAATTTTCGTCCGAAAATATGAAAGTTTATTTCGTGCGTAAATTTACTTCAATTTAATCAGTTAAAAAGCGGTGAAAATAAAACGTTTTCAAAACTAAAATATTTTCACATAGAAAAATTCTAAACCATCTTTTGAGCAAGTTGTCAGTTTGTCGTTTTTCCAAATTCGGACATTTTGGGCTCCGTCGATCTTATTTTCTGCGATTTTTATGCATTTTCGCTAGTAGAAATTTCGAATTTTTATAATTCAATCGTACCACTGATATCCATATACCATTTTGATCGTCTCGTCATGTTGATCTTTGCGGTATATTTTTTTCTGTGTTTTGAAGTCTGGTTCGCAGCGAAATCCACAAAACGGATAGTTGTATCGATTAGAAATTTTGAACCATTTTGTTTTTGTGTGTCTTTCCATTTCCCACCGTAGAAACACCAATAGCCATTTGTAATTAATCTCTCTAGAATTCACGTATATGACATTCATTATTCCCACGGTCGACATACTTTTCTTCCCTTTGTTGTTCGGCTCCTTTGTTCTTTTGTTCTGGTCGCTATAAATAAAATAAAATAGCCTTACTTTTAGCATTTCCAAGAAATTTAGTAACGTGACCTTACTGCTCCCAATAGTAAACATTATATGCTAGTAAATTTGATGGTTCACATTTGTTGGGTTTTTGTTTCATTTCAAAATGGAGTCATGTGCATTAATTCTCCTCTCCTCATTTTTTTTTATCTTCCCTGTACCATTTTTTCTTCCCTCCCCTTCATGATTCCAGCCTCTTCGCCCATGCCTTCCTCTGCACTCATCGATCCGCCACCACTTCGAACCCCTCCACCCGAAGCTCCATCCCGCAGCCTCATCCCATAGCTCTTCCCTCCGGCCACCAAATCCTCCTCCGCCATCACCGATCCTCACCCCACTACAACAACACCACGCATGCAAACCTGTGACCTGTTTTCTCCTATGTGCATGTGCACGCCTATCTAAGATCACCACGTCATCTTGCCGACCGCAAACGCATCCACCCGATAGCCTCCGACCACCGGCCAGCAGCGAGCATTCGTCCCCTTCCATCGGACTCCGCCACCTGTGCTACCACCATCAAGATCGAGCTCCTCTTCCCACGTCGCCAGATCCGGTCTTCTACCCTCCAGCCGCTCACGCAAGTAGCCCAAAGCATCGGCCTGCTCCGAGCCTTCTCCTGCCGCTTTGTCCATAAGAGCGGTAATCCCTCTTGTTTGAATATGTATTCATACTTCCTAGTACCTCTCCTGTGCGAAGCTGTTTGGCAACTTCCTTTTACCTCAGAAAATTTTGCAGTACTATATTTTAAGATTTACGGAAGATATATAGTAGCTTATTTTATGTAAGTATATTTGAGTTTTGTGCTTTTACAGAGAACAAGGTATTTTATATTTTATAAATATTTGTTTTCAGCAAATATATTTGATGCTTGTGAACCTTGTTATTTTGATTTTTTTTTTTTTTAAATAAATATTATGGGTCAGTTTCTTCTAATATATAATGTTAGTATATATATATATATATAAAATGTTAGTATATACATACATACATACATACATATATATATATATATATAATATCAGCGTTGTCGTAGCTATTTATATAACTTTTGCAAAAATTGGTAACATGGCATATTCGCGTTATAATTAAATACATACAGGATTAAAACAAAACAATATGCATATGTAGCAAGTGCAAATTAATTTAATTCTTTAGAGTTGGAACAGCGTAAAGTAGATACCCTAGTCCTACTGACTCTTTGCACGCGGCTACAGTTGGGCACTCCTATATAATATATAATACTATTACAAAGTCTATGGTGTGCAGTATATTATTTATGTTAGTTTATTTTCATATGTATAATTTGGACAACTAGAATTGGTTTTGTATTTTATTTTATGTGTACTGTATATATTTCTTTGGTTTGACAATTATATGATATGTTTACGTAAGTACATATATTTTGATGGTATATTTATACGTTAATGAATTATGATTTTTTTTGATGTGAATGAGAGCATCTGTTTGCTTCTCTGGAGTTTATTTACCATCTTTTGTTGTTGCTTTATAAGCTAGTTCATATTTTGGAACGTATATGCTGATTTTTGGCTCAATTTGTTTTATACTTTACTATCTATTTTATTATAAAAAATATTGTTTAGTTATATACAATTTTATTTTACATTAGTTACCGAAAGTATTGTTTTGCTGAATATATATAAATATGATACATACAGATTTCCATGAGATATTGATTTTCTATTTTGGCTTAGAATGCAACTTTTGTTTTATATATTACAGTAGATAGTATACTATATTTTAAAGTTAGACTTCATATTCACGATATCATATCTCACTCATTTTTTATCGGAATGGGTTGATTCTATTTTTTAAAAAGAGTCGAAGTTACCTAGTTTATGCATGTCAAATTTCAGCAAAATCCGACATCGTTTGATTAGTGGTCGAGGATCTAGAAGTTTGACCCAGGCAGCTGTTCTTTTGTACTTGGAATTATTTTACACTGCTGCAAACACGACCTGTGTTCATGTTTGACGCATCGTATCTCTTCCGTCTTACGTCGGAATACAGTGATTCCCTTTTTGTTTAAAAGATAAAGTTTTCTACTTTCTGTATATAAAATTTTAGCTTCATACGAGGTGGTTCAGTCCTCTGTTTCTTACCTGAAAGTCAGACCCAGAGAGGTTTTCAGACCTGAACATTTGACAGTCGCAACATGGCCTGAGTCTATGTACGTGACATCGTAACTTTTCTCGTCTCTTGTCCAAATCAAGTGATTTTATTTTTGCAGTTTGAAATACAAGTGTTGATCATTATTCATACCAAATTTCAGACCATTTCGATCTCGGTAGCACATACAATTATATTGTTAAACTTTAACGCATGACATGTTTTGTAATTATTGCTATGTTGAATGTTTTGATTTGATTTCTTTTAAATGTTGTATTTAAGAAAGATGATTTTGGATATTGTTGTTAATAAAATAATAATAATAAATAAATAAATGATAATATGTTTGAATTTACACTACAAGGGGAGGGGGGATTTCCGACGGCTGAAAACCGTCGGCGGCCGTCGGAAGCCGTCGGCGGCCGTCGGAAAAAGCCGTCGGAAATGAAGGCGTCGGGGAGCAGTATTTCCGACGGCTACCGACGGGTGATGCCGTATACATTATCGACGGTTTCCGGCGGTTTCCGGCGGTTTCCGACGGCTTCCGACGGCCGTCGGAAACCGTCGGAAACCGTCGGAAATCAGGCCAATAAGCCGTCGGAACCCGTCGGAAACCGCCGGAAAATTTCGACCAATAAGCCGTCGAGAGCCGTCGGAAGCCGTCGGAAACCTGTTGTTTTTTTTTAAAATCTGCTGCAAATAGAGCCTTCCAACCACATTTCTCTTCCAAACACTACAATATCAATACTGCACAATCAAATAAACAATAATCCAACCAAACATGCAAACCAATACTCCAAAATATTCAATAGACACAGAAATAAACTAAATTAGAATAAAAATAAAATACAAAATATACATAACATTCCAACATTAACAATAATACTAACAATAACTGTTCTAATCATGCATATCCTGATACAGCTACAGAACCAAGTGTATTATACATAATTATACATATCAACAATTAATTGTTCCTTCTACCAAATCATTGTAAACTAAAACTAAACATACCTGCACGAACGAATTAGAAAGCAATGAATCAATCTGCCCCAGATCCAGAGCCAGCCGATGAAGGGAAGCGGCCACCAAACTGCTGCATGTACTCAAATAACTGTGCCGTCTGCATGGCCTGTTGGCGGTTCTGCTCCTCCAACTGCTGAACTCTAGTCTGTAATTCTTCTATACTTGCTAGCTCGCTCTGAGGTCTACTCCGCCGTCTCCTACTCTGACTACTGGACTGCAATAATTGAAAAATAAATAAAATCAAAGTTTATTGTTTTGAAAAGGTAAGAATATCATATTTTAAGTATTTTAAGAAAAATTAAATTATTTACCGCTAAATTGCCAAATCCGTATCGTCGACCATGCTCTGGTGGACTCATAACGGACTCAAAAATAATGTCCTCTTCATCGGTCGTCAGCTGCTCTCGACCCGTATCAGAAAGGAGTTTCTGTCGCTGCTCCATAAACATCTCCTGCATTGACAAATTAATAATATCATATCTTATTTCATAATAATTTGACAACTAAAACAATTACTAATACTGAATAAAATGAAATATGCTTACATGGCTTTTACTGGATTTATCGTCCTGCCATGTGTACGAAACAGTCCCGTCTGGATTAACATGCTCAACAGCATGCGTACGGGTGAACACGTCCATATAGCTGACAGGACCATGTGCCTCGGCTTCCTGAAGTTGATTGTTACATACAATTATTATACATTTAAAATCATATAGCATAAACTATTTACATTTATTATTCAGTAATTAAATTTACCAACTCCTGCCGATACTGCTGAAACGACTTCGATCCTCCGCGATGAGTAACGGGATTCTTATTTCTATTTGCAGAGTTTCTATCTGACTCTGCCTGTACATTCAAAATTTGATACATTATTTTTCAATCACGTTAAATTAATAATTGAAAAAAAATTAGTATACTTGCCTTCGCCTCGTCCGTCTCCCAGTAGCTCAACCAAGCTTGCCACACGCTCTCCCCCATCCACCGTGGTCTCTTCCCGGATTTCTTAACCTCAGATATCGTGTCTCTGTAGTTCTTTCGCATCTTCCTCATCCAGTATGCTCGTGCCAGCTGCATATCATCTGTCTGGATGTCTATCTCAGCCTGTGTTAAAAAAAGATTACACTTTAAACGATAAACGGTAGAAAAACGACAAAAACGAATTAAAAATGGAAAACATAAAAATTACACATACTAGGACATCCTGCCATATGCACTCTATGATGTGCGGAGGGATGGTATCCCACTTTGGCCAGCACGCACTCATCCTACTACGATATGCTGCTCTGGAGACGTCCAACACTACCTTAGTGGGTAGTAGCTCGAACCCCCTGTTTTTAAGTACGATACAGATAAGTACATACGTATAGTATAGAAAAAATAAGATGATGAATAAGATTTAATTTTTACCCATCTGCTTTGGGGGCTAACGTAACAACTGGACGGTGTGGCGCTTGCGATGGGCCACTGCCATCGCCTCCTGAAGAACGGGAAGAGCTCCTCCCTCTATGTGACATAATGATAAACCTGTGACGTTTACACATCATTATATAAGAGAATAAAAACATGATAATGAAATATATTTCATATGAACATGACATCAATGGTATAAATTGCTTAATTATAATGACTGAAATGTAAATAGACATGTAAGTTTGTTATACCTGATTCATGATGGGTGTACTCTTCCTACGATAAGCAGAGTTCATTGCATTTTTAATAAAAATTGCTAAATAAATGACAAATTGAAATAACATAAAACAATAGTAAACGGATTTAGTTTCATAGTTACATCAATTTCATAATACATCAAGAATTCAACATAGTTACATCAATTGCAAAAAAACAGATTCAAATTTATATCAGTCATCATCGTCTTCTGATTCAGATTCGGTCTCGTTTTCGACGATATTTTCCTCTGCACTGTCAAACGCTTCTACCAAAACATTTGATTCATCGATCAAAGGACCAAAATCTGTATGATCGTCTGTAATTATTATTTCGTTATTTTGCTCAAGATCTGCCTGATAAGCTTGTTCGTCCGGAATATTCTTCCCATCGAATGTGAATCTGGCCTTTGTTTTAAAAACTGCAGACCAATCTGCTTTATCTCTTTTTAGAGACGGATAAGGAGCGTAATAAACTTGCAATGCTTGTTTGGCTAGTACAAAAGGATCATACTTGTGATAGTGCGATGTATGCTTTATTTCGATAAGATTATAATCCTTATGCACATTAATTCCAGAACCTGGAACATTGCTAAACCAATTGCATCTAAATAGAAACACCTCCTCCGCGGGTCTTGAGAAATATGTCAGTTGCAAAATTTGTGTTAGAACGCCATAAAAATCATTTAAATGGTTTTCTGGATCGTCACTACCTTTAACAAATACACCAGTATTATTTGTTAATTTTTCTGCACCGTATTCTTTAGTGTTAAATTTGTATCCATTGACGAAATATATTGGATATGTCTTGACCACTCTTTTTGGTCCCATTGCAAGATGTTTCAACCCTTCGTCAACAACACAATTTTTCGGCTCATAAACGTAATTTGAAAACCAACGGGAAAATTCTTTACTGAGATCTCCGTTCGGATGTTCCCGTTCATAAACACTGTTTATATAAACAAATTATTACATTAGGTTATACACGCGCATGCATTACAGAAAAGAATAAAACAAAAATTATTATTTCAGATTACCTAACAAACGGTGCAACCTCGGCACAATTTAGAAGAATATAAGTGTGTGCTACACGAAGATCTCTATCGTCTAGCCATATTTCCACACATTTTCCAGAAGGCCGACCATGTTGTCTAAAAATAGATAACATTGCTTGAGAGGACTCTTGTTCGTCGCCTTCATCATTACGAGGAACACTTTGAAATGAAATATTCACATGGTCACTGAAATAGTGAGAGAAAAAGAACGAAGCTTCTTCTTCGATGTAAGATTTACATATCGAACCTTCAACTCGTGCTTTTTGTCTCACTTTTTTCTTCAGATGATTCAAATATCTATGCAACATTAATTTATATTAACTTCATCTTTCAAATGCAATTAAATTACGTTATAACATATTACATACCTCTCAAATGGATACATCCATCCGTATTGGACAGGACCTCGAAGTCGTGCTTCAGATGGAAGATGAACAGGTAAATGTTCCATCACATTAAAAAAACCTGGCGGAAATATTTTCTCTAATTTGCAAAGCAATATAGGAATGTCCACTTCAAGTTTACGTAAACGTTGCACTTTTAAAGTAGTCGAACAAAGCTCTTTGTAAAACATACTAAGCTCCGTTACTACCTTCCAAACTTTTAACGGCAGTAGTTCTTTAAACATAACGGGAAATAAATTTTCCATCATTATGTGACAGTCGTGAGTTTTCATTCCGCTCAATCTACTATTTTTAAAGTCAACACATCTACGAAGATTTGATGATATCCCATCAGGAAATCTTAACCCTTCCACCCATTTTAACACAGCTTTAACTTGATTATTATCTAATTCGTAACAAGCTTTTGGTTTTTTACTGTCATTTGGTTTCATATGAAGCTCGGGACGTTTGCATAATTCTTCTATATCACGTCTTGATTTCAAATCATCCTTCGTCTTCCCTTTCACATTCAAAATTGTGTTAAACACATTATCAAATACATTTTTCTCATTGTGCATCACATCTATGTTATGGCGAAGCAGAAGATGTTTCCAATACGGCAACTCCCAAAAAATAGTTTGTTTGCACCAGTTATGAACAACTGATTTGCCTTCAATTTCTGTTTGCTCCCCCGTTTCATATATCTTTGGATAGTCCTTAACAAGTTCATATATGTCTTCGCTTGACCATATCGTCGGTGGTTGTCTATTTTCTACTCTATTAGCTAAAAAGTTTTTCTTGTCTCCTCTGAAGGGATGATTTACATGGAGAAAATATCGATGACAGTCAAACCATGAAATTTTCTTACCATGAGGTAAAGAAAACGCTCGTGTTTCATCCATGCAATATGGACATGCTAGACGACCGGCAGTACTCCATCCCGAAAGCATTGCATAGGCAGGAAAATCACTTATAGTCCACAACAAAGAAGCAAACATACGAAAATTTTTCTTCTTTGACACATCGTATGTTTCTACTCCTTCGTTCCACAGTATTTTTAACTCCTCAATCAACGGTTGTAAATATACATCGATTCCTTGTGTCGGATCGTCGGGGCCAGGAACGACAACAGTAAGAAACATATATTGCGTTTTCATGCACATCCATGGAGGTAAATTATACGGTGTGACGATAATGGGCCAGGATGAATATTTAGAACCAAATTGAGAAAATGGAGAAAAACCGTCCGTACATAATCCTAATCTAACATTTCGACTCTCCGCTGCAAAATTTGGATACGTTTTATCGAAATGCTTCCATGCTTCTCCATCGGCCGGATGTGTCAACGTACCCTCTTCCTCCGTTCTCACGCTATGCCACCTCATATTAGACGCAGTTACAGAAGATGCGTATAATCTTTGAAGTCTTGGAGTTATGGGTAAGTAGTGCATACGCTTGTACGGAACTTCCTTACCCTTCTTTTTTCTTGGTTTGTATCTCTCCTGGTTACAAACTTTACAATTTCTAAGGTTTGCGTCTTCTTTCCAAAACAACATGCATCCTTTTAAACATGTATCTATTTTCTGATACGGTAAACCAAAAGCCGACATAAGTTTTTTAACTTCGTAGTGATTTTCACACATTAGATTATCGGGCGGCATATGTCTTTTTGCAGCTTGTACAACAGCCGTAAACCCAGCTTCAGTGATGTTGTATTTTGACTTCATCGCAATGTATTCTGCGATTACTGACAGCTGCGTGCCGCTTTTACAACCATCCCAAATAGGTTTTTTAGCTGCATCTAGTAAATCATAAATTTTCTTAGCTTCAATATTTGGTTCTTCAACATTTACATCATCGTCGTCAACTTCAACCATAGGAAACATTGATCGTGCTGCATCTTCGACCATATTTTCTATACGGGTCGTTGAAACTATTTCGTTAACGACACTTTCAGACTCTACAGAAGTATTTGCTACAACTTCTCCATGCCGATCCCAAACATAATATTCGGGTGTGAAACCGTGTTGGCACAAATGAACTTTCACAATATCTGGTAACAAAAACTTCAAATGTCTACACCTACTACACGGACAACGAATTTCTGGATCGTTTCCGTTATTACTTAAGGCGAATTCAACAAACACGTTTATACCGTTATAAAAATCTTCTTTTATTGAGCCCCTCATTCCTTTTCTTTGGTACATCCATCTCCTTCGATCAACAAAATAATCAATCATTTTTCCTATTTGACAAAATGAGAAGTTCAAAATTTAATATTTATTTTGAAGAATACACATTCGAAAAAGATTATTTTCATGTTCGTATAATATTTTGAATTTAAAGAACAACTTCACAAATTTAAAAATATTTTCAAATAGGGCACATTTCATTTTTTAACGTACGTAACGATTAAAAATATATAATTTTTTTTCATTGGTCAGACATCCTACCTCCCATTACAAACACAGTAAGCATTTACATTTCGTATATTACTTCGTCCCAAACGATTCAATAAAATTTCGGCAGCATTTCCCTTTTGTTCCCTGCATTGTACACAAATGCGTGTACGCAGGAAACAAAAAAGAAAAGTTAGGGCGAAATTTATGAACCGTTTGAGACGAAGTAGTATACAAAATGTAAATTCTTACTGTGTTCATAACTTGTCCAATACAGGGACAAATCCGACAAACATTGTACCAGATGAATATAAATGGTCGTTTTTCGAAAAAAACGACTATTTATACAACGATCATGTACAACACTCGTCAGACGGGGCCAAAAACTCTCTAAGGGACATTTGTCGGTTAACATGCGCGCATTTTACTCAAAAATACAGTTTTACTCACTGTTCACATTTATATATTAATTTCACACATTTATTCGACGTATTACGCATCAACTTAGGGCTGGTTTAACATTTTGTCATTTTTCAATACACACAATTATAATTTAGAGTAATGCATTTTTTTTGTGTCATAAGTAAAAACGTGCACAATATAATACTCCTAGTTCATTCAATCATTTTATCTTATTCCAAATAACGTATACAATCGTCGAATCAAGGCATACACAACAAAATACATATACATGAACATGCACAAATTATACGTGTTTATCACAATTTCACGATAAAAGATGAAATTGGTATACCATGTGATGCTATAAACCGTTATTACGCTAGTGGAAACAATTGCAATCATTAATTCGCCCTAATTTATCAATTTATGCAAATCTATAATTAGGGTAAAAACTGAATTTTTCATAAAAATAAGAGATTATACCTGAGATTAAGAGTACTGAAGCTTGATTAGAGTGCGTTGGAAGATCCGGAAGCTAAAAATTAGGGATTGGAAGCTTAGGGGTTGAATTTGGGGGGTTTTTTGGGTTTTTTTCGTATGAAATGGAGGAGGAAGAAAGGGCTCGGCTGGCTGGTATAATCGCAAATTTGCGACGGCTTCCGACGGCCGCCGACGGCCCGTCGAAAGCCGTCGGAAAATGGCCGTCGGAAGCCGTCGGTCTTGGCTGTCGGTATTCTGCCTTTTTCTTGTAGTGTTAAATATATGTGATTTAATTGTAAGATGGCGTTAGAAATGCATATCTATGGAATTTTATCTGTGTTAAATTAAATATCGATTTGAAAATATATGTTTAGAATTGATTTTTTTATTATTATATATTTTATGTGTTTAATTTTGGAATATAGTTATGTATATATGTTCACTAATACCATTTACTTTCATCGCTCCTATTCTGATTCGATGTCGACGATTCATATTTAACAGCTTTGCTAGTCGATTCGTGCCAATCTAGTTATTCCGAAAGTCGTGCTTACGATCCGTGACTCAACTTCGTTGTCTATTCATCTCTCTAGCCTCGAAAGGTGAGCAATCACTCACGATTAATATTCTTTTATTTATTAAATTTGATTTCAATTGAAACAACAATTGAAATATACCTGTTGTTAGTTATGTACACTGTTATTACCTGTATCTGTTCACCTATGACATCTGACACCATTATCTGTTAATTATTATGCGATGATAATACAGTTTGGTTGAAATTGATTGATTGTTTGTTGTTTATATTGGATGTTAAATTGAAACGTAAAAAGTGATGAATAGTATGCAATTGAATTTGACGTAGGATAGTTATAAATTTTGAATCGACATATGTGTTGAATTTGATTAGTTAATTTGAATAATATGACCCCTTGAAATTGTTAAGTTAATTGACTCGTAGAATTTGATAAATTACACTTTGAACCTTGAACGTATATTGAATAAATTGTGTAGAATTGAAATTGAAACTGAACGACAAGTGGAAAAACCGAAATGTAATAATCTTTAATCTACATGAAATGATAGTGTAGATTCTAGAGATAATTATATTAATTCGCACAAATAAAAATGCGAATTAATACGATTATTTCGGGATTATTTGAATTAATTATTGGATTGTTATTGATTGTGTTATTGCTTGTTTATTTACTTTGACACCATCCCTGTTATCACACTGCAAGTTCCCTTTGCTATGCTTCGATTTTTGAATTGAAATGGAATCGGGTTGAAATGATAAATACCCAAATAAACTTGACTTAGGATAGAGAATTAAATAAAAACCCGATTCGTCAATAATTTGATTTAGAAATAAAATAGTAATTTTATTCGAATAAAGAATAAGTTTGAAATGAAGTTGGAATTTGAATTTTTGGAAGGAAAATGTAAAGATTGAAATCTGAAACAAATATTAACGTAGTAATTGATGAAAGAACGTTGTTTGAAATTAAATTATTTAAATAATTAAATTTGGAATTATTAATAAATAATTTGGAATTATTAATAATTAAGTTTGAAATTAGCTAGTAATTAAGTTTTGAAATTATTTAAGAATTGAGTTTTGAAATTATTTTATAATTAAATAAGATTGAATTATTTGATAATTGAATAAAAATTGAATTCTTTAATAAGAGAAATTGAATTTTTGAATAAGTGAATTTGAACTTCGTTAATAAAAGAAATTGGGTTTCTTTATTTATTTTTGGAAAATTATTTAAGTAAGTTAATAAGTGAAATTGAATTTCTCGAATATGTGAAAGTTGGTTCTTTATTAATTGAGCTTGAAATTTGTAACTAAGAAAATAAATAAATGGAATTGAATTTCTTAACAAGAAACAAAATGCTTTTTATTGAAATAAATATAAGGCTTGTAATTTAAGAATTTGGTTTGACGAATTTAATTAAATTAAATTCGTAAGTCTTGATATAATGGATACAGACTTATGTAATTGATTTAATGAATTGGATGTTTAATGTAAATTGTTTTGAATTGATAAAATAATGTATCGAATATTGAATGAAATCGATAAATGAATTTAAATTGATTGGAATGTAAATTAAATCATTTAAATGATTTTCGGAATAAAACTTTTATATGAACTTGAATTAATATTTGAATTGTTTAAATAAAAATGAAAATTGAATTATAAGATTTTGAAACGGAAAGTTAGAAGTTTTGAAACGTAAATTTTGGAAATTGATTAAGAAAGACAAACGAAATGTCGATTTACGAATTCTAATTGAAGTTGAATTTGATTTGATTTTGAAATTTATCAAACGACCAATCGGTGTAATAACCACAAAAGTTATTAAAGAGACCGGAATCGGTTATGGATATACTCTCTATCTAAACCGAAAACCACTTTAATAACTATACGCGGAGTGATGATCCAGAATGAAGTGGTTGGAATGATGTACGTGATGACTGAAGAAAGAGAACGATAATGGATAGCCTTGACACTTGTGTCAAATTGGAAATGACTAAAATCAGGAGCCGTGTCGGGCCAAATGGGGTTAGCCACCTCGAGCGGACACACTTCTTCGTAACTACTACTCATTATTTGTGATTGATTGGTGCACCCTTGGAATTTCAGGAGTGTTGTTTCGTGGTGTTGCGGTCGCTGCGGCGATGCGTTCTCACCAGTCCGGATCAGGCGAACGGTAGTTTCACTACCTTGGGTATTGCCTCATGTGCCTTGTCATATTTGTATCCCTATATACGCGACCACTACGAATTTGTTTTGTGTTATACCTATGGAGTACTCCCTGATATCCCACCAGTTTACGGTGGAGTTTACAGTGCTGTATAGACTATGACATTTGTATAAAATGTGTTAAGGGGGATAATGGTAACGCCTTAACGCTATTTTGATACTTTATAT
Source organism: Allium cepa (assembly GCA_030765085.1). NCBI lineage: Eukaryota > Viridiplantae > Streptophyta > Magnoliopsida > Asparagales > Amaryllidaceae > Allium > Allium cepa. Next base: position 664,842,429 of record CM060928.1, on the reverse strand, counting down.
TACTGATAGACATTATCTATTTAGCGTACACTACTACATAGTAGATAGTTTAACGGATCCTTAGAGGATGGTGATTCCAACATCCTTTGAGTTACTTGTATTTCGATTGATATTTCACTTGAGTTGGATTTATTGATATGAGAATATTAATCCTAACTCGAGTGTTTTGTATTTTGCTTTACGCTCGGGTCAGACTGAGTGTACCAGTATTCAAGGCTCACCTTTGAAGTTGGATCTTTGCTTGAAGATCCAGCCTTCTATTCTACTTCCAGTATTCGATGGTTCCAATGGTATTCTGATTTGTACCTGATGTATTATATTACTCTTCTGTTGTAAACTCTGATGTATCTTATATATTTATATAGTAGCTTCATGAACTACTATCTCTTTTACTTCCGCTGCATATTATTATTCTGTGTCTGTGATACTGTGATTATTTATTTACTGTATATCTCAGTTTTGCCAAATTTAAATTAACAATTCGGTATTTTGAATTATTCAAGTCCGACATGTGCGGATGCGAATAGTCCAAAATAGCGGGTCGTTACAGTACAAATCACCGTTAAATTCAATTTTAAAACTTCTATTATCCTCAACACTATCAATATAAGTTTTACAAGCCTTCAAATTATTTTTAACAGGCTTTAAACTCTAGATTCAACATTTTACCCTACTTCAACTTATTCAATTTAATAATTAAATTACCGAATAAATGGTGATATTTGAATTCAGCTTAAAAATTAACTTTTAAATATTTAAAACTTTAATATTTCAATTTTAAATGCTCAAAAATTCCGGGTCGTCACAGGAACAAAGGAATGCTGGTTCGGTTTGCATGAGCATGACTTTGAAAATAAATTTTGGGTATTGGGTTGAATAGTAAGGAGGAATGAAGTAGTGAAATTACTATGGTTCCATTTTTTTATTTGAGCCCTTAAGAGCCCTTAAACAAAAATAATTTCCTTTAATCCCTTTTCATTCACATTTAACTCTTTTTATCACAATTAAAAATATTCTCTCAAATTCTTATGTGCATATCCTTAATTCAGTTTAAATCGATACATTTATAAAGGATATATTTCGATAAATTACATATAATAACTTCACGATAATGATTTTATCTTTATTGTAAATATTTTATTTGAGTTCAACATATTTTTCTAAAAAGAATTATAAATTAGTTTAATTCTTTAGAGCATATTCCTTTATCAAACAAGTTTTAATTCAGTAAAAATATATTTTCAAAGATAAATATTTTTCAAAATTGAATTCGAATATTTTAGTTTAGTTAAATTTGATTTACTTTAACGGTGTAGAAAGTATGTTGTTATCACTACTTTCATAAAGTTATCTATTACAAATGTGATCTTAATAATGTCGGCAATGAGATCACCAGTAAAAGTCTTTTGATCCTGCAATTCGCATATGGTAATATGCTTTTTACTCTCACATACCCTACCACATTATCGCTCTTGAATCTATTTTATATTTTTTTGAAATGCTCTCTAGGTTTAAGATTAATTTTGATAAGAGTTCTATTTAGTCTTAAATGTGAAAGTCATTCTGGGTCGAGTAATTTTTTAAATAGTTCTACTAAAATAAAACTTGTATATAATAATAGCGAAAATAAATAACTATAAAGTAAAGTGCACCCAGGATTTGTATATAGGTCCGAACTTCCTGTTCTATGTCCAGTTCTAGAATTTTTCTAGATTTTAACAATACCCTCACTTAACCTGAAGGAATATGCATTATAAACCGCCATGCTTTCGAATAAGTCTTCACGCTTGAAGATATACGACATGACTTTGACCATAAATAGTAGTAAAATGTCTGACTTTATGTGCTCCTGAATAACACGAATGAGTCAATAAAGTTCACCCTTCGTATAATCTCCTTCAGATGATGATTTGAATGTAATGATTTAGGAAGTAGATAGTTGAAATTCTTTGTAATTCACAAGAGTATAGAAAGTGGAAATCAAGTAAGAATTGGTGAGTGAAAATGATAAATTTCAACTCTATTTATAGATGTGACAAGTTCTAGTTGAAGGGTTACAACCATTATAAGGATTGCAACCTTTGGGCAAGAAGGCAACTCTCTAGAATTTGGATTTTTGCAAAGAGACACTTCTTCTCATACAGGTCAGCTGGTTAAATTTAAATATTAGGTGGATGAAATTATATATAAAAAGACAGAAAGAAAATAGTTCAAAAAGCACCTATTTCAAATGGCTGATGTTAAATTTCAGACGTTTGAAATTAGTTTCAGATGTTTGAAATTAGATTTCAGTCGTTTGAAACGGCTTTTTGTGTATGTTTGTTTCCTACCTTTTTAATTTTAAATTGCTTTTGAAAATCTTAATTTCATAAAAATTTAAAATATAATTTTACTATAAACATATTTTCAATACAATATTTGTGTGTGTGAAATCATCATATAGGAGATTGTACATTTATGTCTAAAATAACAAATATACAACTAACAGTATTTTATCTTCAATATTTGAGCTCGATTCTAATGTTGATCGTCCTGTTTCCTTATATATATTCCTGCATATATAACCATAGTATATGTGTATGAAATATACAGTTGTCATTAAAACTTAAAAGGAAGGATCTAACATTCTCCTCCTTTTTGATGATGACAACTATACATTTTGTTTGAGTATGTACACAAAGAAGACTGCCCTTATCAATATGTCCTACATATCAAAACTCCCTTATCAACATGCCCAGATACTTAATACGATTTATTCCCCTTTGTCATAAAATAATGAATTTCAAGGTAGAAATAGGTAGAGATAAGAAACAATGTATAACATTACAAAATAAACGATTGCAATGTTTTGATCATTAAGAAGGCACGTAACATATGCAACATATACAAGAGTGTTCTACTTGTAGTCGAAATAGTTGCGTAGCTCATGATAGATGTCTCTTGCCCAATTAACTTTATTATTACCAAAGACTGCATATAATGTCTTATACTCTAGATCATAAATAATCTCATGCAAGCCATGGAAAGATAGGATTGATCAACATTCTTAACAATAGCCTTGGTCGGGGACGTAGATCCTTTGGTTTAAAATTTCCCCTAATATCGTTCTATAAATGACGACAAACTTCATCTCTAACTCTATCCTTAATATCAACATCTTCCAAATCATGTCCATGTCTACCACTTTTTAGTATAGAAGCTATGTCGTTTACGTGAAATTTGACAACATTACCATAGACATTTGACCAAAGCCATCCTTTACCTCTATGTAGGCTAATGCTTTTACTGTTTATGTTGGCTAAAAAAGGTTGAACACTCGAGGTATCTATTTCTACATTATTATCATTGATATCTATCAAGCTTGTCATTTTTGCTTGTTCCATAAAAGCCTATAGATTATAAAATGGAAAATCAATGAGATTATAAAAGATACCGATGAACATTTTCATATTGCAGAGAAGCTTAAATATTTCAATGCTTCTATCATTATGATGGAGCCATTCTCTGATTTTTTATTTGGAAGGGACTTCAATCGAGCTTGCTATGGTAGATGGTATTTTCTTTGATTATTTAGGAGCAATTAAAAAAATTTAGGGTTTTAATTTTTGGATTTGGAAATTTTGTATTTTGAAGAAGTAATTTCAGTTGAACTTGAAAAGGTAGGGTACGTACAGAAGAAGAAATGGTAACAAAAGAGGTTAGGTGGTTGAAAAGGTGTGGTTAACCAGTTAAATTTTCGGTTTTCCTAGTAATTCAACGATTTGAAATGGTGTTTCAAACATCTGAAAATATACTGGAAAAAGAAGTTTCTAATTCAAGAGCAGGGTCTTTCAAACATCTGAGAATTAAAATTAGAAGTCTTAATGTATGTTCAAATATCTTGTTTTTACTTTTAGATGTTTGAAAGTAAGAAGTTAAATAATTTTAACTTCCTACAGGTTTTCAAACGTCTGATTCTAAAATCAAACGTCTGAACTTACCTATATTCAGATAATAAGCATATGTTGATTTGTTTTCAATTGGTTTCACTTTAATGTGGTAATTTCTAATATAATTTATTTTTCACAATGATAAAAATTAAAATCTACCCCCTTACGTACGTTGTTTATGTTGTGCGCTTTGAATTTTTTTTAAAAACAACTGTTTTATTGATTTATTTCATTATTCATTACAACGATTTTATATGTAGTTACATAGATAAGATATCGAAATGAAATAAGATAGGATGAGCTCAAACTATTATTTTCGACTGGTTCTGATTCTTCTTTCGATGGCCCTTGTTCCCATGAGTTTCTTGACTTGGAGTCATAAATTTTTAATCGAGTTTCCATTAGTCGAAGAGAGTTTTTACGTATACTATTCTTTGTTAGTGATCATCCACAAAATGCCAGAATAAATCTTTCAATAAAATTAAGATGCCCTCCTTGACAGCACTATTCCCAATACGTTTTCTGAAATCTCGTAATTTTTTGTTAATAGTGATGTAATCATCAATAAAATATTCATTGGTAAACGACGATACACAATTATTGTTAATTGATTGCTTGACCTTCTTGCCTTTTGGAGAGAAACCAGTGTGATAGGTTAGTGATGGAAAAATTCTCAGTGAAGATGAACTATTAGAAGAAGGAGTTGTTCTTAACAAGGATGAATATGGACTTTTAGAAAAGGGTATGCGAAAATTGATTAAGGAATGCTCAAATTGTTGTCACATGGAAAGTCATAAAGATACAAAGATAACAACAATTGAGGTAAGAAACCCCAATAAGAGGCAGTTACTTCAAGATCACCCAACTCAAAATACTAGATTGCGAATCCTATCGAGGGATCCGCAAACTTAGTATTTTGAGTTGGGTGATCTTTGAAGTAACCACTTCTTATCAGGGTTTCTTACCTCAATTGTTGTTATCTTTGTAACGGTATGGTGGGTTTCGTTTTCTTATTCTCAGGTTGAGGAAGAAGAAGGCAATTGTTTTGAATGTACTATAAACTTTGTTTTCTTCTTTCTCAATATCAGGTAAGTACTAATGGGCTTTAGACCCATCAATTAAAAGAAAATAAATTATAAGGCTAATTTAATTAACACCAAGCCAAATGTACTCATATTTACACTACGTAAATGAATAAATACCATTTTCTTTCAAATTTTCACACAACAAAGTATGTAAATTTACATACTTAAGAAATAAAGTATTTTACACTATATAAAAGATAAATTTATATTTTTATAACATTTTTATCATGTAAAATCCAAGCCATGACACCCACCTCGAGACCCATATTAATAAAGGGAATTAGCGAGTAATTCTGTCTGCTAGTACGGAGAATAAGGCTGGTTAAAGGTGACCATCATAGTCTTGTATTAGATAAGAGCTAAGTATGTAAATTTGGTACACTACTTTTTTCATTTCATCTCAAGTGGTTCGACATACTTAATTCCTATCTAATACACTACTATGGTGGCTATAAGATCAATTTAAAAACAAAACATAATTACAATAACAGTCACAAATCACATAATAGAAACATAGATAATATACATATACATATACACACACATCAAATGTAATACAACATGTCACAAGTGGTATTACGACCTTGATATGTATATTCTTTTGTGGGGATGTATATAAGTCATTTCGTAAATAGATTGGGAGCTTTTAAGGAGGTTTACTAGAAAATATTTTTCTGTGTATTGAAATATAGTTTAGCCCGTTCATATAATAGTATGGGAAGTATTAATAGTGTTGAGTATATTTAATTGTTATTTATTTTACCATTAATTGGTAAAAGACTATTTATACCGATGATAATTATATAATATACTAAAAATAGATAGGATGTGTTCAGAAGAATTTAAAAAAATATTCATTTAACAAAAGTGGATACCATACTATAAATAGTTATTGCATTTTTTAAAGTATATCTTGAAGCGATACAATTCCAAGTTCATGTCGAAGCTTAATAAATTGTTTCCATTTAACAGTTTTTAGAAATATTCATAATTTGATTTTCAAATGATACAAACTCTTATGAAATTACTACTTTTTCAATGTTGTCTCATAAAAAATGATGTCATATATCTATGCGTTTTGTATACGAATGACTTATTGGATTTTTTCATAAATTTATAGGACTAATATTATCATAAAAGACTGAAGATTTCTGTAAGAAAAATCCAAAATATTTAAGTGTCTATTGCATATATATGACTTGAGCGCATGCTAAAGCAATAGAAATGTATTTCACTTCACATGTCGATAGTGAAACACAATTTTTGTAATTCCCCACCTCTTCGGCCCTTGAATGTCGACACTAATACATCCACAATATTCATGTACCAAGCACTCAAGTGCTGGAAAGATGAATTGTTAGGGTAAACTAAAAAGAAAAGGTTCAAGAAAGAGAGGACACAACATCAGAATCTCACTAGCGAAGCGGTAGTATATAATATTAAAAGAATAGTACAAAGGGTTATTCCGTTACAGAATTAGGTTACAAAACCTTAGAAGCATCATCAGCCTGGACAGTTATAATTGACTGTCCACATATATGATACATACAATATAGTAATGTTGTGGAAATAAGAATACTATGGTAGTTGAAACATCCAGCTCGTCTTCTTGAGCTCCAGGAAACATCAACGAAAAACTACCTTTCTCAAAGTACTCAAATGAGTATGAAAAGAATTTAGGGAAAACAAAAACTAAGCGTCAGACATAAGTCTGGCATGAGAAACTCAAGAAATATATGATCAACATATAGCAGTGCTTTTGAGACCGCATGGAATGCCATAACGGTTATCCTCTCGAAATAACCACCATCTAATAAGTACATAAGGTGAAATAATAGATAATGTCTATCATGTAGAATGTAAATATATAACATAGTCGAAATGGTTACATTCATTACATTTAACATCATATTAGAGGGTACAATCAAAACCGATAAGAAACATACGCATAATGGATTTCCAAAGAGATCCCTTCGGTCAAGCCAAAATCCAATCTCTAACACAAGGGTCAAAAACTACCTTCGAGCTCTGTATATCTCTACGTAGAATATACATAAGGTAAACATAATGGATTCGAGTCTAGATAAGTGATCCCAAATATCATCTACTCCTGCACGCGATAACAAATAACATACTCTAGATCTAGAGTGATAATACTCTGTCGTGGGTTAGCAAAACCCCAAGCTATGCACCTACTCTATTTTCTACCATTTTCGATGTCAAGGTCATGTTCGGTATCTTTCACACGAGTCTTCATTATTTGAACATAAAACGAATCCTCAACTGGATTCCCATATCTCAAACAAATCTTTTAACCGCACATGGATTCCAGTTATCTCTAACAGTCCAAGAGATAAAAACACATATCTCAGTATCGACGTGGTTTTCGATAAGTAAAACACTTACTGATCTTGGTCTTTTCTAGACTGAATCGATGAATTTTCTCATTCAGTAATAATGAGAACGATTGCATATGGAAGCCAAGTCTTGTATACTAATCACATTTCCAATATTTTCTTTTCGTATTATCCCTCGGTCAAGAGTGAATCCAGTAGGTTAGAGTTCTATTGCTCATATCCCTACTCGAACATCAATCTCAACTCTTATAGATTGACAAGCCTACTTCATCAGCTTTTAGTGCTAAATATACAATTAAATGTTTTCCATAGATGTGTAAACATATAAAGCACGATCAAGTCATACAAAGCACAATTAAGTCACAGAAGCGACTTATAATATCCTTTTCATTTAATTAATATTTTATTAAATTAAATATCTTATGTTAATAAAACTTCTTTTATCATTCTATAATATTCATTTGTAATCCTTTAAATTATTCAAAAAGTATTCATATACTTATCTCAAATGGTATAAGTATATTAACAAATAATTAAAAAGATTTCTTACTTTAAACCTTTGCTTTTTCTGTCTATTTTTCCAAAAGATTCCTTACTTATAATTTCCTTCAAAATATCTATTTTAAGGATCTAGGTACTTTAGAAAATCCATTTAAAAAGGCTTAAGGTTAATGTTACTTAAACATTGTCACTACAAACCCAAAACCATTTCATACTTGCATTTTTAAAGATATAAGATAATATTTGGTTAAGTTCGATAGTCAACTAAGCGACTATCCAGTTAAAAATGATCGCTTATAGAAATCATCATTTGAATACTTAACTCGTTTCTGACATTCTAACTTAAATATTCCTCATCCAAGAATGAAAGCGAGGAAAGTTAGAGCACCGGTTGCATCAAAGCCTTGCTTAGACACTTCGGTCTTGAATCTCACAAATAGATAAATCTACCTTGTCGGCTTTTAGTGTTAAGTATAGTACTTGTGACTTCAATAAATAAGTAGGAAAAGAACATTATTAACATTTTTGACATTCCTGACTTAACTATTACTTGACTAATTAGGAAACCGGTAGGTTAGAGCTTTATTGCTCATATCCTTACTTGACATCAATCTTAACTCTTATAAATAGATAAGCTTACTTCGTCGGCTTTTAGCATTAAGCATATTACTTTTCAAAAAAATAAGGAAATAATGAGATTAACACATTTTCGACATTCTAAGTTAACTATTTCTTGGTCAAGAGGGAAACCGGTAGGTTAGAGCTCTATTGCTTATATCCCTACTCGATATCAATCTTAATTCCCATAAATAGAGAAGTCTACCTCATCGGCTTTTAGTGTTAAGCCTAGTCAACTACCTTTTTCAAAACTTATACATACTTTAAAAATACATATAAATATGTTTTAAATATCTATGTAACATCATACTTGAAATTAAATAATTTACAATTTGATGAAAAACATATTTATATTATAAACCACTTTACTTTGAAAATACATATATAATTCTTAAAAATATATTTAAACTTCTAACTAACTTTAGAATACTTAAAAACACGTTTGAAATAATCTCTAAAAAAGTTAGAGAAAAATACCAAATTTAAATATCATTTTTAAATACTGAAAACCATAAACAACGTACTACACCATTTATAATGCTGTTAAAAGCCTTTGTTAAAAGACACATTGAAATGCACAATCTTTACGACTATTTTTAATCACTTTAATAAATGGTTTATGATTTAAATTTTTTAGTAATTACCACCCTTAGGGTACTTAAAAACTATAGAAATAAATCTCTAATAATATCTTTGAATTTATTTATAAAAAATCCTGAAAACAGGCTATATTTATAATGTGTATTTATAATCACATTTTTTTACTTCAACTTTCACAACTTTGGTTCATAATTTCTATAACTTTTCAAACCATTTATCTACTTTCCAATACACCAAAATATTTGTAGAGAACAAACAAGACAAATTATCCCAATTTAGTTTGATAAAACTTCCATTTACATAAGTTAAACTTAAGGGATACCGAAGTGCACTTAAAACGACTATTCTCGCTTTAAACACTTTCAAACATGCTTCAATTCAACACACAATCCAAATAACTATATAAACATCAAGTCAAGGCCATGCCACAGGTTTAAGAGGGTAATAGAAGTGATGTTATATAATATAAAGTTGTCATTTGCTTTCAAAAAAAAGAGGGGTCCAAAGTTTATAACTTTACTTAGTTAATGTCACTTTAACTTTATATTTCAAACGCAATATGTACATACACAAAACCAATAGTGAGTTAACTCACTTAGAACCAAGCCAAACTCATGGTCATGCACAACCAAACTCAAGAACACTTCCTACCACCACCTTGCTACCACCTTCTCTTCCTTTCTCTTTACTTAAAATTGCTTTTCCAAGGCAAAATATGCCTTAATTCTCATGGTCATTCCAAGAGGAGGCTGGTGCATTTCCATACTTCAAGATCTGAAAAGGTGGAAGCTATTTTGATATTATCCTAAGGGTTTTGGCAAAGTTTGAGTGGATTTGAAATTTTTTTGCAAAATTTATTTAGAACATAAGAGTAGAAGACATTAAAGAAGCTTGGTTTTGATTTGTGAATTTGTGATTATTTAACAAGGATATGCCCCTCCTTATATAGGCTTAAAATGGTATTCCCTAAGCTTGTTCTCGCCCCTCACCAAGCCATGGAAGTCTTACCTCACATCACTTCTCCTTTACATCACTGCTTAAGCAAATTTACACTTATACCCTTAACATGATAATATTTCTTATCCATTTGGAAGTTTCTAGAAAGTTCTATTTTCTTTATGAATTAAAGTGTTAGTTAATTTATAGTATGTTTATTTAATCATTAGACAAGTGTACACGAGTTCGAACAACTTATATTGAATAAAAAGTTGTTTGTCGATAAACTGATTTTCAGCCACATTATCGATTTTTCTTCAAAGACTATATTTTTAAACATTTTCCAAAACAATTTTATAATCATTGGTTATGATTTAAAAAGGGGTTAGCAAGATTATTAAATCATTTTAATAACATCAAATCCTAGATTTAATATTTGAATAATTCATATATTTAAGTACGAAGTGTCCGGAGTTCCAGGTCGTTACATTCTTCCCCACTTAGAATATATCATCCTTGAAATTCTAACATAAGAAAATAAAGAAACAACTACATAACAATACTTAATAGTATTCATTCACAAGAAAGCAAAACTCATAGGTTTCTCAAGTTAAAAATCCTCTTATCGCACAAGGATGATAAACAACCTGCTAAGCGTAGTGTACGCTCAATAGCCTCATGTTATTACGTAGTAGACTATTCATGCTACCTCGTAGAGTATTGAAGTGTCATCACCTAAACTCTCCATAAGCCAACAAAACATATCATGCATACACTAAAACTTGTATGATGCACATGGATCATCGGTACGCAATATCAATTCCAATCACTTGCTCGATCATCGCATAAATTTCACTTGCCAACTAGTATAGATCACTTAACCTCTCTAGTGTGGAATCTGATTAGGTTTCTTGATTAGAAACCCTCGTTTTCCTTACATTATCGTATACTATGATAGAAAACTTTAGGACCTTATCAGTATTTCATATCAAGTATTTGACGTCAAGAATCTAGTGAAAAATTCTTTTTTGGACCAGAGTAAACCACCTTGAAATCTCGTATTCGAATATTGGATCAAGAACAGTCATGTGAATAAAACAATCACATACTACTTACATATTTATCCTACTAGTTTCTCAACTATACCAATGCCTTTTATCACTTTCTTTTATACAAATAGCATGTCTTATTAATACTAAAATCACTTATGAATCATTTCATAAAAAATAATTTCAAGTTTATCAACATTTTACAACTTAAGTTCATACTTGTATAATACTCCATTACATTCTAAGAGTATATACAAAACATCAAATTTTGTTTTACTTAATAAGGTTGTTCAAAATTAAAACTTTTTTTAACTTACTACTTTCTTAATTCAAGTGTTATATAAAAACAACTTTTATATTTTCATAAAAAAACATTTTACTTGTTCATAACGATTCAGAAGTTTCCAACCATCCAAAATCATTGTAAATCCCGTTTTATTTTAACAAATGAAATCTACCAAATAACATATCATAATATGATGCACATGCCACACAATCCTAATGCATAGGCTATAAGTGTCCATAAAATAACTTAACAAATTTCAATAATTTATTAAACATACTTTATCCAAAAAAGGGAAAACATGGAAAGTACCAACTTCCATCCCGAGCTATGCCACTACCACTCGGGCACCTTACATTGTATACACATAAAACTTTTCTACACTAAAAAGTTCATATTAAATTTCTTTCCAAAGAAAAACTTTAAAACTAAGTACCAAGTTATTATTTAAACGATTTAAAGTACTAATATACATGTATATCTTTTGTATAACAAATCACACTTTCAGAATCAAATCAGGAACCATTTTACTACAACTATGTAGCATCTTCCTCTTAGAAATTTGAAAATGAACGTCGATGATGCTGAAGTCATTACTAGAGTTATATTTAAATGACAAAATTAAATTCAATACATTCAATTTATGACCTTTGAACTTAACCAAAATCATTTTGAAACGGTAATAAATACTTCATAAATATTACTAAGTACCATGATCTCAAGTTCCCAAATACTCACTTTCAAATAAGACTACTATTACTTCCTCCAATATCTTGAATTTTTTTTAAAGACACCGGGATTTAAGTTTTTAAAATATCAGTTTAAATCCTCTTCATTGATAAGCCATATTTTACAAACCATACTTATGTAAAATCATTTTCTTACATAAATTCTTTCACAAGTGTTTACATACTAAAATCTTATCTTTCCTCAGATTAGCTAAAAACTCTTACTAATTCTAACTTTTAACTCAATATTATCACTGAATGCCTCATATTCAAACTACGAGACTTGATTCATAAGATGTTCGTTTCAATGCATCTATACTTATTATCTATCCAATACATGTAGTGAAAATGTAAAATTGCTCATAAGCTGGTAAAGCATAAATAAACAATCAATAGATGATAGTCAGTGCTCGTAATATGGCCGAGCATGACTAAACAAACTAATGAGAGGTAACAAATGAACATCATTAATCCTTACATTAATTGAACTACACTTAAAAAATTAACACTAATATAAGTTATCTTATATAACATCTTTTATTCTCGTAGTTGTAATTACCTTTAAGGTATACATTTGTAACAAATACAAATACGCTCTTATATCTATAATATAATCAACTTGTGCTAGGGCATTCCATTACCCTGTCTCTCAATGAGTCATACCCCACCAAAGCCAATGTTCTTGCTTAACCTGGCTCTAATTTTGTAACACCCTTCCACTTTGACCCCCATATGTCGACACTAATATGTCCATAGTATTCATATGCCGAGTATTCAAGTGCTGGAAAGACAAATTATTAGGGTAAAATAAAAGGAAAAAGTAATAAACAAGAAATGGAGGACACAACACCAATATCTTGCTATAGGAACGATAATATATAATATCAAAGGAACAGTACAAAGGGTTACTCCAATATATAAATTTCAGAGTTTCAAAACCTAAGTACTATCATCGGCTGGGACAATTATAACTTCCTGTCCTCACAAATGTTGATACATAAAATGTAGTAATACAGTGGAAATAAGAATACCATGGAAGACGAAACATTTAGTTTGTCTTCTCGAGCTCCAAAGAATATAAAAATATGCGTCTTTCGATAGAGTACGTAAAGAATTTAGGTGAAACAAAAAACAAGCATCAAACATAAGTCTGCTATGAGAAACTTAAGAAATACGTGATCAATATATAATAGCACTTTTGAGACCGCATGGAATTCCATAACGGTTATCCCCTCAAAAGAACCACCGTCTAATAAGTATATAAGATGATATAATAGATAATGTCTAGGGTGTAGAATGAATATATAACGTAGCTGGAATGGTTACATTTACATTCAACAGCACATTAGAAGGTGCAATCAAAATCGATAAGGAATGTTCTACTAATGGATTTTCTACGGAGATTCCTTCAGTCAAGCCAAAATCTAGTCTTCTACACAAGGTTCAAAAACTACCTTCGAGCCCTATATATCTCTATATAGAATACAACATAAGGTAAACATAATCGGTCCTCATCAAAATACACGATCCCAAATATCATCAACTCTCACGTGCGATAACCGATAACACACTCTAGATCTGGAGTGACAATACCCCATCGTGAGTTAGCAAAACCCCAAGCTATGCTCCTACTTATTTTCTGCCATTTTTGATGTCAAGGTCAGATTCGGCATCTTTCACATGAAACTTCATAACTCAAACAGAACATGAATCCCTAAGTAGATTTCCACATCTCGAATAGTTCCTGAAACCACATATGGTTTCAGTATCTCGAACAGATCCATTGTAATGAACCTAATTTTAGCTAACATTATTTATAACATTTAATTGAGTAAATTAACCAAAATAATGTAGAAAGTTAAAAGACTGAGATTTGTAAGTTAACGAGGAGCCACACCTTAATGAATGTGTTAAGAAAAGGGAAATTAAACATAATTAAGAAGGAGGAATATGATGAGGGTAAAATGGGAATAGCCTTTATTCATATACCCTAAAACTTCCATTCTCTCCACTTCCTCGTTCATTCTACATTCACAAACTAAAAAAACAACACTAAGCTCAGGCCGACCATCATTGAGAAGATTTAAAGGGATATGCTAGGCTTTAAGCAAAAAGCTTGAAGGAATCAATCTAAGGGCAAATCTCAGCCTTCTTAACAAAAAGCCAAGGTAAATAACAACTACCATCTAATGTTTTGATAATGATTCGTTCTTAAAGGATAAATTCATTTATTTTCAACTTATATGCCATGTTATAGTGATTAAATGATTATATGCTTTAATTTGTTTCGTAGAGATTTAGTAAGAATTTTATGATATGTTTAGATTAGAAAATCTATCATATGATATCCAAATGAGTTTAATTTTTGATATATGGTTCAAAATATCATTTTAGTAATGGGTTTCAAGTTTCATAATTTTCTAAGTAACTATAGTTCTTTTATGAATTTTCTATGAGAAAAAATAGTTTATTTTGGGTTTAAATTATTTAAGGCAATTAAATAATGTTTTTGGGTCTGAAATTTCCATATGTTAGAAAACATATTTGATGTGAATTATTGTGATTTTTAGGAATTTTTCCTAAGTGTTCTACTATGGTTAATAAACTATTTAACTTAGAGGACTTAAAATGTTTTAAACGTTTTTTAAGGATGAAGGGTTTAAGTGTTAAATTGTTTCAAATAATCCAAATTTGATTTTTGTAGCAAATCCCGAAAAGGGAATTGATAAAGTTTTATAAACCAATAAGATTTCGAAAAATATTAGTGGTAGGTAAAAAGTAATTTCTTCAAAAGGCTACAATGTAATTTTTATTAAAATTACATCTTCACCACTACACTTGTTAGCTTCCGACATCATACACCTAGATAAAACCCTTTTTGTACCCATTCAAAACTAATATACACTGTATTAATTCATTGGTTTGTAGTGTTTTGGATATAGGCGGAAGGTAGGATGGTGTCAAAGGCATGCATTCGAAAGGGGTGAAGTTTTCTTTCAAAGCGTTTGAACCTATAGATCAACTTTTTTTAAAAGAGTGTTTTGAAAGGGTTGCCGCTTTGAACCTCTTTGATACCCTAGTTGCCGCACCAATACTTTTACCTTAGTTAGAGGCCACTTTTATAACCCTTAGATCAATGAGTGCAAAAGGTAGGTTTCGAACCAATACCCCTCCACAACCATTGAGCCACTTTTCTTTTAACCCATACATATGAAAGTGAAGGTGACATACCTATACCTTTCGACATGGTTAAGGCCGCTTTTCATTGAAACATAAGTGTACATGCGGAAGCATATTGCAATTACCCTAGATCTTTCAAAAGGATAGCTTTCAAATGTGTCCCCATTTGTACTTTGTAGTTTTTTTGTTTTCAAACTATGGTTTCAAAATAAATAATTTTAGTTGGCTTCAAATCTATGCTTCCATAACTTTTTACTTGAACCCAAAGCTGTCGAAAGATATGTTTTTCAATGTTTTGAAAGGAATGTTTCCAAGTGTTTTGGAAAATATGTTTAATGGTTCGAAAGAGGATGTCTAAGATTTTAAGTAATGATTTCGAAAGCCCTATTTCCAACGCATTCAAAAGGAAGGTTTTGGCCTTTCAGCCTAAGGTTTTCAAGGTTAAAGTATTTAACTTGTATTGATGGGATAGATAACCCTATTGATTTTAGATTTTCATCAACATTATTTTGTGTAAATCATATATCATGGCATGGGTATTTTGAGTAAAAAAAGAGTATTTTCCTTGTTTAAGTATGATTTAAAATGGTTAAACTAATTTGAAAGAAATGTTTTCAAGGAAAATTGAATAGGGTGGTTAGCCCTAAGCATATTGTTAGAACCTCAGTTCCTAATATTTTGATAATAACAATCATATGTGTTTATCTAACCAAGTTTTAGAGGAAAATACTGATGACCATATTCTAGATTGATGGACGTAATCGTTTACATGTTATAGAGTCTGTGTCAAGTTAGTAATATATGTTAAAATCTCTCCTAATTGGTATAGATGCACAAGCTATTGAATACACGCACTTGTTTTCGGAAGAAGTTTTAAAGATGTTTGAATTAGCAAAATTCAGACGTCTGAATCATAAATTCATATGTCTGACTACTGAAGCAAAGCACGTTTTAAATAGCAAATTCAGACGTCTGAACACAATATTCAAACGTCTGAATAAGGTCAAAAATGCACCGTTTCAGCGCTGCCTTGTTATTTCATTACACTCAAAAGGCGGAGTTTTAATTCAGAAGTCTGAGTTAAAAATAACTGCTAGTTTTTTGAAAGGTTGCTTCTCTCTCCTAAACAGAAACAACGTTCATTTCAACAGTTGCTTCTATTTTGGTTCATGGCAACTCTTCACTAATCATTGCGACCTTTAACAACTATAAATAGCAAGCAATTTCAACACAATTTTTAACCAATTTTTTTTTGATTTCTAAACTCTATATTCTTGCTATTTACTTTCAAGTTTTACAAATCAAACTATTTGATCACCAAACACTTAAGCATAATCTTGTGTGGTCAACTAGACTTCCTTTCTTCACAAATTACACTCTATACCATAAAGGAGAAGACTATAGGATGAGTGTACTTATATTGACTTATTAGTGCTATTTCAGAGCATACTTAGTCAGAAACATTTCCATTTGTATTTATAGTCCTGTTGTAGCATCCTCAGGCAATAGAAGTCCTATTCGGATGTTTAGGCGGTCTAATACCTGTTCCTCCAGGTGAAGCGAGGATATTGATTAAATCCAGAAGTAGTTTGGGACTGGACGTAGAACGGGAAGTTCGAACCAGTATAAAAATCTCTGATGTCTTTCACTACTCTATTATTACTTCTATAATTATTCTGCACAAGTAATTAATTTAGTTATAATTTCACATTGCACGATCACATAGTAACTTTCATATATGACTCGGATATTATAAAACAAGATGAGATTATTGTGGGATCGTGCCTTATACTTTAGCTAGTAGCCCGTAGGTAATATAAGTTCAAAATTCCAGTGTGTAGGGCTTTGTCACAGATAAGAAAAATGATGTTATGAACAGAAAGTAATACATGGAGTAGAGATAGGTTATTGGTGAGCTCGAAAAACCATTTGCATCAATTGACCCTTGGAGAAGTAAGTTAAGGACAGACTATGCAGCATTGTGTCTAACAGAAGTTAGAATATTTATTATGTCTGGTAGGCTTGAGTCAGCCAGTGGTTAATTGTTTCCTAGATAAAACTATAATGTTCAGACGCATAGTTCACTAATTACCTGATTTATACGCATATATGTTATTACTGTTGTTGTTATAATTAGTTTGATTGCAGGATTTTGATTTGAAAAAGATATGATTTTAAAAGGATACTAGTGAGGGGAAATTTGTTCCGCTATGCTGCGTGGTCTCATTTAATATCAGTAAACCAAGATATAATAGAATTTTTCACGCCAGGCTTTATGTATGACTCAAAGTTTATGTTTTCCCTTTAAACTCTTGGGTGCTCAAAATTTAATTTGAGTAGACTGAGATTTAAGGTACTTCAGGTTTTATTAGGTAATGGATAAAGCTTCTGAAGATGTGTAAGAGGCAAGTATTGTCTATTTAGGAATCTATACATTATTGTTCCGTCGTGATGTATTTATTGACTGATATATATATTTAGTACTCTGATCATCCAAGGGTGTATCTTCGTATGTCGCTCTTAGCGTATTTTATAATAATTATATTTATCTAAACTTGGGAATCGTTTTGGGATTATGTAATTTAATATGAAATTTTGGTTTGAAATATAATCAAAAAAGCTATTTTGAAATCTGTGTTGATTTTATTTCATATTCATGTGCTTCTAATATTATGGATACCATTAATATTACCGTATTTTATCATTGGAAGTTAATACTATACACGACTACAACATCTGTAGTAGTTAGATTCGAACCTCAAAATAGGGGATGTTACAACTTGGTATCAATGCATAGGTTTATGAAAAATTCAAAGAAATTTTAAACCTAAAATGATTTTGAAAAAAATATAATCCTAATGAATTAGGGAAAAGATTGAAGTATGGGATAATGCTATAGTAATGTACTTGTATTTTTTATATATAAGTATATACTTTATCTTCATCTTCCTATCTCCCTTAGGCTATTCCTTTGTATCTTACAAAGTTCGAATGCAGATGTAAAAGAAGTAAGATATGTACGCTAGGAATGGAAGAGTTAACCTTGGTGGAGGAATCACCACAACTAATGGAAATGACTAAATAATCGAAGGAATCCAAGTCGGGCACAAGCTGCTAATTTTGGTGCTGGAGCACTGCAAGTTGATATGAGAACTATGTATTAGTTCTTTGTTAATATGATGCAAGATGGAGCTGCTATTGGGTTAGTTGGAGGAAATGTTGGAGAAGGTAATCAAGAAGCTCCGGTAGCTAATAATTATGCAATGATGAGTAGAGGCTATGCTAGGCTTGGAGGGAAGCCGTTTATCGGGACTGAGGATGCAATTGAAGTGGGGAATTGTTGCTTCATTGCGAAAGTATTTTTGCTGATTTAGGACTCAACAATGATCATAAAAGGGGATTAGCATCCATATAGTTGCAAGGAGCAACACTGTACTGGTGGAACAGTGTTACTTTAGGAGTAGCTAAGGAGGCTATGACTTGGGCATAATTCAGAAGGATGTTTAAGGAAAGATTCATGTCGGAGATAGCCAATTCAAATCCGCTCAGGAAGTTTGTTGAGTTGGTGTAGGGAGACATGACAGTGCTTGAGTATGCTACCAGATTTGAGGAATTATTGAGATACATATATGCTATTGTTGATACAGTTATCGAAAGGAATGAGAAGTTTATCCGCAGATTGAGACCCAAGCTTGCTAAAACAACTTTACCACATATTAAGAATCTGTGCGGTGTAGTTGTTGATATGTCTTTCAGGATTGAGGAGATGCTCGCTTTCTTTAATGGTAAGAAAGCAGTGGAAAATCATGGTGGGCAAAACAAAAAGAGAAATTTTTTCCATAAGAAGGGAGCTCAGAAGAGTAGAGCTACCAAGAAAGGAAAGACAAAAGTTATCTGCTATAAATGTGATAAGAAAGGGCATTTCACTAATGAATGTTGCTTAGGGGATGGAAAGAAAGTGACCATGAAGAAGAATATCAAATGCTTCAACTATGATTAGATTGGATACTATAAGAATCCGTGCATGGAACCGGCTAAGGATGGAAAGGGCAAAGTGTTTGCATTGGAACCAGCTTCCTCAAAACCAACAACAGAGGAGAAAGAAATGACTATGTTAGGAGGTACACTTTTGATTCATGGTATGTCAGTTAGAGTTCTATTTGATACTGGTGCATCGCATTCTTTTATATCTCATTGTTTGGTAGATAACCTTAACCTAGAACCCTCATACCTAGTTATAACCTTAGGGGTTGCAAATCCAATAGGAGGGTATGCGACTCTTGGGATGAGATGTGACCACTTGTAGCTTTAATTGTTAGGTCATTTTTTTGCAGATTGCATGTGTTTGATTTCGTAGGTTTTGGATTTATTTTGGGTATGGATTGATTAAGTAAGTACGATGCTAGGATATTTTGCCATGATAGGAAAATATCACTTAGACATCCTAGTTGTAGTGATCAGATTATATACATTGTAGAAACCCCGAATTAGATTCTTGCGCTTTATTGGGAGTAATGGACGAAGAAGACGAGTTGAATCGAGGTTTGGTTGTTAGAGAATTCACAGATATCTTTAAGCCCATGATAGGAGTACAACCGAAATGAGCCATTGAGTTTCAGATGGATTTAGTACCAGGAGCTGAACCTATGAGTAGACTGCCAAGTAGAATGACACCTACCGAGATGAAGGAGCTAAAGGTGCAACTGGTGGACTTAGAAGGTAAGAATTTTATTAGACCAAGCAGTTCACCTTGGGGAGCAGCCATAGTATTTGTTAAGAAACTGGACGGATCATTGAGCCTATGCATTGATTATCGTAAGCAAAATGAGAAGACGATAAAGAAACGATATCTATTACCTAGGATTGATGATTTGTTCAACAAGTTGTGTGGAGCCAAACTATTTTCTTAATTGAATTTGACAACAGGGTTCCATCAACTTAGAGTAGTAGAGGATTATATTCCTTTGTCGACATTTAGGATAAGATATGGATCGTATGAATGGTTAGTGATGTCCTTCGAACTAATAATAATGCGCCAGCATTCTTCATGGACATAATGAATAGAATCTTCCGAGGGCATCTAGACAGACTTATGTTAGTATTCATAGACGACATTTTAATATATTCCAAGGATGAGAGAGAGCATGGAATTCATCTTAGGATAGTGCTATAAACACCAAGGCAGCATCAGTTAAAAGCAAAATTTCAAAGTGTTATTTTTAAAAGAATGAGTTGAAGTTTTTGGTCATGCAGTTTCAGAGAAAGGGTTGTCAGTAGATCCAGTAAGATCAAGGTAGTGAATAGTTGGAAGAGACCCAAGACTTTGACCAAGGTAAAGAGTTTTCTTGGATTAGCAGGATATTATTGGAGATTTATTAAGGATTTATCGTGGATAGCAGCACTCATGACTAAGCTAACTTGGAAAGATGTGCAGTTTGTTTGGACTGATAAGTGTGAGGAGGCATTCCATAAATTAAAGCATTTACTGACGAATGCGCCTATGTTAGTTGTTCCAGAGGAGAATCAGGACTTAGTGGTATACACGGATGCATGTGGAACATGATTAGAAGCTATGTTCATGTAGATAGGTAAAGTGATTGCTTACACTTCTCGTCAACTTAGACCGCATGAAGTTACATATTCGACTCATGATTTGGAATTAACTGCAAATATTTTTGCATTGAAGGTGTGGATACATTATTTGTTGAGGGAAAGATTCGAGTTGTTTACAGACCAAAGTCATGACGATATTTATTCTCTCAAAAGGAGTTGAATATGAGACAACAGAGATGGTTAGAGGTCATAGCTGCTTATGACTTTAGGATTGAGTACACACCAGGAAAGGGACATATGATGGCATAAGCATTTAGCAGGAAACATCAGAATGTAGTTTTGGCTATGATAGCTAAGTGGAAATATTTAAAGGGATTGACTACATATGAAGCTCAGTTGAGATATAAGAGTAGTTCTAATCAAGAAACTGCTTTCTTGTCGTGTTTAAAAGTTCGAACAATGATGATCGAAAGGATTACTTCTAAGGAGAGTGAAGTTCCATTATTAACCGAATGGATCAGAAAGTTAAGGAATGGAATATGGAGCAATGACTTAAAAGATTTTAGTCTTGACCAGAATCAGTGATTGAGGAAGAAAGGATGAATATGTGTTCCAAGTGTGGAAAAAATTAGAAAGGAAGTACTTAGAGAATGCCATCGTTCCAAGTTCACAATTCATCTGGGAGGAACTAAGATATATTAGGATATGAAAAGAAGTTTCTTCTGGGAAGGTATGAAGAGAGATGTAGGCTTATGGGTGAGGCAGTGTTTGAACTGTCAAAAGATAAAAACTGAACATCAGAAACCGAGTGGGTAACTTCGGTCTTTGGATGTTCTAGTCTGGAAATAGGATTCCATCTCAATGGATTTCATAGATGAATTGCCAAGATCAAATAGAGGAAATGATATTGTTTGCACAAAAAATGGGCAAACACCTCCTAGTCGTATGATTTAATTGATTATATGTTGATCTGGATGGTTTGCGTGATTTATGCAAATATACGAAATAGATGGACTAAACTGTAAAAGACACCCAGATTTATAGTGGTTCGGCCAGAACGTGCCTACGTCCACTTTATATGTTATTCTCCTTTTTCTTCTTGATTACAAGTACAAAGCTTTGTATACAAGTATGTGAAAGTTGTTTGAAAGTTCCTTCCGTGCTTGAGCTCTCAAACTTGTCTGCCATTGTTGTACCCCTGCCCCTCTATTTATAGAGTGAGGCTGGGGGCAGGGGTCTTGGATGTATACAGCAGTTGGCGAGCCTGGGCTGATGCAATATGGCCTAGCAGAGTTGGTTCGGTTTGCTTTGGTCCGGTGGTTGGAGATGGTTGGACCGGTGGAGCTTTGGTCCGATGGTTGGAGATGGTTGGACCGGTGGAGCTTTGGTTCGGTGGTTGTTGGTGGGAGATGAGACCTTGGTCCGGTATGGTTGGTTCGGCTAGGACGTGGAGATGTGGTGGTTCGGTGGAGGGTGAGGTTTGGCTCGGCAGTGGTTGGTCCGGTGTTGTCGATTCGGTGGTTGGTCCGGTGTTGTTGAGGAGATGTTTTGGTTCGGCTGGGGAATGGTCCGGTGGTAGAGGCCGGAACTCTGTTCGGCAGGCACGAGAAGAGGTTGGTTCTGCTTTGAGGTGGAGAGGTGGCATCTCCTTTTCTTTTTGGATCGATGGTGGTGGAAACGCGCCCAACATTTGCCCCCCCAAAGTAGGGCATATGCCTGTATATGGCGTGCTTTGTTTTCTCGTGGTTTGGATGGTTACATTCGGTTGTGAGTGCCGAACCGGTTGGTCCGGTTACCCTGCGCTTGCCTATAAGTAGGGGCATCATGCCACTGTCATTCCTTCACCTTTCGAGATAGCCGAACCAATTGATTTTCGAATCAAAATCCCATTCTTGCCGAATCAGGTAAGATCTTATTCTACCGAATGTGTGTTTGTTCTCAACTACCGAATGGACTCGGGAACCTTGTGTACCGAATGAACATGAAAACCTTGTTTTACCGAATGGGATAGGGATTTTGAGTGCCGAATGGCCCTTTGACATTGTACTACTGGATGTGTTCGGGGACCCTGTGTACCGAATGAACTTGAAAAACCTTCAATTACCGGATGTCCTCAAAGACTATCAATACCGAATGAATTCGGGAGCTTAAATGTCGGATGTCCTTTTGTGTTTTGAATCGTGAATGAAACTCCAGGATGCATGTACTTGTTCGTTTACATTTTCATACTCTTTTTTCTAACAATATGTCTTTCCGGTGATGCAGATAATGTCTCACAAAGTGGAAACTCGATCAGATAAGAGAAAATCCAAGGGCGAAGGAGAGTCCTTCGTAATTCCCCCAGCCCAATCAGGACCGGGATGACAGGGGTCCCATCCCGAGATCGCTAGTGGATGGATATTGTCCTCAGGAGCTCTTGAACTCTCCTCCTGACTGCTTTCCTAGCTCCCTCCGAGAGGAGCAGCTTGATGTTATATCCCGCTCCTTTGGGATTGATAGAGCACTCATGCTGTTTCCGGGGGACGGAGTGATGCCGTACAATCCCCCTGAAGGATATTTTGCATATAGTAGGTACGATTGCATGTGCGGGGCCATTCCTCCGATCAATGCGTGGATAGTCAGCTTCATTACTTACCTGAAAGCGGCTCCTTTTCAGCTTCAACCCAACTCCTACGCCATCTTAGTGTGTCTATACGTTATCTTCCAGAGGAGATATGGGTGCCCCCTTCTAACCGGGAAATCCGATATCTATACAATCCGAGGGGCTACAAGAAGGGGTCTCCGTTCATTAGTTTAGAGTCAGCCGTGTCCTTCAAGCCGGTCTTGGACTTATACTCGAAGTTTACCATGTTTAAGAAGGAATGGTTCTTCGTCAAGGACGACTCCGTTTCTTTTTGCCTTTTCACTTCTGGCTGTAAGTTGAATTCCACTTGTAATTTCTTTGTCCCGACTGCAATGCTTCTTATTATATGCTTTTATTTCTTGCTTGCGACGGGTGGCTTTGCGGTCGTGGAGAATGATCGCCTGGTACAGATGGCCGCGGAGATAGAGGCTATCTCTGGAAGGGACATGTCGGCTTCTTACCTAATCAGGAATGCCACTCTCCTGGAGCACAACCTGATTCTGCCATGTCAATCCGTGGTTAAGCAGAGAGATACAGCCGAGGAAAGGGCTGCTAAAGCTAAAGATGGGGCTACTGCGAAGAGCAGCAAAAGGAGGCCTTTTACAAAACCTCCAGTTGTCGGAGGTAAGAAGCTCAAGAAGTCCGACGGCCCTTCCCCTAGCAGGTGCCCAATTACTCCGGGGGAGGAAGACGTGGAGGAGGATAGAGGTGAAGGCGAAGGAGGCGATGTAGGAGGAGAGGCAGAGAACGGAGACGACAGAGAAGGTGATGGTTGTGGTGATGGCGCCGGGGCTTTGCCTCCTGGGCAAGCAGGCGAGATTCAAGAGTGGACGGATGATGCCTTCCGCCAGGCTTTTGAGGGGTTGGAGGAAGGATCAGCCTTGGTGGAGAAATCGAAGAGGTCTGATAAGGCCGGGTCCGGTGCCAGTCTATCTTCTGAGAGTATTTCAGCTAAGGCAACTCCAGCGGTTCAAGGTGAATTCTTAACTCCTTCTTTTAACTTCACATGTTTCTTGAGTCATAGTTTCATGCATGCTTGTAACACTTGGTTTTTATTGCAGGAATGGGTAAGGTGGCCAAGACATCAGATATTCGGCACCGCCTTGAACAGTATAAGTTACTCAAAGCTTCCGCCAAACCAAAGCCGTCAGCTAGCCATCCTGGAGTGCGGTTAGATATCGCCCTCTTCTCGGAGTTATTGAAGAAGATATGCAAAAGAGAAAGAGGGGCCGATCTTCGTTTGAACCTTCACCTGGCCCTCAGCCTCCAGCCCAGCCTATCCATGATATTACTGAGGAGGATACTGAGCTTATGCCTTCCCCACATCCGTCCGAAAATCCAACGGTCACCCCGATAGACCGTCCTGGTTTGGTTCGCAACCCATTTGCCGGCCATCCAGATCTGGACCCGAGTTTTCAGGATATCTCTTTTGACGAGGCCACGGGTGAGCATCTTCTTCCCCGCAATCCCATGGTACGGGTGCTTGATGAGGCTAAGTCCTTAGACCTCGATTTGCTTACTACTCGGATAGTTACCATGGAGGACGAAGCCAAGGCTAATATTGATCGGGTCGCGGAGGAGACTAGGAAGTTGATGGGGGCATCATGCCCGTCTGGTCAAGGCTGGAGAGGAGATTGGGAGTGCTAATATTCGGTTGCGGCTAAAGGTTGT
This sequence comes from Allium cepa, assembly GCA_030765085.1. Classification (NCBI taxonomy): domain Eukaryota; kingdom Viridiplantae; phylum Streptophyta; class Magnoliopsida; order Asparagales; family Amaryllidaceae; genus Allium; species Allium cepa. The sequence continues at coordinate 664,817,316 of CM060928.1, read as the reverse complement.
TGATCAGGCCAAACAGTTTGCCGATCAAGCCATTTAGATTTCTCAGCACGAGGCAGCCTCCAGGCGGTTGAAGGAGACTATGGAAGAGGCTAGTAGGGCAGAACTACGAAAGATGGAGGCCGCCTGCAAGGAGCGGATTGACATAGCCATTGCTATGGTGGATGAGGTTCGGAGGGCGGATCTCGAGCAGGTAGAGGAGTTATCTGGGAGGCTTGAGGCCGCAGAGCTTGCTCAGGCCAGGCTAAAGGAAGAGATGGAGGAAATGAGGAGGTCTCTCCAGGCTGACCGCTTGAGATATCGATCGGAGAGGGATGTTGCCATCGCTAAGTTGCTGTCCTCCGAGGCCCGGGTGAGGGAGTTTGAGGAGAATGAGGGGATGATGGATGAGATGTTGCAGGATATGTACTTCCGTACTTGGAAGCAGGGTAATCTATCCTGGATGGATGACTATCCCCGGGTCATGGCCAGGATATATCTCCGGGCTTTGGAGGAGGCCAAGGCCGATGCGGATAAGGAAGGTGGAGCGGCATTCAGGATGGATGTGGTTACCGCCTAGTTCTTAAAGGAGGAGAAGGTAGCGGTGAGGGAGGGGATGCGGCTACTTGCTGCGGAGGAAGCCGGTGTGCAGTTGGGGGATGAGGACCAAGGAGCGGGTGTTGGTGAGTTTTCCCTTTTTAGCTTTTCATAACTTGATCGTTCGTTGTCGGTTTAATGGACTCTTTTCCTGAATTGGACAGGTGGGGCCTCTGGTCATCATGCTGGGAGCTCCGATCCTGCAGTCAAGTAGATTCGAAGAGCTGGTAGGACGAGGGTGGTGCACGAGTGCAGTTGGTTATTTTATTTGGTCTGCTTGACATTCCTGTACATGCTAGTTCAAAACATTAATGTACTCTTAAGTTGTAATTATGTTATTGAACGTCTTTATGTAAGTTTATAACATAAGCTGATTCTGTTATATTTTGAATGCTGTTATTATTTTGAAGTGCTGTATAAAAAACATAGTTATGCATATGCCTGTGATTTAATTGTGTTCGATGTTAAGCTTTTGCTCGAAATATAATCTCATGTTTTGCAATGTTATGAATAAGTCATAGCTACATGATTATGTACAAGAGAAAAGAGTACCGCCCTTCATGTTCTGGTTGCAGGGGGTAGCTTTGGACATCTTGTGTAATTGACCATGGATGCGGCTGAGTGCCTTATCACCCAGTTTGCGGGCTCAGATTCTCGTGAGCGAATGCCTCCTATTTAGTGTCCTGTACTTTGGGGACCGTTATGCAGGATACAAGAAAAGTATTTAAATGGAATGGAAATATAGGAAAATTAAAACTTCCAGTCACGTAAGGCCGTCGATATGCTTAAGTTCGTGGCAAACGGGTTTTGTAGTCACTTTCCCTAGCTGTGGGTCTTGGAGACATTTGTCACCCATCTTACGCCTCCGCGGGGAGTTTATCTTTTTTACCACAGCCGCACTTAAGACATATCGGAGCCGAGATCGCGCACAGTAACTACCCGAGCCATTATGGCCTGTAATCGTGGGTATTATTAGATTTACTGTGGCCGGCTAGCGTGGGTGCTGATCGTCAACCGTGAACTACCCCAGGCTGGCCACACCTTATGTTGGGGCTTAAAGTAGGTTCACAGTTGCCGACGAGCCGAACGCCGTAATGAGCTGCCATCGGCTATAGTCGGCCTTCGTGATGGCTTATAATCGGCTAATTACAGTTGGCTTTGAGGGCAGTCACGAGCAATGAGTTAACCCGCAGCAGAGGGATGCTGGAGCAAAAGTGTCTCATTGGCGAGTGCATAGAATCACATAGTACCTGTTGGGTCTTGTCCAGGTGAGGTTGCACCGCGAAGTTCCAGTACGGAAATGTCGTTATACATGATTTCGTTCAACAGAAAAGGATAACGCTTAACAAGCAGCCAAGATATAAAGGAACAAGTTAAAAAGAGACAAGATTTTTAAAGTGGTTCGGCACGAAAAATGCCTACGTCCACTGATGCTCTTTGTTAATTCACTTCATATGGGCAGTACAAGTTAAGAAAAGTATCGACGGAGGTGTTGGATGTTTCATGCCCTTTGGAACACCTCTCCGTCCACTGTTGACAAAATATAAGCTCCGTTGTGGAGATCTTTATGAATTACATAGGGTCCGTCCCAGATTGGATCTAGCACTCCGGGGCGCGGGAAGATCCGCTTGAGGACAAGATCTCCTTCCTGTAAGCTGCGGTGCTTGACTTTAGAGTTGTATTGTGCTGCTACTTTTTGCTTGTGGGCTGCCGCTTTAAGTGCTGCATCATTTCTTCTTTCTTCAATTAGATCCAAAGACATGTGTAGGAGTTCTTCATTCTCTTCTGGGTTGTAGTGGATCCTACGGTGGGAAGGCACTACAGTTTCAACTGGGAGCATGGCCTCCGATCCGTATGCCAAAGAGAAAGGAGTATGCCCTGTTGATGTTCTGTAAGATGTGCGGTAGGCCCAAAGTGCCGTAGGAAGTTCATCCACCCAAGCGCCTTTTGACTTTTCAAGTTTCTTCTTGATTAGGGTTTTGAGGATTTTGTTGACAGCTTCGACTTGTCCGTTTGCCTGGGGGTAAGCCATAGATGAGAAGCTTTTGTGAATTCCGTGCTCTTGGAACCAGTCAGCGAATTCCTCGCTGTCAAATTGAAGTCCATTGTCCGATATGATTTTGAGTGGAACGCGTACCTGCATAAAACATTTTTGATCAAGAAGTTAATAACTTTTGCCAAAGATATTTTATTTAGAGGCTCCGCTTCCACCCATTTGGTGAAATAGTCAACTGCTATTATGGCATATTTGGCTCCGCCTCGGCCCACTGGCAGTTCGCCAATCAAGTCAATTCCCCATATTGCAAAGGGCCAAGGGCTGGTCATTTGAGTAATCTCGTTCGTTGGTAGTCGAGGAATTTTAGCAAATTTCTGACATCTGTCACATCTTTTGACGAAGTCTAGGGCATCTTGTTTAAGGTAGGCCAGTAATATCTATATCGGAGTATCTTCTTTGCCAGAGTCTGCCCACCAGTGTGATCTCCGCAACTTCCTCGATGTACGTTGGATAAGATCTCCTTGGCTTCCCTTCTAGCGACACACCTTAATAAGGGATTAGAGAAGCCGCGTCGATAGAGGATGCCTTCTTGTATCGTGTAGCGGGAAGCTTTCCTCAAGATTTTCTTGACTTCGTTACGCCCGTCGGGCAGGGTGCCATCTTGTAAATTTTTCCGGATAGGAGTCATCCAAGTTTCCTCTTCGATTGCAGCTATCATGTTCATTGTCTCGTAACTCGGGGCTAGTTGCTGTGAGATTGTTATTGCTCGGGAAGCGGCTCCGTCCTTCATGATAGCTTGCTTTGCCAATTCGTCGGCCTCCTGATTCTCTTCTCGAGGAATGTGTTTGATTAAATAGTGATCCAACTTATTGAGCAACGGCTTGGTCTTCTTTAGATATGTTGTGAGTCGTTCTCCTTGAGTCTGGAATTCTCCGAGTATTTGATTTACAATAAGTTGAGAATCACTATGGATACATAAAGAACCGACTCCAATCTCCAGGGCAAGTTCTAATCCGGCTATCACTGCTTCGTATTCTGCGTCACTGTTAGTGGCAGCGAACTCCAACCTTAGGGTGTAGTGCAGCTTCCTTCCCCTAGGGGTGATTATCACAACACCTGCCCCCGAGCCATGTTCATTTGATGCTCCATCAACGAAGAGGTTCCACTTGATATTTTCTGCTACTTCAGATTGCTCCTTACCTTCGTTAGTAGTGAGTTCCGCAATGAAATCAGCTATGGCTTGTCCCTTGATAGCGGTGCGAGGATGGTAGGTAATATCATATTGACTCAGTTCAATGCACCACTTAAGTAGTCGCCCGGAAGTGTCGGGGCGATGGAGTACTTGCCTTAGTGGTTGATCGGTTAAAACTCTGATGGAATGAGATTGGAAGTAGTGTCGCAGTTTCCGTGACGTGATTAGCAAACAGTATGCTAGCTTTTCAAGTTTAGGGTATCTGGCTTCTGCCCCTGTGAATCTCTTGTTTACAAAGTATATGGGTCGCTGTGCGTGGTTGTCCTCCCTCACCAAAGCGGCGCTTTAAGCATGGGACGATACAGCAAGGTATATGTATAGTTCCTCGCCTTCATTTGGAGTTGAGAGTACTGGTGGTCTTTGGAGGTGTTCGATTAAGTTAAGGAAGGCTGTCGAACATTCGTCAGTCCATTCGAACTTTCCTTGTCTTTCTTAAGAGCTTCGAAGAAAGGGATGCATTTGTCGGTGGCCTTAGAGATAAACCTGCTTAGGGCAGCCACCTTCCCGTTTAGGCTTTGCATCTCTCTTCGAGTGGATGGTATTTTGATATCTTGCAAGGCCCGGACTTGTTCAGGGTTCGCTTCAATCCCCCTGGCATGGACGATGAATCCTAAGAACTTTCCCGACGATACTCCTAAGGAGCACTTTAGAGGATTCAGTTTCATTCTCTATTGGCGAAGTACTTGAAACATCTCGTTCAGGTGGTTTATATGATCGTTGGCTTTCCTTGATTTTACCAGCATGTCATCCACATAAACTTCCACAGTTCGCCCTATTAATTTCGCAAACATCTTGTTGACGAGGCGCTGATAAGTAGCTCCGGCGTTTTTAAGTCCAAAAGGCATTACTTTGTAGCAGTACAATCCCCGGTCAGTGATGAAACTGGTGTGGTCTTGATTGGGGGCGTGCATAGGGATCTGGTTATATCCTGAGTATGCGTCCATAAAGGATAAGAGTTCGTGTCCGGCTGTGCTGTCCTCGAGCTGGTCGATTCGGGGGAGTGGGAAGCAGTCTTTCGGGCAAGCGTCATTTAAGTTGGAGAAATCGATGCATGTTCGCCACTTCCCATTAGCTTTCTTTACCAGTACCAGGTTGGCGATCCATTCTGGGTAGATGGCTTCTCGTATGAAGTCATTGGCAAGTAAGTTCTTTACTTCTTCCTCGAGGGCTGCCGATCGTTCTGCCCCCATGCTCCTCTTTTTCTGCTTCACTGGCACCTTGGTGGGATCGATGTTCAGTACGTGGCATGCTACGTCTGGAGAGATTCCTGTCATGTCGGCGTGCGTCCACGCAAATACATCCATGTTGTGGCGAAGAAAATCGACGAGTTGGTCTTTCAACTCCGCTCTTAACTGAGACCCGACTCTCAGCAGTCTACTTGGGTTGTGTTTGTCTATAGATACAAATTCCATAGCCTCTGCAGGCACGGCGGTGGCCTCCTCCTCTTTGTCCCTGGGGTCTAATTCATTGAAAGGGTCATTGGTATATCGAAGAGGAGGGGCTTTCTTTAGTTGCTATGCTTCCAAGTTTTTCATGCAGAGAGTAGTCACTACATTTCTCCCTTTATCTTTTCTGCGGTTATTGCAAAGTTCGGTTACATAGCAGTCTCGAGCAGCGTCTTGATCCCCCTCCATTTCTTCTACTCCGTTATCTGTTGGGAATTTCATTTTCAGGCACCATGGGGCTAGGACAATTTGGAAGTCAGATAAAGCTGGTCTTCCCAAATAGGCGTTGTAGGTCGAGTGGCTTTCTATTAGCACAAATGTTTGTTTTCGCACAACGGAGCGGGGATGACTTCCTATTTCAACAAAAAGGTCCAGTTGCCCGAGGGGCATCTTCGCATCTCCAGTGAAACCATGTAGTGGTTTGTTGCAGGGAGACACATCCTTCATTGATAGCTTCATTTTGTTGAAAGCATGCTTGAATAGGATATTTACCGAGCTTCCAGTGTCTACTAAAACTCGAAAAACTTTGGCTGGACCGAACCAGGCAAAGATGACCATAGGATCCATGTGTGGGTACTGCCTTCCCTCTAAATCACGCCTACTGAATGTGATGTCGTCCTTCTCTTTCCGTTTCGGATGGCGTTCTTCCATAACAGAGTTAACGTAGCCTTCATCGTTTCTAAGTGACTTACCGTATCTTTCCATCTCTGCCCAACTTCTGTCGGCGACGTGTGGTCCTCCTGATACGGTATGGACCACTATTTTCTCTTGACTAGAGCCGCTGGTGTTGCGATTTCCTCCGTCTACTTCTGGGAGGGGTAGCCCAGGATTCTCATTGGCAGGAGTCGAAGTCCTGTTCTGGTTTTTTACATAGCGTTCCAGTTTCCTCCTTCTAATGTGTTCTTCAATCAAGTCCCGGAGATGGTGGCATTCATTGGTGTCATGTCCGTGGGATTCGTGGAAGCGGCAGAACTTTCCAGACTTGAGTGCGTTATCTGACTCCTTCTTGTGCGGGGGACGCTTGTATCTAACTTCGTCTTGAGTGGCTAGGAAGATGTTTTCGATTGTTTCATTCAAAGGAGTGTAGGAGTCAAATCTTGGCCCTGGTCGGTACGAGCGCTTTTCTTCCTTCTTGCCCCCAGCACTGTCTCTAGAGTCACTTTTCCGAACATCCTTTGCTGCAGCAGGAACCTTGTCCGGAGCTGTCTTAGCATGTTGCCCTGACTGCCTCTTAGTCGCAGCGTCTTCAAGTCTCATATACTTTCCAGCTTCATGGAAGAAATCAGGTAAAGTAGCTGGTTTTTCCTTGGTTAATCTTCTAGCAAATTTAGTATCCGAATTACACCACTGCAGAGGGCCATTAGGATAAGTTTCTCGTCGGCATTTTGGACTGCGGCCGCTGCGGCGTTGAATCAGGTTAGATATTGTTGCACTGTCTCTCCGGGCTTCTGTTTGATATTAGATAAGGAATAAGCGTCCTTGGGTTGTTCCACATGGATGCGGAACTGGCTGATGAACTTTTCTTTCAGCATTTTCCATGGATACGGAACTGGCTGATGAACTTTTCTTTCAGCATTTTCCATGGATGCGGAACTCCCTCCGTTGCTCCGCTCATGAGCATATGCTGGGTGTATCTCTGTAAGTGTACTATGGGGTCAGAGGTTCCCTTGTAAGGTTCCATCGTTGGCATTTTCCATTCCCGGGGGGTGATGGCGGTTTCGATATTGCGGGTGAAGGGGCTGGTTACCCTAGCGCCTATCCCCCGATCCCTTTGCTCCCGTTGGACGCATTCTCTGAACAATCGCGCCATCCTTTCATCAGAACTTGGAGCGGATAGAAATGAGTTTGGCTCTTCCCTGCGGGACTGATTCTGTCCAGACGGCTTGTAGGGATGGTATCGTTTGTCCCTCCTAACATTCTCCAATGGCTGCCTCTGGTCTTCTGGGGGCATGCTGGGATCAGCCACAGTTGGCTCTTGCCTTGATCTTCCCCTGCTGGGTTCTGTTCTCAGCACTTCCTCGGGTCCAACTTCGGGCCGGACTCCAACTCGGCCCCGTCTACTGGTGTTTTCATGGTTAGGTAGCATGAAAGGCTCAGCCATATCCGACCCCTGCCTGGCACCTTCCCCGTTGGGTTCGGTTCCAAGTGTTTCCTCGGGTCGGAATTCGAGCTGAGTCCGGGCTCGGCTCCTACCATGGCTGTTTCTGTTGTTAGCCTCTTCGAAGAAGAAAGACCTTTGTCGCCTCCCAGATCCTCCAGACCGGGACTCACTCCATGATTCAGTGTTACGGTTGGATTCTTCAGCATCCCTTAAGCGTGACATGAGTTGGTCCACCAAGGCTTCTTGTTGAGATGCGAAGCGGTTAGTTACTTCAGCCACGATCCTGTCCAGATCCGCCCTTGTAATTGGTTGTTCCGTAGCGGGGGCTGTCGGATTTGCCTGATTTGAATTTGCCGTTGGAACCTGACGATTGTCTTGGTCCCTAATCACTGGATCTGGGATACTTCCAGTTGCAACGTTCTTTCCTTTGTTAGTATCTTTCTTCCGCTCGGGAGGCATGTTTTCCAAATGAACGATGCTAACAGGAAAAGGATTAAGTGGGAGAAGCTGAAGCTTCGAGCTGCTGAGTTCAGCTCTCAGTGAAAGCACCAAAAATGTTTGCACAAAAGATGGGCAAACACCTCCTAGTCGTATGATTTAGTTGATTATATTTTGATCTGGATGGTTTGGGTGATTTATGCAAATATACGAAATAGATGGACTAAACTGTAAAAGACACACAGATTTATAGTGGTTCGGCCAGAACGTGCCTACGTCCACTTTATATGTTATTCTCCTTTTTCTTTCTGATTACAAGTACAAAGCTTTGTATACAAGTATGTGAAAGTTGTTTGAAAGTTCCTTCCGTGCTTGAGCTCTCAAACTTGTCTGCCATTGTTGTACCCCTGCCCCTCTATTTATAGAGTGAGGCTGGGGGCAGGGGTCTTGGATGTATAAAGCAGTTGGCGAGCCTGGGCTGATGCAATCTGGCCTGGCAGAGTTGGTCCGGTTTGCTTTGGTCCGGTGGTTGGAGATGGTTGGACCGGTGGAGCTTTGGTCCGGTGGTTGGAGATGGTTGGACCGGTGGAGCTTTGGTTCGGTGGTTGTTGGTGGGAGATGAGACCTTGTTCTGGTATGGTTGGTTCGGCTAGGACGTGGAGATGTGGTGGTTCGGTGGAGGGTGAGGTTTGGCTCGGCAGTGGTTGGTCCGGTGTTGTCGATTCGGTGGTTGGTCCAGTGTTGTTGAGGAGATGTTTTGGTTCGGCTGGTGAATGGTCCGTGGTAGAGGCCGGAACTCGGTTCGACAGGCACGAGAAGAGGTTGGTTCGGCTTTGAGGTGGAGAGGTGGCGTCTCCTTTTTCTTTTTGGATCGGTGGTGGTGGAAACGCACCCAACAGATATTATATGGGTCATAGTGGAAAGACTAACTAAGTGGGCATACTTTATACCCGTTAAGTCGACTAGAATAACAATAGATTTAGCTAAGTTACTCATGAAGAATATAGTTAGACTGCATGGAATTCCTAGTAGTATAGTAAGTGATAGAGATTCCTTATTCACTAGTGAGTTCTGGAAGAGTCTACAGGATACTTTAGGTACCAAGCTCAAGATGAGTCCCGCTTGCCATCCATAGACAAATGGGCAAACAAAGAAAGTTAACAAAGTCTTGGAGAATTTGTTAAGAGTTTGTGTGCTAGATTTCAGAAGATCATGGGAAGACCATCTACACTTAAATGCGTTTTCATATAACAATAGTTATCAGACTAGTATAGGGATGATAGCGTTTGAAGCTTTGTATGAAAGGCCATGCAAATCTCTAGTTTATTGGTTAGAGATAAAGGTTAATTAGTTCTTGGTCCAGATTTGGGTAAAGAAGCTGTAGAAAAGATTAAGTTAATTCGAGATAAAATAAAGGAAGCTTAGTGTAGGCAGAAGAGTTATGCTTACAAGAGACAGATATACTTAGAGTTCTCAGTTGGAAATCATGTTTTCATCAAAGTGTCATCGATGAAGGGTGTGATCAGATTCAGTAGATCAGGGAAGTTGGCACCAAGGTTTGTTAGACCATTTCCTATTGCAGAGAGGATCAGGAATCTCGCGTATAGGGTAGAGTTACCGAATAGTTTGGCAAGACTCCAAAAGTTTTCCATATTTCTCATCTAAGGAAATGCATTCGAGAACCAAAGACTATCATTATACCGATTGTGTTAGAAGATCTAATAGTGGAACCAAATACGACTATAGTTAGAAAACCAATTTATATAGTTGCGAGAGATGAAAGAGACTAAGGAACAAGACAGTCGGATTAGTCAAAGTCCAGTGGAGTGATGACGAGAGAGACTATACTTGAGAAATCGAAAGCAGGATTATGGACATTTATCCTGACTTGTTTGATGATATGTTTTACCTTTATGTTTGATTGTTTTGGTTACCTTATCGTTATTTTAAGGTTGAAATTCTTAAGAATGGGAGCCTATAATGACCCTAATTTTAGCTAACATTATTTAGAATAATTAATTGGGTAAATTAAATAAAATAATGTAGAAAGCTAAGGGATTGAGATTTGTAGTTAAGTAGGAGCCGTGCCATAATGAATATGTTAATAAAAGGGAAACTAAACATATTAAGAAGGAGGAATATGATGAGGGTAAAATGAGAATAGCCATTATTCCTATACCCTAAACCCTTACACTCGCTCCAATTCCTCATTCATTCTACATTCGTAAACTAAAAAAACAATAATAGGGTTAGGCCGGTAATCTTCGATTTTTTTTTTAAAAAGGAAAGAGCATGTATTAATTGCATAAAAAATTGATTACATAAAATAAAAATGGCTAAGTAGCCATAAAAAGAGAAAGAGGAGCTTTCATTTTATTTTTGATCTAAACCAACTAAAGAGAAGGAGGCCTAAGAGAGACTAAGAGAAGAGAGAGGAGGCTACATGAAACATAAGGGGTTATTTATACAAGCATGAAAACCTAATCCATATTTTTGGGGAATGCCCAAAATACCCTTGAGAAAGTGTGGAGGCCAAGTAATCATTAGCTTCTACTAGTCACCATTTAAGTGTACATGAAGCCATTAATTTCATAAGCATGTGCATTAGCCTCTAATTTGTACATTAAGGTAGGTGCGTAGGTGGGGTCCTCCATGTTCTTCACTTTGAATTATTTCCATCTCCATTCCTTTGTATTTATTTTGCATGCATGTGTCTTCATAAAACCACTCCTATTTGAGATCAAATTCCTACACAAATATATATAGATTTCCAATTAATTTTTCTCAAAGAAATATATGCACACAAATGACCGTTTTGCCCCTATATGAAGATGGATATGTGACAATTTGGAATTAATATGGATTTTGGTTAAAACAAGTTAAAATACCCAATATGATCATTTATTTAATTTAAGTAGAGTAAATATGGTGGTAAAAATATGCACATTTATGTGCACATCAGCCGACCACCATTAAGAAGACTTAAAGGGAAGATAAGCTATGATTAAAGTAGAAATCTTGAAGGAATCAATCTAAAAGAAAATCTCAACCTTCTTAACACAAAGCCAATGTGAATAATAACTACCATCTCATGTTTTGATAATGATTTCGGGTTTAAAGGATAAATCCATTTATTTGCAAGTTATATGCCATGTCATAATGATTAAATGGTTATATGCTTATAAGTTGATGATTTACAGAGATTTAATAAGAATTTTATGATATGTTTAGATTAGCAAACCTGTCATATGTCATCCAAATGAGTTTCTTTTTTGATATATGATGAAAAATATTATTTTAGAAATGGATTTACAGTTTCATAATTTTCTAAGAAAATATGGATTTGTTATGAATTTTCTATGATAGAAAATAGTTAATTTCGAGTTTCAATTATTTAAGGAAATTAAATAAAGTTTTCAGGTCTAAAATTTACATATGTTAGAAAACATATTTAATGTGAATTGTTGTGATTTTTAGGGATCTTTCCTAAGTGTTTTACTATAGTTGATAAATTATTTAAGTTGTAGGTAGAAGGAATTTAAAAAAAAGGCTAAAATGCAATTTTTATTAAAATTGCATCTCACCACTACCCTTCTGGCTTCTAACATCACACACCCACACACAACCCCTTATGTACCTATTCAAAACCAATATACAAGGTATTAACTCATTGGTATGTAGTGTGTTGGAGATAGAAGGAAGGTTGGATGGTGTCGAAGGCAGGAATTCGAAAGGGGTGAAGATTTCTTTCAAATCTTTCGAACCTATAGACCTGTCTTTTTTTAAAAGAGTGTTTCGAATGGGTTGCCGCTTTGAACCCCTTCGATACACTAGCTGCCATACCAATACTTTTACAATAGTTAGAGGACTCTTTTATAACTCTTAGATGAATGAGTGCAGAAGGTAGGTTTCAATCCAATACCCCATCGCCCATTGAGCCGCTTTCCTTTTAGCCTATACATGTGAAAGGGATGCTGTTGTACCTATACCTTCCGACATGGTTAAGACCGCCTTTCTTTAAGGCATGAGTATACAAGTGGAAGCATGTTTCCATCACCCTAGGTCTTTTGACATGATAGCTTTCAAATATGTCCCCATTTATACTTTATAGTTTGTTTTGTTTTTCAAACTATGGTTTCGAAAGAAATACTTTTAAGTGGTTTTGAAGCTATGCTTCCATAACTTTTTAATGGAGCCCAATGTTTTCAAAAGATATGTTTTTAAGTGTTTCGAAAGGAATGTTTCCAAGTGTTTTGAAAGATATGTTTAATTGTTTCGAAAGGGGTTGTCTAAGATTTTAAGTAATGATTTCGAAAGATCTATTTACAATGCATTTGAAAGAAAGGTTTTGGTCTTTCACCCTATTATTTTCAAGGTTAAATTATTTAACTTATTTCAAAGGGATAATTAACCCTATTGATTTTAGGTTTTCATCAACATCGTTTTGTGTAAAGCATATATCATGGCGTATATAGTTTGAGTAAAGGAAAGAGTATATTTTCCTTGTCTAAGTATGATTTAAAAGGGTTAAATCAATTTAAAAGAAATGTTTTCAAGGAAAATTTAATATGTGATTACCTTAAGTATATGACTTAGACATTAGAAAACTAGATTGGACTAGTGTGGGATGGCTTGCTATACTTTAGGTAGTAGTCCTAGCTAATATAAGTCCAAAATTTCAGTTTGTACGCTTCATCATAGGCAAGACTAAAATGATGTTACACACAGAAAGAAATACATAGAGTAGAGATAGGTTATTGGTGAGCCCGCAACACGATTAGGATCAGTTGACCTAGGAGAAGTAAGTTGAGGACAGACCATACAATATTGTGTCTAACATAAGTTAGAATATTTATCATGTCTAGTAGACCCGAGTCGGCATGTGGTTAATAGTCAACCAGATAAAATTATAATGTTCGGACAAATAATCCATTGATTACCTGATTTATATGCATATATGTTATTGCTATTGTTGTTATAATCAGTTTGGTTACAGTATTTTGATTTGCAAAAGATATGATTTCAAAAGGATATTAGTGAGGGGAAACCCATTCTTCTAAGCGGCGTAGTCTCACTTAATATCCGTAAACCGAGATGTAATATAATTATTCACACCAGACTTTATATCTGAATCGAAGTTTATGTTTTCCCCTCAAACTCTCGAGTGCTAAAAATTTAATTTGAGTAGATTAAGATTTAAGGTATTTCAGGTTTTAGTAGGCGATGAATAAAGCTTTCGAAGATGTGCAGGAGGCGAGGATTAGCTAATTAGGACATTATTATTCTGATGTGATGTATTTATTGACTGATATGTCTATTTAGTACTCTGATCGTCCAAGGGAGGGATCTTTATATATTGCTCTTGGCGTATTTTGTAATAATTACATTTATCTAAAAATGGGGATTGTTTTGAGATTATGTAATTGAATATGAAATACTGGTTTGAATTGTAATCAGAAAAGCTGTTTTGAAGTCCGCGTTGATTTTATTTCATATTCACGTGCTTCCGATATTATGGATACCATTAACACTACCGTATTTTACCATCGGAATTTAATACTATACATGACTACAGTATCTGTAGCGGTTAGCTTTGGACCTCTAAATAGGGGATGTTACATCCACTTTCAAGAGATAGTACATGTATCCCAATCTTAAAGTGGTTTTCGATATGTAAAACACTTACAAAACCCAGTCTCTTGAAGTCTGAATCGACGAATTTTATCATTCAATAATAATGAGACCAATCGAATATGGAAACCAAGTGTCGTATACTTACCACGTTTTCAATATTTTCATGTCACACTATCCTTCGACCAAGAGTGAAGCCGGTAGGTTAGAGCTCTTTTGCTCATATTCGTACTTGAACATAAGTCTTAACTCCCACAGATAGACAAGCCTATTTCACCGGCCTTTAACGCTAAATATATGACTAAATATTTTCCATAAACTAGTAAACAAACAAAGCACGACTAAGTCACATAAGTGGCTTATAATCCCTTTTTTGTTTAATTAGGCTTTTATTAATTAAAACCTATTTTATTGTAAAATTTCCTTTATCAGCATCAACTACTCATTTGTACTCTTTTTAATACTTTAAAGGTATTCATATATTTATCTCAAATGGTGTAAGTATATTCATAAATAATTAACAAGATTTCTTACTTTAAACATTTTCTCTTTCTACCTATTTTTCCAAATGATTCATTACTAATAATTTCCTTCAAAAAATAAAATATAAGGATTTAATACTTAATCAAATCCATTAAAAAAGGTTTGCGACTAATGTAACTTAAACATTGTCACTGCAAACCGAAAACTATATCATACTTGTGTTACCTTTAAAATATTCTTTTAATGATCTACGACAATATTTGGTTAAGTTTGATAGTAGACTAAGAGATTATCCAGTTAAAAATGATCACTTATAGAAATCATGGTTTGTATACTTAACTCGTTTCTGACATTCCAACTTAACTATTCCCCGTCAAAGAGTGAAGCTAGGTAAGTTAGAGCACTGGTTGCATCAAAGCCTTGCCTAGACACATTATTCTTTAACCTCACAAAAAGATAAATCTATCTTGTCGACATTTAGTATTAATTATAGTATTTATGACTTCAATAAATGAGTAAGAAAAGAATAAGATTAACCCGTTTTCGACATTCCCGACTTAACAATTGCTCGACCAAGACGAAAACTGATATGCTAGATATAAAGGCCCGCAAATCCATACCCTTTTGAGCTGGCAAAACTCCACAACAATTCAACCAAAGAGGAAAAAATTTACGAGTCTTTAAGGTTTAAGAAGAAGATGTAGAAGAACAAGAACATCAACAATAATAGAATCTCACATTTCACAGCGGAACAAGTATAATAGATAAATATCTTTTATCAGAGTGTACAACAACGAACAGCGGAAAGAAATATTACATATGTAAGTGATACACCTCGCCATCCAGCTCCAACTCCTGATTCCACAACAACTTCTTGACTTTGCTCCCGAATAATTGCAAACCTGACTCTAGGCTGCCCGTGTGGAAAATTAGGGGCACTCAGAGTTTGGAAAGGGAACAATAAACTCCAGGTCAGTCATGGGACTGGTGTAAGATCTAAAATAACAATTATTTTCACAAAGAAAATAAAAAGAAATCCGTTATGCTTTTGGAAAGTGAAACTACCATAAGGCCTCCCACCACACACACAATGCAAACACAGAATTGGAGGAGATTTCTCCTTATGATAGTCAAATATGCTTACTACGCAAAATTCTTCTTCTATATTATTATTAGTGCATAGTGGAAAACATTTCGAGAGTATAATATTAATCCTAGCCAGCATAGGAACAATTATATTATGTCTGCTATAGCTACCTCCTGAGGAGGCAAGTTATAAAATTGCAATCGTAAAGGGCTCGTATTGTTTCTTTGGATTTCCAATAAATGGTCAGGCTAAGGAACTTCCTAATGCCACATGGGTACGCCTCTGGAGGGACGTCCCGACAACCTACCCAGATCTTTGCCAACACAAAGCCGGGTTACCTCTGTAACTAGGTAACTACTACCCGAGTATGCCATCCCCTGGTCCTTTGGGACCTTTATCCGAGGATCCTCTACACCAACAACCACAAAGAAAAGTATTTGCAGTAACCACACAGGTTAAATATCAGGGCTCCATACCTGACACCACCCTTTTCCATAAGGAAATAACATACCCTAAAGGGCACGACTCTCATAATCTTGCCACATCTTTCCTGTTTTGACCAATTCCGGGGTGTGAGGTCCGATGAGGCCTCGTCCACAAAGCTACACTTTTCACCAAGTCATGCTTTGATCAACAAATGATTAGCAGCACTTCTTGTGCCACATTACCAAATTGGGAATATATCACTAGTAACTATCAACTACATAACCTCTGAGCTCGTACGTCTCAGAGAAGGGTGTTAAGCTAAGAGAATAAATTCTCCGCCACCAACAGAAATGTATTCGATAGAAACCAGCTTTACATCTCAAAGTGTAACGCCAGCCACACATCCATACAAGTCCGTTCCGGGATCGAACGGAACCGAAGGCACTTCCAAAGGAGACCTTGCAAATCCGAATATTCACAAATCACGTTCGGAATCCCCATCAGAAATGGTGATAAAATCTCTATACCGGAGCAACCCGGTGTAGAGACATTCGACAGGTAATCCTTTCGCTTTCGAAAATACCCGGTCTTCAACACCGTCTTTAAATGCAATCTCATTTCGTCGTATCGTTATTCGGAATGGGTTTTATGACACAAAGTCCTCTCCCGGCTAATCCGAATAACGAGCGCTTATTTTTAAAAATAAGTCAGATTTCAACCAATTACAACAAATTTCCACTATGATCTTTTAAATAAAACATTCATCACAATTACAAAGGTTCGATGTGGTTTTCGGATATCCACTTGGAATCCGACCCCCGGCCGCATCGAAATCCAAATGCTATTTAAAGGCAAATATTAATAGTTGGTTATTTAACTATCAATCAACATTCGCAACAATTACCAGATTTGAATAATTTTCCCAAATTATTTATTTTCAAAATATCTTCACAGGATATATTTTTAACACTTCATCACTCTGAAAATCAAATTTCAAATCAATTTCCCATCCTTTGAAACAAGTTTCAAATCTTTCCACACTTTAAAAGCAAACCAATGTTTATTTTAAAACCAATTTCCCTTTCCCTTATAAATTTCCATTGTGAATTTACATTTCTAAATATCAACTGATGTACGATTTTAAATTGATTTCCCAACATTCACTTTCAAACACCAAATCAAATTCCAAATTGATTTCTAAATTTATTTCCAAAACACGGAATCAATTTCCCTTCGAACACCAAATCAATTTTCATATTGATTTCCAAAATTTATTTCAATTACCAAATCAATTCCAATTTGATTTCCAAAATTGCTTCAAACACCAAATTAATTACAAGTTGGTTTCCCAAGGATTTATTTTCAAATACCAAGTCAATTTTCCAAATCGATTTCAAAATTTATTTCAACTCCAAATTAAATCCCTAAATTTATTTCTAAATTTATTTCCTTTTTGAAATAAATTCCTTTATCTCTTTCAATATTTAAAATCCATAATTTAAATAAATTCTTCAACCTTTGAATAATATTACCCGAAATCCATGTATTAAGGCTTTTCCTCATATTTTGGAATTTTATTCAATAGGATTAAAAATAAAACTTTATCCCTTTAAAATTCCTTCTTTTAAATTTATCCAATTCTCAAAAATAAAGTTTACTATATACTTTCAACTTGAATTTTAAAAAATCCAATTTTTATTTATTTCCTTTATCCAGCGATACGAAAATATATTCGGTTAAATTATAGCCTTTAACAATTTTAACCATAAATAAAATCACACAGGGATTATAAATAATCAACACACAGCATATGAAACAAATTCAATATTTGAGGAATCCAGTTGGATCCCTCCAACCCGTTTCCCTGCATCACCAGATGTTAGCACAACAATTAAATACCAATTCCACTTCGAGGTGGAATATCGCGGTATATGGGATTTATAAAATATTATCCGCTATTATGCGACGCAATAGGGTCTATTTCAAAACAAATAATAACAACCATCATCCAAGCACACAATCAACAATTTTTAATTTAACTATTTAAAATTAAACAAACCCTTTATTTGAGTGAGAAAATCTCACCTTTGCTTTTATGTTTTTGCAATCCGTTTCCAATCCTGATTTTGTCTTCACGGTATTAAACCTTGTATAAAAAATTATATAAATTTATTAATATTCAAATCGATCAAATAACCAATTTTTGTTTGGTAATTTTGATTATCCAATGATTTTACTTTAACCCAGTTTCTTTCAATAAATTTATCCAGCTAAAAATTAAATTGAACGATTAAATTTCCTTTTATAAATAATCTTTAGTAACCAGAATAACTGATTAACCAGTTAAACAAATTATTCCCTGAATATATTAATAAATTGGTAAATTAAAAATATACATTTAGTTTACTTTTAAAACTTCACATATACATATAACTTATATTCAAAAACCCAATGTTTTAAAATAAATTCTTACACTCCCAAAACCGTATATACATATATGTGATTAATTTAATATAAACAAACATGATATAAAAAAATTTCTGTTTTCGAAAACTTCATTTAAAAATTGATGTTAATATGCATCACTGCAAATATATATAGGCAGAAAAGAATACTCAGAACACGATATTTAGTTTACTTCCATATTCAGAATAAAATACGCAGTTTTTATTTATTTATTTATTTAGGCAATTCAAAATTAAATCGAGAAAGATGATGTTCGAATACCTTCAGCTACGACGGCCTCCATCCGATCGAACCACCTCAAAGTTCGAGCTTCCCCAAATTCATGAATGCCACCAGATCGCACGTGGCCCAACAACCAAGCTTGTCATCGCCATGCTTCGAGTTCATCGCTCGACCACCGAAGTTCGTGCTAGTGCCCCAAATCTCATCGTGGCCTCCTCTTCGTCGCGACACAAGCACCGATGCGACCCCCTTCCTGCTACAGTAGGAACCCTGCTTCATCAAGAGTGTCGCGCTTTCCCCTAACATGCGTAAGCGATTCACTTCGCCCCCCACAACTTCACCGTCCCCTCGTCTTGTCCATCTTGCCCTGGCGTCCCCCCACTTTTCATTTCACGAAGGGTTTTGTTTTTGTTTTTTTTATAAAGTAAGAGGGAAGTTTGGGTTGTCGTTCGATTCGGGGAAAAAAAGTGGGGACTCGGCTGCAATTATTCAAGAAGAGAAGCGTATAAAGGAAGGAATAACTACAGTGATATTTTTATAATTTTATATTCAAAATATCTCGTATAACCTAGCTCGATATCCCGAACTCCTATCGAGACGTGCCGCCAAGCGTTTATAAGGATTTATCCGCATTCCGACACAATGGAACGTGTTCTGGAGGCTAATTCGATCATATACGTAAGTTACGGAAGTAAATGATCAATTTTAAATTAAATTGATTAAAACAGTTTCTATGCATTTTGAGCTGCCAGGGTCAAACGATAACTCCAATTGCTATGAAAATTGAAATCCGATAATAACTATCTATTACGGAGCCAATGGAACTGGTTTCGTTGAATTCCGACACTGTGCCTCGGAAGGCTATTTTTAACTATCGATGTATGAAAATTGAAATCCGATAATAACTATCTATTACGGAACCAATGGAACTGGTTTCGTTGAATTTCGACACTGTGCCTCGGAAGGCTATTTTTAACTATCGATGTAAACGATATAATTTCAAAACTGAACAAATCATTTCCAAATTCAATTCTGAAGCTTCCATTACCTTCAGTATTATCAATATGAATTTTTGAAGCCTTGAAAATATTTTTAACCGGTTTAAAAATCAAGATTCAATATTTTACCCAACTTAAATAAATTAAATTCAATAATTTAATTGCCAAATTCATTCTGATATTTGAAATTCAAGTTTTAATCAACTTCCAAATATTTAAAATCAATTAAATATTCCATTTCAAATGTTCAAATGTTCCGGGTCGTCACACTAGAGCTCTATTGCTCATATCCCTCGACATCAATCTTAACTATCATAAATAGATATACCGTCAGGTTTTAGCGTTAAGGAAAGTATTTACTTTTCAAACAAATAAGTAAAAACCGATATTAACACCTTTCTAACATTCCAACTTAACTATTCCTCAGTCAAGATGGAAATCAATAGGTTAGAGCTCAATTTCTCATATCCCTTCTCGACATCAATCTTAACTCTCAGAAATAAAGAAGCCTACCTCATCGGCTTCTAGTGTAAAGCTTAGTCATTTACCTTTTTCAAAGCTTATACATACTTTAAAAATTAATACTTGTAAATAGATTTTAAATTGCTATGTAAAATATTACTTGAATATAAATAATTTATAATTTGACGAAAAACATGTTTATATTATAAACCTCTTTACTTTGAAAATACATATATAATTATTAAAAATATATTTAAACTTCAAACCAAATTGAAAATATTCAAAATAGGTTGGATTTTTTTTTGAAATGGCTAGAGAAAAACATCAAATTTAAATATCATTTTTAAACACTTAAAACCATAAGCAACTTACCACAGCATTTATAGATGCTTTTAAAGCCTTTGTTAAAGAACACATTGAAATGCAAAATCTTTAAGACTAGCTTTAACCACTTTAGCAAAATATTTAAGACATGAAATTTTTATTGTAAGTACTAACTTTAGGATACTCAATAACCATGGAAAGAAACCCCTAAGAGTATCTTCCAATTTACTTATAAAAATTCCCGAAAATAGGCTATATTTACAATGTATATTTATAACCATATTTTTTGCTTCAATTTTCACAACTACAATTCACAACTTCAATGAATTTCTAAACCATATTTTTATTTTGCAATGCACCAAAATATATGTATAGAACAACCAAATCAAACTATCCCAAGTTAAGTTCATAAAACTTTCATTTACACAAGTTAAAATTAAGAGACATGGAAGTGCACTTATAACGACTATTCTCGCTTCAAATACTTTCAAATATACTTCAATTCAATACACAATTAGACAACCATTTAAACATCAAGTCAAGGCTTAGCCATATGTTTAGGAGGGTAATAGAAGTGATGTTGTATAAGATAAAGTTGTCGTTTGCTTTCAAAAGCAAGATGGGCCCAAAGTTTATAACTTTACTTAGGTAATGTCAGTTTCACTTTAGATTTTAAACACAACA
The DNA here is from genome assembly GCA_030765085.1 of Allium cepa. Classification (NCBI taxonomy): domain Eukaryota; kingdom Viridiplantae; phylum Streptophyta; class Magnoliopsida; order Asparagales; family Amaryllidaceae; genus Allium; species Allium cepa. Next base: position 664,796,728 of record CM060928.1, on the reverse strand, counting down.
TATACACACAATATATACAACCAAACTCATGCTCAAGCACAACCAAAATCAAGAACACTTCCTATCATCACCTTGCAACTACCATGTTTTCCTTTCTCTTTGCTTAAACTTTCTTTTCCAAGGCAAAATGTGCCTTAATGCTCACGGCCATTCCAAATGGGGGAGGTGTGCTTCCAAACTTCAAGATATAACAAGGTGGAAGGTGTTCTAATATTGTCGTAAGGCTTGTGGCAAAGTTTGAGTGGATTTATAATTGTTTTGCTAAAAATTTCTTTAGAACATAAAAGAAGAAGATATTAAAGAAGCTTGGTTGTTCTTTGTGAATTTGTGATTATTTAACAACGGTATGCCCCTCCTTATATTGGCACAAAATGGTGTTACCTAAGCTTGTTTTCACCTCTCTCCACCATACCATAAAAGCGTTACCTCCATCACTTTTCCTTTATGTCACTTCCTTAGCAAATTTACATTTATACCCTTAACATGATAATATGTCATATCCATTAGGAAATTTCTAGAAAGCTATATTTGCTTTATGAATTAAAGTGTTAATTAACTCCTAATATGTTCATTTGATCATTACACAAAAGCACAAGAGTTCGACAACTTATATTGAATAAAAAGCTGTTTATCGACAAACTGATTTTCGATCAAATTAACGATTTTTCTTCAAACATTATATTTTTATAAGTATTTTTCCAAAAAACGTTTATCATCATTAGTTATGATTTAAAAGGGGGTTATAAGGTTATTAATTCATATTAATAAAACTAAAACTAATATTCAATATTTAAATAATTCAGATATTTAAATATGGAGTTTTCGAAATTCGGGACATTACAATTTTATATCTTATTAAACCATGATACTAGAGACTGACCGATGAAGTGACAGGTACTGCTCGTACTTTCCCTATCCATCCGACATCCTCCAAAGTCAGAATCACTGTATGACACTAGATTGAAAGGACATCCTTTAGGATAGAAAAGTCCATAGTCTCTAGCACTAGTTAAATAACACAAAATTTGTTTTACGGCTTGCAAATGTGATTTTTTGGGATTTTCTTGAAGTTGTGCATATAAACAAACATTCGTCATTATTTCGGGGTGACTAGTGATTAAATATAGTAAAGTGCTTATCATACTTCTATAAAGTTTTTGATCAATGTTTTTAACGTTTTCTACTTTACCTAAATGAACTATAATACTCATAGGTGTCGTTTAATTGATGTATTTTCCATACCAAAAAGTTTAAGTAATTATTACTGTGTTTTTTTATTGATGAAAATACCATTATTTAATTGTTTAGTTTTCAAACCAAGGAAATATGAGAGTTCTCCCATATGGGACATCTTAAATTCACATTTCATTATATTTGAAAATTTGTTTCATAATTTTTCATTTGTAGAACCTAAAATGATATCATTAACATATACTTGTGTAATTAGAATGTATTTATTTTATTGTTCAATAAAAAGTGTTTAGTCTACTATGCCTATCTCAAATCCAGATGTAATAAGATTGCTTTTAGTCGATCATACCAAGCATAGGGCACTTGTTTTAGACCGTAAAGTGTTTTCTTAAGTTTATAAACATGATCAGGATATTTTTCATGCGTGAAAAGTGGGGGTTGCTCTATGGAAACTTTTTCTTTAATAATATCATTTAAGAACGCACTTTTATGATGGCAGAAGTAGGCTAATAAGATACGCATTGCTTCTAGTCTGAGGTAGGAGAAAATGTTTCTTCATAGTCTATTCTTCTTCCTGAGAAAATGTTTCTTCATAGTCTATTTTTCTTCCTAATTATAACCCCATCCAACTAGTCTAGTTTTATTTCGAGTTATATTTCCATTTTCATCTGCTTTATTTTTATAGACCATTTTGAACCAATGAATGTTTGATCGTTTAGTCTTGTACCCAATTCCCAAACATCATTCCTTTCAAATTGTTTTACCTCTTATTATATAGCTACAATTCAGTAATCATCGGTTGAAGCTTCTTAAAAAATTTAGGTTTTATATTAGAAATAAATGTTATACGTCCCATTTGATTTGATTGATGTCTAGTTTTAACCTTAGAATTTACTTCTCCAATTATATTTCCTATTAGATGATCTTTTAAGATAGGTAGAGGGATTTTAAGTCCGTTTTCAATAGGATTTTCTGTAATTTATTATTCTTCATTTTGAATTATAGTATCTTGAGGTGGATTTTCAATAGTCGGTTGTTAAGTAATTCCTTCTTCATCATCTTATTATTCTTGAAATTTTCGTCAAATAATACGTGTAAAGTTTCTTCTATAGTATTTGACCATTTATTGAAAACTCTATATGCCTCTTACTTTGTTCCAACTACAGAATTTGAATCGAATTTTCCTAATTGATTCTTTAGTTTTAAAATAAAGCATTTTGAACCAAAGATTTTTAGATATAAAGTGTTTGGTTTTCTACTATGAGAAAGTTCATATGGAGTATGTTTGGCTAGTGGTCTTATAATGGCATGATTTAAAATGTAACAAACAATAGACACAGTTTTTGCCCAGAAATATTTTGGTAAATGACTATCACTAAGTAAATTCCTAGCACAACCCTGTGACATTCTATTTTTCCTTTCTACAACTCCATTTTGTTGTGGAATTCTAGAAAAGGAGAAATTATGGTTAATTCCCTTTTACTTACAAAATGTGTTGAATGATTCGTTTTCAAATTCGGCACCATGATCACTTCGAATATTTTTAATTTTCAAACTTTTTATATTTTGAGTTCTTTTTGTGAATATTTTAAAAGCTTCAAAAGTACCACTTTTATTTTTCAAAAATAATGTCCTTTTATATCTAGTAAAGTTGTCTACTATAACAAACACATATTTGTTATGATTTATCGATTATACTTGACTTGGACAAAAAGGATCCAAGTGAAGTAATTCTAGTGGTTGTAATGTATAGATTACTTTCTTAGATTTAAAAGAAGATTTTTTTTAAAAATTTCAAATAGACATGTATCACATAAACTTTTTATTTTGTAATTCATTTTCAGTAATCCTCTTACTGAATTATTTTTAGATAATTTGCTTATGGATTTAAAGTTAATGTGAAAAAATCTTTTGTGCCAAAGTCAAGGATTATTATCTTTAGCTACTAGACACATATTTATGTTGTGATTTATTTTCATGTTTAAGACATAGATATTTCTTTCTCTAGTTCCTTCGAAAATTAGATTTTTATATTAATAAAAAATATTAAATTTATCTTTTTCAAAAGAGATACTAAAACCTTTATCACATAATTGACTAATGCTTAGTAAGTTATGTTTTAAATTTTTAACTAATAGTACATTAGTAAGTGAATTAGTTATACCGTTGTTAATCACATTTCCTTTTCCAATGATGTATCCTTTGGAGTTTTCTCCAAATGTAATGGATCCTCCATCTGATTTGATAATATTTGTTAGCATTACTTTATTTCCCCATCATATGTTTGGAGCAACCTCTATCGGGTATCCATTTTCCTCTTTCTTATTTGGTACATCGTAGTTAGAAGCCATGAAGCACACGTATGTTTGTTCCGAATCGCTCTTACTATTTGATGATGAAGATGAATCCGAGTCATCCCATGTGACTGAAAATGCTTGCTTCATCTTCTTATAGAATATCGCTGTAACGTCCCGAAAATTTTTGACTTTCGAAAATTCAACATCGATACTCACTTTATCGACTGCCGAGAAATCGAAGGCCGGAAACCCGAGATGTTATGGTTTAAGAAAAGGAGAAAGGGAGAAGAAGAGAGAGAGAAGATAGAAAATAGAGAGAAAAGAAAATAGAACGGAACAGAAAGAAAACAGCAGAACAATAACAGAATCTCACAATTCGCAGCGGAACAACATATAATAAATAAATGAATAATCTTTAAACAAAGAACTATATTAGTAATTACATTTCATACATTACATTTCATTACATCAGAGTGTACAACAACAAACAACATCAAATAGTGCAGCGGAAAAAGAAATACTATATACTAGTAATACGCCATGCCATCCAGCTTGCCTCCAGCAACTCCAGAATATCCTGATAAACCTTAACTCTTGACTGCCCGTGTTGAAATTGGTGGGCACCCAAAGTTTAGGAAGGAAAACAATAAACTCCGAGTCAGTCATGTGACTGGTGTGGGAACTCAAAACAATTTATTTATCTTTGAAAACAAAATAGAGGAATATTTTTAAAGTCAATTCGCAATGCTTTTAAAAATGAGACTACCATAAGGCCTCCCGCACACACACACAATGCAAACGCAGAATCGGAGGAGATTTCTCCTTATGATAGTCAAAGATGCTTGATACGTATTTAAAAAGAACATTTGATATTATTACTAGTGCATAGTGTAGAGAAAATCATTTCGAAAGTAGAATATAAATCTTAGCCAGCATAGACATTCCGAACTATGCCTACTATAGCTACCATCCAAACAGTGGGGCGCCACCATAAGTGAATGATAGGTTCTACAACTAATACCGTACAAGTCTCGTATTGTTTTTTTGGATTTCCAACGAATGGTCAGGCCAAGGAACTTCCCATTGCCACATGGAAACGCCTTTGGATGGACATCCCGAGAACTTAACCAGCTCTCTGCCAACACAAGGCCGGGTTACCTTTATCACTAGGTAACTACTACACGAATATGTCATCCCCCGGTCCTCTGGGACCTTTTACCCGAGCGCTCGTCACCATCATCACACAATTATAAATAAAGTGTTTCAACATGAGTAAGTATCTGGGCTCCATACCATGATACCACCCTTTTCCAGAAGGAAATGCACAGACCCTAAAGGGAGCTACCCCTCATAACCTTGCCGCATCTTTCCTGTTTTGACCATTCCGGGGTGTGAGGCTCGACGAAGTCATGTCCACAAAAACATACTTTATACAAAAGCCATGCTTTGGGTCAACAAATGATCATAGAAATGATCACCAGGGTAGACGATCAAACAAATGATCCTATCACCAATGATCAACACAATAATCATTTCACAGCAACACTCAGCATGTCACATTACCAAATTGGGAATATATTGCTGATAACATTCAACTACATAACCTCTGAGCTCGTACGTCTCAGAGAAGGGTGTTAAGCTAAAAGAATAAATTCTCCGCCACCAACAGAAATATATTTGAAAGAAATCTGCTTTATATCTCAATTTGTAACGTCAGACATACAATCCATACAAGTCTGTTCCGGGCTCGAACAGAACCGAAGGCACTTACAAAGAAGTCCTTGCAATCCGGATATCCACAATCCTGATCGGATTTTCCATCACATATGGAGAACTCAATACCGGAGCAACTCGGTGCAGAGTCAATCGACAGGTCATCCTATCGCTCTCGCAAATACCGGGTCTTCAAAATCGATCTTCAATGCTATCCATTACGTCGTATCACTATTCGGAATGGGTAATCCGAATAACGAGCGCAATAATTTAAAAATAAGTGTAGCATTTAAATTCAACAAATCACAACAAATACCTTTCAAAGGTATATATTGATAGTCGGTTATTGAACTATCAATGGATATGCACAACATCACCAGATTCCAAATAATTTTCCAAATTATTTATTTCCCAAAATTCATATCTTTACAAGATATATAATTTCAATTCCTCAAAAATAAATCAATATTTATTTTTAAACAGATTCCACTTTCTTTTGTAAATTCCTTAGTGAATTTATATTCCAAAATATCCATGCATATACGATTTCAATTATTCATTTTCAATTTATCTTCAAAAAGATAAATTCACAAAATATTCACTTTATATTGGAAAAACATTTCCATACTTATTTATTCATAAGTAATTCTTAATCCATTTATTTTCAACACTTGGAAAATATTCAATATACTTAAATTGAAATTAAGTATATATTTCATTCTTTAAGGAAATCATTCTCTTAAACATATTTATTTGGGCCAAAACGAATGTTACGTAAAACATCGTTACGACAACCCAAAATCACTAGTATAGGGATTCGAAATTAAAATAGATATATAAATCCCAATACTATACAAAACATTTCCTTTCGGAAATCATTTACTATAACAACAGTGTTATAGTCCACCATTTCCTTCTATTTCTCGAAAACGTCTATTTCAACAATAAATGTTGAAATCTATGGTTTCGAATCTTAACATATTTTAAAACATCATTAGCTTGTTTTAATTCTATTTAAAATATCAAATCGAAAACATTAACTTTAACATATTATTCACTATTCAAAAACGGGAATATATTACGTTAACAAATTTCATCCTTTTATACATTTTATTTCAAAGGATTATTCACAGTCAAAAAACGTGAATATAACTCCATTAATAGGTTTCAACAATTTACTTATCAAAATAAGTCGTTTGCGGATTTATAAAACAACGTTTATAAATTCCTTTATTAACCTATTCAATTCATAACTCAATTATAAACCAAAAGTTCATATTATAAATGAAATACTTATAATTTATTTGTTTGCACAATCGTTCCTTTGAACTTCATAATTATAAATCTTATAACTTATAAGATTCAATTATTTATCCAAAACCATTCTTTTAATAACTTTATAAATTTTATAAACCTACTGCTTATAAAATTCCATTTATAACTTCACCGTTTATAATTCTATAAATTTCATTCATTTATGAAATTCATTCAAAATTCATTCTAAAACTTATAAAAACTCGTTTTATAATTTCAATATTTCAATTTATAAATATCCATTTATAAATCTCTTATATAAATCAATTTATATTATTCATTTAAACATCTTTAAACTCCTTTATAATTTTATCATTTTGATTTATAAAATAATCAAATTTCATAAATCCTATATTTTCAACTTTTTATAATAAATTCAAAAATCCCGATTAAATTATTTTATAAAATCATTAGCCTCATATTTTCAAAAATCAACCTTTAACTATATTTCTCAAAGATCATAGTTTTTATAACATTAAAATTTATACGTTTATTTATTTAAAATGGATAAATTCCCAAAAATATTTTATAAACGTATACTTTCAAAAATCACTTTGAAATCCTTTTAAAATTTCAAAATTTGGTCCAATGATGCTACATACCAAATAGTCAATTACGACAACAACGATATCATATATCGATATGATAATCCATCAAATATCAAAATATCTGAATTCAAATAAAAACTGTTGAGGAATCCAGTTGGATCCCTCCAACCTGTTTCCTGCATCCACAACATTAGCACAATACCAATTCCGCTCCAGTACGGAATTATCGCGGTATATGGGATTTAAAATATTATCCGCTTAATAGACGGCGCAATAGGGTCTCATCCGCTAAAAAAATGCGGGAAATCAATAACTCCAATATATACATATGCCAATATATATATATTGCTATTATATATAATACCAATTTCACTGTTTATGAAATATTCGCGGTATATGTTTTTAATAAATAACATCCGCTTACTAACGGCGCATAATGTCTATTTTAACAATCAGTAGATAACAATTATCATTCAAACATGCATTCAAATATTTTAAATCTAACTATTTAAAATAAAAATCGAAACTGATTCGATTGAGTGAGAAGTTCTCACCTTGATTTCAATTTCGTTTTAGCGATTTATTTCGAATAAAATTAAACGGACGTTTAATTTTACCCAAAATTCTCAATAACTCCAAACGACTCCAATCCAAATCCATAGCGTAGTGCTCGTCCATACGATTCCAACGCAACTGGTTTCGCGCGTTTTCGACCTCGTATGAAAAAGATATGATTTTATGAAGTTACACGAATTTTTAACTTATATAAATTTACAAATTTTAAACCTAGCTTCATCACAGCCCTTAGATCCAACATCCTTCCATCATGACCGTGCCTTGCATCTTCCTTCACGCGCGCGTCTTCTACTACAGGTATTTGGCCGACATCATGAACCCATCCTTCCAAATTAGGGTTAATAAATTCGGCCACCACACTCGACGATAATTCGATCAGGGACCATCATGTCGTGCGCCTCCATCCCCTCTATGCTCGGCTCCAGGGGCTTGAAACTCGGTCCCCTATGTTGCACGCACGACGAGGCCGAACGCATGGCCTTCAAGCTCGAATTGCCATCGATTCGTGCCACTAAAAATGATCACTTCCGTATGGATTTGCTCGTCTCTCCTAGATCTACAAGGTTCATGTTGATAACTTTCTGAATCGGTGCTTGGATTAGAAGATAATTGGAGGAGAAGAAAGGAGCATTTTCGACCATTGATGGATAAGGATGGAGGCCTGAATAGAATTAGGGTTTTGTTTATTTTTTTTTTAGAGAGAGAGGGGGCTATTTATAGAGAATAAATGAACACTATTCATCCGGGTTTTCAAAACTCTGATTCACGCGCCGTAACCAGCGTTTCTGGGGTTTACCCCGCATTCCGGACACAATGGAACAGGTTTCGGAAGCTAATTCGGACATCTGTGCGAGTTATGGCAATAAACGTTCAATTTAAATTAAACCGATTTAAACGATATTCTAGGCGTTTTAGCTTGTACCGGACAAACGGTAAATCCAATTGACACGAAATTTGAAACCTTACAATAATATCACATTACGGATCCGATGAAACTAGTTTCCTCGAAATCCGAGACTTTTTGAAAAATGACTATTTTAACTCGCCAAATTAATATTAAAACAATTTTGATGCGTTTCGAGCTGCCACGATCAAACGATAACTCCGATTGTTATGAAAATTGAAATCCGATAATAACTAACTATTACGGATCCAATGGAACTAGTTTCGTCCAATTCTGAGACTGTTCGAAAGTTGACTAATTTCACTAGTCGATTTAATATTAAAATATTCAATTTTCACAAATTAACTCTTAATTCGATTTTTAAAAGTTCTAAAATATCGTTATAACTTCAATATGATAAAATAAAATTTTACAAATCATTTTCAATCATATTTAACCCAATTTTCAATTATTTCCATAATTTAACATATTAAATTATTGATTTAATTATTCAATTAAATCCAATTATTCGAATTAAAATTTATTCGACTTATAAATTCACTTATTAATATTTAAAATTAATTAAATATTCAAATTTTAATTATCAAAAATTCTGGGTCGTTACAATTTTCCCCCCTTAAAAGAATTTCGTCCTCGAAATTATCAAGTAAGAAAAATTACAGAATCTATCAACTTTCCAAAATTCATAGTTTAAACTTCTTATAATAACTTACTAAGTTTTCAAATCATACTTAGTTATCTTTTCAAAAACAACTACTATTGTTTAACTTTCAATTCCCAATCAAAGTTATAGTTTTCAAAACTTTCCAATTTTCTCAAATTTTTTCTAACGCCTTAAATTTTCGGAAAAATTCGCCATAGTCTCCTTTGCGCGGCTCGATCCGAAAAAAAATGACAGTATATATATCACAAATATACATCTCATCAAGTAATGAGACATCCCGCAGGGATAAAAGTATAAAAGTACGGTATGTAATCCGAGATATGTACCTTATATTTTATTAGCAAGCATATACGGCTAAAATAGCGCGAAAGCGAGCTCCAAATGCGAAGCAAACGCGATCCGCACCTACTAAACACTCAACAAACAACATGAGAATCATGCATATATGAAAATAGTATCAATATACAACATATAGCAACATAATAACTATATATGTCAACATAGCAAATGTAGTAAAAGCAACAAATGCAAACATCAACCAACTAGCATTCATAACCAATAAATATTCATTCATATTCTCATTAATATTCAATGAAATAGGTTTTCAATTTAATCACATCTGATTCATGAACAGTGGATGTTCTTACTAACATTCATTCTCAATTAGTTTATATTCACTAATCCATATTCAAGTTGGTTCACTTCCAAATCAAATTCAATTCTATTTAAGATTCACTTAACTTGAAATTGAATTTCAATTACTTAAACTTCCAATTTCATTAAATCTTAATGAATTATATACAATCAACTAACAATCATATATCAACCAATGTTTATTCAACACAACCAAATTCCTTTGCTTATATTCATTCATTTTGGTTTAACACCTTTACTTTCAATTGGTTTAATTAAATTGATTTTCATTCAACTATTCAACTTCTAATAACATTAGATTTTAATGAACTAACACTTATATCCATCATTCCATATCAATTATTTACATTTAATTGTTTTACATTCAATCCATTAATTCAATTCAATTACAAAAGTTGAATTTCATTTACATAACTCAAGTTCATATCTATCACTTAACTTTGTTAATTTACTTTGATACTAATATCAACTTTATTCAACATCTCTTAAGTTATATTCCATTTTATAAACATTACTTTGTTTTACTTAACTTAAATTCCAACTTATAAATCAATTCAGATTTCAATTCTAAAGTAAATTTCCATTTAACTTTAAATTCATTTTTATTTACAGCACATATTCATAAATATATTCATATAGTTTCACTTCTTATATATAAGTTTATTTCACAATTGTAAATCACTTTAATTATAATTCAATTTTATAATTATTCTTTATTCAGATTATTCAAACAACTAAACAATCAACAATCTACTTAAATACTTTAATAATTCTGAAAAATTATCCCTTTATATATAAAATATAATCAAGGTAAAATTATTTCATTTACTCAATTTAAAACAATATTATGTCGAATTGTTCTATTCAAGTGTTTATAAAACCCCTTCGGCATAGTTTTGCAGACCACGCTGACGAAAGTTCATATGCCACTCAATAAACCAATCATCACAATATAAAACAATTTTATATTCACTAACACATACGCCCTCATAGCTATTATTACACTCAAACTCATTCTAGAGTACTACTGACTCTATCTCTAATGAGTAATACCCAACAGAACCATGGTTGTCGCTTAACCATAAGCTCTGATACCAAATGTAACGTCCCGAAAATTTTCGACTTTCGAAAATTCAACATCGATACTCACTTTATCGACTGCCGAGAAATCGAAGGCCGGAAACCCGAAATGTTATGGTTTAAGAAAAGGAGAAAGGGAGAAGAAGAGAGAGAGAGAGAAGATAGAAAATAGAGAGAAAAGAAAATAGAACGGAACAGAAAGAAAACAGCAGAACAATAACAGAATCTCACAATTCGCAGCGGAACAACATATAATAAATAAATGAATAATCTTTAAACAAAGAACTATATTAGTTATTACATTTCATACATTACATTTCATTACATCAGAGTGTACAACAACAAACAACATCAAATAGTGCAGCGGAAAAAGAAATACTATATACTAGTAATACGCCATGCCATCCAGCTTGCCTCCAGCAACTCCAGAATATCCTGATAAACCTTAACTCTTAACTGCCCGTGTGGAAATTGGTGGGCACCCAGAGTTTAGGAAGGAAAACAATAAACTCCGAGTCAGTCATGTGACTGGTGTAGGAACTCAAAATAGTTTATTTATCTTTGAAAACAAAATAGAGGAATATTTTTAAAGTCAATTCGCAATGCTTTTAAAAATGAGACTACCATAAGGCCTCCCGCACACACACACAATGCAAACGCAGAATCGGAGGAGATTTCTCCTTATGATAGTCAAAGATGCTTGATACGTATTTAAAAAGAACATTTGATATTATTACTAGTGCATAGTGTAGAGAAAATCATTTCGAAAGTAGAATATAAATCTTAGCCAGCATAGACATTCCGAACTATGCCTACTATAGCTACCATCCAAACAGTGGGGCGCCACCATAAGTGAATGATAGGTTCTACAACTAATACCGTACAAGTCTCGTATTGTTTTTTTGGATTTCCAACGAATGGTCAGGCCAAGGAACTTCCCATTGCCACATGGAAACGCCTTTGGATGGACGTCCCGAGAACTTAACCAGCTCTCTGCCAACACAAGGCCGGGTTACCTTTATCACTAGGTAACTACTACACGAATATGTCATCCCCCGGTCCTCTGGGACCTTTTACCCGAGCGCTCGTCACCATCATCACACAATTATAAATAAAGTGTTTCAACATGAGTAAGTATCTGGGCTCCATACCATGATACCACCCTTTTCCAAAAGGAAATGCACATACCCTAAAGGGAGCTACCCCTCATAACCTTGCCGCATCTTTCCTGTTTTGACCATTCCGGGGTGTGAGGCTCGACGAAGTCACGTCCACAAAAACATACTTTATACAAAAGCCATGCTTTGGGTCAACAAATGATCATAGAAATGATCACCAGGATAGACGATCAAACAAATGATCCTATCACCAATGATCAACACAATGTTCATTTCACAGCAACACTCAGCATGTCACATTACCAAATTGGGAATATATTGCTGATAACATTCAACTACATAACCTCTGAGCTCGTACGTCTCAGAGAAGGGTGTTAAGCTAAAAGAATAAATTTTCCACCACCAACAGAAATATATTTGAAAGAAATCTGCTTTATATCTCAATTTGTAACGTCAGACATACAATCCATACAAGTCTGTTCCGGGCTCGAACAGAACCGAAGGCACTTACAAAGAAGTCCTTGCAATCCGGATATCCACAATCCTGATCGGATTTCCCATCACATATGGAGAACTCAATACCGGAGCAACTCGGTGCAGAGTCAATCGTCAGGTCATCCTATCGCTCTCGCAAATACCGGGTCTTCAACACCGATCTTCAATGCTATCCATTACGTCGTATCACCATTCGGAATGGGTAATCCGAATAACGAGCGCAATAATTTAAAAATAAGTGTAGCATTTAAATTCAACAAATCACAAAAAATACCTTTCAAAGGTATATATTGATAGTCGCTTATTGAACTATCAATGGATATGCACAACATCACCAGATTCCAAATAATTTTCCAAATTATTTATTTCCCAAAATTCATATCTTTACAAGATATATAATTTCAATTCCTCAAAAATAAATCAATATTTATTTTTAAACAGATTCCACTTTCTTTTGTAAATTCCTTAGTGAATTTATATTCCAAAATATCCATGCATATACGATTTCAATTATTCATTTTCAATTTATCTTCGAAAAGATAAATTCTCAAAATATTCACTTTATATTGGAAAAACATTTCCATACTTAATTATTCATAAGTAATTCTCAATCCATTTATTTTCAACACTTGGAAAATATTCAATATACTTAAATCGAAATTAAGTATATATTTCATTCTTTAAGGAAATCATTCTCTTAAACATATTTATTTGGGCCAAAACGAATGTTACGTAAAACATCGTTACGACAACCCAAAATCACTAGTATAGGGATTCGAAATTAAAATAGATATATAAATCCCAATACTATACAAAACATTTCCTTTCGGAAATCATTTACTATAACAACAGTGTTATAGTCCACCATTTCCTTCTATTTCTCGAAAACGTCTATTTCAATAATAAATGTTGAAATCTATGGTTTCGAATCTTAACATATTTTAAAACATCATTAGCTTGTTTTAATTCTATTTAAAATATCAAATCCAAAACATTAACTTTAACATATTATTCACTATTCAAAAACGGGAATATATTACGTTAACAAATTTCATCCTTTTATTCATTTTATTTCAAAGGATTATTCACAGTCAAAAAACGTGAATATAACTCCATTAATAGGTTTCAACAATTTACTTATCAAAATAAGACGTTTGCGGATTTATAAAACAACGTTTATAAATTCCTTTATTAACCTATTCAATTCATAACTCAATTATAAACCAAAAGTTCATATTATAAATGAAATACTTATAATTTATTTGTTTGCACAATCGTTCCTTTGAACTTCATAATTATAAATCTTATAACTTATAAGATTCAATTATTTATCCAAAACCATTCTTTTAATAAATTTATAAATTTTATAAACCTACTGCTTATAAAATTCCATTTATAACTTCACCGTTTATAATTCTATAAATTTCATTCATTTATGAAATTCATTCACAATTCATTCTAACACTTATAAAAACTCGTTTTATAATTTCAATATTTCAATTTATAAATATCCATTTATAAATCTCTTATATAAATCAATTTATATTATTCTTTTAAAACATCTTTAAACTCCTTTATAATTTTATCATTTTGATTTATAAAATAATCAAATTTCATAAATCCTATATTTTCAACTTTTTATAATAAATTCAAAAATCCCGATTAAACTATTTTATAAAATCATTAGCCTCATATTTTCAAAAATCAACCTTTAACTATATTTCTCAAAGATCATAGTTTTTGTAACATTAAAATTTATACGTTTATTTATTTAAAATGGATAAATTCCCAAAAATATTTTATAAACGTATACTTTCAAAAATCACTTTGAAATCCTTTTAAAATTCCAAAATTTGGTCCAATGATGCTACATACCAAATAGTCAATTACGACAACAACGATATCATACATCGATATGATAATCCATCAAATATCAAAATATCTGAATTCAAATAAAATCTGTTGAGGAATCCAGTTGGATCCCTCCAACCTGTTTCCTGCATCCGCAACATTAGCACAATACCAATTCCGCTCCAATACGGAATTATCGCGGTATATGGGATTTAAAATATTATCCGCTTAATAGACGGCGCAATAGGGTCTCATCCGCTAAAAAATGCGGGAAATCAATAACTCCAATATATACATATGCCAATATATATATATATATTGCTATTATATATAATACCAATTTCACTGTTTATGAAATATTCGCGGTATATGTTTTTAATAAATAACATCCGCTTACTAACGGCGCATAATGTCTATTTTAACAATCAGTAGATAACAATCATCATTCAAACATGCATTCAAATATTTTAAATCTAACTATTTAAAATAAAAATCGAAACTGATTCGATTGAGTGAGAAGTTCTCACCTTGATTTCAATTTCGTTTTAGCGATTTATTTCGAATAAAATTAAACGGACGTTTAATTTTACCCGAAATTCTCACTAACTCCAAACGACTCCAATCCAATTCCATAGCGTAGTGCTTGTCCATTCGATTCCAACGCAACTAGTTTCGCGCGTTTTCGACCTCGTATGAAAAAGATATGATTTTATGAAGTTACACGAATTTTTAACTTATATAAATTTACAAATTTTAAACCTAGCTTCATCACAGCCCTTAGATCCAACATCCTTCCATCATGACCGTGCCTTGAATCTTCCTTCACGCGCGCGTCTTCTACTACAGGTATTTGGCCGACATCATGAACCCATCCTTCCAAATTAGGGTTAATAAATTCGGCCACCACACTCGACGATAATTCGATCAGGGACCATCATGTCGCGCGCCTCCATCCCCTCTATGCTCGGCTCCAGGGGCTTGAAACTCGGTCCCCTATGTTGCACGCACGACGAGGCCGAACGCATGGCCTTCAAGCTCGAATTGCCATCGATTCGTGCCACTAAAAACGATCACTTCCGTATGGATTTGCTCGTCTCTCCTAGATCTACAAGGTTCATGTTGATAACTTTCTGAATCGATGCTTGGATTAGAAGATAATTGGAGGAGAAGAAAGGAGCATTTTCGGCCATTGATGGCTAAGGGTGGCGGCCTGAATAGAATTAGGGTTTTGTTTATTTTATTTTTTTTAGAGAGAGAGGGGGCTATTTATAGAGAATAAATGAACACTATTCATCCGGGTTTTCAAAACTCTGATTCACGCGCCGTAACCAGCGTTTCTGGGGTTTACCCCGCGTTCCGAACACAATGGAACAGGTTTCGGAAGCTAATTCGGACATCTGTGCGAGTTATGGCAATAAACGTTCAATTTAAATTAAACCGATTTAAACGATTTTCTAGGCGTTTTAGCTTGTACCGGACAAACAGTAAATCCAATTGACACGAAATTTGAAACCTTACAATAATATCACATTACGGATCCGATGAAACTAGTTTCGTCGAAATCCGAGACTTTTTGAAAAATGACTATTTTAACTCGCCAAATTAATATTAAAACAATTTTGATGCGTTTCGAGCTGCCACGATCAAACGATAACTCCGATTGTTATGAAAATTGAAATCCGATAATAACTAACTATTACGGATCCAATAGAACTAGTTTCGTCCAATTCTGAGACTGTTCGAAAATTGACTAATTTCACTAGTCGATTTAATATTAAAATATTCAATTTTCACAAATTAACTCTTAATTCGATTTTTAAAAGTTCTAAAATATCGTTCTAACTTCAATATGATAAAATAAAATTTTACAAATCATTTTCAATCATATTTAACCCAATTTTCAATTATTTCCATAATTTAACATATTAAATTATTGATTTAATTATTCAATTAAATCCAATTATTCGAATTAAAATTTATTCGACTTATAAATTCACTTATTAATATTTAAAATTAATTAAATATTCAAATTTTAATTATCAAAAATTCTGGGTCGTTACAATCGCATTTTTTTGAAGCTGTTCTTTTCTTTCTTGGGATTTGGACAAACTTTCTTTATGTGGCATATCTTGTCACAATTGTAACATTTTAGCGATGAAGATGACGGATCACTATTACTATCGCCAAACTTTCCAGTCTTCATATACTTCAAAATTTTCCTAAAATTTTAGGCTAGAAATGCAATACCATCGTAATCTATATCGGATTCTTATTTCTCTACTTGAAATTCGATTGTCTTTCTGTCTTGAGCTTATTTTCATTTTTCCTGCAAATTTACTTCATAGGACATGAGATTTCCTATTAGCTCTTCTGGTTTTACTATTGAAATGTCAATAGCTTCTTCGATAGCTAAGATCTTTCGTTCCTAGTCATTAGTTAAAGTGTTAAGAATTTTTGACATAATATCAAAATCTGTATATTTCTCTCCTAGTGCAAGAAGTGAAGAATGATATCTTGAAATCTTGAATGCATATCATTAGTACTCTCATCCCACTTCATTCTAAAATTTTGAAACTGATTTTTAAGCATGGTATTCTTGCTTTGTTTCACCTTGTATGTACCTTCATGAGTAATTTTTAAGATGCGCCAATTTTTATAAAAAGATGTATATATACTAACTCTATTGAATTCATTTTTTCCATTGAGAAAAATAACATGTTTATAGCATTAGCGTTACTTTTAGCGTCTAGTTTTTGGGTGTTTGACCATTATGTATAGTTAGTAGTAGGAACATGTATTCCTGTTATGTAATGTTCCAAGTGTCATACCTATTATCATGCATATATATTCTCATCCTAGTTAACCAATATGCACAGATTAATCCATTAAATAGTAATGGTCGTACATTAGATTAGCCTTAAACAAAAGTCGTAATAGTTTATCCATATTACTTGAATATCACAAAACTTTGTTGTGATTATACGATGTTCTAGCAGTGATACCAAATGAAAGTCGATATGCATTGAGTAATATGAATAGTTATATTAAATTAAAACTTGTATATAATAATAGCGGAAATAAAGAACAATAAAGTAAATTGCTCCATATATTTTTATACTAGTTCGAACTTATAATTCCACGTCCAGTCCTAAAATCTTTCTAGATTTAAACAACACCATCGCTTAACCCGGAGGATGTAACAACCAGCATTTTCGATCCTCATAAGTTGACATTGATACATCCACGGTATTCACATGGCAAACATTCAAGTGGCGGAAAAGACAGATTGTTAGGGTGAAAGAAATAAAAGATAGGACAAATATCACATCATGATGAGTAACATATAATATATAATAGATCTTTACAAAAGAAAAATGTAATATATACACATTTATCAGAGTAAACAAATCGATCATCAGCCTAGATAGTTATAACAACCTGTCCTCACAATGGTGAATATAAACAATATATGCAATGTGAATGAAATATTCGTGAATACATTTCGGATGCACCAAGCTCGTTTCCTGAAGCTCCAAAGAATCCATAACTAAATCTGGAAATATGCTCGTGCTAACCCGAGCATTATAAAAAAATAATGCCCTTTGGTGAACCAGCGCGAGAAACACACATCATATGGATTTTTAATGTTATAAAACTTTACAAATAAAGGTCTCTTATAAGACCATGCCGTGGATCAACAAGGACACGTTTTTACCTTACGATAACCAAACCATTTTTGTAGGAAATCTACTGATATTATAATGATGCATAGGGTTTAAAATAAATATTAATCATAGCCGAAACGGTTACATTAATTAATTCCAGCATAATATACATAAAAATATATCCATAAAGGTACGTACTGAAGAATGGATGTCATACAATGACAAGGCACCGAGGTACCACATATTAAAGTTCACTTCTAGGAAATATACAGAGGGCCTTACCTAGACCCCTTGCCAACACAAAACCGACCCACATCTTACTGGATATTGCCGAATATATCATCACTCGGTTGCATTGCAATGTTTTCCCTCGAAAGCTCTTATGCACATACCGAATCCATAAATCCATAAATAGTGACCTAGAAGGGTGATGCCCATACCCTAATGGGTGCGACCCATATAGTCTTACTGCATATCCCATGTTTTAGTCATTCCTGGTTACGAGGCTTGTGCCTGGGTTTTACCCTTCTAGAAAATCCCACTTCGAATGCTAACACTACCATCTAAGCAACAATGCAATGGAGGCATTCGGCCATATAAGTTGTCCAGGATATGAATAAACTAAAGGCACTACTTCTACTACATCCTTTTTGGAATCACCCTCAGGATTAGTGGCAAGTTGCTCTTGCACTTCAAAGATCTTCGTCTTTGATTCCATCAAGTTCAAGATGTCTCCAATTCGAATACACATGCCTTTTCGAAGTGGTTTTCAGATAATATATCGAATCCCAGCTCTTCGAACCAACAATCGATAGTTTTAAAAACTGATCAACATTTAATAGTCGATTATTTACTGTCAAATAACAAACAAACAAATTAGAGATTTAATTCACATGTAAACCAAGCACGGATAAGCACATAAGTAACCACCAAGCCTCTTTAATTACTCCTTTCATTAATTAAAATCACTTAATAAATTCTAGTACAAATATAATTTTACAAAAATATATTCACAAACCCTTCTCTACTCAATTCAATTCTTGAAAGTTATTGATAAACCCGTCTCAACTGTATAAGCATACTCGCAAACCATTTCACCTTCAAAACTAGAGAACTTTTCCATATACTTATACCAACGGTATAAGTAAATCGTGCTTATTCAAAACTATTTGTGAATATACTTATTTCTGTATAAGTACGAATTGCGATATAAGGAAGATCATATTTTTCAAACCATACTTATTTGGGTTAAAAAATGTCATTCAAAACATTATTTACTATAAATCCAAACCAATTTTCCTTTGGTATTAAGTGTAAAAGAATGTTTTCCTACCACCATAATTAAGAAAATTATTTATCAATTTCATAAATTTGACTTTCTTAAGTAAAACGAAATCATATATGGAAATAATATTTTGTACACCGAGCATCTGTCTTCGATTTCAAACTTAAAACTATACTTCCGATAACAGTGAGGTCGTTCACGATGCGGTATTATTACCCCTAAAATCTTGACTCAATGACATTCTTGCCTTTCAGGATTGGTAGAAGTTTCCCTACCTTGAAGTTTAATGTCATGTATATGGTTTCAAAATCTCCATATACTATTCATATTAAAAACAAGGTTTTATAAACCAAATCTCCTTTTTTAATTTCCAAGATCTCTTTCCAATTTTATAAACTCTTTAAATAAATCCTTTTTATTAAGTAACTTTCCTTTTATGAAACAATTCATTATTTATAAACACCTTTATTAAATTAATTAATTACCTTTAAACATCATAAATAATTAATTAATTAACGTTCAACATCACTAATAAAATAATTAATTAACTTTAACATCACTAAAAAATAATTAATTAACTTTAAAATATCATTTATAAAATAATTAATTAACTTTAAAACATTATTTATAAATTAATTAGTTAACTTTAAAACATCATTCCTCTCTATATTTAAATCATTTATAATTATATAACACTTAACCTCGAATTCTTATAAAATTTAAGTTAATTTAAGTCCAAACTTTTCAAATTAAAAAAGAAACTTAGTTATCAAAGTGGTACTTGAACAAGCTACCATTTACTTAATTTTTACTTTCCAAGTCATATTACGGGAATTTACATAGATAGACATATATGTAAAAAAAAATCCATAATTAACAACTAATATCCAACACATCATTTATCCAATATTAATCAACTGGTTTATAAATAAACGTCCAAATTAATAAAATAGTAGAGCGAGGATTTATTCTGCTTAATGGATGTCCAATATAATATATTTAGTTAATTATAGCAGAACGGTGATTTATTCTGCTAAACCGATGTCCAAAATAATATACTTAGTTAAATTAGTAGAATAGTGTTTTATTCTGCTAAACAGATGTCATCAATGATGTATAATAAATTAAATATATCATTATTTGAAAAAACACAATTATACACAGTCGGTATTATTCTATCATTAAATTATACTACATTAAAACTATCAATTTTTTATACCAAAATGTTATACTCGTCAATACAAGTCCAATACAAAAATCCATGGGTTAAACGGATTTAAAATGAATTAGATATTCAATTTCCAATTCAACGCATATAATTCATAAGTTATACAACTAAATTATAATAGTTTCTCACCGAAGCCCAAAGCCAAAAACTCCACACATCTGTATCCACATTTACATGAACTTCTCCTTTCCAAATTCCTTTTCCCAAATTCGATCGCCTAAAACCCAAAAACGTCCATGATCGTGCATGTGCACACCGAACCCCTCCACCTTATCGTCGAACCACCACCACCAAATAACCTTACTTCACGCTCGTCACATTGGGAACCTCGCCTCATACTCCGACCCTCCCTATAAATTTTTGGCCAAGAAGCCCCCTTATGTAAAATTGACTTATGCGTGATCATAAAGCTATCTCTACCACTACAACCACCTATGGCCGTCCACTTTATCACCACTCTACTCGCCATCCACCACCACACCTTCCAGCCCTCCTTGTCCAACTTGATAGTGCCAAATGCCATCCCCTCCACAATTTCCGAATCCCACAACAACGAATAGAAAAACCCTAACCTTAGATCGCCTGAGTTCCTCCGACCACCAAAGTTGATGCCGCTTCTTCTAATATCTCCGTTATCACCCAATGTCACTTCCAGTCACATACGCACCTCCCCACGATGCCTATAATTTCGGCGTTTCTAAAACGAATGGGAAACGTTCATCTTCCTCCTACAGCTAACTCTGACCACTTTGTCGCCTACAAACACTCCTTAAGATCATAGCTTGATGAGATAAACACCATCATGTCCTCTATTCATCATTATGTGCTTGTCGAAGAACTGCCATTATTTGACACCCATCGAAATCGAACAATCGCCGCCGCCACACTCAATGAAATGTCAAGCGACTATTTTTTAGAAAATACCAGGAGCGTAAATGAACAACTTTCATGTTGGAAGATGTTGTTAAAAAAGAATAGATTAGGGAATATTAATTTTTTAATGTAAGAGGGTTGTTATTTTCTTTGGTTTGTAAAATGAATAGAGAAGAGGAAGAAGGAAAATGAGCGAAGTTGTAAATGAAGTAAAGGCTTTAGTTGATATGTACACTTATACACAAACCAATACATTACATCACAGTTAAGCTAACCAAAACCCACAAGATAACCAAACCCCAAAATTCAAGCTACCCATCAAATCTAGCAAATCAACAATAATGGCTTGTTGAAAATTTTGAATTTGATTTAATTTGAAAAGGGTTTTTAAAAAAATTTGGGGTAGTCCGCTATAGGATGTCCCATTCTTATATGAACCACGAACGACAGAAATAAAAATATAATTATGCACAACAATGTGATGCGATCACAAAACAATCCCGGTTTAAAGACGAATTTAAATTTGTAATTAAATTAAATTTTTGGGTTAAGTTGTGGATTTGTTTAAAATTTTCAAATTTAATAAGATGTATATACTTATTTATTTTAAAATTTGGATTTGAAACTCAAAATGAATATTTTCAGTTGAATTAGATTCTAAATAACATTTTGGTTTCGAAATTCAAAATAAATTGGATTTAAAAATTATACTTTGGAAAAAATGATATGTATAATTATTTATTAAATGTATCAATTGTGTTTTAATTCATTTTCTTTAAAAGGTTATAAAAAGAATAAAATAAAAATTTATCCCATCAATATTGAATATAATTGTAAAGTAAAAAATAAAATATATGTTATAAATGTAATGTTTGAAAATCAAACCATAAATAGAAATAAAATTTAAGAATTTATGTTAATAATAAATTTTATGGTTATATAACAACATAAGTTAAACTATAAAAAATATAATAACAAATGAAATACATATAGTATTGTATATGAGTTAGGCAAGCAGGAAGATAATGGAACAAGAAAATATATAGGCTTGCAAAAGAAGATAATGAAACAAACAAAACAAAATAAAAAAAATATCTACAAAACTGTACATACATAATTAAATAGCATAAGTTTGTAAACAAGAGAGGAAACATGCATTTAATACCCTTATCTTCTCTCAGCACAAAAGAAAATATTTTCAGCCGAGAATATGTTAAAGTCATATTAGTAAACAAAGGTAAAAATCTTTAGTCAAATAAAAGGAAAAAAATATGTTCAAACAAAATAAGCCTAACCAGATAACACCTACTTATATACAAACTGTTTTCTATATGTATGTGTTCATCCTATTCCAGTTGTTCAGTAAAAGTTAAGCAAACCAAAAAAAAGGAAATAAACATCATTATCTACAAAATTCAAAACATCATTCAATTCAAAGAAAGCAAAACAGGGTTATAGGAGGATCAAATCTACAGTTTTCCGCAATAAAGCAGTTCCCTGTTCTTCCATTCTCAGTGAGAAAATTTTCTTTAAAACTCGATCTTCTATCTTGATTGTGTTCAGTAATGATAAATGAGATGAAAATTTTTGAAACTTGTTTGAATGTATAAATATGTGTTCATCTGTGCATAGGTTGATGATGGATATCTGTAAGTAGGTATATATATACCTCTGATAAAAACATACAGGGTCTAAAAACAACTTCAAAAATCACTTCCTCTTATTCTACTTGCTATTAGGACTTAAGGTTAAAACAAAAGTTGTTTGTTTGATTATAAACTAAGTTTTAAAAATTTGTTAAAGTTAAAACAATTTTTCAATGTCTCTGCAAACCAAAATACCTGAGCAAAGCTTTAAATAAGTAAAAATTCAAGCCTTTTAATTTTTGAATTCAGGTATACAAGCTAAATTCTCATACTAAAACATGATTTTTAAACTTGAATCATAATTTTTAGGCTTAGGATTGAGGAGCAGTTTAGATTTGTTCGAAATTCATTCTTTTGGTGATTTCTGGTGATGCACTGACTTGAAGTAGTTGGGACTTCGTCTGGTGATGGAAGGACGAACGGTGGTTCAAGGAAAAATAGGGTGATGGTGTGTAGTTGGTCGTGGCGGCAGCGGCGGCGAGCTTTTGAAATTGGAAAACCTAATTTTGCTGAGGGTGCAAGTTTTGATTCGTTCATCGTTGATAGTCGACCGAGTGCGACGTGGCTCTGGGAGATGGTAGAGGGGATAACGACGAGTAGTTGGCCGGAGTTTGAGGCTTTCTGGTGGTCGAGGATGTGGAGGCGAGATGTTTCCATGTTTGACGATTTCGGTAATGAAGTTTCCAGGTTCGATTTCGAACTCGAATCCAATTTCGAGTGATGATGGAGTTTTGGGATGGTCAGAGATTAACTCGTAGGCGATTGTCGACTTGCTCGACGATGTGGTGTCGCCTAGAGGCGATCAACGGCAACGTGCACGTGCACGGTAACGTTGGGTTTGTGGAAGAATTTGGTGTGAGGTGGCTCGAAGAGGAACCCATGTTTTCCTGAAGTTGGCTTGAGATTTTGGTTTTGCGTGAGTGTTTGTATCCCGTTGTTATAGATAAATTTAAGTTTTAACTTAAACATAACAGAAAAAAATATGGTGAGGCACAAGGGATGACTCGGGGAAGATGAAGAGAAACTCGAGTTCAACTCGAGTGAAACCTGGGTAAAGCTCGGGTTTTGTTTTAAACAGGGTTAAGCCGAACAAATTTTAAAGTTATGTAAACAAATTTTAGTGTTAACAAAATAATTAATGTTTGACAATTTAAAACTTTATTACAAGTTTTAATTATTTCCAGTTAATACTTTAGAATGTTTTTAAAATCTAATTAATACTCCAGTTTAGTAGTTAATGTAAAACAAGTGTTGAAACTTAATTACCACTAAAGTTTTGTAGTTAGTAATAATTTAAATTTCAAAGTTAAAGAAATTTTTAAAAATGTTAATTAAGACAAATAATTATTATTAATTGTTTAAAAAGGGTAATTAAGAATGGTTAATAAATTTAAAATTGTAATTAACTAAGTGATTTGGGATTTATCAATTTGAAATTAAAGATTTGGTTAATTAACAATTAAGTGTTTAATTTATTTGTAATTACGAATTGTTAATTATATAATTAAAGTTAATTAATCTGTAATTAGTAGTTAATTAAGTTAATTGATTAAGAAATAATTTATTAATAGAGTGGATTAAGATCTTATTAATTTATCATTAAGAATAGTTAATCATTGATTTAAATAAATCAATAAAAATAGTTATGTGGTTAATTCTTTTAAATCACTTTCACCTTAAATTGAAGATGATTGACTATCATCAGATGTTGTGTACTGGATTGACATTTCTGTTTGTGATTGTGATACCGTGTGATGTGAATTGCTTTATGTTGAACTGTTATTTGTGATTTGTTTCTGTATGTATGTGAAAACCCCTTTGTCCATAAAACGGCATTTGAATTTCGATGCGACAGGGAGTCGGATTCCAGTTGGTTATCCGAAACCCACATCAAATCGTAATGGTGTATCTTTGTGATTGATAAATTTACTATATCTATGAATATGTGAATGAAGATAAGCGTTATGGATTATATCGCTTATCGAGATTGATATGATTGAATCTGTGATGATTGATGTTGTGCACTATTGTGTAAAACCTCCGGACTACACTTATACACACAGAAATATGGATTTCACGTGGAAATCGGTTAAGTCACAGATTTTTTAAATAGTTTTTGAGTTTTAAATCCAAATGATTTTGGAAATGGAATTGAGTTAATACAAAAAGCTTTTGAAAAGGTGTTTTAAAAATGAAAGTTATTTTGAATAACTTAAGAATGACTTGAAGTTTGAATAATTTGATTCGAATTGGAATTCAATATCTGAAATTGAATTTTATATTCGGTATTTATGATATAAAAGAATTATACAAGCTTATATGGGGTTTAAACCATTTTTAAAGTGTTGTTTTGGGAATTTGAGTTAACCCAAAAATTTTAACTTATTTAAATGAAATCGGATTTTCTGAAACAAATTAGTTTGTTTTCAAAAAATAAAAGCTTTCATATAGGAAATGAATTTCCAATTTGTATTAAAGGGATTTTAAGTTTGAATTGAAAATGGTTTTCCAAGCTATGGATGAATCTTTGAAAACGAGTTTTGAAAGCTGTAAATTAAATCTTGATTTAATAAATTAATCTAATTGAAATGGAAATTGTTTTGAAATCCATGAATGGATCTTTGTGAAACTGGGTGAACTTCGTGAAATGAATCTTTTTGTTTAAAAGGTTTGAAATGGTAATTGGTTTAAACCATTTGAAAGAAAGTTTTGAATTATTAAGTTGTGACTTAACTGAAATCCCATATCCATACATTTTTAAAATATTGCGTTCATTATTCGGTTTAGCCGGGGGAGGACCTTGTGTCATATATCCCATTCCCAATAATGATACAACGTTATGGGTAGCATTTGAAGACCGGTGGTGAAGAATGGGTATTTGCGAGAACGATAGGATGACCTATCGATTATTTCTGCATTGAGTAGCTACGGTATAGATATTTCCTAAGTGATGGGAAGTCCGATCGGGATTGTGAATACCCAGATTGCAAAGGCTTCTTCGGAAGTGCCTTCGGTTCTGTTCGAACCCGGAACAGACTTGTATGGTTGTATGTTTGACATTACACTTTGAAATATAATGCAGATTTCTTTCAAATACATATCTGTTGGTGGCGGAGAATTTATTCTCTTAGCTTAACACCCTTCTCTGAGACGTACGAGCTCAGAGGTTATGTAGTTGAAGGTTGTCAGCGATATACTCCCATTTTGGTAGTGTGGCATGCTAAGTGCTGCTATGTGTTGATGATCATTTGTTGATCAATTGTGATCAAAGCATGGATTTCGTGTAAAGCGTAGCTTTGTGGACGAAACCTCATCGAGCCTCATGGACCGGTAATGGTCGAAACAGGAAAGACGTGGCGAGGTTTCAGGGGTAACTCCCCTAGGATGTGACCATTCCTTCTGGAAAAGGGTAGTATCATGGTATGGAGCCCAGATACTTACTCATGTGGGCACTGTAGTATATTTATTACTGTGTGATGTTGTTGGTGTAGAGGTACCTCGTATAAAGGTCCCAAAGGACCGAGGGTGTTATATCTTTAGGTATTACTCCCGGGAAGGGAAGAAACCGGCCTTGTGTTGGCAGAGATCCGGGTAGGTTTTTGGGGCGTCCCTCCAAAGGCGTTCCCATGTGGCAATAGGAAGTTCTTTGACCTGACCAATTGTTGGAAATCCAAACAAAACAATACGTGCCTTGTACGGTTTTAGTTGTATAACCTGCCATCTACTTATGGTGGCGCCCCACTGTTTGGATGGTAGCTATAGTAGGCATAGTTTGAAATGTCTATGCTGGCTAAGATTAATATTATACTTTCGAAATATTTTCCACTATGCACTAATAATAATAATATCAAATGAGTTTACGTATCAAGCATTTTTGACTATCATAAGGAGAAATCTCCTCCAATTCTGCGTTTGCATGGTGTGTGTGGCGGGAGGCCTTATGGTAGTTTCATTTTTCAAAAAGCATTGTGGATTTCAAATTTAAAAATCTTTTGAATGTTTTTAAAGACAAACTGTTTTTGTTTGCTCACACCAGTCCCATGACCGACTCGGAGTTTATTGTTCCCTTTCTAAACTCCGGGGGCCCATAATTTTCCACATGGGCAGTCTAGAGT
The DNA here is from genome assembly GCA_030765085.1 of Allium cepa. Taxonomy (NCBI): domain Eukaryota; kingdom Viridiplantae; phylum Streptophyta; class Magnoliopsida; order Asparagales; family Amaryllidaceae; genus Allium; species Allium cepa. Next base: position 664,769,511 of record CM060928.1, on the reverse strand, counting down.
TTGGTTTTCAGATAGTTAGATAGTAGATATCGTTGGTAGCTTCAGCTTTCTGTTTGATACCTTTTGGAGTCTTTGGAGTCCACGACTGAACTTGCTTATTTTGTGCAACGGTGATGGTGGATCAAGCTTGAAGTTTTGGAGTTCTAGCTTTGGAGTTTTGGATTGGAGTTGCAGTATTGGATTTTGTGAAGACTCATCTCATATTGTATCGTGTTCCGCTGTATTTTGTGTTGTATATTCTCTGATATTGATGATTATCATTGTATCAAATTGATGTATTGGACATTGTATTCATGTCGTATCAGTGATATCATCTTTTATTTCCACTGTGTTATTTATCATCTAATGGTGTTACAAGCTCCGGCGATACGAATTTGATGTTGTTTGTCGGACGTCGAGTTCGGGTCGTCACACAATTATAAAATACACCGGTTATCAAATTCTGTTAAATTTCAAAAATAACAACATCTGTAGTGAAATATGTCAAACGAAAATTGAAATAATTTTTAAATTAAAAATTATGGAAAAATACTATAAATTCATTTTATTACCAATTGATTTTCTTTTAATTTAAACCATTAATTGGTAAAATTAAATAAATATACCTAAAATCAAAGTGATATCGTTATAAAGGAATATGTGCTGCCAAACAAGACTTCTTGCCTAAAGATCTCTAACAGAATAGCAGTAAAATGTTTGACTTTGGGTGCTCTTGAATAACATGAATGACTCAATAAAGTACACCCTTCCTATAATCTCCTTGAGATGATGATTTGAACGTGATCATTTAGGAAGTAGAAAGTTGAAATTCTTTGTAATTCATAAGAGTCTGGAGAGTGGAAATCAAGTAAGAATTGGTGAATGTAAAGGATAAATTTTAACTCTATTTATAGTTGTGAAGAGTTCTAGTTGAAGGGTTACAACCATTAGAAGGGTTGCAACCTTTAGGAAAAAGAGAACTCTCAAGAATTTGAATTTCTGTAAAGAGACACCTCTTCTTATACAGGTTAGCTAGCTAAATTTAAAAATCAAGTGGCTTAAATTATAAAGAAAAACATAGAAAAAATAGTTTTAAAAGCACCTATTTCAGACTGCTGAAATTAAATTCCAATCATTTGAAATATCTTTTTTTGTGTACGTTTACTTTCTACCTGTTAATTTTCAATTGCTTTTGAAAATCTTAATTTCTTAAAAATTTTAAATGTAACTTTTCTAGAAACAAAATTTTGAAGCAATATTTTTGTGTGTGTGTGAAATTATCATATAGGAGACTGTACATGTATATCTAAAATAATAAATATACAACTAACACTATTTTGTCCCAATATTTGAGCTCAATTCCAAGGTTGGCTGCATTGTCTCCTTATATATATTCATGCATATAAAATGATAGTGTGTGTATGCAAATGTATAGTTGTCTCGCTAAAACATAAATGTCAGGATCTAACAAAATGATGTTGATAACATTGAAAATCATATAGTCAACACTCTTAATTGTAAACCATGAAGTTTCTTATAAATAACTAGGATTCTTACTTAGACCTACTAAGCTAAAAATGAATATTGGCAAATAATTATTAACAAAATTAATAGAAAACTAGCTAACTGGAACTGTAGAACTTTATTCAAGATTGGTAGAATCATTCTAATAAACTCTTTCTTATAGGCTCTACCGATATATTGGATGTTTATATGCCTTTTTCAAATTAGGTCAGTGATAAAGTAGATAAAATTAGATGAAAATTCGTTTGAAGAGGGAACAACTCCTATAACAGTATCAATTGTCTAGTTTATTAGGAAACAGTTTGCTAATCCAAAGAGGAAGGGTACTTGGAATCATAAATCTATGCAATCTTAACATGTCACCACTAGGAAAGTGGCTTTGGAATTTAATAACATTAATGAAAACCATATCTGGAAAGAAATGATCTCAAATTAGTTTTATGATAGAACCTATAACCTCCACCACATAACTTTGAATCCAAATACGTCTCCCTTTTGGAAATTCATCTTAAAAATCATGAATATTTTTAACCTCGAAATCAATAATATAGTTCACTCTGAAAACAACACATCTTTTTGGCACAACATTTGAATTTTCATAATGCCCCTAAGAGTTGACTGCATAGAACTTTTTGATACTTGTAATTTTAAAAATGCCTCAATTTCCAAGGTCTTCAATCCTCGTAGCAAATTTTTGTGGAACTTTACCTTTAACCATACTTGTGAAAGCATTACCTTAATCTAGTATGTTCTACTTTGTTCCGAACTAGAATATTACAACTTAGATAATAAGAGCGACACTTAAATTTGGTGTCGGGCCAAAAGCAAAAGCTACCCCTTAAACTCAATATGCAAATTTATAATTTTCTCATGGACTAAATCAAACACTTTCAAATTCATTTGGAAAGTTAAAGCTCCACCTAAAAAAATGTTGCTAATTCTTCATAAGAAATTAAATACAAATGACATCTTGAAGAAAAAGAATTAAATTATAGATAAAAATATGTTTTTGGCAACTTAAACTTAGATACTGTAACACATTTATATTACTACCGCCCCTTAACTTATTCTATTCATGCATACATTTTTGACTTTACCTCAACCAACACTGACTTTAACTATAACTCTTACCGGAACATCCTAAGATTTCAGTAGGCCAAAGATTATAGAATTTAATCTATACCATTTTTAATATTACATGTTGGTATATATAGTGTGAAAGAAACTAAAGAATATTAATTAATGTTATCACTCTATTTGACAATTTGACTTATGATATTACAAAGTTCATCTACAACTGGTTAGCAAATGTTAGCTATAAACAGGCCAAAGATGTTACTTTCGTAAACTACGTTGAAAAGCTAAAAAGCCGCATGGGCATCTTGAGAGGCAAAATTATTTAAAATAATGGGAGACACAACACCGCACTGATCAGTGATCTAGTTAATACATCCAACGTAATAATTTCAAATAACCTACTCTTGAATAACAGTTAATCTGGCTCTACTTTGTGTTTTCAATTTGTTTTATCACATATACATATGTATAACCTTCAGATTATATACATACATACATGCATACGTACGTACGTACATACACACATATATAAGTATGTACGTACGTATGTATGTATGTGTATTTGTGTGCATGCTAGAACCATATTATTTATTGAGTTTTTTAAATTTAGTAGATTTTAGAGACCAACATGTTATGCTTCTAGAATAAGGATGCTGAACTTCTAGAAACTACTACACCTACTACTCCGATATGACACTTTATAGAGACTAGATGTGATGACCCACCTTTCTGACCCTTAGGAACGACACTTAACACATCCTTAATGTATGTGCCACTGTCCAAGCGTCAGAAAGATGAATCGTTATGGGGTAAAATATACAGTAGAATAGAAAAACTCGTAACAAAACAACAAAATAAACCGTAACCAACAATAGTAGATCACGTTACTCCTTAACAGGGAGTTATCAGAGTTACACAAAACTACTGCAAATTAGCCTAGGCATTTATAACATCCAGACTTTATATATGCTGAAACAAAATACACTTACACATACTAGATAATACAGCGGAAAGAAGATGAAAGCCTCCTGCTCGGACGCCGTTATCGAAAGAGCCTACAAAAGACCTAATACTCTTTAACTACTCAACTAAAATGAGTACTCGAGAGTTTAGGGAAAACAAACAACTCAGGTCAGATGATATGTCTAGTATGAGTAAAATGTTTTAAACAACTAGTGTAAAATTAAATACAAAAATTTAAGACCATGCCACTAAACATGGATTGACTTTACTCCCATATAAATCAACATCCAGACATAAAGAATAGATAAATAATTAACACCACAAAAAGTGGTTGACTCTTCCTGACGCGAATAAGGAAATAAATTTGAAGCTTCGAATCAAATAAGGAATGGAAAATCTCCAACAAATGACTAGGAGAGTATACCCCCTTGAAGTATACCTCTAGTAATATACTTTTGAGAAACTCATTTTCTTTGTGACACTTATTAGAAACCTCCAATCCAAACCTCACCAAATCTTACCGAGAATACGAATTTTTCAGATCTAATAGTGCTAGCGAATCCAATCTAGATTAGATGTGAAAGTATCCTAATGGGAACAACCCCACATAGCTTGCCCCTCTCTCATGCTTTGGTTTTAGTCATTTCTCACAATGGATATCAAAGCTCAATGGAGCAACACATTATCATAGAATGACGATAATAAAGAAGATGAAGTAACCGATAGCCGAGAAACCAACTATGAAGGATATAAAACGATCATATATGGAAATTAAGTCTTATTCACTTACCACCACTCATCAAATTCAAACTTGAACTATTTCTTGGTTAACAATAATACCGGACAAGTCAAGATAGCGTTACCTCAAAGTCATCTCTCATGATTATTCTTAGCTTCCAAAATAACAACAAGTTTACTTCTTCAATGTTTAGTGCTAATTATAAAAATAAATCATTTCCATATAAGTGAACCGCTTTACGAAAATTAATTTATTTCCATAAACGAATCAAACATTCTCTTTTAAAAACCCAAATTCGTACTTTGCTTCACATTACCAGTATTAGCTATAAAACACTTTGTTAAAAGAGTTTATTAGCTTTGAAACATCATTACAAAAAGGATTTAACGACTTAAAACATCCTTATTACGTTGATAATTAACTTTAAAAATTTGTTAACTAAGTTAATTAATTAACTAAAATAACCTTTAAAGTAAATTACCTTTAAACATCACAAATTCAATTAATTAATAACATTTAAATATAATTAATACAAATTAATTATAAATAATTAAATCTCATTATTTAAAAATGATTCATTAATTGTTATAATAGGATATTCGGTTGAAGGAAAAACATCGCATTGTTTTTGGAATGAAGGACGCGACAATTATTTTTACATTAAAAGGATGCCAGTTTTATACTTTTGTCTGAAGGAAATTCTTTTCAAAAAATTAGTTTGGGCCATCTTCTTCAATCTCATTCTCAAATCACAAGAACAAGCGACGACATCAAAAGAATAGGAGCCGCGACATGACAAGAAAAATGGTGGTGGCGCGGTGCAATCATAGGCGAAGGCAGAGCTCGCTTAGGCGAAGGTGGAGCTAGTTCAAGTAAAGGCGGTGGAGTGTAGAACTTTTAAGGCATGTGGTGACATTGGCGACGACTTCGACTGTCGAATTCAGATAAGCAGCGATGGAGTGGAGGTGAAGGTTGTTGGTCATGCTGAAGGTAATGAGGACGATTACGTGTGTTGAAATTAACTAAGAAGAAAAATGCTATATGGATTTATCATTATAGTTATATATGTGCAATGCATAATTAAATGTTATATTCTGTATTATTTTTGTTCTACTTTATGCATTTGTAATAACATAATTGAATGTTCCAAAATTTCAAGGATCTACAGTTTATTTTATTTTAAGAATCTACACAAGATGTGATTTTGTTTAGATAAAATTACTGATGTGTTTCTCATGATGATAAATATGCATAAAAAATAATGCATCCATTGCTTGTTTACTTGTTTATTGAGTTGCTTTATTTTGAATATTACAAATATCATAAATAAAATGCTACCACTTTGCTAAAATGCTAGTGTACTTTATAAAAAAATGATATATTAAACTATCATTGTAAATATTATAAACATGCTTATGGACTTTGTAATTAAAATGATACACTACTATTTTTTTAGTGGACTTCACAATTAAAATGTTACATTAAGCTATAATTTTGCATATTGTAAACATGTTAATGGACCTTGTAATTAAAATGTTGTATTCAAATATCATTTTGAAGTTTTTAACCATGATAATGAACTACAAAACTAAATGCTACATTAAACCATTTTAACATCATTTTCCACAATTAATACGTTCCAATGCTCTTTAAAAATAGAAATGATTTTTTTTAATTATCGTTTGGCATATTCGATACATTGTAATGCACTTTAAAAAAATGATATTTTCAAGTGTCATTCAATACATTTCATTCAATTTGATACATTGTAACGTACTAATTTAAAAATACAAATGATAGATTGGTTCATATGTATCGATTAGGATTGACATCCAGTTACCTTTTTCATTTATACGTACCCGATTAGGTTTGGCATTCAATTAGCTTTTGCATCCATACATACCCGGTTGAAATTGATAATATGTTAGCTTTTGCATCCATACGTACCCGATTAGGCTTAGCATCCAATTAGCTTTTGCAATCAATGGTATGATCTGTTGAATATTGTATCTTGAGTAGAGATTGGTTTCATATGTACCTAATTGGGATTGGCATCCGATTAGCTTTACATTCGATGGTATACTTGGTTAAACAATATATTTTGGGTATAGGTTAGTTTCGTATGTACCCTATTAGGTTCTGCATCCAGTTAGCTTTTGCACCAATACGTACCCGATTAGATTTGGCATCCAATTAGCTTTTGCATCTATACGTACCAGATTAGGCTTGACATCAAGTTTGCTTTTGCATCCATATGCACCCGATTGGCTTGGCATCTAATTAGGTTTTACATTCGACGGTATGCTCGGTTAAGCAATATATATCGGATATAGATTGGTTTCGTATGTAGCTGATTAGGTTTGATATTTGGTTAGCTTTGCGTTCATACATACTCTATTAGGTTCGCATTCGGCTAGCTTTTGCATCCATATGTACCCGATTAGGCTTGACATCTAGTTATCATTTGCATCCATACGTACCTGATTAGGTTTGACATCCGGTTAGCTTTTACGTTTGATGGTATGCTCGGTTAAACAATATATCTCGAGTATAGTTTGGTTCATATTTACCCGATTAGGTTTGGTATCCAGCTAGCTTTGCATCCATACGTACCTGATTAGGCTTGGCATTCAGCTAGCTTTTGCATCCGTGTGTACTAGATTAGGCTTGGCATCCTATTAGCTTTTGCACCTATATGTACCCAATTAGGCTTGGCATCTAGTTAGCTTTTAAATTCGATGGCACACTTAGTTAAACAATATATCTCAGGTATTGATTGGTTTCATATGTATCCAATTAGGTTAGGCATTCGGTTAGCTTTTACGTTCAATGGTACGCTCAGTTAAATAATATATCTTAGGTATAGATTAGTTTCATATGTACCCTAATATGTTCTATAACAGTTAGCTTTTACATCCATACATACCTAATTAGGCTTGGCATTCAGTTAGCTATTGCATCCATGCACACCTGATTAGGCTTGGTATCCGGTTATCATTTGTATCCATACGTACCCGATTAGGCTTGGCATTTGATTAGCTTTTACATTCAATGGTATGCACTGTTAAAAAATATGACTCTGGCATATATTGGTTTCTTATGTACCCAATTAGGTTTGGTATCCAGTTAGCTTTTGCATCCATACATATCCGATTAGGCTCGGAAATTAGTTAGTTTTTGCATCCATATGTACCTGATTAGGCTTAGCATCCGGTTAGCTTCTACGTCTTTATGTACCCGATTAATCTTGGCATTCAGTTAGCTTTTGCATCTGTATATACCCAATTAGGCTTGACATCTAGTTAGCTTTTACATTCGATGGTGTGCGTGGTTAAATAATTTATCTTGGGTATAGATTGGTTTCATATATACCCGATTAGTCTTCGCATCCGGTTATCTTTTCATCCATACGTACCCTATTAGGATTGGCATCCAGTTAGCTTTTGCATCCATACGTATCCTACTAGGCTTGGCATCCTGTTAGATTTTGCATCCATATATAACCGATTAGGTTTGGAATCCATTTTTCTTTTGCATTTATATGCACTTGATTTGGTTTGGCATCAATTTGGATTTTTCATCCGAACTACTGATTAGGATTGGCATCTAGTTAGCGTTTTCGTTCCATGGTATGCTTGGTTAAACAATATATCTCGGTGACCAAGCCCATGACCGAGCCCATGACCATCCCTTGACCGAGCCCGTGCCCGAGCCTATGACCTAGGCCAGACGAAGTCTTTGACCGAGCCTGTGGCATGATAGTAGACTTTGTACTTAAAATGCTACATTAAAATATCATTTTGAATATCTTACACACGATAGTGAACTTTATAACTATATTTCTACATTAAACTATCATTTTGCATATCCTAAACATGATTGAGGACTTTATAATTGAAATGCTATATTAATATAATATATTCCATATTGTAAACATGATAGTGGACTTCATAACTCAAATGTGATGTTAAACTATTATTTTGGATACCTTAAATATGCTAGTGGACTATTTAATAAAATGATACATTAAATCTCCTTTTTCACATTTTAAATATTATATTAGACTTCAACTAAAATGATACACTAGATTATCATTTTGCATATTATAGATAGGATAGTGGACTTCATAACTCAAAGGTTATGTTAAATACCATTTTGCATACCTTAAATATGCTAGTGGACTTTATAATTAAAACGATACATTAAAATTTTCAGTGTATTGAAGACTATTTTCTGTAAGACGAAGACGAAGATTCAGTATATCATTACTATTTATTATAATTATTCCACTACATCATGTATTCCGCTGCATTATTTGTTTATTCCTGTTGTATGTATAACTCGGATTTGAATTTTAAAAGTGTAATCACATGTTATTTGTAAAACAACTTTATGAACTGTTTATTTAATTATTATATTTTGTCATTTCGCATTGAGATTCTGTGTTTTGTTTTTCCTTCTTTTCTTATTTACCCTAATAACAATCCTCCCTTTTGAATGGTTTGAATTAGACATGTGTGGTTTATTATCGATTTAAACCGTCCAAAATGATGAGCCGTTACAGTTGGTATTATTACCATGATATTGGACTTCATACTAAAAAGCTACATCAAACTATCATTTTGCATATTGTAAGTATGAGAGTAGACTTCATAACTCAAATGTTACATTAAACTATCATTTTGCATATCATAAACATGGTAGTATACTTTGTGATTAAAGTGCTACATTAAATCCCATTTTGCATATTGTAATTATGATGTTGGACTTTATAACTAAAATGCTACATCAAACTATCATTTTGCATTTTTAAACATGATAGTGGACTTCGTAACTCAAATGGTACATTAAACTATTTTGCATACCTTAAATATGCTAGTGGACTTTGTGATTAAAATGCTACATAGAATCTCAGTTTGCATATTGTAATCACGATATTAGACTTCATAACTAAAATGCTACATTAAACTATCTTTTGTATATTTTAAACATGACCGTGGACTTCATAACTCAAAAGCTATGCTACATTAGAATATCATTTTGCATATCATAAACATGGTAGTGGTCTTTGTGATTAAAATGTTACATTAAAAAATATATGTGCTATATGCAGTTACTATTTGCATATTCTATTCCTGGTAGTTCTTTAGGAATTCTTATTTCATTTTTTATATTCTATACATGCTAGTTTGCTTTAAATATACTTATGCTAAATTCAAGTGCCATTTTGCATATTTTTTCATCCATGTTCAATTGAAATATACTTATCTTATATCCAACTATCATTTGGCATAGTCAGGTAATGGTACTATATTTTAAAAGTACAAATGCTATAATAGTCAATCATTTAGCATATTAAACACAATCTACTATGTTTCAAATATAGAAATGCTATATTTACATATCGTTTGACTTGTGATTAAAACTTTTTGGACTTTCTTCTTCTTGTTCTATGTTCTGCTTCTTCATTTATTTCTTACCTCTAGATTTAGTGGCTCTCAACTTCAATTTTCATGAAATTTATGATTTACATTTGAGTTGGAGTGTTGATTAGGTTTTTTTGGTTGAAATGGACGATGGCAGCTTGGATGATGATGGGGGCTTGGGTGGTGGCGACTAAAGCATGCTAGGGTGGCGGCGGCTAGGGCATGCTTTAGACGATGGAGGAAACAGTTGAAGTCAGGAAATTGAAGAAAACGTACTACTGTCTTTGAGCCTAAATTTTAAAAGTTCCTATATTTAAAAATTAGTTTAAAATTTTTCCTTTTAACTAATTACCTCTTGCCGTAATCTTTAAAGAAAAGGTTAATTAAAGTTAAACATATTTATTAAATTCTAAAGGTCATTAATTAAAAAGATTAATTAATTCAAAAACATCATTAGTAAATTAATTATTTAATTTTAATCCACCATTATTAAAAGATTCATTATCCTTAAAAAGTATTAGATAAAATGATTAATTAATTTCAAAACATCATTAACCAAGTGATTAGTTAATTTTAAACAAATCATTAATAAGTTAATTAGTTAACTTTAATACTTACAAATTAAATAATTAATTCATTAAATTAAATAATCAATTTTAAAATAATTAATAATTTTTGAAAACATCATTAATTGAAAACTTGCTGAACTTGTAAAATAGTTCCAAGCACGATAATGAAACCAAACGATTTCGATAAGAGGTGAGCTTCCAAAAGTGCTGATATAGCGACTATTACTATACGAGCAGTTCGAGATTCAAGTTTATGACATTTGCAAACATAACAAGGGAATAAGCATATATACACGGTGATTTACAATAATACAACATATATCGCATTTATTAACAACGGAATTAGTTTTAACTTCTAGATTTTCATCTAACTAATGATTCGCTTACTGACTTCCCAAAGCGACAAACTTTCATCCAGCAAACCATTCCCCGAACCAAACAATTATTTCACCAATACAGCAAGCATTCAATAGTTATAACATGAACACAAATATAGTTTGAAAACATTTGGTTTGAAGGTGGAAGTGTTACTCACCTTAGCTGAACTAAACCTAAGCAATTCTTCTCCGAACTTGCTCTTGACCTAGCACTAGCTCCTAGTTTTGATTTTTTTTTTTATGTGACCTCTTGAGTCATAAATAGGCTTGGCCTAGGACTTGTTTATGCTCGGCCATGGTTCTACGGGGGTGATGGAGCTTTATTTTTGTAATAGAGTGGTTCTAAATATGTAGGGAGTTTAGAATATGGTTTTTAAGTATGGAAAAAAAATTGAATTAGAGAAAATTGTGGGAAGCCATGGATGAAGATATGAAGAAATGAAGAGGGTGGAGATAAAGAAATGAAGATTTCAAAGTGAAGAATGGTGTAGGAATGAGGGTATATATAGAAAAATAAGAAAGGCATTTTAGTAAATGACTTAAGGCATTTAGAAATGATTTCTTTATCATGAAACATGGAAGCCCATGCCTTCCCTACCCCAGGTACACACGTTGCCCCCCTTAAGGTCCTATCTCCTCCATGCCTTAGGTACTTACCTAGGTAATTTAGGCTATGGGTTGTACTTCTTAGGTTATTTAAGCTTTATTTTATATTTTTAAGTCAAATCTTGTTTTATTTTAATCTAAGCATGGTTTATTTATTTTAACACTATCATTAACTTATCGCATGACATATGTGCATGTATGTGCATGTATATGTGAGATATACAAAATTGTGCATGACGATTTGGATGATTTTCCGATGCCAATAAGTCGAAATTTTGGAAAATATCTTTCAATTCATTTTCCATTTTTTTTAAATAATTTTAGTATCATTGATTAATATTTAAAATCGGTTTAATTACTAAAATCCATTATTTAAATACTAGAAAATGATTTAACTATTCAAATATAAAGCGATTAATTTACGAATCGTTACACTCTTCCCTCCTTAGGACAATTTCATCCTCGAAATTAATACACAAAAAGACAATCCAAAAGGTACATATTATACCAAAAAATTTATTTAACAATGCAAAGAAACTATGCCATAAAAGAACATACATAATGCATTCGTACATCAAACAACTAACATGGCATTACATTAGGGTAAGTTTCTTTAATATGATCCCCCAGCTCCCAAGTACAATCGCATGTGTCGTCACTCCACTGAACATTCACAAGCTTTACAACATTGTTCCTCATTCTCCTTTCATCTCGATCTACAATATGAACAAGGGGTTGGACTATCGTCAAATTCGGTTCTATTTCCAAGTCTTCCTGACCAGACATCTCAGCAATCAAAGATGGATCATAAACATACTTTCTCAGATGAGATACATGAAAGACATTATGAACTTATGACAATCTTTCAGGCAATTCTACTTTATAGGTCAGCGATCCAATTGTCTCAAGGATTCTAAATGGTCCAAGGAATCTGGGTGCTAGCTTTCCTTCTCTTCTGAATCTTATAAATCCTCTAATCGGGGAAACTTTTACAATTTCTAAATCCCCGAACACGAACTCTAAATCCCTTCTCTTCTTATCAACATAACTTTTCTATCTATCCTAGGCTTCTTTTATCCTTTCCTTGATTATAGCAACTTTCTTTGATGCTTCTCGAACTATCTCTGGTCCAAGAACTAATTGGTCTCCAGTCTCAACCCAACATGAAGGTGATTCACATGGTCGTCCAAACAAAGCTTCATAGGGCATCATGCCAATACTAGCTTGGCAACTGTTGTTATAAGAGAACCTACCAAATGTAGACGATCTTCCCAAGAACCTCCAAAATCCAAAATACATGGTGTCAGGAGATCCTGCGAAATACGGTTCACCCTTTCGGTTTTTCCATTTGTCTATGGGTGATAGGCTATGCTCAAATTCAACTCTGTCCCAAAAGAGACTTGCAATGCTCCCCAAAAACAACTAGCGAATATGGAATCTCGATTGCTAACTAGATTTACTGGTATTCCATGCAGTCGAACAATCTCCCTCAAATAAATCCTTGCCAAAGGAGTTGCAATTCTTGATGGCCTTACTGAAATATAGTGGGCACTCTTCGTTAATTGATCTACAATTACCCAATGCCCTCGTCACCTTTTTTTGTTCTGGGCAACCCATCGATAAAGTCCATGGATACTTGCTCTCACTTCAAATTCGGTATTTCCAATAGTTAGAGTCACCCAAAAGCCTTCTGCTGGTCACTCTTGCCATGTTGACAATTTGCACACCAGCTCATGAAGATCGAAATGTCTCTTTTCATCCCTTTTCCACCAAAAGGTCTTCTTCATATTCTGTAATATTTTGGTTACTCCTTGGTGGATAGATAACTATGACTGATTGCACTCCCAGCACACCTTTCTAATTCCATTAACATCTGGCACACAAATATGTCCTTTCATTCTTAAAATGACTTGGGAGTCAATCTAGAAACTAGAACTAATTCCCTCTTCAATGCTCTACTTAATCCGAGCTATAATAGGATCTTCTTCTTGGAAATATGCAATTCTCTCTATTAGTGCTAGCTTAACTTCCAAATTTACAGTTGTTGCCACATTCCTAATTAATGCATATGCAACGGCATTTGCTTTCCTTGGAGTATAAAGAATCTTTAGGTCATAAGATGCGAGAAATTCTAGCTATTTTTGTTGTCTCACGTTCAAATCCTTTGGGTAATAAGATACTTTGATGACTTGTGATCTGTATATAACTCAAACTTTGCATCAAAAAGATAGCGCCTCCACACCTTTAATGCAAAGACAACCGCCAACAGCTCTAAATCGAGCATAGCACAATTCTTCTCATGAGGTTTCAACTGTCGACTTTCATACGCTACTACTTTACCATTCTGCATCAAAACTGCTCCCAATCCGTTCCTATAAGCATCCATGTAAATTGTGATTTTTTTCACTCCCATGTAAAATAATCAAAAGAGGAGAGCTAGCTCCTTTAACTCATTGAATGCTTGATCGCACTTGGCTGTCCAAGCAAACTTAACATTCTTCTTTGTTAGCTTTATTAGATGAGAGGCAATCTTTGAGAAATCTTTAATGAACCTTCTATAGAAACTTGCCAATCCCAAGAAACTCCTGACCTTCGACGCATTTTCAGGTTTCTTCCAATCTTGAACTGCAACTACTTTAGCTGGGTCCACTGATATGCCTTCTCCTGAAACTACGTGCCCAAGAAATCTATCTTCAGTTTTCCAGAAATAGCACTTGGAAAGCTTTTCCTTTAAAACATGACTTCTTAAAGTGCTTAAAACAATAGGAATATGGTACTTGTGCTCTTCCTTCATTTTAGAATAATCAAGGATGTCATCAACGAAGATGAGAACAAACTTGTTAAGAAAATGCTGAACACTCTATTTGTCAAATCCATGAAATAAGCTACTACGTTAGTTAATTCAAACGGCATGACTAACCACTCGTAAATACTATTAGGGGTTCGAAAGCTGTTAAGGGTACACTCTCATCTGCTACCCTTAATTGGTGTAAAACATTGGCAAGATCCAACCGAGAACATATCCGAGCTCCATCGAGCTGGTCAAAAACGTTGTCAATCCTAGATAAAGGATACTTATTCTTGACAGTCCTCTTATTTAATTCTCTGTAACCCATACATAATCTAAGGAAACATCGGCCTTGGTATTGAAAAATACTGGCAAACCCCAACTTGATATGCTACGTTTGATCACTTTCTGCAATAAATCAAACATATGATTCTCTAATTCTCTTCTTTCCTTTCGAAGCAACTTTTGAGGAGGTTGAACAATCAGTCTGGTTCCTGGAATCAAATCAATGCAGAGCTCTACTTCCTGATGAGGAGGTAGAACTTGCACTTCTTCAAAAATATCCATGAAGTCCCGAACAATCGGTATATTCCTTATCTCCTCTTTGGGTACTTCAAGGGAATAAAGGAAACTGCTTATCAATTCGTTTGGCCTTCCATAATTAATTTCTACCCCAATATTTCCAGCGTCACTAATTATAATAATCCTTCGATCACAATCTACGATTGCTCTAAACTTAGATAGCTTATCCATCCCTAATAATACCCAAAACCCATAAACCCTAAAATAAACAAGTCAGAAAAGAAAGGCTGATCTCGATAAGAAATAGACACATTCAAACATATGGTATCAAGATTAGTCGAACTCCCAATTAGGTTCGACATATGAAGAAAATTGCTTAAAAGAATGGGTTTGAGGTTAAACTTATCAAGAAGATCTTCTGAAATGAAACTATGGGATGCATCGGTAGCAAATTACACTTTAACAGGAATATCAACAAAGGATAATGTATCTTGCAACACCAATTCCCTTTTAGGTCCATAGAAGTAGATGGTACTTTCTTAATGGTAAAAGCTTATCCTTATGATACCTTCTTTGGAAAAGCATATGTCCATGTTTGTTGCAATTATAGCAGAGTGGTCCACTAGCTGGGTTTAGGTACCGATTTGCAAAGTGGCCTATTTTATTGCAATTATAACAAAGGATCTTGGTCAAGTCTAACTACTTCTTCTGTACTGGAGCTCAACCTCTAGGCTTCTTCCCCGACCACTTCTTCTTCCCTTTGCACTTGAAAAATGACTTACTAGCAACTGATATCACTAATAAAGGTTGGGCATTAACTTATGGCCCTACTCCTTTCTGAACTCCTTGCTCAATACAAGAGCCTCAATTCTCGAAGCCATACTGATCGGATTGGTAAAGGTAGAGTTGAGATGATTGGTCATTTCCCGATGGAATTCTGATCGCATTCCTTTCATGAACATTTCATTCTTTTTGAATGGTGTATCAATCAATCCTGGTCTAAACCAAGATAATTCATTGAACCTATGCTCATACCGCGCCACTACTATCTCACCTTATTTTAAATCCATGAAACTTATGAAAAACTAAGTCCTTCTCGCATCTGGGATAAACTGAGCTTTAAAAACCTCCTTAAACTACGCCTAAGAGAAATCTCCTTCTGGTGTATTCATTGTGACTGAATTTCTCCAATCCATTGCTGCTTTCTGAAGTTGACGCGATGCCAACAATCTCTTTCTAGCATCTTCAACCAATGATCCCCGAATATCCTTTCACAAGAGCTGAGCCATGTCTGAACTCCCAAAATATCTTCAGTTCCATAGAAAGGTTTACCACCAAAAACAACGTAATTCTTACAGAAGGTCGTAAAGTTCTGAGGCGGCTGAACTTGCATCACTTCTTCTCCTACCGACTCTACAACTGGCTCATTCATTTGTAGCTGTGCTAATTCTGAATCCCCTCCCTCTTCTTCCTCTTGTACTCATTTTCGATAACTTGGATAAGTGACAATTATCATTAGAATACAAAGATAGGGTCAAAGATGATAAAAGAGAAACTGCAACCAAGGTTCTAAAACCGGACTTTTAGGGTAGAAAAGGAAATGCTCTCCCCAGATTAACTTATTCTAGGGTACTACATACTCTATCTCTAATGAGTTATACCCCAATCTGGCAAATGTGTTTGCTCAACTGAAGCTCTGATGCCGACTGCGAAGCCCACCTTTCTGACCCCTCAGAACAACACTTAACACATCCTTGGTGTCCATGTGCCATTGCCCAAGCATCGAAAAGATGAATTGTCGTGGGGTAAAATAAAGAACAAAGTAGGAAACCTCATAATGAAACTACAAAATAAACCATAATCGTCAATTGTACATCGGGTTACCTCTTAACTGGAAGCTACCAAAGTTGCACAAAAAGTACTTCAAATCAGCTAAGGCAGTTATAACATCTTACCTTTACATATGTTGAAATAAAATAAAATTACACAAACTAGATAATACGATGGAATAAATAACTAAGAAGACGAAAGCCTCCTGCTTGGATGCCATATTCAATATAGCCCACAAAAGACCTACTACTCTCGTACTGCTCAAATAAAATGAATACCTAAGAATTTAGGGAAAACAAACAACTCGGGTTAAACAATATGTCTAGTATGAGTAAAAAAATTTAAACAATAGGTGTGAAATTAAACAGAAACATATGAGACCATGCCACTGAACATAGAACTGGTTTAGTCCCATATAAATCAATATCCAAACATAAAGAATGGATAAGTAATTAAACACCATGAAAAGCGGTTGACTCTTCCTATCACAAATAAGGAAATAAATTTGAAGGTTCGAATCAAATAAGAAAAGGAAAATCTCCAACAAATGATTAAGAGAGTGCACCCCTTTGAAGTATACCTCTAGTAATACTTCTGAGAAGTTTATTTACTCCATGACACTTCTCAGAAACCTCCAAGCTGGACCCCGCCAAACCTTATGAAGAATCCAAATATTTCACATCTAATAGCGCTACCAAATCCAGTCTTGATGAGATATGAAAGTATCCTAATGAGAGCAACCCCACATAGCTTGGTCCTCTCTTGCGCTTTGGTTTTAGTCATTTCCGACAAAGGATATCTAAGCTCAATGGTGCAATATATCATCTTAGAATGGTGATAATAAAGAAGCTGAAGTAACCGACATCCGAGAAACCAACTATCGAGGATATAAAACAATCGTATATGGAAATTAAGTCTTGTATACTTACCACTACTTATTGAATTCAAACTTGAACTATTTCTTGGTTAATAATAATACCAAACAAATCAAGGTAGAGTTACTTCAAAGCCATGTCTCACGATTATTCTTAACTTTTGAAATAGCAACAAGTCTACTTCTTCGATGTTTAGTGCTAGTTACATAAATAAACCGTTTTCATATAAGTGAATCGCTTTACGGAAATTAATTTATTTCCATAAATGATTGAAAAAAATTCTTTTAAAAACTGAAATTCATACTTAACTTCACATTACAATTATTTGCTTTAAAACACCTTATTAAAAGAATTTACAAACTTTGAAACATCACTACAAAAAGGATTTAGCAACTTAAAACATCCTTATTACATTGATTAATTAACTTTAAAACTTTGTTGACTAAGTTAATAATTAATTTCAATAACCTTTAAAGTAAATTACCTTTAAAAACCATTAATTCAATAAATTAATATCATTTAAATATAATTTATTTAAATCTAAATTAAATATCATTATTTAAAAATGATTCATTAATTATAATAATCTTTAAAAGAAAGATTAATTAATGTCAAAAAGATTTATTAACATTTAAAAGTCATTAATTAAAAAGACTAATTAATTTAAAAACATCATTTGTAAAATGATTATTTAATTTTAATCCATTATTATTAAAAGATTAATCATCCTTAAATATCATTAGATTAAATAATTAAATAATTTCAAAACATCATTAACCAAATGATTAGTTAATTTTAAACACATCATTAATAAGTTAACTGGTTAACTTTAATCCTCATTAATTAAATAATTAATTAATTTAATTAAATAATCATTTTTAAATAATTAATTATTTTTGAAAACATCATTAATCAAAAAATTTCTTAACTTGTAAAATAGTTCCTAACACGATAACGAAACCAAACAATTTCGATAAAAGGAGATTTTCCGAAAGTGCCAATATAACAGCTATCGCTATACGGGTTGTTCGGAATTCAAGTTTCTGGCATTTGCAATACCACCACACATCGCCTAACAAGGTTGTAAGCATATATACATGGTTGTTTACAATAATACAACTATATCAAGCATTCATCAAAAATAGAATTAGGTTAACCACTAGATTTTCATATAACTAATGATTTGCTTACTAACTTCTCAAAGCGACAAATTTTCAAGCGACAAATTTTCCAACAACCAAATTATTATTTCACCAATACAATAAGAATTTAATAGCTATAACATGAACACAAATATAGTTTAGAATAATTTGGTTTTAAGGTGGAAGCTTTACTCACCTTAACTTAACATAACCTAAGCAATTCTTCTCCGAATTTGCTCTTGACCTAGCACTAGCTCCTACCTTTGGAACAAACAAAGTTTTGTGGCCATTTGAGTCATGAACAGGCTCAACCAAGAACTTATTTAGGCTCGGCCATGGTCCTATGGGGGTGGTGAAGCTTTATTTTGGTAGTGGAGTGGTTTTAAATGGATGTAGGGAGTTTAGAATACGGTTTTGAAGTATGAAAGCAATCCTTTTGGTTTAGGAAAAATTGTGGGAAGCTATGGATGAAGATATAAATAAATGAAGAGGGTGGAGATAAAGAAATTAAGATTTCAAAGTGAAGAATGGTGTAGGAATGAGGGTATATATAGAAAAATGAGAAGGGCGTTATAGTAAATGACTCAAGGCATTAAAAAAATGATTTCTTTTATCATGAAATATGGAAGCCCATGCCTTCCCTACCCTAGGTACACACGTTGGCCTCCCTAGGTCCTATCTCCTTCATGCCTTAGGTACATACCAAAGTAATTTAGGTTATGGGTTGCAATTCCTTGGGTTATTTAGGTTTTATTTTATATTTTAAAGTCAAATCTTGTTTTATTTTAATCTAAGCCTGGTTTATTTATTTTAACATTATCATTAACTTATCACATGATATATGCGCATGTATGTGCATGTGTATATGAGTCATACAAAATGTGCATGACATTTTCAACAACTTTCCGATGCCGAAAAGTCGAAATTTTGAAAAACGTATTTCGGTCACATTTTCTACTTTTATTTGAACAAATTATTTTGGTATACAAAGTTTAAAAATAATTTTAATATCGTTGATTAATATTTAAAATAGGTTTATTTGGTTACTAAAATCCATTATTTAATATTTAAAAATGATTCAAATATTCAAATATAAAGCTATTAGTTTACGGGTCGATACATTGGATTGTTTTTCTCTTCTCATCTTGCCGCCTTCGATCAGTTTGATGTTCAAGGTTTCCCTTATAGGTCTTTAGTTTTACTTTGAGACTTACTTTGATTGATTTAGTCTAATTGCTTGAAATTCCTAGACACTCTCTGGGTTCAGTTAGCAGTTATTATTATATTTGTTCTGCACATATGTATATTTTAGGGTACTTTTACTAGGCATTAGGTCTCGGGGAGGGCCTTTCTTAATTTGCAAGGGGTGTTTTTTGGGTACTTATTGGGATTAATGGTAGCTTCTTTTTAAGCATAGAATAAAATTACATGAGTGCTCTACTCCATCGGAGGATCGCTTATTGTTCTCAAAAAATTCATTATGGACTAACCAACAATGATAACACAGTTGGTTAGGATATGTGACACTTATATGTAAGGTCGAGGGTTTAATCCTTTTTAACTACACATCCTTGTGGAATTGGAATTAACTTCCAAAAAAATACCCATTATAGGCTAAGAAAATTTTTGGTATCAACTAAAATAAGTGAAATTGCTAATGTAGATACTAATGGAGCCAGAATCAGTAATTAAATACATACCTTTTTATTATTATAATAAGTTTAATGCAATAAAAAATTAATGTTTTATGTGCTGATAAAATTACCACTATTAATGGTTTACCAGCTTACTGTACACCAACGATCTTTTTACTTATAGTAATGATAAATCATCGATAGTCATTTTTGACTTGCCAACGGTACTATTATAGTAATGGATTTTTCGTATTTTTAACGGTTACCATTATCATAAGAACCCTAGTAAAACCCCAACATTGTAGTTCTAGTCCCTTGTTTTTTCCTACATTGATTCTTTCATAGACAAAAATCTTCTTTTTATAAAGAAAATAAAGGGTAATTTAGTAAATATATATTGATATATTTTGGTGGGATGATTAGAAATTATACGTATTGTGAAAACAATTTGAGTGTGCAAGAAGTAAATGTTATGCATTCAAGTAAAGAAAAATTAGTAGAAGAAATTTATGGAGCATATATCCTTCATTGGGTAAAAAATATAAACATAAAAATCTAGAATCACCGACTAAGAGATAATTAGATGTAACACAATGAATAACTAATAATAGAAACAAAAATAAAGTAAAAAAAGAATAAATTAGACCCAACTTTCATTTATTCCTTTAATTTGATAGATACAAGAGAGATACAATTAGATAAAGGTTTAATAACATAGAGATATTAAATCTGGAATCACTAATAATAAGAGAAATAAGTTCGATCTTTAAAGGAATAATGTTTGTAGATGATTTTACATCTTTTCAGAGTAAATTTCCATAGGACATTACTATGATTCGTATTGAAAATTTAATTCTAGGAGAAGAATAATCAAACTATACTTAAAAGGATAAGCTTTGACTAAGTTTCCTATATAAGAGATTCAAATTTGGAACGCTAAGATTGTAGAAGCTTCCATGGAGTTCCATATCCATTTAGGTCTGTCCTAAATCTAGAACCACTTATTACTCGTCCTCAAACTACAATATCTTCCATATATGAAGTCCAAATTGCAAACTGTTTGAATTATTGGAAAGCTAATTCAATTCTTTCGATTTGACATATACTGCACCTTCAAAATTTAACACTCGTATCGACGCAACATACAAAGCACCAATTTTACTCCAATAGCCTCAACACACCAACTTAAGAATATGGATGAATGTCAGAGCTACACCGCTAAGATGTCATTAGCTTTAGACGAAGCTAATTAAGATGGAGCAAAGTTCATGATTTTTTTAACCTTCTCTTTCAAGCATAAAAGAAAATCCTGCAAAGCACCATGCAAGAACCACCGAACTCTTTACTCTAGCCAATATATGAGACTCGCCTTTAGACATAATAATTCATGATCTCAACGTGAAGCATCTGGTAAAAATGTAACACATAATATTGCAACCCAACCCAATACCTAGGCCACTAAAGAGTAATAACCGACCGACGGAATGGAGTAAGGGATACGCTAGGAGCGATCTCTTGTATACATTCTCTTAGGAAAAAATGGATACATTTCAATACCATAATGCATCTAAAATATACATATCTTGCCTCAGCATAAAGCTATATACACAAGATGTCAGGACTAAGTAAATCACACATCAAAATATATATAAATAACATAACTCATAAAAATATAGAGTAGCCAAAATGATCAAAATACAATATATACATAACAATTGTGTGACATCGCCCTACTTGGAGTGTAACAACCCGCATATTTATCGATTGTATATTTAAATATTTTATTTAAATATTTCATCGTTCGTCGGATCTTAGTCCAAAAACCTACTTTTAGCAAACAGTCGAATTGGGACTCGAGACCCCTTCCATTGAGTTCAAAATGCTGTTTACAACCTTTTTGAGTATAAATATTGATATGTTTGGAGCTAGCTAAAAATTTGACCTTTTCACTTTGGGTTTGGGTTCAGCCCACTAGCCAACTTAATACCCCAAACTAAACCACTTCTCTTCATTCATTCCCTCTTCCTTATCTTTTCAGTTCTAAAGAGAATAATGGGGGAAAAGAAAAAGAATTAAAAACCTAAGCCCTAGTTTCCATTTGCAAATCAAGTTCTAGCTCCAAATTCAATGAGAAGCGTTGATTCAAGCTTCTTGTGTTGAAATTGAAGTGTGGTTGATCTTCCATTGTCTTCAAGCTTCTCATTCATTGTTTTTGGGTTCAAAGGTGAGATTTTTATCTCACATCTATGACTATAATTATCTTTGGTTGTTAGGTATGAATTACTAACACTTATTCATGTGCATTTTCTTTTGGTTTGGGTTGAATTGGTGAATATTCCAATTTTTAGTGTTTTTGGGTTCAAATCTTTAAAATCCTAACTTTGATGTTTTGATCATGTTTTGGTGATGCATCGAGGAGCACATAGGGCCGGGTTGCCTATTGGCATAAACCCTTAGAGCCAATGTTCGTCCGGTTGCATTCTGGAAGAGTTTGCTCTTCATTTGAATAGGCTGAAAAACAGCCCAGGCACGGTTTAGTCGATTGAATTCCCTGTTTAGTCGACTGAACCTGGAAACATAATGTTTCCACGCATGATTCAGTCGACTGAATTCTCTGTTTAGTCGACTGAACCTGGAAATAGAATGTTTCCAGGCAGAATTCGGTCAACTGAAAATCTCTGTTTAGTCAACTGAATTTGCTGTTTAGTCAACTGAAATCTCTGTTTAGTCAACTGAATTTGTTGTTTCAGCCCACTTTGCCTTTTGGGATTGAATTTCCAATTTGAATCGATTCGTGATGATCCTATTTGTTGTTATCATTTATTACGACTTTGATGACTCCTTTTTAGGGATTTTTGAATATCCTTTTCGATGGATTCTTTATCAGTTTCTTTGGATTTGATTCACGTCTTCGTATGTGGATTTTTATGATCGATTGTTTCTACAATCATTTTTATGGTTTGTCACTTTAAAATACAAAGGTTTCTATACTAGTAATAAATATTCAAACTCTTTATCAAAGATTATTTAAACTCTATTTTCAATACCAAACTCGTTTATAAAACCGTTTACTAATCTACTAGTATATACAAACCTTTACCTCACTCGTATGAGAAATCTAATTAAACGGCTTAGTAAAACAAGTGGTATGAAATGCTTGTGTTTACTTCATCGGTTAATTCTTGGACTCGTAAGATTGAATCTCTTGTGACAATTTTTCGAGTGGAGATCTACAATTTGTTCGTAAATATTTAAGTTAAGCTAGTGGTTATGGGACATGAAGCTAAGCTCATATATTTACTAGGTTAGTGTAATTGACACTTCTTGATGATCATTTTATGGTTTAGACTAGCGATGTGCGATGTCTCTTTTACGGGCTAGCGCTCATAGGTCTTCGGACCGTTCGTGGAGCAATCGGCTCATAGGTCTTCGGACCGTTCGTGGAGCAATCGGCTCATATGTCTTCGGACCGTTCGTGGAGCAATCGGCTCATAGGTCTTCGGACCGTTCGTGGAGCAATCGGCTCATAGGTCTTCGGACCGGTTGTTTGTGATAGGCCTTTCCCCCCTTTGTGTTTTCTGGATTTCTTGTTGTGATTTCTAGAATTTTTATTTCAACAATTTTCGTGATTAGCATTGATATGTTTTATCAATATTTTTGATATGGTGAATATGTGAAGGAATATGACATTCTTTTTAGTGTTTGAGATTTCTAGAGATATTGTATGATTTTGTTGATATTTAATACATACTTTTCAAAGTATGGCATATTTTTTATCATACCTTTGTTTTTGTCTTACCTCTTATCTTATCCCACTTTATCTTATATTTATAGCTAGACTGATCCGTTTATTATTTTCTTATTAAATAATACTCGGGTCAGACCGAGATGTTACAGGTGCTTCTTCTTGACTCCTTATTTGGGATCATCATCTGATTTTTGGCTAACTACTTTAGATTAGTAGTTTTTGTTTGTTATACATTTGAGATATAGATTCCATGATGTATAACTAATCTTTTGTCTTGCATTTGTATCTATTCTTTTGTGATATTGTGGATCTTGTTTGACCGCTACTCTGATGTACACTTCTATGTGTTATATTCATATCTATTTCCGTATTTGTGATATGAATATCCGTGACTGATTTGTGTTATGTTTATTTCTATATTTATTTCCGAAGATTACATATAGCCACTGTGTAGTAGCTTTGTGTTTGTGTCGGCATGTCGGATTTCCTCTTGAGATGAAAAATTATATTCTTATCTAGCATATCGATATTCGCACAAAGCAATTAGACAGATGGTCACTCCTCAACAGCCTTATTCTCCGTGCTAGTTGACGGCATTACTCCGTAGTGTCCTTGGCTAGCATGGGTATAGAGGTGGGGCGTCACAGCTTGGTATCAAAGCCAAACTTCGGAACAATGTAGAATAATTTAACAAGGATCATCGTCCTAAGTCCATCTTAGGAGTCGTGCCTTAGGATTTAATTCGTGTCTTCGTACCGATCATCCTATTTTCTTTATGATTCCTTGTTTTATCTATAAAGATTGCTTGATATTCATTTTATGAATAACCTTCTTCTTCTTCCTTCTTTCTTTCTTAAGGAAGAGAAATGGTTAGACCTGGTCATCCCAGCGTTGGTCAATCTAGTGCTACTCCCCAAGATGGTGTCTTTATGTCTGCCCAGCAGCTCCTTATCTAGTATAGAACGCTCAAGCAGCCGGACCCATTTCAGAGCCTACTCATCCTAGATCCGGTTTTGCACGCTTGTGTAGAGACTATACCGATTTGGGTGGAAGGCCATTCAAGAGATCCGAGAGTGTTATAGAAATTTAAGCTTGGCTCAAATCATGCGATCGCATCTTTTCTCGCATGAACCTTATTGATCTACATCGAGTCCAAGTGGCTTCTAGTATGCTCCAAGAAAGAGCATTAGATTGGTATGAGCTTTTGGTTTCTGAAATCGTTGAAGCAGATCTTACTTGGGAGCGATTCCGAGAAAGATTCGAATTGAAATTTGTGCCGGAGGCTGAAAAAGTAACTTTGGCCCGATGTTTTATTGACCTTGTTCAAGGTGAATCTTCTGTGACGGATTACGTCGCATCTTTCGAGTCTCTCTCTAAGTATGGGGTCGAGTATATTAATACCCCGTTGAAGAAAAATCAGAGATTCGTCTATGGGTTAAATAAGAACCTCAAGAAGTCATTACTTCTGAAACTAGAAGTTTCTTTTGATCAGCTTATAGATATCGCTCTTCGACTCGAAGAGGCCGATAAAGAAAGCGATGTTGAAGTTGTTGGTGCCAAATAGAACTTCAACAATAATATGAAGAGGCCTATTAAATTCAAAGGCCCCAATCCCAACAAGAAAGGGAAACAAGAAACTCCGGTAGCCAAGACTCCTACCTCTAGTCGTGGACAATGCTACAATTGTGGTTCCATGGACCACTATGCAAGGGAGTGTCCGAAACCCCTTTATTGTCACTATTGCAAAAATTCGGGTCACTATATCTTCTTGTCCCAAACTTCAAAGTAGGAGAGAGGGAAAGCTAAATGCGCCTAGTGGCACTTCTCGTGGTCAAGGTACTTTTCATTCAATCCTTGATGGCATTGTTTTACTCAGTGATCTTTTATTCGAGTCCTTTATGATATAGGTTCATCTCATCATTTTTATATCAAAAGAACTTATCGATTCTTTTTCTTTAAACATTTTTGGGCTTGTTGACTTCTTTGAGGATTGCGAATCTGGATGGTAGATCCGCAACACTCAATTTGATTTTTATTGATGTCGAAATTATTTTACGTGATTTTTCTTTCCGAGCCGATTTGCATGTTATGCGTTACTTAGGCTTCGAAAATTTATTTGTGTGAAAGGATTGGCTTAATCATTATAAAACCCATATCCTATTTTCCGAACGGACTATTCATTTTCGACATTTCCTATCTGTTAAGCAGATCTCTATTTTTCTTTGTGATTTTGATTCCAATTTGATGGCATCATTTTATTCTTTAATCCCTCATCATGAGGAAAGTGTTATTTCTCTCATTTAAATAGTTTGTGAAACTTTCCGGTATTTTTGAGTTTGCCTTAGGATTATCTCCTAGGCAATCTTTTGAGTGGTGTTAAGGTCTTGTCAGCTCGACCTTGCCACCGATTTTCATTTGCTACGAGTTGCGGGAGTTAGCACTCCATTTACTACATTCCGCACTCGTTATGATTCTTATGAATGACTTATTATGTCATTCAATTTGTCCAGCGAATTTCATCCATTTTATAAATCGAGTATTCTATGAAAATTTCGATGAGACCATTCTTGTATTTATTGATTTTGGATGAAAACAACAATTTAAAAATTTTACAAATCTTTTCCATAAGATTTATTTATAACTATAGTTGGATTTTGTTCTTAAATGAGCAAAGAATATTCTTAAAACTTTTTAAGAGACATTTTTGTCATATGGAAGATGATTTTGTGATTGTATTGCCCATTTAGTGTTTCAAGAATTCTCGTCGGTGCGCTTGATCAACGTTATCGATAGGAATTTCCTAAACGCTTTGATGAGACAATCAGACACGGTATATTGACCTGTAAAATGTAAATTTTGCTAGAAAGATTTTTACATTGAGATAATTGTAATTTTGAAAGTTTTAGCTTTTTGGGAAAGAAGATTATTTAAAAGAACTCTTTTTCGATACTCTTATTCTTGTGATTCCCGAAGAGAACCAAGACTTTATCTTTTGCACCGATGCTTATCGTATTGGTTTGAATGTCGTTCTCTTGCAAAAGAAAACGTGCTATCACTTGTGCTTCTAAATCATTAAAGCCGACCGAGGCTAGGTAGGCCACTCATGATCTAGTGCTCGCGGCTGTTGTTTTCGCTTTTAGAGTTTGGCATCATCATTTTGAGGGAGAAATTTGTTCTCCACCTCGATCATAAATCTTTGGAATATTTATTTTCTCATAAAGAACTTCATGTTGACTCGAGTTCCTGGCATCTTATGATCTTGATATTCTTTATACTCCCGGAAAGGGAAATCGTGTTGCCAATGCGCTTAGTCATAGGCAACAAGTGGTTGATTCTTTGATGATGTCTGAATGGAATTATCTTTTTTTTATTAATTTCATCGGAAATTTTGATATACTTCGTTTTATTGAGCTTTATCTCATTCCTTTTATGGGCTAGCGTCCGATGATCTTTTATGGTGTTTGGTTCAATTTGACGTACCGATTGTACTACGTCGTTGTTCCAAATTATTCGAGTTTCTAGTTTCTCGGGCGTACCATTTATGTACTACGTCGTTGCACCGGCTTAATTTTCTATTATTCATGACGTTTTCTCATGTCTTTCTACTACGGAAATGCCTTAGGGATTCCGATTTTTATTCTTGAGCCCGGTATTATTGAAGGAAGTGAAGTTTTACCAGATTTGACTTACGATTTATATTCTATTCGCACCATTGCTTCAGAGGTTGAGTGCCTTCGAAATAAAGTTGTTCTTATTGTGAAAGTTCAATGGTTCTCGGATCCTAAGGATTGCTCTTGAGAATCCTGAGAATTCACCGAGCGAACTCGTCCGGGTTTACTCTTTCGTGCTCTTTATGGTGAATATCTTATTTTTAATTTTATTTTGTGATTGACATGCTTCTATGGTTGTTACTCTTTATTTTCTTCTTAAGTATTGCGAGTACACAATTTCTTTAAGGAGGGGAGTCTGTAACAACCCGCATATTTATCGATTGTATATTTAAATATTTTATTTAAATATTTCATCGTTCGTCGGATCTTAGTCCGAAAAACTACTTTTTAGCAAACAGTCGAATTGGGACTCGAGACCCCTTCCATTGAGTTCAAAATGCTGTTTGCAACCTTTTTGAGTATAAATATTGATATGTTTGGAGATAGATAAAAATTTGACCTTTTTCACTTTGGGTTTGGGTTCAGCCCACTAGCCAACTTAATACCCCAAACTGAACCACTTCTCTTCATTCATTCCCTCTTCCTTATCTTTTCAGTTCTAAAGAGAATAATGGGGGAAAAGAAAAGGAATTAAAATCCTAAGCCCTAGTTTCCATTTGCAAATCAAGTTCTAGCTCCAAATTCAATGAGAAGCGTTGATTCAAGCTTCTTGTGTTAAGATTGAAGTGTGGTTGATCTTCCCTTGTCTTCAAGCTTCTCATTCATTGTTTTTGGGTTCAAAGGTGAGATTTTTATCTCACATCTATGACTATAATTATCTTTGGTTGTTAGGTATGAATTCCTAACACTTATTCATGTGCATTTGCTTTTGGTTTGGATTGAATTGGTGAATATTCCAATTTTTAGTGTTTTGGGTTCAAATCTTTAAAATCCTAACTTTGATGTTTTGATCATGTTTTGGTGATGCATCGAGGAGCATATAAGGCCGGGTTGCCTACTGGCATAAACCCTTAGAGCCAATGTTCGTCCGGTTGCATTTTGGAAGAGTTTGCTCTCCATTTGAATAGGCTGAAAAACAGCCCAGACATGGTTTAGTCGACCGAATTCTCTGTTTAGTCGACTGAACCTGAAAATAGAATGTTTCCAGGCATGATTCAGTCGAATGAATTCTCTGTTTAGTCGACTGAACCTGAAAACAGAATGTTTCCAGGCAGAATTCAGTCAACTGAAAATCTCTGTTTAGTCAACTGAATTTGCTGTTTAGTCAACTGAAAGCTCTGTTTAGTCAACTGAATTTTTTGTTTCAGCCCACTTTGCCTTTTGGGATTGAATTTCCAATTTGAATCGATTCGTGATGATCCTATTTGTTGTTATCATTTATTACGACTTTGATGACTCTTTTTTAGGGATTTTTGAATATCCATTTCGATAGATTCTTTATCGGTTTCTTTGGATTTGATTCACGTCTTCGTATGTGGATTTTTATGATTGATTGTTTCTACGATCTTTTTTATGGTTTGTCACTTTAAAATACGAAGGTTTCTATACTAGTAGTAAATATTCAAACTCTTTATCAAAGATTATTTAAACTCTATTTTCAATACCAAACTCGTTTGTAAAACTGTTTTCTAATTTACTAGTATATACAAACCTTTACCTCATTCGTATGAGAAATCTAATTAAACGGCTTAGTAAAACACGTGGTATGAAACGCTTGCGTTTACTTCATCGGTTAATTCTTGGACTCGTTCGATTGAATCTCTTGTGACAATTTTCGAGTGGAGATCTACAATTTGTTCGTAAATATTTAAGTTAAGCTAGTGGTTATGGGACATGAAGCTAAGCTCATATATTTACTAGGTTAGTGTAATTGACACTTCTTGATGATCATTTTATGGTTTAGACTAGCGATGTGCGATGTCTCTTTTACGGGCTAGCGCTCATAGGTCTTCGGACCGTTCGTGGAGCAATCAGCTCATAGGTCTTCGGACCGTTCGTGGAGCAATCGGCTCATAGGTCTTCGGACCGTTCATGGAGCAATCGGCTCATAGGTCTTCGGACCGCTCGTGGAGCAATCGGCTCATAGGTCTTCGGACCGTTCGTGGACCAATCGGCTCATAGGTCTTCGGACCGTTCGTGGAGCAATCGGCTCATAGGTCTTCGGACCGTTCATTGAGCAATCAGCTCATAGGTCTTCGGACCGTTCGTGGAGCAATCTGCTCATAGGTCTTTGGACCGTTCGTGGAGCAATCGACTCATAGGTCTTCGGACCGTTCGTGGAGCAATCAGCTCATAGGTCTTCAGACCGGTTGTTTGTGATAGGCCTTTCCCCCCTTTGTGTTTTCTGGATTTCTTGTTGTGATTTCTAGAATTTTTATTTCAACAATTTTCATGATTAGCATTGATATGTTTTATCAATATATTTGATATGGTGAATATGTGAAGGAATATGACATTCTTTTTAGCGTTTGAGATTTCTAGAGATATTGTGTGATTTTGTTGATATTTAATACATACTTTTCAAAGTATGGCGTATTTGTTATCATACCTTTGTTTTTGTCTTACCTCTTATCCTATCCCACTTTATCTGATATTTATAGCTAGACTGATCCGTTTATTATTTTCTTATTAAATAATACTTGGGTCAGACCGAGATGTTACAGGTGCTTCTTCTTGACTCCTTATCTGGGATCATCATCTGTTTTTTGGCTAACTACTTTAGATTAGTAGTTTTTGTTTGTTATACATTTGAGATATAGACTCCATGATGTATAAATAATCTTTTGTCTTGCACTTGTATCTATTTATTTGTGATATTGTGGATCTTGTTTGACCATTACTCTGATGTACACTTCTATGTGTTATATTCCTATCTATTTCCACCTTTGTGATATGAATATCTGTGACTGATTTGTGTTATGTTTATTTCTATATTTGTTTTCGAAGATTACATATAGCCACTATGTAGTAGCTTTGTGTTTGTGTCGGCATGTCGGATTTCCTATTGAGATGAAAAGTTATATTTTTATATGGCATATCGGTACTCACACAAAGCAATTAGACAGATGGTCGCTCCTCAACGGCCTTATTCTCCGTGCTAGTTGACGGCATTACTCCGTAGTGTCCTTGGCTAGCGTGGGTATAGAGGTGGGGCGTCACATGGAGGCTCAAAACTAACGGCTATAAATGTTGCAGTCATCTGTAGTTATTATCCTTGGCGACCAAAGATGGCGATATTAGATACATTCACATACAGAAACACAAGAATATGAAAAAAAATTAAATAGTAAACAAATTGCAAGTTCCATTTCAAAATATTCCAAATTGATTACACGGTGCCAGTTCGCAAACCACGTTCACATAATATATCATTATTACAAAATATGCCAAGAGCGACATATAAAGATGCCTCATTGGTTGATTAGAGTACACAAATAGGCAAGAAAGCAAACTTGCCTTTACAAACAAAACACATGGTGGAAATAAAAGAACTCCAATTGCAAGTTTTCCTCATGCCCGTCCTCGGAACCTTTAGTCGTCTAAAATAACACCTGGAATCCTTAACTCTCAATCTACTCAAAATCAATTGAGTACCCGAGTGTTTAAGGGGAAAACAAAAACTTCAAGGTAGACATAAAGCCTGGTATGAATAATAATATACTATCTCAAACCATTTAGATATCTAGTGAGGCCATGCCACTTAGCGGAATGGGTTTTCTCTTCTTTAGTATCCTAAAACATTTATAAAACCATATACTATGCTCTTACATCCACAATGGTTAAAAACATAATATTTCAATTTGGAAAACCAGTATTTACAAATAAGTCCCTCTCTTGAAATAATTTATTTTCCCAAGTAAATCAATTGGGAAAAATCCCCAAAAGTTATAGAAATTCAATTTTTTCATATAGTCAAACATATTAAAATTTCAGATCCAATTTCTTCTTAAAATACTTGAAATAAATTTTAAACCCAATTAGACCATATTTTCCTTTAGCAATTCATAATAAATTTTCTATAGCTCGGAAAATTCTGAAAGTCAAAACCATCTCTAAAATCATGTTTTACTCAACATAAATTTTTTCCGTAGCATTATAAAATCATAAACTACCGATTTTACTCTAAAACCATGCTTTTCCATATGCAATTGATTTAAATTAAATCAAACTCAATATACTTCAAGCATATCATCATCTATAGCATCATAAAAATAAATTTAATCATAAATCGAAAAACATATAATTATAGAATAAAATATAGATGGTATGAAATTATTATTCACCTCAGATACGATAAGGAATTTGAGATTTGTTGTTGATTAATCCTTCCTAGATTTGATCCTTAGCTTTAGATTATAATCTTCCTCTTTTCCTCCTTGTTAACGGCCGACCCTTAGGGTTTTTGTATTTAATTTTGAGTTGAGAAAAATGAACATGAATGAACAATTAAAAATGGTCATAGCTGCGTAAAATGAAGAGATTATTTACTAATATGCCTATGTGCGAACTAATTAACTTTTAAACCAATTAAAGCCCATTTATTTAATTATTAAGCATGACCCTTTATTTAATTTATTCAAATCTCATTTCTCTTATCGTCATTATTCTATTTAATTTATCTAATTAAATTTCCTAAATTAAATATTCAAAAATTAGGGATATTATAAATTGTCATAGTACATGGACATCTCAAAATACAATCATATATACATGGACGACTACGACAAACAACTCAAAAAGAAACATATATACAAACACTGATACTGTAACAATATCATCACTAACCAGAACAAGACAATACAAGTCTGTCACAACCATGAACAACAATAACGTATACCACATAACGACAAAAGATAATAAATATGATACGAATATGATGTAACATCATCCTTTGCTGCTCCATCCTTAGTACATGCCTCATAGTAGATATGCACAAAAAGTAAACATCGTGTATACAACCTCAGTTAGACCCAAGGTTGTTATATATATAATAAACCATGAGTCATGCTAGAAACTAGCTGTGAGTGTAATGGTGCACATAACATAATAATATGTGTATCAGGTATGCGTGACATGTTTAAGAAATCAAAATTTCTCACACACTCTCTAAAACTATATCTGCCTACAACTTAGTGCACATACAGTGTCAATAACCCTTTAATGGCTCTAATTAATGTGAATCACAGTTGCAATTCTAATCAATCAAGAAATCACTCCTAGTTGCTTTTATGAGTTATAATCTTTATTATTATCAATCTAAGTTACTCATGAATGAGGTACGTAAATCACTATAAAATCCCACTCATCTTCGTTCTACCAGGCATTGCATCGAAGTCAAAATTACTACATCTTGTTTCATCTATATACCTATACCCCTCAACCGGTAGTTGGGGGTTCCCCACATGATATATTGGTTGCACCATCTATCTCATATCTGATCATTGTCATTGGCATGCCTCGTCGGGTTTCAAAAACCACGTCATTTCCACCATGTCATCGTCATCATAGCCCAAGTGCATGCTATCATGGTGTCTCCACGCAATATTTCATTTAGACTATTAGTGGCGGCATATGAGATCGTTACAATTCAGGGAGTGACATCGAATCAGTCTAGCTAGGATGTATACTAGCATGTCTAGTTGCTTACCCTGCACCGATCAATCATGATCAATTAATTATTCATTTATTAACAAACAAACCCACTATGATTTTTTTTTCCTAAAAAGTCATTTATTTACTCCAATGTCATTTAAGGGGTACATAACACATATTCATGTCATTAGCATCATCCAATTCATATATGCATCACTAGGGTTAATAATGAGTATCTGTAAAACTGTAACATCCCCTATCTTGAGGCCCGAAGCTAAGTGCTATAAATGCTGCAGTCATCCATAGTATTAACTTTCGGTGACAAAATATGGTAACATCAATGGTACCCATAATATCAGAAGCACATGAATGAGAAATAAAAATCAACATAGATTAAAACAACTATTCAGATTGCATTTCCTATCAATATTTCATATTATGATACATAATCCCAAAATGATTCCTAGGTTTTGATAAAATATAATTATTACAAATTTACACCAAGATCGACATATGAAAATGCCCCCTTGGATGATCAGAGTAATAAATACACATATCAGTCTTAATACATCACAATGGAAATAAAATTAAATAGCTCCTATATAGCTAGCTTTGCTTCTTGCACGTCACCGGAGGCTTACTCGTCCAACCTACCAAACTTGAAAAACCTTAACTCTTAATCTACTCAAATTAAATTTTGAGCACCCGAGAGTTTAAGGGGAAAACATAAACTTCAATTCAGACATAAAGCCTAGTGTTAATAATAATTTTACATCTTGGTTTACTAATATTAAGTGAGACCATGCAGCTTTGCGTAACTGGTTTCCCCTCATTAATATTCCTTTCTAAAACATATCCTTTTAATCTAAAGCCTGCAATCAAAGTAGTTAAAGAAACAACAACAATATCATATATATATATATATGTATATGTATATATAAATCAGGTAATCAATGGACTTTCTGTCCAAATAATATAGTTTTGTTTGGCTAACTATTAACCATTGACTGACTTGGGCCAACCAGACTCACACAATTATCTAACATCTATTGGACATACTACTGAGCTATCTGCTTTTGCTATCTTCTTCTAAGGTCAACTGAACCTAATAGTTTTCTAGGCTCACTAATAACATATCTTCTCCTAGTATTTTCCTTTCGCTGTGTAACATCACTTTAGTCTTACCCGTAACAAAGCACTACACACTAGAATTTTGGACTGATATTAGCTAGGGGCTTATTAGCTAAAGTATAGAGCGCGACCTTATACCTGTCCCATCTAGTATTCTAATAGCTGAGTCATTTACTTAGGGTTAACTAACCCATCAAATTTTCCTTGAAAACATTTCTTTCAATTTGATTTAACCCTTTAAATCATACTTAAACATGGAAAATATACTCTTTGCTTTACTCAAATATCTTTTCCATGTCATATACCTTTTACGCAAAATAATGTTGATGAGATATAATGGGATTATCTATCCCTCCAAAGTAAGTTAAAAACTATTTTTAACTTAAAAAATCTTAGTCCATGAAGCCAAGGTAAACTATTCAAAACCATTGCTTTAAACTTTAAACAATACCTTTCGAATCCATTGAATCCCCCTTTTCAAAAGAAGTTAACCACTATACCTTGAAATACTAGACCGAAAGGCCAAAACATATCTTTCGAAACCTTTTAAAAAATTAGACCTTTCGAAATCATTGAAAGTGTCCCTTCAAAAGCTTTATAAAACCTTAGACATCTTTTTTTTCAGAACACTTTAAACTTGCCTTTTGAAATCATTGGAAACCTTCCATTTAAAGACTCAAGTAAACCTTTCGAACACATTGGGGTACCTCCCCCTTTGAAACTTTCATCATATACCTTTAGAAAGCATTAAAATTCTTTACTTAAAAAAACATTTCAAAAGCATTACGTTCAAGTAAAAGTTTATGGAACATAGCTTTGAATCCTTTTAAAACCATTCCTTTCGAAACCTTTGGGTTTAACGTTCAATATAAATAAAGGTTCTTAAAGAACTAGGGCGAAAGCAACTCTTTCAAAAGCATTATTCCTAAGTAAAAGAAAGTGGATGGTTTTGAGAACCAACCCTTTCGATAGCATGGAGAAGCGGCTTACAAGTTTAAAGGCAAAGGTACCTTTTTGAAGGCATTGGTTCGAAAGGTAGAATGCAGCAGTAGGGGTTTCGACCCCTTCAGAAGCTTGTTTTAGAAACAAAAGGCGACAACCTCTATCGAAAGCCTTTTTCTAAAAAAAGGCGTATTTGATAATGATGAAAGATATTTCCTTCGAAAGCCTCATTTCGTAACCAAAATAGTTTTGAGTTTATAAAGACTACTTCTATCCCTTCGAAAGCATGTTTCGACTCTATTACTTTTGCCTATCTCCAGTCCACTACGTACTTAGGCATTGATACCACGTGCACTGGTTTTGACTAGGTTGGAGGTGGCAATATAGGGTCGAAAGGTGGTTGTCGAAAGTGGCGAAGCGACAATCTTTTACAAAAAACCTTTTAAAATAATATCTTTCCGACTAATTTGCCTTATTTGTCAACACATAATTGGTTTCCAATTATTTTTCGAAATATTTTCTAAAAGTGCTGCCGAATTCAGTGATTAACAATCAAAATCATTTAGCAAATTGCCCCTTCCCCTTTTATAAACATATAAATCTTTTAAGTCCCATACCTTAAATAAATTTATATCTTTAATAGACTACTTAGGAAAATTCTCCAAAAATTCCCATATATTACTTTTAATATGTTTTCTATAATATTTAAATTTCTGACCTAAAGCTAACATATATTAGCAGATATTAATTTTAAAACTAATCTACCCATTTTGTGTACTAGAAAATTAATAATAAATCCACAACAATTTAGAAAATTATGAAACTTGAAACCATCTCTAAAATAATATTTTTGACCTTATATAAAAATGCAAGCCACTTGGATGCCATTTAATAGGTTTTCCAAATTAATTCTTGTCATAAAATCTATATGAAATAGCACAAATCATCAACAAGCATATACATACATACATACATACATATATATCCATTAACAATCAAAACATGGCATTTTACTTTGCAAAATATATTCAAATCTAATCTAGAAACCGAAACAATAAAAGTGAGATGTAATCTATTACCCACCTTAGATTGTTGTTAAGGAGTTTGAGATTTGCTCTTGAATTGACTTGATTAAGCTTTCTTCTTTAGTTCTCGCTTATCTTCCTCTTATCTTCTTCTAATGGTGGGTAGCTAAACATAGGTTTAGTTTTGTTTTTGAATGTCGTAAATGAAAATAGAATGAGGGTTTAGGGCATAAGAATATATCTTAATGCTATTTTCCCTTATCATAATCCTCTTACTTACTTCATTTTAATTCACTTTGTTTCATTGATTAATTAGGCACCACTACCTTATATTATTCAAATCTCAAACACTTAATCATTTACATTATTTTATTTTATTTATTTAATTAAATGTCCTAATTAATGTTTTTCACAATTAGGGTCGTTACAGACTCCCTTCCCTAAAGATTTTCGTCCTCGAAATTACGATAAGGTACTCATAAATCAATCAAGAAGGTAAAATATACTATGAAATAAGTCTTGATAATTATCTCTATTCCTGCTCTCAGTTTCCCAAGTATAGTTTCTCTCGTCATCACCCCACTGAACTTTGACTATTTTGACTGTCATGTTCCTTAGTCTCTTCTCATCTCTTGTGACTATACGAACTGGCTTTCTAACTATAGTCAAAAAATTCAGTTCCACTACTAAGTCATCTAACACATTCGGTACTATAGCAGTCTCTATATCTCGAATACATTTCCACCAAATTATTCAGTAACTCTACTCTATATACGAGTTTCCAAATCCTTTCTATTATAGGAGATGGTCCAACAAATCTCGGTGCCAATTTTCCTTGCTTCTCGAATCTGATTACACCTTACATCGGTGACATCTTGATGAAAACATGATCTCCAACTGAGAACTCTAAGACTTTCCATCTCTTATCAACATAATTCTTCTGCCTAGACTTAGCTTCCTTCATTCTTGTTTGAATTAACTCAATCTTTTCTGCAGCTTCTGTAACCAAATTTGGACCAAGAACTAACCTATCCTCGGTCTCTAACCAACAAATGAGAGATTTGCATGGCCTTCCATACAAAGCTCCAAACGGTGCCATCCCTATACTAGTCTGATAGCTGTTGTTATACGAAAGGTCAACTAAGTGTAGATGGTCTTCTCATGATCCTCCAAAGTCTAGTACACAAGCTCATAATAAATCCTCTAAGACTTTGTTAACTCTCTTAGTCTCTACATCTGTTTGTGGATGGTAAGCGGTACTCATCTTGGGCATGGTACCCAAAATCTCTTATAGTCTTCCAGAACTCGCTAGTGAATGAGGAATCTCTGTCACTTACTATATTGCTAGGAATTCCATGCAGTCTAACCATATTTTTCATGAATAATTAGCTAAAACAGGTATCGTTGTGATTGACTTAGCAGGAATGAAATGGGCACTCTTGGTTAATCCATCCACTACAACTATAACGACCTAGAATTTCACTGCTTTGATTAGTGAATAATTAATTAATTAATTTTAAATATTCAATATATAGGTTTTATATTGAACATAAACTCATTCAAATTAATTAATGATGACTGTAAAATCAGTTTTAAATTTTTTTACCAAATTAAATTGTTCGTAGAAAAACAAAAAAAGCAATCGAAAAACGTTTTCCAAAATTTTGATCTTTCGACGCCGGAAAGTTATCGAGAACTTTGTTCATCTTTGTGCACTATATGTACATATATATAAGAGTTAATTAACTAAACAATAATACGCTTAGAAAAAATTATCTCATGTTAATTTGGATTAGTAAGTGATGTGACAAGACATAGTTTAAAAATAATAAACATTTTACATAAATATATATATATATATATATCAAGTATTTTCACATCTTAGATTAGTAATCATTAACCACAATTATCTCTTGTTACATCCTAGTTAAGTAAAAGTTAAACTTACACACACACACATATATAAAGTGACGTGACTAAACAAAATACTTATATATATATATATAAAGACAGTGATGTGACTAAATAACATAATTATATGTATATATATAAGAAAGTGATGTGACTAAACATAATTATATATATAAGAGTGATGTGATTAAACATAACTATATATATATATATATATTATAAAAGATTTGTGATGTGACTTGACAAAGTGATTAGGTGTGAAATCTTGCCTATTAATAGCCCATATGTTTCTCCATTTTTCCACCTCTTACCATCAACCTTTTCTTCTTCATTTTGAACTCAAATGGAGTTTTTCTTTTTGAAACCGTGTGAAATTTTCACGGCTACAACATTCTAGTTAACCACTTTTACAAATTTCTATCATAGTTATGCCAAAATACCAAATCTTTGCAAAGCAATTTTTCATCCAGAATTTCAGGTCTAAAAATTATTTTTCTTCTTTTGATCATAACTTCTTTAAAAAAATCGAAAATGAGTGATTCTTTTCTAAAATGATAGAGAATAGAAATTCCAATAACTTTCTCTTTGAGTGCTTTTTGAAATTCCGTGAGTAGGTAGCCCAAAAATCAGTTGCAAGATGACCTATTTTCGGGTTTATTATTGAGAATTCGATGTTTATCCGAAGTCGCTCCACCTTACCAAAACAAATCTCGCTACCTCTTCCCTTTAAGGCCGAGCCCACCTAATGCATTCAGGTTTAAAACTTCCTTGATTTTTCAAATCGTATCATATCCTTCATTGGTGATACCTTAATGAAAACCTTATCTCCAACTGAGAATTCTAAGCCCTTACACCACTTATCTGCGCAACTCTTCTGTTTTGACTGAGCTTCCTTCATCCTTCCTCAGGTTAGCTCAATCTTTTCTGATATCTCTGACTAAATCTGGGCCTAAGAC
Organism: Allium cepa; assembly: GCA_030765085.1. Classification (NCBI taxonomy): domain Eukaryota; kingdom Viridiplantae; phylum Streptophyta; class Magnoliopsida; order Asparagales; family Amaryllidaceae; genus Allium; species Allium cepa. The sequence goes on along the minus strand of CM060928.1, from coordinate 664,730,484 downwards.
TAGTCTGTCTCTAGTCTCCAACCAACATGTTGGTGATTTGCATGGTCTTCCATACAAAGCTTCAATGCCATTCCTATAATTGTTTGATAATTGTTATTATAGGAAAACTTAATCAAATGTAGGTGATCCTCTCAAAATCCACCAAAGTCTAATACACAAGCTCTTAGTAGATCCTAGAGTACTTTGTTGACTCTTTATGTCTGTCCATCTGTCTGAGGTTGATACGCAGTACTCATATTAAGCTTGGTACCCATCACTTCCTGTAGACGCTTCTGGAATTCACTAGCGAACAAAGCATCTCTGTCACTAGCTACACTACAAGGAACTCCATGCAGTCTAACTATGTTCTTCAGGAACAACTTCGCTAAAACATGTACTGTTTTGGTTGACTTAACTAGAATGAAATAGGAACTTTTGGTCAATCTATCCACTATAACCCATATACTTTCATTACCTCTATCTGACCTTGGCAACCTATCTATAAAATCCATGGATAACGAATACCATTTCCAAACTGGAATCTCTAAGTCTGAAGTAACCCACTCGGTTTTTGATATTCGACATTCACTTGTTGACAGTTTACACACTGCCTAACCCACAATCCAACATCCCTCTTCATGCCTTCTCAATCGCAGCTCCTCTTCATATCCTGATACATCTTAGTCCCTCCATAGTGAATTGTAAACTTGGACCAATGACATTCTCTAAGAACTACTTTCCTCATGTCCTCCACATTTGGAACACATAACCATCCCTTCTTTCTCAACCACCCTCTCTGGTCAAGGCTAAAATTCTTTAGATCATCGACCTCAGTTCCAACCTTAAGCCTTCTAATTCTCTCAGCCAATACTGGTTCCTCCTTTTGTTTAGAAGCAATTTTCTCAATCAATACTGGTCGAACTTCTAAACAAGACAACCAAGCAGAACTCTGACCAGAACCAGCAGTCGATCTTAACAGTACGTCAAAATTGAGTAAAGCTTCTAAATCCTTCCACTCCGCCAACATAGCTAACACCACATTCGAATGCTTTCCACTAAGATCATCTGCCACATTATTACCTTTTCCTGGTGTATACTCTATACCAAAATCGTAAGCAACAAAAAACTCCAGTCATCTCTGCTACCTCATATTCAACTCCTTTTGAGAGAATAAATATCATAAAGATGTATGATCCGTATACAACTCAAACCTCTTCCCTAAGAGATAATGTCTCCAAATCTTCAATATGAAGATCATAGCTGCCAACTCCAAATCATGAGTGAGATATCTAACTTAATGCGGTCTAAGCTTCCTAGATGCGTAGGTGATGACTTTACCTTTCTGCACCCAAACTACTCCTAATCCAGTTCCACATGCATCAGTATACACCACCAATCCTTGGTTTCCATCTGGAACTACTAACACGGGTGCATTGGTTAACAAATGTTTTAACTTAAGGAATGCTTCCTCATATTTGTCGGACCAAACAAATCTCACTTCCTTCTTGGTTAGGTTAGTTAAGGGTGCTTCTATAAGCGAGAAATCCTTAATGAATCTCCGGCAGTAGCTAGGAAGTACAAGAAAACTCCTAATCTCAATCACCGTCTCTGGTCTCTTCCAACTATTCATGGCTTCGATCTTATCTGGATCGACAGAAAATGCTTTCTCAAAAACCATGTGACTAAGAATTTTTTACCTTTTTCTTCCAGAAATGGTACTTGGTAAACTCTGCATTTAGCCGATTCTGCCTTAGCGTCCCAAGTATCACTCTGGGATGAACTTCATGCTCTCTCTCATCTCTAGAGTAGACAAAATGTCATCTATAAACACCAACACAAACTTATCCAACTACTCCTGGAAAACTCGGTTCATCAAATACACAAAGAAAGCAGGTGCATTCGTTAATCCAAATGGCATCACCAACCACTCATATGAACCATACCTAGTTTGAAGTGCTGTCAAAGGAATATTGTCCTCCACCACTCTTAACTGATGGAAACCTATCGCTGTGTCCAACTGGGAAAACGCTCCAGTTCCACTCAACTGATCAAACATATCAACTATTCTTGGCAAATGATACTTATTCTTAATTGTCGTTTCAGTTAACCTGCGATAGTCAATGCACATCCTTAACGACGCATCTGGTTTCTTTACGAACACCGTGGCCGCTCCACAAGCAAACTGCTTGGTCTAATAAAACTCCTTCCTTTTAGATCCACTAGTCGCACCTTCAGTTCCTTCATCTCAGTTGGTGTCATCCTACTAGGTGGCCTACTTACATGTTCATCTCTTGCCACAAGATCTATTCTAAACTCAATAGCTCTTTTCGAGAGTAGTCCAGTGACTGGCTCAAAGACATCTGCAAACTCTCTTGCTACTCGAACATGACATAACTCATTTCCTCCTTCCATAGCATTAAGGAAAGCACTAACACTCTATTCTGTACTGAGAATATTACTTAAATATGACTATAAGGGTGTCTCAATGATATTTCTCTATCCTAGCAAAATATTCTAGTCTCATACCTACCCAACCAATCCATACTCAAAATGATTCTGATATCTACGAAATCAATAACATACAAACTACATGCAAACTTATGACCTAATAAGTCAAGCTCTTACTAGTCACATCTAAACCCTAGAGTTGCATAACCTCCAATTGGATTCGCAATCCTTAAGGAAGTAACAAGATAGGTGGGTTTTAAGCATAATCTATCAACTAAACACCGAGATATAAATGAATGTGATATGTCGATATCAAAAAGTATTCTAACTAGAATACTCTGAATCAAAAGCGTACCTTCCATCACATTCTTTCCTCTGTCAGCTGCAGTAGGCCTAGCTGGTCCGATAGCAAAAAAAATTCCTTTGTCCTCCCTGACTGGCTCTAGACACTAATTCTTGTAATGCCCAACTTGATCACAGTTGAAGCACTTTACATTCTTCTTACTTGCTGCTTTCTTCCCATTTCCTGACCGACATTCATTAGCAAAGTGACCCTGCTTGTCGAAACTTATAACAAACTACCTCGGCTTCTTAGCAATATCTTCCTTCTAGGCTCCCTTCTTTTTAAAGAACTTACTCTTCTTCCCCTCGGAACCCTGAGTTTCCACTAACTTTTCTCTAGTAAACCCAACAAGTAACTCCTCATGGCGAATGGCCATCTTCACCATTGTATTACAAGGATCACAGACATGTCTCATGGTCATTCTAGCAAGCTCGGGCCTCAATCCTCGAATGAACTCCTCGTTCCTTTTGATGTCAGCATCTATAACAGCATATTCATATAAAGACAGCTCTTCAAACTTAGTAGCATACTCGACCACTGACATCTCTCCTTCCACTAAATCCATAAACTTCCTCATCAGCTCAGACTTAGCAAACTCAGATACAAACTTCTGCTCAAATATCATTTTAAAACTAGCCCAAGTTAACTGCTCATTCGAAACTTCAACAGTGACACTATTCCACCAATGTCGTGCTGACCTATGCAACTATCTAGAGGCCAACCTCCTCTTTTGCCCATCATTCAGGCCTAAATCAGTAAATATATGCTCACAATGCAACAATCAATTCTGAACCTCTATGGAACTTTCCTTTCCCAAGAATGGCTTCCCACCCAAACTATTGTAATCTCTACTCAGCATGCATACTTATTACCAACTGGAGCCACCAGATTTCCTCTTCCATTTCCTGCTTACATATCTTCTTTCTCATAATCTACATACGATCCTTAGTAAGACACACAAGAGCGGCCTAAGAGAGTGAGGAATACATACTTATATATAACTATGTATATCAAATACCAGTACATTACTATAGTGTTAACCCAAACCCTAGTCTTATTATTTGATTCATTAGACATGTTTGTAAATTCTTTTAGGTTTAAGTTTCTTTTAAATTTTCATAAACCTAGGCTTCGATACTAACTAGTAACATCCCACTACATGGAGACCCAAAACTAACGGCTACAGATGTTGCAGTCATCCATTGTTATTAATCCTCGATGACCAAATACGACGATAGTAGATACATTGATACATGGATACATAAGAATATGGAAAAAAATTAAACAACAAACAAATTCCACATTCCATTCAAAATATTATAAATTGATTACATAATCCTATTTTGCAGACAACGGTCAGATAACATATAATTATTACAAAATATGCCAAGAGTGAAATATGAAGATGCCCCCTTCTTTGATTAGAGTATATAAATAGGCAAGAAGGCAAATTTTAATTTACAAACAAAACATACAGCATAAATAAAAGAACTCTAATAATAAGCTTGACTCCTGCACGTCCTTGGAAGCTTTATTCGTCTAATGGAACACCTGGAAACCTTAACTCTCAACCTACTCAAAATCAATTGAGTATCCAAGAGTTTAAGGGGAAAACAAAAACTTTGAGTCAGACATAAAGCCTGGTATGAATAATAATTTCCCATCTCAAACCATTTAGATATCTAGTGAGACCATGCTACTTAGCGGAATAGGTTTTCCCCTCACTAGTATCCTAAAACATTTATAAAACCATATACTATGCTCCTGCATCCACAATGGTTAAAACATAGTATTTCAAAAACATTACGATGATATGCAAAACAAGTAAATCAAATATGGATTACCCATCTCCATTCATTTTGACTTTCACTTTTTAATTATAGTTTCTAAGATTATTATTAACCTAAGATTATTATTAACCTGTTAAATGTTTATGGACTATCTGACCAATATCATAGTTTTCATGGGATCACTAATAACCTATTGGTAACTACAATATCTTATCTCTTATCCTAATTTTCATAGGCTAACTAGGAACCTATCGACTAACTGTCAATATCTTAGTCCAGATATAGTTTTATGGGCTAAATACAAACCTACTGGCCCCTGCTGTGACGACCCTGAATTTTGAACATTTGAAATTAAAATATTTAATTGATTTTAAATATTTAGAAGTTAGTTTAACATGAATTTCAAATATTATTGTTTGATTGGCAATTTAATTTTTGAATTTAATAATGTGTAATTGGGTAAAATATTGAATCTTGATTTTTAAGCTGATTAAAAATAATTTGATGGCTTAGAAAATTTATATTGATAATAATGAAGATAATAGAAGCTTCAGGATAGAATTTGAAAGCAAATTGTTCAGTTTTGAATTTATATCGTTTAAATCGATATTTAAAAATAGCCTTCGGGGGCACAGTCTCGGAATTCAACGAAACCAATTCCATTGGATTCATAATAATGTATCGTTATCGAAGTTCAATTTTCGTAATGTTTGTAGTTGTCGTGTGATCGTACGATAAGAAAATGCGTTGAAAATTAAACCAAAATTTAATTTAATAACTGGGTTCAACAAGCTATCTTCTCCATACGATCGAATTTTGATTTGAAACCTTTTCCATTGCGCTCGAAATAGGGGATTAACATTATAAACGCCTGGCGGCACACCTCGATTGAATATCAAGATTTTAGGCTTCGTTTTCTAAACGATTTAAATTTAAAATTTAAATTTAAAAATTTAATATCGTTTCTTATGATAAATTATATACGTTTTCCCTCATCTAACATGTAGTGCATGTTTCAACACTTGGCATTTATTTTCAACACGCGTTTAATTTTAAAAATGAAAGGGAAAACTATCTCGTTTAAGAAAGAGAGGAAAAATAGAAGAAGACAACAAACGAAACATTTTCTTTCGTTCAAATAAAAAATGGCCGCACTTCCTCTTTCATTTCAAAATCAAATTCACGAAAATGGACGAACTAATTTTTTTTCATTCTTCCTTAAATCCTTTTTCATTCATTCGAAAGCAAATTAAGGTGATGAAAATGCGAAGTTCGGAAGGAATGAAGATCCTCTCGTTTGGAACGGCGAGAGGTAGGGGCGAATTGAGATAGCGATGATTGTTTTGGGGAAGCGGAGCTCGAGGAAGGCAATGCATTCACAGATGAATGGTGATGGGTCGCGTACGCTCGATTTGCGGTAGGAGGAACTCGTGTGTTCTGGGTAGTTCGATCGAATCATGGAAATATGGGTCCTGACCTATTGTTCGAGCTCGAGACGGTGAAGCAAAGGCATGCATTTACGTGTGCAACTGGAGGGGATTGGATCGCGATTGCTAGGGTTTCGTGCCAGGTCGTGTTCGTCCAACGTTCAGCAGTTGAGGCTAGTGTTCGATAACGCAGTAAGGTATATGATTTTTTTTCAAATTGAATTAAATAACACACCTATTTTATTTTATACAGGGAATCAGAATAAAGTATATGCAGTAAAGTATAAAACTATTTGTTATTTTCAATTTAAAAATTTGCATATGTAAAAAGAAAAAGTATTCTAGTGAGATTTAAATGTTTTGAATTGTAAAGACAGTTTAAAATTTAATTATTTGTTTAATTGAATGTAAAGAATCTTTGTCACTAAAAAAAATTTATTAAAGGAAATTTAGTTTAAAATCAATTTGTTAGTTAATTAAATTTATCAAATAGGAAGATTTAATTTGTTCGACTAATTCGAATAATAATAAATCCTATAATGTTTGTTACAAGGTTCAAAAATCGTGAAATCAAGCCGGAATGGAAAATGGATTGCAAAACAAAAGCTAAGGTGAGATCTTCTCACTCAAATTATAATAATTGAAAATTTCAGTTATTGATTGTTGAATTGTGATAGTTAAATTTAAATTGTTGATTGTGTGCTTGGATGATAAATTATTATCAGTTGTATTGCATTAGACCCTATGTGCCGCATAATAGTGGATGATATTATGTTAAACCCATATACCGCGATATTCCACCTCGAAGTGGAATTGGTATTATATATGTATTTGGAGTGATTTATTTCCCGCATTATATAGCGGATGAGATCCTATGCGCCGCATAATAACGGATGATATTATATAAATTCCATATACTGTGATATTCCATCTCGAAGTGGAATCGGTATTTAATTATTGTGCTAACATCTGTGGATGCAGGGAAACAGGTTGGAGGGATCCAACTAGATTCCTCAAAACATTTGAATTTGTTTCATATGCTGTTTGTTGATATACTTATAATTTGTGTGATTATATCATGATTGAAATCATTGAAGGCTATAGTTTAGCCAATATATTTTTGGTATCGTAGGATACCAGATATGAATAAAAATTGGATTTTTGAAATTTAAGTAAAATTTTTACAGTGAATTAAAGTTCGAGAATTTTATAAATTAAAAAGAATTTTAAAAGGATGAAGTTTTATTTTTGAAATCCTATTGAATAAATTCCAAATTATGGGAAAAGAATTTAGTAAATGGATTTTGAGTAATGTTGCTTAATAGTTGAGGAATTTATTTAAAATTCGAATTTTTAAATAGTTTGGAAGAGATAAAGAGATTTATTTTAAAGGAAAATAAATTTAGGAAATTGGTTTGAAAAAATTGATTTGGTGTTTGAAATGATTTTGGAAATCAATTTGAAAATTGATTTGGTGTTTGGAAATCAATTTGAAAATCAATTTGGGATTTGATTTGGTCTTTGAAAGTGGATATTTGGAAATCGATTTGAAAATCTTATATCAGTTGATAATTGGAAATCTAAATTCACAATGGGAATTTATAAAGGAAAGGGAATTTTGTTTTAAAAATAAACATTGAGTTATTTTTAAAAGTATGAAAGGAATTTGCAGATTTGGAATGTAAATTAAAATAAATCCAGAAGGATTGATTATTGATTTAAAATGATCCATTTTGAAAAGGAAGGTGTATATTCCCTAAAAAGCCGAGTATGTTTTTAAAATATCTTTTGAAATATAAATTAAACATTCAAGAGTTGGTTTTAAAAGAATATTTTGGAGAAATTAGTTTCTTAAGTTATTTTGTAAATCTTTAAAGTAAAGATTTATTTATTTAATTAATTATAGAAGGGATTATTTTAAAGATTAAAATTGATATTTGATTTAGAAAGTGGATATTTAAGTAGTTACACCCTATCTACTAATTTTGTTTAAAAAATTCGTTTGGAATTGAAGTTTTATATGAGATATTGGTATAAAGTTTTCATAGCTAATATTTAAAATAAGTGTTTTAAAATATTTGAACTCGGCAGTTTTTTAGTGGAATTAAAAAATATTTGGAAATTTATTCCACGTGAGGGAAATGAATTGAAATTTGTTTTCAAAAGATTGAAAAGTGAAAAGTGATTTGAAATTTGTTTTCAAATGGTTGAAGTGTTAAAAAATATATATCTTGCGAAGATATTTCGAAAATAAATAATTTCGAAAAATTATTTAAAATCTTAGTGATTGTTGTAAATATTGTTTGATAGTGATTATTGTAAATATTGATAGTTAAATAACCAACTATCAATATTGGCCTTTTGAATGGCATTTGAATTTCGATGCGACCGGGGGTCGGATTCCAAATGGATATTCGAAAACCACATCGAATCTTTGTGATTGTGATGGATCTTTTGTTTAAAAGATCAACGTGGAAATTGTTGCAATTTATTTGAAATCTGAATGTAACACTTATTTTTAAAATAAGCGCTTATTATTCGGATTAGCCGGGAGAGGACTTTGTGTCATAAAAACCCATACCGAATAATGATACGACGAAATGGGACTGCTTTTGAAGACGGTGTTGAAGACAAGGTATTTTCGAAAGAGAAAGGATTACATGTCGAGTGTCTCTCCATCAGGTTGCTTTGATATAGAGATTTTATCACCCTTTGTGATGGGGATTCTGGACGTGATTAGTGAATATCCGAATTTGCAAGGGCTTCTTTGGAAGTGCCTTCGGTTCCGTTCGATCCCGGAATGGACTTATATGGACGTGTGTCTGACGTTACACTTTGAGATGTAAAGCCGGTTTCTAATAAATGCATTTCTGTTGGTGGCGGAGAATTTATTCTCTTAGCTTAACACTCTTTTCTGAGATGTACGAGCTCAGAGGTTATGTAGTTGATGGTTACTAGTGATACATTCCCAATTTGGTAATGTGGTATACGAAGTGCTGGTGATCATTTGTCGATCGAAGCATGTCTTTGTGAAAAGTGTAGCTTTGTGGACGAGACTTCGTCGGACCTCACACCCCGAAAATGGTCAAAACAGAAAAAATGCGGCATGGTTATGAGGGTCGCACGCTTTAGGGTATGTCATTTCCTTCTAGAAAAGGGTGATATCATGGTATGGAGCCTAGATATTTAACCTATGTGGTTGCTGCAAATTTATTACACTTTGTGGTTGTTGCTTTTCCTCGGATAAAGGTCGCAAACGACCGGGGGATAGCATACTCGTGTAGTAGTTACCTAGTTACAGAGTTAACCCGATCTTGTGTTGGCATATAGCTGGTTAAGTTCTCAGGGGGTCTCTCCAGAGGCGTACCCGTGTGGCAGTAGGAAGTTCCTTAGCATGACCATTTGATGGAAATCCAATCTTCAATACGCGCCTTGTACGGTTTTAGTTATACAACCTGCCATTTACTTATGGTGGTTACCACTATTTAGATGGTAGCTATAGTAGGCATACAATAATGGTTGTATGCTGGCTAAGATTAATATTTTACTTTCGAAAGGTTTTCTGCACTATGCACTAATAATAATATCGAAAGAATTTTACGTATCAAGCATGTTTGACTATCATAACGAGAAATCTCCTCCAATTCTACGTTTACATTATGTATGTGGCGGGAGGCCTTATGGTAGTTTTATTTTCCAAAAGCACAACGGATTTATTTTTATTTCTTTGTGAAAATAATTGTTTTTAAGATCTCACACCAGTCCCATGACTGACCTGGAGTTTATTATTTCCTTTCTAAACTCTGGGTGCCCACAATTTTCCACACGGGAAGCCTAGAGCAAGGTTATCATTACTCTGGAGCGAAGTCAATCAAGAAGTATGCCGTGAAGATCTGGAGTTGAACCTGGATGGCGAGGCTTATCATCTATACTATGTATTATCCGCAGCGTTGGGATTACTATATGTTCAGTATTATTATGGATAAAATTCCTATTGTTGGATGGTGTCGTTGTAAACTCTGATGTTGTATTGTAATATCATTTATGGTTCTTAGTTTTAAAGATATTCATTTGTCTATTATATTTGTTCCGCTACGAAATGTGAGGTTCTGTTATTGTTTTCTGTTTCTTCTTCTATCTTCTTCTTCTTAAACCCTAACGGTTCGGTTTTCCGGCATTCGACTGTGCGGCATTTGATACAGTGGACGTATCGATGTTGACTTTCAAAAGTCGAAAAATTGGGTCGTTACAAAGTGGTATCAGAGCATTTGGTTATGCGACAACCTTGGCTCTGGTGGGGATTACTCATTATAGATAGAGTCAGTAGTACTCTAGAATGAGTTGAGTGTAATAATAGATATGAGCGCATATTTGTTAGTGAATATAAAATTATTTTATATTATGTTGATTTATCGGTTGATTGTTTATAGAATCTGGTCGGTGCAGTTTGGCCAACTGTATCGATAGGGGTTTCTAAACTCTTAAACAAGATAAACAGACGCAGTGCTGTTTTAAAATCGGGTAAATGAAATAATTTTACCCAAACTATTTTCGTATATAAAAGGAAATGATCTTTGTAAATTGTTATAGTATATGGTTGTTTGGTTGTTAGGAAATGACAATATTAAATTATTATCATTGAAATTGAATAAGAAATTGAAATCATAATCAAAAGTTGAGAAATAAAATCCATATACAAATGGGATTTGCAAATATAAATTATAAAAGTGATTTATAATTTGAAAGAGAATTCCAGAGAATTATTTATAAAAGTGATTTAAAATTTTGAAATTTTGATGAAAAGTATAAATCCCTTTTGAGTTTGAAAATGATTTTCAAAGTTTTGGAAAAATGTTTTGAAGGGATAAAAGCACTAAACTCTTTTCGGTCGCTGGAAAATAACTTCGGTGATGACTGCAGCATCATCGATGTTCATTTTCGAGTTTTTAGGAGAGGAATTGCTGCTAAATGGTTTTAAATGGGAGTTGTTTGCAAATTGGGTTTGGGTTTTGAAATTCAAAAGATAATTTGAATTGATTTTGAAATTGATTTTTAATCATTGGAAAGGACTCTAGAATCTGATAGAGATAGTTATGGATTACAACTTATTAAGGTGAAAAATAAAATTTTGAATGAATAAATAAATTTACAATTGCAAGTAAATGAAAATGAAACTTAATGTTGAAATTCATTTCAAATTTATAAGCAAGTAGAAAAAATAACATTAATAAGTGAAACTAATTAAAGGAATGACAAATTCAATATGGTTTGAAATGAATTCAATATGGTTTGAAATAAATTGAATTATATGGAATTGGAAATCCAGTTTAAATATAAGTAGATATAATCCAAAATGATCAATTGAAAATAAATTTTTTGGGAATGAACAAAAGAATAAAACTAGAATTGAAACTGAATATTGAAAACCAATTTGAATTGTGTGAAATAAAATGAAGTTGTAAAATTGGTTTGAAGTGAACTAAAGATAATAAAGGTGGAAATAAAAAAATTGTTGGAGATAAAATGAATTGCAATTTGTAATGAATTAGTAAATGGGGCTAATTTAAAATAGTGATATGAATCAGTTGTGAATAAAAGATAATTGATAAAATTCAATATTCAGAAGGTAAATTGAATCCAAATAGAAATGACATTGTGAATTGAATTCAACTGAAATTGATAATGTAAGATTGAATGAAAATGAATATATAACTTCAATAGTGAAGTAAAAATGGTATAAAAAGTAAGTATTCAACCTTTTATAATGCAATGTGCAAAATGATTTTTGAATGTAGAAACTGAATATGGTTGTTAAATAGCATACTGGTGATATAAAGAAAAATGGAATTGGGATTTTGATTTCAAGAATAAATTTGAATTGTTCGAAAAAGGTATGTATTTTAATTTTCTATATGAAATTTGATGATTTCCTTGTCTAGCTGCTTGGCTTTTCGTTTTTTTTTAAATCTGGGGGCCCGTTGTAGCGTTTTGTAGTCGTACCGAGCTAGCCGCGCAAGGGAGACGCTGGCGAAATTTTTTGAAAATTTAGGGAGTTAGAAATTTTTTGAGAAATTTGAAAATTTGAATCTAAATTTAAATTTGAATTGTTAAAGAAAACAATGTTGTTTGGAATCTATGAAAGATTTTGGAAAGCTAGTTGAAGTGATAATGGGACTCTAATTAAAAGATTTGTTTTGGCAAGTTGATAAAACTGTTTGGGTTTTGGAAAAAAAATTATAAACGGATTGAGGATCATTCTTCTTCACTAGTAATTTCGAGATGAAATTCATTTAAGGGGGGAAGGATGTGACGACTCTAAATTTTGAACATTTGAAATTTGAAATATTTAATTGATTTAAATATTTGGAAGTTAGTTTATCTTGAATTTCATATATTATTGTTTGATTGGCAATTTAATTTTTGAATTTAATAATGTGTAGTTACGTAAAATGTTGAATCTTGATTTTTAAGCTGGTTAAAAATAATTTGATGGCTTAGAAAATTTATATTGATAATACTGAAGATAATGGAAGCTTCAGAATTGAATTTGAAAGCAAATTGTTCGGTTTTGAATTTATATCGTTTAAATGGATATTTAAAAATAGCATTCCGAGGCACTGTCTCGGAATTCAACGAAACCAGTTCCGTTGGATCCGTAATAATGTATCGTTATCGGATTTCAATTTTGGTAATCTTTGGAGTTGTCGTGTGATCGTACGATAAGCAAACGCGTTAAAAATTAAATCGAAATTTAATTTAATATTTGATTTCAAAAGGCTATCTTCTCCATACGATCGAATTTTGACTTGAAACCTTTTCCATTGCAATCGAAATAGGGGAATAACATTATAAACGTCTGGCGGCACGCCTCATTGAATATCGAGTTTTTAGGCTTCATTTTCTGAACGATTTAAATTAAAAATAAAAAAATAAAAAATTAATATTGTTTCACAAGATAAATTATATACGTTTTCCGTCTTCTAACACGTAGTGCCTGTTTCAACACTTGGCATTTATTTTCAACACGCGTTCAATTTTAAAAATGAAAGTGAAAACTATCTCGTTTAAGAAAGAAAGTAAAAAAAGAAGAAGAAAACAAGCGAAACATTTTCTTTCGTTCAAATGAAAAATGGCCGCACTTCCTCTTTCATTTCAAAATCAAATTCGCGAAAATGGCTGAACTAATTTTTTTTCCGTTCTTCCTTAAATCCTTTTTCGTTCATTCGAAAGCAAATTAAGATGATGAAAATCACGAAGTTCGGAAGGATCGAAGATCGTCTCGTTTCGAACGGCGAGAGGTAGTGGAGAATCGAGATAGCAATGATTGTTTTGGGGAAGCGGAGCTCGAGGAAGGCGATGTGTTCGTAGATGAATGGTGATGGGTCGCGTACACTCAATTTGAGGTAGGGGGAACTCGTGTTCTGGGTAGTTCGATCGAATCATGGAAATATGGGCCGCGACCTATTGTTCGAGCTTGAGACGATGATGCAGAGGCATGCGTGTGCAACTGGAGGGGATTGGATCGCGATTTCTAGGATTTCGTGCCAGGTCATGTTCGTTTGTCGTTCAGCAGTCGAGGCTAGTGTTGATAAGGCAGTAAGGTATATGATTTTTTTTCAAATTGAATTAAATAACACACCTATTTTATTTTATAAAGGGAATCAGAATAAAGTATATACAGCAAAGTATAAACTGTTTGTTATTTTCAATTTAAAAATTTGCATATGTAAATAGAAAAAGTATTCCAGTGAGATTTAAATGTTTTGAATTGGTAAGAGATTTTAAAATTTAATTATTTGTTTAATTGAATCTAAAGAATCTTTGTCACTAAAAATAATTTATTAAAGGAAATTTAGTTTAAAATCATTTTGTTAGTTAATTAAATTTATCAAATAGGAAGATTTAATTTGTTCGACTAATTCGAATAATAATAAATCCTATAATGTTTGTTACAAGCTTCAAAAATCGTGAAATCAAGCCGGAATGGAAAATGGATTGCAAAACAATAGCTAAGGTGAGATCTTCTCACTCAAATTATAATAATTGAAAATTTCACTTATTGATTGATTGTTGAATTGTGATAGTTAAATTTAAATTGTTGATTGTATGCTTGGATGATAAATTATTATCAGTGGTATTGAATTAGACCCTATACGCCGCATAATAGCGGATGATATTATATTAAACTCATATACTGCGATATTCCACCTCGAAGTGGAATTGGTATTATTTATGTATATGGAGTGATTGATTTCCCGCATTATATAGCGGATGAGATCCTATGCGCCACATAATAGCGGATGATATTATATAAATCACATATACCGCGACATTCCACCTCAAAGTGGAATTTGTACTTAATTATTGTGCTAACATCTGTGGATGTAAGGAAACAGGTTGGAGGGGTCCAACTGGATTCCTCAAAACATTTAAATTTGTTTCATATGTTGTGTGTTGATATTGAAGGCTATAGTTTAGCCGAATATATTTTTGGTATCGTAGGATACTAGAAATGAATAAAAATTGGATTTTTGAAATTTAAGTAGAAAATCTATAGTAAATTAAATTTTGAGAATTTGATAAATTAAAAAGAATTTTAAAAGGATAAAGTTTTATTTTTGAAATCCTATTTAATAAATCCAAATTATGGGAAAAGATTTTAATAAATTGATTTTGAGTAATATTGCTTAATAGTTGAGGAATTTATTTAATTCAGATTTTTAAATAGTTTGGAAGAGATAAAGAGACTTATTTTAAAAGAAAATAAATTTAGTAAATTGATTTGAAAATTCTGATTTGGTGTTTGAAATGATTTTCGAGATCAATTAGAAAATTGATTTGGTGTTTGGAAATAAACTTGGAAATCAATTTGGGATTTGATTTGGTGTTTGAAAGTGAATATTTGGAAATCGATTTGAAAATCGTATATAAGTTGATAATTGGAAATCTAAATTCACAATGGGAATTTATAAAGGAAAGGGAATTTAAAAATAAAATAAACATTGAGTTATTTTTAAAAGTGCGGAAAGGAATTTACAGATTTGGAATGTGAATTAAAATAAATCCAAAAGGATTTATTAATTGATTTAAAATTATCCATTTTGAAAAGGAAGGTGTATTTTCCCTGAAAAACCGAGTATGTTTTTAAAATAGCTTTTGAAATATAAATTGAAAGTTCTAGAGTTGGTTTTAAAAAATATTTTGGAGAAATTAGTTTCTTAAGTTATCTTGTAAACCTTTAAAGTACAGATTTACTTATTTAATTAATTATAGAAGGGATTATTTTAAAGATTAAAATTGATATTTGATTTATAAAGACGATATTTAAGTAGTTATACCCTATCTACTGATTTTGTTTACAAAAATTAGTTTGGAATTGAAGTTTTATATGAGATATTGGTATAAAGTTTTCATAGCTAATATTTAAAATAAGTATTTTAAAATATTTGAACTCGGTAAATTTTCAGTGGAATTAAAAAAATATTTGGAATTTATTCCACGTGAGGGGAATGATTTGAAATTTGTTTTCAAAAGATTGAAAAGTGAAAAGTGATTTGAAATTTGTTTTCAAATGGTTGATGTATTAAAAAAATATCTTGCAAAGATATTTTGAAAATAAATAATTTGGGAAAATTATTTAAAATCTTAGCGATTATTGTAAATATTGTTTGATAGTGACTATTGTAAATATTGATTGATAGTTAAAAAACCGATTATCAATATTGGTCTTTTGAATCGCATTTGAATTTCAATGCGACCAGGGGTAGGATTCCAAATGGATATTCGAAAACCACATCGAATCTTTATGATTGTGATGGATCTTTTGTTTAAAAGATCAACGTGGAAATTTGTGATATCCCGGAAATTTGGGCAATATAAATTTAATAATCTATGTTATAAATTTAATTTGTTTTGATAATTTTAATAACAAATTTGGAATTTGATTTAATAATCATGTTATAATAAATATTTAAATTGAAAGATTTTTTCTTTTTAAATAAATAAATTGTTTTCTGTTTATAATATATATAATTGTATATATTGTAAATTGATAAATTTTGATTTTGAATTTAGTAAATGAATTAATTTTCTAGTTCTAATTTATATTTGATAAATTGGGAATTTGATTTAAATTTGACATTTAACTTTTCAACACAATTCAATAAATAATGTTATAGTTTATACTATAATAAATCTTATTTGTTTTAAATTTTATTTAGCTTAAATATATGAATTTAAAATTTGATAAATATGAAAGCTAAGTTTTATTTTACATTACTTGGAATTTATATATATAAGAATTTACAATGTAAATTACAAATGATCTTAGTTTGTTATAATCTCTTTTAACAAATTATTTGATATTGCTTAATTTGTTATTTTTAGATAAAAATCATAATACTTAAGTTCTTATGAACATAAATGGATTTTTATAGAAATAGGATTTGTTCTTTTAAAATTTTATAAGAGTTATATATGCATATGTATAACTTGATTATTAAAATTTGATTTGATAAATTAATTTAAAGTTTGAATTTAATGTTTTAAAGAATAAATACTTAAAAGTATTTGAATAGGCTTTTATTTATAAAATTTGTTTGTTTTGTTTTTCTATAAAGAAAAGGGATAAACTCATTTATATATACATAAGAAACAATGAATTAAGATATAAAGTTTTTAAAATTCAATTTAAATTAAAAATACTTAGATTATATGTGTAAGTTTCTTAAGATACAAATTGACATGTGTTTACCATATAGTAACTAAAGTGACAAATGTTAAAATGTGAACAAGTGGAATGTTTAAAATTTTCTTTTTCATTTTATTTCTAATAAAATCAAAATATACGTATACAAATACATTTCCTCCAACATCATTCTTCCTTTCCATTTTTTTTCTTCAAACTTAAGAACTTCAGCTGAAAATTCTGTAATCAACATTCAAACAAAAAAAATTTAATTACTTGATAAATCTACAATTCAAAAGCAAGATCTGCAAATTCCCTCTCAAAACAAATCTGAAACCGTCATCTTGTAACCAAAATAAATCAAAAGCGGTTTGAAGCTCTCTTCAAAAATCAGTAACCTAAAATCAATTTGCAATTTCTAAAACCTACATGCAACTTCAAAAGCTCAGCTAAGCCTGTAATTCTTTTCTGGAAACATGCATGCATCTGGAAAACACAAAGTACTACATCATTTCAAGTTTTAAAGTACTGAAGCAATCTGAAGTTCAAGTTTTCTAAAAGCAAGAGCAAGATGAAGTTTTAAAGCATCTGCAATTTTTAAATTTCAAAACTGAAGTTCAGAAAAATGCATAAGCATGTGCTCTGCTCCTAAACCAGGTGAGTAACATTTTATTGAATAAACTTAAGTATAATTAGTTGCTTATTTACTCTGGAAATAATTATGTTTGCATGCAATTTACTGATATATATAGATGAATGTTTGAAGTTGTGCAAGTGTTGTGTGATTATTTTTGCTGTGCATAAATTCCTAGGTTCAGGAATTTCTAAAATCTCCATTCCTCTTGATTTAATCTGTGTAAAGCTTTAAGATTCAATCAAAATGGTATTGTAATATGAGTTTAAAGTTTAAAATTTTATAATAAAAAAAAGTCTGTAGTGCTCTGAAATATAAATACAACAGAGCACATTGAATATAAGTAAGAATTTGATTTTCTAGATTCATTGATTAAAGTTGATAAACTGATTTCATTAACTATAACTTGAATTTTAAAACTAAAATTAGAAATTTTAGTTTGGAAATGGTTGAGCATTACTGTTTTATCCAGAAAACATGTTTTGGATTGAGTCTGTCAATTCAGGAAGATTGGATTGCCAGTATTGTTTCTGATAAGTAAGTGATGATCGAAGGTTAAAGGAAAATTGGAGAGAGGTGGATCTGAGTATTTAGGCAGTGGTGATTTGGGTTTAAAATTTCTAACCCTAGTTTTCTGTAACTCGATGAAATTGTGCAAATGCGACATCGAGAAGCGACCGAGTTATTTCAAACTCAAGGGGGAGATAAATAGGGTATGGAGTAAGTTGAGGGCGGAGGTGGTGTTTCACAAATGGCCGGAGTTTGGGGGTTGAGGTGTTTGCAGTCAACCCATTTTGTTCCTGTTCGGGTTCGAGTGCTTGATTTTGATTTAGGGCTTTTGTAGTTGTATTGAGGGTTGATTTGGTGTTTGGAGAGGGCCGTTGACTTGCGTAGGGGGTCGCGATGGATCGGAGATGGTCGCTGCGGTGGTGCAGGTGCACGATTTTTAATGGCGTATCAGTGTTTGGGGAGGATGGTTTTCCAGTGTTTGTCTCGGGTTGTCTTATATTTTGCTCGAAGTACTTGATCGTTGAACTCGAAGGAAATTGATGAGGTCTCGGGTTTTAGTTTTGTTACAGGGTGGATAAACCTGCTAGCACAGGTTTTGTATAACCTGATTTTTATTTGGGTTTAATTGATGTTAAGGTGAATGTGTACTCAAGTTAGTTTAGTTTAGCTCGGGTTAATTTGTTGGAGTTTGAAACTTGTCTTGTGTTCAAAATTTAAAACTAAATTTAATAAAATGGAAGTAGGAATTTAAAGTAAGTTTCAAATCTAACTTAAATTTTAGATTCAAGTTGAATTGAATCTTAAAATTGGAAATGATTAGGTATTTAAATTCAAATTTGCTTAAAAATAACTTTAAAAGAGTTTATTGTTTAAATGTTTTTAAAGAATTTGAATTTAAAATTTGAAATTGGAATATGAGTAATGTTTAAACAAAGTTTAAACTTGATTCATATTTGGATTTGAATCTTTGTTTCAAAATAAATTTAAGTTTATAAATTTAAGATTTTAAAACAAATTTGAATAATAATGGAAAATTTAAATGGTTTTAATTTAAAAAAAGAAATTTGTTTTAACTTTTATAAAATTTCTTTTATAATTAAGGTATTATTATCAATTAAGGGTTTTAGATTGAATTTAAACTTGTAAAGTTAAAATTTAATTTAATGTTTTGTATTTCATTTAATTCTTAGGATAATTAAATGAACAAGTAATTTATTTAAGTAAATAAATAAAATGGTAATTAAGGTTTAATCTTAAGGGTTTAGGATTAATTGTTCATTGAATAATTAACTTGTAATTAAGAATAATCAATTAAATAAATAGTTTTTAATTAATAATTAATAATTAATTAATCAAGTAAAAATGGATTAATTAAGTTTTAATTAACACTTAATTATTTAATTAATTGGGGATTAATTAATGGGTTATTTAATGATTAATGATTAATTAATTTGTAATCAATAATAATTAAAATAGGTTAATTACTTTGAAAAATATTAATGAGTTGTTAATAGTTAATGAAGATCATTAACTAAGGATTATTTAATAATTAATTAATGTGATTAATTTTAATTATTAATTAGATTAATTAATTTAAGGATAATCATTTGTGTAAATTGTTAAATATAATTACTTATGGAAGTAATTAAGGAATTAATTACTTATCGCAATTAATTGAGTTAATTTGATTAGTTTAAGTTAATTAATTCATTTTAATTAATTTAAATTAATTGTTTGATGATTTGTGAAGTATAATTACTTAATGTAATTAAATGAAGAGAAGTTACTTAGGAAAGTAATTAATGAGTAATTACTATATGTAATTAATTGAAGGTGATTTGTTGATAAAAGTAATTTGAGTATAATTACTCTGAAAATTAATCAAGGAATTAATTAGAGATAATTAATTAATGAGTAAATAATTTATTTGGTGAAGTAATTAAGGGTAGATAATTACTGAATGGAGTTAATCAAGGGTGATTAACAGTTATGATTTAAATAAAGATTAAATTACTTAATGTAATTAATCTAATTTGAAAATGTAATTAGAAGATCATTAATTTTTATAATTAATGATATAATTAAGATTTATTTATTAAGATTAATTAATCAATAATAAGTGATTAAAAGTAATTAATTTAGTTAATTAATTAAGGAAGTAATTAAAGGTTAATTACTATATTTGGTTAAATATAATTAATTTGAGAAATTAATTAGTGGATAATTACTTGAATTACTTAAAGGTTAATTAATCAAGGATGATTAATTAAAATGAATAATTGGATGATGATTAATTATTTGATTGATAATTAATTAATAATGATAAGCAAGGATGATATTGGTAAAGTAATTAATTTAATTTACTTTAAATTAATGGAATGGTGTAATTAATTTAATTCATTTTAAATTAATTATTTTGGTATGATTATAAATCATGGCTTATATTGTTGGATAGTGTTGTTTGCTTTGGATGGTTAGAATCTCAGATATGAGATAGATAATGTTGAGTGATTTGGATGCATTGGTTGCATGGTGATATTGATATAGATTATCTTTTTGAATAATGATAATATGGTTTATCTGATATGATGATAATGTTGATTACCTGTTGTGTATCTGTGACTTATCTATTTGTGTATATAGATAATTGAATTGTTTTAAACCTTTAAAACAACTTGGCCTTAAAAGACACGCTTTGGATTTCGATGAGACCGGGATCGGGTTTCCATATTTGGATATCCGAAAACCACATCGATTCCAACTAAACGTTAGGTCGTTAATCTAAGTGGAGCAAGTGAAGACTCGAGGTGTAAGAGCTATACGTCAGTATAACTCTATGGGTGATTCCGTAATGAGTTTGACGGAATATGTAACGACCCGATATTTTCAACCATTCGCATCCGCACATGTCGGACTTGAATTGCTCAAAATACCGCGTTGTAAATAAAATTTGGCAAATCTCAGAATATGCAGTAAATACATAATCACAGATCACAGACACAGAGTATTTAATAATGCAGCGGAATTTAAAAGAAATAGTAGTTCATGAAGCTACTATATAAAAATAAGATACATCAGAGTTAAACAAGATACAACAAAAGTAACAAGATACATCAGGTACAAATCAGAATACATCACTGAAATCACTGGATACAGAAAGCAAAATAGATGGCTGGATCTTCAAGGAAAGCTCCAACTCCGAAGGTGAATCTTGAATGCTAACTCACTCTATCTGACTCGAGCGTAAAGAAAAATACAAAACACTCGAGTCAGGACATAAATACTTATGAACTGTAAATAAACTCAAGTGAACAGTAACGAAAATGCATCAGTAACTTAAAGGATGCTTGGGATCGCCCATCCTTTAAGGATCCGTTAAACTATTTACTATATAGTAATATTGCGCTACTATAATAACGTCTACAGTAAAATAAACATACTTTTAAATAGCGTTCCGGTCTACCCATATCACCCTTCACACATAATAGTCCTAGTAGTCCATCCAATATCATGCCATCTCCACTCCGGGTGACTGTCAGAGGATACCACACGGGCTACGGGAGAAAAACAAACTCATAGTAAAGGCACGGTATGGTAGGTGACACGGCACACAAGGCAATGTCATGGTAGATATACCAATTACGCACACGGGCTGGTGGTAACGCAGCAGCCACATACGCCCACCTCGGAACACACTCCCAATCAAAATCGGAGGATGGCCATCTAATCAATCACCAGTAAGAGTATAGTATCGAAGGAATGTGTCCGACCAGAGGTGCTACCTCCTTTGGCCCGAGATCGCTCCTGTTTTAGCCACCTTATGCCAACCCACGGGAGTTGGGTCCACGTAATATACCTCAAGAACGTCGCCACCATCCTACTTCATTCTGGAATCTCCACCGCGTACACGGTTGTTAAAGTGGTTTTCGGAGTTGGCAGAGAGTATGACAACTTTCGATCCCGGTCTCTTTAACAACCAAACGTTATTATAATGCCATGGTCATTTCAAAATAGTTTATACTTCATAAGGATCAAATCATTTCATTTCAAAACTATATTCCTTTCAAAATAGTTTACACTTCGAAACCAAAACCATTTTATTTCAAAATTATATTCAAATCAAATAGTTTATCATTTCCATTTCAAACATATATTCACCTTTAAAAAGAGTTCATAATACTTTCAAAGTATAACTTTTCCGAAACCAAAATACTTGAAATCATTACGCTTTGAAAATCATAACATTCCAAAATCATTCATTTGAAATCAATCTTTTAATTCATTACACTTTACAAATTTATTCAATGAACCCAAAATTTCAAATTTCCAAATTTAATTCAATTCAAACCACCGGTTTCAATTCAGTTTAGTTTTCTAACAAAACATTTCAAATCTTACAAATTTCAAATATAGATTTGATCTACAAGATAAAAAAATCCAATTTAATATATTTCCAAACTTTAATATCCCACATTTCAAAACTAAACTTTATAATTCCGTATATTCATATCTCAAATCTAATTTCATTATTATGTAGTTTTGAAATATTCATTTCATAAATCCAATATTATTTAAATAAACTTACATTACAATTAAACCAAATATCTTTTCATACAAATATAAACTTCAATATTCCTTTATCAAATAAATCAAAATCAAATATCATTCCACATTCACATTCTTTACTAAAATAAAGATCAAATCATTTCCAATCATTTCAAAATCATTAAAATATTACATCCTTTCAAAACTTCATAATCAAATCATTATTTGAATTCAAATTCAAATATTCAAATTATAAATATCATTTAAAAATAAAATATTTCATTCATTTATTATTTCAAACATCATTACAAAATACATTTCAAAATTCCATTCAAAATTCATTTATCTCATTACATCTCATTCCGTTTAACACATAACCAAGTAAACTTTATTTAAATTCAAATTCAATTTAAATTCCTTAAAAATTCAAATTTAAATATTCAAAACTTCTAAAATTTCACAAATAATCCATTTCAAAAGTTAAATTATTTAACACTTTAAAATATAGCCCAAACAGTGTTAAAATCTATAACATTTCAAAACATTGTCAAATTATAGCAACAACAGCATTTATAAATTGCTATCGTAGCTTATATTTTCCAAAATGGTTTATTTCAAGAATAGCGACATTTATAAAATGTCGTAATAGATATTTAGTTATTTCAAACATTGTTATATTCAAAACAATAGCATAAAAATGCCGTCAAAAGACTAAAGCATTTTGAAAATGCTATAAAATTCCAGGTTTCATTTTAGCTTTTCAAAAATAATAATAAAACTCCAAATTTTTATTATTACAACTTAAAAATCATATTTCTAGACTTCAAAATTTCACATTTAAAATCATTTTAACATATGATTTAACACAATAAAATTTTAAGATCAAATATTCAATTTTGCAAACTCCATTCATTTATTAAGTCAAAATTCACTGTTTATTAATTTATAAATTTAATAAACTTAAAATTTTACTTCAAATATCATTTCAAAACTTTAAATTTAATTTCCATTATTTATTTACATCTTAAAATAAAATTTAAAGTCAAACGTCACATTTACTCCAAATTTACATACTTGAATTCACTTAAATTCACAATTTCAAGATTTAATATTTAACTTTCTTAAACCATAATATATATATTTTAAATCGAAATTTCATACTTTTGAAAATACATATTTAAAAAAAATCATTTAAAAATATACCACGGGGTCTGTATATAATTTTCTAACCTAAGTCAAGTGATACAGATATATATCATTTCAATCCGTAATTTACAAAGAAAACCAGGTTTTATCATTTCAAACCCGCAATCCCAAGCCAAATAAAATACAATAAAAATCGCTCAGGCCTATCATTTCAGCCCATAACGATTTTTCCCTATTCTAAAGTCCGTTCGGGTATGTATCATTTCAACCCATAGTGATTCTATTCTAACAGGGAACTTGCAGTGTGAATATATGCATAAACAATATAAACAATGCCAATGTCACAATATAATGTCATATATCAGATGTCAGATGATAATTAACAGTTTTAACATGGTAATAACATGGCATAGCATATCATAGGATCATCATTAACTTGCATAAACATTTTATATTACTAAACACTTGTCATCAATTCACTATTTCATAAGTATAAATGTCAGAGTGAGAAAGACTCACCTTTATCAAAGCTAGAGACAAACAACACACACAAGAGCGATTCCAAAGGTACGACAAGCACGATTTGATTTGAATAGATGGAGACCCTTGTAAACAACACAAAATATAACATACATAAGCACAAATATAGATATCGACATACAAATATAATCAACAACTTTAGTTTGCAGAACAGTTGCAAAACAAGATAGATGACCAAACCTTAGAAGTAAAAGACTTGCACACGACAACATAAGCTTGTCACATGATCAAATGATCTTGATCTCACCACACTAGGCTCTGGTTTGGGTCAGGTATGGCAACCATAAAGGTTAGGTTACAAGTGGATGAAGGTAGTGGAAGAGTTACAACATGAAGCATACATGGGTTCAAGGCAAATATGTGAAGTTTTTGGTGCATTTTGACTCGGCTATGACCACATATAGGCTCGGCCATGGGGTCTTCATGTAAGGTCAGATCTGGACAGTAGTGAAAAGGGCAGCCAGAGGTGAAGTAGATGATGGTGGTGGCGGCTAAGGGGTGGCCAAAGGCAACTATGAAGGCAGTAGTGGAGTATAGGCTTGGCTAGCATTGTTTTGGTGAAGTGCTTTGCAAATTTGAGGTGGTGGCTTCATCTAATGGTCATGGCTAGAGGTGGTGGTCAGAGGAGAGGGGGTTGGTGCTGCTGTAGATGGTGGAGAGGATGGTGGTCAGCAAGGAGAGAGGTGAGGCCAAGCAAACATGAAGAAGAGGAAGGCTAAATCAGTGAAGAAGAGGGGAAAATGTGAAAGAAAAGCCATTGTTTTTTTTTTTTTGTTTTTTTTTTTCATACATGGCCGTGATTTTTAGGGGGAATATGAGGAAGAGTTTTCACATGAAAAGGAAAATGGAATGTCAGCTGAAGAGTGGAGTTAAGGCAGCCAATTGAAGAGATGTTGGTTGAGAAATGAAAAGACAGAATACAAAAAGGCTTGAGCAAATAAAGAGTCACAAACCTTTCAAATTTCCACCATTTCTTTTTAAATTTTAAATACATGTAAAATATATATAAATACAGATAAAAACACGAAAATATTGTAAATAAACAAAAATAAATAAATAAATATTAATTAAATATAATTAAATTAAGAAAATAGCAAAGAAAATGTAAACTAGGCTTGAAAATTTGAAAATAATGAAATGAACTTTTGAAAAATTGTACGTACATGAAACATATTTATAAATAAAGATAAGAACATAAAAATAAAATGCATACATAAAAATGAATAAATAAATTTTAATTAAATATAATTTAAATAAAGATAATAACAGAAAAATGGAAACTAACCTTTAAAAATAGAAAATAAATTCAATGAGCTTTGGAAAAATTCAAACATCACTTTAAAAATATTTAAAAGGTAAAAATATATGTAACATAACATATAATAGAATTTAGAATAAGATATGACAAGTAAAAAAAAAATTTATTTAATTTAAAATAAACAATATTGTTAAATAAAACAATTTACACCCAATTTTGTAAAAAGCATAACTTCCACAATATTATTCGGATTTCAACGAAACGAAAAGCATTGTTCTTGAAATTTTATTTACTTTCATAACAAAAGGTAAAATTAAAATTTTAAAACTTTTAAAATTTAAATTTAAAAGTCAAAGTTTGACCAGATTGACCAAAATTCACTTTTCTGGAAATATTCAATATATGCATGATTGAAATTCTAATCCACATCAAAATCAACATTTATATTTCAATTAACAAAATATATTCATTTTAATAAATAAAATAAAGTTTTTAAATTAGGAATTTAAATTAAAAATAATTAAAATATACAATTACAATAATCAGAAAATATAGGGTTGTTACACTCTCCCCTACTCAAAACTTTTCGTCCCGGAAAAGGAATGAGGTACAGGAAAGCACAGAAAAAGATAGAATGAAATAGTATTAAGACAAGATGACAAGAAGATTAAAATTATACCTGATAACAATGTGGAGATGATCTTTCCAAGATCTTCCAGAGTTCAAGAACACAAGCATGAAAAAAATCTTTTAGAATCTGATTCACTCTTCCCGTTTGACCGACGGTCTGTGGATGGCGAGCAGTGCTTAGATTCAAAGATGAGTACCAAAGATTATTAAAGATTATAGAAAGATTTCTAAACAGACTGGTATATGCAATAGCCTCCCATTCTGTAGCAAGATAAGGGAAATTAGGACAACCAAAAGATAGTTTGAAAAACAAAATAAAATAATAAATTTGAAACCATAAAATTTCAACTTAAACTGAAAATTAATTTTACATAAGTCAAATAAATCTTAAGCATCTCTAATTTCATTATCTTATCATCCAATTATCTTAAATTAACAAATCCCTAAAATCATGTATTTGAAAAAGTCTTTTATTATACTCAAAATGTACCAAATAAAATTTAATTCTTCTTCATTTCTAATTAAAATTAAGTTTATTTCTCTCAATATATCTTATCACCCATGTTAAATATATTTATACTAATTATAACTACTTTAATTTATTCTCAGTTTCTTTAACATCATTTTATATTGTAAATTATTCCATTACCCTTTTCTTTATTAACCTCGTTAATCCCTTTTATAACTAAAATTTAAGTATATAACATTTATAATAACCACTCAAATTTTATTTATAAAATCTTTTTTTTATATTGTACATTATCCAATTACATATTCAACGTCTGAAAATTAAGGTAAGTTATATTGGAATGAAATTGTGTATTATACAAATAAAACTTTCTAATTTAAATTATTTCAAGCTTGAATATTTATCCAAATCTTGAAATTATACTTAGAAATTATCTTTGAAGATAAAATTTAGGAATTAAATTTCCGATAAATTCCAAACTATTTAGAGATAAATAAATGCTCATATACTATATATATATGTCCATTCAAATTCAAATCATATATCAGCATATGTTATAAATCCAGACTTATTTTAGAAATTAAAATCAACTAAATTTTCCCAAATCAAAACTGTAGCAAGACTACAGAATAGTCTCTTCACTTCGAAACTCGAAAATGATCGTCGATGATGCTGCAGTCATCACCGAAATTATTTTCCAGCGACAAAGAGAAGAGCACAAAATTTTGAACTTTAAAATTCTTTGGAAACAAATTTCTACTCGAAAATACATTAAATAGTACATTCTTTAAAACTTTAAACACAAGGTTTGGAAGCATTGGAAATTAAATTCCCAAATTCTTGTTTAAATTCATTTTAAATTTCCAAATAAATTTATAACCATGTTCATAGTTCAATTAGATATATAAAACAATAGAAAATGATATATAAAATCAAATATTATTTCTTAACAACCAATTCAAATAAAATCCAAATAAAGATATATAATAAAGGTACAAAATTTATTTCACAAAAATTTATTTCATTACTAAATTTTAAAAACATATTGTGTCAGTTTGCTCTGTTCAAGTGTTTTGGAAATCTTATCGATAGCGTTGATCAGACAAATCAATTAGAAACCCAAATCAACATCAACAACTCAAAAAACACAATATATAAAACATTTTAAATATTTGTTTACAAACACACTTCAAGAACGATTTGAAGATAAGTTGGAAACAAAGATGAGATGATTAAATAACAGAATAGGGAGTGGATGAGTTTATATAAATCGTGGGCAACCTTAACCAGGTCAACCGTGACTTAAAGAATAAGATCGATGTGGATTTCTTGGGTAAATCAACATTCGATCTCAAGGTGTAGAGTTTGAAATTATAAGAGATACTAGCATCTAAACCGAGGATATAGAATCTCTGGTGAATCGATGTTGTTGTAAAGGAGTTTCCCCCTTTACAAATAAATTTGAGGTTGGCGAGACTGCCGACTCATTATAAAGATCATTCAAAGTGGATTCATAGGATACTCCAGAATCAAATGAAGATGAATAGTAAGGGACACGTAATGGATTTTGAAACCGCAGGGAACGTTCCAAAATCAAAGGAATCGAGTCAAAAGGAATGGATTCAAACTCGAATGGAAGTGATTCTGCAAATTCATTTACTCTATATGCTGAGTTTTGCCTAGAGCTACCAAAGCTCTGATACCAACTGTAATGACCCGATATTTTCAACCATTCGCATCCGCACATGTCGGACTTGAATTGCTCAAAATACCGCGTTGTAAATAAAATTTGATAAATCTCAGAATATACAGTAAATACATAATCACAGATCACAGACACAGAGTATTTAATAATGCAGCGGAATTTAAAAGAAATAGTAGTTCATGAAGCTACTATATAAAAATAAGATACATCAGAGTTAAACAAGATACAACAAAAGTAACAAGATACATCAGGTACAAATCAGAATACATCACTGAAATCACTGGATACAGAAAGCAAAATAGATGGCTGGATCTTCAAGGAAAGCTCCAACTCCGAAGGTGAATCTTGAATGCTAACTCACTCTATCTGACTCGAGCGTAAAGAAAAATACAAAACACTCGAGTCAGGACATAAATACTTATGAACTGTAAATAAACTCAAGTGAACAGTAACGAAAATGCATCAGTAACTTAAAGGATGCTTGGGATCGCCCATCCTTTAAGGATCCGTTAAACTATTTACTATGTAGTAATATTGCGCTACTATAATAACGTCTACAGTAAAATAAACACACTTTTAAATAGCGTTCCGGGCTACCCATATCACCCTTCACACATAATAGTCCCAGTAGTCCATCCAATATCATGCCATCTCCACTCCGGGTGACTGTCAGAGGATACCACACGGGCTACGGGAGAAAACCAAACTCGTAGTAAAGGCACGGTATGGTAGGTGACACGGCACACAAGGCAATGCCAGGGTAGATATACCAATTACGCACACGGGCTGGTGGTAACGCAGCAGCCACATGCGCCCACCTCGGAACACACTCCCAATCAAAATCGGAGGATGGCCATCTAATCAATCACCAGTAAGAGTATAGCATCGAAGGAATGTGTCCGACCAGAGGTGCTACCTCCTTTGGCCCGAGATCGCTCCTGTTTTAGCCACCTTATGCCAACTCACGGGAGTTGGGTCCATGTAACGAAGCGGATTTTGTCCGGTCGAAAATCGACATCCATACTTACATCGTACTCGGATGCCGTAGATTCGAACGTTCAAATTCGATTCGCCGGAGCTTATAACACCATTAAGTAAACAACAAAGCGGAAGAAATAATGAATATCAATATACAACACCTCATACCACATCCCGATACAACAGATCATACAATAGATATCGATATACATCAGAGATATGATACAATAAAATAGCAGCTGGAAAGGAAATAGATAACACTAGCAGCGGAACAAATAACTCCAATATAATCTTCAAGAGAGAACTCCAACAGCAACTCGAACCAACAACACGATGGATTAAGGCAAGCAAGTCTCGTCCATATCCAAAGACTGAACTAGCTCCAGATGATCAACTGAACCTAACTATCTGAAAAACCCAACTCTAGACTGCTCGTGTGGAAAATAGTGAGCACCCAGAGTTTAGGAAAGGAACAATAAACTCCGAGTCAGTCATGGGACTGGTGTGAGTAACAAAAACAGTTTATCTTTTAAATAAAACAAGAATTATAAAAGAAAATCCGATATGCTTTTTAGAAAATGAAACGACCATAAGACCTCCCGCCACACACACAATGCAAACGCAGAATTGGAGGAGATTTCTTCTTATGATAGTCAAACATGCTTAATACGTAGAAAATTCCTTGGATATTATCATTACAAGTGCACAGTGCAGAAAACATTTCGAAAGTAGAATATTAATCTTAGCCAGCATAGACATTCCGAACTATGCCTACTATAGCTACCATCCAAACAGTGGGGCGCCACCATAAGTGAATGGCAGGTAATACAACTAAAACCGTACAAGGCTCGTATTGTTTTGATTGGATTTTCCAACAAATGGTCAGGCTAAGGAACTTCCTATTGCCACATGGGATCGCCTCTGGTGGGACGTCCCGAGAACCTAATCGGATCTCTGCCAACACAAGGCCGGGTTACCTCTGTAACTAGGTAACTACTACTCGAGCAAGCCACTCCCCGGTCCTTTGGGACCTTTATCCGAGGCGCCTCTAAGCAACAACCACACAGTAAATGAGATTGGAGCTACCACATAGGTAAATATCTGGGCTCCATACCATGGTACCACCCTTTACCAGAAGGGAATGACACACCCTAAAGGGCGCGACCCTCATAAGCTTGCTGCATCTTTCCTGTTTTGACCATTTCCGGGGTGTGAGGTCCTGATGCAGGCTCGCCCACAAAGCTACGCTTTGGTACAAAGCCATGCTTTGGGTCAACAAATGATCAAAGTAATGATCATAAAGATAAATGATCAAACAAATGATCATATCACAAATGATCAAACAATGATCATCAACACACAGCAGCACTCAGCATGCCACACTACCAAATTGGGAGTATATTGCTGATAACCTTCAACTACATAACCTCTGAGCTCGTACGTCTCAGAGAAGGGTGTTAAGCTAAGAGAATAAATTCTCTGCCACCAACAGATATGTATTTGAAAGAAATCTGCTTTATATCTCAAAGTGTAGTGTCAGACATGTAACCATACAAGTCTGTTCCGGGTTCGAACAGAACCGAAGGCGCTTCCAAAGAAGCCCTTGAAATCCGGGTATTCACAATCCCGATTGGACTTCCCATCACTTAGGGAATCTCTATACCAGGAGCTACCCAGTGCAGAGACAATCGATAGGTTATCCTATCGTTCTCACAAATACCCGGTCTTCAACACCGGTCTTCAAATGCTATCCATAACGACGTATCACATATTCGGAATGGGTTATATGACACAAAGGTCCTCTCCCGGCTAAACCGAATAGTGAGCGCAATATTTAAAATATATGGATGTGGGATTTCAATTAAGTCATAACTTAATAATTCAAAACTTTCTTTCAAATGGTTTAAACAAATTACCATTTTCAAATCTTTTAAACAAAAGATTTATTTCAAAAACCTTCAATGGTTTAAACAATTTCCACACTTTAATCTTTTAAACAAAAGATTTAATTCACAAAGTTCACTCCATCCACAAAGATCCATTTATGGATTTCAAACAATTTTCATTTCAATTGAATTGACTCATTTAAAATCTTTAAATTAAAGATTTAACTTATAGCTTTCAAACCGTTTCCATAACTTGGAAAATCATTTTCATTTTTAACTTGGAATCCTTTTAACACAAATTGGACGTTCACTTCCTATATGAAAGTTTTATTATTTGAAAACAAATAGCTTTTGTTTTAGGAAAAATTCAATTTTATTTATACGAGTTAAAGCTTTGAATTTAAATTCAAATTTCCAAATCAATACCTTTAAAATAGTGTAACCCATATAAACTCATTTATAAGTTGAATACCCTTTCTAAACCGTAGTTTCCAAATCACAGAATTCAATTTCAAATATTGAATTCAAATTTAAATCAAATTATTTAAATTTCAAAACTTAATCAAGTTATTCCAAATAAATTTCATCTTTGAAATTCCATTTCAAAAGCTTTTCATTTTTAAACCAAATCTTATTTTCAAACCATTTGAATTTAAAATTCAAATTCAAAACTATTTCAAAATCTGTGACTTAATCAATTTCCTCGTGAAATCCATAATTGTGTGTGTATAAGTGTGGTCCAGGGTTTAACACAATAGTGCAACATCATCAAACATCACATATCAAATCACAGAAATATAATTGATAAGCGATATAAACTATACGCTTACCCTTTACCCACAGATCATAGATATATATATCACAAATAAATAAGTCGCACAGCTCAAATCAAAACAAAGCATCACATATCAGGGTATCAAACAATACAATCATCCAATAGAATGCAAACACCCATAAGAAGGATTAATTTAATTATCTGATTTATTTAATCAGATCCTTTACTTATGAATTTAATTACAAATCCTGGTTAATTAATTAATTACAACCCATGTTGATTAATTATTCTTTAATTATTTATTAATTGTCCTCTGATTATTTATCAACCTTGATTAATGAGTGAATCAATCTTTAATTAATACCTTTAATTTCTTATTAATATAGATTAATTATTCAATTATTGCCTGCCAATTACTAAATTAATCATTATCTCTTTTTAATTAATTCACTTGATTTTTTCTTAATTATCAATCACTGATTCATTAACTTAAAGTAGTTAATCCTTAATTCAGTATTCACTTAAGCGTTATCTAATTCTAACACTAATTACAATCTTAATATAATTATTCTTAACTACTTTCTAAATAATTGATTAATGTTAATTATTCGTCAACTAACATTTTTAAAGACATCTACAATTTGGAAATCAACAAAGATTATCAACTAACCTTTAATGGTAATTTATTTTCATTCGGCCTTAACTAAATTACCAGTTTAAAACAGTGAACAAGTGATAGTACAGTGTTAAGTACTACTTGAATTTATAAGCCTGAAGCTCATCTCCTAAACAAAACACAGAACTGCAGAAATCAAAAACCCGAGTTCTCCCCCATCAAGACGCGTATGCTACTTCGAGTCGCACATCAGCTTCACCGAGAACACACCCCATTCCCTCTCGCGTTCGTTCTTCTTCTTCCCCCTTTCTCTTTTTTTTTCTTCTTCTAAGTTTAAGTTTAAACTACTGTAAACAAACTCACACACACCCAGAGAAAAAACCCGAAGCCAAGCACTCTCTTCCCCGAGTCTGTACTCGAGTTCCTACCGCGAAGCCACCTGATACCCAAACCAACGCCGTGCACGTGCACGACGTGGCGCCGCCACTCCGGTCATCATCGAGGTCATCGGCAAGTCGAACGATCCACACAAACACGCAATTGAACTTCGATCCAACCCAAGGAACTCGAAATCAAAATATCACTATTTCGTCGAACTGAAGCTCGAATGTACCCAGCCAAATTTGCCTCGTCCTCCTTCCATCGTTCACCAGAAAATTCCCAACTTCGGCCACATCACGACAAACCCCTACGCTAACCTTGCGATCAATCTCGAGCGACTCGATGCATTAGAGGTGGTATACGCACCTCGTTTCCAGACCGTATACATGTCAAGTTTGAAACCCTACTTCGATCTCGTTCTACAAATTCACACAATACAAAAATTATTTCGCATTTTTCTCAAAATCATAGATGATCATACTATCTTCATACCCAATTTCAACCTTTATTAACTGATCATTAACCAGTAATTGATAAAAAATGCAATATTTGTTTACATTCAAATTGCTCTGAAATTACTAAGCTACAAATCTTAATTCTAGTTTTAAAAATCATATTTTTCAGTAGGAATTTAAACTATAAACTGGACTTATTATTTTACAACTATCAATTTATCAAATTATCATTTGATGCCTGCAAACAAAACTACAGCGATTATATTTTTACAACAAGGTTCAGTTCGCTTTTAGAAATCTAAATTTAAGTTAAACATCTTGTTTAGTTGAAAAGCTTAAAGCTTTATAATAATCTGTTGAGAACAAATAGTAATTTGAAGAAAATATACAACCTGTAATGATCATCAGAGATGTACAGAGCATCACATACATGTATTCAACTGAAGCATATATATATAATCCCGATTAACTATAACTTGAACTATTTTTAAATAACTTAAAGCAAAAAAAATTTCTGGTTTACTCACCTATAGTTTAACAGAGGGTAGTTCAGTTTCCAGATGAACACAGTTCCTAGCCTTCAGCTTTGAATTTCAACTCCAACCTTTGATGTTGTAGATGTTACATAATTTTTTTTTTGTATTAAATTCAAGTTGCAGTTTTGTTTTATATTTCTTTTTCTTTTTCTCAGGCTTTGCTTCATGAGTTACTAACTGAGCTAAAAATGGAATAACAAATGATGAATACATATATAACTTGAACAAGTTGCCTTCTTGCATAAGCTTAAACATAAAATAATATTTGCCTTATCTTCAATTGTACTAAGACCTGTAAATGACACAAGTATTTCGGCTGAGATATTTTGTTTCAGACAAAAATATGTGCTAATTACTATTTATGTCTCCTTTAAGTTAGCATAGATTAAATGCTTGCTGACACTACATATTAAGTACAATACACTTGCAGGCTTTTGTTTGTGCTTGTACTAATGTTTCATTTTAATTAACACTAATGAGTATTTGCTGTCATGAATGTATACAAAGATATTTGCAGTTTTGTTTTCTTATGCACTAATATGTTTACAAAGATGTTTACAGTTTTTATACATTTGACTTCAAACTTGAGTTAACATATAAATAACATGTTTGCTGAGCAGATTTTATTTCTTTTGTTTGAACATATTTATGCTAATATATAACAAAAATGTGTGCTGCAGGTTTTTTTTTTATTTTTAACTTTGACTGAGATTATGTTATTTTATTTCTTTGTCTTTGTTGCTTTACATAAGTACACGAGTTTGCATAATTTATATGCATATGTTCTGTAGTTTTATGCAGGTACCTAGTTTGTTTTATTTCTTGTTCTTGTTGGCTTTCAAACTCGGCTGGAAATGATATTGAGAAGATTTTTTGTTTGTTCTTGTTTTATAAGCTTTCATATGTATTTATTCTTATTATTTACTTTGCAGGTACATGTATATACTTACTTTTGCTTGGTGGCTGAAGATATACTTTGCATTTATTAGCTTGTACTTTATGTTTTCATGTTTATAGTTTATTTGTTTTAAATATTTTTCTTGCCTGCACACTCTTTGTTTGGTTTTTTTCTATTTTATTTTACTCAACGTACTTGTAATATATTTTTATCTTTTCTTAGGTTGACGATATTCTCTACTTACTTTGTTTTATTTATTTATGTTTGTTTTGTTTATTTGTTTTGTCTTTATCTTTGCATTTCTTTTGTTACTTTGTTTGTTTATATACTTTTTAATCTAATGAAGTTTCTTTTATTATTATATGTTAGATTTTTATTTAATATGTTTCTTACTTTATATTTTATAAAACTATATATATATATATATTCATTTTCAAAATATAGATGAATTTCTAGGTTTTTATTTTGTTGTTTAAATCTTATCTAATTTATTTACTTTATGGTTATCTTATGTATATTTTTAAAACCATTTATTGCAGATTTTATTTCAAATCCAATATATTTATATATATACGAAAATCAAATTTTGATTTATACAGAATTTATTCAAATTTGGGGAAACTCGCTTCCATTTATAATTAATTTCACAATTTTCTTATTCAAAAATTCATTTAATTATCAATTTAAATTAAATTATAATCTAGGGTCGTTACAAACTTCCCCCCTTAAAAAGAATTTTGTCCTCGAAATTCGCCAGAGAGAGATAGCGAAGATAGATGAAAGAGAAATATCTTTCCAGATCAACTAGAATATATTTATTCTGCATTTGGCTTACCAAATAAGAATATCAACAATACGAGAACAAACTCATACAATACTACACAAGATACTCGAGTCATTAAATCTACGAAATATGCAGAGCACTGGTTAGTTCGAAGGATAACCAACCATTCGTAAAATATTTCGGGACTCAAATTGTATTCACATATCTGTCTACTTTTGGGTATAATTTCAAAAATTTTAATTTAGAAACCAAAGTATATCTGTCAACCATAGCAACCAAAGCAAACAAAACAATCAATACATCCAAACAAACAATTTTGGCTTATTGGAGTTTATGTCCCATGCAAATATATCAAATCTTCTTCCTGTATTTACCAGGAACCATCGAAGAATTGAAAAGAGATGCTGACCAAAACAGATAGATTTAATCTTCTATAATTTTCAAATACTAGGAATGGACTCCAAATTCAAGTCGGAACATCTCAAAGTATATATAATTTGTCCCTCTTCGGACTTCGATCTACCCAAGAAATTACAATAGAATTTCGAATTTGGTTTTAACCGATATTGTTTTATCGATACAATTCAAATTTAGCTTCATATTCTATTAATCAATTTAACTCAACTTAAAATTTTCAATTTAAATTTTCAATTCCAAATTTCTAATTCATATTCATTAAGATTTAAATTGAAAAGCTGATAAGAAATTGATGAAGATACGAAGTAAGAATTTCCTACAACGATTCGTAGGGCCACCATCACACTGAAACTTCTTCTTGGAACTGCCAGGAAGCAATCAAAAGAATTTGGAAACGAATCAAAGAAGATCGATAGAGAAAAATTACTTCCACTATTGCAGGGCATTGACATAGTCGTATTTCCCTGTCCCCTATCTCGTTCTCTTCTCGCACTCATACTCACTATCGGTGGATAGTAAGAGAATTTACTGAGGCATTTGAACGGATATCTTAGGGATTACTCATTCTAGGGTTTACTTCACCCTATCTCTAATGAGCTACTTAATGTGTCATACTCCTGAGCTAAAGTTTCACCTTAGCTCTGATACCAAATTGTAACGAAGCGGATTTTGTCCGGTCGAAAATCGACATCCATACTTACATCGTACTCGAATGCCGTAGATTCGAACGTTCAAATTCGATTTGCCGGAGCTTATAACACCATTAAGTAAACAACAAAGCGGAAGAAATAATGAATATCAATATACAACACCTCATACCACATCCCGATACAACAGATGATACAATAGATATTGATATACATCAGAGATATGATACAATAAAATAGCAGCGGGAAAGGAAATAGATAACACTAGCAGCGGAACAAATAACTCCAATATAATCTTCAAGAGAGAACTCCAACAGCAACTCGAACCAACAACACGATGGATTAAGACAAGCAAGTCTCGTCCATATCCAAAGACTGAACTAGCTCCAGATGATCAACTGAACCTAACTATCTGAAAAACCCAACTCTAGACTGCTCGTGTGGAAAATAGTGAGCACCCAGAGTTTAGGAAAGGAACAATAAACTCCGAGTCAGTCATGGGACTGGTGTGAGTAACAAAAACAGTTTATCTTTTAAATAAAACAAGAATTATAAAAGAAAATCCGATATGCTTTTTAGAAAATGAAACTACCATAAGACCTCCCGCCACACACACAATGCAAACGCAGAATTGGAGGAGATTTCTCTTATGATAGTCAAACATGCTTAATACGTAGAAAATTCCTTGGATATTATCATTACAAGTGCACAGTGCAGAAAACATTTCGAAAGTAGAATATTAATCTTAGCCAGCATAGACATTCCGAACTATGCCTACTATAGCTACCATCCAAACAGTGGGGCGCCACCATAAGTGAATGGCAGGTAATACAACTAAAACCGTACAAGGCTCGTATTGTTTTGATTGGATTTTCCAACAAATGGTCAGGCTAAGGAACTTCCTACTGCCACATGGGATCGCCTCTGGTGGGACGTCCCGAGAACCTAACCGGATCTCTGCCAACACAAGGCCGGGTTACCTCTGTAACTAGGTAACTACTACTCGAGCAAGCCACTCCCCGGTCCTTTGGGACCTTTATCCGAGGCGCCTCTAAGCAACAACCACACAGTAAATGAGATTGGAGCTACCACATAGGTAAATATCTGGGCTCCATACCATGATACCACCCTTTACCAGAAGGGAATGACACACCCTAAAGGGCGCGACCCTCATAACCTTGCCGCATCTTTCCTGTTTTGACCATTTCCGGGGTGTGAGGTCCTGATGCAGGCTCGCCCACAAAGCTACGCTTTGGTACAAAGCCATGCTTTGGGTCAACAAATGATCAAAGTAATGATCACAAAGATAAATGATCAAACAAATGATCATATCACAAATGATCAAACAATGATCATCAACACACAGCAGCACTCAGCATGCCACACTACCAAATTGGGAGTATATTGCTGATAACCTTCAACTACATAACCTCTGAGCTCGTACGTCTCAGAGAAGGGTGTTAAGCTAAGAGAATAAATTCTCCGCCACCAACAGATATGTATTTGAAAGAAATCTGCTTTATATCTCAAAGTGTAGTGTCAGACATGTAACCATACAAGTCTGTTCCGGGTTCGAACAGAACCGAATGCGCTTCCAAAGAGCCCTTGAAATCTGGGTATTCACAATCCCGATTGGACTTCCCATCACTTAGGGAATCTCTATACCAGGAGCTACCCAGTGCAGAGACAATCGATAGGTTATCCTATCGTTCTCACAAATACCCGGTCTTCAACACCGGTCTTCAAATGCTATCCATAACGACGTATCACATATTCGGAATGGGTTATATGACACAAAGGTCCTCTCCCGGCTAAACCGAATAGTGAGCGCAATATTTAAAATATATGGATGTGGGATTTCAATTAAGTCATAACTTAATAATTCAAAACTTTCTTTCAAATGGTTTAAACAAATTACCATTTTCAAATCTTTTAAACAAAAGATTTATTTCAAAAACCTTCAATGGTTTAAACAATTTCCACACTTTAATCTTTTAAACAAAAGATTTAATTCACAAAGTTCACTCCATCCACAAAGATCCATTTATGGATTTCAAACAATTTTCATTTCAATTGAATTGACTCATTTAAAATCTTTAAATTAATGATTTAACTTATAGCTTTCAAACCGTTTCCATAACTTGGAAAATCATTTTCATTTTTAACTTGGAATCCTTTTAACACAAATTGGATGTTCGCTTCCTATATGAAAGTTCTATTATTTGAAAACAAATAGCTTTTGTTTTAGGAAAAATTCAATTTTATTTATATGAGTTAAAGCTTTGAATTTAAATTCAAATTTCCAAATCAATACCTTTAAAATAGTGTAACCCATATAAACTCATTTATAAGTTGAATACCCTTTCTAAACCGTAGTTTCCAAATCACAGAATTCAATTTCAAATATTGAATTCAAATTTAAATCAAATTATTTAAATTTCAAAACTTAATCAAGTTATTCCAAATAAATTTCATCTTTGAAATTCCATTTCAAAAGCTTTTCATTTTTAAACCAAATCTTATTTTCAAACCATTTGAATTTAAAATTCAAATTCAAAACTATTTCAAAATCTGTGACTTAATCAATTTCCTCGTGAAATCCATAATTGTGTGTGTATAAGTGTGGTCCAGGGTTTAACACAATAGTGCAACATCATCAAACATCACATATCAAATCACAGAAATATAATTGATAAGCGATATAAACTATACGCTTACCCTATACCCACAGATCATAGATATATATATCACAAATAAATAAGTCGCACAGCTCAAATCAAAACAAACATATCAGGGTATCAAACAATACAATCATCCAATAGAATGCAAACACCCATAAGTAGGATTAATTTAATTATCTGATTTATTTAATCAGATCCTTTACTTATGAATTTAATTACAAATCCTGGTTAATTAATTAATTACAACCCATGTTGATTAATTATTCTTTAATTATTTATTAATTGTCCTCTGATTATTTATCAACCTTGATTAATGAGTGAATCAATCTTTAATTAATACCTTTAATTCCTTATTAATATAGATTAATTATTCAATTATTGCCTGCCAATTACTAAATTAATCATTATCTCTTTTTAATTAATTCACTTGATTTTTTCTTAATTATCAATCACTGATTCATTAACTTAAAGTAGTTAATCCTTAATTCAGTATTCACTTAAGCGTTATCTAATTCTAACACTAATTACAATCTTAATATAATTATTCTTAACTACTTTCTAAATAATTGATTAATGTAATTATTCGTCAACTAACATTTTTAAAGACATCTACAATTTGGAAATCAACAAAGATTATCAACTAACCTTTAATGGTAATTTATTTTCATTCGGCCTTAACTAAATTACCAGTTTAAAACAGTGAACAAGTGATAGTACAGTGTTAAGTACTACTTGAATTTATAAGCCTGAAGCTCATCTCCTAAACAAAACACAGAACTGCAGAAATCAAAAACCCGAGTTCTCCCCCATCAAGACGCGTATGCTACTTCGAGTCGCACATCAGCTTCACCGAGAACACACCCCATTCCCTCTCGCGTTCGTTCTTCTTCTTCCCCCTTTCTCTCTTTTTTTTTCTTCTTCTAAGTTTAAGTTTAAACTACTGTGAACAAACTCACACACACCCAGAGAAAAAACCCGAAGCCAAGCACTCTCTTCCCCGAGTCTGTACTCGAGTTCCTACCGCGAAGCCACCTGATACCCAAACCAACGCCGTGCACATGCACGACGTGGCGCCGCCACTCCGGTCATCATCGAGGTCATCGGCAAGTCGAACGATCCACACAAACACGCAATTGAACTTCGATCCAACCCAAGGAACTCGAAATCAAAATATCACTATTTCGTCGAACTGAAGCTCGAATGTACCCAGCCAAATTTGCCTCGTCCTCCTTCCATCGTTCACCAGAAAATTCCCAACTTCGGCCACATCACGACAAACCCCTACGCTAACCTTGCGATCAATCTCGAGCGACTCAATGCATTAGAGGTGGTATACGCACCTCGTTTCCAGACCGTATACATGTCAAGTTTGAAACCCTACTTCGATCTCGTTCTACAAATTCACACAATACAAAAATTATTTCGCATTTTTCTCAAAATCATAGATGATCATACTATCTTCATACCCAATTTCAACCTTTATTAACTGATCATTAACCAGTAATTGATAAAAAATGCAATATTTGTTTACATTCAAATTGCTCTGAAATTACTAAGCTACAAATCTTAATTCTAGTTTTAAAAATCATATTTTTCAGTAGGAATTTAAACTATAAACTGGACTTATTATTTTACAACTATCAATTTATCAAATTATCATTTGATGCCTGCAAACAAAACTACAGCGATTATATTTTTACAACAAGGTTCAGTTCGCTTTTAGAAATCTAAATTTAAGTTAAACATCTTGTTTAGTTGAAAAGCTTAAAGCTTTATAATAATCTGTTGAGAACAAATAGTAATTTGAAGAAAATATACAACCTGTAATGATCATCAGAGATGTACAGAGCATCACATACATGTATTCAACTGAAGCATATATATATAATCCAGATTAACTATAACTTGAACTATTTTTAAATACCTTAAAGCAAAAAAAATTTCTTGTTTACTCACCTATAGTTTAACAGAGGGTAGTTCAGTTTCCAGATGAACACAGTTCCTAGC
This sequence comes from Allium cepa, assembly GCA_030765085.1. Taxonomy (NCBI): domain Eukaryota; kingdom Viridiplantae; phylum Streptophyta; class Magnoliopsida; order Asparagales; family Amaryllidaceae; genus Allium; species Allium cepa. The sequence goes on along the minus strand of CM060928.1, from coordinate 664,689,312 downwards.
CTTCAGCTTTGAATTTCAACTCCAACCTTTGATGTTGTAGATGTTACATAATTTTTTTTTTGTATTAAATTCAAGTTGCAGTTTTGTTTTATATTTCTTTTTCTTTTTCTCAGGCTTTGCTTCATGAGTTACTAACTGAGCTAAAAATGGAATAACAAATGATGAATACATATATAACTTGAACAAGTTGCCTTCTTGCATAAGCTTAAACATAAAATAATATTTGCCTTATCTTCAATTGTACTAAGACCTGTAAATGACACAAGTATTTCGGCTGAGATATTTTGTTTCAGACAAAAATATGTGCTAATTACTATTTATGTCTCCTTTAAGTTAGCATAGATTAAATGCTTGCTGACACTACATATTAAGTACAATACACTTGCAGGCTTTTGTTTGTGCTTGTACTAATGTTTCATTTTAATTAACACTAATGAGTATTTGCTGTCATGAATGTATACAAAGATATTTGCAGTTTTGTTTTCTTATGCACTAATATGTTTACAAAGATGTTTACAGTTTTTATACATTTGACTTCAAACTTGAGTTAACATATAAATAACATGTTTGCTGAGCAGATTTTATTTCTTTTGTTTGAACATATTTATGCTAATATATAACAAAAATGTGTGTTGCAGGTTTTGTTTTATTTTTAACTTTGACTGAGATTATGTTATTTTATTTCTTTGTCTTTGTTGCTTTACATAAGTACATGAGTTTGCATAATTTATATGCATATGTTCTGCAGTTTTATGCAGGTACCTAGTTTGTTTTATTTCTTGTTCTTGTTGGCTTTCAAACTCGGCTGGAAATGATATTGAGAAGATTTTTTGTTTGTTCTTGTTTTATAAGCTTTCATATGTATTTATTCTTATTATTTACTTTGCAGGTACATGTATATACTTACTTTTGCTTGGTGGCTGAAGATATACTTTGCATTTATTAGCTTGTACTTTATGTTTTCATGTTTATAGTTTATTTGTTTTAAATATTTTTCTTGCCTGCATACTCTTTGTTTGGTTTTTTTCTATTTTATTTTACTCAACGTACTTGTAATATATTTTTATCTTTTCTTAGGTTGACGATATTCTCTACTTACTTTGTTTTATTTATTTATGTTTGTTTTGTTTATTTGTTTTGTCTTTATCTTTGCATTTCTATTGTTACTTTGTTTGTTTATATACTTTTTAATCTAATGAAGTTTCTTTTATTATTATATGTTAGATTTTTATTTAATATGTTTCTTACTTTATGTTTTATAAAACTATATATATATTCATTTTCAAAATATAGATGAATTTCTAGGTTTTTATTTTGTTGTTTAAATCTTATCTAATTTATTTACTTTATGGTTATCTTATGTATATTTTTAAAACCATTTATTGCAGATTTTATTTCAAATCCAATATATTTATATATATACAAAAATCAAATTTTGATTTATACAGAATTTATTCAAATTTGGGGAAACTCGCTTCCATTTATAATTAATTTCACAATTTTTTATTCAAAAATTCATTTAATTATCAATTTAAATTAAATTATAATCTAGGGTCGTTACAGTCCACGTAATATACCTCAAGAACGTCGCCACCATCCTACTTCATTCTGGAATCTCCACCGCGTACACGGTTATTAAAGTGGTTTTCGGAGTTGGAGAGAGTATGACAACTTTCGATCCCGGTATCTTTAACAACCAAACGTTATTATAACGCCATGGTCTTTTCAAAATAGTTTATACTTCATAAGGATCAAATCATTTCATTTCAAAACTATATTCCTTTCAAAATAGTTTACACTTCGAAACCAAAACCATTTTATTTCAAAATTATATTAAAATCAAATAGTTTATCATTTCCATTTCAAACATATATTCACCTCTAAAAAGAGTTCATAATACTTTCAAAGTATAACTTTTCCGAAACCAAAATACTTGAAATCATTACGCTTTGAAAATCATAGCATTCCGAAATCATTCATTTGAAATCAATCTTTTAATTCATTACACTTTACAAATTTATTCAATGAACCCAAAATTTCAAATTTCCAAATTTAATTCAATTCAAACCACCAGTTTCAATTCAGTTTAGTTTTCTAACAAAACATTTCAAATCTTACAAATTTCAAATATAGATTTGATCTACAAGATAAAAAAATCCAATTTAATATATTTCCAAACTTTAATATCCCACATTTCAAAACTACTCTTTATAATTCCGTATATTCATATCTCAAATCTAATTTCATTATTATGTAGTTTTGAAATATTCATTTCATAAATTCAATATTATTTAAATAAACTTACATTACAATTAAACCAAATATCTTTTCATACAAATATAAACTTCAATATTCCTTTATCAAATAAATCAAAATCAAATATCATTCCACATTCACATTCTTTACTAAAATAAAGATCAAATCATTTCCAATCATTTCAAAATCATTAAAATATTACATCCTTTCAAAACTTCATAATCAAATCATTATTTGAATTCAAATTCAAATATTCAAATTTTAAATATCATTTAAAAATCAAATATTTCATTCATTTATTATTTCAAACATCATTACAAAATACATTTCAAAATTCCATTCAAAATTCATTTATCTCATTACATCTCATTTCGTTTAACACATAACCAAGTAAACTTTATTTAAATTCAAATTCAATTTAAATTCCTTAAAAATTCAAATTTAAATATTCAAAACTTCTAAAATTTCACAAATAATCCATTTCAAAAGTTAAATTATTTAACACTTTAAAATATAGCCCAAACAGTGTTAAAATCTATAACATTTCAAAACATTGTCAAATTATAGCAACGACAGCATTTATAAATTGCTATCGTAGCTTATATTTTCCAAAATGGTTTATTTCAAGAATAGCGACATTTATAAAATGTCGTAATAGATATTTAGTTATTTCAAACATTGTTAGATTCAAAACAATAGCATAAAAATACCGTCAAAAGACTAAAGCATTTTGAAAATGCTATAAAATTCCAGGTTTCATTTTAGCTTTTCAAAAATAATAATAAAACTCCAAATTTTTATTATTACAACTTAAAAATCATATTTCTAGACTTCAAAATTTCACATTTAAAATCATTTTAACATATGATTTAACACAATAAAATTTTAAGATCAAATATTCAATTTTGCAAACTCCATTCATTTATTAAGTCAAAATTCACTGTTTATTAATTTATAAATTTATTAAACTTAAAATTTTACTTCAAATATCATTTCAAAACTTTAAATTTAATTTCCATTATTTATTTACATCTTAAAATAAAATTTAAAGTCAAACGTCACATTTACTCCAAATTTACATACTTGAATTCACTTAAATTCACAATTTCAAGATTTAATATTTAACTTTCTTAAAACCATAATATATATATTTTAAATCAAAATTTCATACTTTTGAAAATACATATTTAAAAAAAAATCATTTAAAAATATACCACGGGGTCTGTACATAATTTTCTAACCTAGGTCAAGTGATACGGATATATATCATTTCAATCCGTAATTTACAAAGAAAACCGGGTTTTATCATTTCAAACCCGCAATCCCAAGCCAAATAAAATACAATAAAAATCGCTCAGGCCTATCATTTCAGCCCATAACGATTTTTCCCTATTCTAAAGTCCGTTCGGGTATGTATCATTTCAACCCATAGTGATTCTATTCTAACAGGGAACTTGCAGTGTGAATATATGCATAAACAATATAAACAATGCCAATGTCACAATATAATGTCATATATCAGATGTCAGGTGATAATTAACAGTTTTAACATGGTAATAACATGGCATAGCATATCATATGATCATCATTAACTTGCATAAACATTTTATATTACTAAACACTTGTCATCAATTCACTATTTCATAAGTATAAATGTCAGAGTGAGAAAGACTCACCTTTATCAAAGCTAGAGACAAACAACACACACAAGAGCGATTCCAAAGGCACGACAAGCACGATTTGATTTGAATAGATGGAGACCCTTGTAAACAACACAAAATATAACATACATAAGTACAAATATAGATATCGACATACAAATATAATCAACAACTTTAGTTTGCAGAACAGTTGCAAAACAAGATAGATGACCAAACCTTAGAAGCAAAAGACTTGCACACGACAACATAAGCTTGTCACATGATCAAATGATCTTGATCTCACCACACTAGGCTCTGGTTTGGGTCAGGTATGGCAACCATAAAGGTTAGGTTACAAGTGGATGAAGGTAGTGGAAGAGTTACAACATGAAGCATACATGGGTTCAAGGCAAATATGTGAAGTTTTTGGTGCATTTTGACTCGGCTATGACCACATATAGGCTCGGCCATGGGGTCTTCATGTCAGGTCAGATCTGGACAGTAGTGAAAAGGGCAGCCAGAGGTGAAGTAGATGATGGTGGTGGCGGCTAAGGGGTGGCCAAAGGCAACTATGAAGGCAATAGTGGAGTATAGGCTTGACTAGCATTGTTTTGGTGAAGTGCTTTGCAAATTTGAGGTGGTGGCTTCATCTAATAGTCATGGCTAGAGGTGGTGGTCAGAGGAGAGGGGGTTGGTGCTGCTGTAGATGGTGAAGAGGATGGTGGTCAGCAAGGAGAGAGGTGAGGCCAAGCAAACATGAAGAAGAGGAAGGCTAAATCAGTGAAGAAGAGGGGAAAATGTGAAAGAAAAGCCATTGTTTTTTTGTTTTGTTTTTTTTTTCATACATGGCCGTGATTTTTAGGGGGAAGATGAGGAAGAGTTTTCACGTGAAAAGGAAAATGGAATGTCAGCTGAAGAGTGGAGTTAAGGCAGCCAATTGAAGAGATGTTGGTTGAGAAATGAAAAGACAGAATACAAAAAGGCTTGAGCAAATAAAGAGTCACAAACCTTTCAAATTTCCACCATTTCTTTTTAAATTTTAAATACATGTAAAATATATATAAATACAGATAAAAACACGAAAATATTGTAAATAAACAAAAATAAATAAATAAATATTAATTAAATATAATTAAATTAAGAAAATAGCAAAGAAAATGTAAACTAGGCTTGAAAATTTGAAAATAATGAAATGAACTTTTGAAAAATTGTATGTACATGAAACATATTTATAAATAAAGATAAAAACATAAAAATAAAATACGTACATAAAAATGAATAAATAAATTTTAATTAAATATAATTTAAATAAAGAAAATAACAGAAAAATGGAAACTAACCTTTAAAAATAGAAAATAAATTCAATGAGCTTTGGAAAAATTCAAACATCACTTTAAAAATATTTAAAAGGTAAAAATATATGTAACATAACATATAATAGAATTTAGAATAAGATATGACAAGAAAAAAAATATATTTATTTAATTTAAAATAAACAATATTGTTAAATAAAACAATTTACACCCAATTTTGTAAAAAGCATAACTTCCACAATATTATTCGGATTTCAACGAAACGGAAAGCATTGTTCTTGAAATTTTATTTACTTTCATAACAAAAAGTAAAATTAAAATTTTAAAACTTTTAAAATTTAAATTTAAAAGTCAAAGTTTGACCAGATTGACCAAAATTCACTTTTCTGGAAATATTCAATATATGCATGATTGAAATTCTAATCCACATCAAAATCAACATTTATATTTCAATTAACAAAATATATTCATTTAATAAATAAAATAAAGTTTTCAAATTAGGAATTTAAATTAAAAATAATTAAAATATACAATTACAATAATCAGAAAATATAGGGTTGTTACAGAATAGTACTTATAGATTCGAGATAGTTATTTAGAGTGCATGGGTTATCGTCGTTAACTCTGAGGGTGATTCCAAAATGAGTGTAACGAGAAAATGCCTTCGGTTTCGTTCAAACCTGGAACGAACTTGTATGGATTGAATGCTTTCAGAACATCGTCAGGTGGACGATGAGCATTCTAAGAGATGTGTCCTCTAAAGGTAATCGTAGCCTCAAACCTCATCAACCGGGAATGGCTAAAACAGGGGACGTGCAGCAAGGCTTCGTGGGTAGCTCCCACTGGAGAGGAAGATTTGTTGAGTCACAGGTTCTATGAAGGTTTTGATTTCTGACAAAGAAATAAAGGCGATCGACAAAACAAAGACATCATGGCTACATATGGTACTCTAGATTATAGGTTGATTATTTGATATTGTATTAGTGATAAACTTGTTAAAATCTATCCTCAAATAATCATGCATTTCAATATAATCAATATATATACATTTGAATAGCATTGCACATTCACTGTGCAAATTATCAGAGACCGGTCGACCGGTAGTAAAAGAGGCGGTCGACCGTTTCTGCATAATATGCACAATGAACGTGCACACATACACATAACGACTATATATTTGAAATCCTGTCTACTGGTCATTTTTTGACCTGTCGACCGTTTTTAAACAGAGAGCAACCTTTCCCAAAAGACACTTCTTTCTCCAATGGTTGCATCTCTTACCTTTCATCAATGATCATAACTATTAATGGCAACTGTTCACAAAGAGTTACAACTATTTTTTCTCTATATATACTCATCTAAATCATTGATTCAAATAACATAAAAACATATTCTTTTTACTCTAATTTCTGATCTTACTACTCCTGCATTCTAAAAGCTCTCAATTATTTTAATTGCTTATTGAATCATTGAAATTATTTCATATCTTTTGATTCAACAAGTAATATACTTTCCTTAATCTTCACAAAACATCATTCACATATTTTGAGGATAAGATTATAGGAAATTTGTACTACAAGTGAAAAAACTGTGTTAGCAAGAACACATACCGTCAACAAACAATTATATTCATCGTTGTTGAAGTCCTCGGTGTTGTAAGAAGCAAGTGTTAAAGTCCTCGGTGTTGTAAGAGGCAAGTGTTGAAGTCCTCAGTGTACTAGAGGCGTGAAATCCCATTCGTTTGCTCGGGTATTGTAAACCTGTTCCTCCAGGTGAAGCGAGGTAGTTAATAGTGAAAATCCAGATAGAAGTCTGGGACTGGACGTAGGACGGTGCTCCGAACCAGTATAAAAATCTCTGGTGTGATTTTTCTATTTTTATTTTACTTTGCTACTATCATCTATTTCCGCATTTATATTATATTCCATATTACACGATCCGTGTGTACTATATTAGCACGTGCACTTGCACACATATTTTTCATTTGGTATCAGAGCACGGCCATCATATAACCGTAACACAATTATTTGATATATTCTTGTAATATGGCAAATAACGCAAGTACTAGCACTCAAAACACCACTTACACGGAAGGTCAATCGACACAAAGACCTCCATTTTTCAATGGTCTTAACTATAGTTATTAGGCAACACGTATGTCATTCTTTATGCAATCAAATAGTTATGATGCTTGGAATGCAACTCAAAAAGAAATAGTGAATCCAACAACTGATTATTCAGAATGGACTGCGGCTGAGAAAACGGCAGCAGCAGTAAATGCAAGGGCAATAAATATGTTGTTTTGTGCATTAGACCAAAATGAATATAACCGTGTTAGTATCTGCACTACTGCATATCAAATTTGGCAAACGCTAAAAATCACTCATGAAGGTACTAACAAGGTTAAACAAGCCAAAATAGCCATGCTGAAAAATCAATTTCGAAATTTCGAAATGAAACCAAATGAGACAATCAATGATATGTATTCACGGTTTCAAACTATCCACCATGCACTTATTGGCTTAGGACAAAAGTATTCTGATTTTGATGTTGTTTCAACAATCCTACATTCTCTGACTAGTGAATGGGAAGGAAAAGTATTAGCAATTGAAGAAGCTAATGATCTTTCCGTCATGAAGCCAGATGAATTGATAGGAAATTTAATGTCCTATGAAGCAAATTTACAGGCTAGAAAAGAACAGAAAGAAGAAAAGAAAAATGTAGCATTTCATGCTGAGAAAGATGAAAATGAATCAGATTCTGAAGACGAAGATCTGGCATTGATAGCAAAAGGTTTCAAAAAATTTCTAAAACAGCGAAAAGCCAGTCATTATAACAGAAAGAAATCTGGATCGAATAAACCAACATCATCCTCTATAGAATGTTTCAACTGTCACAAAAGGGGGCACATGCAGAAGGATTGTCCAGAACAAAAGAAGAAGTCAGAAAATGACAAATTCAAATATAAGAAGGACAAGTCAAAGAAACGAGATTTCTCAGTAACATGGGATGATTCAGATTCATCTTCATCAGAAAGTGAAAGTGATTCGAAAAATGAACAAGCTAATATATGTTTCATGGCAACAGAAGATGAGGTACAAATTCCTACATTCGATGAAATGCTTGATATTAATGCTGAATTGATAGTCAAATATAAAGACATAAAAGGACAGCTAAAAGAAACCAAAGCAGATTTGAGTAGAGCAGAATTTGAATGAGATATGTTAAAAGACGAGAAGAAAATATTAGAAGAAGAACTTGAAAAATTTCAAGAATCATCATCTAATGTTGACTCTCAACTAGTTCTTTTGAGTCAAGAGATTGAAACTCAAAAAGAGAAAAATGATGCTCTCACTACTAAAAATCATGAGCTTGAGGCAAAGTCAAAATTTTGGATCTAGAAAAGGCTAGTTTACAAACTAAGTTAGAAAACATTACTCAAAATGTTTCTAACTTTAACAAAGGTCGATAAAATTTGACAAAAATCATTGAAAGATCACAATCTGTTTCGGATAAACAAGGTTTGGGATATAAGAAACAAGAAATCAAGAAACATCTTGGAAATAAAAGAAAGAAGAAAGTACAAAAGACTGAAGTTAAGAAAAATCTTAGTTTATTATATTCCAAACCAAAGCCAGTTGTGAAATTTCAAAAGAAAAATACAAAGACTATCAAAATATGGGTTCCTAAAACAAATAACAATTTGATTAGGAACAAATATATTCAAAATTTCATGAATACTGTGCATCATAATACTAATTATGTATATAAAGGGGATACCAGACCCGTATGGGTTTGGACTCCTAAGACCTAACTCTTAGGACCCCATAAAAAGTGGGTACCATGGACTTAATTATATTTTTTGCAGATCCCACTTAAGAAAAGAGGAAAGTGGATATTGGACAGTGGTTGCTCGAAGCATATGACTGGAGACAAGAGCTTAGTGACAAATATTACATACTCAGATGGTGGCTCGGTCACTTTTGGAGATAATTCAAAAGGCTATATCATCGGCAAAGGCGATGTGAGAAATTGCGGTACATCTAACTTACCTCTTATTACTAATGTCATGCTAGTTAGAATTTTAAAACACAATTTACTTAGTATTAGTCAATTATGTGACAAGGGTTTTATAATTTCCTTTTCGAATAATAAGTGTAGTATTTTAGATAAAGACCATAATTTAGTTTTCGAAGGTTATAGAGACAGAAATATATATATTCTGAATATGAATATAAATCATAATTCAGATATGTGTCTTGTGGCTAATGATAATGATCCATGGCTATGGCACAAATGCTTCTGTCATATAAACTTCAGAACTATTGACAAGCTAGCCAAAAACAATCTAGTTAGAGGACTACCCAAAATGAGTTTTAAAGTTAACAACATTTGTGATGCATGTCAATTAGGAAAATTGACCAAATCATCTTTTAAATCCAAGAAAGTCATATCAACATTACAACCACTTGAGTTACTACACATGGATTTATTTGGACCTACTAGGGTTCAGTCAATAAATCACAGTCGATATGTGCTTGTAATTGTTGATGATTTCTCTCGTTACACATGGACAATTTTCTTAAAAAATAAAAGTGACACTTTCGATCATTTCAAATCTTTCGTCAAAAGAATTCAAAAATCAAAAGGGATTAAAGTTAAAAATATAAGAAGTGATCATGGCGGAGAATTTGAAAATAATGAATTTGAACATTTTTGAACAAAGAAAGGTATATATCATAATTTTTCGTTTCCCAGAACTCCACAACAGAACGGAGTTGTAGAACGGAAGAACCGAACTTTACAAGAATGTGCAAGAACATTATTGAATGGAACCACCTTACCAAAACATTTCTGGGCAGAAGCCGTCGCAACTGCCTGTTATGTTTTAAATCGTGTGTCCATAAGACCTCTTACCAAGAATACTCCTTATGAATTAGTTAACAAAAGAAAGCCTAAAATCTCATACTTCAAAGTTTTTGGTTCCAAGTGTTTTATTTTAAATACGAAAGACCAGCTTGACAAATTCGATCCAAAAGCCGATGAAGGAATATTTGTCGGTTATTCGGAACGAAGTAAGGCCTATCGTATATTTAATAAACGAACCAAAACTATTGAAGAATCACTTCATGTCTCTTTTGATGAATTCTATCAGCATCCTCATACTATATCAGATGATGACGAATCAATAGTCACTGACAATACAATTATCTCGAATATTGATTATGACTCGGAAATAATTATTGAGAATATTCCTCAAATATGTGAGTTACAATCACCACAAAGGATATTAAGAGACCATCCGGCCCAAAATATAATCGGTGAAGTAACATCACATGTCAGAACAAGGAGTCAACTCAATCAAATGGGTCATGTCGCTTTTCTCTCAAATATCGAACCTAAGAATCCAAAAGAAGCTGCTACAGACGATTACTGGATCATTGCCATGCAGGAAGAACTAAATCAGTTCGAGCGCAATGACGTTTGGGAACTTGTTCCAAGACCAAATGATTAGTCAGTTATTGGTACTAAATGGGTCTATAAAAATAAGGCTGACGAACAAGGAAATATCACCAAAAATAAAGCAAGATTAGTAGCACAAGGGTATAATCAGGAAGAAGGTATCGATTGTGAAGAAACTTTTGCACCAGTTGCTCGACTAGAAGCTATTAGAATCCTATTATCTTTTGCTTGTCACCATAATTTCAAACTTTATCAGATGGATGTCAAAAGTGCTTTTCTCAATGGATTTATCAAAGAGAATGTCTATGTCGAACAACCTCCTTTGTTCGTACATGAAAAATATCCTGACCATGTGTTCAAACTTAAGAAAGCTCTGTATGGTTTAAAACAAGCACCTCGTGCTTGGTATGAACGATTACGTAGCTATCTTATTAACTCAAGATTTCAAATAGGCAAAGTCTATCAAACCTTGTTTATTAAACATTCTCAAAAGGATATTCTAGTTATCCAGATATATGTAGACGACATCATCTTTGGTTCAACAAACGATAAACTCTGCAAGGAATTTGCAAGTATTATGACCAAAGAGTTCAGAATGTCTCATATGGGAGAACTATCTTATTTTCTTGGACTTCAAATCAATCAACTTTCAAACGGTATTTTTATCAATCAAGAAAAATACTGTGGAAATCTTATCAAACGCTTCGAATTAGAAAATACATCTGGTAAACCAACTCCTATGAGTACAACTACACATCTTGAAAAAGATGAAAATGGTAAGAGTGTTGACCAGAAATTATATCGAAGTATGATTGGTTCTCTTCTTTATCTTACAGCAAGTCGTCCAGATATAATGATGAGTGTTTGTCTATGTGCACGCTTTCAAGCAGATCCAAAGGAATCACATCTACGAGCAGTGAAACGCATAATTCGTTATCTTAATAATACCAAAGATTTCGGCCTTTTTTATCCAAAAGAATGTCCATTTAAATTAGTATCATATAGTGATGCTGATTTTGGCGGATCGCGAACGGATAGAAAAAGTACAAGTGGTACGTGCCATTTTATTGGAAAATCACTTGTCTCTTGGTTTAGTAAGAAACAGAATTGTGTTTCACTATCAACATGTGAAGCTGAATATATATCAGCGGCTCTCGCTTGTACTCAAGTACTATATATGCAACAAACACTTCAAGATTTTGATATTCATTTATCAAATTCTATTATATATTGTGATAACACAAGTGCTATAAATCTCTCTAAGAATCCAGTGAATCACTCTAGAACCAAACACATTGATATCCGTCATCATTTCCTTCGAGATAATATTGAAAAAGGAAATATATGTCTTGAATATGTCCAAACTGACAATCAATTAGCGGACATTTTTACTAAGCCTCTGCTCGAATCTAGTTTTATTAGATTACGAAGAGAGCTTGGTTTAATTTCAAGAAAAGATCTTGACTAGTAATTACTAATGATCGTCTTTTCTTTTATATTTTTAACTATAGCTTTTGCTTAAGCTATTTTTTAACATTGAATATGAGCCTCTGCTTGCTTTCATGGTTAATTTTCTTTATTCATTTTCATCCACAGATTTTTTTACAAGGAAACTCTTTATAAGCTTGTAAAAATTTCTCTCCTTATTTCATCTTTCTTTATCTGAGCATAAGAATCTCTACATAATTCTCTATGGCTCACTTTTGTGATAAATGTGCTCAAGAATCACACATTTCCATTACAAGTTCTGAGTCAGAAGAGTATTATTCTCCCAAAACACCAAAACAAAAACCAAGATATCATCATCAATGCTCTCGTACTCCTGGTAGTACACCAACCTCAAAACGAGTGAAGAAGACGCTGTTTTGTTCTCCTCGTACCAAAGCACAGATCGACGAGATTCACCACTATCAGAAACATCAAATAGATCTTCAGAGACAGCTCCATTATGGGCAAAGCCAACTTTATCATGAGCAGCAGCGGACATCGGCACGTTTATCTGTTTTAGAGAAGGTGGCATCATTCTTCTGTAGTTCTAACAAGCATGACGTGCATGAACCAATGCCGTCTAGGCCATCAACATCTAAAAGTCCTTACTCTTGGGATCGGAATTATGAGAGGAATGAAAGTACTCAGAAAAACTGGAGTCCATGGTCAAAACGTATTGAAGATAATAAAAATTCTAATGACGAACCTACCACTTCTCATTAGATTTATATATAGTTGTTGTATCTTTCTCTCTCTATCACTCATGTAATAATGCTTGTGCTTTACAATAAGAGTGAAAATATAGCACGATATATTCAATTTTTTTTGCAAAATAGGCTATTACATAACCGGTCGACCCCCCATATTATAACCGGTCGACCGTTTGGCCTCTGTTTGAAAACGGTTGACCGTCCATAATCCATAGGTCGACCGGTACGCGTGATTTCAGTTTTTTATATATATCGTCCGTCCTTTTATTCCTCTGTCTTCCTCATTTTCTTACTTCCAGTAACTTTTTCACCAAAACCCTAAATCCACTCCCCAAAATTTCAAAGTTCTTATTCTCCAAATTCTCCAACAATGGCTCCTCCGCAAAAGAAATCCAAGAAAGGAACATCCTCCGAAACTTCATCTCTCAATATCTCCGCCAAGAAATGGCTTCAAAATCCGGAAGCTATCACAAGATGAAATCAAATGACTAACTACAAATTTCATCCGGGCTCTTACATCAAGTTTGATGATTTCACATCTTATGGAATCCGAAGGTTAGCAAATAACTCCAATATTTCTCCCTTAATCGATTTTTCAGAAAATAATGTGGAAATAAATCACTTGATGATTAAATTGTTCTATGCCAACATGAACCTAGACGAGTATAAACCTGATAATCCGAACGGAGTCATTTGGTATGTCGTTTGTGGCAAACAAATTTTTATCACTCATGATAGGATTGCCTCTATACTTGGTATACCAAATCGAGGCGATGAGTTTTCATCTAATTTCTGTGAAGTCTTCACTCGCAATAGCATCAACCATAAGTTCATAGAGGACAACAGTGATGGCACAAAATCTATTGGACTTTGCCTCACCGCTAGACTACTACATCGCGTCTTGATGCATTCTCTGTTTCCTAGATAGGAAATTACGATGCTGTATATAAAGAAAACTTCAAAGCTCTCTATGCTATTTATGGGGATATCCAAATCAATTGGGTTCATATGTTATTTGACGAGATTCTCAAGGTGAACAACTCTTCACGACCTCATTTTTTCTATAATGAATATATCATGCGTATTTTGCTAGCTTGTGGAGTAAAGCCTCATGACTCTGCCATCTCGAAACCAAAATGTATTGATTCCGTAACCATCAAACGCATGAAGCTTCCTCCTCCTTACCTTGAGATTATGCCGTTTGAACCATGGCAACAAAGAGATCCAACAAAACAAAAAGCCACTTCCTCTCGACCTCGTTCCGACGAAGTTAAAATGTTGAAATCAAAATCCACCACAAAAGAATCACTTGAAACTATTGCGCGTAATCAATTCTTGCTTGAATCAAGACTCAAGCGCATGGACACGAAAATTGATAAACGCTTCAACAAAGTCAAGTCATTCTTTGGTATTTTATGGGATGCTATTTCATGTAGCACATCCATCTCCGCTCAAGACCCAGGCAAACGTCCTGCTCCTCCTGCTTTTAATTGGTCAACATCAGAGGAGTCTGCTGGTACTAGCGGACATGGTCGTGGAGAATCATCTAGAGAGGACGAGGAAGAAGAAGAAGATGATGATGATGATGATGATGATGATGATGATGAGGAAGAAGATATTCAAGAAGAGACAGCTTCTGACTCATCCTATTTTTTTCTATCTCTATATTTTGGATTAGTAATTTAAAGCATCATTCGACACTTGTACTAAATAGTGTCGTTACTTTCATTCATACGATATTATGGTGTGTATGATACTTTGGTATGTTTGGATACTCTGGTATGTTTGGTGTGTATGATAATCCTATATTATGGTGTATGTTATATTATGTTATATTCTGGTTGATATACTCCTATATTATTCCATTATCTATTCCTTTTTGTCGATGACAAAAGGGGAGAAAGGTGCTAACAATTATTTGCAGGAATATAAATATATATAGAATACAAATAAAATCTCAAGGGGAGATCACATATTCAGGGGAAGATTCAGAACTTCAGATATATTGTCATCAATCAAAAAGGGGGAGAATGTTGAGTCACAGGTTCTATGAAGGTTTTGATTTCTGACAAAGAAATAAAGGCGATCGACAAAACAAAGACATCATGGCTACATATGGTACTCTAGATTATAGGTTGATTATTTGATATTGTATTAGCGATAAACTTGTTAAAATCTATCCTCAAATAATCATGCATTTCAATATAATCAATATATATACATTTGAATAGCATTGCACATTCACTGTGCAAATTATCAGAGACCGGTCGACCGGTAGTAAAAGAGGCGGTCGACCGTTTCTGCATAATATGCACAATGAACGTGCACACATACACATAACGACTATATATTTGAAATCCTGTCTACTGGTCATTTTTTGACCTGTCGACCGTTTTTAAACAGAGAGCAACCTTTCCCAAAAGACACTTCTTTCTCCAATGGTTGCATCTCTTACCTTTCATCAATGATCATAACTATTAATGGCAACTGCTCACAAAGAGTTACAACTATTTTTTCTCTATATATACTCATCTAAATCATTGATTCAAATAACATAAAAACATATTCTTTTTACTCTAATTTCTGATCTTACTACTCCTGCATTCTAAAAGCTCTCAATTATTTTAATTGCTTATTGAATCATTGAAATTATTTCATATCTTTTGATTCAACAAGTAATATACTTTCCTTAATCTTCACAAAACATCATTCACATATTTTGACGATAAGATTATAGGAAATTTGTACTACAAGTGAAAAAACTGTGTTAGCAAGAACACATACCGTCAACAAACAATTATATTCATCGTTGTTGAAGTCCTCGGTGTTGTAAGAAGCAAGTGTTGAAGTCCTCGGTGTTGTAAGAGGCAAGTGTTGAAGTCCTCAGTGTACTAGAGGCGTGAAATCCCATTCGTTTGCTCGGGTATTGTAAACCTGTTCCTCCAGGTGAAGCGAGGTAGTTAATAGTGAAAATCCAGATAGAAGTCTGGGACTGGACGTAGGACGGTGCTCCGAACCAGTATAAAAATCTCTGGTGTGATTTTTCTATTTTTATTTTACTTTGCTACTATCATCTATTTCCGCAGTTATATTATATTCCATATTACACGATCCGTGTGTACTATATTAACACGTGCATCACTATCTCACACTTTTCAAGATTGATCCCTGTCTAGAGGTCCCTTTTTATTTCGGCTGTGTGGGCAGTTGGATGTACACCAACTGCGGGGTTGTCTTGTTCGGAACTGTTTAGTAAGGAATGGGTCCAGCTTTGTGTTGCAGGCGAGTTAGGGTGGCTCCTCGGTACGGTGATCTAGGCCACGTACTGTGACGGGCGATACCCCAGCAGCCCTGCCATTGTATGGTATCCAAAATCCAATAAGTGCCAATAATTTTGATTGTATTACCCACTTTTGTGGCTAGTAGCTGGAATTTAATGAATGTAACAATTTCGGCTATTTCTTATTTATTTGAAAACCCTAGACACTATTATAATATCACTGGATTTCCTATCAAATGTTTTGGTTAGCGTAAGGTAAAAACTTTTCCATGTTTATGTGTGGGAAGTCTTACGTGATACCTTTCTTTTAAAAGGATTTTCAAAATTAAGCAACTTTAACCTGTTACTCACATCAGACCCATGTCTGACCCGGAGTTTATCCTTTGTTTTCTTAAACTCTTGGGTACTCAAATTTTTACGAGTAGCCAAGGGATTCAGGTTAGCTTTGACGAATATTGGAGGAGTAATGGAGCAGGAGGCTTCTGCGTTAGATATATAGTATTCCGCTGTGTGATCTGTGATTGTCTCTGAGTTGTATTATATTGTAAATACTAGACAGGTGTTTATAACTGTCTAGTATGTGTTGTATATCTATGTACTCTGATAGTGATTGTAAACTATGTAATATTTTATGTTATTAATATAATTTATTCGTTCCGCTGTTTAGATTCTGATGTGTTGTTCCTTCTTTCTTCTCTTTCTTTTCTCTTTTCTATCCCTTTCTTTCTTCTTAGCGATGCGACTTCCTGGAGTTTGGAAGTTGGGTCGTTACAAAATTGTTGTGATTTGTTTGAAACCTGAATGTAACGCTTATTTTTAAAATAAGTGCTCGTTATTCGGATTAGCTAGGAGAGGACTTTGTGTCGTAAAAACCCATTTTGAATAATGATACGACGAAATGGGATTGCTTTTGAAGACGGTGTTGAAGATTGGGTATTTTCGAAAGCGAAAGGATTACTTGTCGAATGTATATGCACCGGGTTGCTCCGGTATAGAGATTTTATCACCCTTTGCGATGGGGATTCCGGACATGATTAGTGAATATCCGGATTTGCAAGGGCTTCTTTGGAAGTACCTTCGGTTCCGTTCGATCCCGAAACGGACTTGTATGGATGTATGTCTGATGTTACACTTTGAGATGTAAAGCTGGTTTCTATCAAATACATTTCTGTTGGTGGCGGAGTATTTATTCTCTTAGCTTAACACTCTTCTCTAAGACGTACGAGCTCAGAGGTTATGTAGTTGATGGTTACTAGTGATATATTCCCAATGTGGTAATGTGGCATACGAAGTACTGCTGATTATTTGTTGATCAAAGCATGGCTTTATGAAAAGTGTAGCTTTATGGATGAGACTTCATCGGACCTCACACCCCGGAAATGGTCAAAACAGGAAAAATGCGGTAAGGTTATGAGGGTCGCGCCCTTTAGGGTATGTCATTTCCTTCTGGAAAAGGGTGATATCATGGTATGGAGCCCAGATATTTAACCTATGTGGTTGCTGCAAATTTATTATACTTTGTGGTTGTTGCTTTGTGGTTGAGGATCCTCGGATAAAGGTAGCAAACGACCGGGGGATGGCACACTCGTGTAGTTGTTACCTAGTTACAGAGGTAACCCAGCCTTGGGTTGGCAGAGAGCTGGTTAAGTTCTCGGGGCGTCCCTCCAGAGGCATACCCATGTAGCAATAGGAAGTTCCTTAGCCGGACCATTTGCTGGAAATCCAATCTCCAATATGCACCTTGTACGGTTTTAGTTGTATAACCTTCCATTTACATATGGCGGTCACCACTGTTTAGATGGTAGCTATAGTAGGCATACAATAATGGTTGTATGCTGGCAAAGTTTAATATTATACTTTAGAAAGGTTTTCTGCACTATGCACTAATAATAATATCAAAAGGATTTTGCGTATCAAGCATGTTTGACTATCATAAGGAGAAATCTCCTCCAATTCTGTGTTTGCATTGTGTGTGTGATGGGAGGCCTTATGGTAGTTTCATTTTCCAAAAGCATAGCGGATTTCTTTTTATTTCTCTGTGAAAATAACTATTTTTAAGATCTTACACCAATCCCATGACTGACCTGGAGTTTATTGTTCCCTTTCTAAACTCTGGGTGCCCACAATTTTCCATACGGGCAGCCTAGAGCCAGGTTATTGTTATTTTGGAACGAAGTCAATCAAGAAGTATGCTGTAGAGATCTGGAGTTGAAGATGGATGGCAAGGCGTATCATCTATACTACGTATTATCCGCTACGTTGGATTGTTGTAAGTTCAGTTTTATTATGGATTAGATGCCTAGTGTTGGATGGTGTCGTTGTAAACTCTGATATTGTATTGTAATAACAGATATGGTTCTTTGTTTTAAAGATATTCATTTGTCTATTATATTTGTTCCGCTGTGAAATGTGAGATTCTGTTATTGTTTTATGTTTGTTATTCTATCTTCTTCTTCTTAAACCCTAACGGTTCGGCTTTCCGGCATTCGACTGTGCGGCATTTGATACAGTGGATGTATCGATGTCGACTTTCAAAAGTCGAAAAATTAGGTCGTTACACCTGCCGGTATCAATCATGGGCTGACTATGAACCTATTGGCCACTGCCAATATCATTATTTATATACCGTTTTCATGGGCTCTGCAAACCTATTGGCCCCTGCCAATATCTTTAATTAGGATTTCACATTTCTTAAGTTATATTCACTACTAGGTCAACCTAACTGTTTATTCTGCCCATCCCCAAAGTACTATTATGGGTTAATTACAATATGAATAAATATAAGAAGAATTAATACTTTTAAAATCTTTTGTTATGCCATGGTATTTCTTCTATAAAAGTGCGAGTGGGTTATTTATTTTGAAACTTTAGAACATCACATTCGAAACCTATGGATGACCTTCTTCGAAAGCACATGATTCTTTTAAAAACATAATAAACACACCTTTCGAAGCCCTTGTTAAATATTCACTTTCGAAACCAATGGCACCTTTCGACAGTATCAAAATACTCTTTAAAACATAGCTTCGAAACAAATCAACGTAGTCCTTCATAAGCAATGGGTTTACCCTTTAAAACATCCTTTGGGTCAAAATGATTATATACGAAAGTATCTCTTTCGAAACCACTTATAAAACTATTTTGGGGAAAAAGTTGATAGTGTCGAAACCATCTAGTCGAAAGCATATTCCTTTAAACTAAAACTTGAAAGGATAGAGTCGAAACCCTCTTCCGACTCCATTGCCTCTGAAACCCTTAACCCCTTTCGAAAGCATTCAAGAAAAAAATCTTAGTTTACGTTAAAACAGAAGTAACCCTTCGAGTGCATAGATGACTTCAATACAGTCAAGAGGTAAATTAGCGGCTTGGTCTTGACTTCATCGAAACCAATCCTTTTGGAAGCTTTTATTTAAGGGAAAAGGTACTTCTTCGAAAGTTATTTATAAAGTGCCTTTCGAAAGCATGACTTTCGACTATGTCGAAAGTTTTAAGTAAAATAAGGCAGGAATTTAACTTTAGAAAACAAAGGAAGGTTTTGACTCTATAGGGTATCAACTCAGTCGAAAGCCCTTCAAAAACTAGGCAGGCACTTATCTTTTTAAAAGGAACCTCAGTTTCGACCCTGGCAAAAGCATTGCTTTCGACACCTACCTTCGGCTACTTACCAATTCACTTCGTATTAATTTTATTGATACCATATGCATTGGTTTCAACTGGTTCGATACGGAGGTAAAGGGGTCAAATGGTGCCTCCGAATTAGGCGGAACAACCTTTTTCTAAAACACTGATTTGTAGCTAAGTATGACAATTACTTTATAACAAACATGCCTGTTATAATTCCTTAATTGGTTACTTTAAAACTTTTCAAATACTTTACAATTATAACCATCGCATTTAACTAGATCTAAATTAAAGAAGTTTTAACATATAAGCCCTTCCATTAATAAAACAGTATTTGCCAATAAGTCCCTCTCTTGAAATAATTTATTTCCCTAGTAAATCAATTGGGAAAAATCCTAAAAATTACAGAAATTCAATTTTATCATGTAATAAAACATAAATTTCAGACCCAATTTCTTCTTGAAATACTCGAAATAAATTTTAAACCCAATTATATCATATTTTCCTTTAGCAATCATTATAAATTTTCTATAGCTCGAAAAATTCTAAAAATCTAAACTCGTCTCTAAAATCATGTTTTACTCAACGTAAATTTTTTCCATGGCATTATAAAATCATAAATTGCTAGTTTTACCCTAAAAGTTACTAATTTGTATGCAACTGAATTAAATTAAATCAAACATAATATAGTTAAAGCAAATCATCATCCATAGAATCATAAAAAACGAATATAATCATAAATACAAAAGCATATAATCATAGAATGAAATAAATATGGTATGAAATTATTATTCACCTTAGATTTGATATGGAATTTGATATTTGTTTTTGATGAATCCTTCTTAGCTTTGATCCTCAACTTTAGATTATAATCTTCCTATTTTCCTCCTTGTTAATGGTCACTCTTAAGGGTTTCACGTTTAATTTTGATTTTAGAAAAAGTGAATGTGAACGGACAATTAAAAAAGGTCATAGCCATGTAAAATGAAGAGATTATTTTACTAATATGCCCATGTGTGAACTAATTAACCTTTAAACCAATTAAAGCTCATTTATTTAATTATTAAGCATGGCCCTTTATATAATTTTTTCAAATCTCAATCCTCTTATCATCATCGTCATTCCAATTAATTTATCTAATTAAATTTCCTGAATAATGTATCAAAAATTAAGGATGTTACAAATTGTCATAATACATGGTCGACTACGACAAACAACCTAAAAAGAAACATATTTACAGACACCGATACTGTAACTACATCATCACTAATGAGAACAAGACATTACAAGTCTGACATAACCATGGACAACAGTAAAATAGATCACATAACGACAAAAGATAATAGATATAATACAAACATGATGTAACATCATACATTGTTTCTCCATCCTTAGTACATACCATATAGTTGATATGCATAAAAAGTAAACATCCTGTGTACAATCTCTGTTAGACCCAAGGTTGTTATATACTTAACAAACCATGAGTCAGGCTAGAAACTAGCTGTGAGTATAAAGGTGCACATAACATAATAATATGTGTATCAGGTATATGTTTAAGAAATCAAAATTGTTCACACACGCTCTCTAAAACTATGTCTGCCTACATCTCATTGCACATATAGTGTTAATACCCCTTTAATGGCTCTAACTAAAGTGAATCACAGTAGCAATTCTAATCAATCGAGAAATCACTTCTAGTCGCCTTTACGGGTTGTAATCTTTATTATTGTCAATCTAAATTATTCATGAATGAGCTAAGTAAATTACTAGAGATTCCCACTCATCTTTATTCTAATTGACATTGCATCGAAGTCAAGTGACGACATCTTGTTTCATCTATATACCATACCCCTCAACTAGTAGTTGTGGGTTCCCCCACTTGATCTATTGGTTGCACCATCTATCTCATATCCGATCATTATCATTGGAACGCCTCATCGTGTTTCTAAAACCACATCATTTCGACAATATCATTGTCATCATAGCCCATGTACCTGCTATCATGATGTCTCCTATAATATTTCATTTAGACTATTAGTGACAGAAGATGAGATCGTCATAATTCAAGGAGCGAC
The DNA here is from genome assembly GCA_030765085.1 of Allium cepa. Taxonomy (NCBI): domain Eukaryota; kingdom Viridiplantae; phylum Streptophyta; class Magnoliopsida; order Asparagales; family Amaryllidaceae; genus Allium; species Allium cepa. The sequence continues at coordinate 664,667,463 of CM060928.1, read as the reverse complement.
TTCGAACCAGTCCGGCTAGAATGTATACTAGCATGTCTAGTAGCCTAACCTACACCGATCAATCATCATCAATTAAATATTCATTTATTACTATGATATTTTTTTCCTAAAAAGTCATTTATTTACTCCAATGTCATTTAAGGGTTACATAACACATATTCATGTCATTGGCGTCATCCAATTCATACATGCATCACATGGGATAATAATGAGTATAAGTAAAACTGTAACATACCCTATCTTGAAGCCCGAAGCTAAGTGTTACAGATGTTGTAGTCATCCATAGTATTAACTTCCAGTGATAAAATATGGTAATGTTAATGGTATCCATAATATCAGAAGCACATGAATATGAAATAAAAATCAACATGGATTAAAACAACTTTTCTGATTACATTTCAAATTAATATTTCATATTCTGATAAATAATCCCAAATCGATTCCTAGGTTTCGGTAAAATATAATTATTACAAATTACACCAAAAGCGACATATGAAGATTCCCCCTTAGATGATCAAAGTACTAAATAAACATATCATTCTTAATACATCATAGCAGAATTAAAACTAAATAGCTCTTATATAGCTGACTTTGCCTCTTGCACGTCTTTGGAAGCTTATTCATCCAACCTACTAAACCTATAAAACCTTAACTCTCAATCTACTTAAATTGAATTTTGAGCACTTGAGAGTTTAAGGGGAAAACATAAACTTCAAGTCAGACATAAAGCCTAGTATGAATAATACTATTACATCTCGGTTTACTAATATTAAGTGAGACCATGCCGCTTAATGGAACCAGTTTCCCCTCACTAATATCCCTTTCTAAAACATATCCTTTGCAAATCAAAAATCTGCAATCAAACTGGTTAAAGCAATAGCAATAATATCATATATGCATATAAGTAAGGTAATCAATGGACTATATATCCAAAAAATATAGTTTTGACTACCTATTAACCATTGGCTGACTCAAGCCTACCAAACTTACTTAATTATCTAACATCTGTTAGGCATACCACTGGGCTATCGGCCCTTTACTATATTTTTCTAGGGTCAACTAGACCTAATGGTTTTGTGGGTTTTCCAATAACATATCTTCTCTCTATATGTTCCTTTCAATATGTAACATCATTTTAGTCTTACCAGGGACAAATCCCTACACACTGGAATTTTGAAATTATATTAGCTATGGGCTTATTAGCTAAAGTATATGGCGCGACCCTATACCAATCCCATCTGGTATTCTAATATATGATTTATTTACTTAAGATTAACTACTCCATCAAATTTTGCTTGAAAACATTTCTTTTAAATTGATTTAACCCTTTAAATCGTACTTAAACAAGAAAAATATACTCTTTGCTTTACATAAATATCTTTTCCATGTTATATACCCTTTACACAAAATAATGTTGATGAGATACAATGGGATTATCTATCCTACCAAAGTAGGTTAGAAACCCTTTTTAACTTAAAATATCTTAGGACATGAAGCCAAGTTAAATCATTCAAACTTTAAAAAATACCTTTCGAATCCATTGAAAGACACTTTTTAAAATAAGTTTAATTACCATACCTTGAAACATTAGGTTGAAAGGCCAAAACATGCATTTCGAAACCTTTTAAAAATAGACGTTTCAAAATAGTTGAAATTTTCCCTTCGAAAGCTTTATAAAACCTTAGACATCTTTTTTTCAAAACATTTTAAACTTACCTTTTGAAAGTACAGGAAACCTTCCACTTAAAGACTCAAGCAAAGCTTTCAAAAACAGTGGGGAACCTCCCCCTTGAAACCTTCATCATATACCTTTCAAAAGCATCAAAGTCCTTTACTTAAAACAAACCTTTCAAAAGCGTTGGGTTCAAGTACAAGTTTGTGGAACATATCTTCGAAACCTTTTAAAACCATCCCTTTCGAAACTATTAGGTTTAACTTTCAATATAAACAAAGGGTGTTAAAGAACTAGGGCAAAAGCAACTCTTTCGAAATCATTACTCTTAAGTAAAAGAAAGTGGATAGTTTTGAGAACCAACCCTTTTGAAAGCATGGAGAAGCAGCTTACAAGTTTAAACACCAAATTACCCTTTCGAAGGCATTAGTTCGAAAGGTAGAATGTAGCTTTCAACCCCTTTAGAAGCTTGTTTTAAAAAACAAAAGGCGGCAACCTCTTTCAAAAGCCCTTTTCTAAAACAAAGGCGTACTTGACTACAACGAAAGCTATTTCCTTCGAAAGCCCCATTTCGTAGCCAAAATAGTTCTAAGTTTATAAAGACAACTTCTACCCCTTCGAAAGCATGTTTGGACTCTATACCTTTTGTCTATCTCCAATCCACTACGTATTAATGCATTGATACCATGTGTATTGGCTTCGACTAGGTTAGAGGCGGTAGTATAGGGTCGAAAGGTGGTTGCCGAAAGTGGTGAAGCAACAATCCTTTATAAAACTGATTTTTAACCTTTTAAGGTAATATCTTTCCATCTAACTTTCCTTATTTGTCGATATATAATTGGTTGCCAAATATTTTTCAAAATGTTTTCTAAAAGTGCTGCCGAATTCAGTAATTAACAATCTTACACATTTAGCAAATTGTCGCTTCTTTTTTATAAATATATAAATCATTTAAGTCCCATATCTTAAATAATTTCATATCTTTAATAAAATACATAGAATTTTTTTTCAAAAATTCCCATAAATTACTTTTAATATGCTTTCTAACATATTTAAACTCTGACCCAAACCTAACATATAATAGCTGAAATTAATTTTAAGCCCAATTTACCCATTTTCTTTACTAGAAAATTCATAATAAATCCACAACAACTTCAATAATTATGAAACTTGAAACACGTCTATAAAATAATATTTTGACCTTATAAAAAAAATACAAGTTATTTGGATGTCATTTAATAGGTTTTCCAAATTAATTCTTATCATAAAATCTATATGAAATAGCACAAATCATCAACAAGCATATATTTGTATATCCATTTAACAATCAAAACATGGTATTTTACTTTGCAAAACATATTTTGATCTGATCTAGAAACTGAAACAATAAAAATGAGATGTAATCTATTATTCACCTTAGTTTGTTGTTAAGGAATTTGAGATTTTCTCTTGAATTGATTTGATTAAGCGTCCTCCTTTAATTCTTGCTTATCTTCCCCTTATCTTCTTCTAATGGTGGCCAACCAAACATAGGTTTAGTTTTGTTTGTAAATAGAATGAGTGTTGGTATAAGAATATAACATATTCCTATTTTGCCCTTATCTTATTCCTCTTACTTACTTCATTTTAATTCCCTTTGGTTCATTAATTAATTAGGCATGGCTATCTTTTATTATTCAAATCTTAATCCCTTAACCATTTACATCATTTCATTTAATTTATTTAATTAAATGTCCTAAATAATGGTAGTCAAAATTAGGGTCGTTACAGTAGGATAAGGTACGTATAAATCAATCATAAAGGTAAAATATACCATGAAACAAGTCAGGATAAGTATCTCTAATCCTGCTCTCAGTTTCCCAAGTATAGTCTCTCTCATCGTCACCTTACTGGACATTAACTATTCTAATTGTCATGTTCCTTAGTTAGTTCTCATCTCTCTTGACTATACCAACTGGTTTTCTAACTGTAGTCAAATTCGATTCCAGTACTAAGTCATCTAACGCATTGGTACTATAGCAGTCTCTAGATCTCGAATACATTTCCTTAAATGAGAAATATGAAAAACATTGTGGACTCCTACCAAACTATTAGGTAAGTCTACTCTATATGCGAATTTCCCAATCTTCTCTATAATAGGCAATGGTCCAACGAATCTCGGTGCCAATTTTCCTAATTTCTCGAATCTGATTTCACTTTTCATCGGTAATAACTTTACGAAAACATGATCTCCAATAAGGAACTCTAAGTCTTTCCATCTCTTTTCAGCATAATTCATCTGCCTAGACTTAGCTTCCTTCATTTTGGTTCGAATTAACTCAATCTTTTCTGTAGCTTTCGTAACCAAATCTAGACCAATAACTAACCTATCCCTGGTCTCTAACCAACAAATGGGAGATTTGCATGGCTTTCCATACAAAGCTTCAAACGGTGCCATCCTTATACTAGTTTGATAATTATTGTTATAGAAAAAGTCGACTAAGTGTAGGTGGTCTTCTCATGATCCCCCAAAGTCTAGTACACAAGCTCATAACAAACCCTCTGAGATTTCGTTAACAAACTCGGTCTGCCCATCTGTCTGTGGATGTTAAGCGATACTCATCTTGAGCCTCATACCCAAAATCTCATTTAGACTCTTTCAGAACTCGCTAGTGAATAAAAAATCTCTATCACTTACTACACTACTAGGAATTCCATGCATTCTAACTATATTCTTCATAAATAATTTAGCTAAAATTGGTGTCATCCTGGTTGACTTAACTGGAATGAAATGGGCACTCTTGGTTAATTCATCCACTACAACTGTAACAACCCAGAATTTCACTGCTTTGATTAGTGAATATTTAATTAATTTTAAATATTCAATATATAAGTTTTATAGTGAAAATAAACTCATTTTAATTAATTAATAATGATGGAAAAATATGTTTCAAATTTTTTTACCAAATTAAATAGTTCGTAAAAAAATAGAAAATGTGACCGAAAAATATTTTTCGAAATTTCGCCGTTTCGGCACCGAAAATTTATCAGAAACATTGTTCGTCTTTATGCACTATATGTACATATATATAAGAGTTAATTAACTAGATAATAATACGCTTAGGAATAAATTATCTCATGTTAATTTGGATTAGTAAGTGATGTGACAATACATAGTTTCAAAAATAATAAACATTTTATATGAATATATATATATATATTAAGTATTGTCGCATCTTAGTTTTGTAACCATTAACCATAATTATCTCTTGTCACATCTTAGTAAATTAATAATTAAATTTATATATATAAAAAGTGATGCGACTAAACATAATAATTATACATACATACATATATATATATATATATCAAAAAAAAGTGATGTGACTAAACATAATTATATATATTAAAGAGTGTTGTGATTAAATATAATTATATATATCATAAAAATTCATGATGTGACTTGACAAAGTGATTAGGTGTGAAATGTTGCCTATAAATTGCCCATATGTTTCTCCATTTATCCTCCTCTTTCCACCAATCTTTACTTCTTCATTTTGAACTCAAATTGATTTTTCATTTTTGAATCCGTGTGATATTATAATGGTTACATCATTTTAGTTAACCACTCTTTCCAATTTCTATCGTAGCTATGTCAAAACACCCAATCTTTGCAAAGAAAAATTTCACCCAGAATTTCAAGTCTGAAAATTACACTTCTTCTTTTGATCATAACTTATTCGAAACTAACCGAAAACGAGTGATTCTTTTTCTGAAATGATAGTGAAATGAAATTTCAGTAACTTTCTCTTTGAGTGCTTTTTGAAGTTCCATACATAGGTAGCCCAAAAGTCAGTTTCAAAATGACCTATTATTGGGTTTATTATTCAGAATTCAATGTTTATCCGAAGTCGCTCAACCTTACCAAGACAAGTCTCGCTTCCTCTTCCCTTCAAGGCCGAGCCTACTTAGTGTTTTCAAAAATTAAGACTCCATCTTATTGTTAGGAATGAAAGTGCTATGTCATACTCTAATTTAGCAAGAGTTTGAATAGCTTTCGATGAGTAAGTTCCTAATCTTTTGGAAAGAATTTTCCTTTATATGTTGTGTTAATGCTTAGCAATTTGTATGTTATATATATGTTAGATCTTGGCATGTTTGAACGTGATGATAAGTGCAAATTTATGGGTTAGTGTTAACATTCGAATAGATGTGTTATTGCAAAGTTAGTAATTGTATATATATTGGTATATGTATACAATTTATTGTATGAATATGATGTGTGAATATAACAGGTTGATGATTAACCTGACTATATTCATGATGGGTTGAAAATAAAGTTAAAACTTTGTATGTAGCCGCGACGGATTTGAGGTCGGATTGAAATCAAACTCATTTTAAGAGTTTGAAGTTTAGATTGTGGTTAAAGTTTGCATGATTGGTATTAAAGTGTGAAAATTTACTAAGGTGTTTCAATCATGAAATGGTATGGTTTTTGTAAAGTGGCTTCTCTTAAAGGTGGGTTAGAGCAAACTGCACTCATAACGACAGTCGCTATGGATGTAGTTTGGCAAAGGTTTGAATTTCTGTTTCAAATTTGTTTTATTTTGAAATCAGTTTACTAAGTTTTTCAACTTAACTAGTATTACTAAAAAGTAATTAAGTTGGAATATAATTAATTAATTAGTTAATTAAAAGGTAATTAACACCTAATTGGTAATTAACAATGTGATTAGAGGTTAATCATCACTTAAGTTTAGTTAATGACTATTGATTGATTTATAAAGTTTTAATTAGTGATTAATGGAGTTAAGAAGTAATTAAGTGATTAATAATTATTTAGTTAAGACTAATTGTTAATTAATTATTTATTTAATTAATGGGTTATTTAATTAATATCTAATTAATTTGGGTTTAACTCTTAAACAATATGTTTTAACCTTAACCCAGTTGCATTAGGAAGTTAATTAGTACTTAATCAAGTTCATTAAACCTAATTAGAGTTTAATCATGATTTAAATTAGATCAATTAATATTTAGTTAGGGTTTACGCTAATTAGATATACTTTTAACTTTTACAAGGTGATTTTAAACTAAACAGAATGTGTTTTAATCAATTTTCATTTTCAAAGTAAATCGATTCCATACAAAGGATCTCTTGTCTGGACCCTTAAGAAACCTACATGATTAGGAGAATTAAATGACATCCGTTAGCAGAACAAAATACCATTCTGTTATAATGTAAATGTGGAGGGTTTGGGAATAGTGTTGTGAAAAGATCTTTTAATCAGATTTTAAAGAGTGGTTTTATTAATTAAAGAGAACTAATAAAGGCGTAGTGGATCCCATATAGAAATTAAACCATGATTGGATGTTTGTTTATTTGATAGTTAAATAATCGACTGTAACGACCCGCCTTTTTGACCGCCCCCAGTCGGTAATTAAACCAACTTGAAACGTTCAAAATGACGGATTGTTATTTAGTTTATAGAGTTTAAACAGAATAAGCCACAGAATCATAGAACAATAATAATATTTCACATAAATGACTTTTTTTCTTTTATACAAATATCAGAGTTTATACAATGCATTTGAATTTTATACAGCGGAATATTTTGTTTTAAGTACAAAATCTCTGAAAGCTAAAGCGGTATCCCCCTCTCTCTCTAACTTCGCTGCCTGAAAATCTTCAAGCTGTAAAATACTTGGTCTGACCCGAGTATTACATTCAAAAGAAAATAATACACGGGTCAGTCTAATTCAAACTCAGTTATTAGTGCATAGAGGCAATAATAATTAAATAGAAATTAGATGACAATCAAAGATAAATTTACCTATTCGACCCTTTTAACAAAGAAATCGGATAACGGTAAATATAACACTTAACAGTGTTAAGGAATAAATCAGTAGATTCAAATTATTAACAAAGATGGATGAAAGGATTATTAACGAAGATAATTTAGAAAACCACAGAATTGCCAAAACGGAAATTAACAAAAAAATCATCAATTTAAATCAAATCAGTTTAAATAATTGAAATATCATTTAAAACATCAATATCGATTGGCTGCAGTACACGCACGCGTGTACTGCCTCGCCAATACGTCATATGAAACACACAAAGGTCATTGAATCAAAAGCAAGTGAAGGATCTAATTTCAATGCCACTGCCCCAACAATCAAGACATCATATATGCAATTGTGCTCAAACAACCCAGCTAAATATGCAAACAGAGGTGACAACAGTGAATGGTTAAAACAGTGAGCATATACTAGAATGAACAAGTACAGACAGGAGATAGTCTGACAATGGCTACACAGGGCGTATATGAGACCCAAGACTACAATATTCTCAAGAGAAGTCAACAACATCTGGAGTGAATGCAAGTCAACGATCGAACTAATCGAACCAGTTATACACATGAATGAATGCTAGCATATCAAGCTTCAGGTAATATGCAAGTGGTGCAGAAAAATAAACAGTGAAGCAAATGCATGCATACTTGTGTATATATATATGCAAGAAACAATATATATGAACTCAGGTGAACTGCAAACTGGAAATGCAGTAATGGATCAAAGAATCCAAGTTTATATGCAATTAAACAGTGTAGTAAAAACATGCACACTTATATAAATGTATGCAGGAACACTACAAATATACTCAAGTGGTAAATTTGCATGATGCAGTTGCTTTAATTTTTACTTTGAAATTACACAATAATTTATTTACCCAAGCAAAGATCTGCACATAGTAGGCTAAAATAATGAATAGGTCATGACTTTATATAATTTCAAGTGCTAGAAAACCAACCACCAGGTAATAGATAGTAAAAGTCCGCAGTAAAACAATAGAATCATAAGATGGGTGCTAGGAATCAAATTATATAAATCCAATCATCTTTTAACTCCATACTTTGCTTTTACTTACAGCTATATGGTAAAAATGATACGGAGGCTATGAGTAAGTTGGCAAGTAAATATCAATTCACAGTATGATACCAAATTAAATAACAGTACGCACATGCATGCAACTACAAAACTGGATTCAAGCAAGTTCAACAGGTCACGGCAGTAGCATTCATTCTAATATAAATGCAAACTGAACGACTCCAGTGAAACAACTAAATATGCAAGACCAGAGTCGCAGTGAAACAACTAAATATGCAAGACCAGTAATGGCTTTGTCCAACTTTTACAAAATCATGCAGTTGTTTTACAGTAAGGCTTTAAAGGTCACAACAGAAAATCAAAGGGTTGCTAGCTTCCTCTCTCTGTTTTACGCAACCATCTATTCAATCCTGATATTGCTATTTAACCTTTAACATATAAAGAAAATTAGATTTATGGAAGTGTTTACTCATATTAAAAATGCAGAGATCCCCTTTGAAGCTAGAATGAAATTTGCATGTTCATGTAATTGATTCCAGAAACTTTGAAAAATTGAAAATTGCATCTTCATGTTTGATTTCAAAAATTTAAATTGCTTGAAACATTAAGACAGAAATGCTTTGAAGCTTGTTTTCAGGTTGAATTCATATACATTGATTTTCCTTTATTATTTTTATTTTTACTGTAACCTTACATTTATGGACTGCTTAGTAAATAAAATTTTACAAAACTATTTTAAAAACAAGATTACATAGCTACAAACCATTTCCGTTCAAAATCAAAGACTAAAAGCTGTGTATTTGGGAAATGTGGATTCATTTGTACTTATTTTTTTAACTTATGATTTGTTTAAACAGAGACACAGATCCCTGTAACCATTCATGCATACAATTTCACACACATACTTATATAAACAGGAAATATTATCATTCATGCAACCACATTACTTCGTGAATCAATCACAAACATCAAGCTGTAATAGGGATGAAGACCAACTAGACTAGTGAAACAAGCACAAATCAAAAATAGCAGGTAAATGTGCAGACCCAACCAAAGGGAGGAGAACCAAAATGACACTAAAATTATTAAACTGCAAGAATGCAGTAATGCATATGCAATCTTCTCGTGGCACAGACATAAGGCAACAAAAGCTCCAAGCAGACTCGCTAGTTTACCAGAGATGTGTGGACACAAGAAACCCATGAACCATGAAGTGCAAGTGACCATGCAAGCTACAGGTCAAACTCAAGTATAAATGGAGGTGCAGAACAACTACGCTAAAGAGCAGTGTCTAGTACAAGTGACGATGCAGTTACATGTATCAGAAAGCAAATGCAATGTGTAACCAAAATCGAGACCGCAAGTAATAAAAAGCCCAAGGATGTCGAAGTTAGGTGACTTCAACTCAAAATACCAACCAAAGCAGTAATTATCAAGCACCGTTAATTGAAAACTCAATCCAAGGCCGAAGCCAGCAAACTCATGAAATCAGAGAGTGGAGTTAAAATCATCAAACACAAAGTCAAATCAAATTCTCATCAAAATTATGTTTTCCCAAAAATCATACTTGTAGAAAACATACAGAAATTGAACCAAGGCAGATAAAAATCAGCAGCATCGAAACGAATTTAAACTGTTGAAGTGCGAGTTGAAGGAGATGTGAGTGAAAAAGTTCACTCACCTTGACCCAAATCGAAGAGGCCGTGTTCGAATAGAAGAAGAATCGATTGCTGAAGCGAGCCACCAGAATATCATCGATCGAGCTACTGAAGTTGTCGCCTACGAATTAATCAAGCCCTAATTCTGAAGAGGAACAAGAAGTACTAATGGCTTCACGAGTTTGAAGATGAAAAAAAAACCTAATTTGATTTAGAGGGACAAAAGAGGATTCGTGGCCTCCATTTTTAATTTTCTTTCGTGTGTTTAAGATCTAGGGTTACGAATGAAAATAGAGAGAGGATCGAGTATAGCCTTAGATAATATTACAGCACTTAAGCAAAACCATGGGCTAAGAAAATTGTAAAGCCCACCTAATTCCTTAATCAAATTATTAAAGAATTGTAACTCAATTTTTTAGAGGAATTCAACCGTTTAAAATTCCAACAGCAATTAGGCACAATCTATAATTGTCATTCTTTCATTATCTAGATATTAACTCAAAACAATTTATAAAAGAAACTATCTCTTTATAAATAAACAACATAATTTATTTGAATTTGGAAAAACTCAAATCGATTAACCAATTAATCTCACAATTTTAAATCAAGAATTAAATCAGTTACCAATTTAAAATAAATTAAAATTCGGAATCGTTACAGTCGAATTTTTTTTTTCTTTAGTAAGCTTCTTAGATATATCTGTTTGAAGTTCAACTATCAAACATAAATTTATATTAATATGTTTTACAATTAGATTTTATACTTGTATTTTGTATTGATAAAATTTATTCCATTTTATTTAAGTTAAAGAAAAAATGCCATTTAAAATTATCCATCAATTTCTTAATTTACTTAAATAATAATTCTTAAATCCATATTATTTTTTCCAAGCCATTAGTTCGAATTTTTATATACAAATTTAATATTCAATTTCAAACTCCAAAGTCAAATTTAAATTTTATTCAACTTTCGATAGATTAAATTTTAAAATTTAATCGCCAAATTCATAGTTATATTGGAAATTCAATTCAAACCATTATTCACATATTTAAAATTAATTAAATATTTTCAATTTGAATTGTTAAAAATTCAGGGTCGTTACATCGACTATCAAAGATAGAACCAAAATGTAACTTTGGAGGAGAGACATGAGAATTATATGGTACAGTTACAGTCTATGGTGCTATACTATGCGTATAAACTCATTTTGTTCTTCTTGGATGAATGATAAGGAAATCCGTCGATAAACGTTTAGAAGGTGAACTCCGCTCTTGTCATTTGTCTCTTTTTTCTAAAGAATCGGGGTTGAGTTTACCGAAAAATATCGAAAGTTGTTTCGTAGAGACAGAGATCAGATATGTTATCCGGAATCCACTTCGATCCAACCCAGGCATTTCGTATTGAAGACATCTTGAAGCATGGGATCGATGACGGGGCCATTGAAGTATACTAATCCTGAGGGTGATTCCAAAATGGATGTAGTAGAAGTAGTGCCTTCGGTTTGTCCTTATCCTAGACAGCTTATGTGGATGAATGTTGGCACTGCATTACTACCGGGAGGGCAGTATTAACAATCCAAGAGGGACAACTATTCAGAAAGGTAAAACGTAGCCTCAAACCTCATCAATCGGGAATGACTAAAACATGGGATATGTAGTAGGGCTATGTGGGTCGCACCCATTTGGGTATATCATCACCTTTCTAGATATATACACAATCATCAATGAATTTGTGTACGTGGGAGCACTCGGTTAAAGGTTGCAAAGCAACCGAGGTAATGATATATTTGGTACTATCCAGCAAGGGGTAGGCCGATCCTGTGTTGGGAAGGGTCGTTAGGTACGATCTCGGTACATTTTTCTAGAGGTGTACTGTGGCAGGCAGTACCTTAGTAGCCCAGTCATTGTCTAGAATCCATTCTCCAATATGTGCCTTACGTTTTCCATTGTAGAGCCCAGTATGTTGGAATATGAGATGCATACATTTCAGTTATTTTATTTATTTACTTTAAACCTAGACACTATGGTAATATCATTAGATTTTGATATAAATGTTTTGGTTATCATAAGGTAAATATCCATCCATTTTTATGCGTGGTGTAGCCTTACGAGATACCCTTTGTTTGAAAGGTTTTCTAATGTAGAAATCAGTTTGGTTATTACTTGTTACCGAGTTTTACTCTCACTGGTTTACCAGAATGACCAAGGCAATATTCCATGTAATGCTCGGGTCAGGCCGAGCATGTTTTCCTAGGTTTAGCTGGATACTTTGATGTTGAAGAGGAGCTGGATGGTCAAGACGTATTCACGTATATTTTTCTTCCACTGTATTATAGAGTTTGTATGTTTGTCAATGTAAGGACAGATTTCTATAGTTGTCCAAATTTAGGATCTAGTGTACTCTGTTATTATATAAATAATAATGTTTCCTTTTTTGTAAAGATCATTGATATATGATATATTATTCGTTGCGTTGTGAGATTCTGTGTTGTTTAGTTTTCATCTATCTTCTACCTTCTTCTTTCACCCTAAAAAATCAGTATTTCTGGTACTTGAACGTTTAACATGTGATACAATGGACGTATTAGTGTTGATTTTCAAGGGTCCAAATTCTGATTCATTACATTTGGTATCAGAGCTGAAGGTTAAGCGAGAACATCGGCCTTGGTGGGGTATACTCATTTGAGATAGGGTTAGTGAGACTCTAGAATGAGTTTGAGTGTATATTATATAAGAGGGCATATTTTTAATGCTACAAAAAGGTTTCATATTGTGTTGTTTGAGATGTTGAGTGGCTTAAGAATTCTGATCGATGCGTCTGGCCAACGTTATCGATAAGGAATTCCTAAACACTAGAACAACTTCAATTGACCTAGTATTGTTTGAAAATGAATAAATGAAATAAATTTACCTATAATATATTTTATACACAAAAAAGAATGATTTTCACAAATAGTACAGTATGTTGGTTGGGGTGTTAGGAGATAATAATATGTTATTGTTATTATTATTATCATTTAGGGTTTGTTTAGTCATGCTTGTTTGGAAGAGCATTGACTGTTGTTAGTATGTTCCCGTTTTATGATATGGGTTGGGTAGATAAGGATTGTGAAAAATATGGCAATGAACACCTTATGAATTAAGTTTCATAGTTTGTTGTAGGCATTTGATGTTATGTTGAGGTAGAATTTGATTTAAAAATTAGAATATTTTGAAATAATATTTAAAATGGTTTAATAGAAATAATTTATAAAATGGGTTTATAAAATGTATCATTTAAATTGTAACAGCTTAGGTTGAAAACTCAAAAACCTAAATCTCGGTGCTTTTGGAAAAAAATGATTTTCAAGATTTTGGGAAAATAGTAATAATAATACTTGAAAGCAATTTGGTTTAAGTATAAATTTTTAAGGATAAAAGTGAATGTAAGAAGTGTGATCTTTGGATTGGTATGGGAAAAAGTCTTGACTGTTTTGTGATGATAAGGATAATCTTCTAAGTGCCGATCAGATGTTTGCTTAGGCGAACGTTATAGTGCACTTAGTAAATTATTCTTTTTGTTATTGTACAGTCGAAACAAGCTCAACCTGAACGAACCCAAAGTAAGTTGGAAATAGATGTTTTGTTGGAAAATGTAAAATATTGTTTCAAAAATGAGATTTTGAAATAAAAATAATAATTTTAAGTTAACTAGTTCGAGTGGCTCGAAAATAACTTAAAATTGCGGAAGGAATGTACTCAGATGGTAAACACTTCCCTTGAGTATTACCCTTCTTGGTAACGGAATGTAGGTTAATGTTTGGTAGTACCCAGTTCCTTAGTATCATTTTGGAGTTGCTCGAGCTACAGATATATATATTTCTATGATTGAAGTATAGAGTTTTATTTGAAAACATTTTGAATAAAAGCCAGGTATTTGGATCTTGAGTTTTCTTTGAGAGATAAATTCGAAATGGAATAATGGAATCAGATAAGGATATATGATGTTAGGATGTATTGGAATAACATCCAAGTTGAACTGGTGTAGTTTATGAAATATTTTCATAAATAATTTGGTGGAAATAGAATTGGTATTAGGAAGGACCTATTACTTAAGTGCGTAAGTTGGACATAGATCATTTCTCTTTCCCTATAAAGTGATCCAAGATTCAAGTACATGACTTTGAAGTGTTGCACCATTCTGAATAAGGATCTATTGCTCAAATTTTGACTGCAAGCACTTTTTGAGCGTTCTTGGTGTGGGATTAAAGTTTTCTATCACAGTTACAACTATGTCGGGAGATTAGAGCTTCCAAATCAAAGAGCCTGATCGAAGTCCGCACTAGAGTATCGAGAGAGCGATGCTAGTTCGAAAGGAAAGTTATGTATTCGAGTTGAGATCAAAGTAGATTTTGCATAAGAATGATCTATGTACATTATATGAGCTGATGTATAGTGTAAATGTTTACTAGGATAGGTCGAGGTGTAATTTCGGGGATGAAATTCTTTTAAGGGAGGAAGAATGTAACGACCTGGAATTTTTCTACTTTGATTAGTGAATATTTATTTAATTTTAAATATTCAATATATATGTTTATGATGAAAATAAACTTATTTTAATTAGTTAATAATGATGGTAAAATTGTTTACAAAATTTGTTTACCAAATTAAATAGTTCATAGAAAAACTGAAAATGTGACCGAAAAACATTTTTCAAAATTTCGACCTTCCAACACCAAAAAGTTGTCGGGAACGTTATTCGTCTTTGTGCACTATATGTGTGTGTGTGAGTTAATTAACTAGATATAATGTGCTTAGAAATAAATCAACTTATGTTAATTTGGATCGGTAAGTGATGTGATAAGACATAGTTTTTAAAATAATAAACATTTTATATAAATATATATTAAGTATTTTCACATCTTATATTTGTAATCATTAGCCATAATTATCTCTTGTCACATCTTGGTTAATTAATAAATAAACTTATATATATATAAAGTGATGTGACTAAACATAATAATTATATATATAAAGAAAGTGATGTGACTAAACAACATAATTATATATATAAGAAAGTGATGTGACTAAACATAATTATATATATAAAAGAATGCGATTAAACATAATTATATATATTATAAAAGATTTATGATGTGACCTGACAAAGTGATTAGGTGTGAAATCTTGCATATAAATAGCCCATATGTTCTCCATTTTTCCTCCTCTTTCCACCAACATTTTCTTCTTCATTTAAAACTCAAATGGAGTTGTTCTTTTTGAAATCGTGTGAAACTTTAATGAATACAACATTCCAGTTAACCGTATTTTCAAATTTCTATCATAGCTATGTCAAAATATCTGATCTGCAAAGCAATTTTTTACTTAAAATTTCAAGTCCGAAAATTACTCTTCTTCTTTTGATAGTAACTTCTTCAAAACAAATCAAAATTGAGTGATTCATTTTCTAAAATGACAGAGAGAAGAAATTCCAATAACTTTCTCTTTGAATGCTTTTTGATGCTCCTTGAGTAGGCAGCCCAAATATTAGTTGCAAAATGACCTATTTCGGTTTTATTATTGAGAATTCGATGTTTATTCGAAGTCGCTCCACCTTACCAAAACAAGTCTCGCTTCTTCTTTCCTTCAAGGTCGAGCCTATCTAGTGCCTTTTGGATCAAGACTCCATCTTGTTGCTTAGGAATGGAAGTGCTATGTCATTCTCTAATGTATCAAGAGTATGGATAGCTTGCAGTGAGTAAATTCCTAATCTTTTGAAAAGAACTTTCCTTTATGTGTTGTGTTGATCCATAGCTATATGCATGTTATATATATGTTGGATCTTGGCATGTTTGAATGTGATGACAAGTGCAAATTTATGGGTTAGTGTTAGCACTCGAATGGATGTGTTATTGCAAAGTTAATAATTGTGCATATATTGGTATATGTATACAGTTTGTTGTATGAATGTGATGTGTGAGTATAAAGGTTTGATGATTAACTTGACTATAGTCATGGTGGGTTAAAAATAAAGTTGAAACTTTGTATGTAGTTACGACGGATTTGAGGTCGGATTTGAAATCAAACTCGTTTCAAGAGTTTAAAGTTTAGATTGTGGTTAAAGTTTGCGCAATTGGTTTTGAAGTGTGAAAATTTACTAAGGTATATTTCAATCATGAAATAGTATGATTTTAGTAAAATGGTTTCGCTTAAAGGTGGGTTAAAGCAAACTACACTCATAGCGACAATCGCTATGACTGTATCTCGAAAAAGGTCTGAATTTCTATTTTAAATTTGTTTTATTTTGAAATTAATTTACTATGTAATTAAGTTGTATTATAATTAATTAACTAATTAGTTAGTTAATTAGAAGGTAATTAGACCTAATTGGTAATTAAGAAGGTGATTAGGTTAATCATCACTTAAGTTAAGTTAATGACTATTAATTGATTTATAAAGTTTTAATTAGTGATTAATGGGGTTAAGAAGTAATTAAGTGATTAATAATTATTCAATTAAGAATAATAGTTATTTATTTATTTATTTATTTATTTAATGGGTTATTTAATTAATTAGGGTTAACTCTTAAACAATTTGGTTTAACCTTAACCAGGTTGCATTAGAAAGTTAATTAGTACTAAATCAAGTTCATTAAGCCTAATTAGAGTTTAATTATGATTTAATCTTGATTTAAATTGGACTGATTAAGATTTAGTCAGGGTTTAAGCTAATTAAATATACTTTTAACTTTTCAAAGGTGATTTTAAACTAAACATAATGTGTTTTAATCAATTTTATTTTTCAAAGTAAAATGATTCCATATCAAAGGATCTCTTGTCCGGACCCTTAAGTAACCTATATGATAAGGAGAATTAAATGACATCCTTTAGAAGAACAAAACACCATTCTGCTATAGTGTAAGTGATTTGATTGCGTGGACATGTGTTAAGCAGAATATATTCCCGTTGTACTATAAATGTTAACGCTAAAATTAGACGCTAACACCCTGGTGTAAGTAGTGAAAATATGAAAGCACCACCCGTTGGTACGGGAACTGAAAATAAGCAGAAAATAACAGAGAAGTAGTAAAGAGACATAGTTTTTATAGTGGTTCAGCTTAAAGTCAATCCTACGTCCACTTTAATCCTCTTTATTACTGATTCGATTACAACTTTTACAATGATCTTTGATTACAACACAACTAAGACAAGTAGCTAGAACTTTATGTAGAAGAGCTCTTCGAATTCATGTTGAATGTGTTAGATCTCTCTCAAAGTTCGTTGAAGTGTCTTCGACGTTTGAAGTGTTGAAGGAGTCGAGAAAACAGCAAAGTATAGGCGTTCCAAAAGTGATCCAAAAGTCCCCTTTCAGTTGGAGCAGGCGGGGTATTCATAGGGAAAACCTGAAGGTAGGTCGTAGGTCGTGAGCGACCTAGGGGTAGGTCGTAGGTCGTGAGCGACCTAGGGAGCACAGGTTACGGCTTATCAGGGTTACACTTTGATCAATTGCTTCTGCTAGTAGGTAGTAGCGACCTATGAGAGTGGTGAGAGACTTAAATGGAGCAACTGATCATAGTTATGGGCGAGGTTGCGACCTAAGGTTGGGAGCGACCTATATGCAAGCGGCTTAAAGAGATGTGGGTTATGTAGGCGCTAGGTCGCTAGGTTACCTCACTGAGTCGCTAGATCGCTTAGGTCGCTTAGGTCGCCGGCACTTAGGTCGCTTAGGTCGTTGGCACTTAGGTCGCTTAGGTTGTTGAGAATGCTTAGGTCGCTGGGATACTGTAGTGTTTACTCCACTGTTATGTTATGCCGTTGATCTGTATAGATTTTTAGGTCGTTAGGTCATTGAGTGACTTAAGTCGTTAACTCATTAGGTCGAGCATGTCGCTAAGTTGTTGCCACACTAACTCGCTGTAGGTTTTATATCTATGTTAGCTCGCTCATTCTTTAGGGCGTTAGGTCGCTGGACCTTCTAACCCGTTAGGTCACTGAGTCGTAAAAAAGAGGAGCTAACACTTGCCCCTCGAAGTATACGCCTAGAGAATAGGTCATGTGCTTCGATACTTCTTAACTCGTGCCTTGCTGAATCATTAGGTCTTAAGCGGATTAAGAAGCTCATTAACTCGCGCGCCCGTTCATCTTCTCCTCTGTCTCCTATATAAACCGTTAAGTCGCTTCGTCCTCCTCACTTTATCGCTTATACTTTGCCGCCATTGTGGCATTTGAGCTCAGAAGTTAACACGAAATCTTCTCCTTTTCATTCTCAATCGTTGATTCCAACAACCAATTTAGGTAATTTCGATTTTCCATCTGTCACGTTTACCATCGATTCCTCCATGATCAGCTCCATATAATTTTTGTTACCATGTTGTAAGATTATATTCTGATTCGCCCTCCGACCATCGTTGAATCGCTGGCAATTGCTGTAAAAACGAATCGGCCTAGGGTTTCATGGAGTTATTTGGCGAATGTTCGAATTTGTAGAGCTAACGATGGTTTCTGGAAATTTGGAGGAGATGTTGAGGTTTTAGGTGTTTGGAGGAGGCGAAGAGGTACTCGGTTAACGGGTTATTGGATTTTATGTTATGTCATGGCATTTTTGGTGAGGCAAGGGAGATGGACACGTGGCAACGTGTGAGTGGAGAGTAGGACTTAGGATTTCTTGATGGAAGAAAGCTCGGCATTTCCGAACTACTTTTGGAGCGACCTAAGGCACCAAGCGAGTTAACCATGTAGAGTGCCTTACTGCACTGAACGACCTATGAACTTTGCGACTTAAGGAAATCTAAACGACCCATCTTAACGACCTATGAACTTTACGGCTTAAGATGTATGGCATGTTGCTTCAGATGAGTTAACCCTTTTAACGACCTACCTTTAGGTCGCACTATGATTTGGGCAAGCTAACAATTAAGCAAATTTGCCTTGTACTGACTTAATTTTGCCAGAACAGCATATGAATTCTAATAGAACGACTTAAAGAAAGCCCGACCTATGTTAAGTCGCTCGAGAACAATCTGGGCGACCTAAAGAACCCCGAGTTAACTTAAGTCGTTCCTGTGACCTAAGAAGTGAGCAGGACTTGAACACTTGTAAAATTTGACAGAACTTGATTGAATTTCCAACCTGAACAGCTGGAATGAACTGGTTGAACCTGTTGCACTTTTTCATAGATTATATTAACTTTTGAAGCTAACAACCTGTTAAATACATCATTTGCAGAAAACTAGGGCGAATATACTGCCACTGACTGCCCACATCGAATGACAGATTAGTCGATAAAGAATAATCAACTTAAAGAAATTATACGAATGAAGTGCTATGAATCAACAAATTCAAGTGAAGTATTAAAGCAAAGAAAAATTAATCAACTAAAGCTGATCTGTTTGCATCAACACTGCACTTGTACTTAGACCTAAAATAACAAGCCCTGAAACTTTATAATCGAAAAATGCCTATTATTTTAATTCCAGTTATATTTGCTTGTCATTTTATTAGTTTTGCACAACACTCCACACATTTAGGAAACGTGCACCTTCATATTTGAATATCCAGTTCCTTGTGTAGAATGACTTCTCAACAAGCACAAGAAGAGATGGTAGAGCGAGCCGAAGGTGTTTTCCCAATAGCTAACCCCTTGGATAATCCCTCCGAAAGAACTTCAACTACTCTGAATCAATGGGTTTTCAGCCAGTTATGCATTCAGTTGGTATTGCTGAAGCGCACGCCTTGTTTCCTGGGGTTAATGAAACTGCTGATAGGCCACCTCTTGGTTTTATCGCAGTTAATCGTCAGATGTTCTTGAGTGGAGCTATTCCTCCTTTTAACGATTTTCTTCGACAACTCATCCTCAGATTAACTATCTCTCCCTTCCAGTTGCATCCCAATGGCTACACCATCTTGATGGGACTCTGTGTACTATTCAGTAGGACACTTGACCGACTTCCAAGCTTTGAAGAGATTTGCTACTTGTGTACATTTGCGAAGAACAAAGATCATCCTTCTATTACACTTGTGAGGAGCGCTAGAAACCGTAAATTGATTATTGATCTTCCTGAAAGCGCCCATGGGTTTCTGAACCAATTTTTCTTTGTTCGCTGCACCTCGGGATTTTACGGCATCTGGCGAGTAGGAAGTAAGATTGCCTATCCCCATTCTTTTTATTTCTGAGCTTTTCAGAATCCAAGTTGTCAAGTGCTAACTTTATTCTTTACTTTTACAGCACTTCCTCCTATTTCTAAAGATTCCAGCCACAAGTCAACTTTTGAAACACTAAGTGCCATGTCCGTCGAGGAGAGAAGCATTAATTTCTTACTGAAGGACGAATTTTTGCATCAATTCGGACTTCTGCACTCTTCTCGATTCACTCAGCTTCGTGATATCCCCGATTCTCAAGTAGAGACATCAGATGCCCCGGTTTCCGCAAAGGAACTTACACCGTAGGAACCTGTTGCAGAGGCCTCATTGGTGAAATGTTCTAATCCTGTTGACGGTGCGGGGTCATCTGGCAAGCTTACACTTCCCCCGGTTATCGAAGAAGAGGAAATTCCTCAACATTCCGGGAAGGGTGTTGATGATGGAGCTGAGAAAGAGAGTTCCGCTAGGCATGATGGCGATGACATCTTCAGAGGGCTGAGTGACTTAGTGGTGACTTCACATGAGCTTTTCAAAGATGATACCACTGCTTCTAAACTTGCTTCTCCAGCAGTCGAAGTGACATCAGTTTTGCAATCAACTCCATCAACTCAAGAGATAACTCTTAAGCCGAAGAGTGGTTTGTAGCTTGACACGCGTAGTTCCCACGCCACACGCACTAAGAATTTTTGGCACTTATATGTACTTAGTTTCTTCACTTAGTAGATTCTTAAGTTTTGTCTCTTCTTCACTTTCAGGTTCTCCAATGGGACGTAGCAGCTCATACTATGATGACTTCCAGCGCTATGGAAGACGCGACTCTTATGATCCCAGGCGGTATCTTCCTGCCCCTAGGGAGACCGATGAAGAAGGAGCTGCAAGAAAAGCTCGCGAGAGGCGGGCTTATGAGGAGCGCTATGGGAGAAGGGATGAACTACATGATTCTTCCTAGAGAGACGATGATTCCCACAAAAGTAAATCTCGTGATGACAAAGAGAAAGGTCATATCGCTGAAGATCCAAGCAAGCGGGCCAAGCATAGAGAAAGGCCGACGCCTGCAATTTCTGAAAAACCCGCTGCTCCCATATCTTTGGAAATCCCCTCCAGCTCTCCTACCCTTCAAAGAGCTGATATTCAAACGATTATCAACAGGCCTCCGTATCAAATTGAGAATGCCCCGCCTGCACTCCAAAGCCGGTTTCCAAACCGGTGTTTAAAAGGAGTACGCTTCGACTTGGACTTGATTCCCATTGACAAGCAGGCCATGCTAAGGAATCTCGACGCTGTTAAACTTGACATTGAGAGAATGTCTGGATGGAAAAAGCTAGTTGATGAGCTTCAACGGGTGAATCGCTTAAATCTCGAGGCTATGTTAACCATGGAGAGCGATAAGTCCGAGTGGCAGAAAACTCTTAACCAGCATGATGCAGAGATGAAAAACATCACCGCTTACAATGAGAAGCTTGAAGTGGAAATTGAAAAACTCAAAGAAGAACTTGCCACTTCTTCCACTTCCTATACTCAAAAGGAAGAAGTGCTTCAAAAACAAGTGAAAGATTCCCATTGAAACGATCCGGACTCGACCTTCGAAAATCGGCACCGAATATGTCACCTATATTCAAATGCCGCAGATCCAAACGTCGAACCTGGTTCGCCGGAGCTTATAACACAATTAAGTAAACAACACAGCAGAAGAAAAGGAATAATATATTGATATACAACATTGATACAATATCTGATACAATACATAATACAATAGATATCAATATACATCAGAGATATGATCCTATAAAATAGCAGCGGAACAAATAACTCAAGATAGCCCTTAAAAGAGAACTCCAGCAGCAGCTCGAACCAACATCACGATACTCTAAGAGAAGCAAGACTGGTATGCATTCAAAAAATTGAACTAGCTCCAGATGATCAACTAAATCTAACTATCTCAAAAACCCAACTCTAAACTGCTCGTGTGGAAAACAGTGAGCACCCAGAGTTTAGGAAAGGAACAATAAACTCCGGATCAGTCATGGGACTGGTGTGAGTAACAAAAACAGTTTATCTTTTTTTTAAAACAAACAACAAGAGAATTTTTAAAGTCAATTTGCAATGCTTTTAGAAAATGAAACTACCATAAGACCTCCCGCCACACACACAATGCAAACGCAGAATTGGAGGAGATTTCTTCTTATGATAGCCAAACATGCTTGATACGCGAATTTCTTTGATATTATTACTATAAGTGCAAAGTGAAGAAGAACATTTGGAAAGTAGAATATAAATCTTAGCCAACATACGACCATTATCGTATGCCTACTATAGCTACCATGCTCAATAGCAGGTTACCGCCACATTCCATGGCAGATTATACAACTAAAACCGTACAAGGCTCGTATTGTTTCTTTGGATTTTCCAACAAATGGTCAGGCTAAGGAACTTCCTACTGCCATATGGGATCGCCTCTGGCGGGACGTCCCGAGAACCTAACCGGATATCTGCCAACACAAGGCCGGGTTACCTCTGTAACTAGGTAACTACTACTCGAGCATGCCACTTCCCGGTCTTTTGGGACCTTTATCCGAGGCGCCTCTAAGCAACAACCACACAGTAAATGAGATTGGAGCAACCACATAGGTTAAATATCAGGGCCCCATACCTAATACCACCCTTTACCAGAAGGGAATGACACACCCTAAAGGGCGCATCCCTCATAACCTTGCCGCGTCTTTCCTGTTTCGACCATTTCCGGGGTGTGAGGTCTTGATGCAGTCTCGTCCACAAAGCTACGCTTTATACAAAAGCCATGCTCTGATCACAAATGATCAACAAATGATCATCAACACACAGCAGCACTCAGCATGCCACACTACCAAATTGGGAATATATCACTGATAACCTTCAACTACATAACCTCTGAGCTCGTACGTCTTAGAGAAGGGTGTTAATGCTAAGAGAATAAATTCTCCGCCACCAACAGATATGTATTTGAAATAAATCTGCTTTATATCTCAAAGTGTAGTGTCAGACATACAACCATACAAGTCTGTTCCGGGTTCGAACAGAACCGAAGGCACTTCCGAAGAAGCCCTTGCAATACGGGTATTCACAATCTCGATCGGACTTCCCATCACTTAGGGAATGTCTATACCTGAGCCATGATGCAGAGAAAATCGATAGGTCATCCTATCATTCTCGCAAATACCCGGTCTTCACCACCGGTCTTCAATGCTATCCATATATGTCGTATCACCATTCGGAATGGGTTATATGACACAAAGGTCCTCTCCCGGCTAAACCGGATAACGAGCGCAATATTTAAAAAATCATATGGATACTGGGATCTCAATTAAATCACAGCTTAAAGCCCAAAACCTTTCATTCGACTGGTTAAAACAAATTACCATTTCAAATCTTTTAAACGAAAAGATTCATTTCAAAAACCTTCAACGGTTTAAATAAATTTCCACACTTTTAATCTTTTAAACAAAAGATTTAATTCACAAAGTTCACCCGATTCACAAAGATCCATTTATGGATTTCAAAACAATTTCCATTTCAATTGGACTAACCCGTTAAATCTTTTAAATCAAGATTTAACTTATAGCCTTCAAAACTCGTTTCCAAAGATTCATTCATAGCCTTTCAAAAAAAATTCCAATTCAAGTTGGATTAACTCATTCGGTCTTTGAATCAAAGACTCATTTCATAGCTTTCAAAACATTTCAATTCCATTTCAAACTTGAAACCTTTTCAACACAATTTGAAAATCCCTTCTTTGAAAGCTATTATTATTTGAAAACAAGTAGTTTTCGTTTCAGAGAAATTCGAGCTCATTTATACAAGTTAAATCTTTAGGTTAATTCAAATTCCCAAAAACAACACTTTAAAATGGTTTAAAACCCATATAAACTTGTATACCGTTTAATATCATAAATACTAAACATAGAATTCAATTTTAGATATTGAATTCCAATTTAAATCAAACTATTCAAATTTCGAAACTTAATCGAGTTATTCCAAATAAATTTCATCTTTGAAATTCCATTTCAAAAGCTTTTCACTTTAATCCGATTCCATTTCAAACCATTTGAATTTAAAAATTCAAATTTAAAATTATTTCAAAAATCTGCGACTTAATCGATTTCCTCGTGAAATCCATATTGGTGTATGTATAAGTGTGGTCCAGGGGTTTTACACAATAGTGCAACAATATTCAATCATCACAGATTAAAACACAGAAATATAGTTGATAAGCGATATAACCATAACGTTTATTGCTCATTCAAAGATTCACCGATAATATAATTATGTAACATAAGTAAATGAATAAATTACACACAGCTCAATCCACAGAACAAAATATCACAGATCAGATAGGACAATCAATTCAAAGTATCTCACACAATACAATCATTCATAAGTAAGGTCAAGCCTTCAATAATTATTTATAAGTAGGATTAATTAATTGTTTAATGCTAATTAATTCAATTTATTTCCCATTAAATTAATTACTTATGAATTTATTACCCAATCCTGATAAATTAATTATAAATCATTTGATATAAATAAATTAATCAATCACCTTAATTAATTAAATTATTATTAATTAGTCATATTTATTAATTAACCTTTAAACCCATTTACAAAATTAATTAACCCCTTAATTAATTATTTTGAAAAATTAAACCTTCAATCACTTCACTAGTCAATTAACCTTTGACTTAAATTGGTTAATCTCAAATCAATTACTTAATTAATTTATCACATTTTCCTTGAATTAATTATTGCTTAATCACTTGATTAATCAACTTTAATCATTAATTAATGTTTAATTAAAAATCCTTAGTTACCAATTAATTAATCTTTAAGCCTCCATATACTGCTTTATACTTTAATTACTTATCTAATTAATCCAAATCATTAATTAATTAAATAAACAAATCATCCCTTTTAATCAACTTAATAATTTATGAATTATAAATCGTTAAATCTTCATTACTTAAAGTAAAACTTATTTATATTTATGATTTAATTATTACTTACAATATGTTTGGAAACATTGATTTCAAATTTCAAATTAAATTTCAAGCTTTGAATAAATACAAATTTATCTTTAATAAAGTTTTAAAAATCCAATTTTTATATTTTCTAACTTTTAATTTCTCATGTTAAAGTAATATTTTTGTCATAAAATAAATTTATTTAAGAGTTAAGATCAAATTCTTCTTAAATCCACATATTAAAAATATACTTTAACTTTAATTTCCTTTTTAATACTCAAACATTTTTAAGTATTAAAATAATTTGAATTTAAACTTTGTTAAATTTCCATACGCAGTTTCAAACTGAGCTTAAAGTTATATTTAAACTTGATTTTTTTTAAACTTAGTTCAAGCTTCCTTGAAATTTAACTCTAAACTTCCCAAAACAAAGTCAGGTTTTAAAACCTATTACAATCTTCCTTCCTGAGCCAGTGATCCTCTACTTCGAGCCTGATACGTTTTTGCTCGAATAATACTCGAAACTATCGTGAGGAAACCCAAGTATACTGAAATCACATAGGCTAACAGTTGAACTTTCCAGACCATTAGGAATTAGTGCACGTGCATGTGCACCGCTTTGGCGCTCGCCTCCGGTCATCGCCGCTACGTCGAACAAGTCGACAACCACCCAAAAACTTCTCCCCGACCATCAAAATTTCGTTGTCACCTCAAAATCAAAATTCGCGTACAAAGTCGAAACCTGGAACAATGAAACCCATCATCTCAATACCTGGCAATGTCTCGAACTCGCCGCCTCCACCACCGGAGATCACGAAACTCCGGTCATCTCTTCGTCGTCACTTCCTCTTCCATCACCCCCAACCACGCGTCACTCGATCAAGCGATAGTGACGAACGAAACAAAAATCTCGACCTCACAAAAACTAGGGTTAGAAAACTTCAACCAATTGCCGACGCCACCACCGTGATCTATCCACCATCCCTATATTTTTCCTCGACACTCCGCTGGCTCCTCCATCACCAGAAGAAGGCTCGGCCCCTCCAGTCGCCACGATCATCAGAAATCGCCAAACAAATTAAATTCGAATGAACCCAAACCGCTCTTTGATTTTTGATCTAAAAATTCTAATTCTTGCTTTAAAAATTGTGTTTAAGCTTGCGAATTCGATCTACATATCTGAATTCGTAAAGTGAAAGGTTTGAATTTTTGACAAGATAAAAGTGGTGCTCAGCTATGTTGATTTCCAGGGACAATTACATGTTGTTTTAACTTAAATACATTTTAAACACTTAGTTCATAATCAAACCAACATTCTTTGTTCATATTTTAAGTTCTAATGGTTATTAGATTAGGAGATGGAGTTTGATTTGTAAATCTGGGCTGGGAAAAATGAGAACCGAGAAAAACAGATACACAACAATGCATACATATAGATATTTGTATATCTACAGAAGATTCATCACAATTTAAACATTCACAGCATATTCATTTATAATAATCCATATGCAACAGGTAGTTAGCACTTTAAAATGTGAAGTTACTCACCGTGCTAAGAGAAGATGAGCAGAGAACAGTTGTGTTGAAAACTGCTTTGAAAACTTGAAACTGAAATGCCAAATTTTCTTGCTTTTGTTTGGATAAATGATGTTTTAAATTGAATTTTCTGTTGCTTGCTTACTCTTCAGTGTTTCCTTCTGATTTGTTTTTCTGTTTTGATTTTCCAAAAAACTTTGAGTTGAATGATATTTTGGATTTGAAGATGAGGATGTTTATAATCTTTTCATTTTTTCTGGTTTTAACTTTGGTTTCATATTTTTAAAGAGGAGGGACTGGACGCATACACATAAAGAGAAACAGTGTTTGTACAGAAAAGTTATACTGGTTAAACATCTTGGGTCAGAGATTTTCTTTTTGTCTTTGTTTACTGATGAAGAAATTTTGTTTCGGCTGAGATGATCTTGTGCATGCTGAGAAGATGTATTTTGTACTTGAGTAGTAAATGCAAGAGTCCTATTTGTTTACAAGTCTATACTATTTAATTATTATGTAGTATGTTCAGTTTTTTTTTGTATAAGTATGCTCATATGTACTCTTGCATATAAAAATTCATTTGATTTTATCTTTTGTATGTTTGCAGTTTTGTGATTCAGCCCTCTTGCATTGTTTAATGTAACATTATTTTAGTTTACATGTATTGCTTCTAAATTTTTTTACAACAAATCCACTTTTGTTTTATTATTTCCTTTTTTAAATTCTTATATTTGCCTTGTCTTATTGCTTGTACAGTTTGTTTGTTTGTTTATCTTAAGCCACTTTGTTTGTTTACTTAAGTATTTGTATATATCGTTATTATTTTATCACATAGTTGTTTTGTTTTGTAGTTTGATTTAGTTAAATGTTGCCTTATATCCATAAATTTTCATTTGTATTTCTTTTGGTATTATTAACATAAATGCTTAAATTTGTTTTCAATTTATAGTTTAAATTTCCAAACATTAAATTTATATCTTTTTATTTGTATACTATATTTATATTAATAGAATTAAATTTCATTTTATACTTTTTATAATCTTTTAAAGAAAATTCATTTTGAATAAATTTTAACTTTCCAATCAAAATTTTATTTCTAATCCAATTCAATTACTTTTAAGTTTCAAATCCAATTTATAAAATAAATAAGTAAATATATCTTATTAAATTTGAAAATTTCAAACAAATCCATAATTTAATCCAAAAATTCAATTAAATTATAAATTTGAACTCATCATTAAGCTGGGATCGTTACACCCATGCTGGTCAAAGAGACGCTGAGGCTAGACTCGAGGTACAACAACAAATTGTAGAAAGCTACCGCATTGATATCGCTCAGTTGCGAGAAAAAACTAGCTCACAGGACTTGGAGATTGAAATGTTAAAAGCTTGGCTTTCTAAAGTTGAAAAAGGGCGTGGTGAAGCCATCGCCGGCAAAGCAGCGGACGAAGAATCTCATGAGGCAACTAAAGCCAACATCAGCTCTACCTTATTCGAGTTTTATTTGCACAGCGTCCTGGGGCACGGTAGCCTTTCGTTTTTGGGCCCGAAGTACGAGATTACCTTGGCCGAAGTGTGGGAGGCCGCAATTGATATGCTTGGAGGCATTGGCTATACTGAGGCAGATCTAGAGGCGCACAATCTGGATGATGAGGCACGTGCCGCCCTTGCGGGAAAGGAGCAACTTGCTAAAGAGCGAGCCGGAATGGTGGGAGGAGAACATTTAGGGAAGACATCTTTGACCGACCCGACTCTTCCTTCGGTTTCGGCCGACATTTATATCATTGGCTCCAGTTCCCATTCTTCGCTTCCTTCTAAAGCTGACATTGAAATTGTAACTGCTCATACTGGAGATGAGGCTCAAGAGAGCGCTGAAGCACAAGGCTTTGAAGTTGACGTGGTAAAGCCAACTTCTCCAGGTAACTTCAACTTTGATTTAGCTCAAGTGGACTACTTATTTGCTTCACATGAGCTTGATGAACTTTTTGATTATTACTTAGGCCTTGACGCGCCACTATCTCCTCTCTTTGCGAGGAATACTGATTTTAACTTCTCTTCTTCTGTAGTGAAAACGCCAGGTGCTGCACAGACTTCTCCTCTTCCAGCTGTTCCACCTCCATCTCTTCAAATCACGCTTCCTTCTGCTTCTCAACCGGGGTCGCAAGACGAATTAATAGAAGCTCTTCAAGGATTAGATGACCCGGCCGCTTCACAAGAGCAAAAGGCTGAGGAACTTGAAGAAGGTGAAAGGACTCCGAAGAAATTTCATGATGACACAAAGCTATCTGAACTTGAAACTCCAGGCAGCGATTCTTCTTCAAGGAAGAAGGGGAAGCGTGTAACTTCGAAGAAGAAAAGGAAAAGCACTTCTGCTAGTGAAGAGAAGGCGGAAGTAGACCCAGCTGTACCTCTATCTCCTTCTTCCCTGACTCGTTCAATCCAGCTCCCAAAGTTAACCATTAGGCCAGGCGAGGGCTCTAAAGGTGGCGGGAAGAAGAAATAAAGAGTCTCACTTTACCCTTCTTGTTTTGCTTTTTGCTTGTATATAAAGGCTTGTATTGACCGGAATTTGTGCGGGTACCGATCCCCGCTTTTTGAAACCTGCACATGTATAATAAATTTATAGTATGGAATAAAATGATTCTTTTTACTTGTACAATCTTTTGACTGTATTTGTGAATGCATTTATTCCTTATTTTCGCAGAAGTTTCTTCATTTTCTTTGTGTGATATTGCAATAAGTTTGTGGTATGTTGCTTGAGCGTTGCTTTTATTAATGTAGCTATATTGTATTGTATTGCCCCCATACCACGGCTTATTGCAATTTCTTTCATTCGGTAAGACTTTGGAGAACAATTCTTCTGTTTCGAGAAGACTTGTACTCTAAAGTTGGAGAACAACTCTTCCATTTTGATAAGGCTTGCACTCTTACTTTAGAGAATAACTTTTCCATGTTGAGGAAATATTACTCCGCTTTAGTAGAGTGTGCCTTGTATTGAAGAAGTCTTCTCTCTCTTTTGTTTGAAAATTTTTTACAATTCACTTTCGGAGATAGTCACTATTATTTTTTGACAAGTGGATTCTCCTACGCGGTGAAGTGGGTTTCCAAAGAAGGTTTTGATTTGGCACTCCAACTTCTGGGGAAGAATATTTTCAAGATGGG
The DNA here is from genome assembly GCA_030765085.1 of Allium cepa. NCBI lineage: Eukaryota > Viridiplantae > Streptophyta > Magnoliopsida > Asparagales > Amaryllidaceae > Allium > Allium cepa. Next base: position 664,637,457 of record CM060928.1, on the reverse strand, counting down.
GAAATTGATCTTCCCTTGAAAGCTGCAGTATGCCTCCGAAGAGGGCTTTTTTTTGTTCGCTTGAAAGTGCCTTCTCACAGTTAAATGGATCCACGGGGCGGACGTAAGTTACTTAGTTGGATGTCCGTTTGCACAAACGATCGCATCCAGTTAACAAGGGCCATGTGCCTTCTATCTTGGGAAGGTGCCCCTCCGGTGGTTCCATCCACCTTGTTGGTTGAGAAAAGCATCTCTTCTTGGGACGTGCCTTCGAAGAGGGCTTGTGCCTCCGAAGAGGTCTTGTGCCTCCGAAGAGGTCTTGTGGTGCCTCGAGAGAGGTCTTCTGCCTCCGAAGAGGGCAGGTGTGCCTTTGGTGAAGGCTAGTGCCTCTAAAGAGGGATTGTGGTGCCTCGGGAGAGGGCTTTTGCCTCCGAAGAGGTCATGTGCCTCCGAAGAGGGCTTGTGCCTCCGAAGAGGTCTTTATTTGATTGCCTGGAAGTTACTTTTTCACAGTTAAATGGATCCACGGGGCAGACGCAAGTTACTTAATTGGATGTTTGTTTGCACAAACGATCGCAACCAGTTAACAAGGGCCCTATTCCTTCCAATTGGGAAGGTGCCCCTCCGGTGATTCCACCAACCTTATCGGTTGAGAAGAGCACTTTCTTTTTTCGGCGTGCCTTGTTAGAGGGCTTTATCCTCCGAAGAGTTGTGCCTCCAAAGAGGGCTTGTGCCTCCGAAGAGGGCTTTGGGTGGTTGGCTCGCCATGAAGGTTGCGTCTCACGGTTAAGTGGATCCACGGGGCAGACGCAAGCTATCCAACCGGATGTTTGTTTGCACAAACGATCGCAATCAGTTAGCAAGGGCCTAGTGCCTTCGCTTTGGGAAGGTTCCCCTCCGGTGGTTTCACCAACCTTTTTGTTGAGAGGCAAGACTCCTTTTTGGCTGTTCTTTGTCTGCTTGCCCATGTCTTTGCACCATCTGCCTTTCAGCGATTCCTTATTATCGTGTCCAAGCACATGTTTTTCTTTGCAACTTATTTGCTTTTTCCCAGAGAAGTGCATTTCATTGTTAAATGAATCCACGTGGCAGACGCAAGCTACTTGACCGGATGCCCGTTTGCACAGACGATCACAATCAGTTAGCAAGGGTCTGGAACCTTCGCTTTGGGAAGGTGCTCCTCCGGTGGAATCACCAACTATTTGTGAGAAGCACTTCTGATGTAGGAATTGAATGTGGAATTTTTGTGGCTTGACATTTGTTTGTTGAGTGATTTGTAGGAATCGTTGAGCCTTGTGATGTGTTGAATAGGCAAGCTTTGCTTTGATGGCCTGCAATGTTAAATCGACATTTTAGCAATATATTTAAGATATATGCACATCGAAATGAGACAGGCATTTTATAGTAATAAAGAACACAAGATTTATAGTAAAATCAGTGTGAGTCAATACAAAAATGATACATCCATAACCATTTTACAAATTCAAGCATTGCTTTTAAGTAAACATGGATGCCAGTGATTGCTATTCCAGGCTTCCGGAATTAAATCTCTTCAGTACTTGGAACCGACAAGACTTTCATAGGGACCAATCCCAATACTTGAGCTTTGCTAGAGCTTGAATACTTTGCGAGAGAATTTGCCTTCATGCTTTCCTCCCGGGGTATATGGCTTATTGTATAATGATTTTAATCATCAAGAAGCCCCCAGGCCTTTGACAAGTAAGCAGGCAGATTTCTTCCTTTAGTCTGAAACTCTTTCTTTTCTTGGCATAGAACAAGCCGGGGTATATCTCAAAGCACGAGCATATCTTTCCATCTCACCCCGACTTCTGCCCACTGGGTGAGGACACCCTGTGATAACATTAATGATAGGCCTCTCGGACTCCTGCGTTGCAGCTCTCTCACCTGAGCCGGATTGATAAGCGGGAACTTGTTGCCCCTGAGTAGATGAGGTTGGGTCATTTCTGTTTCTCTTCACATATTGTTGAAGCTTATTCTGGCTCAACAGCTCCTCAATCAAACTCTTTAGATGGCGACATTCATTAGTGTCATGTCCGGGTTGATTGTGGAATCGACAGAATCTTCCATTATGCGCAACATTTTTTCCAAGCTTCAACACAGGTGGTTTAGGGTATTCCACAACATCCTTGGTTGCGAAAAAGATATTCTCTGGAGTATAAGTTAAAGGAGTAAAATCTGAAGGTTTAAAGAGGCGATTTTTCTTCGCATCTTTTTGCTTTTTTCCATTCTCAATTTTCCTTTTCTGACCACCAGATTCCTTTTTGTTAGAAGCATCGTTGTTATTTTCAACTTCGTTCATGACTACTTTTACCGACACAGGAAGGCTTTATAAGCGCATAAATTCATCGGCCTTCTTGTAGAATTTCTCGAGCGAATTTGGCTCTTTCATCTTTAGCCATTTCCCGAATTCACTAGATTTGTCTATAGCTCACATCAAGCAAGTGAGAATCATTCGAGGCTCCGCATTGTCAATTTCGGCTAAGGCTATATTGAAGCGGTTTAAGAAAAATTTGAGAGGCTCTCCTGGGTTTTGTTCGAGGCCGGATAGTGACATTATATCCTTGGCCTTCGCAGCATATAACCTGAATTAATCTTTGAATTTCTGAGTGAGGTCAGAGAATTGATCCACAGAACGAACTGGTAGCTTTGTGAACCATAGCAGAGCCACTCCTTCCAAATACACCGGAAAATATCTGCATTTGATTTCATCTGATGCTCTGGCACCAGTCATATGCCAGTCGTACTTGTACAAGAACTTCGCTCGTTCCCCGATAAGCTGGAATAGTAGGAGGAACAAATTTCTTCGGAAATTCAGCTTTCAGGATTCTTTCAGTGAAAGGAGTCTTGCTTGGAGCAAACCCCCAGTCATTCTCATCTTCTTCCCTCTGCATACTTTCCTTCATAATCTGTCGAATCATTCCCGAGAGGTACTCCTCATCGTTTAGAGGCCCCGCGGGACTGACGTCAGCTACTTTCCCGGAAGTTTACCTGGGCAAAAATTCAAAATAAGTTGGTTGCGGCCTTGAACCTCCAGCTTGGGGAGGTATCCCTTCGGCGGTGCCAGCTGCCCTTTGAGGAATACTCTTTCCGTGAGAATCATGAACATCTTCGGCAAAGGTTTCTTCATTATTTACTGGTTGACGATTGACTCCAAGTAAAGCATTTATCCTGTCTAACATCAAAGTGTTCTAGGCCTCCATCTGTTGATACAACCCAGACACTATAGCCGCCAATTCGGCCCTTGTAATATCAACACTACGAGATGCTTCATTCGATGCAGGAGAAGTCGCAGTGTTGTCATAAGCACATCCAGATCTAGCAGATTTACCTTTCCTTCTAGGAGCCATGATCTCAGATAAACTTCCGGTTCTTAAAGAAAGTCTTTCAACAAATCTATGTGGAGCAATGATGGGAGCTTCTTGAGTTCAATTCTTAGTGAAAGCTCCAAAAATGTTAACGCTAAAATTGGATGCTAACACCCCTGTGTAAGTAGTGAAAATGTGAAAGCACCACTCGTTGGTACAGGAACTAAAAATAAGCAAAAAATAACAAAGAAGTAGTAAAGAGACACAGTTTTTATAGTGGTTCGGCTTAAAGTCAAGCCTACGTCCACTTTAATCCTCTTTATTGCTGATTCGATTATAACTTTTACAATGATCTTTGATTACAACACAACTAAGACAAGTAGCTAGAACTTTAATGTAGAAGAGCTCTTCGAATTCATATTGAATGTGTTAGATCTCCCTCAAAGTTCGTTGAAGTGTCTTTGGTGTTTGAAGTGTTGAAGGATTCGAGAAAACAGCAAAATATGGGCGTTCCAGAAGTGATCCAAAAGTCCCCTTTCAGTTGGAGCAGGCGGGGTATTTGTAGGGAAAACCTGAAGGTAGGTCATAGGTCGTGAGCGACATAGGGGTAGGTCGTAGGTCGTGAGCGACCTAGGGAGCACAGGTTACGGCTTATCAGGGTTGCACTTTGATCAATTGCTTCTGCTGGTAGGTCGTAGCGACCTATGAGAGTGGGGAGCGACTTAAATAGAGCAACTGATGATAGTTATGTGTGAGGCTGCGACCTATATGCAAGCGGCTTAAAGAGATGCGGGTTATGTAGGTGCTAGGTCGCTAGGTTATCTCGCTGAGTCGCTAGTTCGCTTAGGTCGCCGACACTTAGGTCGCTTAGGTTGTTGAGAATGCTTAGGTCGCTGATATACTGTAGTGTTTACTCCACTGTTATGTTATGCCGCTGATCTGTATGGATTGCTAGGTCGTTAGGTCGTTGAGTGGCTTAGGTCGTTAACTCGTTAGGTCGAGCATATCGCTAAGTTGTTGCCACACTAACTCGCTGTAGGTCTTATATCTATGTTAGCTCCCTCATTCTTTAGGTCGTTAGGTCGCTGGACCTTCTAACCCGTTAGGTCGCTGAGTCGTAAAAAAGAGGAGTTAACATACTATAAATTGATTGAATTGTTTAGACATCTATTTAGCAGGATAAATCACCATCTTGTTATTATGTTATTTAGACTTGTATATGCCAACTGGTTATATTGACGTGTTATTCCATGATTAGATGTGAACTGTATTTACGTATATGGTAGCTTATGTAAATAATTGTTATGTGATTTGGAAATCGAATTGAAATTAGATGGTAACTTAAATTAGTATCATTGGGACTGCTAAGCCTCATTTGGAATTTATAAAGTATGGTTTGAATTTAGTTTAATTCTTTAATCAATTTGAGGTTAAGAGTTTATAAATGGTTTTTCAAGTTATATAATTCTTATAAAGATATTTTGTGATGACCCGAAATTTTAGGCAATATAAATTTAATAATCTGTATTAATAATTAATTTGATTTGATAATTTTTCTTTATAATTTTAATTTAAATTGGTAAATTTAATCTTTTTAAGGTTAATAAATATTTAATCTGGCATTATTGATCAATTTCTTTTTAATAATTTAAATTTGATAAGAATTAGTTTTCAAAGCTAATAAAGTTTTATTCAATTAATAATATATATATTTGATATATATTGTGAATAGAAGATCTTTTGTTTTAAATTAAAAATGTATTTTCAAATTGTAATATATATGTATGTATATGTTATAGTTTGGAGTGTTTTGAAATTTAATATAATCTATTTATAATTTATATATGTATGAATTGTAATTTAAAGCTTTGTTTTAAAATTTATATTTTTCAAAAGCTAATTTAAGATTAATTCAATTGTTTTCAAAATATAAGATAATTGTTTATTTTTAATATGATAGTTTAAAAGGGATTTAAATAAAGTTTTGTTTTGTTTTCGTTAAAGTGTTTAAATTAAAATGGTTGTAAATGTATATATATAAATGTTTTAGATTTTTAAATCCATATATAAGAATTTGTTTGTATTATAACTAGTTTTATAAAATTTTCTTTAAAGATTAAACTTATATATTCATACATAAGTATTTATTAATTTAGGGGATTAAGTAAATAAGTAAGCTTATATTATCTTTTAAATTAAATGAAAATTTATTTAAAAATGTTTAAGAAATATGTGTAAACATATTAACACATGTTGGTCACATGTGCAGGGAGATTATGAATTAAGTGACAAGTGTCTTCACTTAAAATTTTACTTTCTTTAATTTTTTTTAAATCATAACTAAGTTATAAAACATTTTTATTTCTTTGTTTTCACTTCTTAACTCAAATCAGAAAAATAACAAAATCTGAAATCAAAACCAAAAGCAAAGATAAAATCTGATAAGTAAAATCTGCAAATTAAAGTTCTTCATATTAACTTCAAACCTGCATTTCAAAGGAAGGTTTAACTACAAGTTTCAACTTTTAAAACCTCAAATTGAAGCATGCAAAGGGATCAACTTCAACAGCATGCAAATCAAAAACATTTTTCAAAATAATTGTTCAAGGCCTGGAAAAAAAATGCTCTGCTTTGTTCTGTGCATTTAAAAAGGTGAGTAAAACTTCATTTTAAAAACAGATTTGAACCTGTTATTTAATCTAGATGTGTGATGAATTATACAGTGGTTTAGTTACAAATGTAAGTGAAGTTGATTGCATGTTTGAATACAAAGAAGATATATGGTGACTGTATAGATATGTTTTGTCATTTACAGCTTTGATCTTACAATTTATTTCAAATCTTCCCCATTACACCATTATTTGATTTTGGTGATTAAATGAAAGTTGTGTATTAATGTTTGATAGTAATTTTAGAAATAGTTTCTGTAAATTTAAATTTACAAATAATGTTTAAATAGGATAATACAGTGAAACACAATTTCATGTCAAAAATTGGTTTCCTTAATTCTTGTTTTGAATAGTATGAATGGATTAGATGTTATAAATTATGAATTTTAACATGCAATTCATAATTTTAAAGTTGATAACCTGTTCGAAATTTGGAAATGAATGATTTCAGCAATTTGACGAATTGCCAAAGATCAATGTGATGATTGGAGCTGGATTCTTGGTCGAAATTGGTATTCGTGATGTTGATGATGGGAAAAATGCAATCGAATTTTTCCAATGGCCAATTTGTTTGGGATTTGATCGTTCTAGGGTTTTTTTACTGTCGTTTTGGTTGAGATAAATTGAAGTGATCTCTGCAAATTGGAGTTGCGGTCTCGATCGCGAGGGTCGCGATAGCATCGGGGTGGCGCGAGATTGCTCTGGTAGGAGAGCCATAGGTTCCAGGTGCCGTGATTGTCGGCGACAAGGGGTTTGGTGGTCGAAGTTCTGCAGTTTTTCGAGTGTATGGTCGAATTTCGATTCGAATAAGTTTGGTTCAATCTGGGTTTATATTTGTGCTCGCGTGTGATATTGTGACCGTCGACGATGGTCGCGACGACCTAGGTTGGCCGGAGGTGATGGGGCACGTGCACGTGTATTTGCTGTGTGTACTGGAATGTTTGTGATTGGGGAAGACGAGGTCGTCCCGGAGTAGAGCTCGCGTTATTCTCGTGATCAACTCGAAGTGGGTGGTAGCTGGTTTTGCTTCGGGGTAGGCACGAGTAGTTTCAGTGTTTTACTCGGGTTTTTAGGAAATGCTTTTCTGGTTTGTTCTGGGTAATGTTATAAAGTTTATAGATTTAAACTTGTGTTTGAAATAATGAAAATAAGCTTTAAAATTTTAAAACAAGTTTATAAAAGGAAACCAATTTATAAAAGTTAAACTTGTTCTTTGATGTAAAAGTAAATCAGACTTTTAAAAGCTTTAATTGATTCTATTTTAAAATTTAAATTGTTTTAAGATGATTCTTTTTGAAACTAATTATCTAATTAAATTTTGAATTTCAATTTAAAGTATTAAATCAAAGTTTTAAGCAAAATTTTAAAGTAATGTTTTAAAATTAAGTTTCAATTTATATTGAAAATAAATAGGTTTAAAATTAGATAATTTAAAGTGTTTTAAATTTGAAGTTGATTTCTAAATGCTTTATCTTCAAGTAAGGTTATTATTATGATTTGTAAACCAAATTTAATAATTTGTCTTTAAGTTAATAAGATTTAATTTATTCAAATAATTTATTTATGAAATTAAATAAGCTTAAATTATTATTGATATGAACTTAAGAATACTTAATTAAATATGATTTGTTAATAAAGATTAATTAAGATAAATGATTTTCTTAATTAATTAAGGATTTTCTTTAAATATAAGAAGTTAATTGATTAATTATTTAATTAATTTTAAATGATTAGTTAATTGTTTATTTAATTTTAAATAATCACTTAATGATGAATTAATTAAGTGTAATTACTTAATGAAGTAATTAACGGTTAACTATTGAATGTAATTAAGAATGGAAATTACTTATGGAAGTAATTAGTGGAAATTACTCATGGGTGTAATTAAATGGAAGTGATTTATGGATAATCACCTGATGTTATTAATTAAGGATTAATTAATATAATTGTTTTAAAGTTAATTAATTATAGATTAATTAATTAAAGAATTAAGAATTATTCAATGATGGAATTAATTACTTATTAATTAATTAATTAATTAAGAGAGTAATCAAGTTTTATTAATGGAAGTAATTAGAAGATAATTACTTATGTAAGTAATTAAGGGTTAATTATTTAATTAATTTAGTTAATTAATTAATGTGATTAATTAATTAATGAATGAGATTAATTTAAGATTAATTACTAATGTAATTAATTAAAATGTAATTAATTAATAAAGTAATTAATTGTAACATCTCAAAAATTTTAATCAAAATAAACTATATATTTAAACTCTTGGGGTTTGATTTGAGAATAAATTTGAAGAAAAATCTAAACAAATGAAATAAGTGAAAATAATGTATGAAATAAATCCCAAATTTGTTTTGAGTTTAAAATATTGAGATGATAAATGTTTTTAAAAGTCATTTGGATTTAGAATGTTTATATTTCAAGTTTAAGATTTAAGTTTGAATTTAAATTTGGAATAAATGTTTTAAAATGAAGAAGCATTTAAAATCATTGAGGAACAAGTATACAATGGTAAAAAAAACAACCTTTCTTTTTAACATTGTACATATGCATATATACATACAAATGAATAAAAATATATATATTGGTTTATAAAAGTATGTACATAATATAGGAAATAAAATCTATAAAGTTTCTTTTGCTTTGTAACATCAAGGGCTGAAAACTTACATTCACAATAAAATGAATAATTAACAAAATCTATGGTTTAAGATCTTTTCTTACAAATGGCACAAAACATCAGCTCCTTAATAAAATAATCAAATAGAAAATTCAGAAAACTCTTCACCTTCTAAAATTCGAATCTTTAAATCCCTAACATCTGATACTCAGTAGTCAAAAGATCATTGCAATTTTTTTTCTCTTCAACATTCAAAGAAAAAAAACTGAAGTGTTTTCAAACTGTAGTGATATATTAATCTTCAGGTAAGTTTGTTTTAAACTTTATTGTTCATGAAGATTATGATTTTTTAAAAAAAAATCAAGTTTCAATGATCAATTCAAAACTTAAACAGCAGATTTGTAAAGAGGAGTCTCTGGATTTCAAAGGCAGTGCATTTTTTTTTCTTTGCTGGGAATAAATTTTAAAGGCAAGTAACTTTCTTTTTTAAAGTTGAATTTGAAGTTATAATCTATAACGAAGCAAGAATTAATACAATAACATCAAATTATTTGCAGGAGGGGTCAAGGATTAAAAGCTACTTTTCTTTTTTGGTTTCTAAGTTCCTGTTTTCAAAGTTGCAGAGAAAAGAAGCTTCTCTGTTAATCCAAACTGTAAGTAATCTAGAGGTTTTTGTTATTAATAATTAAAATAAATGAAGGCAACATAGGATTTAATACAACAATGTCTAATTTTATTGCAGGAGGATTAAGGTTTAATCTTTTTGGTTTCAAGTTTTAGAAAAAAAAAAGGGTGTCTTTTCTGCTAAGAATCCCAACTGTAAGTAAAGTAGAAACTATTGTAAGTAATGAATAAGTATATGAACATAGCAAACATTAATCATGGATCTGTAACTATAAATTTTCAGATCTAAAACCCCAAGAAAATTAGAGTAGAAAAGAAGGAAAATTTGCCAAGTCTCATCTCTGTTTGGAACTGTCAACAACTTCTGGAAACATGTGAGTAAACTCCTGTTTTCCTATTAATCTTTTGTTGTCGTATGCTGGATGATATAGTAAAGATAATCTTTGGCTTTTCATGTAAGAATTTTGAATATATGATTGAATGTTGGCTATGCATGCTGATTTTACAAAGAGCTAATTACTGTTCTAGCTTCAGAAAAACAGAAAAACCCTATCATACCCCTCTTTTCCCTCTTCCCCTATTTGATCTGCATGTTAAACTATGGTTGAACTTACACTTTGTGTCAGTTAACAAGTTGGGGATCTTTTGTTTGAACTTACACTTGGTTCTAGTAACAAATCTAAACAACCTTTTTGTAAATTGCTTTACTGGAAACTGAAGCATTTTTAAGTATCAGGGATTACCATTTCAAAAGCCCATCTTCTCTCCTTTATCCCTTCTGAAATAAAAAAAAAATGGAAACAAGTTGGAATTTTAAACTGGTACCATGTTTTCAGTAATTAAATAAAAGAAAAGTTGATGTTTCCTTTTTTTCTAGAGACTGCAAAAAAAAACTGTAAACATGATCATGCTCAAATCTCTGGTTCACAGAGTAAACTATCTACAACTACAACCTCTTCTACCTTCTCTTTGCTTCTGGAGATAATTGTAAGTAAGTTAAGAATTGTTTTAAAACTGTATTTTGTCTCAGTAATGAATCAAAGCAAAGAAACTTGAATTTTCTTCACTGTGAAACGATAAACTCAGTAACAACCCAGATAAGCAATAAATTCGAACATCACATATTTGTATTTCAGAGATATTACTTGAATCCCCTGGGAAAACAATGATTTTTGGAACCAAAATGAAGATTTTTCATTTAGCCTTCACCAAGAAATTTGAGTTGATCAGAAAATTTAACTTTTGTCGAGTGCCGGCGATCCATGTGATCGTAGTTCGCGTGATCTTCGTCGCAGCTAGATTCATTGCTCGGCATCACCAGAAAAATACTAGGATAATTTTTAAACCTTTGATTTTCAATGCGAATTTAAAATAGGGTTTAAAACCCATTTTCCTGTTCACGTAGAAATGACGATGCCGCACCTCCCACAAGCGACCGGAATGCGTGCCAGGGGGGCAGGTCGATGCGTCGCATGACGTGGAAGCTGGAGGCAAAGATTGGTGGCCGATAACGGCCTAGGGAGGCGGCGCGAGGCAAATTCGTGTTGGCGTGCCTGATACTTATTGGGTCTGGTTGTTCGATTGGTGATTTCGAAAGAAATTCGAAATCCGGGAGTTCGTATTGATTTTAGGGGATGAGCGTTGACGTGTTGGTGGCCGCAGCACCATCTAACGGCGGCGAAGATTGCCGTGCACGTGCACGTCGATGGGGTGTGTGTCAGTGTGATGGGTTTGGGGGGGACGAGTAGTAACTCGAAGCAATGCACGAGAGAACTGGGAAAAAACTCGGGGCTAGGGCCGTGCGTTTTGTAGTGTATCGGATTGGGTTTTTATAACTTGATCAAATTTTGAAAAAAATATATTACACGGGTCAATCTGGGGTTAACTCGAAGTAGGGAAGCATGTGCCTCGGATACGTCTCGAAGCAAGCCTCGGGTCTGCAAATGAAACAATAAACCCAGTTTTAATAAAACTTTTGAAAACACAATTTAATTTATTTTCTGAGTAAAGTAACGATAGTTGTTAATGGAATGTGAAATTAATAGTTTTTAAAATTTTATGAAGTTCAAAATATTTTAAATTAATAAAAGTTGTTTTAAATGTTTAACTTAATAAAAAGTTTAAATATAAACTAATATACAAAGACAAATTTCAAACCAAGTTTATAATGATGAAGTAGTAATTAACAAATTGATGTTTTGTAACGATTTTTAAAATTTAAAAAAAATAAAATAAATTAAAGAATAGGAAATTTATAAAATTAATTAAACTTAATAAATTAACAATTAAGAAAAATAATAAACTAAAGGATAATTAACTTAGCCAATTAAAATTAAGTAAAATTAAATATTAATTAACAAGACAATTTTATGGCTAATTCACTTTAATCACTTCACTTGAATCAACGATGGTTGACCATCATCAAATACTCTATACTGGTTTGACATTTTTGTTGTGATGCTGTGATTGCTTTGTGATGTACTGTGACTTATGATTTGTTCCTATATGTTTGTGAATCCCTTTTTGCCCGTAAAACGGCATTTAAACTTCGATGCGATAGGGAGTCGGATTTCAGTTTGTTATCCGAAACCCACATCGAACCCTGAATGTGAACATTTTTGATTGATACACCCACATATTTTAAATTTGAGCGCTCACTATTCGGATTAGCCGGGAGGGGACCTTTGTGTCATATAACCCATTCCGAATAGTGATTCGACGAATGGATTGCATTTGAAGACCGGCGTGAAGACCGGGTGTCTTCGAAAACGGTAGGATAACATATCGATTGTCTCTGCACCGAGTTGCTCAGGTATAGGGATCCCCTAAGTGATGGGAAGTCCGATCGGGATTGTGGACGCCCGGATTTGCAAGGGCTTTTTCCTTTATTGGACGAAGTGCCTTCGGTTCTGTTCGAACCCGGAACAAACTTGTATGGTCGTGTGTCTGACACTACACCTTGAGATATAGAGCCGATTTCTTTCAAATACATATCTGTTGGTGGAGGAGAATTTATTCTCTTAGCTTAACACCCTTCTCTGAGACGTACGAGCTCAGAGGTTATGTAGTTGAAGGTTATCAGCAATATACTCCCAGTTTGGTAGTGTGGCATACTAAGTGCTGCTGTATAGTGATGATCATTTGTTGATCATTTGTGATCAAAGCATGGCTTTCGTGTAAAGCGTAGCTTTGTGGACGAGACCTCATCGGACCTCACACCCCGGAAATGGTCGAAACAGGAAAGATGCGGCAAGGTTATGAGGGTCGCGCCCTTTAGGGTATGTCATTTCCTTTTGGAAAAAGGTAGTGTCATGGTATGGAGCCCAGATGCTTACCTATGTGGTTGCTTCAATCTCATTATTCTGTGTGGTTGTTGCTTTGTGATGGAGGGCCCTCGGATAAAGGTCCCAAAGGACCGGGGAGTGGCATACTCGAGTAGTAATTACCTAGTTACAGAGGTAACCCGGCCTTGTGTTGGCAGAGAGCCGGGTAGGTTCTCGGGACGTCCTGCCAGAGGCGTACCCATGTGGCATAGGAAGTTCCTTAGCCTGACCATTGGTTGCAAATCCAATCCCCAATACAAACCCCGTACGGTTTTAGTTGTATTACCTTCCATTTACTTATGGTGGCGCCCCACTGTTTAGATGGTAGCTATAGTAGGCATACGATACTGGTCGTATGTTGGCTAGGATTGATATTCTACTTTCGAAATGGCTTTCTACACTATGCACTAGTAATAATATCAAAGAATCTTCCCGTATCAAGCATATTTGACTATCATAAGAAGAAATCTCCTCCAATTCTGCGATTGCATTGTGTGTGTGGCGGGAGGTCTTATGGTAGTTTCATTTTTCAAAAGCATACCGGTTTTTCTTGTATAAATCTGTTTTATTTGAAAGCAACTATCTTTGTTTACTCATACCAGTCCCATGACTGACTCGGAGTTTATTGTTTCCTTTCTAAACTCTGGGTGCCCACTATTTCTACACGGGCAGCCTAGTAGCAGGTTTCTGTATTTTGGCTCTGGCTACATTTCGAAGCATTTTGGGTTGGAGATTTTTGGTTTTTGGAGACTCGTACCTTAGAGACGTTTTGGAAGCTTTTGGATCTCGAGGTGCTTAGTTGGTGTTCACTATCATTCTCTATCTTTTTGAAGACTTTTGGCATATGATATGTAGTTGTTCTATTATGACATTCTATTTGGAGATGTGATTCATGTATTATGAACTCTGATGTTGTAACAGAAATTATTGTGGTGTTGTATCTGTGATGTGATGCATGTTATTCATTTTTATTTCCGCTGTTATATATTCATCTAATGTTGTTATAAGCTCCATCCGACTGGAGTTCGATGTTTGAATCATTGACGGTCGAGTACAAGTGAGGTATTTGACATCAATTTTCGAACGTTGAATTTTGGATCGTGACATATGGTATCAGAGCTAAAGGTTGAGTAAGAACTTTAGCTACGGAGTATAACACATTAGATGGCTCATTAGAGATAGGGTGAAGTATACCCTAGAATGAGTATAATCGATCAACACCTCAAAATTTTCTTAGTCTATTTCCTTTAATTTATGATATTTCCTAAGATATCTCGTCCAAATATCTAAGCCACTTTTTCTTACTAATTACAGATAGTTGGAATGAGTGGGCGAAGAGGCAGAGTTGGGGGCGAGGAAATGCCAAAGCACCTAGCCAAGTCCCCCCTACCACCGAGGCAGCTTTACCTATTCAGAATCAGCCGAATCTGGCTGACTTATATAAGAACTTCTCAAGGCTTGGGGGTAAGCCATTCACCGGCAAAGAGACGATTGTTGAGGCCCAGGCATGGATTAGATCTTGTGAAAAAATCTTTATGGGGCATAAGCTGCAGGATGATCAGATGCGTCTCATAGCTACTTGGCAACTTCAAGGTGAAGCCTTAGCTTGGTGGGAGACCATCACTATTGATGAGCCTGAGGATGAGTTCACTTGGGGCAGATTCAAGGAAGTATTTGAGAAGCGCTATATGCCATCAGCCGGGATTTCTCGTATGTACCAGGAGTTCATGGACTTGAAGCAAGGACGTCTATCATTCGAGGAGTATCTCAACAAATTCAATGAATTGTCTCGCTTTGGCCCAGAATTAGTGAACACACCTTTGAAGAAGAATGAGAGATTCATTCGTGGGATGAATAAAAAGTTCCATGAAAGGATGACTGGCCACGTCAAGGAATCCTTCTCAGATTTGGTTGATATGGGATATCGTTATGCTACACTAGACATGCAAGAAGCACCAAGGGAGAAAGGCAACTCAAGCAATCAGAATTGGAAGAAAAGGAAATTTGGGGGCAAGAAAGCATGGCAAGGCAAAAAGAAGAAAGGCAATCAAGGGAGCACTATGGAGAATGTCACTTGCTATAATTGCTTGGAGAAAGGACACTATTCTAACAGCTGCAAGAAGCCAAAGAGAGATCAATCCGCTCAAGCAAAGCCCAGAAAGTGCTATTATTGTCAGAAGGTAGGACATGAAGTGAAAGACTGCCCAACTATGAAGCAAGCCCAGACAGCTAAAGTGTACTCAGTTAAAGACAAACCTACATCTTCCAAATCAGGAAAGGGAAAGGGAGTTCTGGAAGGTAATCTTACCATTTATGATAGCATTGTTAGAGTTCTTTTTGATACTGGCGCTACACATAGTTTTATCTCTCAACAAGCTATTAATGAATTGAATATTGAACCTGATTTTGTCGATGAGCCTATATGTGTAAGGAATCCAGTTGGAGGTCCCGCAAACCTCTGTCTTCGATGTAGAGATGTTCCTATCTCATATTCTTGCCATCAATTCCCTATTAGTCCTTTTGTTCTAGACTTCAACGAGTTTGAAGTCTTACTCGGAATGGATTGGCTAGCAAAATATGAAGCCAAATTGGATTGCAATAATCGATTAATTTCAATCAAAACCGAATTTGGGGATTTTATCGAAATTTCTTGTCAGGACCCTAGTCCTAAAAGGGAAGGGTTGATGTATAATTTGGGTTATCCTGAACCCAGCTTGGAGTCCATTCTTATTGTTAGAGATTTTCCAGATGTATTTGAAGAAGTGAAATCTCTACCTCCTCACCGAGAAATAGAATTCAGAATCGACCTTGTGCCTAATGCTCGTCCTGTCGTTCATCCAAGTCGCAGGATGGCACCTAGAGAAAGGGTTGAATTAGTCGAGCAAACTAGAGATTTACTAGAAAAAGGGTTGATTCGACCCAGTGTTTCTAAATGGGGCTCAGCCGTCGTATTTGTTGCTAAGTCAAACGGATCTTTGAGGTTGTGCGTGGATTACCGCGATCTCAATAAGCAGACTCTCAAGAATAAATTCCCACTGCCCAGAATTGATGATTTATTTGATCAGTTGCACGACGCTTGTTTCTTTTCGAAGATGGATCTAGCCCAAGAATTCCATCAATTACGAATCGCCGAAGACTGTATTCATTTGACAGCTTTTAGGGGTCCCAATATGTTCTATGAATGGTTAGTCATGCCTTTTGGGCTACCAATGCCCCAGCATACTTTGTGGACCTTATGACTCGTGTGTTTCGGGATGTATTGAATAAATTTGTGCTCGTATTCATTGACGATATTTTGGTCTATTCCAAGACCGAAGAGGAGCATGCTGAACACCTTAGAATCGTCTTGGAGATATTAAGGAGAAGCAGTTAAGAACAAAATCGTAAAGCTTGTTAAAAGTTCAGTGGAGTGGCGATCCAAAGGACTGCACTTGGGAAACTGAAGATAATATGCAGAAATCTTATCCCAAATGCAGAGTGGATATCTCGGCTTAGCCGGTAAGCCATTTCCTTATTCTTTTTGAATCATATATTCTTTGTCTATTTTTCTCTCTCTTTCAATTTCGAGGACGAAATTTTCTTAAGTAGGGGGTGTTTGTAACATCCCAAAATTTTTAATCAAAACAAACTATATATTTAAACTCTTGGGGTTTGATTTGAGAATAAATTTGAAGAAAAATCTAAACAAATGAAATAAGTGAAAATAATGTATGAAAAAAATCCCAAATTTTTTTTGAGTTTAAAATATTGAGATGATAAATGTTTTTAAAAGTCATTTGGATTTAGAATGTTTATATTTCAAGTTTAAGATTTAAGTTTGAATTTAAATTTGGAATAAATGTTTTAAAATGAAGAAGCATTTAAAATCATTGAGGAACAAGTATACAATGGTAAAAAAAACAACCTTTCTTTTTAACATTGTACATATGCATATATACATACAAATGAATAAAAATATATATATTGGTTTATAAAAGTATGTATATGATATAGGAAATAAAATCTATAAAGTTTCTTTTGCTTTGTAACATCAAGGGCTGAAAACTTCCATTCACAATAAAATGAATAATTAACAAAATCTATGGCTTAAGATCTTTTCTTACAAATGGCACAAAACATCAACTCCTTAATAAAATAATCAAATAGAAAATTCAGAAAACTCTTTACCTTCTAAAATTCGAATTTTTAAATCCCTAACATCTGATACTCAGTGGTCAAAAGATCATTGCAATTTTTTTTCTCTTCAACATTCAAAGAAAAAAAAGGTTCGGAAGAAAAAAAAACTGTCTTCTTCAATTCAAAGAAAAAAAACTGAAGTGTTTTCAAACTGTAGTGATATATTAATCTTCAGGTAAGTTTGTTTTAAACTTTATTGTTCATGAAGATTGTGATTTTTTTTAAAAAAATCAAGTTTCAATGATCAATTCAAAACTTAAACTGCAGATTTGTAAAGAGGAGTCTCTGGATTTCAAAGGCAGTGTAGTTTTTTTTCTTTGCTGGGAATAAATTTTAAAGGCAAGTAACTTTCTTTTTTAAAGTTGAATTTGAAGTTATAATCTATAATGAAGCAAGAATTAATACAATAACATCAAATTATTTGCAGGAGGGGTCAAGGATTAAAAGCTACTTTTCTTTTTGGTTTCTAAGTTCCTGTTTTCAAAGTTGTAGAGAAAAGAAGCTTCTTTGTTAATCCAAACTGTAAGTAATCTAGAGGTTTTTGTTATTAATAATTAAAACAAATGAAAGCAACATGGGATTTAATACAACAATGTCTAATTTTATTGCAGGAAGATTAAGGTTTAATCATTTTGGTTTCAAGTTTTAGAAAAAAAAGGGGGTGTCTTTTCTGCTAAGAATCCCAACTGTAAGTAAAGTAGAAACTATTGTAAGTAATGAATAAGTATATGAACATAGCAAACATTAATCACGGATCTGTAACTATAAATTTTCAGATCTAAAACCCCAAGAAAATTAGAGTAGAAAAGAAGGAAAATTTGCCAAGTCTCATCTCTGTTTGGAACTGTCAACAACTTCTGGAAACATGTGAGTAAACTCCTGTTTTCCAATTAATCTTTTGTTGTCGTATGCTGGATGATATAGTAAAGATAATCTTTGGCTTTTCATGTAAGAATTTTGAATATATTATTGAATGTTGGCTATGCATGCTGATTTTACAAAGAGCTAATTACTGTTCTAGCTTCAGAAAAACCCTGTCATACCCCTCTTTTCCCTCTTCCCCTATTTGATCTGCATGTTAAACTATGGTTGAACTTACACTTTGTGTCAGTTAACAAGTTGGGGATCTTTTGTTTGAACTTACACTTGGTTCTAGTAACAAATCTAAACAACCTTTTTGTAAATTGCTTTACTGGAAACTGAAGCATTTTTAAGTATCAGGGATTACCATTTCAAAAGCCCGTCTTCTCTCCCTTATCCCTTCTGAAATAAAAAAAATTGGAAACAAGTTGGAATTTTAAACTGGTACCATGTTTTCAGTAATTAAATAAAAGCAAAGTTGATGTTTCCTTTTTGTCTAGAGACTGTAAAAAAAAACTGTAAACATGATCATGCTCAAATCTCTGGTTCACAGAGTAAACTATCTACAACTACAACCTCTTCTACCTTCTCTTTGCTTCTGGAGATAATTGTGAGTAAGTTAAGAATTGTTTTAAAACTGTATTTTGTCTCAGTAATGAATCAAAGCAAAGAAACTTGAATTTTCTTCACTGTAAAACGATAAACTCAGTAACAACCCAGATAAGCAATAAATTCGAACATCACATATTTGTATTTCAGAGATATTACTTGAATCCCTTGGGAAAACAATGATTTTTGGAACCAAAATGAAGATTTTTCATTTAGCCTTCACCAAGAAATTTGAGTTGATCAGAAAATTTAACTTTTGTCGAGTGCCGGCGATCCATGTGATCGTAGTTCGCGTGATCTTCGTCGCAGCTAGATTCATTGCTCGGCATCACCAGAAAAATACTAGGATAATTTTTAAACCTTTGATTTTCAATGCGAATTTAAAATAGGGTTTAAAACCCATTTTCCTGTTCACGTAGAAATGACGATGCCGCACCTCCCACAAGCGACCGGAATGCGTGCCAGGGGGCAGGTCGATGCGTTGCATGACGTGGAAGCTGGAGGCAAAGGTTGGTGGCCGATAACGGCCTGGGGAGGCGGCGCGAGGCAAATTCGTGTTGGCGTGCCTGATACTTTTTGGGTCCGGTTGCTCGATTGGTGATTTCGAAAGAAATTTGAAATCTGGGAGTTCGTATTGATTTTAGGGGATGAGTGTTGACGTGTTGGTGGCCGCAGCACCATCTAACGGCGGCGAAGATTGTCGTGCACGTGCACGTCGATGGGGTGTGTGTCAGTGTGATGGGTTTGGGGGGACGAGTAGTAACTCGAAGCAATGCACGAGAGAACTGGGAAAAAACTCGGGGCTAGGGCCGTGCGTTTTGTAGTGTATCGGATTGGGTTTTTATAACTTGATCAAATTTTGAAAAAAATATATTACACGGGTCAATCTGGGGTTAACTTGAAGTAGGGAAGCATGTGCCTCGGGTACGACTCGAAGCAAGCCTCGGGTCTGCAAATGAAACAATAAACCCAGTTTTAATAAAACTTTTGAAAACACAATTTAATTTATTTTCTGAGTGAAGTAACGATAATTGTTAATGGAATGTGAAACTAATAGTTTTTAAAATTTTATGAAGTTCAAAATATTTTAAACTAATAAAAGTTGTTTTAAATGTTTAACTTAATAAAAAGTTTAAATATAAACTAATATACAAAGACAATTTTCAAACCAAGTTTATAATGATGAAGTAGTAATTAACAAATTGATGTTTTGTAACGATTTTTAAAATTTAAAAAATAAATAAATTAAAGAATAGGAAATTTATAAAATTAATTAAACTTAATAAATTAACAATTAAGAAAAATAATAAACTAAAGGATAATTAACTTAGCCAATTAAAATTAAGTAAAATTAAATATTAATTAACAAGACAATTTTATTGCTAATTCACTTTAATCACTTCACTAGAATCAACGATGGTCGACCATCATCAAATACTCTATACTGGTTTCACATTTTTGTTGTGATGCTGTGATTGCTTTGTGATGGACTGTGACTTATGATTTGTTCCTATATGTTTGTGAATCCCTTTTTGCCCGTAAAACAGCATTTAAACTTCGATGCGACAGGGAGTCGGATTTCAGTTTGTTATCTGAAACCCACATCGAACCCTGAATGTGAACCTTTGTGATTGATACACCCACATGTTTTAAATTTGAGCGCTCACTATTCGGATTAGCCGGGAGGGGACCTTTGTGTCATATAACCCATTCCGAATAGTGATTCGACGAATGGATTGCATTTGAAGACCGGCGGTGAAGACCGGGTGTCTTCGAAAACGGTAGGATAACCTATCGATTGTCTCTGCACCGAGTTGCTCCTGTATAGGGATCCCCTAAGTGATGGGAAGTCCAATCAGGATTGTGGACGCCCGAATTTGCAAGGGCTTTTTCCTTTATTGGACGAAGTGCCTTCGGTTCTATTCGAACCCGGAACAAACTTGTATGGTCGTGTGTCTGACACTACACCTTGTGATATAGAGCCGATTTCTTTCAAATACATATCTGTTGGTGGCGGAGAATTTATTCTCTTAGCTTAACACCCTTCTCTGAGACGTACGAGCTCAGAGGTTATGTAGTTGAAGGTTATCTGCAATATACTCCCAATTTGGTAGTGTGGCATACTAAGTGCTGCTGTATAGTGATGATCATTTGTTGATCATTTGTGATCAAAGCATGGCTTTCGTGTAAAGCGTAGCTTTGTGGACGAGACCTCATCGGACCTCACACCCTGGAAATGGTCGAAACAGGAAAGATGCGGCAAGGTTATGAGGGTCGCGCCCTTTAGGGTATGTCATTTCCTTCTGGAAAAAGGTAGTGTCATGGTATGGAGCCCAGATGCTTACCTATGTGGTTGCTTCAATCTCATTATTCTGTGTGGTTGTTGGTTTGTGATGGAGGGCCCTCGGATAAAGGTCCCAAAGGACCGGGGAGTGGCATACTCGAGTAGTAGTTACCTAGTTACAGAGGTAACCCGGCCTTGTGTTGGCAGAGAGCCGGGTGGGTTCTCGAGACGTCCCGCCAGAGGCATACCCATGTGGCATAGGAAGTTCCTTAGCCTGACCATTGGTTGGAAATCCAATCCCCAATACGAACCCCGTACGATTTTAGTTGTATTACCTGCTATTTACTTATGGTGGCGCCCCACTGTTTAGATGGTAGCTATAGTAGGCATACGATACTGGTCGTATGTTGGCTAGGATTGATATTCTACTTTCGAAATGGCTTTCTACACTATGCACTAGTAATAATATCAAAGAATCTTCCCGTATCAAGCATATTTGACTATCATAAGAAGAAATCTCCTCCAATTCTGCGATTGCATTGTGTGTGGCGGGAGGTCTTATGGTAGTTTCATTTTCCAAAAGCATACCGGTTTTTCTTGTATAAATCTGTTTTATTTGAAAGCAACTATCTTTGTTTACTCATACCAGTCCCATGACTGACCCGGAGTTTATTGTTTCCTTTCTAAACTCTGGGTGCCCACTATTTCTATACGGGCAGCCTAGTAGCAGGTTTCTGTATTTTGTCTCTGGCTACATTTCGAAGCATTTTGGGTTGGAGATTTTTGGTTTTTGGAGACTCGTACCTTAGAGACATTTTGGAAGCTTTTGGATCTCGAGGTGCTTAGTTGGTGTTCACTATCATTCTCTATCTTTTTGAAGACTTTTGGCATATGATATGTAGTTGTTCTACTATGACATTCTATTTGGAGATGTGATTCATGTATTATGTACTCTGATGTTGTAACAGAAATTATTGTGGTGTTGTATCTGTGATGTGATGCATATTATTCATTTTTATTTCCGCTGTTATATATTCATCTAATGTTGTTATAAGCTCCGTCCGACTGGAGTTCGATGTTTGAATCATTGACGGTCGAGTACAAGTGAGGTATTTGACGTCAATTTTCGAACGTTGAATTTCGGATCGTGACATTAATTAAGGATTATTTATTAATTTAATTGATTAATAATTACTTAATGAAGTAATTAAAGATTAATTAATTAGATTAACTAAACAAAGGGTTAATATAATTAATTAATAAGTTAAACTAATTAAGATAAGTAATTACAAATTGTTAATTACTGTTTATGATTAGTGAGATGATTAATTACAAGTTAATTATTTAATTAATTTAAAGAAATTTATTAATTAATAAGGATTATTAGTTAACGTAATTAATGAATTAATAAAGGTTGATTAATTTAAGTGTGATTAATTAATTGTAGTTAATTGACGTTTAATGTAATTAATTATAGTTGATTAATTAATGGAAATAAATGAAGGATCATTAATTATTGTAATTAATGATAGTAATTAAAGGTTAATTACTGTATATGGTTAAGGATAATTACTTGAATGTAATTAAAGGATGATTAATCAAGAAAGATTAATTAAATAAAATCATTAAGAGATGATCAATTAATTTATTTGGAATAAATTAAGGAAGAAGGATTTAGGTAATCCAATTGATTAAGAGTTAATCAATTCTGCTTTTGGATGATTAGTTAATATTGATTGATTGATATTTGGTGATTGATATTGGATGTTTGATGGATGATTTGGGTATGATATGTGATATGCTGTTTTGTGAGATGAATGGTTGATATGAATTATTTCTTGTGATAATGTGATTCATCTATCTGTTTATATCATCCTGAATATAAGTTTAACTATTTAAACCCTTAAACTACTTGGACATTAAAATGGCGTTTGGATTCGGTGAGACCGGGATCGGGTTTCCATATTTGGATATCCGAAAACCACATCGATCCAAATTAAACGTTAGGTCGTGAATCCAAGTGGAGCTTAGTGAAGACTCGAGGTGTAAGAACTATTCGTCAGTATAACTCTAGGGGTGATTCCGTGATGAGTTTGACGGAGATAGTACTTATAGGTTCGAGATGGTGATTTAGAGTGCAAGAGCTATGGTCGTTGACTCTGAGGGTGATTCCAAAATGAGTGCAACGAGATAGTGCATTCGGTTTCGTTCGAACCCGGAACGAACTTGTATGGATTGAATGCTTTCAGAACATCGTCAGGTGGACGATGAGCATTCTAAGATAGAAGTGTTCTATAAAGGTAATCGCAGCCTCAAGCCTCATCAACCGAGAATGGCTAAAACAGGGGAGGTGCAGCAAGGCTAGGTGGGTAGCACCCATTTCAGGGTGAGGTCATTCCTGTCTAGATGTCCCTTTTATTTCGGCTTAGTAGGTGGTTGGTCGCGCCAACCACGAGGTGATCTTAGTCGGGACTGTTCAGTAAGGAATGGTCCCAGCTTTGTGTTGCAGGGTATTGGGAGTAATCCTCGATACTGTGATCTTGGCCACGTACTGTGACGGGCGGTACCCCTGCCATTGATGGAAACTCATTCTTCCTACGAGACCCTACGGTTTTGTTTGTATCACCCAGTTTTGTGGCTAGTGGCTGGAATTTAATAATGTAACAATTTCGGCTATTTCTTATTTATTTGAAAACCCTAGACACTATTATAATATCACTGGATTTCCTATCAAACGTTTTGGTTAGCGTATGGTAAAAACTTTTCCATGTTTATGTGTGGGAAGTCTTATGTGATACCTTTTCTTTTCAAAGGTTTTTTTCTAAAAGTTAAGCAATTGTAACCCGTTTACTCACACCAGACCCTGTCTGACCCGAGTGTTTATTTTCTGTTTTATTAAACTCTTGGATACTCATATTATGTATGAGTAGTCGAGGGATTCGGGTTTGCTTGACGAACTCTGGAGGAGATTTGGAGCAGGAGGCTTCCACGTGTAGATATATTATGGTTCCTCTGTGTTTGTGTTGTATCTGTATCTTGTGTACTTCAGTTGTATAATTAGACAGATGTTTATAACTGTCTAATATGTGTTGTATAAGTTGTGTACTCTGATGTAATATGATACTATGTAATATTTTATGTGATATGTTATATTTCATTCGTTCCGCTGTGAGTATCTGATGTGGTTTGAGTTTCTTCTTTCTTATCTTTTCTTCTTCTATCCCTTTCTTTCTTAAATAGTGATGCGACTTTCTGGTGTTAGGAAGTCTGGTCGTTACATATTTATAAAGAATCACTTGTTTATAGAAAAGGGTTTTTCTAACGAAATGGGTTATTAAGGTGTTTTACAAATGATGTTTTGTAAATGATATTTATAAAGGATATTTTATAAAGAAGTACACAAAGGTTTGTATAAAGGGTTTTAAAAATAGGAAAAAGGTTTATAAATCATTTCAAAGATTTGGAAAGAGGTTTATAAATTAACTTAAAGGTTTATAAAATTGGGTTACAGCTTTATTTTGAAAGAAATAAGCTAACTAAAATATGAGATGAACTTTTAGAAAGGGAATTTTTGATGAAGGATAAGCAGAATGTTTTATTTGGATGAAATGTTTGGATTCATGAAGAAGGAAACTTTGAAATGTTTGTAAACGTACTTATATCGATAAGATAAGCATATGATTTTGTTTCAAGGCATGAAAAGTAAAATGTTTTGGTAATATACTTATACCATTGAGATAAGTGTATAAAGGTTTCCAAGTATAGAGGAAATGTAAGGGGTTTGGGAATAGTGTTTTGAAAAGATCTTTTTATCATATTTTATAGAGTGGCTTTATTAATCAAAGAGAATTAATAAAGGCTTAGTGGATCCTATATGGAAATTAAACGATGATTGGATGTTCGTTTATTTGATAGTTAAATCACCGACTAACAAAGCTAGACCCAAAACGTAACTTTGGATATATGTATAGGAGAAACATGAGAATTATGTGGTACAGTTGCCGTTGAAGGTGCAATACTGTACGTATAAACTCGTTTCATTCTTTTAGAATGAATAATAAAGAAATCCGTCCACAAATGGTTAGGAGGTAAACTCTGCTCTTGTCATTTATCTGTTTATTTCCTAAAGAACCAAGGTTGAGTTTATCGAAAAATGTTAGAAGTTGTTCCGAAGAGACCAGGATCAGATATGTTATCCGTAAACCACTTCAATCCAACCCGAGCATTTCGTAATAAAGTCATGTTGAAGCATGGGATCGAAGACAGGACCATTGAAGTACAAGGGATGCTTTGTACTAATCTCGATGGTGATTCCAAAATAGATGTGGTAGAAGTAGTGCCTTGGGTTTGTCCTTAACCTGGAAAAATTGTATGGATGAATGTTGGCACTACATTATACCGGGAGGGAAGTGTTAGCAATCCAATAGGGACTGCTATCCAGAAAAGTAAAACGTAGCCTCAAGCCTCATCAATCGGGAATGACTAAAACGGGAGATATGCAGCAGGGCTATATGGGTCGCACCCATTAGGTTATGTCAGCACCCTTCAAGATATATTATTGAATTCGTGTATGTGGGAGCGCTCGGTTAAAGGTTGCAAAGGAACTAGGGTAATGATATATTCGGTACTATCCAGCAAGGGGTTGGTCGGTTCTATGTTGGCAGGGGTCGTTAGGTAGGACCTCAGTACATTTTTTTAGAGGTGTACTATGGCGGGCGGTACCCCGGTAACCCAGTCATTAGTTGAATCCATTCTCCAATACGTGCCTTATGTTTTCGATTATAGAGCCTAGTATGTTGGAATATGAGATGCAAACATTTCAGCAATTTTATCTATTTACTTTAAACCTAGATAGTATGATAATATCGCTGGATTTTGTTATAAAATGTTTTGGTTATCGTAAGGTAGAAACCCATTTGTTTTTATGTGAAGTGTGGTCTTACGAGATACCCTTTGTTTGGAAGGTTTTCAAATGTAGAAATCAATTTGGTTATTACTTATTATCGAGTTTTACTCATGCTGGTTTACCA
Source organism: Allium cepa (assembly GCA_030765085.1). Taxonomy (NCBI): domain Eukaryota; kingdom Viridiplantae; phylum Streptophyta; class Magnoliopsida; order Asparagales; family Amaryllidaceae; genus Allium; species Allium cepa. The sequence goes on along the minus strand of CM060928.1, from coordinate 664,611,944 downwards.
GACTGACCTAGGCATTATTCCATGTAATTTTCGAGTCAGAACCAGCTTGTTTTTTCAGGTTTAGCTAGATACTTTGAAATTGAAGAGGAGTTGGATGGTCAAGATGTGTTCACTTATATATTTCTAGGTATGTTTGTTAATGTAAGGACAAGTTTCTATAACTGTCCAAATTTAAGATAACCCTAGTGCACTCTGATATTATAGGAATAAAGATATTTCCTTTTTTGTAAAGATCATAGTTGTATTATATGTTATTTGCTGTGTTGTTAGATTCTTTGTTGTTTAGTTTTCTACAATCTTCTACCTTCTTCTTTCACCCTAAAAAATTAGTATTTCGGGCACTTTAATGTTCGGCGTGTGATACAATAGACGTATTAGCGTCGATTTTTTAGGGTCGAAAATCTGGTTCGTTACAAAACCTATATACTTTCATTTACTCGATTCTACCTTGGAAATCCATCGATAAAATCCACTGAGATAGAATTCTATTTCCAAACTGAAACATCTAAAGTGTAACGAACCATAAATAAATCGCTTTAAATAAATAACCGATTAGCCGTATCGATATAACAACCATTTTTGTAAACAATTATTTCTATTAATTTACATTGGTTTATAAATAAAATGTGATCATTTTTATTAGTTAAGAATAATAGAAAATTTATTTCCAAAATTTATTTACAAAAATATGCATATAAACTTAAAAGAGAAAATATGACCAAAAAACGAAATCGAGATTTGTAATGATGCAACGTGTGGAGTGGTACAATGTTATAAGTATATGTTACATACACATATACACGTACATGTACATACATAATAACATGCATATAAACACGTATGTATATAAATAATTAAGTTAAAGATATAATATAAAATATATAAGATGTTTTAAAACAAACTTACTCCTTAAATCTTTTTAAGTCAACATAAGTGATGTGCACATGGGGGCGGGGGAGGGAAGGGGCTTTGGCATGTATTTGAAAGGAATGATGTGTTGGAGAAGCTTGGAAAAAGTGGCATTTACATATCTTCCTTTACACATTTCTTTTCTCCTATAAATACCCTACCCTCTTCTCTCTTTTTCCATTCATTTTCTTATTCATATTTTCAAGCTTTTGCTTCCCCTCTAATGGCTTCCAAATTAAGAAAATAATGTCAAGAATTATTTCAAAGAGAAACTAAAATAATAAAATATAGTTATATATAGTAAAACGCCTCAAAACGATCCAAAAATTCCTCAATTGCCTTTATTCTTCACAAATCCCTCTTCACTTCACACTAGACTGAGCCCAACCCGATCTACACTCTAGGTCGTGCACCCCTTAACTTCCTCAAGTCTTGGTCGAGACATTTAGGAGCTGAAATCCGAAGACTATTGAGCTTCGAAACTCGAATAATGGAGCTATAGCATCTTTTTTGGGAATCATTGGAAATCTAAGGTGAGAACTCCTAATTTATTATACTATATGTTAGATGATGATATGATGTTGCAAATGGATATTTAATATGCTATGATCATCAAGTTTGGTTGTTTAAATATGAATGTTGAATATATATATATATATATATATATATATATATATATATGCAAGTCACGAATATACAGTCGATAAGCACAAAGGAAATCAGGTTCCTTAGATTAATTAAATTATGTATATGGAAGTGTTAATCCTCTTATAAATGGTTTTTAATGTATGTTGAAATGTTTTATAAACATTTAAAAGTGTTTGGTGAAGTTTGAAAAGAAATAGAAAATTTAGTCGAAAATAAGCGCGTCGCATAACGGTTGTTCACGGTTTCGCTCTATAAAAGTAAAACAAGCGTAAAAGTTGGAATATGGCTCAGAATTCTTGGATATAATAATTTTTTAAAATATTATATCCATAGTTTTCCATCGAAGAAAGAAAATCGAGATTTCGATAAGCAGATTTCAAAATATGAGTAAAACAAGTTTTGGGAAAAAAAAAATCCCATTTTGCAGTTCGAAATCCAAAATCGGATTTATTGACAAATTATGTTTTAAAAATGTTTAAAAATATGGAATAAATCTTATAATTGTTTTAAACTTAACAAATCTTTTCATAAATTAGTTTTAAACATATCTGTAACACTTTTTCGCAGCACTTTTTGAAGATTCGTTTTAAACTTAACGAATCTTTCATAAATGTTTTCAAATGGATAATTAAGAGTTTTACTAATGATTTGAGGTTTTCTGGCTTACTGAAGAGAGTTTAAATAAATTATTTAAATAAAAAGCTATTATAAATAAGTGGTTAAATCTTGGCTCTAAAAGTCGACGGGTGGATTGGATTTTTCCATTCGTGGGATCATGATGTGAGGTGCTTAAACTAAGGAGACGTTTAGGAGCAACCAGTGCCCTACCTCACCTGGTCTCTTTCCTAGGTGAGGGATAGATAAGGTCAGAATGTCGGAAATGAGTTAAGTGTAAAAAAAAGCTTTCAAGAAATCAAAAGTAGTAATAAGTGGGTCTAATGATTCTGTATATACCGAAAAGAATGTTTAATAAATGTATACCTCCAAAAGAGATTCCAATAAAAGAACTTAATAAATTAAAGAATGTTTCCTTGTTCACTTGAACTCTTTTATCAATGATTGGTTCGGAGAAACCAGGGTCAGATTTGGATAATTCCTATCGGAAAATCACTTCGACCCAATGTATACATTCGAAAGTGAAGACATGATGATGATGATTTTTAAAGATGAGGTTCTTCATGATGAAGGGCTGCTTGCCACTAGTCCCTCGAGGTAAAATTTACTATATCATATATTTATGGTGGCAGTAGTGCTCTATTATAAAAATCTTCGATTGCAAAACTAATCACTACTAATCCTAGGGATAATTCCAATAGGATATGGTAGGAGAGTACCTTAGGTTTCGTTCAGTCCCAGAACAAACTTGTATGGAGGGATGTATGACATTACATTCTTGAGATTTACGTCGTTGACTTTTATAAACATATATCTGTTTGATGGCGGAGAATGCAATTTCTCTTAGCTTAACACCATTCTTTGAGATGTATGAGCTCGAAGGTTGTATGTTTGCGGAAGTCAACAAGTGATCAATGGAATGGTAGTGTGGCATTTAAATAAAGATGTGTGCTATGTGAAAGGTAAACGGTACCTTAAACCTCACAACCAGAAATGACCGAAACAAAGTTGGATGCATTAAGGCTATGTGGTTCGCAACCATTAGGGTATGATCATCTCCTTTTAGATATATTTCTACCCGCTATAACGTTCGGGTTTAAATTATTATGGTGTATGCTAAGAAACGTCTCGGATAGGTCGGTAACGACCGGGGGATGACATATTCGTTACTATCTAAGGAAACGTAGGCCGATCTTATGTTGGTAGAGGTGAAAATGTTCTGTTGACCTTAGTACATTCCTCTAGAGATGTACTGCCGGAAAGTAGTCCCTTTACCTGGTCATTTGTGTGGAATCCATTCCCTAATTAGTGCATGCCCTTTTTTTGTAGAGCCTAATATGCTGGAATTTAATAATGGTAACAATTTCGGCTAAGATTGATATGTTTATTTTCAAATGTTTTCAAAGATACGTCATTAAAAATAATATCAATTATGTTGACGTAAAATATTTTGGTTATCATAAGGTAAAAACCCGTTCTGTGTTTTTGTGTGGGGTGGTATTATGAGACACCATTTTGTTCTCAAATCACATATTTTGAGTTCTCACGCCAGTCGCATGATTGACCTGGAGTTTATTTTGTTTTTCCTTTAAACTCTGGTCGCCCTCTTTTTCCAGCCAGCCAAGTAGTCAGGATTCTGTTTAGAGTATTTTTGGAGGAGCATGAAGGAAGAGATTTTTCGAACATGAAGCTGGAGCACCAGATGGGGATATCTATCTATCTATTTTTATTTTCCACTATATATAAGTTAGTTATACCAGCAAGTGAAGAAGTAGGAAGTTATAACTGTTCTTGGCTGGGATAGTGCGTATAAAACTCTGATGTACCTAGTGATGGTGACTGCATGTACCATTTTCCTATTTAACGTAATGTGAGAATTTTTGTTTTTGTTTGTTACTATACTTTACCCCTAAAAATCAACCTCCCTGACACTTAGATTTGCAGCACATGAATATTGTGCATGTATTAGTGTCGATTTCCGAGAGTCGAGGAGATGGGTCTTCACATTTGGTATCAGAGCTGAAGGTTAAGCGAGAACCTTGGGTTTTTGGGGTATAACTCATTAGAGATAGGGTTAGTAATGTCCTAGAAAGAGTTTAATCTTTTAGAATGCGCATTTAGAATCCTTATCTGAATAAAGGTTGTGCTATATACCCATTCCCAAAAATAATTGTCTTTGTTCCAAAGTTATCTTGCTAAATCAGGTAGTAAGACATGAGTACTGGTAGAGGACGAAGAAGGGGAAATAGCAGCACCACAACAACTAACGGTTTAGGTCCAACCGTCACTGTTAAAGAAATAGCTCTCGTAGAACCTAGTTTAATTTTTCCACTTTGTGTAAGAATTATACCAACTTAGGGGGAAAATCATTCAAGGGTACATAACCTATTATTGAAGTACAAACTTGGATCAAGTCATGCGAAAGGATATTTAAGGCGTTGGATATTTGTAATGAGCAAAAGAGGTTCTTGACCTCGTTGTAGTTACAGGAAAGTGCTTTGGCTTGGTGGGAATCTATTATCCTAAACGAATCAGAGGATACTTTCTCTTGGGAAAGGTTTAAGGAAGATTTGGCGGAGCAGTACATGCCATCGTCTGGGAAATCTCGCCTTTACAGAAGCTTTATGGATCTAAAGCAGAATGAAATGACTATTAAGGACTATGCGAATAAGTTTAATGAATTATCTTATTTTGGGCTAGATCTAATCGACACGCCTTTGAAGAAGAATGAGAAATTTATTTTGGGGATGAATGAGAAGTACCAAAGCAGGATGACTGCCTATGTTACGGGGTCATTTATAGATTTGATAGATATGGAATTCCGTTATGAGACACTAGACAAGAAGAGTCCGGTATAAGTTCATACCAACAATAACACCAACAACCGGAAGCAAAAAAGTTCAATAATAGTGGGAAGATGTCGTGGGTAGGAAAACCTGAAGGGGGATCTCAAGTAAACTGCTTTAAAGGGTACACTTGTCAAAATTGAAAGAAGAAGGGACATATTGCAAAGGATTGTGGAAGTCCAAAGATCTAGGATTCCGTCTCTCCTATGGTCCAGAATAGCCTCTGCTATAATTGCCATCAACCGGGGCACATGATCAAGGTTGCCCGATCATGAGGAAGGGAGAGCAAGCTAAGGTCTACGCAATTAAGGATGAGCCTTCAACTTCTCAGGATGTGAAGGGAAAGGGAGTTTAGAAGGCAATATTTTTATTGGAGATATTTTAGTTAGAGTATTGTTCGATACATGAGCTTCTCATAGTTTTATTACTAAGAAAACTATAGAAGAATCAAAATTTGAATCTAAAATAGTCGATACCCCTATTCGTGTGACAAATCCTAGAGGTGGTACTACTAACCTTTGCATGAATTATGAAAAAGTCCAAATTTCCCACTTTCCCATAAATTTCCTCTTGAACTATTTGTCCTAGATTTTAATGGATTCAAAATTTAGTTGGTATGGATTGGTTGACTAAACATGAAGCTATTCTCGATTGCGTAAAAAGGATAGTTTTCAAGAAAATAAACATAGGAAAGTTTATAAAGATATCTTTCGAAGATCCTAGTACAAGAAGGGGAAGTTTTCTTTATGTATTAGACACATCCTAGGAAGTATTAGGAACCATGACCATTGTTAAAGAATTCTCAGATGTTTTTGAAGAAGTAAAAAGTTTACCCCCACATCGAGAAATCGAATTTCTTATTGACTTGATTTTCGGTTGGATGCCAATTAAATAACGAGACCAAAGGATGGCTCCAAAGGAAAGAGAGGAGTTAGATCACTAAACCGAGAGCTATTAAAGAAAAGATTGATAGGGCCGAGTCATTCAAGTTAGGGATCGATGGTAGTTTTTCTGGCCAAGTCTGATGGATCTCTAAGGTTGTGCGTAGATTACCGAGATCTAAATAAACAAACAATTAAGAATAAGTATCCTCTACCTCGAATAGATGACTTGTTTGATCAATTACATGGTGCTCGGGTATTCTTGAAAATTGATCTAGCTACAGGATTCCATCAGTTGAGAGTCGTAGAGGAATACATCCACCTAAATACATTCAAAGTTCCAAACACTTTCTTCGAATGGTTGGTTATGCATTTCATGCTAACCAATGAACCCTCTTATTTCATTGACCTTATTAATATAGTATTTAGAGATGTATTCAATTAATTCATGTTAGTCTTTATCGATGATATCCTTATCTATTCTAAGACAGAAGAAGAACACGAGAGACATCAAGAAATTGTGTTAAAGATATTGAGACATAATGTGCTTAAGACCAAATTCTCCAAATGCCATTTTGGTAGATGGAGATAAGATTCCTTGGACATATAGTGTCAAAGGATGGGGTTTTGATCCTGTAAAAGTTGCGGCTGTTCTAAACAGGAAGCAACCACAAAATCTTAAAGAAGTTAGTAGCTTCTTAGGTTTGACAAGATATTATAGAAGATTCATTCAAGACTTCTCAAAGATTGCCTACTACCTAACAAAGTTGACTAAGAAAGATGCCAAATTTATCTAGACTCCTAAATGTGAAGCAACATTCTAAGAACTCAAGAAGAGGCTAACAAATGTTCCAGTCCTAGCAATTATAAATGGAAATAGTGGATTAACTGTGTATATGGATGCTTGTAGAGAATGAGTTGGTGCATTTATGATGTAGGAAGGGAAGGTGATTGCTTATGCAGGAAGACAACTAAAGACCCATGAGAAGAATTGTTTAACGCACGACTTAGAATTATTAGTTGTGGTGTTCGCATTAAAAATATGGAGGAACTATTTACTGGTAAGAAGTTTTCACAGTTTGTTTCAATTAAAACTTTGAATTTACCTTAGTGGATAAAATTCCTCTCTTAACTAGGTGAAAAGTTTGAGCTCTTTATGGATCATAAATCTTTAAATTATCTTTTCACTTAGAAGGATTTAAGCATGAGGCTATTTAACAATTAGAAAATTTCATTAAGGCAACTGAAGAAGGAAGAAATTTAGGCTTTGAAATAGATAGTCGCGGAGTGTTACGATTGAATGAGCGAATTTGTGTTCTAGTTGTGGAAAATCTTAGGCAGGAGTTGTTAGTTGAATATCAAAAATACAAACTCAGTATTCGTGTAGGAGTTAACAAAATGTATAGATATATATGAAGTGCATGCTTTGGTAGAGAAGTATGAAAAAGGACATATCTATTTATATCAGCCGATGCGTAAATTGTCAATGAGTCAATAGCGACCAACAGAAATTTGCGGAGTTACTTAAGCCACTAGATATTGCAATTTGAAAGTGGGATCAAGTATCAATGGATTTCATTGATGTCTTACCTCGAACGAGGAAAGGGAATGAAGGCATTTGGGTTATCATAAATCGATTAACTAAGAGCGTACACTTCATTCCAGTCAAGCCAACAAAGATCGCTGCAAGCCTGGCATGTGTATGTGTGTGTGTCTATGAAGGAGATTGTACAATTGCATGGAGTTTCGAGCATTAGTGTGAGCGATCGGGATCCGATCTATACTAGTCAGTTTTGGGAAGCATTACAGACGACTTTGGGAACAAGGCTGAATATAAGTACTGCCTATCACCCTCAAACTGATGGACAGACGGAAAGGGTCAACCACATTGTGGAAGATCTTCTTAGGGCATGTATTTTGGACTTCGGTGGCTCCTAGGAAAATCATCTGCATTTAGTAGAGTTCTCTTATAACAATAGTTATCAAGCTAGTATTGGCATGGCACCGTATGAAGCTTTATAAGGGCGTCCGTGCAGGTCACTAGCATTTTGGATCAAGATCGAAGATTGGTTAGTACTGGGTCCTGATATGATACGACAATCTTCAGAAAAGGTTGATGTGATTAGGAAGAAGCTAAAGGAAGCCCAAAGCAGACAGAAAAGTTATGTAGATCAAAGACGTAGAAATCTGGAATTCTCAATTGGAGATTCATTTTTGGAAAGTCTCTTCGATGAGAGGAGTAGTGAGGTTTGGAAGAACAGGGAAGTTAACACCTCAATTTATTGGACCATTTCCCATTATTGAACGAACTGGCCTGCTAGCTTATCGAGTGCAATTGTAACGACCCAGAATTTCTGTCATTTGAAATTCAAATATTTAATTAATTTTAAATATCAACAAGTAAAATTTATAAGTCGAATAATTTATTTTTCGAATATTTAGATTTAATTGGATAATTAAATCGGTAATTTAATAATTGAAATTGCGTAAATAATTGGAAATTTGGTTTAATGTGATTGAAAATGATTTATAAAATTTTATTTGGTTTCAAATTTCGTGTCAATCGGATTTACCGTTTTTCCGGGGCAAGCCAAAACGCATAGAAATTGGTTTAAATCGATTTAATTTAAATTTGATCGTTTTTTTCCGTAACTCGCACATATGATCGAATTAGCCTCCGAAACATATTCCATTGTGTCCGGAACGTGGGGTAAACCCTAGAAACACCGATCACCGCGCGAGATTTGGAATTCGAAAAATTTCGGATGAATAGTAATTTGGAAATTTTCTATAAAAGGCCTTCATTGTTTTCGTTTGCAAAAGAAATAAACGAAACCCTAGTTACTTAAGCCGGCTGCCACTTTCATATGTTAATGGCCGAAATTCATTTCCATTCTTCCTCAAATATCTTCAAATCCATCAACTTTCACACGAAATCTTCAACTACAAAAACGCAGAGGGCAACGATTACTAGCTATCCAACGGTCATGATTGGAATTGGAGCAACGGGGAGGCTGTTAAGGGGCTGTTAACGTCTCACATTCGTGCTCGATTTTCGAGCTAAAGGCAAGGCCGAGCTTGACATGGTGGCGGCCGTAGGTAGCTCTCGAGATGGCCATCATTATGGCACTCTCTGATCGAGGTATATGTCGACATGGTGGTGGCGATTTCAAACCCTAGGGGGCGGCTCTTCGGGTTCACGTACGCGCGTGAGATACTGGAGAAGAAGGAAATGGCACATGCAGCGGCCTGATGGGATGAACGAAAAAATGAACAGTCTTGATTTCATAAGGGTATAAAAATTAAAATAAATTTGTAAATTGATTATATTTAAAATTGTATAATCTTTAAACTATCATAACTTGTTCATACGTGGTCGGAATTGCGCGAAACGACTTGCGTTGCAATCATTTTGTCGAGCACTATGCAACGGAGCTGGTTTGGAGTTGTTTGGAGTTAGTGAAAATTTCGGGTAAAACTAAACGCACGTTTAATTTTATTCGAAATAAAACGCTACAACCGTTATCGGAAACTCAAGGTGAGAACTTCTCACTCGATCGAATTGTTTCGATTTAAATTTTAAATAGTTAGATTTAAAATTGCCTGATTGTGTGATTGGATGATAGTTATTATATGTTGTGTTGAAATAGACCCTATACGCCGTATATTAAGCGGATGTTATTTATTATAAACATATACCGCGATAATTCCAACTTGAATGGAATTGGTATTATATATGTATTTGGAGTTGATTTCCCGCAATATATAGCGGATGAGACCCTATTGCGCCGCATAATAGCAGATAGTATTTATAAATCCCATATACCGCGATATTCCGTCTTGAAGCGGAATTGGTATTGTGCTAACATCTTTGGATGCAGGGAAACAGGTTGGAGGGATCCAACCGGATTCCTCAAACATTTGAATTGGTTTCAATGTTGTGTGTTGATCTATTTATTGATCTATTTATAATCTGCGTGATTATCTTTGTGATTGGAATTGTTAAAGGCTAAATTTTAGCCGAATATATTTTTGGTATCGTTAGATGCTGAAAATGAATTAAATTTGATTTCTGAAAATTTAAGTTGAGAATTCATAATAAAATTTAATTTTGAAATTGATCCATTTTAAATAAATAAACGTTGAAATTTTTATGTTATAAAAATTACGATTTTGTGAAATATAATCAAAATGTGATTTTTGAAATAAATAGCTGATTTATTTATTAAATTGTTTAAATTAGGATTTTTGAATTATTATAAATGATTTATATAAAAGATTTACAAAATTGATGTTTATAAACTAAAATATTGGAATTATAAAACTAGTTTTTATAAGTATTAAAATGAAATATAAATGGATTTCATGAGTGGATGAAATCTATAGATTTATGATTTGTGAAGTTATAAAATGAATAGATTTTGTAAAATAAAAGATTTATAAGCAATGGATTGGATTTTGGCGTGTAAATGGAATATGGATAGAATTTGTGTAATAAAGTGATTTTATAAGTTAAAGTTGTTATAAAGTATAAATGGAAATTATAAACGTTGTTTTATGAATCCGAAATTGACTTATTTTGATAAGTTTAATTATTATAACTTATTAAAGGAGATATATCCACGATTTTGGGATAGTGGATAATCCTTTAAATAAAATATGTAGAAGTTGAATTTGGTTAACAAAGTATATTCACGATTTTGGACGGTGAAAAAATATATTAAAGAAATATGTTGGGAAAGTGATATTTTAAATAGAATTAAAACGATTTAAAAATGTTTTAAATTGTATTAAGTGTCGAAACCATAGATTTCAACATTCATTGTTGAAATAGACGTTTTCGAGAAATAGAAGGAAATGGTGGACTATAACACTGTTGTTATAGTAAATGATTTCCGAAAGGAAAAGTTTTGAATAGTATTGGGGTTTATATATATCTATCTAAATTTCGAATTACTATTCTAGTGGTTTTGGGTTGTCGTAACAATGTTTTACGTAACATTCATTTTGACCCAAATAAATGTGTTTAAGTGAACGTTTTCCTTAAAGAATAAAATATATACTTAATTTGGATTTAAGTATATTGAATATTTTCAAAATGTTGAAAATGAATAAATTGGTGAATTACTTATTATTGAATAAGTATGGAAATGTTTTCCAATGTGAAGTGAATGTATTGAGATTTTATCTTTTAAAGATAAATTGAAAATGAATATTAGAAATTGATTTGGAAATCGTATATTCATAGATATTTTGGAAAGGTAAATTCACTATGGAATTTATAAAAGAAAGGGAAATTTGTTTAAAAATAAACATTGATTTATTTTTAAAAGTGTGGATATAAATTTACGAATTTGGAACGTAAGTTTAATAAATCGGTAAGGATTTATTTAATTGGTTTAAATGAACCATTTTGAAATGGAAGTTGTGAAGGTGAAAAAATGATTTGAAATTGGTTTTCAAATGGTTGAAGTGTGGAAAATATATATCTTATATAGATATTTTTAAAAATAAATAATTTGCGGAAATTATTTGAAATCAGGTGATGTTGTGAATATTGATTGATAGTTAAATAACCGACATCAATATTGACCCTTGAGTGGCTATTTGTTGTGAATTGGTTGAAACTGAATGCTACACTTATTTTTAAATTGTTGCACTCGTTATTCGGATTTCCCATTCCGAATAGTGATACGACGTAATGGATAGCATTGAAGACCGGTGGTGAAGACTGGGTATTTGTGAAAACGATAGGATGACCTATCGATTGTCTCTACACCGTTAGCTTCGGTATAGAGATTTCCTTTGTGATGGGAAATTCGATCGGGATTGTGAATACCCGGATTGCAAGGGCTTCTTTTGAAGTGCCTTCGGTTCTGTTCGAGCCCGGAACAAACTTGTATGGTTACGAGTCTGACATTACATTTTGAGATATAAAGCAGATTTCTTTCAAATACATTTCTGTGGTGGCGGAGAATTTATTCTCTTATCTTAACACCCTTCTCTGAGACGTACGAGCTCAGAGGTTATGTAGTTGAAGGTTATCAGCGATCCCAATTTGGTAAAGTGGCATGCTGAGTGTTGCTGTGTGATGATTATTTATTGATCATTTGTTGATCAAAGCGTGGCTTTGTGAAAAAGCGTAGCTTTGTGGACAAGACTTCGTCAGACCTCACACCCCGAAAATGGTCGAAACAGGAATATGCGGCAAGGTTATGAGGGTTGCGCCCTTTAGGGTATGTCATTCCCTTCTGGAAAAAGGTGGTGTCAGGTATGGAGCCCTGATGCTTAACCTATGTGGTTGCCCCAATCTCATTTTTCTGTGTGGTTGTTGCTTGGTGATAGAGGGCCCTCGGATAAAGGTCCCAAAGGACCGAGGGGTGGCATATTCGTGTAGTAGTTACCTAGTTACAGAGGTAACCCGGCCTTGTGTTGGTAGAGAGCTGGTTAAGTTCTCGGGACGTCCCGCCAGAGGCGATCCCATTGACAGTAGGAAGTTCCTTAGCCTGACCATTTGTTGGAAATCCAAATAAAACAGTACGCATCTTGTACCGTTTTAGTTGTAGAACCTTCCATTCACTTATGGTGGTGACCCACTGTTTGGATGGTAGCTATAGTAGGCATACGATAATGGTCGTATGTTGGCTAAGATTTATATTCTATTTTCGAAATGTTTTCATCACTATGCACTAATAATAATATCAAAATTGATTTGTTTTGCGTATTAAGCATCTTTGACTATCATAAGGAGAAATCTCCTCCAATTCTGTGTTTGCATTGTGTGTGTGCGGGGAGGCCTTATGGTAGTTCCATTTTCCAAAAGCATTGCGGATATTTTACTTTCCTTGTTGTTGTTGTTTTAAAAGATAAATAACTGTTTTGAGTTCTCACACCAGTCCCATGACTGACCTGGAGTTTATTGTTCTCTTCCTAAACTCTGAGTGTTCATAATTTTCCACACGGACAGTTTAGAGTCAGGTTATCAGGTCATTCTGGATTCAAGAGTGCTTTGGAGCTCAAGTGGCGAGCTGGATGGCGAGACGTATTACTTGTATATGATATTATCTTTCCGCTATAAATTCACTTATAAGGACATGTTGTATAGCTGTCGATTCTTGTATTATGTTGTACATTGTTGTTGTACACTCTGATGATAATGTAATGTAATAACTAATATAGTTCTTTGTTTTAAAGATTATTCATTTATCTGTTATATGTTGTTCCGCTGCGACTGTGAGATTCTGATATTGTTTCTGTTCTGTTTCCTTACTTCTTCTATCTTTTTCTTCTTTCTCTTCTTTTTAACCCTCATGGTACGGTTTTCAGGCATTCAATTGTTCGACAGTTGATACAGTGGATGTATTGATGTCGATTTTCCGAAGTCGAAGAATCGGGTCTTAACATTGTGGTATTAGAGCATATGGTTAAGTGACAACCTTGGCTCTGTTGGGGATTACTCATTAGAGATAGATTCAGCAGTACTCTAGAATTAGTTGAGTGTAATAATAGATATGAGCGCGTATTTGTTAGTGAATATGAAATTGTTTTGTATTGTGTTGACCTATCAGTTGATTGTCTATAGATTCTGGTCGGTGCAGTCTAGCTAACTGTCATCGATAGGGGTTTATAAACTCTTAAACGAGATAAACCGACATAGTATCATTTTAAATTGGGTAAATGGAATAATTTTACCTCGATTATATTTTATATATAAAGGGATAATTTTTCAGAATTGTCAAAGTGTATATAAAATTGAATTGTTTGATTATTGAAAATGTAAGGAAATATATGAGTGAATTAAAGTTGTTCGAATAATTTGAATAAAAACAACAATTGTGAAAGAATAAATTACATAAAAGCAACAATTGTATAGGTATAGAATTTTAATTGAAATGATTTACAATTATGAAATAATCTTGTATAAGAAAGGGAAATAGTAAAATTATATAAGCAAGATTTGTAAATGTGATTTATAAATAAAAGAAAATTTTGAAAGAATTTAACGCATTGGATTCACTACTGTTGCTGGGGAATAGTAAGGGTGATGACTACAGCATCATCAGTATCATTTTCGAGTTTCTATGTGATGGATTTGCTACCATAGTAAATTGAAATTGAATTTGTTGTGATAAACAAATTTGAAATTGAAATCCAAGTTGAAATTGATGAATATAAGTTATCAGGTTTTGAACTTATAATATGAGATAATAAAGATTTAACTTTAGTAAAGTTGAAATAAATTTGAATCAGTATGATAAAATGTATGATGTGAAATTTAACTAAAGGAAGTTAAATAAATTAAATCAGATTTGGAAGTTGAATAATAAGTTGTATAACTTATTAAATGTGAAGATGTAAGTAAAACCAATTATTAAAATGGTTAAACAACTTTGTTAAGCAAAACGAAGTATGAATCTGAATAAGTGATAAAATTGACTTTGGTAAAAGTTAAATAGAATTTACTTAGAATTGAAATCTGAGTTGGATTTTGACTGGATTAGATATGTTGTTGAAATGGAAATTTAAGTTAAAATTAAACAAATGATGTTTAAAAGGAATAACACTTAAGTAATGTTGAATAAAGTTGATTTTGGTATCAAAATGAATTAATGAAATGAAGTGAATTAAATGGATATAAACTTGAGTTATATAAAGGAGATTCAACTTTATTTGTAAAATAAATTAGTAATTGAACTAATGAATTGAATATTAGTCAATTGAATGTAATGAATTGATATAGAATAATGAATATAAATGTAAATTCATTTACAGCTAATTGAATGTTAAACCAAATTGAAGGTAAACAAAGTGAATATGAATGTTGAATGTGAAGTAAAGTAAATTTGGTTGTGTTGGTTATACATTGGTTGTTTGATTATTGTTAATTGATTGAATAGAAATTCATGTGCAATTGAATGAATAAAATTGAAAGCTAAAGCAATTAAATTCAAATTGGAAGTTAAGTAAGATTAATTAAATGGAGATTGATTGAATTGGAAGTGGACCAACTTGGATGTAAATTAGTGAATGTAAACTAATTGGAAATGAATAAATGAATGTCGTTGTATATGGATTGGTTGTCTAAAATTACAAGTAATGTTGAAATCATATAAGTTGCTTATAAACCTTGTTTAGTATGCATTTCTTTTAATATGCATGTGTTGTAGTTGTTTAAAAGAGTAAAATGTTAATAACTTCTTATATATGTCACTTACGTGTTTATATTGAGTAAGTACAGGTACTGGGGCTACCGTTAATGGGATTTGGGTTGCGCAAAATGCTTAATAAATAACTGCTTTGCTTAAAAATGCTAAAAATGTACGCCTACGCAATAAAAATAGGAAATATGAACTGTTTTTCTGTTTTTCCGACCGTGTGGGTCGATGTATATATATTTATCTCTATTGTGATATTGCAAAAGCTCCTCCATACAAAGGTGGTTGGTTATCGCGAAATTTTTTGAAAATTTAAGGCGTTAGAAAATTTTCGGGAAATTTTGGAAATTTTTTGTGAAAACTAAGTTTTGATTTGAAGTTAAAGGTTAAACGATATAGTTGGCTTTGAAAAGATAACTACATATGGATTTGAAAATATTAGTGAAATTTTGTAAGAAGTTTAACTATGGATTTTGGAAAAGTTAAACGCTTAAGAGATTTGTAAATCAAATTTGAACGGTTTGTTTTGAAAAGTAAATGGATTCTGTAACTCTTTCTTACTTGGTAGTTTTGAGGACGAAATTCTTTTAAGGGGGGAAGTTTGTAACGACCCAGAATTTCTGTCATTTGAAATTCAGATATTTAATTAATTTTAAATATCAACAAGTAAAATTTATTAGTCGAATAATTTATTTTTCGAATATTTAGATTTAATTGGATAATTAAATCGGTAATTTAATAATTGAAATTGCGTAAATGATTGGAAATTGGGTTTAACGTGATTGAAAATGATTTATAAAATTTTATTTAATCATATTGAAGTTATAACGATGTTATAGAACTTTTAAAATTGAATTTAAAGTTAATTTGTGAAAATTGAATATTTTAATATTTAATTGACAAGTTAAAATAGCCATTTTTCAAACAGTCTCGGATTTCGACGAAACCAGTTTCATCGGATCCGTAATGTTATATTATTATATGGTTTCAAATTTCGTGTCAATCATATTTACCATTTGTCCAGGGCAAGCCAAAACGCATAGAAATTGGTTTAAATCGATTTAATTAAATTTGATCGTTTATTTCCGTAACTCGCATATATGATCGAATTAGCCTTCGAAACATATTCCGTTGTGTCCGGAACGCGGGGTAAACCCTAGAAACGTCGGTCATCGCGCGAGATTTGGAGTTCGAAAAATTTCGGATGAATAGTAATTTGGAAATTTTCTATAAAAGGCCTTCATTGTTTTCATTTGCAAAAGAAGTAAACGAAACCCTAGTTCCTTAAGCCAGCCGCCACTTTCATATGTTAATGGCCGAAATTCATTTCCATTCTTCCTCAAATATCTTCAAATCCATTAACTTTCACACGAAATCTTCAACTACAAAAACGTAGAGGGCAACGATTACTAGCTATCCAACGGTCATGATTGGAATGGGAGAAATGGAGGAGGCTGTTAAGGGGCCGTGAACGTCTCACGTTCATGCTCGATTTTCGAGCTAAAGGCAAGGCCGAGCTTGACATGGTGGCGGCTGTAGGTAGCTCTCGAGATGGCCTTCGTTATAGCACTCTCTGATTGAGGTATATGTCGACGTGGTGGTGGCGATTTCAAACCCTAGGGGGCAGCTCTTTGGATTCATGTACGCGCGTGAGATACTGGAGAAGAAGGAAATGGTGCATGCAATGGCCTGATGGGATGAACGAAAAAATGAACGGTCTTGATTTCATAAGGGTATAAAAATTAAAATAAATTTGTAAATTGATTATATTTAAAATTGTATAATCTTTAAACTATCATAACTTGTTCATACGTGGTCGGAATTGCGCGAAACGACTTGCGTTGCAATCATTTTGTCGAGCACTATGCAACGGAGCTGGTTTGGAGTTGTTTGGAGTTAGTGAAAATTTCGGGTAAAACTAAACGCACGTTTAATTTTATTCGAAATAAAACGCTACAACCGTTATCGGAAACTCAAGGTGAGAACTTCTCACTCGATCGAATTGTTTCGATTTAAATTTTAAATAGTTAGATTTAAAATTGCCTGATTGTGTGATTGGATGATAGTTATTATATGTTGTGTTGAAATAGACCCTATACGCCGTATATTAAGCGGATGTTATTTATTATAAACATATACCGCGATAATTCCAACTTGAATGGAATTGGTATTATATATGTATTTGGAGTTGATTTCCCGCATTATATAGCGGATGAGACCCTATTCCGCCGCATAATAGCGGATAGTATTTATAAATCCCATATACCGCGATATTCCGTCTTGAAGCGGAATTGGTATTGTGCTAACATCTTTGGATGCAGGGAAACAGGTTGGAGGGATCCAACCGGATTCCTCAAACATTTGAATTGGTTTCAATGTTGTGTGTTGATCTATTTATTGATCTATTTATAATCTGCGTGATTATCTTTGTGATTGGAATTGTTAAAGGCTAAATTTTAGCCGAATATATTTTTGGTATCGTTAGATGCTGAAAATGAATTAAATTTGATTTCTGAAAATTTAAGTTGAGAATTCATAATAAAATTTAATTTTGAAATTGATCCATTTTAAATAAATAAACGTTGAAATTTTTATGTTATAAAAATTATGATTTTTGTGAAATATAATCAAAATGTGATTTTTGAAATAAACAGCCGATTAATTTATAAGATTGTTTAAATTGGGGTTTTCGAATTATTATAAATGATTTATATAAAATATTTACAAAATTGATGTTTATAAACTAAAATATTGGAATTATAAAACGAGTTTTTATAAGTATTAAAATGAAATATAAATGGATTTCATCTATAGATTTATAATTTGTGAAGTTATAAAATGAATAGATTTTGTAAAATAAAAGATTTATAAGTAATTAACCTATAAATTGGATTTTGGCGTGTAAATGGAATATGGATAGAATTTGTGTAATCAAGTGATTTTATAAGTTAAAGTTGTTATAAAGTATAAATGGAAATTATAAACGTTGATTTAGAAATCTGAAATTGACTTATTTTAATAAGTTTAATTATTATAACTTATTAAAGGAGATGTATCCATGATTTTGGGACAGTGGATAATCCTTTAAATAAAATATGTAGAAGTTGAATTTGGTTAACAAAGTATATTCATGATTTTGGACGGTGAAAAAATATATTAAAGAAATATTTTAGAAAAGTGATATTTTAAATAGAATTAAAACGATTTAAAAATGTTTTAAATTGTATTTAGTGTCGAAACCATAGATTTCAACATTCATTGTTGAGATAGACGTTTTCGAGAAATAGAAGAAAATGGTGGACTATAACACTATTGTTATAGTAAATGATTTCCGAATGGAAAAGTTTTGAATAGTATTGGGGTTTATATATCTATCTAAATTTTGAATCTCTATACTAGTGGTTTTGGGTTGTCGTAACGATGTTTTACTTATCATTCGTTTTGACCCAAATAAATGTGTTTAAGTGAACGTTTTCCTTAAAGAATAAAATATATACTTAATTTGGATTTAAGTATGTTGAATATTTTCAAAATGTTGAAAATGAATAGATTGGTGAATTACTTATTATTGAATAAGTATGGAAATGTTTTCCAATATGAAGTGAATGTTTTGAGATTTTGTCCTTTAAAGATGAATTGAAAATGAATATTAGAAATCGATTTGGAAATTGTATATTCATAGATATTTTGGAAAGGTAAATTCACTATGGAATATATAAAAGAAAGGGAAATTTGTTTAAAAATAAATATTGATTTATTTTTAAAAGTGTGGAAGTAAATTTACGAATTTGGAACGTAAGTTTAATATATCGGTAAGGATTTATTTAATTGGTTTAAATGAACCATTTTGAAATGGAAGTTATAAAGGTGAAAAATTGATTTGAAATTGGTTTTCAAATGGTTGAAGTGTGGAAAATATATATCTTATAAAGATATTTTTAAAAATAAATAATTTGGGGAAATTATTTGAAATCGGGTGATGTTGTGAATATTGATTGATAGTTAAATAACAGACTATCGAATTTGACCCTTGAGTGGCTATTTGTTGTGAATTGGTTGAAACTGAATGCTACACCTATTTTTAAATTGTTGCGCTCGTTATTCGGATTTCCCATTCCGAATAGTGATACGACGTAATGGATAGCATTGAAGACCGGTGGTGAAGACCGGGTATTAGTGAAAACGATAGGATGACCTATCGATTGCCTCTGCACCGTTAGCTACAGTAAAGAGATTTCCTTTGTGATGGGAAATTCGATCGGGATTATGAATACCCGGATTGCAAGGGCTTCTTTTGAAGTGCCTTCGGTTCTGTTCAAGCCCGGAACAAACTTGTATGGTTACGTGTCTGACATTACATTTTGAGATATAAAGCAGATTTCTTTCAAATATATTTCTGTGATGGCGGAGAATTTATTCTCTTAGCTTAACACCCATCTCTGAGACGTACGAGCTCAGAGGTTATGTAGTTGAAGGTTATCAGCGATATATTCCCAATTTGGTAATGTGGCATGCTGAGTGTTGCTGTGTGATGATTATTTATTGATCATTTGTTGATCAGAGCATAGCTTTGTGGATGAGACTTCGTCGGACCTCACACCTTGGAAATGGTCGAAACAGGAATATGCGGCAAGGTTATGAGGGTCGCGCCCTTTAGGGTATGTCATTCCCTTCTGGAAAAGGGTGGTGTCAGGTATAGAGCCCTAATGCTTAACCTATGTGGTTGCGCCAATCTCATTTTTCTATGTGGTTGTTGCTTGATGATAGAGGGCCCTCGGATAAAGGTCCCAAAGTACCAGGGGTGGCATATTCGTGTAGCAGTTACCTAGTTACAGAGGTAACCCGGCCTTGTGTTGGCAGAGAGCTGGTTAAGTTCTCGGGACGTCCCGCCAGAGGAGATCCCATTGACAGTAGGAAGTTCCTTAGCCTGACCATTTGTTGGAAATCCAAATAAAACAATACGCATCTTGTACGGTTTTAGTTGTAGAGCCTGCCATTCACTTATGGTGGCGCCCTACTGTTTGGATGGTAGCTATAGTAGGCATACGATAATGGTGGTATGTTGGCTAAAATTTATATTCTATTTTCGAAATGTTTTCATCACTATGCACTAATAATAATATCAAAATTGATTTGTTTTGCGTATTAAGCATCTTTGACTATCATAAGGAGAAATCTCCTCCAATTCTGCGTTTGCATTGTGTATGTGCGGGGAGGCCTTATGGTAGTTCCATTTTCCAAAAGCATTGCGGATATTTTACTTCCCTTGTTGTTGTTGTTGTTGTTTTAAAAGATAAATAACTGTTTTGAGTTCTCACACTAGTCCGATGACTGACCTGGAGTTTATTGTTCTCTTCCTAAACTCTGGGTGCCTATAATTTTCCACACGGACAGTCTAGAGTCAGGTTATCAGGTCATTCTAGATTCAGGAGTGCTTTGGAGCTCAAGTGGCGAGCTGGATGGCGAGACGTATTACTTGTATATGATATTATCTTTCCGCTGTAAATTCACTTATAAGGACATGTTGTATAGTTGTCCATTCTTGTATTGTGTTGTATATTGTTGTTGTACACTCTAATGATAATGTAATGTAATAACTGATATAGTTCTTTGTTTTAAAGATTATTCATTTATCTATTATATTTTTCCGTTGCGACTGTGAGATTCTGATATTGTTTCTGTTCTATTTCCTTATTTCTTCTATCTTTTTCTTTTACCTCTTCTTTTTAACCCTCATTGTTCGGTTTTCCGGCATTTGATTGTTCGGCAGTTGATACAGTGGACGTATTGATGTCGATTTCCGAAAGTCGAAGAATCAGGTCTTGACAGCAATTGCCAGATAGTTGGCAGGAGTGCACAATGTTTTTCATGTATGTCATTTAAGGAAACATATGCATGACCCAGAACAAATTTTAGAAAGCAGCGCAGGAAGACTTGGAGGTGGAAATGAAGTTAGCAGTTATCAGACATCCTATTCGAATCATTGATCATGATGAGAAAAGATTAAGAAGGAAGGAGGTAAGGCTAGTTAAAGTTCAATGGAGTGGTGACGCTGAGGATTGCACATGGAAAACAGAGGATAGAATGAAAAAGGCATATCTCGAGTTTAGAATTGAAGAATAAACTATATCGTTATAGTGTACTCACCGCCTGTGGTGTAGTCACTTACCCATACTTTTGTATATATTCTATCATATCAAATATATTTTCCTTTTGAACTATTCTCTCTTATCTTAATTTCAAGGATGAAATTATTTTAAGGAGGGGAGTCTGTAACGAACCGTAAATATATCGCTTTAAATAAATGATCAATTAACCTTATTGATATAACAACTATTTTGTAAACAATTATTATTATTAATTTATATGTTTTATAAATAAAATGTGATCATTTTTATTAGTTAAGAATAATAGGAAAATTCTATTTCCAGAATTTGTTTACAAAAATATGCATATAAACTTAAAAGAGAAAATATGATCGAAAAACGGAATCAGGATTTGTAACGATGCAACGAATGAAAGTGGTGCAACGTTGTAAGTATTGTTACATACACATATACATGAACATCTATATACATAAGAACATGCACAAAAACACACACACGCACACACGCATACATACACACACACATATAATTAATTAATTAATTAATTAATTAAAGATATAATATAAAATATATAAGATATTTTAAAACAAACTTACTCCTTAAGCCTTTATAAGTCAACATATTGCACATGAGATGATTGAAGTGATGTGCAGATGGAGGAGGGGGGCTTTGTCCGTGTATTTTGAAGGGGATGGTGTGTTGGAGGAGCTTGGAAAAAGTGGTGTTTACATATCTTCCTTTGCACACTTCTTTTTTCCTATAAATACCCTACCCTCCTCTCTCTTTTTCCATTCATTTTCTTATTTATATGCTCAAGCTTTTACTTTCTCTCCAATGGCTTCCAAACTAAAATAAATAATGTCAAAAATTATTTCAACGAGAAACTAAAATAATAAAATATAGTTATATGTAGTAAAACACCTAAAAACGATCCACAAGCTCCTCATTTCCCCTTGTTCTTCACAAACACCTCTTCACTTCTCCCTAGGCCGAGACCAACCCGAGCTATAGCTTAGGACGGGCACCCCTTAGCCTCCTCAAGGCTAGGTTGAGACGTTTAGGAGCTAAAATCCGAAGACTAGTGAGCTTCGGAACTCGAATAGTGGAGCTATAGTATTCTTTCTTGTGAATATTGGAAATCCAAGGTGTGTACTCTTAATTTATTATACTATGTGTTGGATGATGATATGATGTTGAAAATGGTGTTTAAGTTTCTTTAACTATCAAGTTTAGTTGTTTAAATATGAATGTTGAATATATACGCAATTCACAAATATACACGTCGATAAGCACAAAAGAAATCACTTTCCTTGGATTAATGAAATGGTGTATATGGAACTGTTAAGCCTCTTATAAATGGTTTATAATGTATTTGAATTGTTTTATAAACATTTAAAAATGTTTTTGTGAAGTCTAAAAAGAAAAAGAAAATTTAGTCGAAAATAAGCGCGTCGCGTAACGATAGTTCGCGATTTCATGCTATAAAAGTCAAACAAGCGTACAAGTTGGAATATGGCTCGGAATTCTTGGATATAAGAATTTTTCGAACTATTATCCATAGTTTTCCAAAGAAGAAAGGAGATTTCGATAAGAAGATTTTGAAATATGAGTAAAATAAGTTTGGAAAAAATCCCATTTTACAGTTCGAACTGGATTTCTTTACAAAATATTTAAAAATATGAAATAAATCTTATAAATATTTTAAGTCGGTTTAAAAGTTATTTGAATAATAAAAATGAATTTTCAAATAATAAAAAGTTGTTTTGAACAATATAGCTTGAAAAATATTTTCCGTAGCGCTTTTTCGTAGCACTTTTCATAATTATTGAAAATTAGTTTTAAACTTAACAAATCTTTCATAAATGTTTTCAAACGGATAATTAAGAGTTTTAATAAAGATTGGAGCTTTTCTAGCTTATTTAAGAGAGTTCAAACAAATATTTAAGGAAAAAACTATTACAAATAAGTGGTTAAATCTTGGCTCTAAAAGCCGACGAGCAGACTGGATTTTTCAATCCGTGAGATCTGTATATCAGGTGCTTAAACTAAGGAGATGTTCAAAAGAAACTAGTGACCTGGCTCACTTGGCCTCTTTCCTGGGCGATGGATAGATAAGGTCGAAATTTTGAAAATGGATAAAGTTTAAAAAAAGTTTTCAAGAAATCAAAAGTAGTAGTAAGAGAGGTTTAATGATTCCATATATACCAAAACGAATTTTTTATAAATGTATATCTCCAAAAGAGATTTCTATAAAAGAACTTACTAAACTAAAGAATGATTTCCTATTCACTTGACCCATTTTATCGATGATTGGTTTAGAGAAACCGGGGTTGGATTTGGATAATTCCTATCTGAAAACCACTCTGAACCAATATATACGTTCGGAAGTGAAGACATGATGATAATGATTTTTGAAGACAAGGATCTTCATGATGAAGGACTGCTTTCCACTAGTCCCTCGAGGTGAAATTTCCCATATCATATATTTATGGTGGCATAATGCTCTGTTATGAAAATCTTCGATTGCAAGGACTAATTGTTACTAATCCTAGGAATAATTCCTAATATGGTGTGGTAGAAGAGTACATTCGGTTTCGTTCAGTCCCAGAACGAACTTGTATGGAGGGATATTTAGCATTACATTCTTGAGATTTACTTCGTTGACTTTTTTAAACATACATCTGTTTGATGGTGGAAAAGGAAGCTTCTCTTAGCTTAACACCCTTCTCTAAGACATATGAGCTTGGAGGTTGTATGTTTATGGAAGTCAACAAGTGATAGATGGAATGGTAATGTGGCATAAGAGACGTCTCGGATATGCGGTAACGATCGGGGTGATGACATACTCGGTACTAAGGAATAGTAGGCCGGTCTTGTGTTGGTAGAGGTGCAGATGTTATGTTGACCTTGGTACATTCCTCTAGAGATGTATTACTAGAAGGTAGTCCCTTCACTTGGTCATTTGTATGAAATCCATTCTCCAATAAGTGCCATCCATTTTGTTTGTAGAGCCTAGTATGCTGGAATTTAGTAATGGTAACAATTTTGGATAAGATTAATAAGTTTATTTGCAAATGTTTTCAAAGATATGTCAACTAAAATAATATCAATTATTTTGACGTAAAATGTTTTGGTCATCATAAGGTAAACACCCATTCTGTGTTTACGTGCGGCGTGGTCTTATGAGATACCATTTTGTTTACAAAACATTTATTTTGAGTTCTCACACCAATCCCACGACTGACCCATAGTTTATTTTGTTTTTCCTTTAAACTCTGGGCGCTTTATTTCCAGGCAATCAAATAGTCGGGAATCTCTTAAGAGTATTTTGGGAGGAGCATGCTGGAAGAGATTTTTGGAACATGAAGCTGGAGCACCCGATGGGGATACCCATCTATCTATTTTTGTTTTCCGCTGTATATAAGTTAGTTATACCAGCAAGTGTGGGAGCGAGCAGTTATTATAACTATTCCAAGCTGGGATAGTGCATATAAAACTCTGATGTACCTAGTGATGGTGGCTGCATGTACTTTTTACCTACTTAAAGTAATGTGAAAATTTTTGTTTCTATCTTTTACTATATTTTATCCTTGAAAATCTTCCTCCCTGGCACTTGGATTTATGGCACATCAATACTGTGGATGTATTTGTGTCGATTTCGGAGAGTCGAGGAGACAGTCTTCACATAAGGGCTGAAGCAACCCACTTGGTTTCTAATGTTCGGATTTTACCTATTGACGTTTAAACATTGTTTCATCCATAAGCCTACATCTCTCTTCATGCCTTCTGAGAAGAAACTCCTTTTTATATCCTGATACATCTTTATTCCTCTCATATGAATAGTGAACTTTGAACGATGGCATTCTCCAAGGACTACCTTCCTAATCTTTTCGTCATTTGAAACACACGGCCTTCCTTTCTTTCTTAATCACCCATTCTGATCAAGACCGAAATCTTTCAAGTCATCACTCTCTGATCCATCCCTTAACCCGTTGATCCGTTTAGCTAATAATGGATCCTCCTTCTGTATAGAAGCAATTTTTTCGATCAGCACCGGTCGAGCTTCTATACATAACAACACAGCGGTTTCCTTACTAGATCGAGCCTCAGATCTCTATATTCTGCATGTAGTCAATGCTTCCAAATCTTTCCACTCAACTATTATCGCCAATACTGCATTCTGATGTTTTCTGCTAAGTGCATTCGCAACCTTGTTGCCTATTCCTGGTGTGTACTCAATACCAAAATCATAAGCGGCTAAAAACTCTAACCACCTCTGTTGTCTCGTATTAAACTTCTTCTGTGAGAATAAATATCTAATGACTTATGATCCGTATACAATTCGAATCTTTCTCCAAAAAGGTAATCTCATACCTTCAACACCAAAATAATCATAGCTAATTCCAAATCATTTTTTGGATATCTAACATCATGCGGTCTAAGCTGTCAAGAAGCATAGGAAATCGCTTTACCCCTTTGCATTAATACAGCTCCTAATCTTGTTCCACATGCATCCATATATACTACTAAATCCTGATTCCCTTCTGGAACAACTAGTATAGGTGCATTTTTCAATAAGTGTTTCAGCTTTTGGAATGCTTCCTCACACTTATCAGTTTAGAAAACTTCACATCTTTCCACGTTAGCTTAATCATCAGTGCCGCTGTCCATGAAAAAACCTTAATGAATCTCCGATAATGCCCAGCTAATCCAAAAAAACTCTTTATCTCGGTCAGTGTCTTAGGTCTCTTCCAACTATTCATTGTCTTGATCTTAGCTGGATCTACAGATAACCCTTTCTCTAAGACTACATGACCAAGGAACAACACTTCTATCTTCCAGAAATGACACTTCAAAAATTTTGCCTTCATTTGATGCTGCCTTAATTCTCAAGCACCATAATGAGATGAACTTTAAGCTCTCTTTCATCTTTAGAGTAAACCAAAATTCATCTATAAATACCAATACGAACCTGTCTAAGTGATCTAGGAAAACTTGGTTCATCAAATCTACAAAGAATGTTGGCGCATTAGTTAGTCCGAACGACATCACTAACCATTCGTATGATCCATATCTTGTCCTAAACACCGTCAAAGGAATACTATCCTAAGCTACTCTAAGATGATGGAATCCTGCTGCCAAATCCAACTGTGAAAATACTTTGGCTCCACTCAACTGATTGAAAAAATTGTAAATTCCAGGTAACGAATATCGCTTCGTTATTGTTTTTCATTCAACTTACGATAATTGATACATAACCTTAACGATTCATCTGATTTCCTTGCAAACACTACGATTGCTCCCCAAGACAAACTGCTTGGTCTGATAAAATTCTTATTTTTCAAATCCACTAACTGCACCTTTAGCTCCCTCATCTCAGTACGCATCATTCTGCTTGGCGTTCTACTCACCGGTTCTGTTGCTAGTACTAAATCTCTCCAAAACTCAATAGCTCATTCCGATGGTAGTCCTATCATAGGCTCAAAGGCATATGCGAATTCTCTAACAACGAAAGATTTAACTTGTCTTCTGCCTCCACAACACATAACAGAGCATTTACCTCAAAACTAAGGTTTTCTACGAAGTATATTATCCGACCACTACAGTCAGGGTGTCTAAGTGATATTTTCCTATCATGGCAAAATATCCTAGCATCGTATTTACTTAACCAATCCATACCCAAAATGATTCTGAACTCTACGAAATCAAGCATATGCAAACTGCAAACAAGTGTATGACCTAACAATTCAATCTCTAGGTGGTCACATCTCATCACAATAGTCATGTAACCTCCTATCAGATTCACAACCCTTAAAGAAGTAACTTGGTATGAGGGTTCTAGGTTGAGCTTATCTTCCAAACAATGAGATATAAAAGAATGTAATGAACCAGCATTAAATACAACTCTAACTGATGCACATGAATCAAAAGCTTACCTTCCAACACAGCTAATCCCTTCTCCTCTGTTGTTGGTCTCGAGGTAGCTGGTTCCAATGCAAACATCTTGTCTTTTCCATCCTTGGCTGGCTCCTTGCACTATTCTTATAATATCCAATTTGATCGCAGTTGAAACATCTCACTCCTTTCTTGTTAGCAGCTTTCTCCCCTTTGCATATCCGGCACTCATGAGCATAGTGTCCCTTCTTATCACACTTATAACAAACAACTTTTTCCTTTCGCTTATTGGCAGCACCATCCATTTGAGCTCCCTTCTTATGGAAATATTTTCGCTTCTGGTTCTGCCCTCCTTGTGCCTCCTTTTCCTTGTTTCCTTCCAGAATAACAACCATCTCATCCTGCCTCAAAGCCATTTCAACAACTACATCACACAGATCTCTAATACGCGATAATGTTTCCTTAACAAGCTTAGGCTTCAACCCACGAATGAACTTCTCATTCCTTTTTAAAACAGTATCAACCGTAGCGTATCCGTATCACGATAGTTCCTCGAATCTGGTTGCATACTCAAGCACGGTCATGTCCCCTTACTCCAACTCAGCTTCCTGAGCAAAGTTGACTTTGCAATCTCTGATATAAACCTCTCCTCAAACCTTTTTTTGAACTCAGCCTAAGTCATAGTGTCCTCATTAACTCCTACCGTAACAAAGTTCCAATAGTACAGTGCTACTCCCTGTAATTTCCTTGAAGTGAGTCTCTTTTTCTGCTCATCATTGAGCCTCAAATCAACAAATATCCTCTTGCAATGAAGTAACCAGTTCTCCACCGCATTGCGTCCTCGGTTTCGATAAACATTTTTCCTCCCAGCCTAGCATAAACTCTACTCAATACAGCATAATTATTGACCACTGAAGCTCCCTTATTTCTTCCTTCGGCATTTTTTTCCAACTAAACCCGCAGCAACTCCATCCTGCATCATGTTGACCAAGAACTGGTACATAGCTCCCATATCAACTTGTGGTATTCTAGCCCCCCACGTTAGCAGCTTGAGCCTGACCGGGATTCCTTCTTGTGTTTGGTATGGAATTTCCATTAGTTGTGGTGCTTCCTCCACCAATGTTAACTCTTCCCCCTTTAGCTTCCATATTTTAAGTTCGTAAAATCTATATTCGAGTCTTTGTAAGATACAGAAGAATAACTTAAGAGAGATAGGAGAATATAGATAAAGTGTATACTTATATATAGCAAATACAAGTATATTACTATAACGTTATCTCATACCCCAATCTTTTCTCTAATTCCTTAGGATTATGTTTTCAAAATCATTTTAAGTTTAAAATTTCTTTTAAGTTTTTCATAAACCTTTGCTCTAATACCAAGCTGTACATTCCCTATCTTGAGGCCCAAAGCTAAGCGCTACAGATGCTGCAGTCACGGGGACAAAATAAGGTAATGTTAGTGGTACCCATAATATCAGAAGCATGTGAATATGATATAAAAATCAACACAGATTAAAACAACTTTTTTGATTACATTTCAAATCAATATTTCATATTTAGATACTTAATCCCAAAATGAATCCCAGGTTTTGATCAAATATAATTATTACAAATTATGCCAATAGCGACATATGAAGATACCCCCTTGGATGATCAGAGTGTTAAACAGACATATTAGTCTTAATACATCACACCGGAAATAAAACTAAATAGCTCCTATATAACTAGCTTTGCCTCATGCACATCATCGGAAGCTTATTCGTTCAACCTACTAAACTTGAAAAACCTTAACTCTCAATCTACTCAAATTGAATATTGAGCACTTGAGAGATTAAGGGGAAAACATAAACTTCGAGTCAGACATAAAGCCTGGTGTAAATAATACTATTACATCTCGGTTTACTAATATTAGGTGAGATCGTGCCGCTTAGCGGAACAGGTTTCCCTTCATCAATATCCCTTTCTAAAACATATCCTTTGGAAATCAAAAACCTACAATCAAACTAGTTAAACCAATAGCGGCAATATCATATATGCATATAAATCAGGTAATCAATAGACTATCTGTCCAAACAATATAGTTTTGTGTGGCTAACTATTAAACATTGGCTGACTTAGGCCTACCAGACTTACTCAATTATCTAACATTTATTCGACATACTACTGGGCTATCTGCCTTTACTATCTTCTTCTAGGGTCAAATGAACCAAATGCTTTTGCAGGCTCACAATATCCAATCTTCTCCTATATATTCCTTTTGGTATGTAACATCATTTTAGTCTTACCTATGACAAAGTCCTACACACTGGAATTTTGAACTTATATTAGCTAGAGGCTTATTAGCTAAAGTATAGGACGCGACCCTATACCAGTCTCATCTCGTATTCTAATATCTGAGTCATTTACTTAGGATTAACTACCCCATCAAATTTTGCTTGAAAACATTTCTTTTAAATTGATTTAACCTTTAAATCATACTTAAACAAGGAAAATATACTCTTTGCTTTACTCAAATATCTTTTCCATGTTATATACTGTTTACACAAAATAATGTACAAAACAATGTTGATGAGATATAATGGGATTATCTATCCTACCAAAGTAGGTTAGAAACCCTTTTTAACTTGAAAGATCTTAGGCCATGAAGCCAAGGTAAACCATTCAAAACCTTTGCTTCAAACTTTAAAAAATACCTTTCAAATCCATTGAAAGACCCCCTTTTAAAATAAGTTAACTACTATACCTTGAAACACTAGGTTGAAAAGCCAAAACAAATCTTTTTTTCAAAACATTTTAAACTTGCCTTTCAAAAGCATTAGAAACCTTCCATTTAAAGACTCAAATAAACCTTTTAAAAACAATGGGGAACCTCCCCTTTGAAACCTTCATCATATACCTTTCAAAAGCCTTAAAATCTTTTACTTAAAAAACCCTTACAAAAGCATTGGGTTCAAGTAAAAGTTTATAGAACATAGCTTCGAAACCTTTTAAAACCACTCCTTTTGAAACCTTTAGGTTTAACTTTCAATATAAACAAAGGGTCTTAAAGAACTAGGGCGAAAGCAACTCTTTCGAAAGCATTATCCTAAGTAAAAGGAAGTGTATGGTTACGAAACCAACCTTTTCGAAAGCATGGGGAAGCGGCTTACAAGTTTGAAGGAAAACGTAACCTCTTAGAGGCATTGGTTCGAAAGTTAGAATGCAGCAGTAGGAGTTTCGACCCCTTCGGAAGCTTGTTTTAAAAACAAAATGGGGCAACCTCTTTCGAAAGCCCTTTTCTAAAACAAAGGCATATTTGACTACGTCGAAAGCTATTTCCTTCGAAAGCCTCATTTCGTAACCAAAATAGTTCTGAGTTTATAAAGATTACTTCTACCCCCTTCGAAAGCATATTTCGAATCTATACCTTTCGTCTATCTTCAATCCACTATGTACCAAGACATTGATACCTTGTGCATTGGTTTCGATTAGGTTGGAAGCTGCAATATAGGTCAAAAGGTGGATGCTAAAAGTGGCGAAGCAACAATCCTTTACAAAACCGATTTTTAACTTTTTAAGGTAATATCTTTCCAAAAAACTTCCCTTATTTATCAACATATAATTGATATCCAATTATTTTTCAAAATATTTTCGAAAAGCACTGTGGAATTCAATAATTAACAATCTAAAACATTTAGCAAATTGCCCCTACCCTTTTTATAAACATATAAAACATTTAAGGCCCATAAATAATTTTATAACTTCAATAACATACTTATAAAAATACTCCAAATTCCCTTAAATTACTTTTAATATGTTTTCTAATTTAAATTTCTGACCCAAAGCTAACATACAATAGCCGAAATTAATTTTAAACCCAATTTACCCATTTTCCTTATTAGAAAATTCATAATAAATCTACAACAACTTAGAAAATTATGAAACTTGAAACCCACCTCTACAATGATATCTGACCTTACGTCAAAAACGCAAGCTATTTGAATATCATTTAAAAGGTTTTCCAAATTAATTTTTATCATAAATCTATATGAAATAGCACAAATCATCAACAAACATATATATATATATATATATATATCCATTTAACAATTAAAACATGGCATTTTACTTTGTAAAATATATTTGGATCTGATCTAGAAACCGAATCAATAATAATGAGATGTAATCTATTATTCACCTCAGCTTCTTATTAAGGAGTTTGAGATTTGCTCTTGAATTTATTTGATCAAGCTTCCTTCTTTGATTCTTGCTTTTCTTCCCCTTATCTTCTTCTAATGGTGGCCGACCAAACTTAGGTTTAGTTTTGTTTGTGTACGTGGTAAATGAAAATAGAATGAGGGTTTACGATATAAGAATATAACTTATTCCTATTTTGCCCTTATCTTAATCCTATTACTTACTTCATTTTAATTCCCATTGTTTCACTGGTTAATTAAGCACGGTACCTTATATTGTTCAAATCTCAGTCCCTTAACCATTTACATTATTTCATTTAATTTATCTAATTAAATGTCCTAAATTATGTTAGTCAAAATTAGGTTTGTTACAGAAACATAATATATGAAAGCATCATACACATAGGGTTATTAATCGGCTTGGACGGTCTATTGTATAATTTTATCTGACTCGAAATTTTGCCCAACCATTCTCTATTCTGAATAAATAACGTATTGAAACTTGAGAAATAAACTTTGTTCAACAAAAATTTTAGATTCAATCTCAGATATGTGGATGTCCAACCGATTTTGTCCTTGAATCATTTTAAAGTTAGCAGCAACATTCCAATTTTGTTATAGAAAATGCAAGTTATTAATAACATGCATGAAATGGGTAAAAACACTAAACCAGAAAATGGATTTCATAGCATTCTTAAAAGGCAACTAAAGCTTATTATGGAGATTTAATAAATGTGGTTATAAAATGTATAATTAAAAGTCTAGAACTTTCTTTTGCGTTTCAGCAAACGCTATCAAAATTAACATTACAGTGTTTTTAGATCCTTTAGAAAAATGGATTTCGTAGTATCCCAAAAATGCTACAAAAGATTGTAAGAGCATTTTGATAAATGCTACTATAGATGGTTTAACTAAAAGATCATAACTTTTTATTGCATTTTTGTAAAAGCTGCTAAAAAATTAATAGCGTTCAATTTAGCTTTCATTTATGTTTTCTGTGTTTCTTGATTTCCACCATATATTTATTATAGCATTTATGCTTTACTACTATAAAATTTTAATTAACTAACAATCTCTCATATAATCGTCGTATTTAAAAATATGAAAAACACGTTAATCGTATCATCAAATATGATATCCGTAACAATTTTGATATAGGAAAAATGAGCAAATTCACATGAAATGCATAAGCATTCATAGTTGAGTTTACATTGCAAGTACTAACAACATGTTATAGATTCACACCAAATCCATAACCATTCATAAACAAGTTTACAGATAGTACTAACATAATTTTATAATATATATGACAATTGGAGCCAATAATTGCTTAATTACACACAATTCAATGTTGTAGCTGGTCTTTTCTCAAAAAATTCTTAATTATCTGTAGAGAAGTTCAACAATCAACAATGATTTTGAGAATATATAATAGCAGTACTATTGGAACTTGATAACAGATATTACACCGAATATTATATAATGCAAACCCATATAGATTCTAAATGGAACCTAATAATGGATTATACATCGAATAATGTTCCCTTTAGAAAACTTTCAAATTACAACAACGATTTAGAGTGAAGTCGAGCCAATGTGTAGATATTGAATTTGAAATACAAAGAACAATGTAACGGGCCATAATTCCTATCATTTGAAATTTGTATATTTAGTTGATTTTAAATATTAACAAGTAAAATTTGTAAGTCGAATAAATTATATTTCGAATAACTAGATTAATTGGATAATTAAATCGATAATTTAATATTTGAAATTACAGAAATAATTGGAAATTGGGTTTAATATGACTAAAATTGATTTGTAAAGTCGTATTTAATCATATTGGAGTCAGAATGATGTTTTAGAACTTTTAAAATTGAATTAAAAGTTAATTTGTGGAAATTGAATATTTTAATATTTAATTGACGAGTAAAAATAGCCAATTTTCAAACAGTCTCGGATTTTGCCGAAACCAGATTCATCGGATCCATAATATATATTATTGTATGGTTTCAAATTTCGTATCAATCGGATGTACGGTTTGTCCGGGACAAGCTAAAACGCACTGAAATCGGTTTGAGTGAATTTTTAAATTTAAATAGTCGATTTGAAATTGTATCTTCCAAATTTGATCGAATTGGCTCCCGATATATATTCCATTGCGTTCGGGATAGGGGTAAAACATTATAAACGCTAGGCGCCACGCTTCGTTTGGAGTTCGGAAAAATTTCGGGTGAATAGTGTCGCGAGAATTTTCTATAAAAGGCCTCCATATTCATAATTTTACACCAAAACCCTAACCCTAAGCTTCAGCCGCCACCCTATATTCTAATGGCCGAAAATTAATTCATCTTCTTCCTCTGATTTCTTCAAATCCATCAACAATTATCAGAAAACTCCAACTACAAAGTTAAAGAGCATGACGAGATCTTCAAGATCAACAGTTATGATTGATTTTCGTTGAGAAAATCAACGACAATACGAGTTCGAAGACCGCGCGTATGGGAGCTGATTTCTCGTCGCCGGCGGCGCTGGGTGGAGCCGCACTTGGCTCGGTGGTGCACGGCGTGGAGGCACTCGAATTGATGGCCACCGATCAATTTCTGGTCGCATCGTGGTGGCTCGGCCATCGGGGATTCTGTAACAGCCCGCAAATCCATACTCCTTGAGTCAACACTATTCTACAACAATCAACTCAAGTTGCACAGAAATACGAACCATTTGGGTTAAAGAAGAAGAGGTAGAAGAAGAAAATTGAAATCAACAACAGAATCTAACCATCGCAGCGGAATAAAATATAATAGATAATAAATACTCTTTACTCAACATCAAATATCCTTGTTTATATATTACATCATCAGAGTACATCAGTGTCATACAAATGGATACACAACAACTAAACACAGCGGAATATATGTATATAAACAAGTACGCGAGTACGTATCGTCATCCAGCTCGTCTCCTGAGCACCACAGCATTTCCTGTATCCTATAATACTCGGTCTGACCCGAGCATTATAGTTAAATAATACCCGAGTCAGTCTGGAATACCAGCGTGAGAAAATCACACCCAATTGATTATTAAAGTTTCAAAAATCCTTTGAAAACAAAAGCATCTCGTAAGACCACGCCACAAATAAACATGTCGGGTTTTTACCTTACGATAGCTAAAACAATTTTTATAGAAATCCTCTGATATTATAATAGGGTCTATATACAAATACTTATAAAATAGCCAAAATTGTTACATTCATTAAATTCCAGCTACTAGCCACAGAGTGGGTAATACAAACAAAACTCGTACAAGGCTCGTAGGGGGAATGGATTTCCAACTAATGACTAGGCACTAGGGTACCACCTGTCACAGTACGGGGCCTAGATCACCGTACCGAAGAGTACGCCCGCTCCGATGCAACACAAGGCCGGGACTACCCCTTACTGGATAATCCCGAGTGAGATCACCCCACGGTTGGGATCAGCAACCGCCCACTAAGCCTAAATAAAAAGGGACATCTAGACAGGAATGATCTCACCCTGCTTGGGTGCTACCCACCTAGCCTTGCTGCATAACCCCTGATTTTCAGTCATTCCCATTTGATGAGGCTTGAGGCTAAGCGTTACCTTTTAGAATATATTCCTTAGAATGCCCATCGTCCACCTGACGATGTTTCGCAAGCATTCATTCATAAAAGTCCGTCCCGGGTTCGAACGGAACCGAAGGCACTATTCCTACTACATCCATTTTGGAAATATCCTCAGGATTGTAGCGACTAGCCCTTGCACTTCACTGCTCCATCTTCGAATCTAAAATCGTTTTCACGAAACGTACAAACCGGATGGAAGTGGTTTTTCGAGAAATTAATCTCGATCCCGGTCTCTTCGAAACGATCAACGTATTTGTCCAATATTGATAGTCGGTTATTTAACTATCAATTAATATTCACAAATCCATCAAACAATAAATAATTCTTCCCAAATTATTTATTTATCTCAAAAATATCTTCACAAGATATATTTTCACTTTTCAAATTCCTTTGAAAATAGTTTTCAACACTATCTACCTTTCTCAGAATAAATTCCAAGTATTTCTATTTCCACTGGAATCACCAAGCACAAAACTAGATTTTCTAAATTAATTTAAAACACTTTACTTTTAAAAATATACTTTAAAACATTCAAGTTAAAATTACTTTAATAATTTGTTAAAAATACATACTATATGAATATTTGAAAATAAGGTTACTTAATAAAATATAAAACTAGATTTCCACCTTTAGAAACAAAATACTAAGTTACTTCTTAATAATTACTGCTAAAATAGATTAAAAGAAAATACTTACTTTAGACTTTAAATATTAGAAATAACAAATTTTACAAACTCACTTTCTTTTTAAAAAAAACAACTTTAAAACATTTAATTTATATTTAAAATTTACTTTTAAAAACGTGTACTCGGCCATCCAGAGAAAATTCCAACTTCAAGCACTTAAATCAATTTTAAATTTTAGCTTTTCCCAATTTCTTCTTTATTCTTTTCAATAAATTAAATCTTAAATATTAAATAAATGTTTTGTTCTTTTAAATGTTAATATTGAAGTTTAAAACTCATTAACTTTCTGTTTATTCAAAAATTTCCTTTCCAATTCATTCTTAAATATATTCAACTTTTCTATAATTATTTTACTTTCAAATTCACTCCTTTTATTTCCTTTCCAAAATCCAATTTATATATATTTGGTAATTCATTATACCCAATTATATCCAATCGAACCATAGCTTTCAATATTTCAATATAATCCATCATGGAATATCAAATAATCACAACAACGGAAGGTATTAAATAATTTAAATAAATGTTGAGGGATCCATCCCTCCAACCTGTTTTCCCTGCATCCACAGATGTTAGCACAGTTTAATATGTCACACCATAACACATCAATCAATTCAACCATTCAAACAATTATTTAAATTTAATCATTTAAATTTAAATTAACTGAGTGAGATTAACTCACCTTTGCTTTTATTGTTGTAATCTGATCCACACCGTCCTGATTCTCAACGATTTAGACCTTGTATAAATATTATATGGATTTGTTAATATTTGTAATACCCGGACCCATTATCTTATTTTATAAATTACTTAATAATAATTTATTTACATTGCTTCCCCTTTTTCAATCCTTCCGTAAAAAATAGCTAACTAGGTTAATAAAACAATTTAATCGTCCAAAATACCTTGCTAAAATATATATATATATATATATATATATATATACTAATAGATTTTTAAAATGTATACATGTATATTTTATTTTATTTCTAAAATAATCTACATCGATTTTTCCTATATATATTCAAATTAAACTAGGATTGACTCAAGATTTAAAACTGCTTAACATGTACAAATTTTCTCTTCACTGTATATAAACACAGTAATTCTTTTTATTGTTTAAATTTTGTAATATATACATATGTTTGTAAAAATTTGGATTTAAACTTCTTATATATATATACACCTTACAGAATATAACTATTATTATTAAGCAAAAATATTTCAAGTTAAAGAATTACCAGAAAAACATCTCAACCTCACTATCGTACAAGCCCTAGCCAACACCAAACATCGTGAATCCATGCGAGTTTGCCTCGAAAACCACACCTTCTCACAATCCAAAACCGACCCACCTTGCTGCTTCGAGCTTCCAGGCGCCACCATTCTTCACCTTCGCTTCACCCAGATGTGCGCGTGCTAGCCGGCCGACCTCGCGACTTCACCAGTGTCGAAACCCAAACACTAGCTGCTTCTCAATCCCGGCCTCTTCCCCATTCGCGACCTCCCCTCTGAGAATTCACCATAACCCCAACAAACGCGAACTACTCCCTGAATCGACCACACGAGCGCCGCTCTCGAAGATGCCAAAGCGTCATGATTCAACTCGCTCTCTTCTACAAACGATTTCGATTAAAAAAATTGAACTGAAGAGGATGCGGCTCGTTTATTTGATTTGTATTTCATGAAATCGCGATTTAACATGTCTTCGTGAATCAAAAAGGTGAAGAGGGGAATTCGATTTGAAAGAGGGGATGAGAAATGAAGGGCACGGTTTGTAACTGGAAAGGGAAAGAATGGAGGGGGCCATTATATTTCTTTTGGGTTTTTAAAACTTCGGCTAATCTGAATATAAAGGAGACGAGGGAACGATTTAGATCGGCCGTTAGCTTCTGAGGAAAGACAGAGTAGTGATGTGAATGAAGATGGAAAACACAACGCTGATGTTATTAAAAAAGGGAACATGATATGAAAAGAAGTCGGCTGATGTTGTTTCATTTTGACCAAACACACACACACACACACACACACACACACACATATATATATATATTTAATTTTTGATATAAATTTCAGGGCGTTTACTTACCGTACAGTCACACAACAACTCCGATCAATACGGAATTTGAAATCCGATAATAATTCAGTATTACGGATCCAATGGAACTGGTTTCGTCGAATTCCGAGACTGTGCCCCGGAAGGCTATTTTTAAATTCAACTTAAACTTTAAAATTTTAAAACTGAACAAACCACTGTTAATTTCAATTTTACAACTTCTATTATTTTCAGTGTTATCAATATAAATTTTATGAACCTTCAAATTATTTTTAACAAGCTTAAAATTCCAGATTCAATATTTTACTCAGCTTCAAATTGTTTAATTCAATAATTCAATAATTTAATTATCAAATAAATTGTAATATTCGTTATTCAATTTAAAGTTGCCCTATTGAATACCTAAAATCAATTAAATATTTCGACTTTTAAATGCTTGAAAATTCCGGGTCGTCACATTCCTCCCCCGTTAAAAGAATTTCGTCCCCGAAATTACTAGTTAGGAGAATGCTCCAATACCCGTTTATTATTTTTCCCTAAAACCAAACAATTTTAACAATTCAACATCTTACCAACTATCTTTTATAAAAGACCCATTATTATTCTTATTAACTTTCCAAGTTTTCCATAGTTCCTAAATAACTATAATTATTCACTATTCAAATTATACCAAGTTTAAAATTTTCAAAATTTCTCAAAAAATTTCTAACTCTCTAAATTTCCGAAATTTTTTGCCAGCGTCTCCTTTGCGCGGCTGACTCGGTACAACTACAAAATGGCTCTACGGCCTCCCAAATCCAAAAAGCCAAGTGGCTCAATCCAAATCCCAATCAAATTTCATATTTAAATACATACCTTTTTGTCGAGCATTTCAAATTTATCTCTTGAAATCAAATCCAACTTCCTTTTCCCTTTTATAATACCTGCATATCCTGCTTAGCACTAATATCCAATCACAACATTCCAAAAACATTTTATCGACTTCCTCACAAAATGCCAATATCTATTCATTCCAATATTATTTGTAGTATCAATTCCCAATCAAGAATTCACCATTCCCTTCTTAAGTTAGTATAAGCATTATATATGTTTCTTATATTTATTTTCATCTCCCACTTTAGTTTATATATATTTCTATTCAAATTGATTCCTTCATTATCATATGAATTTAATTTATTTTCAACTCCAAATATTGAATTTTATTTTTCATTTATGACTAATCCATGTCATTATTTTAAATTAGTTTCATTTACTAACTTTTTTCAATTTTCAATTCGAAACCGTTTTGTCGTTAACAAAATTTTCCAAAATATTTCTAACTCCCAAAATTTCTGGAAAATTTTGGCAGAGTCCCCTTTGTACGGAGGAGCTTTTGCAATTTGACAAAAGAGATAAATATATATACATCGACCCACCCGGTCGGAAAAACCAAAAACAGTTCATATTTCCTATTTTTATTGCGTAGGCGTACCTTATTAGAATTTTAAGCAAGCAGCTTATTTAT
This sequence comes from Allium cepa, assembly GCA_030765085.1. Lineage (NCBI taxonomy): Eukaryota > Viridiplantae > Streptophyta > Magnoliopsida > Asparagales > Amaryllidaceae > Allium > Allium cepa. Next base: position 664,572,822 of record CM060928.1, on the reverse strand, counting down.
TTAGCAGTTAATGAAACCCAAATCCAGCCATACGGCTTCTAGATACCTGCACTTACTCAATTTAAACATGTAAGTGCCAAATATATGAAGTTTAATAGCATATCACTATTTGCAATAGTTAAAACATATGAATTCTAAAAGAAATGCATATCAAACATTTTTCGTAAGCAATTTACACAAATTTCATACTAATTCAACTATTTCAATTAATTTACAAACCATTTTCATTCAATTTGAATGGTTTAAAACTCAATCGCTTACACTTAATTTATTTTTAAGCAAACCGAACTCATATTTAATCCAATTACTTTCAAAATCAATTTATTTTACTTCTATCAACTCATAGAATTTTAATCACTTCCATTTACATCAAATGACAATTTATTCTATGCCATTCAACGAGATTTATGTGAATAAATAAGTATTTTTGTTTTATAACCATTTCAAATGGATTTCAACTCAATTTATACTTAATTCTATTACATTTTTTTTTTCACACTTCATATATTCTCGTTTTCATTGTATTTCAGATTTGAATCCATTCACCTGCATTTCATTTTATTAACCAAACCAGTTCATTCAAAACCATTAACAATTTAGGTTCATCTTCATTACCAATTAAATTTTCCTTTTTTTAATTCATTCACGACCATTTATTTAACTTGACACATTCCATTTCAATTTTATTCACAATCCATTCATTTACGTTTTATTCCATATTTGTTTGTTCCAAACTATTTTATTTAGCTAGAAACAAACCAAGCTATATCATTCAACAACCATTTCTCAACTTTAATTAATTTACTCAATTTATTTCACTTCAAACTTAATTTCACTTCCATTTAATTCTTATTTATCTCGTTCATTTATTTATTCAATACAATTAGTTTATCCACTCAATCCATTTTGAATTTTCATTTTCTTAAATATTATTTATAGCCCACCAAATTCTATTTCGATCCAAATTTATTTTTACTTGATTCAAATCCAATCCAATATCATTACACTTAGTTTTAAGTTGAATTTAATTCAACTCTTCCATTTGTTCAGCTTAAATCAATTTACTTCATTTATACTTAAGCTCATTTTCATTTTACAAGTAATTTTTTTTTTCCCTTTTTTTCTATTCAATTTAATTCTCTCTCTCAATTAAATCTCATTTTAAATTTGCAATTTCATTTGATTGGTTATTATAGAATTTAACTTCCCAGATTCAACTCATTCTATTTATTACCTGGCTATCTTCACTTATTTGGATTTTGTTTGCAATTCGTACCATTACTATTTCAATCCAATTTCATTTTTATTCGAGACAATTCAATTATACTTAATTTATTAACACTTCACATTAAATTTTAATTAATAACTCAAGTTTTGAATCCACTATCCATTTTCAATCTACCACCAAATTTCATGAACTCATAATTCAGTTACATTTACATTACTGACAATTCAAGTCGAATTCAATTTATAACCCGAGTTTTATTTCCAAATTTCATCATAAATTCACAATTCAGCTTCTATTAAACAATAGTACGTTCCCATTTACACATTTTATTATCTAATTTATTATAAAATTAGTTCTCTCCTATTTATAGTTCAATACTTGATTTTCAATTTCAAATATCACTTCATTAAATTTTCTTAAGTTCAATTTATTTTATAATTCAAGTTTTGATCTTCATTTCATTTTTCAATTCATCAAACAATATTTATTTTGGGTTTTCTACTTCACTTTCAGAAATTTATAAGTCACCACTTATTATTGGCACAATTCCGTTCATCATAGGCTTGAATGTATTGTGCTTTTTATTTTAACTCAAGCCTTATGCTTATCTATAACCCCAGCATATTTTGTTCCATGCATTTTGAATTCTTTCACATGTCATTACTAATTTATTTATTTCAATTCCAATCCTTATTCAATTTATTTCCCATTCGTTCAAGTAAGAATTTAATTCCATTCATTAATTCAATTGAATTCTTATTCCAATTCAATTAAATTTTAACTCAGATTTATTTAATCTCAATTCGGTTTCAACTTAATTCAAACACAACTGAATATTATTTTCAGCCTACTCAATTACTTCAATCCAGATAAATTTTATTTTCCAATCCAAGTTAATTTCATTTTTTTTTACTTTACACTTTTAATTTAAATTCCAACATTCAAAGCTTATATTTCCTTCCTGATTTAAAACTCGTCCCAATTTATAAGCTTACAACCTATCTCATCAGGATTTTTAAACACCCGACTTTGGCTTCAAATTATTTGAAACCTCCAACATCTCAAATCACATTCATCAAAAGCCAAACCAATCCTGGTTTTATTCCCAACAAATTTCCTTTGAGATTGCCAAAAACAACCAACTTTTCTGAACAAATCAATTTTTGGCAGCAATCCGTCACTTAGAAATTCGAAAATGAATACTGATGATGCGGCCGTCATCATCAGGATTATTTTCCAATAATCCAAGTGATTTCAATGCTGTATCACTTTCAAAACCCATTTAAAACAAATTTCCATTCAGAAATACCCCCAAAACAATAATGTTATCATTTATCTTCAAAATACTTTCAAAATCTCCGGGTTTAAAATTTCAAATTCTGTTTTAATTCAAATTTTAACGATAATGCATTTGTACAGTTTATGCTTATACAAATTCCCATTTTATTATATTTCCATTTATAATTTACGTTTATAATCCATATTTATGAATTCCATTTTATAATGAATTTATTCCTTCAAACTTTGGTTATATTTTCAATTTCTAGTTAAATTTTCACTTAAGAATGATAATGCTTTAAATATCATCATTCCTAACAAACAATTAACATCGAAGCAACCATATATTAGCTAAATAGTTTTCAAAAACTATTCTTTATATCAAAATATGTTTTTGGGTAAAATTATTTCATTTACCCACATTTAAAACAATACCGTGTCGATTGTTATATTCAAGTGTTTAGAAACCCCTTCGATACAGTTGCGCAGACTGTGTCGATGAAGGTTCATATGCCACTCAATAAATCAATCAACACAATATTAAAACAATTTATATTCACTAACAAATACGCGCTCATATCTATTAATACGCTCAAGCTCATTCTAGTGCACTACGGACTCTAATTGAGTAATTCCCACCAGAGCCAAGGTTATCACCAACCCCGCTCTGATACCAACTGCAACAGCCCGCAAATCCGTACTCCTTGAGTCAACACTATTCTACAACAATCAACTCAAGTTGCACAGAAATACGAACCATTTGGGTTAAAGAAGAAGAGGAAGAACAAGAAAATTGAAATCAACAATAGAATCTAACCATCGCAGCGGAATAAAATATAATAGATAATAAATACTCTTTACTCAACATCAAATATCTTTGTTTATCTATTACATCATCAGAGTACATCAATGTCATACAAATGGATACACAACAACTCAACACAGCGGAATATATGTATATAAACAAGTACGCGAGTACGTATCGTCATCCAGCTCGTCTCCTGAGCACCACAGCATTTCCTGTATCCTATAATACTCGGTCTGACCCGAGCATTACAGTTAAATAATACCCGAGTCAGTCTGGAATACCAGCGTGAGAAAATCACACCCAATTGATTATTAAAGTTTCAAAAATCCTTTGAAAACCAAAGCATCTCATAAGACCACGCCACAAATAAACATGTTGGGTTTTTACCTTACGATAGCTAAAACAATTTTTATAGAAATTCTCTGATATTATAATAGGGTCTATATACAAATACTTATAAAATAGCCAAAATTGTTACATTCATTAAATTCCAGCTACTAGCCACAGAGTGGGTAATACAAACAAAACTCGTACAAGGCTCGTAGGGAGAACGGATTTCCAACTAATGACTAGGCACTAGGATACCACCTGTCACAGTACGGGGCCTAGATCACCGTACCGAGGAGTACGCCCGCTCCCCTGCAACACAAGGCCGGGACTACCCCTTACTGGATAATCCCGAGTGAGATCACCCCACGGTTAGGATCAGCAACCGCCCACTAAGCCGAAATAAAAAGGGACATCTAGACAGGAATGACCTCACCCTGCTTGGGTGCTACCCACCTAGCCTTGCTGCATAACCCCTGATTTTCAGTCATTCCCATTTGATGAGGCTTGAGGCTAAGCGTTACCTTTTAGAATATATTCCTTAGAATGCCCATCGTCCACCTGACGATGTTTCGTAAGCATTCATCCATACAAGTCCGTCCCGGGTTCGAACGGAACCGAAGGCACTATTCCTACTACATCCATTTTGGAAATATCCTTAGGATTAGTAGCGACTAGCCCTTGCAACTTCGAATCTAAAATCGTTTTCACGAAACGTACAAACCGGATCAAAGTGGTTTTTCGTGAAATTAATCTCAATCCCGGTCTCTTCGAAACGATCAACTTATTTGTCCAATATTGATAGTTGGTTATTTAACTATTAATTAATATTCACAAACATCCATCAAACAATAAATAATTTTTCCCAAATTATTTATTTATCTCAAAAATATCTTCACAAGATATATTTTCACTTTTCAAATTCCTTTGAAAATAGTTTTCAACACTATCTACCTTTCTCAAAATAAATTGCAAGTATTTCTATTTCCACTAGAATCACCAAGCACAAAACTAGATTTTCTAAACTAATTTAAAACACTTTACTTTTAAAAATATACTTTAAAACATTCAAGTTAAAATTACTTTAATAATTTGTTAAAAATACATACTATATGAATATTTGAAAATAAGGTTACTTAATAAAATATAAAACTAGATTTCCACCTTTAGAAACAAAATACTAAGTTACTTCTTAATAATTACTGCTAAAATAGATTAAAAGAAAATACTTACTTTAGACTTTAAATATTAGAAATAACAAATTTTACAAACTCACTTTCTTTTAAAAAAAAACAACTTTAAAACATTTAATTTATATTTAAAATTTACTTTTAAAAACGTGTACTCGGCCATCCAGAGAAAATTCCAACTTCAAGCACTTAAATCAATTTTAAATTTCAGCTTTTCCCAATTTCTTCTTTATTCTTTTCAATAAATTAAATCTTAAATATTAAATAAATTTTTTTTTCTTTTAAATGTTAATATTGAAGTTTAAAACTTATTAACTTTCTGTTTATTCAAAAATTTCCTTTCCAATTCATTATTAAATATATTCAACTTTTCTATAATTATTTTACTTTCAAATTCACTCCTTTTATTTCCTTTCCAAAATCCATTTTATATATTTTTGGTAATTCATTATACCCAATTATATCCAATCGAACCATAGCATTCAATATTTCAATATAATCCATTATGGAATATCAAATAATCACAACAACGGAAGGTATTAAATAATTTAAATAAATGTTGAGGGATCCAGTTGGATCCCTCCAACCTGTTTTCCCTGCATCCACAGATGTTAGCACAATTTAATATGTCATACCATAACACATCAATCAATTCAACCATTCAAATAATTATTTAAATTTAATCATTTAAATTTAAATTAACTGAGTGAGATTAACTCACCTTTGCTTTTATTGTTGTAATCCGATCCACACCGTCCTGATTCTCAACGATTTAGACCTTGTATAAATATTATATGGATTTGTTAATATTTGTAATACCCGGACCCATTATCTTATTTTATAAATTACTTAATAATAATTTATTTACATTGCTTCCCCTTTTTCAATCCTTCCGTAAAAAAATAGCTAACTAGGTTAATAAAACAATTTAATCGTCCAAAATACCTTGCTAAAAAATATATATACATATATATACTAATAGATTTTAAAAATGTATACATGTATATTTTATTTTATTTCTAAAATAATCTACATCGATTTTTCCTATATATATTCAAATTAAACTAGGATTGACTCAAGATTTAAAACTGCTTAACATGTACAAATTTTTCTGTTCACTGTATATAAACACAGTAATTCTTTTTATTGTTTAAATTTTGTAATATATACATATGTTTGTAAAAATTTGGATTTAAACTTCTTATATATATATACACCTTACAGAATATAACTATTATTATTAAGCAAAAATATTTCAAGTTAAAGAATTACCAGAAAAACATCTCAACCTCACTATCGTACAAGCCCTAGCCAACACCAAACATCGTGAATCCATGCGAGTTTGCCTCGAAAACCACACCTTCTCACAATCCAAAACCGACCCACCTTGCTGCTTCGAGCTTCCAGGCGCCACCATTCTTCACCTTCGCTTCACCCAGATGTGCGCGTGCTAGCCGGCCGACCTCGCGACTTCACCAGTGTCGAAACCCAAACACTAGCTGCTTCTCAATCCCGGCCTCTTCCCCATTCGCGACCTCCCCTTTGAGAATTCACCATAACCCCAACAAACGCGAACTATTCCCCTGAATCGACCACACGAGCGCCGCTCTCGAAGATGCCAAAGCATCACGATTCAACTCGTTCTCTTCTGCAAACGATTTCGATTAAAAAAATTGAACTGAAGTGGATGCGGCTCGTTTATTTGATTTGTATTTCATGAAATCGTGATTTAACATGTCTTCGTGAATCAAAAAGGTGAAGTGGGGAATTCGATTTGAAAGAGGGGATGAGAAATGAAGGGCATAGTTTTAAACTGGAAAGGGAAGGAATTGAGGGGGCCATTATATTTCTTTTGGGTTTTAAAAACTTCGGCTAATCTGAATATAAAGGAGACGAGGAGAACGATTTAGATCGACCATTAGCTTCTGAGGAAAGACAGAGTAGTGATGTTAATGAACATGGAAAACACAATGCTGATGTTATTAAAAAAGGGAACATGATATGAAAAGTAGTCGGCTGATGTTGTTTCATTTTGACCAAACACACACACACACACACACACACATATATATATATATATATATTTAAATTTTCGATATAAATTTCAGGGAGTTTACTTACCGTACAGTCACACAACAACTCCGATCAATACGGAATTTGAAATCCGATAATAATTCAATATTATGGATCCAATGGAACCGGTTTCGTCGAATTCCGAGACTGTGCCTCGGAAGGCTATTTTTAAATTCAACTTAAACTTTAAAATTTTAAAACTGAACAAACCACTGTTAATTTCAATTTTACAACTTCTATTATTTTCAGTGTTATCAATATAAATTTTACTAACCTTCAAATTATTTTTAACAAGCTTAAAATTCCAGATTCAATATTTTACTCAGCTTCAAATTGTTTAATTCAATAATTCAATAATTTAATTATCAAATAAATTGTAATATTTGTTATTCAATTTAAGGTTGCCCTATTGAATACCTAAAATCAATTAAATATTTTGATTTTTAAATGCTTGAAAATTCCGGGTCGTCACAGATTCTCACGTGTTTATGGGTTCGCGTACGTGATTTCGAACCTGGGGATTAAAAGAAGAATAGCGGCCATGATTTAGTCAAGCAGAATCAATGGCTAGGCTGTGAAGTAGGTTTTGAAAATAAAATAGAATTTGTAAATTAATTATAATATAAATTCGTACATTGTTTAAAAGGCTATAACTTTTTGGTACGAGGTCGAAAACTGATGAAACAAATTGCGTTGGGTTCGTATTGACGAGCACTACGCAATGGAGGTGGATTGGAGTTGATTGGAGCTGGTGAAAATTTTGGGTAAAATTTAAACGCACGTTTAATTTTATTCGGAATAAAACACTGCAACGGTTATTGGAAACATGGTGAGAAATTCTCACTCAATCGAATTGTGTTTCGTTTTAAAATTTTAAAATAGTTAGATTTAAAATTGCTTGATTTTATACTTAGATGATAAATTGCTATCTTTTGTATTGAAATAGACCCTATACGCCGTATATTAAGCGCATGTTATTTATTAAACACATATGCCGCGATATTTCACCTCGTTGTGGAATTGGTTTTATATATGTACTGGGAGTTGATTTCCCGCATTATATAGCGGATGAGATCTATTGCGCCACATAATAGCGGATAATATTTTATATGAACCCATATACCGCAATATTCCGTCTTGAAACGGGATTGGCATTGTGCTAACATCTGTGGATGCAGGGAAACAGGTTGGAGGGATCCAACTGGATTCCTCAACAGTATGGATTTATTTTACAGATATTTGCAATATATTCTGTTATCATATTGATATATGATGTTTGGATTCCGTGGTTGATTTATGGTGCTGTTGTAGCATTGGGCCTATTTTTGGAGTTTTAAAAATGTTATAGTATCGATTTCAAATTTAAAAAGATTTTCAAGTGATTTTTGAGAGTATACATTTTATTTAATTTTGGAATTGATTCATTTTAAAAAAGTAAGCATTATAATTTTTATGTTATAAAAATTATGATTTTTGTGAAATATAACCGAAATGTGATTTTTGAAATAAGTAGTTGATTAATTTGTAAAATGGTTTAAATTGGGATTTTTGAATTATTATAAACGGTTTATATAAAAGATTTAAAAATTGATATTTATAAATCAAAATATTGGAATTATAAAAACGAGTATTTATAAGTGTTAAAATGAAGTATAAATGGATTTCATAAGTGGATTAAATTTATAGATTTATAAATTGTGAAATTATAAAATGAATAGATTTTGTAAAATAAAAGATTTATAAGTAATTAACTTATAAATTGGATTTTGGCATTTAAATGAGATATAAATAGAATTTGTTAATTAAGGGATTTTATAAGTTGATTTTTTTATAAAATATATATAAATTTGAATTTACAAATGTTGTTTTATAAATTCGAAATCAATTGAATTTGATAAGTAAATATGAAAGCTTATTAAACGAAGTATATTCATGATTTTGGACAATGAATAATATATTAAAGAAATGTTTTAGGGAAGTGATATTTTAAATAGAATTAAAACTATTTGAAGTTGTTTTAAAATGTGTTAAGGATCGAAACCATAGATTTCAACATCCATTGTTCAAATAGACGTTTTCGAGAAATAAAAGGGAATGGTGGACAATAACACTATTGTTATAGTAAATGATTTTCGAAAGGAAATGTTTTATATAGTATTGGGATTTATATATCTATCTTAATTTCGAATCCCTATGCTAGTGATTTTGGGTTGTCGTAACGATGTTTTACGCAACATTCGTTTTGACTCAAATGAATGTGTTTAAGAGAATGTTTTCCTTAAAGAATAAAATATATACTTAATTGTGATTTAAGTATATCGAATATTTTTCAAATGTTGAAAATAAATAGATTTGTGAATTACTTATTATTAAATAAGTATGGAAATGTTTTCCAGTATGAAGTGAAATGTTTTGAGATTATATCTTTTAAAGATAAATTGAAAGTGAATATTTGAAATCGATTTGAGAATCGTATATTAATATATATTTTGGAAATGTGAATTCACCTTGGAATTTATAAAGGAAAGGGAAAATTGTTTTAAAAATAAACATTGATTTATTTTTGAAGTGTGGAAAATTTTATATCTTGTAAAGATATTTTTGGGAAATAAATAATTTGGGAAATTATTTGGAATCTGGTGATATTGTGCATATCTATTGATAGTTAAATAACCGACTATCAATATTTACCTTTAGATGGGTATTTGTTGTGATTTGCTTGAATTTGAATGCTACACTTATTTTAAAATAAGCACTCGTTATTCGGTTTAGCCGAGAGAGGACCTTTGGGTCATCAATCCCATTCCGAATAGCGATATGTCATAATGGATAGCATTTGAAGAACGGTGTTGAAGATCAGATATTTTCGAAAACGGAAGGATTACCGTCGAATGACTCTACATCGGTTGATCCCCGATATATAGATTTTATCACCCTTTGTGATGGGAATTTTGAACGTGATTAGTGAATATCCGGATTTGCAAGGGCTTCTTTGGAAGTGCCTTCGGTTCCGTTCGATCCCGGAACGGACTTGTATGGATGTGTGTCTGGCGTTACAGTTTGAGATGTAAAGCTGGTTTCTATCAAATACATTTTTGTTGGTGGCAGAGAATTTATTCTTTTAGCTTAACACCTTTCTCTGAGACGTACGAGCTCAGAGGTTATGTAGTTAATGGTTACTAGTGATATATTCCCAATTTGGTAACGTGGCATGCTGAGTACTGCTGATCATTTGTTGATCAAAGCATGGCTTTTATGAAAAGCGTTGCTTTCTGGACGAGACTTCGTCGAACCTCACACCCCGGAAATGATCAAAACAGGAAAGATGCAGCAAGGTTATTTGGGGATCGCGCCCCCATGGGGTATGTACATTTCCTTCTGGATAGAGGTGGTATTATGGTATGGAGCCCTGATACTTAACCTATGTAGTTGCTGCAAATTTATTTCTTTGTGGTTGTTGATGAATCTCGGGATTTAGGTCGGTTACGACCGGGGGATGGCACACTCGTGTCAGTTGTTACCCGGCTAGGGGTAACCCAGCCTTGTGTTGGCAGAGATCCAGTGAGGTTCTCGGGGCGTCTTTCCAGAGGCGTACCCATGTGGTAATGGGAAGTTCCTTGGCCTGACCATTTGTTGGAAATCCAAAGAAACAATACGAGCCCTGTACGGTTTTAGTTTTAGAACCTGCCATTTACTTATGGCGGTGCCCCACTGTTTAGATGGTAGCTATAGTAGGCATACGATATTGGTCATATGTTGGCTAAGATTTATATTATACTATCGAAATGTTTTCCTACACTTTGCAATTATAGTAATAATATCAAAGAAAATTTCTCGTATCAAGCATGTTTGACTATCATAAGGAGAAATCTCCTCCGATTCTGCGTTTGCATTGTGTGTGTGTGTGCGGGAGGCCTTATGGTAGTCTCATTTTCTAAAAAGCATCGTGAATCTAATTTAAAATAATTATTTGTTTGTTTTTAAAGATAAACCGTATTAAGTTCTCACACCAGACCCATGACTGACCTGGAGTTTATTGTTTCCTTCTTAAACTCTGGGTGCCCACCAATTTCAACACGGGCAGTCTAGAGTCATGTTATCAGGTCATTCTGGAATTCAGGGGTTGCTGTGGGGATCAGGAGCAAGCTAGATGGCATGGCGTATCAACTAGTATATAGTATTTCTTTTCCGCTGTTTGTTGTTGTAAACTCTGACAATGTACTAAAATGTGATGTAATGTAATAACTGATATAGTTCTTTTGATTTAAAGATTATTCATTTATCTATTATATGTTGTTCTGCTGCGACTATGAGATTTTGATATTGTGTTTGTTATTTCTTCTTTCTTACTTCTTCTATCTTTTTCTTCTTCTTAAACCCTAAGGGTTCGGTTTTTTGGCATTCGATTGTTCGGCAGTTGATACAGTGAACGTATTAATGTCGATCTTCGAAAGTCGAAGAATCGGTTCCTTACAAAGTGGTATCAAAGCATTTGGTTAAGCGACAACCTTGGCTCTGTTGGGAATAACTCATTAGAGATAGAGACAGTAGTACTCTAGAATGAGTGTGAGTGTAATAATAGATATGAACGCGTACTTATTAGTGAATATGAAATTGTTTTGTATTGTGTTGACTTATCGGTTGATTGTTTATAGATTCTGGTCGGTGCAGTCTAGCTAACCGTATCGATAGGGGTTTCTAAACTCTTAAACGAGATAAACCGACATAGTATCATTTTAAATTGAGTAAATGAAATAATTTTACCTTGATTATATTTTTTATATAAAGGAATAATTTTTCAGAAATTATTAAAGTGTATTGAATTGATTATTTGGTTGTTGAAAATGTAAGAATATATATAAATTAATTAAAAGATGTTTGAATGATCAAATTAAAAGAATAAATTGTATAAGCAAATGAATTATTAAGTATGGAATTATAATTAATGTGATTTACAATTGTGAAATAATCTTATATATAGTAAGTGAAACTATATGAATATATTTATAAATATGAGTTGTAAATAAAAATGAATTTGGACTATGAATTTGAAAGTTTTGAATCCCGTCTATTTTGAAAGTTGTTTTTCAAAGTTAAAGATGTTATATTATTAAGTAAGATAAATCAATTTGGAATAATATTATGTAAGTGAAGTGGAATAGTGAAATTATATAAGAAAAAGACTTATAAATGTGAGTTATAAGTAAAAGGAAATTTTTTGAATGAATATTAAGCACTGAATTCACTACTGTTGCTGGGAAATAATAAGGGTGATGACTGCAGCATCATCGGTATCATTTTCAAGTTTATGTGTGATGGATATGCTACCATAGTAAATTGAAAATTGAAGTTTGGTTGTGATAAAAAAAATTGAAATTAAAATCCAAGTTGTAATTTTTGAATGTAAGTGAAACCAAATAATAACATAGTTAAACAAATTTGTTAAGCAAAACCAGATATGAATTTGAATAAGTGATGAAATTTGACTTCGGTAAAAGTTAAATTGAATTTACTTTAGAATTGGAATCTGAATTGGAATTATAAGTGGAAATTTAAGTTAAGTTAAACAAATGATGTTTGAGATGGAATATAACTTAAGTGATGTTGAATGAAGTTGAAATTTGTATCGAAGTATAAGAATAAAGTGAATTAAATGAATATGAACTTGAGTTATGTAATGAAATTCAACTTTTGTGGTTAAATGAATTAGTAACTGAATTGAACTAATGAATTGAATATTAATCCATCGAATGTAAATGAATTGATATAGAATAATGAATGTAAGTGTTAATTCATTAGAAGCTAATGAAGTTGAAGAAAAATTGAATAATTGAATGAAAGTCAATTAGATATGAAACCAATTGGAAATTAAAAGTGTTAAACCAAACTGAATGTGAATTTAATGATTTGGTTATGTTGGTTATGATTTGGTTGTTATATGATTGTTAGTTGATTGTACATAATTCATTAGGTGTTAATGAAGTTGAATTTATAAAATTGAAAGCTATGAAATTTGATTAGAATATCGAAGTGAACTAATTTGAATGTAAATTAGTGAATATAAACTAATTGAAAATGAATGTTAGTAAAGTCCAATGTTAATGAATCAAATGTGATTAAATGAAAAACCAATTCATTGAATATTAATGAGAAGTGAATGTATATTGATTTAATGGTTGGATTTGTTGCCTTTTGTTGCATTTGCTATATTGGCATATGTAGTTGTTGTTCTGGTATATGTTGTATATTGATATTACTTTCATATATGCATGTTTCTCATTATTGTTGAGTGTTTAGTAGGTGTGGATTGAGATTGCTTCGCATTTGGAGCTCGCTTTCGTCCTATATTAGCCATATATGCTCGCTAATAATATATAAGGTACATATCTCGGATTACATATCGTACTTTTACACTTTTTTCCCTGCGGGATGCCTCATTACTTTGATGAGATGTATATTTGTAATATATATATTGCCCTTTTTTTCGGATCGACCCGTGCAAAGGAGGTTATGGCGAAATTTTTTGAAAATTTAAGGCGTTAGAATATTTTTTAGAAAATTGGAATTTTTTTGAAAACTATAACTTTGATTTTGGAGTGAAAAGTTAAACGATATAATTGGTTCTAAAACGATAACTAAGTATGATTTGAAAACTTAGTAAAGTTTTTATAAGAAGTTTAACTATTGGATTTTGGTAAAGTTAAACACTTAAGTGAATTTGAAATCTAATTTTAACGGATGTTTGAAAAGTTAATGGATTTCAAGACTTTTTCTTACTTTTGTAATTTCGAGGACGAAATTCTATTAAGGGGGGAAGTTTGTAACGACCCAGAATTCCTGTCATTTGAAATTCGTATATTTAATTGATTTTAAATATTAACAAGTAAAATTTGTAAGTCGAATAAATTATATTTCGAATATCTAGATTAATTGGATAATTAAATCGATAATTTAATATTTTAAATTATAGAAATAACTGGGAAATTGGGTTTAATATGATTAAAATTGATTTGTAAAGTTGTATTTAATCATACTGGAGTTAGAATGATGTTATAGAACTTTTAAAATTGAATTAAAAGTTAATGTGTGGAAATTGAATATTTTAATATTTAATTGACGAGTAAAAATAGCCAATTTTCAAACAGTCTCGGATTTCGACGAAACAAGATTCATCGGATCCGTAATGTTATATTATTGTATGGTTTCAAATTTCGTGTCAATCGGATGTACGGTTTGTCCGGCACAAGCTAAGACGCACTGAAATCGGTTTGAGTGAATTTTTAAATTTAAATAGTCGATTTGAAATCGTATCTTCCAAATTTGATCGAATTGGCTCCCGATATATATTCCATTGCATTAGGAATAGGGGTAAAACATTATAAACGCAAGGCGACACGCTTCGTTTGGAGTTCGGAAAATTTTTGGGTGAATAGTGTCGCGAGAATTTTCTATAAAAGGCCTCCATATTCACAATTTTACACCAAAACCCTAACCCTAAGCTTCAGCCGCCACCCTATATTCTAATGGCCGAAAATTATTCTCCTTCTTCCTCTGATTTCTTCAAATCCATCAACAATTATCAGAAAACTCCAACTACAAAGTTAAAGAGCGTGACGAGATCTTCAAGATCAACGGTTATGATTCGTTTTTCATTGAGAAAATCAACGGCAATACGAGTTCGAATGGCGCGCGTATAGGAGGTGATTTCTCATTGCCTGCGGCACTGGGTCGAGCCGCACTTGGCTCGGTGGTGCACGGCGTGGAGGCGCTCGAAGTGATGGCCACCGATCAACTTCCGGTCGCGTCGTGGTGGCTCGGCCATCGGGGATTCTTGCGTGTTTATGGGTTCACGTACGTGATTTCAAACTTGGGGAAGAAAACAAGAATAGCGGCCGCGATTTAGTCAAGCAGAATCAACGGCTAGGATGTGAGGTAGGTTTTGAAAATAAAATAGAATTTGTAAATTAATTATAATATAAATTCGTACATTATTTAAAAGGCTATAACTTTTTGGTACGAGGTCGAAAACTGATGAAACAAATTGCGTTGGGTTCGTATTGACGAGCACAACGCAATGGAGATGGATTGGAGTTGATTGGAGCTAGTGAAAATTTTGGGTAAAATTTAAACGCACATTTAATTTTATTCGAAATAAAACACTGCAACGGTTATTGGAAACAAGGTGAGAACTTCTCACTCAATCGAATTGGGTTTCGTTTTAAAATTTTAAAATAGTTAAATTTAAAATTGCTTGATTTTATACTTGGATGATAAATTGCTATCTGTTGTATTGAAATAGACCCTATACGCCGTATATTAAGAGGATGTTATTTATTAAACACATATACCGCGATATTTCACCTCGATGTGGAATTAGTATTATATATGTACTTGGAGTTGATTTCCCGCGTTATATAGCGGATGAGACCCTATTGCGCCGCATAATAGCGGATAATATTTTATATGAACCCATATACCGCGATATTCCGTCTTGAAACGGGATTTGTATTGTGCTAACATCTGTGAATGCAGGGAAACAGGTTGGAGGGATCCAACTGGATTCCTCAACAGTATGGATTTATTTTACAGATATTTGCGATATATTTTGTTATCATATTGATATATGACGTTTAGATGCCGTGGTTGATTTATTGGTGTTGTTGTAGCATTGGGCCTATTTTTGGAGTTCTAAAAATGTTAAAGTAACGATTTCGAATTTAAAAAGATTTTCAAGTGATTTTTGAGAGTATACATTTTATTGAATTTTGGAATTGGTTCATTTTAAGTAACTAAACGTTATAATTTTTATGTTATAAAAATTATGATTTTTGTGAAATATAACCGAAATGTGATTTTTGAAATAAGTAGCTGATTAATTTGTAAAATGGTTTAAATTAGGATTTTTGAATCATTATAAGCGGTTTATATAAAAGATTTAAAAAATTGATATTTATAAATTAAAATATTAGAATTATAAAATCGAGTTTTTATAAGTGTTAAAATGAAGTATAAATGGATTTCATAAGTGAATGAAATTTATAGATTAATAAACTGTGAAGTTATAAAATGAATAGATTTTGTAAAATAAAAGATTTATAAGTAATTAACTTATAAATTGGATTTTGGCATTTAAATGAGATGTAAATAGAATTTGTTAATTAAGGGATTTTATAAGTTGAAGTTTTTATAAAAATATATATAAATTTGAATTTATAAACGTTTTTTTATAAATTCGAAACCAATTGAATTTGATAAGTAAATATGAAAGCTTATTAAACGAAGTATATTCACGATTTTGGGCAATGAATAATATATTAAAGAAATGTTTCGGGGAAGTGATATTTTAAATAGAATTAAAATGATTTGAAGTTGTTTTAAAATTTGTTAAGGATCGAAGATTTCAACATTCATTGTTGAAATAGAAGTTTTCGAGAAATAAAAGGGAATGGTGGACCATAACACTGTTGTTGTAGTAAATGATTTTCGAAAGGAAATGTTCTATATAGTATTGGGATTTATATATCTATCTTAATTTCGAATCCCTACACTAGTGATTTTGGGTTGTCGTAATGATGTTTAACGCAACATTCGTTTTGATCAAATGAATGTGTTTAAGAGAATGTTTTCCTTAAAGAATAAAATATATACTTAATTGTGATTTAAGTATATCGAATATTTTCCAAATGTTGAAAATAAATAGATTTGTGAATTACTTATTATTAAATAAGTATGGAAATGTTTTCCAATATAAAGTGAAATGTTTTGAGATTATATCTTTTAAAGATAAATTGAAAGTGAATATTTGAAATCGATTTGAGAATCGTATATTAATAGATATTTTTGAAATGTGAATTCGCCATGGAATTTATAAAGGAAAGGGAAAATTGTTTTAAAAATAAATATTGATTTATTTTTGAAGTGTGGAAAATTTTATATCTTTTAAAGATATTTTTGGGAAATAAATAATTTGGGAAATTATTTGGAATCTGGTGATGTTGTGCATATCTATTGATAGTTAAATAACCGACTATCAATATTTACCTTTAGATGGATATTTGTTGTGATTTGCTTGAATTTGAATGCTACACTTATTTCAAAATAAGCGCTCGTTATTCGGTTTAGCTGGGAGAGGACCTTTGGATCATAAATCCCATTCCGAATAGTGATATGTCATAATGGATAGCATTCGAAGATCGAAAAATTTCGAAAACGGAAAGATTACCGTCGAATGGCTCTGCATCGGTTGATCCCCGATATAGAGATTTTATCACCCTTTTTGATGGGAATTTCGGACATGATTAGTGAATATCTGAATTTGCAAGGGCTTCTTTGGAAGTGCCTTCAGTTCCGTTCGATCCCGGAACGGACTTGTATGGATGTGTGTCTGGCGTTACAGTTTGAGATGTAAAGCTGGTTTCTATCAAATACATTTCTGTTGATGGTGGAGAATTTATTCTTTTAGCTTAACACCCTTCTCTGAGACGTACGAGCTCAGAGGTTATGTAGTTGATGGTTACTAGTGATATGTTCCCAATATGGTAACATGGCCTGCTGAGTGCTGATGATCATTTGTTGATCAAAGCGTGGATTTTATGAAAAGCGTAGCTTTGTGGATGAGACTTCGTCGAACCTCACACCCCGGAAATGGTCAAAACAGGAAAGATGCAGCAAAGTTATTTGGGGATCGCGCTTCTATGGGGCATGTACATTTCCTTCTGGATGGAGGTGGTATTATGGTATGGAGCCCTGATACTTAACCTATGTGGTTGCTGCAAATTTATTTCTTTATGGTTGTTGGTGAATCCCGGGATTTAGGTCCGTTACGACCGGGGGATGGCATACTCGTGTCAGTTGTTACCCAACTAAGGGTAACCCGGCCTTGTGTTGGCAGAGATCTGGTTAGGTTCTCGGGGCATCTTTTCAGAGGCGTACCCATGTGGCAATGGGAAGTTCCTTGGCCTGACCATTTGTTGGAAATCCAAAGAAACAATACGAGCCCTGTACGATTTTAGTTGTAGAACCTGCCATTTACTTATGGTGGCGCCCCACTGTTTAGATGGTAGCTATAGTAGGCATACGATACTGGTCGTATATTGGCTAAGATTTATATTATACTTTCGAAATGTTTTCCTACACTTTGCACATATAGTAATAATATCAAAGAAAATTTCTCGTATCAAGCATGTTTGACTATCATAAGGAGAAATTTCCTCCGATTCTGCGTTTGCATTGCGTGTGTGTGCAGGAGGCCTTATGGTAGTCTCATTTTCTAAAAAGCATTGCGAATCTAATTTAAAATAATTCTTTGTTTGTTTTTAAAGATAAACTGTATTAAGTTTTCACACCAGTCCTATGACTGACCTGGAGTTTATTGTTTCCTTCCTAAACTCTGGGTGCCCACCAATTTTAACACGAGCAGTCTAGAGTCAGGTTATCAGGTCATTCTGGAATTCAAGAGTTGCTGTGGAGATCAGGAGCAAGCTGGATGGCATGGCGTATCAACTAGTATATCGTATTTCTTTTCCACTTTTTGTTGTTGTAAACTCTGACAATGTAATAAAATGTGATGTAATGTAATAACTAATATAGTTCTTTTGATTTAAAGATTATTCATTTATCTATTATATGTTATTCCGCTACGACTGTGAGATTCTGGTATTATGTCTGTTACTTCTTCTTTCTTACTTCTTCTATCTTTTTCTTCTTCTTAAACCCTAAGGGTTCGGTTTTTCTGCATTCGATTATTCGGCAGTTGATATAGTGGACGTATTAATGTCGATCTTCGGAAGTCGAAGAATCGGTTCCTTGTAAACAACTCTATCGATTAAACAAAATATTGTTTTTCCATGAATCATAAATAAATACATGGATGTAATAGAATTTGATACAATATAAAAAATAAAAATGATTATAGATACCAAAATTTGATAATGAAACTTTAGTCTTGATAATGAAACTTTACTCCTACTTCGGAGATATGAATGTAATTTTACTCCTACCTCAAAGACCTGAATGGAAATTTACTCCTACCTTAGACATGTTTCTATGTCTTGTTTTTGATTCATAATCTAGTTGTATCGTGAAAGACAAGAAGTATCAATAGATATGATACAAAATAACCATTACCAATGAAATTTTTGCATGAATTCTTACTTTTTACACTCCAATCGATAAAGAAATGAGTGCCATGCACTATCACCATATCTATCTGTTTTTACCAAAAATGTACAAGCATTTTATTCTAGCGGTAGTTCATTTTTCAAGGTTTTCATACTTGTGCTAATTAGTACAATAGTAATACACACACAAATACACATACACAGATATATATATATATATATATATATATATATATATGTATGTATGTATGTATGTATATTATAGATATACAAACTTGCACACATAACACAATAGGTAGGTATATTGTTTAACAACGGAATTTCTATGAAATTAGAAAACAGTCAAAAAAAATTAAAATAAAAATAACCACAAGTTCATGGCGTACTTTCATAGTACGTAGTGAGTACATGTCGATCCGCATGTAATTATAGATTTTAAATTTCTATTCAATCAGATTAAACCAAGAATTTGAAGAGCGTGAAGCTAAAAATGTAAAGAAATGTCAAAAAGAAAGTGAGAAAAATATGAGAATAAATGACAATTTAGAGATAATTCCACTCTCTTTATCATATAATTCAACAAAATGTGATTATTATCTCTCTTTTTTAGTCACTAGTAAGTTTAATTGATGGTTAAAAGCAAAATCTATTTTAAGTATGGTTTATTAACTATTGACTAGAAATATAGACCATCAAATCTCAATTTCAACATTTATTTCTTTGTCATAATCATATTTAGATGAAAGAGGCAATTTTTATTTGTGATTTTTTAAGCATAGCATATTTGTTATGAACAACGTAGACTATCAAATTCAATATGAAACAATAAATCACATCAACATTCATTTAAGCACAAAAGAGAGCAATAATCATCAAAATGTTGAAGCTACATGATTAAAGGCTTCATTACCCCTAAATTGATAGGATTAGCCTCTCATTTGTGTTATTATATCAACACAAGTAGCTTGCAACATGAATGAAAAAGAAGAGGAAAAGAGAGCTAATTAAAAATAAATAAAACTAATCTTCTTACATTAAAATCAAACTACACTACTAGCATGAAAGGAAATAAACAAGAAAAGCGCAATGTACTAAAGTTGCATAAAAAAAATTTCATGAAATAAGACATCACTAAGTAGCCATGAAAAGAAAGAGAAGAGCTTCGATTTATTTTGTAAGCTAAAAACTAACTAAAGAGAGACAAAGAAAGAAGAGAATTACATGAAACATAAGGGGTATTTATACGTGCGTTAAACCCTAATTCATATTTTGGGGAATGCACAAACTACCCCTTAGGAAGTGCGGTGGCCAAGTGACAATTAGCATCCAATAATCATCCATTAAGTGTGCAGAAGATTTAATCGCATTTTAGCATATGCATTAGCTCATAAGTGCACATTAAGGTAGGTGGGTAAGTGGGGTCCTCCATGATTATCAATTTGAATTATTTTCATCTTCATTTGTTCTCTTCACTCTTGTACATGCATATATCATCATGAAACCACTTGTAAAATTCACTAAATTTCCTACAAAACAACGTAGAAAATTCCAAGTAAATTTTCACAATTTAATAAATGCACAAAAATGACCATTTTACCCTATATAAAGATGAATATGTGACAATTTGAAAATAATTTGAATTTCGGTTTAATCAAGTTAAAATACCTAATATGATAATTTATTTGATTTAAATAGATTAAATATGGTGGTAATAATATACACATTTATGTACACATCAAATACCCCCACACTTATCTTTTTATTCATCCTCGAATAAACTAAAACTAAGAAAAAATCCATTTTCGTAGAAAGCACGATTGCATTGAGCATATGCAACAAGCCGTTAAATCTCTGGGTGTCCCCAGTAGAACGAGTGTTGTCTCATGAGGGTTTTCAACGGATATACCCACAAAATCCAAATGCAAGATGAAAATGTTTACAAAATGCATGATTTATTTACAATGGAATGAATGCAATTTTTTTGGAAATATCTAAAAATGAAGGATTTACTTTTAAATCGACACAAATAAATTAAATATATGTTTTGATCATTATCTTGAAATTTAAGTCATTTACTCATCAAAATTTTCAATAAAAATCAAGTTATCACAACAAATAGACAATAGTTTAACTCGTTGTTTCGGTTGATAACAAAGTGTAACTATGAAATAGATCTTTAGTTGATTATCAAAGTTTATCAAAGTGGTATTTTTATTTCTTTTCAATGACAAGTCAAATCAATAAGTCAAAATAGTGCTTGGATTTTATTTGCTTACTCTCTCTTATTTGAAAATTTTATTGATATTAATAATATTTACATATGCCTAACTCACGTAAACTGAGGCCAGATATATCACTCATACACTGCTTTGCAGACTTATGTGGGGGAATACAGAGCGTGGGGATTGAACACACAAGTGTGAACGCTTATCGACTGTAGGCGTTATTAAGAAAAGTATTTTTTTATATATACAAACACCTAACTCGGATAAACCGATGCCAGATATACCGATCGTGCACTGCCTTTCGGGCTTACGTGAGAAGGGTACAGAGCATGACGAATGAACACACGAGTGTGAACACATGACTCTAGGTGTTTATTAAAAACTATACATATACATAAAAAACATTTTTTCGTATTTCGTTTTTTGTTTTTTTTTTTTTTGTAGAGAGAGTTTTGCAAAATCATCTTAGCACCATTTAACTTCGAAGACAAAAAATGTTATATCCTTTTATTTGAATTCACCACTTTTTAAACGAAGATTTTCAATTAGGATATTTCATAATTAACATGTATGAACCTTCCTATATACTAGTCAAACCATTATTATTTGAAATCAAACTTCATTTTTATTTTTGTTAAGGCGAATAAATTTTCAATTTAATAATCAAGAACCATATATTTATCTTATAGTGTTTCTTTAAAAATAAATCAAAATGCTTAAAAAAATTGGTTTTTTTGAGATTTTGGAAAGAAAAAATAAAAATAAACCACAAAAATCGAAATGATGACGAGTCTCCCCCCACACTTGATTTTGACTGTGTCCCCACAGTCAACCCAAGTGAATGGAGAAAAATAAAACAAAAATAAAAAGATGACCTATATATACATGAAAACGAAAAGATTATTATTTACAAAAGTTCAGAAAGTATATCGTCAAAAAGTAAATGAAATGGTCTTCTAAAGACCGATGCGAGACACAGCTTAAGCTCGAAAAACCAAACCATAGAACATTTCAATGTTGAATATTGATCTCGAAAAACGAATGTCGTTTTAAAAATCGAATGAGTTGTTTTATTTTTAACGATTTTGGGGGTAGATAAAAACAATTGATTGAAATCAAGTTTATTTTCATCAAATTGAAATTCAAATTTGTCATTGAAAACTTCTTCAAAATTATTGACTTTAAAATCAGAATGGTGATATAACTCTTCCCCATTAGAATTTGACAACTCGTTTTCAAAAAGTCCAAAGGAACCGTGTTCGTTAAATTCGTCTTCCTTTATTGGATTATCAACAACTTCATTGCGTCTCCCAAGTTCAAAATCCAAAGTTGTATTCAAATTTTCGAAATCGAGAAAAGGAAGATCGAATTTTAAATTTAGTTCCACGCCCTCGAAAGAATTGAAATCTAACTCAATTACCGAATTGTCAACAACTTCATTAACATTCTCATTTTCAATTTCAAAAGTTATTATTTGAAAATCGTCAATTTTGGTAAAAGATGGATTATTACTCGACTTGTCACACGTTGGAATTTGATTTTTTTTCACGTTGTTTCATATATGTTTCGAACAACAAATCCATGTGATCATTGTATATTTCGTCCATTTGTTCAAAAAATCCAATTTATAGTTATTAACTTGAGAATTTTCGATTTGGATTTGTTGAAAACAAAAAATTTCAATCGTAACGTGGTTAAGATTATTCCCATTGCCAAATTCATTGGAAAAGTTGTTTCCGTTTTCATTTTGAAATTCGTTTTGGAGTTCGAAGTTGTATTGGCATGGGTTATACTCGAAATCATTTGAATTTTGAAGTGAACTCACATATTGATTACTTTGAAAACGTTGACTTGAATCATTGCCCAAATTTTAATTACACAAATCATTTATTTTTTGATTTTTTTGCATAGAGATTTCAAGCAAAGACGAAATCATTTCGATGTTGTTTTCGGGATTCGAGGGTTCTTCATCATTTTGAAAATTTTATGATTCAAAATTTGAATTTTTTAAACAATAGTTGTTGTTGAAATAAGAGTATGGTGTGAAATTATATGGATTATAGTGATTTTCACAACTATTGTAAAATTCATGTAAGTGGGGAAACTCGGACATTTTCAAGAATGTTTTTTTATGAAGTAAAAATATTTACAGATAGAATTTATTTTTCAAAATGGAAAATCTATTTTTTTCGTTTTTTATTTTTGAAAAGATTTTGTATTTTTTTATTTTGATTTTCTAAAAAAACTAAGTAATTTTTTTTTTTTTCGGAATTTTGATTTGAAAATTTTCAAAGGAAAAAAAAACTTACTTACGAAATATTTACAGTTTTTTTTAGTTTTGGATTTTGAATTTTTTTGTTTTTTTTAAATATGCATGAACTAAAATGAATGCAGTGGTTATTTACAAATGATTTATCCTAAGTTAATCTAAAATTATATAATCACACTTTGTCTTAGATCAACAAGGTAGTTCTCAACCAGGTAACAGACAAGATTTATCGGTGCATCACGAATCACAGTAGCAATATAGTCGAAGGTTTAAGTACCTTTAGAGAAACAACCACTATAATATTTACGAATCACCGTAATATTTATAAATGGTCATTACTCTGTCATAGCCTAGACATCAAGAAATTAAATTGTTCAAAGAAGACAACTTATCAATATACAATTAAGAGTTATCGATGTCTAACCGTTATTATTAATCAAATTCTAAGATGAAACGCAAAGCAGAAATTAAACGTGAATTAACAATGCAACTACGAATGGATTTTTGTTTTGTTTTTTTTTTTTGAAATTTTTGTTTTTAAGTGCAAGCAACCAACAATGCAGACTAAAACACAATACCGGGCTTTAAGAATTTGTTAGCAACTATTTTAAAGCGACATTTTTTTATTAAACAAGCTAGCGAAGCAATTTTAGCAAGAAATTCTTCTTGATTTTCTGCTTTAGCAACATGAAATGAGAAACAAGAAATATACAGTTATATATATATACACACACCAAAGATGAAACTAAAACAAATGAAACAAATTAGACAAAAACACTTTAAAACCACTTTTTTTAAAGGAAAACCAAACAAATTCGAATAAAAATAACTAAAAAATTCGAAACAGAAAACTAGGGTGAACCAAAACAAATGTTTTTTTTTTAAATAAAAAACCAAACCAAATGTTTTTGTTTTTATTTTTAAAAACAAGAAGGCCCGGCCCAATTTTCTTCCCCACTCCACTGTCTAAATTATACAAATCACTTTACTTCCTTTGACTTCACCACACACCAAAAATTACTTCAGCTTATCAATTGAGAATCCTCCACTCCAGAAATCATAATAAAAAAAAAACTACAAATCGAAACCAAGAATTTCACTTTGTGTTGTGAGATTCGAATCGACTGGGTTATTGAATTAGGTTTGGGTGGCAACAAGGGGTTGAAGGCGACTGGTCAGGGAAAGTCGTGTGTTCGCCGAAGGGTTGAAGGCGACCGGTCAGAGCTGAAATTCGTTCAGTCGATTTGAGGTTGAGGTTGTGAGTGGGTTCGAAGCGATGAGTTGTTGTTTGATTGGTTCGCTTGGTGGCAGGAGGCGATTGCAAAGGTAGGAGATTGTGTTGTTGCTCGCGGTTGTGGTGTGTGGTCAGCGAGGTTATGGTGGTTTGGATGTTGGAGATTGTTGTTTCGATTTTTTTTGGTTGCGATATTACAAAAGTATGGTGAAGTGGCTGCCTTGGGTAGGAGAGCAGTGTATGCTGTTGGGAATATCGTATGGTAGTTGAACTTTGAAGTAGGAGCCAATGTTGTGAAAGTTGGTGGCTGTGGCGTTTATCTGTGAAGTGGTGTGCAGGAGCTTGGTTGAGGCTATCGGTTTGCAAGTAGGTTAGTGGTGAGGCTGCTGGTTGGTGAATTTGGTTTGTGAGTTGTTGTCAGGTGGTGCTTCAAGCAAGTTGCTTTTGGAATGTGCTGTGTAGATGAGAAAATATGGCAGAGGAGTTGTATGGGCTGTGGTGATCTTGTGGTCAGTTGGAATGCTGACTGCATTGATAGTGGTAATTTGGTTAATGTAAACCTGAGGCAGTTGAAGATGTGGTGGTTTCTGACAGTGGCAAATGAAAGCCTGATGGAGTTTTAGAAGTTGCTATGGGGTTAAATGAAGCAAGCAGAGGCTGTTGACAGTATTGGCAGTGGTCGGAAGGGAGGAGCTGCAGTGGTTTTGTGGTTTGACTGATTGGTAGGTGAGGTGAATAGTGGCTGTAAGTAGGGGAGGAAGGGGTGAGCAGTGGTGGAACTGAAGCTTGTGGAGTTCGTAGAGGTTGGAGGAAGGAATGGCAGTGTTTAGGAAGTCTGGCAGTGGCTGTATCACTGTGCAGAGAAGGGCAGATGGTTGTATTGAGTGATGTTGTGGTGGTGCTGCAAGTATGGCAGAAAAAGTGGCAGGAAAGCAGGCTGTTGGCTCTTGTTTGTGGAAGGTGTGAAGGCAGTTGCTTGCTGCAGTTTATGTATTTTGAGGAGTTCAGAAGTGATGATTGTTGTAGCTGTCAGGTTGACCGGGGAGGAGAAGTATGATATGTATTGAGGGGTGAATGGTGTAAGTAGTTGCAATGGTAGGGTAAGTATTGGTATGTATTGTATAATGAAGTGTTTGTTTGCAGGTTGTTGGATAGTGGTTCTATGAGGGGGAAGTTGTCTGTGGAAGGGCAGTAAGGTTTGAAAATGTCACAGGTAGAGATGCACAAAACTAAGCACAGAACAGTGGAAGAAGAAGTGTTAGAGAGCAATTTTTTTAATTTTGGAAGCAACGTAAACAAAAGAAGAAAGTGCAAATGATATGTAAATGCAATTTGAAAAGAAATGAATTTTTTTTTGAATTGTGTAAGTTTTTTTTGTACAGAAAATGCAAATACTAATAAAAAAGAAACTAGCAAACAACAAAAAACAAAATCAAAATGCACACAAACACACAATTTTTTTCAAACGTAAAAACACACAAAACAGACACATGAAAATTAAACAAAAATAATTCGAAGAATAGAAAATCAAAATCAAGCAACTCTCCGGCAACAGCTCCAAAAACTTGTTTGACAACGGAATTTATATCGAACTAGAAAACCGTTGACAAATTTTGAAATAAAAATAACCGCAAGCGCACGGCTTACTATCATAGTACGTAGTAAGTACGAGTCGATCCGTAGTGGATTGTAGCTTTTAAATTTCTTAATCAAATTAAATCAAGAATTTGAAAAGTGTGAAGCTAAAAATGTAGAAAAATGTCAAAAAGAAAGTGAAAAAAATATGAGAATAAATGATAATTTAGAGATAATTCCGCTCTCTTTACCATATAGTTCGACAAAATGTGAAATTATTATCTCTTTTTTAGTCATTAGTAAGTTTAATTGATGTGTTTATCATAAGTATGTCGCATTTATGCTATTAATTAGCTCAACATAAGTCATCAAACAATAACACACCATTTAAACTAGTTTTTAACTCTCATTAAAAATAACAACAAGTTGAAAGCAAAATCTATTTTAAATATGGTCTATTAACTATTAACTAGAAATATAGACCATCAAATTTTAATTTCAACATTCATTTCTTTGTCATAATCATATTTAGATGAAGGGACAATTTTTGTTTGTGATTTTTTAAGCATAGCATATTTATTATGAACAACATAAACTATCAAATTCAACATGAAACAATAAATCACATCAACATTCATTTAAGCACAAAAGAGAGCAATAATCATCAAAATGCTGAAGCTACTTGATTAGAGACTTCATTACACCTAAATTGAAGGGATTAGCCTCTCATTTGTGTTATTATATCAACACAAGTAGCTTGCAGCATGAATGAAAAAGAAGAGGAAAAGAGAGCTAATTAACAAAAGATAAAACCAATCTTCTTGCATTAAAATCAAACTACACTACTAGCATGAAAGGAAATAAACAAGGGAAAAAAGCGCAATGTATTAAAGTTGCATAAAAAATAAATTACATGAAATAAGACGTGACTAAGTAGCCATGAAAAGAAAGAGAAGGGCTTTGATTTATTTTGTAAGCTAAAAACTAACTAAAGAGAGACAAAGAAAGAAGAGGATTACATAAAACATAAGGGGTATTTATACATGTGTTAAACTCTAATTCATATTTTGGGAAATGCCCAAACTATCTCTTAGGAATTGTGGTGGCCAAGTAGCTCCTAAGTGTACATTACGGTAGGCGGGTAAGTGAGGTCCTTCATGATCATCATTTTGAATTATTTCCATCTTCATTTATTCTCTTCACTCTTGTGCATGCATATAACACACTTGTAAAATTCAAATTTTCTACAAAACAACATAGAAAATTCCAAGTAAATTTTCACAATTTAATAAATGCACAAAAATGACCATTTTACCCCTATATGAAGATGAATATGTGACAATTTGAAAATAATTTGAATTTTTGTTTAAACAAGTTAAAATATCCTATATGATCATTTATTTGATTTATATAGATTAAATATGATGGTAAAAAAATGCACATTAACGTGCACATCGTATATATGTGTGTAACGCCATGCCATGGATAGTTAACTTCAGCAATCGTTGTCATTATCAGACATGTGCTAGTGCACCAAATCTTCCTCTGTGTACGTAAATATCCTCACTTTCCTTTTTAGCTACTATTGTGACCTATTGGTCTCTTTCAGAATTAGTGAAACTTGCCATGTTAAATAAAATCAACCGATAATATTTGTGCTAAAACATATTGGACAAGCATCATTATTACCTCCCTTTTGTGTGCTATTTCACTAGTAGTAGCTTTACCTCCCCTCTATTGAATATTGCCAAACATTGTCGATAGGCAACTGCAGTAGTACTTTCCATGTCACACAGCTCTTGCACTTATTTTGCCACTAAAAAGACTGCCAAATTGGACTTTCATTAAAAAAAGTTCAAAGCAGTGTTACAAGTATTGATTCGAAAAGTAAGTTTAACTTACTCGTTGTTGTATGGGTTAAACGTAAGATTTTTAAAACCAAATGATTTCAAAGCCTTAGCTGATTTCTCTCCATGTCGTTAAAGAACTATTTCATCTCCTAAAATATCACAAAACTCCATGCACAAGACATTGGAGGATTTGCAAAATGAAAGCAAAATGAATTTTGAAAAAAGCAAACAAAAATATTGATATCTTTGCCATAACAAATCAATGCTGGTAAGTACCCATGCTAAACCACCAACACCAACCTTGGTTGTGTTCATTATTACAAATGAAAAATCACGTGAGTTTAAATTTTTGTTAATAGTTATCATTGTTAATAATGATAATAAGAGATAAAGATCATATTATCATTAGGCTTAGGATAAGAAATGACTTGTGACATGGGTAGCAAAAGCCTTTATTCCTTCAAAATCATGAAAACCTTCCTCTTAAAGTTCTTCCACCCAAAAACCTATACATAGTAAAGAGTAATTGATTATCTGTATTTTGTACTAGCTTGATTCATCTACATAGTAATGAATTATCTAATAAATGACTATAAGCAGTACATGAATATCCTCTAAAGAAACTTTATTTTAATGTAAAATGAAAGCTTTTTCTACCCCTCACAATATTTCAATTTACCAAAGAACTGTCCGGTCTTTAATTTTTCAAAACTATAGATGTTAGATTTCGATGATATAATAATTTCACACTAAAGAAGATTTCAGATATATATATATATATATATATATATATTCTATATGGAATCGTGACTCAAACGTATTGCTCCTTTTAATGCATTAAAGAAGGCAAAAAATAATCTAAATGAGAAGGAGTTATTTTTAGAGGTTAAAATAGTTAATCAACTCCCTAATCAATGGACTAATGAAGCCATTTTATCAAGCGCATGCACGTTGGAGCAAATTGGGAAAATCAAATGGATAAACATTTCTAACATGAATAAGATAACTAGTGAGAAATTAACTTATTAATATAAACCAACTACTTAAACCATAATTAATAATCTTTATATAAAGATGGTCATTCTTCAAAGAATAGAATAATCCTCTCTAGTTATTTTTCTTCATTTTCTTCTTCCTAGCCTCCATTATCAATCTTGTAATTTTTTTTTCTCATAAAGTAATAAAATCTCATCTCCCCAAGTAAACATACACTATCTCGCGATAGTGGAACTACTATATTATATGTGATTTTATCTTCTATTTGTGCATGTATGATCTATGATTGCTTATTTTGGGATGTTAGTTTTATGTTTGTTCTACCTCACCATCAACACATTACTATTATTTCAACTACGTCTGGTGTGCTGATCCAAATTGAGGATAATGACTTCGAGAAGTGACAGTAGAGAAGGAAGGCTGTTTTAAAGGGTAATAAGGTTCATCAAGTAGTGTTTGACATTGAGAAATTTCACTGTAATATTTCAGCCACGGAGAGAGAGAAGATGGAAGAATTAGATTTTATTACTTTGTAGTTGGCCAAGGGAGTGAATGTTATCTTAGAAATTAGCAGTGAAACCACTACTAGAGGAATTTTGACAAAGTTAATTTCTACTTGAAGAAATCATTTACTAAAGATATTTTTCATCATGAAGATAAGAGAGGGTACTTCAATGGAGGAACATTGTAGTTTCTTCAATGATCTTTTAATGAAGATGAAAATTGCAGATTTGAAGGTGGATGAAGAGCAGAAGGTGATGGTTCTTTTGTGTTCCCTTTTGGAGCATTATACAGGTTTTACTGACACTTTGATATAAGGAAAAGACACATTGATAGTAGTATATGTGAATTCAGGTCTTCCATCTGAAGACTTGAGGGATCAAATAAAGGAGATGAGTGAAGGTAGAGGAGGAAGTAGTAGTTGTGGTCTATTTGTTAAGAATGAATACATGAGAAGAAGAATTGTAATCTAGGGGGAATTCCAAGTCTAAGGAGCTTGGAAATGGTTGGAGAGGAAATTCGAGAGATGCGTAATGCCACCAATGTAAGAAACTTGGCTATTGGGAGAGAGATTATATAGAATTTAAGAGGAAGGCTAAGGATGGATTTTTACCGATTATGGTGGAGAAGGTTGTATCTGATGATCTGTGGACTGCAACAACTTTGAATGTATCCGACCAGTGGGTGCTTGATTGAGGGGCATCATTCCAAATGATGCCAAATCAGTGAAGTTAAAGCGCTTAGCGATTCTATCATAGTGGAGGTGTAAAATGTTATAGCATGGATAAAGTAGGAATGTAGCGGAAGATTGCGGAGGTGATCAAATCTTCACTAGATATAAAACTAAATATTTAAAGTTTTTATTCTCATTCTCACATCATTTGTGTAGAAAGATATTATTTTATCTTATATAACAAAACCGAAGAATATAATGATTCATATTATCCACAAATAGATTTCTAACTTATATTGAGCGCATATGCCTTAAAATTCAGACTTCATCATTTGATTTGGTTTAAAATAGAATTTTTCAAATCAGCCTTTTTGTATTAATGTCGCTAAAGTAGGCGCTAAAAATCCTTGATTTAGTAGGTGTAGCAGAAATACCAAGGCTTAAAGCGGATCTACTGTTTAATAGCTTAAATTGAAAAGGCGTAGAGGTTGAAAAGTACTATATGTTATAGAAGGGATTTTGTGGCGCTTTAACTGCACAATGCCAAATAGGGATTACCATAGCTCTTTTGTTAGAAAGAAATAAAGTGCAATTATTGTGGAAAATAATGATTGTTTAGATCCATGGGAGAGGGTACAACACAGATTAGCATGTTTGATAGAGTGATTCACACTTTGATAAGTGTCCGCCGTGTTCCAGGTCTTCGAAAGTTATAGATCTCCTTGGGGAGGTTGGCATCCATCGGATGCAAGGTGACCATAAAGAAGGATTGTTTGAAGGTTTTTATGGGTGCACTAGTTCTGATGAAAGGAAATGTGTTCCTGAATCTGTATCTGCTAAAGGGAACCACGGTTCTTGTATAGTCTTGTATTGGTGTAGATAGTTCTCATGCTTGGATACCCTCTGACTTTGGCATCTTAGATGGGTCATATTTCGAAAAAGTGTTTGGTGCGGCTTCGCAGACAGAAGATGATCAAAGAAGGATGCTTTGACGAGTTATATCTCTGTAGGAAGTGTGATTTAGGAAAGTAGACAAAGGTATCATTTGGAGTTGGACTTCATGGATTGGAGAGTACCCGATCATGTATATATGGATGTCTAGGGACTAATTGCTACCTCTTCAGTCGGGGGAGCAAATCCTTTTATTTTCTTCATCGATGGCTTTTCTCAAAAGGGTTGCATGTATACAATGAAACCGAAATAAGAATTCTAATAAACTTAAAGTTTGGAAGGCACCAGTTGAGAACCACTCCGGTAGCAAGTTGAAGGTTCTCTGGTCTAACAATGGCAGTGGATTTATCTCTAGAGAATTCATTAATTTTTGTAAGAAGCTTTATATTCAGAGACATTGCACTACATCCGATGATCCATAACCAATGAGGTTTCTAAGAGAATGAATAGGGCACTACTTTAGAAGGCTCGTTGCTTGTGATTAACTGTAGGCTTATCCAGATGCTTTTAGGTTGAAGTGTTATCGAATGCAGCACACATCATAAATCGAATTGCATGCTTAGCGATAGATAGGAAGATTCCAAAAGAAAAGTGGAAGAGGTAAAGCAGTTTATTTTGGTTATTTTCATATTTTTGGTTGTCCTTTGTATGTGCACCATACATGTGATGATAAGT
Source organism: Allium cepa (assembly GCA_030765085.1). NCBI lineage: Eukaryota > Viridiplantae > Streptophyta > Magnoliopsida > Asparagales > Amaryllidaceae > Allium > Allium cepa. The sequence goes on along the minus strand of CM060928.1, from coordinate 664,540,850 downwards.
TGCTGGCTAGAGCATACAAGATCATATTTACCGGATACACCGATGGAGATAAATGGTATCGCAGTTGGAACCCACATAATAGGAAGATTATGCATTCCAAACATGTTACATTTGACGAGTCTACAATATTCAAGTCTAAGGAAGAGTCACCTACTACATCAGTAGATTCTAATAGGCCTAAGAAGAGGGAAGTAGTTCCCACATTTCAGCCTAGTAGTAGAGTCGTAGCCATTAGTCGATGTGAAGGTGTAGTTGATGAGATATCACAAAGTGGTCCATGGCCGCCTTCTAGAAGTGTTGGTGATGTGCATGAAGCTAGAGGAAGTTCGGTTAAAGATGGAACCGAAAAGAGTTAAGGCGATGTTATACTTACTTGAGCAAGTTCTTGGACCATTATGCTGCTCGAGAGGTATGGAGATTGGCAGTATGCAAAACTCATCCTCAATGATTAGTTTGACTATGTTATATGTGTGGTTCATGATGAGCCATTGACCTTGAAGAAGCCGTAAAGTCGAGTGATAGATCGAAGTGGATTTTTGCAATAGAGGAGAAGTTGAGGTCTTTGAAGAAGAACAAAACTTGGATTTGGTACCACCTCCTTAGGGAAGCCAAGCCATAGGTTGCAAGTAGGTGTTTAAGCTGAAGGATGATAGGATATAAAAGGCCAAATTAGTTGCAAAAGGGTTTTCACAAGGGAAAGGAATAGATGAGGATGAGATATTTTCTCTCATATTGAGACATACTCTAACGACCTACCTTATTGATCTTCGAATGTCGACACTAATACATCTATGGTATTCACATGCCAAATACCTCAGTGTTGAAAAGGCATATTAATAGGTAAAATATAAGAAAAGAACTGAATACAAGAAAGAAAAAACACAACACAGAATCTCACATGCGGAATGATAATATATAATACCTCAAAAGTGTAGTATAAAAGGTTACTCCAACATACGTGATAATCTCAGAGTTACAAAATCTAAGTACAGCTATCAGCTTGGATAGTTAAAATTGCCCGTCCTCGCAATGTTGATTACTTACATACACAACTTAGTGCAACAGAAAAGAAAATAGGTAGATAGATAGGTTGATGGAAGCCTCCAGCTCATCTCCATAAGCTTGAAGCATCTAAACGAAAACCTGCTTTACTCGGCCTACCCGAAAGAGTACATGAGGAATTTTGGTAAAAAAGCCACGTGTCAGACATAAGTCTGGAATGAGAAACACAAAAATGCTTGTAAGCACATAACGGTACTTTTGGGACTGATTGAATTGCTAGAATGGTTATCCCCTCAAAAGAACCAAGGGCATTTGATATTTACATTAGGTGATATAACAGGTAATGCCTAAGGTGTGGAATACAGATCAAAAAATAGCTGCGTTGCTTGCATCTCACAACTCAACATTATTGGAGTACATCTAAAATCGCCAAGGTACGTTCGTATATGGATTTTCACCCCTAGTAAACCGAGACAATCTATATGAAAGGGTTAGAAACTACTTTCTGAGTGAAGTATATCTCTAGATAAAATATACCACAAAGGAAAACAATAGCTAGATTGTGCCCTAACACGTGATGTTAGATATCATCAACTTCCCCTAGCAACATCAATAAGCATCTCTAGATACAGAGTTGATATACCCTTGGGTTAGCTAAACCCGTTGGCTATGCCCATACTCTGTTTTTAGTCTTTTTTCGATGACTAGGCTACATACGACATCACACAAAAGGGTCTTCATCACTCAACTGAACCCACATCACCTATAGATTCCTGCATAAGCCTGTTTGAAAAATGCTAACGCTAACCACTCCCTTAGACATAACCTAGGATAGACAGCTCAACTCTATAATATAAGGCTAAAATGTTAATGTTGACCTCTCCCTTGGGCTTAACTTTAGGATAGACAGTTTAATTCAATAACATTCTGCTTTAACAACCGCTTCCAAAACTGACTCGTATACTACTTTTGAAGTGGTATTCAGTAAGTAAAACACATAAAAATCTCAAACTCTCCTAAAAAAATCAATTAATTTTTGGATAACTCAATTTTGTTTCTTTTAGAAGTAAGCGAACTATATAAAGAGGAGTCCTCCTTAGGAGATCTTGTATATATAAGTTCTTAATGTTAGAGATGTTTCGCACCAATGCTCCTCCTTGGGTGTACTCAAAGGGTATAATGCACAAATCTTTTAAATACTACTCAAACCATATTTGGTCAAGTTTGATAGTCGATTGATCGACTATCAAATTCAAAAAATGATTGCTTATAGAAATCAAGATTTTTATACTTAACACGTTTTCGACTTTCCAGCTTAACGATTCATCGATCAAGAGTGAAGCTGGTAGATTAGAGTACTATTGCTTCCATCCCTACTCAAACATCATTCTTAACTCTCACTAATAAAGAAGTCTACCTTGTCAGCTTTTAGCATGAAGTATAGTATTACCAACATTCCATAAAAAAGCAAACAAACACATTCTTTTTAACCCAAATGTAACTTCTTATCCCTTCTCCCAAAATGACACTCTTTCAAAATTACTTGTATATAAGTTATAGATGTTTTTAAAATGATATATATATATATATATATACAATAATTTATTTATAAAGCCACTATACTTAATAGAATTTAAAACAAACTTTAAAGAAGAAAAATGCAACAAAAAGTCTTTATACTTCAATAAAATATTAAACTAGTTTTTAAAGGTATATATATAATACCTTTTAAAATACATATAAAAAAGTTCTAAATGTTTTTGTAAAATATTGCTTTAAAAATAATTACTTAACATTGATTTAAAACCATTTTCTACTTTAACAAAATAAATATGTTACATATATATAATAAGAAACTCTTTACTTTGAAATTCCAAAATAGATTATTTAAAAATGTATTTAACTTCAAACTTCTATTAAATACTTATATACCTTTTATAAAAAACATTTGAAAAGATTTCATAAAATATATAAAGTAAATAACATTATTATACTTTACTAAAAACAAGGATTTTCAAAGTGCTTCTATAACGACTTTTTCGCTATATAATACTTTTGCGACTTTGGTTTATAAATTCAATAACTTTTCAACTCATTTTCCTACTATCTTTAGCATTATTATAAGTGTAGAAAATAAATAAAATGTATTATTCAAAAATATTCATAAGATGGAGTTTATAAAAGCAAGTTAGAAGATAGGGGATTCAAAGTGCATATCTAGCAACTATTGCTATATGAACCATTCCATATTCAATTAAAATTCAAATTTCATTCATTCACATATATATAAAAAATTCTCAAGTTCAAAGAACATCTCAAAGAACATAGGAAAGCATATATTAACATGAAACATAAATGGAAAGCAAGATAAATACAAGAATATCAAAGTGCTTCTATAGCGACTAACGCTGTAAGAACACGACCAAACTCTACTCTATTACATATGCACTTTCCGTAGTCAAGTCCAAAGTCTAATATCAAATACAATTACATATGCAAAAATATACAAGTGCAAAGCCCAATTCTAAGTCATATGCCATAGAATTTACATATGCACAAAAATGTACAAGTTCAAAGTCCATTGTCCAAAATTCCATATGCCGTTGCTTTTCAAAGCACAACAAATATACACAAATCAATTTTCTTCCAAGGAAAAACAATATAGACAAATCAAGTTTCCTTCCAAGGCACAACAATATACACAGATCAATTTCCCTTACAAGGCATAATAATATTCAAAAATCAAATTGCCTTTCAAGGTACAAATAAAATTTATAACTTTAAATTAGTGTCTATTATAATAGTTTTTTAACAAGCATTCAACCACATTCATATTTTCATTCGAAAATTGAGATAACTTGCTTTTAAACCCAAGAACAAGTTAGCACAAGCCTCGATCTTATCACCACTTCCTACCACAACCTTGCAAACACACAAACTTCCTACCTTCACCTTCAAATGCTCATGTCCATGGAAATATTGCCTTAAATGGGTATTGCCAAGGCTAGAATAACATTAAATGGGTACAACCAAGGCAATATTATGCCTTATTTGGGTATGGCCTAGGGTCATTCTAGGAAAGATGCTTCGAAACTTCAAGTTCCAAGATAATAGAATGTTTTGTTATGTTATTAAATGGCTATAGAAAGTGTTTGAAAAAAGATAGACTTGTTTTAAGTTACTTTGCTTACACAAATTTGCAAAGAGAAGAGTGAAAGAGTGTTGTCTTTTAAGTCAATGACATAGCAAACCATCTAAGTAAACTATTGACATGCTTTTATAAACTTGGAAATGGATGGAAAATGACCCCTACACCCTTATATGGTCGGCCACCCTCTCAGCTAGCCCATGCCTCTACTTTCTCCACTCCATACTTTAAGAAAGTCTTCCTTAAATCCCTCCTTAAAACCCTCCTTCTTGTCTCCTTCTTGAACTCTTATGTTTTAATTAAATTTTGGTTATGAACTTAGGTAAGTTTAATAATTATTAACGTGTTCATAAGTTACTATATAAGTTTAAAACAATTCAAACAACTTTCGAATAAAAAGCCTATTGTCAATAAAATGATTTTTGGTCACATTATTGATATTTCTTCAAAATATTTATTTTTGTAAACACATTTCAAAAACAAGTTTTCTAGCATTAGTTATTCATTAAAAAGCTTAATAAGATTATAAAATCACTTTCTTAACACTTAAACATTTTGCAAAAGTTCAGATATTCAAAGATGAAGTGTACGAAATTACAGATCGCTACATTCTCCCCTTAAGATATTTTGCCCCTTAAATTCAAATAAGAGCAACATAAATAAGAATAGAAAAAATAGTGGCCTATATAGAATATTTTTGAAACTACATATAAACTAAAATACACGCTAAGAGACTCCACCACAGGTCATGAGTACACAATAAAAGATATGCGATACTAAGATAAGAAGAAACCATAAGTCTAAAAGCAACTCCGGATAGGACTCCCCTAATTTATCCTCCATTTTCGAAGTGCATACAGTCCTTAACATCCTTGATCCACTGCACTTCAATTAACCTAATAAGTAAAAAAGCATAAAAAAATATTTAACATTATTCACAATCACTAGCAAACAAAGCTCATGGTTTGCCCACGTTCAAAACTCCCTCATCGTACACGGTTGATAAATAATATACTAAGCGACCTTATGCTCAATATCCTCTAGTTATTTCTTAGTCGATTATTCATGCTATCTTATAACAATTTGAAGATTCATCCCCTAAACTCTTCAAAAGCCAATTACTACTATAGAAGACTTAGGGACCGTATCAAGAATCCATATCAAGTGTTCGTTAACAACAATCTAGTGAAAATCCTTGTTTGGATTAGTGTAAATCACCACGAAATCATGTACTCAAATCCTGGATCAAGGACTGTCATATGAACAAAATGATCTATGCAGCACTTACGTACTTTATTTCATTGCTTTCTTAACTATGACAATTACTTTTAACTTTAAATCACATTCATTTTCTCATCTAGCATTTCTCATTTAATATTAAAATCATTTATGAAGTATTTCATAAAACAGTCTCTATGTTTATAAACATTTTATAAAGACTTATCTTTATTTATAAACATTTCATTAAAATATAAGTTCATTTAAAAACATTTCAAGACTTAAGTCCATACTCGCATAATACTCCACTATGTCCTAAAAGTATATAGAAAACATTCATTTTTTTAATTTAGTTCCTAAAATTTGGATAAAGGCCTAAAATAAATTTCGATCTTATAATTGAGGACAAATATATTCAGAATTTCATGAATACTGTGCATCTTAATATTAATTATGTATATAAAGGGGATACCAGACACGTATGGGTTTGGACTCCTAAGGCCTAACTCTTAGGACCCCATAAAAAGTGGGTACCATGGACTTAATTTTATTTTTTGCAGGTCCCACTTAAGAAAAGAGGAAAGTGGATATTGGACAGTGGTTGCTCGAAGCACATGACTGGAGACAAGAGCTTATTGACAAATATTACATACTCAGATGGTGGCTCCGTCACTTTTGGAGATAATTCAAAAGGCTATATCATCGGCAAAGGTGATGTGAGCAATTGCGGTACATCTAACTTACCTCTTATTACTAATGTCATGCTAGTTATAAATTTAAAACACAATTTACTTAGTATTAGTCAGTTATGTGACAAGGGTTTTACAATTTCTTTTTCGAATAATAAGTGTAGTATTTTACATAAAAACCATAATTTAGTTTTCGAAGGATATAGAGACAGAAATATATATATTCTGAATATGAATATTAATCATAATTCAGATATGTGTCTTGTGGCTAATGATAATGATCCTTGGCTATGGCACAAACGCTTCTGTTATATAAACTTCAGAACTATTGACGAGCTAGCCAAAAACAATTTAGTTAGAGGACTACCCAAAATGAATTTTAAGGTTAACAATATTTGTGATGCATGTCAACTAGGAAAATTGACCAAATCATCTTTTAAATCCAAGAAAGTCATATCAACATTACAACCACTTGAGTTACTACACATGGATTTATTTGGACCTACTAGGGTTCAGTCAATAAATCACAGTCGATATATGCTTGTAATTGTTGATGATTTCTCTCGTTACACATGGACAATTTTCTTAAAAAATAAAAGTGACACTTTCGATCATTTTAAATCTTTCGTCAAAAGAATTCAAAAATCAAAAGGGATTAAAGTTAAAAATATAAGAAGTGATCATGGAGGAGAGTTTGAAAATAATGATTTTGAACATTTTTGTACAAAGAAAGGTATATGTCATAATTTTTCGTTTCCCAGAACTCCACAACAGAACGGAGTTGTAGAACGGAAGAACCGAACTTTACAAGAATGTGCAAGAACATTATTGAATGGAACCACATTACCAAAACATTTCTGGGCAGAAGCCGTCGCAACTGCCTGTTATGTTTTAAATATTGTGTCCATAAGACCTCTTACCAAGAATACTCCTTATGAATTATTTAACAAAAGAAAGCATAAAATCTCATACTTCAAAGTTTTTGGTTCCAAGTGCTTTATTTTAAATACGAAAGACCAGCTTGGCAAATTCGATCCAAAAGCCGATGAAGGAATATTTGTCGGTTATTCGGAACGAAGCAAGGCCTATCGTATATTTAATAAACGAACCAAAACTATTGAAGAATCACTTCATGTCTCTTTTGATGAATTCTATCAGCATCCTCAAACTATTTCAGATGATGACGAAACAATAGTCACTGACAATCCAATCATCACAAATATTGATTCTGACTCGGAAATAATTATTGAGAATATTCCTCAAATATGTGAGTTAAAATCACCACCAAAGATATTAAGAGACCATCCGGCCCAAAATATAATCGGTGAAGTAACATCACATGTCAGAACAAGGATTCAACTCAACCAAATGGGTCATGTCGCTTTTCTCTCAAACATCGAACCTAAGAATCCATAAGAAGCTGCTACAGACGATTACTGGATGATTGTCATGCAGGAAGAACTAAATCAGTTCGAGCGCAATGACGTTTGGGAACTTGTTCCAAGACCAACTGATCAGTCAGTTATTGGTACTAAATGGGTCTATAAAAATAAGGCCGACGAACAAGGAAATATCACCAAAAATAAAGCAGGATTAGTAGCACAAGGGTATAATCAAGAAGAAGGTATCGATTATGAAGAAACTTTTGCACCAGTTGCTCGACTAGAAGCTATTAGAATCCTATTATCTTTTGCTTGTCACCATAATTTCAAACTTTATCAGATGGATGTCAAAAGTGCTTTTCTCAATGGATTTATCAAAGAGAATTCTATGTCGAACAACCTCCTTTGTTCGTACATGAAAAATATCCTGACCATGTGTTCAAACTTAAGAAAGCTCTGTATGGTTTAAAACAAGCACCTCGTGCTTGGTATGAACGACTACGTAGCTATCTTATTAACTCAGGATTTCAAATAGGCAAAGTCGATCAAACTTTGTTTATCAAACATTCTCAAAAGGATATTCTAGTTATCCAGATATATGTAGACGACATCATCTTTGGTTCAACAAACGATAAACTCTGCAAGCAATTTGCAAGTATTATGACCAAAGAGTTCCAAATGTCTCATATGGGAGAACTGTCATATTTTCTTGGACTTCAAATCAAACAACTTCCGAATGGTATCTTTATTAATCAAGAAAAATACTGCGGAAATCTTATCAATCGCTTCGGGTTAAATAACACATCTGGTAAACCTACTCCTATGAGTACAACTACACATCTTGAAAAAGATGAAAAAGGTAAGAGTGTTGACCAGAAACTTTATCGAAGCATGATAGGTTCTCTTCTTTATCTTACAACAAGTCGTCCAGATATAATGATGAGTGTTTGTCTTTGTACACGCTTTCAAGCAGATCCAAAGGAATCACATCTACGAGCAGTGAAACGTATAATTCGTTATCTTAATAATACCAAAGATTTCAGTCTTTTTTATCCAAAAGAATGTCCATTTGAATTAGTATCGTATAGTGATGCTGATTTTGGCGGTTCGCGAACGGATAGAAAAAGTACAAGTGGTACGTGCCATTTTATTGGAAAATCACTTGTCTCTTGGTTTAGTAAGAAACAGAATTGTGTTTCACTATCAACATGTGAAGCTGAATATATATCAGCGGCTCTCGCTTGTACTCAAGTACTATATATGCAACAAATACTTCAAGATTTTGATATTCATTTATCAAATTCTATTATATACTGTGATAACACAAGTGCTATAAATCTCTCTAAGAATCCAGTGAATCATTCTAGAACCAAACACATTGATATCCGTCATCATTTCCTTAGAGATAATATTGAAAAAGGATATATATGTCTTGAATATGTCCAAACTGATAATCAATTAGCGGACATTTTTACTAAGCCTCTGCTCGAATCTAGTTTTATTAGATTACGAAGAGAGCTTGGTTTAATTTCAAGAAAAGATCTTGACTAGTAATTACTAATGATTGTCTTTTCCTTTGGTTATATTTTAACTATAGCATTTTTTTAAAGCTATTTTTTTAATAAGAGCCTTTGCTTGCTTTCACGGTCAAATTTCTTTATTCACTCTCATCCACAAGCTTATATATAAGGAATTTCTTTATAAGCTTGTCAAAATTTCTCTCTTAATTCATCTTTCCTTATCTGAGCATAAGGCTCTATACATAATTTTCTATGGCCCACATTTGTGATGAGTGTGCTCAAAAATCACACATTTTGGTTACAAGTTCTGAGCCAGAGGAGTATTATTCTCCTGAAACATCAAAACAGAAACCAAAGTATCATCACCAATGCATTCGTACTCCTGGCAGTACACCAACCTCAAAACGAGTAAAGAAGGCACTGTTTTGTTCTCCTCGTACCAAAGCACAGATCGATGAGATTCACCACTATCAGAAACATCAAATAGATCTTTAAAGACAGCTCCATTATGGGCAAAGCCAGCTTTATCATGAGCAACAACGGACATCGGCACGTTTATCTGTTTTAGAAAAAGTGGCATCATTCTTTTGTGGTTCAAACAAGCATGATGTGCATGAACCAATGCCGTCTAGGCCGTCAACATCTAGGAGTCCTAACTCTTGGGATCGGAATTATAACAGAAATGAAGGTGCTTAGAAAAACTGGAGTCCATGGACACAACGTATTGAAGATAATAAAGAAAATTCTAATGACGAATCTTCCACTCCTCATTAGAATTATATATACATGTTGTATCGTTTTCTCTCTATCACTCATGTAATAACATTTGTATTTTATAATAAGAGTGAAATATGAATTATATAGCTCGATATATTCTCAAAAATTGCAAAACAAACTGTTTTTCATCAGGCAACAAATCCGGTCGACCACCTATAATAGAAACGGTCGACCGTTTAGCCTCTGGATGAAAACGGTCGACCGAGCATATTATAGAGGTCGACCGGTATACGTAAATTCTGTTTTTATATATACATTGCGTCATTTTTTTATCCTTCCTCTTCCTCATTTGTTTCAACCGGTCATCTATCCCCAAATCCTAAAAACCCTATTCTCTCAATTTCAAATTCCAATTCTCCAAATTTTCTAAAAATGGCTCCTTCGCAAAAGAAACCCAAGAGAGGGTCATCCTCCGAAACTTCATCACTCAATATCTCCACTAAGAAATGGCTCGAAAATCCGGTAGCTATCACAAGATGGAATCAAATGACTAACTACAAATTTCATCCGAGTTCTTACATCAAGTTTGATGATTTCACATCTTATGGAATCCGTAGGTTAGCAAATAACTCCAATCTTTCTCCATTGATCGATTTTTCTGATAACAATGTGGAAATAAATCACTTAATGATAAAATTGTTCTATGCCAACATGAACCTGGACTTATAAACCTGATGATCCGAACGGAGTCATTTGGTCTGTCGTATGTGGCAAACAAATTTTTATCACTCATGATAGGATAGCTTCTATACTGGGTATTCCAAATCAAGGCGATGAGTTTTTATCACATTTATGTGAAGTCTTCACTCGCAATAGTATCAGCCATCAATTCATGGAGGACAACAGTAATGGCACAAAATCAATTGGACTTCGACCCACCGCCAGACTACTACATCGCGTCTTGATGCTTTCTTTGTTTCCTGGACTAGGGAACCACGACGCTGTATACAAAGAAAACTTCAAGGCCCTTTATGCTATTTATGGGGATATCCAAATCAATTGGGTTCATATGCTATTTGATGAGATTCTCAAGGTGAACAACTCTACGCGACCTCACTTTTTCTTTAATGAATATATCATGCGTATTTTGCTAGCTTGTGGCGTAAGGCCTCCTGACTCTGCCACCTCGAAACCCAAATGTATTGATTCCGTAACCATCAAACGCATGAAGCTTCCTCCTCCTTACCTTCAGATTATGCCGTTTGAACAATGGCAACGAAGAGGTCCAAGAAAACAAAAAGCTACTTCCTCTCGACCTCGTTCCGAAGAAGTTAAACTGTTGAAATCAAAATCCTCCACAAAAGAATCACTTGAAACTATTGTGCGTAATCAATTCTTGCTTGAATCAAGACTCAAGCACATGGACCCAAAAATTGATAAACGCTTCAACAAAGTCAAGTCATTCTTTGGTATTTTATGGGATGCTATGTCATGTTGCACATCCATCTCTGCTCAAGATCAGGACCCAGGCAAACGTCTTGCTCCTCCTGTTTTCAACTGGTCATCAACTGAGGAGTCTGCTGGTACTAGTGGACATGGTCGTGGAGAATCATCTAGAGAGGACGATGATGAGGAAGATGATGATGATGATGATGATGAGGAAGAAGATGATCAAGAGGAGACAACATCTGACTCATCCTAGATTCTGTTTTCTATCTCTATATTTTGGTTTAGTACTTTAAAACATCATTCGACACTTGTACTAAACAGTGTCGTTACTTTTATTCGTATGATATTATGGTGTGTATGATACTCTGGTATGTTTGGACATGTTATATTTTTTTTTTGCTATGCATGGATATTCTGGTTGATATACTCCTATATTATTCCATTATCTATTATTCCTTTTTGTCGATGACAAAGGGGGAGAAAGTGCTAACAATTATTTGCAGGAATATATATATAAAGAATACAAACAAAATCTCAGGGGGAGATTCAGAACTTCAGATATATGTTGTCATCAATCAAAAAGGGAGATAATGTTGAGTCACAGATTCTATGAAGTTTTTGATTTCTGACAAAGAAATAAAGGAGATCGACAAAACAAAGACATCATGGCTATAAAGAGGCACAAAAGAGCTACATATGGTACTCTAGATTATAGGTTGATTATTTGATATTGTAATAGTGATAAACTTGTTAAAATCTATCCTCAAATAATCATGCACCTCAATATAATCGATATATATAGCATTGCACATTCATTGAGCAATTTGACAGGGACAGGTCGACCGGTATTAAATCAGGCAGTCGGCCGTTTCTGTGTAAAATGCACAATGAACGTGCACACATGCACATAACGACTATATATTTGAAATCCTGTCTACTGGCCATTTTTTGACCTGTCGACCGTTTTTTAAACAGAGAGCAACCTTTTCCAAAAGACACTTCTTTCTCCAATGGTTGCATCTCTTACCTTTCATCAATGATCATATCTATTAATGGCTACTGTTCACAAAGAGTTACAACCATTTTTCTCTATATAAACTCATCTAAATCATTGATTCAAGATATATGAATATATATGTTTTTTACTCTAATTTCTGATCTTACTTTCTAAATACTCCTGCATTCTAAAAGCTCTCAATTATTTTAATTGCTTATTGAATCATTGAAATTATTTCATATCTTTTGATTCAATAAGTAATATACTTCCCTTAATCTTCACAAAACATCATTCACATATTTTGAGGATAAGATTATAGGAAGTTTGTACTACAAGTGACAAAACCGTGTTAGCAAGAACACATACCGTCAACAAACAATTATATTCATCTTTTTTGAAGTCCTCGGTGTTGTAAGAGGCAAGTGTTGAAGTCCTCGGTGTTGTAAGAGGCAAGTGTTGAATTCCTCAGTGTATTAGAGGCGTGAAATCCCGTTCGTTTGCTCGGGTGTTGTAAACTTGTTCCTCCGGGTGAAGCGAGGTAGTTAATAGTGAAAATCCAGATAAAAGTCTGGGACTGGACGTAGGACGGTGCTCCGAACCAATATAAAAATCTCTAGTGTGATTTTTCTATTTTTATTTACTTTGCTATTATCATCTATTTCCGCATTTATATTATATTCCATATTACACGATCCGTGTGTACTATATTAGCACGTGCACTTGCACACATACTTTTCAGGTTGTATAAAGGTTTTTTAACTCTTAGATTATCATGTATGTTGGAGTAACTATTTTTACTACACTTTTAAGATATTTTATATTATCTTTTGGCATATAAGATTTTAATATTGTGTTTTTCTTTCTTATTCTGTTCTTTGCTTTTATTTTACCATAACATATTGTATTTTCGGCACTTAGACATGAATACCATGTATGTATTAGTATCGACATTTGAGAGTAGAGAAGGCTTGTCATTACATTATATTAGAGCTCGAGATTAGCGAATACCTTGACTTTGGTTTGGTATGGACCATTAGATATTGGGTAAGTGATGCCCTAGAATGAGTCAGGTGCATTATACATATTCATGCACGTTTGTATTTTCAAAACTAGACTTTTAAAAATGTCCCTAAGGAACATCTTTTTCTTAGTAATCCTTTTTTTTGAAATAACTCTTTCTTTAAATTAATCCTTTCTTATTAACCTTTCTTTGAAATAATTCAATCCTAAAGTGTCCTAAAGAAGTTTTACTTTAATTAGGTAGTAAGAACTATAGGTACTAGGGCTTCTAATGCTGAGGGAAATGTAGTTAACGAATGGGTGCAAGTTCAAACACCGAAGGACTTTGCTTTGCTATATTGAGACTTTGAGATTTTGAGCAGGAAGAGGTTCAATGGCATAGAGACTGTCATTGATGTCTAAGCTTGAGTTAGTTTATGTGATAGGTCACGTAAAAACATGACAGATCATGTCCAAGGAACGTTCGTACATTTATTAGGTATGGCTTTATGATTTGGGGGTTTCCGCTCTAGAGCCATTTATATCTGTACCAATCGGAAGCGACAACCGGAAGTTTCCACCATCGAAGGATATTTTCCATTTAGATTGCTATAAGTGTAGAAAGAAGGGATATTTTGCACGGAACGATAGATCAGGTTGGGGAGGTCAAGTAGCTAAAGCGCTGATAACAATGATACCAAAGCTAAAGTCAAAAATAGCCAAAGCTCGGTTTGCACCAAGCGTTTGTTATAATTGACATTGGCATAGTCATATTGCTAGGCATTGTCCGATGCTTTGGAAGGGACAGCAGCCTAGAGTTTTCATACTTGTTTTAGCACCTTCTACTTCTGCAGCTGAAAAGGAAAAGTAGATTCTTGAGGGCATACTATCTGTTTATGGCTTTCCTATTCGTGTCTGGTTTGATACTAGTGCTTCACATAGTTTCATATTCGGTAACCTTGATGATTGTTTAAATCATCCTCAAGTGGTTTAGGAACATTGATTATTATTTGCCAATTATTTATTTATACTCAACTAGTTTATGAGTAGATTACCTTTTTACCGCATGGTTGGGTAGGCAGCAATTAATAAGTGCGTTGAAACGAACACTTTCTGAATTAAGTTTCATAGTTTTGACTATAAGGCGTTCGGTGACAATGTTGGTGAAAAGCTAAATTTAGTAAAAATAATATGTTCATTCTAATCTAAAGGAAAGAAAGGTATTTTGAAAATAAACATTTGAGAAAAGATTTTATGTAAGGAAGTAACATTATATAAATATGATATATAAATAAAGAGGATTTAAACTGATAATTTGAGAACATAAACCCCAGTGTCTTTGAAATTAGTTTTCTAAGATATTGGGAAAATAATAGTAGCAATATTTGAAAGTATTTGTGAATACTAATAGTTGAAAGGATTTTTAGACTTGTTCGAGTTTGAAGTTGCTCTCGTAAGCCATGAATCAAATTGAGAACAAAGTATTTTTATGTTATCTAGCTCAAGTGGATCGAAAGTGACTAAAAATGGGCAAAAGATGTGTTTGGAGGGTAAGAACTTCTCTTGAGTATTACCCTTCTTTATAAGGGATGTATGTTATTTCTTAGTAGGACCTAGTTCCTTGTATCATTTTTGGTGTTACTCAATTTATATGTATGTTTTCTATGGATTTTAAATAATTTAGAAATTGGTTTATGAAAAGTGTGATCATGATACTTTGTAATATTATATGAAGTATATAATACCATTTTAAAAATGATTTTTAGTTTAATCCCTCAAATATGATGTGGTATACAGAGGATATATGTATATATCATTATTTCAAACAATTTGAAATAAAACCGGGCGTTTAGTACTAAAGTTTTCTTGAAAAAATATTTGATATTGAAATAAAAGCTGAATGTTTATAGTTCTTAAATTGAAAAGGGAAGTAAAAGTTAAAATATGTTCTAAATTTGTAGAACATCTTTGTTAAGAATCGATTTTATTGAGCCAATTAATATACGTCTTTGCCTTAGGGTTGTCTACCGAATAGTAGGCTCTAGGCATAAATTTGGATATCAGTCTCATGTTCTACCTGGCTACTTTCCTAACTTAACGGATAAAGAAGTCTAGAAATTTGACTCTAATCAAATTGTTATTTGTTTTAGGAACCCATATTTTGATAGTCTTGATATTTTTCTTTTGAAATTTCACAACTGGTTTTGGTTTGGAATATAATAAACTAAGATTTTTCTTAGCTTCAGTTTTTTGTACTTTCTTCTTCCTTTTATTACCAAGATGTTTCTTTGTTTCCTTTTTCTTATATCCCAAACCTTGTTTATTTGAAATAGACTGTGAATTTTCAATGATTTTTGTCAAATTTTCTCGACCTTTGTTAAAGTTAGAAACATTTTGAGTAATGTTATCTAACTTAGTTCGTAAACTAGCCTTTTCTAGGTCCAGAATTTTGACTTTTGCCTCAAGCTCATGATTTTCAGTAGTGAGAGCATCATTTTTCTCTTTTTGAGTTTCAATTTCTTGACTCAAAAGAACTAATTGAGAGTCAACATCAGATGATGATTCTTGAAAATTTTCAAGTTCTTCTTCTAATATTTTCTTCTCATCTTTTAACATATCTCGTTCAAATTCTGCTCTACTCAAATCTGCTTTGGCGTCTTTTAGCTGTCGTTTTATGTCTTTATATTTGACTATCAATTCAGCATTAATATCAAGCATTTCATCGAATGTAGGAATTTGTACCTCATCTTCTTTTGCCATGAAACATACATTTGCTTATTCATCTTCCGTATCACTATCACTTTCTGATGAGTCTGTATCATCCCATGTTACCGAGAATGCTCGTTTCTTTGATTTGTCCTTCTTGTATCTTAATTTTTCATTTTCTGACTTCTTCTTTTGCTCCGGACAATCCTTGTGCATGTGCCCCTTTTTGTGACAGTTGAAGCATTCTATAGAGGATGATGTTGGTTTATTTGATCCAGATTTCTTTCTGTTATAACGACCGGCTTTTCGCTGTTTTAGGAATTTTTTGAAACCTTTTGCTATGAATGCCAGATCTTCGTCTTCAGACTCTGATTCATTTTCGTCTTTTTTAGCATGGAATGCCATGTTTTTCTTTTCTTCTTTTTGTTCCTTTCTAGTATGCAAGTTAGCTTCGTAGGACATTAGATTTCCAATCAATTCATCTGGCTTCATGACAGAAAGGTCATTAGCTTCTTCAATTGCTAATACTTTTCCTTCCCATTCACTAGTCAGAGAATGTAGGACTGTTGAAACAACATCAAAATCAGAATACTTTTGTCCTAAGCCAATAAGTGCATGGTGGATAGTTTGAAACCGTGAATACATATCATTGATTGTCTCATTTGGTTTCATTTTGAAATTTTGAAATTGACTTTTCAGCATGGCTATTTTGGCTTGTTTAACCTTGTTAGCACCTTCATGAGTGATTTTTAGTGTTTGCCAAATTTGATATGCAGTAGTGCAGATACTAACACGGTTATATTCATTTTGGTCTAATGCACAAACAACATATTTATTGCTCTTGCATTTACGGCTGCTGCCGTTTTCTCAGCCGCATTCCATTCTGAATAATCAGTTGTTGGATTCACTATTTCTTTTTGAGTTTCATTCCAAGCATCATAACTATTTGATTGCATAAAGAATGACATACGTGTTGCCAAATAACTATAGTTAAGACCATTGAAAAATGGAGGTCTTTGTGTCGATTGACCTTCCATGTAAGTGGTGTTTTGAGTGCTAGTACTTGCGTTATTTGCCATATTACAAGAATATATCAAATAACTGTGTTACGGTTATATGATGGCCGTGCTCTGATACCAAATGAAAAATATGTGTGCAAGTGCACGTGCTAATATAGTACACACGGATCGTGTAATATGGAATATAATATAAATGCGGAAATAGATGATAATAGCAAAGTAAATAAAAATAGAAAAATCACACCAGAGATTTTTATACTGGTTCGGAGCACCGTCCTACGTCCAGTCCCAGACTTCTATCTAGATTTTCACTATTAACTACCTCGCTTCACCCGGAGGAACAGGTTTACAACACCCGAGCAAACGAACGGGATTTCACGCCTCTAATACACTGAGGACTTCAACACTTTCCTCTTACAACACCGAGGACTTCAACACTTGCCTCTTACAACACCGAGGACTTCAACAAAGATGAATATAATTGTTTGTTGATGGTATGTGTTCTTGCTAACACAGTTTTGTCACTTGTAGTACAAACTTCCTATAATCTTATCCTCAAAATATGTGAATGATGTTTTGTGAAGATTAAGGGAAGTATATTACTTATTGAATCAAAAGATATGAAATAATTTCAATGATTCAATAAGCAATTAAAATAATTGAGAGCTTTTAGAATGCAGGAGTATTTAGAAAGTAAGATCAGAAATTAAAGTAAAAAAACATATATATTCATATATCTTGAATCAATGATTTAGATGAGTTTATATAGAGAAAAATGGTTGTAACTCTTTATGAACAGTAGCCATTAATAGATATGATCATTGATGAAAGGTAAGAGATGCAACCATTGGAGAAAGAAGTGTCTTTTGGAAAAGGTTGCTCTCTGTTTAAAAAACGGTCAACAGGTCAAAAAATGGCCAGTAGACAGGATTTCAAATATATAGTCGTTATGTGCATGTGTGCACGTTCATTGTGCATTTTACACAGAAACGGCCGACCGCCTGATTTAATACCGATCGACCGGTCCCTATCAAATTGCTCAATGAATGTGCAATGCTATATATATCGATTATATTGAGGTGCATGATTATTTGAGGATAGATTTTAACAAGTTTATCACTATTACAATATCAAATAATCAACCTATAATCTAGAGTACCATATGTAGCTCTTTTGTGCCTCTTTATAGCCATGATGTCTTTGTTTTGTCGATCTCCTTTATTTCTTTGTCAGAAATCAAAAACTTCATAGAATCTTTGACTCAACACAACCATCAGTCTGGATAGTTACAACTACCTGTCCTCACAATGTTGTTTACATACATACATAATTCAGTGCAACAGAAATGAAAATAGGTAGATAGATAGGTAAATAAAAGCCTGTAGCTCATCGCCATAAGCTTGAAGCATCCAGACTAAAACTTGCTTTACTCGGCCTGCTCAAAAGAGTACACGAGAAATTTTAGAAAATCAAAACCACATGTCATACATAAGTCTAGTATGAGAAACTCAGAATGCACATAAACACATAACAATACTTTTGAGACCAATCAAATCATCGGAATAGTTATCCCTTCAAAAGAACCAAGGACATTTGATATTTAGATTAGGTGATATAATAGATAATGTCTAAATTATGGAATATAAGTTAGAAAATAGCTATGTTGCTTGTGTCTCACAACATAACAGTATTAGAGTACATCTAAAACTACTAAGGTACGTTCGTATATAGATTTTCTATATTGATCCCCTTAGTAAACTAAGACCAATCTTCATGAAAAGGGTTATAAACTACCTTCCGAGCAACATATATCTCTAGAAAAATATACCACAAAGGAAAACAATAACCAGACATTGTTAGCACCTTAGATATTTGTTTTGATGATAACAACCATAGAACATTATATAAAATCTAGACACTAATGTTTTATCAAGATATATATAGTATTTAGTGCAGGATATTAGACAGGTATTGTGATAATCAGAATTTTTGGACATCTGTTAATCGGTAATTAACAGGATTAAATTATTAATAATACTGATTTATAATTTGAACAAATAAATTATGATAATTAAAATAAATGGATATAAATTGACTTGAGAACCCTAACAAATGTTGAATTATAAATCTCCGATGATATTATATTTTATAGTAAATAAATAGATAATACATTTCACCATTTAAAAGATACCCATAAAAATATAAATGGATATATACAAGCTATGTGATATATATAAGTATTTAAATGTGCATGTATGTATTTATGCCCGTGTGAGATAAAATATATTATCTATATGTAGATTTTGAATAAAATTACGATTTGGAATTCAAAGGAAATATCTTAAAAATAATTTATATTTGAAACTCTACATTTTAAAAACTAGTGTGTATATATATATATATATATACTTAGTTATTGATTTAAAATGATCTTAGTTCAAAATAAGGATAAATGTAAAAGTAAATATAAATCATATAAAAAGAAAATGTTTAAATAAAAGGTTAATACATTTTCTTTAAAATATACATGAAATAAATATAAGTTATACATATATAAATATAAAACATAATACTTAAATTAATGGAAACATAAAGAAAAATATATAATATTAGTTTGTGACATTTGTGAGCTAGGAGTTACATGCATTAACAAGTTGCTTAGCTTTCTTTTTAAAATTTAATTATAAATAATATGTTTTAGAAGAACCAGGTTGTTTTACAATTTACCATCTCTTTGCTTTTTTTCTTTCATCTTCTCTCAAACCAAAATTAAACTAAAAGAAAAAAAATCAAAGCTCCTTTCAAATTTCTACCGAGCTAAAGAAACATAGTAGATTCAAGATCAACTCAACATAAAATGGATTCAAATCATATATCAAGCTACAGGTCAAAATCAAACAACAGTATTCAATTCCATGATCACTTCCATATTTTTCAAAACTATTCCCCTATTCAACAATAGGTGAGTGAACTTCACCTTTTTAAGTCTAACCTATTTTATTATCTGATACAAGTGAAAAAAATGGTATTAATGTTATGTAAATGTTCTGCATGGAAGAAGAAATGTGTTTTTGTCTGGGTTTACAAGTTGAATATACTGAATATATACATGTATGTCTTTGGTTGTTATGGCTAAAATTTTCTTTCAAAAATTTAATTCTCTTCACTCAATTGCTGATAGCTTATGATGTCTTAAAGAAATGTGTTTGTAAACGTGAAATCTTATTTTTAAAAATAGTTTCAAGTGAAATTATTAAGTTATTATCCGATAAAAAAATTAAATTACAGTGGGAATCAAATCAAGTCAGAAATTAAATTGTTTAAATCTTGAATTATGTTATATCATCATATTCGATTTTAGAAATGATGATTTTTAATAGAAATTTCATAATTTTTATGTGGATATTGGTTGAGTTATTATGAGATGATCAGTGATTGGTCTGAGACCAATTCTCGACCAATCGATCGTGATTGGGGGACGGGGCCTTGGTCGAAGGAAGGAGGGGGACTAGAGGTCTTAGGAAAAATGATGGCTACATTTTTCAGGTGACATGGTGGCAAGGAGGAGGTAATTTAGGGTTTCAAACTTGTACTTGGACGAGGTGAGTTTTCATACATTTGCGGCATAGTGATGGCAACTGGGGGATGCAGAGTAGGGGGATAACCTAGAGGGAAGGGAGACGAGGCTTCTAGGTGAAGGGGTTAGGTTCTGATGATTGGCGTCGGCAACGCAAGATGTATGGGTGATCGAGTTTTTATTTCGTGGATGGGAGAATGGGTCGTTTTCGAATTCAAGCCCAATCGAGGGTATTTGGGTGGTTGAAGAAAATTAGCGAGCCGTTGATGACTTGCTGGAGGTAGCAATGATGGTCGGAGTAGTGGCGTGAGGGTGTGCATGTGCACAGGTATCAGTGTCTCTGTGTTACTAAGTTTTGAGGAAGAGAAAGAAACGAGAGGGGAGGAAGAAGGTTAAGTTCAGGTTTTTTTAGGCAATTAGCTCTGATGGGTCTCGAGAAGGCATCGGGATTTTTTTGCATGTAGAAGGGAAGAAGGGCGACTGGAAAGGGTGGGTTTAGACTCGAGTTGTATAAGGATAGGAACCGGGTTTGGCCCAGGTTTGTGATCAAGTGTAGTAACAGTTTTTTTAATTTTTAAACCCACTTCTCAAAAAGATAATGTTTGGTTTAAGTGTAAATTAGATAAAGGTAATATAAAATTATTTTAACTTAAATTAGTTAAGTTCAAAGTATTTTATTATGAGCCCATTATTTTAAAATTAATTCTTAAGTTATTAAAGTGGAATTAAATAGAGTAATTAAGTCGTTGTTTTAAGAAGATGATATATTTTTAACTATTAATCAATTTAAAGGACTTAAGTTATTTCATGAGTTAATAGTAAATTAATTCCAAAGGTTTATTAAATACAACTTAAATGATAATTATGTAGTTTATCTTTAATTAAGTAAGGCCTTAAGTAATTAAAGGTTGATTGATTAATGTAAGAAATTAAAGTTTGATTAATTAATGCGAGTAATTTAAGGATAATTAATTAATGTCAATGATTAACGATGATTAATAATTTCATTAATTAATAATAAATGGTTGAAAATTAATCAAATTAAGCAAGATTTAAAAGTAATTAATTTAATTTATTTGGTGATTAAATTAAATTGATTAGGATTTGCCTGACAAATTAATCTTGCTTATGAATGGTAACTTGGATTGAATGCTTGGATTGATAAATATCCCCAGTCTGAAATTTGTGATGCTCTGTGACATGAATGCTTTAGTTGAACTGTGATAATGTGATTTATCAATCTATGATGAATTGCTTAGTAAATATGACATTCTGAATTTAAAAATTCAATTGTATTCGCTTAAACAACTTGGCTTAAAAGATGGTATTGGATTCGAAGAGGCCGGAGTCGGATATCACCATATCCGAAACCATTTCGATTTGCAATCTATTTTTTTTTATAGATTTGATTATAAAATCAAATGGGCTAGACTGGAATAAATTAAGTAAGTGGACTATTGAAACTAAGAAACGATACTTAGATATTACTTTATGAAATAAATGTTTGACTGAACAAGATAAGAACTCGTAGTAATGTACGAGTTACCCTGGGTTTTCAAATAAGTTTTATAACTTAGTATTTCAAGTTTTATAGGTTTACTCATGCTGGTTTTCAGCCTGACCCGGGTGTTACTTTTTTTTAATGCTCAGGTCAGACCAAGTATTACAGATTTTCAGGTTAGGATGTTCTGAAGCTTAGAAGGCGAGCTGGATGGCAGGAACGTATGAAGTATATTCTGCTGTGTATTTGAGATTTTATTGTTTGTAGTCTGGGACAAGTTGCTACAACTGTCTGGTCTATTTGTGAATGGTTGTACTCTAATATATTTAATGTAAAATTGACAGTTACATCTTTTCATATGTAAATGCTAATATTTGATATTATATTTTGATCCGCTGCGTTTTTAAGATTCTATGCTGTTGTTTTCTGTTTCTTCTTCTACCTCTTTTCTTCTTTACCCTAATAATCTAGAATTTCTGGCATTCGATTGCTTGGCATTTCTACAATTAACGTATTAATTTCGAATTTTTGGGGTCGAATATTCCGGGTCGTTACATTTTGGTATCGGAGCGAGGTTAAGTGAGAACCTTGGCTCTGGTGGGTTTACTCATTAAGGATAGGGTCAATATTACCCTATAATGAGTTAAGTGTGTGTGTATGAGAGCGTACTTATTATTTCCTTATATAATGATTTTAAAAATGGTTTTAAAAATAATATTTATATAAGCTTATATTTTGATATATATAAAGCAATAATTATTCCAATTACTATATATCAAGATAATTGGTTGTTGGTTACATAAATTGAATTAGATCATAAGAATTTAAGTGGAAATATATTTATTGAAATTAGATGATATGAACTAAATGAATAAGATAAGCTTGAAAAGGATTCAAACCAGAGAATAAAATCCTGAAATTTGAATAAGTGTTTTAGAATGCTGAATTAAGTTACCATAATTTTATTTTCCAATAAATTATGAGATAATATAATGGTGAATTGGTTCACAGATATGATAATCTTGGTTATTACCACAAAATGGTTATTGTGTCTAATAGTGGGATGTTTGTTTTCTAATAATAATTAATGATAAAGCAAAAATGGAATGTTTTAAGGAAGTAAACATTTTAGATAAGTATAACTTGCAAATTGGAATGGATTTAAATCGTGAAGTTTTAAATCTTAGTTTAGAAAATTTAAATTGTTTCAAAGTATTAAAGGATATAATAAATAATATTTTTAAATGTAGGAATCTGAAACGACCCTGACTCGACCATCGAAAATCGACATCCAAATACATCACCCGAATTCGAATGCCGTAGATTCAAACATCGAATCTGGTTCGCCGGAGCTTATAACACATTAAGTACAACAAAACAGCGGAAGAAAAACAATATATCACTGATACAACAATAGATACAACATCTGATACAAATGAATATCAATATCAGAGACAAGATACGACAGTGGAATAACAACAGCTGAAGACAAAAACCACAGCAGCGGAAAGATATCTTCAATGCCAAGCAAGAGAGAAAGAAAATCTAATGATGCTGCAACTCCATAGCCAAAGTTCCAACCCACAAGCGAGAACAACCATCATCACGTTGTATTAAGAAGCTCGTTCATGAATGCGATTGCCAAAACCAAAAGACTCTAAAGAATTCCAAAAAGAAAGCTGAAGGCTACTGAATCTATGTCTACTAGCTGATTATCTGAAAATCTGACTCTAGGCTACCCGTGTGGAAAATTGTGGGCACCTAGAGTTTAGAAAGGAACAATAAACTCCAGGCCAGTCATGGGACTGGTGTGAGCAAACAAAAACAGTTTTATTTGAAAATAAAACAAGTCAAAAGGAAGTAAAAAGAAATCTGCAATGCTTTTTGGAAAATGAAACTACCGTAAGGCCTTCTTATGATTTCTCCTTATGATAGTCAAACATGCTTGATACGAAAAATTCTTTTGATATTATTATTAGTGCATAGTGCAGAAAAGCTTTAGAAAGTATAATATTAATCTTAGCTAGCATAGGTACCATTATATTATGCCTACTATAGCTACCACCTGGGGTGGCAGGTTAACCGTACAAGGCACATATTGTTTGATTGGATTTCCAACAAATGGTTAGGCTAAGGAACTTTCTATGCCACATGGGTAAGCCTCTAGAGGGACGCCCCAAGAACCTAACCGGACCTCTGCCAACACAAGGCCGGGTTACTTCTATAGCTAGGTAACTACTGATACGAGTATGCCATCCCCCGGTCGTAACCAATCTTTATCCCAGGATCACCAACAACCACAAAGCAACAACCACATAAGTTAAATATCTAGGCTCCATACCATGATATCACTTTTTATCCAAAAGGAAATGAACATACCCTAATGGGCACAACCCCCGACAAACTTGCTGCATCCTTCCCATTCCGACCATTTTTGGGTTGTGAGGTCCTGATGAGGTCTCGTCCACAAAGCTACGCTTTTCACAAAAGTCATGCTTTGATCAACAAATTATCAGCAGCACTTAGCATGCCACATTACCAAATTGGGAATGTATCACTAGTAACCATCAACTACATAACCTCTGAGCTCGTACGTCTCAGAGAAGGGTGTTAAGCTAAGAGAATAAATTCTCCGCCACCAAACAGAAATGTATTTGATAGAAACCAGCTTTACATCTCAAAGTGTAATGTCAGACATACATCCATACAAGTCCGTTCCGGGTTCGAACGAAACCGAAGGTACTTCAAAGAAGCCCTTACAATCCAGATATCCACTATCCCGATCGGACTCCCCATCACATATGGAGATCTCTATACCGGTGCAACTCAGTGCAGAGACATTCAACAGGTAATCCTTTTGTTCTTGAAAATACCCGGTCTTCACCATCGGTCTTCAAATGCTATCCATTTCGTCGTATCATTATTCGGAATGGGTTCTATGACATAAAGTCCTCTCCCAGCTAAACCGAAAAATGAGCGCTTAATTTTTTTAAAACATATGGATATTGGGATCTTAATTAAGTCACACTTTTAGTCCAAAACCTTTTATTCAAATGGTTTAAATAAATTACCTTTTTCAAACATTTTTAAACAAAAGATTCACCCTTTAAAATCCACTTCGATTTGAAACCATGGTTCACCTGTCTTTCACTTCATTCATAATTTTCAACACAATTCCATTTCAAACTTGAAATCTTTTTAACAAAAACTGGAAGTTCTTTCATTATATGAAAGCCATTATCATTTGGAAACAATTTATTTTTGTTTCAGAAAAATTCGATCAAATATGCACAAGTTATAGCCTTTAAAGTATAAACTTGAGTTAAATTTAAATTCCCAAAATAATACTTTTAAAATGGTTTAAAATTCATATATATTATCGTATAACTTGTATACCCTTTCAAACCATAGTTTCAAAAATAATTTCAAAATTTAAACAAGATATATTATATTCAAACTAAATTCAATTTCAAACTTCCATTTCAAAAGCTTTTCATATCCAACTCAATTCCATTTCCAAAATCATTTTGGAATCAAAATTCAACCTTTAAACAAAATAATATTTAAAATTAAAAATATCTGTGGCTTAACCGATTCCTCATGAAATCCATATTTGTATGTGTGTTGTGTAGTCCAAGGATTTTACACACAACAATACAGTATCACAATCATCATCAATTCAAGCACAATAATACTGATAAGCGGTATAATCCTATAACGCTTATCTTTCATTCATAGATTCACAGATACGTATGTAAATTTATCACAGATAAATAAATCACAGTTCACAGCTCAATTCACACAATTCATATCATAAAACATCATACATCGAAGATATCAATCAATTCAAAGCATTCAGTACAATTCAATCATCCATAAGCAAAATTAATTCATTATCTGATTTTAATTAAGTCAAACCAGATTAATTACTTATGAATAATTTCTAATCCTAATTAATATTAATTAATTACAAACTATTTTAATTAAATAACCTTTAATCATTTATTAATTAACCTTTAGTTAATAAATTAATTAATCATCCTTTATTAATAAAATATCAATCAACCATTAATCATTAAATAATTAACCTTTATTCATTTAATTATTCTTTAATTAATTATCCTTAATGACATTAATTAATTAACCCTTAATTAATTATCATTAATTAATTACAATAAGTGATTATCCCTAATCACTTATATTAATAAATCACAAATTGATTACATTGAGTAATTATCCTTCGATCACTTGATTAATCAATCATTAATTAATTACTCTTTAATTACTTTTATAAATTAATTAATCTTAATCACCTAAAACATAATCAATTAAAAATAAGTCATTTATCTTAATTAACTTATTAATTATCATTTAAAATCTTATTTAATAAACTTGGGATTAATTTGTCACTAATCTATTATTTAACTTAACATCTTTAAGTTTAATTAATGATAAAACACATTTAGTCTTCTTAAATTAATTACATTATTAATTAAGTAAACTTTAAGAATTAACTTATCAAGCTAAAATAAATAATTCAACTTAATTAATCAAACACATAAATAAACACTTTTATATAAAAGAATGATTAAGTGTATTGTTAAAATTTTATTATGTTAACTTTAGAACATTATGTTAATATTTGTTCTTACCCGAGACAAATCCTAGGATTACTCGAACTAAACCCGAGCTTTACTCCCCTTTTCCCGAGCTTCACTTTTTTTTTCAAAAAAACTTGTTAAAATTTAAAACTGTTAAAAGTTTTATAAACATTCACGCGAACACACTCGAACAACCCTAAGACATCCTTTCTTTTCCCTGAGATCAACCCTAAGGAAAATTCCTTCGTCTCCAAATCAAACACCGGTGCACAGAATGTCTCGTGCACATGCACCGTCCATCGGCAATGCTCCGGCTTTCTCAACCACCGCGACATGTCATCGACCAAACCCACCTTCGATTTAAACCTCTAGAACAACATAACAATCACTAGTACGAAATCGAGCAGTTCGAATGAAACCAGGAACCAAGTCGATCACCAAAAACTGCCTCGCGTCGCCTCCACCGACCACCAGAAACCCCGAAACCCATTCCATGGGCTCACCATCGTCCTCCGCCTCTAACCCCCCTGCCCTGGAAAATTCTAATCACCCCACGATGACGAAAATACCACGCAACTGATCGTTGACCAAACTCAACCTTAAAACCTAAATTGATGCTGTGCCGTCGCAACAGCCGTTTACGAAACCAATCTCCAATTTTCCATCGATCCCAACACTTCACCCTACGTTCAGGCCCAAACTCGACCAAGGTTGCCTCGCCGATCATTGGCAATTGACGAGAAAGTGTTTTCCGTTCAACTAACAATTACTCAACATATATACACTTAAAACTTATGAAATCACTTTCTAAAAGCATCATTTACAGAAAAAAATCTATTTCTAAAATCAAAACTTGTAATTATAATCTTTGATTTTCTTATTTGAAAAGATTCTACTGAAATTTTTCATTTTTGAATTGATTATTCAATAAATATTCTTGAATTTATATTTAAAGTAGATATTACATGGTTACAATTTTTTTCTATTAAGAGATCTTCACTTAAAACAGACTGGAGCAAGAGGGTTTGAATTTTTTGTAAGTGTTTAAAACAGAAAGATATATGTTTGGAACCAAACATGCACACAACAATCCATGTATATACATTTATACATGTAGATATATTTAACAACTAAGCAGCACTTTCATAACAGATTCAAGTGTTAACCACAACATCAAGAGATAGGAGCAGGTTTAAGAGGTTTGCTCACCAATTTTGCAAGAACAGAGGCCTGGAAAAGATTTTGAAATCTGGAAATGCTAATTACTTTTGATCTTAAACTTTGATTTGAACCTGAGAACTTGATATTTGAGGACCTGAATCCTGCTTTGAGACTGTGATGATTTTACTTGAATTGTTTCGGGCTTGAAAATTTGAAAGATGTTGTTTGATAAAATTTTGAGTTGAAACTGCTTTATTTTTGCTTTGCTTTGAATCTTTGTTTAGCTGGGTTGAGCTTGAAGTTTGGTTGTTGTTGATATTTGATTCAAGATTGAAAGCTTTAAATTTGATTTTTTTGGTTTGGTTTTCTTTCTCAGGTTTATAGCTTCAGGTTTTTTAGTTTTGATCTGGTTCTTTATTTAGTTTGAGTTCCATTTAGTTCGAACAACATGAGAAAAGAGGAAGGTAGTGATATTTATAACTTTGATTTTTATTTTTATTGTTAAATTTAAAAATGGAAAGAAAATATAAAATCACGACACTTGTTTATCTTGCTCATCACTTAGTTTACACTTGTTATTACATGTTTTTAATATCTTACACTTGTATTATGCCATGCATTAATGTTTTTTTATATATTTATATAATTTTTATACTATTTACTTTTTAGAGATATATATATATATATATATATATATATATCTATTATGGTTTTAATAAATTTATTTTAAGTATTATATTCATATGTATACAAACTATGTTCATTTTAGAAGTAAGCAAAAGGAATGAATCTTTTATAAAATCTATGTTTATATCTTTATTATATATATACAAACCATTTTAGTTCAAATATAATTTTTTTAAAAGAACATTAAACCTTTAATAAATCTTATTTAAAATTAAACTCAAGTTATTATACTTATTTCAATAACTATAGGAAATACTAGTGTTAAAAATGTTCAATTAATCTTTAGTTTGTTTTTAGAAAATTATTATATTAATCTCAAATCATAACTTCCAAATATATATATACATATATACATATATATTATAATTAGAAAACAAATTCTTATTAATTTTAAAATATAATTTTAAATCCAATTTATATTTCACTATATTTATATTTGAATTTCAAATCCAAATTTTAATTTATAATCAATTTATATATAAACAAACAAATACCTTATTTTATTTGGAAAAATTCAAATTAATTTACAATTTAATCCAAAATTTTATATTAGTTACCAAATTAATTTTAACTTAAAACCGAGATCGTTACAGATTCCACCTTGAGAAAATTTCATCTCCAAAATTTGCCAAACAGGGAGACAAACAAAGAATAGATGGAGAATGTTTTACCATATCAAACTGAATATCTATTCTGCATTTGGCTTACCAAATCAGAATATCATCAATAACTATGAGAACGAACTCATTTAACATTTCATGAAATTTTCGGGTTATCCAGGGAACTGGTTAGTTCCAAGGGATAACTAACCGTTCGTAGAATATATCGGGACCCTAAAGAATAGACGAATGGATACAATTAAATTTCGCTTCATATTTTATTAATCAATTTATTTAAATAAATTTCAAATTTATTAAAATTAAAACGGAAAGATTGATAAGAAATTAATGAAGAGAATTTGAATTAGGAATTAGAACCTTTTCTATAACGTAAACAAAGATTCGTAGGGCCACCACCATACCAAAGCTTCTTCTGTAGCTGCCAGTAAACCATCAAAGAATTGAAATTGAATGATCAAAGGAGATTGATAGAGAAAGTTGTTTCCTTGTTTTTATAGGATATTGACCATTTGTAGTGGTACTCCCCTGTCCCTACCTCGTCCTCTTTTTGCACCCATACTCACTATCAGTGGATAGAATTCAATAAGGCACACAGACGGATTTCTTAGGGATACTCATTCTAGGGCATTTAATCCCCATCTCAAATGAGTCGCCTAATGTGTTATACTCCTGAGCTAAAGTTCTTACTCAACCTTCAGCTCTGATACCAAATGAAATGAACTTGGCTCGACCTTCGAAAATCGACATCCAAATACATCACCCGTATTCGAATGCTGCATATTCAAACTTCGAATCTGGTTCGCTGGAGCTTATAACACATTAAGTACAACAACACAGCAGAAGAAAAACAATGTATCATTAATACAACAATAGATACAACATATGATACAAATGAATATCAATATCAGAGACAAGATACAACAGTGGAATAACAACAGCAGAAGACAAAAGCCACAACAGCGGAAAGATGTCTTCAATGCCAAGCAAGAGAGAAAGAAAATCCAACAATACTGCAACTCAATAGCCAAAGTTCCAACCCACAAGTGAGAACCACCATCATCACGTTGTATTAAGAAAGGTCGGTCGTGAATGCGATTGCCAAAATCCAAAGGCTCCAAAGAATTCCAAACAGAAAACTGAAGGCTACAAAATCTATGTCTACTAGCTGATTATCTAAAAATCTGACTCTAGGCTGCCCGTGTGGAAAGTTGTAGGCACCAATGGTTTAGAAAGGGAACAATAAACTACAGATCAGTCATGGGACTGGTGTGAGCAAACAAAAATAGTTATATTTAAAAACAAAACAAGTCAAAAGGAAGTAAAAAGTAACCCGCAATGCTTTTTGGAAAATGAAACTACCTAAGGCCTCCCGGTACACACACAGTGCAATCGCACACTTGGGGGAGATATCTCCTTATGGTAGTCAAACATGCTTGATACGCAAAATCCTTTTGATATAATTATTAGCATTGTGTAGAAAACCTTTCGAAAGTATAATATTAATCTTAGCCAGCATAGATACCATTATATTATGCTTGCTATAGCTACCACCTGAGGTGGCAGGTTATACAACTTAAACCGTACACGGCTTATATTGTTTGATTGGATTTCCAACAAATGGTCAGGCCAAGGAACTTCCTATGCCACATGGGTACGCCTCTGGAGGGACGTCCCGAGAACCTAATTGGATCTCTGCCAACACAAGGCCGGGTTACCTCTGTAGCTAGGTAACTACTGACACGATTATGTCATCCCTCTGTCATAACCAACCTTTATCCCGGGATCACCAACAACCACATAAGTTAAATATTTAGAATCCATACTATGATATCACTTTTTATCCAGAAGGAAATGAACATACCCTAAGGGGCGCGACCCCCGATAACCTTGCTGCATCCTTCCTGTCTCGACCATTTTCGGGTTGTGAGGTCCTGATGATGTCTCGTCCACAAAGCTACGCTTTTCACAAAAGTCATGCACTTAGCATGCCATATTACCAAATTAGGAACGTATCACTAGTAACCATCAACTACATAACCTTTGAGCTCGTTCGTCTCAGAAAAGGGTGTTATGCTAAGAGAATAAATTCTCCTCCACCAAACAGAAATGTATTTGATAGAAACCAGCTTTACATCTCAAAGTGTAGCGTTAGACATACATCCATACAAGTCTGTTCCTGGTTCGAATGGAACCGAAGGCACTTCAAAGAAGCCCTTACAATTCGGGTATTCACAATCCCGATTGGACTCCCCATCACATATGGAGATCTCTATACCGGCACGACTCAGTGCAGAGACATTCGATAGGAATCCTTTCGTTCTCGAAAATACCCGGTCATTACCACCGGCCTTCAAATGCTATCCATTTCGTCGTATCATTATTCGGAATGGTTTTATAACATAAAGCCTCTCCTGGCTAAACCGAATAACAAGCACTTAATTTAAAAAAATACGGATACTGGTGTAACAGCCCGCATATTTATCGATTTTATATTTAAATATTTTATTTAAATATGTTGTCGTTAATCGGATATTGGTCCGAAAAGCTACTTTTTGCAAACGGTCAAATTAGGACTCGAGACCACTTCCATTGAGTTCGAAATGCCGTTTACAACCTTTTTAAGTATAAACATTGATAGGTTTGGAGTTAGTGGAATTTCACTAACTTTTCCCGCTTTGGACTTTGGGTTAGTTTAGCCTATTAAGCCCAAGTTCCAACCCCCTTCTCCTCACTCTTCATAAATTTCCTAACTAACTCAAGCTTTGGCATTAATGGTGAAGAGAATGGGAAATTAAAACTCCAAGCACAAATTCAATTGCAAATCCAACATTCAACTCCAAATTCAAGTAGAAGATATTGGATTCAAGCTTTGGATTGCTTCTCCTTGCTTTCAAGCTTCATCTTCATAAATTTTAGTGCAAAGGTGAGATTTTTATCCGACAAATCTAGTCTATATCTATATTGGACTGTTGGGAATGATTCCCTATCACTTTAGCATGTACATTTGCATTTGGTTTGGATTGGATTGGCGAAAAATTCCAACTTTAAGTGTTTTTGGTGAAAATCTTCCCTTAGGTCGCTCTGCCTTTGCTAGGTCGTTCGCGTGGAAAAGTCTCGGCCTTCAAATAGCTCATTTCCGACCTAAAATGGCCTATAACGTTAGGTCGCTCGGCGCTTCGGAATTAGGTCGTGGGTCGTTGGGCTTTAGGTCGTGGGTCGCAAGCTCCTTAGGTCGTAGGTCGTTCGAATGTTAGGTCGCTCGGCCCTTATCCCCTTAGGTCGCTAGGTCGCGACGTTTTAGGTCGTAGGTCGTTCGAATGTTAGGTCGCTCGGCCCTTATCCCCTTAGGTCGCTAGGTCGCGACGTTTTATGTCGTAGGTCGTATGGACCTTAGGTCGTAGGTCATATGGACCTTAGATCGTAGGTCGTATGGACCTTAGGTCGTATGGACCTTAGGTCGTAGGTCGTAGGGACCTTAGGTCGTAAGTCGTATGGACCTAGGTCGTAGGTCGTTAACTCGTTAACACGTACGGCTCTTTACTACTTTAGGTCGCATGACCTATAGGTCGCTTGCTCCAGTTAGGTCGCTCGGCCACTTTATTAAGTCGCTCGTCCTGTTGCTCTGTTAGGTCGCAACCTCTGTTAGGTTGGCCATGTTGGGTCGCGAGTCATCGTTAGGTCGCGAACACCACTAGGTCGTTTGACCCCTTAGACCCCTAGGTCGCAACCATTAGGTCGCTCGACCCTATTCCTCTTAGGTCGTTAGACCTCATTTTGTCTTCACTAGGTCATACCGTTTTGGACGAGGCGCTGCCCCACACCCCGCCGGGGGCGCTGCCCCCTGGACCCCCGTGACCTGACCGAGCAGGTCGAACCCCGTAAGCGGTGGCGTTGCCCCCGCACCCCCACCTTGGGGGGTTGCCACCCCCCTGGACCCCCCTCCGTAGGGGATCTTATCTGAAAAACATTGAGCTGATTTCCTTGGATTTTATTCACATTTCCGTATGCGATTTTTGTGACTGATTGTTTCTACAATTGCTTCTGTGTTTTGTCACTTTATAATATAAAGGTTTCAATACTAGTAGTAAATATCAAAACTCTTTTAACAAACAATTTCAACTCTTTTTTTAATAACAAAGCTCTTTTCTTAAACCGTTTTCCAATCTATTAGTATATACAAACCTTTACCTCACTCGGATGAGAAATCTAATTAAACGACTTAGTAAAACAAGTGGTATGAAACGCTTGCGTTCACTTCGTCGGTTAATTCTTGGACTTGTTCGATTGAACCTCTTGTGACAATTTTATTAGTGAAGATTTACAGTTTGTTTGTAAATATTTAAGTTAAGCAAGTGGTTATGGGACAAGAAGCTAAACTTCTATATTTACTAGCTTAGTGTAATTGACACTTCTCGTTGATCATGACGATCATTCTGATGATTTAGACTAGCAACTGTGCGATGTCTCTTGTTGCGAGGTTAGACTAGACACCACTTGTGTGATTCCACTCACACATACCTTTTTGCTTTTTGGTTAGTCTGGACCTTAATCTGTGTGATTCCATTCACACATGTGGGGTAGCTCCTCTTGGTCTTCGGACCGTCATGTGATAGGCCTCTTTCTCTTTTCTATGATTTCTGGACTTCTTGCATTGATTTCTAGAATTTATGTCATTGACTTGTTATGAGTACAAGTTTGGGGTATGATGCCCTTTCCGAATCTTTGAGAAGATTCTTGTGATATTAATTATCTCTTATTGATTGATCTTCTGTTGATCATTATTTACATACTTATAGTGGTATGTCATTATGGATATTTTATGTTTATGCCATATCTTTTATGTTATATCATGTCATCTGATATTTATAGCTAGACTGACCTGTTTATTATTTTCTTAAATAATACTCGGGTCAGACCGAGATGTTACAGGTGCTTCTGCTTGACTTCTTCCCAGGGATTCATCACTCTGACTTTTGGCTAACTGTTTAGATTAGCAGTTTTTGTTGTATACACTTGAGATATAGACTCATAGTTGTATTCCTTTGTATAGCACGTGTTGCTATTCTTTTGTATTATCGTGGATCTTACTGACCACTACTCTGATGTACACTTTCATGTGTTAGTTATATATTCATATCTTCTTCCGCCTTTGTGATATGGATATCTGTGACTGATTTGTGTTATGATTATTTCTATGTTTGTTTTCGAAGATTATTTATAGCCACCGTGTGATAAGCAATTACATGGATGGTCGCTCCTCAACAGCCTTATTCTCCATGCTAGTTGACAGCACTACACCGTAGTGTTCTTGGCCAGTGTGGGTATAGAGGTGGGGCGTCACAGCTGGGATCTTAGTTAAGTCACACTTTTAGCCCAAAATCTTTTCTTCAAAAGGTTTATATAAATTACCATTTTCATATCTTTTTAAACAAAAGATTAACCCTTTAAAATCCGCTTCAATTTGAAACCAAGGTTCACCAGTCTTCCACAAAGATTCATTAATAGTTTTCAAAACAATTCCATTTCAAACTTGAAATCTTTTTAACAAAAACTGGAAGTTCTTTCGTTATATGAAAGCCATTATCATTTGGAAACAATTGCTTTTTGTTTCGGAAAAATCCGATTAAACATGCACAAGTTATAGCCTATAAAGTATAACTTAGGTTAAATTTAAATTCCTAAAATAATACTTTTAAAATGGTTTAAAATCCATATATATTATTGTATAACTTATATATCCTTTCAAACCATAGTTTCCAAAATAATTTCAAAACTTAAAGAAGATATATTATATTCAAACTAAATTCAATTTCAAATTTCCTTTTCAAAAGCTTTTCATATCCAACCCAATTCCATTTCCAAAATCATTTTGGATTCAAAATTCAACCTTTAAACAAAATAATATTTAAATTTAAAAATATCTGTGACTTAATCGATTCCTCATGAAATCCATATTTGTGTATGTGTGGTGTAGTCCAGGGGTTTTACGCACAACAATACAATATCACAATCATCATCAATTCAAGCACAATAATATCGATAAGCGGTATATTCCTATAATGCTTATCTTTCATTCATAGATTCACAAATAAATACGTAAATTTATCACAGATAAATAAATCATAGTTCACAGCTCAATTCACATAATTCATATCACAGAACATCATACATCAGAGATATCAATCATTCAAAGCATTCAATACAACTCAATCATCCATAAGAAAAATTAATTCATTATCTGATTTTAATTAACTTAAACTAGATTAATTGCTTATGAATAATTTCTAATCCAGGTTAATTAGCATTAATTAATTGCAAACTATTTTAATTAATTATCCTTTAATCATTTATTAATTAACCTTTAATTAATAAATTAATTAATCATTAATTAATCATCCTTAATTAATAAAATATCAATTAACCATTAATCATTAAATAATTAACCATTAATCATTAATTATTCTTTAATTAATTATCCTTAATGACATTAATTAATTAACCCTTAATTAATTATCCTTAATTAATTACAATAAGTGATTATCCCTAATCACTTATATTAATAAATCACAAATTATTTACATTGAATAATTAACCATTAATCACTTGACTAATCAATCATTAATCATTAATTAATTACTCTTTAATTACTTTTATTTATTAATTAATCTTAATCACCCAAAACTTAATCAATTAAAAGATAAGTCATTTGTCTTAATTAACTTCTTAATTATCATTTAAAATCTTATTTAGTAAACTTGGGATTAATTTATCATTAATCTATAGTTTAACTTATCATCTTTAAGTTTAATTAAAGATAAAACACATTTAATCTTCTTAATTTAATTACATTATTAATTAAGTAAACTTTAAGAATTAACCTACTAAGTTAAAATAAATAATTCAACTTAATTAATCAAATACTCAAATGAACACTTTTATATAAAAGAATGATTAAGTATATTATTAAAACTTAATTATGTTAACTTTAGAACATTATGTTAATATTTATTCTTACTCGAGACAAATCCCAGGATTACTCGAACTAAACCTGAGCTTCACTCACGTTTTCTCAAGCTTCACTTATTTTTAAACTTATTAAAATTTAAAACTATTAAAAGTTTTATAAACACTCACGCGAACACGCTCGAGACAACCCCGAGGCATCCTTTCTTTTCCCCGAGGAAAATTCCTTCGTCCCCAAATCAAATACTAGTGCACAGAATGTCTCGTGCACATGGCTCCGTCCTTCTCGACCGCCGCCGACAAGTCATCGACCTCCCCCACCTTTGATTTCAACCTCCAGAATAGTGTAACAACCACTAGTATGAAATCAAGCAGTTCGAATGAAACCAGGAACCAAGCCGATCACCAAAAACGGCTTCGCATCGCCTCCACGGACCATTAAAAACCCTGACACCCTATCCATGGACTCACAGTCGTCCTACGCCTCTAACCTCCCTAGTCCGAACCCACCCAACGATGACGAAAATACGACGCAACTTATCCTCGGCCAAACTCAACCTTAAACCCTAAATTGATGCCATGCCATCGCCACATCCATTTATAAAACCAATCTCCATTTTTCCTTCGATCCCTTCTCTTCACCCTACCTCCATACCCAAGCTTGACCAAGGTTGCCTCGCCGATCATCGGCAATTGACGAGAAAGTGTTTTTCGTTCAACGAACAATTACTCAACATATATACACTTAAAAATTATGAAATCACTTTCTAAAATCGTCATCTATATATACGAATCTGTTTCTAAAGTCAAAACTTGAAGTTATAATCATTGATTATCTTGTTTCAAAAGATTCTACTGAAATTTGTCATTTTTGAATTGATTATTCAAAAAATATTCTTGAATTTATTTTTAAAATGGATATTACATGGTTACAATTTTTTTTTCTATTCAGAGATCTTCACTTAAAATAAACTGGAGCTAGAGGGTTAGAATTTTTTGTAAGTTTTTAAAACAGAAAGAAATATGTTTGGAACCAAACATGCACACAACAATCCATGTATATACGTTTATACATGCAGATATATTTAACAACATCAAGAGATAGGAGCAGGTTTAAGAGGTTTGCTCACTAATTTTGGAAGAACATAATAGGCATGGAAATGATTTTGATATATGGAAATGCTAATTACTTTTAATTTGTAACTTTGATTTGAATATGAGAACTTGATGATCAGAATCCTGCTTTGAAACTGTGATGATTTTACTTAAATTGTTCTAGGCTTGAAATTTTGAAAGTTGTTGTTTGATAAAATTTTGAGTTGAAACCGCTTTACCTTTGCTTTGCTTTCACGTTTGCTTTGAATCTTCGTTTAGCTAAGTTGAGCTTGAAGTTTGATTATTGTTGATATTTGATTCAAGATTGAAAGCTTTAAATTTGATTTTCTGGTTTGGTTTTCTTTCTCAAGTTTATAGCTTTAGATTTTTTAGTTTTGGTCTGGTTCTTTGTTTATTTTTAGTTCCATTTAGTTTGAACAAAATGAGAAAAGAGGAAGGTAGTGATATTTATAACTTTGATTTTTCTTTTTATTGTTAAATTTAAAAATTGAAAGAAAATATAAAATCATGACACTTGTTTATCTTGCACATCACTTAGTTTACACTCGTTATTACATGTTTTTAATATCTTACACTTGTATTATGGCATGCATTAATGTTTTGGATATATTTATATAATTTTTATACTATTTACTTTTTAGATATATATTTATCTATTATGGTTTTAATAAATTTATTTGAAGTATTATATTCATATGTATACAAACAGTTCATTTTAGAAGAAAGCAAAAGGAATGAATCTTTATTAAAATCTATGTTTATATCTTTATTATACATATACAAACCATTTTATTTCAAATATTATTTTAAAAAGAACATTAAACCTTTAATAAACGTTATTTAAAATTAAACTCAAGTTGTTATATTTATTTTAATAACTATAGGAAATACTAGTGTTTAAAATGTTTAATTAATCTTTAATTTGTTTTTAGAAAATTATTATATTAATATCAAATAATAATTTCCAAAAATATACACACACACACACATATATATTATAATTACAAATCAATATCAAAGGTGAGTTAATCTCACTCGGCTGAACTTACATTTAAATTTAAATAGTTAAATTTAAACAATTGATTGATTGATTTGATTTGGTGTGTTATATTATATATAGTAGTATATAATATATCTTGGAATGTTTGATTTCCCGCATTTAATAGCGGATGATTTTATAGTTAAAACTCATATACCGTGATATTCCACCTCGAAGTGGAATTGGTATTTTATGTTGTGTTAACATCTGTGGATGCAGGGAAAACAGGTTGGAGGGATCCAACTGGATTCCTAAACAATTATTTAAATTATTTAATATTCTTTGTTGTGATTGTTTGATATTCTATGATGAATTATATTGGAATAGTGAATGCTTTGGTTTACTTGAGTATATTCCGGTACATTGAGTTATCAAAATATAGTTTTAAAATATGGTTTTAAATCCAATTTACATTTCAATACATT
The DNA here is from genome assembly GCA_030765085.1 of Allium cepa. Taxonomy (NCBI): domain Eukaryota; kingdom Viridiplantae; phylum Streptophyta; class Magnoliopsida; order Asparagales; family Amaryllidaceae; genus Allium; species Allium cepa. The sequence continues at coordinate 664,502,314 of CM060928.1, read as the reverse complement.
TATATTTTAATTTCAACCAAATTTATTTTTATAATCAATTTATATATAAACAAAAACATATCTTATTATTTGGGAAAATTCAAATTAGTTTACAATTTAGGCCAAAATTTAAAATTAATTACCAAATTAATTTTAACTTAAAACTAGGATCGTTACCGAATCTTATTAAAACAAGAGTTGTTTTAAATTTTTTAAAGGAAATTGTTTTGAGATTAAAACCAAGAATGGTTTAAAATTTAAAGTAGGACTTGCTGTGCAAAGGAAATAAATGTGTATACATGTGGGATATGCATAATATCAAAGATGATTAGAAATAAACCCTAAATGTTGAGTTTTAATTTTTCCTTGAAGTGTGATATAAAAACCCAAAATGAAATAAGTCAATGAACTTATATGTGGGAAGGTTATTGATAGGTGGTTTAAAATTTGAAATAGAGAGTTCAAATTGAGTAGTTTTTACTGGATTAGATGAAATTGAGATTTAAGTCAGGGAAAGTTATAGGGTTAAATGTAAAGGGATCTATGTGTGGTCTCAAAGGGGTTTTGGATTTTGGAAGCGTATGATGGATGCTACTGATGAATATTTAGATAATTTGGATGTTTATTTACTTTGACATATCTTGCTATCATCCTATTGTTATTAATCATCTATGAAATTGTAAATTGGATTGTATTGAATAAATTAAGAAGTGGATTGAGATAATATATATCCATACTGAAATAAAATGGAAATAAAACCTTATTTTAAAACTATTTTGATTTTTGAAGTGAAATTGTAATTATAAAAATGTAATCACTTGAAACTTAAGATTTGAATGTTTAAAAAGAACTTATAAATTGTAATTGTTAAGAACTGATTTCAAGTTAAATTTGGTAATAAATTGGTTTCTGAAGATTAAATTGTTTAAAAAGTTTTGAACTCCTACTTGAACCTTGAAACAAGTTAAGTAAAGGTAATTTAAAATGAATGTTTGGAATTTAAACTCAAAATTAATTTTTTAAAAACTTAGGCTGTTAAATTAAAAGCAAAAGATAATTTGATTTAAACGATTAAATCAACATTTAAAATTTTAACTCAAATTTATGTAATTCGAGATGTTTTAAAGTTGAGATTAGAATTGAAATTAGTTCAAATTGAATTTTAATTGAATTAATTGGAAGTGAGATTGAAGTTGAATAAGTTTATATTCAAACTGGAAATTGATTGGAATAGGAGATTGGGAAATTGAACCAGTTTGACTCTAAAACTGTTTTCAAATAAATTGTTTTAAGATAAACCGTTTTAAGTCTATTTTCCTAGCTATTTACTATGCAACCTTTCCTTTTAAAATCTAAACTATCTTATACTTATTTTACAACTATTTTGAAAACTAATTACTATTTTACAACTATTTTTGCAACAATCTAACTATTCTACAACTATTTAACTATTTTATAATTACTTAAATATTTACAACTATTTTACAACTAATAACTATTTTACAACTACTTATCCATTTTAAAATTTTCAAGCTATTTTCTAAACTAAAACAGGTCAGAGTAGAAACTGTTTATAATTGAAGTGATACCCCAAATGAAAATTGAAGCAATTATGAATAAGTGAATAGAAACCAAAATGAATGTGAATAAAAGAAAATTGATTTAGCTAACAGTCAATGAAGGTAAATATGTAGGATGTATGTATGTTATTCTGTTCGCATAATGATTTGATCTAAATTCAAGCACAGAATTTCGAGATAGTATATCGATCTGAGTTGGGATTTTTCACTCGTTATGGATTTTTGATTGATTCTGGAAATTCTCTATCAGCTATGCAAGGAGAACAACGGTTTCTGATCAAGGAACTAGATCTGAGTCCGCATTAAGAAGTGGGGGTGGACGATACTAGTTCGGAAGTGAAATTGTGTGATCGAGTGAGCGATCGGATGTGATGTTGCGTACGGATGATATATGTACATCGTACGGGCAAGAAAGTAATAGATATTGAAATTTTGAAAAGGAATGTAAAAATGATTTTTGAAAAGAAAAGTATATTTTGAAGAATATATGATGAATAAAAGTGGAAGTTGGATATTTCTATGATTAAAATCCACTTTATGAAGAGAAGTAAGGTTGTAAATAACTTTATGAAGAAATCAAACTTGAATACTTGAGTTAGCATAAATAAAGTTATATATGTTTTCTACATACAATAAACTCCCCCTTTATTGAATCTAAAACCAGAAGAAATGATTTTTGAAAAATATTTAAAGTATAAAAGGGAATTTATATAAGTATGAAGTGATCCAAGATTTTCCAAGATTTTATATATATATGTGTATATATATATATATATATATATATATATATATATATATGATTTTATGAGAATGCTTTTTGGAAAAAGGTTTTTGGAATTCACTGATTTTGAAAGGCTTTTGATTTTTGGGAAAAATCAATTTTGGAAATTTGGAAAGCCAAGTTTGAGAATTATCGATTTTGAGATATCCATTTTGTGTAAAGGAGATTTATATGTGATTCATGTATAAAGAGTATGATTTGAAAGATACTATATGTGTATAGTATAACGTATTTTGACATTGGCTCTGGGGAAAAGGCACGCCCATGAAATGAACTTCTTAGGAGATCCACGGGGTGATTCTGCTTTGAGCCCTAAGGGAGGTTCTAAATTTGATCCTGAGAGGAAATCCGAACAAACTTAAGTTCCTGAGGATTGTGTATGTGGGTAGCGTATGTAACGACCCGCCTTTTTGGACAGTTTAAACCGACGATCAAATACACATGCTGATTCCAAACCATTCAAAAGGGCAGATGGTTATTGGGGGTAAATAAGAAAAAAAAAGAAAGAGAAATAAAGGAAAAGAAACAACACAGAATCTCGCAGCGGAACGATAAAATATAATAGTCAAATAAACTGTTCATGAAGTTGTTTACTATACTTTGACAATTATTTATACAACATTTATCGGAGTTATACATATACAATAGAACAATTAAAATAATGCAGCAGATAGCATGATGCAAGGGTAATAATAGTAATAGTATACCAAATCTTCGTCTTCATCCTCCAGAATAGATCTTCAAAAATCTAAAAAACTCAGGACTGACCCGAGCGTAATGAAAAGACAAAACACTCGAGTCAGGAGTAAAATATCCTTATGAAAGTTAAATCTATCGTAAATAAATATGAGTGTAACGGCGTCAGAGATGTTTACAGGGTTTGACATCTCATATCCAGTGTCAACGTGCATGCAATAACTCAAGAGATGTTACGGGATTTTCCATCTCTTAAGGATCCGTTAAACTATCTACTATGTAGTAATGTACGCTAAGTAGATAATGCCTATCAGTAATATAAAGTATCAAAATAGCTTTAAGGCGTTACCATAATCCCCCTTAACACATTTTTATAATGCCATAGTCTATACAGCACCGTAAGCCTCACCGTAAACTGGTGGTTATCAGAGGGTACCCCATAGGTATAACACAAAACATAACATAGTGGTCGCGAATAGGATAATCAGTATGACAAGGTACATGAGGCGATACCATCTAGGATACTAGTAGTTGCGTGATCCGGACTGATGTTGAGCATAGCCAGCAGCTACCCCAACACCGCGAAACAACACTCCCAAATCAAGGGGTGCACCCAAATCGAATCACAAATGTAATAGAAATGGTATCGAAGAAGCGTGTCCGCTAGAGGTGGCGAACCTCAATGGCCCGGCGCGGCTCCTGTTTTAGTCATGTCAGGGGTCATCCAATATCGTTCTCTTTCTTCAGTCAACGCGTTCACTAAATCATCCACTTCATTCTGGATCAACACTCCGCGTATAATAGTTATTAAAGTGGTGTTCGGTATCGACAGAGAGTATGTCCATATCCGATCTCGGTCTCTTTAATAACTATGTATTATTACACCGTTGGCTCTTTTACATTTCAAATCGATTCATAATTGATATCAAAATATCATATTCGCTTCAAAAATCATATCCATTTCAAATATCATCGCATCTATTTAAAATGTTAGGTTCCGTTTCAAAAATCATTTTTCGCCTCAATATCTCATTTCGATTTCCAAAATCATTTCGAATTTCACTTTAGGTTGCAACTTCATTTAATCCAATTCATATTTAAATTCAAGATTTAAACATAAACATTTCACCTTATTGCTCAGCTTGAAATTTTTGAAAATACTTTTAAGTAGTTTAAAAGTAGTTTTAAATAATTAAATTAGTTAAAAATACTTAAAATCTTTAAATGGATTTCAAATAGATAAATTAATTTAAAATAATTAATATAGGTTAAAATAGTTTAAGTATTTAAAGATGGTTTATATAACAGAGTAATTTGGAAAACAACATGAAACAACTTCAAAACCAAAACATTTCAATTATAATTTCTCAATTCAAATTAATTTCAATTTCCATTCTACCGATTCAATTTCGATTTCAATTCAAATCAATGTCAACTTTGGCTTCAAATCGATTCGATTCTATATTCATCTCCAATTAATTCAATTACAATTTATATCGATTTGGAGCTTGATTTTTCAAAATATCAATTTATAACACTTAACAAAATTTTCCTTTAATATTCAAATTCAAATCCAAATTTCAAATATGATTCAATTCCAAATTTCAAATATGATTCAATTCCAAGCTCAATTTCAAAATATCATTTTTATATCACTTTTACTTAGTTATATTCAAAGCTCGGAATAATGTTCAATTTTTAAACAAATAAATTTCAAAATACAATCATATCCCAATTTTTTTTATCTCAAAGTCTCAACTTAAATTATTTAGCAATTTCCTTTAACCAAAATTTATTTCAACATTCCAAACTCAAATTTTCGATAAATTCGATTTCTATAAATTGATTTTACTTGTAACTTTTAAATCAAAACATTTAGCTAAATACCAAATCGACGATTTTAAAATTTATTAATTTAGCCAATCCGGTGTCCGTATATAATTTTCTATCCTATGGCCAAGTGATTATTTATTTCAATTTAAATGTCAGGGATGAATATATATCACTTAAATTAAATCACAATATCATATGTATGCATAACAGAATATATATAAGAAAATAAACATCCAAACATTTAAATATCAACCAATAGCATCCATCGAACTACATCATCCAATAGGCAATACAATTCACGACAATTTCATAGTTATCAATGTTAGGTAATTTAATCGCAATTCAATTCTAATTTTAACTTGACCGTCAATTTAATTTTCAACGGTGAATTCAAACGACAATCTATACGACAATTAAATTTTATCAAACAACGAAAAATAAAATTCATATCACTTTATAATATTAAACTTAACTAGCATAAAGATATTCAGTACGTTGTGGGCGTTATAAAACACTCACCTTGATTTTTACGATTTTAAATCAAGTCGAACGACGTTCGATTTTACCCAAAATTTTCTCTAGCTCCAAATGATTCCAATCCAGTTGCATTGCGTAGTGCTCGACAAAAAGATTACAACGCGATTCGTTTCATGCAATTCCGACCTCGCATGACAAAGTTATGATAGTTTAAAGTTTATTCGAATTATAATATAATAAATTTACAATTTATAATTTCATTTCTAACCCAACCATATCTGGACCGTTCGTTTTTTGGAGATGGAATCCAGGCCGCGTGCATCGTTCTTTAACATTATCTTTTCTTAAACATCATATCATAGAATTTTCTTACTCAAGTTCATTTTAAACATTCTATATAATTTTAATTAAATCCAATTTCATTTTCCAATTGTTTCTTAGCTATAAGAAATTCCTTTGTTTACATTTACTTCAATTTCATAATTTTAGTTAATAACAAATTTATTTATGGAACATTTTATTAACCAGCACTTTAGTTTATTAATCATCCAATAAAAGTCTAACCTCTCATAAATGACTTTTCTTAGTTACAGTTATCTTAAAGGTTACAAACCCTTTGCAATTTTATATTTATTTTCTATAACCAATTTACAAAGATATAATACGATTCATTTATCTTCTTTCTTAAGTTCACTTACTTGTTCCATTTATCCATTCATCATTTCATGTTATATTTAAGTATATAACATTTTATCAGAACCAAATTTGCATTCTAATAACATATAATATGACTTACCAAATATTAAGAAGTTAAAATGATGTTTTGGATATGTAATGAGATATTGTACAAATAAAAAATAATTGAAGTATACAAGTAAGGAAAACTCAAAGGAATTAGAATGTATATAAATAAATACATCATCCAATAGACAATACAATTCATGGCAATTTCATAGTTATCCATGTCAGGTAATTTAATCGCAATTCAATTTTTAATTTCAATTTAACTGTCAATTTAATTTCAACGATTAATTCAAATGACAATCAATATGACAATTAAATTCTATCAAACAACGACAAATAAAATTCATAACACTTCATAATGTCAAATTTAACTAGCATAAAGATATTTAGTACGTTGTGAGCGTTAGGTTTGATAAAATTTAATTGTCGTATAGATTGTCATTTGAATTCACCGTTGAAAATTAAATTAACGGTCAAGTTAAAATTAGAATTGAATTGCGATTAAATTACCTAACATTGATAACTATGAAATTGCCGTGAATTGTATTGCCTATTGGATGATGTAGTTCGATGGATGCTATTGGTTGATATTTAATTGTTTAGATGTTTATTTGCTTATATATATTCTGTTATGCATACATATGATACTGTGATTTAATTTAAGTGATATATATTCATCCCTGACATTTAAATTGAAATAAATAATCACTTGGCCATAGGATAGAAAATTATATACGGACACCGGATTGGCTAAATTACTAAATTTTAAAATCGTTGATTTGGAATTTATTTAAATGTTTTGATTTAAAAGTTACAAGTAAAATCAATTTATAGAAATCGAATTTATCGAAAATTTGAGTTTGGAATGTTGAAATAAATTTTGGTTAAAGGAAATTGCTAAATAATTTAAGTTGAGACTTTGAGATAAAAAAATTTGGGATATGATTGTATTTCGAAATTTATTTGTTTAAAGAATGAACATTGTTCCGAGCTTTGAATATTACTAAGTAAAAGTGATATAAAAATGATATTTGAAATTGAGCTTGGAATTGAATCATATTTGAAATTTGGAATTGAATCATATTTGAAATTTCGATTTGAATTTGAATATTAAAGGAAATTTTTTTAAGTGTTATAAATTGATATTTTGAAAAATCAAGCTCCAAATCGATATAAATTGTAACTGAATTAATTGGAGATGAATATAGAATCGAATTGATTTGAAGTCAAAGTTGACATTGATTTGAATTGAAATCGAAATTGAATCGGTAGAATGGAAATTGAAATTGATTTGAATTGAGAAGTTATAATTGAAATGTTTTGGTTTTGAAGCTGTTTAATTTTGTTTTCCAAATTACTCTGTTATATAAACCATTTTTAAATACTTAAACTATTTTAACCTATATTAATTATTTTAAATTAATTTATCTATTTGAAATCCATTTAAAGATTTTAAGTATTTTTAACTAATTTAATTATTTAAAACTACTTTTAAACTACTTAAAATATTTTCAAAAATTTCAAGCTGAGCAATAAGGTGAAATGTTTATGTTTAAATCTTGAATTTAAATATGAATTGGGTTAAATGAAGTTGCAACCTAAAGTGAAATTCGAAATGATTTTGGAAATCGAAATGAGATATCGAGGTGAAAAATGATTTTTGAAACGGAACCTTACATTTTAAATAGATGCGATGATATTTGAAATGGATATGATTTTTAAAGCGAATATGATATTTTGATATCAATTATGAATCGATTTGAAATGTTAAAGAGCCAACGGTGTAATAATACGTAGTTATTAAAGAGACCGGGACGGATATGGACATACTCTCTGTCGATACCGAACACCACTTTAATAACTATTATACGCGGAGTGTTGATCCAGAATGAAGTGGATGATTTGGTGAACGCGTTGACTGAAGAAAGAGAACGATATTGGATGACCCCTGACATGACTAAAATAGGAGCCGCGCCGGGCCATTGAGGTTCGCCACCTCTAGCGGACACGCTTCTTCGATACCATTTCTATTACATTTGTGATTCGATTTGGGTGCACCCCTTGATTTGGGAGTGTTGTTTCGCGGTGTTGGGGTAGCTGTTGGCTATGCTCAACATCAGTCCGGATCACGCAACTACTAGTATCCTAGTTGGTATCGCCTCATGTACCTTGTCATACTGATTATCCTATTCACGACCACTACGTTATGTTTTGTGTTATACCTATGGGGTACCCTCTGATAACCACCAGTTTACGGTGAGGCTTACGGTGCTGTATAGACTATGGCATTATAAAAATGTGTTAAGGGGGATTATGGTAATGCCTTAACGTTATTTTGATACTTTATATTACTGATAGACATTATCTACTTAGCGTACATTACTGCATAGTAGATAGTTTAACGGATCCTTAAGAGATGGAAAATCCCGTAACATCTCTTGAGTTATTGCACGCACGTTGACACTGGATATGAGATGTCAAACCCCGTAAACATCTCTGACGCCGTTACACTCATATTTATTTACGATAGATTTAACTTTCATAAGGATATTTTAGTCCTGACTCGAGTGTTTTGTCTTTTCATTACGCTCGGGTCAGTCCTGAGTTTTTCAGATTTTTGAAGATCTATTCTAGAGGATGAAGACGAAGATTTGGCATAGTATTACTATTATTACCCTTGCATCATGCTATCTGCTGCATTATTTTAATTGTTCTGTTGTATATGTATAACTCTGATAAATGTTGTATAAATAATTGTCAAAGTATAGTAAACAGCTTCATGAACTGTTTATTTGACTATTATATTTTATCGTTCCGCTGCGAGATTCTGTGTTGTTTCTTTTCCTTTATTTCTCTTTCTTTTCTTTTCTTATTTACCCCAATAACCATCTGCCCTTTTGAATGGTTTGGAATCGGCATATGTATTTGATCGTTGGTTTAAACTGTCCAAAAAGGCGGGTCATTACAGCGTAAGTCGAGGGCGCTGATGCCTACAGAGATATTTAGGTTATGCTGTGACGACAGTGTAACTCGATGTCACTGGGATCTACTACGGAGCATAGTGGAAGTCGTGTGGCAGTGAGTGCCAATGGTCTACGTTTGATTTCATCGGGATGGCGACGTAACATCGGTAGACTATGATCTATGAAGACAAAGTGAAAGTCATGTGACAGTGAGTGTCTACAGGCTACATTGGGACTCGACTGATGTAGTCTGCGATCTATGTAGGAGTGGAGAAGTTTCATTTGGCAACGAAATTCGAGGGCGCTGATGCCTACAGTTAAATGGGTTTTTTTGTCATGATGGCGACGTAAAACCTGGGTGTAGCTGCGATCTGTGGCGGGTTCCATGGTGTAATCGAGGAAAGCGGAGTGCCTATAACTTTCTATGGATTTTGTTGGGATGGCAACGTAACCATCGGGTTAACTGCGACCATGGAGAGGGTGATGATTTCCAGAGCATTCTCACCAAAAATATTTTCTATATTTTTTGAAAAAGAGTATTTTCTATATTTTCACTAAAATATTTTCCAAGTATTTATATTGGGTCTTGAAAACGGGTTTACCAAGTACTTATAGATTTTCAGTCCTATGCCTGATCAACGTATGACCGAATTTCTATGAGAACGAGGATGGACTTGTCGAGACATCGAGTTATAAAAAGTATTTTTATAAAACTATTTTGATAATATTATGTAGATTTTAAAGTTTTTTAAAAATTTAAATAAAAAGAGTTTTGGTTAAAAAAAATTAAAGGATAATTTAACTTATAATAAGCATTGCAATCAAAATTCTTTTCGGGGACGAAAATATTTAATGGAGGAGGAATATGATAACCCAAATTTTTGGACATCTGTTAATCGGTAATTAACAGGATTAAATTATTAATAATACTGATTTATAAGTTGAACAAATAAATTCTAATAATTAAAAATATCTAGATATAAATTGATTTGAGAACCCTAACAAATGTTGAATTATAAATCTCTGGTGATATTAAATCTTATAGTAAATAAATAGATAATATATTTCACCATTTAAAAGATAATATAAATGGATATATACAAGCTATGTCATATATATAAGTATATAAATGTGCATGTATGTATTTATGCCCTGTGAGATAAAATATGTTATGTATATGTAGATTTTGAATAAAATTATGATTTGGAATTCGAAGTAAATATCTTAAAAATAATTTAGATTTGAAACTCTACATTCTAAATACTAGTATATATATATACACACACTAAGTTATTGATTTAAAATGATCTTAATTCAAAATAAGGATAAATATAAAAGTAAATATAAATCAAATAAAAAGAAAATGTATAAATAAAAGGTTAATATATTTTCTTTAAAATATACATGAAACAAATATAAGCTATATATATAAAACATAATACTTAAATTAATGGAAACATAAAGAAAAATATAGAACATTAGTTTGTGACATTTGTGAGCTAGGAATTACATGCATTAACAAGTGGCTTAGTTTTCTTTTTAAAATTTAATTATAAATAACATGTTTTAGAAGAACCGGGCTGTTTTACAATTTACCATCTCTTTGCTTTCTTTCTTTCATCTTCTCTCAAACTAAAACTAAACTAAAAGAAAAAAAATCAAAACTCCTTTAAAATTTCTACTGAGCTAAAACAACATAGTAGATTCAAATCATACATCAAGCTATAGATCAAAATCAAACAGTAGTTTTCAATTCCATGAGCGCTTCCAGATTTTTCAAAACTATTCCTCTGTTCATCAATAGGTGAGTAAACTTCACCTTATTAAGCCTAACCTATTTTATTATCTGATACAAGTGAAAAAATGGTAGTAATGTTATGTAAATGTTCTGCATGGAAGAAGAAATGTGTTTTTGACTAGGTTTACAAGTTGAATGTACTGAATGTATACATGTATGTCTCTGTTGTTACCACTGGCTAAAATTTTCTTTCAAAAATTTAATTATCTTCACTCAATTACTGATAGCATATGATGTCTTAAAGAAACGTGTTTGTAAACATGAAATCTTATTTTTAAAAATAGTTTCAAGTGAAATTATTAAGTTATTATTTGGTAGAAAAATGAAATTACAGTGGAAATCAAATCAAGTCAGAAATTTAATTGTTTAAATCTGGAATTAGGTTATATCATCGGATTCGATCTAAAAATGATGATTTTTAATAGAAATTTCATAATTTTATGTGGATATTGGTTGAGTTATTATGAGATGATCAGGGATTGGTCTGAGAACAATTCTCGGTGACTCGGTCAGGATTGGAGGACGGGGCCTTGGTCGAAGGAAGGAGAGGGACTAGCAGTCACAGGAAAAATGCTGGCTACATTTTTTAGGCGACATGGTGGCAAGGAGAAGGGAATTTAGGGTTTCAGACTTGTACTTGGACGATGTGAGTTTTCGTACATTTACAGCGTCGTGGTGATGAGTGGGGGATGCAAAGTAGGGGGATAAGCTGGAGGGAAGGGAGACAAAGGTTCTGGCTGAAGGGGTTAGGTTCTTATGATCGGCGTCGGCGGCGCAAGATGTATGGGTGATCGAGTTTTTATTTCGTGGATGGGCGAAGGGGTCTTTTTTGAATTTGAGCCCAATCGAGGGAATCTGGGTGGTCGGAGCAAATTAGCGAGTTGTCGATGAGTTGCTGGAGGTAGCAGTGATGGTCGGAGCGGCGGCGTGTCACAGGTATCGGTGTCTCTGTGTTACAAAGTTTTAAGGAAGAGAAAGATACGAAAGGGGAGGAAGAAGGTTAGGTTCGGGTTTGTTTGGGGAATTAGCTCGGGTGGGTATCAGGAAGGCATCGGGATTTGTTCGCGTGTAGAAGAGAAGAAGGGCGACTGGAAAGGGTGGGTATAGGCTTGGGTTGAATAGGGATAGGAACGGGTTTGTGATCAAGTGTATTAATATTTTTTTTTTAATTTTTAAACCCACTTCTCAAAATGATAATGTTTGGTTTAAGTATAATCTAGATAAAGGTAATATAAAATATTTTTAACTTAAATTAATTAAGTTCAAAGTATTTTATTATGAGCCCATTAATTTAAAATTGATTCTTAAGTTATTAAAGTGGAATTAAATAGAGTAATTAAGTCGTTGATTTAAGAAAATGAAATATTTTTAATTATTAATCAATTTAAAAGACTTTAGTTATTTCATGAGTTAATATGAATCAATTCCAAAGGTTAATTAAATAGAACTTAAATGATAATTAAGCAGTTCATCTTTAATTAAGTAAGGCCTTAAGTAATTAAAGGTTGATTAATTAATGTAAGAAATTAAAGGTTGATTAATTAATGTGAGTAATTTAAGGATAATTAATTAATGTCAATAATTAAGGATGATTAATTAATTTCATTAATTAATAATAAATTGTTTACAATTAATTAAATTAAGAAGGATTTAAAAGTAATTAATTTAATTTATTTGGTGATTAAATTAAATTGATTAGGATTTGTATGACAAATTAATCTTGCTTATGAATGGTAACTTGGATTGAATGCTTGGATTGATTAATATTCCCAGTCTGAAATTGGTGATGCTCTGTGATATGAATGCTTTAGCTGAACTGTGATAATATGGTTTATCTATGTACGACGAATTGCTGAGTAAATATGACATTCTGAATTTAAAAATTTAATTGTATTTTCTTAAACAACTTGGCTTAAAAGATGGTATTGGATTCGAAGAGACCGAAGTCGGATATCACCAATGTTCGTAACCACTTCGATTTGTAATCTAATTTTTTTTATAGATTTGATTATAAAATCAAATGGGTTGGATTGGAATAAATTAAGTAACTGGACTATTGAAACTAAGAAACGGTACTTAGATATTACTTTGTGAAATAAATATTTGACTGAACAAGATAAGAACTCGTAGTAATGTATGAGTTACCCCGAGTTATCAAATAAGCTTTGTAACTTAGTATTTCAAGTTACATAGGCTTACTCGCGCTAGTTTCCAGCCTGACCCGGGTGTTACTTTATTGTTATGCTCAGATCAGACCGAGTATTACATATTTTCAGGTTAGGACGTTCTAGAGCTCAGGAGGCGAGCTGGATGGCAGGAAAGTATGGAGTATATTCCGCTGTGTATTTGAGATTTTATTGTTTGCAGTCTGGGACAAGTTGTTACAACCGTCTGGTCTATTTGTGAATGGTTGTACTCTGATATATTGAATGTAAAATTGACAGTTACAATTTTTCTCATGTAAATGATATTATTTCATATTATATTTTGATCCGCTGCGTTTGTGAGATTCTGTGCTATTTTTTTCTGTTTCTTCTTCTACCTCTTTTCTTCTTTACCCTAACAATCTGGAGTTTGCGGCGTTCGATTGCTCGATATTTCTATAGTGCACGTATTAATGTCGAATTTTCGAGGTCAAAAATTCCATGTCGTTATAGGTATTGATTAAGAAGATTGTACAGTATCATGAGTAGATTCAAGATGTTGATTTAAAGTTTCAAGGGCTCAAGAATGAAGACTTATGAATATTGAGGTGTTCAAAATTTCAAGATATTGAATATAAATTCTAGAGTCGTAGAATTTATGTTAAAAACTTGATAGCAGATTCCTGATCTTTCTCACTTTCTCTAATTTTGTTTTAAATTATTTTTCAGATATTGTGTTTCTAAAATAATCTTTTTAAAATATTTCCCAAAATGATTTTCGATCTCTTAATTAAAAGATATCATTTAGTGTTTGTAAGATCATATACATATTGAATTTTGTTTACATTCTAATAAGTTATAATTATATCGAATTTTCTATATATTATTAAATATTCTTATTAAGTCTTTCAAAATTATTTTATAAATTTTTATTAAGTTATATTTTGATTAAAATGTGTAGAAGCTATATTTAAACGATTCTATAAAGTATCAAATTATTTTACAAAGCATTCAAAATAATATCTTTAAAGTGTTTTTCAAAATTCAAAGGGATATGTCGACATATCCTATCCATTTATTGTCGACATAGTGACTGTAAAATTCAAAATTCAAGTTTAAGTGGACGTGTCTTTTCATCATATTTTTTTACGAATGGACATGATCATTGTTTCCTTATATACACTAAACATCCAAATGAATTTTCATTAGCTATTTTCTTATTCTTCTCTCCTCTTTTCACTCTCTTGATTTCTAAATCAATTTTTACCAAAACTCTGCCAAAATTCAACCAGAATCAAATTCAATTATTACTAATTTGATTCTTCTTCATCTACTCTCTGATTTCTCTCATCTTCCTCAAGATCAAAGTGCTATCCAAGAGTTAATTGATTAATTGTAATCAAGATCAAAGATATGATTCTATAAACCATATCAAATTATACTTTTATACATTATGGTGTGCTTAGTATCCCAAGAATCCAAGTAGGTATAATTGTAGCTTGTAAAATCAATTGGGTATGCTCAGTAGCCCGTAAATCTACTAGGTGTGCTTATAGCCTACAAATCATTCGAGATTCTAGAGGGTGTGTCTCGTAACCTTGAAATCGAGATTGTATTTGCATTTACTAGTTGAAAAGAAATCCATATAAGGAATTATGCAGGACTAGATGCAGGGTAACTCTGAACTAGTATAAAATCCTGGTATGTTCTTTTCTTTACACTTTTACTGCATTTACTTTTATTTGTACTTTGGTTTTGTGATTGTTTCTGTGTCTGTTAACTACATCATTCCAAGTAAAATCCTAAAGAATTTGAAAAATATTCATATAATCTATTAAACACTATTCATCCCCCATCTTGTGTTAGTTTATCCTTAAAATCCCTATTTCGCTGACTTACATTTGGTATCAGAGCATTGATTTTCAAAATATTCATAATCTAATTTTTGAAAAAGTTTTAGTGGCAATTTTTGATAAAATTTTTAACACTATTTTCGAAAAGATAATTTTCAAAATCGTCATAGTGTTGTTTCATAAATTTGCATCTATTTATTATAAAAAATCATGAGATCTTTTGAAAAGGTTTGAATTCAGGAAAATATGTGTTATATAGCTTTTGATGAATAGACACCTGATGATCAAACGCTACTGATAAAAAAGGACAAATGAATATTGGATAGTGGATGCTCAAGACACGTGATTGGAAATCTGGAGATTTTGAAAGATATAGTCTACGGAGATGGTGGATTAGTAAATTTTGGAGACAACTCTAAAGGGTATGCAATTGGCATCGGCAATATCAGTAATTCTAAAACTCCTACTAAATCTAATGTTTTGATAGCTAGGAATTTAAAGCATAATTTTTTGAGTGTTAATCAATTGTGTGATAAGAGATTCAAAATTAAATTCATAAAAAATAAACATCATATTGAAGATAATGATTTAAGCATTATCTTTGAAGGCATTAGGAAACGAAACATCTATATTTTAAGTATGAAAATCTCAAATGATAACTTATGTCTTTCGGTTGAATTAAGTGACCCTTGGATTTGACATAAAAGATTTGGTCATTTGAATTTCAAACTAATATCTAAAATTGCTAAAAATGATCTAGTTAGAGGTCTTCCCAAAATGAATTTTAAAGTTAATAATTTGTACAACGCATGTCAATTAGGAAAACGTAGAAAAAGTACTTTTAAATCTAAATATATGATTACTACCTCTCAACCTCATGAACTTCTTCACTTAGATCTTTCCAGCCCCACACAACTATAAATCACAGTAGATATGTATTTGTAATTATAGGTGATTATTCTAGATTTACTTGGACAATTTCTTGAAACTTAAAAGTGATGCTTTTGAAATGTTTAAAACCTTTGTCAAATCCAGAATCAAATGACTAATAAAATGAAAACTATTTGGAATGAACCCGGTGAAGAATTCGAAAGTGAAAATTTTGAATATTTCTATAATAAGAAAGGTATAACTCATAATTTTTCATTTTCAAGTATACCACGATAAAATGGAGTAGTAGAACGCAAAATTAAGACGATTCAAAAGTGTGCTAGAACCATGCTAAATGATAGTAATTTACCTATAAAAAATTGGGCTAAAGTAGCAAGTACCGCAAATTATGTATTTAATAGAATATTTATAAGATCATTAACTAAGAAAACACCACATGAATTATTCTATAATAAAATGTTTAAAGTATCATACTTTAGAGGTTTTGGTAATAAATATTTTATTTAAACACTAAAGATAATTTGAATAAATTTGGCGCTAAATCTGCTAAAGAAATCTTTATTAGATATTCAAATAGAATTAAAGCTTGTAGATTTTTCAACACTAGAACTAATACTATTGAAGAGACACTACATGCCTCATTTGATAAAATTTTTAAAGTTTATATTCCAACTACTACTAAAAAAGAAAATATTAATAACCCAAACAAAATTAGTAATAATGAGATTATCGAAAATGAAAATAATAATAATAATTCAGAAAATTCACTTCAAAATAAAAGAACAAAATATTTGAAACATCATCCTATAGAAAATATACTTGGAAATATTGAATCTGCTGTTAACACCAACAATCAACTAAATAAAATGATTAACGTTGCATTTCTTTCAACTATTAAAATTAAAATTCCAAGGGAAACATCAACCGATGATTCGTGGATTCTTTCCATACAAGAGGGGTTGAGTCAATTTATAAAAAATAATGTATACGAATTAGTTCCAAGACCCGAGGATAAATCCATAATTGGAATTAAATGGGTACATAGAAACAAAATGAGGAATAAGGAGAGGTATTAAAAATAAAGCTCGATTAGTCGCTAAAGGTTATTGTAAACAAGAAGGAACAGATTTTGGTAAAACCTTTGCACCCGCGGTAAGATTAGAAGCTATATAAATTTTACTTGCTTTTGCTAATCATAATAATTTTAAGTTATTTAAAATGGATATTAAAAGTGCATTTTCAAATGGTTTTATTAACGAAGATGTATATGTAGAACAACCCCCACTTTGTGAAGATGAAAAACTAACTAATCATGTTTACAAATTAAAGAATGTTCTGTATGGTCAGAAGCAGGCTCCAAGAGCTTGGTACGAGAGACTTAAATCCTATCTATTACAATCAAATTTGAAATAGGCAAAGTAGATAGTACACTTTTTATTAAAAAAATAAAAATGATATTCAGATAATACAAATATATGTAGATGATATCATTTTTGGACCTCCAATGATAAACTAAATAAGAATTTTCAGAAATAATGACTACGGAATTTGAAATAAGTCATATGGGGGAACTAAATTGTTTTCTAGGATTACAACTAAAACAGCTAAGTAATGAAATTTTTATTAGTCAGGAAAAATATGTTAAAGATTTATTTAAGAAATTTGGTATGTCAAATACCAGTGGGAAACAACTTCCATGGAAAATAATGAAAAATTAAATAAAGAAGAAAATTCAAAAGATGTAGGCTAAAAATTGTATAAAGCAATGGTTGGATGACTACTCTATATAAATGTTAATAGACTTGATTTAGTGCATAGTGTTTGTCTCTGTGCAATATATCAATATCAACCTTAAAAAACACATTTAAAATCCGTAAATGAATTTTGAGATATGTAAACAACACACTAGACTTTGGATCTATTACCCAAAAGAATGCTCCTTTGAATTCATTTCATATTGTGATGCTGATTATGCTAAATGCAAATTAGACCAAAAAAGTACAAGTGGAACTTATCGCTTTTTGGATCACTCTCTAGTTTCCAGGTTTAGTAAGAAGCAAAACTCTATATCTTTGTCTATGATAGAAGCAAAATATATTTCAGTAGCATTAGCATGTTCACATGTCATCTATATGCAACAATCTTTAAAAGATTTTGGTTTAAATTTTACTAAATCACTAATATACTGTGATAATACAAGTGCGATCAATCTACCTAAAAACCCAACTCATCATGCTAGAACTAAACATATTGATATAAGACATCATTTTCCAACAAATAATGTAACAAAGAAATAACGTCACTTGAATTTATAAACACTGAAAATCAAGTAGCAGATGCATTAATGAAACCATTGAATCAAACATCTTTACTAAGTTAAGAAGGGAGTTAGGAATTTATTCTATATCGGAAATATAAAAATAATAAAGCAAAAATTATAAAATATACAGAAAACCAAAATAATCAAGATAATACTATGTATGTCAACATACCCTAACCTTATATGTCGACATATAACCGTAATTTCTGATTTTAAATTTCCCTCTAAAATTCAAATTGGTAGCTATATAATGACCAAATTTCGAATTTCCTCTTCACTTTTTTGTAATCTCTTTGTTTTAAAATTTAGAAACATATAAGCTGTAACGACCCCACCATGAGACTAGCAAAGAACATTATAAGTAACGTCGTCTACTAATCCGAAGAATACGGTTTGTTAAGGATGGTTGAATGTGAATATATCTTTATACTAAAATTGACACATCATTTGTAGCTTTTTACTTAATATCTAAACTGAATTTGACGTGTACAATAATAATACAAAGCAATAGACACACCGATTTCTCAGAATCAGAACAATATATCATATAAATAAAAGTCACAGATTATAGCGGAATAAATCTCAACTTACACACACAAATTTTGAGTTTACAAAATAAAATACTAAACTCAATTAATATATGTTATGATTTTCTTATCTTAATTATACATTTGAAATTCCTAAGTAATATAACTAAATATCAAAGGTCCAACCTCTACTAACCCAACATTGTAACAACCCAAATTTAAAGAGGAATTAATAAATAATTATAAGTGAAAAGTTTTAGTGTTTATAATTAGAATTCATTTGAAATTAGTATTGAAATTAATTGGCAGTAGATTTATTGAAATGTTTCAATTAGAAAGGGAAAAAGGAATTAAATTGTAATGATTGAGTTTAATATAAGAACATGCATTTGTGTTAAAATGGAATGAACATTCTAAATAAAAATTAATGCATGTTTTGAGATAAATAAAATAAACTTCTCATTTTTGAATATATGTATGATTTTATAAACAGGGAGTTTGTTTTGTTACATAAGAGAAAAAAAGGTATAACAGTGTATCTAAAAAGGAGGCACCCACTTTTATAAATTTAGATGATGATGTTCAGATGAGATGGGTTATTGTAAATGTAAGAAAATGTAGCCATATATTTATAAAAAGAGGGCATTTAATAAAATAAATTTTATATTTTGAAAAGAAAAGGCAAGAGTGTATTATGGAAGGATTACATTTATTATAGAAAATATAAGATATGTTATTTCTTTGTTAGTAAGAAATAAGGGTCGGTTTAATTTTTAAACATAAAAATATTAATGCCAATCAATGAATGCAATTGATTGCTCATTTAAAGGTGAAGAATTAGGTTACTAATTAATACACAACATATATAGATGTTATTTATCTAATTACAATAGATGTGAATATGGAGAAAAAAATGTAGACATAATAATTCACATGTTATTTAATGAATTCAGATTTGAATATATAGAATATTGACATTACAATTCACGGGTTATTCATCCAATTAATTCAAACGTGAATATGTACAATACTAGCATAAGAATTTCTAGTCATTTATTAATTTATTTTAGGCATAAACAGGGAGAAATATTGATATGTTAATTTACTTATTTCAGATGTAAATGTGGAAAGATATTGATATGTTGTTTGTTTATTTATTTTATATGTAAACATGTAAATTAAATAGGATGTTGAAAACTAAAATGAAACATGCGAATAAAGAGTGACACATGGAAACTTAATATGAAATAAAATGTCACAAAATAGAAATTAATTGAGGAGAAGAAAACGTTATTTATAGTTTATATATTATTAAGGGTGTGATTAATTAAATTAAATATAAGATAAGGCACTAACAAGGCACATTGTAAGATTCGACACAACAATGAGTCGGCAGAAGTTTCTAGAGATTCTAATCTACGGTTGAAAGTACACCTAAAACACTATAAATAGGACCTAAACTGACCTAGATTTTCACTCTAAAATCAAAACTTAGCCTTCATTTCTCTCTCTCAAATATTTACCTACATTCTTCATTTATAAAATAAAATTATATTACCTATATATACATTCAAATAAAAGATGGAGATTGTACAAATTAGTGAAGATTTCTACAGAATTTTGGTTGCTGTAAAAAAAGGGATTCTAGCTTTTATCTCAGGTGTGTGATTGTAATTATTTTAGAGATTTCTTTAAGTGATTTAAAATAATAAGGTTTCCAATAGTTGTTGTTTTACTATGATTTTTGGAATAACATCTTTAGTAGTTTATTTACATTTTTTAGAATTATTTTCAGTCTATTTCTTTTAGCTATTGTTTTCAGTTACTTTTAGTTTATTTCAGTTAATTATAGCTTTTCCATTTATTTACAATTTATTTATAATATTTTAATTTATTTTCTGTTAATTATGTGTTATCTACATTTTCTCCTACGCTTATGTATTTCTCTTCTTTATTTTCAGTTTTCAGCTTATTTCATGTACTGGCACTTTATGTGGGATAGTTTGTATTCTGATATTTATGAGACTAAGGTTACGATTTCATGAGACATATATTGGTATTTTGAGACATTTGATGAATTTGATTTTATAATTCTATATTATGAAGTTTGACTTTTAGCAAATTATTATTTTAATTATTTCCGGTGTTTTTATCTATTTTGTCTTGTGAATCTTAGTCTCTTCTACTTTTACTTATACCTACAACGCATCACATTTTCAATGTGTACTTTTGGGTATACTAAAGGGTGTGGAGTGTTACATATGGTATCAGAACCTAAGGTTATAGGATTCCTAAAAATTTGTTTTGAAAATAAATTATTTTCCAAAATAACTTGTTTTAAAAAGTATTTTTAGAAAAGAAACTCTTAGAAATAGTTTTCAAGTATAAAAGAGTTTTTATAAAAATCCCCTCAAAGTCTAGTCCAACTTTTTTAGATTCTTTCAAGCCTAAGTTTCCTTTTCTTTGCATAGAATGGCTGACTGGTTCCGTAGAGCTACGGTACCAGAGGTGCAAGGGACAGTGCCCAATATAACACCGGTAGGTGGAAATATCTTTAATCCACCTACATCAGCCGATTTTTCTAAGCTATGCAAGCATTCGCTAGCATAGGGGGTGGAACGTTTTCTGGCATGGAGGATTTCGAGGAGACACAAGCTAGGTTAGAGGATATGGAGCAAAGGTTTAGGCGGTTAGGTTTGAAGGACCGACGGCGAATTCAACCTACATATTGGCAGCTGAAGTGAAAACTTAAGGAGGTTCCTACAGGTTCTAAGATGCAGTGGTGGATGGACAAGAAAGATAAGGACAAGAGGAAAGAGGAAGGCCCTCTGAAGTAAATCAAGAAGGGAGCGAAGTGCCATAGCTGTAGGATTATTGGTCATTACGCAAGAAACTGCAAGAAAGAAAAGATGAAGGGAAAGTGTTATACTTGCGGACAGCCCGATCACTTGAGTAGGAATTTCCCCCGGAAGATGGGACAGGGAACTAGTACACCTGCCGCGTAGATTCAAGCGTTAGACGTAGCACCTTCAGGCAGCATTCTGGATAGAGGTAGGAAAGTCATAGTTGAAGGTTTGATTTCTATTTCTGATTTTCCTTTTCGAACTTTATTCGATTCTTGAGCATCACACTCTTTTATCTCTAGTTCTCTTGTGGATTGTTTAAACTTAGACATTTCTTTAGTAGTAGACCTCCATTGTTGTTTCAAATCCTGTAGGAGGATCATCACACTTATCTATGATTTGTAGGGGTTTGAAAAAAATTTATACTAGGCGTAGAGTTTGATTGTGACGCCTATGTATTGAGATTTTAGGGGTATGTGATGGATTGGTTATCCACTTATAGTGCGATATTAGATTGCGAGAAGGGGGTCGTTAATAGGGGTCAGTCATGTTGAGCTTCCTTTATTCCCTTGATTCATCAATATGAGAGCTATATTCTTTTCCAGTCATTAAAGATTTTCTTTGTACACTTCGCATTCATTGGTTGAAGGCGAAATTCTTCAAGTGTCACTTTCAGAGCAAGGAAGTTCGCTTTTTGGGGTATAGAGAAGGTCAACTCATGCAAAGAGTTTGAGAAACAGTTTTGTACATTTAGGTTCAGATAAATGGATTTAATGGTAGTGCATTGGAATAAATACGAGACAAAAGTGGAATACGAGTAAAAGACTTTAGTAAGGAAATGAGATTTCCAAGATTTAGGAAGGGTACTCCTAAGGTAGTGTGAAGAAAATCCACCTTATGTTTAACTCAATAGAATATAGTTGTTAGAATTGAAAATTTTCATTGTTAATATTTTCTTTTAGGAAATAATTATTGAGTTTTTGAAAAATGGTATAAAATTTAAATTGGTTTTTTTATGTTATAAATTTTGTTAAAAGTAATATTCTTTTTGAAGAATTATAGCTTGCTAGTTTCTTTGTCGATAAACAAAAATTTTAAATATAAAAACATAGAGTTTATTAAGTACCGAAAATGTAGGTTACAAAATTTATTGTTGTAATAGATGTTTTCATGAAAAGTAAAGGGAGCATAGACTATAGCACTATTGTTATAATAAGTGACTTCCAAATGAAATGTGTTTACATAGTACATGAAGTTTATTAGTATTTATTTAATTGAACCCATACACTAGTATTTTTAGGTTGTAGTAACAGTGTTTTATGCAATATTTGTTTTGACCCACATAAAAATGTGTTTTGAAGAAAATTTTGAAGTATATAAATAAAGTGGTTTGTAAGTACACTAAATATTTAAATAAGTATAAGGAAATCTTTTCTAGTTATGGATATATTAAAAACAGTTTTGAAAATGATTTTTTCTGAAAAGAAAAGTGTAATGTAATTATTTAAATTTCATAGAAATTGTCAATGGTATGAGAATATAAATTAATAATAATTTAATCTATTGGAACGAAATGAATAATGATAAAATTTTCAATGGAACTAAATTATAAATAAATATGTCTTGTGTAAGTTATAAGGAATACATGAAAGAAATATACAAGGTATGGGAAACATCATATTTTGTATAGCCTATTTCGAAAAATATAAAACAAGTTCTTTGTAATTTCACATAAACATAGAATCCTCTTTTAAAGGATTCATAAAAGGTTTTACCACTAATAGTTTCTCATAAGAGAAAGTAGTTCCAATATATTAGGGTATAAAACTGTTAGGTGTAATAAGAAGATTTTTAAAAATATTTTAAAGGATAATGGTTTTTTGAAAAAGTAAATAAGTTTTTGGAAATGATAAAAATAAAAGTAAATTTTGAAAATCTAAATTTTTATAAAAAACTGTAAAAGTCATTAAAAGAAAATGAGGAATAAGTTTTAAACTTAGATTTTTCGAATTTTTTTCCTCTAGGTTTGGGGAATAATGTTAAGTAATCAAGTATTTTTGAATTTAATACGAAATTAAAGATAACACTTTTAAAGACAAAGATTTTGGCATTTGATGTTTTAAAAATTTAGAACCCTCGGTTTTTTTAAATAAAGGGATAAATATCAAACCAAGCTCTTAAATATGGAGTAGATAGGAATCATTTCCTAGGTGTAACAGAAAAAGCGTAAGGCTATAAAAGAGACAGCAGTAATTACTTTTGGAAGTAATAATAGAGGTTCCATAAAGTATATAGGACCCTAGTGATAACCTAGGAATGTTGATTCATGTGAGCAGACTAAAGAAGAATAGTAAGCCACACATGGTTGGGAATGAGTATCCTTGATTTTAGAGGAACTTAGGAAAAGCATCTTTCTCTAGAGGAATCCCCATGCGATAGTAGTTCTCAAGCCAACATTGGAATGCCACCTTCCGAAGCTCTTTCTGAAAGACCGTGCAAGTCATTTTCATGTTAGATAGAGTCCACAGAGGGATTGCCTTGGTTCCGACACGGTTAGAGAGACTTCGGAGAAGATTAATTTGATTAGGAGAAAATTCGTATTTCATATCCAAATTTCTTTGATAGTGATTTTTCGAATTTCCTATTTCCATCTTTAGTTTGGAATACGTTCTTTCCTTTATTATCCTTCGGGAGGGTAGAACATAGGATTTAACCTATGAATGGTAGGATATAATGTAAACATGTTATTAGAACATGTTATGGATGATGTATGCACGTGGTTGAAAGTGTTTGCTAGTGGATGTTAATGGATGCATATACTTACACTAGGCACTATTATCTCTTAGGGATCGGTCTAATTAGGACACCAGAGCATATGCATATGGATGTGCGCACATTTGCATTTTATTTTATTCCATGTTTGCTATAAATGGATGATTATCATATGATTGTTGCATTTGGGTGATGATTGTAGCAAGCATATAGAACTATCAGTTATCATTAGGGAATTTTTGCATTCATTTGGATACATGGCACAGACATGATTGCGTAAAAGGAGGTCAACTGAATTAGTGGACCGTCTAATCCTTTGCATCAATAAGGAACATTGACACTACACTAATTGCATAAGTATCATAAATCACATTAGAAAAAATTAAGTACAATTGATGTAATGGGTGATGGTCGAGTAGTTGGTTGTAGAACTTGGATGAAAACTTCTATTTCATTCTTTTATCCTTAGCGATTTCATGGGCGAAATCCCTTAAAGAGGGAAGAATGCAACAACCCAGAATTTAAGGAGGAATTAATAAATAATTATAAGTGAAAAGCAGTAGTGTTTATAATTAGAATTCGTTTGAAATTAGTATTGAAATTGATTGGTAGTAGATATATTGAAATGTTTCAATTAGAAAGGGAGAAAGGAACTAAATTGTAATGATTGAGTTTAATACAAGAACTTGCATTTGTGTCAAAATGGAATGAAAATTTTAAATAAAAATAAATGCATGTTTTGAGATAAATAAAATAAACTTTTCATTTTCGAATATATATATATATATATGATTTTATAAACATGGAATTTGTTTTGTTACAAAAGAGAAAAAAAATGGTATAACAGTTTATTTAAAAAGAAGGCATCCACTTTCATAAATTTCGATGATGATGTTCAAATGAGATGGGTAATCGTAAATGAGAGAAAATATAACAATATATTTATAAAAAGAAGGCATTTAATAAAATAAACGTTATATTTTGAAAAGAAAAGGCAAGAGTGTATTATGGAAGGATTACATTATTTACAAAAAATATACGGTATGTTATTTCATTGTTAGTGAAGAATAAGGGTCAGTTTGATTTTTAAACACAAAAACATTAATACCAATGTAGACATTTGTGGACATATGTTATTTATCAAATTACAACAAATGTGAATATGGAAAAAATGTAGACATAACAATTCACATGCTATTTAATGAATTCATATTTGAATATATAGAATATTGACATAACAATTCACATGCTATTTAATGAATTCATATTTGAATATGTAGAATATTGACATAACAATTCACATGTTATTCATCCAATTAATTCAAACGTGAATATGTACAATACGGGCATAATAATTTCTAGTTATTTATTAATTTATTTTAGACATAAACATGGAGAAATATTGACATGTTAATTTATATTTTTCATACGTAAATGTGGAAAGATATTGATATGTTGTTTATTTATTTATTTATTTCAAATGTAAACATGTAAATTAAACAGGATGTTTAAAATGTCACAAATTAGAAATTAATTGAGGAGAAGAAAACCTTATTTATAGTTTGTATACTATTAAGGGTGTAATTAATTAAACTAAATATAAGATAAGAGGCCGACAAGGCGCATTGTAAGATCTGACGCAACAATGAGTAAGTAGAAATTTCTAGAGATTCTAATATACGGTTGAAAGCACACATAAAACACTATAAATAGGACCTAAACTTGTTGGATAATAGTTTTTGATTGCTGACAAGACACAACAATTCACAAATCTATGACTACGATAACATCCGGACTCAACGTCTCAAAGTATTGTTCATATAGTTATATATTTTAACAAGAGTCGCCAAATATGTATATAGAATCCAGATTAGTGCTTTATTAAAATCTTTCCTCAAGAATCATCATTCACATTCAAATAAACTTGCAAATTTTTAATCAAAATCAAGTCTTTAAAAAATGCATGGAGCAGGGCTCGAACCCGGGTGGAAAGCAAGTACTCTAACCAAATAAGCTACTATAGTTTTTTCTTAACAACAGAATTCAGTCGACTGAATACAGTCAGTCAGTCGACTGAATTTGTGCATTTTAACATATATGTGCATGTTCTTAAATTCAGTCGACTGAATGACCTGAGTTAGTCGACTGAATTCTGCAACAGTCATTTTTTGTGAAAAGACACTTCCTTTTCGAATAGCCTTCTTCTCGCGAAGGGTTGCGACCATTGCTATTCGTAGAGATCTCTTCACCAGCAGTTGCAACTCTTTAACTACCATATATATGCATGAATTTCAAGATCAAATCACTTCACTTACTTTCTTATATTTGAATCATATTTTCTGAATTAACTACTCTCTTGAATTCATACATTCATTGCTTACAATCACAATTCAATATTTCTGAAAGCAATTTGAAACTTCCTAATCTTCATATACTCATAACTACACACATCACACTTGAGAAAAAGATTATAGGAAGGGTGTACAAATCCATGTTATTAGAACACACAAGGTCAAGACAATCTATTTTGTATTTGTTGAAGTCCTGTTCTGTCGCTTAGGCCTGTGAAGTCCTCTTCGGTTGCTGAAGCGAAATCCTATTCTGCTGCTCAGGTCCCTGTTCAGCTGCTCAGGGGTTGTATAGACCTGTTCCTCCAGGTTAAGTGAGGGTTGTTGTTTTAGTGAAATTCCACAATGAGTCTGGGACTAGATGTAAATGGAGCTCCGAACCAGTATAAAAATATCTGGTGTCATTTTTATTATACTGCTTTTATATTCCACACTATTTACTGTATAGCTATCATCACTATACTCTATATTATCGTATATCCATATTACATGATCCATATTACACTTTCATTTTGTATTAGAGCCAGGATTTCTATCGATCGCCACAACATCATAGAATAATGGCCAGAAAAAGATCTGGCTGAAATACAACAAGTAAAAAGCCTGAAATTATAAGAGCGACAACCAATGAGGACTGTAAAAAGGTACTTTCTGATTTACAAATTTCAGTAAATGTGAATAATGAATTAGTTGGTATAAGCGAGAAGATCTCAAAGATTAATTTTCTTATTTTAGAAAAGATGAAATCAATCAAACTTGAAAATGAGAAATTGAAAAATGAGAAATTAGATTTAGAAAATCAATAAGGTGTTTTGAAAAATAATTTTAAGGCTCTTAAAGATTTTCAAGGCAAACAAAATACTATGTTTGAAAAATAAAAAGAATATTTTTCAAAAGAAATTATGGATTTGAAAAGATAAAATGATTTATTACAATCATCTTTAGATAATTTAGAATCTCGAATTTTTTTCTCGAAAATGGAAACCGTACGTTAAAAAATGAGAATTCTAAATTAAATGAGAAAATTGAAATTTTGAATAATAGTAATAATTATTTTGAAAATAATAATTGTGACTTTAAGGATAAATTTGATAAACTTAATACCGAAGTCACAAAATTTAATAAAGGTCAAAATGGTTTAAACATGATTTTATCTAGTTCTAGACCTTTAAATGGTAAAAGTGGTTTAGGATATAATAAAACAGATCGTAGAAATAGCACTAGACACGCTTTCGTGTATAGTAAATATGTTAGTGCTAGTACTAGATTACAAGAAAAGTCCAAATCCAATTTTTATACAAATTCAAATACTGCTATGACCAGTAATGTTTATAATTTCTTTAGAATACAAAATCATTGACGGGAAATATGAATAAAAATTATCTAAATATTTGGTTTCCTGTTAATTGGAAAAATAGATAAAATTACATTGATGATTATTTTGATATGGTCGTTAATAATAAAATTATATCTATAGCACAATTACAGGAATATATTCAGTGAGAGAGATAAGATCAACAAAGCTTGCCAAAGATACGTTCGTAGTAAATAAAGTTGTCATCATCAAAAAGGGGAGAATGTTGGATCATAGATATTGATTGTTGACAAGACACAACAATTCATGAATCTAAGACAACGATAACATCCGGACTCAACGACTCAAAGTATGGTTCATATAGTTATATATTTTAACAAGAGTAATCAAATATGTATATAGAATCTAGTTTAGTTCTTTGTTAAAATCTTTCCTCAAGAATCATCATTCACATTCAAATAAACTTGCATATTTTTAAACAAAATCGTCTTTAAAAAATGCATGGAGCAAGGCTCGAACCCGGATCGCTAGTTTGGAAGGCAAGTACTCTAACCAAATGAGCTACTGTATTTTTGGCTTAACAACAGAATTCAATTGACTGAATACAGTCAGTCAGTCTACTGAATCTGTGCATTTTAACATATATGTGCATGTCCTTAAATTCAGTTGACTGAATGACCTGAGTCAGTCGACTGAATTCTGCAACAGTCATTTTTTATGAAAAGACACTTCCTTTTTGAATAGCCTTCTTCCTCGCGAAGGGTTGCAACCATTGCTATTTGTAGAGATCTCTTTACCAGCAGTTGCAACTCCTTAACTACTATATATATGCATGAATTTCAAGATCAAATCACTTCACTTACTTGCTTATACTTGAATCATATTTTTTGAATTAACTACTCTCTTGAATTCATACATTCTTGCTTACAATCACAATTCTATATTTCTAAAAGCAATTTGAAACTTCCTAATCTTCATATGCACACAACTACACACATCATACTTAAGGAAAATGTTATAGGAAAGGTGTACTACAAGGGACAAATCCGTGTTATTAGAACACACAAGGTCAAGACAATTTATTTTGTATTTGTTGAAGTCCTGTTCTGCTGCTCAGGTATGTGAAGTCCTCTTCGGCTGCTGAGGCGATATCCTATTCTGCTGCTCAGGTCCCTGTTCGGCTGCTCAGGGGTTGTATAGACCTGTTCCTCCGGGTTAAGTGAGGGTTGTTGTTTTAGTGGAATTCCAGAAGGAGTCCGGGACTGGATATAGGACGGAGCTCCAAACCAGTATAAAAATCTCCGATGTCATTTTATTATACTTCTTTTATATTCCACACTATTTATTGTAGAGCTATAATCACTATACTCTGTATTATCGTATATCCATATTACACGATCCATAGCACACTTTCAAAACTAACCTTGGTTTTCACTCTAAAATCAAAACCCTGCCTCCATTTCTCTCTCTCAAATATTTACCTACATTCTTCATTTATAAAATAAAATTATGTTATATATATACATTCAAATAAAAGATGGAGATTGTACAAATTAGAGGAGATTTCTAGACAATTTTGGTTGTTGTAAAAAAAGGGATTCTAGCTTTTGTCTCAGGTAAGCGATTGTAATTATTTTAATGATTTATTTAATTGATTTAAAATAATAGTGTTTCCTATAATTGTACTTTTACTATAATTTTTGGAATAATCTTTTTAGTAGTTTATTTACAGTTTTTAGAATTATTTTCAGTCTATTTCTTTTAGCTATTCTTTTCAGTTAATTTTAGTTTACTTCTGTTAATTATAGCTTTTTCTTTTATTTATAGTTTATTTACAATATTTTAATTTATCTACTATTATTTATGCATTATTTACATCTTTTTTTATGCTTTGGATTTTCTTCTACTTTCAATTTTCTTTTACTTCTTCTTCTTCTTCGCATATAGATCAGAATAGATTAAACGCGAATATGGATTGAAATTATAAGAATATTGAAATAATAGAAGATAAGATGTAAATTGTGAAGACTATTATAAAAATGGAATTGAAACTGAAACTGAGCCTAATTATGATATTGTTGTTAGATATGGACTAATTAAAGATAATTGGCCTAGTTATAACTTAGAATTATAATTAAGACGAATACAAGATGACAGGAGCTTATTTTTTACACTTAGACCTTGGGTTAAGTAATAAGCATGATTATAATGTAGGTTATAATAAGAAATAGAACAGAGTGAGGCTTATTTTAAAACTTAGGAAAAATTAATAAGCACAGACAGTAAGAACAAAGTAAAGGCTTATTTAAATAATTTATCTAAGCTGATAAGCAAAGAAGTAAAGTAGGACCTGTACCAAATAACATTCCTTTATTTCTATGGACATGGTGTTTCACATAACCCAGAAGTGAAACGAGGTGTCTCACATAACCCTGAAGTGAGACGAGGTGTCTCACATAACCTTGAAGTGAGATACGGGGGCACGCTTATGGTAATAACGGTAGAAATGGTCAATAAGTAGAAATCCAAATCATGGGGATTTGGGCAAGGGGCACAACTAGATATTGTTTGGATGACGGGCCAATACCAACAGCATTTCCCCTATTATTTCTATGGACACGGTGTTTCACATAACCTTGAAGTGGCACGAGGTGTCTCACATAACCCTGAAGTGAGATTAGGTGTCTCACATAATCCTCAAGTGAGACAAAGGGCACACTTATGCTGGAGCTTGAGGTAATAAGAAGATCCAATAGGTGGAACAACAAGTAATGTGAGCTAAGTAGTGTTCATGCGTGCGTCTTCCAGTGATGATGTGACGACCCAGAATTTTGAGCAATATCAATTTAATAATCTTTGATAATAATTAAATTGATTTGATCATTTTTTATTATAATTAATAAGTTAAAATTTATTTTAAAGATTAATGATAATAATTTGTTAATATCTATCAACACTTCTCTTTGCAATATAAATAGGCTAGATTAATTCTTTTGAAGTTTATAATAATTTGATTTGAAAATATTTATTTTGAGTTTTTAATGTAATAAAACTTTATATTCAAATTGTAAAATATATGAATGTATATATTGTGATTTGGGATTTGTTTTAAAATTTAATACAGTAATTTTCCAATTTAATGTTAAAATGTTTTCTATTTGAAATGTATATATATATATATATTTGTATATATATTTGAAATAGGAAAAAAAATATTAATTTGAATTTAACAAGAGTTTTCAAACTTTAATATATAATTTGTAAATTGAAAGGTTAATTTGATTTAAGGCTTTTGAAAATAATATTTGAGATTTAAATTTCTATAACAAAGTTAATTTCTTATTTTATAAATATAATTTTTAGTTTCTGTTTTAAATTAGATAAAATTTGTTTTACAAATACTTATATAAAGAATTAAACTAAGTTTCTCAATTTATAAACAAATGATAGAATTAAATTAATTAAAACATAAGTTATTTAAAAATGTCTATATGAATTTACTTTTGAAATATTTGTTTAAGTCTAAAGTTTATTTTTATATGATAAAAACATTTTTTATAATATTTCATAAATACATTGTATATAACTTAAATAGGTTATTAAAAAGAAGATAACATTTAAAACATTAATAAAACATTAGAAATAACTTTTGTGAATATTAATTAAATATTAAGAACATTTGTAAAATATTAATTAACAATAAATAACACTTGTAAAACAATTAATATACATGTTAAGACACTTGTGAAGCATGGTGCATATGTGTAAGATCTTGAGAGCATTAAGTGACAAATGTCTCTTCCTTGTAAAATTAAATTTAAAATGTAAATTGTAAAATTGAAAGAAGAAATTAATCTTCAGTAAAAATTTCTTTCTTCTTTCAACAATAATGCAAAACAAAGATAAACTCAGACAAAAAAAATAAAAATACAAATACAAATACAAATCAAAGATGAATACAAATCTGCAAATCTGGAAATCCAGAAAAGCAAGGGAAAATCTAGATACTGAATCAAGAGCAAGATCTTCAGGTTCTTGTTCAAATCATGCTAGTTACATTCAACATGCAAGAGCTGGAAATTTAAACAACTGGAATCAAGCAATAAAATCAACAATGCAGATTCAACAGCATTAGGATTGTATTCAACATGCAGTAAAATCAAACCTGGAAAAAATTC
Organism: Allium cepa; assembly: GCA_030765085.1. Taxonomy (NCBI): domain Eukaryota; kingdom Viridiplantae; phylum Streptophyta; class Magnoliopsida; order Asparagales; family Amaryllidaceae; genus Allium; species Allium cepa. Next base: position 664,470,272 of record CM060928.1, on the reverse strand, counting down.
TCTGTTTTCTGCAAATTACAGGTGAGTAAACTAAGATTTTAAAAACAGATTTAAAATTTTTCTCAACTTGATCTTATGATTGAATAACTTGATGTTATCTGAAATTGCTAGAAGTATACTGATGCATATCTGATTGTTGAATCTAGAATTACCTGTGATGTTAGAATTTAGGCTCTGTATATATAATAACAGTTTCCATTTTTTTTAATAAAATTCAATAACTAGTTTTTGAATTCGAAATTGACTTTGAATTGTAAATGATAGTTGCTTGTAATCAAGTAATCTATCAGTTAAAAATAGTTATAGGATTTTGAAGTGAATAGATGGATCTAAATTTTTAAATATACAGTAAAATTTAAACTTGGTCAAAAATTTATTAAAACAAATTTAAGTTTTGATTATATAATTTGATTCGTGATGTTAAATGATGAATTTTAATGGTTGAATCAAAATTTTTAGATTAGTTTTTAGTATGAATTTGGGGTTTTATTGTTTTGGGAAAATTGGTCGATTTTCGGCAAACCACGGCGAGTTGGTCGACGACGTTCATCATGGAGATGAGTGAAGGGTAGTAGATCATTAGAAAAATACTCGTGTATTTTATTGATGATCGAGATGGCTAGAATCCGATAGAATAGGGTTTTATATGCTGTGTGTGCCGATGTTGTTCCTTTGGGTGTTGCGACATCATAATGCAATTGGAGGCGATCACGAGCATCGCCGTGGGTTTAGTGAATCATGGTGAAGCTTTGGTGGTACCTGTGAATCTTCTCGAGGTATGAGTTGCCGTGGAGGTTGATTTTTTCTGGTGAGGAGGTGTTCGAACAGTTTGGGGAGGTGGTTGAATTTCGATTGTCGATCGAATTCGAGTTTCTGGGTGATGCGATTGGTAGTAGGGGTTAATTGCGACATGTGGGTGGCCGGCGTGGAGTTCGCCAACGTCCGGTGGCGACGTGCACGTATACGTGCACGATTTCAGGTTTCTGTTGGGTCTGGGGAGAAGAAGGGGGAAGACTCGAAGCATGCATCGGGAGTTTGTGGATATGGCTCGAAGCAGGAGAAGTAGATGAGAACTCGGGCAGTTTAGTGGGATTGTGGGGTTGGCTCGGGGTGTTTCATGTTTTACTCGGGAAGGTCATGGGGTGTTTTGCTGGTTTACTCGGGGTAGGCACGAGATTAGCAGGGTTACTCGAATTTTTATATCCAGGCTAGAACAGGATGTTTATGATGATAATGCAAAGAATAATTGATTTTAGAAATTAAGGTTTTTAAAACAAAGGATGAACAAGTTTTAAAAATTAAATTTGTTTCAAAGTTATGTTTTAAAACAAGTTTATATATTTTAAAATATGGAAGTTTTAAAATAAAATAAGTGGATTTAAAATAAAGTTTATATTGAACTTTATTAAATAAATTTGGAAGGGTTTTTAAAGACTTAAAGGTTCAATTTAAAATATGTTTAAATTTAATTAATTTCTAAATATTATTTTATTTAAATAAAGTTTGATGATTTAGAATTTGATAATCAATTGTAATAAAAATTATCTTTAGTTATTTTGAATTTGATTTAATTTGTAAAGATAATTGAGATAATTAAATCATTTTTAATTATCAAGTTTATTGGTTAATATAATGATTTAAATAAGACAATGTTTTCTTAATTAAGAATTTTATAATATTAGAAGTTAAGAACCATTTAATTAATTTTAAATGATTAAGTTAAATAGCTAATCTAGAAATTAACTTGTGATTAATTAAGATAATCACTTAAGGGTTAATCTTATATAATTACTTAGGGAAGTAACTTAAGTAATTAAGTGATTAATTTAGAAGGTAATTAAGTAAAGGATAATTACTTTATGGAAAGTAATTAAGTAATGTGATTAAAGTTAAGCACTTGAGCTATTAATTAAAGAATTAATTAATAATTAGTTAAAGGTTTAAATTTTTGATTAATGATTAATTAATAAAAGTATTAAGAGTAATTAATTAAGTGATTAATTACATGTTAAGGTAATTAATTAAGAAAGGATCTTAATTAATGAAGTAATCATTAATTAATATAAATAATTAATTAATTGTTAATTAATAATTTAAGAATAATTAATTTATAATTACTAAATGTAATTAAAGTAATTAATCAAAGACGATTAATTAAAAAGTAATTAATTAAGTATGATTAATTAAGAGTAATTAATCAAGTGTGATTAATTAAAAATAATTAATCAAGTAAATTAATTAAAGGTAATTAAGAAAGAATTACTAGAATAATTGGAGGATAATTAATCAGGATTGATTAATTTTAAAAGGTAATTAAGAGGTAGTTACTTAGTATAATTTGTAAGTAATTAATCAGGATGATTAATTAATATGGTAATTAAGTAATAATTACTTAAAGTAATTAAGTGATAATTAATCAGGGAGGGTTAATTGAAATGGATAATTAAGTAATGTTAGTTAATTAATTAATTTGTAATTAGTTAATGAATAAGGAGTTGGATTGAAGATAATCCAAGTATTTAATTTAAGGATTAATTAAATTAATCAAGTTGAATCAAACTTGTTTATGGATGATAATTGATTGGATGATATATATCATTGAATGAGTTAATGATTGGATGTTATTGGATGACATTGATTGATGGATGATGATGTGTATATGCTATATCTGATTGTGATATATATGCTGCTTTGTGATAATAGATGCTTATCTATTTGTGTTGAGAATACATCCATTTGTGTTAAGTGATATTTTCTAAATATCTATTGTTTAAATCCCTTAAGTATAACTTGGACATTAAAATGGCGTTTGGATTCGATGAGACCGGGATCGGGTTTCCATATTTGGATATCCGAAAACCACATCGATTCCAATTAAACGATAGGTCGTTAATCCAAGTGGAGCAAGAGAAGACTCGAGGTGTAAGGGCTATACGTCAGTATAACTCTGTGGGTGATTCCGTAATGAGTTTGACGGAATAGTTCTTATAGATTCGAGATGGTGAATCAGAGTGCAAGGGCTATGGTCGTTGACTCTGAGGCTGATTCCAAAACGAGTGCAACGAGATAGTGCCTTCGGTTTCGTTCGAACCCGGAACGAACTTGTATGGATTGAATGCTTTCAGCACATCGACAGGCGGACGATGAGCATTCTAAGATAATTGGTTCTATAAAGGTAATCGCAGCCTCAAGCCTCATCAACCGGGAATGGCTAAAACAGGGGAGGTGCAGCAAGGCTTCGTGGGTCGCTCCCACTGGAGAGCGAGATACATCCCTGTCTAGAAGTCCCTTTATATTTCGGCTGTGTGGGCTGTTGGAACTGCAGCCAACTGCGGGTGGTCTTGTTCGGGACTGTTCAGTAAGGAATGGTCCCGGCCTTGTGTTGCAGATCTAGGCCACGTACTGTGACGGGCGGTACCCCAGTAGCCCTGCCATTGATGGAAACCCATTTTCCCTACGAGACCCTACGGTTTTGTTTGTATTACCCACTTTTGTGGCTAGTAGCTGGAATTTAATCATGTAACAATTTCGGCTATTTCCTTATTTACTTGAAAACCCTAGACACTATTATAATATCACTGGATTTCCTATCAAATGTTTTGGTTAGCGTAAGGTAAAAACTTTTCCATGTTTATGTGTGGGAAGTCTTACGTGATACCTTTTGTTTTCAAAGGTTTTTCTAAAGTTAAGCAATCTTAAACCGTTTACTCACACCAGACCCCTGTCTGACCCGAGTGTTTATTTTCTGTTTTATTAAACTCTTGGGTACTCATATTCTGTATGAGTAGCCAAGTGATTCAGGTTATCTCTTGACAAATTCTGAAGGAGCTATGGAGCAGGAGGCTTCAGCGTGTAGATATATAGTAGAGTTTCCACTGTGTTGTTATTCTGTATGATGTCTTGTATTGTATTAGACAGAAATGTTATAACTGTCTAAATTGAGATGTTTAGTTGTGTACGATGTATATGAAACTATGTATATGTTCTATATTATATTTAAATCGTTCCGCTGTGAGATTCTAATGTGTTGTTTTCTCTTTCTTCTCTTTCTTTTCTTTTTCTATCCCTTGCTTTCTTAATTAGTGATGCGATTTTCCGGGAGTGGAAAGTCGGGTTGCTACAGTTGGTATCAGAGCGTTAGGTTGATTGATACCTAGGCTCTGGAGAGGTGTCTATCTTGAGAGAGCGTACTTGTAATTTATATATATATATATATATATATATATATATATATATATACTTATATATAACTACCTAATCTGTTGGGTTATCTGCACGGATTTTCCAACATAGGTTATAAAGGTAGATAAGGTAGGAGCGTGTGGAACATGACTACCACTAATGGAAGAGGATTATATGTTGTGGTTGGAGGTGTTTATCGAGACTGTAGGCCTAATACCATCTCGAATAAGTTTTGTAGATTGGTGAAAGGATTCTTTTTAGTCCAGAGGAAGTATTTTCAAGAATTGGAGTATATTCTTGAAGGGTGAGGTTGTTTTGTTCTCGAGTAAGCTGGGATTTACTAGAGTTGAGCTGTCAGCTGAGCAGAAGCAAGTGGTGGTATCTTGATAGCTTCTAAAAGGATAGCTGTGTGATGAGATGCAGTATCCATAGAAGGTTCTGAAGATGTTTCTTTTGGAACCAGATTTAGATGGTGTTGGAAGAGCATTGATGTCTATTGCAGTGATGTTTCAGATGATTAGGGATTTTCTGGATCTCAAGTAAGGGTGTCTTATCTTTATTGAAGATTGAGACTAAGGCCGATGAGTTACCTCATTTCGGACATGGTCTCAACTGTTTTTCTTAGGGAGATAAGTGGTTGATGCTTGATTTTGAGCCGAGTTTCTTTGAGGAGATGTCTACTCGTCTCGAGGATGTTTTAGAGGAATTGGGTGTTAGTTTGAGTTTCAGAAGCTTTGGTTAAGAAGGATCTTTTGGCTTAGTAATATCATTGAAGTGAAGTTTGGAAGCAGCAGCATGACCTATATCTTCGATGATTCAGCAATCTTTGGAATTCTACTATCAGCAGACCAGGCAGATGGTGAAGGCTTATCCTTTTCTTTTGGAAGGCTCAGCTGAGCAAGATATCTGTTGGAAGAGATCTATCAGTTTTTCTGGTAGGTAAACCATGCTGGAAAGATTTATCTTGAACAGGGAAAGCTGTTCTAGTTAAGGAGATAGTTTCTTTGGAATCTGAATTGAGAGGGATCGCAAAAGTGACTTGCGATTAGTTTGGAAATCTTTGAGTATTCTTGGTTTGAGATTGAGGCATCTCTCATGGAGGGAAAAGCTATGAAAGTAGTCCGAGATTTTCTAGATGTTTTTGAGAAAATTAGAAGTCGACCTGAATTGGAGATTTAGATTTTTGATCGACTTGGATTTCCAAGAGCAATTTTGATAGTTCAACCTTGTAGTGGGATGACTCTTGGAACGAGAAGAATTTGGTGAGGCAGCTCAAGATTCTTTGGAGAAGAATTGATCATCTTATTCTGAGTTAAGACTCTGTTGAGATGTTTTGACCAAGTTGAATGGTCACTAAGATTTTTATGAGTCGGATAAACTGTGTATGGAGAAAGATTTTGCTTGTGTTCTTCGATAGCATTCTTATCTGCTCTAGATCAGAGTTGTGCAGCGGAAGCGAATTGGCAATTATTCTAGTATGGAGCAACCGGAAGTTGTAGTTTACCTGGATTAGAGGATTTCTACAGGAAATTCAAGTATGAAGGAAATTTCTGTATTGGGAAGGTAAGGTTGTCAAGTGCAACTATTTGGCTATTCCAGATAGGAGAGATAGGTTTGAAGTCCATTGATGCTTGTAATGTAGAGTCGTATTTTGGATTTCAACAAAATATTTTTTTTGAGAAAGCCATTTTGTTGAGTAAGATCTGGAGATTTGGTTTGAGTTGGTGCTGTTGTTTCTTGAAGCAATCAGCAAGGGTTAGGCTGATCAAGAATATTGGAGGTGACTCAGAGCATCTGAAGAGTTGTGCGGTTAAGAATTGAGGAGAATTGGAATGTGCAGTTAGAAATTGGATATTGATTTGGTTTTATCCAATCAAAGGAGATATAAGAATGGGTAAAACTGGAAAGTTAGCTTCGAAGGCATTTTGAGTTTTCCTGTGTTCTTTAGAGATTAAATTTTTATCTACAGGATTGAATTGCCAGTTTGGATAGCTGGAATTCATTGTATTTCACATATCTCTGAGGAATATGTGTATGGTTCTTCGAGTGATAGAATCAGTAGTTAAGAAGGATTTGGTAGTTGAGCTGGTTTTGAGTTTAGTCTGATGTCTTGTTCAGATTTGTAGGATCAGATGAAGGAGTTCTTGGTTTTAGTAGTGTAGTTACTTAAGATTCTGTAGAGCGAGTATTCCAGTATAGGTATATGGAAACTCTAGATAATATTAGTAAGTTCTATTCAGAATTTTTTCTGGAATAGATAAATTGTTTGTTTGTTTGAATTGGTTGCTATGATTGATTGTTTGATTGCTGATAGGAATTTAAATTCTTTAGCTGGGTTATTAAATTATCTTTGCTTTTAAATTTCGGGGACGAAATTCTTTTAAGGGGGAAGGAATGTGACGACCCGGAATTTTGAGCAATATCAATTTAATAATCTTTGATAATAATTAAATTGATTTGATCATTTTATATTATAATTAATAAGTTAAAATTTATTTTAAAGATTAATGATAATAATTTGTTAATATCTATCAACACTTCTCTTTGCAATATAAATAGGATAGATTAATTCTTTTGAAGTTTATAATAATTTGATTTGAAAATATTTATTTTGGTGAATAAGAAGTTTTTAATGTAATAAAACTTTATATTCAAATTGTAATATATATGAATGTATATATTGTGATTTGGGATTTGTTTTAAAATTTAATACAGTAATTTTCTAATTTAATGTTAAAATGTTTTCTATTTGAAATGTATATATATATATTTGTATATATATTTGAAATAGGAAAAAAAATATTGATTTGAATTTAACAAGAGTTTTCAAACTTTAATATATAATTTGTAAATTGAAAGGTTAATTTGATTTAAGCCTTTTGAAAATAATATTTGAGATTTAAATTTCTATAACAAAGTTAATTTCTTATTTTATAAATATAAATTTTAGTTTCTGTTTTAAATTAGATAAAATTTGTTTTACAAATACTTATATAAAGAATTAAACTAAGTTTCTCAATTTATAAACAAGTGATAGAATTAAATTAATTAAAACATAAGTTATTTAAAAATGTCTATATGAATTTACTTTTGAAATATTTGTTTAAGTCTAAAGTTTATTTTTATATGATAAAAACATTTTTTATAATATTTCGTAAATACATTGTATATAACTTAAATAGGTTATTAAAAAGAAGATAACATTTAAAACATTAATAAAACATTAGAAATAACTTTTGTGAATATTAATTAAATATTAAGAACATTTGTAAAATATTAATTAACAATAAATAACACTTGTAAAACAATTAATATACATGTTAAGACACTTGTGAAGCATGGTGCATATGTGTAAGATCTTGAGAGCATTAAGTGACAAATGTCTCTTCCTTGTAAAATTAAATTTAAAATGTAAATTGTAAAATTGAAAGAAGAAATTAATCTTCAATAAAAATTTCTTTCTTCTTTCAACAATAATGCAAAACAAAGATAAACTCAGACAAAAAAAAATAAAAATACAAATACAAATACAAATCAAAGATGAATACAAATCTGCAAATCTGGAAATCCAGAAAAGCAAGGGAAAATCTAGATACTGAATCAAGAGCAAGATCTTCAGGTTCTTGTTCAAATCATGCTAGTTACATTCAACATGCAAGAGCTGGAAATTTAAACAACTGGAATCAAGCAATAAAATCAACAATGCAGATTCAACAGCATTAGGATTGTATTCAACATGCAGTAAAATCAAACCTGGAAAAAATTCTCTGTTTTCTGCAAATTACAGGTGAGTAAACTAAGATTTTAAAAACAGATTTAAAATTTTTCTCAACTTGATCTTATGATTGAATAACTTGATGTTATCTGAAATTGCTAGAAGTATACTGATGCATATCTGATTGTTGAATCTAGAATTACCTGTGATGTTAGAATTTAGGCTATGTATATATAATAACAGTTTCCATTTTTTTAAATAAAATTCAATAACTAGTTTTTGAATTCGAAATTGACTTTGAATTGTAAATGATAGTTGCTTGTAGTCAAGTAATCTATCAGTTAAAAATAGTTATAGGATTTTGAAGTGAATAGATGGTTCTAAATTTTTAAATATACAGTAAAATTTAAACTTGGTCAAAAATTTATTAAAACAAATTTAAGTTTTGATTATATAATTTGATTCGTGATGCTAAATGATGAATTTTAATGGTTGAATCAAAATTTTTAGATTAGTTTTTAGTGTGAATTTGGGGTTTTATTGTTTTGGGAAAATTGGTCGATTTTCGGCAAACCACGGCGAGTTGGTCGACGCGTTCATCATGGAGATGAGTGAAGGGTAGTAGATCATCAGAAAAATACTCGTGTATTTTATTGATGATCGAGATGGCTAGAATCCGATAGAATAGGTTTTTATATGTTGCGTGTGCCGATGTTGTTCCTTTGGGTGTTGGGGCATCATAATGCAACTGGAGGCGATCACGAGCATCGCCGTGGGTTTAGTGAATCATGATGAAGCTTTGGTGGTACCTGTGAATCTTCTCGAGGTATGAGTTGCCGTGGAGGTTGATTTTTTCTGGTGAGGAGGTGTTCGAACAGTTTGGGGAGGTGGATGAATTTCGATTGTCGATCGAATTCGAGTTTCTGGGTGATGCGATTGGTAGTAGGGGTTAATTGCGACATGTGGGTGGCCGGCGTGGAGTTCGCCAACGTCCGGTGGCGACGTGCACGTATACGTGCATGATTTCAGGTTTCTGTTGGGTCTGGGGAGAAGAAGGGGGAAGACTCGAAGCATGCATTGGGAGTTTGTGGATATGGCTCGAAGCAGGAGAAGTAGATGAGAACTCGGGCAGTTTAATGGGATTGTGGGGTTGGCTCGGGGTGTTTCATGTTTTACTCGGGAAGGTCACGGGGTGTTTTGCTGGTTTACTCGGGGTAGGCACGAGTTTAGCAGGGTTACTCGAATTTTTATATCCAGGCTAGAACAGGATGTTTATGATGATAATGCAAAGAATAATTGATTTTAGAAATTAAGGTTTTTAAAACAAAGGATGAACAAGTTTTAAAAATTAAATTTGTTTCAAAGTTATGTTTTAAAACAAGTTTATATATTTTAAAATATGGAAGTTTTAAAATAAAATAAGTGGATTTAAAATAAAGTTTATATTGAACTTTATTAAATAAATTTGGAAGGGTTTTTAAAGACTTAAAGGTTCAATTTAAAATATGTTTAAATTTAATTATTTTCTAAATATTATTTTATTTAAATAAAATTTGATGATTTAGAATTTGATAATCAATTGTAATAAAAATTATCTTTAGTTATTTTGAATTTGATTTAATTTGTAAAGATAATTGAGATAATTAAATCATTTTTAATTATCAAGTTTTATTGCTTAATATAATGATTTAAATAAGACAATGTTTTCTTAATTAAGAATTTTATAATATTAGAAGTTAAGAACCATTTAATTAATTTTAAATGATTAAGTTAAATAGCTAATCTAGAAATTAACTTGTGATTAATTAAGATAATCACTTAAGGGTTAATCTTATATAATTACTTAGGGAAGTAACTTAAGTAATTAAGTGATTAATTTAGAAGGTAATTAAGTATAGGATAATTACTTTATGGAAAGTAATTAAGTAATGTGATTAAAGTTAATCACTTGAGCTATTAATTAAAGAATTAATTAATAATTAGTTAAAGGTTTAAATTTTTGATTAATGATTAATTAATAAAAGTATTAAGAGTAATTAATTAAGTGATTAATTACATGTTAAGGTAATTAATTAAGAAAGGATCTTAATTAATGAAGTAATCATTAATTAATATAAATAATTAATTAATTGTTAATTAATAATTTAAGAATAATTAATTTATAATTACTAAATGTAATTAAAGTAATTAATCAAAGACGATTAATTAAAAAGTAATTAATTAAGTATGATTAATTAAGAGTAATTAATCAAGTGTGATTAATTAAAAATAATTAATCAAGTAAATTAATTAAAGGCAATTAAGAAAGAATTACTAGAATAATTGGAGGATAATTAATCAGGATTGATTAATTTTAAAAGGTAATTAAGAGGTAGTTACTTAGTATAATTTGTAAGTAATTAATCAGGATGATTAATTAATATGGTAATTAAGTAATAATTACTTAAAGTAATTAAGTGATAATTAATTAGGGAGGGTTAATTGAAATGGATAATTAAGTAATGTTAGTTAATTAATTAATTTGTAATTAATTAATGAATAAGGAGTTGGATTGAAGATAATCCAAGTATTTAATTTAAGGATTAATTAAATTAATCAAGTTGAATCAAACTTGTTTATGGATGATAATTGATTGGATGATATATATCATTGAATGAGTTAATGATTGGATGTTATTGGATGACATTGATTGATGGATGATGATGTGTATATGCTATATCTGATTGTGATATATATGCTGCTTTGTGATAATAGATGCTTATCTATTTGTGTTGAGAATACATCCATTTATGTTAAGTGATATTTTCTAAATATCTATTGTTTAAATCCCTTAAGTATAACTTGGACATTAATTCGATGAGACCGGGATCGGGTTTCCATATTTGGATATCCGAAAACCACATCGATTCCAATTAAACGATAGGTCGTTAATCCAAGTGGAGCAAGAGAAGACTCGAGGTGTAAGGGCTATACGTCAGTATAACTCTGTGGGTGATTCCGTAGTGAGTTTGACGGAATAGTTCTTATAGATTCGAGATGGTGAATCAGAGTGCAAGGGCTATGGTCGTTGACTCTGAGGCTGATTCCAAAATGAGTGCAACGAGATAGTGCCTTCGGTTTCGTTCGAACCCGGAACGAACTTGTATGGATTGAATGCTTTCAGCACATCGACAGGCGGACGATGAGCATTCTAAGATAATTGGTTCTATAAAGGTAATCGCAGCCTCAAGCCTCATCAACCGGGAATGGCTAAAACAGGGGAGGTGCAGCAAGGCTTCGTGGGTCGCTCCCACTGGAGAGCGAGATACATCCCTGTCTAGAAGTCCCTTTATATTTCGGCTGTGTGGGCAGTTGGAACTGCAGCCGACTGCGGGTGGTCTTGTTCGGGACTGTTCAGTAAGGAATGGTCCCGGCCTTGTGTTGCAGGGGATGAAGGGTGTAATCCTCGGTACGGTGATCTAGGCCACGTACTGTGACGGGCGGTACCCCAGTAGCCCTGCCATTGATGGAAACCCATTTTCCCTACGAGACCCTACGGTTTTGTTTGTATTACCCACTTTTGTGGCTAGTAGCTGGAATTTAATCATGTAACAATTTCGGCTATTTCCTTATTTACTTGAAAACCCTAGACACTATTATAATATCACTGGATTTCCTATCAAATGTTTTGGTTAGCGTAAGGTAAAAACTTTTCCATGTTTATGTGTGGGAAGTCTTACGTGATACCTTTTGTTTTCAAAGGTTTTTCTAAAGTTAAGCAATCTTAAACCGTTTACTCACACCAGACCCCTGTCTGACCCGAGTGTTTATTTTCTGTTTTATTAAACTCTTGGGTACTCACATTCTGTATGAGTAGTCAAGTGATTCAGGTTATCTCTTGACAAATTCTGGAGGAGCTATGGAGCAGGAGGCTTCAGCGTGTAGATATATAGTAGAGTTTCCGCTGTGTTGTTATTCTGTATGATGTCTTGTATTGTATTAGACAGAAATGTTATAACTATCTAAATTGAGATGTTTAGTTGTGTACTCCGATGTATATGAAACTATGTATATGTTCTATATTATATTTAAATCGTTCCGCTGTGAGATTCTGATGTGTTGTTTTCTCTTTCTTCTCTTTCTTTTCTTTTTCTATCCCTTTCTTTCTTAATTAGTGATGCGATTTTCCGGGAGTGGAAAGTCGGGTCGCTACAGATGACTCATAAATCTTTGTGAGTTCCAAGCGCTTAGTACGTGTCTCTTTCGTAGACACTATTGCCTTCTGTATAGGAAGCTATATAGCGTCTAGTTCGCAGTAGGTCTATGAAGTTACAGGCCGACCAAAGAGTAGAGTTAGGATTTCCGCCTATTTATAGGATTAGAAATTTACCTAATCAAAGTAGCTATCAAAGACAAGTGCAAATAATCAAAGTTAATAAATTATGTCAATTTAGTTAATTAGTATTTATTTTCAGCTTATTCCTTCTCGCTATTTCCTTTTTGTCATTTTATATACTAGAACTATTGTAAAGTCTATTACTTTTACTTTGCTTAAAGATTCTAGTAATTAATATCATTCACTGGATTTTTAGTCTGACCCACTCCTCCATTTTCCCTTCCCCCTATAGGCTAGCAAGAGCAAGGACGATAGATTGCAAACACTTGGAGAGTTTAATGGCAGAGATTTCTTATGCACTTCTCTTCTTTATTTCCAGTTTTTAGCTTATTCCATGTCCTGGCACTTTGTGAGGGATAGTTTGTATTCTGATATTTATGAGACTGGGATTTTGATTCATGAGACATATATTGGTATTTTGAGATATTTGATGTATTTGGTTTTATAGTTCTACATTACGAAGTTTGACATTTAGCAAATTTGAATTTTTATTTATATTCATATTAAGGACATTCAAATATAAGTTTTTATTATTATCGAAAATACTATATCTATCTTTTCCGAAATTGATTTGAAAACCTTTATCGCATAATTGACTAATACTTAGTAGGTTGTGTTTTAGATTTTCTACTAATAAAACATTTATAATAATAGGAGAGTTAGAAATACCAGAGCTGCTGACTTCCCCAATTCCGACGACATATCCATTCGAGTTATCTCTAAAGGATATCGTTCCACCATCGATGTATGTTATATTTGATAACATTTTTGAATTTCCGTGTAACAACCCTGTATTTTGTGATTATTTTAATTGTATCTTTTAATTATTTTTAATTGAATTTTTGATTTAACTTTATTTTATTTATTTAATTTAGATAATTTTGTTATTTTAAATATAAACTTTGATTTTGATATGAATTATCATTCCAAAACATGACTAAAAAGAATATTTTCCAAAAAGTGAATTTTGGTCAATATGGTTAAACTTTGACTTTTAAATTTAAAATTTGAAAGTTTGAAAATTTTAATTTTATCTTTTGTTATGAAAGTAAATAAAATTTTAAGAACATTGCTTTTCGTTTCATTGAAATCTGATTTATAATGTGAAAGTTATGTCTTTTTAACTATTGTGTGAAATTTGCTGTATTTAACAAAATTGTTTACTTTAAATTATATAAATAATATTTTAGTTGGTCATGTATGTTGTATTTATGTTTATATGGGTAAATAAAACATATTGTATATATTTTGGTTTTAAAACACTTTTAAATGTAATTGACATTTTTCAATGTCAGTTGTATTTTGTTGTAAATTTTAATTCCAAGTTTCAATTAATTAAAGTAATTCTTTATTTGTCTTTATATTTTTCTTAAGAACTTATTTTATTATCATTCCCACTTTATTTTGTTCCTTATTAATTTATTTATTTGACTTTTTATTTGTTTTTAAAGAGGAATAGAAATTTTCTAAGGCTAGTGATATTTTATTTGTAAATTTTAAGTCATGTTTCCAATTTTTAAACAATTTCTTTAGTTCTTTTACTATTTTCTCTAATTTAAAATTATTTATTTCATTTTAGAAATGATAAAGAAGTATTTTATTTCAAACTTTTGTTTTAGAATATTTTAAAATGAAGTAGATATTTTTCCAAAGCCAGTGATGTTTTAATTTTAATGTTTGAACCTTGTTTTGAATTTTTAAGCAATTTCTTTTATTCTTTTTCTATTTTCTTTAAATTTTATTATTTATTTTCATTTTATTTCACTTTGTTTTGGTTTTTAAAAGTATTTTCTGAATTATATTTTGTTTTAATTGAATATAAGAAAAAGAAATATGAAGAATTTTAAAAAGCTTTTATAACCTAAGCGTTTTCAATTCCAAAAACTCTTCACTTGCCACAACTCCTCATTTACTTTGTTTAGCCATGAATTCCATCCTCATTTCATGCACAAAAATTTTCATCTCTATCTCCATTCACGGCTAGCATAAAATTTTGGGTAATGGCCACTTTTATTTCTTCTTTTTCTTCTCTTTTCTTATGAATTTTGCCTTGTTTTCTCCAATATTTTGCTTGGCCTCTCCCTCATATCCACGGCCACCACCACCTATACTGCAGACCATGACTATGGCCGAGCCCACCATGGTGATCAAACCCCTAAAAAATGCAACCAAAGGCCTAAAACCATGCTCGTTTGACCACTACTTGTTCACCACTTCACTTTCTAACACCACCACCTCTAACCAGACCACCACACACCCCTCCAGCCCTGACCTGACCCATGCACCTCTGGTCGAGCCCACACCTCCAATGGCCGAGCCCATTTGGGTGAACAGTAACCATGTTTTGCCTTAAAACCCTTCACCTTTTCACTATGTAACTTCCCCTCCATGTTTCACCACTTTGGTCGTGCATTCACTTGTCCAAACCTGAGCCAAAGCTTGTTCAAACTAGAGCCAAACAACATCCCTAGGCCGTGCCAAATAATAGAGAAGCAAGGCAAAATACTTTGGGTTCAAATCTCTTTTTATTCCAAAGTTATTCCATTTCAAAGTATTTTGAATTTTAATTTGTTTTGATGTTTGTTTTGGGCTGTAACACAAGATTTGTAGCTTGGATTCACTCTCCACTCAAGTCCATAGTCTTGTCATCGTGCTCTTGATTCCGTTGTGTCAGTTGTATTGCAATCTCTAGCATTTAGAGGTAAGTAAATCTCACATGACATTTATACTTATGCAATTGCGAAGCGATAACAATTGAATGCGTAGAATGATATATTATGTTATAACTGCCTATGATTATTTATATATGATGTTAAACCTGTTAATTTACATGTCATCTCATCTGTTACTGTTATATGTTCTTAACTATTCATTTATATCTGTTTATCACACTACAAGTTCCTTGTAGAATAGGTTCACTATAGGTTGAAATGATACATACCCGAACGGACTTTAGAATAGGGAAAAATCGTTATGGGCTGAAATGATAGGCCCGAACGATTTTTATTTATTTTATTTTGACTTGGGACTGCGGGTTTGAAATGATCGAACCCAGATTTTTCTTTTTAAATTGCAGATTGAAATGATATATATCCGTATCACTTGACCTAGGTTAGAAAACTATATACAGGCCCGTGGTTATTTTATAAAGTATTTTGAATATTTTAAACATTTTTAAAAGTGTAAAATTATGAAAATTGATTTAAAATAGATTTTATATGTTTTAAATAAATAAATTTTGATTTTTCTGTAAGTTAAAAATGTTGAATAATTAAATGATTAAATTGAATTTTTGAAATATAACTTAAATTTGGGACTTTGGCTTTTAAAATGACCTTTTGGTTATATAAATAAAATTTTAAGTGGTTTAAAATTTAAATTTATGATAATTTGATTTAAATAGATTTTAAAGTGTTTTAAACAAAGGATTTATGAATTTTCTATAAGTGGAAAATGTTAAATAAATAAATGGTTAAATTGAATTTTTGAAGTATAATTTATGTTTGGAAATTTGGAATTTTGGTTAAAAATGGTATATAAGTTATATAAATAAAATGTAAATTTGATTATATTTGGAAAATGGTAAATATGATAATTTGATTTAAATTTGAATTTAAGTGATTTATTAAAGTATTATTGATTTTTCTATGAATTTATATGGTTAAATAAATGAATGCTTAAATGTGTAATTTTAAAATACAACTTGACTTGGAAATGTGAAATTTGGTTTAACTAAAGGTTTTAGTTAAATGAAATCAATTGGAAATTTAGTTTAATTTGTGAAATGGAAATTTAAAAATGTAAGTGTTAATAAATTGCATATGTGAAGGAAAGGAAATTGTACACTTGAATTTGTAAAGTAAATTTATTGAAAATTTGATTTATTTATAAGAAATTTATTTTATAAAAATAATATATTAAAGGTATGTTAATAAACATTTTTGAATGTTAAAATATGATTTGATAATGTTTAAAGGGTTTAAATTGAAGTTTATTATTTTTGGAAATTGAATACTTAATTAGAAAGTATAATAACTCCACTTTTAAATGGTTTAGATGAATTAATTTGATGGAATATAAATCATTTCAAAAGGTGATTTGAAAAGATAAATGAATGTTATCTTGAATTTAGAAGGTATTTAAAGTTGAATATTTGGATTTGAACTTATAAGAATGATTTGAAATAAAGTTTTGAAAGATATGATGTTTTCATATTTAAATGATTTAAAAATGAAGTTTTGAAAGATACGATATTTTGGTATTAAAATGATTTGGAAATGAAGCTTTGAAAGATATGATATTTTGATATTTAAATGATTTAAAAATGAAGTTTTGAAGGATATGATATTTTAATGTATTAAAATGATTCGAAAGGAAGTTTGAAAGGATATGATAATTTAACATATTGAAATGGTTGGAAATGACTTGATATTTAATTTTATAAATATTTGAATTTGAAAGATATGGTATGTTGATATATTGAAATGGTCTGGAAATGATTTAATATTTATTTTGATAATGATTTGGATTGGAATGATATTTTATTTTGAAGTATAAATATTATATTAAAGTTATAACCATGGGTTATAATAACGATTGGTTGGCGAAGAGACCGGGATCAAATATGTGCATTCTCTCTGTCGATACCGAAAACCACTTTGACAAACATGTACGCGGTGGAGATTCCAGAATGAAGTAGGATGGTGGTGATGTTCTTGTGGTATGTTACGTGGATCCAACTCCCGCGAGTTGGCATAAGGTGGCTCAAACAGGAGCGGTCTCGGGCCAGTGAGGTAGCACCTCGTAGCGGACGCATTTCTTCGATACCATACTATTACTTGTGATTGTTTGGGAGCCCCTATGATTTTGGGAATGTGTTCCGTGGTGGGCGTATGTGGCTGCTGCGTTACCACCAGCCAGAGTGTCGTAATTAGTGTATCTACCCTGTCATTGCCTTGTGTGCCGTGTCACCTACCATATCGAGCCTTTACTACGAGTTTCTATTTGTGTGCTACCTATGCAGTATCTTCTCATACTCTCCCGATCAGGAGATGTGCAGGTACTGTATAGACTACTGGCATTATTTGTGTTTAGGGGAATATTGGTCACTCCTTAATGCTATTTTAAAGTAAGTTTATTTTACTAATAGACATTATTATAATAGCGCAATACTACTGCATAGTAAATAGTTTAACGGATCCTTAGAGGATGGGCGGTCCCAATCATCCTTTAAGTTACTTGTACCTTTACTATAGTTCACTTGAGTTGGTTTATATTGTATAAGTATGCATGTCTTGACTCGAGTGTTTGTATTTTTATTTACGCTCGGGTCAGCCTGAGTATTCACAGATTGGGATTCCACTTTTTTGGAGATTTGGAATCGCTGGAGATTATCTACTTGTCTACTTTTTATCTTTTTCAGTATGTTGTTCCTTTTCAGCTCTTGTATTAGTAGACTTCTATGTATTGACTTCTGTTGTACTCTATTTCTTCTGTTGTATCTTATGTAACTCTGATATATTTACATAGCAGCTTCATGGACTACTATTTCTTTTACTTCCGCTGCACTATTATTACTCTGTGTCTGTGGTCTGTGATTTTTATTTACTATATATTATGAGATTTGCCAAATTTTATTTACAACGCAGTATTTTGAACAATTCAAGTCCGACATCTGTGTTTGTCATTGCACTTAGAGGGTGCAGCGTGATAGGGGGTTTTCGCTTCCTGGTTTGGTAGCGAACAGTTGACTCTTACTCCTACATGTCCCCGTGGGGGTTGGTGGTGCAGTCGAGAGGCTGACCGTAATGGCAGAACACAGGTACCAATGTATGCTACGGTGGGCGTTACCCCACTAGCGCGGCCCGTTACATTTTGTATTAGAGCTTTGGCTTTGAGGCAAAACTTAGAATATAAGGTAAATTATTTACAGAATCACTTTCGTTCGAGTTTGAATCTTTTCTTTTTGATTCGATTTTCCTTTGAATTTTGGAACGTTCCCTATAGTTCCGAAATCCATTCATGTCGCTCACTATTCATCTTCTTTTGATTTTGGAGTATCCCATAACTCCGCTTCGAATAATCTTTTGGTGAGTTGGCGATCTCGCTAATTTCAAATTGAATTGTAAAAGGGGGAAACTCCTTTACAATTAGCATCGATTCCCTAGAAATTTATATCTATCCTTAGTTTAGATGCTAATATCTTTTGTTATTTCAGACTCTAACTCTGGAGATCGAATGTAGATTTACCCAGAAAATCCACATTGATCTTATTTTTAAGTCACAGTTGACCCGGTTAAGGTTGCCTGCGATTTACTCAAGCTTACCCATCTCCCTACTCTGTTATTTAATCATCTTGTCTTTTGTTCCCAGTCTATTCTTCCAAACAATTTGAATTGTACTTGTAAATCTATGTTTTGTTTTATATATTGTGTTGTTTGAGTTGTTGACATTGATTTGGGTTTCCGATCAATTCGTCCGATCAATGCTATTGATAGGTTTCTAAAACACTTTGACAGAAAAAACTGACACAATATTATTTTAAAATTTGGTTAATGAAATAAATTTTGATATATAAGTAAATTTATGGAACTTAATAAAATAATTTAAATTGATTATTTGAAATGATAATACTTGATTTATCATTTACTGTTCTATAAATGAATTTATAAATAGTTGTTTATAAATTTATTTGAGAACTAAAATGAATTTAAAACAAGAAATTTGAGAATTTAATCTCCGATGGTTTCAAACCTTGTGTTTAAGTTTTAAAGTATATTACTTAAATCATTTTCGAATAAGATTATGTTTCCAAAGAATTTTAAAGTTTTAAAATCAGTGCTCTTCTCTTTGCCGCTGGAAAATAATTTCGGTGATGACTGCAGTATCATCGACATTCATTTTCGAGTTTCGAGGTGAAGAGACCGCTCTGTAGTCTTGCTACAGCTTTGTTTTGGGAAATCAAATTGATTTGAATTTCCAAAATCTGACTTGATTTATAATATATATAGATATATGATTTAAATTTGATTTGATAAATTATGTACATACATTTATTTATCTCTAAATGGTTTGAAGAAATTGGAAATTTAATTCTTAAATATTATTTTAAAGAATAATTTCAATTATAAAAAGAAAATCAAACTTTTGGATGAATATTCAAGCATGAAATGATTTAATTAAATAGTTTTATTTGTATAATACAATTGAATTCAATATAACTTACCTTAATTTTTGAAGTTAACAATGTACTTGGATAATATACAATATAAAAAGATTTTATAAATGAAAAATTGAATGGTTACAATAAATGTTATACACTTAAATTTTAGTTATAAAATGATTAACAAAGGAAATATAATAAAGGATAATTGAATAACTTACAATAAAATAATGTTAAAAGAACTAAAAATAAAATAAAGCAGTTATAATAAGTGTAACTACATTTAACATAAGTGATAAATATATTGAGAGGAATAAATTTAATTTTAATTAGGAATAAAGAAGAATTAAATTTATTATGTACATTATGAGTATAATAAATGATTATTTTTCAAAACCCATGGTTTTTAAAATTGTTAATTTAAGATGATTGGATAATAAAATAATGAATTTAAGGCAGTTAAGATTTATTTAACTTGTGAAAAAATTATTTTCTATTTAAGTTGAAATTTCCATGGTTTCAAATTTTATTCCTTATTTTGTTTTTCAAACTATCTTTTGGTTGTCCTTATTATCCTTATCTTGCTACAGACTAGTATAGACATCTTTCTATAATCTTTCTATTTAGAAATCTTTCTATAATCTTTGATAATCTTTGGTACTCAATTTTGAATCCATCTTTTTCGTGCTTGTGTTCTTGATTCTGGAGGATCTTGGAAAGATCATCTCCACCTGGTTAAACTTACCTATAACAACAGTTATCAGATATAATCTCAATCTTCTTGTCACCTTGTCTTAATCTTATTTCATTTCTATCTTTTCTGTGCTTTTCCGTACCTCATTCCTTTTTGAGGACGAAAAGTTTTGAGTGGGGGAGAGTGTAACATCCCTGTATTTTGTGATTATTTTAATTGTATATTTTAATTATTTTCAATTGAATTTTTGATTTAACTTTATTTTATTTATTTAATTTAGTTAATTTTTTATTTTAAATTTAAACTTTGATTTTTATATGAATTATCATTCCAAAACATGACTAAAAAGAATATTTTCCAAAAAGTGAATTTTGGTCAACATGGTCAAACTTTGACTTTTAAATTTAAAATTTGAAATTCCCAAAATTTTAATTTTGTCTTTTATTATGAAAGTAAATAAAATTTTAAGAACATTGCTTTTCGTTTCGCTGAAATCTGATTTATAATGTGAAAGTTATGCCTTTTTAACTATTGTGTGAAATTTGTTGTATTTAACTAAATTGTTTATTTTAAATTATATAAATAATATTTTAGTTGGTCATGTAATATTATAATTTATGTTTATATAGATAAATAACACGTATTGTATATATTTTAGTTTTAAAACATTTTTAATTGTAATTGACATTTTCCAATGTCAGTTGTATTCTGTTGTAAATTTTAATTCCAAGTTTCAATTAATTAAAGTAATTCTTTATTTAACTTTATATTTTTCTTAAGAACTTATTTATTCTCATTTTCACATTATTTTTTCCTCATTCATTTATTTATTTTACTTTTTATTTGTTTTAAAGTGAAATAGAAATTTTCTAAGGCTAGTGATATTTTATTTGTAAGTTTTAAGTCTTGTTTCCAATTTCTCAACAATTTCTTTAGTTCTTTTCCTATTTTTTATAATTTAAAATTGTTTATTTCATAGAAATGATAAGTGAATTATTTTATTTCAAAATTTGGCTTTAGAATATTTTCAAAATGAAGTAGATATTTTTGCCAAAGCCAGTGATGTTTTAATTTTAATTTTTGAGCCCTGTTTTGAATTTTTAAGCAATTTCTTTTATTTTTTTCTATTTTCTTTAAATTTTATTATTGATTTTCATTTTATTTCACTTTTTTTCGGTTTTTAAAAGTATTTTCTGAATTATATTTTGTTTTAATTGAATATAAAAAAAATATGAAGAGTTTTAAAAAGCTTTTATAACCTAAGCCTTTTCAATTCCAAAAAAACTCTTCACTTGCCACATCTCCTCGTTTACTTCTTTTGGCCGTGCTTTTACTTTGTTTAGCCATGAATTCCATCCTCATTTCACGCACAAAAATTTTCATCTCTATCTCCATTCACGGCTAACACAAAATTTTGGGTAATGGCCACTTTTATTTCTTCGTTTTCTTCTCTTTTCTTATGAATTTTGCCTTGTTTTCTCCAATCTTTTGCTTGGCCTCTCCCTCATATCCATGGTCACCAATCTCTACACTTCTTCCCTGCCATCACAACCACCTATACTCTAGACCATGACCATGGCCGAGGCCACCATGGTGATCAAACCCCTAAAAAATGCAACCAAAGGCCTAAAACCACGCTTGTTTGACCACTACTTATTCACCACCACCACCTTAGGCCGCCACCACCACCTCTGAATAGACCACCACACACCCCTCTCGCCCTGACCTGACCCATGCACCTCTGGCCAAGCCCACACCTCCTATGGCCGAGCTCATTTGGGTGAACAAAAACCATATTTTGCCTTAAAACCCTTCACCTTTTCACTATGTAACTTTCCCTTCATGTTTCACCACTTTAGCCGTGCATTCACATGTCCAAATCTGAGCCAAAGCTTGTTTAAACCAGAGACAAACAACATCCCTAGGCTGTGCCAAATAGTAGGGAAGCAAGGCAAAAGACAATGGGTTAAATCTCTTTTTATTCCAAAGTTATTCCATTTCAAAGTATTTTGAATTTTAATTTGTTTTGATGTTCGTTTTAGGTTGTAACACAAC
This sequence comes from Allium cepa, assembly GCA_030765085.1. Lineage (NCBI taxonomy): Eukaryota > Viridiplantae > Streptophyta > Magnoliopsida > Asparagales > Amaryllidaceae > Allium > Allium cepa. The sequence continues at coordinate 664,448,089 of CM060928.1, read as the reverse complement.
ATTTTTAGCTTGGATTCACTCTCCACTCGAGTCCATAGTCTTTTCATCGTGCTCTTGATTCCGTTGTGTCAGTTGTATTGCAATCTCCAGCATTTAGAGGTGACTAAATCTCACCTGACATTTATACTTATGCAAATGTGAAGCAACAACAATTAAATGCGTAGAATGATATATTATGTTATAACTGCCTATGATTATTTATATATGATGTTAAACCTATTAATTTACATGTCATCTCATCTGTTACTGTTATATGTTGTTAACTGTTCATTTATATCTGTTTATCACACTGCATGTTCCCTGTAGATTAGGTTCACTATGGGTTGAAATGATACATACCCGAACGGACTTTAGAATAGGAAAAAATCGTTATGGGATGAAAGTAGGCCTGAACGGTTTTTATTTTTTTTATTTTGACTTGGGAATGCAGGTTTGAAATGATAGAACTCGGATTTTTCTTTTTAAATTGCGGGATGAAATGATATATATCCGTATCACTTGACCTAGGTTAGAAAACTATATACAGGCCCGTGGTTATTTTATAAAGTATTTTGAATATTTTAAATATTTTTAAAAGTGTAAAATTATGAAAATTGATTTAAAATAGATTTTATATTTTTTAAATAAAGAAATTTTGATTTTTTTGTAAGTTAAAAATGTTGAATAATTAAATTGAATTTTTGAAATATAACTTAAATTTGGAAATTTGGACTTTGACTTTTAAAATAACCTTTAATTATAAATAAAATTTTAAGTGGTTTAAAATGTAAATTTATGATAATTTGATTTAAATATATTTTAAAGTGTTTTAAATAAAGGATTTATGATTTTTCTATAAGTGGAAAATGTTGGTTAAATTGAATTTTTGAAGTATAATTTAAGTTTGGAAATTTGAAATTTTGGTTAAAAATGATATTTTAGATATATAGATAAAATGGAAATTTTATTATATTTGGAAAATGGTAAATATGGTAATTTGATTTAAATTTGATTTTAAGTGATTTATTAAAGTATTATTGATTTTTCTATGAATTTATGTAGTTAAACAAATGAATGCTTAAATGTATAATTTCAAAATACAACTTGACTTGGAAATTTGAAAATTGGTTTAATTAAAGGTTTTATTTAAATGAAATCAATTGGAAATTCAGTTTAATTTGTGAAATTGAAATTTAAAAATGTAAGTGTTAATAAATTGCATATGTAAAGGAAAGGAAATTGTACACTTGAATTTGTTAAGTAAATTTATTGAAAATTTGATTTATTTATAAAAAATTTATTTTATAAAAATCATATGTAAAGGAATGTCAATAAAAAATTTTGAATGTTAAAATATGATTTTATAATGTTAAAGGGTTTAAATTGAAGTTTATTATTTTTGGAAATTGAATACTTAATTTGAAAGTATAATAACTCCACTTCTAAATGGTTTAAATGAATTAATTTAATGGAATATAAATCATTTTAAAAGGTGATTTGAAAGGATAATAAATGAATGTTATCTTGAAATTAGAAGGTGTTTAAAGTTGAATATTTGGATTTGAACTTATAAGAATGATCTGAAATAAAGTTTTGAAAGATATTTAAATGTTTTAAAAATGAAGTTTTGAAAGATATGATATTTTGATATTAAAATGATTTGGAAATGAAGCTTTGAAAGATATGATATTTTGATATTTAAATGATTTAAAAATGAATTTATGAAGGATATGATATTTTAATGTATTAAAATTGTTTGAAAGGAAGTTTGAAAGGATATGATAATTTAAGATATTGAAATGGTTGGAAATGACTTGATATTTATTTTATAAATATTTGAATCTGAAAGATATGGTATGTTGATATATTGAAATGGTTTGGAAATGATTTAATCTTTATTTTGATAAAGATTTGGATTGAAATGATATTTTATTTTGAAGTATAAATATTATTTTAAATTTATAACCACGGGTTATAATAACGATTGGTTGGCAAAGGGACTGGGATTGGATATGGGCATACTCTCTATCGATACCGAAAACCACTTTGACAACCGTGTACGCGGTGGAGATTTCAGAATGGAGTAGGATGGTGGCGACATTCTAGTGGTATCTTATGTGGACCCAACTCCCGTGAGTTGGCATAAGGTGGCTAAAACAGGAGCGGTCTTGGGTCAGTGAGGTCGCACCTCGTAGCGGACGCATTTCTTCAATACCATACTATTACTTGTGATTGTATAGGCGCCCCTCCGATTTTGGGAATGTGTTCCGCGGTGGGAGTATGCGGCTACTGCGTTACCACCAGCCCGAGTGTCGTAATTGGTGTATTTACCCTGGCATTGCCTTGTGTGTCGTGTCACCTACCATATCGAGCCTTTACTACGAGTTTCTGTTTGTGTCGTACCTATTCAGTATCTTCTCATAGTCTCTCGATCAGGAGATATGAAGGTACTGTATAGACCACTAGCATTATTTGTGTTAAGAGGAATATTGGGTCACTCCTTAACACTATTTTAAAGTAAGTTTATTTCACTGATAGACATTATTATAATAGCACAATATTACTACATAGTAAATAGTTTAGCGGATCCTTAGATGATGGGCTGTCTCAAGCATCCTTTAAGTTACTTCTACCTTTACTACAATTTACTTGATTTGGTTTACATTGTATAAGTATGTATGTCCTAACTCGAGTGTTTGTATTTTTATTTACGCTCGGGTCAGCCTGAGTATTCACAGATTGGGATTCCACTTTCTGGAGATTTGGAATCGCTGGAGATTATCTACTTGTTTAATTTTATCTTTTTCAGTCTATTGTTTCTTTTCAGCTCTTGTATTAGTAGACTTCTATTGATTGAGACTTCTGTGTACTCTATTTCTTCTGTTGTATCTTATGTAACTCTGATATATTTACATAGTAGCTTCATGGACTACTATTTCTTTTACTTCCGCTACACTATTATTACTCTGTGTCTGCGATCTGTGATTTTTATTTACTGTATATTCTGAGATTTGCCAAGTTTTATTTACAACACGGTATTTTGAACAATTCAAGTCCGACATGTATAGATGCGAATGGTTGAAAATACCAGGTGTTACATTCCGGTCATATGCTTGGAGCATCCGCTATCCAGTGTCCATTTCTTCTTATTTTTTATTTTCGGTACCTACAAAATAAAAGATGTTTTAATTGGTACCCATATACTTTGTTAGGGTACTAGATGTTAGGGGAAGTAGGTAGCCATACCCAAGATGGTTTGGTACCTTTATGAATATAAATTTTATTATTGACTACATTCTCTAAGAAATTATTAATATGTTTTTGTGTAATCAATTATTATGTCTTAGGAATCCAAATTTTCATATTTTTGATATTCATATTAGACTTAGGTGAACTTTTAGTATTTTCATAACTATATTTCTTAACATAATTTCCTCTTTGTTTAGGAGTATTTTTAAATCCTACTCCATTTCTATTACCTGATGGTTTTGAAGTTTTGATAAGATTTTTCAAATCTTGTTTTCCTTTATTAAATTTTGAAACGTTATTTGTAGTTTTATCTAATTTTTATTTTAACTCTAAATTTTCAATTTTCAGTATTTCAATATTACTTTTCAAGTTGACATTTTCTTTTAACAAATTACCCTTTACTATTTTAGTTTTATTAAGGTCAATAGCAATAGCCTCATTTTCGAATAAATTATTTTTAATTTTTTCTTGAGATAATTCTGGTTCTTCTTCTAAAATAATTTTTTCATCTTTTAACATTCCTAGTTCAAGTTCTAATCTATTTATTTTGGCTATATGTTCTTTGTTCAATTTTTTAATTTGTATAAATTTATCATCTAATTCCATGCTAAGTTCTAATAATTCGTCATAGCCAAGTTCGGGACATACCTCATAAGTTTGTGCTATAAACACACTTTAGCTTGTTCTCCGCCACTATCACTATCACATGATGAAGAATCCGAGTCATTCCATGTTACTTTGAAAGCCTTCTTATTTTGATTTTTTCAAATTTGTTCATCTTTTTATCATTATTGAGCTTGGGACAGTCTTTCTTCATATGTCCAAATTGATAACATTCATAGCATTTAATTGATGTTTGATTTGTTGAGGTTTATTTTCCTCCTTTCTGAAATTTAGTCATTTTCCTAAACTTCTTGAATTTGTCGTAATTTTTGGCAATAGATACAATCTCTTATCCATCTAAGTTGGGATCTTCATTGGTTGCTGGGAATATTATGTTCTTCTTTTTCAAATTTATTCCTTTTATGCCTGCAAATTAGGTTCATAGGACATTGAATTTTGTATCAACTCTTCAACTAAGAGCACTAAGAGATCATTACCTTCTTCGATAGCTAATACTTTTCTTTCCCACTCTAGAGTTAAAGAATTGAGTATTCTAGATACTAAATCAAAATTTAGGAATTTGACTCCAAGTGCCATTAAATCATGTTGAATGGTTTGAAATCTAGACATATCTACTATAGATTCATTTTGTTTCATTTTAAATGATGAGAATTGATTTTGTAAAATTGAAATCTTAGTTTCCTTAACTTTGTTTGTGCCTTTGTGTGTAACTTAGGAGGTACACTAGATATCAAATGCAGTGTTACATAACATGACACATGAAAATTCATTTTTATCTAATGAGCAAAATAAAACATTAATTGCTTTGGCATTATTAGAAGCCGCCATTTTTTGTGCATCTTTCCATGTGTTCATAGCAGTAGTAGGTGTTTCATATTTATCTTGGGTGGCTCACCAAATTTCTAGACCATTAGCTTCCATAAAAATTCTCATACGAGTTGGCCAATATGCATAGTTAGAGCCATTAAAAAATGAGGGTCGTGCTGTGGATTGTCCTTCTTGAAAAATACTTGCCATATTAAAGTGATTCAAAATGTGTTACTGTATTTTGATCAAACCTTGCTCTCATACCAATTGAAAATCTATAGGGTGGATCGTGCATATGCAAGTATATTTGACTAACTATATAATGCAACTAAGATAAAATTAATCTAGGTAAATATAGAATAAGCACACCAGGATTTTATACTGGTTCAGACTTCTCGTCCTACGTCCAGTCCCGAAGCTCCTCTTCGGAATTCGACTACCAAACACTCTCACTTCACCGGAGGAATAGGCTTGGTTACAATAGCTTGTTCTTGTCAAGTATGTGTTCTACACAGATATTGACTATTAAGTACAAATGCTTCCATATATCTAAACAGTATTGATTGAGGTGATTTGAATATATGGAAGAGTGAAATACAAGTATAGATTGCTAGAGATCAAGAATATAATGAGTAAGTAAGTAAAGATCGCAAATGAGTAAAGTGAGTTCTTCTCTTTGATTCTTGATGTTATTTATAGTGATAGAGAGATTTCTTGAGTAGTTGCATCCGTTAACAAGTGCTCTATAGTTGCTTCCGATGGTGATGAAGAGTTGCAGCAAAGAGAAGAGAAGATGTCTTTTCAAATGCGACAGTTGTAATTTGAATTTTAAAATCTGAGTTCAGAACCAGACATCTGGTATTTGTTTTAGACATCTAGCTATATTTTTTTTTGTATGCAGAAGCCTTTCAGACGTCTGAGTGCATTAACCATACGTCTGATCCTTTCTGTTTAGAATTCCAGAGGATTTCTTTAGACGTTTGGCTTGTGCACCCAGATGTCTGAAACTTGTGCATGTTTCCTTTGTACATCTGTGTTGTTGCTCCGTTGATCCTATCAACTTGTAGTCTCTTGTAACATTCTTTTAGCCTTGTTCTCGTCTTTCTAGTGATGTTACACTAACAAGTATCTGCAAACAGAAATATATATGCATATTCGATTTCCATTGTATAATCGTTGTTATCGAAACCGTAGATTTTATTTCCTAACAATCTTTCCCTTTTTGATGATGACAACTATACAATGTACCTATATATAATTTATAAATCTCCCCCTAAATGTGTGTATATTTATAGTTTATATACATATATATATATATACACACACACTTATATTTCTCCCTTTTGGCATTATCAAAAAGAATTCTAAAATTATAGCCAATCGTCAAAGATAACACACAAAAAAGATAATTTCATTAATAATTGAAATGGAGTACATTCATAGATTTTGTCAAGTATACAAAAGTTGAAATCCTAGAATCTATGAGTCTTTCAGAGAAGCTTTTTCTTGATCATCTCCTTTATCTTCTTTTTGGGAAGAGCTAGGTTGCTTTGTAGGAGACGTCGAAGCTTATTTTAGAGGTTCGTCCTTAAAAAATTGGAATGTTTTGAAGGAGGAGAAGGCACTGGGGTTGGCCATTCTTTAGAAGGAGGTGTTGGTCTGCGAACCCTTTGAAGTATCTCTTTGAGAACCGATAGTACAGTTGAAAGTGATGTTTCAACTGTTGCTAGGCTTTTGGCAAAAGATGTTGTTGAGTCACAGCTTCTATGAAGATTTTGATTGCTGACAACAATATTAAAGCGATCGACAAATCAAGACCTACATATGGTACTCTAGATTATAGGTTGATTATTTGATGTTATAATAGTAATAAAATTGTCAAAATCTATCCTCAAATAATCATGCACAAAATATAATATATATATATATATATATATATACACATTTATATAGGTTGTGCACTTTATTGTGCAATTTAACAGAGACCGGTCGACCGGTCCAAATTTAGGCGGTCGACCGTTCCTGTTGGATGTGCACAATAAACGTGCACACATGCACATAACGACTATATTTTTAAAAACCTGTCTACCGGTTAGTTTTTGACCTGTCGACCGTTTTTAAACAGAGAGCAACTTCTTCCAAAAGACACATCTTTCTTCAATGGTTGCGTCTCTTCTTCTTCATCAATGATCATAACTTTTGACTGCAACTTTTCACCAAGGGTTATAACTATTTTCTCTCTATAAATACACATCAATATCATTGATTAAAACAACAAGTTTTAATAAGATTATATATGCTCTCTATCTATTCTCTGAATTCACTTGCATTCAAAAAGCTCTAAACTACTTTCATTCCTTATTGAATCATTGACACTATCTCATATATTTTGATTCAATAAGCAATATAAATTCCATAATCTTCACAAACATCATTCACAATTTGAGGATAAGATTATAGGAAGAGTGTACTACAAGTGACAAATCCGTGTTTTCAAGAACACAAGTTGTCAACAACAATTGTATTTGTTTTTGTTGAAGTCCTCGTGTTGTAAGAGGCAAGTGTTGAAGTCCTCGGTGTTGTAAGAGGCAAGTGTTGAAGTCCTCAGTGTTGTAAGAGGCAAGTGTTGAAGTCCTCAGTGTTGTAAGAGGCAAGTGTTGAAGTCCTCAGTGTATTAGAGGCGTGAAATCCCGTTCGGCTGTTCGGGTATTGTAAACCTGTTCCTCCGGGTGAAGCGAGGTAGTTAATAGTGAAAATCCAGATAGAAGTCTGGGACTGGACGTAGGACGGTGCTCCGAACCAGTATAAAAATCTCTGGTGTGATTTTTCTATTTTCTATTTACAATGCTATTATCATCTATTTCTGCATTTGTATTGTAATCCATATTACACGATCCGTGTATACTATATTAGCACATATAATCGTATACACACCGCACTTTCATTTGGTATCAGAGCATAGCGCACTTTCATTTGGTATCAGAGCATAGCGCACTTTCAGTTGGTATCAGAGCCTGGTTTTCTAGAGATCGTAACAACATCCTAGAATAAATGGCTACAAAGAGATCTAGTCAAGGCAATAAGAAGAGGAAGAGCAATAAAGAACAATCAAAGGAGCAAACAAACAAATGCTTCATGGCAAAAGATAACGAGGTTAGTGATCTAACTTTTGATGATATGATAGAAATAAATTCAGAACTTCTAGACACTTTAAAAAGTCTCAAAAGAAAATATAAGGAAGCTCTAGAAAATCAGAAGAAAGCAGAATTCGAAAGAGATATGCTTAAAGACGAGAAGAGAATATTAGAAGAAGAACTTGAGAAAATTCAAGATTCAGACAATTCTCAACTCGCTCTATTAAGTCAAGAAATAGAAGCTCAAAAAGAAAAGAATAATGCTCTAGCTTCTGAAAATCATGAGTTAAAAACAAAAATTAAAATTGTTGAGTTAGATAACACTAGTCTCAAAACTAAGCTTGATGACATTACTAAAAATATTTCCAATTTTAATAAAGGAAGAGAAAATTTATCCAGGATTATTGAAAATTCTCAACCTGCTTCAAATAAGAAGGGAATAGGTTATGTTAAGAATTCAAAAGCTCACAATGATATAAGTGGTGTAGGCTATAAACAAGCTAAAAGTAAAAATAGTACTAGATATGCATTCATGTATACTAACTTTAGTGCTAGTACTAGTAATCAAGATAGTTTTAAAACCAGTTATAGTCATAATAGTACTTTGTTTAGAAATGATAGAAATTATTCTTCAAGTACTAAGCTAATGACTAATAGTATTAAGATATGGATTCCAGCTAATATGATTGATCATGATAAACAACTTTATATTAGCAACTATTATAAGAATGTAATTTGTAATGAAAATTATATTTATAAAGGTTCAACCACACCCCAATGGGTATGGTTTCCAAAGACCTAATCCCCCGGACCCTAACATAGTAATTGGGTACCGAAAATTATTATTATTTTTTACAGGTACTCAGAGAAACAAAAGGAAAATGATAGATTTTGGAATTTCAAAGAATGTTCCATATGTTTAATAGAATTACGTGCTTACAATAAAATATGGACTTCGGTAAATATGGTAAAATTTATTTTACTTTTCCTTCATAATTAATAATGAGTTTATCTCGTTATATACAAGATATTTTATATAATTTTATATATTTCCCCATTCTTTTTGACAAAGGGGGAGAAATTCATATGCATATAAATAGAGGGAGATATTATACTTAGGGGGAGATGTTATACTTAGGTGGAGCTTTAAAGACATTATCTGGCACTTGTGTGAATGTTACTTTTGATCTGTGATAGTGGTTTTATGTTGCCTATGGTTTTATGTTGCCTATAATCTGTTTTACATCTTCCATTTAACAACTCCTTTTTGTCGATGACAAAGGGGGAGAAAGTGCTAACAATTATTTGCAGGAATATATATATATAAGACAAAATCTCAGGGGGAAATCACATATTCAGGGGGAGATTCTATACTTGAGTTTTTATATTGTCATCAATCAAAAAGGGGGAGAATGTTGAGTCACAGCTTCTATGAAGATTTTGATTGCTGACAATAATATGAAAGCGATCGACAAATCAAGACCTACATATGGTACTCTAGATTATAGGTTGATTATTTGATGTTATAATAGTAATAAAATTGTCAAAATCTATCCTCAAATAATCATGCACAAAATATAATATATATATACATTTATATAGGTTGTGCACTTTATTGTGCAATTTAACAGAGACCGGTCGACCGGTCCAAATTTAGGCGGTCGACCGTTCCTGTTGGATGTGCACAATAAACGTGCACACATGCACATAACGACTATATTTTTAAAAACCTGTCTACCGGTTAGTTTTTGACCTGTCGACCGTTTTTAAACAGAGAGCAACTTCTTCCAAAAGACACATCTTTCTTCAATGGTTGCGTCTCTTCTTCTTCATCAATGATCATAACTTTTGACTGCAACTTTTCACCAAGGGTTATAACTATTTTCTCTCTATAAATACACATCAATATCATTGATTAAAACAACAAGTTTTAATAAGATTATATATGCTCTCTATCTATTCTCTGAATTCACTTGCATTCAAAAAGCTCTAAACTACTTTCATTCCTTATTGAATCATTGACACTATCTCATATATTTTGATTCAATAAGCAATATAAATTCCATAATCTTCACAAACATCATTCACAATTTGAGGATAAGATTATAGGAAGAGTGTACTACAAGTGACAAATCCGTGTTTTCAAGAACACAAGTTGTCAACAACAATTGTATTTGTTTTTGTTGAAGTCCTCGTGTTGTAAGAGGCAAGTGTTGAAGTCCTCGGTGTTGTAAGAGGCAAGTGTTGAAGTCCTCAGTGTTGTAAGAGGCAAGTGTTGAAGTCCTCAGTGTTGTAAGAGGCAAGTGTTGAAGTCCTCAGTGTATTAGAGGCGTGAAATCCCGTTCGGCTGTTCGGGTATTGTAAACCTGTTCCTCCGGGTGAAGCGAGGTAGTTAATAGTGAAAATCCAGATAGAAGTCTGGGACTGGACGTAGGACGGTGCTCCGAACCAGTATAAAAATCTCTGGTGTGATTTTTCTATTTTCTATTTACAATGCTATTATCATCTATTTCTGCATTTGTATTGTAATCCATATTACACGATCCGTGTATACTATATTAGCACATATAATCGTATACACACCGCACTTTCATTTGGTATCAGAGCATAGCGCACTTTCATTTGGTATCAGAGCATAGCGCACTTTCAGATGTTTCCAAGCTGTCAATACGCTTAGTCAAAACTTTTTTATTTTGATACAATATATGTTGATTTTTAAGAGTGAGATCTTGAACGCTTTCATTTGGATTTGTTTCTGTTCGAGTTTCCAAAATCTCATCCTAGCTTGTATAATCAAATGGTGCAGGAGGAGGAGGAGGAGTAGTCTCGTGATGTTGTTCCTCCTCTTGGGATGGTTCATTTTGTGGTTGAGGTGGAGGCCCAACTTGTCTGTCTTGACGATTGTGCGTCCAATCTTCAAAAGAGATAAATTCCGGAGGAATTTTCGGTAGGTGCATTAGTGAGAAAAACTTTGTGGAAGCATATTTTGGCAAGATTTCTTCAAAAGTTGATAAATAAGAGGGGATGTTGTGAACACATAGAAGTCTCATGATGTATGTGGGGTAGATAATTAATGGCCATGACCGAGTCCAAAAATATTTGAGCTTGTCAAATATAAATTTGGCCCAATTCACCCTTGTTCCGCTAAATAGAGCATATAATGCCTTGTGTTCTAACTCGGTTATCTGCGCATGACTTCCCAGACATGGAACGGTGGTATTGATGATCACTCGAGTAAGAAGTCTTGCTTTTGATCATAGATATTTAGATGAAAATTTAGGCATTTCATCCTTCCATATTTGATGTGTTATGCTGTTTCTTGGTTTGAAGCGCTTATCAGGAATATTATATAGATCTTCGCCCGTGTCGGAACATCCGAGAGTTCTACCTATTATTCCTGGAGTGAGTCTAATCGTGTTTCCATACACGCTAGACCATAATCAATTGTCTTCATTTTCAGTGTTCCACGCTGCCATGCTATCCAAATTTGCGTAAAAAAATATATAGCCTGTTGATCGATTTGGATGTCATTGGAAGTAAGTGATATCAATGTTTCTAGACCGGCATTCTCAAACATTTCATCCAAATCGTACATTAGAAATTTAAGCAGGTTATAAAATGGACCTGTGTGAAGCTTCTTCTTCTATATATCCTCATATCTCTTCATTGAGTGTGGTGCTCGATTCATCCATCTTTCGATTTGATCATCGGAGCTAACTTGAGGATTTGAGGATGTAGGTTGGTCTTGTTTTCTTTTGGAAATCTTAGAGTTTTTAGTTCTAGAAAGCATTGTAATCGAGAAAGTGTAAAACGAAAAGATGGTTTTGAGAGAAAAAAACATAAATGGAGAATACGCAGTCAAAAATAGAAATGAAATCATAAAACAATGACATTATCTGGGTATTTTTAAAGCGTCAATTGAATTTTAGACATCTGGAAGCGAATTCAGACGTCTGATTTACTCTAATTCGAACATGGTAAATAATTTAAGACGTTTGGTTGAATTGGTAGATGTCTGGTTTGGTCGATTTTTAAAAATGTGATAGTTAGAGAGATTTTTTAGACGTCTGGTTAAAATATCAGACGTCTGAAACAGGTCAATTTTTGATAATTTGTTGGCAGAAACATAATTCAGACGTCTGGTTGAAGGAGGCAGATCAAATTTCAGATGTCTGGAGGGTTATAACAGACCCTGACATATGCATAGTGATAAAATATTCGTGGAATATCAGAGTGTCAAACGTCTGAGGTCCATATCCAGACTTCTGAAACTAGCAATTTTTCTAAAAATAGCATAAATTTTAATGGTGTTGCTTATTTCTCGACCCTCTATTGTTTAAAAAGAAATGTAGTATTATTTTTGTGAAATAAAATTACAAATATACGTAGATACAAATACAGTAAAAATATAATCTATTTAGATGGCGATGGAGTTTTGTGATCATCTGACTTTTTATCCCTCCATGGTTTGAGTGGAGACCATATATTTCCACGTTTGTGGGTTCTCGGAGAACCAAAGAACCACCTTGGTGAAGGATCCAAGGGTGTACGATACGAGGAAGAGGGATCCAAGGAAGTGCAAGGCATCAGACGTGGTTCATGGACATCTTTCTTCCGTGAAGTACAAAACTTCATCGCTACTTGCTCCAAAAAGCTTAGTCGACATGCATTGACTTTTTGTTCAAAATATAGTTCACGTTGTAGATCTATTTGTTGGTTTTAATAGTGATGTATTTTATCAATTTTCTCCTTTATGTTAGGAGAGACAAATAAAGATCGTTTGGACTTCTTATTATCTGGGGTGAATCCCGTGTGATATGAGGACCACCTATACGTCGGTTCCCGATTTGATGTGGATGTAGGATGCCGTTGTGGTGTATCAACCGAGATATCCGTTGTAGGTGTCGAGATGGATAGATAAGAATTTTCAGAAGCCATGACTATATTTTTGTTAAAAAAAATATGAATTGTGTATATATTTTTTCTTTCATGTTGTATGAATATTTATATACAAGTTAAAAAATTATTTATAGATAATTTTCAGAAACTAACTAACTAAAAATTTAAAGGCGAAGGATTTATCAATTGCAATTTGTGGATAGAAAATTATTAGCTAATCATAGCATAAATGAAGGAGTGGTTATATGTTTAGAAGATCATTAAGAGAGCATATCCCTAAATCGTGTCGGAGTTTAATAAAAGTTTGTTCATTTAGTGGTTTTGTGAAAATATCTGCTATTTGATTTTCGGTATTTACGTATTCCAATGAAATAATTCCTTATTCAACATTGACATGTAAAAAATGATGTCGTATATCTATATGTTTAGTTCGCGAGTGATTTACAGGGTTTTTGATAAATTTATTGCACTCGTGTTATCACAATGTATTGGAGATTTATTGATAATTTTACCAAAATCTGTAAGTGTTTGTAGCATGTATATCACTTGTGCACATGCTAGAGCTGCTGAAATATGTTTAGCTTCGCAAGTAGATAAGGAAACACAATTTTGCTTTTTACTAAACCATGAAATTAATGATTGTCCGATAAAGTGACATGTTCCACTAGTACTCTTATTATCTGTTCTACATCCACCGAAATCTTCATCACTATATGAAACTAGTTCAAACGAGGATCCTTTAGGGTAAAACAAACCATAATCTTTAGTACTAGATAGATATCGTAAGATACGTTTAGCAACTCTTAGGTGAGATTCTTTTGTTTTTGCTTGAAATTAAGCACAGAGACATACACTCATCATAATACCGGGTCGACTAGCCATCAAATGCAGTAAGGAACCAATCATGCTATGATATAATTTTTCATCGAAATCTTTTCCGTTATCATCCTTTTCTAAGTGAACAGTAGTACTCATTGGTGTTGATTTGCTTGAAGTTTTATCCATTAAAAAACGCTGTAATTGACTACAATATTTTTCTTGATGAACAAAAATACCATTTTCAAGTTGTTTTATTTGTAAACCTAAGAAGAAATTTAATTCTCCCATATGAGATATTTCAAATTTATTTTTCATAATATTTGAAAATTGATTACATAGATTTTCGTTGGTTGAACCAAAAATAATATCGTCAACGTAAATTTGTACAACTAAAATATCGTCATTTTCTCATTTAATAAATAAAGTTGTATTGATTTTGCCTATTTGAAAGCTAGATGTAATTAAATGATTTTTAAGACGTTCGTCCATGCATGAGGAGCTAGTTTTAATCCATATAATGCTTTTTGTAATTTAAAAACATGGTCGGGATATTTTTGGTGAACAAATAATAGGGGTTGTTCAACATATACATTTTCTTTAATAAAACCATTTAAAAAGGCACTTTTGACATCATCTAAAAGCGAGTAATGTACAAATGGCCTCTAATCTTGCTACTGGAGCAAAGGTTTTGTCATAATCGATACCTTCTCCTTGATTATAGCCTTGAGCAACTAAACGTGCTTTATTTCTAAAAATATTTCCATTTTCATCAGCTTTGTTTTTAAATATCCATTTTGTTCCTATAACCAATTAATCTTCTGGTCTTGGTACTAATTCTCAAACATTATTACGTTCAAATTGATTTAATTCTTCTTGCATAACGATTATCCAAAAATTATCATTTGAAGCTTCTTTGTAAATTTTTGGTTCAAAATTTGACATAAATGCTATATGGCTTATTTGATTAAGTTGATTTCTAGTTACTCTAGAATTAAGATCTTCAATGATATTATCTTTTGGATGATCCTTAAGAATTCTAGGGGATGATATCAAAGTATTATTTTTCACATTTGTCTCATTATTAATGGAGTTTGTCATATTTATTGGAATTATTTCTTCATCATCATTAATATGATGGTTAAGACGATTTTCATCGAACGAAACATGTAAACTTTCTTCAGTAGTATTATTTCATTTATTAAAAATCCTATATGCTTTGCTGAGATCCGAATATCCAACAAAGATCCCTTCATCAGCTTTTGGGTCAAATTTTCCTCAATTATTTTTGTACTTAATATAAAATAATTTGATCCGAAAGTTTTAAAGTATGATACCTTAGGTTTTTTTCCAAAAAATATCTCAAAACAAGTTTGTTTAGTCATCGAACGTATGGTTACTCGATTCAACGCATAACAAGCTGTGGCTTTAGCTTCAGCCCAAAAATGTTTTGGTAGACCACTACTATTTAGAAGTGTTTGTGCACATTCTTGTAACGTACGATTTTTTATTTCTACTATACCATTTTGTTGAGGTGTGTGAGGAAAAGAAAAATTATGACTTAATCCTTTCTTATTACAAAAATTCGTAAAAATATCATTTTCGAATTCTCCACCGTGATCACTTCTAATATTTTTAATTTTCAAATCCATTTGTGTTTTAATTCTTTTAGCAAATATTTTAAACATACCAAAAGTATCACTTTTATATTTTAAAAATAAAGTTCATGTATACCTCGAAAAATCATCAACTATTACGAAAACATATTTATTGTGATTTATAGAGCATACTTGTGTTGGACCAAATAAATCTAAATGTAATAATTCTAATGGTGGTTTTGTGGAAATATTATTTTCAAATTTAAAAGAATTTTTATTTAGTTTTCCAATTTGACAATTGTCACATAAATTTTCTACTTTGTAATTTATTTCAGGTAAACCTCTTACTAGCTAATATTTTGCTAATTATTAATGTATTTAAAATTGATATGATGAAATCGTTTATGGCATAACCATGGATCATCATGTTTGGCGGTTAAACACAAATTTTTATTTTTATTTTTATTCATATTTAAGACATAAATATTTTTGTTTCTAAAACCTTCAAATATAAGTTATTTGTTATTATCAAAAATATTACATCTATCTTTTTCGAAATTGATTTGAAAACTTTTATCGCATAATTGACTAATACTTAGTATGTTGTGTTTTAGATTTTCTAATAATAAAACATTTGTAATAATAGGGGAGTTAGAAATACCAAAGTTGATGACTTCTCCACTGTCCACGACATATCCTTTTGAGTTATCTCCAAAGGTTACTGTTCCACCATCGATGTATGTTATATTTGATAACATTTTTGAATTTCCGGTCATATGCTTGGAGCATCCGCTATCTAGTATCCGTTTCTCCTTTTTTTTTATATTTTGGGTACCTGCAAACTAAAAAATGTTTTAATTGCTACCCATATACTTTATTAGGGTCCTAGATGTTAAGGGAAGTAGATAGCCATACCCAACATGGTTTGGTACCTTTATTAATATAATTTTTATTATAGACTACATTCTCTAAGAAATTACTAACTTGCTTTTGTCTAATAAATTTATTATTTGTCTCAGGAATCCAAATTTTCATATTTTTGGTATTCATATTAGACTTACGTGAACTTTTAGTCTTTTTATAACTATATTTCTTAACATCATTTCCTCTTTGTTTAGGAGTATTTTTAGATCCCAC
The DNA here is from genome assembly GCA_030765085.1 of Allium cepa. Classification (NCBI taxonomy): domain Eukaryota; kingdom Viridiplantae; phylum Streptophyta; class Magnoliopsida; order Asparagales; family Amaryllidaceae; genus Allium; species Allium cepa. The sequence goes on along the minus strand of CM060928.1, from coordinate 664,431,846 downwards.
TCCATTTCTATTACTTGATGGTTTTGAAGTTTTGATAAGATTTTCCAAATCTTGTTTTCCTTGATTGAATTTTGAAACATTATTTGTAGTTTTATCTAATTTTTCTTTTAACTCTAAATTTTCAACTGTCAATATTTCAATATTATTTTTCAAGTTGACAGTTTCTTTTAACAAATTATCCTTTACTATTTTAGTTTTATCAAGATCAATAACAATAGCCTCATTTTCAACTAAATTATTTTTAAATTTTTCTTGAGATAATTATAGTTCTTCTTGAAAATAATTTTTTCATCTTTTAACATTCCTACTTCAAGTTCTGATCTATTTATTTTGGCTATATGTTATTTGTTCAATTTGTTAGTTTGTCTAAATTTACCATCTAATTCCATGCTCAGTTCTAATAATTCGTCATAGCTAAGTTCGGGACATACCTCATCATTTTGTGCTATAAAACACACATTAGCTTGTTCTCTTCCACTATCACTATAAGATGATGAAGAATCCGAATCATCTCATGTTACTTTGAAAGCCTTCTTCTTTTTGGATTTTTCAAATTTGTTCTTCTTTTTATCATTATTGAGCTTGGGACAGTCTTTCTTCATATGTCTAAATTGATAACATTCATAGCATTTAATTGATGTTTGATTTGTTAATGTTGATTTTCCTCCTCTCTGAAATTTAGTCATTTTTCTAAACTTCTTGAATTTGTTGTAATTTTTGGCAATAAATACAGTTTCTTCTTCGTCTAAGTCGAAATCTTCATTTGTTACTGGGAATGCCATGTTCTTCTTTTTCGAATTTAATTCTTTTCTTGCCTGCAAATTAGCTTCACAGGACATTAAATTTCCTATCATCTCTTCAACTAAGAGTGTTGAGAGATCATTAGCTTCTTCGATAGATAATACTTTTCTTTTCCACTCTGTAGTTAAAGAATTGAGTATTCTAGATACTAATCAAAATTTGTGAATTTGACTCCAAGTGCCATTAAATCATGTTGAATGGTTTGAAATCTAGAGTATATATCTACTATAGATTCATTTTATTTCATTTTAAATGATGAGAATTGATTTTGTAAAATTGAAACCTTAGTTTGTTTAACTTTATTTGTGCCTTCGTATGTAACTTGTAAGGTACACCAGATATCAAATGCAGTGTCATATAACATGACACGTGAAAATTCATTTTTATCTAGTGAGCAAAATAAAACATTCATAGCTTTGGCATTATTAGAAGCTGCTGTTTTTGTGCATCTGTCCATGTGTTCATAGCAGTAGTAGGTGTTTCATATTTACCTTGAGTGGCTGACCAAATTTCTAGACCATTAGCTTCCATATAAATTCTCATACGAGTTGACCAATATGCATAGTTAGAGCTATTAAAAAGTGGGGGTCGTGCTGTGGATTGTCCTTCTTGAAAAATACTTTCCATATTAAAGTGATTCAAAAATGTGTCACTGTATTTTGATCAAACCTTGCTCTGATACCAATAGAAAGTCTATAGGGTGGATCGTGTATATGCAAGTATATGTGACTAATTGTATGATGCAACTAAAATAAAATTAATCTAGGTAAATATAGAATAAGCACACCAGGATTTTATACTGGATCGGACCTCCCGTCCTACGTCCAGTCCCAAAGCTGCCCTTCGAAATTCGACTATCAAACATCTTCACTTCGTCCGGAGGAACAGGCTTGGTTACAATAGCTTGTTCTTGTCAAGTATGTGTTCTATAACATGGATATTGACTATTAAGTATAAATGCTTCCAATATATATATATATATATATACATATATATATATGTGTGTGTGTGTGTGTGTGTATCTAGAGAGTATTGATTGAGGTGATTTCAATATATGGAAGAGTGAAATACAAGTATAGATTGCTAAAGATCAAGAATATAACAGAGTAAGTAAGCAAGTGAGTAAAGTGAGTTCATCTCTTTGATTCTTGATGTTATTTATAGCGGTAGAGAGATTTCTTAAGTAGTTGCATCCATTAACAAGTGCTCTATAGTTGCTTCTGATGGTGATGAAGAGTTGTAGCGTAAAGAAGCGAGGATGTCTTTTCAAATGCGGCTGTTGTAATTTGAATTTTAAAATCCGAGTTCAGAACCATACGTCTGGTATTTGTTTCAGATGTCTGGCTATATATATTTTTTGTATGCAGAAGCCTTTTAGACGACTGACTGCATTAACCAGATGTCTTATCCTTTCTGTTTTGAATTTCAGAGGATTTCTTCAAAAGTTTGGCTAGTGCACCCAGACGTTTGAAACCCGTGCATGTTTTCTTTATGCATCTGTGTTGTTGCTCCATTGATTCTATCGACTTGTAGTCTCTTGTAACGTTCTTTGAGCCTCGTTTTTGTCTTTCTAGTGATGTTACTCTAGCAAGTATCTACAAATAGGAATATATATGCACATTCGATTTCCATTGTATAGTTGTTGTCATTGAAACTGTAGATTTGATTTCCTAACATAGTGAAATCAAAGTACTAACTAAAAGATAGTAAATGTCACTTATTATATATACCACTGGAAAGCCTAAATTATATTCTCTTCCAGTTCTCGCAATCATTTGTCGCACACCCGAAGAGAAAACAACTCTAAAGTGTTAATTACTTCCCTATAATGATCACATGAATTTAACCAAAGTATCCCATACTACTCAGTGAAATTCACGTATTCACTAATGGTTAGTAAATTCCACCTAAACGTTCTATTCAATGAGTTTATTCCATATTCAACAAAGCATCATATAAAAGCATTTAAACCAATCGATAACACTAAGTCGATTATTAGCACTTCCCACATTATAGAACTAAGGCTCTCAAAACATTTATTCAATTTTATGCTTATTAAAATGTTTCATTATTCAAAAAATTTCTAAAAAATAACTATTTTATAAGAACAAGGTTTATTACCCTTATTAACTGAAATACTAGTTCAAAATTTTAATTTGTACACAAATGTAATTATGTACATTTTTTCTTATAAGAGAGCATGGACTTAAATTTATTTGTTGCCAAAAAAGTTAGGAATTTTGTGTAACTTAGTGACCTGAACTAAAAGAATTTACAAGGCAAGTTCTAATGTAAGAAAATGCAAAGACTAGGGTACTATTTCAAAAGCAAAAGGGAATCAGGTTCTTATTACATACAAAAGCCTAAGTAGTGAATATAAACTATATATAATATATAAAGTATAAAATATAGGGACAACATGCTCTTTAGGAATTTAAGATATGTGGGACATGTACTATGGATAAACAATACATATATAGAAATTTGTGCAAAGGATTTCAAAACCTGGTATTATATTGAAGCATATAAAGATTTTGAAATTCTATATATTTACTACTATAAACTTTGCAACTTTTGTTTTAAAACTACAACTCTAATTGTATACATGTTGTACCTACTCCAGACTGAATAGACACACTAGTACACATGCCATGTTAAGGCTTCTATTTCTAAAAAGGCAAAATGTGCCAGGTTCTATTATTTGACAAAAGCAATTTGAATAATAGACTATAGTATAACCTATATAAAAAACTGGACAGTAGGTCCTCTGAGCATTTATGAAATATAGGACTTGTACCAAGTTAAACAATTCACACACACACACATACATATATATTACTATGTATGGAAATTTTCGAAACCTGGCCATAACTAAAGCATGAAAGTTTCGAAACTATATATATACCTTAAATATTTTATAAACAAGTTTGGATCACTAAATATGTATGCAGGTTCAAAAAATGATGAATACATGTGAATAGGCAAGGCTACAATTTGAATTGGTGTCAAGTTTTTAATATATGCAAAGCTTATTGGATTGTAAGCTATTTACTAGATGCAAAAACATAGATAGCCTACATCCTTTTCTTCATTCATAGAGCAAAGTGAAATTATAACCAAAACATGAACTGGCTACATACGAAAATCTCAAGGCCATAAATCCTAACTATAGAACAACGAATCTCTAGTTTAATGATTGCAAAACTTAGATTTACTCTTTATTATACAAAGTGAACTCAAAACAACCAAAGGGCGCAAACTCTTAATTTTTTCAGTGTAACCAGATCATCCATTAAAACAGCGATAAACTCATTATCATGGACATGTAATTCAATTTTGAGATAGTATTTATGAGGGTTAACTCACCTAAATCACCACCATTGAAATCAAAATCTCCTCCATTGTAATGACCCGGATTTTCTATCATTTAATTTTGAATATTTAAGTGGTTTTAAATATTGGATTTGGAATATAAATTTATTTTTGAATATGAAGATTTTGATTGAAATTATAGAATGAATTTAAAATTTCAAATTTAGCGATTTATCCTAATATGGAAATAGTACAAATAATTGAAATTTGAGTTGAATATGAATCGAAATGATTTCTAATGTTGATATAAATTCTATTTGAATTATAATTAATTTAATAAGTTTTTTAAACTGGAATTTCATGTGATTTTGCCAATTTTTGAAATCATCGATTTAATCGATGGGTTAAAACTACGATCCGGGCACAGTCTCGGAATTGGACGAAACCAGTTCAATTGGATCTGCAATAGTGTATTATTATCGGATTTCGAATTTGGTGGAGATTGGATTTACCGTTTGGTCATACGTGATAGAAACGCATTGAAATTAATATCGAAAATTTAATATTATAATTGGATAAAGCTATCTTCTATATATGATCAAATTGGATCTCAAAACTTGTTCCATTTCTATCGGAATAGGGGTATAATGTTAGGAATGCCAAGAGGCATGCCTCGATAGGGGTTCGGGATTTTTAGGCACATAAACGAGATACTTTTGAATATAAAAGTATATATTATCAGCCAGCCATCCTATGAGCTACCCTAACCCTGTATATATCCGGCCTGCGCTCCTCAGTTTATAAATCACGCATATCTTCCTTTCTCCTTCAGTCAAAAATCAAAATTAATTCGAACAAAATGAAAAAGGGGTAAATTCATGATCGCGTGAGGCAAAAGTGGCGACTGAGTTTTCTAGAGTTCGTGTGGAGCGTGGCGACTGGAGGTGGGGCTTGACTGGAGCTCGTGGGCAAGGTCATCAATATTGGTTTCGGATGCGACTATCATGCATGAGCGCTTGGGTGAGTCTAGAGGAAAGTCGGCGGTGGTGAGGCAATCTCATGAGCAAAGTGCAGCGGTCTTAGGCGAGGTATGGGAAGCTCGTCGATTGATCGGTTGGGTTGCCGTTCGTATTTTTCTTGCCTGGAACGAACGAGAGATGGAAGATTTGTTTAGCCGGTAATATAATATTTAAATGTAATTAATTTTTATTATGATTTAAATCATTAAATAATAAAAATTCTTAATTTTCTCTTACAAGGTCCAAATTCAACGCAGTCAGTCACATTGGATTCGTAATGACACAGGCTACACAATAGAATTAATTTGGAGTCAAATGGAAATAGTTGGAATTTAAGATTAAACTGAACAGCGTCCAATTTAATTTAAAATTGCAAGGATTGCAAATTGAAAAACAAGGTGACTAAATCTCACTCATTTGTATTTTTGGTTTTAATATAAATGTTAAAAAAAGTAATTGTTAGATGAATTTATAAATTAATTATTAGTTGGATGCAATATTATATATAGCTGTATATGTTAGTAGTTGGGTATATTCCTGTCGATTGGAGCGGATGGGGCACAATGCGCCCGGCAAAATAGTGGATGACCCTATATTACCACGATATCCCGCCTCGAAGCGGGATTGATATTTTATGATATATAACATTTTTGGATGCAGGAAAACAAGTTGGCGGGATCCAACTAGATTCCTCAGATATATTGATTGTTTTTTATATATAGCGATATATGATGTGATTGAATAATCTATTATGGATTGTTGTATGAGTTGATTTATTGGATGTTATAGTAGCACAGGCCTTAATTTTGGTAATTTAAATACCATAAATATTATTTTAGAATTTGAAGGAATTAAAAGGAGATATTGGATATAAAAATATATATATCGAAATTTGGATCATTTTAAAGGATTGATTTGGATAAAACAGTGACTTGATTTTGGATTTGTACTCAACTATTCCTAAAATGTTTTTAGGAGATTTAAAAAAAATTATATAAAGAATTTTGACAATGGATTTTCAAGTGATATTTCTGGATTTATGGAAAAGAAATTGAAATCAATATTAAAAATAGACTTGAAAAATAAATGGGATTTATTAAGGAATGGATTCATAAGATGAGATTTTATAAATGAGATTAGTTTTATAAAAAAGTGAAACTCAAAGGAGTTTATAAATTTATAAAAATGTTTATAAATAAGGGAAAATGGTATCAATTGATAAATTGGAAATATAAATTCACGGTGTGAATTTATATCGAGATATGGAAATCGGTTTTGGGAAAACAGTGGATTCTATTTTTGAAATGTGAGAATGGTTAGGAAATTGGAATGAAATCGAGGTGTTATGAATGGACAGGGATTTATAATTGAACTTGGTTATTGGAATTTTAAAAATATATTTTTAACAAGAGTTAAGTTTTGTTTTAAAAGGAAAATTTTATTTATTAAACTATGTGATTTAAAGCTGTTTTAGTATTGAAATAATTTGAAATGTGGAATTTTCAGATATCTAATATTAATTGAAATAAATTCTAATTTTTAAAATCAGCTTTGTAAATAAATAGTTTTATTTAAAAATTAATTGGAAACGAGTTATCAATGTTATTGAAAGTGCTTTAATATTTTAAATAATTACTTAAACATGTTTTGAAAATAAATTATTATTAAAAGTATACTTATTATATGTATAGTCTTGAAATGATTGAAATTTATTTATAGATCCTCTCGAGATTTGTAAATGGGGTTTATTTAAAAGAGAAATCTTGTAATGGAATTTCTAGAAACTTAAGCAAAACTTCCGGAATGTCAAAATATGAGGACTTCGAAAATGAAATAGAATTCATAAAAGGAAGTTAGAAATGGTTAGATGGAATTATAGACTATTGTATTCGATTTGGAAATTTTAAAGAAAAATTATTAATGAATTTTGGAAACTTATAGAATTCGTTATAAGTGAGGTAAAGGATTTGCAAATAAATTGTAAAAGATTTTGGGAAACAAGAAATAAATGGAATCATTTCCTATGTATTAGAAATAAAATGGTTTTAGGAAAATATACTTATAAATATTTCCTAAGTATTGGACTGGAAGGGTTTGAAATATTTTAACTATGAGATTATCATTAGAGAAATGTTTTCAAAGTGTTGAATTATAAATGGGATTGGAAGAAAATATTTCCAAGTATTGAGAAGGTTCGAAAATATCATGTTATGAAGATAAGTATTTGAATTTTTTTTTAATTATTGAATATATTGGAAGAGATTTGAATATATATCTTTTTAAAGATATTTTGAAATGATTGTTTTTAAAAGATTTCTAAAATCGGTCCTGGTGATTTTTTATGTGTGTAATTTGATAGTTAAATAACCGATTATCAAATCTGACCAAAATTCGTTGATCGTTTCGAAGGGACTAGGATAGGTTTAATTATCCAAAAACCACTTTGATTCGATTTGAGCGTTGCGAATTGTGATATTGTGAAGATAGTGAAGTTGGTGATTTTGGAGATTCTGTTTGTTCAAACCCAGAACAACTTTTATGGATGAATTCTATCATTGCATAGTTGCTTGTAAGGCAGTGTCAGCATTCCAAATATGAATGTTATTCTAAAGGAAAAACATTGTCTCAAGCATCATCAACCCGGAATGGCTAAAACATGGAAGATGCAGCCGGGCTAAGTGGGTTGCACCCAAGTAGGGTATGTTATCACTTTTCTAGATACCCTTGGATATAATGTAGTTATGGATATGGTTGTGCATGGTAAAGAAAGCGCTCGATAGGGTGGGAACACTAGGGTGATAACATATTCGATACTATCCAGGAAGGGGTAGGTCGGTCCTGTGTTAGCAAGGATTGTTAGATACGATCTCGGTCCATTTTTCTAGAGATGTACTGTGATGGGCGGTACCCCTGTAGCCTGGTCATTATATGGAATCCAATATATACTACAAGTACGTACGGTTTTAATTGTGCCTAACTATGTTGAATGTGAGATGCAAGCATTTCAGCTATTTTATAGTTTATTTTCCGTTGACACTTTATAATATCAGATGATTTTGACATAAAATGTTTTTTATCGTAAGGTAAAAACCCATCGTGTTTATGTATGACGTGGTCTTACGAGATACCTTTGTTTCCAAAGAATTTTGATATCAGTAGTAACTCAAATTGAATGTGTTTTCTCATGCTGGTTTTCAAGAATAATTCGGGTGTTATTTTATTATAATGCTCGGGTTAGACCGAGTATTACAGTTCAGGTTAGGATACTACGGAGCTCAGGAGACGAGATGGAGGATTTCAGGCGTATTTCACGTTCTTGGTTATTTCTGCTGTATGTATATTGCTATATATTCAGCACCATGAGGACAAGGTATCATGACTGTTCAGATTTATTTGTTGATTGTTGTACTGATAATGATATATATTAACAGTTATAGTTTCTTGTGCATACAGATATGTTATTATTTATTATATTTTATTCCCCTATGATTTGTGAGATTCTATGTGTTGTTGTTTCCGCTCTTTCTTCTATCTCTTCCTCTTCTTCACCCCTAAAGATTCGTATCTTCGTTCAATTTGATTTGGACACGGGTGATTTATTGTCAACTCAAAGGGTACGGAGATACGGGCATTTACATTTGGTATCAGAGCTGAAGGTTAAGCGAGAACCTTGGTTTTGGTAAGGATTACTCATTAGCAATAGGGTCAGTGGTACTATGAGGACCCGCAAATCCATACCCTTTGAATCGACAATAAACCACACATGTCCGAACCAAAAAGCGCAGACCGAAAGAAAGTCAAGAGAAAGAAAAGAAGAGGGAAGAAGAGAAGAGAAGAAAGAGAGAAGAGAGAACCAAACAAAATAATACAGAATCTCACATCGCAACGGAATAACATATAATATCATATCAATGGTCTTTACAAAATAGAAACTTTATATACATTCATAAATTAGAGTTCAACAATCAACCACTAGTTATCAGCCCGGACATTTATAATAACTTGTCCTTACAGTTGCCGATAATATAACAACAACTAAGAACGGCAGATAATCAAAACAGATACGTGTATACGTAAATGAAGATCTCCATCTCTCCTGCTGAAGCTCCAAAGCACCAATCTAAACCTGTAAATGTGATAGCCCTGAATTTTTGACATCTATTAATTGATAATTAGCAGGATTTGATTTATTAAAATAAATAATAAATTACAAACTAAAACAAATGAATGAGATAATCTCCTAATATAATTACTTAAATTTTGACAAATTTTCTTTATTTTCAAACAAATTGGATATAGAAATATAAAAATGCATTTATTAATAAAATAAAATAAAATAAAATAGAAAATGTTCATAACATAAGATTTATATATATATATATATATATATATATAAACAAAATTGAAATTAATATAAACGGTGTATAAAACATATTAATATATATCTTTAACATATTTGAATATAAAATTTATGAATAAGGTTTTATTTATATAAATATAGAAAAGCATTTATAAATTAATAAAGTGCTTATTTAATTTATTTCAAAAGCCTTTTAAATCATTTTAAAAAGTTAATAAAAATGAATAATTACAAGTGTGGATTATTAAAGCTTGTGAATACATATGTAAGATAAATTAGTATTTAGAATGACAAGTGTTAACACTTAAAAACAAGTGTCATCCTTCATTTTTTTCATTTCTTTTAATTTTTAATAACTTATCATTTACATTATATAAACTCACATTCCCTCTCTTCTTTCTTTTTCTTCTTAACTTCTCATTTCTAAAAAAAAGAAACTTAAAACTGTAAGTTATTTTCCAAACCAGAATTTGTATCAAGTTGCCCTTTTTCAATCCAAAAATATAAACCCTGTGACCAGTTTTGCAAATTAAAAGCAAGTTCAAACAATAGCCTATACTTTTTTCTTCAATTCTGTTTTGAAAGCTTCAACAAGCCTGCATGCAACTGCAAGTTTATAAATCAAGCACTAAAGTTTTCAATCAAGCAAATTCGAACTCGATTCAGAGATTTACTATGGAAATTCAAAATCAAATACAACAGTTTTCAAAGAGGAGAAAAATAATGGGAGGCCGTTCTCTGTTTTAAAGGAACAGGTGAGTAAGCTTAACTTGGTTCCTCCGTGTTGTTTTGCTATGCCTGTGAGCAATCTCGTTTTTTTTCCTCTGAAAAAAAGAGAGAAGCAAAATTCCTTATTAACTTATACATGCAAGAACTATCAGCAGAAACATTATGAATATGACTTGTTTGATAGAAAAAGGGTGCTTGTTTGGATATATAAGTGAATTTCTATGAATATGTATATGCATGCATCATAATAATCTATCAGTGAGTAAGTTTTTTTTCTTAAAACAGTTTGAAATCATTAGCAGTTTCAGATCTTAAGGGCTTACCTCTGTTTTGCTAATATAGTGAGTAAAACTTTTTAGTAAAAGGTTAAGTAGATAAATAAAGTTGCTTTGAAATTTTATGGTGAAAATGATCTGCATGTTTTTATATATAAGTGTAGTACTTTTATTTATATGGTTGTGTTCAGGAGTGTGCATGTTTGTGTTGTATTGATCCCCTGTTCCTGTTCCAGGATTATAAAGTTTAAACCAAATTTTCATGCTGCTCTTAATCTGATTTCATACAGGATTTGGTCTTCAAACATTAATGTTTGTTTAAGCTAAGATTAAATTTTTAAAAATGAATTTAAGTAGAGAATTTTAGCAACTCATCTGGGAAATAGAATTCAGTAAAATTCTTTTAAAACATGATAAATTCAATTACTTTAATTTACTATTTCAAGTTTATAACTTGAATCCATTTTAGATGTAAAGAATTTTAAAATTAAAATTACAAATTTTAATTAATGAATGAATGTGAATTTAGGAATTGACTGGAATTGGGTTATAGAGCAAGTTCTGGTGGTCCGAGCATTCTGGGTGGTCGGTGTTTCAAATGGAGGTGGAGGAAGGGTCAGGGTTGTAGGGAAAAATGGTGGTTGAGGCAATAATGGACACTGGCCTCGGCGGTGGGTCGAAAGGTGTTTAAACCCTAATTTTAGTTGAATCTGGAAATAAGATCGGTACGCCACCACGGGTAGTTCGAGTTGTATTGGACCAAGTGGAATGACTGTGTGGATGGCTGGGGAGTGTGTGGCCGAAGTCTCACGGCTTCTGGTGGTCGACAACGTGGATTCAGTGAGATTCAGGCAAAGTGTTTTGTTCCAGGAGGCTCGAGTTTTGCTCGATTTGGTTTCAATCGATTTATTAGTACCTTATTGGTCGGAATAGTTTGTGGGTGTAACCGTCGACTTATCTGGCATGGTGGTGATGATCGGAGATGCTCCGACCATCTGTGCATGTGTACGAGCTTTCTCGTATCAGTTTTAGCTGGGGTTTGTGGTTCTAGGGTGCGATGGTAATGGCCTCGGGATTGATCTCGAGTATGTGAGGTTTCGTCTCGAATCGTTTGGTGTTGTGCGCGAGTAACACTGTTTTGAGTACAACTTAAACTTAAAAAAAAAACAAGAAGAAGATAAGGAATAAAGAAACTCGGGAATAAGGGGATGATAAAAACTCGGGTATTTGTTCGAGTATACTATGGTTTGGCTCGGGTAAAATGAGCATGTTGACCGAAATTAAGTTTTAGAGTTAATTTCTTAAAACTTTTCCCATCAAATAATAGTTATTATTTTCAAAGCTTGATTTGGTCTAGATGTGCAAGTTATTTTAACCATGATTAACTAAATTTTAAGTTTATTAAAAAGCATGGTTCAAAATGTAATTAAGTAGAGATTAGAGATGGAATGTTTATCATTAATTAAACTTAGGGATTTTTGGGTTAATTTACAAGTTAAGGATAATTGATTCTGAAGATTATTAATTCGGGTGATTAAGGAAGTAATTAGTAATGGTAATTTGAGGGTGTAATTAAGTTAAATAATTATTTATTAAATGTAATTATAAGAATAATTATAAATGAAGGTAATCAAACGTTAATTACCTCGAATGGTTAAGAATAAATGAATTTGTGTAATTAATTAAGGGTTAATTACTTAGTGTAATTAAAGATAATTAATCAAAGGGGATTAATTAGAGGATGATTAATTTATTTATTTGTAATTTATTAATTAATAAGTAAGCAAGATTTATTGAGATAAATGTAATTAATTTAATTCATTTATATTGATTATAAATAGTGATTTTTAAAACATTATTTATGTATGGATGGAATTTAGTAAATTTACTTAATGTAATTAACGGAGTATAATTACTTAGTGAAGTAATTAATGAATAATTACTTGATGTAATTAATTAACGGAATTTACTTGATGATAAGTAATTAAGGAATAATTACTTAAGGGAAGTAATTAAGTGATAATCTCTCAGTTATGATTATGAGAAATCAAGGTTGATTAATGAATTAATTAAGTTAAAGGATAATTATTAAATGAATCTAAGAATAATTTACTAACGAAAGTAATTTGAGGACCATTAATTTATGTGATTAATGAAAGTGATCAATCTTGCTTATTAATAATTGAATAATGATGAATGTTTGGAATTGGTGGATATCACCAAAATGAATTGCTTTGTAAAATGGAATGTTGGATGGACGGTGAAATGTGATTGTCTATCAATTATAAATTTGCTGTATAAAAGTGTTATCCGGTATTTAAGTTGAATGGTATTTAATTTGATAAGCTGGATTTTGATGACATTGAATTCGAAGAGACTGGGGTCAGGTATCAGTAAATACCCGAAACCACTTCGATTCCTTTTAGATTGTTATGTGAAACCATTAGGCTGATTTGGGATGATTTAAGAGAATTGGACCTGTTAATCTAAGTTTTGACACTTAGAAATTGATGTGTGAATTTTGTGATATCTATAACAAATTATGAATTTGGGAAATTGATATAAGTTACCCGGGTTTATATAAGTTGTATGCTTTTGTCATTCATGTTAGATGGGTTTACTCACGCTGGTTTCCAGCCTGACCCGGGTGTTACTTTGATGTAATGCTCGGGTCAGACCGAGTATTACAGATTTTCAGGTAAGGACGTTCTGGAGCTCAGGAGGCGAGCAGGATGGCAGGGACGTATGGAACTGTGATATTGTAGTCTCTGGACATGATTGTTTTGTCCAGTATTTATGTATATGTGTAACTCTGATGTATTTAAATGTAAATTAACTGATATAGTTTTCTTTATATAACTGCTATTTTATTTGATATTATATTTGATCCACTGCGAATGTGAGGTTTCTGTGTCTTGTTTCTGTTTTCTTCTTCTTTCTCTTTTCTTCTTTTCTTAACTATCTTGAAATTTCGGGATCGAAATTTCCGGGTCGTTACATTTGGTATCAGAGCGAGGTTAAGCGTGAACCTTGGCTCTGGTGGGTATACTCATTAAGGATAGGGTAAGTGGTACCCTCAAATGAGTTGAGTGTGTGTATATATATATATATATATATGTATATGAGTGAGTGTACTTGTTATTTTCTAATATAAAGTTTTTTTTATGATTTCAAAAGTAAATGAATCCTAATATAAGAAATAGATTATCTATTATATTAAGGAAATTGGTTGTAGTATTAACTAAATTAAAAGTAATAGTAAGAATTAAGTGGTAATAGAATTACAACCAAATTGAAATTAAATTAAAGACAAGTTTGAAAAGGACTAAAGCTGAAATTTAATTTTTGAAGTTGGGAAAGAATCTCTAAATAAGATGAGATAGAATTGGTTTCAAACCAGAAAATAGAATGGATATTGTTTTAATAATGGGATGATTGTTTTTCAATAAACAATAAAATGTTTTAAGGAAGTAACCATTTAAAAAAGAAAATAATTTGTAAATGTGAAAGGATATAAATAAAAGTGGGTTTCAAATTGTGAAGTCCTGAATTCTAAGTTTAAAAATTTGAATTGGTTTCAAAATGTTAAAGGAGATAATATTATTCAAACTATTTTGAATATGATCTTATTTTAAAAATAAGAGATGTTATTTAATATATTCGAATGAAAGGATCCTGTTTCAAACAAGGATTGTTTGAAATTTTAGAGGAATTTGTTTGAATTTAAAACCAAAGTAGGTTTAAAATATAAAAGTAACCAGGTATGTAAAGGAAATAAACTCTAAGGTTGAGTTTTAAATTTGGAATGAGATGGGAAAACCCAAAGTGATAAGTTTTTGAACTTATAAATGGGAAAATTATTAATGTGAAGTTTAAAATTTGAAATGGAAGTTCAAATTGGGTAAAGTTGACTGGATTAAGTGAATTGAGTTTAATTTGGGAAAAGTTAAATAAGTCGGAATGATCAACATGATTTGGGGAATTTCAAGATGGAATTGGAATTTAATTTGGGGAGTTAAATGGTTAATCTGAATTGGGAGTTTGTGTGATCTCAAAATGGGTTTGAGATCTGGAAATTGTAAATTGATGGATGTTTTAAGATGAATTAGATGATATCATCCTATTGTTCTTAAAAATCTTTAAGTTGTGAATTGGATTTGTTTAAATGAATGAGAAATGGAGTATGGTAATCCATTGTTGGGATAAATAGGTAAATTGATTTAAAGGAATAAAATCAACATTCGAAGTATTAACTCGAATTTATATAATTCGAGATGGTTTAAATTTAAAATTTGAAATTAGTTCAAATTGAATTTGATTTGAATTAATTGAAATTGTGATTAAAGATATATAAGTATAAATTCAAATGGAAAATTTGAATTGGATTAATGTGAAACCATTTTAAATTGAAGTGGATTCAATTTGAAATTAGTCCAAATTTATTTGAATAATTTGGAATTGTAATCAAAGTTGAATAGTTTAAATTCAAATGGAATTTGAATTAAATTTGGATGGAAATCAAGAATAATTCAACTTGATTTGGAAATGGAGTTTGAAATTGGGATTAATCCAATCTGGAGTTGAAATGAGTTGAAATTGAAACTAGTTCAATTGAAATTTATTTGAATTAGTAAAATTTGAGATCAAGGTTGAATAAAGTTAAATTTGGAAAGAAACTGAAGTTAATTCAACTTGAATTGAGGTTGAATCAATTTCAATGGAAATTGAAGTTATTTAAATTGGAATTGGGTCAATTTAAAAGGAAGAGGGAATTTAAATTGAATTGATTGGGAATGGAGATTGGGAATTGAACAGTTTTGACTCTGGACTATTTTTAATATAAAACCATTTTTTTCAAACTGTTTATTATGTATACAACCTTTCTTTAAAAAGCCAAACTATCTTATACTTGTTTACAATTATTTTTGAAACTGTTTAACAATTTTCTAATTATTCTATAAACTAATTACTATTTTCAACTACTAATTACTATTTTATAGCTATTTTGCAATTATTTGAAATTTCTATGACTATTTAATTATTTTCCAATTATTTTACAATTACTGAACTATTTTACAGCTATTTTACAAACTAGGAATTATTTTTCAATTACTTATCTATTTCTTTAACTTTTTAAGTTATTTTCTAAATTTAAACTAGTCGAAGTTCAAACTATTATGGTTAAATACCCAATCGAGATAAGAATAGAGGTGATGATCCAAATAGATTGAAGCAATTGTGAGTAAGTAAATGAAAATCAAAGTGAATGTGGATAGAAATGGAATTGATTTGGCTAATAACCAATAAAGATAAATACGTAGGGTGTACGTATGTTATTCTATTCGCATAGTGATTTGATCCAGATTCGAACACAAAATTTCGAGATAATTATATCGATCCGAGTGGGATTTTTCATTCGATTTTCGACGACGAACCTGGATATGGATTATTGATTGGTTCTGGATGTTCTCTATCATAGTTATGACTATGAAAGGAGAATGATGGTTTCCGATCAAGAAACCAGATCTGTGTCCGCACTAGAAAGTCGGATGGACGATACTAGTTCGGAAGTGAAATTGTGTGACCGAGTGAGCGGTTAGATTGGTATAGCGTACGGATGATATGTGTACACCATACGGATTTGAATAAAAATGATATTGAAAGGAGTAATCAAATTTGAATATTTGATTTTTAGTAAACAAAGTTAAATATCTTTGTTTTATAAAAGGAAACTTCCCTTATTGAATCTTTTGCCAGAAGAAAAGGGTTTTTGGAAATGTTTTGAAGTATAAAAGGAATTTTATACAAGTTTGAAATGATCCAAAGTTTTAAAAGATTTTATATATCTGAATATATATATAAAGGATCATATGAGGATTTTGGAAAAAGGGTTTTGGGAACCTTTGAATTTGGAAAAGGCTTTTGATTTTTGGGTAAAATCAATATTGAAATTTGGAAAGCCTAATTTGAGAATTATCGATTTTGGAATAATCGATTTTGTGTAAAGGAGCTTGTATGAGATCATACTAGACGTATGATTTAAAGATACTATATATGTATAGTATAAAATGTTTTGATGATGGCTCTGGGGAAAAAGGCGCTCCCTTGAAATGAACTTCTCAGGAGTACCACCGGGTGGTGCTGCCTTGAGCCCCAAGGGGGTTCTAAAGTTGATCATGTGAGGAGTCCGGACAAAACTAGTTCCTGGGGATTATGAGTTGAGTATACCATAGCAAAAGTCGTGTGTGCCGCGGAGAGCCAACAGTTACATGGACTTTTGCTGCGATGACAATGTAACCCAGGATGTAACTGCGACCTATGGTATAACATAGCGAAAGTCGTGTGTGCCGCTGAGAGCCAACAGTCTGCGTTTGATTTTATATCTGTAGACTGCGACCTATGTAGGAGTGGAGAGGTTTCATTTCGACAGCGAAAATCAGAGGCCGCTGAGAGCCTGCAGTTACATGGACTTTTGCTGTGACGGCAACGTAACCCTGGATGTAACTGTGATCTGTTATGTGAGTTCCATGGCGTAATCGAGAGGCCGCGGAGAGCCTGCAGTTACATGGACTTTTGCTGTGACGGCAACGTAACCCTCGAATGTAACTGTGACCATGGATAGGGGTGATGATCTCTAGAGCATTCTCACCAAAGATATATCTTCTATTTTCAAAAATGGTTTTCAATATATTTAATAAAATTATTTTCCAAGTATTTTCACTAGATGTTGAAAACGGGTCTGCTAAGTACTTATAGATTTTCAATCGTACGCCTGATCAACGTATGACCGAATTTCTGTGAGAACAAGGATGGACGTGTTAAAACATCGAGTTATAAAAAGTATTTTTTTGTAGAAAACTATTTATAATATAAAATAGATTTTTTTTAATCAAAAAGGTAATTTAACCGATATTAAGTATTTTAATAACTTCTGGTTTCGTTCCTTTTCGGGGACGAAAAGGTTCAAAGGGGGAAGGAATGTGATAGCCCTGAATTTTTGACATCTATTAATTGATAATTAGCAGGATTTGATTTATTAAAATAAATAATAAATTACAAACTAAAACAAATGAATGAGATAATCTCCTAATATAATTACTTAAAATTTGACAAATTTTCTTTATTTTCAAACAAATTGGATATAGAAATATAAAAATGCATTTATTAAAAAAATAAAATAAAATAGAAAATGTTCATAACATAAGATTTATATATATCTATAAACAAAATTGAAATTAATATAAAGGGTGTATAAAACATATTAATATATATCTTTAACATATTTGAATATAAAATTTATGAATAAGGTTTTATTTATATAAATATAGAAAAGAATTTATAAATTAATAAAAGTGCTTATTTAATTTATTTCAAAAGCCTTTTAAATCATTTTAAAAAGTTAATAAAAATGAATAATTACAAGTGTGGATTATTAAAGCTTGTGAATACATATGTAAGATAAATTAGTATTTAGAATGACAAGTGTTAACACTTAAAAACAAGTGTCATCCTTCATTTTTTTTTCATTTCTTTTAATTTTTAATAACTTATCATTTACATTATATAAACTCACATTCCCTCTCTTATTTATTTTTCTTCTTAACTTCTCATTTCTAAAACAAAGAAACTTAAAACTGTAAGTTATTTTCCAAACCAGAATTTGTATCATGTTGCCCTTTTTCAATCCAAAAATATAAACCATGTGACCAGTTTTGCAAATTAAAAGCAAGTTCAAACAATAGCCTGTAGTTTTTTCTTCAATTCTGTTTTGAAAGCTTCAACAAGCCTGCATGCAACTGCAAGTTTATAAATCAAGCACTAAAGTTTTCAATCAAGCAAATTCAAACTCGATTCAGAGATTTACTATGTAAATTCAAAATCAAATACAACAGTTTTCAAAGAGGAGAAAAATAATGGGAGGCCGTTCTCTGTTTTAAAGGAACAGGTGAGTAAGCTTAACTTGGTTCCTCCGTGTTGTTTTGCAATGCCTGTGAGCAATCTTGTTTTTATTTTCTCTGAAAAAAAAGAGAGAAGCAAAATTCCTTATTAACTTATACATGCAAGAACTATCAGCAGAAAAATTATGAATATGACTTGTTTGATAGAAAAAGGGTGCTTGTTTGGATATATAAGTGAATTTCTATGAATATGTATATGCATGCATCATCATAATCTATCAGTGAGTAAGTTTTTTTTCTTAAAACAGTTTGAAATCATTAGCAGTTTCAGATCTTAAGGGCTTACCTCTGTTTTGCTAATACAGTGAGTAAAACTTTTTAATAAAAGGTTAAGTAGATAAATAAAGTTGCTTTGAAATTTTATGGTGAAAATGATCTGCATGTTTATATATATAAGTGTAGTACTTTTATTTATTTGGTTGTGTTCAGGAGTGTGCATGTTTGTGTTGTATTGATCCCCTGTTCTTGTTACAGGATTATAAAGTTTAAACCAAATTTTCATGCTGCTCTTAATCTGATTTCATACAGGATTTGGTCTTCAAACATTAATGTTTGTTTAAGCTAAGATTAAATTTTTAAAAATGAATTTAAGTAGAGAATTTTAGCAACTCATCTGGGAAATAGAATTCAGTAAAATTCTTTTAAAACATGATAAATTCAATTACTTTAATTTACTATTTCAAGTTTATGACTTGAATCCATTTTAGATGTAAAGAATTTTAAAATTAAAATTACAAATTTTAATTAATGAATGAATGTGAATTTGGGAATTGACTGGAATTGGGTTATAGAGCAAGTTCTGGTGGTCCGAGCATTCTGGGTGGTCGGTGTTTCAACTGGAGGTGGAGGAAGGGTCGGGGTTGTAGGGAAAAATGGTGGCTGAGGCAATAATGGACACTGGCCTCGGCGGTGGGTCGAAAGGTGTTTAAACCCTAATTTTAGTTGAATCTGGAAATAAGATCGGTACGCCACCTCGGGTAGTTCGAGTTGTATTGGACCAAGTGGAATGACTGTGTGGATGGCTGGGGAGTGTGTGGCCGAAGTCTCACGGCTTCTGGTGGTCGATAACGTGGATTCAGTGAGATTCAGGCAAAGTGTTTTGTTCCAGGAGGCTCGAGTTTTGCTCGATTTGGTTTCAATCGATTTATTAGTACCTGATTGGTCGGAATAGTTTGTGGGTGTAACCGTCGACTTATCTGGGATGGTGGTGATGGTCGGAGATGGTCCGACCATCTGTGCAAGTGTACGAGCTTTCTCGTATCAGTTTTAGCTGGGGTTTGTGGTTCTAGGGTGCGATGGTAATGGCCTCGGGATTGATCTCGAGTATGTGAGGTTTCGTCTCGAGTCGTTTGGTGTTGTGCGCGAGTAACACTGTTTTGAGTACATCTTAAAACTTAAAAAAAAACAAGAAGAAGATAGGGAAGAAGGAAACTCGGGAAGAAGGGGATTATAAAAACTCGGGTATTTGTTCGAGTATACTATGGTTTGGCTCGGGTAAAATGAGCATGTTGACCGAAATTAAGTTTTAGAGTTAATTTCTTAAAACTTTTCCTATCAAATAATAGTTATTATTTTCAAAGCTTGTTTTAGTCTAGATATGCGAGTTATTTTAACCATGATTAACTAAATTTTAAGTTTATTAAAAAGCATGGTTCAAAATGTAATTAAGTAGAGATTAGAGATGGAATGTTTATCATTAATTAAACTTAGGGATTTTTGGGTTAATTTACAAGTTAAGGATAATTAATTCTGAAGATTATTAATTCGGGTGATTAAGGAAGTAATTAGTAATGGTAATTTGAGGGTGTAATTAAGTTAAATAATTATTTATTAAATGTAATTAGAAGAATAATTATAAATGAAGGTAATCAAACGTTAATTACCTCGAATGGTTAAGAATAAATGAATTTGTGTAATTAAATAAGGGTTAATTACTTAGTTTAATTAAAGATAATTAATCAAAGGGGATTAATTAGAGGATGATTAATTAATTTATTTGTAATTTATTAATTAATAAGTAAGCAAGATTTATTGAGATAAAAGTAATTAATTTAATTCATTTATATTGATTATAAATAGTGATTTTTAAAACATTATTTATGTATGGATGGAATTTAGTAAATTTACTTAATGTAATTAACTGAGTATAATTACTTAGTGAAGTAATTAATGAATAATTACTTGATGTAATTAATTAACGGAATTTACTTGATGATAAGTAATTAAGGAATAATTACTTAAGGGAAGTAATTAAGTGATAATCTCTCAGTTATGATTATGAGAAATCAAGGTTGATTAATGAATTAATTAAGTTAAAGGATAATTATTAAATGAATCTAAGAATAATTTACAAACGAAAGTAATTTGAGGACCATTAATTTATGTGATTAATGAAAGCGATCAATCTTGCTTATTAATAATTGATTAATGATGAATGTTTGGAATTGGTGGATATCACCAAAATGAATTGCTTTGTAAAATGGCATGTTGGATGGACGGTGAAATGTGATTGTCTATCAATTATAAATTTGTTGTGTAAAAGTGTTATCCAGTCATTAAGTTGAACGGTATTTAATTTGATAAGCTGGATTTTGATGACATTGAATTCGAAGAGACTGGGGTCAGGTATCAGTAAATACCCGAAACCACTTTGATTCCTTTTAGATTGTTATGTGAAACCATTAGGCTGATTTGGGATGATTTAAGAGAATTGGACCTGTTAATCTATGTTTTGACACTTAGAAATTGATGTGTGAATTTTGTGTATCTATAACAACTTATGAAGTTGGGAAATCGATATAAGTTACCCGGGTTTATATAAGTTGTATGCTTTTGTCATTCATGTTAGATGGGTTTACTCACGCTGGTTTCCAGCCTGACCTGGGTGTTACTTTGATGTAATGCTCGGGTCAGACCGAGTATTACAGATTTTCAGGTAAGGACGTTTTGGAGCTCAGGAGGCGAGCAGGATGGCAGGGATGTATGGAGAGTTTTCACTGTGATATTGTAGTCTCTGGACATGATTGTTTTGTCCAGTATTTATGTATATGTGTTACTCTAATGTATTTAAATGTAAATTAACTAATATAGTTTTCTTTATATAACTGCTATTTTATTTGATATTATATTTGATCCGCTGCGAATGTGAGGTTTCTGTGTCTTGTTTCTGTTTTCTTCTTCTTTCTCTTTTCTTCTTTTCTTAACTATCTGGAAATTTCGGGATCAAAATTTCCGGGTCGTTACAATAAACATGCTCGGTCTGACCCGAGCATTGAAAGGGAAGAACGCCCAGATCAGTCTGGTAAACTAGCGTGAGAAACACGCTCAACTGAATTTATTAAATTACCAAACTTTTCCTTTATCAAAGAAAAAGTATCTCGTAAGACACGCCTACACATAAACATGGATATGTTTTTACCTTACGATAACTAAAACTTTTCATATCGTAACTAAAACTTTTACCTTACGATAACTAGTGTCTACTATATACAAATAATATTAATCATTGTCAGAATGGTTACCTATATAGCATTTCGAGGCTATTCATTACGCCTTTACAAACAAACCGCAAGCTCGTAGTGGGGTTTGGATTTCCATACAAATAACTAGGTGAAGGGACTACCTTCCGACAGTACTTCTCTAGAGGAATGTACCGAGGACCATCACAAAGGATCCTCTACTAACACAAGATTGACCCACCTCTATAACTAGATAATGTCGAATATATTATACTTCGGTTGTTACCGACCTTTACCGAGGGCCCTCTAGCGTACAAACCACAATAATTATCGTCATAGCGTGTAAAGATATATCTAGAAGAAGATGATCATACCCTACTTGGGAGCGACCCACTCAGCCCTACTGCATCTAACCCTGTTTTGGTCATTTTCGAATGATGAGGGCTGAGGTAACGATTAGCTTTCACATATCACATCACTTTGAATGCCACATGGCCATTTCCGTTGACTACTAATTTCCTTCCACAAAAATACAACCTTTAAGCTCAGACGTCTCAACGAGGGTGATAGGCTAAGAGAAGTTGCCTTCTCCGTGTATGTTTGTAAAAACCAGTGTATGTAATCATTAGAAATGCAATGTCAGACAAACATCCATACAAGTTGTCTAGGAACAGAACAAATCGAAGGTATTTTCCTACCACATCCTATTGGGAAATCCCTAGGATTAGTAGAGCATAGTCCTTGCATTGGATATTTCATAATGAAGAGACCACTGCTACTATATATATTGGGATTTTAACCCCAAACGATCAACAAGCAGTCCACCACTATGAAAATCCGAAATATCAATATCATCATAACCTGCAGAAACGAACGCGTATACATTGATCTGAAGTAGTTTTTAGATAAATCTGATCCCGGTCTCTTCGCACCAACAATGCAAAAGCATTTCTCAACCTCACACAGAAACTAAGTCTTATTGACTTATCACGTCTCTTGCTTTCAACTGCTATCCTTCAGCCAAGAAGGAAGCTCGATAGATTGGAGTAATACTCCGCACTATACGAACCAACATCCTCAACACAAATGATAATCAATCCTACAAAGGAGGTTACGTACTAAATGTACAACTAAATAGCTCCCACATCGAGTTGAGGAACTAAAATGGCTAAATTTGATATTTGGTCATTAAACTATCAAAGAAAACAAACAAATATTTAACACCATAAGCAATCACTAGGCCCTTTTAATTAATCTTTTATTGATTAAATCATTTTCCAAATATTCGCTTTAAATTATCTTTAAAAAGATATATTCTCAAAACCATTTCAACTTCTATAATGGAAAACATTTTCATATACTTATTTAATAATAAGTAATTCATAAATATCTTTATTTTCAAATCTTAGAAAATATTGCATATAGTTAAATAATAATTAAGTATATATTATATTCTTAAAGGAAAACATTCTCTTTAAACATCTTTATTTGGGCCAAAACGAATGTTGCGTAAAACTTTGTTACAATAACCCAAAATCACTAGTATAGAGATTCGAAAATTAGATAGGTATATAAATCCCATAACTATACAACATTTCCTTTCAAAAATCATTTATTATAACAACAATGTTATAGTCTATCATTTCCTTACTTCTCGAAAACGTCAATTTCACCAATGAATGTTGAAATCTATGGTTTTGATAATTAAAACATTTTAAAACATCTTTAAATCTTTTAACTCCATTTAAATACCAGTTTTCAAAACATTTATTTAACTTAAAGATTATCCACTGTCCAAAATTGTGAATATAGTTCATTTACCAAATCCAACATTTCTACACATCTATTTTAGGAATTATCCACTGTACAAAATCATGGATATATTCCAACCAAATACATTGCTTTTACACCTTTAATTTAAAGGATTATCCACTGTTCAAAATTGTGGATGAAATTCCTTTAATAAGCTTTCACCATTTACTTTTCAAATTCAATTGATTTCGAATTTACCAAACAATATTTGTAAATTCCATTTATTATTTGTAAAAACTTCAACTTATAAAATCCCTTAATTAACCGATTCCATTTATATCTCATTTACATTTCAAATTCGATTTATTATATAATTTACTTATAAATCATTTATTTACAAATTCATTCATTCGTAACTTCACAAATTTATAAATCTTATTTGCTTACAAAATCCATTTATAACTCCATTTTAACACTTATAAAACTCCTTTTACAATTCCATCATTTTGACTTATAAAATATCAATTTTATAAATCTTATATATAACTATTTATAATAAATCAAAAATCCCAATCTAAATTACTTACAAAATAGTTATCTCCATATTCCAAAAATAGGCCCAATGCTACAACAACACTAAATACATCAATTATGACATCCAAAACGTCATATATCACATCATAACAGCATATATCACAATATTTATAAATAAATCAACAGTGGTGAGGAATCCAGTTGGATCCCTCCAACCTGTCACCTGCAACAAATATACATATTAGAAAATATGTACGATATCCGCTTCGAGGCAAACACGCGTAAAAAGGGTCATCCACTCATACACGGGAACGTATAGGGTCTCATCTACTCCAATAGGCAGGAATATATCCAAATGCCAATTAATATATAGATAGTATATCATATATCATCCAAACAATCATTAGTCATCATAAATAAATTTATTCTCACTTATATAAAAATATCAATAAGTCAGAAAGAGTGAGTTGTACTCACTTTGGTTCCAAAAGAAATTGCACTATTTTATTCCAAATAAAGTTAAACAAGCGTTTACTTTTACCCAAAATTTATATGCTCGTCAATATGGACCCAACGCAACTTGTTTCGTCAAAAACGGACCACATATGAAGAAGTTTGTATGAATTTATATAATATAAATTTACAACTTTTATTTTATTTTCAAACCCACTTTTAATCATAGCCATTCGTTCCTATTCATCAGATCGTGGGCCATCATTTCTTCTCCTTCCCCATCGTCATACACGCGTGAAGAAACCCATATAGCCGCCTTTATCAATTGAATTGTCGCGCACCTAACACTTCCCTATTTGATGATCGAACTCCACCACGTCGAAGGCCCAAACGCCACGCACCTACGGCCGAAGACCGGTCAAGCTCGGCCTCTCCAACTCTCAGGAAAACATACTTGAATGTCGAGCATACTCAGCCAAATTATGGCCACTATGAAGCTTTGATTTAGATCTTAACCTATGGATTCGATGTACTCGATGTGCTCTCTAATATTGTAGTTCGAAGATTTTTCTAAAAGTTAATGAATTTGGAGATATTAGAGGAAGAAGGTCGAATGATTTCAGAAGTTGAAAATTATAATGGTGGCTAGGTTTCCAAAGCTAGGGTTTGTGAAAATAAGAAATTATAACGTCCTTTTATAGAAAATTTCGCAACTCTATTGTAATGACCCGCCTTTTATTCCACAGAAAGACGCATCATCATTAAGAAAGAAAGGGATAGAAAAGAGAAAAGATAAAGAAGAAAGAACTAAACAATATCAGAATCTCACAGCGGAACGAATAAAATATATTAATCACTAATTATTATATAATATACAACATCTCTCAGAGTTACATAGCTTACGTATCACATGTTAGATAGTTATAAAGACCTGTCTAATCATTACAACTCAAGATACAACATAGAGATACAGACACAAACACTAGCATAGCAGAGCCATAATATCTATATATGTTGAAGCCTCCTGCTCCAAATCTCCTCCAGAATTCGTCAAAGCTAACCTGAATCCCTTGGCTACTTGTAAAAATGAGTACCCAAGAGTTTAATAAAACGTAAAATGCAATCTGGGTCGGACATAGGTCTGGTGTGAGTAAACGGGTTAAAGTTGCTTAACTTTGAAAATCATTTGAAATAAAAGGTATCTCTAAGACTTCCCATACATAAACATGAAAAAGTTTTTACCTTACGATAACCATAACATTTGATAGAAATCCAGTGATAGTATAATAGGGTCTAGGTTTTCAAATAAACTAGAAAATAGCCGAAATTGTAACATTTATTAAATTCCAGCATATATAGGTTTACAATCAAGTCCGAGGGCAATCATTGGAGATTGGATTCCATACAATGGCAGGGCTACTGGGGTACCACCTGTCACGGTACCTGGTCTAGATCAAAGTACCGGGGATCCATCCTAAATCCTCTGCAATACAAGGCCGGAACCATCCCTTACTAGATAGTCCAGAACAAGACAACCCCGCAGTTATTCATGAACCAACTGCCCACTAAGCCGAATAAAAAGGGACCTCTGGACAGGGAAAATCTTGTCCTACTTAGGCGCGACCCACTTAGCCTTGTTGCACCTCCCCTGTTTTAGCCATTCCCGGTTGATAAGGCTTGAGGCTACGATTACCTTTTTAGAACACATCTATCTTAGAATGCTCATCATCCTCTAATGACGATGTTCTGAAAGCATTCAATCCATACAAGTTCTTTCCGCGTTCGAACGAAACCAAAGACACTATCTCGTTACACACATTTTAGAATCACCCTCGGAGTTAACGACAATATCCCTTGCACTTTGAATCTTCATCTTGAAACTGAAAGCACTATCTCCATTATACTCGTATTGGAATCACCCTTAGAGTTTTAATGGAAATAACTTGAGATTTCAGGACCTAACGTTTAATTTGGATCGATATAGTTTTCGGATATCCAAATCTGGAAATCCGATCCCCGTCTCACCGAAATCCAAAAGGTCGTCTTAATGTCCAAGTTGTTTTAAGGGTTTAAACAATTTAATATTTTATCTATGTTAACACAGATAGATAGTTCACATTATCACAGATAAATAATCCATATTTCATAATTCAACCAACACATCCCATATCACGGAGCAACCCGTATCACATATCAGACATATCACATAATCCAAGGCATTCAACATCATTCAACCATCCATAAGCAAAATTAATTGTCAACCATTTCTAATTAATTGAAATAAATTAAATTTAATTATCAAATTAATTAGTTAACCTTAATTAATTAATCTTTAATCACATTAAATAATTAGCCTTTAATTAATTACACAACTTAATTATTCTTTAACCATTCACATTAATTAACTTTTAATTTTTCATTAATTAACTAACTATAATTGATTACATTGATCCTTAATTAATTACATTAATTAATTATACTATAACCACTTTATTGATTAATTATCCTTTAATTAATCTCATTAATTAACCAACCTTTTAATTATTCTCATTAATTACATTAATTAATGACCTTCTAATTACTTTCATTAATTAATTATTCTTCTAATTGCATTTAACAATTAATCTTTAATTAATCATATTCATTAATCACCTTAATTAATCACATTTAGTAATTAACCATCCTTTAATTACTTACATTAATTAATTAACTCCCTAACTAATTATATTAATTAATCCTTTAATTAATTACACTGAGTAATTAATCCTTAATTACTTCCACTAAGTAATTATTCTTTAATTACTTTCCATCAAGTAATTCCCTTTTAATTAATTACATCCAGTAATTACCCATTAATTACTTACACTATGTAATTACACTTTATTAACTACATTAAGTAATTATACTTAACCAATCATCTAGTGATTATCTTTAATTAATTAAACTAATAAATTAACTTAAATTAACCACATCAATTTAATTAAATATATTGAGTAATTTATTTCTTTAATTACTTAATTAAGTAATTACCATTAATACTCCTTTTAATATTAAGTAATTAACCTCTAATTACATCCATTAATTTATTATTCCCTAATTTATTAACCTTTGATTACTTAGATTAATCAATCCTAAATCAAGTAATCAACTACACTTAATTAATTACACAAATTAATTTATATTAACTTAATTACTTAAATTAATCATCTTAGCTAATTAAATAATTATACTTTAATTACTTTCGCTAATAAGACTTAATTAAATTAAGATAACCCATTTACTACATTAAATTCTTACCTATCATTTAAATTAAATTAAAAGCTTGAAATTGGTTTATACAAAATCATTTTTGAGAATCCTTTGATTTATAAAGTTAAATATCTTTCACTTTAATCGTATCTCAATTTCATCAATTACATTTTATTTGAAAATATTTAGGGACTAATTGCATGATTTATCTAATGTAATATATATTAATCCAAAATATTTTTAAAACAAAACTAAACTTTGAAAATATATACTTTTAAAACTTAAATTTGTTTAGACATCTTGCTCTAAACTCAAACATTTCATATACCTTTAAAACTGGTTTGTATATACTTGGAAATTTCTTTTGAAAACCTTGTTAAAATTTAACGTTGCTTCCAAATCTGAAATTCATTTTCAATTTAGACCTGGACAGGATTCTTTTGAAAATATAAAACCTGGTAATAAATGACCCGAGCCATATTAGCAAAATCCCGAGACAATTACCGAGCAACACTCGCGTGCTTCTTTCCCCCAAATCACTCTAGCAAACAACACGAAATCGATTGAAGCAACAACATCTTTCGAAACTTCATCAGACATTATTGTGCATGCGTGCACGTGCACGTCGGTCTGGCCGACTCCGACGCCTTGCCGAGGCTACCCACCAGTCGAAAATCACCTATGCGAATGCTCCGACCCCTCAAGGCCGATGAACTTGCGAAGAAAATAAATCGAGCAATCCATATTCCCACTAGAACCCAACACCTCATCGACAATTGCCTTGCGCCACCAAAAACAGTCACCAGAAATCTTGCCACTCCATGCAAAGACGCGCCACAACCAGACAAACCATTTCCCCCTCATGCGATCTGACCCAATACACCAACAACGTCGAGATCGCCTCGACATCAACCTAGACAAAAACAAGTTCACGAACCCTATATCATCGATCCCTAATCACCACAGCCTTTGATAAATCCCATCTATATTTTTCTAGAGATCATCACCCCTAAAGCTACCCACGACAGCGATCCCGAGCTTCGAATCGCCTTTGATCGTTGACAATGAAAAAAATACCCAAAACTGTTTAACTAAGTATATCGCGATTTATATAATACTAAAAAAATATGGTTTTAGCGTCTAAATTCATCATTTTCTAAGGTCAATCTAGTTCTGAATCCTTCAGAAATTAAGATGATGGATTTTTAAGTCATATTTGGATCATCTCTGTATATTTATATTTCTGTAAAAATTTCTAGATGTAAAATCTTTAATTTTTTTTTAAAATTGATATTACACAATAATGATCATCTTTCATTCAAAGATCAAGGTTTGAATCTGATTGTAGAGGGGGGGTATGAATTTTCAAATGAAAAAAATGAAGCTTAAGAAATCAACAGAGAAGTGTATGTATGTATGTATATATTCACAGAGACATTCACATCCATATACAAAGCAGGCCGGTCACATTCCAGAAAACATTCATGCAAACATAAATTCAATATTTCCATATATATTTGTCACATGAGACTGATTAAAACTGTTTTCAAAGGGAAAAAAGTTTACTCGCCTTTTAAAAGAACAGAGGAGCAGATTTCTTGTTCCAGGTTTTAATTTCTTAGATCTGGAATTGTTACACTTGTTTTAAATTTGATTTTGAATTGCTGAGTTGTTCCTACAGCTTGATGTTGAGTTGAAATCTTAGAATACTTGCTGTTGATCAAGTTTCTTTTGATTTATTTTTATTTTAGTTATAGGAAGAAGAAGAGAAAATATTTGAGCTATAAACTTTTGAACTGAAAACAATAACCAGATTTTTCCTCTAAAACTTATTTATTTAATTTAATTTTTAGAGAGAAATGAATCTTGTCACTTATTAGTTTAAGTTATCCATGCTTAACAAATGTAAATGCATGATCTTTATTTCTTACAAATGTTAATTACAAATATTTTTACGTCTAAACCCTTATCTAAAAATCTCTTATGCCTTTTTATTTATGCAAGTAGGAATTTTTGTTTATATTTATTTATATATACTTATTTTTTTAAATAAATTAATTTATTATACATTTCCAAACTATTTTTAGTTCATAAGATATTTTAAAAAGAAAGTAAAAGTAAACCTTTATATATATTTATAGACCATTTTAGTTTGAGTAAAATGAATTTTTATAAAATCTTATTCAAACTAAAACTATTATACCTTTCAGATAAATAAACATTTTCTTTAAGTATTTTGAAAATAATGATAAACTTTTAATTAGCTTTTGAAAAGTGTTATTATTGAAATTAACATAACTTCAAATCATAATATATATATAATTTGAAAACATTTTTTATTTATTAAATTCAAATCAAACCCTTTCTATTTACAATATATAAATATATATGCATTATAAATAGAAAATATTTTAATATAGTTTTGAAAATTATTATATAGAAATTTAAAACATAACTTCAAATCACAATATATACATACATATATATATTACAATTTGAAAAAAACATCTTTTATTAAAATCAAAGATTTCCCATTACAATATATATATATATATATACATATACTATAAATAGAATACATTTTTACTAGCTTTGAAAAAAATTACCAATTAAATATTTATTAGCTTTGAAAAGAATAAACTTGCCCATATAAAATAGTTATAAAAGAAAATTCCCAAACCAATTTAATTATTAATAAATATTATTAAATTGATATTTTCCAAAATTCTGGGTCATCACATCTATTCACCATAAAAAATTTCAAACTCCAAACGAAACATGCTTCCTGGTGTTTATAATGTTTTATCCCTATTTCGAACAAAATGGAATATATATTGGGAGCCAATTGATCGTATTTAGAAGATAGGTTTTCGATCGAATTATTTAAATTTAAAATTTACTTAAATGAATTTCTATGCGTTTTAGCTTGCCGCGGACAAACTGTAAATCCGATTGACATGAAATTTGAAATCCTACGATAATATAACATTACGGATCTAATAAAACAAGTTTCGTCAAAATTCGAGACTGTATGAAAAATGACTATTTTTACACGTTAATTAAATATTAAAATATTCAATTTCTACACATTAACTTTTAATTCAATTTTACAAGTTCACTAACATCATTCTAATTCTAATAGAACTTAATTCAACTTTATAAATCATTGCTATTCACATTAAATTCAAATCTCAATTATTTCAGCAATTTCAAACATTAAATTATCGATTTAACTATCTAATTAAATCCCTATATTTCAAATATAAACTATTCAACTAATAAAATTTACTTTCCAATATTTAAAATTAATTAAATATCTGAATTTCAAATGACTGAAATTCTAGGTCGATACATTCTCCCCTACTTAAAAGAATTTCGTCCTCGAAATTACCAAGTAAGAAAAAGTCACAAAATCCATTGACATTCTCCCCTACTTAAAAGAATTTCGTCCTCGAAATTACTAAGTAAGAAAAAGTCACAAAATCCATTGACTATTCAAAAACAATTCGTTCAAATTAGATATCAAATCCATTTAAACCTTTTAACTTTTCAAAATCATTTAGTTAAACTTCTTACAAAAACTTCTCTAAGTTTTCAAATCCATTTATAGTTATCATTTCAAAACCAATTAATATCATTTAACTTTTAACTCAATATCATAAAATTTACCAATTTTCCCAGAAAAATTCCCACGCCTTAAATTTTCAAAAAAATTCGTCAGTGTCTCCTTTGCGCGTTTCGATCTTAGTAGGATCACAACATATATATATATATGTATGTATGTATGTATGTATGTATGTATGTATATCACAAATATACATCTCATCTTTGAGGATGAGGCATCCCGTAGCGAAAAATATGAAAGTACGATATTTTCTCTTGAGATTTGTACCTTATATACTATTAGCTAGCATACACGGCTAATATAGTACGAAAGCGAGCTCCAGATGCGAAGCAAGCGCCATCCGCACCTACTAAAAAATCAACAAACAAATGAGAAATATGTATATAGATAAGTAATATCAATATGCAACATATACCAATACAACTACTGTATATGCCAATATAGCAAATGCAATCAAAATCAACAATTCCAACCACCAAACAACTATCATCCAACTAACATCTAACAAACCAATATCTCTCCAATCAATCCATCAATATAAATTCACTTCTCATTAATATTCATTGAATTGATTTCCAATTTAATGACAATTGGTTCATTAATATTGGATTTTACTACCATTCACTTATTCAAATTCAGTTAGTTTACATTCACTACATTCAAGTTAGTTCACTTTCTATTTAAATCAAATTCAATTCTATTTACTTTCAATCTGAATTCAATTACATAGCTTTCAATTTTGTTAATTCAACTTCATTAATTCAATTCCGTATGAATTTATATTCAACCAACTTATAACAAGTTAACAACCAATGTATATCCAACATAACCAAATTAATTTAATTCGCTTACATTCAATTTGGTTCAACACTTTTAATTTAATTTCAATTGGTTAAATATTCAATTTAGATTGAATTCTAGTATTCACTATAATCACATTTTTTTATATAACACTTCCAGTAATATTATTAATACACAACTTCTTAACTTAAGTTTTATTCAATGCTTAGCAACAACATTTCTAATCCATGTTTATTCACTAATTCACTTACACAATTAAAGTTGAATTTCATTATATAACTCAAATTCATATTTTTTTAATGACTTTATTTTATTAACTTCTTATTGTTCAACTTTACTTTGCATATTCATTTTATTTATCAAAATCAACTTGATTCAATATTACTTAAGTTATGTTTTATTACATCATTTCATTGTATTTGACTTAACTTAAATTTCATCTCTAAAGTCATTTTATTTAAATTTTACTTAAATCAAATTTCCTATCACTATTCAAATTCAGATTTGGTTTTGCTTAACAAATTGTTTAACCTTTTTAACAGTTGGTTTTACTTACCTTCTCTCATTTTAATAAGTTAGACAACTTATTTGTTTGAACTTCCAAATTCATATTATATAATCACTTACCTAATCCAATTCAAATTATTTAATCTTCCTTCAGTTGAATTTCAAATCATATATTTTATTATGCTAACTCAAATTTATTTCAATTTTGCCAAATTAAATTTTTTGTTTCATATTATTAGTCCAAAACTCATTTTATTATATTTGTCAATTTCAACTTGGACTTTAAATTCAAATTTATTTATCAAAACAAAACTTCGATTTTTAATTTACTATTGGTAGCAAACCCATCGCACAGAAATTCGAAAATGATACTGATGATGCTGCAGTCATCACCCTTATTATTTCCCAGCAATAGTAATGAATTCGGTGCTTTATATTCTTTTAAAGAAATCATTTTTCCTTTATAAATCACATTTGCAAATCTTTTTACTTACATAATTTCACTTATTTCACTTTACTTATATAAGATTCATTCCAAATTCTTTTATCTTATTTAGATTTATAATCATATGATCTCTTTAACTTTGAAATATAACTTTCAAAATCAACTGAATTCAAATTGTCAAATTCTTGGTTTAAATTCATTTTCATTTACAACTCATATTTATAAATATATTCATGTTGTTTCATTTCTCATATATAAGATTATTTCACAATTTTATATCATTTTAACTATAATTACATTCTTATAATTCATTTGCTTATATAATTTCATTCTTTTACAATTGTTGTTTCCATTAAGATTTTTCAAACAGCTTTTATTAACTTATATATATTTACATTTTCAAACAACCAAACAATCCATTTATATACACTTTAATATTTCTGAAAAAAATTGTTTCCTTTATATATAAAATACAACAGAGGTAAAATTATTTCATTTACCCAATTTAAAATAATATTACGTCGACTTGCCTCGTTTAAGTGTTTGGAAATCCCTATCGATGACATGACATCCCACATACCGACCAGAATTCACAAATAGCTAAACGGGTAAGTAAACACAATATAAAACATCTTATATCACTAAAAAATATGCGTTCATATATATATAACACTCAAACTCAATCTAGGGTGCAACTGTCCCTATCTATACTAAGTACACATCAAAGCTTGGGAATATACAAAATCTAAGCTCTGATATCATGTGTGACGACCCGTAAATCTGTACCCTTTGAAGCGATAATAAACCATACTTGTCCGACCCAAAAAGCATCGATTGACGGAAAGTCAAGAGAAAGAAAAGAAGAGAGAAGAAGAGAAGAGAAGAAAGAGAGAAGATAGAACCAAATGGAACAATACAAAATCTCACATCACAACGGAATAACATATAATATCATACCAATGATCTTTAC
Source organism: Allium cepa (assembly GCA_030765085.1). Lineage (NCBI taxonomy): Eukaryota > Viridiplantae > Streptophyta > Magnoliopsida > Asparagales > Amaryllidaceae > Allium > Allium cepa. The sequence continues at coordinate 664,397,598 of CM060928.1, read as the reverse complement.
AAAATAGAAACTGTATATACATACATCAATTAGAGTTCAACAATCAATCACTAGTTATCAACCTGGACAGTTATAATAACTTATTCTCATAATTGCCGATAATATAAACAACAACTAAGCAGGCGGATAATCAAAACAAATACGTGTATATGAAAATGAAGATCTTCAGCTCTCCTACTGAAGCTCCAAAGCACCAATCTGGACCTATAAATACCTCGGTCCGACCCGAGCGTTGAAAGGAAAGAATGTCCGGATCAGTTTGATAAACCAACGTGAGAAACACATCCTTTATCAAAACAAAAGTATCTCTTTAGACATGGCCACACATAAACATGGACATGTTTTTACCTTACGATAACTAAAACATTTCATATCAAATCTTCTTATATTATACTAGTGTCTAGTATATACAATAACATTAATCATAGTCGAAATGGTTACCCATATAGCATTTCAAGGCTATTCATTATGCCTTTACAAACAAACTGCAAGCTCGTAGTGGGGTTTGGATTTCCATACAAATGACCAGGTGAAGGGACTACCTTCCGATGGTACATCTCTAGAGGAATGTACCGAGGACCATCATAAAGGATCCTCTATCAACACAAGGCCGGCCCATCTCTATAACTAGATGGTATTGAATATATCATCCTCCGATCGTTACAACCTTTACCGAGGGCCCTTTAGCATACAAACCACAATAACTAGATACATGACGTCATTGCGTGTAAAGATATATCTAGAAGAGGATGATCATACCCTACCTGGGAGCGACCCACTTAGCCCTACTGTATCTAACCCTGTTTCGGTCATTTCCGGTTGATGAGGCCTAAGGTAACGATTACCTTTCACATATCACATATCGCATCGCTTTGAATGCCACACGGCCATTTCCACTGACTACTAATTGCCTTCCACAAAAATACAACCCTTAAGCCCATACGTCTCAAGGAGGGTGTTAAGATAAGAGAAATTGCTCCACCACCGCTGATATACGTTTGTAAAAACCAATGTACGTAATCTTTAGAAATGCAATGTCAGACAAACATCCATACAAGTTGTCCAGGAACAGGACAAACCGAAGGTACTTTCCTACCACATGTTGTCGAGAAATCTCTAGGATTAGTAGCGAATAGTCCTTGCATTGGATATTTCATAATGAAGAGACCACGGCTACTATATGTATATTGTGATTTTAACCCCAAATGACCAAAAAGCAGTTCCTCGCTATGAAAATCCGAAATATCAATATCATCGTAACCTGCAGAATCGAACGCATATACGTTGATCCGAAGTTTTTTTCAGATAAATCTGATCTCGATTTTTTCACACCAATAATGCAAAAGCGTTTCTCAAGCCCACACAGGAACTAAGTCTCATAGACTTATCATGCCTATAACTTTCAACTTGCTATACTTTGGCCAAGAAGGAAGCTCGATAGATTGGAGTAATACTCTGCACTACACGAATCAACATCCTCAACACAAATGATTATCAAGCCTACACAGAAGGCTATGTACTAAGTGTACAACTAAATAGTTCCCACATCAAGTCGAGGAACTAAAATGGTCAAATTTGATAGTCAGTTATTTAACTATCAAAGAAAACAAACAAATATTTAGCACCATAAGCAATCACTAGGCCCTTTTAATTAATCTTTTATTAATTAAATCATTTGCCAAATATTCACTTCAAATTATCTTTAAAAAGATATATTCTCAAAACCATTTCCACTTCTACGTTGGAAAACATTTCATATACTTATTTTATAATAAGTAATTCACAAATATCTTTATTTTCAACACTTAGAAAATATTGCATATACTTAAATCATAATTAAGTATATATTATATTCTTTAAGGAAAACATTCTCTTTAAATACATTTATTTGGGTCAAAACGAATGTTGCGTAAAACATCGTTACAACAACTCAAAATCACTAGTATCGGGATTCGAAAATTAGATAAGCATATAAATCTGATAACTATACAAAACATTTCTTTTCGAAAATCATTTACTATAACAACAATGTTATAATCTATCCTTTCCTTACTTCTCGAAAACGTCTATTTCAACAATGAATGTTGAAATCTATGGTTTCGATAATTAACACATTTTAAAACATCTTTAATCTTTTAACTCCATCTAAATACCACTTTTCAAAACATTTATTTAACTTAAAAGATTATTCACTGTCCAAAATCGTGAATATAGTTCATTTACCAAATCTAACATTTCTACACATTTATTTTAGGAATTATCCACTATCTAAAATCGTGGATATAATTCCAACCAAATACATTGCTTTCACACCTTTGATTTAAAGGATTATCCACTGTTCAAAATCGTGGATGAAATTCCTTTAATAAGCTTTCACCATTTACTTATCAAATTCAATTGATTTCAGATTTATAAAACAATGATTATAAATTCCATTTATTATTTATAAAAACCTCGACTTATAAAATCCCTTAGTTAACCGATTCCTTTTTTATCTCATTTACATTTCAAACCAGGTCTATAAGTTAATTTACTTATAAATCATTTATTTAAAAATTCATTCGTTTGTGACTTCACAAATTTATAAATCTTATTTGCTTACAAAATCCATTTATAACTCCATTATAACACTTATAAAACTCCTTTTACAATTCCATCATTTTAATTTATAAGTATCAATTTTATAAATCTTATATATAAACCATTTATAATAAATCAGAAATCCCAATTTAAACTATTTACAAAATATTTATCTCCATATTCCATAAATAGGCCCAATGCTGCAACAGCACTAAATACATCAATCATGGCATCCAAAACGTCATATATCACATCATAACAGCATATATCACAATATCAGTAAATAAATCAACAGTGGTAAGAAATCCAGTTGGATCCCTCCAACCTATCACCTACAACAAATATACATATTAGAAAATATGTACTATCCGCTTCGAGGACGACGCACGTACAAAGGGTCATCCACTCATATACGGGAACATATAGGGTCTCATCTACTCAATAGGCAGGAATATATCCAAATACCAACAAATATATAGATAACATATCATATATCATCAAAATAATCATCAATCATCATAAATAAAATTTATTCTCACTTGTATAAAAATATCAATGAGTCAGAAAGAGTGAGTTGTACTCACTTTGGTTCCAAAAGCAGTTGCAGTGTTTTAGTCCGATTAAAATTAAACAAGCATTTAATTTTACCCAAAATTTACACTAGCTCCAATCAACTCCAAACCAACTCTATAATTTAGTGCTCGTCAATATGGACCCAATGCAACTTATTTCGTCAAAAATGGACCTCGTATGAAGAAGTTATTATATTTAGAAGTTTGTATGAATTTATATAATATAAATTTACAACTTTTATTTTATTTTCAAACCCATTTTTAATCACAGCCGTTATCGGTCGAATTATCATTCCCTTTTCACTTGCCTATTTGACGATCGAACTCCACCACGTCAAAGGCACAAATGCCACGCACTTATGGCCGAAGGCTGGTCATGCTTAGCCTCTCCACTCTTGGGAAAACATGCTCAAACGTCGAGCATACTCAGCCAGATTATGGCTACTACGAAGCTTTGATTTAGATCTTGACCATATGGATTCAAAGTACTCGATGTGCTCTCCAATATTGTAGTTGGAAGATTTTTCTAAAAGTTAATGAATTTGGAGATATTAGGGGAAGAAGGTCGAATGATTTTAGATGTTGAAAATTATAATCGCGGCTAGGGTTTCCAAAGCTAGGGTTTGTGAAAATAAGAAATTATAACGTCCTTTTATAGAAAATTTCACGACACTATTCACCCGAAAAATTTTCAAACTCCAAACGAAATGTGCCGCCTGGCGTTTATAATGTTTTAGCCCTATTCCGAACACAATGGAATATATATCGGGAGCCAATTCGATTGTATTTGGAAGATAGGTTTTCGAAACGAATTATTTAAATCTAAAATTCACTTAAACGAATTTCTACGCTTTTAGCTTCCCCTAGACAAACCGTAAATCCGATTGGCAAGAAATTTGAAATCCTATAATAATATAACATTACGGATCCAATGAAATTGTTGAAATCCAAGATTGTATGAAAAACGACTATTTTTACACGTCAATTTTAAAAGTTCTCTAACATCATTCTAATTCTAATAGAACTTAATTCAACTTTATAAATCATTGTTATTCACAATTTCAAATATTAAATTATCGATTTAATTATCCAATTAAATCCCTATATTTCAGAGATAAACTATTTAGCTAATAAAATTAACTTTCAAATATTTAAAATCAATTAAATATATGAATTTCAAATGACTGAAATTCGGGGTCATTACAGGTACCCTAGAATGAGTTTGAGTGTATTAATAGATATGTGTGCATATTTGTTAGTGAATATAAATTGTTGTATATTGTGTTGACTTATCGGTTGAGTGTTTATGAATTCTGGTTGGTGCAGTCTAGACAACTGTATCGATAGGGCTTTCTAAACTTTGAACAAGTTAAATCGATATAGTATTGTTTTAAAGTGGGTAAATGAAATAATTTTACCCGAATTATATTTTGATATAAAAGAAATAATTTTCTGAAATTATTATAGTATATTGATGTGTTTGGTTGATATTATAATATTAAAAACACGATTATAATTGGACAGGACATATATAACCAAATTAAAGGGTATAAGTATGAATTATACAAATGAGTTAAAACTAAAATTTGATTCAAACCGGAATTTGGAAATTTAAATCCCAAAGATTTTCGGAATTTTTTTTCCAAAGTGCTTGAAAAGAATAATGGAGTATTATTTTGGAGATATTTTTGAGTAGAAAATGTTTTAAACGAATTTTGGAAGTAATAAAGCACTGAAATCACTTCAATCTCTAGTAAATAATCCTGGTGATGACTACGCAGCATCATTAGTATTCATTTTCGAGTTTCTAAGTGACGGATTGCTACAACGATTATTTGGCCTCAGAATTGTTTTGGTAAAATCAGGTTTTGATTTAAAAGTTCCAAAAGTAAGACTTGACATATAGAAAGAAATATATATATTTTTATATATAGGATTTCAAAATGATTTGAAATATAACCGGTGATTGAATTTTGGAATTTCCAATTAAATGAGAAGTGAAACCAAAAGAAGATAAGTTTTTGAACTTGTAGACTGGAAATGTGAATGTTAATATGAAATTAAATATTTAACTTAAGATAAGTTATTTAAAAAGAAATTCACGTTTGAAATGATATCAAATTGAAGTGAATATTAAATTTGAGTTGTTAAATGATTTTATGACTATAAGTTGAAATTTTTAGAAGGAATTGACTCAAGTCGCATTAAAATTAAGCGATTTCTGGAGTGGAAATCCGAATTTGAATATGGAATTGGATTTGATTTGTGATAAATGAATGTGAACTTGAGTGTGTATATATAAAAAGAGACAATTGGACTTAATTAAAATTAAATGGAATAGGATTTGATTTCAATGAGAATGAACTTAAGTATATAGTCAAAGTGTTTATATAATAACAAATTAACTTAAGTTAGTATAAATATTGAATGGAAATTTGACTCAAGTAAATTCATGGGATGGGCCGTCAAATGGAATTAAATTTAAGTTAAGATAAATAAAGTGATTTTTGGAAATGAAACTTAACTTAGTTAAGTAAATTGGAAGCGAACTAGTTAAATAATAAATTAGTGACTTGAATGTTGAAAACGAGAATTTAGTTATAAATGAAATTTGACTTATATATATTTTAAAATGCTGTAGAATAAAAATAGAAATGGATTGAAATGATGATGACTAAGTTATAAATGAATTTAATTTAAGTGTAAATTGAATATGATTGGGAATATTGTTGATAAGAATGGAATTCAACTTATGTAACTAATTATGAGATGATTCGTAAATAAATTGGCATAGATTGGTTTGTTGTTGAACATAAAATTTAGAAAACAAGATTTTGCGAATGAATTGAATGCGTATCAATAGAAATTGATAAATTGGATTAGAATCGATTTAAAATAGTTTGTAAGCTTAAGTGGTGACTTTATTAAATGGATATCACCAAATTCCTTTAGAAAGATTTGTTATTTGATGCAAATGGAAGTAAGTAAAATTATGTAAATAAATGGTAAGTGAATAACTGATTTAGAATCAATTTGAAATGAATATGGGTATAATATGTGTTGATATGAATTGAATGCTTATAAATAAGTTGAGATGCATTTGGAATTGTATAAATGGCATACAAATTAAATTGGAAGCGAAAGATCAAGTGTTGGGATCTTTTAATTGCATATACTTCTAATTATACATTTTAAAGCACGCATTGCTTATAAAATTCATGTGTTTAAATAGTTAAATGAATAAAATGATATTCAATTTCATATTTTTGGGAGTTATGTATTTAAATTTAGTAAGTACGGGTACAAGAAGACTATTTGGCTATATTTTGGTTATGCGATTGCATATAAATTGAGCGAGCTTGCTAAATAACGCTAAAATAAGGCACACTTATGAATTTAGGGAAAAAAATAAAAATATTGATATATATATATATATATATTGTGTTTTCCGGCCATGAGACTCGATGTATATCTTTTTTATCATATTGCAAAAGGCTTTCGGTACAAGGGAGACTCTGCCAAAAAAATTTAGAAATTTAGGGTGTCAAAAAATATTGAAATTTTTGGAAAAAAAATTGTTAACCAAAATTTGATTTCGAATTGTAATTGAAATAAGGGATTTTGGTTTAGAAATGGAAACTAAATGTTTTGTATGGAACTTAATGATTTAGAAAAGTAAAATATTGAGTTTTAACTAGTGGGTTTTGATAAGTTAATGGGTTTGTTGTATTCTTCCTACTTAGCAATTTCGGGGACGAAATTCTTTTAAGGTGGGAGGAATGTAACAACCTAAATTCTCTGACATTTATTTTAGAATATTAAGATTTTGGTTGAAGTTATAGAATGAATTTAAAATTTCAAATATAATGATTTATCGTAATTTGGAAATAGTACAAATAATTGAAATTTGAGTTGAATATGAAGTGAATGATTTCTAATGTTGATTTAAATTCTATTTGAATTAGAATTAAGTTAATATGCTTTTAAAAGTGGAATTTCAAGTGATTTTGCCAATTATTGAAATCGTCGATCGATGCATTAAAATAGCAATCCGAGGCACGATCTCGAAATTCAACGAAACTAGTTTCATTGGATCTATAATAGTGTAATATTATCGGATTTCAAATTTCGTAGCAATTGCATTTACCGTTTGGTCATACATGATAGAAACGCATTGAAATTGATATCAAAAATTTAATATTATAATTGGATTCAAAATGATATCTTTTGCATACAATGAAATTAGATCTTGAAACTCGTTCCACTGCAATGGAATAGAGGTATGACATTTGGAACGCTAGGCGAAATGCCTCGATAGGGGTTCAGGACTTCGAGGTACGTAAACTAGATACTTTTGAATATATATATATATATATATATATATATATATATATATATATATATTATCAATCAGCCACCCTAACCCTTCATATAGCCGATCTATGCTCCTCAGTTTATATATCGCGCCTCTCATCCTTTCTCCTTCACTCAGAAACTGAAATCAATTCAAACAAAACAAAAAAGGGGCAAATTCACGATCGCGTGAGGCAAAGTGGCGATCGAGTTTTCTCGAGTTCATATGGAGCATGGCTGTTAAAGGTGGGGCTCGATTGGGGCTCGATGGCAAGGTCATCAATGTTGATTTTGGACATGATGTCGCACGTGAGCGAATGCGCGAGTCTACGGAAAAAGCTATGATGGTGAGGTAGTCTCGTGGGCGAAGTGCGATGGTGTCAAGCGAGGTTGGGAAAGCTCATCGTTCGATCAATTGGTTCGCTGTTCTTATTTTTATTTCCTGGAACGAACAATAGATAAAAGATTTATTTAGCTGGTAATTATTAAATTTAAACGTAATTAATTATTTTTATTTTTATTTGAAATCGTTAACTAATAAAAATCCTTAATTTTCTCTTACGAGGTCCAAATCCAACGCTGTCAGTCGTGTTCGATTCATAATGACATAGGCTTTGCAGTGAAATCAATGTGGATTCAAACAGAAATAGTTGGAATTTTAGATTAAATTGAACACTGTTCAATTTAATTTAAAATTGGAATGAATTGCAAATTAAAAATCAGGGTGAGTAAATCTCGTTCATTTGGATTTCTGCGTTTAATAGAAATGCTAAAAAATTGATTATTGGACGGTTGGAAGAATATATAAATTTATTATCAGTTGGATGTTATATTACATACAGTTGTATATGTCAGTAGTTGGGTATATTCCCGCCGATGGAGCGAATGAGACAATATGCGCCCCGCATAACATTGGAAGACTCTATATTACCGCAATATCCCACCTCGAAGTGGGATTAGTATTTTATGTTGTCTGACAACTGTGGATGCAAGGAAACATGTTGGAGGGATCCAACTGGATTCCTTAAATATATTGATTGTTTTTCATGTATAGCGATATATGATGTGATTGAGTAACCTGTTACGGATTGTTGTGTGATTTGATTTGTTGGATGCTATAGTAGCATTGGCCTTAATTTTTAGTAATTTACATACCATAAATATTACTTTAGAATTTGAAGGAATTAAAAGGAGATTTTGGATATAAAAATATTTATATCGAAATTTGGATTATTTTGAAGGAAATTGATTTGGATAAAACAGTGACTTGATTTGGACTTGTTCTTAACTGTTCGTAAAATGTTTTTAATTAGAGATTTAAAAATAATTTATATAAAGGATTTTTAACAGTGGATTTTTAAGTGATATTTTTGGATTTATGGAAAAGTAGTTGAAATCGATATTAAAAATTAATTTGAAAAATAAATGGGATTAATTATGGAATGGATTCATAAGATAAGATTTTATAAATGAGATTAGTTTTATAAACAAATGAAACTAAAAGGAGTTTGTAAATTTATAAATGATGTTTATAAATAAGGGAAAATGATATCAGTTGATAAATTGGTAATATAAATTCATAGTGTGAATTTATATCAAGATATGGAAATCGATATTGGGAAACGCAGTGGATTCTATATTTGAGATATGAGAATGGTTAGGGAATAGAAATGAAATCAATGTGTTATGAACGGAGAGGGATTTATAATTGAAATTGGTTATTGGAATTTTAAAGTTTTATTTTTATCAAGATGTTAAGTTTTGTTTTAAAAGGAAAATTTTATTTATTAAACTATGTAATTTAAGGCTGTTTTAGTATTGAAATACTTTGGAAAGTGAATATTTCAAATATCTATTATTAATTGAAATAAATTCTAATTTTTAAAATCAACTTTGTATATCGATTAGTTTTATTTAAAAATGAATTGAAATGAGTTATCGATGTTTATTTAAAGTGTTTTAATATTTAAATAATTACTTAAACATGTTCTAAAAATAATTTATTATTAAAAAGTACTTATTTTATATGTATATATAGTTTAAATGATTGAAATTTATTAATAAATCCTCTCCAGATTTGTAAGCAGGGTTTATTTAACGGATATAATTTTTATAAGAGAAATCTTGTAATAGAATTCTGGAAACTTAAGGAAAACTTCTAGAATGTCGAAATACGAGGATTCGAAAATGAATTAGAATTCATAGAAGGAAGTTAGAAATGGGTAGTTGGAATTGTAGGCAAATGTAATCGATTTGGAAATTTTAAAGAAAATTAATTAATGAATTTTGGGAACTTATAGAATTCGTTATAAGTGAGTTAAAGGATTTACAAATAAATTGTAAAAGATTTTGAGAACTAGGAAATAAATGGAATCATTTCCTAAATATCAAAAACAAAATGGTTTTAGGAAAATATACTTATTAATATTTCCTAAGTATTGGACTGGAAGGGTTTGAAATATTTTAACTACGAGATTATTATTATAGAAATGTTTTCAAAGTATTGAATTATAAATAGAATTAGAAGAAAATATTTCTAAGTATCGAGATGGTTCGAACCTGTTATGGATATAAGTTTTTGAAATTGTTTTTAATTATTGAATATACTGGAAGAGATTTGAATATATATCTTTGTAAAGATATTTTGAAATGAAGGTTTTTGAAAGATTTATAAAATCGGGCATAGTGTTTTCTTATGTGTGTAATTTGATAGTTAAATACCCGACTATCAAATCTGACCAAAATTCGTTGATCGCTTCGATTAGACCAAAATCGGATTAATTATCCAAAAACCACTTCGATCTGATTTGAGCGTTATGAATTATGATATCGGGAAGATAGTAAAGTCGATGATTTTGGAGATTCGATTTGTTCAGACCCAGAACAACTTATATGGATGAATGCTATCATTGCATCGTTGCCTCTAAGGCAGTGTTAGCATTCCAAGTATGAATGTCAGTCTAAAGAAAAATGTAGCCTCAAGCCTCATCAACCGGGAATGACTAAAACATGGCAGATGTAGTAGGGCTAAGTGGGTCGCACCCAAGTAGGATATGTTATCACTTTTCTAGATACCCTCGGATATAATATAATTATGGATATGGTTGTGCATGGAAAAGAAGGCGCTTGATAGGGTGGGAACATCCAAAGTGACAACATATTCGTTTCTATCCAGTAAGGGGTATGCCGGTCTTGTGTCGATAGGGATCGTTTGGTATGATCTCGGTACATTTTTCTAGAGGTGTATTGCGATGGTCAGTACCCACAGTAGCCCAGTCATTGTATGGAATCCAATATCTGCTATGAGCCCATACGGTTTTAGTTGTACTCAAGTATGTTGAAATATGAGATGCAAGCATTTCAACTATTTTATGGTTTATTTTCTATAGACACTATTATAATATCATATAATTTTTATATAAAATATTTTGGTTACCGTAAAGTAAAAACCTGTCATGTTTATGTGTGGCGTAGTCTTATGAGATTCCTTTGTTTCCAAAGAATTTTGATATCAGTAATAATTCAAATTGAGTGTGTTTTCTCATGTTGGTTTTTCAGACTGACTCGAGTGTTATTTTATTATAATCCTCGGGTTAGATGAAGTATTACAGTTTAGGTTAGGATGCTATGGAGCTCAGGAGATGAGCTAGAGGATTTTGGGCGTGTTTCACATACTTGGTTATTTCCACTGTGTGTATATTGCTGTATATTCAACACTATGAGGATAAGTTATCATAATTGTCCAATTTTATTTATAGATTACTGTACTATGGTAATGGTATGTATATTAATAATTACAGTTTCTTATGTATACAGACTGTTATTATTTATTATATTTTATTCCACTGTGATTTATTAGATTCTATGTGTTGTTGATTCTATTTCTTCTTCTATCTGTTGTTCTTCACCCCTAAAGATTCGTATTTCCATTCAATTTGACTTGGACATGGGTGATTTATTTTCAACTCAATGGGCACGATGATACGGGCTTTTACATCCATGCCCTAGGTTTCCACCTCCGTTGCTGCCTTGTACGACGCATGCTCACCTGAACGGCCGCACGCCTCGCCCATGTCGCCCAAGCCGCCATCACCCAGAAACTGCCTTTGTCAATTCACTGCTCGACAAAGAACCACCCAAATCATGTCGTGCTCCTCCTCCTTGCTCACCGGTCTTGGTTGCCCCTCACGCTTGAAGTCGCCACTCCAAACTCGTGCAATTTCTTTTGTTTTTTTTAGATTTTTATTTTTATGTTTTAGGGATAAATAAATGAACGGTATTTTTTTAGGGTAGATGAATATATATGGTTTACGGTATAAGAAATAAGGAGGGATTATTTAGGTAATGGGCTTAGTTTTGGCCTATTCAAATTAAATGCAATCATAATTATTTGTTATAATTTTCCTTCTTTAGCATAAAATCAAGATAAGCATTTGTTTCATGTTTTAAATTTTGTATATGATATAATAAAACAACTAGTTCCTTTTTAATAATAATAAGATCCTAAAAGTGTTTTATTTACATTAAAACCATTATGTCATAATACTATTAATAACAAAAATCTCATCTTGGCAATAAAGCTTCATTTTCAAATGAATGAATGAATGAAAATAAATATTCATTCTTTAAGTTTGCAATCTATTTCTGTAAAATTAATTATCAAATACTCCAAAATTACTAATTGTAAAAGAATATATATGTGTGTGTGTCTGTGTGTATGTTATCCAAAATGTCTAATTTAACAGATGACTTTATAATATTTCGATTATAAATTGAAACCCATTTTAAGAAATAAAAATTATTTCTTAAATGAATCAAATAAAATATTTCTTAATTTAACAATTAAATTTCTCAATTTACAAATTAAATTAATTATCCCTAATCCATAATTAAATTTATTGATTAGGAAATTAACAATTGGGTTATTACAAACTTCCCCCTTAAAGAAATTGCGTCCCTTCAATTCCCTTAATGGAAGAATCCATAATATAAATTTCTTCTCAGAACAGTTATTTGCTAATTGATTTCTAATTTCATTTCTAAAATCAACCAAATAATATTACTGCAAAAGACAACACTAACATATGTTGTTAGTTAGCAAAAATTTTCAACAATTTCAAAAAATTTCTAATGCCTTAAATTTACGAAAAATTTCACCTACGTCTCCTTTGCGCAGCTAGTGTTTCGAAAATTTACAATATGAATATAATTACATAATATACATCTCATCTCAAGGATGAGGCATCCCATAGGGAAAAACACAAAAATGCGATATGTAATCCGAGAAACGTACCTTTTCTTAATAATAGCAAGCATAAAAAGCGAAACTAATGCAAAAGCGAGCTTCAAATGCAAAGCACTAGCATTTTGTACCTACTAAATACTCAACAACCAATTGAGATTAATATTCAAGCATATTATATAAATTCACAATACATTGTACATGAGCCCATAAAATTTCGAAATTTAGCAAAGTCAGGATGTATATCGTGACTTTATTTTCTAAGCAAGGACAATAATAAATCCTAATATATGAACTACTAAAGTTGGCTGACCAATTTCTTACCTAAAACATGTTGCACAAGCAAGCAAGAAGACAGGAAAAGAAGAAAAAGAATGAACAAATTTACAATGCATAAATGCTTTGTTATATGACAATAATTTAATTAATTACACATGCTAAGGTATAGACAAGTTGCATAAAACAAATTAAAAATGACAGCATGTTTAAAAAAAATTAAAAATACTAGCATGTTTGTACAAGCCAATTAATTGCTCTGACCCAAAATTTTCAAAATGAACAAGGCAAGAATGCTTGCTAGTATAACTATACTTCAATGCAAAGGACAAGCGTGCTTATATAAATGCATGACCAAGTTAGTGACTAAAAATATATGAACAAGCTAGGCATTGTTTAAGTTTAAAAAAATTATATATACACAAGTTGTCAGGAAATATGTCCAAGTCAGTATACTTAAAATGAATCCTTTATATATATAAGTTATCAGTTCACCAATTTAAAATTTTGCAAGCTTTGTTACGTATAAGCACTGTACAACAAAGACATTTACAGATGTAATTCAATAAAAATGCAATTACCAGAAAAGGAAAAATATATACAAGTCAAGGTATAGCATGTTCATGTTTTCAAGGCAACAAAACATATAAAATAAAATATGAATTTTTTTCAAATTGTGCAATACATACCTATATATAATGGCAAGGACAGACTGAAAGTCAAACAATAATTCATTACAAAGAACATAGATATAGATTTGAGAGTGTATTTACATATATACCATATCAATTATTATTAAAAATTTAAATCTTTAATTTAAACTCCTAACAACTAGAATTTTTTTTCATTCATGTCAAATGTGATGCCCCACCTCTATACCCACGCTAGCCAAGAACACTACGGGGTAATGCCGTCAACTAGCGCGGAGGATAAGGCTGTTGAGGAGTGACCATCTGTATAATTACTTTGTGCGAGTACCGATATGCCAGATAAAAATATAACATGCATTTCTTTATCAAGAGGGGAATACGACATACCGACATAAACTCAAAACTACTACACAGTGGCTATAAAGGTCTTCGGAAACAAATATAAAAATAAACATAACACAAATCAGTCACAGATAATTCATATCACAAAGGCGGAAATAGATATGAATATAACACATGAAAGTGTTCATCAGAGTAGTGGTCAAACAAGATCCACAGTAACACAAAAGAATAGATAAAAGTACAAGAAAAAATAATATGTATACATCAAGGAGTCTATATCTTAAATGTATACAACAAAAACTACCAAACTAAAGTAGTAAGCCAACATCAGATGATAGTTCCAGATAGGAAGTCAAGAGGAAGCACCTGTAGAATCTCAGTCTGACTCGAGTATTATTTAATAAGAAAATAATAAATGGATCAGTCTAGCTATAATTATCAGATAAAAATGAGATATAAGAAGAGATATAATAGAAGGACGTATGATAACCAAAGATGTCATACTACGATAAGTATACATTAGAAAATCCACAAAAGTCATACAATATCTCAAGAATCTCATAGCATCAAAAGAATGTCATATTCTTTATTTAATTCACCAAGACACAATAAATGACATACATATCAATGCCAACTGAAAAAGGTGGTGAAACATAAATTCCAGAAATCATCAAATAGAAATCCAGAAATCACAAAAAAAGGATTGGCCAAGACATTGATGTAGTGCAAACGGTACATCCCATGAATCTAAAAGCAAAGACATTGATGTAGTACAAACGGTACATCCAATGAATCTAAAAGCAGAGGCATTGATGTAGTACAAACGGTACATCCAATGAATCTAAAAGCAAAGACATTGATGTAGTACAAACGGTACATCCAATGAATCTAAAAGCCGAGGCATCGATGCAGTACAAACGGTACATCCAATGAATCAAAAAGCCGAGGCATCGATGTAGTACAAACGGTACATCCAATGAATCAAAAAGTAAAGACATTGATGTAGTACAAACGGTACATCCAATGAATCAAAAAGCCGAGACATCGATGTAGTACAAACGGTACATCCAATGAATCGAAACACAAAACAATTCGGAACATCAACGTAGTACACACGGTACGTCCAATGAATCGAAACATATTAAAAGTACATGGGTTGCCAGCCCATGAAGAAATGAGACGAAGCTCATTAAAATGAGGTACAGTCCTCCACGTGGACGAAGAGACATCGCGCATTGCTAGTCTAAACTATAAAATGATCATCATCGATCATCAAGAAGTGTCAATTACAATAAGCTAGTAAATATATGATTTTAGCATCATGTCCCATAACCACTAGCTTAACTTAAATATTTGCGAACAAATTGTAGATCTTCACTAGAAAATTGTCACGAGAGGTTCAATCGAACAAGTCCAAGAATTAACCAACGAAGCAAACGCAAGCGTTTCATACCACTTGTTTTACTAAGCCGTTTAATTCAATTTCTCATACGAGTGAGGTAAAAGTTTGTATATACTAATAGATTAGAAATCGGTTTGAGAAAACGAGCTTTGTAATAAAATAGTGTTGAAATCATTTGAAAAAAGAGTTTTGATATTTACTACTAGTATAAAAAACCTTTATATTTTAAGGTGACAAATCATAGAAGTGATTGTAGAAACAATCGATCACAAAAATTCACAATCGAAGACGTGAATAAAAATCCAAAAAAATCGATATCAAATCCATCAAAGTGTATATATCCAAAATCCCAAAGAAAAGAAGTCATCGAAGTCGATAATAAATGATAACAACTAACCGGATCAACAAAAATCGATAAACCTTGGAAATTTACTCAAAAATAGCCAAAATAGGCAAATTAAACAGTTCCAGACGTATGGTAGGTGTTCCCAGACGTCTGGCCCTAGGTTCTGGAAGTATATGTGTTTTCTCCTTCCTATTTTTAATTCTTGGGCCATTTCAGACGTCTGAAATTTTCATCCAGACGTCTGAATTTGATTTCAGACGTCTGGATTTTGTTTCAGACGTCTGGACTTAGTCTCTGCCTTTTCCAGACCCCTTTCCAGATGTCTGCATTATTCAACCAGACGTCTGGATTTGGTTTCAGACGTCTGAAATTAATTTCAAACGTCTGAAATCTTCTGCTAGGCAAAAAAAACAGCCTAGACCAAAAATGGTAAATCCAAACCGAAATGCGATCGAACGAGCGATGGATGCTAAGGATTTATGCCAATCGACAACCCAGCACTATAGGCTCTTCGATGCATCACCAAAAACATGTTCAAACATCAAAGATTGGATTTTTAAAGATTTGACTACAAAACACCAAAAATTGGAATATTCACCAATTCAATCCAAATCAAAAGCAAATGAACATAAATAAGTGTTAGGAATTCATACCCAACAATCAAAGATAGTTATAGACAGAGATGTGAGATAAAAATCTCACCTTTGAACCCAAATCAATGAAGGAGAAGCTTTAAGACAAGGGAAGATCAACCACACTTCAATCTCAACACTAGAAGCTTGAATCTAAGCTCAAAAGAAGAACATTCCCTAAGTTAGGTTTAGGAAATTTCTGAAATCAAAGAGAGAATGAGTTGGAGAAGATGAAGAGAAGGCTTACCAATGGGTTCTCTTGAATTTGGAGCTAGAAATTGATTTGCAAATGGAAACTAGGGTTTTGGATTTCTATTTCCCATTCTCTTCCACCATTAATCTCTTTAGAACTGAAAGTAGAGGAAGAGGGGGTTTCAGTTTGGGGTATTAAGTTAGAACATTGGGCTGAACCCAACCTAAACCCAAAGCCCTAAGTGAAAAGTAGCAAAATTCTACTATCTCCAAACATATCGAAGTTTATACTCAAAAAGTTCGCAAACGTCATTTTGAACTCAATGGGGGTGGTCTCGAGTCCCAATTCGACTGTTTGCAAAAAGTAGCTTTTCGGACCAAAATCCGACGAACGATAAAATATTTAAATATAAAATCGATAAATATGCGGGTTGTTACAGACTCCCCTCCTTAAGGAAATTGCGTCCTTGCAATACTTAAGAAGAAAATAAAGAGTAACAACCATAAAAGCATATCAACATAAAAGAAAATTGAAATAAGAAGTTCACCATAAAGAGCATGAAAGAGTTAGCACGAACGGGATCGCTCGATGAATTCTCTAGATTCCCAAGAGTAATCCCTAAGATTTGAGAACCATTAAACTCTCACAAGAAGAATATCTTTATTCCGAAGGCGCTCAACCTCCGAAGCAATGATACGAATGGAATGTTGCTCATAAATCAAATCTGGTGAAACTTCAATTTCCACAATATCACCGGGCACAAGAATAAAAACCGGAATCCCTAAGGCATTTCCGTAGATAAAAGACGTGGAGAACGTCAAGAATAGCAGAAAATTAAGCTGGTGCAATGACGTAGTATAATAACAGTACGCCCGAGAAACTAGAAACTCAAATAATTTGGGACATCAGCGTAGTACAAAAACGATACGCCCAATGAACCAAAGCCCGAATAATTTCGGAACACCGACGTAGTACAAAAACGGTACGTCCAATGAACCGGTAAACCGGAACAACGATGTAGTATAATAATGGTACATCCATTGATCCAGATAAGACGGGACATCGATGTAGTATAATAACAGTACAACCGATGAACCGAACACCATAAAAGAACATCGGACGCTAGTTGTAACGACCCAGAATTTTTAATAATTTAAATTTGAATATTTAATTAATTTTAAATATTAATAAGTGAATTTTTGAAGTCGAATAATTTATTTTTCGAATATTGGATTTAATGGGATAATTAAATCGATTTATTTAATAGTGAAATTCCACAAATAATTAAATATTGGGTTAAATATGATTGAAAATGGTTTGGAAAATTTTGTTATATCATATTAAAGTTATAGAAATATTTTAGAACTTGTAAAATTGAATTTGGAGTTAATTTGTGAAAATTGAATATTTTAATATTTAATTATCGACTGAAAAATAGCCAATTTTTGAACAGTCTCGGAATTGAACGAAACGAGTTCCATTGGATCCGTAATAGTTAATTATTATCGGATTTCAATTTTCGTAGCAATCGGAGTTGTCGTTTGACCGTGGCAGCTCGAAACGCATCGATATCGTTTTAATTTTAATTCGGCGAGTTAAAATAGCCATTTTTCAAACGGTCTCGGATTTCGACGAAACCAGTTTCATCGGATCCGTAATGTGATATTATTGTAAGATTTCAAATTTCAAGTCGTTTGGGTTTGCCGTTTGTCCGGTACAAGCCAAAACGCCTAGAAATCGCTTAAATCGGTTTAAATTTAAATTGAGCGTTTATTACCGTATCTCACACATATGATGGAATTAGCTTCCGAAACTTGTTCCATTGTGTCCGGAATGCGGAAAAACATTAGGATCGCCTGGCGGCATGCGTCATTTGGAGTTCGTTTGCAAAAGTGTTAAATCGGGCATTTTATTATTAAAATAATATTAACATATATGTTATCTTCTTTTCCAAAACCCTAATCCACATAGCTACAGCCGGCCCTGATATATTCCATGGCCGAAATCACTCCGTTTTCTTCCATTAATCTCCTCCAATCCGTGCAACATTTCAACCAATTTCCAACTACAAAATTAAAGAGATTCGCGAGATCTTCCGATCCATACGGAGATGATCATGTATAGCGAAGCAGGGAGGTTGCTAGGGTGGCGCGTCCTTCATGCGTTCGGCCTTGTGATGCGCGCTGAGGGTGCAGCCGAGTTCCACCATACCACAGCCGAACATGGAGATGGCGATGCTCTTCGAAGTGGCGGCCCCCGATCGTTGTCAAAGTCGAAGAATGGTTGCGTTTCCTAAACCCTAGTTAGCTTCACTATGGGTTTTTGCATTCGTATATTACTGGAGATGAAATGCGAACGGGAAGAAGGGAGAGCATGGGGCCCGCACGCGTGAAGAGGGGGTGAGGTGTTTTCTTTTAATTTTTAGTTTAAATTCAAAATTCAAATTCGTTCAATGTTTAAACCGCAATAACTTTTGCATGCGAGGTCGGATTCGAACGAGATTTTTTGCGTTGGCTTCGTATCGCCGAGCTCTTCGCAATGCAGCTGGTTTGGAGTCGATTGGAGGTCGTTTGAATTTCGGGTAAAATTAAACGTTCGTTTAATTTTATTCGAAAACGAACGCGAAAACGAAAATAAAATCAAGGTGAGAACTCCTCACTCAATCGAAAGGTTTTGTTTAAAAAATTTTAAGTAGTTAATATTGATTGTTGATGGTTGATTGATTGTGGTAGTAGATATAATAGGATATATATTATATATAGCGATATATATATATTGGCATATGTATATATCGGATTTGATTTCCCGCCTCGTATAGCGGATGAGACCCTATTGCGCCGTTATTAAGCGGAATATTTATAAAATCCCATATACCGCGATATTCCACCTTGAAGTGGAATTGGTATTGTGCTAACGTCTGTGGATGCAGGGTAACAGGTTGGAGGGATCCAACTGGATTCCTCACATATTTATTTGTTTATGAATATTATGTTGATTGTTGATAATCACATTGATATATGATGTTATTCCCGTGATTGACCATCTAATGCTGTTGCATCATCGGATTCAAATTTTTAAAAAATTAAAATAACGGTTTTGAATTTAAAAGGGGTTTAAAAGTGATTTCTCAAAGAATATGGTTTATAAAAAAAAAAAAAAAAATTGAATCGATTAAATTTTAAAATAAATAGATGGACAAAATTTTATGTTTTAAAAATTTATATCTTTATAAAATATAACTTAAAAGAGATTTTTAACAATAATAGGTTTTATAAAATAGTTAAATTTGGTTTTTGGGAAGTTATTATTATTAATGGTTTATATAAAGGATTTTATAAATGGATGTTTTTAAATAAAAATTATTGAAGTTATAGAATAAATTTATAAAGTGTTAAGTTGATGTATAACATGAATTTCACTAGGATTTATAGATTAATAAATGTGAAATTTATAAAACGAATGGTTATTGGAAAATTTAAGTTTATAAGTTATTAACTTATAGAAATGGATTTGGGCATTAAAAAGGGGAATTTTATAGAAATTGTTAATAAATGAAGATTTCATTAGTTGAAATTATTATAAGCCATAAAGAAATCTTGTAAGTGATAAGATTTTAAATTGGTGAAGTTCAAAAGAACGATTTGGGTAAATAGATAATATTTTAAATATTTAACTTATAATATTGATTTTAGTATATAATCGAGTTATGTAAATCGAATTGGACTAATAAAAGGAGATTTCTAAAACGAAGTTTCATAAATAGAAATGGGATGTATGGACATTGTTATAAATCCGAAAAATCAATTTAATTTGATAAATTGAATATGGAATTTGTTAAAGGGGTTGTATTCACTATTTTTGAACGGTGAATGTATTATTTTATTAAATGAACGTGTTTTTGGAAAAGAACGTTCTAAATGGAATTTAAAACTAATTAAAGACGTTTTAAGATATATTAAGTATCGAAATCATAGATTTCAACATTGATTGTTGAAATAGACGATTTCGAGAAATAGAAGGGAATATTTTGAATAGTAGTGGATTTATGTATCCATTTTTATTTCAAATCCATATACTAGTGTTTTTGGGTTGTCGTAACGATGTTTTACGCAACATTCGTTTTTAACCCAAATAAATGTGAATAAAGGAATGTTTTCTTAAAGAGAATGGAATAAATACTTAACTGTGATTTAAGTATATGGAATATTTTCAAATCGTTGAAAATAAATAAATTTGTGAATTACTTATTTTTAAAATAAGCATGGGAATGGTTTTCTAATATGAAATGGAACGGTTTTTGTGAATTCACCTTTAAGGTAATTGAAAGCAAATAACTTGAAATCGATTTGGGAATCGTATGCTAGTAGATGCTTGGGATTTAAATCCACTTTGGAATTTATATATATATGAAGGGAAATTTGTTTAAAAATAAATGTTGATTTATTTTTAAATATGAAAATATAATTTACGAATTTGGAACGTAAGTAAAATAAATCGGTAAAGATTTATTTGGTGGTTTGAAATTTGTTTCAAAAGGTATAAATGGTTAAGGTGATTTGAAATTAGTTTTCAAATGGTTAAGGTGATTTGAAATTGGTTTGCAAATGGTTAATGTAATTTGAAAATTGGTTTTCAAATGGTAAAGGTAAATTGAAAATTGGTTTTTCAATTGGTTAAGTGTGGAAAATTTTATCGTGAAGTGGTTTTGGTAAAACAAATAACTGGGGCAATTATTTGTAAATGGTGTATATATATATATATATCTTGTAAAGATATTTTGGGACTTAATAATTTTGGAAAAATTATTTGGAATCTGATGATGTGGCGCATCTTTATTGATAGTTAAATAACCGACTATCAATATTTACCCTTGGATGGTATTGATTGTGTTTGTTTGGAATTGAATGCACACTTATTTTTAAAATAAGCGCTCGCTATTCGGTTTAGCCGGGAGAGGACCTTTGTGTCGTATATCCCATTCCGAATATGTGATACGTCGTTTGGATTGCATTTGAAGACCGGTGTGAAGACCGGGTATTTGTGAGAACGATAGGATGACCTATCGATTGTCTCCGCATCGTTAGCTACGATATGGAGATTTCCTTTGTGATGGGAAATTTTATCGGGATTGTGAATACCCGGATTGCAAGGGCTTCTTTGGAAGTGCCTTCGGTTCTGTTCGAACCCGGAACAGACTTGTATGGTTACGTGTCTGACATTACATTTTGAGAGATAGAGCAGATTTCTTTCAAATACATTTCTATTGGTGGCGGAGAATTTATTCTCTTAGCTTAACACCCTTCTCTGAGACGTACGAGCTCAGAGGTTATGTAGTTGAAGGTTATCAGCGATATTTCCCAATCTGGTAATGTGGCATGTTGAGTGCTGCTGTGTGATGATCATTGGTTGGTCATTTGTGATATGATCATTTGTTTGATCATTTATCTTTGTGATTATTGCTTTGGTCATCTGTGGACCCGAAGCATGGCTTTGTTACACAAAGCGTAGCTTTGTGGACGAGACTTCGTCAGGACCTCACTCCCCGGAAATGGTCGAAACAGGAATATGCGGCAAGGTTATGAGGGTCGCGCCCTTTAGGGTATGTCATTCCCTTCTGGAAAAGGGTGGTATCATGGTATGGAGCCCAGATATTTACTCATGTGGAAAACACTATATCTATTTCTGTGTGGTGTTGTTGGTATCGAGCGCTCGGATAAAGGTCCCAAAGGACCGGGGGATGACATATTCGTGTAGTAGTTACCTAGTTACAGAGGTAACCCGGCCTTGTGTTGGCAGAGATCTAACCGTAACGTTAGTTTCTCGGGACGTCCCGCCAGAGGCGATCCCATGTGGCAGTAGGAAGTTCCTTAGCCTGACCATTTGTTGGAAATCCATTCCTCCAATACGCGCCTTGTACGGTTTTAGTTGTATTACCTGCCATTCACTTATGGTGGTCACCACTGTTTGGATGGTAGCTATAGTAGGCATAGTTCGGAATGTCTATGCTGGCTAGGATTTATATTGTACTTTCGAAATTGTTTTCTACACTATGCACTAGTAATAATATCAAAAATGATTTGATTTTCGCGTAGTAAGCATCTTTGACTATCATAAGGAGAAATCTCCTCCAATTCTGCGTTTGCATTGTGTGTGTGGCGGGAGGCCTTATGGTAGTTTCATTTTTCCAAAAAGCATTTCGAATTTCGAAAGTTAAATTTAAATTCTGTTGTTGCTTGTTTAAAGATAAACTGTTTTGAGTTCTCACACCAGTCACATGACTGACCTGGAGTTTATTGTTCCTTTCCTAAACTCTGGGTGCCCACTATTTTCCACACGGGCAGTCTAGAGTTAGGTTATCAGGTTATTCTGGATTCGGGAGTTGCTGTGCAGATCTGGAGGCGAGCCAGATAGCGTAGTCTATTATCTATTGTATATAGTATTTCTTTCCGCTGTTGTTGTCGTACACTCTGATTGATGTAATGTAATGTGATGTAATGTATAAAATGTATAGTTCTTTTGTTTTAATGAATATTCATTTATCTATTATATGTTGTTCCGCTGCGACTGTGAGATTCTGTTATTGTTTCTCGTTCTGTTACTTGTTTTTCTGTTTTCTCTTCTCTTTCTTTTCTTTCTTCTTCTACCTCTTTCTTCTTCTAAAACTCTAACGGTTCGATTTTTCGGCAACGAAAAATCGCGATCGTTACATTTGGTATCAGAGCTTATGGTTAAGCGACAACCTGCTCTGTTGGGTGTTACTCATTAGAGATAGAGTCAGCAGTACTCTAGAATGAGTGTGAGTGTAATAATAGATATGAGTGCGTATTTGTTAGTGAGTATAAAATTGTTTTATATTGTGATGATTGGTTTGTTGAGTGGTATATGAACCTTCGTCGGCGCAGCCTCGAAAACTGAATCGAAGGGGTTCCTAAACACTTGAATAGAACAATTCGACACAATATTGTTTTAAATTGGGTAAATGAAATAATTTTACCTCGATTATATTTTATATATAAAGAGAAAATAATTTTTCAAGAATTATTGAAGTGTGTATATAATTGATTGCTTGGTTGTTGTAAATGATATATATATATATATATAAAATAATTAAAAGTTGTTTGAATAAGCTAATAAAAGAAACTATTGTAAAAAGAATAATGGTATAAACCAATGAATCATAAGATGGAAATTATAATTAATAATGAGTTACAATTGTAAGATAATCATGTATGTATATAAGAAGTAAAATTATATAAGTAAAAGGTTTATAAAAGTGATTTATGAATAGAAAGAAAACTTTTTGAAAGAATAATTAGCATTGATTTCACTATTGTCACTGGGAAATAATAAGGGTGATGACTGCAGCATCATCAGTATCATTTTCGAGTTTCTATGTGATGGATTTGCTACAAAAATGAATTTAAAATTGAAGTTTTGTTGTAATAAATCAATTTGAAATTAAAATTCAACTTGAAGTTGATAAGTATAAGCGAAATAAGTTTTGAACTTATAATATAAGTTAGAAGTTGAATAATAAGTTTTATAACTTATAGAATGGGAAAATGTAAGTGAAACCAGTTGTTGAAGTGGTTAAACAATTAAGTTAAGTAAAATGGAATATGAATTTGAATATTGATATGAATTTGGCTTAAGTAAAAGTTAAATAGGATTTACTTTGGAATTTAAAATCCGAATTGAATTGACAAGTAAAACTTAAGTTAAATTAACAAATGATGTTTAAATGGAATAACTTAAGTGAAGTTGAATAAAAATTGATATTTGTATCAAAGTTAAATAATCAAGTGAATTAAATGAGGTAAATAAAGTTGAAATGGAATGCAAGTTAAGTAATGTTGAAAGAATTGATGTTAATATCAAAGTAAGTGAATAAAGTGAGTAAATGAAATTGTTAAAAAGATGTGAACTCAAGTTATATAAATGGAATTCAATTTTATTTGTAAAAAAGAACTAGCCATTGAGTTAAAGTATGAATTGAATGTTAATCAATAGAATATGAATAAGTTGATATGAAATGATGCATGCAAGTGTAAATTCATTTGAAAATAGTTGAATAATAGAATGAAAATCAATTGAATGTTAAACCAATTGAAATTAAAACAGTTGAACCAAATTGAATGTAAGTAAAATGGATAAAATTTGGTTGTATTGGATGTGCATTGGTTGTTATTTGCTTGTTGGTTGATTGTATGTAAATTCATTAAGTGTTAACGAAATTGAATCTGCTAAATTGAAAGCTATGAAATTGAATAGAATTGAATTGGAATTGAAACGAATGAAAATGAATATGCAACTTTAATAGTAAGCTAAAAGTGGTATAAGAAGCATGTATTGGAAATTTTATAATTGAATTGGCAAATTGGTTTGAATATTATAATTGGATATTATGCTAGCAGGATATACAGGTATATAATGGATTGGAATTTTGATTTTGAAGTTAAAAAAAAAATTTGAATTGCTCGACAAAAAGGTACGTATTTCAGTTTTTATATGAGATTTGATGATTTCCTTCTCTAGCCACTTGGCTTTCTCTTTTCTTTTTGATTCTGAGGGGCCGTAGAGCCGTTTTGTAGTCGTACCGATCTAGCCGCGCAAAGGAGACTCTGGCGAAATTTTTTCGAAAATTTAGGGAGTTAGTAAAATTTTGAGAAATTTTGAGAGTTTGAAATTTGAATTTAAATTTAAATTTGAATTGTTGAGTAAACAATGTTGTTTGAAACCTATAATTGAAGTTGGAAAGCTAATTGAAATAATAGTAAATCTTTAATAAAAAGATTGGTGTTAGAAGTTGATAAAACTATTAGCTTTGGAAAAATAATAAACGGTTTAGGATCATTCTCCTTAACTTGTAATTTCGAGGACGAAATTCTTTTAAGGGGGGAAGATTGTAACGACCCAGAATTTTTAATAATTTAAATTTGAATATTTAATTAATTTTAAATATTAATAAGTGAATTTTTGAAGTCGAATAATTTATTTTTCGAATATTGGATTTAATGGGATAATTAAATCGATTTATTTAATAGTGAAATTCCACAAATAATTAAATATTGGGTTAAATATGATTGAAAATGGTTTGGAAAATTTTGTTATATCATATTAAAGTTATAGAAATATTTTAGAACTTGTAAAATTGAATTTGGAGTTAATTTGTGAAAATTGAATATTTTAATATTTAATTATCGACTGAAAAATAGCCAATTTTTGAACAGTCTCGGAATTGAACGAAACGAGTTCCATTGGATCCGTAATAGTTAATTATTATCGGATTTCAATTTTCGTAGCAATCGGAGTTGTCGTTTGACCGTGGCAGCTCGAAACGCATCGATATCGTTTTAATTTTAATTCGGCGAGTTAAAATAGCCATTTTTCAAACGGTCTCGGATTTCGACGAAACCAGTTTCATCGGATCCGTAATGTGATATTATTGTAAGATTTCAAATTTCAAGTCGTTTGGGTTTGCCGTTTGTCCGGTACAAGCCAAAACGCCTAGAAATCGCTTAAATCGGTTTAAATTTAAATTGAGCGTTTATTACCGTATCTCACACATATGATGGAATTAGCTTCCGAAACTTGTTCCATTGTGTCCGGAATGCGGAAAAACATTAGGATCGCCTGGCGGCATGCGTCATTTGGAGTTCGTTTGCAAAAGTGTTAAATCGGGCATTTTATTATTAAAATAATATTAACATATATGTTATCTTCTTTTCCAAAACCCTAATCCACATAGCTACAGCCGGCCCTGATATATTCCATGGCCGAAATCACTCCGTTTTCTTCCATTAATCTCCTCCAATCCGTGCAACATTTCAACCAATTTCCAACTACAAAATTAAAGAGATTCGCGAGATCTTCCGATCCATACGGAGATGATCATGTATAGCGAAGCAGGGAGGTTGCTAGGGTGGCGCGTCCTTCATGCGTTCGGCCTTGTGATGCGCGCTGAGGGTGCAGCCGAGTTCCACCATACCACAGCCGAACATGGAGATGGCGATGCTCTTCGAAGTGGCGGCCCCCGATCGTTGTCAAAGTCGAAGAATGGTTGCGTTTCCTAAACCCTAGTTAGCTTCACTATGGGTTTTTGCATTCGTATATTACTGGAGATGAAATGCGAACGGGAAGAAGGGAGAGCATGGGGCCCGCACGCGTGAAGAGGGGGTGAGGTGTTTTCTTTTAATTTTTAGTTTAAATTCAAAATTCAAATTCGTTCAATGTTTAAACCGCAATAACTTTTGCATGCGAGGTCGGATTCGAACGAGATTTTTTGCGTTGGCTTCGTATCGCCGAGCTCTTCGCAATGCAGCTGGTTTGGAGTCGATTGGAGGTCGTTTGAATTTCGGGTAAAATTAAACGTTCGTTTAATTTTATTCGAAAACGAACGCGAAAACGAAAATAAAATCAAGGTGAGAACTCCTCACTCAATCGAAAGGTTTTGTTTAAAAAATTTTAAGTAGTTAATATTGATTGTTGATGGTTGATTGATTGTGGTAGTAGATATAATAGGATATATATTATATATAGCGATATATATATATTGGCATATGTATATATCGGATTTGATTTCCCGCCTCGTATAGCGGATGAGACCCTATTGCGCCGTTATTAAGCGGAATATTTATAAAATCCCATATACCGCGATATTCCACCTTGAAGTGGAATTGGTATTGTGCTAACGTCTGTGGATGCAGGGTAACAGGTTGGAGGGATCCAACTGGATTCCTCACATATTTATTTGTTTATGAATATTATGTTGATTGTTGATAATCACATTGATATATGATGTTATTCCCGTGATTGACCATCTAATGCTGTTGCATCATCGGATTCAAATTTTTAAAAAATTAAAATAACGGTTTTGAATTTAAAAGGGGTTTAAAAGTGATTTCTCAAAGAATATGGTTTATAAAAAAAAAAAAAAAAATTGAATCGATTAAATTTTAAAATAAATAGATGGACAAAATTTTATGTTTTAAAAATTTATATCTTTATAAAATATAACTTAAAAGAGATTTTTAACAATAATAGGTTTTATAAAATAGTTAAATTTGGTTTTTGGGAAGTTATTATTATTAATGGTTTATATAAAGGATTTTATAAATGGATGTTTTTAAATAAAAATTATTGAAGTTATAGAATAAATTTATAAAGTGTTAAGTTGATGTATAACATGAATTTCACTAGGATTTATAGATTAATAAATGTGAAATTTATAAAACGAATGGTTATTGGAAAATTTAAGTTTATAAGTTATTAACTTATAGAAATGGATTTGGGCATTAAAAAGGGGAATTTTATAGAAATTGTTAATAAATGAAGATTTCATTAGTTGAAATTATTATAAGCCATAAAGAAATCTTGTAAGTGATAAGATTTTAAATTGGTGAAGTTCAAAAGAACGATTTGGGTAAATAGATAATATTTTAAATATTTAACTTATAATATTGATTTTAGTATATAATCGAGTTATGTAAATCGAATTGGACTAATAAAAGGAGATTTCTAAAACGAAGTTTCATAAATAGAAATGGGATGTATGGACATTGTTATAAATCCGAAAAATCAATTTAATTTGATAAATTGAATATGGAATTTGTTAAAGGGGTTGTATTCACTATTTTTGAACGGTGAATGTATTATTTTATTAAATGAACGTGTTTTTGGAAAAGAACGTTCTAAATGGAATTTAAAACTAATTAAAGACGTTTTAAGATATATTAAGTATCGAAATCATAGATTTCAACATTGATTGTTGAAATAGACGATTTCGAGAAATAGAAGGGAATATTTTGAATAGTAGTGGATTTATGTATCCATTTTTATTTCAAATCCATATACTAGTGTTTTTGGGTTGTCGTAACGATGTTTTACGCAACATTCGTTTTTAACCCAAATAAATGTGAATAAAGGAATGTTTTCTTAAAGAGAATGGAATAAATACTTAACTGTGATTTAAGTATATGGAATATTTTCAAATCGTTGAAAATAAATAAATTTGTGAATTACTTATTTTTAAAATAAGCATGGGAATGGTTTTCTAATATGAAATGGAACGGTTTTTGTGAATTCACCTTTAAGGTAATTGAAAGCAAATAACTTGAAATCGATTTGGGAATCGTATGCTAGTAGATGCTTGGGATTTAAATCCACTTTGGAATTTATATATATATGAAGGGAAATTTGTTTAAAAATAAATGTTGATTTATTTTTAAATATGAAAATATAATTTACGAATTTGGAACGTAAGTAAAATAAATCGGTAAAGATTTATTTGGTGGTTTGAAATTTGTTTCAAAAGGTATAAATGGTTAAGGTGATTTGAAATTAGTTTTCAAATGGTTAAGGTGATTTGAAATTGGTTTGCAAATGGTTAATGTAATTTGAAAATTGGTTTTCAAATGGTAAAGGTAAATTGAAAATTGGTTTTTCAATTGGTTAAGTGTGGAAAATTTTATCGTGAAGTGGTTTTGGTAAAACAAATAACTGGGGCAATTATTTGTAAATGGTGTATATATATATATATATCTTGTAAAGATATTTTGGGACTTAATAATTTTGGAAAAATTATTTGGAATCTGATGATGTGGCGCATCTTTATTGATAGTTAAATAACCGACTATCAATATTTACCCTTGGATGGTATTGATTGTGTTTGTTTGGAATTGAATGCACACTTATTTTTAAAATAAGCGCTCGCTATTCGGTTTAGCCGGGAGAGGACCTTTGTGTCGTATATCCCATTCCGAATATGTGATACGTCGTTTGGATTGCATTTGAAGACCGGTGTGAAGACCGGGTATTTGTGAGAACGATAGGATGACCTATCGATTGTCTCCGCATCGTTAGCTACGATATGGAGATTTCCTTTGTGATGGGAAATTTTATCGGGATTGTGAATACCCGGATTGCAAGGGCTTCTTTGGAAGTGCCTTCGGTTCTGTTCGAACCCGGAACAGACTTGTATGGTTACGTGTCTGACATTACATTTTGAGAGATAGAGCAGATTTCTTTCAAATACATTTCTATTGGTGGCGGAGAATTTATTCTCTTAGCTTAACACCCTTCTCTGAGACGTACGAGCTCAGAGGTTATGTAGTTGAAGGTTATCAGCGATATTTCCCAATCTGGTAATGTGGCATGCTGAGTGCTGCTGTGTGATGATCATTGGTTGGTCATTTGTGATATGATCATTTGTTTGATCATTTATCTTTGTGATTATTGCTTTGGTCATCTGTGGACCCGAAGCATGGCTTTGTTACACAAAGCGTAGCTTTGTGGACGAGACTTCGTCAGGACCTCACTCCCCGGAAATGGTCGAAACAGGAATATGCGGCAAGGTTATGAGGGTCGCGCCCTTTAGGGTATGTCATTCCCTTCTGGAAAAGGGTGGTATCATGGTATGGAGCCCAGATATTTACTCATGTGGAAAACACTATATCTATTTCTGTGTGGTGTTGTTGGTATCGAGCGCTCGGATAAAGGTCCCAAAGGACCGGGGGATGACATATTCGTGTAGTAGTTACCTAGTTACAGAGGTAACCCGGCCTTGTGTTGGCAGAGATCTAACCGTAACGTTAGTTTCTCGGGACGTCCCGCCAGAGGCGATCCCATGTGGCAGTAGGAAGTTCCTTAGCCTGACCATTTGTTGGAAATCCATTCCTCCAATACGCGCCTTGTACGGTTTTAGTTGTATTACCTGCCATTCACTTATGGTGGTCACCACTGTTTGGATGGTAGCTATAGTAGGCATAGTTCGGAATGTCTATGCTGGCTAGGATTTATATTGTACTTTCGAAATTGTTTTCTACACTATGCACTAGTAATAATATCAAAAATGATTTGATTTTCGCGTAGTAAGCATCTTTGACTATCATAAGGAGAAATCTCCTCCAATTCTGCGTTTGCATTGTGTGTGTGGCGGGAGGCCTTATGGTAGTTTCATTTTTCCAAAAAGCATTTCGAATTTCGAAAGTTAAATTTAAATTCTGTTGTTGCTTGTTTAAAGATAAACTGTTTTGAGTTCTCACACCAGTCACATGACTGACCTGGAGTTTATTGTTCCTTTCCTAAACTCTGGGTGCCCACTATTTTCCACACGGGCAGTCTAGAGTTAGGTTATCAGGTTATTCTGGATTCGGGAGTTGCTGTGCAGATCTGGAGGCGAGCCAGATAGCGTAGTCTATTATCTATTGTATATAGTATTTCTTTCCGCTGTTGTTGTCGTACACTCTGATTGATGTAATGTAATGTGATGTAATGTATAAAATGTATAGTTCTTTTGTTTTAATGAATATTCATTTATCTATTATATGTTGTTCCGCTGCGACTGTGAGATTCTGTTATTGTTTCTCGTTCTGTTACTTGTTTTTCTGTTTTCTCTTCTCTTTCTTTTCTTTCTTCTTCTACCTCTTTCTTCTTCTAAAACTCTAACGGTTCGATTTTTCGGCAACGAAAAATCGCGATCGTT
Source organism: Allium cepa (assembly GCA_030765085.1). Taxonomy (NCBI): domain Eukaryota; kingdom Viridiplantae; phylum Streptophyta; class Magnoliopsida; order Asparagales; family Amaryllidaceae; genus Allium; species Allium cepa. Next base: position 664,366,528 of record CM060928.1, on the reverse strand, counting down.
ACACTAGTCCATAAAAAAATGAGATAAAGCTCAATAAAACGAAGTATATCAAAACGTTCGATGAACTTGATAAAAAGATAATTCCATTCAGACAACATTAAAGAATCAACAACTTGTTGCCTACGACAAAGCGCGTTGGCAACATGATTTCCAGAATATCAAGATCATAAGATGCCAGGAACTCGAGTCGACATGAAGTTCCTTATGAGAAAATTAATATTCCAAAGATTTATGATCGAGGTAGAGAACAAATTTCTCATCCAAATATGATGATGCCAAATTCCAAAAGTAAGAACAATAGCCGCGAGCACTAGATCATGAGTGGCATATCTAGTCTCGATAAGCTATAATGATTTAGAAGCACAAGTGAGAGCACGTTCTCCTCTGCAAGAGAATGACATCCAAACCAATACGACTAGTATCGGTACAAAAAGAAAAGTCTAGGTTCCCCTTCAGGAATCACAAGAATAAGAGTATCGAAAGGAAGAGTTCTTTTAAATAATCCTCTTTACCGAAAAGTTAAAACTTTCAAAATTACATTTTTATTTTTATGTAATAATCTTTCTACAAAAATTTACATTTTTACAAGTCAATATATCGTGTCTGACTGTCTCATCAAAGCGTTTAGGAGATTCTTATCGATAACGTTGATCAAGCGCATCGACCAGAATTCTTAAAACACTAAATGGGCAATACAATCACAAATCATATTCTATAGGATAAGTAAGTTTCTCAAAAACTTCTAAGAATATTCTTTGTTCGTTTTAAGAACAAAAATCTAGTTATACTTCTAAATAAATCTTATGAAAACGATTTTGCAAAATTTTAAATTGCCATTTCATCCAAAATCAATAAATGCAAAAAATGGAATCCTCGAGATATTTGATAGAATGCTCGATACCTAAAATGGATGAAATAAGATGGACAAACTGAATGACATAATAATTCATTCATAGAAATCATAACAAGTGCGGAATGCAGTAAGTGGAATGCTAACTTCCGCAACTCGTAACAAATGAAAACCGGTGGTAAGGTCAAACTGAAAAGACCTTAGCACCACACAAAAGATTACTTAGGTGATAATCCTAAGACAAGCTCAAAAATACCGAAAAATTTCTCAAACTACATGAATGAGACAAATAACACTTTCCTTATAAGTGGGCTTAAGGAATAAAATGATGCCATCAAGTTGGAATCAAAATCATAAAGGAAAAATAGAAATCTGCTTAACAGATTGAAAATGTCAAAGATGAATAGTCCACACGGGACAAAGGATATGGCCTCATTATAATTAAGCCAATCCTTACAAAAGTAAATTCTGAAGCCTAAGTAAAAATCGGCTCGGACAGAAAAATCACATAAAATAATTTCGACATCAATAAAGACAAATTGAGTGTTGCGGATCTACCATCCGGATTCACAATCCTCAAAGAAGTCATCAAGCCCAGAAATGTTTAAAGAAGAAGAATCACAAGTTCTTTTGATATAAAAATAATGAGATGAAACCCGTATCAACAAGAACTCAAATAAGAAGATCACGAAATAAAACAATGCCATCAAGGATTGAGTGAAAAATACCTTGACCAAGAGAAGAGTTGTTAGGGGCTTGCAGCTTTCCCTCTCTCTTGTTAGGAAGCCTAGGACACGAAGATAAAAGACGACCCGAACCTTTGCAATAAGGACAAAAGAGGGGTTTCGTACACTCCCTTGCATAATGGTCCGTGGAACCACAATTGTAGCATTGACCACGACTAGAGGTAGGAGTCTTTGCTACCGGAATTTGTTGCTTCCCTTTCTTATTAGAATTGGGGCCTTTGAATTTGATAGGCCTCTTCAAGTTATTGTCGAAGTTCTGTTGCGCACGCACAACTTCAACATCACCTTCATTATCGGCCTCTTCAAGACGAAGAGCGATATCAATAAGCTGATCAAATGAAACCTCAAGTTTCAGAAGTAATGGCTTCTTAAGATTCTTATTCAAGCCATAGACAAATCTTTGATTTTTCTTCAATGGGGTATTAATGTATTCAACCCCGTATTTGGAAAGAGATTCGAAAGATGCGACATAGTCGTCACAGAAGATTCACCTTGAACAAGGTCAATAAAACGCCGGGCCAAAGTTACTTTTCGGCCTCCGGCACAAATTTCAATTCGAACCTTTCCCGGAATTGCTCCCAAGTGAGATCCGCTTCAATGATTTCAGAAATTAAAAGCTCATACCAATCTAATGCTCTTTCTTGGAGCATGCTAGAAGCACTTGGACTCGATGTAGATCAATAAGGTTCATGCGAGAAAAGATGCGATCGCATGATTTGAGCCAAGCTTGAATTTCTATAACACTCTCGGATCCCCTGAATGGCCTTCCACCCAAATCGGTATAGTCTCTGCACAAGCGTGCAAAACCGGATCTAGGATGAGTAGGCTCTGGAATGGGACCGACAGCTTGAGCATTCTTTACTAGATCAAGAAGCTGTTGGGCAGACATAAATACTCTATCCTGGGGAGTAGCACTAGATTGATCGGCGCTGGGACGGCCTGGTCTATCCATTTCTCTTCTTTAAGAAAGAAAGAAAGAAGAGGAAAAAGTTATTCTCAAAATAAATATCAAGCAATCTTGATAGATAAAATAAGGAATCATAAAAGAGAGTAGGATAGAACAGTACGAAGACTCGAATAAATCCTAAGGCACAACTCCTAAGAAAGACTTAGGACATGATCCTTGCTAAATTATTCTACATTGTTCCGAAGTTTGGCTTTGATACCAAGCTGTGACCCCCTACCTCTATACCCACGCTAGCCAAGAACACTACGGGGTAATGCCGTCAACTAGCGCGGAGGATAAGGCTGTTGAGGAGCGACCATCTGTATAATTACTTTGTGCGAGTACCGATATGCCAGATAAAAATATAACATGCATTTCTTTATCAAGAGGGGAATCCGACATACCGACACAAACTCAAAACTACTAAACAGTGGCTTTAAAGGTCTTTGGAAACAAATATAGAAATAAACATAACACAAATCGGTCACAGATAATTCATATCACAAAGGCGGAAATAGATATGAATATAAGACATGAAAGTGTTCATCAGAGTAGTGGTCAAACAAGATCCACAATAACACAAAAGAATAGATACAAGTACAAGACAAAAGAATATGTATAAACCAAGGAGTCTATATCTTAAATGTATACAACAAAAACTACCAAACTAAAGTAGTAAGCCAAAATCAGATGATAGTTCCAGATAGGAAGTCAAGAGGAAGCACCTGTAGAATCTCAGTCTGACCCGAGTATTATTTAATAAGAAAATAATAAACAGATCAGTCTAGCAATAATTATCAGATAAAAATGAGATATAAGAAGATATATAATAGAAGGACATATGATAACCAAAGATGTCATACTACGATAAGTATACATTAGAAAATCCACAAAAGTCATGCAATATCTCAAGAATCTCATAGCATCAAAAGAATGTCATATTCTTTATTTAATTCACCAAGCCACAATAAATGACATACATATCAATGCCAACTGAAAAAGGTGGTGAAACATAAATTCCAGAAATCATCAAATAGAAATCTAGAAATCACAAAAAAAGGATTGGCCAAGACATTGATGTAGTGCAAACGGTACATTCAATGAATCTAAAAGCAAAGACATAGATGTACTACAAATGGTACATCCAATGAATCTAAAAGCAAAGACATTGATGTAGTACAAACGGTACATCCAACGAATCTAAAAGCAAAGACATTGATGTAGTACAAACGGTACATCCAATGAATCTAAAAGCGAAGACATTGATGTAGTACAAACGGTACATCCAATGAATCAAAAAGCCGAGGCATCGATGTAGTACAAACGGTACATCTAATGAATCAAAAAGCAAAGACATTGATGTAGTACAAACGGAACATCCAATGAATCAAAAACCCGAGACATCAATGTAGTACAAACGGTACATCCAATGAATCGAAACACAAAACAATTCGGAACATCGACGTAGTACACACGGTACGTCCAATGAATCAAACATATTAAAAGTACATGGGTTGCCAGCCCACGAAGAAATGAGACGAAGCTCAATAAAATGAGGTACAGTCCTCCACGTTGACAAAGAGACATCGCGCATTGCTAGTCTAAACTATAAAATGATCATCATCGATCATCAAGAAGTGTCAATTACAATAAGCTAGTAAATATATGAGTTTAGCATCAGGTCCCATAACCACTAGCTTAACTTAAATATTTGCGAACAAATTGTAGATCTTCACTAGAAAATTGTCACGAGAGGTTCAATCGAACAAGTCCAAGAATTAACCAACGAAGCAAACGCAAGCGTTTCATACCACTTGTTTTACTAAGCCGTTTGATTCAATTTCTCATACGAGTGAGGTAAAAGTTTGTATATACTAATAGATTAGAAATCGGTTTGAGAAAACGAGCTTTGTAATAAAATAGTGTTGAAATCATTTGAAGAAAGAGTTTTGATATTTACTACTAGTATAAAAAACCTTTATATTTTAAAGTGACAAATCATAGAAGTGATTGTAGAAACAATCGATCACAAAAATTCACAATCGAAGACGTGAATAAATATCCAAAAAAATCGATATCAAATCCATCAAAGTGTATATATCCAAAATCCCAAAGAAAAGAAGTCATTGAAGTCGATAATAAATGATAACAACTAACCGGATCAACAAAAATCGATAAACCTTGGAAATTTACTCAAAAATAGCCAAAATAGGCAAATTAAACAGTTCCAGACGTATGGTAGGTGTTCCCAGACGTCTGGCCCTAGGTTCTGGAAGTATATGTGTTTTCTCCGTTCTATTTTTAATTCTTGGGCCATTTCAGACGTCTGGATTTTGTTTCAGACGTCTGGATTTAGTCTCTGCCTTTTCCAGACCCCTTTCCAGATGTCTGGATTATTCAACCAGACGTCTGGATTTGGTTTCAGACGTCTGAAATTAATTTCAAACGTCTGAAATCTTCTGCTAGGCAAAAAAACAGCCTAGACCAAAAATGGTAAATCCAAACCGAAATGCGATCGAACGAGCGATGGATGCTAAGGATTTATGCCAATCGACAACCCAGCACTATAGGCTCTTCGATGCATCACCAAAAACATGTTCAAACATCAAAGATTGGATTTTTAAAGATTTGACTACAAAACACCAAAAATTGGAATATTCACCAATTCAATCCAAATCAAAAGCAAATGAACATAAATAAGTGTTAGGAATTCATACCCAACAATCAAAGATAGTTATAGACATAGATGTGAGATAAAAATCTCACCTTTGAACCCAAATCAATGAAGGAGAAGCTTTAAGACAAGGGAAGATCAACCACACTTCAATCTCAACACTAGAAGCTTGAATCTAAGCTCAAAAGAAGAACATTCCCTAAGTTAGGTTTAGGAAATTTCTAAAATCAAAGAGAGAATGAGTTGGAGAAGATGAAGAGAAGGCTTACCAATGGGTTCTCTTGAATTTGGAGCTAGAAATTGATTTGCAAATGGAAACTAGGGTTTTGGATTTCTATTTCCCATTCTCTTCCACCATTAATCTCTTTAGAACTGAAAGTAGAGGAAGAGGGAGTGAATGAAGAGGGGGTTTCAGTTTGGGGTATTAAGTTAGAACACTGGGCTGAACCCAACCTAAACCCAAAGCCCTAAGTGAAAAGTAGCAAAATTCTACTATCTCCAAACATATCGAAGTTTATACTCAAAAAGGTCGCAAACGTCATTTTGAACTCAATGGGGGTGGTCTCGAGTCCCAATTCGACTGTTTGCAAAAAGTAGCTTTTCGGACCAAAATCCGACGAACGATAAAATATTTAAATAAAATATTTAAATATAAAATCGATAAATATGCGGGTTGTTACATCAAATGTCTTATTCGATGTTTAGGAACCCCTATCATTAACGTGGCATTCCACATATCGATTAAAATTCTTAAACAACATTTGGATAAGTCAACACAATACATAATCTCAAGTTAGGTGCATTTATTTTATTATCATTAACATCCACGCATCCAATTTTAATTAAATGCAACCAAACAATTAATTCCGATCAGCAATTAACCAAAGCATACATAACTCTTACAGTGGAACAATTCATGTTTTGACGCTGCACAACTCTAATTATTCCTAGACCATTTAAATATTAAACTTATTTACTCAAATTTTCTATTAAAAGAAAATAGTTCACTTTAATTTATTACATTCCAATTTAATTCCAAAATTTTCTCAACTTCAAAATATTTTACTCATTATTCTCTAAAGGTTTTAATGTCACAAACTCCAATTTATCAATCAATTTTATTTTTAAAATTTATGACCCAAATGGTTAACCTGATAATCATTTTATATTCCTATCCCTAATATAGATAATTACTAAAACTCTCTATTACATACCTAGGGGATAGGACTCTAAGGCTCACTAGGTCTAGATCTATGATATGATATGCTATAATGTTCTGACACAACTCTGATACCAAGCTGTAACGACCCCATCGTGATGCCCGAATTAGCAAAGAACGTTATAAGTAATGTCCTATGCTAATCTGGAGAATACGGCTTGTAAAGGGCGGTCGAATGTGAATATATCTTTATACTAACATTGACACATCATTTATACCTTTTCACTTAATATTGAACTGAATTTGACGTGTACTGTATTAACATAAAGCAATAGACACACTAATTTCTGAAAATCAGAACAATATATCATATAAATAGCAGTCACAGATCATAGTGGAATAAATCTCAACTTACACATAAATTTTGAGTTTACAAAATAAAATACTAAACTTAATTAATATACAAGTTATGGTTTTCTAATCTTAATTATATATCTTAATCATAAATTTTTGAGTAATATAATTAAATATCAAAGGTCTAACTTTGCTAACCCAACTATTCATAGATCTACTTGTCCTGTAACTTGAAAAGTCTTGGCCTGACCCGAGCAAAATAACACCCGGGTCAGAATATCTCTAAATATCCAATAGGGTGAGAAAAAAATATAACATAAGAATAAACAACATATAAGTAAACACGAATATCCAAGATATAACGGGTCAAAAAAATTATTTAACTCAGAAGAGGGTTATAAATTCAAGTCACAAACACAAACTCGTCACTGAACAAAGAATAGTAAAATTTACTTAACTATTCAAGTCACAGACACAAACTCGTCAGTGAACACAGAATAGTAAAATTTACTTAACTTAGCATCTATTATAAGATATCAGACACAAAAATACATATGCTTATTTCTCGAATAAGGAATAGTTACAAAATCAAATTTCTGAAATCCAAGAGATATTAATCCAAACCAATCGTAACGATCATCCAAAACAATCACGATAATTGTAATCAAAACCCATGGAAAATAAATAAATGAATCGGTATCACTCGAACTGATCTGATACCAAGGATCGTACTCAGTCCAGGAACACATAATCATATAATAATCTCAAGAATAATCCATATCGATCATGGTAATCGTAGAAACCATGACTTAATAACTCTACATTTATTTACTATTATTATTTTATTATTTAAAAAACAAATCCAGGAATAAATGTAACGACCCACTATTTTGGACCATTCAAATCGATAATAAAACCATACATATCCAACTAGAATAATTCAAAATACCGAACTGTTAGTTAAAATTTGGCAAAACTTAAAATATACAGTAAATAAATCAATCACAGATCACAGAGTAATATAATGCAGCGGAATAGATAAAGAATAGTAGTTCATGAAGCTACTATATACATCAGAGTTAGAAAAATACAACCGAATAGTTCAAATGCAGTGAAGTCTCCAATGCAACAGATGACTTCTCTGAACCAATCAACTGGAAAGGCTGGAATCTGAATCGATAGTTAGATTTCCAAATGAAGCTCTGAACTCCAAAGGTAAGTCTCAAATGCTGTATCACTCAGTATGACCCGAGCGTAAAGCAAAACACAAAACACTCGAGTCAGGATTAACATTCTTATATCAATAAATCCAACTCAAGTGAAATATCAACTGAAATACAAATAACTTAAAGGATGTTTGGGATAACCATCCTCTAAGGGTCCATGGAACTTTCTACAAGGTAGAAATATACACTATAACACCGTGGTCATTTCAGCTTAATTTATACTTCAAAACAAAACTCATTTTCACTTCAAATATCTCTATATTTCCCAAAATAGTATTTATATATATTAAATAATTTATACAGTAAAGTATTTTCAATTTCCTCAACTTAACAAATCGTTCCAACATCAACCCGACCTTCCCATTCAAATTAAATTCAATCTCAATTTATCAATTTAAACTCAACTCAATTTCTAAAATAACCACTTAAATTTTATCAATCTCAAATTCGGATTTATAATCACAAATAGCCCCTTATATTTCCATATATTTCAAAACTTTAAGTATTCAACGTTTCATCTAAATTTTCATTCAATTTAGTTTTCTAAATAATGAATTCAAATTTAGTTCAACCTAAATTTTCATTTTAATTCAATTTAGTTGCTAAATAACAAATTCAACTACGTTGATTTCAAATACAGATCTGAATCTGAACATAAACCATTTAAATTCCCATATAGTTCAAGGCTTTAATATTTAAATGTTCTATATAACAGTTTCATATAGATCTCAATTTAACCTCATTATTATTTAGTCTTGAAATACTCCCTTATTAGATTCAATATCATTTAAGTAACCTTAAATTACATTTTACTCAAAATTTTCTTTAATTTATTTAAACGTGAAATATTCATTAAATCACTTAAAACAAAAATCTAGTTATAAAATCATACCCTTTAAATTTCCCATTCAAAAATTTCTAATCGATTTAATTAAATAAATCCTTATTTAAATACCATTTTTATAAAACCAAATTTATCTCCCAATCTTAATTATTCAATTTATTACAAGCGAATCTATTTGAAATATAGATTTACATAAATACTTAACCATATTATATGTATTAAATCAATCTAATTTAAATCAAATATTACTACTAAATCTATATATACAATTTTCATTTATATAATATCTTAAGAATCAAATTTATTAAACCATATATTTCTTTCCAAAATTATAGAAATTATTTTCAAAATATTTATATGGACCAAAGGTGTCTGTAAATATTTCCTATCATATAGTCAAGTGCTACGGATATTTATCATTTCAATCCGTATACTAAATATATAGGGGTGGATATCATTTCAACCCGTAATCCCAAATTCGATTAAATGAAAATCGCTTGGGTTTATCATTTCAAGCCATAACGATTTTCTCCTATTCTAAAGTCCGTTCGGGTACGTATCATTTCAACCCATAGCGATTTCTATACTAACAGGGAACTTGCAGAGTGATAACAGATATGAAAATAATAATAACAACAGGCATATATCATCAAAATAAATATAAACAATAGGATATGGTGTCATATCCCATAAGTGAACAGTTATAGATAATAGCATATATAACAATTTAAATAACTATAGTTTCATATTTCAATTGTCGTTTCAATTGAAATCAAATTTAATAAATAAAAGAACGTTAATCATGAGTGATTGCTCACCTTTCGAGGCTAGATAGGTTTGATAGATGAAACGAGCTACGAATTCCGAGCAACGCTAGATGGACACTATTCGACAAAGAAAGATAGGCACGACGGACAAAGCTGATAATGGAAAATCGATGAGAATGTTTAGAATTATTTGATATAAATCAAACTAAATATTTTATTTATTTTCTGAAACTAAATTTAAAACCAAATATAATCAAAATAAAATAAAATATAGTATATGTATTTGATATCTGTCTAACCATAATTTATATTTTAAAATCTTTAAGCATTCTGAAATTATACGTCGATCTATATAATATACTAAAACATATTCGTAGGCAACTTCTATATGTACCAGCAAATATATACACGGTCCCTCAACATGCTTTCTAATATGAACTGTATAAACTTATATACCAACTTTTTAATATATATCCTATAGAACTTATATACAAACTACTCTAAACAATGTACTCTTAAACTTATATACAGACTACTCTTATATACCAACTATGTACGCACTTAACACATGCTGACCGAATATATATACCTATATACGCTGTACAAATAACAACTTAAACAAAACAACAACTATATACATACAACACGATACAACTCTATGCGACCCTATGAAAATTTAAGATAGAAAAAAAAAGTTCATACATATATATCCCTTAATATATAACAACTGTTATATCTGTGTAAACAAAACATAAACCAGCACACATACAGCTATAATTACACATATATTGTAGTTATATACACTCATAGGAAAAAAAGAAAAACCACCGTTTATAAAAATATACGCAACCCAAAAAAGATTTTAAAAAAACAAAAAAGTATGTAACCAAAATTTCACCTTACAGCTGACAAACATTTAAAGTTTAAATTTTAAAAGATAAATCAATTTCTTTGTTAGCTCAAAGAAACACATACCAGAACTCTCGTATAATTTACGATCTGCAAACGTACGTAGTAAAATATATTTGTTAAAACATATACATACGTACTCTTAAGTATAAGTTATCATACCTTATATACACAACTTCATAGTTATATATATTTTACTTAGTAATATTATATATAAACTAGATAAATACTTATATATAAATAAACTGTAACTGGTAAATCCAAACATATATGACATACCCATACTTACGCAAGCTTCAGCATGGACAAATGCAGAGGCATCTCGTTGTTTTGTGGAGATAGCGGAGGATGGTTTATCGGGTGAAGCAAGGGCCGTGTGTGGTGCTTTGACGGCTGGTTATGGCCAGGTTTGGCAGTGCTGTAGACGACGCAGGTGAAGGGAGATGCTGGTGAGGGCTTCCATCGAGGTGGGTTCGGCTGACATGGCGACAGAGTGGGAAGCGGGCGCACGCATAGGAGGCTGTACCTGCTATTATTAGTCATGGCAGTGACCACAGTGAGGTTTGTTGAGAGGCCGTTCACGGCTGCTACTTGGCTAAGGACAGATGAGCGAATGCTAAGAAGGGTGGTGGGGTCGACTACGGTGGTGGAGATGGATAGTCGGTTGGATTTGAGATTGCCGAGCTCGGCAATGTGGAAGCGGGGCACGTAGGATATTGAAAGTCACTCACGAAATTTCAGGATGCATTAAGGCAGATGACCGTTGAATTCAACCAGTGAAATTTTTTTGAATGGTCGAATGAATAGAAGAAATTATAACGGGTCCCTTGATTTGGTGACAGTTATTGAAGCAATAAATTTATTGCTTGGCAAGCACAGCTCAGGTTGAAAAGCAAAGGAAACCAAAAGTCCCAATATAAAGTAATGAGAGAGAAACATAGTTATAAAGGGAAAGAAAATAAAGTGAACCGTTTTAAAATTATAATTACAACGTATACAAATGTATACGTTTGATTTTCGAAACTGCTAAACATTAATTCAGGAATATAATTATAGCAATTTATTATTGCTTGGGATTCACGTTGAAGTTGAAAAGCAAAGCAAAGTTAACAGTCAACATTTAAAGGTATCGTTACAACGAACAATTTATTGGTTCCGTTGTGCACCGGATTTCAAAATACAAAAATAAATATACCGTTGAGATCAGCACGACGAGACGATCAAAATGGTAAACAGATATTAGTGGTACGATTGAATTATAATAATTCGAATTTTCTACTAGGGAAAAGTGCAGCAAAAACACAGAAAATAAGATCGACGGAGCTAAAGAAATCCGAATTTGGAAAAACTAAAAATGACGTCTCAGTCGGAAGATGATTTAGAATTTTTCTATGTAAAATATTCAGGTCTTGAAAATAAATTTATTTTCACCAATTGTTAACTGATTTGAATTTAATAGAATTATATAATAAATAAACCTTCATATAATTAATTGAAAATTTACCAATTGCTATATTTAATTATACGTAAACCAAATATTAAACTTTATTTCAAAATATTACTATTAAAATTTCTCAAAATCCAAATTAAATACGTTATTACAACCGATTAAAAATTAATAAAATTTTATGGGTCGTTACAATAAATTTCTTAAGGATCTAGCAGCCGCTTGCCACTTACCAAAAGAGGGTAAACTCTAAAGTGCCAAATACTATCAACTTCAGTAATCACTAATATTCAACCAATACATCTCATAATGTATAGTGAAATCCAAGTATTTACTAAAAGCTAGTAAATATCACTTATTACAGATACCACTGAAAAGCCTGAATTATATTCTCTTTCGGATCTCACAACCACTTGTCGCACACCTGAAGAGGAAACAACTCTATAGTGTTATTTACTTCCCTATAGTGACCACATGAATTTAACCAAACTATCTCATACTACTCAGTGAAATTCACTGTAACGACCCATAATTTGACCACTTTAAAATATACAGTTTAAAGTGATTTTCGATAAAAAATAATATATAACATTTTATGGTTTAAATAGTATTAAATATAATTTGCAAAGAGAAATATACACAAAAATAGGAATAACAGCTTATATCGACAAAAGTGACAAAATCCTGATTTCAGAAAAGTATGTTTCAATGGTTAAATAAATTGTTTTAATTAATTTATGGGTGTTTATATTTTTTATATAACATTATAGAAATTTATTTTTAAATTTGGTTTACGTAAATAAATAATTTAACTAAAACGTCAAAAATGTGACCGTAAAACATTTTGTCGAAAATCAAAATTTTGTCGATTTAAAGTTGTCGCAACATTGTTGCACCTTTATTTTCTTATATATGAACGTACATTAAATAGTATAAGTATTAATTAATTCACTAATCAAGTTTACCTTTTTTGATTAAGGTTATGAATTTCTAGAAAATCATTAGGAATGAGTAAGCATAAAAAGACAAAAAGTGTTATAAAAGTCAAAAGGTAAATATCAAATCAAACAAATATAATTATTATATTGTTTACTTAATACTTTAGTAAAAATAACATAAAGTCATGATTTGAAATGTGATGTGAAGTATGGTAAAAAATAGTTTGCTTTAAGTATAAACAAAGGATATTTTGGTCTTTTAGAAAAAAAATTATTCAAAACTTTTTTCTATAAATACCTACCGCTTCTTTCACAAATTACAAACATTTTTCATTCTTCTTCTTCTTCCTTTTCTAAGCTTCTCTTTCTTCTTCTTTAGAGCTTTAATGGCTTCCATGTGTCTCTTGAAAAATTTCAAAAGCGTAACAAAGTTATGGCAAAAATATTCGACGAAAAAGTATACCACTTAAGTCATGTTCAAGCTAATAAGTTCCATCCATCCACCCAAGGCCATGCCCCACCTAGAAGTCATCTCCACCTCTTTTCATCTCAACTTCTAGCATAGCAGAGCTATAGAGAATTTCAAGAAGTTTCAAAAAATAGTAGCAAAGCTATAGTCAAATCCATAGTGACAAAATTAGCAAAGTTGGTAGGAAGTATTATTTAGACCTAGAGTTCATTGCCTTAAATTTGACGGAGTGGAATCCAAAGTGAGTTATTTCTTCCTTCAAGTTAATTAAAACCACTGCTAAGTTGAAGAAACTTTAAATGTTAAGTGCTGTTTGAAAACCCTTATTGATTGCTTGTTTACTTCGTTTGCTAAAACAATGGTTTTAATTCCTTGTTTGACTATTTGAATGGTAACTTAAGTATTTTGAAATTTAGAAGTTAAATACTTAATGGGGTATGTGGAAACGACTGGTACATGTGTTTTTTATGTGAGATCCAAGGAGACTTGGACGAAGGACGGAACATGTCAATGGAAAATCCCGGATGCTCCAAAATAAATGTCAAACCGTCTTAACCGAAGATAAAATAAAATGTTATAAATATTTGATGTAATAAGAATTGATTATCAATTATTATTGTGTTTATTTCGTTGATTGATTGTTTGAATTAGGCTCGGCCAGTTTGTGAGCACTGATTATTATTTATTGATTGTTGACTTTGGCCCACCAGTTTATGAGCGATATGCATGGGCTGGGTAGAAAATAATTGCAGGCTAACACCTGGTGATTGTTTCACGATTTGACTATAAGGTGTTTAGCGATAATATTTGGTTCATTTCAATTTGACGAATTGTTTTGAAAATTGGTATTCAAGCTGAAATGTTTTCCCATAAAGAGAAAAAAGATATATTTGAAAATAAATATTTTGAATGCTATATAAAAGTGATTTATATAAAGAATGGTTTTATAAAAAAAAATGTTTTATAAAATGGAAAGAATTTCGAGGAATAAAGCCGATGGTTTTAAGATGATTTTTGAAAGGATTTGGAAATGGAAATTATTATAGATTTGAAGTATTTGTAATTATTAGTGTAAATGATTTTCCCACTTTGGGATATAAAGTGATTTGTTATGTTATCGATGATTCGGGTAACCTGTAACTAAAAAGTGGACAAGGGAGATGCAGATGTTCTATAGCTCGGTATAGTCTGCTCTCTTTGTAGAGGGATATACATATCCATATTTATTTTCAAAAGGCTGGGACCCAATTGCCTTGTTATGGCTAGAAACCTCACGATCAGGTATCATATAGTTTTGTATGTTTGTATATTGGTATCATTTCAAAAAGGTGATTTGTTTTCAGATCCTGAAGTAAAAGGCTAGTTTGAATATAAAAGACATACATATTTCAAAAGTTTTGAAATAAGAATTTAGGAATAAAGTCCAAAGAGATTATTTTCGAAAAGAATTATATTTTAAAAATAATAAAGTTAACTAGATTTTGGAAATCTAAAATTAAAGATCAAGCCTAAGTGGGTAGTTTTGGGAATTGCATATTGTTTGTTGCATCGTAGGCTCCATGATTCCTATTTGTGGTAGGAGAACTACGTTGGCTTGATTATATATCTAATTGGGTACCCAATTTGGTAGGGGTATGTAGACAATCACAAGTGGTAGTGATGCAGCCCCAATAATAACATATCATTTTTCTGTTTATTTGTTTGCATATATCGTGCATTGTTTTACTTTTCCTGCTTACTATTTTATTCCCCATTTGACATGTTTATGGAGTTAGCAAGAATGGCTATTGCTGTCTCTCCCATCAGAGTTATGCAGCGGTAGACTTATTGGTATTTGGTATATATTAAAACACACCTAGTTGATTAAGTTGATTACTCTGATAACTTGTAAAATTGAAATTGTATCATATACAATTTATAATATTGAATATTTATCAAATATTATGTAATAAGTTGATTTTTTGATCGTAGTTTTAGAACATATGGATTTTTTGGCAATTTTAACTGATTCGAAAGTCCGGATCGTCACATTTGGTATTAGTGCTTAGGTTAGGTGCCTAAGTAAAAAATCTGTCTAGGTTAGTAAATCAACCTAGGAATTTTAAAAATGATACTATCTTAATTTCATAAATAAAATGGATGGGATTAGGCACTGTACCTTCGATGGGGTTATGGGTGATATAACTATTTTTGGTGTGCTTAACTTTCGTTAATTATTGTTTTTTATTACATTTTTCTGTCCTTGTAATTTTGAGTATGAAATTCTTTTAAGTAGGGGAGAAGTAGCAACCCAGAATTTGGCCACTTTAAAATATATTGTTTAAAGTGATTTAGATATAAAATATATAACATTTTATGATTTGGGTAGTATTAGATAGAATTTGCAAAGAGAAATATACACAAAAATACGAATAATTGCTTGTATCAACAAAAGTGACAAAATCCTGATTTCAGAAAAATAAGTTTCAATGGTTAAATAAATTATTTTAATTAATTTATTAGTGTTTATTGTTTGTGCCAAAATTGGGCACAACACTCTTAGGATGTTTTTGAAGAGATAAAATAAAGAAAGAAAATGTAAAATGAGGCAGATCTGACAAACCACCAATTAACAGATAAGAAAAAGTGCGGAAACTCACGAATTTAGAGTGGTTCGACGTATGGCCTACGTCCACTACGGAATGACTGATGCTTATTGATTATAAATCGCTGGATACAAAAGATTTACAACAGTATAATCGAAGTACAATAGCAATTTTAGTAGAGTATCAGTGTGGAGAGGTACAAATTCCATTTTCTATATGTTTAGGTTCACTATTTATAAGCGTAGGCAGCAAATATCTCGCCCAGATCTCGGAAGACTTCTTCTCTCATGTGGGTGGGCCCATGGGATCGAGTTCAGGTGATTTCAAATTGATTCAAGAGAAATACGAAATGAGTTTGTATCGATCAATAATTAGTCCTTTCAGGCTGGGATCGATCAAGCGGAGTCTTAAGGTAGTACATCAGCTCCTGTGAAAATTTCGTAGCATTTGGACTGGTAGATCTTGGGAAATAATCGATGCAAGTTTGGATTTGTATGACGTTGTCGTCTTCATATCGATACTATTTCATATCGATTATGCGTGGCTTTGTTCGTATCGATGCTTGCATGCTACTTTGTATCAATGTTTGGAGGCCGCCTTCGTATCAATGCTTCATGTTGCCTTCTTTGTATTGGTCGGTGGTTGTTGCTCTTCGTATCGATGGTGGGAGACCGATACAAGATGGATGGAGGGAGACTGATACAAAATAAACATTTGTTGATGGATATGAAGTGTTGTTGACATGATGCATATGAAGTAACTTCATTTTGATGGATATGAAGGAAGTTAGTATGCGATGGATACGAACTAAATCTCTGTTGAGGAAAGGATACGAAATTGGATGGATACGAAGACGATAATGTCATACAAATCCAAGCTTGCATCGATCATATCTCAAGATCTTCAAGCTTAAATGCTACCAAATTTTCAAATACTATCTCAAGAATGTACCTGATCGATACCAGCCTGAAAGGACCGATTATTGATTGGTACTAACTCAATTCGTATCACTCTTAAATCGAGTCGAAATCACCTGAACTCGATCCTGTGGGCCTAGTCACGTGAGAGAAGTATTCTTTTGAGATATGGACAAGATATTTGCTGCCTACGCCCATAAATAGTGAACCTAGACCTATAGAAAAGGGACTTTTTGCCTCTCTACGCTGATACTCTGCTAAAATTGCTATTGTACTTTGATTGTACTATTGTGAATCTTTTGTATCCAAGTGAGTTTTAATCAATAAACATCAATCATTCGTAGTGGATGTAGGCTATACGCCGAACCACTCTAAATTCACGCATTTCAGCACTATTTCTTATCTGTTAATTGGTGTGTTTGTTAGATCTGCCTCATTTTACATTTACTTTCTTCATTTTATCTCTTCAAACACATCCAAAGAGTGTTATGCCCAATTTTGGTACAAACACTTTGGTGCTTTCACTAAGAAAACCCATCTTTTCTCCTGCTTTGTGGATCTACTACCGTCGTTGGATTGCAAAAATCTAAGGAGGGGATCCAGACCTACCATCTAGTGGTTCCTTCTATTCTATTCAGATTGCTCTAGATCTAAGAGGAACTACAAATATCATGATTTTCGTATCTATATCTTCGTATTGATCCAGGTAGGTCCAATTCTTATTGATCCTCGTATATATTTCTTATCGATCTAGCTGCGTCTAATTCGTATCAATACTCATATACGCTTCATATTGATCCAGCTGGGTCCAATTCGTATCAATCCTCGGATACACTTCGTATCAATCCAGCTGCATCCAATTTGTATCGATACTCATATACACTTCATATCGATCCAGGTGGGTCCAATTCGTATCGATCCAGTTGCGTCCAATTCGTATCGATACTCATATACACTTAGTATCGATCTAGCTGGGCCAATTCCTATCGATACTCGAATACGCTTCATATCGATCTAACTACGTCCGATTCATATCGATTTAGCTATGTCCAATTCGTATCGATACTCATATACACTTCGTATCGATCCAACTAGGTCCAATTTGTATCGATCCAGCTGCGTCTAATTCGTATCGATCCTCGGATGCACTTCGTATCGATCCAGCCACGTCCAATTCCTACCGATCCTCGAATACACTTCGTATCGATCCAGCTGCGTCCAATTCGTATCGATCCTCGGATACACTTTGTATCGATCCATTTGCATCCAATTCGTATCGATCCTTGAATACACTTCATATCGATCCAGCTGTGTCCAATTCGTTTCGATCCTTGGATACACTTTGAATCGATCCAAGTGCATTCATTCTATATCGATCCAAGTGTCTATTTTTCGAGTCATTCAATTTCACCAACATTTATATCATTCAGACGTTGCTGAGAACAATATTAAATTTCAAAAAACAAATCGAGTACGACCCAAATTTTCGTAAAAGAGCCTAAAAAAATTCGTAGGGAAACCACCCTGAACCCTAGCCACAGCACAGAGCACCCACGTAGTGAATTCAAAGCTCAACTTAATGAAGGAACATTCCATCCACGCTCCTGATCATTCCATGACTGAACGGGACACTGGGGATTACAGCAGCATGTGAGAAATGTGGATTACGGATCTTAAGGATGGAATAACACTAGAGGAGGGGGTGAATAGTGTTTTATGGATTTTCTAAATCTTTTTGAAACTTATGTAATTTAACCACCAACTAACGTAATTCATAGACACAGATATAATCACAGAATTAGACATGGATGCAAACACTAAATAAAACAGTAAAGGAAAGAACACACCAGGATTTTATATTGGTTCGGAGTTACTCTACATCTAGTCCCGTACAATCGTAGATTACACCCTCGGTTTCAAGGCTACGAGGTACACCCTCCTCTATTCGAGTTCAGGGAAACTCTCTTGATTTGACCAGGCTACAAGATCACCAAATTGATTTTCGGGGATACAATCGCACCCAGTTGATTACAAGGCTCAATCGCACCTTTTACTCAGTAGTTCGATTTACAAAAGATCCTATAACTCTGAATAGCACTGAGATCTTATGGAGAGAGTGGTAGAGAATCAAACAAGAGATAATCAAGTTTGATTCACTTGTTATTTCGAAAGAGTAAAGTTTGGGATTCTTTTAGAATAAGTATGGAAGATGAAGAGGAAAGGAAACAAGTGAAATCTAATTTCAAATTCGTTTAGAACTACTGATTTTTATAGGAGATCAACAGCCATATCTATTCATAAAAGAATATGACGAATAGACACTTCTTTTGAAAATTTTAATTTTGAATTTAACGGGCACCATGTCGACATGGGGGGTTGAGGGATGTCGACATGCCTAAGGCAAAAATTAATATTTTGATTTCTTAACAAATTTGGTTTCTATAATTTGTCAAAACAATTTCTAAACTTTATAAATATATTTGAATATAGTTTAAACGTATAAAATTAATTTTTAATATATAATCTTAATCTATAAAGTGATTTAAAATCTGAGTATATAAATATTTTAAAGCTAAATATTTAAAACAAGAGATAGTTTAAAACCAAGGACAATTTTGAAATCAAAATACTAAAAATGATAAAGATAATTTTGAGGCTAAAATATTTCAAACAAGAGAGATGTCTTTTTAAAAAGAAGGTTTTGAAAACTTTTAAAATAAAAGATATATTTTGAAAAACATTTTTATAAAATTAGTGGATATCAAAATAGGACCACTATATGTTCCACTAGATATTGTCGTGGGTTCCATCCCTTTAATAGGCTTGAAGTGGATTCCATTCCACGAATAAATTTCGAATTACGATTTAAGTGCTTTGAAGAAGTTTTAACATAATTATAGAATCAATACTTATCGTATACTCTTGAAATCTTGATATCTTGATACTCATGAGTCTTTAATCTTGATATCTTCGGTCTTGAATCTCTACACTGTACAGTCTTCATTCTTGATACCTGCATGTTTATATCCTGCATATACATATATGTATCTAAACTATAATGTTAGTATTTGTATTTCAAAACAAGTCCTAAGGTTGTTGTCATCAAATCCATCACTATAAGGAATAACAATCTCCCCCTTTCTTATGATGACAACTATGTTTATAAAATATACTTCTCCTTCACAATAACTCTCCCTAAAACTAATAACTCCCCCTTAATCTAAGCCTAACTACTCTAACTACTCTATTTTATATTTCTCCCCCTTTGTCATCAACAAAAAAACTTATCCTAAACTAATATAACTCCTCCTTAATCTAATACAATCCAAACTAAATACTAATAGAGAAGTATGATAAGTGAAACAAATATTTTATTACATATGATGTTATATTTACATGTATATATGAAACGTAAACACACAAATATATTTAAGTACATAAATTATAGAATAACACTACTAACGAGAGTTTTTGACAATTGGAGATTTGTGAATCGAACAATTTGGATAATGAAAACAAAAGTTTCCACGTTGTTTAACCAAATTCCCATTTTTGTCAAAACAGACATCGCCTACGCAGACCACGTTATTGCCTTCTTCCATAGGAGCTTCTTCCTCTTTCTCTTCTTCTTCTTCGCCGTGCTTTAAGGGAATATGCACTAGAATGTTGGAAGAATCTTCTTCAATGACAATAGGATTTACATGATTATCCGTTAGGAATTTTTGCACATTTCAAAGAATTTTTCCTTGCTTTTCTTGTTCTTTTGCCATCCTTATTTGCACAACTTGAAGTTCAGTCAACATTTGCATGACATCCTTCGTAGACTCTTCAATCTTTATCTACATTGCTAGTGTAGTGCGTTGGAATGGACCAGAATGAGGAGAAGGGAAAGAAATGATGCCATTTTGGTTTGATTTAGAGGAGGAGGCCATTAGTTTTAATTTCCAGAAGTTTAATACAGAGAAAGAGAAGTGAGAAGACAGAAAAATTCGAAATACATAGGTGTATATAACTACCAAACTATTTTTAGAGGGAAAATTAAAATTTCAAATTTTGTCGTTGTATGTCGACATGGGTGGTAGGGGTATGTCGACATCCCTATGAAAAATTTAATTTTCTTGTAGATCTCTGTTTACTAAAAATATATGTTACTATATCTATATTCTATATCTCATTTATTGAACAAATGCCTAGTTCTCTTCTTAACTTATTAAATATAGGTTGATTTAAGGGTTTGTTAAAATATCAGCAATTTGATTCTCGGAGTTGATAAATTCAAGAGAAATAATCTCTTTACTTATATTATCTTTGAGAAAAAGATGTCTGATATCAATATGTTTAGTCCTAGCATGATGAGTAGGATTTTTAGATAAATTTATTGCACTAGTACTATCACAATGAATTGGTGATTTTGAAATTGTTAATCCAAAATCTTTTAGGGTTTGTTGCATATAAATGACTTGTGAGCAAGCCAAAGAAGCAAAGATATATTCTACTTCTGTTGTTGATAAAGAAACAGTGTTTTGCATTTTACCAAACCATGAAACCAGAGAATGCCCCAAAGAGTGACAAGTTCCACTAGTACTTTTTCGATCAGATTTACAACCAGCATAGTTAGCATCACAATAAGAGATTAAATGAAATGAATCATCTTTAGGGTAAAATAAACCATAGTCAAAAGTATGTTTAACATATCTTATGATACATTTCACAGCTTTTAAGTGAGTCTCTTTGGGTTGAGATTGATATCTTGCACAGAGACAAACGCTATGCATGATATCAGGTCTACTCGCTGTGATATATAGTAGTGATCCAATCATTCCCCTATATAGTTTTTGATTTACATCTTTTGAAAGATCTTCTTTATTTAAATCTTCATTGGTTGCCATGGGAGTGGGTTTTCCATTTGTAGTAGTCATGCTAAATTACTAACTAGATCCCTAGCATATTTTTCATGACTAATAAAAATACCATTATCTAATTGTTTTATTTAAAACCTAAGAAGAAAGTAAGTTCGGCCATATCATTTCAAACTCTTTTGTTATTATTTCAAAAGGTTCTTTATTCATTTCATGATTAGTTGAACCAAAAATGATGTCATCTGCATAAACTTGTACTAGTTGGATATCATTTTTATTTCTTTTAAAGAAAAGAGTATTATCTAATTTACCAATTTCAAAATTTGATTGCAAGAAAAAAGATTTTAGTCCGTCATACCATGCTCTAGGATCTTGTTTCAGACTATATAGAGCTTTCTTAAGTTTGAAAACATGGTTTGGAAATTTTTCATCTTCAAAGAGTGGAGGTTGTTCAACATAAACTTTCTCTTTAACAAATACATTTAGAAAAGAACTTTTATCGTCCATTTTAAATAATTTAAAATTATTATAATTTGCGAAAGCAAGTAGAAATTTCATAGTTTCTAATCTTGCTACGGTGCAAAGGTCACATCAAAATCTATTCCTTCTTCTTGACAATAACCTTGTGCGACTAATCGAGCTTTATTTCTAACGACCTCACCTAGTTCATTCATTTTATTTTTATAAGCCCATTTAGTTCCTATTATAGTTTTATCCTCGAGTCTAGGAACAAATTCCCAAACATCATTTCTGGTGAATTGATTCAATTCTTCATGCATAGCCAAAATCCATGAATCATCAGACGATGCTTCCTTTGGATTTTTAGGTTCAATAAATGATATAAAAGCTACATTACTCATGTTATTTAGTTGATTTCTAGTTCTAACAACATATTCAATATTTCCTAGTATATTTAATATAGGATGTTCTTTTAAAAGCTTAACCTTTTTATTTGGATGAATAAGTTCATTATTTGTTTCAATGTATTCATTATTTAGGATACCAAAATTTTCTTCATTATTAAATTTTTCAACATCTTTGAAATTTTCATCAAATGAAACATGCATTATTTCTTCAATGGTTTAGTTCTTAAATTGAAAACTCTGTATGCTTTACTTCTATTAGAATATCCGATAAAGATTCCTTTGTCGGATTTAGAATCAAATTTATTCGATTGTCTTTTGTATTTAGAACAAAACATTTACTTCCAAAGATTCTAAAATAAGATACCTTTGGTTTCTTCTTGTAAAGAGGTTCACAAGGTGTTTTATCAGTTAACAGTCTAATTAATATTCTATTAAAAATGTAGCAAGCTGTAGCGACTGCTTCAGCCCATAAATGTTTTAGTAAATTACTATCTGAAAGCATTGTTCTAGCACACTCTTGAATCGTCCTATTTTTACGTTCTACCACTACGTTTTGTTGTGGACTTCAAGGAAACAAATTATGAGTTATTCCCTTTTTATTGTAGAATCTCTCAAAATTGTCATTTTCAAATTTCCCACCATGATCACTATGAACAGTTATAATTTTTAAAGAAAGTTGGTTTTGAAGCCTTTTTGTAAAAAAATTAAATGAACCAAAAGTATCACTTTTATGTTTCATAAAAATTGTCCATATAAACCTAGAATAATCATCTACAATTATAAAGACATATTTATTGTGATTTATTGATTGAATTTAAGATGGATCAAACAAATCTAGATGAAGTAACTCAAAAGGTTTTGAAGTTGAAATCATATCTTTTAATTTGGAACTTTTCTTACATTTTCCTAATTGACAAGCATCACATATACTATCTATTTTAAAATTCATTCTAGGGAGACCTCTTACTAGATCAAGTTTCGAAAGTCTAGATAAGAGTTTAAAATTCAAATTCCCAAATCTTTTATGCCAAATTCAAGGGTCATTTGTACTCGCCAAAAGACATAGTTTATCATTTGAGATTTTCATACAAAGAATATAAATAATTTTCTTCCTAATTCCTTCGAATATAATATTTGAATTATTATCTTCGATGTGACACTTATCTTTTTCAAATTTAATTTTGTATCCTTTATCACAAGTGTAACGACCCGTAAATTTTGATAAATAAATTGGTTAGTTTAATTTAATTTTTGCAATTAAATTTAGGAAGAAAGAAAAAATTTATAATTAATAATGAAGCAAATGTTGAAAATGAAATGAAACCATGGAAATTAAAGCTAAGTATTAACAGTTGAAATGAAATTACGAATAATTGAAGTAATGTAAATTGCTATACTAGGCTAAGAATTGAATAAGAAAACAAAGGTAAATAGTGAATTAATTTAATGAATTAATAATATTAAACAGTAAATTGAATTAAATCAATGTCCTGTAGTAACTGAAATATTGGCTGGGAATGAAAACTTATAAAGGTAAGCATTCAATTTACCAATGCAATAATATTTCATTAATAGTAACTGAATGGAAATAAAAGGTAATAATGCTAATGCAAGGTAAACAATGATATTTTAAGTTAATAATAAATGAATGGAAAGAAATTCAAATTTATGAAAATAAATTTAAATGGTATACTGGACTATGAATTGGACATAAGTGAATAGATGAAATATTGGATTTACCAAGGAAAAATATAGATAGTTAATGGAAATTGAATGGAACAGTATTATGAAAATAAATGTAGTAACGGAAGTGTGAATGTAAATTTAATAGAAACGTAAATTTATTATAAGGTAGTAATTAATGAATTGGGAAATAAGTTCAAATTATGTTAATTGATGAATTTATACGTAATGTATGTAAAGCAATGAACTGGTATAAGAATGGAATTAAGGTAAATTCATTTATTTGTTTTAAAACCTTAATTAATGTATTCAATTGATAGAAGTACACATTTAGAAATGTAATATTTATTCAAATTAAGATGTAAATAAGCGTACATTAATGTAATGAAATAAAATTAGCGTTATATATGGAATTATAACCTGAATTGATAAGTAACGAACATATAAATGCAATTAAAAGCAAATAGTGGCATTTAATATAGGTTGCTTGTTTATTTAATATGTTAAATAAACTTTGGTAATCAACTGTAAGAAATCTAAATTTAACGATTGTTAATGTAAATTAAAGTAACAATTGATAAAATGAAGGATGGCACCAAGGTAAATTAGTTAATTGGTTTTAAAATCTTAATTTATGGGTGAAATTCTCAAATTTCAATATGATTGAATTATAGTAGTTATTACACAATAAGAAAATAAAATAGTTAATACGAATAAAGGTGAAATTGAAAGTATCAGTGTAATGAGACGTAAACAAATGTTAAATATGTTTATACGACAATGATTGTTGAATAATAAGAATGGGAATCAGGATTTATTTATTTGAATGTAAAATTTAGGTAATTGGGTTTATTGCAATCAGTTGAAATTAAATATTTAAATATTACGTAAATATTAATTTATATGAAATTGAAGATATTTATGTAATAAAGTATGATTCCAATGTTAGTTTCATCTAATTGTTACTAATGAACTGAATAATGTAATGAAAAGAAAATTAGATAGAATTTTTGGGAATTAAATTTATAATTTCTGAAGTTAAAAGAACTAAGGCTAATATTAAAATTTATACATTAATCATCTCTAAATTGATATTTAAATTTGTTTAAATCATTGTAAATGATTGAGGAATCATAAGTGATGAAATTTGCGAATTTTCGAATTAAAATTGAAATTTTGATTTAATTAATTAATTATTAATTAATTTAATTAATGGAAAAATAGCCATTTTGGCCACTGACTGGGATTTCGACGAAACCAGATTCATCAGATCCATAATGGTGAATTATTATATGGTTTCAAGTTTCGTAGCGATCGTACTTGCCGTTTGATCGTACGGACTCGAAACGCCTTGAAATTTATGAAATTGGAATCAATTGAAATCAATTTGAAAAATAATTTGATTTTAGCATAACTTCTTCATACGATGGAATTCAAACTTGAAACCTTTTCCATTGTGTTTAAAAAAATTTAAAACACCTATTTTGATATGTGGGTTGTCCCAACTTCGTTCCGGAGTCGAAACGGGCTTTTTTAGGGCATTTTGTCGCTAGGCATATATCTATCTTATCCATCTATTCTATTTTCAACTTCGTCTATATATATCCTATTATAAACCCTAGCAGCCTCTGTTCCTCGTTTCTATACGTTCTATTCACCTCCTCACTTTAATGGCAGACAAACCCTAATTCCGATTACAATCCCAAATCAAATCCAAAGCTGAAATTTCATACTCCACAATATATGCCAAATTTTAAATCAATTCGAAGCTCTCGAAGAGCGTAACTCAGATCTGTAACTCGTTTTTTGATTTGACGTGTTGGTTGTCTAAAAATCGGAGAACAATTTTCGACCGTTCATCACGTCGAAATCAAACTAGTCCGATCGTCAAACCAATTCTGGGTATTGTAGAGTGGAGCGAGGGGATCGCATCGGCAAAGTTTGTTCGTCATTTTGACGGTTGGATCTTCGGAAATATTCGATGAGGGTTGAGATGCAAGTGGCGGCTGCTCAAAATTTTGGAGGTCATTAGCGTCATCGGCGATCGGATCGAGGCGAGCTGGACGATGGTGAAGGTGGCTTGACGCACGGTGGTCGTACGACGCATGAAATCGAGGTCAAAATCACGGTTGACCGTCATGTTTGGTTGGTGCGTGAGGAGCGTTCTTTTTACCTGGAAGAGGAAGTCGCGTGCGCAAAGATGAGTAGGGGTTGACGTGGCAAGAATGGTAAAGTGTTCTCCTTTTTTTTATATTGAAATTCAAACACAATTTTCGCTATATCTTTCACATACGAACACCAGTTCACGAATGGTTTTTTTGTTAGGATCGTATTGAAATTCCGAACATTTTGGCGCTGGTTTGGATGAATTCTGAGACTGTCAAATTTTTGGGTTTAAATTGAATTTAAATTCAATTTAAATTCAAAAGGTGAGTGTTTTAACCCACTCACAACTTCTAAAATTTCTTATGTTTGTTAAATTTATTTATGAAGTGATTTGAAACTTATTTATAGCTGTTGGGCATATATTTAATCATCATCTCGGTTAAATTGCATTTATTTATATTAAATTGTTATTTAATTATTTTTGCATATAAACTGCCTGTTAGATAGATTGTTTAATTTATTTTTGAATATAAATTGTCAGTAATTACCTGTTGTTTATTATATGCTACGTATTGATGTTATTGTTTAAATTTGGATGATGATTGATATTGGATGAATGGATGTTGTATATTATATTATTTTAATCCGCAAGTTGTTATGCATTTATTTTGAGTCGGGATTGCGGTTTGAAATGATATACAACCGCATTTTTATTTTTAAATTGTGGATTGAAATGATAAATATCCGTATCACTTGACCATAGGATGGAAAATTATATACAGCCACCGCAGTATATATATATATATATATAATTATTTTTGAAATGATTTTTCATGGTTTTGTAAAGAAATATATGGGCTATATAGATATTGATTTTAGATGTTATATAAATGCTATTTTATTATTGATTTAGCAATGTATAAATTTATTTGAAATTATAAAATAAGCAAAATAATAATATTTGATTTCTTTATATAATATGGTTAAGTATCTATTTAAATTCTTTTGTATATATGGAGTTTTAAATGACTTAAATGAAATTTAAGTTGGAAGATAAATATGATATTGGTTTAAATTGAATTATTTAAGAATTGTACTGGAATAAAATTTGATTTGAAAATTTAAATAAAAATGGAGATTTTAAAGGGTATGATTCTTATAACTTGATTTTGTTTAAAGTGATTTAAATGAATATAAAGTTGAGATAAATGAATATATCAAGTTGAAAGTATACCCAGTTGTTTGAAGTTAAAAGTTTTACTAAAATTATATTGGACTTATTAAGTAAATATTTTAAATGTAAATAATAGCAATTGAATTTGATATATATGGGATTGTCAAAGAATTAGTTTTGAAATGCTAGAATATTTAAAGCTTTGAAACATATGGAAATTCGAAATGGTCTATTGGAGGTTCAAATTGGAATTTGGAAATTTATTTGTGAAATTAAAGAATCTATTTTATTTTATAAAGTAATTTATTATTTAAACCATTTAAGTATTTAAATTCATGTTTCAAAGCTATCGGTTTTCAAGGTATATAGATTTGGTAGTGCTATGATTTTGGAAAAAGGATATATTTGAAATAAAAATGATATCATATTGATTTGGGTTTAAAAGTAGAAATGATATCGTATTTATATGGTTTTGAAATGGATATTATATTCTGGTTTGAAGTATAATTATTTTAAATGACCGCGGTGTTATAATAACGTTTGGTTCTTAAAGAGACCGGGATCGGAAGTTGTCATACTCTCTGCCAACTCTGAAAACCACTTTAACAACCGTGTACGCGGTGGAGATTGCAGAATGAAGTAGGATGGTGGCGGCGTTTCCTTTAAGGTAAATACGTGGACCCGACTCCCTTGAGTTGGCATAAGGTGGCTAAAACATGAGCGATTGACGGGTTAGAAGGTTGCCCCGTTTATCGGACACATCCCTTCGATATTCTACTCTGGCTTTGGATTTTTCGGTGGCCACTTTTGATTTCTTTGATTTGGGGGTGTGGCTCGAGGTGGGCGGTAGCTGCGGCTATGCGTTACCACCGACCCGGAAGCGTAATTGGTATATCTACCCTGGTATTGCCTAGTTGTGCCGTGTCACCTACCCTAGCGCGCCTTATACGATTTTATTTTGTACCATACCTATGGAGTGCCCTCTGACGACGCCCAGTACGGGGGAGACTACGGTACTGCATAGACTATGGGAATATAAAAGTGTGTTAAGGTGGAAAATGTAAAGCCTTAACGTTATTTTCAGTATATTATACTTTACTTCAGACACTATTATAATAGCGTATATTGCTACATAGTAAATACTTTAACGGATCCTAGGAGATGTGAATCTCGAGCATCACTTAAGTTACTGCACTCACATTAGACACTTGATATGAGATGTCAAATCCCGTAAACATCTCTGACGCCGTTTCACTCATATTATTTATTGTTTTTTTTTGGTATGGCCGACGGTTTTATAGTGGACCGACCACTTTTATTACGAACGTAATAAAGTTTGAAGTACAGGAGTAAGGTAGAGGCACCTTAGCTACTATGAAAGAAAGAAATAAAATTACAGCACAGGAGTATGACAGACGAGTCACTGCTACTCGATATAAATTACTAGACTAGTTCCCCTCCGCAGAGGAAGAATCACAATCGCCCTCAACAACCCGGGAAGAAACCAGAGAACCATCTCCAAGAAGACCAATATAGGGGCGAAAAAGAACGGCAAGAGAAGGATCATAACAGTCAACGCCAGAAGAGTAGATAAAAGATCGATCCCAGGAAGAATCAGCTAGAATAACAGCATTAGACTGAGCGTGCGAACCATCCAAGTCAAGAACCAAGGAATCACCAGAAATTCTGTAGAGAAGGCATCGAAGGTCCAGTAGATCATCAGATACATATCTGAAATAGGTGCCATCTACAGGGTTGAATCTCATGTCTTAACGGAGATCAACCCAACTATGTTCAGTCTCAGCCCAAACAACAAGATCCGTCTCATCAGAGGAAACACCAGGAATTGGGGAAGAAGGTCGCGCTAAGGAGAGGGAAGGTCCGGGGACAGAAGACTGAGAAGCAACTAGTGAGACCTTGGGAACCCATTTCCTTAGCGGAGGCCTAGGCAGAGGGATCTTAGGAGCAGAAGCAGATATAACAGAGTGCGAGCAGGCAGAGGCAATATGGCCAAAAGAGTGACAGGAGGTACAAATGTCAGGGACCCATCCATACCGAACACGCACATCCACCACATGTCCAACAGCTAGCTGGACAGGAATAAAGGTAGGAAGAGGCTTATGGTGAGAAATCTCAATCAGAGCCTTGGCGTAAACAAGCTTATCTCGCGCTATAGTGTTGGAGTCAAAACACTTCAATTTACCAACATTGCAAGCAAGCCAATTCAAACCATGCAGCGGTTGAAGAGCAGAAGGAATTTGAGAGAAATAAACCCAAACAGGGATAGAAAAAACCTGTTCACGTGCTCTAGCAACCGTCGGCGACCAGGGGGGTAATAATAAAAGGCTGTCCATCAAAGAAGGTAGGCTCAGACTCAAGAACACGATTACGTTCCTCAGGGGAGGAGAACAATAGGTAGTACAAGGAATCGACCAACTTGACTCTAAGACCACCATGTAGTCTCCAGGCCCTACGACAAACAGCAGCCACATCATGAAGTCGATGTTTAGGGTCCAAAAAGAAACCAACTACGTATTCTGACCAAAAGTCCAAACCGGCTTGGATAACACTGGGGGGAGGGATCATTACTCCGTTTTCCTCATGGATTTCGAACTCATCTGGTTCATATACACCCGCATTACGTGGCATGGATGTAAAAAGTGAAGACCATGATTTGGGTTCCGATGGGCAAGTATCAACAGGGCAACACTCCACCACACCAGTAGAGGCCACAGGTTGTTCAACAATGTGAAACTGCATGGAATCACCAGGTTTTAACACATTGTGCACTGGGTTAACATCGGCATTGACTGGAGTGCCGCAAGCTATACCAAATTTGGGGCATGCATTCGAAGACGAAGGAGGCACAGGATAAACTACAACTGATGGCAGGCACGGAGTAGCTTCACTCAAAGGGTTAATAAAACTAATAGCACTGTTTAAAGGTTCAGATCCCACTTTATCATTGATACAAACACTTGTCGTGCAACAATCATGCACGACAGACTCAACCATGCCTATGTCATCACCTGACAGTCCTCCAAGATCAAACTCCAATGCCAAAGAACCCTTAACTTGCTCACCGATAACGCAACAGGGAGACCCAACGAAAACCACATTGGATCCGGCATTAGTATAAAGTTGCGTACCAGATGATATCAAAGATGAACTCACAGCAGTTGTACCAGCAGCAGTAGCTACGTTCAAGCAAGGGCGGGCAGTAGAAACTAGGGAGGCTGATTGGTTGCACGAAGAGGAGGAAACTCTCGGGACGATTGTACATCAGGACGGGCGACGTCTTCAGGTACCATGGCTCCAAAACGATGGCCAGAGCGTGTAGAAGATGGGGAGAGCAGACGCGAACGATTGTGAAAAGAAGGAGGAGAGGACATGTAGGGGGCGAGAGAAACGGAGAGGGGCAAGAAATTTCACGAAGGGGAAGCAGATGACAATCGCCTGGAACCCATTATTTATCGAACTCTTAAACTTTAGGGCCATTTATTGTTGATTTAACTTACATAAGATCTTTTAGTTCTGACTCGAGTGTTTTGTCTTTTCAATTCGCTCAGGTCAGTCCGAGCATTTCAGGATTTGAAGATTTTATTCTGGAGGACGAAGACGAAGATTTTATTACTATTATATATTATATTAGTCCATTGCATCACATTTTTTCCGCTGCATTATTAGTTGTTTTCTCTGGTATGTGTAACTCTGATATGTATTGCATAAATATATACAAATATTTCGTAAACAGCTTCATGAAACTATATATTTGATTATTATATTTTATCGTTCCGCTGCAAGATTCTATTTTGTTTTTTTCTTCCTCTGCTTTTTCTTATTTACCCCATAACAATTCGTCCTTCTGTATGGTTTAAGTCTGACGTGTGTGGTTTGTCGTCGATTTAGATCGTGCAAAAAGGCGGGGCATTACATCTAGTATCAGAGCTTTGGTTTAGCGATAAACCTTAGCTTTGTGGGGTCTGACTCTTTACTAATAGGGTAGTAATACGCTATGGGAGTCGCTGTGTAAAGACCCGTAAGTCCGTACTCCTTGAATAGACACTAATCTCCTTTGTTTAATTCAAGATGAACGAAAATACGAACCCTTAGGGGTTTTTAAAAAGATTTTAAGAACAGAAAAAAAGAGAAAAGATAAAAAATAGAGAGGAAAGAAGATAGAGGGAGAAAAGAAATTTGAAAAATAGAAAAAGGAGAATTAGAAAAATAGAAGATAGAAGAATTTTAAAAATAGAACGGACAGAAAGGAAACAAAAAGAACAACATCAGAATCTCACAATTCGCAGCGGAACAACATATAATAATAAATGAATAATCTTTAAACAAAGAACTATATCAGTTATTACATTACATACATTTCATTACATCATATCATCAGAGTATACAACATCAACATACAACATCAAACAGTGCAGCGGAAAAAGAAATACTATATAAACTAGTAATACGCCATGCCATCCAGCTTGCCTCCAGCAACTCCAGAATATCCAGAATATCCTGATAAACCTAACTCTTAACTGCCCGTGTGGAAATTGGTGGGCACCCAGAGTTTAGGAAGGAAAACAATAAACTCCGAGTCAGTCATGTGACTGGTGCGAGAACTCAAAACAGTTTATTTACCTTTAAAATCAAAAAGAGGAATATTTTTAATTCAATTCGCAATGCTTTTAAAAATGAGACTACCATAAGACCTCCTGCCACACACACAATGCAAACGCAGACTTGGAGGAGATTTCTTCTTATGTTAGTCAAACATGCTTGATACGCATTAAAAGAAAACAATTGATATTATTACTAGTGCATAGTGTAGAACAAATTCTTTCGAAAGTAAAGATATAAATCATAGCCAGCATAGGTACCATTATATTATGCCTACTAATAGCTACCATATTAAATGGCAGGTTCTACAACTAAAACCGTACAAGTTTCGTATTGTTTCTTTGGATTTCCAACAAATGGTCAGGCCAAGGAACTTCCCATTGCCACTGAGAATGCCTCTGGAAAGACATCCCCGAGAACCAAACCGGAACTCTGCCAACACAAGGCCGGGTTACCCCTTAACTGGGTAACTACTGACACGAGCACGCCATTCCCCGGTCCTTTAGGACCTTTTCAACCGAGCGCTCGATATCCAACATCACACCATAATAAATAGAGTGTTTTCAACATGAGTAAGTATCTGGGCTCCATACCATGATACCACCCCTTTCCAGAAGGAAATGCACATACCCTAAGGGGAGCTACAGCAACCCCTAATAACCTTGCCGCATCTTTCCTGTTTTGACCATTTCCGGGATGTGAGGCTCGACGAAGTCACGTCCACAAAAACACACTTTGTACAAAAAGCCGTGCTTTGGGTCAACAAATGATCAACACAATGATCACTAAGATAGACGATCAAATAAATGATCCTATCACAATAATCAACACAATGATCATTTCAGCATCACTCAGCATGTCACATTACCAAAATGGGATATATCGCTGATAACTTCAACTATATAACCTTTGAGCTCGTACGTCTCAAAGAAGGGTGTTAAGCAAAGAATAAATTCTTCGCCACCAACAGAAATATATTTGAAAGAAATCGGCTTTATATCTCAACTTGTAATGTCAGACATACAATCCATACAAGTCTGTTCCGGGATCGAACAGAACCGAAGGCACTTACAAAGAAGTCCTTGCAATCCGGATATTCACAATCCTGATCGAATTTCCCATCACTTATGGAATCTCTATACCAGGTGCGACCCAGTGCAGAGACAATCGATAGGTCATCCTATCGCTCTCGCAAATACCGGTCTTCAACACCGATCTTCAAATGCAATTCACGTCGTATCACATATTCGGAATGGGTTATACGACCCCATGGTCCTTTCCCGGTTAACCCGAATAGTGAGCGCTTATTCAAAAATAAGTGTGCATTCAAATTCAAACAATCATATCAAATACCCAATCAAAGGGAAATATTGATAGTCGGCTATTGAACTATCAATTGATATGCATACATCACCAGATTCCAAATAATTTTCCAAATTATTTATTTTCCAAAATATCTTTACTAGATATATAGTTTCAACACTTCAAAAATAAATCAATATTTATTTTCATACAAATTCCACTTTTCATTCATAAATTCCATAATGAATTTATATTTCAAAATATCCATGCATATATGATTTCAATAATTCATTTCAATTTATCTTCAAAAAGATAAATTCTAAATATTCACTTTATACTGGAAAACAATTCCATACTTATTAAATAAGTAATTCACAATCTTTTATTTTCAACACTTAGAAAATATTCAATATACTTAAACCGAATTAAGTATATATTTTATTCTTTAAGGAAATCATTCACTTAACATATTTATTCGGGCCAAAACGAATGTTACGTAAAACATCGTTACGACAACCCAAAATCACTAGTATAGGGATTCGAAATTAAAATAGATATATAAATCCCAATACTAAACCAAAACATTTCCATTCGGAAATCATTTACTATAACAACAGTGTTATAGTCCACCATTTCCTTTTATTTCTCGAAAACGTCTATTTCAACAATAAATGTTGAAATCTATGGTTTCGAATCACAACACCTTTTAAAACATCGTTAGATCGTTTTAATTCTATTTAAAACATTCACATTCTAAACAATTTCTTTAACGTGTTATTCACTGTTCAAAAACGTGAATAAACTACGTTAACAAACTTCATCATTTCTATTCACTTTAACTTAAAGAATTATTCACTGTCTAAACGTGAATATAACTCCATTTATAAGTTATAACAATTAACTTATCAAAATAAGTTATTTGCGAATTTATAAAACAACGTTTATAAATTCCATTTCCATTTATTTCATAACAACTTCCTTTATAAATCTTCTTTATTTACCTATTCGATTTATAATCTTAATTATAAACCAAAGGTCCAAATTATAAGCCAAACACTTATAATTTATTTATTTGCAAAAATCGTTCCTTTGAACTTTACAAATTTTATAAACCTATTGTTTATAAAATTCCATTTATAACTTCACCGTTACATAATTCTATAAATTTCATTCATTAATGAATTTCATTTTCACTTCATTCAAACACTTATAAAGACTCGTTTTATAATGTCAATATTTCGATTTATAAATATCCATTTATAAATCTCTTAATATAAATCAATTAATATTATTCTTTAAAACATCTTTTAATTTCCTTTATAATTTCATCATTTCGATTTACAAAATAATCAAATTTTATAAATCCTATATTTAAACTTTTATCATATATTCAAAAATCCAATCTAAATTATTTTATAAAATCATTAGTTCATATTTCTCAAAAATCGACTTTTAATCGTATTTCTAAAAAATCAGCTTTTTAACTATATTTCACAAAAACCATAATTTTTATAACTTAAAAAATTATAACGTTTATTTATTTATAATGGATCAATTCCAAAAATATAGTATATTTTCAAAATCACTTTAAAAATCATTTTAAAATCCCAAAACCTGGGTCCAATGATGCTACACACCAAATAGTCAATCACGACCACAACGACATCATATATCGTATATGACAATCCATCAAATATCAAAATATCTGAAATAAAATAAATACTGTTGAGGAATCCAGTTGGATCCCTCCAACCTGTTTCCTGCATCCAAAAACATTAGCACAATACCAATTTCGCTCCAGTACGAAATTATCGCGGTATAAGTTCTTATTAAATATTATCCGCTTAATAACGGCGTAATAGGGTCTCATCCGCTAAACAAAAAATGCGGGAAATCAATCAACTCCAATATATATATATGCCAATATATATATATTGATATTATATATAATACCAATTTCACTGTTTATGAAATATTCGCGGTATATGTTTATAATAAATAACATCCGCTTACTAACGGCGTATAATGTCTATTTTAACAATCAATAAATTTACAGTCATCATTCAAACATGCATTCAAATATTTTAAATTTAACTATTTAAAATAAAATCGAAATCTATTCGATTGAGTGAGAAGTTCTCACTTTGGTTTTAATTTCCGTTTTAGCTTTTATTTCGAATAAAATTAAACGCGCGTTTAATTTTACCCGAAATTCTCACTAACTCCAAGCGACTCCAAACCAACTCCATCGCGTAGTGCTCGTCCATACGATTCCAACGCAACTGAGTTTGCATTTTTTCGACCTCGTATGAAAAAGATATGAATTTTTGAAGTTTAAACACGATTTATATAAACAAATTTCACATAACTTAATAAATTTTTAAACCTAACTTAATCTAGGCCGTGCATAGCAGATCCAACGCTCCCCCCCTTTTCTCCTACATCACGCGCATCCTACAGGATGAACACGAGGCCGCCGAACCCATATCTTCTCCTAGGGTTAAATTTTTCGCCAAAATTACTCGACGATA
Organism: Allium cepa; assembly: GCA_030765085.1. Lineage (NCBI taxonomy): Eukaryota > Viridiplantae > Streptophyta > Magnoliopsida > Asparagales > Amaryllidaceae > Allium > Allium cepa. Next base: position 664,330,556 of record CM060928.1, on the reverse strand, counting down.
ACTCGATCAGCTCGTGCCATTGCGAAGCTCTCGACAAGAGCTATCTCCATGCTCCAACCGCACCTACTCGGCCACCCCCACTCCTCGTTTTTCGTGCGCAGGCCGACCCCCTTCTCACGCCATTTCCCATCGATCCACTCGCCCATATTCAATCACAGCCGTTGGATTCGTAGTTCGTGTTGTGCTTTACAAGTTCCATGTTGAAGAATTCTTGAATCGTTGCACGGATTTGGAGATTTGAGGGGGAGAAGTTGAACAATTTTCGGCCTTAGAAATAGGGGGAGGCGGCTGCAAATATAATTAGGGTTTTACATATTATTATTTTTTTTAGATTTTTAACTCCTATTTATAGAAAAAGCTAGCGTAAACACTATTCATCCCGGGAATTCCGAACTCCGATTTAGACGCCGTAACCAGCGTACCTAGGGTTTATCCCGCGTTCCGGACACAATGGAACAGGTTTCGAAAGCTAATTCGGAAGTATGTGCGAGTTATGGCTGAAAACGCTCAATTTGAATTAAACCGATTTAAATCGATTTCTAGGCGTTTTAATTTGTACCGGACAAACGGTAAATCCAATTGACTTGAAATTTGAAACCTTACAATAATATCACATTACGGATCCGATGAAACTGGTTTCGTCGAAATCCGAGACTTTTTGAAAAATGGCTATTTTGACTCGCCAAATTTAAATTAAAAACAATTCGATGCGTTTCGAGCTGCCACGATCAAACGATAACTCCGATTGACACAAAAATTGAAATCCGGTAATAACTAACTATTACGGATCCAATGGAACTGGTTTCGTTCAATTCTGAGACTGTTCAAAAATTGGTTATTTTACAGTCGATTATTAAATATTAAAATATTCAATTTTCACAAATTAACTTTTAATTCGATTTTAAAAGTTCTAAAATATTTCTATAACTCCAGTATGATTAAATAAAATTTTACAAATTATTTTCAATCATATTTAACCTCATTTTTTTAATTATTACTATAATTTAACATATTAAATTATCGATTAAATTATTCAATTAAATCCAATAATTCAAATTAAAATTTATTTGACTTATAAATTCACTTATAAATATTTAAAATTAATTAAATATTCAAATTTTAATTAATAAAAATTCTGGGTCGTTACAATCTTTCCCCCTTAAAAGAATTTCGTCCTCGAAATTACAAGTAAGAAAGGTTACAGAATCTATTAATTTTCCAAAATTCATAGTTAAACTTCTTACAAATCTTTACTAAGTTTTCAAATCATACTTAGTTATCATTTCAAAAGCAACTATTATTGTTTAACTTTCAATTCCAAAACAAAGTTAAAGTTTTCAAAAAATTTCCAAATTTTCTCAAAATTTTTCTAACGCCTTAAATTTCCGGAAAAATTCGCCATAGTCTCCTTTGCGCGGCTCGATCCGAAAAAAAAATGACAGTATATATATCACAAATATACATCTCATCAAGTAATGAGGCATCCCGAAGGGAAAAAAGTATAAAAGTGCGATATTTAATCCGAGATATGTACCTTATATTTTATTAGCTAGCATATACGGCTAATATAGCGCAAAAGCGAGCTCCAAATGCGAAGCAAACGCGATCCGCACCTACTAAACTCAACAAACAACATGAGAACATGCACATATGCAAATAATCTCAATATACAACATATAGCAACATAACTATACATGTCACATAGCACATGTAGTAAAACAACAAATGCAATATATATTCAACCATCAACCAATTACATCCATAACCAATAATATTCATTTATATTCTCATTAATATTTAATGAATTGGTTTTCACTTTAAATCACATTTGATTTATTTACATTGGATTTTATCAACATTCATTTTCAATTCAATTAGTTTACATTTACTAATTAAATCTAATTCACATTCAATTCTATTCAACTTATTTTCTTCAAGTTTGAATTCAATTTCATAGTTTTCAATTTCATTAACTCTTAATGACTTTTATACAATCATATAACAATCATATAACAACCAATTTATATTAATTACAACCAAATTCTTTTCACTTATATTCATTCAATTTGGTTTAACATTAAATTGATTTCCATTCCAATTTATTCAACTTCTAATAAAATTAGATTTTAGTGAATTAACACTTACATTCATTATTCCATATCAATTATTCACATTCAATTTATTATCAATTCAATTCATTACAAAGTTGAATTCTATTCACATAACTTAAGTTCACATTCATTTTAATCCACTTGATTATTTACTTCGATACCAATATCAACTTAATTCAATATCTCTTAAGTTATATTCCATTTAACTTTAAATTCACTTTTATTTACAACTCATATTCATATAGTTTCACTTCTTATATATATAAGTTTATTTCACAATTGTAAATTACTTTAATTATAATTCATTTCTTATAATTCTTTTGCTTATACAATTATTCTTTTATTTAGATTATTCAAACAACCTAACAATCAACTTACATATATTTTAATAATTCTGAAAAATTATTCCTTTATATATAAAAATATACTCAAGGCAAAATTATTCCATTTACCCAATTTAAAAACAATATTATGTCGAATTGTTCTATTCAAGTGTTTAGAAACCCCTTCGGCTCAGTTTCGAGGCTGTGCTGACGAAAGTTCATATGCCACTCAATAAACCAATCATCACAATATAAAACAATTTTTATATTCACTAACAAATACGCTCTCATAGCTATTATTACACTCAAATTCATTCTAGAGCACTACTGACTCTATCTCTAATGAGTAATACCCAACAGAACCATGGTTGTCGCTTAACCATCAGCTCTGATACCAAATGTAAAGACCCGTAAGTCCGTACTCCTTGAATAGACACTAATCTCCTTTGTTTAATTCAAGATGAACGAAAATACGAACCCTTAGGGGTTTTTAAAAAGATTTTAAGAACAGAAAAAAAGAGAAAAGATAAAAAATAGAGAGGAAAGAAGATAGAGGGAGAAAAGAAATTTGAAAAATAGAAAAAGGAGAATTAGAAAAATAGAAGATAGAAGAATTTTAAAAATAGAACGGACAGAAAGGAAACAAAAAGAACAACATCAGAATCTCACAATTCGCAGCGGAACAACATATAATAATAAATGAATAATCTTTAAACAAAGAACTATATCAGTTATTACATTACATACATTTCATTACATCATATCATCAGAGTATACAACATCAACATACAACATCAAACAGTGCAGCGGAAAAAGAAATACTATATAAACTAGTAATACGCCATGCCATCCAGCTTGCCTCCAGCAACTCCAGAATATCCAGAATATCCTGATAAACCTAACTCTTAACTGCCCGTGTGGAAATTGGTGGGCACCCAGAGTTTAGGAAGGAAAACAATAAACTCCGAGTCAGTCATGTGACTGGTGCGAGAACTCAAAACAGTTTATTTACCTTTAAAATCAAAAAGAGGAATATTTTTAATTCAATTCGCAATGCTTTTAAAAATGAGACTACCATAAGACCTCCTGCCACACACACAATGCAAACGCAGACTTGGAGGAGATTTCTTCTTATGTTAGTCAAACATGCTTGATACGCATTAAAAGAAAACAATTGATATTATTACTAGTGCATAGTGTAGAACAAATTCTTTCGAAAGTAAAGATATAAATCATAGCCAGCATAGGTACCATTATATTATGCCTACTAATAGCTACCATATTAAATGGCAGGTTCTACAACTAAAACCGTACAAGTTTCGTATTGTTTCTTTGGATTTCCAACAAATGGTCAGGCCAAGGAACTTCCCATTGCCACTGAGAATGCCTCTGGAAAGACATCCTCGAGAACCAAACCGGAACTCTGCCAACACAAGGCCGGGTTACCCCTTAACTGGGTAACTACTGACACGAGCACGCCATTCCCCGGTCCTTTAGGACCTTTTCAACCGAGCGCTCGATATCCAACATCACACCATAATAAATAGAGTGTTTTCAACATGAGTAAGTATCTGGGCTCCATACCATGATACCACCCCTTTCCAGAAGGAAATGCACATACCCTAAGGGGAGCTACAGCAACCCCTAATAACCTTGCCGCATCTTTCCTGTTTTGACCATTTCCGGGATGTGAGGCTCGACGAAGTCACGTCCACAAAAACACACTTTGTACAAAAAGCCGTGCTTTGGGTCAACAAATGATCAACACAATGATCACTAAGATAGACGATCAAATAAATGATCCTATCACAATAATCAACACAATGATCATTTCAGCATCACTCAGCATGTCACATTACCAAAATGGGATATATCGCTGATAACTTCAACTATATAACCTTTGAGCTCGTACGTCTCAAAGAAGGGTGTTAAGCAAAGAATAAATTCTTCGCCACCAACAGAAATATATTTGAAAGAAATCGGCTTTATATCTCAACTTGTAATGTCAGACATACAATCCATACAAGTCTGTTCCGGGATCGAACAGAACCGAAGGCACTTACAAAGAAGTCCTTGCAATCCGGATATTCACAATCCTGATCGAATTTCCCATCACTTATGGAATCTCTATACCAGGTGCGACCCAGTGCAGAGACAATCGATAGGTCATCCTATCGCTCTCGCAAATACCGGTCTTCAACACCGATCTTCAAATGCAATTCACGTCGTATCACATATTCGGAATGGGTTATACAACCCCATGGTCCTTTCCCGGTTAACCCGAATAGTGAGCGCTTATTCAAAAATAAGTGTGCATTCAAATTCAAACAATCATATCAAATACCCAATCAAAGGGAAATATTGATAGTCGGCTATTGAACTATCAATTAATATGCATACATCACCAGATTCCAAATAATTTTCCAAATTATTTATTTTCCAAAATATCTTTACTAGATATATAGTTTCAACACTTCAAAAATAAATCAATATTTATTTTCATACAAATTCCACTTTTCATTCATAAATTCCATAATGAATTTATATTTCAAAATATCCATGCATATATGATTTCAATAATTCATTTCAATTTATCTTCAAAAAGATAAATTCTAAATATTCACTTTATACTGGAAAACAATTCCATACTTATTAAATAAGTAATTCACAATCTTTTATTTTCAACACTTAGAAAATATTCAATATACTTAAACCGAATTAAGTATATATTTTATTCTTTAAGGAAATCATTCACTTAACATATTTATTCGGGCCAAAACGAATGTTACGTAAAACATCGTTACGACAACCCAAAATCACTAGTATAGGGATTCGAAATTAAAATAGATATATAAATCCCAATACTAAACCAAAACATTTCCATTCGGAAATCATTTACTATAACAACAGTGTTATAGTCCACCATTTCCTTTTATTTCTCGAAAACGTCTATTTCAACAATAAATGTTGAAATCTATGGTTTCGAATCACAACACCTTTTAAAACATCGTTAGATCGTTTTAATTCTATTTAAAACATTCACATTCTAAACAATTTCTTTAACGTGTTATTCACTGTTCAAAAACGTGAATAAACTACGTTAACAAACTTCATCATTTCTATTCACTTTAACTTAAAGAATTATTCACTGTCTAAACGTGAATATAACTCCATTTATAAGTTATAACAATTAACTTATCAAAATAAGTTATTTGCGAATTTATAAAACAACGTTTATAAATTCCATTTCCATTTATTTCATAACAACTTCCTTTATAAATCTTCTTTATTTACCTATTCGATTTATAATCTTAATTATAAACCAAAGGTCCAAATTATAAGCCAAACACTTATAATTTATTTATTTGCAAAAATCGTTCCTTTGAACTTTACAAATTTTATAAACCTATTGTTTATAAAATTCCATTTATAACTTCACCGTTACATAATTCTATAAATTTCATTCATTAATGAATTTCATTTTCACTTCATTCAAACACTTATAAAGACTCGTTTTATAATGTCAATATTTCGATTTATAAATATCCGTTTATAAATCTCTTAATATAAATCAATTAATATTATTCTTTAAAACATCTTTTAATTTCCTTTATAATTTCATCATTTCGATTTACAAAATAATCAAATTTTATAAATCCTATATTTAAACTTTTATCATATATTCAAAAATCCAATCTAAATTATTTTATAAAATCATTAGTTCATATTTCTCAAAAATCGACTTTTAATCGTATTTCTAAAAAATCAGCTTTTTAACTATATTTCACAAAAACCATAATTTTTATAACTTAAAAAATTATAACGTTTATTTATTTATAATGGATCAATTCCAAAAATATAGTATATTTTCAAAATCACTTTAAAAATCATTTTAAAATCCCAAAACCTGGGTCCAATGATGCTACACACCAAATAGTCAATCACGACCACAACGACATCATATATCGTATATGACAATCCATCAAATATCAAAATATCTGAAATAAAATAAATACTGTTGAGGAATCCAGTTGGATCCCTCCAACCTGTTTCCTGCATCCAAAAACATTAGCACAATACCAATTTCGCTCCAGTACGAAATTATCGCGGTATATGTTCTTATTAAATATTATCCGCTTAATAACGGCGTAATAGGGTCTCATCCGCTAAACAAAAAATGCGGGAAATCAATCAACTCCAATATATATATATGCCAATATATATATATTGATATTATATATAATACCAATTTCACTGTTTATGAAATATTCGCGGTATATGTTTATAATAAATAACATCCGCTTACTAACGGCGTATAATGTCTATTTTAACAATCAATAAATTTACAGTCATCATTCAAACATGCATTCAAATATTTTAAATTTAACTATTTAAAATAAAATCGAAATCTATTCGATTGAGTGAGAAGTTCTCACTTTGGTTTTAATTTCCGTTTTAGCTTTTATTTCGAATAAAATTAAACGCGCGTTTAATTTTACCCAAAATTCTCACTAACTCCAAGCGACTCCAAACCAACTCCATCGCGTAGTGCTCGTCCATACGATTCCAACGCAACTGAGTTTGCATTTTTTCGACCTCGTATGAAAAAGATATGAATTTTTGAAGTTTAAACACGATTTATATAAACAAATTTCACATAACTTAATAAATTTTTAAACCTAACTTAATCTAGGCCGTGCATAGCAGATCCAACGCTCCCCCCCTTTTCTCCTACATCACGCGCATCCTACAGGATGAACACGAGGCCGCCGAACCCATATCTTCTCCTAGGGTTAAATTTTTCGCCAAAATTACTCGACGATAACTCGATCAGCTCGTGCCATTGCGAAGCTCTCGACAAGAGCTATCTCCATGCTCCAACCGCACCTACTCGGCCACCCCCACTCCTCGTTTTTCGTGCGCAGGCCGACCCCCTTCTCACGCCATTTCCCATCGATCCACTCGCCCATATTCAATCACAGCCGTTGGATTCGTAGTTCGTGTTGTGCTTTACAAGTTCCATGTTGAAGAATTCTTGAATCGTTGCACGGATTTGGAGATTTGAGGGGGAGAAGTTGAACAATTTTCGGCCTTAGAAATAGGGGGAGGCGGCTGCAAATATAATTAGGGTTTTACATATTATTATTTTTTTTAGATTTTTAACTCCTATTTATAGAAAAAGCTAGCGTAAACACTATTCATCCCGGGAATTCCGAACTCCGATTTAGACGCCGTAACCAGCGTACCTAGGGTTTATCCCGCGTTCCGGACACAATGGAACAGGTTTCGAAAGCTAATTCGGAAGTATGTGCGAGTTATGGCTGAAAACGCTCAATTTGAATTAAACCGATTTAAATCGATTTCTAGGCGTTTTAATTTGTACCGGACAAACGGTAAATCCAATTGACTTGAAATTTGAAACCTTACAATAATATCACATTACGGATCCGATGAAACTGGTTTCGTCGAAATCCGAGACTTTTTGAAAAATGGCTATTTTGACTCGCCAAATTTAAATTAAAAACAATTCGATGCGTTTCGAGCTGCCACGATCAAACGATAACTTCGATTGACACAAAAATTGAAATCCGGTAATAACTAACTATTACGGATCCAATGGAACTGGTTTCGTTCAATTCTGAGACTGTTCAAAAATTGGTTATTTTACAGTCGATTATTAAATATTAAAATATTCAATTTTCACAAATTAACTTTTAATTCGATTTTAAAAGTTCTAAAATATTTCTATAACTCCAGTATGATTAAATAAAATTTTACAAATTATTTTCAATCATATTTAACCTCATTTTTTTTAATTATTACTATAATTTAACATATTAAATTATCGATTAAATTATTCAATTAAATCCAATAATTCAAATTAAAATTTATTTGACTTATAAATTCACTTATAAATATTTAAAATTAATTAAATATTCAAATTTTAATTAATAAAAATTCTGGGTCGTTACACGCTGAGTGTATATATATGAGAGAGTGTATTTGTTAGTGTTATAAAAAGGTTTTAATATTGTGTTAATCTGTTCTGTTTTGTATTTATAAATTCTGGTTGATGCAAGGGACGCTGTGACATCAATAGGGATTTCTAAACATTAATAGGATAGACCGACATAATATTGGTTTTAATATAGGTGAATGAAATAATTTTGCCTATTATATTTTCTATATATAAAATAAATTATATATATAAGGTTATATTTGGTTGCAATATATTGGTTGTTAGGTAATGAAATTTATAAAAATAGTTGAAATGAGATTAAAAACAAAATAAATGGAAATTGGAAATTTTAGAACTTAAGTTCCTGGGTTTTGAAATTTCTTTCAATTGATTTTGGAATATAACAATAATATTATTAGAAGCATTTTCTGATATAAATATTTCAATATAATTTGAAATAATTGTTTTAAAAAGAAACTTTGAAAATAAATAAGTTCTATACTCTCCTCTCTGTCGTTGGAAAATAATTTCGATGATGGCGGCCGCATCATCGACATTCATTTTCGAGTTTCGAAGTGGGAAGGCCACTATAGTAGTTTTGCTACAGATTTATTTTGATAAACAAATATAAATTTTAATTGTTTTAAATATAATTGGATATAAGTGTAAGTATACATTTATCTGTTATTTTAAAATGATTTGAAATTTAACCCGGTATTCAGTTCTTAAGTTTCCGTTAATCAATAGTTTTAATTATTATAGGAAATGGGTTGTAACTAATTTATAAATTGGGACCTTTAATTAAAATAAGTGATTTAATGCTAAGTTATAAATTAAATTAAATTAAAAAAATTAATTGTTTTTTAAATTTTGTAACATATAAAACAAAGGATATTATTATTGAACATTTAACTAATTCAAAGAATTGAGAAAAACTTGTATAACTTTCAATTACATTCTTAAAGGCATATATATAACTTACTAAATATTAAAAGTTCTAATTTTTAATAAGAAAATGTAATGGATATTATACAAGTAATAAATTTGAAGTAATGGAGTATTCAATAAAATTCTCTAATAAATAAGAAATTGATGTTGTTATTGTTATACACTTAAGTTATAATGGAAATCTTACAATAATAAAATATGATAGAAGGTAAATGTTGTAAGTAAGTAAGTATAGACTTAAGTAAAAGTTGAAGCTATTTATTTTGAAAATAAGTAGTGAAGGAATGAAAGTAATGCAATAAAAAGAAAACTATTTGATAGGAATAAATGAAAATGAAATTTGCAAGAAATAAATTTGAATTAAAAGATAAATCATTATATGAATAAAAAGGCAATCAAACAATAAATGCTATGAAATTGGAAAATTTAACTTGATTTCTTGTTTGGTAGTGTTGTTTGTTTTGGTCTATGGTTGTTTGGGTAAGGATATTTTAAAATTGTTGGGATGTATGAATAATCTATTTAGCTTCATCAGAGACTGTTGAGTAAATGGTGTGCTTAATAGTTTATTTTTCATCCTGTACAATTTGAAGTTTTTAACTCGAACAACTATTTGTTTTGTTAATATGAATGAATGTTTGATTTGTGTTGATTTTTATGTGATGGTTGTATGCCTTGTTGCAAGTGGTTGTTGGTTGTGTTGATTTGTTTGTTTATGGTTGAAACAACTTTAATATTTCATTTATATAATTATTAACCTTTTTAGGATTATATAAGTGAAATACAGGTTACGGAAGCAATTGTTATTGCTTTTGGTTTCATAATTAAGCGTTAATCGCCCGACAAATAGGTACGTTTTCGGATTACGGTTTATAGAGCTATTATATTGTCTTTTCCTATGTTGGGATATATATCATTTGGGAGATATATGTTATATATATTTATTTTCGATATTATATTTTTTCCCGAGCCTCCCCGTAAAAAGGAGAATCTGCCGAATTTTTTTGTAATTTTGGACATAGAAAATATTTTAAAATGTTTTCCAAACTTTATTAATTTGATTATAAAAGGGTTTAATAGTAATAAATTTGTATATTTTACTTAAATTATATAATTTTGTAAATTTAATTGTCTATAAAGTTAACATTTTGAATAAGATATGTTGATTTCTTAATTCTTCTTTTCCCTTATTTTCCTTTTCGAGGACGAAAAGTTTTGAGTGGGGGAGAGTGTAATGACCCGTAAATTTTGATAAATTAATTGGTTAGTTTAATTTAATTTTTGCAATTAAATTTAGGAAGAAATAAAAAAATTATAATTAATAATGAAGCAAATGTTGAAAATGAAATGAAAGCATGGAAATTAAAGCTAAGTATTAACAGTTGAAATGAAATTACGAATAATTGAAATAATGTAAATTGTTATATTAGGCTAAGAATTGAATATAGGAAAACAAAGGTAAATAGTGAATTAATTTAATGAATTAATAATATTAAATAGTAAACTGAATTAAATCAATGTCCTGTAGTAATTGAAATATTGGTTGGGAATGAAAACTTATAAAGGTAAGCATTCAATTTACCAATGCAATAATATTTTGATTAATAGTAACTGAATGGAATAAAAGGTAATAATGTTAATGCAAGGTAAAAAATGCTATTTTAAGTTAATAATAAATGAATGGAAAGAAATTCAAATTTATGAAAATAAATTTAAATGGTATACCGGACTATGAATTGGACATAAGTGAATAGATGAAATATTGGATTTACCAAGGAAAAATATAGATAGTTAATGGAAATTGAATGGAATCAGTATTATGAAAATAAATGTAGTAAAGGAAGTGTGAATGTAAATTTAATAGAAACGTAAATTTATTGTAAGGTAGGTGAATTGGGAAATAAGTTCAAATTATGTTAATTGATGAATTTATACGTAATGTATGTAAAGTAAAACTGGTATAAGAATGGAATTAAGGTAAATTCATTTATTGGTTTTAAAACCTTAATTAATGCATTCAATTGATAGAAGTATACATTTAGAAATGTAATATTTATTCAAATTAAGATGTAAATAAGCGTATATTAATGTAATGAAATAAAATTAGTGTTATATATGGAATTATAATCTGAATTGATAAGTAACGAACTTATAAATCCAATTAAAAGCAAATATGTGGCAACTAATATAGGTTTCTTGTTTATTTAATATGTTAAATAAACTTTGGCAATCAATTGTAATAAATCTAAATTTAACGTTTGTTAATGTAAATTAAAGTAACAATTGGTGAAATGAAGGATGGAACCAAGGTAAATTAGTTATTGGTTTTAAAATCTTAATTTATGGGTGAAATTGACAAATTTCAATATGATTGAATTATAGTAGTTATTTCATAATAAGTGGAAATAAAATAGTTAATACGAATAAAGGTGAAATTGGAAGTATCAGTGTTATGAGACGTAAACAAATGTTAAATATGTTTCTAGGACAATGATTGTTGAATAATAAGAACGGGAATCGGGATTTATTTATTTCAATGTAAAATTAAGGTAATTGGGTTTATTGCAATCAGTTGAAATTAAATATTTAAATATCACGTAAATATTAACTTAGATGAAATTGAATATATTTATGTAATAAAGTATGATTCCAATGTTAGTTTCATCTAATTGTTACTAATGAACTGAATAATATAATGAAAAGTAAATTAGATAGAATTTTTGGAAATTAAATTTAATTTCTGAAGTTAAAGGAAGTAAGGCTAATATTGAAATTTATAAATTAATCATCTCTAAATTGACATTTAAATTTGTTTAAATCATTGTAAATGATTGAGGAATCAGAAGTGATGAAATTTTTGAATTAAAATTTAAAATTTGATTTAATTAATTAATTATTAATTTAATTAAAGGAAAAATAGCCATTTTGGCCACTGATTCGGATTTTGATGAAACTAGTTTCATCGGATCCGTAACGGTGAATTATTGTAGAGTTTCAAGTTTCATAGAGATCGGACTTGCCGTTTGATCGTACGGACTCGAAACGCCTTGAAATTTATGAAATTGGAATCAATTGAAATCAGTTTGAAAAATAATTTTATTTTAGCATAACTTCTTCATACGATAGAATTTGAACTTGAAACCTTTTCCATTGTGTTTAAAATATTTTAAAACACCTATTTTGATATGTGGTTGACCCAATTTCGTTCCGGAGTCGAAACGGGGTTTTTTGGGCCATTTTGTCGTTAGCGCGTATATTTATCTTATCCATCTATTCTATTTTCAACTTCGTCTATATATATCCTGTTATAAGCCCTAGCAGCCTTTGTTCCTCTTTTCTATACGTTCTATTCACCTCCTCTCTTCAATGGCAGACAAACCCTAATTCCGATTGCAATCCCAAATCAAATCCAAAGCTGAAATTTCAAACTCCATAATATATGCCAAATTTTAGTTCAATTCGAAGCTCTCGAAGAGCGTAACTCAGATCTGCAACTCAATTTTAAATTCGACGTATTGGTTGTCTAGAAATCGAAGAACAATTTCGGCCGTTCATCACGTCGAAATCAAACTAGTCCAATCGTCAAACCAATTCTGGGTATTGTAGAGTGGACCGAGGGGATCGCATCGGCATAGTTTGTTCATCGTTTTGACGGTTAGATCTTTGGCAAAATTCGATTAGGGTTGAGATCCTAGTGGTGGCTGCTGAAAATTTTGGAGGTCGTTAGCATCATCGGCGACCGGATCAAGGCGAGCAGGACGATGGTGAATGTGGCTTGACGCACGGTGGTCGAACGGCGCGTGAAATCGAGGTCAAAATCACGGTTGACCATCATGTTTGGTTGGTGCGTGAGGAACGTTCTTTTTACCTGGAGAGGAAGTCGCGTGTGCAAAGATGACAAGGGGTTGACATGGCAAGAATGGTAAAGTGTTCTCTTTCTTTTCTTTTTTAATTGAAATTCAAACACAATTTTCGCTATATCTTTCACATACTAACACCAATTCACCCACGGTTTTTTTTGTTAGGATCGTATTGAAATTCCGAACATTTTAGCGCTGATTTAGATGAATTCTAAGATTGTCAAATTTTTGGGTTTAAATTGAATTTAAATTCAATTTAAATTCAAAAGGTGGGTGATTTAACCCACTCACAACTTCTAAAATTTCTTATGTTTGTTAAATTTATTTATGATGTTATTTGAAAATTTTTTTAGCTGTTGGACATATATTTAATCATCATCTCAGTTAAATTGAATTTATTTAAATTAAATTGTTATTTAATTATTTTTGCATATAAACTGCCGGTTAGATGGATTGTTTAATTTATTTTTGAATATAAACTGTCAGTAATTACCTGTTGTTTATTATATGCTATGTATTGATGTTATTATTTCAATTTGGATGATGATTGATATTGGATGAATGAATGTTCTATGTTATATTGTTTTAATCTGCAAGTTGTTATGCATTTATTTTGATTCGGGATTGCGGTTTGAAATGATATACAACCGCATTTTTATTTTTAAATTGCGGATTGAAATGATAAATATCTGTATCACTTGACCATACGATAAAAAATTATATGCAGGCACCGCGGTATATATATCAAATTATTTTTGAAATGATTTTTCATGGTTTTGTAAAGAAATAAATGGGCTATGCGGATATTGATTTTAGATGTTATATAAATGCTATTTTATTATTGATTTAGCTATCTATAAATTTATTTGAAATTATAAAATAAGCTAAATAATAATATTTGATTTCTTTTATATAATACGGTTAATTATCTATTTAAATTCTTTTGTACATATAGAATTTTAAATGACTTAAATGAAATTTAAGTTGGAAGATAAATATGATATTGGTTTAAATTGAATTATTTAATAATTGTAATTGAATAAAATTTGATTTGAAAATTTAAATAAAAATAGAGATTTTAACGGGTATGATTCTTATAACTTGATTTGGTTTAAAGTGATTTAAATGAATATATGAAGTTAAAAATATTGAAAGTATACCCAGTTGTTTGAAGTTAAAAGTTTTACTAAAATTATTGGATCTATTAAGTAAACATTTCAAATCTAAATAATAGCAATTGAAATTGATATATATATATATATATATATATATATATGGGATTGTCAAAGAATTAGTTTTGAAATGGTAGAATATTTAAAGCTTTAAAACATATGGAAATTCAAAATGGTCTATTGGAGGTTCAAATCGGAATTTGGAAATTTATTTGTGAAATTAAAGAAGCTATTTTATTTTATAAAGTAATTTATTATTTAAACCATTTAAGTATTTAAAGTCATGTTTCAAAGCTATGGGTTTTCAAGGTATATAGATTTGGAAGTGCTATGATTTCCGAAAAAGGATATACTTGAAGTAAAAATGATATCATTTTGACTTGGGTTTAAAAATAGAAATGATATCGTATTTATATGGTTTTGAAATGGATATTATATTATGGTTTGAAGTATAATTATTTTAAAATGACCGCGGTGTTATAATAACGTTTGGTTGTTAAAGAGACCGGGATCGAAAGTTGTCATACTCTCTGCCAACTTCGAAAACCACTTTAACAACCGTGTACGCGGTGGAGATTCCATAATGAAGTAGGATGGTGGTGGAGTTTCCTTTAAGGTAAATACGTGGACCGACTCCCTTGAGTTGGCATAAGGATCGTTTTATAATAAATCATAAACCAAATGTATCTTAAATTAAATCACTTTATATCAATTCTTATGCCTCTCTACAAAATGAATAGTACTATTTTGATTTCTAAAGCTAATTTTCTTTAACATTTCTTAAAATATTCATTTTTAAATGTTTAACCTCCAAAATTCAATCCTTTATAAGTTTACTAATTTAATCTTAATTATTTAGAATATAATTTTATTTGAAATAGCTTTCTTACTTCATGTAATACTCACACTTAACTTTTTTTCCACATCATTTCATTTTCATATAGCTTAAAATCATTTTATCATATGTATATATATAAGCATAAATCATTTCTGTTTAATAACTAGTCAATTTCAATCATCATTAAATAAAAACTAATGTCTATACAAAAATTATATTCTTAAATTCTTTTTTATATTTAACCAATTTTCAATACCATTTATTAACAGATTAAACACGTGCAAATATAATTTTCAATACACGCACAAACAAAATTTTAAAATTCTATCAAATTTTTTCTGCTAATTATATCCATATCGGATTTGGAGTATTTCCATTTTTTTATAATTTATTAGTGCATATTTCAAAATTTTATATCACAAAGCCTTCAAATTCCATTCCAAACATACACATATTTTACAATTGAAAAAAATTCTACATGTTTAGAATAATAGTTTTAAATTCCTATATGTATAGTTCCTTTTCTTCCATTTCGTATTCCGTCTAAACTTATTCAAATTTGACAAAGAAAAATAAAATTGTAAATCCTACCTTTCTATATTTTATAAATTATAGATTTTCACAAGTGTGAAGAAAGTGTAATATTTTAAATAACCTTTTGTGGAATTCTTGATGCAGAAGAGCAAGAAGAAGACAAATCATAGTAGACAGAACATGGAGATTTGGATCGATGGGGGAATGAATTAATGAACTTGGGTAATTTTATTGTTGAACTAAAGATGGAGATTCATTTCCTTTTGTGGAAGGCTTTGTATGTTTGTACTAAGATCGGGTCTTGGCTTGTTGGTTGTTGTTTGGGTTAGCTGCATGTTTTGATTTCATTATTTTTGCTTGCCCTATGTAAATTATTTTTGCCGATGCATTATAAATAAAGCAACACACTCTTTTTCCCTGTCTAGTTCTCACGCTAAGTTCAAATCAGGTTTTTAACAAGGCAGTTTACCCATTTACAAAAATCATTTATGAAAACTTTTAGGAAAATTTTGGAAAATCTTTTGAAATACCATTTTTTCATAAATTTTTCAAGTAGGTTCTCTCAATATGTGTTTGAACCCTATAGGGTCTTAAACTCAGGCTTTGGTACCAAACGTAACAACTCGCACTTCCTAACACCCCGATCCAAAGATTAGGATGAATTTCAGAATTGCTCCATGCTAAGAAATAAAAGCTTTTGGGTTTTTATTATATTTCAGAGCATAATTACAAAAGTAAATTTTAGGCATTCTACACTTTCAGATTTCACAGCACAAGGAACTAAAATATAAGCACTGAAAATTAGACCTTTTAGAAAATAATCTCCAAAATACTTAATTGACATGTACATTGTCATATACTATGTTCCCAAAGTACAATATAAGTTTTTATAGACCTTTAACACAAAAAGTAACGACATGATGAACAATAAAGAATATGAACCCCAATGTGCAGCTCCTTTCTCCAAGTACAACACCCATCAACTACTAAGGTTTCATCCTGTGGTGGGGAAAATGGAAAGAAAGGAATGGATCAAACAAAAGTCTAGTAAATGAGTACAAGCTTAATATATAATGATTTTATGCGGTTTATTTTAAATCTACCCTATTCAACCTAGGGTGTTCTACAATTGTTTGTGTACTTCCTAGGGTCTCAACCTAAGGGTTTTCTTCCAACACACACCTAAACTACAATTTGTATAGGCTACTACAAGGATTGAGCTACGGATAGAACCGTAATAAATAACAATCGGCCATTGCTCCTAGAGCTACTCAATATGTAAACACTACCCCCATTGCAACTAACTATGGAAATACTGCAATTAGGCTACTATAGAAATACATCCCCATTACTATCACTGCTACTAGGTAACTGGAGAACGTCTTTTCCCTAACTATGACTACACGTGACCCAACTATGCATCGAGGGGGAACCCGTAATGCCGATTCGTCGGTGCATGTTGTCTTCTGCATTCGTGTCTGCCTTTCAACCATTTCACACACCTTTTATTGTACGCTCCGAGATCCAATATTTGAACTATATCACGTCGCATCAGTATCTGTATTACCAGGACTTTCGTAGTACTGGACCGCACTTCATTAAGCATCATCATCAGTGTTGCAAGTCCACTATAGAACTTCCTATAAGTACATCTGCGATAAAAGTCGCTCCAATTTAATAATCCTCCCCTTATTGGGTAAAGAACATTTACCCAACACTATAACGTCCTAGCATCATTTGAAAGGGAACTAGCATCCCCACTACTCCTAAATTTCATACAAATATCCCTAAATAGATGCACACAACAATTAGCATTTATGTTTATTTTTATTCCTACCCTTGGCCTTAGGCCAAGGTTCAAATTCTGCATTTCATATGATAACCGAATGAACGTTACACCATATTGGTTGACCTCTTGCGGTCCACTACTTAGGATGAGGGTCGACCAGTCATGGTATAACATTTAGGGTTTGTTTATTTTTCTACTTTGATTTTTATTATTATTAATTTTTATTGATTAAGTGCATATAGTAAACGAACCTTAAATTAAGTGACCAGTTTCTCTTTGAGATTATATCCCAATTTCGATAGGTTTGTTTTCATGCATTTAACAAGTTATATAGTAATGTTCAAGTAGAATAGATTAAATTTAACTATAATAAATCAACTTACTACACCTATAACACTCACCTTAGATCCAAGCTCTAACTTTATCCCTTACTTGTGAATCGGCGTATGTTTTCTTGCCTCCTTCTAGATCTGCTTATTAGCATGCTCTTGCTTTGTTTTTTTTTTTGAAGAAAGTTTATAGGTGGAGAGAAGAAATTTTGGTAGAGTTGTGGTAGATTATAAATTTTCTAATGAATTGAAGTTTATCTGTGTGTTAATTTATAGAGGTTAGGAATCAATTTGGAGCGTTGGATCTGCGTGGAAGAATCTTAGTTTCATACGCACGTCAAAACCTAGGCATGAAGGAATAATAATTCGTTCAATCTCAATCGTTCGTAGGACGCTCTCCAAAACTCATGGTTTCTAACATGAAGAGTCAACCCTTCACGGCCATGGGTTAACGTATAATGGTCGACCATCAAAATCCTGGGGCGACCCTCATAGTGCAAATTTTTAATTTTTCAATTATTCTGCTTTCAATTTTTGAAACATCCATAACTTTTTTGTCCTAGCTTTGATATCGAAGTGTTATATATGAAAATTGTCTTAGAAAATCGCTATGAATACAATTGTGCAAGATTCGTAGCCAAATTTGAACATCTGTGAAACATTCATTTTTGTCCTTGTTTTATTTAAATTCAATTTTCTTATTAAAATTTCGTTAAATTTTAGGATGTTACACTTTAAATGGGTTTGAACCCCATATTGGGGCTTTTGAGTTTGACCATGCATAGACCAGGTAGAGGGAGGCTTGGAAATGTAAAATGGGTTGAGGTTTTGATAAGATAAAGGAAGAGAATTGGTAAGAGAGAAAAGTGGATCTGGTTCCTAACTTATCTTTCTAGTCTCTCCTCAGTAAATAAATCATTACCCTCATTCTTATATAGAATTTTTAAAACATCCACTAACACTACCTTTGACTGAAATTCATCCTCCCCTCTCCTCCATTTCCAACTCAAATCAAATTAAAACAAACACTATTTAATAATCGATGGTTTATAATTCGGGAGATAGCACTTTCAGAATTAGAATATGATTCAAGGGTTTATTTCAACTGTTCAAGGTGTGGTCCTTTGGCATTAGTGAAAGTTAATTATCTGATCTATGATTATATAATAATATTTTTGTAATTTATATATATATATATATCATATATTGCTTCATTAGTTAGGTAATAATTCTAATATATCGGTACTCACATTTAGAATGGTTGTTTCTTTATATGCTTATATATTTATAAAAGTTTAATATATACATGACTTGATACTCACGCAAGAGTAAAAAATTTATTTAAATTTATTTAATTTACATTATTTAAATAATCCAAACTTTATAATTTAAATTCTAAAATTATACTAAACAAATTAAAATTCCATATAAATAATTTTATACCCAAAATGCTTTTTAGAAAAATAATAAAAATTTAAGATATGTGTATATTATTTAATTCAAATCACTTACATAAATCTATATGATAAATGTATTTTAGTAAAAAAATAAAATTTTAATAAATATATACAAATATTATTTAATTCAAATCACTTAAATAAATCTATAAAATAAAAAATATCATAAAATATAATTTAAATTTTATAAAATCATTTACGTACCCAATAAAATTTCGTATGTAATTATTTTATATTAATTAAGTCTTTATATAAATTCTAAAATTTAAATTTTGTTTCAAATTACAAAATATATATTGAAATTTTCAAATGCTAAAATAATATCTATATCTTTTACATAAAATTTTAAAACACAAAATCATAATTTTGAAACATATTATGCATATGTATATATATTATTATTTTATTTCCAATTGGAAATTTAAATTAATAAATCAAGAAAAAAAATATAATTTGCAGTGAGCATATTAGATAAGTATACATATATTTCAATACACACACACACACAGATACTTCATTAATATATAATTATATATATATATATATATTATTAAACTATTCTAAAGATATTCATACATACATGCATAAATGCATACATACATACATATATGGAAAAAATTTGTTTTTGGTTTACGATAAAATAAATAATTAAATTTTACAATATATTTTAAACGTTTTTTTATATACACACGCACATACATGTTATAAATTACATATATATATATAATTATTAAAAATATTATATATATATAATTCTTAAAAATAACATATATATATTGTAGCACCCAACATAATTAACAAAAAATTTAATAAAAGAACTAAATTATATATAACAAGGGTAAAAATGGAATTTTCACAAACGTTTAAATTTGTCTACGAAACCTGCATCGTTGCGCTCGTAGCGATTTTCTATACAATTTTCATATATAAAATCTTATAATCGAAGCTCATATGAAAAGAAATTAACATTTAAAAATTTGAATAAAAAATAATTAAATATGTAAAATCAAGAAAGAAATGTCGACCACTCCAAATCAAGTGGTCGACCAATCGAAGCATTAAGGCTAGGGTTTGGGTTGGCCAAATGGCCTAAATTTTATATAAAATAATTATAACGATTGATGTTACTTTGTACCCCTATAAATATAACCCTAAGCTGATACTCAGAACCCTAATTTAGTCTAATCGTAACAAACTTTATCTTACCCTAAACTCAACTCTCTTTCTCTCCAAATCAATTTTCTTCAAAAAACTGAAAAAGTTATAGCTTTGTAGAGGCGAGTGGGTTCATAATTAATATGATGATTTATATGCAATTAATTATTTTTATACCCTATTAATCTAGAATTGGTTAGTTTAAATTAGAAATATTGTTTATCTTGTGATTGTAATAGAATGAAAATTTGAACATGATCCTTGTCTAATCTAATTTTGGTGTAAGTGTATTAGAAAAAAGTTTATTCAGGTTGAACGTGCCTTTGTTGATAAATTGAATATAGACCGATATGTCAATACCTTGTTAATTCTGAACCCAATTTTGTTTGATTTAATGACAATCATTCTTATGGAATGGTTGGAAATTTAAGTTGAGAAATTGGATGTGGTAGGTTAACAAAGTTGGTTTACTGTAAATAACAGAGAAAAAAAGAGTGATAACTAACGGTGAATGAAGAAAAGGAAAAAAAATAAAATCATCTTTGACCAATCGACATGCACAATGGAGCCAAGCGACATCAAGTGGTCGACCTCTCCGGTGGCCAACGCGATCGGGTAACAATTTACAAGCATAATTTGAACCTCGGCCTAAGGACTAGGTTATGAGTTTGTTTATATATATTATAAATATTAACATACTAGTAAGGAAACTAGTTCCCTAAGATTACAACTCTTGAATGTTACGAGACAAAATAGATGTGTATGCTAGCAACTAGACCTAGATATTATTTATTCGGTATAGTCAAAATTCGAAAAGGGTGATTCAGTCGCAAGTTACACTCATAAGAGGTTCTATATTATATATCACACTAAAGAGGTTGCCAGGAGAAATCTGTGGTCTGGTACAAACGGGAGGTTCCTTGATATATATGATGATGAGGATATGATGCTATTGTTGTTGAGGGATGCCCGACCCATGCAATAAGTGGCGTATGTTACCATTGAGAGTGGACATGGATGCAATGGACCTAAGACATCTTTGGCTGAGTTGGCATTGCTGGTTCCTCTTCAATGCGTAAATATGATATATGTAGTCGTAATTTGGGAACATAGTCGCAAGGATGATACTGTACGGGATCATATGTTGGAGTAGTTCCAAACATTATTACTGTTAGTGTCAGAATTAACCACTAACACCCAATTATGTGAAAGCATCAATATCAAATCCAATCACAGAAATAAATGAAGAACAAAATTAAAACAATCAAAAAGCATGTAAATAGAGACACAGATTTATAGTGGTTCGGAACATCCACCCCAAAGATTTCCTTTTATTAGTTTATACTGCTGCAGTTACAATTCCATGAAAATCAAGAACAAAAATAGTAGAGTATGGCATGGGTAGAAGATGAAGAAAAGCAGAATCAAGATCTCCCTTTCGAAAGCCATGCCTGCTGTATTTATAGGCGAAACTTCAGCTATGAGGCCTTCTTATCCATATGGGCCCATTATAGGGGTCACTAGGCCCATCTCCTAAAGAGGAGGGATCGGTGCCGATCCCTTCATTGGTTGATTTTGGGGGCAACGATCCCTATATAGCTTCTTCATGCTTAGATATGATGGCTCTCCAAATATCATGTTGAATGGACGTGTGGAGCTCGTGCTTTTGGTCAATCTTTGGTTTGAACCCGTTTGGAAATTACTCTCCATCAATCCCTTTTGAATAGATTATAACGATCCCTTCTTATTAATGCTTATCCCTTGGACTTTTTTATACAGTGTTGTTCCATCTTGTTCTATATATCTATGCTGAAACCTCTTTCTTTATATAACTATGTTGATCCCTCTATTTCCATAAAGCTAGGCTGAACCGTCATCCTCCGGAGTATTACATTGACCCCCCTCATCCTAAATGCCATGTCAATCCCTTGAGTACTAGCAAGCCATATTGAACCAGGCACCATCACCTTTGCTGACCCCTCTAATACTTCATTCACATCGACTATCCGTCCAATTAAATATGTCGATCCTTCCTTTATGGAGCATGCCGACCCATTCGCCATCATCTTTGACGATCTCTCCATCTTGTTAAACAATTGAACTATACCGATCCCTCCAGATTAAGCATGCCAATCCCTTCTATTTGTATTGAAGTATATCGACCACTCTTTAATGTAGTATGTCCATATCGATCTCTCTACATTGGAACATGCCGATCCCTTCATGACATAGCCTACATCGTTTATCTAATAACTCCATCCAACTCTGTCTTTGTTTAATCATTTGTACTTTACCTTCGGGTCCTACAACCGTCGCTCTGCACTCATCGGCCTTGATAATCATGGCGTCGGCTGGGTTAAATCCGCTTGTATACTGCCTTGCCAAAAGGAGGGTTAATAGATCTGTAGTTGTCTTAAGGTTCGGTTAGTTATTTAACCTTAATTATAAACCTTCAAAAGATACCTGCTATAAGTATATTTAGAACTATACCCCTTAGGTTAACGAACATACCTTAGTAAGTGGTTCACAAACTTAAGTAGGACACCCTAACCTGCATAGATATTAATGAAGTCAACTATATATAATCACCATATATTAACAATGTGACTCGTTAATTGACTTTGGTATGACCTACTCCTTTCTTTTTTTCCCTACCATAGGAGGATAGGGCAGTAGGTAATTTGCCTAGATTAATACGTGTAGAGGCTAGCTTGGGGTTGGCATTTCTTATTACTTTTCATTACTCTCCATGTAACTATTTATCGTACTTTTCATTACTCTCCATGTAACTATTTATTATACTTAGTATTTATCAAACTATATGCTATTTTTCTGTATACTCTGAAGTATGAATCCATATGTTTTTTAAACGTGTTTTCTGGGATATTTTCTGAGATGACTATTTTCTATATTTATGTTATTCTACCTTCCGTTGTGAGGACTGAAAGTGTAGAATGTCTTAGACTTTATCCATGTATTCTAAGTCTTTATAATGTTTAAAAACCTGATAGATCATACTTCTTGGCACGACACGATTATGAATGTCACCTTAGGCTTCGGATCAATGTGTCTAAAGTGTGGGTTATCACATTTGTATTAAAGCTTATATTTATAATTCTTTAGGAGATAGGTGTGTATTGAGAGAACGTATTTGGAATATTTTTTGAAAAAAAAGGTTTTCAAGAAGTTTTTCAAAATGGGTTACTAAAAGTATATATATGTTTAGATAAAAAAAATTTCAAGGTTATATACACACACACATAAGTATAATATAAGAAAATGCTATCACTTATTCTTACCAATACATCTGTGGAAAGTTGTTAGTAATTCCTAAATCATTGATAGGTAGAATGGGCGATTCTACTGGTAGCGGCTCAGGTGATGTAGCTGAGTTTCCTCGTGTGATGTTTCGATTCAGCTCTGTCGGTATCCGCAAGTGAGAGGGCAAGTTGAGCTTAACCCTAATATGGGACATACAGAGCAAGCGCCCAGTGTAGTTTCTGCCCATCCACGTGCCGCCAATTTCACCAAGTTATGTAAGGACTTTGTGAGTGGAGGAAAGTCATCTGTAGAGACCAAGTCATATGTTGACTTAAAGGCATGGATCTGCACTTGTGAAAGGACTTTTGGATTGATAGGTCTTGGAGATGACATTAGGAGACAGCTTGCTACCTTGCATTTACAAGAAGAGGCTCTAAATTTGTAGGATGTTGTAATGGTGGAAACTAATAAGGGAGAGATGATCTAGGGAGATTTTAGGAGGGTTTTTGAGATGAAGTTCCTTTTCATGTAGAGCAAGGAGTATAGTTGGAAAAGTTTATATGTTTCCAACAAGGACATATGTCGGTAGAGGAATATGTAAATTAGTTCGATGAGTTGGCTAGATTTGGTTTAGATCTGATCAATACCCCTCACGATAAAGCTTTGATGTTTGTGAAGGGGATGAATCAACCTCTTCAAGGTTTGGCACTTAGTTATGTTCCCATGGATGCGACTTATAGGGTTTGATGGAGATGGCCTTGTTGAATACTATTTCCAAGAAGGAAGTAAAGAGTGAACCTAAGAAGTCAAAAGGAAAGATACCTCAACAGAATTAGCACAAGGGCAGAATGGAGGTCTAAGGGAAGATTAAGAAGCAGGAACTAATGTGCATGAGATGTGGTAAGAGGGGCATTTTGCAAAGGAGTTCAAGGTGGACATATCAAAGATAAAATGTTTAAACTGCAATCAATTCGAACACATGAGGAGGGAGTGTTTGACACCATCGAAGACCTCTGCCTAAGCGGTTTCAGTTATGCACTGGATGTTGCTTCCAATTCGCGTGCAACTCCAGTGGGGGACAAGGGGAAGAAGGTCGTAATTGAAGGTGTGTTGACTTTATTCGATTTACTTGTTCATATTGTACTGGACATTAGGGCATCACGCTTTTTTATCTTGAGTACACTTATCAATGAATTGCGCTTAGACACTAGTACAGTTGCTAACTCGGTATTTGTATCAAACCTTGTTGGAGGATTAGCTTATTTATCTAAGATATGTAGGGTTTGAAATTTTTTTTATATTGGGGATCGAGTTCGATAGTGATGCTTTTGTCTTAGGAATTTCTGGGTTTGGGTTGATTTTGGGTATGGATTAGATGACCATGTATGGGGCGATTTTAGATTGTGATAGGAAGGTTGTTTGATTGGGTAATTATAGTGGACGCAGTTTAGAGGTTTATTGTGATTCTAGAGGTTCAGTTATATCGAATTACCTATATTCGTTAGATTTATCACACAATGAGTTTGATTAAGTGCAAGTAGTACAAGACTATCCAGATTTCTTTTTCGATGTTATTGGTCTTCTAACCTAGAGAGATCAAGTTTCATATTTATCTTATGGAGAACAGCAGATCTGTTGTCTTACCCTTGAGGCATATGGCACCTAAAGAAAGATGCGAGCTGAATAAGCAAGTAAATGAACTGTTGAAGAAGGGCTTCATTAGGAGAATTTCAAAGTTAGGAGCACCAGTTGTATTTACCACTGAGGCTGATGGTTCTGTAAGGCTTTGCATTAATTATTATAAGCTGAATAAGCAAACAAAGAAGAGTCGTTACTCATTACCCCACATTGACGATCTCTTTGATCAGCTAGTTAGAGCAAAGGTATTCTCGCAGCTTGACTTGGCTATCGAATTCCATTAGCTATGTGTGGCCAACATTAGTATTCATAAGACCACTTTTCATGCACCCGCCTATTTTGTTGATTTGATGGGTCGAGTTTTTAGAGGGTTTCTCAATAAATCTGTACTAGTTTTTGTTGTGGAAATATTAGCCTATTGAAGAACAAGAAGAAGCATAGTTTCATGTAAAAGAAGTGCTCAACACACTCTGTGGGCATAAGTTGAAAGTGAAGTGCTCTAAATGACATTTTTTGCCAAGGCGGTACAGATTTTAGATACATTGTTTCTAAGAGCAGGCTAACAATCGATCCTAGTAAAGTTGTTGCAGTGCAGGATTAACATGTGTCGAAGAATGCCACGAAAGTGAGAGTTTCCTTGGTTTGATGTATAGGAAGTTCATTAAGAACTTTGCAAAAAAAGTTCCCCTCCGACATGCCTTGCCAAGAAGAATTTGGTTTTCTCTTGGGACTCAAAGTACGAGGATGATTTTATCAAGCCGAAGGAGTCATTGACTAATGCACATGTTATAGTATTACCCGATGCTAGTCGATAACTAGAAGTCCATTAGAGAAACTATCCTACCTATGATCTTAAGCTGGCAGCCATTGTCTTTGCATTAAAGTTATGGAGACACTATCTATTAGGAGTGCGGTTTGAGCTCTATATGCATCATAAATCTCTAAAGTATTTATTCTCCTAGAAGGATTTGAATTTAAGGTAGAATAGGTGGATGGAGTTTTTGGCATTGTAAGATCTCGACATCACTTATACTTTTGGTATGGGTAATGTTTTAGTAATGCCTTGATTAGAAAGCATTGGATGTTGAGTTCTATGCTTTTAGAGTGGAAGCACATGGAGTTTATCTCTAAGTTAGAATTTTGACCATCGCCAAACATCACTCTAGGATTTTTAGTAGCTTTAGATATGCAGCCTACACTTATATACTGCATTGGGTTAAGTCAGAAGCATGATAAGGAGTTATTTGATATTTTCGAGAAGCTTAGTAGAGGAGAACAGTTGAGTCATTTAAGGCACTATACAATTGACTCAGAGGGGCGGTTACATAAGAATGGTAGATTATATATTTGTCTCATTATGGATTTGATTGACATGGTACCAGTCGAGTCTCACCATTCTAGGATGACCATTCATCCTGATGGAGACAAAATGTACCTTGATATGAAGAGTGTCTTTTATCGTTCAAGTATCAAGAGGCATGTGGCAGAGTATATATCTCATATTTGACTTGATAAAGGGTAAAACGAAGCCAAAGAAGTTGAGTGGATTATTACAGCCATTAGATATTATGCAGTGGAAGTGGGAAGTCTTTCTGTGAATTTCATTGATGGACTACCTAGAAGTAGGAGGGAACAAGAGTATTTGGGTCATAGTCGACCGAATGACCAAATGTGCTCATTTTGTTCCAATTAGGAGTACGAGGACTACCGCTTCTTTGGAAACGCTATACATAAGGTAGATTGTTAGGTTGCATGGAGTTCTTTATAGCATCGTCAGTGACCGAGATCCACTTTTGACCAGCGAGTTATAGAGGAGTCTTCAAGAGGATTTAGGCATAGAGTTGAGTTTGAGTATCGCTCATTGCCAACAGACTGATGGATAGAAGGAGAGGGTGAACTAGATGTTGGAGAACATACTTCAAATGTGTATCTTGGATTTTGGAGGTTCTTGGGAGGATCACTTGTCATTAGTGGAATTTACTGACAATAACAACTATCAAGAAAGTATTGGTATGGCCCTATTTGAAGTGCTATATGGAAGACTTTGTAGATCATCATATTATTGGTGGGACACTATGGATACGATTATTCTTAGACCAGATATGATGAGGGTGACTTCTAGAAAGTAGATTTGATCCATAGAAGGATTAAGACTGTGCAAGATAGGCAAAAATCTTAAACTGACAGGAGACGCATGGAGTTGGAATTCGCAGTGGAAAATATGAACTTTGTGAAGATCTTGCCGCTTAGGCATGTCATGAGATTTGGTATTTCAAGGAAGTCGGAATTAAGGTTCCTTTTTCAATCACCGATAGACTAGAGAAGTTGGCTTATAGGGTGAAGCTTTCTAAGAGGTTAGTGGGAGTACACGACGTTTTCCATATGTCACACTTGTGAAAGCGTCTACACGATACAGCCGCTATAGTTAAGCCGAGTCAGCAAGAGGAGGTGGATATAGAAAGGGAATCAATTTTTCACCATGCACCCACTCATATTCTTAACCATGCTACAAAGAGACTCCGTAATAAAGTTATCAAGCTTTTTAAGGTAAAGTAGGGAGACAATCTAGTGGAAAGTACATGGGAGGCTGAGGAAAAGATCTGAGCTATCCACCTGGAACTCTTTTCTGGTTTGTTTCCGTTCTAGTTAATAATTGTAAACTACATATTGTTTAGGTTCTAACTTAGTATAACTATATGTGGGGACAATCTGATGCAAGGAATGGTTGCAAACGTGTCAATATGACATGTTTTTGATGATGGTTGCTAATGGATATATTTATTAAATCGACCATTGCACACTTAGGCAAATATATTCTTGCACTCACACTCTCACTTGTTTCATTTTATTGAATATGCATATGGTTGTTGCATATGGATTGATTGGTTGTGCATACATGTAGAATTGCCAGTATATTTACATAGGATATTACATACACTTGGATGTACGGCATAAGCACTTGCATTTCAGGAGGCCTCCTAATTTTTCAATAAGTATAGGTTTATATGCATTTTATGCCTATATGTACCTATTGCATTAGAATTTAAACCAAGGACAATGATTACCAATGGTTGATGGATGAGTAGATGGTTGTAAGCATTAATTTCTATACGTACGAGTTGAATTTCTCCCGTCACAGGAGATTCTGCGGACGAAATCCTTTTAAGGGGAAGCATGTAATGTTACACTCATTCTTACCGAAAACTACTTTGAAAACACAAGGGAACCGTCTCGATGTCACAAGAGGCTTCATCTAAAATATAAGTCAAATAAGGCATATCACACCGAAGCCTGAGGACAATACATATCAGGCTGATCGAGCGTGCCTCTAGACTCATGTTCTGCCAACCTATGGAAATAGGTCCGCATCAACAATACTGGGGACAACCTAGACCACTCTACACATAGTCAAAAGCACTTCATAGAAGTTGTATATATGGCCACTCAATATATACTTCAATGCAGAGCCATATGTATAGTTCAAATTACAAATAGCCATATGCATGTTCCAAACCGACATACTATCAAGATAAGAAAATGAAACAAAAGTATCAACTGGGAAGCATAACCAGAGCAACATTTAATGTTCACCACTATTCCTCTTTCTATCCACCAACACCATAACATCACACATTGGCCAACATAGACACGACAACGTAAAAGTGTGACAACAAATATCTCTTTAGAGGCCCGTAAGTAAGGTTAGTTCAAATTTGAATTCTCCTACCATGATTTTGGATATTCCTGGTCAAATTTTAGGAACTCCCACCTCCATTCAGACTTCCTACCAAAGACATGTCAGTAATCTAGACAAACGATTTCTGGCAAGAGACAAGGGTTGAAGCACAACGGCGAGAAAGAAATTCTAGTAATTTGTGTGCATTTCGTGATTATAAGTAGAAAAGTCACTGTAGTATGAAAGGGACTTTTTGTTTTTTCCAACATTCTTCGTCTTTTAAAGAGAAATCTTCAAGGTTCATTTGTACTTTCTGCCATGAAATTTTTTAACTGATCATTGATAAAGGAAGAAAGAGAAACTTTCCCTCGTGGATGTAGAATTCCTTAAAATCCGAACCATGTCAATTTCGTGTCCTTTATTATTGTATGCTATTTCCTTGTTATTTCTAATGCTGCATTCCTTTTTGGATGATATTTGAATTAAGTATTGGTTAAATCTGACACTTTAACAAATAGCTAAAGTGTGGCTACTCGATTGTGTTAAGTGTTTAGTAGCACAATCGCCACCTCATGAAAAATTAAGGTTACTTTGTTTCGCTAGTTCAAAATCAATAAATTAATTAGTAAATTAATAGTTTTATACATAATCGAGGAGTTGAAGGATGAAATAGTACCTCAACATCTTTTGGAGCTAGAAGAAGGGCTCGAACCTCTGTACTTCAGTTTGTTTTTCTACATCTGGTAAAAAAATACCATGAACCATGAATCCTACCAATTCACCTGTTGCTCCGATCCGAGAAGCTTCACATCTTGCAGCAGAAACTATCCAAACCATTTATACTCTCAAAAACCCAGGTTGAGGCAAGAGCTTCAACCGAGGCCCTCGTAGATACTATCCTGGTCTCATTCCAATCCTTCTTGGACTAAAAAAACCAACGAATGTAGGGAATAGAGAAAAAAACTATCCAACGTGTTATTTATAGAGTGTCTTCACCTCCCTACTCCAAAGCTCATTTCCATCGTTCTATAGTTGAGCTGAACGTTCGATAAGAACAATAATGAAACTCCCATTAATGGGAACGGTAATGCTGGATTAAGAACTTAAACAAGATTGAAAAGCAAGATCCAGGCTAACCCTAAGATCAAAACAAGCCGACAATATAAACCCTTTATTGTTGGAAATATCAATACGATCTGCTGAAAATAATGAAGACGCCATGTCTGGCAACAACTCATCCCAGGCTAACCCGAGAGAATATGAGATCCAACAACTCAGAACTTGGGTAGAGCAACTAGCAAATATCTAGCATCCGAGTAGTGGAGAAAAGATAGAGGAAGGAATTTGCACTTCATTCAGTGAGACTATTATCGAGGCTCATTTTTTCGATAATTTTAAAGTCCTTGTAATAGATAAGTTCGATGGAACCGCTAACCTCAAGGATCACCGCAACACCTTTGAATACTTTATAGACATCCTGAAAGGTAGGAGGATGGCCCAATGGAAACTACTCACGGTATACTTATTCGGTGCGTCATCATGGTGGTTTAGAAGGTACGGATCGAGAGATGTCAAATCTTAGAGGTAATTGTCTACTAATTTCTTGAGGTAATTCAATTTGGGAAAGGAAGCATCTCCAAACGTCCATACCATGTCTTGCATGATACAAGGGAAGAATGGAAGTTCATGCTGCTTTATTAAGCGCATCAAGATGGAGGCTCTTCGGATTGGAGCAACAAGTAAAGAGGCATTATTAATGGCGGTGCACTCTGGAATCAGAAGAGGAACCTTAATGTAGGACAAAATAGCAGGAAATCTTACCATAGCATGAAGTTCTTTTATGAGAGGGCATCAGGGTATATCAGGATGGAGGAGGCTAGTTCTGTATCCCAATCACATGGGATTCCAACTCCAAGCTGTGAGAGGAAGAGAGGGGCAGATGGGTATCACCCACTTACGAAGAAATATAAAGAGCTAAACCTTACAACAAAGATCCCCTCACTCATTCCCTCGGGCAGATGTTTAAGATAACCAAAGATGAGCTGTCCTACAACCTTCCAAATAAAGGAAACAAAGTGGAACAGAATAATAGTAGAGCTTATTGCTATTTTATAAAGCAAATGGTTGCCATACTCATAACTGTTGACCTGTGCAGTTAAAGCGCTCGACAGATTCAGTGCGGCTGAGGTGCTAAAAGTCATAGCGAGGATATAGTGAGGATATAGCGGGGATATAGCCGACTCTAAAAAAGCACAAAAAACTTGTACTTAATGTTTTTACAAATATATAAATGGTAATTAATTGCATAATTAACTTTTAATTTAATTATAATTAATACGTATTTATTTTAAACTAAATCATCTGTAAATACATTGTAAATAAATATAAAATGATATTTAACATAACTAAATTGAATAAAATATTATAGTACTTTTGCTTAAGAAAATCAGTTAAAAGATTAAATTAGTAATTAATTTCATAATTAAAATCATAGCGGTAGAAATCCACTATAGGATATAACAGGGTTATAGTGGGGCAATAGCGAGGCATTAACTGCACACCTTCCTACACCTAAAAAAGGGAACAGAAAGGTTAATCGAGAAGGGATATCTGGGCAGCTTCCAGAAGGAAAATGAGGGAAGTAGGACTGGAAATCGAACTCCAGATCCTAATGAGCAGCAAGCTGGCCACTCTTTAAACATGATAGCTTCAACCCATGGAGGACCACACCTCGCTAGAACAAGAAAAAAAGGCACATGAGAGATACGTAAAAGAAGACAAAGCCTAGATGGCAATATTCCATATCAAACAGAAGCCTGCGCCAGAAATAACCTTCACAGTAGCTGATGTGGTAGGAATTGTATTCCCACATCAAGAACTGTTTATCATTACGGTGCAAATATCAAATAGTACCAAGAAATTCTTCATTGATTCGAGTAGTTCAATAAATATCATCTTCAAACCTGCCTATAATCAAATGAAATTACCATCCAAAATCTTGAAACCCAGCCCTAAACTAATCTTTGGTCTCAACAACACTGCAACAATTCCAATGGGATCGGCACGCCTGCTAGTCACAGATGGAAGTTCCTCATTACATGAGTCATTATATGCAAATTTCTTAATCATCAATCAACCCTCATCCTACAATGCTTTCTTGGGAAGACCTGCTCTTGTTAATTTGGGGGCAATCATCTGTCAAAAGGATTTGCTCGTGAAATTTTATACCTCGGCTTGGATAGGATTAGTAAGTGGGAACGGTTTTTAGCTAGGGAATTTTATTACGAACTCTTACCCTTGCAGTAAAATTGTTCCAAGTAATTCTAGTGTTCTTTCGATATTTTTAATGACAAAATTAATGTCAAATTGAGACATAAGACTACGACGGTATTAGACCCTTAAGATGATACTGACAAGTGGGCCTACGCCCTCTAAACCTAAGAGAAAAGAGAAGAGAACACATATGCACATGATAGGAACTAATGAATATAACTCAGTTTATGCCCGACATTTCTCTAAGGAAGCCTAGAAATAGGCATCCTCTATGAGATCACCAACAGAAGAGGAGCTAGAATGTGAGATAGATCCTAGACTAGGGGAGATAAAGAAAGAGTAAGATCGATAAATGATATTGAAGATATAAAAAAGATCCAAAGGATCCCACTAAGGTGCTCAAGATAAGGAAGAACCTGGCAGAGGCCTAGGACGAATTAGTAGACTCCCTAAAATGGTCAGTGGATGTATTCGCTTAGACCCATTTAGATATGGTAGAAATAGACCCAATCATCGTCTTCCATGCATTAAACGTCGACCCAGATGCACATCCGATCAGACAAAAGTGCAAAACTCCAGACCAAGATAGATACAAAGCTTTACATGAAGAGGTTAAGAAGTCTAGGGAGAATGGGTTCATAAGGGAAGTATACTACCTTTAGTGGATTGCCAACCCAGTACTAGCGAGAAAGCCCAATGGAAAATAGAGAACCTACATAGATTTCACCAATTCAATAAGGCCTGCATAACGGATAGTTTTCCTTTACCAAGGATCAACTAGTTGTTAGATGTGACTAGTAGGCACGAACTACCCACATTCATGGATGCATATTCGAGGTTTAACCAGATCGCTATGCTTGAGCCAAATCAGGAACACACTAGCTTCGTGATAGACAAAGTGTTACACTGTTATAAATGCATGCCATTCGGACTCAAGAATGTAGGGGCAACCTTTCAAAGGTTAGTTAATATGATGTTTACTTAACAGATGGAAAGAAATTATCCAACACATGATTTGGAACTTCTAGCTGTTATTTTCGCCTTAAATTCTGGGTAAGAATCTTTTCGACTTTCTTAACAATTTACGAAGTTAATTTAACTTAAACAATATACTTAACGAACTCTTCTTTCCCTAAGTGAAAATTTTGAATTATTCACCGACCATAAATACTTTAAATATCTCTTTACTCAGAAGGATCTGAATCTGCGACAACAACGTTGGTTGGAATTTCTGGCATTATATGACCTAGATATTCTATATACGCTGGGAAAAACCAATGTGGTTGTGGATGCTTTGAGCAGAAGACATGTTGTTCTCGCATATCTTGTTATCACTCCTACTCTTCTTAAAAAGATCGCGAGCAAGCAATATGAAGATGATTTTCTTCAGGGAATTTATAAAAGGATTTGCTAAGGAGAAGACACTAGTTTTGAGATGGATAATAGAGGGGTTATAAGGATGAAAGGAAGGATTTGTGTTCCAGACTTCCCTGATCTGAAACGTGAAGTTTTAGATGAATGTCACAAATCCAAACTCAGTATCCATCCAGGAATTAATAAAATGTATAGAGATATTAAAAGAACTTTCTGGTGGAAGACAATGAAAAGAGACATATCTATTTACGTGGGTCGCTGTGCTACTTGTCAACAAGTCAAAAGCGACCAAAAGAAAGTAGCCGGTTTACTTCAGCCTTTGGAAGTACCGAAATGAAAATGGGATCAGGTATCGATGGATTTCATCGACGGATTGTCACGAACCAAGAAGGGAAATGAAGCAATTTGGGTTATAGTGGACCGTCTAACCAAAACTGCTCACTTTATTCCAGCGAAATCCACTCGAACTGCAGCGAGCTTGGCAGGTATATATATAAAGGAAATTGTCCGTCTCCATGTGAGTGATCGTGACCCGATCTTCACTAGTAGATTTTGGGAGGCATTCCAAGACACTTTGGGAACGAAATTAAATTTCAGTACTGCTTATCACCCAAAATCTGATGGGCATACTGAGAGAATTAACCAAATTCTAGAAGACCTTTTGCGGGCTTGCATTCTCGATTTTGGTGGTTCTTGGGAGGACCATTTACATCTGGTTGAATTCTCTTATAACAACAGCTATCAGGCTAGTATCGAAATGGCTCCTTTCGAAGCTTTATATGGTCGTCCGTGTCGATTACCTGCATGTTGGATCGAATCAGGTGATAGACTTGTCTTTGGACCAAACATGATTAAAGAAGCGACGTAGAAGGTAGATTTTGTTCAAAAGAAATTATTAACTTCCCAAAGCCGTCAGAAGAACTATTATGACCGCCGAAGAAGAGGTTTGGAATTTCAAGTTGGGGATTCAGTATTTCTGAAAGTGTCTCCGATGCGGGGTGTATTGAGATTCGGGAAAACTGAAAAGCTAGCACCACGTTATATTGGTCCTTTTCCTATTCTGGAAAGGATTGGTCCTCTAGCATATCGAGTACAGCTACCCAGCTGGTTGTCTAGCATGCATGATGTGTTTCACGTTTCTAGTCTTCAGAAATATGTGCATGACCTAGATGATATTATTGAAGAAGCTGCTCAGCAGGATCTTGAAATCACTCCTAACTTGGCAGTTAAAAGAGAGCCGATAAAAATTGTAGATCGTGATGAGAAGCGATTGCGAAACAAAGTTGTGAAATTGGTCAAAGTTCAATGGAGTGGCGATCCAAAAGACTGTACTTGGAAAACTGAAAATAATATGAAGAAATCATATCCCAAATGCAGAATAGATATCTCGGCTTAAAATGGTAAGCCGTTTCCTTATTTCTAAATTCGTATGGTCTTTGTTTACTTTTCTCTCTCTTTCAATTTCGAGGACGAAATTTTCTTAAGGAGGGGATATTGTAACATCTCAGAATTTATTAATTTGAATTTGGTAACTTATTTAAAAATTTTGGAAATTTAATTTGAAAAGTTTTAAAACAAATAAAATACGTGTTGATTTAAATGAATAAAACTTCAGATTCTTCTGAAAATTAAATCACTTGAATTAAACATTTTATATATATATATATATATATATATATATTGAATTTGAACTTTTAGTTAAAATAAATATATGAAGTGAAATAAAATATAAACAAAATATACTTACCAAATAATACAAATAAATTATATATATTGATTCAACACTAAAAGTTATGTACATAAGTATAAAATTATATGGATATAAATAAATGCTTAATAGTTTAAGTTTTTAAATGAATGATAAATTAAATATTGATTGTAAAATTTCAAATGGAAATAAAATAAACAAAGTATGTTGTAATAAGATTACATATAAGAATCAAATGAATATGTTACTGTGAGTTTTAAATCAAAACAGGGAAACTAAGATTTAGGCAAGGTATAGAAAAAATCTCCTAATAAAATAAAAAATTGTACTTATAAAAGTAAAATAAAATTTTATGTAAACTAAGATGGGAACACATGCACTAAATTCCATCACCTCTACCCTAAATCAAAATCATTTCAGCCACCATCGAGGAAGAAAAAAATACACAAAATATTACAAAGTACAACAAAGGAAAAAAAATCTCTGGTTTCAGTCCTTTGCTAAACCCTTTGCATTTCTTTTATATACACATCTATATCTATTTCAGTTCGTCCAAAATATGATTTACCAACCTGAGCATTAGAGAAAAAAAACATAAGTATCATTTTATTCACAAACTCATTTCATTCAAGAAGAAAACAGAGAAGACTAACTGTAGTTTTTCCAAAACAAGAAAAAAACAACTCTCTGTTTCAGATATTTGCTAGGTAAGTAAACATACACTTTTAAGTTTAAGTTTTAATCACAACAGTATAGGCCATTCATTTGATTATATGTGTTGTTTGTGATTTATCTTTGAAAATAATCCTGTGTATATATATAGGATGTTCTGCATACTTTACTACCCTGTTTATTGATTACAGGGTTAAATGTTTATTCAAATTCGAATTTATTTCGTCAAATCATTATAAAGCTTTAATTTTTTCAACAAAGCAAGATGTCTAAACTCAAGTTAGGACTTTTTAAAAAAAAATTCAAACAAAATAGTGAACTATGCTCTAGGATCAAGTTTTTCTGGCAAACAAGAATTTTTTTGATAAATTTGATTTCTGTAAAATGCTAATTCAAATGTATAACTTGAATCCTAACTGAAAGATAAGATTTTTAAAATAGGAATGGAAATTTTAGTGAAGTATGCTTTGAACAGTTCATAAATGAATAGGATAAGCTTTTTGATCAATTTCTAGTAATCAAACGAATTTTGGATGTTGTAATTTCGTGTGAAGCTAGTTTGCAACTCAATAATGTTAGGAAAAATGTTGAAAAAATTATTTATTGCAAGAATTTTGGGTACGAGATCAAGTTAGGGTTTAAGGGCTACATTTAGTCGAGGTTGGAGACGTGGTCACCGCGCCGCCGTTAGACTACCGGAGATGATCGGACCAGGTCCATTAGGAACACAAGAGGCTGGTGAAGCGTAGGGTAGAGTGTCGTAGCCTTTATCGATCAGGCGAGGGAGAATGAGAAGTTTAAAAGTGACTCGATTCTGTTCAAATTTTGGTCGAACAGTCAAATTCAAATTTCGTCAACGTTTCGTGACGCTGGGTGCTCGTAGGGTTCAGGTGGAGGATCGTCGACTTAGGTGTGGATGGGGATTCGATCATCAATGGAGGACTTGGCCGTGCATGTGCACGGTGGTGTTGGTGTCTGAAATTTTGGTTCGGTAATTGGAGCAGTGGGAGCTCGAGTTGAATCTCGAGTAGAAGCACGCTTTGCTTCGGGGTGGACTCACGTACGCGAGTGTATACGGCTATATCGATTTAGGCATTCAACTGGAAAAGAAACAAGACAAGAAGAAAGAGGGCGCATGGAAGAAGGGAGGAAGCACGGGAAAATGGAGGAAACGCACGGGGTCAAACCCGAGGCACCTGGGGTTTTGCTCGGTATGGTGCTTTCTTGAAACTTTGGAATTAGTTTAAGTGTAAATGTAAATCAAATAATTTAAAACCCAAAATTGTTTAAAATGGTGAATTAGTATTAACAATTAACTTATTTGAGTTAAGAACTTGCTTTCAAGTTTAATTAATTTCACAAATATTTAACAATGTTTTAAAAAATCTAATAACACTTTAAATAAATAATTAAATTAAGAAATTTAAGTTAATTAATATTTAAGCTTTTTGTAGTAGAAATAAGTTTCGGAATAAGAAGATTTCCAAATGTTAAATTAGATAAATAACAAATTATTTTGGAAAGAAACCAAGGATGATTAAATTAATAATTATAATTAACTAAATAATTAAGGATTTATGTCGTACGTGAAGATTTGTTAATTAATAATTAAGTATCTGATTAATTTGTAAGTTAAGAATTGTGAAATTTGATAATTTAAGTTGATTTATTCAAAATTGATGGTTAATTCAGATAATTTATTAAGGAATAATAAATTAACATAGTCAATTGAAATTTAATTAATTTGTCATTACGAAGAATAAATCATTGGAATTAAATAATAGATAAAAAATAATTAAGCGGGTAATTTAATTAAATCACATCTAACTTAAATTGAATATGATTGACTATTATCAGATATTGTGTTCTGGATCGGTATTTCTGTTGTGATTATGATGCGAAGTGCTCTGTGTTGAACTCTGATTTGTGATTTAAGTCTATATTGATGTGAACACCCTTTGCCCGTAAAACGGCATTTAAACTTCGATGCGACAGGGAATCAGATTCTAGTTAGCTATCCGAAACCCACATCGAACCCTGAATATGAATCTTTGTGATTGATATATCCACGTGTTTTAAAAAAATTGACGCTCACTATTCGGTTTAGATGGTAGAGGACTTTTGTGTCATATAAACCATTCTGAATGAGTGATACGACGTTATTGATAGCATTTGAAGACCGGTGGTGAAGACCGGGTGTCTTCGAGAACGATAGGATAACCTATCGATTGTCTCTGCACTGAGTTGGTCCAGTATAGAGATTCCCTAAGTGATGGGAAGTCCGATCGGGATTGTGAATACCCGGATTTGCAAGGGCTTCTTCCTTTATTGGACGAAGTGCCTTCGGTTCTGTTCAAACCTAAAACAGACTTGTATGGATTGTGTGTCTGACACTACACTTTGAGATATAAAGCAGATTTCTTTCAACTACGTATCTGTGGTGGCGGAGAATTTATTCTCTTAGCTTAACACCCTTCTCTGAGACGTACGAGCTCAGAGGTTATGTAATTGAAGGTTATCAGCGATATACTCCCAATTTGGTAGTGTGGCATGCTAAGTCTTACTGTGTGTTGATGATCATTAGTTGATCATTTGTGATCAAAGAAAGGCTTTCGTGTAAAGCATAGCTTTGTGGACGAGACCTCATCGGACCTCACAACCCAAAAATGGTCGAAACAGGAAAGATGCGGCAAGGTTATGAGGGTCGCGCCCTTTAGGGTATGTCATTTCCTTCTGGAAAAAGGTGATGTCATGGTATGGAGCCCAGATATTTACCTGTGTGGTAGCTCCAATCTCATTTACTGTGTGGTTGTAACTTTGTGATAGAGGGTCCTCGGATAAAGGTCCCAAAGGACCGGGGAGTGGCGTACTCGAGTAGTAGTTACCTAATTATAGAGGTAACCCGGCCTTGTGTTGGCAGAGAGCCGGATAGGTTCTCGGGACGTCCCGCCAGAGGCGTACCCATATGGCAGTAGGAAGTTCCTTAGCCTGACCATTTTTTGGAAATCCAATTCCCAATACGAAACCCTGTACAGTTTTAGTTGTATAACCTGCCATTTACTTATGGTGGCGCCCCACTGTTTAAATGGTAGCTATAGTAGGCATAGTTCACAATATCTATGCTGGCTAAGATTAATATTCTACTTTCAAAATGCTTTCTACACTATGCACTAGTAATAATATCAAATAAATTTTCTCGTATCAAGCATGTTTGACTATCATAAGAAGAAATCTCCTCCAATTCTGTGTTTGCATTGTGTGTGTGGCGAGAGGTCTTATGGTAGTCTCATTTTTCAAAAGCATATCGACTTTTCCTTTATAAATATGTTTTTATTTAAAAGCAATTATTTTTGTTTACTCATACCAGTCCCATGACTGACCTAGAGTTTATTATTTCTTTTCTAAACTCTGGGTGCCTATAATTTCTACACGGGCAGCCTAGTAGCAGGTTTCCGTATTTTGGAGTTAGTAGCATTTTGGAACTTTTGCTTTAGAGATATCTTAGGAGCTTTTGGAGATTTTAGGTGTTTATCTTTTGGAAGTCCGTTATCACCTCTTTCATTTGAGCACTTTTGGATATATGGTCACCGTTGTATTATCATGATGTTGTATTTGGAGTTGTGGTGTATGTATTATATACTCTGATGTATTATTTGATATTCTGATGTAGTACCTATGCTATATGCATGATATTCATTTTTGTTCCGCTGTTTTATATTCATCTAATGTTGTTATAAGCTCCGACGATGCGAATTTGATGTCGTTTGTTGGACATCGAGTTCGGGTCGTCACATGTGGTATCGGAGCTGTTGGTTGAGTAAGAACTTTAGCTATGGAGTATAACACATTAGATGGCTCATTAGAGATAGGGTGAAGTATACCCTAGAATGAGTATAACCAAGACTGAAAATCTAAATTTTATTAGTCATTTCTTTTACTGATGATATTCCTTAAGATATTTCGTTCGTGTATTTGAATCAATTTTCTTACTAATTACAGATAGTAAGAATGAGAGGACGAAGGGGAAGAGTTAGGGGTCAGAGAAGTGCCACAGCGCCTGATCCAGATCCCCCAATAGCAATAGCAGCAGTTCAGCAACAGCCGAATCTGGCTGATTTACATAAAAATTTCTCAAGACTTGGTGGTAAGCCGTTCAACGGCAAAGAGTCGATTGTTGAGGCTCAGGCCTGGATAAGATCGTGTGAGAAAATCTTCAGAGGGTTAAAATTGGAAGATGATCAGAAGCGACTCATAGCTTCTTGGCAACTTCAAGATGAAGCCTCAGCCTAGTGGGGACAATCACGGTAGATAAGCCAGAAGATGAGTTTTCTTAGGAGAAATTCAAAGAAGTGTTTGAGAAGCATTATTTTCCATCAGCTGGAATTTCTAGAATGTACCAGGAATTTATGGACCTAAAGCAGGGAAGTTTGTCGTTTGAAGAGTATCTCAACAAATTTAATGAATTGTCTCGTTTTGGTCCCGAATTGGTGAATACGCCTTTAAAGATGAACGAAAGATTCATTCATGGGATGAATAAGAAATTCCACGAAAGAATGACGACCCACGTTAAGGAATCTTTTCCAAATTTAGTTGATATGGGGTACCGATATGCCACACTTGATATGCAAGAAGCCCCAGTAGAGAAGGGAAATTCGGGCAATCCAAATTGGAAAAAAGGGAAATTTGGAGGCAAGAAACTATGCAAAGCAAGGAGAAAAAGAAGAGCATTCAGGGTGGTACAGCTGAGAATGTCACTTGTTATAATTGCTTGGAAAAAGGCCATTATGCAAACAGCTGCAAGAAGCCAAAGAGAGACCAATCCGCTCAAGCAAAGCCTAGGAAGTGCTATTACTGTCAGTAAGTGGGGCATGAAGTTAAAGACTGTCCAACCATGAAACAAGCTCAAACAACAAAGGTATACGCAGTCAAGGACCAACCTGCAACTTCCAAAGCAGGAAAAGGAAAAGGAGTTCCGGAAGGTAATCTTATCATTTATGATAGCATTGTTAGAGTTCTATTTGACACGGGCGCTACGCGTAGTTTTATCTCTCAACAAGCCATTAATGAATTAAATCTTGAACCTGATATTGTTGATGAGCTTATATGCATAAGGAATCCAGTTGGGGGTCCTGCGAATCTTTTTCTTTGATGTAGGGACGTTCCTATCTCATATTCTCATTATCAATTTCCCTTTGGTCTCTTCGTTCTTGATTTTAACGAGTTTGAAGTCTTACTCGGAATGGATTGGCTAGCAGAATACGAAGCCAAATTGGATTGCATTAATCGATTGATTTCGATAAAAAACGAATTTGGAAATTTCATCGAAATTTCTTGTGAGGACCCTAGTCCTGAAAGAGAAGGATTGATGTATAATTTTGGTTATCCCGAACCCAGTTTGGAGTCTATACCAATTGTTAGAGATTTTCCAGACGTGTTCGGAGAAGTGAAATCTCTACCTCCACATCGAGAAATAGAATTTAGAATTGACCTTGTACCCAATTCTCGTCCTGTTGTTCACGCTAGTCGCAGGATGGCACCCAAGGATAAGATTGAATTGGTTCAGCAAAATGATGATCTATGAGCAAAAGGATTAATTCGACCCAGTGTTTCTGAATGGGGTTCAGCCGTTGTGTTCATCGCTAAATCGGATGGATCTTTGAGATTGTGTGTAGATCACCGCGATCTCAATAAGGCGACTCTCAAGAATAAGTTTCCTTTACCTAGGATCGACGATTTATTTGATCAATTGCACGGCGCTCGTTTCTTTTCAAAGATGGATCTAGCTCAAGGATTCCATCAACTACGAATCATCGAAGATTTTGTACATTTAACTGCTTTCAGGGGTCCCAATATTTCTACGAATGGTTAGTCATGTCTTTTGGGCTAACCAATGCTCCAGCATACTTCGTAGATTTGATGACCCGTGTGTTTCGGGAGTTGTTGAATAAATTTGTTCTTGTATTTATTGATGATATCCTTATCTACTCCAAAACCGAAGAGGAACATGCTGAACATTTCAAAAAAAATTTGGAAATTTTGAGAAGGAACATCTTATTTGCAAAATTTTCCAAATGCCACTTTTGGGTCAAAGAAGTCAAATTCCTTGGCCATATTGTTAATGAAGAAGGAATTTTGGTTGATCCTAGCAAAATTTCCACTATTCTTGATTGGAGAAGACCTACTACCCCAAAAGAAGTTCGAAGCTTTTTGGGTTTAACGAGCTATTACCGAAAATTCGTTCAAGATTTTTCTAAGATAGCTAGTCCATTGACCAAGCTAACAATGAAAGATGTAAAATTTAATTGGACTCCGAAATGTGATGAAGCTTTTCAGGAGTTGAAGAAGAGATTAACCACCGCTCATGTTCTCGCTATTATAGACGGGAATCAGGGATTATCTATTTATACTGACGCATGTGGTGATGGGATAGGTGCAGTATTAATGCAGAATGGGAAGGTAGTTGCCTACACGAGTAGACAATTACATCCTCATGAAAGCAATTATCCAACACATGATTTGGAACTTCTGGCTGTTATTTTCGCCTTAAAAATCTGGCAACATTATCTTCTGGGTAAGAATCCTTTCGACTTTCTTAACAATTTACGAAGTTAATTTAACTTAAACAATATACTTAATGAACTCTTCTCTCCCAAGGTGAAAAATTTGAATTATTCACCGACCATAAATCCTTGAAATATCTCTTTACTCAGAAGGATTTGAATTTGCGACAACAACGTTGGTTGGAATTTCTGGCATTATATGACCTAGATATCTATATACACCGGGAAAAGACAATGTGGTTGCCGATGCTTTGAGCAGAAGACATGATGTTCTCGCATATCTTGTTATCACTCCTACTCTTCTTAAAAAGATCGCGAGCAAGCAATATGAAGATGATTTTCTTCAGGGAATTTATAAAAGGTTTTGCCAAGGAGAAGACACTAGTTTTGAGATGGATAATAGAGGGGTTATAAGGATGAAAGGAAGGATTTGTGTTCCAGACTTCCCTGATATGAAACGTGAAGTTTTAGATGCATGTCACAAATCCAAACTTAGTATCCAGGAATTAATAAAATGTATAGAGATATTAAAAGAAATTTCTGGTGGAAGACAATGAAAAGAGACATATCTATTTACGTGGGTCGTTGTGCTACTTGTCAACAAGTCAAAAGCGACCACTAGAAAGTAGTCGGTTTACTTCAGCCTTTGGAAGTACCGAAATGGAAATGGGATCAGGTATC
This sequence comes from Allium cepa, assembly GCA_030765085.1. Taxonomy (NCBI): domain Eukaryota; kingdom Viridiplantae; phylum Streptophyta; class Magnoliopsida; order Asparagales; family Amaryllidaceae; genus Allium; species Allium cepa. The sequence continues at coordinate 664,287,238 of CM060928.1, read as the reverse complement.
GATGGATTTCATCGACGGATTGCCACGAACCAAGAAGGGAAATGAAGCAATTTGGGTTATAGTGGTCCTTCTAACCAAAACTGCTCGCTTTGTTCCAGTGAAATCCACTCGAACTGCAGCGAGCTTGGCAGGTGTATATATATATAAAGGAAATTGTTCGTCTCCATGGAATTCCCAGCAGTGTAGTGAGTGATCGTGACCCGATCTTCACTAGCAGATTTTGGGAGGCATTCCAAGATGCTTTGGGAACAAAATTAAATTTCAGTACTGCTTATCACCCACAATCTGATGGGCAGACTGAGAGAATTTCCCGAATTCTAGAAGACCTTTTGCGGGCTTGCATTATCGATTTTGGTGGTTCTTGGGAGGACCATTTACAACTGGTTGAATTCTCTTATAACAACATCTATCAGGCTAGTATCGAAATGGCTCCATTCGAAGCTTAATATGGTCGTCCGTGTCGATCACCTGCATGTTGGATCAAATCAGGTGATAGACTTGTCCTTGGACCAGACATGATTAAAGAAGTTATGGAGAAGGTAGATTTTATTCTAAAGAAATTATTAACTGCCCAAAGCCGTCAAAAGAACTATTATGACCGCCGAAGAAGAGGTTTGTGATTTATCTTTGAAAATAATCCTGTGTATATATATAGGATGTTCTGCATACTTTACTACCCTGTTTATTGATTACAAGGTTAAATGTTTATTCAAATTCGAATTTATCTCGTCAAATCATTATAAAGCTTTAATTTTTTCGACAAAGCAAGATGTCTAAACTCAAGTTAGGACTTTCTAAAATTTGTTTTCAAACAAAATAGTGAACTATGCTCTGGGATCAAGTTTTTTCAGGCAAACAAGAATTTTTTTGATAAATTTGATTTCTGTAAAATGCTAATTCAAATGTATAACTTGAATCCTAACTGAAAGATAAGATTTTTAAAACAGGAATGGAAATTTTTAGTGAAGTATGCTTTGAACAGTTCATAAATGAATAGGATAAGCTTTTTGATCAATTTCTAGTAATCAAATGAATTTTGGATGTTGTAATTTCGTATGAAGCTAGTTTGCAACTCAATAATGTTAGGAAAAATGTTAAAAAAATTATTTATTGCAAGAATTTTGGGTACGAGATCAAGTTAGGGTTTAAGGGCTACATTTAGTCGAGGTTGGAGACGTGGTCACCGCGCCGTCGTTAGGCTACCGGAGATGATCGGACCAGGTCCATTAGGAATTTGAGAGGTTGGCGAAGCGTAGGGTAGAGTGTCGTAGCCCCTATCGATCAGGCGAGGGAGAACGAGAAGTTTAAAAGTGACTCGATTCTGTTCAAATTTTGGTCGAACGGTCAAATTCAAATTTCGTCAACGTTTCGCGAAGCTGGATGCTCGTAGGGTTCAGGTGGAGGATCGTCGACTTAGGTATGGTTGGGGATTCGATCATCAATGGAGGACTTGGTCGTGCATGTGCACGGTGGTGTTGGTGTCTGAAATTTTGGTTCGGTAATTGGAGCAGTGGGAGCTCGAGTTGAATCTCGAGTAGAAGCACGCTTTGCTTCGGGGTGGACTCGCGTACGCGAGTGTATACGGCTATATTGAGTTAGGCGTTTAACTGGAAAAAAAACAAGAGAAGAAGAAAGAGAGCGCGGGGAAGAAGGGAGGAAGCACGGGAAAATCGAGGAAACGCACGGGGTCAAACCCGAGGCACCTGGGGTTTTGCTCGGTATGGTGCTTTCTTGAAACCTTTGGAGTTAGTTTAAGTGTAAATGTAAATCAGATAATTTAAAACCCAAAATTGTTTAAAATGGTGAATTAGTATTAACAATTAACTGCTTTGAGTTAAGAACTTGCTTTCAAGTTTAATTAATTTCACAAATATTTAACAATGTTTTAAAAATCTAATTAACACTTTAAATAAATAATTAAATTAAGAAATTTAAGTTAATTAATATTTAAGCTTTTTGTAGTAGAAATAAGTTTCGGAATAAGAAGATTTCCAAATGTTAAATTAGATAAATAACTAATTATTTTGGAAAGCAACCAAGGATGATTAAATTAATAATTATAATTAACTAAATAATTAAGGATTTATGTCGTACGTGAAGATTTGTTAATTAATAATTAAGTATCTGATTAATTTGTAAGTTAAGAATTGTGAAATTTGATAATTTAAGTTGATTTATTCAAATTGATGGTTAATTAAGATAATTTATTAAGGAATAATAAATTAACATAGTCAATTGAAATTTAATTAATTTGTCATTACGAAGAATAAATCATTGGTATTAAATAATAGATAAAAAATAATTAAGCGGGTAATTTAATTAAATCACATCTAACTTAAATTGAATATGATTGACTATTATCGGATATTGTGTTCTGGATCGGTATTTCTGTTGTGATTGTGATGCGAAGTGCTCTGTGTTGAACTCTGATTTGTGATTTAAGTCTATATTGATGTGAACACCCTTTGCCCGTAAAACGGCATTTAAACTTCGATGCGACAGGGAATCAGATTCTAGTTAGTTATCCGAAACCCACATCGAACCCTGAATATGAATCTTTGTGATTGATATATCCACGTGCTTTGAAAAAAATTGACGCTCACCATTCGGTTTAGCCGGTAGAGGTCCTTTGTGTCATATAAACCATTCCGAATGAGTGATACGACGTTATGGATAGCATTTAAAGACCGATGGTGAAGACTGGGTGTCTTCGAGAACGATAGGATAATTTATTGATTGTGTCTGCACTGAGTTGCTCCAGTATAGAGATTCCCTAAGTGATAGGAAGTCTGATAGGGATTGTGCATACCCGGATTTGCTAGGGCTTCTTCCTTTATTGGACGAAGTGCCTTCGGTTCTGTTCAAACCCAGAACAGACTTGTATGGATTGTGTGTCTGACACTACACTTTGAGATATAAAGCAGATTTTTTTCAAATACGTATATGTGGCGGAGGAGAATTTATTCTCTTAGCTTAACACCCTTCTCTGAGACGTACGATCTCAGAGGTTATGTAATTGAAGGTTATCGGCGGTATACTTCCAATTTGGTAGTGTGGCATGCTAAGTGTTGATGTGTGTTGATGAACATTAGTTGATCATTTGTGATCAAAGCAAGGCTTTCGTGTAAAGCATAGCTTTGTGGACGAGACCTCATCGGACCTCACAACCCGGAAATGGTCGAAACAGGAAAGATGCGGCAAGGTTATGAGGGTCGCGCCCTTTAGGGTATGTCATTTCCTTATGGAGAAAGGTGACATCATGGTGTGGAGCCCAGATATTTACCTGTGTGGTAGCTCCAATCTCATTTACTGTGTGATTGTTTCTTTGTGATAGAGGGCCCTCGGATAAAGGTCCCAAAGGACCGGGGAGTGTCATACTCGAGTAGTAGTTACCTAGTTATAGAGGTAACCCGGCCTTGTGTTGGCAGAGAGCCAAATAGGTTCTCGGGACGCTCCGGCAGAGGCGTACCCATGTGGCAGTAGGAAGTTCCTTAGCCTGACCATTTGTTGAAAATCCAATTCCCAATACGAAACCCTGTACGATTTTAGTTGTATAACCTGCCATTTACTTATGGTGGCGGTCCTCTGTTTAAATGGTAGCTATAGTAGGCATAGGTCAGAATGTCTATGCTGGCTAAGATTAATATTCTATTTTCGAAATGCTTTCTACACTATGCACTAGTAATAATATCAAATAAATTTTATCGTATCAAGCATGTTTGACTATCATAAGAAGAAATCTCCTCCAATTCTGCTTTTGCATTGTGTGTGTGGCGAGAGGTCTTATGGTAGTCTCATTTTTCAAAAGCATATCGACTTTTCCTTTATAAATCTGTTTTTAATTGAAAGCAATTATTTTTGTTTACTCATACCAGTCCCATGACTGACCTAGAGTTTATTGTTTCTTTTCTAAACTCTGGGTGCCCATAATTTCTACACGGGCAGCCTAGTAGCAGGTTTCCATATTTTGGAGTTAGAAGCATTTTGGAACTTTTGCTTTGGAGATGTCTTAGGAGCTTTTGGAGATTTAAGGTGTTTAGCTTTTGGAAGTCCGTTATCACCTCTTTCATTTGAGGACTTTTGGATATATGGTCACTGTTGTATTATCATGATGTTGTATTTGGAGTTGTGGTGTATGTATTATATACTCTGATGTATTATTGGATATTCTGATGTAGTACCTGTGCTGTATGCATGATATTCATTTTTGTTCCGCTGTTTTATATTCATCTAATGTTGTTATAAGCTCCGACGATGCGAATTTGATGTCGTTTGTCGGACATTAAGTTCGGGTCGTCACAAGGATTTCTTTAGACTAGTTCAATTTAAATATTTTCATTGCTTTTTCACCGCGGTTTCATGAATTTGCTTTAAATCATGTTCCGTTATTTTCTGGGATTTGACTTCGGCCATTTGAAATTGTGATTTTTTGACTATGAATTGTTCAATCTTTTCCTTGGTCACCAAGGCTTTGATTCTTTGGCATTTAAACTTGACTTTGGCTTGAAAACTGCTACCTTGATTTTTGTGAAACCTACTGTTACTTCTTCGATTTGAATTTTCTGACTTGAGATAAAAATCGACTTGATAGACTCTAATTGATTTTGGCCTTGACTTTGTTAAAACAGTAACCAACAGTTGCTTTGTTGCTTGATTACATGTTCACTTGTTTTGTTGTAACAACTCGCTAATTTTGAACATATTTTTAAATGAAAATTCATTTGAAATTTTGAGTATAATTATTTTAAAATCGATAAACTTGGAAATTTAATGTATAATTTTGAGTTTTGATGTGAAATGTTCTTCCAAATTTAATAAAATAAAGATTTTTCTTAAAATGCAAATTTTGGTCAACTTTGGTCAAAATTTGACTTTCTGTGAAAATTATAAATTTTGAATTTTTTACTTTTACTTTTTTATGAAGATGAATTTAATTATAAAATTTTCTCAGTTTTCCGTTTTGTTAAATTTTGATTTCTACTCCTCAAATTCTGCAACTTTTGGCGTATTACACGTAGTTATTTTCCCTATAACTTCTATTTTATTTATATGTTGACTTATTTGGGATTGCACTAATGGGCTAGAAACCTCTTTAGAGATGAGAAGCCACCTGTTGAGATGACTATACAAGATCCTAGGGTTTTGGTTAACCTCCACATCCATTCATTTGTGCCTCCACAGAAAAATGTAAGTCTTCTTCTCCTTCATCTTCCTTCTCAAAACCCTAGACCTTCTTCCTCTTCTCCTCTACAAATTTTCCTCCTCTTTCATTGGAAATTTCGGCCATACCTATTCCGTCACCTTCCCATCACCAAACTGCAACCAAAAACCCACTTCTCCTCCTTCATTTCTTCCCTTTCCTCTTCACAAAATTTCGGCCTCCACCTTCTCTTCCCACCACAAACCCCATAGCCGAACTTCCTCAAACCCTTTCCCTTTGCTTTTCCTTGGTCGTGACTATCTCCACCACCACCAAACCCTAGCCTAACCCTAACCCAAAACCATATAGCCGAGCCTAACCCTAACCCAAACCACCACTAGACCAAGCCTATGCACCCTTTAGACAAGTCCTCTTATGTATTTTGCAAATATATAATTTTCTATTTTATTATGTGACTTATTTGTTTACATACGGAATTTATTTTATTCTTCAAAGCCTCAAATTTGGATTCTCCTCCACTCAAGCTTGTCTGTAATTTGTTATCGTTGTGTTGCTCTTTGAATCACTTTTCTAATCAAAGAAAGGTGAGAAATCACTCTTGACAACATACTTATAATTTTGGTGAATTGATGACAATTGAATTGTGAGGATATGTATATGCAGGTTGACATTTCACCTATGATTATATTATGTTATTTCATATGTTTATATCATATTATTTTATATGCTTATATTATGTTATTCATATGATTTTATTATGTTATTTAACATCATATTATACCTGTTATGATCATATGCCATGATATGTTGCATATTGTTATGTTATTTAATATTCTGCCCTCACACTGCAAGTTCCTTTACTATGGGTTGAAATGATATATACCCGAACGATCTTTAGATTAAAGAAAATTGTTATGGGCTGAAATGTTAGGCCTGACCAGTTTTATTTGACTTAGGATCGTGGGTTTGAAATGATACTAAACCCGAAAAATTAATAAATTGTGGATTGGAATGATATATGTCTGTATTTACTTGACCCAAGGGTAGAGAATTTTATACAGACTACATGGTTGATTTGAAAATGATTTTTCTAAAATTTATTAAGTATTTTGGATTTTTATTTATGAATCTCAACTAAAATTTAATATAATGATTTCTGTAAATTTGTTTCTATGGGTTAAAATTTTTAGAAGAAATAAATAGTTGGAAATGTAAAATTTGGAATCTAATTTACAATATGAAGGTAAATTGAAATTTAATAATCGATTTGACTTAATAGTGGTATTTTATTCTAACCTATAAATGGTATGTTTTAATTCATGTAATAGTGACAAAAATGATAAATGTTTTGTGAAAAGAAAATGTAATTTAAAGGTATGTATGAAATGTAAGCCTTAACTAAGGTAATTGGTATAACCTAGGTAATAAAAGAATAAAATGTTATTTACTGAAGGAAATAAAGTGTAAGTTAAATTATTTTTAACTTAACGTAAGGATTTCAACTTGGAAATAGGATATTTTAGAAAAAAAAGTTATTTAACTAAAAGTGTGGTTTCTTTAATGACCAAATATCTAAATTTGAGTAACATAATAGGAATGATAGAACGACTATGATAAAAATTGTAAATATGTAAACTATTTGATTGCATAAACTTGGTAGTAGGAAGTATTACGGTAAGGATTCAAAATTGCTATGATTTCTTACGGGAACAATTCAAAACTGCTGCGATTTCCTACTATAACAGTTATGCACTGCTGCGATTTCCTTACTATAACAATTTTGCATTGTTGCGGATTCTTACTGTAATAGTTCTGCACTACTGCAGATTCTTACAGTAATACTTCTGCACTGCTGCGAATTCCTACCATAACAGTTCCGCACTACTACGAATCCTTATAGTAGCACTTTTGTTCTGCTATGTTTTCTTAAAAGCGACATGTTCAAAATGCTACAATTTTCTAAAGGATTATATATTATGGTTAAGGGTTACATTTTAAAGTGTTATGACCTCTATACTTTTATGTTCTAAGGGTTATAATAAAATGAATTTGGAAGTGTTACGACTTTGGAAAAATGAATGTTATTTTAAAAGAATAATGATATGGAATTTATATGGTTTTGGAAGGAATATGTTTGATTTGAAATATAAACCATTTGAAATTATATAACCACGGTTTATAATAACAATTGGTTGTTAAAGAGACTGGGATCGGACATGGGCATATTCTCTGTCGTTATCGAAAACCACTTTAACAACTGTGTACGCGGTGGAGATTCCATAATGAAGTAGGATGGTGGCGACGATCCTAAAGGAATATTTTCGTGGACCTAACTCTCATGAGTTAGCATAAGGTGGCTAAAGCAGGAGCAATCGACGGGCCAAGTGAGGTAGCTCCTCCGACCGGACACACTTCATCGTTAGCCATTCTATTACTTTGTGATTGATTTGGTGCGCACCTTTGATTTGGGAGTGTGGATCGAGTTGGGAGGTAGTTGCGGCTATGCGTTACCGAAAGTCCAGGAGTGTAATTGATATATCTACCCTGGCATTACCTAGTTGTGTCGTGTCACCTACCATACCATGCCTTCTACGAGTTTCGTTTGTACCACACCTATGAGTGTCCTCCGACGACCCCCAGTACAGGTGGGATTACGGTACTGTATAGACTATGAGAATATATAAAATGTGTTAAGGTAGAAAATGTAAAGCCTTAACACTACTTTAATAGTTTACTTTACTTTAGACATTGTTATAATAGCATATTACTATATATTAGATAGTTTAACGAATCCTTAATGGATGGCCAATCCCAACCATCCTTTAAGTTACTGATGCATTTCTTTTGCAGTTCACTTAAGTTAATTTAAATTTTATAAGTATGTATGTCCTAACTCGAGTGTTTTGTGTTTTGATTTGCGCTCGGATCAGCCTAAGTTTCACAGCTTTGGTTCATTCCTCATTTGGAGCTAGAGATCCGCCGAAGATTTAGCAGTCTACTTGATATTTTATCCCAGTTATTTCACTCAGCTTTTGCCGTTGTAGTTGAGAACTTATGCATCTAACTTTCCAAGTATATTTATTTCCAGACTTGGTATTATATATTAGTTTCAAGACTTTGTATCCAGGAGCTTCATGAACTCCTATGTTTATTTTATTCCGCTGCAAGGTTATTTTGATATTCTTTGTTTGTGATTCTATGATTGATTTTATTTTTCTCAAATTTTATTAACAATCTGTTGTTTTGAATTATTCATGTCCGACATGTGTGGTTATATTGTTGATTTGAATGGTCCAAAATGGTGGGATGTTACAATTGGTATCAGAGCGAGGTTTTAGGGAAACCTTAGCCTAAGGGGCTAAAAAACTCATTAGAGATAGGGTAGAAATACCCTAGAATGAGTAAAATCAAACTTAGAATCATTCTTTGCAAGAGAAAGTATTTTCAAGTATAAAAAGATTTTCAAATGATTTTCAAACGATTAATTTAGATATAAAAATTTTCTTCTTCTTAACTTAACCGTTTCCCTGGTTCACACCACGTAGTGCTTTACTTCGTCATCCCGAGAATCAGAAGAAGCTAGGTCTTATCTGATTTCTGAGCTTTCGATTGTGACTTGGGTTGAGCCTTGCCCTGGCACCTGGTGAGAACAGGCTAAGAGGGTAGCCCGCGAGCGAAGAACTTACTGGGATCAAAGAACATCCTGAGCATAGGCTTGTAAGAGGGAAATGCAACATCCTTAAGAAGTGAGGGGAATGCAGAAAAGCGCAAAGAAAGAAAGTGTTTGTTGGACCCCCCTTCCCGAGAGGGGGCTAGGCTGTGTTTCCTGGACGGCCACCTAGTGGCGGCAGAAAACGAACTCGGGTAGCCTCAGCGCGGTTCGCATTTTCTTGTTAAGAGAGAACTTCTTATTCTCTTATAGAAGCCCGCGTCCATGCGGCCTAGCAAAGCAATTAATAAAAAGACTCTTCGTTCGAAATAGTGAAATGGTGCCCTGAGTTTTTCAAATTCCTTTTCTTAGAGTTTCCTTCTTTTTGAATCTACCTTGTTTTTTAGAATTCTTTGATTAGGATTTCCAGTCAAGTTGGGTCTTTTCTTCTATCTTTTCCTTTATCTTTTCCCTACAATTCATTCTTGAATTTTCAGGATGAATCGTAGGAATAACAGAGTCGTGGTGTTGCCCTAGTTTCAACACCAATTGCACCTACTAGGTTTACCACTCTCTGTAAGGAGTTCACTCAGTTAGGTGGTACTTTTCAAGATTAGAGACCATCATTGAGGCTCAGCAGTGGCTGAGTGGTTTGGAGATCATCGAGCTCAGAAGCGCTAGTTCGCAGCATGGCAGTTGAAGGAGGCAGCACTCGATTGGTGGGAGTCTGTTATAGCCAACACTATTTAGGCAGGTATTTCTTGGGAATAGTTTAGGTATTATCATTAGTTAGTCCTTTTTAATTTGGTTTAGGTTATCCCTTTAGAATCTTTCTTATGTTTGGATATCTTGTTTAGGGAGGCTATTGTGACAAAGTGGATGCCAGAGGCTGGGGAGTCTCAGCTATATAGGGAGTTTACGGATCTTAAATAAGGGGATATGTCATTTGTTGAGTATGAGCGGGAGTTTGGAGAACTTTCCAAGTTTGGTCCTAGTTTGATTGATAGCCCTCTTAAGAAGAATGAGAAGTTTATAGCTGGAGCTCGTCCAGAATTTTATGATCGTCTGGTTTCTCATGTGCACATCCTTTTTACTGGATTGATTGATATGGCAATTAGATATGAGAACCCCATTTCTAAGGAATCAGCTGTTACTCGTGCACCTTCATCTCAGTCATCTTCTGGCAACTCTAAGAAGAGAGTCTAATTTCCAGCATCAGAAATAGAATTGGCTTAAGAATCCAGGTTTAGGATCTTCTTCTTCCCAGAAGCAGCCTATTGATCTTTCTTCCATCACTTGCTTCAGGTGTAACCAAAAGGGGAACTATGCCAATAGTTTTCATACTTTAGCCGAAGCTGCTATTCCTCTAGCTCAGATGACTAGGCGTGATCTTTTCCATATTTGCTTGCAGCCTGGCCACTTCAAGCAGGATTGTCCTACTCAGCAGAAGGGAAAGCCATCTGGTGTCTTCACAGTTACTTCATCTACTCCACCTTCTCCTAGTGATACCCAAGGTACTCTTCAGAGCACCTTTGCTTGTTTAATCTTCCTGTTCGTGTTTTATATGACACTGGAGATTCGCATAGTTTCATTTCTGTGGACCTTTATGATAAGTTAAGAATATCCTTTCACCTAAGTTCGCAACCGTACCTTTGTGTATTTCTAATCCTATTGGTAGTCCCGCGGACCTTAGTAGGATTTGTAACAATGCGAAACTCTTCCATTCCAGCTATCGTTTATCTGGTGATTTCTATGTTCTTGGTTTCGATGCTTTTGATCTATTGCTTGGCGGAGGTTGGCTGAAGAATCATGAAGCTGTTATTTCTTGTAAATCCCGTACTGTTTCCCTTATTGGTGATAAGAGCGACCCTTTGGTGATTCAGTGCCTTATGCCTTAGGATTATGCAGGCAGCTTTATCTATTCTCGTGATTCTTCCCTCAGTGATCTTGATTCTACTCCTGTGGTCAAACTCTATCCCGATGTGTTTGGTGAAGTCACTTCGTTAACTCCTAAACGGGAAATCGAATTCCGTATTGATTTCTTTCATGGAGCTCGACCTGTAGTTCTTCTACCTTGAAGAATGGCACCTCGTGAGAAGGTTGAGTTGAGGAAGCAAATCGAAGACTTGTTCTCAAAAGTTTGATTAGACCTAGTCATTCCGAATGGGGGCAGTAGTGGTTTTTGTCACCAAGTCATATGGATCTTTGAGTATATATGTTGATTGTAGGGAGCTGAACAAGATCACTATGAAGAATAGATATCCAATGCCTTGCATAAATGATATGTTCGATCAGCTTTATGGAGCTACTATATTCTCTCAGCTTGATCTTGCCGCTGGTTTCCACCAGCTCAGAATCGTTGAGGAAAGTATTCCCAAAACTGCTTTTCGTTCTGAGGATGGTTTCTTTGAATGGTTAGTTATGCCTTTTGGTTTGACTAATGCTCCAACTTTCTTTGTCGACCTTATGAACCGGGTTTTCCATAATGTTCTTAATAAGTTTGTTCTAGTCTTCGTCGACGATATCCTTGTTTTCTCTAAGTCAGAGGAGGAGCATGAATCTCATTTGATCTTTGTTCTAGGGACTCTTAGAATCACCGATTGAAAGCCAAATTCTCAAAATGCCACTTCTGGCAAGATGAAGTCCGATTTCTTGGACATACTTTTTCTGGTAATGGAGTTTCTGTTGATCCAGTTAAGATCGCTGCGATCAATGTAAGTCTATCTTTTCTTCTTTCCTTTGTACATTAATTATTCTATCTCTTTCTTGGTTCTTATTCTCCCTATTCTATTTTAGAATTAGGAAACTCCTAGGATTCCATCTGATATCCGTAGTTTTCTAGGCCTTGCCGGTTAGTATCGAAGATTCATCAAGAATTTTGCTTGGATTGCTGCACCTCTCACCGCTCTAACTCATAAGTATGCTAAGTTTAGATGGAATGATAAGTGTGAATCTTCATTTAATGAGTTGAAGCGCAAGCTTACTTCTACACCAGTTCTTACCATTCCAAATGGAAATGATGGATTAACGGTATACACTGATGCCAGTCGTGAAGGTTTGGGAGCCGTTCTGATGCAGGATAGGAAGGTTATCACTTATGCCAGTCGTCAGTTGAAGACTCATGAAGCAAATTATGTAGCCCATGATTTGGAATTACTTGCCATAGTTTTTGCTTTGAAGATTTGGAGACATCATCTATTAGGAACTAAGTTTGAGCTCTTTACGGATCATAAGTCATTGAAATATATTTTCACCCAGAAGGACTTGAATTTGAGGCAAGTTAGGTGGCTCAACTTTCTAGCTTCTTATGACCTCGACATCAACTATACCCCTAGAAAGGCTAATGTTGTAGCCGATGCTTTGAGTAGGAAGAAGACGATATTATGTCAGCTTGTTACTTTTCCTCCTCCTATGGATCGTATTATTGCTAAGCAAGATGAGGATAGGATGCTTAGGCTTATTAAGGAGAGTGCTCGTTATAGAGTTGGTGGTAGTAGCCAAGATGGAAGTGGAGCTCCATTTGGTGATAAATGGATTTTGAGGACTAATAATCGGATTTGTGTCTCGAATGTCGATGGATTGAGGAAAGAGTTACTTCGAGAAAATCATCGGTCTATAATTTCTATTCATCCAGGGGTGGCGAAGATGTACCATGATATGAAGAAGCTGTATTGGTGGAGTGGTATGAAGCGTGATATCTTCCTTTTTGTAGTAGATGTGCGACTTGTCAGTAGGTTAAGGCTGATCATCAAAAGGTTGTTGGATTATTGCAACCCCTTGTGATTCCCTATTGGAAATGGGAAAAAGTTTCTATAGATTTTATTGATGGATTACCAAGGATTAGGAGAGGTAGTGAGAGTATTTGGGTTATTGCGGATAGATTGACCAAGTCAGCTCATTTCATTCCGGTTAGATCTAATTGTTCTGCTTCTAGTTTGGCTAAGATTTATATGAAGGAGACTGTTCGTCTTCATGGTGTTTCGGTCAGTATTGTTTGTGATAGAGACCCCATCTTTACCAGTCAGTTTTGGAAAGCTTTTCAAGAATATTTAGGTACTCGTCTGAATCTGAGCATTGCTTACCATCGACTGACCGACGGTCAAATGGAAAGAGTGAATCAGATTCTGGAAGACCTTCTTTATGCATGTGTCCTTGATTATGGAGGATCTTAGGAAGATCATCTCCATTTTGTTGAATTCACCTATAATAATAGTTATCAGGTATAATCTCAAATATCTGTTTAAGGTTGTCTTAAACATTTATCTATCTCATTCCATTTTTAAAATTCAGGCTAGCATCGAAATGGCTCCATTTGCTGCTCTTTATGGACACCCTTGCAAATCTCCATCTTGTTGGATTGAATCCGGTAATCATTTGTTTCTTGGCCCGAATATGATTCTCGAAGCATCTGAGAAGGTTAAAGAGATTAGGAGGAAGATGAGGATTGCTCAGGATATACAGAAGAAGTATGCTGGCAGGCGTAGGAGGAGTTTGGACTTTTCTGTTGGTGATCTGGTTTTCCTTAAGGTCTCTCCTTAAGAAATGTGATTCATTTTGGTCTTAGAGGGAAGCTCGCTCCTAGGTTTATAGGTCCTTTACGCATCTTAGAGAGAATTGGTTCCTTAGCTTATTGTTTGGATTTGCCCAAGAAACTTTCTGGAATACATAATGTGCTCCATGTCTCGCATCTTCGTCGGTATCTTCATGATCCATATTTGATTATCTAGCCTTCTGCCTCGAGAGTTTGGATGTTGAGCCAAATATTACTGTCGAGAGGAAGCAACTTTATATTATCGATAGAGGTACGAAGAAGCTTCGAAGAAAATCGGTCAACCTAATCAAAGTGCAATAGAGCACTGATGATCGGGATTGTACTTGGGAAACGGAAGAGAGCTTCTTGCTTCGAATCCGAAATTGTTTGTTCTAGATACTATTCATTATCCTTCCGTAGTCTTCTTTGTTTTCTGTGTCTCGTCCCTTTTCGAGGATGAAAAGTTTTGAGTGGGGGAGAGTGTAACAACCCGTTAATTTTGAACATATTTTAAATGAAATTCATTGAAATTTTGAATATAATTATTTTAAAAATTATAAATTTGGAAATTTAATGTATAATTTTGAGTTTTGATGTGAAATGTTCTTCCAAATTTAATAAAATAAAGATTTTTCTTAAAATGCAAATTTTTGTCAACTTTTGTCAAAATTTGACGTTTTGTGAAAATTTCAAAATTGAATTTTTAACTTTCACTTTTTTTTATGAAGATGAATTTAATTCTAACATTTCCTCAGTTTTCCATTTTGTTAAATTTTGATTTCTATTCCACAAATTTTGCAACTTTTGGCGTATTACACGCAGTTATTTTCCCTATAACTTCTATTTTATTTAAATATTGATTTATTTGGGCTTGTACTAATGGGCTAGAAACCTCTTTAGTAGATGAGAAGCCACCTGTTAAGATGACTATATAAGGTCCTAGGGTTTTGGTTAGCCTCCACATCCATTCATTTGTGCCTCCATAGAAAAATGTAAGCCTTCTTCTCCTTCATCTTCCTTCTCAAAACCCTAGGCCTTCTTCCTCTTCTCCTCTATAAATTTGCCTCCTCCTCCTTGGAAATTTCGGCCACACCTATTCCGTCACCTTCCCATCACCAAGCTCCAACCAAAAACCCACTTCTCCTCCTTCCATTTCCCCCTCTCCTCTTCACAAAATTTCAGCCTCCACCTTCTCTTCCCACCACAAACCCATAGGCGAACTTCCTCAAACCCTTTCCCCTTGCTTTACCTTGGCGTGACCATCTCCACTACTACCAAACCCTAGCCTAACCCTAACCCAAAACCCTATGGCCGAGCCTAACTTAAACCAAACCACCTCCTGACCAAGCCTATGCACCTTTTAGAGAAGTCCTCTTATGTATTTTGCAAATGTATAATTTTCTATTTTTTTATGTGAATTATTGATTATGTATGGAATTTATTTTATTGTTCAAAGCGTTGGATTTGATTCTCCTCCCACTCAAGCTTGTCTGTAATTTGTTGTCGTTATGTTGCGCTTTGAATCAATTTTTTAACCAGAGAAAGGTGAGTAATCACTTTTGACAACATACTTATAATTTTGGTGAATTAATGACAATTGAATTGTGAGGATATGCATATGCAAGTTTACATTTCAACTATGATTATATTATGTTATTTCATATGTTTATATCATGTTGTTTCATATGTTTATATTATGTTATTCATATGATTTTATTATGTTATTTCATATCATATTGTACATGTTATGATCATACGTCATGATATGTTGAATATTGTTATGTTATTTAATATTCTGCTCTCATACTGTAAGTTCCTTCAAAATGGGTTGAAATGATACATACCAGAATGATCTTTAGATTAAGGAAAATTATTGTGGGCTGAAAAGATAGGCCTGAGAAATTTTATTTGACTTGGGATTGTGGGTTTGAAATGATACAAAACCCAAAAAATTAATAAGTTATGGATTGAAATGATATATGTCCGTATTTACTTGACCCTAGGGTAGAGAATTTTATACAGACTCCGTGGTTGATTTAAAAATGATTTTTCTAAAAGTTATTAAGTATTTTGGATTTTTATATATGAATCTCAAGTAAAATTTAATGTAATGATTTCTGTAAATTTGTTTATATGGGTTAAATTTTTTATAAAAAATAAATAGTTGGAAATGTAAAATTTGGAATCTAATTTACAATATGAAGGTAAATTGAAATTTAATAATCCGATTTGACTTAATAATGCTATTTTATTCTAACCTATAAGTGGTAAGTTTTAATTCATGCAATAGTGATAAAAATGATACATGTTTTGTGAAAAGAAAATATAAGTTAAACGTACATTTGAAATGTAAGCCTTAACTAAGGTAATTGGTATAACTTAGGTAATAAAAGAATAAAATGTTATTTGCTGAAAGAAATAAAGGGTAAGTTAAATTATTTTTAACTTACCGTAAGGATTTCAACTTGGAAATGGGATATTTTAGAAGCAAAGTTATTTAACAAAAAGTGTGGTTTCTTTCATGACCAAATATCTAAATTTGAGTATCATAATAGGAATGATAGAATGACTATGATAAAAACTGTAAATATATAACTATTTGATTGCATAAACTAAGGTAGTAGGAAGTATTACAGTAACGATTCAAAACTGCTGCGATTTCTTACAGTAACAATTCAAAACTGCTATGATTTCCTACTATAACAGTTCTGCAATGCTACGATTTTCTTACTATAACATTTCTGCACTGCTACGGATTCTTACAGTAATAGTTCTGCACTACTGCACATTCTTACAGTAGCACTTCTGCACTGCTGCGAATTCCTACCGAACAGTTCTG
This sequence comes from Allium cepa, assembly GCA_030765085.1. NCBI lineage: Eukaryota > Viridiplantae > Streptophyta > Magnoliopsida > Asparagales > Amaryllidaceae > Allium > Allium cepa. The sequence continues at coordinate 664,271,058 of CM060928.1, read as the reverse complement.
CACTACTGTGAATCCTTACAGTAGAGCTTCTGTTCTGCTGCGTTTTCTTAAAAGTGACATTTTCAGAATGCTGCAATTTTCTAAAGAGTTATAAGTTATGGTCAAGGGTTACATTTTAAAGTTTTATGACCTCTAAACTTTTATATTCTAGGGGTTATAATAAAATAAATTTGGAAGTGTTACGACTTTGGAAAAATGAATAATATTTTAAAAGAATAATGATATGGAATTTATATGGTTTTGGAAGGGAATATGTTTGATTTGAAATATAAACCATTTGAAATTATATAACCACAGGTTATAATAACGATTGGTTATTAAAGAGACCGGGATCGGATATGGGCATACTCTTTGTTGATACCGAAAACCACTTTAACAACTGTATGCACGGTGGAGATTCCAAAATGAAGTAGCATGGCGGCGACAATCCTAAAGGTATATTTACGTGGACCTAACTCCCGTAAGGTAGCATAAGGTGGTTAAAACAGGAGCAATCGACGGGCCAAGTGAGGTAGCTCCTCCGATCGGATACACTTCATCGTTAGCCATTCTGTTACTTTGTGATTGATTTGGTGTGCACCTTTAATTCAGGAGTATGGGTCGAGTTGGGCGGTATTTGCGGCTATGCATTACCAACAGTCCAGAAGTGTAATTGGTATATCTACCCTGGCATTTCCTAGTTGTGCCGTGTCACCTACCCTAGCGTGCCTTCTACGAGTTTGGTTTGTACCATACCTATGGAGTGCCCTCTAACGACAATCAATACGGGGGAGATTACGGTATTGTATAGACTATGGGAATATATAAATTGTGTTAAGGTGGAAAATGTAAGGCCTTAATGCTACTTTAATAGTTATTTTACTTTAGACATTATTATAATAGCGTATTACTACATAGTAGATAGTTTAACGGATCCTTAAAGGATGGCCGATCCTAAGCATCCTTTAATTTACTGATGCATTTCTTTTGCTGTTCACTTGAGTTGATTTACATTTTATAAGTATGTATGTCCTGACTCGAGTGTTTTGTGTTTTGATTTATGCTCGGGTAAGCTTGAGTTTCATAGCTTTGGTTTCATCCTCTTTTGGAGCTAGAGATTCGTCGGAGATTTAGCAGTCTACTTGATATTTTATTCCAGTTATTTCCACTCAGCTTTTGCTTTTGTAGTAGAGAACTTATGTATCTAACTTTCCAGGTATATTTGTTTCCAGACTTGGTATTATGAATTAGCTTTGAGACTTTGTATCTAGGAGCTTTATGAACTCCTATGTTTATTTTATTCCGCTACGAAGTTATTCTGATATTCTTCGTCTGTGATTCTACGATTGATTTTATTTGCCCTAAATTTTATTAATAATCTATTGTTTTGAATTATTCAAGTCCGACATGTGTGGTTTTATTGTCGATTTGAATGGTCCAAAATGGCGGGATGTTACATTTGTAGTTCGAACATTGCTTTTGCCTCTGGTTGATTGTCTCCACTTGTTCACTGACTTGAGTTTTAGTTCATTGATGATGCTCTGAGTACATGTCCATATTTATATCTCATTTTGTCATGTTACTTCTCCCATAATCTATGTTGCAATGTTGTACTAACCTGGTTGAAGTTGTTTCGTGACTCCACTGTCGAGTGTGTTATCGTGTGTACACATTTGTGCATTTGTTAGCGTGGTTGGAGTCTTGATACATTTGTGTCTTCATTTCTGGGTTTTGTTGGCTTCTTGTGTACATCACTTCATAACTTTATACCCTTGTTGTTTACAGTTTGAAGTTTTTTGTACACTTATATCTGGATTTGTTTTACGTATTGCAGCTGGGTTGAATCCAGCTTATAGCTCGGGTTTGACCTTGTACTTACTTGTCCCTGCAATTTTATCAAGTGTATATTGGTGCACACGGCCTTGTGACATGTACAGTGATACACTGTGCATGTCATAGGTTGTTCGTGTTTGATGAATTCAAAACGAATATAATGACAAACAACCCAAATAACTAAGGCAGCTAATATTTTCAAAACACATTTTATTTTTCACCGCAAAAATATTTCTTTTTTAATTTTACTGCGTCAGTGTTTATTTTGCAGATTACTCAGACTCTAGATTCAATCTGGAATAGAGTCGAAGATTAAATACGAGTTAGTGAGTGATATGTAGTGAGGTGCAAATGAAAATGATAATTGTATAGTGAAAAATTGTGATGTAATATGAAATTGTATAGTTTGAAAATTTTGTATATAATGAGTGCTCAAATTTGTACTATTCAAAAATTGTATCAAATATTTGTTTGAATAAAATATCTGTTGGATTTGAATTATGTGTTATTTATTTAATTCGGCAAATATTTATTTAATTATGTGAAAATAAAATAGTACAATAACAAATACATTTAAATGTATATATATATATATGTTTGTTATCATCAAACAAAAATCATGTACTAGCATATTCAACAATCTCCCCCTTTTGATGATAACGAACATATATTTAAGATTTTAAATTTATTAAATATATTTGATCATTCAATTTGCTCCCCTGTTTGAATGCTCCCTCTGTATAACAAAACTCCCCATTCATATATGCATGAAAATAAATTAAGATATGCAAATGAATGTAGATGCAAATAGAAATTAGAAAATAAAACATTTGACCTCTATTTTCCAAAATCTTAACTTTTCTCTCCCTTTTTGTTATTAGCAAAAGAGTAATAATGTTAGAAAAATAGAGGTAAAGTGATAGACATTAATACAACATTAATGCCCAATTGAGTATAAATATTAAATTTCAAAAAAATCAAACATAAATCATAAATACACTATTAGGTGCATATTCCACTTTAGAATGATAGGGATGATGTAAAACCACATAGCTATGTCTATTTATGGTATATTTATATCAGGAATTTGTATATCTACTAACCATGCACAACCGTTAGGACTTTAAAATGAGATTAGTAGTACTCTAAATTTTTAAAAATAAATAATGAATTCAAGCATCTTCTAACCACGCATAACCGTGAGGACCTTTAAATAGGATTATAATCACTTATCTATTTGTTAATCAATTTTGATATGTGTTCCATACATGTATAACCGTGAGGAATTTTAAATGAGCATAACCATGAGGACTTTTATATGAGAGTGAATACTTTGGGTGTTTTTATTTAAAAAATTAAATAAAATGAAAATAAATAATTCCCATTTAAAATACCACGTATTGACATACTCTATTGTATTTTAATGAGTGATGGTCGATAGAAATAGAGATGGTCATGGAATTTTCACTCATCAAAAGTTATTACAAATCTTTTTTAAATTTTTAAAAAAATTTACTAAAAATACCGTCTCAAGTCATAATATATGATTAATATCAACACTCGTTACTTTTTCAATCACTATTATCTTTTCGATAATCAATAGGAAGTCAGATTAGTTAATGTAGTCATTTAAAATCAAATCCAAAAGTAATTAAGAGATCAAATTTTCTAAAATGATTGATCTGAAACAAGGTCAACAAAAAACTATTTTCTTGAAGGGGTTTTATAAGAAAAATGTCTGCTTATTTGAAAATCAGTTGGAATGAAAAATATGCATATATTTTCTTTAAAAATGTGATGCAACTAGTGAATGTCTATACATAAAACTCGTTCCAATAATAATTTTTCTATCAACTAGATTATCGGTGCAGTCTGCATCCGAATTTCCCTTTGACACAAGATTATCATTACTTGGATGTCATAAACCAGACTGTGAAGTGTGTAACAAAATACCTTAAAATCATTTTTAATGGCTTTGAAATTAATTTGAATTGAAATCGTGCAAATTTACCAATAGTTACAATAGTGTTAGATCCAGAAGTAGTAAGATAAGTAAACATATCCACGTGTATCCAGAGTAATCAAAAATCAATTTACGACAATATTTCAGATCATCTAAACCTGCAATATCATTAGTCCGAACGAATCTATATGAATTAGTCCAGAGACTCTAGAGAAACCTATAGTGTTTTCGGCATAAAAAGATAATTGGCCAACAATTTTGAATAAGTCAGAATCAAATCAACATTCGTTTCTTTTTCACATAACTGGGTGATTTAACTCAAATTATGGTGTAGATTTTCACATTTAATAGATCGTTCAAAATAAATATACCCTTACGTACTTTACCTTTACGATAGTTTTTCGTTGTTGCCCATTATGATTCTGCCACCTTTATACTAGGCTAAGAAACTTTGATTTGTCACCCGTCGTGTGCCTGGAACAGCCAGAATCCAGGTAACACTGTTGTTGTTTCTTAGCCTACCACCACACCTACACGAGAAAAGATTTTTTTACCTATTTGTTTTTATAGGTCCATGGTTGTTTTTGGCAAAAGATTTTGAAAAATATGTTTGCGTAGACCCATGACTATTTATATTTATTCCTTTTGGCACCTAGATTTGTTTAATTTTAGGGGATTTTATATTGTTGCCTTTTGGAACCCAAATTGGTATGGTTGTTTTTGGGTCTATACCAACAATTGTTTTAATTGTGTCCAATTTTTCTACAAATTGTGCACTCAGATTTGACTTGATTAATTTTGCTTCAAACAAGTTTAGATTGATTATATCCAAGTCCTTGTCTATTTGTATTAACAATTTGTTTCCTTAAAAGCATATTTAACAATCTTTCTCCTTTGGAAATTTTTTCTAAAGTTATAGACAATTGTTGGACTTGTGTTTTGAGAGATTTATTTTCATTCAATAATTGAGTGCACTTTTTAATAGAATTTTCTCTCCTAGTATTTTCACTTTCTTTCAAAATCAGAATTTCATTTTCAAGTGATTTTATTTTAATTTATGATTTTATAATTTCTTCTTCAAGTGATGGACACTTATCACACTTAAGGATCTTGGTTTGGTAGTTTTTAACCAATTAATCAAGTTGTTTAGTTGAATCTATCATAGTATCTCTTTGTGATTCAACTTTAGCGTGTTTCTCCCTAAGTCTTTCAAAACATCCATTTACTTCGTGAAAATATATAAGTAATTCTAAATAAGTAAGTTTTGGTACCTCGCTTGGCTCGTCATCATCACTGTCAGTTATATCACCTCGAAAGCACAGATCTGCTTTTTCACTCCCACTGCCAGTGCTTTTATCATCTCCATCAGTTTCATCCTAGGTGTCTGCAAAACTTCTCCTTTTCGGTTTCTTTCCATGACTGAATCGATTTTGAGGACAATTAGGCTTGATATGACTGGGTTTGTTGCACTTGTGACAAATGATCTCCTGTTCTTCTGAGTTGTCTAGTGCTTTGACTATTATGTTTTTCAATTGTTGATTTAGAGCTGGATTTCCGTATTTATGGTTCCACTTTTTGAATCTCTTTATTAGTAGCGCCAGCTCAACTACTCCGTCATCATCATCACTTTCCATTCTTCCTTTAAGAGCTATTGATTTCTTTCGAGTATCACCTCCTTTTCGTTCTTCCTTGAATTTCATTTCTAGCTCATAAGTGGTGAGATTTCCGATGAGTTCTTCAACTTTGATTTATTTCAAATCCTTTGATTCTTGAATGGCAGTAAATTTTGCTTCAAAATTTTATGGAAGGACTCTGAGGATTTTGCAAACTATTTCAAATTCTGTGTACGATTTTCTGAGAGCTTTTGATTTGTATACGAGAATGGAAAGTCGTCCATGCATCTCTTTGACATTTTCATCCTTGGCCATTGTGAAATTCTCGTATTCGCTACTAAGCATGGCAAGACGAGATTCTTTGACTTGAGACATTCCTTCATGAGTCACTTCAAGTGTGTTCCATATTTCTTGCGCAGTTAGACAATATGAGACACGATTAAATTCAATTTGTTCCAGTGAACAAATAATAGAATTCATAGCTTTAGCATTAGTATTCTGTACTTTTAGTTCAAGATCTATCTATTGATCCATTGGTTTATCTATTTCTTAATTATCTACTGCTATAGTTGGTGTCCTATATCTCGTCTCAATAATATTCCGAGCATCATTGGTTTTTAGAAAAAAAATTCATCCTATTTTTCCAGTAAGCATATTCACCATTGAACGTTGATGGTCTAACTATAGACTGTCCCTCAGCAAAAGCATTATTAAAAGAAGCCTATCAAAAACAAAAATTAGCTTTTATTCCTAGCTCTGATACCACTTGTAGGATCGCTTTCACCCTAGAGGTGGGGTGAATGGGGTGATACTAATAATTATAAAAATTTCATGGGGAAATATATAAAATAATTCCAGCACTGATAATAGTAGAATAATAGCAGCATAGATAACAGTAGAATGTTAAAAGCAGAAATAGAAGAACCCAGATTTATCCAGCTTCGGCAGATTCCTGCCTATATGCTGCCCTTAAGGTTTCTACTTGAAATTAAGTAGTCGGACGCTAACACACGTAAACTCGCGACACCCACTATCGACTAACCTAACTCTATGCTCAAAACCCAACCACAACTCAGCCACTGAGTTGTGAATTCTCGAACTACACCACCGTAGTTCGTCCTCTAGTCACATGACTAGAATTTACAAACGTTTAAAAGAGAAATAAAAAATAAAAAAATAAAAATAGAAATCCTAAATTAAAATTGAAGCCTAAATTAAAACTAGAGGAAACTGGTCCAAAAACATGGTGATAAAAAATTGTCTCCCTTTTTCTTTTCTTTTTTTATTATTGGCCGTAATCCTTTGCTTTGAAAATGACCGCCTCATTCATGAATTTCCGTTCCTTTTTCAGCAATTTAGGGCTTCACTTTTCTGAAGCCATCGCTTGAAAAATGATGGTCGAAATCTTGCCGGTATTCTTTTAACTTACTTCGAGGCTCAAATCGTCTGTTGCTTTTGTTCCTTCGCGACTGCTTCTCAATGTCGAGTTGGATTTAAATAAATCTGGTATGCGATTTTGCTTTGTCACTTTCGTTGATATGCTTGAACTCGATGATGTATGATGCCAATGATGATTGGGTTTTATAGGGTTGAAAACCCTAAATTAACATTCATATTTATCTTTTTGAATTCGCCTGTTACTTTAGCTCGGTCATCCGATTATGCTTGAATGCTTATGATTTCTTTAGACTAGTTCAATTTGAATATTTTCATTGCTTTGTTACCACGGCTCCATGAATTTGCTTTAGATCTTGTTTCGTTCTTTTCTGGGATCTGACTTCGGCTATTTGAAATTATGATGTTTTGACTCTGACTTGTTCGATCTTTGCCTTGGTCACCACGGCTTTGATTCTTTGGCATTTAAACTTGACTTTGGTTTGAAAATCCGCTACCTATATTTTTGTAAAACCTGCTATTACATTCTCTGGTTTGAATTTTTTGACTTGAGATAAAAATCGACTTGGTAGACTCTGATTGATTTCGGCCTTGACTTTGTTAAAACTTAACCAATAGTTGCTTTGTTGCTTAATTACATGTTCACTTGTTCTATAGTTCGAACATTGTTGTTGCCTCTGGTTGGTTGTCTCCACTTGTGTAGTTACCATGTATACACATACATATGTATGTGTGTGTGTTGTGATTTGCTCGAGTTTAATTTGTTCACTGCATGGTGTTTCATGTGTACTTGTCATTTTTCAAGCTGCCGTTATTTCATTTTCTTTCAAACATAGACTTTGTTACTGCAACTGGTATTGCAATCTTATTCATTACTGCATATATGTATACATGTTGTTTCACACGTTTATATATGTATGTTAGCTTGTGCCTGCATCTGACTATACCATATGGATGCTTTGATTTGTGCACTTGTTATTTGAACTGTTTTGTTTGTGTTGCTTCATTGAGTCTGATTGCACTTTGAAAGCTGGTCTTCATATGTATATGTCTGATTTCACGTGGAGCTGTTCATGTTACATGTTTCTTTTCATTGGTCTGCACTGCTTCATATATATATACACATACATTTATGTATGTATATGTGTATTGGCTCTGCTATCATTTTTGGTCGTTCATGTACATACATGGTGTACTTGTCTGGTAGCACTTCATTTTGAAGTTGTTGCCACTGCTTGTTAAACTTGAAGTCTGTATTCATGTTTGAAGCTTCATGAATGCATTCGTTTGTATTTTCATAGCTTCATGTTCTGGCCATTGTTATGTGTCAGTTTGCTCTATTTTCTTGTTCGTACATACATAGTATGTACATGTGTATGTATGTGTTGATCTGCTAATGCCTCTTGTTTTGATTTACTTGAGTCTGATCTTCGAGTCTGATTAAGTTGTTGCTTTGCATTACACTTTTATCATCGCTGGTGCCATTGATATTTGAGTCTGTTGCACCATGTAGTTTGCTTGAAGTTTTAACCTTGGTTTCTTTGTAGTCTAGTATAGGTTGAGTTGCATCCCTAATGATCTTTATGTTTAGTTGCTGTGCACTTTTGTTTCCCAGGCTTGAGTTTTAGTATGCTCTGAGTACATGTCCATATTTATATGTCATTTTGTCATGTTGCTTCTCTCCTGATCTCTGTTGCAATGTTGTACTAACCTGATTGAAGTTGTTTCGTGACTCCACTGTCGAGTCTGTTCTCATATGTACACATTTGTGCACTTGTTAGCATGGTTGGAGTCTCGATACATTTGTGTCTTCATTTCTAGGTTTTGCTGGCTTTATGTGTACATAATTTTATACCCATGTTGTTTACAGTTTTAAGTTTTGTGTACACTTACATCTAGATTTGTTTTTCGTATTGCACCTGAGTTGAATCCAGCTTATAGCTTGGGGTTTGACCTTGTGCTCACCTATCCCTACAGTTTTGTCAAGTTTATATTGGTGTACACAGCCTTGTGACATGTACGCTGGTACACTGTGCATGCCACAAGTTGTTCGTGTTTGATGAATTCAAAACGAATATGATGACAAACAACCCAAATAACCGAGGCAAATAATATTTTCAAAACATATTTATTTTACACCGCAAACAGATTTCTTTTCCAATTTTACCATGTCAGTGTTTATTTTGCAGATAACTCAGATGCTGGATTCAATCTGGAATGGAGTTGAAGATAAAATACAAGTGAATGAGTGATATTAAGTGATGTGCAAATGTAAATGATAATTGTATAGCGAAAAATTGTGTTGTATTTAGAAATTGTATTGTTTTAAAATTGTGCATATAGTGAGAGCTCAAATTTTTATTATTCAAAAATTATAATAAATATTTGTTTGAATAAAATATCTGTTTGAATTTAAATTCTGTGTTATTTATTTTATTCAGCAAATATTAGTTTAATTATGTGAAAATAAAATAATACAATAACAAATACATTCAAATGAGTATATATGTTTATCATCATCTAACAAAAATCATATACTAGCATATTCAACAGATTCTTACCTCCGAATTGAAACGAGGCCCGCAAGATAAGACACCAAACTTCGTACTACTCCTTCATTGGTGGCACATTATACAAGAGGGGTATCCTACCACTTATCCTAGGTGCATTTTCAAGGAAGAGGAGGTACGGGTCAAGATGGAAGTACATAAAGGACAATGCAGTGATAACGCTGGGGGAAACAAATTGACAAAAAAGTGCTAAGACATGGCTACTATTGGCCTACAGCACTTCAAGATGCAAAGGAATTTGTGAGGAAGTGCAATGGATGTCAACATTTCGCCAATATCCCTAGACAACCATCCCACGGCTCATCCCACTTGCAAGCCTGTGGTCGTTCGATATATAAGGGATAGATCTGATACGACCACTTCCAATGTCGAAAGGAGGAGTTAAATATGTTGTAATAGCCATAAATTACTTCACCAAATGGGTAGAGGCGGAGCCTCTAGCCACAATTACCACAAAGAAAATAGTCATTTTCATAGTAAGGAATATAGTTACCAGATATGGGATACCTCATGAAATTATTTCTAATAACGACACGTAGTTTGAGAACAAGGAATTCACGGAGCTTTATGAGAAAAATAACATAAAAAAAAGTTTCTCCTTAGTTGCTCATCTATGGGCAAATGGATAGTTTGATGCTGTGAACAAAACCATTGAAAACTAATAAAGTAAAGGTTATAGAAAGCTAAAAGAAAGTGGGTGGATGAACTCTATCTAGCATTGTGCCTATCGGACTTCAACCGGAACCCCTATTGGTCATACTCCATTTTCGCTAGCCTATGAATATGAGGTCGTATTACTTGTCGAAGTTGAAATCCAATTAAATAAAAATATATCACATACCACAAAAAAGAATAAGAAATTGAAAGAAGCTGCCCTAGATCACATCCAGGAGAGAAGGGATGAAGCAGCAGCAGTAGGGGCCAGCCATGTATCGGCAAAGACCTATAATGCAAGGCTCAAAGAAAGAAACTTTTGCAAAGGGGATTTAGTACCGAGGAGAGTAATGTCCAACACACAAAACCTAATAGATGGAGCGTTAGGACCAAATTGGGAAGGTCCATTAGTTATAGTAGAAGTTTTAACAAATGGAGCATACCACTTATTTGGAACCGATGATAACATAGTCCCAAGAACTTGGAACTCAAAGCACCTCAGATCTTACTTTATCTAACTTAAACAACTTATGTGTTGTGCATTGTAGTATAAAGAAGTAACAATATTATAAACTGGACATAGGGATACTACATGACCCGAACCGGTATAAAACTCTGTATTATCCATGGAAAAATCAATGTGAACTCACAGGTCACTACCAATAGTGATTGATTTAGCCAAACATGGAATTAGTAGGCAAAAATGGCAATCTTAACAATGAGAATGGTGATAATGGCCCTATAACACGATTGGACTTGCATCAACATGAGTCCAGCTTTTCAGCTAGAATACTGCGTGTGACGAGATGTAAAACTACACCGATTCGGTATGAATATTCCTATGATAACAATTATGGGAAGACTGGTCGTAGGAATGTTGGATAGCCTGAACCAATATAAAAACCTCTATGTTTGCTAATTCAACATAGCACACTGGACGTATGGATATTTGACAGCCCGAACCGGTACAAAAAACCATGCGCATGCGATAATGGGTTGTATATACACCACCCGACTTCTCAGCCAAATCTTCTTTTGCTATCACAAACAGTGGAGAAGACCATGCCATGTGCACAAATTACCCTTTATAGCTCACCACCATCAATTTATGGGTATAATACCATGCATGAGCGATAACGGCAATCTCAAAAATGAGAATAGTGACGCTAGGGAAGGATGTGGCTCAGCATAAGTATGACATTAAACCCCTCAAACAATGAAGTAGGTCATAACCCAGCATGAAACTAAGGACATTATACCCCCCCCAAACAAGGTGGCGGGTCATAATATATAAACAGATAAGAATACGGTTAAGGACACGATGCCTCCAAACAAGAGGGCATGTCATACTAAATATACAGCCAAGAATACGACCAAGGACATTACGTGTAATGACCCTGATTTTAGTTGACATTATTTACAACATTTAATTGGGTAAATTAATAAATAGTGTAGAAATTTAAGGGATTGAGAATTGTAAATTAAGAAAGAGTCGTGCCTTAATGAATGTGTTAATAAAAGGAAAACTAAACATAATTAGGAAGTAGGAATATGATAAGGGTAAAATCGGAATAGCCTTGATTCCTATAATATAAACCCTTCTATTCTCTCCACTTCCTCTTTCATTCTACATTCACAAACTACACAAAACAACGCTAAGCTTAGGTCATCCACTATTGAGAAGATTTAAAGGGAAGATAAGCTAGGATTCAAGTTGAAAGCTTGAAGAAATTAATCAAAAGCCAAAACCTTCTTAACATAAAGCCAATGTGAATAATTAGTTTACATATCTATTTTGATGAATGATTTCAGTTTAAAGGTAAAATCTTTTTCTTTTGCAAGTTATAAGCCATGTTATAGTGATTAAATGATTATATGCTTTAATTTGATGATTCATAGAGATTTAAAGAATTTTATGATATTTTTAGATTAGAAAACCTATCATATGACATCCAAATGAGTTTCATTTTTGACATACGGTCAAAAATATTATTTTAGAAGTGCGTTTCAAGTTTCATAATTTTCTAAATAATTCGGATTTATTGTGAATTATCTATGAGAGAAAATAATCAATTTTGTGTTCGAGTCTGAAATTTATATATGTTAAAAACATATTTAACATGAATTATTAGGATTTTTGGAGATTTTTTATAAGTGTTTTACTATGGTTAATAAATTATTTAAATTAGAGACTTAAATGTTTAAACGTTTTACTAAGAAGAAGGCTTAAGTGTTAACTTGTTTCAAATAATCCAAATTTGATTTTGGCAGCAAAATCTAAAAAATTGGAACTAATAAATTTTTGAAACCAATAAGATTTCGACAAATATTAATGGTAGGTAAAAAGGAATTTCTTTAGAATGATAAATGCAGTTTTTATTAAAATTACATCTTCTCCACTACCCTTGCTAGCTTTCGACATCATAAACCCGCATAAAACCCCTTCTGTTCCTATTCGAAACCAATATGCACAATATTAATTCATTGATATGTAGAGTGTATTGGAGATAGGCGGAAGGTAGGATCGTGTCGAAGGCATGCATTCAAAAGAATGAAATTTTCTTTCAAAGCTTTCGAACCTACAGACATGCCTTTGTTTAAAAGAGTGTTTCGAAAGGATTGTCGCTTTGAACCCCCTTAATACCCTAGCTGTCGCACCTATACTTTTACTTTAGTTAGATGTCGTTTTATAACCCATAGATAAATGAATGCGGAAGGTTGCTTTCGAACCAAAATCCCTCTGCAACCATTGAGTCACTTTCCTTTTAAGCCATTGATGCAAAAAGGGAGGGTTCGCACGTATACTGTAACAACCCTGAATTTTAAACAATTTAAATTGAAAATATTTAATTAATTTTAAATATTTGAATGATGGTTTGAATTGAATTTCCAATTATTTCTTTGGATTTGGCGATTAAATTTTAGAATTTAATCTATTGAAAGTTTAATAAAAAATTGAATTGAATTTTGGAGTTGAAATTGAATATTAAATTTGTAACTGAAATTCGAACTAATGGTTTGAAAAATAATTTGGATTCAAGAATTATTACTTATGTAAATTAATAAATTGATGGTTGGTTTTAATAACCTTTTTCTTTAACTTAAATAAAATAGAATAAATTTTATCAATACAAAATACAAGTATAAAATCTAATTGTAAAACATGTTAATATAAATTAATGTTTGATAGTTGAACTTCAAAACGTTTATATATCTATGAAGCTTATTAAAGAAGATAATGGAACAAAAGAAAATATCTACAAAATAAATGACACAAGTTGTAAATAAAAAATAAAAAAATGTAACATCTCAGCCGAAATAAAAGAAAATAATATGAATATTATACAAAGCAATTAATGCTAGCACTATCATCAGCTGTTTTCCTCTCCTTTAACCACGCCATAATTCACGCCTTCAATCTCGCACCCTTCCTTTCAAAACACGGCCGAAGTCTCTTTCGATGTCGAAAAAAAAATCAAACGAAAAAAAATGGCATCTCTCTCGTCTCCCTCTTCGCTCCAAAAATTAGGGCTTTATAGAATCGAAGGCGGCCGACCTTCGTAGCTCAGTCGATCGACGCTTTCTTCTTCTTGCTCGCGACTGCTTCAAGCGAAGGTGAGTAATATTCTTTATTCACATCTAATTCGAGCTTCTAGTGTTTCCTAGCTTGTTCAAAATTGGAATTTTTTTGCTTGAGTAACTGATTAAATTTATCTCGGTATTCGACTTTGTTTTGATGATTGATTTCGTTTGATTTTGGATATATATATATATATACATATATATGGATTTTGAAACCCTTGAAATTGTTCGTATTCATTTAAATTGACTTCGTCACTTCCCTTTCTCGGCTGCCTGATAATATACCGATGGTTGTGATATTTGCGACTTAGTCACATATGTATATTTTTGACTTGATTCTCATGGTTTTGATTTTTAAATAGTTCGATCATTCCTTGATCGTTACGGCGGCAACTTTCCTATTTATTTGGATTGGACTTTGTTCGTTACAGTAGTATATTTTTTCCCTGCTTGTCGGCTTGAGCTCCGATTATACTTCTGTTGTTTTTTAAAAAAAAAATATTTTTGATTTTTGATGGTTGCCACTGGTTGATTTCGACTTGGTCGTTATGATGATTTTCTCGGTTAAGGTAATTTGATTTCGGAACTGTCCTGGACTTGTTCGATCTTCTGGCTTTGACTTGGTCGACATTGTAGAACTTTGTTCTACCTTCTGACCTGTACAGGTTGTTGCTCGATTTTTGTTAGTGTTATTGATTATTGATGGTTTGAATTCTGTGAAATTTTTAATGTTGACTTCGACAAAGAAATTTATCTTTGATTAAGACTGCTACTGGAACATTGCATTCCTGTACTTCATATCATTCGGTCTTGATTTTGTTTATGTGACGATTTCCACAATTTGTTGGTTTGTGATTTTGATAGTATTGCGATGATATTTTGGCAGCCCCGACTTTTGATTCTTCGACGGCCATGGCTTCGATTTAGTTCTTATTAACCTTGGCTTATGTATACCTAGTTAGAATATGACACTTCAATGTGTGTCAATTTTTTTTATTCGAGCCATGATGCATTGTTTTGGTTGTTGCCTGGTCGACCATAACAATTCATTGGTCTTGAGACTTCTGCGTGTAGTTGCAGCACTCACTATGTTGTAACTGGACTGGTACTCTTGAGTCTGCATTTGTTTTGATATGCACTTGCTTGGGTTTTACTGAGCTTTTGCATTTGTTTGTTCATTTGGTTTTGTACTAATATGCTTCACTAGTACCTGTGCATTGCTCACTTCTCTGATCTTGTTTGTTGGTGCACTTGTTTGCCCTTGTGACCTTGTGGTGGCCGCAGTTTCGTTGCAGTCTGCCCTTGTGTTCTTGTGGTGGCCGCAGTACATCTAATTTTTAGTTGTTTGCTCTGTCCAGTTTTACAGTGCGTGTATGTTATATCTTTGTTCATGTCACTCCTTTGGTTTGTGATTCACTTGCGTACTTGCTGACATCAATGATGCACTGATTTTTGTTCGGCTGTATCTTTGATGCTGACTCGCATTGTCGCTGGATCTATTTGCTATAGCACTCTTATGAGTACTGTCTGGTTTGTAGTTGTATATGCATGTTGGGTTGTTTTCAAGGTGGTCCTCTATACCACTGTAATTATCTTCTCTTGACATTTTAGAGCTCGCACTGTTAAGTTTACAGTTGCATGATTATATGCATTTCTTTGAATTGTTAACCTTTGGGTTGAAACTTCTGATTTATTTTGTTTGTAGTAGTGTTGAGTCATGAAAGTCGTGACTTGACCTCTGCAATTTTGATGTATTATTGGCATTTGGTGTTATGATGACTTCATATGCTGTTGTGGCGAGGCAGTGCACGCGTGCGTGTACTGCAGCCACACAGTATTGATTTTAATTGATATTTCTTTTGCTTTTGATCAATTGATCCTTTGCGTATTTCATATGACGTATTGGCGAGGCAGTACACGCGTGCGTGTACCGCAGCCAATCGATATTGATGTTTTAAATGATATTTCAATTGTTTAAATTGATTTGATTTAATTGATGATTTTGTTGTTAATTTCCATTTAGGCAATTTTGATTGTTTTTAAAATTATCTTCATTTAAAATTCATTCATCTATCTTCGTTGATAAATTTGAATCTACTGATTTATTATTTAACACTGTTAAGTGTTATATTTTTCGTTATCCGATTTCTTCGTTAAAAGGGTCGGATAGACGAGAATTATTTTGACTGTCGTCTAATTGTTATTTGATTATTATTGCCTCTATGCACTAATAACTGAGTTTGAATTAGACTGACCTGTGTATTATTTTCTTTTGAATGTAATACTCGGGTCAGACCCAATATTTTACAGCTTGAAGATTTTCGGGCAGCGAAGTTAGAGAGAGAGGGGGATAACGCTTCACTTTAGCTTTTCGGGGATTTATTTTTGTACTTAAAGAAATATTCCGCTGTATAAATTAATGCATTGTACAAACTCTGATATATGTAAGAAAAATTCATTATGTGAAATATAATTATTCTGTGTTTCTGTGGCTGATTCTGTTTAAACTCTATAAACTGAATAACAATCCGTCATTTTGAACGTTTCAAGTTGGTTTAATTACCGACTAGGGGCAGTCAGAAGGGCGGGTCGTTACATATACCTTCCAACATGGTTAGGAAACTTTGCTTTAAGACACAAGTATACCTGTGGAAGTATGTTGCCATCACCATAAGTCTTTCGAAAGGATAGCTTTCGAATATGTCCCCTTTTATACTTTGTAGTTTTGTTTTGTTTTCAAACTATAGTTTTGAAAGAAATACTTTTAATTGGTTTCGAATCTATGCTTCCATAACTTTTAACTTGAATCTAATGCTTTTGAAAGATATGCTTTTAAGAGTTTCGAAGAATGTTTCAAGTGTTTCGAAAGATATGTTTAATTGTTTCAAAAGAGGATGTCTAAGAATTTAAGTTTTTATATTGATGGGTCTATTGCCAGTGCATTCAAAAGGAAGGTTTTGGCTTTTTGGACTAATGTTTTCAAGGTTAAAGTATTTAACTTATTTCGAAGGGATAGATAACCAAAATGATTTAGATTTCCATCAATTTGTTTTGTAAAGAATATATCATGGCATAAGTATTTTTAGTAAAGCAAAGGGTATAATTTCCTTGTTTTAAAAAACTGACATGATATCAAGGGTAAATCATTTGTAAAGGAATGTTTTCGAGGAAATGAAATTTGAATAGGGTAGTTAGTCCTAAGTATATGACTCGGATATTAGAATACTAGATAGGACTAGTGTGCGGTCGCGCCCTATACTTTAGCTAGTAGCCACCAGCTAATATAAGTCCAAAATTCAAGTGTATAGGGCTTTGCACATGTAAGACTAAAATGATGTTACATGTAGAAAGGAATACACAGAGTTGAGACAGGTTATTAGTGAGCCTACAAAACCATTAGAATTAGTTGACCCTAGGAGAAGTAAGTTAAGAACAGACCGTCCAGTGTTGTATCTAATAGAAATTAGAATATTCATTGCATCTAATAGGCCTGATTAAGCAAGTGGTCAATAGTCAGCCTGATAAAACTATAATGATCGGACGGATAGTCCATTGATTGCATGATTTATATGCATATATGTTATTGCTATTGTCATTATAATTAGTTTGACTGTAGGATTTTTATTTGCAAAGGATACGATTTCAAAAGGATACTAGTGAGACAAAACCCGTTGCGCTAAGCGGCATGGTCTCATTTAATATTAGTAAACTGAGATGTAATAGAATTATTTATACCAAGCTTTAAGTCTGACTTGAAGTTTATGTTTCCCCTTAAACTCTCGAGTGCTAAAAATTTAATTAGAGTAAATTGAGATTTAAGGTATTTCAGGTTTCAGTAGGTGACGAAGAAAGCTTCCGTAGACGTATAGGAGGAATGGATTAGCTATTTAGGAGTTTATCCATTGTTGTTCTGTTGTGATATATTTAATGACAAATATGTCTATTTAGTACCATGATCATCTAAGGGAGCATCTTCATATATCGCTCTTTGCGTATTTTGTAATAATTATATTTATCTAACCATGGAATCGTTTTGGGATTATGTAATTTAATATGAAATATTGGTTTGAAATGTAATCAAAAAGATGTTTTGAAATTTGGGTTGATTTTATTTCATGTTCATGTGCTTCTAATATCATAGATACCATTAACATTACCATATTTTGTCATCGAAAGTTAATGATATAGATGTCTACAGCATATGTAGAGGTTAGCTTTAGACCTCAAAATAGGGGATGTTACAACTTGGTACCAGAGCATAGATTTATGAAAACTTAAAATAAATTTTAAAGTTGAATTGATTTTTGAAAACATAATCCTAAGGAAGTAGAGAGAAGAATGGGGCATGGGATAATGTTATAGTAACGTACTTGTATTTGTTATATATAAGTATACACTTTATCTCTATTCTTCCATTCTTCTGTATCTTACAAAGACTCGAAAGTAGATTTTAAGTAACTAAGATATGGATGCTTAGAATGGAAGAGTTAATCTTGGCGTAGGAACCACCACAACTAATGGAAATGGCAGACCGAATACTCGAAGGAATCTAGGTTGGGCACAAGCTGCTAATGTGGGTGTTGGGGTATTCCAAGTTGATATGGGAGCTGTATTAGTCCTTCGTCAACATGATGCAAGTTAGAGCTGCTGGTGTGTTAGTTGGAGGAAATGTCTGAGAAGGAAACTAGGAAGCTCTGGTGCTCAATAACTATGCAGTATTGAGTAGCGATTACGCTAGGCTTGGAGGGAGGCCATTTATAAGGACTGAGGATGCAATTGAAGTGGAGAATTGGTTGCTTGATTGCAAAAGGATTTTTTCTAATTTAGGAATTAACGATAAGCAGAAAAGGAGATTGACATCCAGACAGTTGCGAGGAGTAGCACTGTATTAGTGGAACAATATTACTATGGGAGTAGCCAAAGAGATCATGACTTAGGCGGAAATTAGAAGGAGGTTTGAGAAAAGATTCATGTCGTAAATCGTCAAGCTAACTCTTCTTAGGAAGTTTGCTGAGTTGGTGCAGGAAGACATGACAGTGCTTGAGTATGCTACCAGATTTGAGGAATTATCAAGATATCAATATGTTATGGTTGATATAGTTATCAAAAGGAATGATAAGTTCATCCATGGATTGAGCCCTAGCTTGCTAAATCAACTTTACCACATATTAGGGATCCGTGCGATGTAGTTGTTGAGATGGCATTGAGGAATAAGGAGATGCTCAATTTCTTTAATCGTAACAAATAAGTGGAGACTTAAGGTGGGTAGAACCAGAAGAGAAAGTTTTCCACAAGAAGAGAGCTAAGAAGAATGGAGCTACCAAGAAAGGAAAAAACAAAATTATCTGCTATAAGTGTGACAAGAAAGGGCATTTCACTAACGAATGTCGTTTAGGAGATGGAAAGAAAGTGATCGGGAAGAATAATATCAAATGCTTCAACTGTGACCAGATTGGACACTATAAGAACCACTACATGGAACCGGCCAAGGATCGAAAGGGCAAAGTGTTTGCATTGAAACCAGCTACCTCAAGACCAACAGCAGGGAAGAAAGGAAAAGTTGTGTTGTAAGTTAAGATTTTGATTCATGATATGTCACTTAGAGTTCTATTTGATACTTGTGTCTCACATTCTTTTATATCTCATTGTTTGGTCAATAAGCTTAACCTAGAACCCTCATATCTAGTTACATCCTTAGTATAGCGAATCTGATATGAGGGTATGCAACTCTTGGGATGAGATATGACCACTTAGAGCTTGAATCGTTAGGTCATATATTTTCTTGTAGTTTGCATGTATTTGATTTCGTAGATTTTGGAATTATTTTGGGTATGGATTAGTTAAGTACTATGCTAGGATATTTTGCCATGATAGGAAAATATCACTTCGACACCCTAGTTGTAGTGGTCGGATTATATACACTGTAGAAAACCCGAATCTAGATCATTGCGCTCTATTGGGTGTTATGGACAAAGACGATGAGTTAAATCAAGTTTTTATTGTTAGATAATTCATAGATGTCTTTGAGCCCGTGATAGGACTACAATTGAAATGAATCATTGAGTTTCGGATATATTTTGTAACATAGCTGAACCTATGAGTAGATAGCCAAGTAGAATGACACCTACTGAGATGAAGTAGCTAAATGTGCAATTTGTGGATTCAAAAGGAAAGAATTTTATTATACCAAGCAATTTGCCTTAGCGAGCAACAGAAGTGTTTGCAAGGAAGACAGACGGGTCATTAAGGTTGTGCATCGATTATTATAAGCTGAATGAGAAGACAATAAGGAACCGATGTCCATTACCTAGAATTGATTATTTGTTCAGCCAGTTAAGTGGAGCTAAAGTATTCCCTCAATTGGATTTGGCTATAGGGTTCCATCAACTTAGGGTATCAAAGGATAGTATTCCTTTGACGGCATTTAGGACAAGATATAGATCATACGAATGGTTAGTGATGACGTTCGAACTAACTAATGCGCCATCATTCTTCATGGACTTAATATACAGAATCTTCCAAGAGCAGCTGGACAGATTTGTATTAGTATTCATAGGAAATATATTGATATATTCCAAGGATGAAACAGATATGAAGTTCATCTTAGGATAATGCTTGAGACATTGAGGCAGCATCAGTTGAAGGCAAAGTTTTCTAAGTGTCACTTTTGGATAAAGGAAGTGAATTTTCTTGGTCGTGTAGTCTTAGAGAAAGGGTTGTCAGTAGATTTGGCTAAGATCGAGGCAGTGAATAGTTGGAAGAGACCCAAGACAGTGATTGAGATAAAGAGTTCTCTTGGATTAGCTGGCTACTATTGGAGATTCATTAAGGATTTTTCATGGATTGTAGCACTGATGACTAAGCTAACTTGGAAAGATGTGAAGTTTTTGAACTGCTAAATGTGAGGAGGCATTTTAGAAGTTGAAACATTTATTGACTAAGCACCTATATTAGTTGTTTTAGAGAGGAATCATGACTTAGTTGTATACACGGATGCATGCGGAACAGGATAAGGAGCTATGCTAATGCAAAGGGGTAAAGTGATCACCTATGCTTCTGATGGCTCGGACTGTATGAAATTAGATATCCAACTCATGATTTGGAATTAGCTGCGGTAATTTTCACATTGAAGGTATGGAGACATTACCTTTTGGGAGAAAGATGAGTTGTTTACAGATCATAAGTCATTAAGATATTTATTTTATTAGATGGAGTTAAATATGATGGTTAGAGTTCATAGCTGCTTATGACTTTGGTATTGATTACACACTGGGAAAAGGAAAATAAGTTTGCAGATGTGCTTAGTAGAAAACATAAGATTTCAGTATTGGCAATGATAGTTGAGTGGAAACATTTAGAATCATTGACTGTGTTGGACGAATTTTCACCACCGATCCAAATCCATCCCTAGCCGAACCAAGGTATTACCGGTCCAACCCCATCTCCCATCCGGACCATCAACCCACCGAATCAGCCACACCGGACCAAGCTCCTCTCCCTACAGGCCGAACCAAGTGTTTCTCCTCTACTACAGAACCACCTCATGACCGAACCAATACACCACCGAACCAACTAAACCCCCACCGAACCGGCTCCACTCCATGCTCACCGAACCAAGGCCTCGCCGAGCCAAACCCTGCCGAACCAATGCCACTTCACTCACAACCGAATCAAACTCCATCCAACCTACCACCGGACCAAACCACGCCCTTACCACCAAACCGAGCCTTGCCGAACCAACGCTACTAGGCCAGATTGCTCCAGTCTAGGCCCACCAGGAGCTATATACATCCAGGACCCCTGCCCCCAGCCTCACTCTATAAATAGAGGGGCAGGGGTACAACAATGGCAGACAAGTTTGAGAGCTCAAGCACGGAAGGAACTTTCAAACAACTTTCATATACTTGTAAACAAAGCGTTGTACTTGTAATCTGAAAGAAAAGAGAGAATAACATATAAAGTGGACGTAGGCACGTTCTGGCCGAACCACTATAAATCTGCGTGTCTTTTTTCAGTTTAGCCCATGTTTTTTATATATTTGCATAAATCACCCAAACCGCTAAGAACAACGTAAAATCAACTAAATCATACGACTTTGAGGTGTTTATACATTTTTTGTGCAAACATTTTTGGTGCTTTCACTGAGAAACTTGGAACTCGAAGCTTCAGCTTCCCTCATTCAACCTTCTTTCCCAAATAGCACCCTTCATTGCCTAGGAAACATGACCTCCAGGCCGAGAAAAGACGCTAACAAGGGAAAGAACATCGCAACTAGCAGCATTCCGGATCCAGTAATCACAGACCAAGAGAATCATCCCATTCCAACAGCAGTACCGAACGAGGATCAGACAAACCCGACAGCCCCTGCCACAGAACAACCGGCAGCAATTACTAGGGCAGATCTAGACAGAGTTGTGGCTGAAGTAACTAACCGCTTCATCTCCCAACAAGAAGCTTTGGTGGACCAACTCATGTCACGCCTAAGGGATGCCGAAGAATCCAACCGCAACACTGAATCATGGGGTGAGTCTCAATCTGGAGGATCTAGGAGACAACAAAGATCTTCCCTCTTCGAGGAAGCTATCAACAGGAACAACAATGATAGGGGCCGCGCCCGGACTCAGCCCGAACTCCGACTCGAGGAAGCGCTTGGAACCGAACTCAATGGGGGAGGGACCAGGCGAGGGTCGGATGTAGCTGAGCCAGTTATTCCGCCTAATCATAGAAACTCCGCTGAACGGAGCCGAGCTAGAACCCAGCCCGAAGTTGACCCCATGGAAATGCTCGAAACAGAACCCCCCAGGGGAAGATCAAGGCAGAGGCCAACTGTAGCTGGTCCTAGCATGCATCCGAGCAGCCAAAGACAACCACTGGATAACGTCAGAAGTGATAGACTATACCATCCCTACAGGTCATCTGGGCGAGATCGATCCCACAGGGAAGAACCAAGCTCATTTTTGTCCGCTCCAAATTCTGATGAAAGAATGGCACGGTTATTCAGGGAATGCGTCCGACGGGAGCAAAGGGATCGAGGGATAGGCGCTAGGGTAACCAGCCCTTTCACCTGCGACATCAAAACCGCCATCACCCCTCGAGAATGGAAAATGCCGACGATGGAACCGTACAAGGGAACTTTCGACCCCGTTGTACACTTGCAGAGATACACACAGCATATGCTCATGAGCGGAGCAACGGAAGGAGTGTTGTGTAAATGCTTTCCGCTATTCCTAGCAGACCTAGCTACCTCCTGGTTCTGCCATCTGCCCCAAGGATCTATCAGCTCATGGGAGATGTTGAAAGAAAAGTTCATTAGCCAGTTCCGCATTCATGTGGAACAACCCAAGGATGCTTATTCTCTATCTACTGTCAAACAGAAATCCGGAGAGACACTGCAACAATATCTAACCCGGTTCAACGCCGCAGCGGCCGCAGTCCAAGATGCTAATGAGAAACTCACTCTAATGGCTCTCTGTAGTGGTGTGCTCCCAGATACCAAGTTTGCTAGAAGACTAACTAAAGAAAAACCAGCTACCTTGCCCGATTTCTTCCATGAAGCTGGGAAGTACATGAGACTCGAAGAGGCTGCCACTGAAAGGCAGACAGGACCACAGGCAAAGACGGCTCATGGAAACGCCCCCGCCGCAGCGAAGGACATTCGGAGAAACGACTCCAGAGACAATGCAGGGGGAAAGAAGGGAGAAAAGCGCTTGTACCGACCAGGACCGAGATTTGACGCTTACACTCCCTTGAATGAAACAGTTGAGAACACCTTCCTGGCCACCCAGGACGAGCTCACATACAAGCGCCCCCCCCTCCCCCCCCCCCGTACAAGAAAGAGTCAGATCGCGCAATCCAGTCCGGAAAATTCTGCCGTTTCCACGAGTCTCATGGGCACGATACCAATGAATGCTGCCATCTCCGAGACCTAATTGAAGAACATATCAGGAGAAGGAGGCTGGAACGCTATGTAAAGGGCCAGGATAGGACTCCAGCTCCCGCCAAGGAAAACCCAGGGCAGCTCCACCCAGAGACAGGCGGAGGAAATCGCAACACCAGCGGTTCCAGCCAAGAGAAGATAGTGGTCCGTACAATATCTGGAGGGCCACACATCGTCGACAAGAGCTGGGCAGAAATGGAAAGATATGGAAACTCACTCAGAAGCGAGGGAGACTGCATCAATTCTATTATGGAAGAACGCCACCCTAAGCGGAGGGAAAATAATGACATCACATTCAGTGGGCGCGACCTAGAAGGAAGGCAATACCCTCATATGGATCCTATCGTCATCTCTGCCTGGTTCGGCCCAGCTGAAGTTTTTCGAATCCTAGTAGACACTGGAAGCTCAGTGAATATTCTGTTCAAGCATGCTTTCGACAAAATGAAGCTGTCAATGAAGGACGTGTCTCCCCGCAACAAACCGCTACATGGTTTCACTGGAGAAGCAAAGATGCCCCTCCGACAATTGGATCTCTTTGTTGAATTCGGAGGTCATCCCCGCTCCGCCATTCGGAAACAAACATTCGTGCTAATAGACAACCACTCGGCCTACAATGCCTTTTTGGGAAGACCAGCCTTGTCCGACTTCCAAATCGTCCTTGCCCCATGGTGCCTGAAGATGAAGTTCCCAACGGATAATGGAGTGGGAGAAGTAGATGGGGATCAAGACGCCGCTCGGGACTGCTATGTAACCGAACTTCGCAATAATCGCAGGAGAGATAAAGGGAAAAATGCAGAGACTATTCTCTGCATGAAAAGCTTGGAAGCATAGCAACTAAAGAAAGCCCCTCCTCTTCGGTATACCAGTGATCCTTTCAATGAATTAGACCCCAGGGACAAAGAGGAGGAGGCCACCGCCGAGCCTGCAGAGGCTATGGAATTCATGTCTGTAGACAAACGCGATCCAAGTAAACTGCGGAGAGTCGGATCTCAGTTAAAAAGAGAATTAAAGAATCAGCTCATTGATTTTCTTCGCCGCAACATGGATGTATTTGCATGGACGCACGCTGATATGACTGGAATCTCCCCAGACATAGCATGCCACGCACTAAACATTGATCCTACCAAGGTACCGGTGAAGCAAAAGAAGAGAAGTATGGGGGCAGAACGATCAGCAGCCCTCGAGGAAGAAGTAAAGAACTTACTTGCCAATGACTTCACACGTGAAGCCATCTACCCGGAATGGATCGCCAACCCGGTACTGGTAAAGAAAGCTAATGGGAAGTGGCGAACATGCATCTATTTCTCCAACTTAAATGACGCTTGCCCGAAAGACTGCTTCCCACTCCCCCGAATCGACCAACTCATGGACAGCACTGCCGGACACGAACTTTTATCCTTTATGGATGCATACTCAGGATATAACCAGATCCCTATGCACGCCCCCGACCAAGACCACACTAGCTTCATCACTGACCGAGGATTGTACTGCTACAAGGTAATGCCATTTGGACTTAAAAACGCCGGAGCTACTTATCAGCGCCTCGTCAACAAGATGTTTGCAGAACTGATAGGACGAACTATGGAAGTTTATGTGGATGACATGCTGGTAAAATCGAGGAAAGCCAACGACCATATAAACCACCTGGACGAGATGTTTCAAGTACTTCGCCAATATGGAATGAAGCTGAACCCTCTAAAGTGCTCCTTCGGAGTATCATTGGGAAAGTTCTTGGGATTCATTGTTCATGCCAGGGGGATTGAAGCAAACCCCGAACAAGTCCGGGCCTTGCAAGATATCAAGATACCATCCACTCGAAAAGAGATGCAGAGCCTAAACGGAAAGGTGGCCGCCCTAAGCCGGTTCGTCTCTAAAGCAACTGACAAATGCATTCCTTTCTTCGAAGCCCTGAAGAAAGACAAAGGAAAATTTGAATGGACCGATGAGTGTTCAACAGCTTTCCTTAACCTAATCGAACACCTCCAGCGGCCACCAGTACTCTCAACTCCTAATGAAGCGAAGAACTATACCTATACCTTGCTGTGTCACCACATGCCCTAAGCGCCGCGTTGGTGAGAGAAGACAACCGCACGCAACGGCCCGTATACTTCGTAAGTAAGAGGTTTACGGGGGCAGAAGTCAGATACCCTAAACTTGAAAAGCTAGCATACTGTTTGCTTATCACGTCGCGGAAACTGCGACACTATTTCCAGTCTCATTCCATCAGAGTTTTAACCGATCAACCGCTAAGGCAAGTGCTTCATCGCCCTGACACTTCTGGGCGATTACTTAACTGGTGCATCGAACTAAGTCAATATGATATCACTTACCATCCTCGCACCGCTATCAAGGGACAAGCCATAGTTGATTTCATTGCCGAATGCACTACTAGCGAAGGTAAGGACCAATCTGAAATAGCAGAAGATATCAAATGGAATCTGTTCGTAGATGGAGCGTCGAACGAGCAAGGCTCGGGGGCAGGTGTTGTGATAATCACCCCCAGGGGAAAGAAGCTGCACTACGCCCTAAGATTGGAATTCGCTGCCACCAACAACGACGCAGAATACGAAGCAGTGATAGCCGGATTAGAACTTGCACTAGAAATTGGAGTCAGTTCTTTATGTCTCCATAGTGATTCTCAACTTATTGTAAATCAAATACTAGGAGAATTCCAGACTCAAGGAGAACGACTCACAGCGTATCTAAAGAAGACCAAGCTACTGCTTAATCAATTAGATCACTATTTAATCAAACACATTCCCCGAGAAGAGAATCAAGAGGCCGACGAATTAGAAAAACAAGCTAGCATGAAGAACATCACTATTTTCGGAGCATTAACCATCTCAAAACAGCTGGCACCAAGTTTCGAGCAAGTAAATCTGATAGCTGCAACCGAAGAAGAAACATGGATGACCCCTATCCAAGGATACTTACAAAACGGCACCCTACCCGACGGGCGAAATAAAATTAAGAAAATTCTAAGGAAAGCTTCCCGCTACACAATGCAAGAAGGCATCCTCTATCGGCGCGGCTTCTCTAACCCCTTATTGAGGTGCGTTGCTGGAAGAGAAGCCAAGGAAATTCTATCCAATATCCATCAGGGAAGTTGTGGAGACCACACCGGAGGGCAGACCCTAGCAAAAAAGATATTCCGATATGGGTATTTCTGGCCCACTTTAAACAAAGATGCCTTAGACTTCGTCAGAAGATGCGACAGATGTCAGAGATTTGCTAAGATTCCTCGACTACCAACCAATGAAATTACTCAGATGACCAGCCCTTGGCCCTTTGCAATATGGGGAATTGACTTAATTGGCGAACTGCCGATGGGCCGAGGCGGGGCCAGACATGCTATAGTGGAAGTTGACTATTTCACCAAATGGGTGGAAGCGGAGCCTCTGAATAAAATATCTTCAACTAAAGTTATCAACTTCTTAATCAAAAACGTTCTATGCAGGTACGGGGTTCCACTCAGAATCATATCAGACAACGGGCTTCAATTTGACAGCGAGGAATTTGCCGACTGGTGCCAAGAGCATGGAATTCATAAGGGCTTCTCATCCGTAGCTTATCCCCAGGCAAATGGACAAGTCGAAGCTGTCAACAAGATTCTCAAGACTCTAATCAAGAAGAAGCTTGAAAAGTCAAAAGACGCTTGGGTGGACAAACTTCCTACAGCACTATGGGCCTACCGCACTTCTTTCAGAACATCAACAGGGCATACTCCGTTCTCTTTGGCATACGGATCAGAGGCCATGCTCCCAGTTGAAACTATTGTACCTTCCCATCGTAGGATCCACTACAACCCCGAAGAAAACGAAGAACTCCTCCACATGTCTTTGGATCTAATTGAGGAGAGAAGAAATGATGCAGCACTCAAAGCAGTAGCTCACAGACAAAAAGTGGCAGCACTATACAACTCCAAAGTCAAACATCGCAGCTTACAAGAAGGAGATCTTGTCCTCAAGCGAATCTTTCCATGCCCAGGAGCGCTGGATCCAATCTGGGACGGACCATATGTAATTCATAAAAATATCCACAACGGAGCTTATATTTTGTCAACAGTGGACGGAGAGGTGTTCCAGAGGGCATGGAACATCCGACACCTCCGTCGATACTTTTCTTAACTTGTACTGCCCATATGAAGTGAATTAACAAAGAGAATCAGTGGACGTAGGCATTTTCGTGCCGAACCACTTTAAAAAACTTGGCTCTTGTTAACTTGTTCCTTTATATCTTGGCTACTTGTTAAGCTTTATCCTTTGCTGTTGAACAAAATCCTTTGCAGATGACACTTCAATTTAGAGCTTCACAACACAACTCCACCTGGACAAAACCTAACAGGTACGCTACGATCCTATGCCCTCGCCAATGAGACACTTTGCTCCGGTATCCCTCTACCGCGAGTTAACTCATTGTTTGCCTCGGCCCTTAAAGCCGACTGTAATGAGCCGAGTATAAGCCACCGAGAAGGCCGATTATGCCATGGCAGCTCATTACAGCGATTCGGCTCGCCGGCAACTGTGAACCGATCATAAGCCCCAACATAAGGTGTGGCCAGCCAGGGGCAGTTCACAGTTGACGATCGGCCCCCATGCTAGCCGGCTACAGTAAATCGAATAATACCCACAATTACGGGCCATAATGGCCCGGGTAGTTACTGTGCGCGATCGGCTCCGGTGTGTCTTAAGTGCGGCTGTGGTAAAAAAAGAAAACTCCCCGCAGAGGCGTAAGATGGGTGACAAATGTCTCCAAGACCCACAGCTAGGGAAAGTGACTACAAAACCCGTTTGCCACGAACTTAAGCACATCGACGGCCTTCCGTGACTGGAAGTTTTACTTTTCCTATATTTCCATTTCATTTAAAACTTTTCTCCTATTCCCCGTAACGGTGCTTGAAAGTACAGGACATGAAATAGGGAACGCTCGCTAATAGGAACATAAACTTACAATCGGATGACGAGACACTCAATAGCATTCCGTGCTTAGTCTTACAGGGCGCACGAAGTTGCCGTCCACAGCAGAAACATGAAGGGCGGTACCTTCTACTTTTATACATTAATGCATAGCTGCAGTTCATATTCATACATCACACTAACATTGCAAAACCTGAAATTATATTACAAGCAGAAGCTTAATGTCAAACACAATCAAATCACAGGCATATGCATGGTTATATTTCTTATACAACACATCAAAAGCAATGACAGCATTCAAAATATAACAGAATCAGCTCGTGTTATAAAATTACGTAGAGTCGTTCAATGGCATAATTACAATCCGAAAATACACTAATGTTTTTGACTAAGTATAGACAGGAAAGTCAAGAAAACCAAAAACTATACGGATCAGATCAAGTAGTCAACTGCATCGGTGTTCCACCCTCATCTTACTAGCTCTTCGAATCTACTTGACGGTAGGATCGGAGCTCCCAGCATGTTGACAAGAAGTCCCACCTGTCCAATTCAGGAGAAGAATCCATCAGATAAACAGCGAACGATCAAGTTACGAAAAGCTAAAAAGAGAAAACTCATCAAAGCCTGCTTCTTGGTCCTCATCCCCCAACTGCACACCGGCTTCCTCCGCAGCGAGTAGCCGCATCCCCTCCTTCACCGCTACCTTCTCCTCCTTTGAAAACCGGGAGGTAACTATATCCATCCTGAATGCCGCTCCACCTTCCTTATCTGCATCGGTCTTGGCCTCCTCCAAAGCCCGGAGATATATCCTGGCCATGATCCGGGGATAGTTATCCATCCAGGATAGATTACCCTGCTTCCAGGTACGGAAGTACATGTCCTACAACATCTCATCCATCATCCCCTCATTCTCCTCAAACTCCCTCACCCGGACCTCGGAGGACAGCAACTTAGCGACGGCAACATCCCTCTCCCGCCGGTATCTCGAGCACTCAGCCTGAAGGGATCTCCTCATCTCCTCCATCTCTTCTTTCAACTTGGCTTGAGCAAGTTCTGCAGCTTCAAGCCTCCCAGATATTTCTTCAACCTGCTCGAGATCCGCCCTCCTAACCTCATCAACCGTGGTAATGGCCATGTCAATGCGTTCCTTGCAAGCGGCCTCCATTTTCTGCAACTCGGCTCTGCTAGCCTCTTCCATGGTCTTCTTCAGTCATTGAGAGTCGGCTTCATGCTGCGAAATCTGAATAGCCTGGTCGGCAAGTTGCTTGGCCTGATCAGCGACCACTAACCGCAGCCTTATATTGGCACTCCCTATCTCCTCCCCGGCCTTGGCCAATCGGGAGTGATGTTCCATTAACTTCTTGGCCTACTTCACGACCCGGTCGATGTTGGCCTTGGCTTCGTCCCCCATAGCAGTTATCCGAGTAGTGAGCAGATCCAGATCTAGGGACTTAGCCTCATCAAGAACCCGAACCATGGGATTGCGGGGGAGAAGATGCTCGCCCGTGGCCTTGTCAAATAAGATATCCTGAGAGCTTGGGTCCAAATCCGGGTGGCCTGCAAAGGGATTGCGAGACACGTCGGGACGTTTTATGCGGATAACGGTAGGATTTTCAGGCGGATGCGGGGAGGGAATATACTCAGTGTCCTCCTCCGTGATATCATGAATAGGTTGAGGTGGAGGCTGCGGACCGGGTGAAGATTCAAATAAGGAGCGACTCCTCTTCTTTTTCTGAATACTCTCTTCAATGACCCCAAGAAGAGGACGGTAGCTAACTACGTCTCCTGGACGACTAGTGGGAGGCTTAGGCTTGGCAGAGGCTCTAAGTGACTTGTATTGTTCAAGGCGGTGTCGAACGTCTGAAGTTTTGGCCACCTCGCCTGCCCCTGTAATAAAGAACAAGTGTTACGAACATGCAATGGTCCATAATTCGAGAGATATGTTAAGTTAAAAAGAGTGAGAAGACACATCTATTATACAAACCCTGCGGAGGAGTAGAATACTGCAATAAGTCCTAAATCTCAGTCCAGGACGGAAGCGAACCATAAAATATTCTTAAGTCCCTATCATAAATGGAGTCTGCAGAAGTCAAAAGTTCACCTTGAATCGCTGGAATCGCCTTAGCTAAAGAACTCTTAGAGAATGGATCGGCACCAGCCCCAGCCTTGTCAACCCCCTTAGCCTTTTCAACCAAAGCCGATCCTTCCTCCGACTCCCCAAAAGCTTGACGGAAGCATCATCCGTCCACTCATGAATCTCTCCCGCTTGCCCGGAGGTTAAGGCACCAACGCCACTACCGCTCTGTCCATCTCCTCCTTCGCCTTCACCTCTATCTTCCTCCACATCTTCCTCTTCCGGAGCAATTGGGCAAGTGCTAGGAGAGGGACCATCAGACTTCTTAAGCTTCTTACCTCCTACAACAGGAGGCTTTGTAAAAGGTTCCTCTTGCCACTCTTCACTATGGCCCCTTCCTTGGCTTTGGCAGCCTTCTCCTCAGCCGTATCTCTCTGCTTAACCACGGACTGGTGTGGCAGGATCAAGTTGTGCTCCAGGAGAGTAGCATTCCTGATCAGGAAAGAAGCCGACCTGTCCCGTCCCGAAATGGCCTTTATTTCCGCAGCCATCTGGACCAGGGAATCACTCTCTACGAATGCAAAGCCACCTGTCACCAGCAAGAAATAGAAGTATATCAGAAGAAGCACTGCAGTCGGAACAAGGAAATTGTAAATAAAGTTCAACTTACAGCCAGAAGTGAAGAGGCGGAAGGAGACAGAATCGTCCTTGATAAAAAAACCATTCCTTCTTAAACATGGTGAACTTGAGTATAAGTCCAAGACCGGTTTGAAGGGAACGGCCGCTTCCAAACTAACATACGGAGACCCCTTCTTGTAGCCTCTCAGATTATACAAGTATCGAATTTCCCGGTTAGAAGGGGGGCGCCCATACCTCCTCTGGAAGATAACGAATAAGCACACCAGAATAGCGTAGGAATTGGGCTGGAGCTGGAGAGGGGCCACCTTCAGATAGGTAATGAAGCTGACTATCCATGCATTGATCGGAGGAATAGCCCCACACATACAGTGGTATCTGCTATAAGCGAAATATCCTTCGGGAGGGTCATATGGCATAACTCCCTCTCCCGGCAACAGCATGCGAGCCCTGTCAATCCCGAAGGAACGAGAAATGACATCAAGCTGCTCCTCCCTGAGGGAGCTAGGAAAACAATCGGGCGAAGAATTCAGAAGCTCCTGGGGGCCGTACCCATCTACTAGCGACCTCGGGGCAGGTCCCTGACGTTCCGGTCTTGGCTGGGCTGGGGGCACGAAGGAGGACTCTCCTTCGCCCCTAGACTTCCGTGCATCTGATCGAGTTTCTGCTTTGCGAGACATTATCTGCAAACACCGGAAGAATAAATTAGAACAAGGAGTATGGAAACGTGAGCAAATAGGTACATGCAGCCTGAAGACTCGCTCACAAATTCAAAAACTCATTCGCCAAAATGGAAGTTTTCAAGCTCATTCGGTTTTCACATGCATGCGGTTTTCACACTCATTCGGTTTTCAAGCTCATTCGGTATTCTAAAACCGCGAGCCCATTCGGTAAAACAAAGAAACCCCATTCGGCGAAAAGCACGCACCTGATTCGGCTTCAAGATGATTCGGCACTAGGCGATTCGGCACTAGATGATTCGGCACAAGATGATTCGGCGCTAGATGATTCGGCGCTAGCTGATTCGGCACTAAGGGGATCCGGCTATCTTAAATGGTGGAAAAGGAACGAAGGCACGTGGCCCCTATTTATAAGCAAAAACAATAACCGGACCAGGTGGTTCGGCATTAGATACCGGATGATAGAAAAACAAAGCACGCCATATGCAGGCATATGCCCTACTTTGGGGGGCAAGTGTTGGACGAATTTTCACCACCGATCCAAATCCATCCCTAGCCGAACCAGGGTATCACCGATCCAACCCCATCTCCCATCCGGACCATCAACCCACCGAATCAGCCACACCGGACCAAGCTCCTCTCCCTACAGGCCGAACCAAGTGTTTCTCCTCTACTACCGAACCACCTCATGACCGAACCAATACACCACCGAACCAACTAAACCCCCACCGAACCGGCTCCACTCCATGCTCACCGAACCAAGGCCTCGCCGAGCCAACCCCTGCCAAACCAATGCCACTTCACTCACAACCGAATCAAACTCCATCCAACCTACCACCGGACCAAACCACGCCCTTACCACCGAACTGAGCCTTGCCGAACCAACGCTACCAGGCCAGATTGCTCCAGTCCAGGCCCACCAGCAGCTATATACATTCAGGACCCCTGCCCCCAGCCTCACTCTATAAATAGAGGGGCAGGGGTACAACAATGGCAGACAAGTTTGAGAGCTCAAGCACGGAAGGAACTTTCAAACAACTTTCATATACTTGTAAACAAAGCGTTGTACTTGTAATCTGAAAGAAAAGAGAGAATAACATATAAAGTGGACGTAGGCATGTTCTGGCTGAACCACTATAAATCTGCGTGTCTTTTTTCAGTTTAGCCCATGTTTTTTATATATTTGCATAAATCACCCAAACCGCTAAGAACAACGTAAAATCAACTAAATCATACGACTTTGAGGTGTTTGTCCATTTTTTGTGCAAACAGACTACATGCGATGTACAATGGAGATCTGAGGCTAGCTCTGGTCGAGAAACCGCCATATTATCATGTTTATAAGTTCAACCGATGAAGATCCAAAGGATTGCTTCTAAACAAGGAGAAGATCCATTATTAGCTGAGTGGATCAAATGGTTAAGGAATGGAGCAGAGAGTGATAACTTGAAAGATTTCAGTCTTGACCATATTGGGTGTTGAGGAAAAAAGGACGACTATGTGATCCGAGTGTGGGAAACATTAGGAAGGAAGTTCATAGAGAATTCCATCTTTCGAAGTTCACTATTCATCTAAGAGGGACTAAATATATATATATCAAGATATGAAAAGGAGTTTCTTTTGGGAAGGTATGAAGAGAGATGTAGGCCTATGGGTGAAGCAATGTTTGAACTATCAACAGGTAAATGCCAAACATCAAAAACCAAGTGGATTACTTCAGCATTTGGATGTTCTAGTATGGAAATGGGATTCTGTCTCAATAGATTTCATAGAAGGATTGCCAGGGTCGAATAAAGGAAATGAGAATATCTAGGTTATAGTGGACAAATTGATTAAAAGTGCACACTTTATACTTGTTAAGTCAACCAGGACAGCACCAGATTTAGCTAAGTTATTCATGAGGAATATAGTTAGACTGCATGGAATTCCTAGTAGTATAGTAAGTGGTGGAGATTTCTTATTCACTAGCGAGTTCTGAAAGAATCTACAGGATACTTTAGGTACCAAGCTCAGTTTGAGTACCGCTATCCATCTGCAGACAGATTGGCAAATAGAGAAATCTAACAAAATCTTAGAGGATTTATTAAGAGCTTGTGTGCTAGATTTTCAAGGATCATAGGAAGACCATCTACACTTAGTCGAGTTTTCATATAACAACAATTATCAGACTAGTATAAGGATGTCACCATTTGAAGCTTCGTATGGAAGGCCATGCAAATCTCCCGTTTGTTGGTTAGAGACCATGGATAGATTAGTTCTTGGTTCAGATTTGGTTAAAGAAGCTGTAAAAAAGATAGAGTTAATTCCAGTAAGAATGAAGGAGGCTTGGTCAAGAAAAAAGCGTTATGCTGATAAGAGACGGAAAGACTTCAAGTTCTCAGCCGAAGACCAGGTTTTCGTAAAAGTGTCACCGATGAAGGGTGTGATCAGATTTGATAGATCAGGGAAGTTGGTACCAAGGTTCTTTGGTCCATTTCCTATTATTGAAAGGATTAAGAAACTCGCATATAGGGTAGAGTTACCGAATAGTTTGGCAGGAGTCCACAATGTTTTCCCTATTTCTCATCTAAGGAAGTGTATTCGAGATCCATGGACTACTATTACACCGATTGTGTTAGAAGATCTAGTAGTGGAACTAGATAGAGTATAGTTAGAAAACCAGTTCGCATAGTTGTAAGAGATGAGAAGATATTACCGTACAAGACAGTTAGATTAGTCAAAGTCCAATGGAATGACGACGAGAGAGACAGTATTTGGGAAACCGAGAGCAGGTTTAGGGACACTTATCCTAACTTGTTTCATGGTATGTTTTACCGAGAGTGGGTAAATTGATTAAAATAATTTAGAAAGTTAAGAGATTGAGATTTGTAAGTTAAGGAGGAGTCGTTCCTTAATAAATGTGTTAATTAAGGGAAACTAAACATAATTAAGAAGGAGGAATATGATAAGGGTGAAATGGGAATAGACTTTATTCGTATGCCCTAAACCCATTCATTCTCTCTACTTCCTAATTCATTCTACATTCATAATCCAAACAAAAACAATACCAAGCTTGGGTCAGCCACCATCAAGAAGATTTTAAGGGAAGCTAGGATTCAAGTAGAAAGCTTGAAGAAATCAATCTAAGGGCAAATCTCAACCTTCTTAACGCAAAACCAAGGTGAAAATTAGTTTACATCTATATTTTGATGAATGATTTCGGTTTAAAGGTAAACCCAATTTCTTTTGCAAGTTATATGTCATGTTATGGTGATTAAATAATTATATGCTTTAAGTGATGATTTACAGAGATTTAATAAGAATTTTATGATATGTTTAGATTAGAAAACCTATAATATGACATCCAAATGAGTTGCATTTTTGATATATGATCAAAAATATTATTTTAGAAGTGGGTTTCAAGTTTCATAATTTTCTAAGGAATTATGGATTTATTGTAAATTTTCTATGAGAGAAAATAGTTAATTTTGCGTTTAAATTATTTAAGTCAATTATATAATGTTTTTGGGTCTGAAATTTATATATGTTAAAAAACATATTTAACATGAATTATTATGATTTTTGAAGATTTTTCCGCAATGTTTCACTATGGTTAATAAATTATTTAAGTCAAAGGACTTAAATGTTTTAAACATTTTATTAAGGAGAAGAGCTTAAGTGTTAAATTATTTCAAATAATCCAAATTTGATTTTCGCAATAAATTCTAAAATAGGGAATTGATAAATTTCTCTAAACAATAAGATTTCGACAAATATTAGTGGTAGGTAAAAAGGAACTTCTTCAAAGGGTTAAAATGCAATTTTTATTAAAATTACATCTTTGCCACTACCTTGCTAGCTTCCGACATCATACACCTGCACAAAACCCCTTCCGTACCCATTTAAAACCATTATATACGGTATCAATTCAATGGTATGTAGTGTGTTGGAGATAGGTGAAAGGTAGGATGGTGTCGAAGGCATGCATTCAGGTGAAGTTGTCTTTCAAAGCTTTCAAACCTATAGACTTGCCTTTGTTTAAAAGAGTGTTTTGGAAGGGTTGCCATTTAGAGCCCCTTCGATACCATGGTTTTTGCATCAATACTTTTACCTTAGTTAGAGGCCACTTTTATAACCAATAAATCAATGAGTGAAGAAGATAGGTTTCAAACCAATACCCTTCATAACCGTTGAGCCACTTTCCTTTTAACCAATACATTGAAAGGGAAGATGTCGCACTTATACCTTATGACATGGTTAAGACTGCTTTTCTTTAAGATATAAGTATATGGGCAGAAGCATGTTGCTATCACGATAAGTCTATCGAAAGGATAGCTTTCGAATGTGTCCCCTTTTATACTTTGTAGTTTGTTTTGTTTTCAAACTATGGTTTCGAAAGAAATACTTTTAATTGATTTTGAAGCTATGCTTCCATAAATTTTTACTTAAACCCGATACTTTTGAAAGATATGTTTTATAGAGTTTTGAAAGTAATGTTTCCAAGTGTTTCGAAAGATATGTTTAATGGTTTTGAAAGAGGATGTCTACGATTTTAAGTAATGGTTTTGAAAGGTCTATTTCCGGTGCGTTTGTAAGGAAGGTATTGGATTTCAGCCTAGTGTTTTCAAGGTTAAAGTATTTAATTTGCTTTGAAAGGATTGAAAACCCTAATGATTTAGATTTCATCAACATTGTTTTGTAAAGCATATATCATGGCATAAGTATTTTTGAGTAAAGTAAAGGTATATTTTCCTTGTTTTAAAAAAAGGATATGATTTCAAGGGTAGATCATTTGTAAGGAAATGTTTTCAAGGTAATGAAATTAGAATAGGGTAGTTAGCTCTAAGTATATGACTTAGATATCAGAAGACTAGATGTGACTACTGTGGAGTCGTGCCTTATACATTAGCTAGTAGCTCCTAACTAATATAAGTCCAAAATTCCAGTGTGCAAGGCTTTGTCAGAGGTAAGACTAAAAGGATGTAACACATAGAAAGGAATATACGGAGTAGATATAGGTTATGGTTAAGCCACAAATCCATTAGGATCAGCTGAATCTAGGAGAAGTAAGTTAAGGACAGATTGTCCAGTATTGTGTCTAAAAGAAGTTAGAATATTTATTATGTGTGGTAGGCCAGAGTCAACCAGTGGTTAATAGCTAGCCTGATAAAACTATAGTGTTCGGATGGATAGTCCATTGATTACCCGATCTATATGCATATATTTTATTGTTATTGTTGTTATAATCAATTTGATTGTAGGATTTTGATTTGCAAAAGATATGATTTTAAAAGGATATTAGTGAAGGGAAACCCTTTCCGCACTTAATCAGTAAACCAAGATGTAGTTGAATTACTCACACCAGTCTTTACGTCTGACTCGAAGTTTTTGTTTCCCCTTAAACTCTTGGTGTTCTAAATTTAACTTGAGTAAATTGAGATTTAATGTATTTCTGGTTTTAATAAGTGACAAATAAAGTTCTAAAGACGTGTAGGAGGCAAGAATTAGCTATTTAGGAGTTTATCCATTATTGTTCCGCTATGCTATATTTATTGACTAGTATGTCTATTTAGTACTCTGATCATCCATTGAGGCATCTTCATATGGAGGCATCTTCATATGTCGCTCTTGGCATATTTTGTAATAATTATATTTATCTAAACCTGGAAATCATTTTGGGATTATGTAATTGAATATCAAATATTGATTTGAAATGTAATTAGAAAAGCTATTTTGAAATCTATTTTGACTTTATTCATATTCATTTGCTTATGAATTTGTGAATATCATTAACATTATCAAATTTTATCGCTGAAAGTTAATACTAGATGACTATAACATCTGTAGCGGTTAGCTTTGGGTGTCAAAATAGGGTTTGTTGCATTAAGCCCCTATGCAAGTGGCATGTTATGGCAAACATATAACCAAAATATGGCCAAGGTATGGGAGCAGGTCGTGACAAATATATGGCCAAGGGAATTCCACTCCAAATCAAAGCGGCAGGTTAGGCGAAACACACAACCCACAGCCATCGCTCAATAGTGGCATTGACAAATAACTACGGCAATCTTAGAAATGAAAACAGTGGTATTAAGTGAAATATCAGATATAAACCAGAGCACAGAAGACATGCATCCAAAATAGTTGGAAAGAAAGTGAAATCATGCAGAAATGACAGGAGATGCAAGATTGGGTGCTTAAGACAACAAGTCTACCATGACCTATGATCGAAGCAAACTTAGAGGCAAGTGTTACATCCAATTTTACTGAAAACTACTTTGAAAACACAAGGGAACTAATTCGAAGTCACAACATCTAACTCGACCCAAGCTCAACTACCAATGGAACCACGGTTAGAGATAAACACTGCAAGTATAAAGAAACAAGGGCAAGTCATGAGTGGCTGCATTTAAAATCAAGGTCAAGTATGGCGTACCACACTGAAGCCTGAGTATAGTACATATCAAGCTAAATCGAGCACGCCTACAAGGCTCATGTTCTATCCAACATATGGAAACAGGTCTACACTAGCAATGATAGGGACAACCCAGGCTATTCTACACGTAGTCAAAAGCACTTCATAGAGGATGTATATAAATCCACTAGATATATACTTTAGTGTAAAGCTATATGTGCAGTTCAAATTACAAATAGCCCCAAGTATGTTCCGACCCAACATACTATCAAGATAAGCAAAGGCAACAAAAGTATCAGTAGTGCGGCATGACTTAAGCAACATGCAATGTTCACCACTGTATGCACCAACACCGTAACATCATACATTGGACGACACTGACATAGCAAGGTTAATAAGTGATATCAAATATATCTTTGGAAGCCCATAAGCAAGGTCATTTCAAATTTGAATTCTATCGCCATGATTTTAGATATTCCCACTCAAATTTTAGGAACTCCCACCTCTATTCAAACTTCCCACCAAAGACACATCAATAATTGTTTATGTCAGAAAGACAAGATGGATAAACGATGTCTGGCAATATCCAAGGGTTGAAGCACAATGATGAGAAAGAAATTCTAGTATTCGGCATGCATTTCATGATTATAAAAAGAAAACACTAGCATGAAGGGTTTTTTGGCATTCTTCCTCTTTTAAAGAGAAATCTTTAAGGTTCAATTGTACATTCTGCCACGAAATTATGTACTCATCCATTGATAAAGGAAGAAAGAGAAACTTTCCCCTATGGATGTAGGATTCTTTAAAATCCAAACTACGTAAATCCTATGTCCTTTATCGTTTTATATTATTTCCTCGTTATTTGTAGTACCACATTCCTTTTTGGCTGATATTTGAATTAAGTATTAGTTAGATCTGACACTTTAACAAATAGTTAAAGTGCAGCTTCTTGATTGTATTAAATGTTCAGTGGCATAATCACCAGCTCATGGCAAATTAAGGTTACTTAATTCTTCTAGTTCAAAATCAATAAAGCAATTAGCAAATTAACGGTTTTATACACAATTGAGGAGTTGAAGGATGAAATTGTACCTCAACATGTACCACCCTCTAAAATTGGCCGAAGCTTTAATACAAGAATTAAATTAAATATAATAAGGGTAAAATTGGAATTTTCAAAAAACTTTGAATTTGGCTACGAAACTAAACTGGCACCATTGCATTCGTAGTGATTTTTGGAAAAATTTCATATACAAAGTTTTGAAATCGGAGCTCGTATGAGAAAGAAATTAACTTTGAAAATCAAGAATCAATAATAATTATATATATATAATTAGGAAATAAATATTTTAAATAAAGAAAGATCCATCGGTCGATACCCTAACTTGGACAGATCAAACCCTAGTGTTTGACTGCTCCAAATCAAGCAATCGACCAGACAAAGCGTTCAAGCTAGGATTGGGTAGGCCAAACGGCTCAGATTTTATATAAAATAATCTAAGGCTAATGTTACATCGTATCCCCCTAAATATAACCCTAAGATGATACTCAAATGCCTAATTCAGTTTCATCGTAACAAAACTTTGTCTCTTTCAAAACTTAGCCCTCTTTCTCTCTAAATCAATTCTCTTCAAAAACAAAACTAAAATTAATTTTAAAAGATTTAAGAAGGAGGAATCGAATCAAATCAAGGAGGGTTCTATAAATCAAGTAGAGGCGATTCCAAGCGAACTAAAAAAGGGATTGCTTTCTAGAGGTGAGTGGGCTCATAATTAATATAATGATATGTATGTAATTGAGTTTGTTAAACCGTATTTGATTTAGAATTAGTTTAGTTTAAATCAGAAATATTGTTTATCTAGTGATTGTAATAGATTGAAAATTTTAATATGATCCTTGTCTAATCTAGATTTGGTTTAAGTAAATCTAGTGGATAAAAATTTATTTAGGTTAAACATACTTTTTTTGATAAATAGAATATAGACTGATATATCAATACCATGTTGATTCTAAACCCGATTTAGTTTGATTTTAATGATAATCATACTTATGAAATGGTTAGAAACTGAAATAGAGAACATATAATGTTGTAGGTTACCAAAGTAGGTTTATTGTAATTAACAGAGAAATGGTGAACAAAGAAAAGGAAAATAATAAATCAAATAAAACCAATCGACGGGCTCATTAGAGTCCATTGACAATAAGCGGTCGACCGCTCTGATGTTAAGCGGTCGACAGTTAATAATTTACAGGTGCAATTTGAACCTTGGCCCATATATGTGTATGTGTGTGTTAGCATATTAATAGGGAAATTAGTTCCATTAGTTTACGACACTTAGATGTTATGAGATGGAATAGACATGTACATTGATAATTAGGCCTAGACACTATTTGTTTGGCATAGTCGAAATTTGATAGGGACGAGTCGATCATAAATTGCACTCATACGAGGTTCTACGGCAATGGTAATGATGATACCTAGAGAAGTATGTGGCATGACACTAAAGAGAGGTTCCTTAGTATATACGGTGATGAGGATACGATACTATTGTTGTTGACGAATGTTGGTGTTGTGCAATGAGTGGCATTACGTTACCATTGCAGTGGACACAAATATAGTGGATCATAAGACATCTTTAGCACAAATCTATATTTCGTATTCCACCTCAATGCATAAATACGATACGTGTAGTCGTAATTTAGGAACATATTCACAAGGATAATACTATAGGCGATCCTATACTGGAGTAGTTCAAGAGGTTATAAACTGATCCGTAGTTGTTTTGAGGTTCGATTATTTATTCGGCCCAAAGTATAAACCTTCAAAAAATATTCGGTATCAATATATTTAGAAATATACCCCTTAGGTTAACAAAACCTACCTTAGTAAGTAGATCACAAATACAAGTAGGACATCCTAGGTCGAATGGAGTATTATTGAAGTCAATTTCATATGATCATCGTATATTAATGATGTGACTCATTCACCAGACTTTTGTCTGACCCACTTCTTTCCTTTTTTCCCTCACCACAGGAGGATAGGGTGCAATGACTTTCTTTTTCGACCCTTGAACATCGACACTAATACATCTACGGCATTCATGTGCCGAGCACAAAAGTGCCAAAAAGATGAATTGTTAGGGTTAAATAAAAGAAAAGGAAATAGAACAAGGAAGAAGGAACATAATATCAGAATCTCACAACGAAATGATCATATATAATATCAGAAGACAGTATAAACTGTTATTCTAAGATACAAAGTTTTTTAGAGTTACAATTTTTCAGAGTTCAAATAATTGGCCGGAACAGTTATAAGAACCTGTCCTCACAAATGCTGATGATACAATAGTAATGCAGCGGAAATAAGTACTATGGTAGGAAATCATCAATCTCATCTATAGAAACTCCAAAGCATCCATAACTAATCTAGAAATATACATAGAGCTGACACGAACATTATAAGAAAATAAAACTCGAATCAATTTGTTAAATCAGTGTAAGAAATTCAAGAAATACGAGTGACATGAAACAGTAACATTTAAGACCTTACAGATTCCCATAGTGGTTTTCCCCTCAAAGAAACCAACCGTTCGTTAAGTTTAACATATACCAATATGACTGATAATACCTAGAGTGTAGCACATAAATTACATCAAATAGTTATTATGTGAATGCCATAACAATAATAGGTATATAATCAATACCGCTAAGGTGGTTCACATAATGGATTTTTCCATGGAGATCTCCTTGGTCCAACTACTCCGAGCTCCATGATAAGGATCAAAAACTACCTTCCAAGCATCGTATAACGGATATACTCGAAGGTAAACATAAGTGGACCACCCTCGATGTATGATCCGAGCCATATCAACTCCCGGTATCAACATATCGATAAGCATCTCTAGAATGGAGTTGATATACCCTTGATCTTTGCTAAACCTCCCTAGCCATGCTCCTTCTCTGTTTTTTGTCATTTTGCCAATGTTGAGGCTACGTTCGCATCTCTCATATGAGCCTTCATCACTAGCATAGAACACAAATCTCCAAATGTATTCCTTCATCTCAAACAGATCATGAATCAGTATATGGATTCGAGCATCTCGAACCTCTACATAGGTTCCCCATATAAGTCCTCTAATGAGTGCCAATGTTTTCCTCTCTCTTGGAATATTCCTCAAGATAGTTAGTCCCATATAAAGCATTGTTTGAAATGTTAACGCTGAACTTTCCCTTGGACTTAACCTTAGGATAGACAGTTCAACTCTATAACATTCCACTTCGCAGTCGCTTCCAGAACATAGATTGTGTATATGGTTTTGAAATGGGTTTAGGTTCGAGTCATCTCACATAACTACACTCATCCTACTTACCGGACGCTCAAAAACCAATTCACGAATTTTTGGTAAACTCAACTCTGGTTCTTTCGAAAATAAATAAACAATACATAAGAGTGAAGGTCGCCTCTTAACCATTTAAGCGGACAGATTTCCTTATCATTTTTCCCATAAGAGAAAAATGAGCTTATATTTATAGTATAACATCTCCAAAGATAACTGTACTATATATCACTCGTGTTTCTTTCACTACACCATAATAGCCATATCGTAACACTTATTTTTCTCAATTGCCAACATTTATTCGTGTTGTACATCAATCACAACAATATCTATTGCTAAGCTAAAAATGTGTCACCAAAAATACACATTTACATTTTTTATTGCTAACACATATTTATGTAAATCTAATTAAATTGAAATTAACTAAATGTTGTTAGGGCAATAAAGTAAATGAGCATCCTGCCATCCATAGCCTTAATTTCTTCTCAATGCTTTCATTCAGCCATTGCTAAAAATCTAAAATGAAATCGACTTGCGATTCCAAGCAATTCGACTACTCTGCTCGCTCTCTTGCTGGACTTCAAGCATTCTTTCTCGACGTATGGCGTTGCTCTCAACTTTAGGCAGTTGCTCTTGACTTTAGGCAATTTGACAATCTTTGCAGAGCTGTAATATTGACCAGGGCGATTCGACATCAAAAACTCACATAATTGTAAAAATTTTCCTTTAATCTAATTATTCTCAAGCTTTGATTCAAAAAAATCTATATGTAGCACATCTTTTATCCAA
This sequence comes from Allium cepa, assembly GCA_030765085.1. Lineage (NCBI taxonomy): Eukaryota > Viridiplantae > Streptophyta > Magnoliopsida > Asparagales > Amaryllidaceae > Allium > Allium cepa. The sequence continues at coordinate 664,227,706 of CM060928.1, read as the reverse complement.
GTACATGGTTGTACGCAAGAAATATATATGGCTTGTGTGGACACTAAACACTAAAGGGTTAAATATCATAGCCAAAAATCTTTCAGCAAGTGCACAAATGAAATAAATAATAATAAATGGGATAAGTGTCCACATGAGAATACAAGATGAAATACATTTTATTAATGAAGCACGTAACTAGCTAGGTGAAGTTCAAATTAATTAAATAAATGATAGCAAATGATCTACTTATCTCACTTTAAATACCAAAAGCTAGTATATGCTACCTATTTATAACAGTATTTTGGTTGAACTAGTACCCTGAATAAGTATATCAGTTTAAAATCGAGGCACAAAAGCCACCATGGCCTTAGTTTAAATGTCTTCAATTGAGTATTAGGTAAATAATATGAATTTAAATGCTATCAAACATGTAACTGGACAAATTCAAGTTCGCTAAACTTTACAGACAAACAATATGAATTTTAAATGCTTTGTAGAACTGATTATTAGAAACATAGGTTATGATTAATTACTAATCACTCGTGCATGCCAAAGAATTCGTGCATGTGTACATTTTACATTTGTTTATGCTTAAATCGTTTTAATAATGAACAATTTTTTCTTTAACATGCCAAAAGGTACAACTTTCTTTTTATGTCTAATTTAAGTTTAAGAGAGTGGATTAAAAATCCATATATAAATACTAAAGAATACAAGCAAGGCGTTTAAGACTTCATGATCTTTGTAAAGAATCACTCATCCCCCGATGCAAAAATATGCACTTGCCCTTGTACTAAGTACAGAAACTCTAAAAAGCTCTCATTGGAAAACATTGAGAAACACTTGATTATACATGGTATGATTAAAATGTATAATGGGTGGATTTTCCATGGAGAGATGAGTAACAATAACACGTAGTGTATCGTGCACAAAATATTATTCCAGAGCCTCATATCTAAGATCAATTAAAACCAACCATAACGTAGAGGAAGCTCTTAGAAATCTCATAGATGATGCTTTTGGAGTGCATAATATGCTATAAGCTAGCGGTGAAGAGGATGTTCAGCAGACAAATATAGGTAATTCTTGATCTTTCCATGGAGAAAAGCAACAAGAATACACAAACAAAGCAAATGAGAAACTTTATTCTTCTTGCGAAGAAAGGCTTACAATGTTTGGTGTAATTATTGAGCTTCATAGCCTTAAAAGGAGTTTAATTGGTTGGGAAATAAAATGACCGAGTTATTGAAGCGACTAAAATGTTGGCTTCCAAAATAATAATTTGCCTGACAAGTATCCCACAATGAAGAAAATGTTAAAGGATTTGGGAATGGAGATGAAGTTCATATATGCATGTGAAAATGATTGCATATTATTTTGGAAAAGACAACTTTGATGCAAAAGAATGTCCTCAATGTCATATAACAAGATACAAAACTAAAAAAACTGTGTTAGGAGAGGTCAAATTAACGAAGGAACCAAGAAAAGTTTTAAAACGCTTTCCTATAATTCCAAGATTAACTAGATTGTACATTATACCATGGATAGCTCGTAAAATGCAATGGCATAAGAAAGCTACACCCTCATGGAATTCCATGCGATGTCTTATAGATTTAGCTGAATGGAGATCAGTCAAAAGTCAATGGCCAGAATTTGATAGTGAAGGATGCAACGTTTGGCTTGGTATTGCTACTGATGGGTTTAATCCAAATGGAGTCATCTCCAACAGTTATATTTGTTAGCCCATTTATTTAATATCTTAACCTACTCCTTCATTATGAATGAAATCACAATTTCCAATGCCAACTCTATTAATTCCCGGACCAACAACACTAAGTCAAGATATTGATGTATACTTTGAACCTCTTATAGATGAATTGAAGCATCTTTGGGTCGAAGGCGCATTAGTTTTTTATGCAAATAAGCAGGAAAATTTCAATATGAAAGAAATATTACTATGGGAATCCATGATTTTCTAGCATTTGGTTACTTATCTAGTTCTATGACGCACGGTTATAAGGCATGCCTATTTGTGCAACCGAGACCGAATCGGAGCACATCGACGACAAGATAGTCTACCCAAAGTATAGACGGTTTTTAAAGGATGGTCATCCATATAGAGCGTTAATACATTGATGGCATAAGGATGTTGAATGAAAAGAACCTCTAACTCAATTAAAGGGCTCGCCTCTCCTAGAAAAGCTTGAGCGTATAAAATATGCTCCTGAAAAACTACCACAAAGTAAGACGAGGGTGATTTTTTAAGCTTACGATAATGTAGATTGTTTTGTTGATGAGGATGAAAGACCGGCATGGTATAAGTAGTAAATTTTGTTTGACTTAAATTATTGGAGCAGTCATAAAATTCGTCATACTATTGATGTGTTGCACACTGAAAAAATGTTGCTGAACACCTCAACAATTTTATATTTAATAAAGGAAAACAATCTTCTAAATTTGCATGGAATAAGTTTCACAAGTTACAATGTTGTCACGTTCTTAAAGATGCAAAACTTCCATCATGTCTTCCAACTGAGTTACATGGACTTATATGTCTTCAACCACCCAGATTGCAAATTAAAAAGACATATGATTATTGTATTATTATCCAATATTTGCTCCCTATCATGGTTCAACATGCATATCCAAAGTGTCGTGAGTTAAGACGAGCTCTTTTACAAGTAAGCTTGTACTTCAACATAATTTTTTCAAAGGTTCTAGTTTGGGAGCATGTGCAAGCTGCTAAAGATATGATTGGTGAAGCATTATGTGTCTTGGCACAATTTCTTCCAATGTAATTTTTTGATATAAGCATCCATTTGATGGTACATTTAGTTGATCAAGTTTTACTTTATGGTCCATCAAACTATATATGGATATATCCGTTTGAAAGATAAAATATTGTTTTTTGCATTCAACTTATTTCACCTAAGGGCTATGAAGTAACTGAGTGGAAATATACATATTAATTTTTGTGTACTAGGGCTATGAAGGATTGCAAAAGCATACCTAGTAATAAAAGGTATATAGATGGATCAATTTCTGAAGCATACCTTGTTTCAGAATTAGTTCCATATGTAATTAAATATATGCCAAACCCACAGGTGGAAATCATAGCTCTAAACAAGCATCCTTTTTAGATGAGAATAGTGATGATATATATGAGTGTTCCATCGTTGACGGTAAGCTGCTAAAGTTATCTAGGGTGCAAAGATCGCAGATTCGACGATAGATACTATTTAGAACTGATATACCAGAATAAGATGAATACTATAGATTATACCTTTTCACTTTTTTCATATACTTGCAGCATAATTAGTCAAGCATATACATATATACACACACCATAATATTCAATTTGTAGTGAATGTTGTTTATCTCTAGAGGATGGTCCTCATGGTAAAAGGAAAATTATCACAATGGCAGAAGTGATAGTCCAATCTGAATTTATTGATTGGTTACGCAAGAAGGTATGCTACTTGTACTTGAAAGTATTATGTTTCTTTTTCAACTGATGGTATTTTATTAAAATTTTAGTTTGTAACGGTTAGTGAAAGAAAAATGCATGGACACAATGTTATGGTTGTATATCAGTGGTCCAAAGTGGGAAGCCAAAACTTATCTCAAGTATAGAGTGAATGGCTACACATTCTCTCCTCAACATTATGATGATGCCATTTCCACATAAGATAGCGGCGTCTGCATAAATGCGATCACTACATTATTGCAAGTTTAAGTGACCTAAATCCTATGGGTAATGACACTACTTGGTATGGTGTTATTAAAGAGATCATGGAGGTTGATTACTATAATTATCAACACATAGTATTCTATTACGACTGGGTGAATGTTGGAGATAAGACAAATGGCTGCAAGGTTTGCCCAGAGGCCAATGTGTTGATGGCGAACTTGAAGAAGATCAAGAATACTGATGGAGATATGATGAACAGGCTATTCTCGCGTCTGAATCAAGTCAAGTATTTTACATAAAAACACTCAAAATCTCGATTGGTTCATTTCTAGACGCTCTCCTAAACGCATGAAAGATAACATAGACGATTATGAAATACCAACAATCTTTCAATCTATTCTGGAAGAACAACCAAACTTAGAACCATTATTGAAATGTATCGAATAGAAATCAACTCATTGAAGCATCCTTTTTAGATAAGAATGTGGTGATATATATGAGTGTTCCATCATTGATGGTAAACCATTAAAGTTATCTAGGGTGCACTGATCGCAGATTCGATGATGGCTACTATTTAGAATTGGTATACTAGAACGAGACATATACTATAGTTTATACTACAAATTGAATATTATGGTATATATATTAATTAATGATCCTTAATTACTTACTTCCAATAATTAATTAATTATAATTAATTACATTAATTAATTAATTACATTCATTAATTATAATTTAATTAATTACTTTCATTAATCAACCTTAATTAATCTTAAACAGTAATTACCATCCTGTAATCACTTGCTTAATTAATTAACTCCTTTATTAATTAATTAACTCCTTAATGAATTATATTAATCCTTTGATTAATTACACTAAGTAATTAATCCTTAATTACTTCTACTAAGTAATTACCCTTTAATTACTTCTCATTAAGTAATTCCATTTAATTAATTACATCCATAAATTATACATTAATTACTTACGCTAAGTAATTATACTTATCGATTTCATTAAGTATTTATACTTAATTAATCACTAAGAGATTATCTTTAATTAGAGAATTAATTACAATTGGGTAATTTATTCCTTAATTACCCTTACACAAATTAATTAAATATTTAATTACAGATTAATTAATTCTTTAATTATTAATTAATAAACTTTAATTATTAATTAATACAACTTAATTACAAATTAAGTACTTCTTAGTTACCAGTTAATCAATCGTTTATTACGGTTAATTAACCCTTAATTAATCTTTAATTATAGATTAATTATCTCTTTAATTATTAATTAATAAAACTTAATTATTAATTAATAAAACTTAATTAAGTATTTCTTAATTACGATTTAATCAACCTCTAATTACTTAATTAAGTAATTTCTAATTACAAATTAATTAATCTCTAATCATTAATTAATCAATAATAATCATTAGTTAATTAAATAATTAATTATTCTTAATTAATTACTTAATTAACTCTTTATAATTAATTAATTTAATTAATTAATTATACTTAAATTTCTTAATTAACTTAATGAATCTCAAATAAATAAAACTTTAATCCTTTTAAGATAAACCATTATCTTAATAAATGACATAATTATCATTAAAACATTTTTAAACATTTTATCATTACAATTAACTTTACTTAATTGAATCATTAATTAAGTTTTAAATAAATAATCATTAAACATTTAAAAATTATCTTCCTTTATTAAATCTTTTAAATTAAGATTTAAAATAAGTTAAAAAATTAACTTAATAATTTCAAGTTAAACACTTACATAACTTTCTCAATTTAACTTCTTAAAAACATTTATTTTTATAAAGAATAGAATTTAAAAGCAAGATCCATTTCAAAAATTTAAAACTTACTTTATTTAAATTTGAAAACTTGTTTCATAAATTTTTTTTAAAACTTTTGGAAACTATTATTAATCACACTTTGGGTCTAACCCGATCATCACCAAGAAACACCCTGAGTTCCTCTTCTTCTCTTCTTCCATTACAAAAACTTAGTTTAAATTTTAAATTTAAAACCCTGCAACAACTAAAACTGATAACAAGCTTAAACTTTACCAACTACTCGAGTTTAAACTCGTGCAAATATTCCATAGACCCAAGCTTCAGCCCGAGATCAATCCTTCTTCCCGAACTACCACATAACCACTGACACAACTTCGCCTGTGCATATGCACCGGTGATCAACGCTGCCGCGGCCATCTCCAACACCTCCCACACGTCAGTGATCCTCCCTACAACTGATTCCGACCATCCATACGTCACCACAAAACCCAAATCAAAATCGAGCTTCACAGGTGAACCTGGAACCAAATCCACTGCCGTAAACTACCCCGCATCCACGTCGTCGACCACCAGAGCCTCCCAAACTCCGGCCACATCTCCGTGAATCTTCCACGCAACCACCTTCCAAATCCCAAGCGACTCGATGCCTCATAGATGCCGCAGCAACTCAGACTACACCCTCAACCCATTTTAGAGTTTAAACCTAAATTAAGCTTCCGCCGATGCCATGGTGGCCTATCCACCAACCTACCTTTTTCGCCGAACACCCCAATCATCTAGCTAGCTCCAGCAGGAACCCCGACCATCCAAACACTTTTGATCACCAGAAAACTCTTAAAAACCCTTTCCCGATCAACTTTGAATTGCACATCGAATTCAATATTAAAAATCAAGATTTTGGTTTTAAAAAATCTTAGTTTGGAAAGGGAATTCAGATTATATATATATAAATTAACAAATCATTATATTTGATTTTTAACATATACTTAAGCTCCTCTGTTCTTTTTATTCTTCCAGATGATATTTCTATTTATTATTCTTAAAAATATTTTTAAATCTTAGTTTAGTTTTAAACAAACATACTTTTTTTAAATACCTAAGCCTAAAAGAGATTAGAGTGAGAAGAATTGAAATTTTAATGTAACGACCCGTAATTTTCAATGATTAAACTTAGTTAAATTAATAAGATTTTTGTGATTAAATATAGAAAGAAAAAAAATTATAATTTATAATGAAGCAAATGTTAAAAATGAAATGCAACCATGGAAATTAAAGCTAAGTATTAACAATTGAAATGAAAATGTCGATTAAATGAAGTAATGTAAATTGTTATACTAGGCTAAAAATTGAATATAAGAAAACAAAGGCAAATAGTGAATTAACTAAAGAATTTATAATAATAAATAGTAATTGAATGTCCTGTAAGTATTTATAATATTGTTTGGAAAAGGAAAACTTATAAAAGTATGAATGAGAGTAAGCATTTAATTAACCAATGCAATAATATATTAATTAATAATAATTGAATGTAAATTAAGGTAGTAATGTTAATGGCAGTTGATAAATAACTAATTTAGTGCAATCCCAATTTAATTGCAACATTGTAAGTTTTAATTGATTGAAATTTGTAAATTGGAAAATAGATTCAAAGTTATATTAATTGGTGAAATGATATGTAATAGGGTGAAATTTGATAGAATAAATGTTAGTATAAATTTAAGAAATAAATGGGAATCATATTTATGAAATAATAACGAGAATGCAAGGTAAACAATGCTAATTAAAATTTATAATTAATGGATTGAATAAAATGCCAATTAATGCAAATGTGTTATACTTGACTATAAATGGAACATAAGCAAATAAATGAAATATTGGATTTACCAAGGAAATAATAGATAGTTAATGGAAATTGATGAAATTAGTATTATGGAAAAAAAATGGTAACATTGATTGGTAAGTAATAAAAGCCTATTAATGTGACTGAAGGTTAACGGTAACGATTACTGTATGTTATCTATTTATGTAGCTTGTAAATTTAAAATTGAAAATCAGTTACGATAATTATAATTTAATATTACGTTAATATTAATTAAGGTAATATTTGTAAATAATGTTAAGGTTATTCATATTGGACAATTTGTTGTATTATAAGGAATGGAAATAAGTTTTATCAATATATTGGAATTTAATAGGATTAATTGCAATTAAATGAAATTAAATATTTGATTATTACGTTAATAGAAATTTAGATGAAATATGAGAATATTAAGGTAATAGATTTTGAATCCAATGTTAATTTTATCCATTTGATAGTAATGAATTGAATATCAGAAAGAAAAGTCAATTAAATGGAATTTTTGGTGATTTAATTTATAATTTATGAATTTAATGGAATTTAAATTAAACGCGGAAAGTGATGAATTAATCAACTTTGATTTACATCTAATTTTTTTAAAATTTCTGTGATTGTTTAAGAAATTAAAAATGATAAGAAATGTCAATTTTAGAATTGAAATTGAAAATTTGATTTAATTAATTAATTATTAATTTATTTAATTGATGTAAAAATAGCCATTTTGGCCACTGACTCGGATTTCGACGAAACCAGTTTCATCGGATCCGTAACGGTGAATTATTGTAGGATTTCAAGTTTCGTAACGATCGGGCTTGTCGTTTGATCGTACGGACTCAAAACGCCCAGAAATCAGTTAAATTGAAATCAATTGAAATCAATCTGAAATAAATTGATTTTAGCATGACTTCTTCATACGATTGAATTTGGACCTGAAATCTATTCTATCGAGTTTAAAATATTTTAAAACATCTATTTTGATATAAGGGTTGACCCAATTTCGTTCCGGAGTCAGAACGGGCTTTTCGGTACATTCATCGTTCAGCACGTTTATAAATCGGGTCCATCTATTCTATTTTAACCTTACCTATATATACCCTATTATAAACCCTAGCCTACCTATATTTCTCATTTGTCTGTGCGTACAATTCCTCTTCACCTCCTCATTTCAATGGCAGACAAACAAATTCTATATCCAAACACAAATCTAATTCAAATCGAAAAATCCAAACTCCTCAGAAAATTTTGGAAAAAATATATATCGAAGATCTCATCGATATGAATCTACGCGTAGTTTCTTTTTTTGCAATCAATGCTCGATTCAACGGCAAATCACGGTCAAAGTGGATTTGGGCTTTTTGATATGAGCGACAATCGGCGAAATTGTCATGTGGGTTTTGTGGAGCTCGCTGCATGGAGTTGAATGGTGGTAGTCGCTTGACCTGGATTTGCATGTGGCGGTGGGAATTTCATGATATGGTTTCAAAATCATGCGGCGGCGCCGTGTTTTGGAGAGGCCGACGAACTCGGTGTGGGGGCCGATAGGTGTGGCTCGACTGGACGAGCACGATGGTGGTGGTGTGGTTGCCTATAGTGGTCGGAAGCGTCGATATGGCATGGTCAACGCTCTGATGGCACATGCGTGTCTTGGGTGCTGTAGTTCGCATGGAAATAGCCGAAAAGAGGGATGACGTGTCTGTTTGGAGACATAACGTTGTTTTATTTTATTTCATTTTAATTTCGCATTTAAATGTTCTGATCTTAATAACTTTCGCATACGAGGTCCATTTCACGCGTGGTTTTCTCCGCTAGGTTCGTATTGAAATTCTTTTGGTATGGGTTTGAAAGGATTCTGAGACTGTTAAAATTTTGGAATTAAATTGGATTTAAATTCAATTTAAATTCAAAAGGTGAGTGTTTTAACCCACTCACAACTTCTAAAATTTCTTATGTTTGTTAAATTTATTTATGATGTGATTTGAAATGTATTTATAGCTGTTTGGCATATATTTAATCATCATCTCAGTTAAATTGCATTTATTTGAATTAAATTGTTATTTAATTTATTATTGCATATAAACTACCAGTTAGATAGATTGTTTAATTTATTATTGAATATAAACTGTCAGTAATTACCTGTTATTTATTGTGTGCTCTATATTGATGTTATTGTTTAAATTGGATGATGATTGTAATAAATGGTTGATGATTAATATTGGACGAATGGATGTTGTATTTTATATTGTTTCAACTGCAAATTGTTGTGCACTTTATTTCATTCGGGATTACGGTTTGAAATGATATAACCATAATTTTTATTTTTAATTGCGGATTGAAATGATAAACATCTGTATCACTTGACCATAGGGTAGAAAATTATATACATACACCGTGGTCTATATATAAAAATATTTTGAAATGATTTCTAAGGTTTTGTAAAGAAATATATAATTTTATGAGATATTGATTTGGATATTTGTAAATGTTATTTTATATATAGTTAAATTCTTCGTTTTAAGCTATGTATAAAATTGTTTAAAGTATAAAATAAGTTTAATAATAAGATTAAAATATAATATGGATAAGTATTTACTTAAATTATATTTTAATATAGAGTTTATATTGATTTTTATAAATCAAGGTTGAGAAGATAGTTTTGAAATTGATTTGAGATTTTATTTTTTTTAATTAAGAATTATATGTAATAAGAATCAATTTGGAACTTTTTGAAATTGAGATTTTAAAGGAATATGGTTTTATAACTTAATTCGAGTTTAAGGTTATTTAAGTGAATAAATTGACGAATATTCACTTATTGAAATTTAAAGTTTCATTTAAAGGATATTGGATTTAGTAAGCAAATATTTCAAACTAAATAATAGTAAAAGTGAATTGGTATATATATGAATTATAAAATTTGGTTTTGAAATATTGAATATTTAAGCTTCGAGATATATTAAATTTAAAATTTAGAAATTCGGGTTGTTGTGGAATTAATTTGTGAAATTTAAGAAGCCGGTTTGTTTTATAAAATATCTTAATATTAATCCATGTAAGGGAGGAAGTTATGTTTCAAAGTTATTAATTTCAAAGTATTACGTTTTGGAAGTGTTATAGTTTTAAGTCTGTGGTTTCGAAATCTTATAACTTTGAAATAATATGATTTTTAAAATGATATCATATTGGCTTGATTTTGAAATGGAAATGATATCATATTTATATGATTTCTAAATGGATATTTTATTCTGGTTTTGAAGTATAAATTATTTTGAAATGACCGTGGTGTTATAATAACGTTTGGTTGATGAAGAGACCGGGATCGGAAGTTGTCATACTCTTTGCCAACTCCGAAAACCACTTTAACAACCGTATACGCGGTGGAGATTCCATAATGAAGTAGGATGGTGGCGGCGTTTCCTTTGAGGTAAATACGTGGACCCAACTCCCGTGAGTTGGCATAAGGTGGCTAAAATAGGAGCGATTGACGGGCTAAGAAGGTAGCATCTTTTATCGAATACATCCCTTCGATATTATACTCTGACTTTGGATTTATTCGATGGCCACTTTTGATTTTTGATTTGGGGGTGTGGCTCGAGGTGGGAGGTAGCTGCGCGCTATGTGTTACCACCGGTCTAAAGCGTAATTAGTATATCTACCCTGGCATTGCCTAGGTGTGCCGTGTCACCTACCCTAGCGCGCCTTGTAGGAGTTTGATTTGCGTCGTACCTATGGAGTATCCTCTGGTAGCCTCCCTATCAGGAGGTATTATGGTACTATATAGACTATTGGCATTATTACGTGTTAAGGGGAATAATGGGTCACTCCTTAATGCTATTTAAAAGTAAGTTTATTTTACTATTAGACACTATTATAATAGAGAAATATTACTACATAATAAATAGTTTAATGGATCCTTAGGAAATGTGAATCCCGAGCATCTCTTGAGTTACTGCACTCGCGTTAGACACTGGATAGGAGATGTCAAATCCCGTAAACATCTCTGACGCCGTTCCACTCATATTATTTATCATTGATTTAACTTACATAAGATCTTTTAGTTCTGACTCGAGTGTTTTGTCTTTTCAATTCGCTCGGGTCAGCCTGATCATTTTAGGATTTGGAAGGCCTTACTTTTGGAGGACGAAGAGGAAGGTTGTATTACGATTATTTGTTATATATTCCATTGCACCATTGTATTCCGCTGCATTTTTTAATATTCTCTGGTATGTGTAACTCTGATAGGTGTTGTATAAGTAAAATCAAATATTTTGTAAAACAGCTTCATGAACTGTTTGTTTGATTATTATATTTTATCGTTCCGCTGCAAGATTCTGTTTTGTTTTATTTCTTTCTCGGATTTTTCTTATTTACCCCATAACAATCCGCCCTTCTGTATGGTTTAAGTCTGACGTGTCTGATTTATCGTCGATTTAAACTGTATGAAAGGGTGGGACGTTACATTTGGTATCAGAGCTTTGGTTTAGTGAAAACCTTAGCTTTGTGGGATCTAACTCTTTACTAATAGGGTAGTAATACCCTATGGGAGTCGTTGAGCGTATATATGAGAGAGCATATTTGTTCATGTTATAAAAGGTTTTAATATTTTGTTAATTTGTTCCGTTTTGTATTTATAGATTCTGGTTTGTGTATAGGACGCTATGACATCAATAGGGATTTCTAAACACTTAATATGACAGACCGACACAATATTTGTTTTTGAATATAGGTGAATGAAATAATTTTGCCTGATATATTTTCTATATATAAATAAATTTTTATAAATAAGATATATATTTGGTTGCAATATATTGGTTGTTAGGTAATAAAATTTATAAATAATAGTTGAAATGAGATTGAAATTAAGATAAATGAAATTGGAAATTTAGAGCCTAAGTTTCGGGGTTTTGAAATTTATTTTGAATGATTTGGAATATAGTAATATTGTTAGAAGTATTTTCTATCATAAATATTTCAATATGATTTGAAAGTAATTGTTTTAAAAAAAATTTGGAAAGAAATAAGCTATGTACTCCCCTCTCCGTCACTGGAAAATAATTTCGGTGATGAGTGCACGCATCATCGACATTCATTTTCGAGTTTAAAAGTGGGAAGGCCACTGTAGCAGTTCTACTGTAGATTTATTTTTGATAAACAAATAATAAATTTTTAATTGTTTTAAATATAATTGGATGTATAAATACGTTTATCTATTATTTTAAAATGATATGAAATTAAACCCGGTATTTAGTTCTTAAGTTTCCGTTAATTAATAGTTCAATTATTGTAGTGAAATGGAAAGTAACTAATTAATAATTGGAACCACTAATTAAAATAAGAGTTACGTTAATGTTTAAAGTTATTTATAACTAAATAAGTAGAAAAGATGGATAGTAAGTAAAACATCTTGAGTTTAAGATGAGTAGAAACCATTGATAAATAAAAAGATTTAATGCTAGGTTATAAAGGAAATTAAAAGAAATTGAAATGTGTAACTTATAAGACAAAGGATATTATTATTAAACATTAAATTAATTAAAGGAAATAGAATAAACTTGTATAACTTTCAATTACATCCTTAAAAACATATATATAACTTATCGAATATTAAAAGTTGAAATGTTTAATAAGAAGTTGTAATGGAAATTGTACAAGTAAAAGTAGGTAATGAAAGTGTTCAATAAATTGCTTTTATTTACAAGAATAGATGTTATAGAGTTATAAACTTAGTAAAATGTTACTATAATTAAATATAATAGAAATGTAAGCACTAAATAAATAAATGAAATTGAGAAATGCATAAATGTAATGCAATAAAAAGAAACTTACATGACCTGAATAAATGAAAATGAATAATTGTAAGAAATAAATGAAAATGAATGGAATTAATAAGAATAAACTTAATTTGTTGTTTGAAATCGTGGTTTGGTTGGTTTATGGTTGTTTGGGCAATGATACTTTAAATTTTTTTGGATATGGGAATAATCTATTTAGTTTCATCTAAGACTGTTGAGTAAATGGTGCGCTTAATAGTTTATTTTTCATTTTGTACAATTTAAGGTTTTTAAACCCGAACAACTATTTATTTGTTTGCTATGGATGGTTGATTTTATTTGGCTTCATGTGGTGGTTGTATGTTGTGATTGCAAGTGATTGTTGTTTGGATTGATTTGGTTGTTTATGGTTAAAGAAACTTTAAATAGTTCATTTTATATAATTATTAACTCTTTTAGATTATATAAGTGAAATGCAGGTTATGGAAGTAATTACTACTGCTTTTGGTTCCATAAAATAAGCGTTAATTTTCCGACTAATAGGTACATTCTCGGATTATGGTTTATAGCGTTATTATATTATTTTCCCGAGTTGGGATATATATTATTTTGAAAATATATGTCGTATATTGTTATATTTGATATTATATTTTCTCCCGAGCCTCCCCATACAAAGGAGACTGCCGAAATTTTTCGTAAATTTTGGACTTAGAAATTTTTTGAAAATGTTTTCCAAACTTTATTAATTTAAGTATAAAAAGATTTAATGGTTATAAATTGGTATATTTTATCTAAATAAATTGATTTTGTAAATTATTTGTTTATAAATTTAATATTTTTTTCTTAATTCTACGTTTCCCTTCTTTTTCCTTTTCGGGGACGAAAAGTTTTGAGTGGGGGAGAGTGTAACGACCCGTAATTTTCAATGATTAAACTTAGTTAAATTAATAAGATTTTTGTGATTAAATTTAGAAAGAAAAAAAAATTTATAATTTACAATGAAGCAAATGTTAAAAATGAAATGCAACCATGGAAATTAAAGCTAAATATTAACAATTGAAATGAAAATGTCGATTAAATGAAGTAATGTAAATTGTTATACTAGGCTAAGAATTGAATATAAGAAAACAAAGGCAAATAGTGAATTAATTAATGAATTTATAATAATAAATAGTAAATGAATGTCCTGTAAGTATTTATAATATTGTTTGGAAAAGGAAAACTTATAAAAGTATGAATGAGAGTAAGCATTTAATTAACCAATACAATAATATATTGATTAATAATAACTGAATGTAAATTAAGGTAGTAATGTTAATGGTAGTTGATAAATAACCAATTTAGTGCAATCCCAATTTAATTGCAACAATTGTAAGGTTTTAATTGATTGAAATTTGTAAATTGGGAAATAGATTCAAAGTTATATTAATTGGTGAAATGGTATGTAATAAAGTGAAATTTGATAGAATAAATGTAAGTATAAATTTAAGAAATAAATGGTAATCATATTTATGAAATAATAACGAGAATACAAGATAAACAATGCTAATTAAAATTTATAATTAATGGATTGAATGAAATGCCAATTAACGCAAATATGTTATACTTGATTATAAATGGAACATAAGTGAATAAGTGAAATATTAGATTTACCAAGGAAATAATAGATAGTTAATGGATATTGATGAAATTAGTATTATGGAAGAAAAAAATGGTAACATTGATTGGTAAGTAATAAAAGCCTATTAATGTGACTAAAGGTTAACGGTAATGATTATTGTACATTTTACACATATACACACATATATATACCATAATATTCAATTTGTAGTGAATACCGTCTATCTTTAGTGGATGGTCCTCATGGTAAAAGGAAAATTATCACGAAGGAAGAAGTGATCGTCCAATCTGAATTTATTGATTGGTTACGTAAGAAGGTGTGCTACTTATACTCGAAGGTATTACATTTCTTTTTTAACTGGTGTTATTTTATTAATTTTATTAACTTGTAACAGTTAGTGTAAGAAAAATGGATAGACACGATGTTGTGGTTGTATATTAGTGGTACAAAGTGGGAAACCAAAACTTATCTCAAGTATAGAGTGAATGGCTACACATTCTCTCCTCAACATTATAATGACACCATTTCAACACAAGATAGCAACGTCTGCATGGATGCGATCACTACATTTGTTGCAAGTTTAAAAGACCTAAATCCTATGGATAATGATAGTACTTCATATGGTGATTAAAGAGATCATGGATGTTAATTACCATAATTATCAACATGTAGTATTCTATTGCGACTGGGTGAATGTTGGAGATATGAAAAATGGTTGCAAGGTTTGTCTAGAGGCCAATGTGTTGATGGTGAACTTGAAGAAGCTTGAGAATACTAATGGAGAATATGATGAACATGTTATTCTCGCGTCTGAAGCAAGTCAAGTATTTTACATAAAAACACGCAAAATCCCGATTGGTCCATTGTTAAATGCTCTCCTAAACGCATGATGGATAATATAGATGATTATGAAATACCAACAACCTTTCAATCTATTTTGGAAGAACAACCAAACTAATAGAAGTACGATTTTGTCATTATTTTTCATATAAATATCATTTTAATATGATATTGAATTCATGTAAGCACTAATAGAAGAAGCAGAAGAAAAGAGAAAACTGGATAGTAATTCTAGTAGTAATGGTGAAGTAGAAGAACTTGAAAATGATCCAATTACGGAAGTTTTTGCTTCCGATAGAAAGAAAAATTATTGTCGAGCAGTTAGTTCTATCTCTTCTATGAAATAAGTAAAGACGAATCAAGCGGTAAAAGCTATAGCTAAAAAAAGAAAGTCGCGGATTTATTTGTTTGGAAGTTGGAGATAGAAAGGCAAGTATCTAATCAAGTTAACGATGCCATTAAATCAATTACTTCAACTTTTATGAAATTTATATCTAATTTGCAAGAAAAGCATGTTGCAATTCATGTGGTGACTGCATATACGGAAGGTGCTTCTAATTTTGGAGATTCTCATATGAACAAAATCTAGTTGCCACTCCAACTGTCTCACATAATGATATTCATTCTTCTACAATGGTAAAAAAATATGCAATGTTATCGTCACAAGATTTAGAGATGGATGTAGCCAAAGGTTATGTTGGAACACAAACAACTTGTCATTTTAGAAAGCTGGGTGGTTGATGTTCTTGAACCAGATGCACCAGTTTATGATGGTCCTTAAAATGGAACGTACAAGCTATGTGAATTTTTTAATGGAGGCTTCGTTATATGGCTAGAGTTTCGTATTCGGTATTTGTAGACTTTAACTATGAACTATATTTTATCTTTTGTTATTGCAATTAGTGTTAGTATAGAATTGGTAAACTACATGTCGATAACTTAATTATGTATTGAACTTCTCTTTTGTTAACTGATGCTCTATTTTATTACTGATTATGAATATTGTTTATAGATATTCATTGGGTTATAATTTGCTAAATTAAGATAACATTTCATATTAAATATAGTCTAGGTTATATCTTTTAACATTCAACCATTATATCTTTCAACATTCATAAGACTAATAAGTGTTTATTTGTATTTATTTGTAAAGCTTATAAGCATTGGAAGATATTTTTCCCAATGCTCATAAGCATTGGAAGATATTTTTCTCCCGATGCTTATAAGCATTGGAAGATCTTTTTTGGCCAAAGCTTATAAGAATTGGAAGATATTATTTCCCAACACTTATAAGCGTTGGCACAAATAATCTTCCAACACTTATAAGCGATGCAAATAAATGCTCACGCCCCTATAGCGATACATACAAGTGTAACTGAAATTCATGGCAACGTTTATACTCATTGGAGTCCTATGTTTTGGCGAAGTGTTGTAGATATTCCCAAAGTTATATTTGGACAATTTCAACAGTCGGCTAATCGACTATCTGGTACAAGATGTTTGTTTATAAATGGAAACCTAGTCTAGTATACTTTCCATAAATAAATGAACATACAAAACACTATCAAGTCACACAAAGTACGATCAAGCCACATAAAGTTTAGATAAGCAACTTAAGAAACTCTTGATTCCTTTTATTTAATTAATCCTTTTATTAATTAAATACTCCTTTATTAGTAAACTTCTTTTACCTAATAAACTTCTATATTTTTCCAAAAGATTCCATACTTATGATTTGCTTCAAAATATCCATTTTAAGGATCTAAGTACTTTCGAAAATACATTTAAAAGGTTTAAGATTAATGTTACTTAAACATTGTCACTACAAACCCAATACCATTTTTTCGTATGCTTATCTTTAAATCGTTCTTTTGAAGATCTATTTACATCCATAAGTATAATAAAAAAGAGTCAAAGACGAACGTTATTAACACATTGCCACAATAAAGCCAAAATCATTCTATACTTGTATTATCTTTCAAACATATGTTTTAAAGGTCTAAGTTCATATTCGGCAAGTTCATCATTTGACAAGTTAAATATCAAGTTCTAAAAAGATTGCTTATAGAGATCATCATTCATACGCTTAAGTCGTTTCCAACATTCTAATTTAACCATTCCTCGTTCAAGAGTGAAGCCAGGTAAGTTAGTGCACTGGCTGCATTAAAGCCTTATCTAGACACTTCATTCTTAAATTCGACAAATAGATAAGTCTACCTCATCAAATTTTAGTGTTAAGTATAGTATTAATGATTTCAATAAACAATAAGAAATCAACACGATTAATCCGTTTAAGACATTTCCCCACTTACTATACATTGGTTGAGAGGGAAGCCTGGTAGGTTAGAGCTTTATTGCTCTGTCCTTACTCGACATCAATCTTAACTCTCACAAATAGATAAGTCTTACTTTGTCGGCTTTTAGTGTTAAGCATAGTTAATACGTTTCAAACAAGTAATTAAATAATAAACCATTTAGCCATTTAGCAATTCAAACCCCTTTCTAAACCTTTTGTTTGTACTTTCAAAACCCTTTTAAAAATTATATCTCTACTTTAAAATTTCACAACTAATTCCTAAAAATTCATAAAAAACTCTAACTAATTTTAAAATACAGTAATAAGAGTTAATAAACCATTTTAAAATGAATGAAACAAAATAATTAAATCTAAATAACTTTCCAAACCTTTTAAGTCCAAAAAACAAGTCAAAATGGAGCTGTTTTGCACTAGTGATGTTTTGGCCACTTTTGGAGACGTTACTTAATTTTTTCTATTCAAGCTTTTAACACAATAAACATATATGTAAGACATTATATGATGAGAATCCCTTAAAGATCTCTTTACAAAGTTCCATAAAAATTTCTTAAAACAAGGCAATTCATAACCGTATCTATAGCGACTATCGCTATAAGTGCACTTTTAAATCTGAGTCCAATCTAAAGCAAAGTCTATCTATAACCTATGTGCTTTGTCAAGGTCTTTTCACAATTCATATAAATCCATTCAAGTCCATATACACGGATCACATATGTCACTTACTTTTGAAGTAAAAATTCCAAAACAATGTTTTAAAATAAGTTAACAACAATTCTAACAAAATAAATACAATCAAATACAACATATATATGTGTGTGTGTGTGTGTGTGTGTGTGTGTGTTATATTTTCATTCAAAGTGAGGTGTTAACTCACCTTTAACCTTATTAGACTATTTTACGGAGGGTGGCTGACTGCCACCATAAATATTTTACAAGCTTTTATTTTTATAACAACTTCTTATGCCTTCTAAAGGCAACACATACACACAAATATATATATATATATATATTAGTACAACCAGTTAACGGGTTAATATAAACTGACATCTTCCTGCATCCTTATCACTTCTTCTTTATTCCTTTTGGAAAACATAATGCCTTTAGTCACATCACTTTAATAAACTTGCTTAAGTTGTCTGCATTCTTATCTTGCCAGCTTCCTTTATTTTTTTTGCTTTTGTCACATCATTTTGAAATAAGCTTGCTTTAGGTGTACGTATCTTCAAATTGGATTTTATTCTGTCTGTGGAGAGCCTTCTGGAATTTGTATAGGTGGAGGAAATCGAGAGGCAGTGATAATGGTATTTCATCCATAATGAAATTTACAATGCTGGCTAATGAAGTACACGTATACAACCCAAACTCTATTAACCTTCTTTTTAAAGCATCTAGCATTGTGCCTTTTGCTTTTAGCATATAATCTTCCATTTCTTCTTGGTTTCTTCATGTACTTAGATCTGTAGGCATGCTCAGAAGCTTATCATCGCTATCTGAATCCAATATAGCTTTAAGCTATGTTTTCAAATTTCTTTTTGAAGAACTTGCCATTAATTCTTTTAATAAGTCAGATAATTTCCCTTTAGGCGAGTCTGGCATTTTTTGTGGTTCATGCCTGATTAAACCCTTTTGTGAATAAATTGAATCTTTGAAAAATTCAAATTTATCCCACCATTTAATTAAAATCCTTCTTCCTAAATAAGGAATACTTTCTAATTTTATTTCAAACTTTTGTAAAGTTCTTGGAACAATAATGACATCCTATTTCATAATCCAAGGTACTTGATAAAGTGCTGCAAAATGTAGATTATGGTATTTCATAGAAATATTTATTCGAATAAATCCATCATAAATATTTCTTATTTTTTAGGGTAAAAGTACTGGATATAATCCAAAGTTTGAAAACCAAACTATAATGCAATTTGGAAAATTTGTGGTATTTTGAGTTTTAAATTGAATAAACGAACTGTGTTTTCTCTGTCTATTCTCATAAGAGAAAGCAAGATCCCAAGCTTTAATGTAGTAAAAATAATTGAAATTTAATTTGTTCCTATAAGGATTTTTTGAATTTGTAATTAGTTCTTTGGGTTTATATAAATCATCTTCCCATTGTTCTGGGGTAATTATTTTAACAAAGGAGGCCTTTGAGAAAGCCCATTCTCCACCAGTTCTCATGGCGGATTCAAATTGTATAGAGCCTGTGTAGGTTAAAATTTGTTGATAGAAATTAAAATCCTTTGGATAAAGGTATGGATCAGTAAAGTTTTTAAATAGAAGGTCATAACCTCTTCAGCAGATAAATGAATATATTTTTTTCTCTACAGGAGATACCCATATGGTTTATATCAGAATATATGGGTATAGGTATACTCTTGTAGACAGATTTTATTGCTAACTCATAAGCATCAGCTCTCAGTTGTTCATCAACTGGGGTAGTCTTTAAGACTTCTTCTCTAAGAATTTTTTCATCCTACTAAAAGGCCGACTTATAAGTCGTTATAGGTCGAGATAGTGCAGTTTTACTGCTTTCTTCCTTTTTTTGCCTTTATTCATTTTTTCCCTATAAAAATTCTTAAGCTAAGAAATCTAGTAACACATTATCAGATCCTTTAATCTACTCAATATCAAAATCAAATACCGATAATATTTCTTGCCATCTAGCAAATATTTGTTTTGATGCTATGTTTTTAACATCCTTTTGTAAAATTTCTTTGGCAGACTTACAATCTACCCTTAACAAAAACCTTTGATTTAATAAATCACTTTCAAATTTTTGCACACATAATACAATTGCTAATATTTCCTTTTTAACAGTAGAGTAATTAGCTCTTGGTCCTTGCCAAATTCCTAAAGTATATCTGACTAAGGATTCTTTATTATTAATTTTTTGTTTAAGAATACCACCATATCCTTTTTCTGATGCATCAGTTTCAAATATTTTAAGTGCATCAGGATTAGGAATTGGAAGACAAGGAATTTCTTTTATTTTTGCTTTTATTTTTATTACTGCATTAGTATGTTCCTCTGTCCAAGCAGGTGTTTTTCTTAATCTTTCAAATAATGGTTTAGCATCATAAGCTAGATCTTTATAAAATTCGAAAACATAGTTTAAGCTTCTTAAATCTTTGTAATTAATTTTTATCTTTAATTTCATTTGGAAATTTTTCTGCAAATATAATTGCTCTATCAGTAGGAAATATTATTCCATATTTTATAATGTGTCTAAGAAATCTAATCTCCGTTTGAAAAAGTTTTATCTTTTTAGCTGATATAGCTAACCTAGCTCTTTTAGTGGCATCTATAAAAATATTTAAATGTTTAAAATATTGGTCAATTGATTTTGAAAATATAAGAACATCATCAACGTATACTATGGTAAATGCTGTATAAGCACTATAAATGTCATTCATAATTTTTTGAAATGCTGAAGGGGCATCTTTTAAACTGAATGGAATTACATTCTATTCGTAATGTCCAAATGGAACAGTAAATGCAGTTTTATATCTATCTTCTTCTTTAATCTTAATTTTCCAAAATCCAGATTTCATATCAAATTTAGACATTATTTTAGCCGACTAAAGCCTTGCTAATAAATCCTTTTTATTAGGTATTGGATATCTAATCCATCTTAATGCTTTGTTTAAAGGTTTATAATTTATAACTAGTCTTGGAACTCCTCTTTCTAGTTCTGCCGCATTTTCTAGATAAAATGCTGAACAACTCCATGGACTTTTAGATGGTCTAATAAGACATTTCTGTAGTAATTCTTCAATTTCTTTTTTACAGATTTCTAAATGTCTTTGAGAAATGGCTATAGATCTAGCTTTAGTTAGAATTTGACTTTCTTAAAGGCGGGTTCGTAAGGTTCATGTTTTTTCCTTTGCCAAAAGGCATTAGGGGTATCTATACAAATGGTTTTCTCAATATAATTTTGTAGATCTTTAAAATTTTGTTGTAAATTGGGTTGTAATAAATTTTCTTTTATTATTTTGTAATTTATCTCTTGAGATAAAGAGTTTAGAAAATATATTTTTCCTTTGATGCTTTTTTGAATAATATCAATTTTATGACGTTGCGGTTGAGATACAAATTTGAATGTTAATTCTTGATTATTAATAGCACTAGTAGTTCCTTCTTTTGATATTTTTGTTATAGGAAATAACAATTGTAAGTAAGGATTTCCTAGTATAACATCATGAGATAAATTTTTAACCATTATAAATGGCATTTCTAAACAAATACCTTTATTACAAACAGCAGTGTTTTGTAGCTTATAATTAACTAACAATTTTCTGCCATCTGCAGCATTTAGTATTTCGGTGGTTGTAGAAAAATATTTTGAAGGTACAAACCCTTCATTGATGCAATTTAATTCTGCACCTGAATCTATCATTGCTATTGTAGAAAAATAATAATCTTTGTGAACTACAATAGTAACTTTAGTTGCCATTTATGGGTGATTACCTTGTCGGCTGTATTAATAAATGTTAAAGAGTTTAATTCTTCTTCTCCCAAAATATTGTCATCATTCTGATTATCATCCTTAGGTTTTACTTCTACGACATTCTTTCTTTTAATCCCTTTATTTCTTGTTTAAGCATTTTAACTTCATGTTGTAATTCTGCAATTGTAGTTTCGGTATTTACTGGGTTAATATTGTTTGAAGTTTTAACTTTTTTTAATATGTCTTTTAAACGATAAGTTTCTGGTTCTTTTAAATTTAGTTTCTTTTCAACTTTATGTGATTCCAAATATTTCTTTAACATATTTTTCTTTTCTTCTAGATCAGAAATTTTTCCTATAATTTCTAAAATAAAATTTTCTTCTTTTGTTAACATAAATAGTCCATTTTCAGTTTCTAAATCAATTTCTACGATAACGGATAATTTTAAATTTTCTTTCTCTGATTTAGAGCTTGATATAAATAATTTTGTGATTGAATTTTTTAATTCTTCATCTATTTCAAGATTATTTATTTTATTTTTTAATTTAAACTTATTAATATAGCGACCTGGTGTTTTACATTTCCAATATAATGGAATTTTTCTTTTAGCAGGTTTATTTTGCTCTTTTCTTTTATAGGGTCTTTGTGATTTCCTTTAGGACTTTTATTATTTTCTGCATAGTTTTCTTTTTGGAAATTTTTACTTTTATAAAATTTTCTCTTAGATGGTTTTCTAAATCTTTTTTCTTCGTTGGTTAGTTTTATAGGTGATAAACCAAGTTGATCACAGAAATCTCCTAGAATTCTTTTTCCATAGATTTTTTTCCTTTTGGATTTGTTTATGTAATTTTATTTCATTACATAAATGAATTCCTTCTGCAACAACTTCTGCTACTAATTCACCATAAATATATTGATCACACGAAATAGTTCCATTATTATTTTTATTCAATTTTTAACCCCTTCTAAAAAGAAATGTGGTAGTCCTGATAAGAACTTTTCTTTCCAAAATTCATGATTACTATCACTTCTAGTAAATAACTTTGAAAAATATACATCTTTATACCGTCTGAACTGAGATAAATTCATTTTAAATTCATTAACTGTTCTTATGTTCTATCTAGTTGAAGAGAAGTTGCTCCAATGAAATGTTTAGCTATTGTATATATAAGCGTATTTATGCAATCCGTTTTGGCCATTCCATCTTCTAATTTTATCGCAGTAAATATATGCGCTTTCGCTTCATTAGAAAGATGAAAATCCCACCAACCTTTTAGTTGTCCTGTAAATCCTTGTACAATAGCTTTTGCTATTCTATCGTCCGAATTATTTTTAATTAAACATGCAGTAGCATACATTGTCATATAAATGAGACAAATTTGTATTTGATATTCTGAATAACCGTCTATATACCATTCTACAATGGAGGTGCCATCGAAGGATACAGCTCCATAATTGTTTTTTTCCTCAAATAAGAGGTCAGCTGGTGTTGGTCTCGTATAATACGGTTTACTATATGAGGTATTTCCATAATAAATTTTATTTATTTCAAAATTATTTTCTAGTTTATTTTTTCTATATTTAAGAACATATTTTGTAAATTATTTACTTCTTCATCTGAATTATTATCAGATTTCGGTTCTAAAGTTTCTCTAGATTCTTTATTTTCAATTATGGGTGCAACTTCCTTTTGCATTAACATTTAAGGCATCTAACCTTTTCATTATTTCTTTTTTAGCATTTCTAAGTTTTCTCCTGGTTTATCCATATTCATTTCTAAGTTTTGTGCTGACCAGGGTTTGAATAAAACTTCATCTGTATCGTAGATTCTTGTTTGATCTTTATTAGATCCTTGTTCAATTCTTGTAAGTTGATAACCTATTGATTGTAATGTTAAATTTTTAAAATTATGGTTTTGCTCAGTAATAGCTTTATATGACTATCTTTTCTATAAGGAGTAGCTATAATTTCTTCTTTATCAATTTTAACTCATAAGTTTGCTTCTGGAGGATGTATTCTCCTTATAGTCTTTCCTGCTTTTGTTGTATATTCTTTATAAGAAGAATTTATATTGAAAACTGTTAATAAGTCATCAAAATATGGAAAAGTATCCTTTTGTTTTTCTATTTTGTAAAAATTTTATATCATTATAAAGATATCATAGTTTTCAGGTAGGTCATTTCCTATTTTCTTTAAGAATAATTTATATCTTTTAATCCACATTTCTTGTTCTTTAGGATTTTTCATAAAGAACCATTTTCTTTTATGTTTGTTTTCTTCTGAGTAAAACTTTATTTTTTCAGATTCTGAAAAAGGAAATTTAAACTCTTCATCAAGAGTTAAGGCATTTATGCCAAACATAGATTTATCCTCATCATATCCCATATCTGAAGGTGTCGGCGATTTGGGATTTGATAGAGGAATTTTAACCATATATTCAGGTTGGCTAACTCTGTCCATTGTGTTTCTTACAATTACATTTTCCTTTTCTATTTTTAAAGGAGTAGTTTCAGCATTGCTGAATCTTGGTTCCTCTAGTTTAGAGTTAGAACCTAATTTTAGGTGCGTGACTCTTTCTTTTGAAAATCTGATTTCGACATCACCATCAGGATATTCAAAAATTTCTTTTAATTTTTTATTTTCTATTTAATAGGTTCATTTGCTTCTTCAAGAAGCCATTTTTCTAATTAATTTACCTCATTCCAACTGATTGATTTTGGAATTACAACGTTACTTTTATTTATTCCCGTTATAAATAGTGTAGTCGTACCTTGATTTTTAATTGGTATATTTTTGTATCGTTAATAATAGTATTCATTACTTTATAGCATATTCTATAAATAAGAATTACATTTTGTGTTCCTGGTTTCATATTAAAACCTTCAGTTTTTATATCCAAGCAAATAGACTGGAGTAAATTTGGGTCGGTTAAGGACATAGTAAAATTTGAAAAACATGAAAAATAAATTGGTCCATCACATAATGTTGATTCAACTATTCCAAATAAGGAATCATGGAATTTATAATGTCTTTTATCTCTAACTGCAGTTATAGCGGATGTATTTAGAACTAATCTTGTAGCTGGTTTTAAAGCGACTTGAATTAATCCAACATGAATAAATTTATATTTTTCTTTATGTAAGTTTAAAAGTTTTTTGATAATAGACTAAATGAACTATATCCTTCAGATAAAGGAATTGCTTGTTCAACTGTTTTAATTACATAATTAGTTTTTGTAATAAAGCTTTCAATTTTCTTATAAATCTTTGAAGGCGAATAAGCCGGTATATTCCAATTGTTTAAACTAGATTCTAAATCTTCATTTATAGTAATTTCTTTATCTTTACTAAGAATTTCTCTGTCTGGATTATCCAGACCGTTATTATTATTATTTCTAAGTGATAATACTCTAGATAGTCTTTCCATATTATCTACCTCATCACTGTCAACTATTTACGCAAAACTTCTCTAAACGCCTTATTCACGACGACAAATGGGAAAAGCACGGCTACGCGACTTAAGGACAAAGTCCCAGGTTTCGAAGGTAAATAATAAGTAGGATTAGCTAGATTTTATCAAATAGAATTAAAATAATAACAGTTAATAAACTAGCGCTAAAGAATTTCTAATTGATTGTTTAGTTTCCAATTATTATACTAAGCCTTGTGGAAAAGTTTGAAGTGATTTGGAGTTCATTTGCAACTATTCATTTGAGAACATTTGATGAAGAAGGAGATAAAGAAGCCATTAAAGGATCTTGGATTTGTTTTGTGAATTTGTGATTATACTCTGACGGTGTGCCCCTCCTTTTATAGGCTCAAGATGGTTCTCTTTAGCCTTGCACTCACCCCCTATGCCATGGAAACTTTACCCCCATCACTTCTCCTTTGTGTCATTTCTCCTTTATGTCATTTCTCCTTTATGCATATTACTCTTATACCCTTCTCACAGTATCATTTATCCACATGGATGCTTCCAAAACCTTCCATTGTCTCATGAATAGGGGTGTGTGTGTTAATTAGTTGCTAATGTGTTCATTTGATCACTAGACAAGTGCATAAGAGTTCGAATAACTTATATCGATCGAAAAGTTGTTTACCGAAAAATTGATTTTTGTTCACATTGTTGATTTCTCTTCGAAGAATATATTTTTGTAAATATTTTCCAAAATAAGTTTACCATCATTGTTTATGATTTATAAAGGATTTTAAAAGATTACTAAGTCATTCTAATAACATTTAATCTACGATTCAAACACTTAAATTAT
Source organism: Allium cepa (assembly GCA_030765085.1). NCBI lineage: Eukaryota > Viridiplantae > Streptophyta > Magnoliopsida > Asparagales > Amaryllidaceae > Allium > Allium cepa. The sequence goes on along the minus strand of CM060928.1, from coordinate 664,201,108 downwards.
TCAGATATTTAAATATGAAGTGTCCGAAATTTCGTGTCATTACAAAGGGTAGCAGGTGATTTTCCCAGATCTAACACATAAAGTGGAATGCTTGGTGTTAGCATTTCTTATTACTTTTCACTACTCCACATGTAACTATTTATCATACTTAGTATTTATCAAACTATATTCTATATTTCTGTAAACTCTGGATCTCCGTATGTTTTTGAGACTATGTTTTCTAGGATATTTTCTAAGATGGCTATTTTCTATATTTATATTTTTCTTTCTTCCACTATGAGATATGAAAGTGTAGAATGTCTTAGATTTTATCCATATATTCTTAGTCTTTGTAATGTTTTGAAAACCCCATAGCTCATAGTTCTTAGCGCGACGTGAGTTTGAATGTCATCCTAGGCTTTGGATCGGTGTGTCTGGAGTTATGGGTTGTCACACACACACACACATATATATATACATACATACATATATATATGTTATATTTTGTATACATAAGTTAAAGCATATAAGCATACATTTGGACGATATATACATATACCAGATAAGCTAACAAGTCTATTATGGTGTAAATCCCAAAACATACACACGAATATGTTAAACCTTGCATAAATTGCTATGTTGCACATGCACACGCACACAGATACATATGTACACGCACACGCACGTAGATACATACATACATACGTATATATTTGTATTTGATACACATACATATTAATACAATATTAATTACATTATATAGAAGTATATTATAAATTTAAATAAAATAATGATTTTATTTAAAAGTAGTTTAGAAATGTTCTAAATAAATTAGACTTCATAGGCCCAATAAAGATCCAATATGATAAAAAAAATTGAAATTCATCTATTTCTTCCATTGTGGGCTGACCCAATTCCAATAATTGTACCCGAGCCTCATCGCATATGTGGTCTAAATTAGACATGATAGGGTTAACTAATTAAGCTCACGGTCCAGATAGTAGGGCGTCTAGAAAGATAGTGTCAAAAGATTAGGTTCGGGTAATCAAGTACGTTGCCCTATCTACCGACTTGGGCCGAACAGATATGTGAGCCCAAAGGTTGCCCCAAATAGAAAAGGCCAAATTCGTATAGAGTCATAGGCTAATTTTCAAAATAAATTAAAAATTAAAAATGTAAGATTTTTATTCAAAAATTAAATTTAAAATAAAATATATACGTATTGTAAATGTTATAATAGAATAAAAAATTTCAAAATGTTTGGAAATTAATATAAATTAATTTCAAAACTTATAAAAATTTAGTAATATGGTTAATCAAATATATTAATTAAATAAGTTAATTAATTAAAAGATACATACATGTGTTATATATTGTGATATATGTTATATTGTTTTAAACTGTTAAAATAACATAAGTATACGTGTATACATATGAAATGAATTTCGAAATTTATATGATTTAATTACAATTTTTAACTAAATAAATCAATTAAAAGGTTAATTAATTAAATAATCAAAACATATATATGATATATGTGTTATACTATAAAGGTTATAATACGTAAAAAATATTCAATATAAATGTTATATTAAGATAATATAAAATTGATTAAAATGTTAATTGATTAAATAAGATTTAATTAACACAATATTATACATAAGATAACTATATAAGTAATATAAAATGTAAAGGTTATTATATAATAATGAAACTTATATAGGGTTGTTAATTTAATATGAGTGTTTCATGTTCGTCGAGTCCATGGTCGAAAAATGTCTGTCCGACTCCGTTCGATTTTCATTTAGGACATGAATTAGGACAACGGAATTTATACGAGAAAAATCTCATCCGGTCCATGTTCGTTTGAGTTCATCTGAATTGCTTATAACTTGGTATATCCATTACGTTCTTTAGAATATTTGTGACAACTGTTTGGTTGGTTGATGAAGTAAACTTCCATAAAATGCTTAGACTTCTGTACATACTAATAAAAATAATATAAATGATAGAAACTCTATTAAAAAGCATAAAATCCGATGTAAATAGCAGTGTACATTCTGTCCATTCGAATCTGTGGCCATAAATGTCCATCCGTGTCCGTCCTATTTCATTTAGGATAAGAATTAGGATAATGAAATTTGTATGAGCAAAAATATCATCCGTTCCATGCTAGGTCCAATTTTAATTAGGACAAAAACTGAATATACATCCATCCGATCTAGTCCGACTGATCTACACACACACTTATATAATATGAATGCATAAATGAAAGGTGGAACTTTAAGAAACCCTAAATAGAATTAATGAATAAATACATACATAAATGTACGTATACCATGATTTCTGATGTAACTAATACTTGAATCACGAGGGCATTTCATAAGGTATACATTATTCTGTAAGTCAATATCACTCAATATAATATATTAAAGAATATGAATCTTCAATATAATGTTGTCATCTACCATATATATATATATATATATATATATATATATTAATAAATTACTTGCATATTTCTTAGTTGTAGAGCAAACTCAAGCTAGGGAGGTTATGTGCACTATTATAAATATATTGAATAAACGAGGAAAGGTAACTATATGTATTTGTTGAGAAAACTCAAGGTATGTATATTATGCTTAGGCCGTCGCGATATGATAGGTATGGGTAAATAATTTCATTTTGATTTGTTGAGAAAACTCAAGGTCAAAGTGAAATTAGGACAAGGTACCAAGATTTAAAAGTTGTATATGATCAACCGATAAGGATTTATCCATCATCCATGGAGCTATGACTTGTTAAGTAAACTCAAGGTTTGAATTTCAAGTTGGACGAGTCCAAACACCTACCAGTAAAGTTGAGAGACTTCTATGTTTTAGCTTAGGGTTTTGCGAAACATAAAAGACTGATGAGAGCTAATCGGTAAAAATGAAATACAAAGTTTAACCTTGCTAATATTATAAGAACATCTACTTTGATATTGCCCTAATAATCTACCAATTAAACTTGTAGAAAAATGTCAACTCCAAAACTATTTTCTATAAATGACAAGCTTATCGAACCTAACGACACCGATTAGCTAAGAGCGATTAAGATAGCATCGAATTATGAGTGCCATTGGTCAGCTATTACATAGTACCTAAAGAACAACTCTCAGACCCAAACTTCGACTTGCTTATGAGAAATGGATTTCAGACCTAGAGATAGCCTAAATTTTCATGTTGCCTATGTTAGACAAGCCATTTGTAGAGGCAACATGAAAATATGTTCGTCCATGAGATATCTGATACCGTCAAGGCCCTTTTTGGTGAACAGTCGTGTTTCGTAAGATATAAGCTTACGAACAAGCTATTCAATACCAAAATGACTAAAGGATGGAAGAGGGGTGATTATTACTATTGATGAAGGGTTAATATTGATAGGCATTCGTAATTGGACATACAGATAAGCCATATCGTTGGTTCTCATTCACCTCGGTATGAACCATTCATACTAAATTACGATATAAACCGATTGAGTGTGAATCTCATGGAGCTCCTAAATCTGTTGAGGTTGGCCGAGTCTTCATCTAAAGATAAAGGGCCCGTTTTTGCTGTAAAGGTTGGTGCAAAATTTTCAAAATGTTCGAAAAGGTTAAAAAGAGCAGGTAAGAAGAACAAGAATAGTAAGAAGATTGATGAGAAGGGTGAATGCCAACATTTCCACAAGAAAGGTCACTGGAAAAGGAACTGTCCTGATTACTTAAAGATTGTTAGAGAAAGAAAACAGAATGATTTTACTGCTCCATTTGGTACATTTATGATTCAAATTTTTTTATGATCCAAATGTAATGGGTCTTAGATGCTGGATCTACAATTTTTATATGTAATTCATTATAGAGGCTTAGGAACTAGCACCACATGGCAAAAGGCAAGATAAGGCTCCAAGTTGTCGATGGATCTATAGTAGATGCAATGGTAGTATGAGATTATCGTTTATGTTTTCCTAGTGGAGTAGTTTTGATATTTAATAAGTGTTATTTTATAAAAGACTTTATTTGTGGGATTATTTCTGTTTCTAGATTGTCTGAGAATGGATATATATTTTGTTGTGCAAATAATGTTAAGAACATTACTTTGAATGGTAATAAAGTCTATAATGGTATTTTTTAAAATGACATTTATGTGATCAATAATAAATATGTATGTTATATGAACAATACTTCTAACAATATGAATGATAGTTATCTTTGGCATTGTAGTCTAAGTCATGTCGATGAGAAACACCTACACAAATTAAAGGTCAAAGGTTTTCTCCCGTTACTTGATTCTGAATCTTTTGACATGTGTGAGTCATGTCTCAAATGTAAAATGATCAAGCACCCCTATGGTGGAAGCAATGAAAGAGTTGATGAACTTTTAGGGTCAGTACATAGTGATATATGTGGCCCAATGCCTGCAATCACCAAAGATAATAGTTCTTACTTTATTACCTTCATTGATGATTTCTCGAGACTAGGTTTTATATATATATTTATATATATATATATATCTTATGAAAAGCAACTCAGACGTCTATGAGAAATTTATTGAATATTAAGATATAGTAGAAAACCAAACGTGCCGTAAGATTAAGATTCTTCGGTCAGATCAAGGATATGAGTATGATGAACAGGAATTCCAACAGTATTTAAAAGATAATTAGATTATTTCTCATATTACTCCACCATATACTCAAAAATACAATGGTGTATCAGAGTGAAGGAACCGAACCTTATTAGATATGGTTCGTTCCATGATGAGTAAGGTTGAGTTACCTCTGTCCTATTGGGGATATGCATCAAAAACCACCGTGCATATGTTGAACTTATTACTAACTAAATCTATGCCTAAAATACCATATGGGATATGGTATGGTATGAAATCCAAACTCAAGTATTTATAAAGGTGTGGGGTTGTCAAGCATACGTTAAGAACGTTGGTCCGAATAAACTAAAGGCAATATTGGTGCTATATAAATTTATAGGATATCACAAAAACTAAATGGAATATCTTTCCAAAATACCGAGAAACAAAAGGTTATTTTTTCTTAACACGCTATCTTTTTAGAAAAGGAATTTCTTTCAAAAAAATTAACAATGAAGTTGTAGACTTGGATGATATCGAAGAAATTAACACTGACGCTGAACCGGTGGGAGAACTGGTTCATCCATATATGAAAACGTGCAACTTATTAGAAGGCGTAGTAGGGAATCTCTAGTACCATAGAGATACTATAGTTTTCTAATGGATTGCGAGAAGGAGGGCTATGTATTAGATGACGGTACTACTCTATCTTTCAAATAAGCAGCTCAGAGTAAAAATTCTATAGTTTGGCTTGGAGCAATGAAATCAGAGATGGATTCTATGCAGGAAAACTAAGTATGGACTTTGTTAGATGTATCCGAAGGGATAAAATCCATCGGCTGCAAATGGATTTTTAAGAAAAATCTAAGTGCAGATGGGAAAGTAGAGGCTTATAAGGGAAGGCTAGATGCAAAATGATTTTATCAAATTCAAGATGTTGATCATGACAAGACCTTTTCGCCCATAGTTGTGCTTATGTCTATTTGGATTATGCCAGCCTTTGCTGCATTTTTATAACTACGAAACATGGCAAACGGATGTAAAGATGACATTTACAAATGGTTATTTAGAAGAAACCATCTATATGTTATAGCCCAAGGACTTTATAGTCAGTGGAAGTGAGGGCAAGACTTGCAAGTTGTTAAAATCCATTTAATTACTTAAACAAGCTTCAACGATTTGGGACAAGTGTTTTGATAAGGTAATCAAATAGTTTAGTTTTTATCATAACACAGAGGAAACATGCATATATGGAAAGGAATTGGGCAACGCTATCTTATACTTAGTGTTATATGTTAATGATCTATTATTGATTGGCAATGACATTTTTCTATTTCAATCAGTAAAAGCTTGGCTTTTCAAGAACTTCTCCATAAAGGATTTGGGAGAAGCAACCTATATACTAGGTATAAAGATCTATAGAGACAAATCTAGAAGGCTGTTGGGATTGTCCAAATCCTTGTACATGGATACCATACTAAAAAGGTTCGGTATGGATAATTCCAAATATGAAAACTTTCTAACATAGTCTGGAATCGTCCTTTCTAAGAAGGACGCTCCTCATATCGATGAGGAGAAAGAGCGTATGAAGAGGATCCCCTATACTTTAGCCATATGATCCATAATGTATGCTATGTATAACATCAGATTTGGAATATGCATTAGGGTGCGTAAGCTAGTACCAGTATAATTTTGAAGAAAAAACATTGGACAGCCATAAAATGTATACTAAAGTATTTAATAAATACTCGAGACTTATTCCTCATTTATGGGAATGGATGCCTCCTTATGAAGGGGTATACATCCTAGCTTTCAAAGTGATATAGATGATCATAAGTTAATGTCTAGTTATGTGTTTACACTTAACAACGGAGCTGTCAATTGGAAAAGTTCCAAACAAGATACTGTGGATGATTCGATGATGGAGGACGGGCACATCACCCTCAAAGAAGCACCTAAAGAGGCGGTATGGATGTGAAAGTTTTTGAGTGAGCTCAAAGTGATTCCTGATACAGAGAATCCTATGGCATTGTTGTATGATAACAATGTGGCAATTCGGATCATAAAGGAACCCGGAGTACATAAGAAGTCACGGCACATTCTTCGGGCGTTCCACTTCATTAGAAAATTAATCGAGAAGAAAGTGGTTATGATGCAAATGGTAGATACCAAGGACAACATAGGAGAGCTTCATTACGGGTCTAGCTTGATTGGCTCTCGAGAAGCTGATTGAATGAATGGGATTGAGATTTCATAATTGGGCCCAAGTGTATGTAGGAGACTGATAGAGTTAGGGGTTCTATATTTTATTGTAAATTAATCTACTCTACAATTATTTCTTGTTCGTAATAAAGGTATTTTTTCTCTCTATTATACATTTGTTATTATATATTATAAATAATTAAATATTTAATTAAAATATATTTAATAGAAAATTCATAAATGGTGTGTTTTTAATAGTAATTACAAGTAGTTGAAATCATGAGTATCATATCACAATACAATAAACGCATCATTTTAAATATTCATAATCAAGACGCATCAAGACTGGATATCAATGCATCCATTAAGACTAGAGTATGTAACGCTTTCCCACTATTGGGTAGTGTGTTACTAATGATTATTGGGGTCATAAAGGGGTTACGCACTAATAGTCATTGGGTATCTATGGAATGTCTCACTTGATAGTTTTTTGTTGGTTAATATGACTGAGCTCAAACATATTATATCGATGTGACTAATATACATAGTTCTCTTTACTTGACAATACTATTGATCTTCGATACGAAAGCTCCACTTTGATTATAGCCAAATCATGGTACGATGTCCATCGAGTGACTGTAATTGGATGCAATGGAAGTATTAGAAGGATGCAATGGAAGTATTAGAAGTGAACCACTATTCAAGAGAGAATTTGTCTCCTCGGACATATAAGGTTAGTATCATGGTCAACTCAAAGTCAAAATCTCTAGCCAAAGTAGTTCACTTAATAGTAATTATTATAACTAAACCAAGGAATTTGTGTTTAGAATATAGAGTTGAATATGAATGATACTGGAATTTTAACCATTACATAATTCCACAAGTCTGAAGTTATATAGTTTTGACGAAGAGAATTAATGTAAATAATGATCATAAATTGGGTAACGCTTAACAAAGTAAAATTGGATTTTACTAAAAGCCAAGTAAGCGATAAATTTGAAAAAATGTCACACCACCTGCTAATTGATGTGTGAACGTTAATATTCAATAGTTTGATATTAATCGCTGACCATATTTACACCTAAAGAGTCGAAACTACTGAATCTGTAACAACCCATAATTTTAATAAATATTTTTAATTCAATTTATTTGAAAACTTTGATTTTTAAATCATTTAAATTTGAAATTTTGGAATTATCCCGTATAATTTTGGATTATGTTTATAAATTATTTTCCAAATATAATAAAATAAACATTTTCTGAAAATTTTATATTTTGGACAACTGTGGTCAAACTTTGACTTTCAGTTGAAATTTTTAAAATTTTAATTTTAATTTCTAATCTTTTTATTTGAAGCTGGATATGATTCTAATATTGGTTCTGCTTTTCGTTTCATTAAATTAAGCTTTATACCTTTTAAATTAGATAAAATACAATGTTTTACACACAATTATTTTCGGTATTTTATTTTCTATTTTTCCTATTTTCATCTCTCTATTATCTTTCTATTTTATTTTGTTTAGACTTTGATTTTAGTTATTGGATTTTGATTTTTGATAAATGGCTCGGAATATCAAAGAGACTAGAGTTACATGCTTTAACTTATGACTTTTCCTTTGCCTAGCCTCTTCATTTCTTTTCCTAGTCATTCATTCTTTCTAACCGTCCACCCCATAATCCTAGCCGCCACTACTCCTCTAATTCACGTACAAAAATGGTTTCTCTCCTCATCATTTCTCACTTATTTCCTGAAGAGAATATATACAGTAAGTTTTCAAGGCTCCTCCTCCTTCTCTTTTCTCTTTTCTTTTTTATCTTCAATTTGTTTTGCTCGGCCACTACCCTATTGCCGACCATCTCCCTCCACCACCACCACCATGATAGGACTCCACCTCCTCACATCATCCCCATACGAAGGCCGTGAACCCTAGAACAAACTCCATCACCAAAAGTTGATAATAACCCTAGCTGAGCCTTCCTTATGCATCTAGTCCTCTTTATTTGTCTTGGCACCTAGCCATGACCATCCCATCTCCAAGCCTATTCATGTGCCTTGACCAGATCTAACCTAAAGCCACACATGGCCAAGCCACCTTGCATCTTAACCGAGCATAATTGCATAGGGCGGAGCCCAAAACTCCTCTTGATCCATGCCTTGCCTCCACTTGACCTTTGCTTGCCATCCCCTTCATATTTCATCCCCTAGCCGTTCATAGGTGTCCATGGCCGAGCCTTTATGCCACAAATCATATCATGGCCAAGCCATGTGGGGTGATGATTGAGCCATTTACATAGTGGCCTAGCCCACTTGTTGATTTAAAGCAATTTTGCTTCTTTTTGATTTATGTTTTATTCATTATTTTGATTTATAATATGATGTTGAATATATTCTTATGTATGTTGTATATTTTGTTTGTTACAAGATCTGAATATTGGCTCATCATCCACTCGTATCTAGTCGTGCCTTTTCGTGCTTTGTGGAGTTTGGATTTGTGTTTTGAATTTGATCTCTAGCTTCAGAAGGTGAGTTATTCACGCTAGACATTCCATACTTATATAATTGTGAAACGATGACAAGTGAATATGTATAAATTGATATGCTATGTTGATAAGTTCATATATTCCTGTGATATAATTTATGATGTTAAAATCTATGTATAAACCTGTTACATCATCTGATATATTATATTATATTATATTATACTGTTTATTTTTTTTACTATTTCTCACACTACAAGTTCCTGTAGAATAGAATCACTATGGGTTGAAATGATACATACCCGAACGGATATTAGAATAAGGAAAAATCATTATGAGCTGAAACGATAGGCTCAAGCGATTTTTATTTATTTTATTTGACTTGGGATTGCGGATTTGAAATGATAGAACCCGGATTTTATTTTTAAGTTACGGATTGAAATGATACATATCTGTATCACTTGACCTAGGTTAGAAAATTATATACAGACCCGTGGTTAATTTTAAATATTTTTTGAAAATTTATTAAGTATTTTTGAAATATAAAATATGAAATTTTAACTTAGATTGGATTTAAATGATTTAAATAAATTTTATAGTGATTTTCTGTAAGTAAAATGTATAAGTAAATAATTGGTTAAAATGTATTTGAAATATGACTTAACTAGATAATTGGAAATTTGGTTTTCAAATGAATTTTTTAATTTAAATAAATAAATGGAAATTCAGTTTTTTTTTACGAAATGGGTATTTTGAAATAAAGCTTTAAGTTATTTGTTAAATGAAAAGTTAAGAAAAATAATGTACCTTTGACTTAATAAATGAATTATAGTTAATTTGGATATTTTAATTATAAAAGTTATTTTATTTAAATCATAAGTTAAATGATAACCAAATGAAAGTTTTTGAAGCATGAGATATGTTTTTAAGTTAAAACGGTTAAAAATTAAAGTTCTAATGTTTCTAAAATGTTATAATAAAAGCTGGAATTAGTATTGGTAGCATTTCCAATTGCTGTGGTTTTAAGACAGCATTTACTAAGTGCTATCATTTCTGAAAGTAAACTATATTTTGAATAATAAATAAGCTACTGTAGCACTTTGTAAGTGCTACTTTTGCTGAAACTAAATTGTTTTGCAATAACTAAATACCTATTGTAGCACTTTGTGAGTGTTGTTTTCTGAAACTGAACTGTTTTGAAATACTAGAATACCTACCGTAGCACTTTATAAATGCTGTTGTTTTTAAAAGTGACAATGTTTTGAAATATTACTATATCTACCGTAATATTTTGTAAGTGCTGTTTTAGCTGAAATTTACAATGTTTTGGAAATTTTATAATTGAATGAATGAATTTAGGAGTGCTATAACTTTGAAATGAATATTATTTGACATTGAATTTAAATAGTTTAAATGAATATGTTTTGAAGTTAAATATAAACTATTTTTGAAATTTATAACCACTGGTTATAATAACATTTGGTTGTTAAAGAGACTGGGATCAGATATGGGCATACTCTCTGTTGATACCGAAAACCACTTTAACAACAGTGTACGCGGTGGAGATTCCAGAATGAAGTAGGATGGTGGCGACGTTCTATTGAGGTATGTACGCGAACCCCACTCCCGTGAGTTGGCATAAGGTGGCTAAAATAGGAGCAGTCAACGGGCTAATGAGGTCGCCCCTCTTATCGGACACACTTCTTCGTATGCCATTCTATTACTTTGTGATTGATATGGTGTGCACCTTTAATTTTGGGAGTGTGGTTCGAGGTGGGCGGTAGTAGCTGCTATGCGTTACCACCGGTTTTTTCTACCCGGGCATTGCCTAGTTGTGCCGTGTCACCTACCCTAGCGCGCCTTGTATGATTTTGGTTTTGTGCCGTAGCCTATGGAGTATCCTCTAGTGGCTTCCCGATCAGGAGGGACTATGATACTGTATAGACTACTGGGACTATGTATATGTTAAGAGGGATATTGGGTAACTCCTTAATGCTATTTTTAAGTAAGTTTATTTTACTTTAGACACTATTATAACAGCGTATATTACTACATAGTAAATAGTTTAACGGATCCTTAAAGGATGGACGGTCCCAAGCATCCTTTGAGTTACTTGTGCATTTTCACTTGAGTTGGTTTACATTGTATAAGTATGTATGTCCTAACTCGAACGTTTGTGTTTATTTTCTTACGCTCGCGTAAGCCTAAGTATTTCGGCTGTGGATTTCACCTTCTGGAGCTAGGATTTACTGGAGACCATCATTTATCTAGTTGCTATCATTTTATTCAGTATTTCTATTCAGCTTAAGTACTAGTGGACATTTATGTATCTGGGATTTCTGTTGTATTTACTTTTTAGACTATTGTATTTTGTACTGTTTTGAGACCGTGTTTGAGACTGTATTTGTGGTAGCTTCATGAACTACAACTGTCGTTTTATTTTCCGCTGCGAGTTATTCTGATTTATCTGTGTCTATGATTCTGTGATTAGTTTTATTTGCTCCAAATTATATTACAATCTACTATTTTGAATTATTCAAGTCTGACATGTGTGGATTTATTGTCGATTTGAATGGTCCAAAATAGTGGGTCATTACAGTTGGTATCAGAGCTTTGGTTTTAGGCAAACCTTAGCTTGCGGAGCAAAAACTCATTAGAGATAGGGTAGGAATACCCCAGAATGAGTGAAATTAATCGTAGAATCATTTCTTTGCGAGAGAATGTATTTTAAAGTATAAAATGATTTTAATGATCTTTTAAAGGATTTTCAAAGAGTATTTTGATATAAAAAATTTCTTATTTTGAAATCAAATTTTCTTAACTTCTTTCCTTTCCCTATCCACCTTGTCACTAATTTCTTTGTTCTTGATATTCAATTCCCGTTGCATCTCATCTTATCTACTGTTGTCTTCGTTTCTTAATTACCTCTGCCCTAATATTCATTCTTGATTTTTTAGGACGAGTCATAAGAATGCTAGAGATAGTGGGCATGGTGTTGCCCTAGCTCCTAAGCCTGCTGCACCAGTTAGGTTCACTAAACTCTGTAAGGAATACACTGAGCTTGGTGGCACCAAGTTCGCCGGATCTGAGAGCATTATTGAAGATCAAAATTGGTTGAAGGATTTGGAGAGGATCTTCTCCGGTCTTGGCATTACTAATGCCCAGCAGCGTTAGTTGGCAGCTTGGCAGTTGAAAGGAACAGCCTTGGATTGGTGGGAGTCTATCACAGCTCACACTTCTGAGGCTGACATTTCTTAGGAACAGTTTAGGTATTATCTTTGTTTGTTTTAAATTTGGTTCAGTTTTCTCCTTTTGAAATCTGTCTTATGTTCTTTATCGTACTTTCGGGATGCTTTTCTGGTGAAGTGGATGCCCGAGGCAGGGAAATCTCAGCTGTATTGGGAATTCATGGATCTGAAACAGGGTGATATGTCTTATGTTGAATATGAGATGAAGTTCAATGAACTCTCTAAATTTGGCCTTAATCTGATTGACACTCCTCTCAAGAAGAATGAGAAGTTCATTGCTGGTGCCCGTCTGGAATATTATGATCATCTCATAGCTCATCTGCATAGTACTTTCACCACTCGGATGGACATGGTCATTAGATACGAGAATCCTACTTCTAAGACTCCTCCGGCTTCTTATTCTGCTTTAGCTCGGCCTTTTTCTGATAATCATAAGAAGAGGAAGCCCAACTTTTGCCATCAAAAGAGGAATCAGAACAAGACTCCAGGGTTGGGATCATCTCCTTCATCTCAGAGGCAGTCTGTAGACCTATTTGCCATCCCTTATTTCAGATGAATCAGAGGAGACACTATGCTAATAGCTGTCCTACTTTGGTTGGTGCCGCTATTCCTCCTCCAGCTCAGTTGACCAGGCGAGATCTCTGTCACGTTGTCTACAGCCTGGCCATTTCAAGAATAATTGCCCTACTCAGCAGAAGGGCAAGTCTTCTAGGATTTTTGTTGTGACTTTTGCTTCTTCTCCAGCTCCACCACCTGCACCCATTCCAGCTCCTGCTCTTAGTGACACCAAGGTACACTTTAGGGCACTTTTCCTCTGTTTAATTTTCCTGTTCGTGTTCTCTTTGATACTGGAACTTCCCATAGCTTTATTTCTGTGGACCTTTGTAATAAATTTGAGCATCTTCTTTCTCCTGAGTTGGTTCCTGTGCCTTTGTGTGTTTCAAATCCTATTGGTGGTCCCGCGAACCTTAGTAGGATTCGTAGAAATGTGAAACTCTTCCATTCTGGGCATCGGTTTTCTAGTGATTTCTTTGTTTTGGGTTTTGATGCTTTTGATCTATTGCTTGGAGGTGATTAGTTGAAGAAGCATGATGCCATTATCTCTTGTAATTCCCAAACTATTTCTCTTGTTGGTGATAAAGGTGATTCTTTGGTGATTCAGTGTAGTTTGCCTCAAGATTTTGCTCGCAGCTTTATTTATTATCTTGACGCTTCTCCTAGTGATATTCATTCGACTCCTATAGTCAAACTCTATCCCGATGTATTTGGTAAAGTCACTTCTTTACCTCCTAAGCGGGAAATTGATTTCCGTATTGATCTTATTCCTGGAGCTCGACCTGTAGTTCTTCCAACCAGAAGAATGGCACCCCGTAAGAAGGTTGAGCTGAGGAAGCAAATTAAGGACTTGTTCTCCAAGGGTATGACCAGACCTAGCCATTCAGAATGGGGAGCAGCAGCAGTTTTCGTTACTAAGTCCGATGATTCTGTGAGGATGTGTGCTGATTATAGGGATCTAAACAAGCTCACTATGAGGAGTAGATATCCTACGCCTCGCATCAATGATATGTTTGATCAGCTCCATGGAGCTACTGTTTTCTCTCGGCTTGATCTTGCACAGGTTTCCTCCAGATCAGAGTTGCTGAGGAAAGTATTCCTAAGACTTCTTTCTGTACTGAGAATGGTTTTTATGAATGGTTAGTTATGCCTTTTGGTTTGACTAACGCTCCTGCTTTCTTTGTTGATTTGATGAATCGTGTTTTTCATGATGTGCTTAACAAGTTTGTTCTAGTCTTTGTTGATGATATCCTTGTCTTCTCCAAGAAAAGAGATGGGCATGAGTCGCATTTGAAATTTGTTTTGGAGACTCTTAGGAATCATTATTTGAAGGCTAAATTCTCGAAATGCCATTTCTGGAGGGATGAAGTCTGATTCCTTAGGCATATTGTTTCTAGAAATGGAGTTTCTGTTGATCTAGTCAAGATCGTTGCGATCAACGTAAGTATTTCCTTTCTTTTCCCTCTGTAATTTGATCATTCTATCTTTCTTTGGTCCTTATTTCTCCCTATTTTGTTACGGGATTGGGAAACTCCTAAGACTCCAACTGATATTCGCAATTTTCTGGGCCTTGCCGGTTATCATCGGAGATTCGTTGAGAATTTTGCCTAGATTTCTGCACCTCTCAATGCTTTAACTCAAAATAATTCTAAGTTTATATGTAGTGATAAGTGTAAAGCTGCATTCAATGAGTTGAAGCGTAAGCTTACTTCCGCACCAGTGCTTACCATTCCAAATGGAAATGAGGGATTAACCGTGCACACTGATGCTTGTCGTGATGGTTTAGGAGCCGTTCTGATGCAAGATGGGAAGGTGATTGCTTATGCCAGTCACCAGTTGAAGACCCATGAGGATAATTATGCAGTCCATGATCTATAGTTTCTTGTTATGGCCTTTGCTCTGAAGCTTTGGAGGTATCATCTTTTGGGTGCTAAGTTTGAGCTCTTTACAGATCATCAGTCCTTGAAATATATCTTCACCCAGAAGAATTTGAATCAGCGTCAAGTTCGGTGGCTTAAGTTTCTTACTTCTTATGATCTTGACATTAGCTATACCCATGGGAAGGCTAATGTTGTGCCTGATGCTTTGAGTCGGAAGAAGGCCATGTTGTGTCAGCTTGTTGTTTCTTCTTCTCCTCCACTTTTGGATCGTATCATCGCTAAGCAGGATAATGATGAGATGTTAGACGTATGAAGGAGAGTGTTCGTAGTACTATTGGTGGTGGTAGTCTTGGTGGTAGTGGAGCTCAGATCGATGATAGAGGAATTTTAAGGATTAATAATCGGATTTGTGTCCCGAATGTTGATGGATTGAAGCAAGTGTTACTTCGTGAACATCATCGATCCAGACTTTCTATTCATCCTGGTGTGACGAAGATATATCAGGACATGAAGAAGCTTTATTGATGGAGAGGTATGAGGCAAGATATCTCTATCTTTGTTAGTGGGTGTGCGACTTGTTAGCAAGTCAAGGTAGATCACCAGAAGACCCCTGGTTTGTTGCAGCCCCTTGAGGTTCCCAAATGGAAATGGGAATAGGTTTCCATGGATTTTATTGATGGTTTACCAAAGACTCGGAGGGGTAATGAGAGCATTTGGGTTATTGTGGATAGATTGACCAAATCAGCTCATTTCATTCCGGTCAAATCTACTTGTTCTACTTCCAGTGTGGTTGAGATTTATATGAGGGAGATTGTTCGTCTCCATGGTGTTCCTATCAACATTGTTTGTGATCAGGATCCTATCTTTACTAGTCATTTTTGAATTTCCTTAACTTCTTTCCTTTCCCTATCCACCTTGTCAGTAATTTCTTTGTTCTCGATATTCAATTCCCATTGCATCTCATCTTATCTACTGTTGTCTTTGTTTCTTAATTAAATCTGCCCTAAAATTCATTCTTGATTTTTTAGGATGAGACATAGGAATGCTAGAGATAGTGGGCATGGTGTTGCCCTAGCTCCTAAGCCTGCTGCACCAGTTATGTTCACTAAACTCTGTAAGGAATACACTGAGCTTGGTGGCACCAAGTTCGCCGGATTTGAGAGCATTATTGAAGCTCAACAGTGGTTGAAGGATTTGGAGAGGATCTTCTCCGGTCTTGGGATTACTAATGCCCAGCAGCATTAGTTGGCAGCTTGGCAGTTGAAAGGAACAGCCTTGGATTGGTGGGAGTCTGTCACAGCTCACACTTCTGAGGCTGACATTTCTTAGGAACAGTTTAGGTAATATCTTTGTTTGTTTTAAATTTGGTTCGGTTTTCTCCTTTTGAAATCTATCTTATGTTCTTTATCGTGCTTTCGGGATGCTTTTCTTGTGAAGTGGATGCCCGAGGCAGGGAAATCTCAGCTGTATTGGGAATTCATGGATCTGAAACAGGGTGATATGTCTTATGTTGAATATGAGATGAAGTTCAATGAACTCTCTAAATTTGGCCTTAATCTGATTGACACTCCTCTCATGAAGAATGAGAAGTTCATTGCCGGTGCCTGTCTGGAATATTATGATCATCTCATAGCTCACCTGCATAGTCCTTTCACCACTCTGATGGACATGGTCATTAGATATGAGAACCTACTTCTAAGACTCCTCCGGCTTCTTATTCTGCTTTAGCTCGGCCTTTTTCTGATAATCATAAGAAGAGGAAGCCCAACTTTTGCCATCAAAAGAGGAATCAGAACAAGACTCTAGGGTTGGGATCATCTCCTTCATCTCAGAGGCAGTCTGTAGACCTATTTGCCATCCCTTATTTCAGATGAATCAGAGGGGACACTATGCTAATAGCTGTCCTACTTTGGTTGGTGTCGCTATTCCTCCTCCAGCTTAGTTGACGAGGCGAGATCTCTGTCACATTGTCTACGGCCTGGCCATTTCAAGAATAATTGTCCTACTCAGCAGAAGGGCAAGTCTTCTGGGATTTTTGTTGTGACTTTTGCTTCTTCTCCAGCTCCACCACCTGCACCCGTTCCAGCTCCTGCTCCTAGTGACACCAAGGTACACTTTAGGGCACTTTTCCTCTATTTAATTTTCCTGTTCGTGTTCTCTTTGATACTGGAACTTCCCATAGCTTTATTTCTATGGACCTTTGTAATAAATTTGAACATCTTCTTTCTCCTAAGTTGGTTCCTGTGCCTTTGTGTGTTTCAAATCCTATTGGTGGTCCCGCGAACCTTAGTAGGATTTGTAGAAATGTGAAACTCTTCCATTCTGGACATCGGTTTTCTAGTGATTTCTTTGTTCTGGGTTTTGATGCTTTTGATCTATTGCTTGGAGGTGACTAGTTGAAGAAGCATGATGCCATTATCTCTTGTAATTCCCAAACTGTTTCTCTTGTTGGTGATAAAGGTGATTCTTTGGTGATTCGATGTAGTTTGCCCCAAGATTTTGCTGGCAGCTTTATTTATTATCTTGATGCTTCTCCTAGTGATATTCATTCGACTCCTATAGTCAAACTCTATCCCGATGTATTTGGTAAAGTCACTTCTTTACCTCCTAAGCGGGAAATTGATTTCCGTGATCTTATTCTTGGAGCTCGAATTGTAGTTCTTCCAACCAGAAGAATGGCACCCCGTAAGAAGGTTGAGCTGAGGAAGCAAATTAAGGACTTGTTCTCCAAGGGTCTGACCAGACCTAGCCATTCAGAATGGGGAGTAGCAGTGGTTTTCATTACTAAGTCCGATGATTCTTTGAGGATGTGTGCTGATTATGGGGATCTAAACAAGCTCATTATGAGGAGCAGATATTCTATGCCTCGCATCAATGATATGTTTGATCAGCTCCATGGAGCTACTGTTTTCTCTCGGCTTGATCTTGCACAGGTTTCCTCCAGCTCAGAGTTGCTGAGGAAAGTATTCCTAAGACTGCTTTCTGTACTGAGAATGGTTTTTATGAATGGTTAGTTATGCCTTTTGGTTTGACTAACGCTCCTGCTTTCTTTGTTGATTTGATGAATCGTGTTTTTCATGATGTGCTTAACAAGTTTGTTCTAGTCTTTGTTGATGATATCCTTGTCTTCTCCAAGAAAAGAGATGGGCATGAGTCGCATTTGAAATTTGTTTTGGAGACTCTTAGGAATCATCAGTTGAAGGCTAAATTCTCGAAACGCCATTTCTGGAGGGATGAAGTCTGATTCCTTGGGCATATTGTTTCTAGAAATGGAGTTTCTGTTGATCCAGTCAAGATCGTTGCGATCAACGTAAGTCTTTCCTTTCTTTTCCCTCTGTAATTTGATCATTCTACCTTTTTTGGTCCTTATTTCTCCCTATTTTGTTACAGGATTGGGAAACTCCTAGGACTCCAACTGATATTCGCAATTTTCTAGGCCTTGCCGGTTATCATCGGAGATTCGTTGAGAATTTTGCCTAGATTTCTGCACCTCTCAATGCTTTAACTCAAAATAATTCTAAGTTTATATGTAGTGATAAGTGTAAAGCTGCATTCAATGAGTTGAAGCGTAAGCTTACTTCCGCACCAGTGCTTACCATTCCAAATGGAAATGAGGGATTAACCGTGCACACTGATGCTTGTCGTGATGGTTTGGGAGCCGTTCTGATGCAAGATGGGAAGGTGATTGCTTATGCCAGTCACCAGTTGAAGGCCCATGAGGCTAATTATGCCGTCCATGATCTATAGTTTCTTGTTATGGCCTTTGCTCTGAAGCTTTGGAGGTATCATCTTTTGGGTGCTAAGTTTGAGCTCTTTACAGATCATCAGTCCTCGAAATATATCTTCACCCAGAAGAATTTGAATTAGTGTCAAGTTTGGTGGCTTGAGTTTCTTGCTTCTTATGATCTTGACATTAGCTATACCCATGGGAAGGCTAATGTTGTGTCTGATGCTTTGAGTCGGAAGAAGGCCGTGTTGTGTCAGCTTGTTGTTTCTTCTTCTCCACTTTTGGATCGTATCATCGCTAAGCAGGATAAGGATGAGATGTTAGACGTATGAAGGAGAGTGTTCGTAGTACTGTTGGTGGTGGCAGTCCTGGTGGTAGTGGAGCTCAGATCGATGATAGAGGAATTTTAAGGATTAATAATCGGATTTGTGTCCCGAATGTTGATGGATTGAAGCAAGTGTTACTTCATGGACATCATCGATCCAGTCTTTCTATTCATCCTGGTGTGACGAAGATATATCAGGACATGCAGAAGCATTATTGATGGAGAGGTATGAGGCAAGATATCTCTATCTTTGTTAGTAGGTGTGCGACTTGTCAGCAAGTCAAGGTAGATCACCAGAAGACCCCTGGTTTGTTGCAGCCCCTTGAGGTTCCCAAATGGAAATGGGAATAGGTTTCCATGGATTTTATTGATGGTTTACCGAAGACTCGGAGGGGTAATGAGAGCATTTGGGTTATTGTGGATAGATTGACCAAATCAGCTCATTTCATTCCGGTCAAATCTACTCGTTCTGCTTCTAGTGTGATTGAGATTTATATGAGGGAGATTGTTCGTCTCCATGGTGTTCCTATCGACATTTTTTGTGATCAGGATCCTATCTTTACGAGTCAGTTTTGAAAAGCTTTTTAGGAATCTTTGGGTACTCGTCTGAATCTGAGCACTGCCTACCATCTGCAGACTGATGGTCAAACGGAAAGAGTGAATCAGATTCTCGAGGATCTTCTTCGTTCTTCTGTTCAGCATTATGGAGGATCTTGGGAAGATTATCTCTATCTTGTTGAATTCACCTATAACAATAGTTATTATGTATATTTTCAATCTTCCATTTTGATCTTATCTTAATCATTTGTCTATTTCATTCCGTCGTTGAATTCAGGCTAGTATCGAAATGTCTCTGTTTGCTGCTCTTTACGAAAGACCTTGTAGATCTCAATATTGCTGAATTGAATCCGGTAATCGTTTGGTACTTAGTCCTGATGTGATTTTGAAGGCTTCTGAGAAGGTTGAGGAGATTAAGAGGATGATGAGGATTGCTCAGGATAGGCAGAAGAAGTATGCTGATCGACGTAGGAGGAGTTCGGAGTTTGCTGTTGGTGATTTGGTTTTCTTTAAGGTCTCTCCCTTAAGGAATGTGATTCGGTTTGGTCATAGAGGGAAGCTTGCTCCTAACTTTGTTAGTCTTTTCCATATCTTAGAGAGGATTGGTTCTTTGGCTTATCGTCTGAAATTTCCCAAGAAGTTTTCTGGAGTGCATAATGTATTCCATGTTTCGCATCTTCGTCGGTATCTACATGATCCATCCTTGATTGTCCAACCTTCTGCTCTTAAGAGTTTGGATATTGAGCTTAATCTGACTGTCGAGAGGAAGCCACTTCGTATTATCGAAAGTGGGTTGAAGCAGCTGAGAAAGAAACCTGTCAACCTGGTTAAGGTGCAATGGAGTACGGATGATCGGGATTGTACCTAGGAGACGGAGGAGAGCATGCATGCTTCGAATCCGGAATAGTTTGTTTCAGGTACTATTTGCTTTTCTATCTTTTCTTTCCTTCTTTTCGTGTCTCGTTCCTTTTCGAGGACGAAAAGTTTTAAGTAGGGAAGAGTGTAACAACCCATAATTTTAATAAATATTTTTAATTCAATTTATTTGAAAACTTTGATTTTTAAATCATTTAAATTTGAAATTTTGGAATTTTCCAGTATGATTTTGAATTTTGCTTATAAATTATTTTCCAAATACAATAAAATAAACATTTTCTGAAAATTTTATATTTTGGTCAACTGTTGCCAAACTTTGACTTTCAATTGAAATTTTTAAAATTTTAATTTTAATTTCTAATCGTTTTATTTTAAGTTGGATACGATTTTGATATTGGTTCTGCTTTTCGTTTCGTTAAATTCTGCATTATACTTTTTAAATTGGATAAAATACAGCGTTTTACACGCAATTATTTTCTGTATTTAATTTTCTGTTTTTCCTATGCTCATCTCTCTATTTTATTTTTCCATTTTACATTGTTTAGACTTTGATTTTATTTATTGGATTTTGATTTGTTAATTTTTGATAAATGGCTTGGAAATTCAAAGAGACTAGAGTCACATGCTTTAACTTATGACTTTTCCTTTGCCTAGCCTTTTATTTCTTTTCCTAGTTGTTCATTCTTTCTGGCCATCCACCCGATAACCCTAGCTGCCACTACTCCTCTAATTCACATACAAAAAAAGTTTCTCACCTCATCACTTTTCATTTGTTTCCTGAAGAAAAAATATGCAGTAAGTTTTCATGGCTCCTCCTCCTCTTTTCTCTTTTCTTTTTTCTATTCTATTTGTTTTGCTCGGCCACCACCCTATTGCCGACCATCTCCCTCCACAACCACCACCATGATAGGCCTCCACCTCCTCACATCATCCCTATATAAAGGCCGTGAACCCTAGAACAAACTCCATCACCAAAACTTGATAATAACCCAAGCCGAGCCTTCCTTATGCATCCATCCCTCTTTGTTTGTCTCAGCACATAGACATGACCATCCTATCTCCAAGCCTATTCAAGTGCCTTGACCAGGTCTGACCCAAACCCACACATGGTCGAGCCACCTTGCATCATGACCGGGCACAATTGCATAGGGCCGAGCCCAAAACTCCTCTTGATCCATGCCTTTGCCTCCACTTAACCTTTGCTTGCCATCCCCTTCATATTTCATCCCCTAGCCGTTCATAGGTGACCATGGCCGAGCCTTTATGCCACAAATCATACCATGGCCGAGCCATGTGGGGTGATGGTTGAGCTATTTACATAGTGGTCGAGCCCACTTGTTGATTTAAACCAATTTTGCTTCTCTTTGATTCATGTTTTATTCATTGTTTTGATTTATAATACGATGTTGAATTATATTCTTGTGTATGTTGTATATTTTGGTTGTTACAAGATCTGAATATTGGTTCATCATCCACTCGTATCTAGTCGTGCCTTTTTGTGCTTTGCGGAGTTCGGATTTGTGTTTTGAATTTGATCTCTAGCTTTAGAAGATGAGTTATTCGCGCTAGACATTCCATACTTATACAATTGTGAAACGATGACAAATGGATATGTATAAATTGATATACTATGTTGATAATTTCATATATGCATGTGATATAATTTATGATGTTAAAATCTGTGTATAAACATGTTACATCATCTGATATATTATATTATATTGTTTATTTTTTTACTGTTTCTCACACTGCAAGTTTCCTATAGAGTAGAATCACTATGGGTTGAAATGATACATACCCGAACGGACATTAGAATAAGGAAAAATCGTTATGAGCTGAAATGATAGGCTCAAGCGATTTTTATTTATTTTATTTGGCTTGGGATTATGGGTTTGAAATGATAGAACCCGGATTTCATTTTTAAATTATGGATTAAAACGATACATATCCGTACCACTTGAGCTAGTTTAGAAAATTATATACAGACCCGTGGTTAATTTTAAATATTTTCTGAAAATTTATTAAGTATTTTTGAAATATAAAATATGAAATTTTAACTTAAATTGGATTTAAATAAATTTTATAGTGATTTTCAAAAAGTAAAATGTATAAGTAAATAATTGGTTAAAACGTATTTGAAATATGACTTAACTAGATAATTGGAAATTTGTTTTTCAAATGAATTTTTTTAAGTTAAGTAAATAAATGGAAATTCAGTTTTTTTATGAAATGGGTATTTTGAAATAAATAAATAAGTTATTTGTTAAATTAAAAGTTAAGAAAAATAGTGTACCTATGACTTACTAAATGAATTATAGTTTATTTGGATATTTTAATTATAAAATTCATTTTATTTAAATCATAAGTTAAATGATAACCAAATGAAAGTTTTTGAAGCATGGGATATGTTTTTTAAGTTATAATGGCTAAAAATTGAAGTTTTAATGTTTCTGAAATGTTATAATAAAAGCTGGTATTAGTATTGGTAGCATTTCCAAATGCTGTGGTTTTAAGACAGCATTTACTAAGTGCTATCATTCCTGAAAGTAAACTATATTCTGAAATAATAAATAAGCTACTGTAACACTTTGTAAGTGCTGTTGTTGCTGAAACTAAACTGTTTTGCAATAATTAAATACCTACTGTGGCACTTTGTAAGTGCTGCTGTTTTTGAAACTGAACTGTTTTGAAATACTAGAATATCTATCGTAGCACTTTATAAATGCTGTTCTTTTTGAAAATGACAATGTTTTGAAATATTACTATATCTGCCGTAACATTTTATAAGTGCTGCTGTAGCTAAAATTTACAATGTTTTGGAAATTTGATATGAATGAACTTAGGAATGCTACAACTTTGAAATGAATATTATTTGACATTGAGTTTAAATGGTTTAAATGAGTATGTTTTGAAGTGAAATATAAACTATTTTTGAAATTTATAACCACGAGTTATAATAACGTTTAGTTGTTAAAGAGACCGGGATCGGATATGAGCATACTCTCTGTCGATACCGAAAACCAATTTAACAACTGTGTACGCGGTTGAGATTTCAGAATGGAGTTGGATGGTGTTGACGTTCTATTGAGGTATGCATGTGTACTCGACTCCCGTGAGGTTGCATAAGGTGGCTAAAACATGAGCAATCGACAGGCTAATGAGGTCGCCCCTTTTATCGAACACACATCTTCGTATGCCACTCTATTACTTTGTGATTGATATGGTGCGCACCTTTGATTTTGGGAGTATGGTTCGAGGTGGGCGGTAGTAGCTGCTACGCGTTACTACCGGTCCGGAAGTGCAATTGGTATATCTATCCTGGCATTGCCTAGTTGTGCCGTGTTACCTACCCAAGCACGCCTTGTACGATTTTGGTTTTGTACCGTAGCCTGTAGAGTATCCTCTGGTGTCTTCCGATCAGGAGGGACTATGATACTGTATAGACTACTGGGACTATGTATGTGTTAAGGGGGATATTGGGTAACTCCTTAACGCTATTTTTAAGCAAGTTTATTTTACTTTAGACATTATTATAATAGTGTATATTACTATACAGTAAATAGTTTAACGGATCCTTAAAGGAAGGGCGGTCCCAAGCATCCTTTGAGTTACTTGCGCATTTTATTACGGTTCACTTGAGTTGATTTACATTGTATAAGTATGTATGTCTTGACTCGAGTCACTGTATTTGTTTTCTTACGCTCGGGTCGGCTTGAGTATTTCAACTTTGGAATTCACCTTCTAGAGCTAGGATTTGCTGGAGATCATCATTTATCTAGTTGCTATCTTTTTATTCAGTATTTTTATTCTTCTTAAGTACTAGTGGACATTTATGTATTTGGGATTTCTGTTGTATTTACTTTTCAGACTATGGTATTTTGTACTGTTTTGAGACTGTATTTGTGGTAGCTTCATGAACTACTACTGTTGTTTTATTTTTCAATGTGAGTTATTCTGATTTATCTATGTCTGTGATTCTGTGATTGGTTTTATTTTTTCCAAATTATATTACAATCTACTGTTTTGAATTATTCAAGTCAGACATGTGTGGATTTATTGTCGTTTTGAATAGTGGGTCGTTACAGAATCATTGAGTACTCCTTTGACCATATGATTTAATTAATTTATAATAGTTTAAATTAATCAATATTTATGAATTATTAATTATAGAATTTATTTTGATTTGTTAAGCAATATTAATAAATATGTTTATAATAATTACAAATGTATTAATCGATATACAATATCAATACGTGTTTAAATTGGATTTAAATGCCATGAATACTGTATGGGCTTTAAATGGGTTTGAAGCCTATATGGGAGCTTATGAGACCGGCCATGCATAGATCATGTAGGGAGCGGCTTGAATATAAAGAATGGGTTGGGGTTTTGATAAGATAAAGGAAGAAAATACGTAAGAGAGAAAAGTGGATCTTGATCCTAACTTATCTCTCTAGTCTCTCCTCCATAATAGATCATAACCCCCATTCTTTTACAAACTTTTTGAAGCCGTCACTGCACTACCACTAGCCGAAATTCATCATCCCCTCTCCTCCCATTTCCAAGCTCAAATCAAACTAAATTAAACACTCTTCGATAGTTGGTAGTCTACAATCCGGAAGATAGCACCTTCATAATTGGAATCTGATTCAGGAGTTTATTACAACACTTTAGGGTGTAGTCCTTTAGCAATGGAGAAAGGTAATTATCTATCTATGATTATATACTAATATTTATATAATTTATATATCATATATTGCTTTGTTAGTTACATGAAAATTCTAATATATCGGTATATCATCACATTTAGAATGATAGTTTGTTTACATGTTTATATTTTAAAAAATTAACATATACATGCCTTGATACTCACGGCTCTAGGTTAAAAAAATTGATTTTTTATTTAAATTAATTTGATATTTATTATTTAAATTAACTAAACTTTATAATTTAAAAACTAAACATTATACTATACAAAATATGTTTTAAGATTACATATAAATAATTTTATACCTAAAATATTTTTGATATAAAAATAAATTGATACATATATATACATAAATATTATTTAACTCAAATCACTTAAATAAATCTGTAAAAGAAATAAATATGTCATAGAGTATAATTTAAATTTTATAAATCATTTTCACATATGATAAACTTTCAGCTGCAAAAGAAATTATATGTTAATTAAATATTGATACATACATACATACATACATATATATATATATATATATATATATATATTACTTCATTTCCAATCAAAAATTTAATTTAAATAAATAAATAAAAATTTGAGTTTGTCGTAAGTGTTATTAAGCAAGTATATATATACACATTTTAATATTATACACACATACACACTTCATTCACATATATTTATACAAATATATATTTATTTATTATCAAACTATTTATAAGAATATTCATATATATTATATGGAAAGACATTTACTTTGTTTTTGGTTTTGCATCAAGAGAAATAATTATTTTTTACAATATATTTTAAATGTTTTCATATGCTTAATTATATATATATATATGTATGTATGTATGTATATATATATATGCATGTGTATTTTATAAACCCCCCAACATACACAAACACATATTTATATTTTTAAGATGTTGTATACATAAGTTAAAGCATATAAGCATACATTTGGATGATATATTTGAGTTAACATATCCATTGTGGTGTAAATCACGACAATAATACATGGATATGTTAAACCCTACATGGATTGCTATATTACATATGCATGCACGCACACACGCGTGCGCACACACACACACACACACACACACACACACATATATATATATGTATGTATGTATATGTATGTATGTATATGTATGTATATGTATGTATGTATGTATGTATGTATGTATGTATGTGTGTGTGTGTATGTATGTATGTATGTATGTATGTATGTATGTATGTATATGTATGTATATATATATGTGTGTGTGTGTGTGTGTATGTATGTATGTATGTATACGTGTGTGTCTATATGTGTGTGTATGTATGAATGTATGATACACACACATAATGTAATATTAATTGCATAATATAAAACTATATTTTAAATTTAAATTAAAAAAAGATTTTATTTAAAGTAATTTAGAAAAATTCAAAAAATTAGTCTTCATAGGCCCGATAAAATCTAATATGATAAAAAAATTGAAGTCCACTCATTTCTTTCACTATAGGCATGCCCAGTTCCAACAGTTGTATCGGCCCACCTTCATACCCATCTACCAAAGAATTTTGCAGAGTAATATTGTCCAGTAATACAAAGAATAAGGCTTGTTAGGAGCGACCAACCGTATATGATCCTTTGAGCTAACATCGTTACATTCTAATTTACTCCATATACACAAGTATATGATGAGTACGGTATCAATACAAAGTAATAACATATTGGCTAATACAAAACATGACAATATATAGTAAAATAGAGAAAACAGAATCATGGATCGTAGCAGTAAAATATAATACAGACAATATCATGATATTAATGTGAGTCGACAAAATAGGACACTAGACCCACTTGCAATACATATACATCATCTCCAACGAGTATCAAAAAAAATATACATAACATAATGAGCCTTTACCTCATACAAAATACACAAGCATAGGTACAAGGCTGGCACAAAAAGATAATATTGGATTTGGATAACATAACATCTATCACCACTAAGCTAGCATATGTCCATGGTCACAGAGTCGCTGTACTTATCAAGTCTTGGTCTGA
This sequence comes from Allium cepa, assembly GCA_030765085.1. NCBI lineage: Eukaryota > Viridiplantae > Streptophyta > Magnoliopsida > Asparagales > Amaryllidaceae > Allium > Allium cepa. The sequence continues at coordinate 664,173,909 of CM060928.1, read as the reverse complement.
CCCGAGTATTATAAGTACAAACAAGTCAGACTATCTCCAAATATAATAGGATGAGACCATAGAATAAGCATGAAAGATCTCAACAATACGGAAATAACTATAAATGTGCCAACATATCAAACGACTAAGGCATCATCACAAATCACTATGTCATAAAATCATATCATGTTCTTGTTGGAAATTATCGTAAATATAGTGAATAAGCATATCAAAATTATGATGCAAAAGACTTCCCTAAAAGCGAGCCAATAATGTAGAATCAAATGACTTACCTGAAACTGAGTCTACAAACAAAGAAAAGCATGAATCAAGTAAAGTAAATATAACTGATCCTATAGCGATCTTATAAAGGAGTTTATAGTGACGGTGCTATCTTTCAAGGGGAGATTGGTTCAAAATGCTCCAGGATTTTAATGCTGCATACTCCTATATTATGATTGCGCCTAATCCTCATAACACGCACCCCACATATGTAATGCACTTGTGAGGTGTCGCAACTAATAACAAATTACGCAAATGTTATAACATTGAATGTTGCTCGAGGAATTGAAGATTGGCTTTGTGGTATCAGGCAAATAACCAAACAAAAGTCAAGCACAAAATAAGATGAAAATGACACCATTACTTGGAGCATGACTATCGTAGTCTAGCCGCTAAGGTGAACAACTAGCCTACATGGTCAAGCTATCAAAATGCATGAATTAACTTGGCGAGCTATTGAACTAGCGGGCCTTCCTTAAGAAACTATTAAACAAAAAGTGTTAAATACTATACAAATAGTAACCACTTTAGTAACAACTGTGTGTCTCGAAATTGCTCGAGTATTTACTACAAGGCAGTAAATATCGCTTGCTCGAATTGTTCTACACAACAAGTCATAACCTTAACCGATGAAGTGATACCAAATGCCTTATACCATTTAGTATTACTAAATAGTTTAACTATATTTCTTGTTTTATAGAAAACAATTAGTCTAAAGCCTGATTTCAAAATGTCACTTAAAATAGGAGTAGTTGTTTATAAGACATAATTTGACTTTAGAAAGTATAATAACAAGTTTTCAGGATACATTTTGTAATTTAAATCTCTTTGACAAGGTACTAGATTATATATATTATATATAAATATATATATATGTAGGATTTAAAGCCATAGGAAAGCATTATTCTTTTAAATATATAAATCATTGCTATTCAAATCTATTTGTATACACATATAACTTTACATGTTTAATACTATAATCAGAGTAAAATATGTACTTTTATTGTTACATGGAATTGTATAGAAGTAATTTTAAGTTATTATCAAGGAACTAAATAAAAATGAGTTCATAATTTATAATCAATTATATTTAATTAATACTTTTAAAATTGTTTTGAAATATAAAAACATTAAATGAAAGATGCAATTCAAATTCAGGAAATCATATATCAAAAAGAAAGAAAGAAGAAATTGAATAAAACAAAACAAAAATGAAACCAATTCCTGGAGTTGAATTACTCCAGGGACACAAACATGGGTCCAACAGTGCACCAATGCTGGCATTTTCCCAGAGCTTTTCAGCTCTAGGAAATCAATTCTTATATGATTTCCAACCTTTGAAATAGGAATTTGTCCCTATGATTTTACAACATCATATAGGATCAAAAATTGCAGCTATTTCAATCATATTACAAAAAAAAATAAGAATGGAGTAAGAACTTGCAATTTAAGGAAAGAATAGAGTTCCAACAACCACAATTTAGAAATTCACACAATTCAAACTCAATTTGGAATACAAATCCCAAGTATGTGGTCTAATCATGGCATGCAATTTGATTCAGAGATGGTGGTAAGGAATACTCAACTTAAAATCTTGCAAAATCGCTTAATTCGACCTTGCTTTATAATTTTAGATCAACCCTAAGAAAAATTCAGTAAAAAAAGGAACAAAGAAAATCAAAATCATAGTAAAAATTTAAATCAACCAACCTATAAGATGTAAAATGGCTTGAGAGAGTTACCTTAATTTTCTTAGATTTTCTAGAAATTTATTTGAATTAAAATGGAGGATTATTGCTTAGTGTTTCAAAGTGAAGAGGAAGAGCTTTTACTATTTTCTCTCTCTATTAATTAATGAAAGTACAGAAGATGAATGAATGAGGAAATCCTTCTTTTGTTTCTGGGCTTTGGGATGTTACTAACCCTACAGTAAAAAGAGAAGAAACCTATTTCTACTTGTATTCTTCTTCCTTTTAATTCCTAACCACTTTCCAAATTCATATTTTACAAAACAAATTACTACTAAAAAAATTCCTAATTAATATTATTAAATAAATTTAAAATTTACCTTTTCCCTATATTACCTAAATTAAATTTAAATACAAGGCTTAAAATAGATACTATTATTTCTCAAATAAACAATCATTTTGGAATAACTTTCCTTGTGTTTTCTATAAATAATAATTTAAGTGTTTTAACAATAAAATAAATTCTTATATATATCATAAAATGTATTTTTAAAAAATAGAAATACAAATATTTCATGAATTGAAATTTCAGTACTTCTAATGTGATAACCCGAATTTTTGAGTATTTATTAATTGATAATTAAATGGGTCAATTATTAGAAATATTGATTTATAACTTGAACGAATAAATCTGATAATCAATATTTATATTTGGATAAATATTTATTTGATAATCTCCTAATAGAATTATTTTAAGTGGGTAAAATTATTATTTTCCAAATAAAATTGAATATGTGGTTGTTTAAATATATATATATATATGAGTTGATTATAAATTAAATTTGAAAAAAAAATATGTATATATATAGGATTTATGGTTTATAAATAGATTGTGATTTGGAATTTGGATTTGGAATTCAAATAGATATATTAAAAATATTATTTGTAACAAATAGTTGTATATTTAAAGAACCTCATTTAATAAAAACATAATAGATAATTATATATAAACATTTATTAACCTATTACATAATTTACAAAGTATAATACATATGTTAAAATAAGAACTATGGTTTATGACATTTGAAAAAAAAATATAAACACATGCAAAGATGCAAGTATTGGATTAATATAGCATCAATTCACATATGGCAATTTGTTCTCTTAAATATTTAAATAAAATATAAAACATAGAAATATTTGATTTATTGATTCAAAACACTTGTAAGCTCGTAATACATGCATTTAAACATGTGTAGGCATAGAAAAAAATACATTTTACAAATGGCACTTCTTTTTTTCAAAATAGGGATATCATGTATTGGAAAGAGGAACCAGGTTTCATTTTCTCATTTCAAAACCTAAGGATAAATATAAAAAAATTGTAAAACAATGCTCAAAACAGAGATTGATCTGGCAACAACTTCTCTATTTGAAATCACCAAAGCAGATCGAGCTAGAAATTCAATCAAACGTCAAAAACAAGTTGCAAGCTTCAGTTTTAAAGGATTTCCAGATCTTAAGTAATCAAGTTTTCAATTTTCAAAAGAGCAGTAGCTTCCAGTTTTCAGGCTTTTGTTTCAAAGCTCTGTCCTTCAAACAGTGAGTAAACTTAAACTTAAACGGTTTTAAATTGATGTATGTGGAAATGTTGGATGGAAATTTTGTGATGCATGTTTAAATATATGTATACATGCTTGTTTAAAATATGAATACATGTATGTATGAAATGAATATACTGGTATGTTGACTGTGATAATCTCTGTTTATGTTTCACAGTTAAAATTTGGAAAAAAAATGCCAATCCTCCTCATTTAATCTCTGTTAAGCTTAGGAATTCAAAAAAAATTTGTTATTTTAATCATAATCAAGGTTTTAAAATTCTATTTATATGAAGTAAGTTTGTAGATTTTCTGGAAAACAAAAGGAACAGTGGAAACTTGATTTTATCCAAAATTCCAACATTATTAAATTGTAGATTCAAGTTTATAATCTGATGTACCTTTAAAAACTAGGATACTTAGAATGAAAATCTTGATTTTTAATTGAGGATCCTGTGAAAAATTGTAAATTAACCAGAAAATGGGTTGTGAGTGTTTTCTGGTGATCGGCTGCAGCTGGTGGGTCGGGGCCTTGGCTGGAGCAAGCCTTGGGTTCTTCGAAGTCGGAAAAATTATCAAGAGGGGGTAATGTTCGTCGTGGTGTTTGCGTTTGGGCGAACAAGGGTTTATGAACCTAAAGTGGTCGAGTCTAGAACTTGATCGTGGAGGCGTCTAGGGTTGTTCGAGTTACACCCGACCAGGGGGATGGCAGCATGGATGATCGGTGAGTGTGTGGCTGGTGTTGTTTGACCTCTGATAGTCGGAGTCGCCTGTACGAGGCAAGTTTGGACGGATTTCCGGTTCCAGGTTCTTTTGCGTTGTTCAATTTTGATCGTGGGTTTGTTTTGGAGTTTGGGTGATCGGGATTTGATAGTAAAGTGATCGTCGAAATGTTTGAAGCGTCGGTGGAGGTCGAAGCTCTGGTGATTGATGGTGCATGTGCATGGCATGTCTGTTGTGATGGGTTTTTGTGTAGTAGCGTGACTTGAAGGCAAGCTCGACAAAATGGGTTGGAGGCTCGGGCCCGTCTTCATGTAGCTCGAGAGTGCAAACTTGTTTTCAAGTTTAAAATTTTAGCAAAGTTTTTTGGAAAAAAATGAAGAAGTTGAAGAATCTCGAGTCTGTACTCGAGCAATTCTCGGGTAGAACCTGAAGCAGGATTAAATGCAGATTTTTAAAGTTTTTATAAAACAAGTTTTTTTAATTTTAAATTAAATCTAATTTTAAACCATTATGTAAAATAAGTGTTTCTTTAAACATTTGATTAAGAACTTTATATATTGTTAACTTAAAGTTTGTTAAGTTAAATTTGTAAGTTATCTTTAAATCTTAAATTAGAGATGGATTCAAAGATTAATTTAAAAGTGGAATGTTTGAAATGTATTATGTTAATAATAAGTAAGTCATTATAAAAAAATAAAGATTTATCTTAAAGGTTAATTAACATTTTGATAATTGATGACTAATTAATTAAATAAAGTAATTAAGTGTAATTAAGAGAAATTAATTAATTTAATTAATGATAAAAGGTGTGGTTAATTAATTTAATTAGTAATTTAACGTTGAATTAATTAATGTTTAAAAGTTAATTAATTAAGGATAATTAACAAATGAGATAATTACTTGATAAATTAATTTATTGAAGGGAAATCACCTAATGGAAGTAATTAGAGAATTAACTATATAGAATAATTAATTAAGGGTTGATTGATTAAGGAAACTAATCATGGGATTAGTTAGTTTAATGAGTGTGATTAATTAAAGGATAATTAATCAATGCAGGTGATTATAAGTTAATTATTTTAAGTAATTAATTAAGGATCAATGTAATTAATGTGGATGGGTGAAGAATAATTAATTTGTATTATTAAATAAAGGCTAATCACTTAATGTACTTAAAAGTGATAATTAAAGATTGATTAATCAAGATTAATCAATTAAGAAATAATTAAGTAATAACTAATCAAGAGGTAAATTACTTAATGTAAAAGAATTATTATGAATAATTACTTAATGAAGTAATTAAAGGAATTAATTAATCAGTGTACTTAATTAATTTGGTGTGGATAATTTTATTTAATTAATTAAGTTTAATTAATTGAAGGTAATCATTTAATGTTGGGTTAAGTATAATTACTTAAGGCAATTAATGAGGTGTAATTACTTAGTGAAGTAATTAGTGGATAATTACTAGATGTAATTAATTAAAGGGAAATTACTTGATGGAAGTACTTAAAGGATTATTACTTGGTGGAAGAAATTAAGTGATAATTACTCGGTGTAATTAAAGGATTAATTAATATAATTAATCAAGGAGTTGATTTAATTGATGAAGTAATTAAGGAAAGTTAATTTCTGATTGTGATTAATCAAGGTTGATTAATGAATGTAATTAAGTTAAAGGTTAATTATTAAATGAAATTTAAGAATAATTAACTAATGAAAGTAATTAGAGGATCATTAATTAATGTAATTAATGGAAGTGATCAACCTTGCTTATGAATGATTGAATGATGATGAGTGCTTTGGATCGGTTGATATCTCTGATATGAATTGCTTTGTGATTGTTAGCACCAAAATTGGTCTCTAACACCCAAATGTAAATGAAAGCACCAACTAACAGTCACTGATAACAGATAAAGTGTGTGTAGAGAGTAATAATATGAAGAATAGTTAAAATTAAAATGAAAGCAGTAAAGAACAACAAGTTTTATAGCGGTTCGGCTAACTTCGGCCTACGTCCACTCTAGAAGTTTCCTTTTTATTGATGTCTGAATCAATTACAGTTACAAAGTCGTAGACTGGCCTTAGTCTTAGGAAATAAAAAGTCAGAGAGTAGAAGAGAAGAAGAAGACCCCCTTCTGAACCCCTACAAGCTATATTTATATGCGAATTTTGAGTTGCTGGGCTTTCTAAACGGTAAAGGGCCATTAAGAATTTCCACCGAGCCACATTCGTCTTATGCCAAACGACTTTCGCTGAGCCAACTTCGCCGAGCGACCCATGCCGAGCCGCCAATGCCGAGCAAGGTACGATGTGCAATGCCGAGCGAGGTGCGAGGTGTCGAGGTGTCGAGGTGCGAGGTATCGAGGTGCGAGGTATCGAGGTGCGAGGTATCGAGGTGCGAGGTATCGAGGTGCGATGTATCGAGGTGCGAGGTATCGAGGTACCGATGTGCGAGGTATCGAGGTGCGAGGTATCGAGGTATCGAGGTATCAAGGTGCGAGGTATCGAGGTAGCGAGGTATCGTGGTATCGAGGTGCGAGGTATCGAGGTGCAAGGTATGGAGGTATCGCGGTATCGAGGTGCGAGGTATCGAGGTGCGAGGTATCGAGGTGCGAGGTATCGAGGTGTGAGGTATCGAGGTATCGAGGTGCGACTCATTTATGCCGAGCGGGGAGTGTAGACCGAACGAAGTACTTGTGCCGTACATTCCTTCCATTTCTTGACCAAATGGCATATCCAAGTAAACTTCATCCTTCGAAACCAAATCCATCATACTCCAACCTCAATAGTCGTGATGTTAGTTAGGTTGAATCCGCCTACTTATGGCTTTGACAAAAGGCAGCTTAACACTTTGCCTCCCAAAACATGCCTTGCTAATGGAAGGTGTGTTTTGTAGCACAATAAGCTAGATGTTCGTATCCTGTTAATGACCTGCAAAGAAATTAACGGCCTTATCAACGACCGTTCGGGATCGTATGTCATTCGGAGTGGTATGTGACCGTCCGAGGCCGAGTGTCGTTCGCGGCGAATTATGACCATTCGCGGTCGGGTGCCGTTCGAGGTGAGTTATGATCGTTTGCGATCTAGTGCCGTTCGAGGCGAGTTGTGACCGTTCGCAGTCTGGTGCCGTTCGAGGCGAGTTGTGACCGTTCGCGGTCTGGTGCCGTTCGAGGCGAGTTGTGATCGTTCGCGATCTGGTGTCGTTCGAGGCGAATTGTGACCGTTCATGGTCTGGTGCCGTTCGAAGCGAGTTGTGTGTGCCCGGGGAAGACTTAGTATCATTAATGTCATATTTCACGTTCGAGTGAGTTTTTGAACTGTTTGTCATGGCGGTTTATCGCCATCTCAGAACATGCCTAAGGATCATTCGTGACCCCGTACATGTGTAAGTTGCTTAGCCGTCATGGAATCACAAACAGTAGATTTTCATTCAAAATAAGTCTTTCAATGGAAATGTCGAACTAAATCAAGTCCAACCATGAGAAATGGAAAATAAAAGCAAAACTGGGACGTCCAAGTGCAAACACCTACAATGATGCGATTTATAGTCGTATCAGAGCATGCCTGAGGATCGTTCGCGGTCCTGTATACATGTAAATGACTTAATCGCGTTGGTGTGGAGTTTGCCACTTTTCGTCATTATTTCAATCAACTGATGACAAGCTGACTCCCCGATCCCGAGCCGTTCCCAGTTGGTGTAGGTGGTGGCCACTCTCGTTCCACCATCGTTGTTCCCCTTCTCACATATTGAGATAGCAAACCATTCCGGATATGTCCCTCAACCTCATTCTTCAAGTGCCTGCAGTCACTCGTGCTATGACCGTTCAGTTCGTGAAATAAACAATACTTGTCTGACCTTTTTTCATTGCTGGTCGGATCCCTTCTCATTGGCCTTCGATAGGGAATCTTCCCCCTAGTGTCTTGGTAAATTCGTTCCAAAGACTCGTTCAGCTCTGAATAAGAGGTGAATCTCGGTTCCTTTCGTGGTCGCGTTAGTCCATCGTCGTTATCCCTGGCCTTCCGTTTCCCTTTATCAGTTTTTGAATCTTTTTTAGGAGGACTTTCACCCTTGACTGCATAAACATCATCTCCTTCTCCTTCCTCTCTCTCAGCATTTGCACCCTCTAATCGTAAAAATCCTTCGGCCTCATGATAAAACTCCCCTAGATCCATAGGTGGATCCCTTGTCAGTGAATTTTTGAACTCTGTTCCATTAGCTGTGCCAGATACAGCTGCCATTAAGACCATGGATGGATCTGGTCGATCCATCGATGCTGCCGCTGCATTGAATCGCATCAGAAAGCTCCTCAAAGACTCCCCGGTCCTCTACTTTAGAGCTGCCAAACTCATCACATTCTTAGGTCTCGAAATGTGAACTCTAAACTGCCTCATAAAATTCTCGGTCAACTCAGTAAACGTTCCAATGGAACCACTCTCCAATTATCTAAACCATAGTGCTGCTATGTTTGTCAGATACAATGGGAAGCATCGGGCCATGACTTCCTCCGATTCCCCTAGCACTTCCATATGCCTCATATACTTTGTAAGATGAACCGTAGGATTCTTCCTCCCATTATACATCTCCACTGATGGTAGCTTAAAATCTGGTGGGTTCCTAGCTCGCCTGATAGTAGGAGTAAAGGGACTCCTATTCACATCCTCCAAGTCTTTGTTTACCAATCCACCTCTCATAGCTCGTCTAACCATCTCCGCCAGTCTGTCGTTGTCACCAAGCTGTAATCCTTGTTCGTTGCCTCTGGTCTGTCACCTGAGTTGATGAGGGAATTCTGGCACATACTCCTCATCTCGTACTCCTGCACTCCTATTGGTGTCGGGTTGGACAGCGTTATCTGGTATCCCTCCATGGATCGGTTCAGCATTCCCTGGTGGTATGACCCCGAGTCTAGATCCATCTGGATTGATAGCCGTCTGCTGATTGGGTGCTGCCCCCTACCGAGCTATTCCCTCTGCTTGTGGTTGAGCGCTTCTGATCCAGCTCCACGGACCTGAGCTCCTGCACTTCCTGCCTGTGCAAATTGTCTGAGAAGAGCCTGCATCATCTCCTCTTGTCTTTTCAACATTGCTTCCATCTCGTCTCTGGTGATGTAGATGGATGCTTGACCAGCTCCAGCTACAGAGGAAGCCTCTTAACTTCCCTCCTAATTGCTCCTTTCTGTCACTTGCTTTCTTGTTGATGGCCTAGCCATTGCTTTCTAGAGTCCAAGTTCCTAGCTTCAAAATCCCTCAGTGCTTGCCTTCTCAATGAAAGCACCAAAATGTTAGCACCAAAATTAGTTACTAACACCTAAATGTAAATGAAAGCACCAAGTAACAGTCACTGATAACAGATAAAGTGTGAGTAGAGAGTAATAATATGAAGAACAGTTAAAATTAAAATGAAAGTAGTAAAGAACAACAATTTTTATACTGGTTCGGCTAACTTTGGTCTACGTCCACTCTAGAAGTTTCCTTTTTATTGATGTTCGAATCAATTACAGTTGCAAAGTGGGAGACTGGCCTTAGTCTTAGGAAATAAAAAGTCAGAGAGCAGAAGAGAAGAAGAAGACCCCCTCTTCTGAACCCCTACAGGCTGTATTTATAGGCGAATTTTGAGTTGCTGGGCTTTCTGAACGGTAAAGGCCCATTAAGAATTTCCACCGAGCCACATTCGTCTTATGCCGAACGACTTTCCACCAAGCCATCTTCGCCAAGCGACCCATGCCGAGCCGCCAATGCCGAACGAGGTACGATGTGCAACGCCAAGCCAGGTGCGAGGTGTCGAGGTATCGAGGTGCGAGGTATCGAGGTGCGAGGTATCGAGGTGCGACTCCTTTATGCCGAGTGGGGAGTGTAGACCGAACGAAGTACTTATGTCGTGCATTCCCTCCATTTCTTGACCAAATGACATATCCAAGTAAACTTCATCCTTCGAAATCAAATCCATCATACTCCAACCTCGATAGTCGTGATGTTAGTTATATTGAATCCGCCTACTTATAGCTTTGACAAAAGGCCGATTAATAGTGATATGATATGTTGGATGGACAGTGATTAAGGGATTATCTATCAATTATGAATTGCTACGTAAAAGTGTTATCCGGTAATTAGTGTTGAATTGTATTTAATTGAATAACTTGGGTTTATATGACATTGGATTCAAAGAGACCGGAGTCGGGTATTAGCAAATACCCAAAACCATTTCGATTCTTTATAGATTGATATGTGAAATCAATAAGCTGGAATGGAATGATTTAAGTGAATTGGACTATTTAATCTAAGTTTTGGTACTTAGAAATTTGTGAGTGAAATAAGTAATGTCTGTAACAATTTGTGAATTTGTAATTGATTCAAGTTACCCGGGTTATATATATAAGTTGTATTCTTTTGTCATTCATGTTAGATGGGTTTACTCACGCTGGTTTCCAGCCTGACCCGGGTGTTACTTTTATGTAATGCTCGGGTCAGACCGAGTATTACAGATTTTCAGGTAAGGACGTTCTGGAGCTCAGGTGGCGAGCTGGGTGGCAGGAACGTATGGAGTGTTTCCGATGTGATATATTGTTGTTTATCTGGGACATGTGATTTTAACTGTCCAGTGTTTTGTATAAATATTGTAACGCTGATGTATTAACGTGTAATTTGACAGGTACAGTTTTCCTTTGTAAACTGATATTATTGTTATTATATTTTTTCCGCTGCGAATGTGAGATTGTGCTTTGGAATTTCTATTCTTCTTCTTCTATCTCTTTTCTTCTTTTCTCTAGCTATCTGGAATTTTCAGGATCGAAAATTCCGGGTCGTTACATTTGGTATCAGAGCAAAAGGTTAAATGAGAACCTTGGCTCTGGTGGGATTACTCATTAAGGATAGGGTCAATGTTACCCTAGGATGAGTTGAGTGTGTGTGTGTATATATATGAGAGCATACTTGTTATTTTCTTATATAATAATTTTAAAAGGTTTCAAAAGTAAATGATTTTATATAAGTTATCTTTTGATATGTAAAGAAATAGTTTTCCAATATATAAAGAAATTGGTTATTGGATATTGGAATTAAATAAATGAACTATACAGATAAGATGAATTAGAATTGGTTTTAAACTAGAATATGGAATGGATGTTATGTTTAATAACAAAATGTGTATTAATGAGTAAGTAAAAAGAAATGTTTTAGGGAAGTAAAACATTTAAGCAAGTATGTTTTATAAATTGGAATTGAAGATGATCTAAATTGCAAAGTTTTAAATCTGGGTCCAGAATTTGAAAAAAATTTCAAAGTGATAAAGAAATGTTATTTAATATATTTGAATGAAAGTGTCCTATTTCAAACAAGAGTTGTTTGAAAATTTAAAGAAATTTGTTTTTAAAATAAAAACCAAAGATGGATAAGTATAAAATTCAAATGGAAAATTTGAATTGGATTAATTTGAAATGAAATTGAGGTTGAATGATTTCAAATTCAAATGGGAATTAGGATTAATTCAAACAGAAATTGAAATGATTTGAAATTGAAGTGGGTTCAATTTGAAATTAGTCCAAATTGATTTGAATAATTTGGAATTGTAATTAAAGTTGAATAGGTATAAAGTCAAAAGGAATTTGATTTGAATTTGGAAAGAAATTGAGGTTAATTCAACTTGAATTGGGGTTAAATCAAGTTCAATGGAAATTGAAGTTATTCAAGTTGGAAATGAATCAATTTAAATGGAAATGGAAATTTAAATTGAATTCACGGGAATAGAGATTGGGAATTAAACAGTTTGGCTCTGGACTATTTTCAATATAAATTGTTTTAATATAAACTTATTTTTCCAAGTTATTTATATATACAACCTTTCTTTTTAAACCCCAAACTATTTTATAATTATTTTTGAAACTATTTAACTATTTTGCAACTGTTTTATAAACTATTTCAGTTTTTCAACTATTTTACAATTATTTAACTATTTTATAACTATTTTATCATTATTTAACTATTTTACAGATATTTTACAAACTAATAATTACTTTTCAACTACTTGTCTATTTTTTTAATCTTTTCAAGCTATTTTTAAATTTAAATTGGTTAGAGTTCAAACTGTTGTAATTGAAATAATAACTCAATTAGAAATGGAAGCAATTGAGAATAAGTGAATAGAATTAAAGGAATGTGAATAGAAAAGAGAATTGATTTGGCTAATAACCAATAAAGATAATACGTAGGATGTACGTATATTATTCTATTCGCATAGTGATTTGATCCATATTCGAGCACAGAGTTTCAAGATAGTTATATTGATCCGAGTTGGGATTTTCCACTTGATTTTTGAAGGCGAACCTGGATATGGATTGTTGATTGGTTCTGGATATTCTCTATCATATTTATGGCTATGCAAGGAGACTGACGGTTTCTGGTCAAGAAACCAGATCTGAGTCCGCACTAGGAAGTCGGGTGTACGATACTAGTTCGGAAGTGAAATTGTGTGATCGAGTGAGTGATCAGATTGATATAGCGTACGGATGATATGTGTACATCGTATGGGTTTGAATGAAATTAATACTGGGGATTTGTGGATAAGAATGTGGAATGGTTTTTGAAATGAATGGTGTATTTTGTGAAATATATGATAAATAAAGTAGAAATTAGATATTTCAATGGTAGAAATTTACTTTATGGAAGTAAGTAATATGGTAAGTGACTTTATAAGAGTAGTCAAATTTGAATATTTGATTTGGAATAAACAAAGTTATATATCTTTGTTATATAAGATAAATCTCCCCTTGTTGAATCTTTTGCCGGAAGGAAAGGGTTTTTTTTTGAAAGTTTTTGAAGTATAAAAGGGATTTTATACAAGTTTGAACTGATCCAAAGATTTTTCAAAGTTATATACATCTATATATATATATATATATATATTAAGGATCCTATGAGAATGATTTTGAAGGAAAGGTTTTTGAAACCTATGGATTTGGAAAGGCTTTTGATTTTTGGAGAAAAATCAATTTTGGAAATATGGAAAGCCTAGTTGAGAGTTATCAATTTTGGGATGATCGATTTTGAGAAAGGAGATTTATATGGGATTCATACTAGGTGTATGATTTGGAAAATACTATATGTGTATAGTGTAAAGTGTTTTGAGATTGGCTCTGGAGAAAAAGGCACTCCCTTGAAATGAACTTCTCAGGAGTGCCGCAGGGTGGTACTGCCTTGAACCCTAAGGGGGGTTCTAAAGTTGATCCTGTGAGGAGTCCGGACAAAACTAGTTCCTGGGGATTTTGTGTAGTGTGTAGTGAAAATCGAGGGCGATGATGCCTACAGAAGCATTTGGGTTATGATGTGACGACAGTGTAACTCGATGTCACTGCGATCTACCGCAGACCATAGCGAAAGTCATGTGTGCTGCTGAGAGCCAATGTTTGATTTTACATCGGTAGACTGCGACCTATGGTGACATAGCGAAAGTCTGTGTGATGCTGAGAGCCAACAGTCTACGTTTGATTTTACATCGGTAGACTGCAACCTATGTGAGAGTGGAGAAGTTTCATTTTTGGCAGCGAAAATCGAGGGCGCTGATGCCTACAGTTACATGGACTTTTGCTATGATGGCAACATAAACCTAGAATTTAACTACGATCTGTGGCGGGTTCCGTGGCGTAATCGAGGGGCACGGAGTGCCTACTATTACATGGACTTTTGCTGTGATGGCAACGTAACCCAGGATGTAACTGAGACCATGGGTGGGGGTAATGATTTCCAAAGCATTCTCATCAAAGATATTTCCTCTATTTTCAAAAATGTTTTCTATATGTTTAGTAAAATTATTTTTCCAAGTATTTTCACTAGGTGTTGAAAGTGGGTCTGCTAAGTACTTATAGATTTTCAGTCCTACGCCTGATCAACGTATGACCGAATTCCTGTGAGAAAAAGGATATATTTGTTGAAACATCGAGTTATAAAAAATATTTCATATAAAACTATTTTAGTAATTTATATAGATTTTAAAAAATGTTTTAAAAATGATCAAAGAATAAATTTATCTAACTTTAAATATTAAATAAAATTCTGTCTTCGTTACTTTTCGAGGATGATAAGATTCAAAGTGGGGAGGAATGTGATAACCCGAATTTTTGAGTGTCTGTTAATTGATAATTAACTAGGTCAATTATTAGAAATACCGAATTATAACTTGAATGAATAAATCTGATAATAAATATTTATATTTGGATAAATATTTAATTGATAATCTCCTAATAGAATTATTTTAAATGGGTAAATTTATTATTTTCCAAATAAAATTTAATATGTGGCCGTTTAAATATATATATATATATATATATATATATATGAGTTGATTTTAAATTAAATTTGAAAAAAATATATATAAATAGGATTTATGGTTTATAAATAGATTGTGATTTGGAATTTGGATTCGGAATTCAAATAGATATATTAAAAATATTATTTGTAACAAATAGTTGTATATTTAAAGAACCTCATTTAATAAAAACATAACAGATAATTATATATAAACATTTATTAACCTAATACATAATTTACAAAGTATAATACATATGTTAAAATAAGAAATATGGTTTATAACATTTGTAAAAAAAAACACACGCAAAGATGCAAGTGTTGGATTAGTATAGCATAAATTCAATCTGTTCTCTTAAAAATTTAAATAAAATATAAAACATTAGAAATATTTGATTTATTGATTCAAAACACTTGTAAGCTTGTAATACATGCATTTAAACATGTGTAGGCTTAGAAAAAAAACATTTTACAAATGGCATTTCTTTTTTTCAAAATAAGGATATCATGTATTGGAAAGAGGAACCAGGTTTCATTTTTTCATTTCAAAACCCGAGAATAAATAATAAAAACTGTAAAACAAAGCTCAAAATAGAGATAGATCTAGCAACAACTTCTTTATTTGATATCACCGAAGCAGATCAAGCTAGCAATTCAATCAAACATCAAAAACAAGTTGCAAGCTTCAGTTTTAAAGGATTTCCATATCTTAAGTAATCAAGTTTTCAATTCTCAAAAGAGCAGTAGCTTCCAGTTTTCAGGCTTCTGTTTCAAAGCTCTGTCCTTCAAACAGTAAGTAAACTTAAACGGTTTTAAATTGATGTATGTGGAAATGTTGGACGGAAATTTTATGATGCACGTTTAAATATATGTATGCATGCTTGTTTAAAATATGAATACATGTATGTATGAAATGAATATACTGGTATGTTGACTGTGATCATCTCTGTTTATGTTTTAGTTAAAATTTAGATAAAAAATGCCAATCCTCCTCATTTAATCTCAATTAAGCTTAGGAATTCAAATAAATTTTGTTAGTTTAATCATAATCAAGGTTTTAAATTTTTATTTATATGAAGTAAGTTTGTAAATTTTCTGGAAAACAAAAGGAACAGTGGAAACTTGATTTTATCCAAAATTCCAACATGATTAAATTGTAGATTCAAGTTTATAATTTGATGTACCTATAAAAACTAGGATTTTAAGAATGAAAATCTTGATTTTTAATTAAGGATCCTGTGAGAAATTGTAAGTTAACCGTAAAATGGGTTGTGAGTGTTTTCGGGTGATCGGCTGTAGCTAGGGGGTCGGGGCCTTGGCTGGAGCAAGCTTGGGGTTCGTCGAAGTCGGAAAAATTATCAGGAGGGGGTAATGTTCGACGTGGTGTTTGCATTTGGGCGAACTAGGGTTTATGAACCCAAAGTGGTCGAGTTTGGAACTTGATCGTGGAGGCGTCTAGGGTTGTTCCAGTTACACCGGACCACGGGGGATGGCAGCGTGGATGATCGGTGAGTGTGTGGCCGATGTTGTTTGACCTCTGATGGTCGGAGTCACATGTACGAGGCAAGTTTGGACGAAGTTCCTGATCCAGGTTCTTCAGCGTTGTTCAATTTTGATCGTGGGTTTTTTTGGAGTTTGGGTGATCGGGATTTGATAGTAAAGTGATCTCGACATGTTTGAGGCGTCGGCGATAGTGGGAGCTCTGGTGGATGGTACATGTGCATGGCATGTCTGTTGTGATGGATTTTTGTGTAGTAGCGTGACTCGAAGGGAAGCTCGAGAAAATGGGTTGGAGGCTCAGGCCCATATTCGTGTAGTTCGAGAGTGCAAACTTGTTTTCAAGTTTAAAAGTTTAGCAAAGTTTTTTGAAAAAAAAATAAAGAAGTTGAAGAATCTCGAGTCTGTACTCGATAAATTCTCGAGTAGAACCCGAAGCAGGATTAAATGCGGATTTTTAAAGTTTTTATAAAACAAGTTTTTTTAATTTTAAATTAAATTTTATTTTAAACCATTATGTAAAATAAGTGTTTCTTTAAACATTTGATTAAGAACTTTGTATATTGTTAACTTAAAGTTTGTTAAGTTAAATTTGTAAGTTATCTTTAAATCTTAAATTAGAGATGGATTCAAAGATTAATTTAAAAGTGGAATGTTTGAAATGTATTATGTTAATAATAAGTAAGTCATTATAAAAAAATAAAGATTTATCTTAAAGGTTAATTAACATTTTGATAATTGATGACTAATTAATTAAATAAAGTAATTAAGTGTAATTAAGAGAAATTAATTAATTTAATTAATGATAAAAGGCGTGGTTAATTAATTTACTTAGTAATTTAAGGTTGAATTAATTAATGTTTAAAAGTTAATTAATTAAGGATAATTAACAAATGAGATAATTACTTGATAAAGTAATTTATTGAAGGGAAATTACCTAATGGAAGTAATTAGAGAATTAATTATATAGAATAATTAATTAAGGGTTGATTGATTAAGGAAATTAATCAAGGGATTAGTTAATTTAACGAGTGTGAATAATTAAAGGATAATTAATCAATGCAGGTGATTATAAGATAATTAATTTGAGTAATTAATTAACGATCAATGTATTTAATGTGGATGGGTGAAGAATAATTAATTTGTATTATTTATGGCTAATTACTTAATGTACTTAAAAGTGATAATTGAGGATTGATTAATCAAGATTAATCAATTAAGAAATAATTAATTAATAAGTAATTAAGAGGTAAATTACTTAATGTAAAAGAATTATTATGAATAATTACTTAATGAAGTAATTAAAGGAATTAATTACTCAGTGTAGTTAATTAAGTTGATGTGGTTAATTTTAGTTAATTAATTAAGTTTGATTAATTAAAGTTAATCATTTGATGTTGGGTTAAGTATAATTACCTAAGGCAATTAATGAGGTATAATTACTTAGTGAAGTAAATAGTGGATAATTATTAGATGTAATTAATTAAAAGGAAATTACTTGATGGGAAGTAATTAAAGGATAATTACTTGGTGGAAGAAATTAAGTAATAATTACTCAGTGTAATTAAAGGATTAATTAATATAATTAATCAAGTAGTTGATTTAATTGATGGAATTATTAAGGAAAGTTAATTTCTGATTATGATTAATCAAGATTGATTAATGAATATAATTAAGTTAAAGGTTAATTATTAAATTAAATTTAAGAATAATTAACTAATGAAAGTAATTAGAGGATCATTAATTAATGTAATTAATGGAAGTGATCAATCTTGCTTATGAATGATTGAATGATGATAAGTGCTTTGGATTGGTTGGTATCTCTGATATGAATTGCTTTGTGATATGATATGTTGGATGGACAGTGATTATGTGATTATCTATCAATTATGAATTGCTATGTAAAAGTGTTATCCGGTAATTAAAGTTAAATTGTATTTAATTGAATAACTTGGGTTTAGATGACATTGGATTCGAAGAGACCGAAGTCGGGTATTAGTAAATACCCGAAACCACTTCGATTCTTTATAGATTGATATGTGAAATCAATAAGATGGAATGGAATGATTTAAGTGAATTGGACTATTTAATCTAAGTTTTTGTACTTAAAATTTTGTGAGCGAAATAAGTAATGTCTATAACAATTTGTAATTGATACAAGTTACCCGAGTTATATATATAAGTTGTATGCTATTGTCATTCATGTTAGATGGGTTTACTCACGCTGGTTTCCAGTCTGACCCGGGTGTTACTTTTATGTAATGCTCTTGTCACACCAATATTACAAATTTTCAGGTAAGGATGTACTGGAGCTCAGGTGACGAGCTGGGTGGCAGGAACGTATGGAGTGTTTCCGATGTGATATATTGTTGTTTATCTAAGACATGTGATTTTAACTATCTAGTATTTTGTATAAATATTGTAACTCTAATGTATTAAAGTGTAATTTGACAAGTACTGTTTTCCTTTGTAAACTAATATTATTGATATTATATTTTATCCACTGCGTATGTGAGATTGTGCTTTGGAGTTTCTATTCTTCTTATATCTCTTTTCTTCTTTTGTCTAACTACCTAGAATTTTCGGGATCGAAAATTCCGGGACGTTACATCTTATGTTTAAATTTCTATACTTTTCAAATTTTTAAGTAATTTCTCCCTATTTTACATCTAAAAACAATTAGAACTTTCCCACTTAACATAAAATTTTCTACCTTATAAAATCACTACATTGCATTATTATTTTATTTATATTTATTAATTTTCTTCCATATGAAATTCCTTATTAATCTTTTATTCTAGAAAATCATAGATTTTTATTTTCTTTAAAATTTGCAATAATTTTAAAAACTCAACTTTCAATCCAAAATTTCAAATTTCAAATTTAATGAAGGTGATTCTCAAAGCAGGGTTGTTGTAGACTTCCCCCTTAAAGAAATTGCATGCTCGCATTCTCCTTTAGAGAAACTCTATAGCGTGCTTTCAATTCCTAGCAACACATCTATGTAAAATTTAGACAACAATCAAACAAGAAATACATTACTTTAAGAAAAATTAATGAACTAACTAGGCTTGTGTGCATCAGAAAACGGCTTTGGATATGTCCGCTCAATTGACCCTGTGGTTTCCAAGAGCAACCTTTAGGGTTTTAAGACCTTCATTAGTGGAATGTTCTTGCTTCAAATCCACTTTGTTTCATAGGAAATAATGTGAATTGGCTTCTGCACATAGGTCAAATTAGGAGAACTCTCGAGTTCTTCAATTTTCTTTGACGTTAACACTGACTTGGATCTTGACGACACTTCCAAAGTTGGGAAATATAGAACACATCAAGTATTCCTAAAAGTTGAGCCGGTAATGGAACGCGATATGCTACCCTATTGATACGTTTAGTGATTAGTTATGACCCGATATAGTAAGGGCTAGTTTCCTAGGTTGATTGAAATGCATCACTCCCTTCAAAGGAGAAACTCAATTGAAGACTAAATCTCCAATGAAGAATTCCAAATCCTTCCTTTTCTGATCTACATAGGACTTCTTCCTATCTTTTGCTTTATTCATTCTATGAACTATGAGATCAACCTTCTCAAAAGCTTCATGAACTATCCGGACGTAAAACAAACTTCTTCTCAGTTTCCAACAGATAAGAAGGTGATCGACATAACTTCCATATAAGGCTTCGAAAGGATCTATATTATTACTAGATTGGAAGCTATCATTATAGAAAAATTATACAAAATAAATCCTCTAGAACCTTGTTCACTCGCTTCATCTTTCATTTGACCACGAATGATAAGAAGTATGGAGATTAAGCTTCGCACCCAATGCTGCTTGTAGGCTCTTCCAGAATCGGCTAGTGAATAGAGGATCTCAATTATAGAAAATAACACTGGAATGTCATGAAATCTAACAATCTCCTTAATATACATCTTCTCAAACTATGGAGTGGTTCATTAGACTTCTTAGGAATAAAATGAGTTGATTTATTAGATTGATCTACAATCACCCACAGACTATCATTCTCAAACTTAGAATGAGGCAAACCATAGACCAAATTCATAGAGCCCTACGAAAGACAAATTGATTTAATCATTACAAGATCAATTTAATTTAAGATATAACTATGAACTCGTTAAACTTCTAAATCCATATTTACATATTCCCTCTTCCACAATAGGACGTCCAAAGGTGGAAGGATTTTGCTGAGTCTTTGTTACTCTACCTTAACAAACATACAGGTCATGTAACAACTCATATACTGAGCAATATCTGACTTTATTCCTTCCTAGCAACACAATCACTTCATATCTTAGTAGTATCGACCGAGATTCCAGCCTTTGAAATAACATGCCCTAAAACTTAACCTGCCCTTGCCAAAAAGGCATTTAGAGAATTTAGCATTAAACCAATGAATTCATAGCATACTTAACACAATACAGAGATTCTCCTTACGCTATTCTTTAGATTTGGAACATACTAGAACATTATCAGTGAAGACAAGCACGAATTCATCCAAATATTCTTAGAATACCTGATTTATTATATCGACAGAAGTATGCAGGAGCATTTTTCAACCCAAAGGGCATTATGGGCCATTCGTACGACCTATATATAGTCTTGAAAGCTGTCTGAGGAATACTATCTTCTGCCACACAAAGCTTATGGAAACTGGTCGCTAAGTCTAGCTCAGAAAAGACTTTTGAGCCGCTAAGTTGATCGACAGTCTCATCAATCCTGGACATAGGATATCTGATCTTGATAGTGAACTCATTCAATGTTCTATAATAGATACAAAACCTAAGAGTATCATCTGCCTTCTTTACAAATACTACTATAGCACCCCAGGGTGAACTACTAGATTGAATAAGATGCTTTAGTTTGACCTTAACTACTGCTTTTTTAGCACTTCATTCTCCTTTGCTGACATTCTCGTGGGAGGACGACTAATCGGCTGGGATCCCGTAATCAAATTAATTTTGAATTTAGTTTCCCTCTTAGGATTTAATCCAGAAATTTATGCAAGTAAATCTAGAAATTACACACAACACTAATAACGTATATATCCTCATCTTCACAGGATCGATAGCTAATAGGAAAATACTCAGACTCATGTCTACTTACTTAAGAGACAAAGAAAGTAGCTCATATAAAGAAGGATGCTTAAGATAGATAATACACGGTAGACATAAAATACAAGCTCCATACTTATCGAGCCAATCCAAGCCCAATATCATACAAAACCCAAATGTTGAATTACATGCAAATCAGTGAAGAAAGGAAAACCACAAAGAATAATCTCAACATCTCTACAAAATAAGCTGAGAGTTGTAGATCCCCCAATAAGATTCTCAATTCTCAAAGAAGAAATCTGACATACCACATCTAGAGAATAAGCATCGACGTGCTCCTTGGATACAAATAAGTGAGACACATCCATGTCAAAGAGGACCTGAATAGAGCGATCATGAAATAGTATAGAGCCTTGAAATATAGATGAAGATATACCTTTCGACTACCTCGAACCTTCTGATGACTCAACTACTTTCAACCTTTCTCTCTTCTACTTTCATTCTGTCCTAAAGCAATGAAGAATCTGATGACCCTCCTTCTTGCATTTATGAAAAGCAGAAGATGAAGGGGTAGCCTAAGATCTGAGGCAATCTATGGCATAATGACATTTTGCACTGCGTTTAAATCATCCACTTGACTTGAATTCTGATTGCTGGAACTGGACCCTACGACTTTGCCTTCTTATTTGAGAATCTAGGCTTAAATTTGCCAAAGGGCTTCTTCTAATGACTAAACTCCTTCTTTGGCTTAGGAGTGCCATCATTACTGTCTCTCTCCACTCTCCTCTAACCTAAATGCACTATCGACTAGCTCTAGAGTGCAACCTCAAGTTTAGGTAAAATCATATTTCTTGAAGTTTGAAAAAACCATATACGTACTTACGATTTTTCTTCAGAGGTGTATTAATGAGATCTACCATATATTTTGGCAATGCTTCAAACATCACCACATATTCGAAAGCTGAAGAATCTCCTTTCTTAAGATCTACAAAAGTGCGGGCTAATACAACTTTCTAAGCTTCGAGGAAGAACTTTATCTCAAAATGGGTTCTAAAATGTTTCCATGTCAACTCTGGTCCATCAGTCTCCGTAACTAATAGATTATACCAATCTAAGGCTCTCTCCTAAAGCTGGCTCGAAGCTACTTTCACTCTAGATGCATCTGATAATCCCACACAAGTAAAAATGCACTCACATGCTTTCAACCAAGCTTGAACTTCTGTAGCACCTTTTGAACCCTTAAACTGCTTTCCTTCCAAATGGACATAATCGATGCACATGCAGGTGAAGCCTATCCTGTAATGCCCTAAAAAAATTTAATACGACATTAATTAACAAATAATAAGGCTAAAATTGAAAATTTTACAAACATTAGAATTTTTCCATGAAACTTACACAATTGTGTTCATGGCAACTTTTTGAGTAGTTCTCATATATAAGTTTTCACGATCGGAGTTCAAGCAATGAAGTTATCGACATTTGAAAATTTTAAATTGGAAATAATTCAAAACTAATTAAGGAAATAATTCAAAATAAATTTAAAATAATAAACGTTAACGGTAGCTAAGGGTAAATCGAAATAGTAATGTTAATTAAAAGGTAATGAATTGAAATAAACAGAAATAAATAATTTTCAGCTGCATATAAAGGCTAGTCGTCCACCTACATTGGGTCGGTCGACCACTACCGGTCGACCGCACAGGGCGGTTAATCGATTGAAGATTTGCAGCTAGTGTTTTCCTAGGACGTAGACAGCTCAGATTTAATCTAAAAAAAATATTCTTGATCCGACGATTATAACTCATTCCACCTACTATTAATAAGAGGCTAGCCACCTCTTTCCTATTCACAAGATAAATACGAATGCTAGAAAAACTCCATCAGTTCTCTTCCTCCTGAATAACTTGATTCAAGATTCAAGCTTTAGGAAAGAATTCAATCAGATTAAAAGAAAAAGGTAATAAGTTTTAAATACTTGTATATTTCTTTACTTCTATTCTTTCCTAATCTCTGAATTTGGAATCTAATCTTCATATAATTGAATTGTTAGTATAAAATTAAAAGAAGATAACTAGAGGAGAAAATAGGCGAAGGCGTAGAACTGCATCCATAAGAATTCGGGAAAAGTTATCTGTGAGTGGAAGTCTTAGTTTTCCTTCTTATAGTGATTTGTGTAGAAAAAGTTTGGATATATTTTATGCCTTGGGGAAATTTATATACGAAAACTTAAATCTAAAACCCCAAAGTTCCCCCGTAAAATGTCAATTCTTGGAATAATTGGAACCTTAGATTGTTTTATGTTGATATAATAGAATTTAATTTGTTATCTACAATATGAATAGTTTATGTTCTGTTCAAATCCTACTTTCCAATTTTTGTTTGTTGTGACGAAGGGTTCTAAAAGAAAAGAATTAGGAAATGGTGTTCAAAGCATGAATTTTCCTATTTGTATTTTGCACCATCTATTTCCATAATTTAAGTAAATATGAATATGTTTTCACCT
Source organism: Allium cepa (assembly GCA_030765085.1). Taxonomy (NCBI): domain Eukaryota; kingdom Viridiplantae; phylum Streptophyta; class Magnoliopsida; order Asparagales; family Amaryllidaceae; genus Allium; species Allium cepa. Next base: position 664,150,272 of record CM060928.1, on the reverse strand, counting down.
CAGTCTTGTATATGTAAAAGTTGAATAGAATATAAAGGATTTAAATTGTAAAGTTTTTATCCTTAAAATAGAGGCGATAATTCTACAATGTTAATGTAAAATAAGTTAGATTTTCTAATTCCATTTTTTTAATATATATATATATATATATATATATATATGAAGTAAAAAATATATATATATATTATTTCTTTATATATATATATATATATATATATATATATGCAAGCCTGTATTTTTAGCTAATTTAAAATATGGTATTCGAAACTATGTATTAGACTGGGACTTTCATAGTTATGGAAGTTTGACATTTAGTTTACCTTTACTACTCATATAGGAAGCGAAAACATTAGTATCGAAATATTTTTATGAACGCTTAAGAATACTTAATAAAAACTAGCTAGTCTCATATTTACATTAAATATAAATATATTAGTACCGTATAAGTCGTAAAGTGTAAAATAAATAGGTAATAAATAACGCTAATCCCAATAGAAGGAAGTTAAAGATAATTATGGTAATTAATCCAAAACTAAAGGCAAAGTAAGGAGTATCCCTTATACGGGCTCAATGCATAAATATAGGTGCGGTATATTACATATATGTTAGTATATTTTGTAATGTTGGATAGAAAAAATATGACTAAGTTATAGAGATGCGAGGTCAGTTAAATGCACATAAAAGACTGCCTGATTGATCAGTTGTGAGACATGCCTATAATAAGTACCCACGGTGGACACGAGGTTGGTCCCAATTCTATAAGGTAAGTCTGCCCAGCTAATCTAACAACCAATACCTACAAATGGTTGGACAAATGTGAGACATCATGTTTTGGGTAATGGATCATAGAACGGATATCCTAGTGTGGCCTGCTTTGGGTTGGAGGTATTAAATGGCTATTGTAGGATCTACCCCTTTCCCATTCAAGAATCAAAATGATCAGGATTATATTTTTGGTGAGGTAATTGGAAATCTCAAGAGGGGGTCTGCTTCGGGGTTGAGGTATTAAATGGCTATTGGAAGGTCTGTCGCTTCCCCATTAAAGAAGTATTAAGTAGTCTTATGGATTTTTTGCGATGTCAGCTAGGAAGTACCAAAGAGGGGTATGCCTTGGGTCTAGGTATTAAATGATGGGAATCTTCCTAAGGTATAGGTATTAAATGGTTAGATTTTGCCTATTTCTTCTTTAAAGAGGTATTAAGTGGCATGGATACTTTCTCTCGCATTGTTAGAACAAAGTTAAAGGAGGTGGGTCGCTAGACCCTTCATATTCATATTCCATAGGTACGTTGCACCTACATTATAGTTATGTAGTTGGACTAGAAAGGAGTCATTGGCCTATAGTTGAAGATACGTTATAGAGCTGGACTGGAAAAGCCTTTGGCTTACAGTTGGAGGTATACTCAGGTAGAGCATAGTATATGATGTGTAAGACATAATACTCATCTAAATGATACTGCCCAAATCTTATCGTGGTAAGATTTGAGATTTTCATTTACTAGACATTTCTTGTTCCGGCTCCCTCCTCATTACAACCCACGGGTTAGCGAGAACAATGCTGATGAAGATTATGAAGGAAGCAGTGAAGATTTGTGGTAGCTTAGTTATTTAACTATGTTTTTTTATTTATTCTAATGTACCAAGATTTTAGACTTGATGATGTTCTATTTTGAAAATTGTGTTATGGATACTTGGAATGTTGTATTTCTGGGATTTGAAATATGTGAAATGGGTACTTATTTTGTTATTATAGTTTATCCCTTTCGCTATGATATTTTGAAAGCATGGATAATGGATACCTCTGTATATTGTTTATTTTACTAAACAACATCTAGCTCTAGAATGGACCTAAGGTACTATTGGGTTTTATTGGGTCAAAAATTAGGTCCGTTCTAGAGAGATTATTACATTTCCAATGGGCAGGAGGATCTGTCGGGGTCTAAACTAGATGACTGAACATTTCAGACTAACTCCATGATCTGTTGGGTAGTTATAAAAACTTCCACCAGACCGGGACCATTGGACGACCTAATATCAGAATGAGTAGATCTACCACCAGCCATATCTCACTCCTGCCACTAAGTGAGATCCAAATTTGGAGATTTGTTCTTAAAAATGATTCATATAACAAGAAAAAATCATACAAATAATCCTGATGATTATCCCTAGTAAATAATTATATTACTATTCCTAATAGGAAGGAAATTCTACAAACTACCGTGAACCTCCAAGGCTAGGACTCTAAATCTGTCTAAGCCAAGATTTGTGTTTTCCATATTCTATATTATTTGACTAGTTTGATATCAATCTTTAACGCACCACTGTTATACTCATACTACGAAAGAATATTACAAAGTAATATTGTCTGGTAATATAAATAATAAGGCTTGTTAAGAGCGGCCAACCATGTATATTCCTTTAATCTAACATCAACACATTCTACTTTACCCGTGCACACAAATATCTAATGTGTATGGTATGACACAAAGTAATACATGTTGGCTAATATAAAATCAAACAATATATTACACAATAGAGAACATAGAATCGTAGATCGCAATAGTAAAATATAATACAGACCATATCATGATATAAATATGAATCGACAAAATAGAGCACTGGACCCATATGGAATACATACATCATCTCCAACGAGTATCAAAATAATACACATAATATAATGAGAATCTATCTCATACAAAATACACAAGCATAGGTACAAGACTAGCATAAAAAGATACTACAAAATATGGATAACTAACATCTACCTCCACAAAGCTATCCCATGTCCATGGTCACCGAATCCCTATACTTATCAAGTTTCGGTCTGAAACGAGTATTGTAAGAATAAATGGGTCAAACTATTTCCAAAATATAATAGGATGAGATCATAGAATAAGCATGAAAGATCTCAATAATATAATAACGCTTATAAAATGTGCCAACATCTCAAATAAATAAGGCATCATCACTAATCACCATGTCATAGAATCATATCATGCCCATTATTGACAACCATCATAAATAAGGTGAATACCCATATCAAAATCAACAATACAAAAGACTTTCCTAAATTCGAATCAATAATACAGAATCAAATGACTTTCTTGAAACTAAATCGATAAATAATGATGATCATGAAGCAAGTCGGGTAAATACAACTGATCCTATAATGATCTTTAAAGGGAGTTTATAGTGATGGCACTATCTTCTAAGGGGAGCTGATTCAAAAAGCTCTAGGAGTCTAATGCTGCATGCATCTACAGCCTAAATGTGCCCAGTCCTCGTAACATGTGTCCCACCTATCTATTGCAATTGTGAGGTGCCGTGTTTAATAACAAATGATGCAAGTGTTATGGCATCGAATATTTCCCAAGGCACCAACTGCTTGCTTTGTGGTATTAGGCAAATAACCAAATGAAAGTCAAGCACAAAGGAAGACGAAAGTAATGCCATGGCTTTGGCCGACATAGCAGTCAAGCCATTAGGGCAGACAACTATCCTTTATGGTCAATTTATCAAAATAAATGAATAAAATTAGCGAGCTACTAAATTAGTTGTTATCCCCCAAGACACTATTAACTAAAAAATGTCAAATCCTATACAAATAGTAATCACTTAAGTAACAACCTATGTCCCATACCACTTGTTTGCGCTAAAATTGGCCACAAACCCCAAATACCGTAAAAGCACCAGTGTATGAATACAAATCAGCGATATTCAAACACAAATCACAGATCTCAGCAAATAACCCAAATATGTTTGCACAAAAAATGGGCAAACACCTCCAAGTCGTATGATTTAGTTGATTTTGTGTTGTTCATAGTGATTTGGGTGGTTTATGCAAATATGTAAAAAGCAGGGGCTAAACTGTAAAAGACACACAGATTTATAGTGGTTCGGCCAGAATGTGCCTACGTCCACTTTATATGTTATTCTCCTTTTCTGATCCGATTACCAGTACAAGGCTTTGATTATCAGTATATCAAAGTTGTTTGAAAGTTCCTTCCAGGCTTGAGCTCTCAAACTTGTCCCCCATTGTTGTACCCCTGCCCCTCTATTAATAGAGTGAGGCTGGGGGCAGGGGTCTTGGATGTATATAGCTGCTGGTGGGCCTGGGCTGAAGCAATCTGGCCTGGCAGTACTGGTTCGGCAAGGCCTTGGTTCGGCGGTGAGTGGCTTGGCTTGGCATGGAGTTGGTCCGGTAGTAGTTAGTCCGGTAGTGCATGGAGTTGGTTCGGTAGGGTTGGTTCGGCAGTAGGAGGAAAGTAGGGTTGGTTCGGCAGTAGGAGGGAAGTAGGGTGGTTCGGCAGTGGAGGGTAGAGGAGTTGGTTCGGCAGTGGCACTTTGGGTTTGATTCGGCAGGTAGTGGAGTGGTGAGGTCTGGTTCGGCTATGCTTTGGAGAGGGTTTGGATCGGTGGTACTCCCGAATGGATGTTATACTGAGAATGCCGAATGACCCCTTGTGTTGGGAATGCCGAATGAGCCCTGTGGAGTTCGAATAGTATGTCCCTCCTACCTTGCATCGATCATATCTCCTTCATACGAACTCTGATTAACCTGAAATTTGAAACATAGCCTCTCCTAATCCTCATCATCATCTCCAATCAATTTCGTCCTGATCGGAGCTTAACCCTGATATCCAACATTCCTTACCAATTTGTTGATATTCCAGTTTTGACCAAAAAATGGGATAACACTTTGCCCCCCAAGACATACCTTGTGATAACAAGGCGTGTTTTGAATAATTCCGAATCCAATATCCGAAGTCCCTAACCATATTGCCAGAGTATATCATCCTTGACTGCTCCGAGTCGATATCCAAATCCAAATCCAATAACCAAAGCTTGAGCCAATTCCATGTCCATCCGAACTCGGCAACCGAATCCCAAACCATCCTTATCCAATAGCCAATAACCGAATCCAGGACCTCTCTGGGTCGATATCCAAATCCATAATCTCTCCGGGCTCTTGCCAAGTGCAATCTACACCTGACGGTCGTGATCCAGTGTCCCTGAATGTTAAGCTAGCCTCATCGTGTTCTTGTCGAGCGTAATCCACACTTGATGATCTTGGTCCAGTGTCCCTGGATGTTGAGCTAACCTCTCCGGGTTCTTGCCAAGCGTAATCCACACTTGACGACCTTGGTCCAGTGTCCCTGGACGTTGAGCTAACCTCTCCGGGTTCTTGCCAAGCGTAATCCACACTTGACGACCTTGATCCAGTGTCCCTGGACGCTGTACGATGCCATGGCTTAAGTCCTAAGCCGAATCCTGGTCTCTCCGGACCCTTACCGAGCATAGTCCATGCTCGACGACCTGAAAATAACAATTGATAATATAGGCCCTAAGTCCTAGGCCGAATCCTGGTCACTCCGGACCCTTGCCGAGCATAGTCCATACTCGACGACCTGAATGAGTCAATTTACCATGTTCGGGCAAAGCGACTCACCCCTTGCCAGGCATAGTCCATACCCGACGACCGTTTATCAAAAATCGGATAAAAATTCAATCCAAAATCCAAACCCAAAATCCAAATCCAAAATCCAAATCCAAAATCAGAAAACCAGAAATCCAAACCAGCATCCAAAATGAAAACAATCATCCAAAGGAAAATCCAAATCAAAAAGCAAGAAAACCCAGGAGCTCAATCCAAGCTCCAAAACCGAAAATCAAAAAGAAAAGCAGTGTCCAATCCAAAAGCAAGAGATAAATTTCACAAACCACAGCATTGCAGTTTATCATCATTCAGAGCATGCCTAGGGGCTATCTCCGTCCCCGTACATGTGTAAATGACTTGGTTGCTTGCCAATAGTTCTCTACTTATTTCATATTAACCTGGTCAATGGATGATCAACCGACCATCATTCCTGGGTCTCCCGCCATCGTAGCTTGAGGTAGGCGGCGGTTGCTCCTGCCCCGTCGTTGCATTCCGAGGTCCAACATATTGTGGCAGCTGTCCATTCCTTACATGATCCTCAATTATGTCCTTTAAGTGCTTGCAGCTGTTGGTGTCGTGTCCATCCAAATCATGGAAGAGACAGTGCCTTCCTGGTGTCCTTTCCTGTTCTGTTGGTTCTCTCCTAGCCGGCCTCCGGTAGGGAAGGCGATTCCGAGTATCCAGGTATATCCGCTCCAGCGTCTCGTTCAATCCTGTGTATGTGGAAAACTTTGGATCCTTCCATTGCTTCCTAGCATTTCCAGAACCATCGTCCAATTTCCTTTTTCCTTTGTCTTTATCCAAACCTTTGCTGGATGGTCCTCCAACCTCAACTGCATTAACCTTTTTCAACTTTAAATCCGTACTCGCATCTTCTTGCCGAAGGAACCTTTCTGCCTCGTGAAAGAATTCGTCGAGATCCCGTGGGGGATCTCGTATCAGAGATACCTTGAAATCCGAATTCTCCCTGACTCCTGATACTGCTGCCATTAAAACCATCGATGGATTGGGCCGATCCACCGAAGCAACTGCGGCACTGAATCGAGTTAGAAAAGCTCTAAGCGATTCATCCATCCTTTGCTTTACCGATGTCAATGTCATCACGTTCTTTGGTCTCTTGACATGAACCCGAAACTGTCCCAAAAACCTTTCCACCAATTCCCTCCAAGTCCTGATAGATCCTTCTTCCAGCTGCCTAAACCACATCGCAGCTAAGTCCATCAAGTACAAGGGGAAGCATCGGGCCATCACTTCCTTCGATTCCCCCAGCACCTCCATGTGTCCGGTGTACCTCATCAAGTGATCCGTAGGGTCTGCCTTGCCATCATATACCTCCACGCTAGGTAGCTTGAACTTAGGTGGATTCTGAGCCATCCTTATTTCCCGAGTGAACGGACTCCTGTTCACTCCTTCCAAGTCTCCGTTGGTCAAACCACCTCGCACAGTCTTCCTGATTATATCTACCAATCCAGCGTTGTCTGTCGAGGGTGGCCCCCGAGGGAATTCCGGTACATACTCTTCATGTGGCTCGCTAGCAGCAACGTTGGTTCTAGCCTGTTGAACTCCTTCCAAAGGTCCTCCTGTGTTGGATCCTGCGGGCCTGCCCCTAAGACCTTGTCGATTGCCCTCTGGCTCTGCATCCTGTCCTCCATTGGGTTCCATAACCCTAGCTTCTTGTCCTGCATCCACGGCTGTTGTAGCTGTTCCTAAGTTCTGGGTCCCTGCAGCTCTCATTTGCTCTAAGAAAGTCTGCATCATCTCCTGTTGACTCTTCAACAACCTCTCTTGCAGTGAATTTGTTATGGCTTCCATTTCATCCCGGGTTATGTAGATCGAAGCTGGTACTTCCTCACCTCCGGAGGATACTTGTTGACTTCCTCCATGTTGGCTTCTCTCAGCCCTTAGCCATCTACTATTTTGCCTAGTCATTGTCTTCCAGATCCAAACTTCTATCCGATGTAGCGGGTGCTGGTTCCTCTCAATGAAAGCACCAAAATGTTTGCGCTAAAATTGGCCACAAACCCCAAATACCGTAAAAGCACCAGTGTATGAATACAAATCAGCGATATTCAAACACAAATCACAGATCTCAGCAAATAACCCAAATATGTTTGCACAAAAAATGGGCAAACACCTCCAAGTCGTATGATTTAGTTGATTTTATGTTGTTCGTAGTGATTTGGGTGGTTTATGCAAATATGTAAAAAGCAGGGGCTAAACTGTAAAAGACACACAGATTTATAGTGGTTCGGCTAGAATGTGCCTACGTCCACTTTATATGTTATTCTCCTTTTCTGATCCGATTACAAGTACAAGGCTTTGATTATCAGTATATCAAAGTTGTTTGAAAGTTCCTTCCAGGCTTGAGCTCTCAAACTTGTCCCCCATTGTTGTACCCCTGCCCCTCTATTAATAGAGTGAGGCTGGGGGCAGGGGTCTTGGATGTATATAGCTGCTGGTGGGCCTGGGCTGAAGCAATCTGGCCTGGCAGTACTGGTTCGGCAAGGCCTTGGTTCGGCGGCGAGTGGCTTGGCTTGGCATGGAGTTGGTCCGGTAGTAGTTAGTCCGGTAGTGCATGGAGTTGGTTCGGTAGGGTTGGTTCGGCAGTAGGAGGGAAGTAGGGTTGGTTCGGCAGTAGGAGGGAAGTAGGGTGGTTCGGCAGTGTAGGGTAGAGGAGTTGGTTCGGCAGTGGCACTTTGGGTTTGATTCGGTAGGTAGTGGAGTGGTGAGGTCTGGTTCGGCTATGCTTTGGAGAGGGTTTGGATCGGTGGTACTCCCGAATGGATGTTATACTGAGAATGCCGAATGACCCCTTGTGTTGGGAATGCCGAATGAGCCATGTGGAGTTCGAATAGTATGTCCCTCCTACCTTGCATCGATCATATCTCCTTCATACGAACTCTGATTAACCTGAAATTTGAAACATAGCCTCTCATAATCCTCATCATCATCTCCAATCAATTTCGTCCTGATCGGAGCTTAACCCTGATATCCAACATTCCTTACCAATTTGTTGATATTCCAGTTTTGACCAAAAAATGGGATAACACCACTCGATGTTGGTCCAGTATTTACTAGAAGCTGATAAATTTCACTTGCTCAAATTATTCAACACAAGTCTATACTTAACTGATGAGGTGATAACAAAGGTCCCATACCAATTGGTATTACTAAACCGTTTGACTATATTTCTTGTTTTGTAGAAAAAAATTAGCTTAAAGGAGAAATTCAAAATGTCACTTAAAATAGGAGTAGTTGTCTATAAACATAATTTGACTTTAGAAAATATAATAACATGTTTTCAAGATACATTTTGTAATTTAAATCTCTTTTACAAGATATTATATATATATATATATATATATATATATATATATAATTTAAAGCCATAGGAAAAAAATTAATACGTAGATCGTTGCTATTCAAATCTATTTATATACACATATAACTTTACATATTTAATACTATAATCTGAGTAAAATATACACTTTTGTTGAATTCTATAGAAGTAACTCTAAGCTATTATTAAGGAACTAAATAAAAAGGAGATCATGATTTATAAATTAATTATATTTAAATCATTATTTTAGAATTATTTTGAAAATTAAAACATTAGATGAAAGATGCGATTCAAATTCAGGAAATCATATATCCAAAAGCAAGAAAGAAGAAATTAAATAAAACATAACAAAAATGAATCTAATCCTAGAAGCTGAATTGCTCCAGGGGCACGAATACCGATCGACCGGTGGGCACCATTGTTGCACTAGGGTCGACTTTTTCCTAGAGCTTTTTAGATGTAGGAAATCTATTCTGATGGTCGATTTCAGACCTTCAATACCTGAATTTGACTCTAAAGATTTGCATCATCATATAGGATCAAACATATAGCCATAGAAATCATATAACACAACAACAATCCAATAATGGAATAAGAACTTGTAATTCAAGACTGGATTATAGTTCCATGTAACGAACCTGGCTTTTCGATCTTCAAAAATCGACACTAATACGTCCATTGTATTACATGCCGAGTATTCAAGTGCCGAAAAAACAACGATCATTAGGGGAAAGAAAGAAGAAGATAGAAGATAGAAGAATTAAGAACAAACACAGAATCTCACGACGCAACAGAATAACATATATTAATCAGATACTACTTTACAAAGTCATTTACAAAATGATACATCAGAGTCATAATAAAACAATTTCTTACTTAGGCCAGTTATAATAGCATGTCCTTATACACAAATATAGAGTACATAATATACAGCGAAATAATATGACAACTATCTGTCGGTGAAGCCTCCTACTCCAAGATCTACCAAAAAAATGCGTCCATAAAAACCTAAACTACTTTGCTGCTAGTAAAAATTTGATCACCCAAGAGTTTAGAAAATGAAAATAAAACTCCGGGCCAGACATGGGTCTGGTATGTGTAAACTCAAAGCAACTGAATTATTACATCTAAAAATCTTTTAAAATCAAAGGTATCTAGTATGACCACATCGCACATAAACACGAATAGGTTTTACCTTACGATAATCAAAACACTTTTATAGAAATTCTATGATATTATAATAATATCTAAGGGTTCAAGTAAATTATTTAAATAGTTGGAATGCTTGCATCTCACGTTCCAACATATTTAGCATACAAATAAAACTGTAAAGCTCGTATTGGAGAATGGACTCCAACTAATGACTGGCCTACTGAGGTACCACCCATCATAGTACACGTCTAGAAAATATACCGAGATCGTACCTAGCAAACCTTGCCAATACAAGACCGGCCTAACCCTTACTGGATAGTACCAAATATGCCATCACCCGATTGCTTTGCAACCCTTTTCATATCGAGCTCTCATGCACAACCAACCCACAAATATGAAGATGTATCGTATGTAGAAGGGTGACAACATACCCTAATAGGTGCGACCCACATAGCCTTGCTGCATCTCCCCTGTTTTACTCATTCTCGATTGATGAGGATTGAGGCCACATTTTACCTTTTTGAATAGCAATCCCTCTTAGAATGCTAGCCCTTCAGGCGGTAATGTAGTGCCAGCATTCATCCATACAAGATGTCCAGGATAATGACAAACCGAAGGCACTGCTTCTACTACATCCATTTTGGAACCACCCTCAGGATTAGTAGCAAGCAGCCATTGCACTTCAATGGCTTCGTCTTCGATCATATGCTTCAAGATGTATTCATTTCGAAATGCTTGAGTTGGATTGAAGTGGTTTCTAGATAGCATATCCGATCCCGGTCTCTTCGAAACAACTTTCGATATTTCTGGTAAAATCAACCTCTGTTCTTTAGGAAATAAACAAACAAATGACAAGAGCGGAGTTCACCTCCTAACCGTTTATGGACGGATTTCCTTATCATTTGTCCTAGAAGAACGAAATGAGTTTATATACCAAAGTATAGCACCTTTGACGGTAAATGTACCATATAATTCTCGTGTCTCTCCTAGATAATTCTAAAGTTATATTTTGTCCAAATTTGATAGTTGGTTATTCAACTATCAAATAAACAAACATCCAATCATGGTTTAATTTCTATATGGGATCCACTAAACCTTTATAAATTCTCTTTAATTAGTAAAACCACTTTATAAAACCTAATCACGAGATCTTTTCATGACACTATTCCTAAACCCCTTACATTTCCTATTATACTTGGGAAACATTTATATACTTATATACTTATCGCAATGTTATAAGTATATTACCAACACATTTTACTTTTCATGCCTTAAAACAAAATCATATACTTATCTAGTCAATATAAGTATATTTACAAAGTTTTCAAAGTTTTCTTCTTTCCAAATCCCATACTAAATAACCAAACATTTCTTCCAAATAAAACATTCCGCTTATCCTATATCAAAAATTCCCTTTTAAAAGCTCATCTCATATTTCAATTAACTTATAACTTCAAAATAAGTTATCACCCACTTTTATAAACCTTTTCAATGATTTATGAACCTCTTTCCAAATCTCTGAAATAATTTATAAATCTTTTTCCTATTTTTAAAACTCTTTATCCGAACCTTTCTATACATCTTTATAAATATCATTTACAAAACATCATTTGTAAAACACCTTAATAACCCTTTTCGATAGTAAATCCCCTTTTTATACACAAGTAATCATTTATAAGTATCTTTATAAGAATTATATAACTTAAAAACATTTATAAACCCTTAGTCTCGAATTGATTAAAGAATTTAAGTAAATTCAAAATCAGACTTTATAAATTCCAAATGAGGCTTAGCAGTCCCAATGGTACTGATTTAAGTTACCATTTTATTTTATTTTAATTCCAAGGCACTTATCAATTATTAACATAGGCTAACACATATGTAAATCTAGCCAATTATCAAATCCGAGAATAACATGTCAATACAACTCGACTAGCATATACATGTCTAAACAACATAATAGCAGGATGGTGATTTTTCCTGCTAAATAGATGTCCAAAACAATTTAATCAATTAATAGCAGATTGGGGATTTATTCTGCTAAATGCATGTCCTAAAAATCAAAACAATTACCCTATAGCAAAATGGTGTTTTATTCAACTAATGAATGTTCATACAACGCAAAGAATCGCAACTTAACTTATTCACAATTGTTTGTCTGTTTAGTAACATGGACAAACGATCCTTTAGTTAAAATCAAACCACTTAGAAAAGAACCCAACTTAAAACATAACCGATAAAGTTTAAATAACTTTAATGATTAAACCATAATTTAATATAAATTAAAAGCTTAATTGAATCTTAAATAATCAAAATCAAATCATAATTAATTCTCAATTAACTAAAAGTAAATCAATAATTAAACTTTAAATAAATAAACATTTACTTAAAATTAATCCCTAATCAAGTAATAATTAAGTACATAATTAATTTTAATTAAATAATAATTAATCAATTAATTCAACTTTAATTAAATAATAATTAAAATAATTTAACTTGAATAAATAGAAATAATTACCCTTTTTAACTTAGTTAATCATTAATTAAAACTTTTGAATAACTTACTTAATTATCACTAATTCGTCACTAATTACTTAACCTAATTATTGATTAATTGATAAATAATTGTCCTTAATTAATAAACTAATTAATTATTAAACATGCATAATAAAGTTATTATTTTCTTATGTGTTGCTAATTACGTTCGAAAATAGGTTTTCAAATCATTTTTAAAATAAAAGTTCAATGTTAAAAATCAAACTTTTCCGAACTGCATCCACAGCGACTATTGCTATAGACGCAATAACTTAGAATTTTCTTCTCTAAGTTACCATCTAAAACTTTAACCTACCACTTTAGATTATCTTTTAATACATAAACGAAAGGGTTTTTGAAAATCTTAACTCGAGTTAGAATTTAAACAAAACCATTTACTAACTCAAAACTAGCAAATGATTAGATTTCAAGGATCTAAAATCCTTTCAACATTCCAAATTACTAATCTTTTCATAACCATTCAACCAAAATCCTAGATTTCACATACACAAGCATATCATTTGCAAACATATCAAGTTTACAACTTTATATCCAAACATAGCACTTAAACCATTATTTTCATATCTAATGCTAACCGCCTATTAGCACATATATGTCTATCAAAACCAATTCATAATCCATACAACAAACATCATCCATTTAGCCATAATGAAAAACATATACATAGATAATATTTTTCACAAAAAGATTAGAATTTACTCGCCATAAAGCTTTCCTAATCTTGAAATGTTTAAGAACTTGAAAAGCTTCATAACTCCAAAAATTAACCTGAAAGTAGGTCAACTTCCTCTCGGCATTTCACAATTTTAATCATGAAATTTCGAAAAGTAATCAATAGAAAATTTTTACGAAATTCTTTTCTCTGTCATTTCAAAAAATGAATCACTCTATTTGGATCATTTTTGATTTAGTTATGGACAAAAGAAGAGGTGGTGTTTTCGGCCTTCGAAACATAGGTCCGAAAATGGGTCTTAAAGACAAGTGTTTTTGATATAGCTAGACCAAAAACTTGAGGAAGTGGTCAGCATGAAAGTTGTGGACAGTGGATTTATATATGGTTTGAGAAAAGGAAAATCATAATTTGAAGCAGAATGTTGGAAGTTATGGCCGAAGGAAGTAGGATGAAAATGGAGAATATTTTGAGTGCATTTTGAACAAGTTTTCTAAGGATTTTTTTCTTCTCTCAAGGCTAAAAGAAGAAGCCATGAAAATTGTAACAAGGAAGAAGAAGAAAGAAATGGAAGAAAGGGAAATATGAAAAGAGTAGGTGGGTGGGGGTGAGGATGTGTGTATAGGGAAAATGAACAAAATAATATAACTTGTCATAATTATATCTAGTTGCATCACAAATCTTTTATAATATATATAATTATGTTTAATCACATCACTCTTTTTGATATATATATATATATAATTATGTTTAGTCACATGACTTTCTTTTTTATATATACTTAATTATTGTGTTTAGTCACGTCACTTTATATATATATGTATAAGTTAAGTTATTAGTTAAAGCTAAGACGTGAATAGAGATAATGATGGTTAATGATTACAATCTAAGATGTGACAATATTTTATATATAACCTAAGATGTGACAATACTTATATATATATATATATATTAGTTTATTATTTTTAAAACTATGTCACGTCACATCACTTACTAATCCAAATTAACATAAGATAATTTATTTCTAAGTGTATTATTATTCCATTAATGAACTCTTATATATATGTATGTATGTATGTATATGCATATATGTATGTATATGGTTTATAAAGACGAACAACGTTCCCAATAACTTTCAAGTGTCGAAAGGTCAAATTTCAGAATTCTTCGGTCTCATTTTCTACTTTTCTACGAACTATCTAATTTGGTAAAAAAATTGAAAACGATTTTATCATCATTATTAATATATTAAAATGATTTTATTTTCATTATAAAATAGATATAATGAATTTTAAAATTAAATTAATATCCACTAATCAAAGCAATGAAATTCTGGGTCGTTACATATAGCAACCACAACGTAAATATTTACACAACTCAAACTTAATTTGCAACACAAATATCAAGCATGTGTTCTAATAGTGACATGCAGTCAATTCAGAGATAATGGTGAGGAATACTCACCTTGAAACCTTAAAAAAGCTTGCAAATAGCTTAATTCGACCGTGCCTTCCAATTTTAGATTGACCCAAAGAGTATTTTAGCAAAAAGAGATATAAAAGAAAATCAAAATCACATTAAAAACTGAAATCAACCAATATATAAGATGTAATAGGGCTTGGGAGGGTTACCTTGATTTTCTTAGATTTTCTAGAAATATATTTGAAATAAAATAAGAGATTTTTGCTTAGGGTTTTAAATTGAAGAGGAAGAACTTTTACTAAAAAAATTCTCTTTCTGGTAATGAATGTTATAGAAGAATGAGGAAATCCTTTTTCTTCTTTTAGTTGGGTTTTGGGTTATTACTTACCTAATAAGAAAAGGAGAAGAAATCTATTTCAATTTGTGTTCTTCTTCTTTTAAAATTCCTAACCTCCTTCTAATTCATATTTTATAAAATATATTACTACTAGAAATTTTCCAATCAATATTATTAAATAAATCTAAAATTCATTTATTTATCTTTTCTGCATATTACCTAGGTTAAATTTAAATACAAGGCTTAAAGTAGATAATAATATTTCTCAAATAAACAATCATTTTTAAACAACTTTCCTTATATTTTTTATAAATAATAATTTAAGTGTTATAACTATAAAATAAATTCTTATATATCATAAAATGGATTTATTTTTAAAAAAACCCAAAAATACAATAATTCCATTAAAGAAATTTCAACACTTTTTATGTTTTAAGTTTCTATACTTATCGAATTTTTAAGTAATTCCTCCTATTATACATTTAAAATTCCAACAACTAAAAAATTCCTAATTAACATAAGATTTTCTACAATATAAAGTCATATTTAAATTGAGTTATTATTTTATATATATTTACTAATATTTTTCCATATGAAATTCCTTATTAATCTTTTAATTCGGAAAATAACAGATTTTTATTTTCATTAAAATTTGCAATACTTTGAGAAACTCAAATTTCTATTAGTCGATAATACACTTCAGCAAAATCCATACAAGCTTCGGTATTTTAATTTTTTTGGTATTGACTGATGATTGAGTCCATACAGAGAGTCAACACAACCACATTATTAATTACTTCTGAATTCGATTAATAATAAAACTAATTTATAAATGTTATAAATTAATAACAAATTAATACAAATGTTGTGTTAATATTCTATGGCATTTTTAATTATTTATTTAAAGCTTAAAATCAGATAGAATGTTGTAGAAAAGTTGAACGCTAGTTAAGTCGAATAAAGAGCTAGAAATTAATTAACCAAACAACAATTCAAGTAGAATTCAATGGGATTTTGATTTTGCTTGGTCAATTTGTGGGTGACTATAGTGCTTTCAAATAGGATACCAAGCTTGGTCTTCTAGGGCTAAAGAAAAAGGTGGAGGACAATGTGTTAATCTCTTACCGTTGATAGTCTAGCCTCCGCACCATTTTCAAAACACTTTCTCTGGCGCCTCACTAACTAAATTTGGACCTAAGACTAATCTGTCTCCGATCTCCAACCAACATACATGCGATTTGCATAGCCTTCAATACAAAGCTTCAAAAGGTGTCATTCCTATACTAGTCTGATAGCTATTATTATAGGAAAACTCAATCAGATGTAGGTGATCCTCCCAAGATCCACCAAAGTCCAATACATAAGCTTTCAATAAATCCTCGAGTACCTTGTTCACTCTCTCTGTCTGCCCATCCGTCTGTGGATGATAAGCTGTACTCATTTTGAGTTTGGTACCTAACACCTCTTATAGACTCTTCCAAAATTTTCTAGTGAATAATGCATCTCTGTCGCTGAATATGCTACTAGGAAACCCATGAAGTCTAACTATGTTCCTCATGAACAACTTCAACAAACAGGTGTCATCCTGGCTGACTTGACTGGAACGAAATGGGCACTCTTGATCAAACTATTCATTATGACCCATATACTTTCATTTCCCCTATTTGACCTTGCTAACTTGTCTGTAAAATTCATGGGTATCAAATCCCATTTCCTAACTAGAATCTCTAAAGGCTAAAGTAACCCACTCGGTTTCTGATGTTCACCTTTCACTTGTTGACAGTTTACACACTGCCTAATCCACAAGCCAACATCCATCTTCAAACCTTCCCAATAGAAGCTTCTCTTCATATCTTGATACATCTTGGTACCTCCCAAATGAATCGTAAATTTAGATCGATGACATTCCCCAAGAACTTCTTTTCTCAAGTTCTTAACAGCTGAAACACATAATCGTCCCTTCTTTCTCAACCATCCTTCTTGGTCAAGACTAAAATTCTTTATATCATCGATCTCTGATCCTACCTCATGCCTTCTGATCATTTCTACTAATAATGATCCTCCTTCTGCTTAGAAGCAATTTTCTCGATTACTACTGATCGAACTTCTAAACGAGACAACATGGAAGTTCTCTAACTAGAACTAGCAGTCGATCTAAATTGCACCCCACAACTGGCCAAAGTTTCTAGATCCATCCATTTTTCCAACATATCTAACACCATATTCTGATGTCTTCTATAAAGAGCATCTGCTACTTCATACCTTTCCCTGAGGTATATTCTGTACCAAAATCATAAGCAGTCAAAAATTCCAGCCATCTCTGTTGTCTCATATTCAACTCCTTCTGAGAGAATAAGTATCTTAAAGACTAATGATCTGTATACAGCTCAAATCTCTCCTCTAAGAGGTAATGCCTCCGAATCTTTAATGCGAAGATCACTGCAGCCAACTCCAAATCATGAGTAGGATATCTCACTTCATACGGTCTAAGCTGTCGTGAAGCGTAGGCAATAACTTTACCCTTTTGCATCAACACAGCTCAAAATCCAGTTCCACATGCGCCAATATACACCACCAACCCTTGCCTATCTGTAACTACTAACACCGGTGCATTGGTCAACAAATGCTTTAACTTAAGGAATGATTCCTCACATTTGTCTGACAAACAAATTTCACCTCCTTCCCGGTAAGCTTAGTCAAAGGTGTTGTTATCCATGATAAATCCATGATGAATCTCCAGTAGTAGCCAGCAAGTCCAAAAAAACTTCTGATCTCAGTCACCATCGCTGGTATCTTCCCATTATTAACAGCTTCAATCTTATCTATATCGAATGACAAGCCCTTCGTAGAAACCACATGACCATGAAACTTAACCTCTTTCTTCCAAAAATGACAATTGGAAAACTTCGCCTTTAGCCGATTCTGTCTCAGTGTTTCAAGCACCACTCTAAGTTGAATCTCATGCTCTCTTTCATCCTTCGAGTACACTAAAATGTCATCTATGAATACCAACACGAACCTATCTAGGTGCTCTAGAAAAACCCGGTTCATTAAATTTATGAAGAAAGTAGGCACATTCGTTAACCTGAATGTCATTACTAACCGTTCATATGAACCATACCTAGTCTGAAATGCAGTCAAAGGAATACTGTTCTCTACCACTCTCAACTGATGGAACAGTGTCGCCGAATCCATTTGGAAAAACATTTTGGCTCTACTCAACTGATCAAACAGATCGTCAATTCTCGACGGAGGGTACCTATTCTTAATCGTCCTTTTGTTTAACTTACGATAATCGATGCACATCCTTAAAGGCCCATCTGGTTTCTTCCTGAACACCGTGACCTCTCCCCAAGGCGAACTTCTTGGCCTAATAAAATTCCTTCCTTCTAGATCCACTAGTTGCACCTTCAATTCCTTCATCTTAGTCGGTGTCATCCTGCTAGGTGGTCTACTCACAGGTTCAGCTCCTGGCATAAGATCTATTCGAAACTCAACAGCTTTTTTCGGTGGTAGACCTATGACTAGCTCAAAAATATCTGCAAACTCTCTTGCAACTCAACCTGACTTAGTTCTTCTCCTACCTCCATTTCAGTTAACAAAGCACAACTTCTCCGGTCAGAATTCTCCACTAAGAAAATAATTTGGTTATGACAATCAAGGTGTCTCAATGATATTTCCCTATCCTGGTAAAATATCCTAGCTCATACTTACCCATCCAATCCATACCCAAAATGATCCCGAAATTTATGAAATCAAAAACATACAGACTGCATGCAAACTTATGGCCTAAAAAATCAAATTTTAACTAGTCACATCTCATACCTAGAGTTGCATACCCTCCTTTTGGGTTCGCAACCCTTAAGGAAGTAACAACATATGTGGGTTATATGCATAACCTATCAACCAAATACTATGATATAAATGAATGTGATGCACCGGTATCAAAAAGTACTCTAATTGGTGAACTCTGAATCAAAAGCATGTCTTCCATCACAATTTTCATTTATCAGCTGTAGTGGGCTTAGCTGATGATCCAATAGCAAAGACCTTTCTTTTGCCCTGACTGGCTCCAGATACTAGTTCTTATAATACCCAACTTGATCGTAGTTAAAGCATTTAACATTCTTCTTTTCTGCAGCCTTCTTCCCCTTGCATGTCCGGCACACGTGAGCATAATGACCCTTCTTGTCACACTTGTAGTAAACTAAATTAGCCTTTTCCTTCTTAGCAGCATCCCCTTTTAGGGCCCCCTTCTTAAAAAATTTCCTCTTATTTCCCCGAGGACCCTGGGATTCAACTGGCTTCTCTCTAGCACAACCAGCCAGCATCTCTTTGTGGAGAACAGCCATATCCACCACCACATTACAAGGATAATTGATATGAGTCATGGTCATTCTAGCAAGCTTCAGTCTCAGTCCTCAAATGAACCTCTCATTCCTTCTGATGTTAGTATCTTAATGGCATATCCATATCGATATAGCTCATCAAACTTAGTAGCGTGCATGATTGCTAACATATTACCCTGGACTATATCTATAAAATTCTTCATCAACGCCGACTTAGCAACCTCGGATAATTTTTTTGCTCAAACCTCATTCTAAAATTAGCCCACGTTAGCTCTTCTTCTGAAACTCCGACAGTCACACTATTCCACTAGTGAAGAAATGCCCCTTGCAACTGCTTAGCGGCCAACATCCTCTTTTTCCCATCATCCAAGCCTAAATTAGCAAAGATTCTCTCACGGCACAATAACCAATTCTCAACTTCAATAGCGTCCTCCGCTCCATCAAACGGCTTTCCACCCAGACTAGTATAGTTTCTGGTTAATCTAGCATAATTATATCCAACTGGAGCTATAGGATTTGCTCCACCAACATTACCAGCTATTCCAGCTTGCACGAGATTGGCTAAAAAATGATACACCGTCCTCGCATCTACTGACAGATTTTCAGCACCCATATTGGCTTCAGCATTTGGGTTGGCATTAGCCTGTCGGCCTTGGTTCCTCCTGGCATTAGGTCGAGCATTTCCATTAGTTATGGTGCTTCGTCCATCGAGATTTCCTTTTCTGTTTCCTACTTCCATAACTTCTTTCTCGTAAATCTTTGTACCAGCCTTAGTAAGATGCAGAAGAACGGTCTGAGATAGAGGAGAACACATACTTATGTATATACTATATATCAAATGTAATACTATAGCGTTAACCTAAACCCCAATCATATTTCTAATTCATTGAATTATGTTTCAAAAAAGCTTTTAGGTTTAATTTCTTTTAAAGTTTCATAAACCTGTGCTCTGATACCAACTTGTAACATCCACCTACTTAGAGGCCCAAAACTAACAGCTACAGATGTTACGGTCATCTATAGTTATTAATCCTCGACGACCAAATACGGCGGTGTTAGATTCATTGACAAATAGAAACACATGAATATGGAAAATTTTAAAACATCAAACAAGATCTCATTCCATTTCAAACAATTTCCAATTCATTACATAATCCCACAATCGCTAACCATGTTCAAAGAAAATATATATGTTATAAAATACGCCAAGAGCGACATATAAAGATGCCCCCTTGGATAATCAGAGTATATATAGGCGTTTTAACAACTTTGCCATTAGAAACAACACAGCGGAATCAAAATAGAAGAGTACTCTAAATAGCTATCATGCCTCCTGCAATATCTCCAAAAGCTTATTTGTCTAAAGTGGTACCTGTAAACTTCAACTCTCAACTACTAAAAATCAATTAAGTACCCGAGAGTTTAAGAGGAAAACATAAACTTGGAGTTAGACATAAAGCCTGGTATGAATAATAATCTACCATCTCAAACCACTCAGATATCTAGTGAGACCATGCCGCTTAGCGGAACAGGTTTTCCCCTCACTAGTATCTTAAAACCTTTATAAAACCATATACTGTGCTACTATCTCACGATGGTAAAAAACATAGACATTTCAAAATATTATAACGGTATGCATACAAGTTAAAGCATTCTGTATTTCTCATCCTCTATTCAATTGACTCCTATCATGTTTATAGTTTCTAAGGACACTATTAACCTACTAGTTTTCGTAGGCTTACTAATAACCTTTATAAAATATATGGACTCCCTATCCAATTTCATAGTTTTCATGGGTGCATTATAAACCTATTGTCCCCTGCCAATTAGCTTAATTAATTTATGGGTTCCCCTGAACCTATTGGTGACTCCAATAACTTCTCTCGTATCCTAGTTTTCATGGGTTGTCTAGGAACCCATTGAAAACTGTTAACAACTTAATCCGGATATAGTTTTCATGGGTGCACTACAAACCAATTGGCCCCTACCAACTACTCTTTATAACATAGTTTTCATGGGATAGCTATAAACATATTGGTAATCCCAATAACTTCCTAATAATAGTTTTTATGGCTACACTATGAACCTATCTCCCTAACAACTTCCATATTAAGACATCCTATATTCTAGTCTCTTTGACCTCTTGGATGCAATTCTACTCATCCAGGAGTTTAATTAATTTATATTCACTAATGTGTCAACCTTGCTGGTTCTTCTTCCCCTTATCCCTAAAATGTAGTTATGGGTCCGTTATAATGTGAATATATTTATATTTGAAGAAGCAAAACTAATAACATAACAATACCACTCTTGTGGGTTTTATCCCCTTGAAATCATTTTCATAAAAATGTGGTTAATCCCTTTAACCTAACATTTTTAAGGAAAGCCACTTCTTAAAAACCATTACAAAACTCCTTTGATTTAACCATGGGTTTTTAATTTTAAAATTGAGTTTGGATTATTCGGTCTGAAAAGCGAAGCCTTTCGATCTTTGATACCTTGCTTTCGACCTTACTAGATACCATCTTTCGAAAGCATAAAAATCTATTTTCAAAACAATAGGCCCCTACCTTTCAACACTTTAAAACTTTCTTTCAAAACCTTTTGAATGTATTAAAGCATTAGCTTTTAATCATTTAGAAGCATAACTTCGAAACCAATTGAAAGTACCCCTTTCAAACCCATTTGAAGTATTCCTTCCAAAATCTTTAAAAGTCCCACTTTTCGAAACCATTGGGTTTATACTTAAATTACTATTTAGGTCAAAGTGAATATACATAAAAGCATCTCTTGTGAAACCATTCTTTATCATATAAAAATATTAGAAAAAACATGATGGCATCGGCACCATCCTTTTCGAAAGCTTCTAATCCTTTAAACAAAAATTTGAAGGATAGCGTCGAAAGGAGTCAAACACCTTTCGAGCCCAAAGCCTTCGAAACCCTTAGACCCTTTCAAAATGATTTAGGAACTGGCTTAAAAATATTTAAAAACAAGTACTACCTTTCAAAAGCTTTGATAACTTAAATACCCTCGAAACATTAAAGAACGGCAGTAGGGCTTCGATTAGGTCGGAACCCCTTCTTTTGAAAGCATTATTTTATAAGTAAAGAGATCCATTTGAAAGCTTACTCTTTAAACATAAGTCGATGGCAACCCCATCAAAAGCATTTAAAACCTATTTCAAAAACAAATGCTTCAACTCCTTCGAAGGCTTATATAAAAAAAGGCAGGCGCTTCTCTTTTTAAAGAAAACCATGGTATCGACCCCTTTGGAAGCCATGCTTTCGACATAGAGCCTTCTTCCTTTCTCCAATCCATTGCGTACCATCCAAGTGATACATTGTGTATTGGTTTCGGCTTAGTGGTTTTGACTGGATTGAATGTAGAAGCTTAAAGTCAAAAGGTACTTCTAAAGAAGGCAAAACCAACGTTTCTACATAAATCTGATTTAATACTAATTAAGCATACACTTTCTAACCAACATGCCACATATAACCACAAGATTGATTGCCTTGACTTTTCAAATTCTTTACTAAAATTAATTACGTTAATTTTTAGATCTAAACCATGATTAAGTTAGCAAATAAGCCTTCCATTAAGAAAAATCAATATTGCAAAGAAGTCCCTCTTCTAAAATAATTTAATTTTCATAGCAAATCGCTTTACAAAAATCCCTACAAATTCCAGAAATTTTATTTAATCATGTTATCTAACATATCAAAATTTCAGACCCAAATTCTCAATAAATTTTTCGAAATAAATTCATAAACTCAAATAATCATATCTTCCTTTGAAAATTCATAACAGTTTTTCCATAGCTTGGAAAATTTTCAAATTAAAATCGAACTCCAAAATCATGTTTTATACAACATAAATTTTCTTATGGCATTTAAACATCATTATAAATCGGTTTTGCCCTAAAACCATGAGAAATCATATTTAAACATCCTTGTTTAAATCAAATAAATTGTGATCAAGCATATCATCGTCCAAATCATCATAAAAATGAATTTACCCTTAAATCCGAAAATATATGATTATAAAACAAAATAAAGATGGAATTATTATTCATAAGGAGACTGGATTGAGATTAATTTCCTCTAATATTGAATCTCTAGCTTTTGATTTTAATTCCTCTTCCCTTTGATTATGGTTGGCTCCTCTTCTTACGTTTTTATTTTCAAATGACGTGAATGGGAATGAAATAGTAAGGAATGAAAATATATAGGGGTAAGGGTCACGTGCGGAAATACCTAATATACCCTTATGTAAATTAGTTAACTTAAAATCCATCTGTAAGCCAATTTAATTATTCAATTGAGCGTGACCTTATTGTATTTATTCAAATCTCAACCCCCTATCACTTAACATTTACATTATTATATTGAGTTTATTTAATTAAATCTCCTGAATAATATTATAAAAAATTAAGGGTGTTACAATATCAATTACTTTTATATGTTTGTGTATATACTGATTTCCATGCAAAAATCAATTAGAAAAAAAATCATTTTTGATTATGACCTTAAAAAAAACATTTATATACATAAATTTTTTCAAATATTAGTTATATTCAAAATTCAATTATTTTGAATTTTTCAAGCACAATTAAATTAGCTAAAATAAATAATAAAAATAAATTTAAATTTCTTTTAGTTGTTCTTTTATTGGCTGATTATTTAAAGAACTGTATATATAAGATGTTTTACTTTGAATAAGTTATATATATGTATATTCAAAATTGGAAAGGAAATTTTGATTTCAAATTTTAAATTTTTTAAAATTGAATATATATATATATATATATTATATATAAATATGATTTTCAATTAGCTTATATATAATATTAATAATATATATATATATATATATATTATTTTGTATGATAAATATTATTTTAAATGGCCAAAAAATAATATTAACACTTGTTCATACAAGTGTAAAATATAATTGTAACTTTTCAACTATCCACTTGGATATTATATTAAAATATTCATCATATTGACATTTTATTGACCATAAGACAGGATGACCAAACTTTTTATTAACCCCTAGGATAGTTTATATATTTGTATTTTGTGATGTTCGTACATGAATATGAATATCACAATATACCAACATATGAAACTAAGATAAATTAATTAAATTTTGAACTAAATTATTAATAAAGTTATTTTACACGTTAACAAAAAATATATTTTAAATAAACTAAAAATATTATTAAAACACTTCTATTAATTAAATAATAAATTTGATTTAATATAAATAAATTCTATTCACATAAACACAAATAAGATCTTGTGCAATTTAATAAAGGATTTCTTTGAAATTCGTCCTTCAATTCCCATTGTGTTTGATCCAACAAAGACAACATATATCGTAAAGGATTATAATATTGTGAATAGTAATGAGTGAAAGTGTAATACTAAACTCCTAAATAATGATGCCCCAGTGTCATCGAACTAGGATAACTGAGGTATAAAGTTAATATACTCATATAATGATACAAAACGATGTCATCTTCACCCACAATTTGTAAATATACAATGAAACTGATAATAATTGCATGCCTAAATCTCATCCATAAAATAACATATGCTTGGCAAAAAATAACTAGCTATCAATATGGTTTTAATTTTTCCTATGACTTCCAGTTGAGCAGTGCCTACCTAATTGAATGTCCCCATATCTCTTGAATTTCACACCATGCCGCCATATTGTGGCCTATTCCCTAGTAGTATCGGTGGAAAATAAAAACATCCAAATCATATCTATAAGTCCATAGGATGTATCACGAAAGTGTGTGCACTCGATATCTTGGAACAGGATATCTAAGTCATACCCAGCGCTGAAACAACGTTCACACGACAATGAGAATAACTATACACTTAGTCACCTGCCGCATACGTCATTCGAATATCCTTATCCATATCTCATGTACCAAGGGGTTCTCGATCATGTATTTAATCACCTCCCGGTTATCGTATTATCCTATGAGCCTTTACATCATATTACCCATCACTTGTACCTCAACGCCCAATCCATGCATGATCGTATGTTGTCGAACCCAAGTCGAGTACTCCTTGGCCTTTCCTGGCCTTTTGAGTGTCGCCCTGACTTCCCAAATCGAGGAAGCTAACTCCAAATCCAAACCAGCATTCATCACCATTCGACTGACTGGTTAAAATTAAATAGTTAACTGCTCCATAATCCAGTTGGTTTATGTGTTCCAAACATTTGATTGAAAGTCCATTTCCCTTACACTTTACTCTGTCTAAAACCCACCAATTCTACCAGCTACCTACTCAAATGTTAGGTTCCTACCAATCGATTAGTCCATGTTCAATTGATTGGTCTGCTTATTACAATCGACTGGAAGTGCCTTAGATTGCACTATAAATACTCTTCCTGGACTAGCCACCAACCACTCAATTGGTCAGGCAAACCATTTGATTGGTTGGTTGTCTCCATCCCAGCAGCTTTAAGAGAAGGATGTAGTTAAGGAATTTTCATTTGTTCTTCTTGCCTTCTACATTCTTACTCTCACAATGGTCTCTTTGACCATTCACGTTGATGCCATCTCTCGTTATCGCAACACTTTACATAAGCACCCACCTCCCATATTCAAGCCGTTGTTCAAGGTGATTCACCTTAGGATGAACTTCGTTCTCTAAGAAAATTCAAAATTGGCTTGAACCTCGAATACCGAACTATTTCCATAAGAGTGTAACTTACTTAAGCATAACTCATAAGCAATCATACATAATTAAGCTTATAGTCAAAATTCTATAAGGCTTCCTAACTATTCACAAACAATCATAATAGCAATGGCACAATCAAAATAAGTTATTATGCAACAAGTTATTATAATTGAACACACATAAGTTATTATGTTCATAACAAAATGGGGTATTATTTCATAAAAAATGCAATGACTCGCACCTCGGGAGATATCAATTGAAAACTCAAAGTGGCGTATGAACTCGCATTGTTCCAAGGTATAAAGATCATTAGGTTTTGATGGTTTACAAGGTATGTAAATAAACATAACTTTAAACATTCCACATTTGGATCTCATAGCGAAAAGAATAAAATATAAATACTAAGTGAACCAAATCATTACTATCTTAAACTACAGTGGTCTGTACAAGAAAAATCTAAATAGTCTTAGAATAGACATATAGTATATGTTTGACTGATAAGTACAATAAGATGCATATGGAATGACAATAAATAAATATAACTCCAAAGTACGTAGTCACCTCCTCTATGCATCTTACCCTCATCATATTACCTGCTCCCTTGACATATGTGTATCAAATACACAAGTTTATTTTATGATATTTCATCTATTAATTAAATAAAGCATGTGTAACCATTTTGGTATCATTAGACTTTTGGCTGCATACCTCTTTAGGTATCAATCCAAAGAGTTCATCAACTTTTACGTTGCTTCCACTAAATTGTCGATTCATCTTTTTGTTCCAAAATAATTGTAAAAAATTAGATATTATGTGTTATATAGCTAATGTAACAAATACCATATTCTAATGGATTTATTTCATAGCGAATATTAAAATATTCATAAAAACATAAAACTATATTCATTTTCAGTAAGTACTGAAAATAATTAATAAATAATATTTTGTATGTTTAGAAAAATAATTTTTCATATCTTGATGCATCCACTCATAAGTTTTATACGACATGCTCCCACTATTTCCATTATCACTATAATAGCATATAATATACAAAGCTCCATTCAACTACTTCTATGGGCCATTTATTTCTTTACTGTAACTAGTTTCAATCAAGAGTTTTTAATCAAATATTTAAACTCACAAAATAAATTTGATAGAAAAAAAAATTCTATTAAAAAACACAATTGGAATAAAATCACATTTCTCATTCCATGTCAAGTATCCACTAGTAATTTATACAATTCTCATTTCCTACATCTCTTCATGAAGCAGAAGTGACTGCTCACGTTATTTATCTCAACTATGCCTAAGTTACGTTCACTCTCATACATTCAAAAGGACCCACTTATTACAAGGTCATATTAAACTCTTTACAAAAGTTCACTTGGTCATTCTTAACATTTAAGGCCATCAAAAGTTGCACTTTACGTAAACTGGTCAAACTAGCATTCCAGTGATCGAATTCCTAGGTACATCTTGTATTTCTTGGTATAGTGCTATGTAATCAATTTTATTGAATACATGGTCTCACATTATGTTTTGCTTACTTATTTTGAATAAAATAATTTCATCAAAGTTTTATATGTTATGAATGGCGATCATTCACCATAAAATAATTATATGTGATTAAATATGGATCAAATATTCATATTCTCGTATTGTTTTAGAGTTTGACACTCATAGAAAGCAATACATACTCTCGAAGAAATAAACACATATGTGACCGATTTACGAACATATTTAGTAGTTATCTAATTAGGCGCTTGCATGAATCTTAAATTGACAACATGCAAAAGGATTTATTAGTAAGTATATTTTATATTTCTATGTCAATCTTATTTAAGTTCATTTGTATATTTTAACTGATAAACGTTTTATCAATGATAATGGTTACATAGAATTTACTAAGTAGATCATTTTAACTTTATAGCATATATTTTTATAATATTGGAAAGGTTAATATTATCATTTCATTTTTCTAATAAGGCTCCTGCTATATTTTTATGTTTCTTAAAACCTTAAGAAAAATATAAAGTTTATTTGATTTTTCTAGTGGTCTTGGGACTCGTTTGCCTTGCAAGTTTGACCTTGAGGAATATTAACAAAACATAGGCTCGTAAACAATGGATTACACTTTATCACTTTATAATATACAACTCCTAACTAATGGTCTTTGCCGCAATCTCATCTCGATCTTGAGAGATACCAACAAATCAAAAAAGATTATGCACTCTTACCAACCATTTTGCAATGGCCTAAGTATAGTGCACATACCTTGAGGAATATCAATAAATATATGCATGTATCTTACCTCGCCCAGTAATATACTAATAGCACTACACATATTTTCTTTAGCTTAAAGAGTATCTAAACCAAAGAATATGCAAGTAATCTATTAATATATAAATGATAGAGGACAACTTATATTAAAGGAATCATAATCTTTAATATTCATATAATGGGTTATTTTGATTTAGGGAACAATTAATTCTGAAATATCCTAATGATTCTACTGTCAGTCATACCTGAATTGCAGTATGCATACTATATGTATGTACTTATTCCTTAAATTCCATTTGGTTT
This sequence comes from Allium cepa, assembly GCA_030765085.1. Classification (NCBI taxonomy): domain Eukaryota; kingdom Viridiplantae; phylum Streptophyta; class Magnoliopsida; order Asparagales; family Amaryllidaceae; genus Allium; species Allium cepa. Next base: position 664,121,719 of record CM060928.1, on the reverse strand, counting down.
CTTTCCAGTTTCACTTAATTTTATACATATACATATACATATACATATACATACATATATATATATATATTATACTCATATTAACTTTTTATAACTTTTATAATTTAATTTACTTATATAATTAATAGATGTGTCCTAATTTTATTATTTAAATCATATCTAATTTATTTATTCATACAAAATTTCTAAAATTTTATACTTTTCATCTTAAACTATTTAAGATAGTAAATCAGCTATAACATTTATAGTGTTTATGTGTTCATATCATTATGCGTATACATCTAAATTAATTAACTTTAATAAATTTTATTTAAATCAAATAATTCAGTTAAATATTTTAGCTAATTTGATATTTTAGTTTAATTTATCATAAACAATTTTAAGGTAAATCAATAGCTAAAACAATTATAGTTATACACTATACCAATATATATGTTTAATCAATTAACTTTTAATTAATTGTTATATAAAATTTAATTAATCATATTAATTAAAATTTAATTTTAAAATTTTCAAAATTAATTATTTAATTTCTTAGAAAAAATTAAAGAATTGGAATGCATTTTCTAATTTCTAAAATTTTCCCTTTTTATATTTTTAAACTTAACTTATAAATTTAAATATAATTATAATTTTTCAAAAAAATGCGAAAATTAGCCTAAGGCCTAAAATCAATTTGAGCATTTATATTGGAGGTAACATTTGAGCTTACTTCATCATTCAGGGCAGGTCAATAGCCAGGTAGGACAAAGTACTTATTACCCTAACCCAACCATTGATACCACCTTTTTTAAACACCCTACTTAATGGGTATGCTTTAATAAGATAGCCCTAACATAACTAGTTTAGACAACATTGACCATTGGGTTCTGATATTAGTGAAGGTCCAACCAAAACTCCTTTAGGGAGAACTTTATAGGTACCTCACGAGAAAATTTTACATGCTGCCATTGGACTAGCACACCCATTATATGACATGTAGGGGTAAAAGACAAATCTTTGTGATAGTTCACAATGTAACCACCCCTTAGCTATCATGCTAGTTATAGGGATCAAACTTGGGACATCCAATGCACTTGGTGAATGCCCCAACCAACCTTGCTCTAATGCCCTTGAAGGAACCAGGTTGGTCGAAAGTGGGTTAAATGGTGAACTTCATGCATTGGGAGCGCAGAAAAGAGGAAACTTTAAAAAAATCGTATTAGTTTTGCTCAAAATCTTTAGTTTGAGTATTCATGAACAATTCACTTGCACTAAATCCTATCTAGTGTATATTTTATAAAAATGGGGTTTAATATTTGAAATTAATTATGTATTAACTATAATTTAATATTTATATCTAAACTAAACTGTAGTAAATATAATTTAAATCAAATTTTATATTTTAGTAGTTTTACTTAATTTTATTAGAGATTCGTATTGATAACATGAACATAAAGATATGATTTACAAATGAATGTGAATAAGCTAATCAAAGAAATACATGATATAAATAAAGTTGGTCATTTATGATCTTTAGGTTTTATGATCACACTATATAGAATAAACATACAACGAGTATGCTTAATATAGTATAGCGTTAAGATATACATGTTCATATTTAGTGACACACATATTAATTTATATATATGTGTATATATATATATAAGATTCATTTTCGGCCTTATAAAAATAAAATAAAATCGATATAATTTTTATTAAATGCTTTCTGCATACATACATACTTAATATAAAAAATGTCTACATATAAAAATAATATTAGAAACATACATGCATATATATAGACACACATGTATACATATACATGTATGTGTGTGTTGAGGAAATGGATGTATGATTCAAGGAATCATACATCCATATTAAATGTAATATAATAAAAATAAGAGTACATAGCCATTAGGCCTGCCCAACAACAAAATAACAAATATGCTTGGCTTTCCCAACAATGAAAAAGCCATTAGGTTTGATTGTATAGCATAATTGATACACATATAACATGACTAGTAGTAGAACTGTAAATGTAAGAAACCAAATATGACTCCTAAATAGAATAGGAATTCAAGGTATAAAACTAAGGCCCGTTGAGAGGATGAAGCATATCTCACTATAGACTAGTGCATATATGGAGCTAGCCAATGAATTTAGGGCAGTATCCCTAAGTACACGGCGAGAAAATAAAATTTGGATTCTAGTGCATAGTTGGGTAAATCTCTTTATTATTGGCATTGAACTCGCCGTCGTTGAATAAAATAAGCTCGATATCCAAAAGTTTGTGGTAATGTTTCCTTTCATCATCAGATAACCATTTTGAGAAGGTGTTCCATCTTGAATGATAGAAAAGACCATTATGCATATTGTTCCAATTTCATGCTTTTTGGCTCTAGTTTAGTGGAATTTCATTTGAAAGTTCTTTGGCAAGTTCCTTATCCAGGCATTTGGTTATCTAGGGAGGCGGAGCTATTGGAGGATGTCCTCGGAGGGGAAGGGGAAGGTATGGCATTAGTGGGAGGCTCTTGGTTAATGGATGTGTCAAGGAGTGGGGTAAGATTGGAGATCTCTTATAAAAGAAGGTTCCTTTTTTCCAATAATGGATTGGAGATTTTGGAAGAGGGATCTTAGAAGGAAAGACCAATAGAGATGAATCAAAATGGGGTCATGATGAGTTATAATGAACGAAAGAGTGAAAATAGTCGCAAATAACTAGTTTCTTTTGATACGTTACAACGACATAAGTCATTCTATCACCAAAGAGATATACATGAAAATGAGAAGGTAGCTATCTAAAATGAGTGATCCCAATAAGGGTCCTTGCATATTCAAGTCGGTGCCCACACTTAGTGGAGATATCGAAGTAAATCAACTCGCCTATATGGTTGGACTAACCAATTTATACCTTCCAAGGGATAATAGACTGAGCATGTTAGAAAAGTGGACCCACGCTGGGAAGGATAATACTTTCTCGTAAACAAGGTCAATATAAGGGCTCTACTGAGTGATGATAAAAGCTTTTCCCTTAATAAAAATTGGGTTAGCTTCCAATATATGGTTTCTCTCATGAGGGTAAGACAACTTAAAAATTTATATCAATTTATTACAATAGACATCCACTTTTCCTTTCAATTTCCAAGCATTTCGAACATGTCTCTTTTCTATAGGGTATGGAGGTAGACTATTCAAAAAGAAACCAACAAGGTGCTCCTTCCAAAATGAAATACCTATATCAATAACTTTCTTAAAGGGTTTCAATGGTTTATTAACGTAGTATACAATATATTATTTTGGAAAGAAACTTCCTACATTGCCCCCCTCCCCTTCTTTTAAGAGAAATGACCAGAAAAGTTAGGGATTAACAACCAAAACACTCTCATTCATCACATCACTCTGCAATGAAAACTATCATATTGGTAATAATGTCAATTATAGTTTTAGAATTAGAGCTAAGTAAAAGAATTATTGTTCCACTGTAGGTAGAGGGTAAAGACACGGGAAGCCTGAGGAGTCTGATACCTTATCAGAACTGGGTTAGCAGGTTGAAGTCCACAAGTTCTAGCACAAAAACCACCTCTATTCATGCGAGAGAAACTAGTTGCATAGTGGAGAAAGTAGGGAAGCAAGTTTCATGGTCGAGATAAGAGAGCTGGACGTGAAGATGTGAGATCCTTATAGGAAGAAGGTCGATGTGGAGGTACATGATGAATAGATTTAGAGATTAGATTCGAAAACCCCAGTCGCCTTTCGCCATTTCAAAATTTATTAATATTTGGTATTTATATGTGTGTGTATGTAATTTATTTATATTCACATGGTTAAGGAAAAAATATTTTATTTAAGATATATATATATATATATATATATATATATATTATGTGTATAATGTGTGTGTATGCATGTGTGTGGATGTAAATGTATATGTATGTATGTATATGTCATCTCCTTCCGTTGGACCAGGCACTATATCTAGATGAGTCAAACCTTTAAACAGTAAAACAGTAAGCTAGAAATCCAGAAGCATAACTCAGATAGTCAGAATTCAACCAAAGCATAAAGAATAATATAGAATCTAGCTCACCAGTTAATAGAAGCTAACCATCTTCTAGAGGAATCAAATGGTATGGGAAGAGGTTGGCAAATAATAATTGAAGTGATAGATCAGCACCGATTGACTCATACCATTCATTGTCGATCCCTAAATGTGAGCCAAGCAGGCAACCTAAAGTTGATCATAGGGCAACCTATAAGTAGCACACAATATGGAGCGAGGAGAAAAGGTGGCCCCAAGCTTTCTATCCCAAAAGACAAGCATACAAAGTCAGAAGTCCATAATTTCTACAAGTGACAGCTCGACATCGAGTTATATATGAAGCCAACTCGGTACCAAGTTGACACGTGACTTGTGAATGTGGCATGATCTTCTTCCGGAACCTCGTCCTAAATATGGAAAACATAGGTAGCAAATGCCGAATCCTATTTTGTTGATCTACATCTATAATAGAAGGAGAAGGGCACTAACTCGAGATCATTTTTTATTTTTGAACTTTCTAATTTTACTCTGTCACTCTACTGGATTCTCACTAAGTTATTAGCACTGAGTTATAAAAAAATAATTTGTAAAATCTTTGAAAATCATCATCAAAGTCCAAGTGGACATAGGCCAGAGTTTAGCCGAGCCACTATAAATTGTTGTGTGTTTTTTTTATCTCGTTTTTCATTTTATTCTCTACTTCGGTCTAGTCAGGTATTTCTCTTACTTTTGGTACAAACATTTTGGTGCTTTCATTGAGAATATTTAGATTTCTCGTTGTCTAGATCTATCTTCAACATTTGGATTGCTATAATCCATGAAGTAGGTCTACAAGTTCTTCTTAGAAGGTCTATGATTATTTAGATTTCCCAAAAATATATAGGATCTACCAAATTAATGGTACTAAGAAACGCCAAGGAAAAATCCACTACCTCTAAGCCCGTTAATGATATAGACAATGATGGATCCCATCATGGAGAAGAAATCAATCTGCCTAGTACCATAGCAATCTATAGTGCAACAGAGTTACCAGGGTTGATCTGGATAGGATGATGAGAGAGATGAATGAGAAGCTAATGGTAAGTCAAAATGCTATAATGAAGCAAATAAAAGAAAATATGAAGTTAATGACCCATCTATCCCAAGGTCATAGAAGGAAAAAAAGGATTTATCATCGTCTGACTCAAAAAAATAGTTCCTCCTCATCAGGAAGAAACCGTAGAGATGGAAAGCAGAAAATGAAGAGTAAGGAATCTAGGAAATCAAAAATTAGAGCTAGCAAGACTCGGGTCGGCAGGGCAAAACTCGGTGATGAACCCTCCTAAAACTCGGTACCGATCCTACCTTTTAAGTCTTAAATGATGATGTTGTTATTGATTTGCAAGTTTGATTGGCCCTGTTGTAGGTGGCCAGAATAATAGAGTTTAGATGGCTGTTGTTGATCCATCACATGGAGATTATAGAAACCAATCGACTGAACGAGTGGTTCTCCGAGAGACAAGAGAACCCGGATATCACGAAACTAACTAAGACTGTTTGTAGAGCCAAACACTCAGGGTAAGCCATGATGATTGTTATCCTAAATAAATAATATCCAAAAGTTTGTTATCCTCTTCCATGAAATGATCAATTAGTGGATGAGATCAGTGGGCATAAATTATTATCTTTATGGTGCATATTCAAGGTACAATCAGATTTCCATGTTTAAGCCCTATAAGGAGTATGCGAGTTTCGAAACTTATCAGGGAACTCGCTGTTACAAGACAATGCCTTTCGGATTAATGAATGTGGGAACCATATATCAACAACTGGTAAATTGAATGTTCACAAACCAGATTGGGACAAATATGGAGGTGTACGTAGATGACATGTTTGTAAACTCTAAAGAATGGATAGTCCACATAAAAGATCTAAATGAGATATTGGAAGTAATATGAAAGTACAAGATGAAACTGAATCCACAAAAGTGTTCTTTTAGAATCAAATCTGGGAATTTTTTTTGGATACATAGTATGTGCATGGGGAATAAAGGCTGACCCTAAGCAAATAAAAGAACTATGAATGGCAAAACAAAAGATACGTAAGGATGTATTGACTTTGAATGGTCGGGTGGCGGCACTCAATCGTTTCATATCGAAGGTGACCAACATGTGTTTACCATTTTTTTATGTGATCGCCAAAAAAAGACTTTTGAATGAACTGATTAATGCCAAAAAAGCATTTCAAGAGCTAAAGGATCATTTGGTCAAACCGTCAATACTTTCCAGTCGAGTGGAAGGTGAAGATTTGTTCATAGGCAGTGTTTGAACATGCGATTGTTTGTTCCTGATAAGGGAAGAAAATGAAGTGTAATTTCCAATATATTATACAAGTAAATGGCTAAAAAGATGTAGAAATAAGAAACCAGATTATAGGAAAGTTGGCTTATTATTTGGTATTATTGATTAGAAAATTGAGTTCTTACTTTCAAGAAAATACAATTAAGTCCTAACAGACTATCCGCTTAAGAAAATTTTTAGTAAACCAAAAATGCATAAAAGACTAATAAAATGAGTAATGGAATCAAGCCAATATGACATAGAGTATTTGTCTAAGGTAGCAATAAAGGAACAAGCATTAACTAAATTCATAACAAAATATATAAGGTTTATCAAAAAACAATGAAAAGGAAAAAGGATGAACCAAAATGGTAATTATTTGTGGATAGTGCATCAAATGAAAAAGAAGCCAAAGCCGTACATGTTATAATTATGCCCTACGAACAATGATTACATATGCAATGAAATTAGGATTCACCACAACTAATAACATGGCTGAATATGAATTAACGATAGTTAAATTAACCCTAGCCAAACAATTAAAGATTCCCAGAATTAAAGCGTTTAGCACCTCAGAATCGATGGTAAACCAATTGAACAAGATTTAGTAGATGAAAGATGCATGGTTATCTCTAAATATAAAGAAGATGAACAAGATGCTAGTTCAATTTGAATTTTTTCAATTCATCAAATACTAAGAGCGAGAAATGCACATGTATATTCGTTAGCAAAACTAGCCAGTTCACGTGGAGCCTCAGAAGTAAAGATTTTTCCCATTGGATTTCAACAAGACCCAAGCATTAAGTTTGGAAAAGATGGGTCAAAATGCGAAGTGTTGGTATTAACATAGTCATAAACCCAACAACTAAAGGATAACGAAGAAGGTTCTGAATTCCATGATAATAATGAAATAGCCTATGGAGAAATACAGGAAAATGATTATAAGATAACCCATGAAGAAGTACCAAGAGACAACTTTAAGGACCAACAAGATAGTAACTGGACGACACCAATAGTACAACATTTGAAAATTGGATATTCCTAAATGATAATAATGATATAAAGAAATTAAGACATCAATTGTATTTTTATACCATGGTTGATTGGATATTGTACAAGAGAGGTTATTTGATTTCTTATTTACAATGCATAAATCTGGAAAAAGAAATAATTTTTTTAAAAGAAACCCATGAAGGCTTTTGCTGTGACCATTCAAACGGCATAAAATTATATAAAAAAAGTTATGTGAAGCGTACTATTGGTCTTGAATGAATTAGGAGCTTTGAATTATGTCAAAAATGTGACAAAGGATAGTGATTCTCAAGAATCACATGCCTACCTCCGACCATTCAAGTGAGTTGACCCCATCCAAGCCCATGGCTATCTTATGTTGGGGGAATCAATTTGATGGACCTATAATTATCTCAAAAGGAGGCGTAAAATTTGTCATAGTGGCAATTGATTACTGTACCAAATGGGTTGAAGCTGAACCTTTATCTAACATAACTGCAAGAAAATCTTTTTGTTCATAATCAAGAATATAGTAGGTCACTTTAGGCTCGCAAACAAAATAATTTTTGATAATGGGACATAGTTTGAAAGCAAAAAAATCACTCGCTTCTGTGAAAGGAACATAATAATAAAAAGATTTTCTTCAATGGTCCATCCAAAAGCTAATGGAATAATAGAAGCTACAAATAAAAATATCAAGAGTATCTTGAAAAAGCGATTGGACAAGGCAAAAGGGAATTGGGTAGAACTGCTTGCTCTATGGTCAATAGAGCTTCTTCGAAAACAGCTATAGGACATACCCCATTTCATTAACATATGGATTAAAGGTAATGCTACCAGTTGAAGTAGAAGTCCCATCGCATCGAAGAATCATGTATGCCTATGAACCAAATCAACATATAAAAAAGAATCCTTAAACTTGATTAATGAGCTATGGGATCAAGCCACGTTAAGAACAACAAAATATCAAAGTAGAACTACCAAGTATTGTAATTCAAAGGTAAAGAAAAGAGCTCTCCAAAAAGGCGATTTGGTACATAGAATGGTAATGAAAAATATAAGAAATCCAACAGACAGACTAATATGGATAAATTAGGAAGGACCGTTAGTTATTTTTGAAGTAATCCCAACAGGAACCAATCAACTGAGTAAACCTAATGGATACATAGTTGCAAGATCTTAGAATGATGAGAATTTAAGACCAAACTTTACTCCTTTGGATGAATAAAAAGATAAAGTATTATTAAGGATCTTTCCAAACATAACACCCTCGGATTGAGATGTATTATGCTCGACTTATTTCCTAACTTGACGAGGTAAAGAAGATTCATTGAGTAGACACACACCTTATGTCAGGTAGAGGATAAAGTTAAGCATTTGGTCCCATTTCTATGCTTGGCCAAAGAATGCATCCGAAGAGTGATGATCAATTTAAGTCTTTGGTCCCACTTCGACGTCTGGCCAAACCACCCGTTGAAGGGGTGATGGTTAATTAATCCTTTGGTCGTACTTCTACGTCTAGCCAAAACACCCATACAAGGAGTGATGATTAATTATGCTTTTGTTCCGCTTCTACGCGTAGCCAAAGTACCCATCTAAAGGTGATGGTCAATTAAGCATTTGGTCTAACATCCATCCAATGAGTGATGGTCGATTAATCCTTTGGTCCTGCATCTATGCCTAGCCAAAGTACCCATCCAAGAAATGATGTCAAAGCATTTGGTCCCACTTATACATTTCTAAAGCACCCATCCAAGAAGTGACTGTCAATTAAGCCTTTGGCCTCACTTCTATGCCTGGCCAAAGCACACATCCAATGAGTGATGGTCAACTTAAGCCTTTGGTTCCACTTCTACGCTTGGCCAAAACATCCATCCAAAGAGTGATGGTCAATAAAGCCATTAAAAACAAGCATCCAAAGAGTGATAGACAATGAAACATTTGGTCTTTCCTCTACGCCTGGCAAAAAATGTCTAAGGAAGGATGATTACATTTTGAAAGAAAGTTTATCTAGTCTAGCGATTAGCTGAATCAATATTTGTCAATTAAATGTGATCATTCAGAATGAAGAAAGACAAGATCGACATTCAAGGAAAAAAGGCTTAAAGTAGAAGTTCGCTTAAACTAAAACTTAAGAAAACTTCTTATGTTTGGAGGGGGGTGTTACACCCCGAAATTGTTTAAAGTAAAACGAATAGGAATGTGCTATCAAGTGTCAAGAAGTAGTGCAAAAAAGTGTCAAGTCCTATTGAATGCCAAGAAGTTGTACCTTTAAATGATGAAAGCTATTGTATGAAGCTATTGAGCGTCAAAGATATACAAGCTATCGTGTGAAGCTACCAAGCATTGAAGATCAACAAGGCTATCTAGTGACAAAGAAGAAAAGCTATCGCATACCAAGAAATAAAGTTATTAAGTGTCAAAGTATAGAGAAATTGCAAGACAAGATACCAAGTTATCAAGAGTTAAAACATATAAAGTTATTGAGGGACAAGGGGCAAGGTTACCTTATATAGAAATATAAACCTATCTAGCATTAAAGGAGCCATCCAGTACTAAGTCATGAAGGGTTATTGCATGCAAAGGGGCAAAGCCATCAAATGTTATAGTTGAGAAGCTATCGAGCACGTAGAAATAGCAAGCTGTCGTATATCAATAGTGATACTATTGAGTGTTAAAAGAATAATAGTTATCGCAAAAAAGCCATCGAGTGTCAAGGAGAAGAGGCTGAAGCAAGATGAAGAAAGAAGTTATCTGGTGCCAAGTTAGGAAAAGTTATTAGGTGTCATGTTGCAAGTTATTACATGCCAAAATACAATGCCATTGAGCATTAGGATAAAAAGAGCTATCACACTAAGGAGCAATTGTATCAAATGATGAAATATAAAGTTACCAAGTGATAAGAATTTGCACGATATCGCATGATTGCGATAATGTCATCGAGTGCCTAAAAATTATACTATTGAGTGTCTAAAAACCAAATATAAAATGTTCAATTGACCACATGGCACCTTTTGGTTGATTAGAATATGTCATCTCATCTCAAAGGAAGCAAAGTTAAATTGTTCCATATGTCACAATGATAGTATACACATCAACAAATCTCAACCATTTAAATCTGGTTGATGCCACTTGTCAAAAATCTAAGAATTTCGAATTGTACTTCTTTCTTATTTTCATTTTTAAATAAAGAACTTAACTTTGGGATTCCAATGGCTGCTTAGGTCAAATCCAAATTAGGACTTTGTGACTAGGTACTTGCATAATAATCAATTTCCATATTTAATCATTTGATGATATAACGACTTACATATTTGCCCAAGAGTCTAAACTCTTTCCCAGGTGCCATTATCTTTGTTGGTTAAGCATATAAGTTAGGTCCAAATTTTGATCAAATATAAGTCATAAGAGAAGAAGTTTCATATTTGATAATTGTTTGAATTATCTTTATTTTTTCTAATCTTTTATATGGTCTAAGAATTAACAATAGGTAAGTCAAGAGATACATACAGATGTGGATACTATTACTTTCCTCCGAAATCATTTTTCGATATTAGATTTTTGTAACCATGGATAGCGAATGAAAATTGGATTTTTGGATATATCTTTATGACTGATAGACTGAATCAAATGGATCTGCAAAATATGACTCGATGTGCAATCGATTCTATGCTAGTTTTGAAAAGTACAAAATATTAGATAATATTTTACAAAAATGACGTTTGACGTTAGATTTGTGCTTAACATATAATAAAACATTAGTTTTACTAAAATACACGTAATCTGTGTTGGTATCATTATTTTGATAAAAACCAAAAGAATACTTTTACTAAAGTACACGTAATGTATAATCGGTTGAATGGAATGTATGTTTATATAGTCATATCCCTAATTCCATATGTTTCTCTTCAAAAATGGGAATATTGTTCAATTTTCGGATGAAGTAAACATATTTTCAATATTTAAGAGTGTTATTATTTACACCCACATAAACATTTACTAACGCTTCTTAAACATCGTTAAAATTAAATTAAAAAATATACTTAAAAAATTCATATTAAACTTAAAAGAGAATCTAGAAATAAACATGATATGTTATGTGTAACAAAGCAACTTACAAATAAAATGAAATATAATTATCAAACGTGGTATTATTTTCAATTGTATCAAACATTCACGGTAGAAGAATACGCATAAAAAAATTATTTTACCAATTTCAGACTAAGAGATTATGAGTCAAGATATTTAATTATATTTAGAATATGCATGTGGATCAATAATTTTGTAAATCCGTTAATTTTATAAGGAAATAATAATTAACTATACTTGATCGTATCATAATGTTTTCTAGTTTAATTGATTTTGTTGTTATTTTTTGTTTTCTTGTTGAAATATTGATTTTGTTATTACTTTTTGTTTTCTTGTTGAAATAACATCAAAAATAATAATGATTGTGTATTTTGATCAAAGTAATAATGAATATTTTATCATCCATCAAATTTGGGCTACAAATTATTGTTTACTATGTTAACCTTATTTCGGATTATACCACTTACATAAAATTGGAAAATTTGTGTACAACTAAAAACGATAATAACTAAATTAATTGGATTCATCTGTGTTGATGAAACATTAAATATAAAAAAAGATCAGCTGTGGAAAAGTTTAAATTTAAAAAAAGTTGAGTTGTCAAAAAAAAAATTGCGGAAATATTGTTGGCATAGATGGATCAGTAAAGTATTTGATTGCATAAGAAGAGGTTTAGTGCTTGTGTAATTAGTATCAACCATATTGTAGGACATGTGGATGATCTAAATGGACGAGGTTATATAATGCTATGACATAATGGCTTATGGTATACTTTTCTTACATTTGCCGCATTCAAGCAGTTGAAGAAAAGGTCCTACTTTTACATTTTCCACGACAGAAAGTCGTCCAGTTTAGTTGTTCCATCATTCTGCATTTCTGTCTGAGATTCAATCAGTATCTGTTTGAACATCCAACTCTCCGTTGAAATATTCATTCATCTTCAACATGGCTTATCAACATAAAGTTGGAATCTTCAATATTTGAATTCTTCCTCTTTTTAGTTTCTTCTCCTTCATAAGAGTTCATTTCTGCGAACCTAGTGCTCTTGAAAAACAATCGTTTTGTACAGAAATGATTCCAAGCTGTGATGAAGGAGGAGCAAAACATGAGAAAATCGAATCTGGTGACCAAATCAGACCATCCAAACCTCGTGATTACATTCTGATCAACATCTCTTCTACTCAAGCAAGCTCACATCATCAAAACTGGTACAATTTATTTAATCTTTTGAGTACCTTGAAAGCTTCTATTTGGAAGATAACATCTATTTTTAAGAGAACAATCCACCAGAAAGACGAAGTTTCTGTTTCCGTTTTACCTATAGTCCACAAACATTTCATCAAGAAAATAAGCTTCAACTCATTCCTGAAACAATTGAAAGAATGGATAAAACATCCGTTGAATTCAGCCTTCCTCCTATGGCTAACCTGTGTAGCAATTTCAGCAGTTATGCTCTGTCTTCTCCTACTTGGCCTTCTAAACAATGCATTCCCTTCCAAGAATTCAAGAAACCAATGGATAGAAATAAACAACCAAGTACTCAATGCTCTGTTCACTCTAATGAGTTTATACCAACATCCAAATCTTTTTCATCATACAGTGCTTCTCTTCAGATGGAGACCTGAAGACATCATCGAATTAAGAAGAGTTTACTCCAAAAATGGAGCATACCACCCTCATGAGTTTGCCCACATGATCGTAGTTGTAACTCTACTACACATTACATGCATTTCACAGTATGTTTCTTGCGGCCTTTTCTGGGGGTATTTACGTAAATCCAGGCCTGAGTTAGCTCAAACTCTCTCTTTTGCTATAGGGACAGTATGTCCTATCATTGCAGGTTTGTACACTGTGTACAGTCCTCTTGGTGATAGCAACAATAACATGAGTTTAGAGTTAAAACAAGAAGAAGAATTGCAGTGCGATCGATATGTTATTGTGGAGAAACGAGAATGGAAAGGAAGAATATATGATTGCAATGATGATAAATGTACATGCATGCTTTCGGTGTTTTGCACGTTTTGGGTATTTGGACGGAATATGCAGAGACTAGGATTTGGAAATATGTATGTGCATATGGTGACATTTTGCTTACTATGTGTTGCTCCTTTTTGGATATTTAGCATTTGTGCGATCAATATATGCAATGATGTCGTTAGAGACATTGTGGGAGTAACAGGATTGGTGCTCTGCTTGTTTGGCTTGATTTATGGAGGTTTCTGGAGGATTAAAATAAGGGAGAAGTTTGGAATTGATGGAAATGGTGCACATGATTATGTGAAATGGATATTTTGTTGGAGTTGTTCTTTGGCTCAAGAGGTTAGGACTGTGAACTTCTATGATATTGATCAGAATGATGATACTGTGGATATGGAAAATGAGAAGAACAGCGATGACGACGATGAGAGCAGTGAATTTTTGGAAAGTGGTACCAGGGCAGATTTGATGGTACCTGTTCAAGCGTGCATTGATGAAAAGTTTATATGACAGGAGTAGTTTTTTCTTTTTTTTTTTTGGCTTTCTTTTAAAAGGGTTATGTAACATAAATTTGAAAATATAATTTCATTGTAAAATTTTGCACATATGTTTTGTATCAGTGAAAGACAGATTCTGTAAATGTTCAGTTGGTTGATGGTTCAAACCAAATAAAAGACAAAAATTTTAAAATCGAAACTTGATTTCTTGGTTAATTCTAAAAAAATAAAAACGAAAATTAGAAGCCAAACTCTATTAACACTCTCCTTACCCATCCACTTGAAAAGTACACAAAACAATCATAGTTTCTTTCACCAATCAGCATATATACATCTTAAAAAGGTTTTAAAGCACGAAAACAAAAGTTGGAGGAAGAAGGTGTCGAAATTGAAGAAGAGAACGTTTTGAGGCAACTGTTCATGCACATGGTTGAAATAGCACATCTTGTTGAAATAAGAAGAAAAATTGAATTATCCACAAATTTAAAGTTTGAAAAGTTTACCATGAAGTAAAAATTTATTAGGTGCAAGCATTATAAACTAATTCAAATAAACAAAATAAATTTTTTTGTTCCCATTATCATAAGAACAATTAGATTGATAGCCTTTTACAGTAAGTTAGAATTGATGGAGATAGTAAGGTAGAAGAAATGGGTAAAACTCTAATAAATGGGGTGTTTGCATCAAATATATCAAAAAATTAAACAAGAAATCAAAGATTAGAGAGAAGAAACGAGATTCGTAGAGTGGTTAAAGCAAATCTCGTGCCACCGTCCACTATTCAATGTAATTATAGATTTACTTTTGCTAATACAATCAAATTACAACAGTTCCTAACTTCAAATCGACGAATTTTGAATTTGACAGTTTTTTCTTGCCAAAAATCAATAGAATATCCTAACTCCTTTTCTAGTTGATAAAATCTCTCTATTTATAGACGAATTCGAATATGAAAATTGATAGACCTGCTTTGAACGAGCAAATATCTTCAGATCCAAAATTCCAGCATGAAGAACGTGTCAAAACAAACGTTATCCAACAATCAACATCATTCGGTACCGAACAGTATGGATCGATAGCAACTGATGTGTTTGACCTTTTTCTTATCTTTCTCTCAGATATGGTCCAAGCCTTCAAGGTTGAATGGTTGCTTCTACGATGCACCATCGTTGGACACTGATCCATATGGATCAGTGCCAACCGATGTCACATCTTGCATTCGTCATTTCTTCAACTTCTAGCTTTTGATTTTCATAAGAGTACAGTGGATCCTCCTACCTCCACTAGATCATTTGGTACCAATCCATATGGATTGGTACCAACCGATAAGGCTTGTAATATTGTTGGTCTATTTTTTTGAGTTCTCCAATCTTGATACTCTTCAAGCTTATTAATGCACTTGTATATCATTTCATGGTCTAGATCTATTGAAATGTTGTTTGGTTCTAATATCGGATAACACTTGCATCCAAAGCATACTTACGTGATAATAAACCATGTTTTGATCGAGACAAGTGACCAAATCTAAATTTGCAAAGGTGCTTCTACCGTCTGAATCTTTTGCATGCCCTTCGAGAATATCGATATATCATCTTAAACAGCTCCAAAAACTCATCTCTTCGGCGGTAACAAATGTTGAAGTCTTTCATCTGAAGCTTTCGCTCATCACAGAGAATCTCCTTAAAGCTATTTCAATTCGTCCATGTAGATTCTTATTCTATTTTTACATACATTTTCCTTCTTCTTATTTTCCACCATTTTATGAAAATAATAACATAATCGGTACCGAACGGCATAGTTCAATACCGGACGACTTGTAAGTGTTCGTATATATTTAAACTTAATAAAAAAATTCCTTACTTTGTCATTTCAGCACTTTCCATCCTTAAAGCATTCACGACCACTTTTTGCTCTTACGATTCAATATCTCATCGCTGCTGCCAACTATCAACCACTACAATCCCAAGATCTTGTCCCATCAAACTTTGCCGATTCATAAGAATAGCCACACATCTTTGAGTCGCCACTGTCAAATCAAGTCGCTTTGTTTATGGGCGATGTCGTTCATCTCGACTTGAGCGTCGTCGCCCCTAATCATCTACGTCCTAAGTTCCAACAACCGCTTTCCATCACTATCGCCACCTTCCCGTTCAAACTAGTGAGCAATCATGAACTTTGAACTCTAGAAAGAAGATGGTGAAGGGAATACGCAAGTTTTCTTGGGTTGGATATAGAGATGGATCAGTACGGGAATTTTGGTCGAGATGACCTGCAAAGTTTTCTCGACGGATATACTTAGGAGCTTGTCAAATTCGAGGATCAACTCATCATAGCATATTCGTCCCATCGATACTCTAAATCGAACACAAGATTCTTATAATTCTACAAAGAAGAACTTTGTATGCTTTGGAGATCAATCTGGTTCTGTTAACGTAGATCCTACGTTAATGGTAACCTCCGATACACGGTTCATCGTGTGCCAGAGCTCGTATATCAACACAAGCGAGCTAACTACCTAAAGCACTTTCGTTCATTGTGCCAATGACATAGGAACACATTATATAGGTTGAATCACAACACTACATCTTCTACATTGGGCTCAATCAAAGTAAACACTGAATTTAACTCAAATCTGACCATGCTCACATCTTAAGCTTTTAGTATAAAATGGACCTGAAATGCTTTTAGCATATTTCTACCCCGATGCCCTTCTACACCTGAATTCACTTCTCTGGCAGCTTGTTCTTCTCTACTCCAACTTCTAATTCGAATCCTTCTAGAGTTAGGCGACCTCGATGCCAACCTCAGCAGCCATTGCTACTAACTCCTTATGTACCCCAAGGTGATGAGATCCCTCCGGATGCTGGTTTGGTGGGCACTACGATCCTCGATGACCCTTTGAATTCCCTAACGCTGAGGTTAACAGCTGCAGATGTGTAGGATCGATTTCACCCTAGAGGGGGGTGAATAGGGTGATAGTGTTAATAATAAAAATTAATTGCGGAAGCTTATTATTTCAACACAGATCATAGATTAATAGCAGCACAGAAAAATAGCAGAATAATAAAATGCAGAAATAGAACGACACAGAATTTACCCAGCTTAGGCAAAACCCTGCCTACGTGTTGCCCCCAAGGTTTCTACTAGAAATTAGATAGTCAGACGCTTACACACGTAAACTCGCGACACCCGCTATCGACTAA
This sequence comes from Allium cepa, assembly GCA_030765085.1. Taxonomy (NCBI): domain Eukaryota; kingdom Viridiplantae; phylum Streptophyta; class Magnoliopsida; order Asparagales; family Amaryllidaceae; genus Allium; species Allium cepa. The sequence goes on along the minus strand of CM060928.1, from coordinate 664,104,603 downwards.
ACCTAACTCTACGCTCAAAATCCTACCACAACTCAGCCACTGAGTTGCGAATTCTCAAACTACGCCACGTAGTTTGTCCCCTAGTCACATGACTAGAAATTTAAAATGGTTTAAAAAGAAAATACAAATTAAAAACAATTTAAAATAAAATAACCCTAATTAAACAATTAAAAGCCCTTTAATATAAAAGAGAAATCTAACGACCCAGAATTTCTGTCAATTAAAATTTGTATATTTAATTGATTTTAAATATTAATAAGTGAAATTTATAAGTTGAATAATTTTATTTCGAATATCTGGATTTAATTGGGTATTTAAATCGATAATTTAATATTTGGAATTACAGAAATAATTAAAAATCGGGTTTAATATGATTGAAAATGATTTGTAAAATTTTATTTAAGTCATATTGAATTTAGAATAACATTATAGAACTTTTAAAATCGAATTAAAAGTTAATTTGTGGAAATTGAATATTTTAATATTTAATTGACAAGTTAAAATAGCCATTTTTCAAACAGTCTCGGATTTCGACGAAACTAGTTTCATCGGATCCGTAATGTAATATTATTGTAAGATTTCAAATTTCACATCAATCGGATTTATCGTTTGTCCGGGGCAAGCCAAAACGCCTAGAAAATCGTTTAATCGGTTTAATTTAAAATCGATCGTTTATTGCCGTAACTCGCACATACGATCAAATTAGCTTTCGAAACATATTCCATTGTGTCCGGAATGTGGGGTAAACCCTAGAAATGCCAGTCACCGGGCGAGATTTGGAGTTCGGAAAAATTGAAAATAAATAGTGTTTTGAAATTTTTCTATAAAAGGACCCCTTCCCTTTGATTTTTGCAAAACCCCAACTCCTTTTGCCTAGCCGCCAATTCAATATTCGAAGGCCAGAATTTTGTTTCGCTTTCCCTCAATTATCACAAAATCCGTCGACTTTCATCACGAATCTTCAACTACAGAAGGATAGAGCACAACAAGATCCACCATCTCAATGGTGGAGATGGGAAAATTCGCTGTAAATCAACGGCAAATCGCGTATGAAGTAGCACCGTTCGCACACGTTTTGCTCGCCCAAGATGCAGCCGAGCTTCATGCTACTCGCGGCGGTGGTGAAGGGGACGATGGGCCACGATATGGCGTCATCTGATCGACGGTTCGTCGTCGTTTGGTGGATGCGAAATGGAGGGGGGAGCGGCGACAATTGGGTTACACAGTTCGAACGTTTACTAGAAGAAGAAGTTGAAGATGACGGCCCTGATTTCATGTTGTTGAACGAACGGCAGATGATTGCTTAGGGTTAGAAAAATGAAATATTAAATGTAAATTAATTATATTTAAAATTCGTATTAACTTCAAAATGTTGTAACTCTTTCATACGAGGTCCGTTTCGGACGAAACTTTTTGCGTTGGAATCGTATCGACGAGCACTACGCTATGGAATTAGATTGGAGTCATTTGGAGCTAGTTTGAATTTCGAGTAAAATTAAACTTAAGTTTAATTTTATTCGAAATAAAACGCTGAAACTGAATTGAAAGCAAGGTGAGAACTTCTCACTCAATCGAATTGTTTCGATTTAAATTTTAAATAGTTATATTTAAAATTATTGATTGTATGCCTGAATGATAAATTATTATCTGTTGATTGTTGAAATAGACATTATACGCCGTTATTAAGCGGAGGTTATTTATTAAAAACATATACCGCGAATATTTCACTGCAAAGTGAAATTGGTATTATTTATGTACTTGGAGTTGATTTCCCGCATTATATAGCGGATGAGACCCTATTGCGCCGCATAATAGCAGATAATATTTTATAAATCCTATATACCGCGATATTCCGCACTGGAACGGAATTAGTATTGTGCTAACATCTTTGGATGCAGGGAAACAGGTTGGAGGGATCCAATTGGATTCCTCACCAGTATTTATTTGATTACAGATGTTGTGATGTTTGTTGATTATCATATCGATATATGATATTTAGATGTCGTGATTGACTATTTGGTGTTGTTGCATCATCAGATTCATTTTTGAAGTTTTAAAATAATGATTTTGATTTTAAAAAGAATTTTAAAGTGATTTTTGAAAGTATACGTTTTATTAAATTTTGAATTGTTAAAATAAATAGATGTTATAATTTTATTGTTATAAAAGTTATATTTTTGGGAAATAGTACTTAAGTATGATTTTGGAGTTATATAAGTTTTAAATAACGTTTTGTAAATTATTAAAAGGATTGGTTTATTTAAATTGAGATTTTTGAATTATTATAAACGGTTTATATAAAAGATTTCTAAGATTAATATTTATAAATTAAAAATATGGGAATTGTGAAACGAGTTTTATATGTGTTAAAATGAAGTATAAATGGATTTCACAAGTGAACAAAATTTATAGATTTATAAATTGTGAAGTTATGAAATGAATAGATTTTGTAAAATAAAAGATTTATAAATAATTAACTTATAAATCGAATTTTGGGTATAAAGTTGAGTTATAAATTGAATTGATTTAAAAAAGGGATTTTATAAGTGAAGTTTTTATAAATAGAAATGGAATTTATAAACATTGTTTATAAATCCGAAATCAATTGAAATTGATAAATTTAATATATAAGGTTATTAAAGGGGAGATATTCGCGATTTCGGATAGCGAATTATCCTTGAAATAAAATGTGTAGAAAATATTGAATTTGGTTAGTGAAGTATATTCACGATTTTGATAGTGAATGTATTATTAAATAAAATGGATATGTTTTGGGAAAATGAATATTATCAAATGAAGTTAATTGTTTTAACGATGTATTAAATTGTGTTAAACTATCGAAACCATAGATTTCAACATATATTGTTGAAATAAACGTTTTCGAGAAATAGAAGGAAATGGTGGACTATAACACTGTTATTATAGTAAATGATTTCCGAAAGGAAATGTTTTATATAGTATTGGGATTTATATATCTATCTTAATTTCGAATCCGTATACTAGTGATTTTGGGTTGCCGTAACGATGTTTTACGCAACATTCATTTTGACTCAAATAAACGTGTTTGAAAGAACGTTTTCTTTAAAGAATGAAATATATATTTAATTTCGATTTAAGTATATTGAATATTTTCCAAGTGTTGAAAATAAATGGATTTGTGAATTACTTATTATTAAATAAGTATGGAAATGTTTTCCAATATGAAGTGAATATTTTGAGATTCTATCTTTTAAAGATAAATTGAAAATAAATATTAGAAATCGATTTGAAAATCGTATATTCATAGATATTTTGGTATTGTAAATTCACTATGGAATTTATAAAAGAAAGGGAAATTTGTTTAAAAATAAACGTTGATTTATTTTTGAAGTGCAGGAATAAATTTACGGATTGGGAACGTAAATATAAAGTAAACCGGTAAGGATTTATTTAATTGGTTTAAATGAACCATTTTGAAATGAAAGTATTTCCGCGTAAGGAAAATGATTGAAATTTGTTTTCAAAAGTTGTAAAGGTGAAAAGTGATTTGAAAATTTGTTTTTAAATGGTTGAAGTGTGGAAAATTATATATCCAGTAAAGATATTTTTGGAAAATAAATAATTTGGGAAATTATTTGGAATCTGCTGATGTTGAGCATGCATATTGATAGTTAAATAACCGACTATCAATATTTACCTTTAAATATGTATTTGTTGTGATTGCTTGAATTTGAATGCTACACTTATTTTTGAATAAGCGCTCACTATTCGGGTTAGCCAGGAAAGGACCTTGGGGTCGTATAATCCATTCTGAATATGTGATACGTCGTTATAGATTGCATTTGATGACCGGTGTTGAAGACCGGATATTTGTGAAAACGGAAGGATTACCGTCGAATGTTTCTGCATTGGCTGATCTCCGATGTAGAAATTTATTACCCTTTGTGATGGGAAGTCCGGTCGTGATTAGTGAATATCCGGATTGCAAGGACTTCTTTGTAAGTGCCTTCGATTCCGTTCGATCCTGGAACGGACTTGTATGGATGTGTGTCTGACATTACAATTTGAGATGTAAAGCTAGTTTCTATCAAATATATTTACGTTGGTGACGGAGAATTTATTCTCTTAGCTTAACACCCTAGAGGTTATGTAGTTGATGGTTACTAGTGATACATTACCAAATTGGTAATGTGGCATACGAAGTGTTGTTGAGCATTTGTTGAACAAAGCACAGCTTTTGTATAAAGCGTGGCTTTGTGGACGAGACTTCGTCGGACCTCACACCCCGGAAATGGTCAAAACAGGAAGGATGCGGCAAGGTTATTAGGGGGTAGCGCCCCTTTAGTGTATGTCATTCCTTCTGGATAGAGGTGGTATCATGATATGGATTCCAGATACTTAACCCTGTGTTGTTGCTGCAAATTTATTGCTTTGTGGTTGTTGGAAATCGAGGATCCTCGGATATAGATCGGTTACGATCGGGGAATGACATATTCGTGTCAGTAGTTACCTAGTTTGAAAGGTAACCCGACCTTGTGTTGGCAGAGATCCGGTTAGGTTCTCGGGTCGTCTTTCCAGAGGCGTACCCATGTGGCAATGGGAAGTTCCTTGACCTGACCATTTGTTGGAAATCCAAAGAAACAATACGATCTTGTACGGTTTTAGTTGTAGAACCTATCATTCACTTATGGTGGCGCCCCACGGTTGGATGGTAGCTATAGTAGGCATACGATAATGGTCGTATATTGGCTAAGATTTATATCTTTACTTTCGAAATGATTTTTCCTACACTATGCACTAGTAATAATATCAAATGTTTCTTTTAATGCGTATCAAGCATCTTTGACTATCATAAGGAGAAATCTCCTCTGATTCTGCGTTTGCATTGTGTGTGTGTGCGGGAGGCCTTATGGTAGTCACATTTTCTAAAAAGCATTGCGAATCTATTTTAAAATTATCCTGTACTTTGTTTTAAAAATAAACTGTTTTAGCTCTCACACCAGTCACATGACTGACTCGGAGTTTATTGTTTTCCTTCCTAAACTCTGGGTGCCCACCAATTTCCACACGGGAAGTCAAGAGTTAGGTTATCAGGATATTCTGGAATTCAGGAGTTGCTGAAGGCAAGCTGGATGGCATGGCGTATTCACTAGTATATAGTATTTCTTTCCCGCTGTTTGTTGTTGTTTGTTGTTGTACACTCTGATGATGTAATGTAATGAAATATGATGTAATGTAATAACTGATATAATTCTTTTGTTTAAAGTTTATTCATTTATCTATTATATGTTGTTCCGCTGCGATTGTGAAATTCTGATATTGTTCTGTTGTTTCTTTCTGTTCTGTTGTTTCTTTCTGTTCTGTTCTATCTTTTTCTCTCTTGTTCTATCTTTTTCTTCTTCTTTAACCATAACGGTACGGTTTTCCGGCATTCGATTGCTCGACAGTTGATACAGTGGATGTATTGATGTCGGTTTTTCGAGCGTCGAAAAGTCGTTTCGTTACAAGAAAGCTCTTTAGAAAAATAGGCCGACCCCTTTTGTAATTCGACCCGATCCACTTTTAGTTGCTCTGTTCTTTTTTGTGAAAAATGGCGGCCGTTCCTCTTTGCAAATTTAGGGTTTCGTTCTCTTCGATCCAAACTAGGGTTTTGCGAAGTGTCGACTTTAAATTGATCGAATCAATGATTGTTCACGTGTAGTCTTGATCGATCATTTTTCTTGTTGCTCACTTCGGCTGCTTCGTTGATCGAGTTCTATCCTTGCTTCGGTATGTAATTTTTCCTTTTTGCTTTCTGATTGAATGCTTGAACTCGATACTGAGATTGCCGATGATGATTTGTTTATATAGGGTTTGTAACCCTAGAATTGCGTTCGTCTGATTTGTTCAATATCATGCTTTCGGCCATTCGATTTTTGTTGAACGTTGATGATTTATTTGACTTAATCAAATTCGTATACTTGGTTCTCATGGCTTTAAATCTGAACTGTTCGTTTCTTTATCACCACGTCTCTGACTTGTTCAACAATAACTTCGGCTTGATGTTTTTTGATTTGGTACAAACTTGATATTGATACTGTGAATTTTTCGTTGACTTGGGTATGCTTCCACGACTTCGACATTTACGTTGTTCATCTCGACTTGTACATGTTGTTGCTTGATTATGGTCTTTGACTTTGCAAAGGGCTTGCTGTACTTGGATATTTGCAGTTTTATTTTTCTGGTCTTGGATTTGTGGTATTTGCATTTGTATCACTTGATAGCATCAAGTCTGATCTACTGTTGTCATTTGGTATTGCTGTATGTTGTTTTGAACCATGTTCGCTGTGGCGTTGCATTGTGAGTTGTGTTTATGTTTGATCACTGCGCACTGCTTACTGTCATGTTGCATACTCTCTGTATACATATCGAGTCTTGTTCATCCAATTCATTGAGATTGTTGCATATAGTTTTATTGAGTCTGAATATGTGCTCTGGTAGTCATTTATGCATCCCTTACCTGTTGCACTGAGTCTTGAATCACTTGAACCTTAGTGTTAGTCTATCTAGATTCAAACTCTGGTTACATTATGTTGAACTCGTAATACATTCTCCACTTGCTGTTTGATTTTGGTTTCATGTTATAGTTGCAATGTGTTGTTGCAGTTTGTATTTTCTGTTTACCTATGCACATGCTTCACTGCATCTTCAATTGCCTGTTGTACATGCAGTGTATTGATTGTCTGCATTTTGTCTTGTATCACTTGTGTCCCTAGTGCACTTGAGTCAGTGGTTTGCTCCATTACGTACTTTAGTCTGATGCTTGTGTAAGTGCTTGTATCATCACTGTAGCATATGCTACTGTCTACTTGAGTTTGCTTCTTTCCTTGTTGGTCTGGCCTGAACTTCACTTGAGCATTGCTCCATGTATACTTGGTGTTGTAGTTTCCTTTCTTTGAATTCAGCAGCTTGCATTTGTGTTGTAGCCTTGAGTTTATGGTGTACATGTAAGTTGCTTGAGTCACTTTGTTGTACTACATATTCCAGTGTGCCATGACTTCATATAGTAGCTGAAATTGCTCGAGTTGCTTGATAACATCTATTTTGTTGTTTGAACTTGTCTGGAGCTTCTTGTCTTACTTGATCTGGTTTGATTGGTCACTGGCACTTTAGTTTTACTTTGAGCTGTGTTGAATCTAGCTTAAACTCGGATTTGACCTTGTGCTGAGAGTTGTGACATTTATTTTATTGCACTTGAGTTGAATCCGATAATTTAGGTTTGACCTGTGCTTACCTGTCCATGTAACATTATCAAGTGTATATCGGTGTGCACGGCCTTGTGGCATGTACAGTGATACACTGTGCATGTCACATTGTTCGTGTGTGATGAATTCAAATGTAAATGATGACGAACAACCCAAATAACTGAGGCAAATAATAGTTTCAAAATTCATATTTTATTTTATATTGCAAAAATATTTCTTTTTTCAATTTTACTGCGTTAGTGAATATTTTTGCAGATTGCTCAGATGCTGGATTCTAACTGGAATGAAGTTGAAGATGAACTACGAGTGTGAGTGATGTGTAGTGAGGAATTTATGTAAATTGAATTGTGATGTAATCAAAATTGTATAGTGAATAGCGAGAGCTTGAATTTGTACTATTCGAAAATTGTAATAAATATTTGTTTGAATAAAATTTCTGTTTGAATTCAAATTCTGTGTTATTTAATTTTATTCAGCAAATATTTATTTAACCTATGAAAAATGAAATAGTACATTAACAAATACATTTAAACGAATATATATATATATATATATGTTTATTATCATCAAACAAAAATCATATAAGCGCATATTCAACAAGATGTTAAACGAATCTGCGAACACCAGGCATCCCTCAAGATGAAACTCTGGTTCCACTACATATCAAAAAGTATGCAATCCCCTAGAGGGCTAAATAACTTGCAACAGTTATACATGCCTCCCTGGAGCTGTTTCAACGTTTAACCATTTCCCAAGAATGATGCTCCAACTTTTCATACGCACTTCGACCCAATTGCATCCAATTGGATATGCTACTCTAAATTGCACATGCATGATCTACGTCCAGCACTTCGGTTGGGTGCAAACTTTCAAGGAGATTCGATACCACCTCAACTCCAAGAAGAGGTCCGAAAACCCATATATAACCTTCTTGGAATCGTGCCATTGTTGTTAAATAGTCATCGGCCTCCATAACAATCCAAGTCGTTTCAACCCAGCAGGTCTTTCTCAAAGGTTGTTCGGAGGTGTATTGTCTAGCTTGATTCTTGGGTCATTAACTCCACAGTTTGACCTGTTCATATCGAGCTTCAATATGAACTTGTAAAAGTGTACCGTCGATGAAGTCCTAATATGTTAAGGACTGTTGAGGGTACATTCATGAAGGAATTGAGTGCGGTGCTCGCTACCAAACGTAGCTCTTTGTCGAAAGGTTCAAAGAGGAGAAGGTAAGTCAAAGGGTGGAAAATGGAAGTCAACATCTCAGGATAAAGGTGATTGTCATTTTTCTCAAAGAAGGTACATTAGAAGATAAACTATCCAGAGCATATAATGAAGCTAAAGGGGAAAGAATGATATTATGCCCCTAAAGGTATTTTCTATATGGAAAATTGTTTATCTATATGCGCTTCTAGTTGGGTTTTAGATACTGGATATAGAACTCATATCTATAATTCATTACACGGTCTATGAGCAACGGGCCCGTTGTTTGAGGGAGGCACATGAAGTTACAAGTTATAAATGGAGCTAACATAGATGCAGAAGCAATATGAGAATATCATGTGAAACTAGCGAGTTGATATGATTTAGTTTTTAATAACTGGTATTATGTACCGAATTTTATTTCTAGAAGTTAGTCACTCGTTTGACCAAGGACAGGTATATATATTTTATTTGTGAAAACAATATTATAAATATTTGTGTTCGGAATAAAATAGTTAGATTTGGTGCTTTAAATAATGATATTTTTGTTCTTAATTTAATATTAAAATAAATTATTGAATTAAATTATTAATAAGTTTATTTTAAACACTAACAATAAATAAATACTTTAATCAAGTTAAATAAATTAAAATATATAAAAACTCTTTTATTAATCAAAATGGTAAATTTGATGTATAAGAAAAATTATTTGTACAAACATAAAATAAGGACCTTGCCAAATTTCATAAAAGGTAAAAATTTTGGAATTTGCCATTTTAACCCAAATATCACTGCACTTGATCCAAAACATAGTACGAACACCAACATCACCATTTTCACTTCCAACGACATGCTTTCTCCTTGATGGATCGACCCCCATCCATAATGGATCCATACCGATCTGTCTCGGAGCTTGCGCTTCGACTCTAACTCGATTGTAGTTCCTTTCAACATCTCCATTTTTTCTTATCTTGGTCTGCATCTTCCAACAAAACTTCCTTCATCTGATCCAGGCTGAAAACTTCCTCTAATTGCACAATCCCTATGGAGTCCTCCTCGCAAAGGTTGCCTTATCGATGCAATCTGCTTTGCCAATTCCGCCATGATACCTTGCTAAATCGCTTCCATCTTTTGATACACCACAACCATAATTCCATCTAGCTCTTTTAAGTTGAATCCGATTGAGGTTGAGTAGTTCCATCACTCCTTCCATTGTTTGCTACATTAGATTCTTCTTCAATGACTTCTTACAGGATTCTTTTTAGGCCCCATATTTATCAGATTTTTTTCTCAGATTTTTTCAAATCCTAGTAGTTATAGAGATCTAGCACAATCTTTGAATTATAAGCACCAAACAATATTAGCCAAAAAAATTGGTCTAACACCCAAATGATAGAATTTTGAGGAGATAACAATTCTAGGTCGTAGAATTGTATCCAATGATACCAAATTAGCAAATTAAATAAAAATAGTAAGAATAAAATAGCAAAAGAGAAGAAAGACACGACTTTAGTAGTGGTTCGGCAAAATCTTTGGTCTATGTCCACTTTATCAATGTTGTATTGCTTATTTGTCACTAGGATTGCAATGGAATCTCAAAATCCAGTCTTGAGGTGCAAAAATGGTATAGTTTCTCGAGGTTTTCAATAAACAAAGACTCGATCAGGTCAAAGATTCTTTTTATTTTGAAGATAGCTTCATATTTCTTGATATATTGGGCTATTTTTGGGTCCTTTGATTCTTCGGCTCTTAGCTTAATTCATCAATCGATCAGATTTAGCATAATAGGAAAATAATCAGTCAAATGTGAACCAAATCTTGAGGCTCAATGGATCAGTATCGATCCATCTATGAACTGGTGTCAATCTATATCCTTGATCTATTTTGCACATTTTTTCCATATCTTGACGTTTTCATGGTCAATAGAGCTTTACAGGGACAAAATCATCTTTGGGATGGATCGGTGTTGATTCATCACCCTTGTTTAAATACTTGCATTTTCCTTCAACGTTTTAGAGTTCCATTGTTCTTGAATTTTGGGGGCAGTTTGATCATTTAAATGGATCTGTATCGATCCATGGACTTAATCGATTTTGTTCCCATTTTCTTTTGTACTTCATAATTAATCAATTTCGAGTTCGAAGTTCATTTCTTTATTATTTTGTAGTCCAATTCCTTCAAAATGTTGTTTGACAGGACCACGCATCTGTTCACATAATTCGAGACGAGATGCAAGCTATGATGAATTCTATGCAGGATCAAATGATGAAACGGCAAGAGGAGATGATGCAGGCTCTTCTCAGGAAATTTGGACAACCAGGAACTGCAGGTACTCAAGTTCTTGAAAGTGGACCAGAGGAACTCAACCAGTAGGTGGATGGAGTGACTCAGCAGGGAGCAGCTCCCAATCGACAAGCAACTAACAATCCGGATGGGCCTAGACTTGGAGGCACACCACCAGGTAATGCTGGGCCAGTTCATGGAGGGATATCGGATGACGCTACGTGGCCCGACGCCAATAGGAATGCAGGGGTACGTGATGAGGAGTATGTGCCAGAATTTCCTCGGGGACTTGGAAGGCAGTTTAGAAACATGGATAGGGGGCAACCCTTGGTTGGAAACGTTGGATTGGCAGACATTATTAGGCGGACTATTCGTGGAGGTCTGACAAACAGGGATTCGGGGGAAGTTAATAAGAGTCCGTTTACTCGGAACATCAGGACAGCTAGGAATCCGTCCGATTTCAAACTTCCCACTCTGGAAGTATACAACGGGAAGACGGATCTCAGTGACCACTTGATGAAGTACACTAGGCATATGGAAGTACTGGGGGCAACAGAGGAGGGTATGGCCCTATGTTTCCCCCTGTACTTGACCGATATAGCTGTTATGTGGTTCAGACAGCTGGAGGATGGATCCATTGAAACATGGTCAGATCCGGTGGATAAGTTCTTAAGTCGGTTTCGAGTTCACATAAAAAGGCCAAAGAACGTCATGACGCTGACGTCAGTTAAAAAAGGGGAGGATGAATCGCTCAGGACATTCTTAACTTGGTTTAATGCAGCAGTTGCTTCGGTGGATCAGCCGGATCCATCAATGGTTCTGATGGCTGCAGTATTAGGAGTCAGGGACAACTCGGATTTTAAAGTATCATTGATACGGGACCCACCATTGGATCTCGGGGAATTCTTTCATGAAGCTGAGAGATTTCTTCGACAAGAGGTCATGACGCTGACGTCAGTTAAAAAAGGGGAGGATGAATCGCTCAAGACATTCTTAACTTGGTTTAATGCAGCAGTTGCTTCGGTGGATCAGCCGGATCCATCAATGGTTCTGATGGCTGCAGTATTAGGAGTCAGGGACAACTCGGATTTTAAAGTATCATTGATACGGGACCCACCATTGGATCTCGGGGAATTCTTTCATGAAGCTGAGAGATTTCTTCGACAAGAGGATGCATGTTTGGATATGAGGTCAAAGGAAGTGAACATGGTTAAGGATGGAGGACTACTCGGCGAAAGCTCGGGTAACGACAAGGATAAAGGGAAAAAGAAGCGCTGGGGAGAACCAAAGTTCTCCACTTACATAGGATTGAACGCAACATTGGAGCGGATATTCTTGGATACTCGAGATCGCCTTTCGTATCGAAGGCCGACGAGGAGGGAGCTCTTGGAACGCGAAAGGGGGTCAGGAAGGCACTGTCTCTTTCATGACCTTGACGAGCATGACACCAACAGCTGTTGGCATTTGAAGGGCATAATCAAGGAGCATGTAAGGAATGGTCAGTTGCAACAATATGTCGAAACTCAGAATGCGGCGGTGGAACAGGAGAAGCCACCGCCCACCTTGAACGAAGTGGGCATGAGGCTTAGGAATGGTGGCCGGTTAGTCATCAACTAATCTTGATGGTTTGGAATAAGTAACAAACTCCGGCCAAACGGTTAAATCACTTACTCATGTACGGGTCGGAGATAACCCTCAGGCGTGCTTTGAGATGATGGCTTACCGAGACGCCTCGATTTGTGAAATCTGTTTTTTCCTTTGACTTGAACATTTGCTTTTTCTGGTTTGGTTTTGGAGTTTGTTTTGAACTCCCTGTTTTTCTCCTTTTCTAGTTTGGATTCGGATTTGGATGTTTGTTTTTTGGTTTGGATTTTTGATATGGATTTCTGGTTGGATTTGGATTTTGGATTGGATTTTGATTAGATTTTCCTTTGGATTTTGGCTAAAAGGTCGTAGAGTATGGAATATGCTCGGCAAGGGTCCGGAGAGACCAGGATTCAGCCTAGGACTTAGGCCCTATATTATTGGTTATTATTACAGGTCGTCGAGTATGGACTATGCTCGGCAAGGGTCCGGAGCAACCATGATTCGGCTTACGACTTAAGCCATGACATTATTCGGCGTTCAGGGACACTGAACCAGGAACATCATGGAATTACTTAACACAGGCCGTCAAGTGTGGATTGCGCTTGGCAAGAACACGGAGAGGTTGCAGATTTGGGTATTGGCTATGAACAGCTAAGGATTTGGGCATGGATTCAGAACTGTCCCGGATTTGGACATTGACTCGGAGAGGTCATGGACGTGGTTATTGGTTATTGGATATGGAGGGATTACAATTCGGTTGTCGAGTTCAGAAGGATATGGATTTGGCTAAGGATTTGGTCACTGGATTCAGAATTGGATATCGACTCAGAGTAGTCGTAGATTCAGATAAGGATATATCGATGGCACTTGGATAAATTGGATCGGATTATGAATATGAAAGTATGGATGTGGATAACATACATACTTCGGGTATCAGACGTGAGGCTATTCAAAACACACATTCCAATAGCAAGATATGTTTTGGCGGGCAAATGTTAACCCGTCTTTTGGCAAGGCCACGGAGAGGCAGATTCAACTTAACCAACTTCGCGATTATCGATGTTGAAATATGTCGGATTCGGTTTAAACGGATGATGTTCACTTGGATAGATGCTCAATCAGGATAGGTCGTTCAATCAGAATGAAGTGGTTCGAAGTGTTTGGAGTTCGACCTTGTGGCTCGGCTGTTCAGCATGGCATGGTTCGGTCGAGGTATGAAAATTCAGGAAGGTCGTTCGGTTGCAGCTCGGCATTGTGGCTCGACATGGGTCGCTCGGTATTGAGGTGAGAGAAGGGTCGCTTGGCATTGGTGGGATGGTTCAGCATTAAAGGTGGCTCGATATGGTTTGGGTTGTCAAGATGATGTGGGTCGGCATCGTATCTCGCTCGGCATTGGATGTCGCTCGGCATTGGTCGCTCGGTATTGAGGTGAGAGCAGGGTCGCTCGGCATTGGTAGGATGGTTCGGCATTAGAGGCGGTTCAGTATGGTTTGAGTTGACAAGGTGATGCGAGTCGGCAGCGTACCTCGTTTGGCATTGGATGTCGCTCGGCATTGTACCTCGTTCGATGTTGGATGTCGCTCGGCATTGTACCTCGTCAAAATTGATCACTAACACACGTAATCGTCGATCGATTTTAAGATTATTGTCAATCGGTAGTTTCTTATCCATGGAAAAATGAAAATTAAGTTTATTAAATTCTGTATGGTCGGATAACTCAAAAAAACTCTGTGGTGAAAAAAAGCTTATCTGGTTCAAATGAAATCTGAATCTATTTTGTAAATAGGTTTGAATGATATCAACGAACCGGAAGTGCTGTATTCTAACGTCAAAACAAGAAGAGCCTTTTTCTCACATTCCACGTGTCAGATAACGTTTCCATTCAAACTCAATGGCATCCGCCGCCGCATCCAAAAAACTCCTCCTGGCCGACGATGTGCCATGGAGACAATCTCCTTCAGGCGCGAAACCTCTTCCTAGAATTCACCAAAACCCAATTCTGAAACTGCCGCAAAACCCTAACTCCAGCTATGCCCTCGCCATAATGAAGCGTGCCGATCCAATTGGCGAAGGATTTGCAACGGAGGCGACGTTGGAGGCGGCTGGGCCTGAGTGTATTGTTCCTGGTCAGGTTTCTCCTGTGAAGATTCTTGGGTTGAAGGTTTGAATTTTCAGCTTGAATAAGTTAATTTTTGCGGCTTATTTTGATTTATGTATGTTTTGTCAAGTTGTTAGGTTATTGCTTTGGCAATTGGTAATCCAATATTTTAAAGTAATTTAGTATAATTGGGACATTGGATATATTAGAACTGCATTTGATTCTTCATTTACTAACTTCAGATAAAGAGTTTGAATAGGTAAAAATATATATGACGAATCATAGCCGACTTAGAGTAAATGGTAGAATTATGGTTCATGAAGTGTAGAATATACTGAATTCCTTTTGTTTGAAAATCCAGTAGAAGCCGGACATTACTTAACTTTACTGTATTAATAAGCTTAAGCTAATTTTTGAGATGGAGGTATTCTTCTAATTGCTTTGGCCCTTGGCAGAACCAAAGATATAAGTCATAAGTGTTTTTAGTTTTTCAAAAATCTATAAGGTAAGTACTCACTTATTACTTAAGTCAAAAAGTAGAAATAGCAAGAACCCAATCTAGCTATCAAAGCCAAAAAATCAAAAGAATTTGCTTTCAAATATAGTAAAATTTAGAAGTCTTGTTTTTTTGCACAGACACTTTTGCTTTTGAATGCAAAAAGTGACTTTGAGAAAATCCATTTCAGGGGATTAAAGGGGACGTTATGTAGCTGCATGGATGACTCAAATGACCTCTTAGGACTTGAAACTTATCTGCAATCATTTCCTCATGGATATTTATGTGTTACCCCTTTTTTCTGGTTGCAATACAACTTTCTGACCTTACACATTTCAATGCACAACCATATTCATAGATGTGTGAAGAATTTGTTTTGATTGGTCCATGCTTTGTTAACACAATGCTTCATAATGCATCTGGTGTACACAAAATAGGCTGCATATCCCCTTTTCTGTCTTGCATGTCTACCTTTGCTTGTCAACTTAGTTGTGTAAGGCCAACATCATCCTCATTAAAATATGCCTTACTTTCCTTAACTTGTTGAAAGGGCTGCTTTGAAAATATGTTATTTTTTATGGTTGTTGTTTTGAAAATCTTTTATGCATGTCAGCAAATACTTTGCTTCTAGCTCATCTAGATGAGAGAAGATGGATGAAAATTATACATTTCCATCATTCAACAACTGTTTAAAACTGTCAGCATGTTGTTACTTCTAGACAGTTAGTAATTACTTACTTTCACATGAGTAATGAGGTGATTCCTTGTGCTTTACTTTCCCCATCCAAACTAGCCTACTGACTCTCCATTCCCATTATGCTTACACCTAGTAACCTGTATATTGAATTAGTATGGAGTGCTGAATAAAACACAACATTTAGATTTATACTGTTTTGCAAATTTGCACACTGATAACTCTTATAATAACGAGATTTTATGGACATGCATGCATATAAAAAATTCTTATAAAATCATAAAATTTAAAATTTCTGTGGTTTTGATAAAAATATATCGAAAAATACAAGGGAAAAAATTGTAATTTTTTGTTAGAGTAGAGTTTCGAAATTGTAACCTTAGTTACATACCTAAATTTTGCAATTGAAAATAAATGTTAATATTTGTTCTTTGTGGGATTCGAACTCCTGATCTCTTAATTAAGTATAAGGGTATTTTGGAACTTCGCGGTCGGACCAAAGTTTGTGTTCATATTTCAACTATTAATAAAGATTTGGTCTACACAAGCATTGGTCCTAGTTTTAAACTGGTTTTTGGATACATCTTCATTAGAACTAGCATGTCAGCAGAAAATGAGTGGGTTATATTGTTCAGTCAAATCATAGAAGGTTATATAAAATCACTTCAGCGCCACCAAATCCATAAATCTTGGGGATTAATACATTAAGTTTAGAAAGCATTGCATCAAACGTGCGTATATTTGAGTGACGTCTTGTAAGAAAGTATATATAGGTGACTGGATTACTTGAGTTTAATTGTAATATAGGTGTTTTTGTTTTTGGTGAATTTGTGATAAGCTTTCCGTTTGATTGGTTTAGTATCACTGCTTAAGAGTAAACAAAACCTAAAGTGGTACGAGTATCAAAAATAGTTTAACTGTTAAAGAAGTTTCTGGCAAGTATGTATTTGGGAATCATTCTAGCTGCTTATTTGTTACCTCATCAGTGTTTGTAAGCAGGAGTATCATGTCCCTGCTCTTGTTCTTGCTAAGCTAAGAAGGGGAAGGTTTTAAAAAAAGCAAGAGAAATCCATTCAAAATAATCGACGAGTGTCTAAAATATTAATTATGAAAAAAAGATTATAGCCAGCAGTACATACATTACGTCATTGTGGCCACGTATTTGTTATTTTGTTACCTTGTCAGCGTTTGTAAGTAGGAGTATCATGTCCCTGATCCTGTTCTTCCTGAGCTAAGCAGAAGAAAAAAAAAAAGGGGGGGGGGGGGATAGAAAGCAAGGAAGTCCATTAAAAAAGAAGTCATTTTTGTGCTTTTTGTTTGTTCACACTGTCCCATATACACTATCTAATTCCATTATATGGACTAAAATGTAAGCATTTCATTGCTTCTGTACTACATAGTCCAACTAATAGATGACATGTATAATTCTACAGCTTGTCGGTTGTTAACATACAAGTGATGTTAAAGATGGGTGAACTTTGTTCGTGCAAATTGATAATCCTTAAAAGATTTACTGTCGTTAGCCGTGGTAACAATGGCAAAACTAGTTAGATTAGCAACAATTTGTCGTTCAAAAATGTGGAATATTACATGTCTTATGATGGCTAATCTCGACAAATTGAACTATACCGTTAGATCAGCTGTCCTGCCTGAATTATTATGCAATGAGAGTTTGATGAGAATACTTAATATGTTGTTCTTCTTCTGATACATATTATCATGTAAAACATGGTTCACTTCTTAAATATATTCTCTTCTTCTCAAACGACAGAGCTTAGATATAAGGAAGCTTTCATTGATGCTTGATTGGATTAATAATTAACACCGGCTTTGGGATAAGATAATTTATTCCTTTATATTATTATTTTTTCCTTGGATTTTAACTCTAAAGCGTTTCCATCTAGTATTGCTGATGAACAGTATTAAGTTGATGTGTTTTGTTCATAGATTCTCTGTTTTAAAATGAATACGAATTCATGCATGGAAAATGTGAAAACGCTCAAAAAAATTATTTGATCCACATTTGATTCTGAAGATGTTCTTATTTAATGTGACCTGCAGATTTGGCCTATTGAAATTGACCTAAAATTTCTGGAACCTGTTGGAAAGGAGCTCAAGTCCGTTGGGAAGGTATGTAGGATATTAGCATTGTAGCCAGTTTTTTTTTTTTGTTTTTCATTCAGACACGCACACATATGTGAGAAATTTTTTTTTGGACACGAAATTCGACATAAGAAATCTCAACCATTGGATCTTCTCACGGTTTCCACATCCCATGTAAAGACAAAAAGGTCCAATGGTCATGCTTATTATGCCAAATATATGTATGTATGGAGAGCGGTGAAACCAGTATTAATTGCATTGGGCAAAACAAATCAGGAGCTATTTTATAGTATTAACATAAATTTTTTGAACTATAAAACAATTTTTTTAATAGATAGTTATTCATTGTAAAAATTGCATAAAATCACACCCAGCTAGCTCAAAATATATTCATACCAATTTCAGTTTATGAATTAGGCCTAAATGCCTAGTCCGTCACAACACACAGTCCCTTTTCATTCCATATTCCAAAATCTAATTATCAACAAATCCGTGTTTAACTGTTCTGGTAGCTTTATTGACATTGAATTCCAAATTCAAACCTAGATTACTCGTCAAAGTTGGTGTATAGATGTGTCCATAATTTTGGGGCAGGTAGCTTCCCACCTGAGTTATAGTCTAGCTATGCAGTTGTATGATGTTTGTTATTTGAATCAATTGTTATAGATTAATGAGCCATATTCTTCACAAATAATTTGTTTTTGTAGCAAGATATTTTGTGCAATTTTTAGACCTTTAGGGCATATCATGCACATGAAATCTTTTGTAACTCTCAGTTATTGCAATATCTTCAATCAAGGTTTAATCTTGCTCGTCTCAGGAGGTGTTTGAGCAATTTGAAACATTTAATTTCGCTTAAACTCATTCGAACCAAATCTATGGAGAGATGTCAGATAAGATTTATTTGCGAAGTCTTGTTCGAGTTCATGAATTTGTACTTTAAAACAAATAGGTTGATCCACAAAACTCATCTCTACTATTAATTATTAATAATGAAAATTCAATCAATGAGATTTCCATCGTATCATTTTGAAATCCAAAATGCTAGTATGACCGAATTTTTGTTTGTTATTTTTTGCGGAAGCCATATCAACCTTTAGATTTGCAGAGGCCCCCTGATTTCCGCCCTTTATCTTTTGATCCGCACAATCTTACTTACGGATTTCGGTCACTGTAGTAGCATTCTTTTGAAATTCCAAAAATACTCCAGATAGTACCCCTTCATCTCATCATCAATTTGTGGTCTCCACCATCACCCCTTTTTCGACAATCCATCAATGGAATTTCACTATCGTTTTGCATCTGACACCACCAATAAGATTGCTTGAAATAAAAGTAGTGTGACCACTAAAGCTTTTGCACTTATAACACACATTCCTATTAAATTTTATTAAATAAAAAGTAAATGCATTTAGCTACTAGATATACGTACGTGCGATTTATGCTAGTTGTAAATTAATGAAACGATATTTTCTCTTTTATACCCTTACACATAACAATTTACTCTAATATTTCATAGCTTTTACCCTTATCAAAAAAATTCTTCTTATTCTATTTCCACTTTTATTCCGATTGATCTATTTAATGCTCGATAACTGTAAAGTTTAGACCACCAAATTCAAATTCGTAACCTGAACTTAAGGATTCTAGGTTTCTTTTTAAGGAACTTATAAACTAATTTTGTTTTGAAATTGTCTTTTAAATTGCAGTATAAATGAGAATAGCGCAATTTTAAAATTACAGTATGAAGCAATAAGATTCAAAGTAATCCTTTTATTTTATATTTTGAGTTGCTCTTAGTTAAAGCACAAGGATTGCAATTTATCATTTTATTTTATATCGCTTTTTTTCTTTTCGAATTGCAATATAACTTTTTACTGATGTTAGATTTTATTTGCATTATACTATTAATTAATGGATTTGGAATATTAATTGAATTTTAGTTAGTTAGAACATTGGGCACTGTGAACGGGTAAACAAAAGATTTGGTTGTCAAATTTAATTCTTAATCAAATTAAAGTTTGGTACAATATAAATGATGCTATCTTGACAACAAACTATCATGAATGGATGGAAAAATATATTCAAATTTAGTTGTATATGCAAATTAATATTATACATAAGATATACTCCCAGGTAGTTTTGAAATGAAAATTTGAACCCGACATAAATTTGAGATGGACAGTAGTAGTATATTTATGTTGCTAGAGATTTCACCCGATACGAGATATCATGTAACGGTGGTAATTACTAGAACTAAGTCCCGCAAACCCAAATAAAACCAACAAGATTCGAACCCAGCCTAAATCCAACAGGTCTCGGTTTGGGTATGGATTACGATAGAGACCCTATTAAACCCGATCCATCTCGATACGAAATCTGACCAAAACACATAAGAATTTTCATATTTAATAGTTTTATTACCATGCAGACCCGAATTGATCCGAATCGAACCTCGGGTCAGGTCTAGTTTTTAAAATGCATAATTTTGATTGTAACAGAATCCAGTCCGACTAGACTCGAGACTCTCTGTTTATGTCTGGATCCGACCGTATCTAAATGTACCACCATCAATCTCACAGAAATATTTGAGATGTGACAGGACCGAAATCAAACGTTTTAAACCTTGCCTTGAATCAATGTCATGTAACACTTCTAATCACATTTATTATCTTTCAAGAGACATTTCTTTTATTTTATTATCACAAGGGCATGATTGTAATAAATTTCTCGAAATACATTTGAAATTCAAGGATATTCAATCAAGTTGTAATCGCTTAATCAAACCAAACTCTTGGAAACTTGAAACTGCAAAGATGGAAACAAATAATTCGAAAATACGTTGTGAATCTGTGATGGCTACCGATGGGACAGGTTCATATGGAGATAGGGCTGCCTTCTGGAGGCATCTTTTGGAGGCCGAGTCTTGTTTGATGCGAAAGAACTAAATATTCTCCAATTGGCAATTGTTAAACTTAACAGCATATTTTGATTGTTATCCTTTTATTACAACGGCGTTCTCTTTTTTTTATGGTGTGGGTGTTTTGTACCCTTGGGACACAGATTGAACCAAAATAACCTGTCCAACAGTAGAATGGGACAGAGAATATATTATCCTTCAAGGCATTTGTTATAAGCTTGCCTACGCTTGATAACTTGCATATGGTAGCTGATGACGTAGTTTATTTTTATTTTTTATGCAGTTCATGGATTCAGCGGTAAACCTCATGAATGCTTCATTCCAAGATCGCTAATATTTTCCTCTCAACTTGGATGCTGAATATAAATGTCAATAGCGTTGGTAGCTTATTTAAATACACAGTACAAATCTAGATGCCATTTCTGTCATCTCGGGAGTTTTCATGGAGCGTCAAATTATAAGTAGAGAAGTTGGTAAATGTGCTCAAATATGATATTACTTCAATCCTAAGTGTGTTGGAAATCAAAATTGGAACTTTGTATTGGATAATTTATACACTTTTATGTTTAGTAATGATTTTGGATGGTTTTGTAAAGCAACTGCGTAGTTGCAGCCATTATCAGTAAGAACACGATTGATTTATGTTTTGCAGGAAGAGCGAGTGCTGCTTCAATAAACGCTACTCTGTACAAAACCAGTAGCGGTTATTGATGTCATTAGCATCTTTGGATTATAGAATCAGGTAGAATGTACTTGCATGTGTTTTCTCGTAAAGGTATTGTTAAACATCCTCTTGAAACATCTTATCCTCTTAACATGGGCTCTAGTGTATGTAGATTGGACAAATGTACAAGGATGGATGGATGAAAACTAGTCTCATTACTGCCATCCGTATTATAGTAGTAAAGTTTAATTATTGACATCGCATTTCACATATTTAATCATACAAATACTCTCAATTGGTGTCCTGGCCTCAATATCGCAAGAAATGAAGATTTTCTCAGCAATTGGAGAGACGTGGAGACTCTATGTCTCGATCGTTTGTAGACAAAGTTTTCAAGTTGTTGTAAAAGATACTTTTGGGACCATGTTATTAATGCAAGTCCAAGTAGTATGTACATTACCAGGAATTCTTCCCCTGCTTTCCTAGTCAACTATAACAAAGTCGTCTACAATAAAGTTGAGCATCTTACGCATGTGTTGTTGTCTGTAATGAAACGAAGAACGAAAAATAGTCAACTAATTTGAAGATGATTGGGATTACAACTTATGCATCTACATTGTCTAAAATACACGCTACCTGCAATAAATTTTACGTCTTATATTCTATTCTGTTCTCGTGGCAATGTTTTCATTATGTAACATAAACCATTGCTTCCCCATTGATTATGATACTATAGAATATTTATTTATGTAGAGTATTTTTTACTTCTCACTTAAATCTTACTTATATTCAATTCAAACAATAACAGTAAATGATAACTTTAACCTTCTTAATTTTTCCTCATGTTTCCCTCCGTATAGCAGGTTTGAACATACAATTACCTTGATTGGATGGCTATTAATTTTAGTACGAATTTGAATTCTGAGCTTAAAATCACTGTCTTTGTTTGTTTTAAAAACATATGATATGTTTAAGTGAGAGACAACTCTATGCAGGATTTGTTCCGTCTTTTTTTCCTCTGGAATAAAAAGACATAAACTTAACCTTAGTTAACAAATCTCCTTTTAAAATCATTTTATCTAAATCTCAATCCCAACGGAACTGTACGAAATAGGATCATGTAACTTATTCAATTGGATGTTCGCATGATGACAATATGGCGCCCAACATATTTTTTGGATTGGAAGAAGAATCGTATTTTCTTTTTTCCACTCTACTTTATATGACCGCCCACTAAAATCCAGTTCAGCATTCAACGTCGCACGCAGTACTTTACTTTTTGTTAAGGGTCCTTCAGCAACCAAAATTTGGCATGCTTTTACAGTTGACGTGTTGGGCAGCAAAAGAAATTTTTTGATGTGTTCACACATTTGCTTTTTTATGACAGAGATGATGCATCCAAAGAACATGGTTCAATTTTACAACCTAGATTGAATCATTTCAAATGAATCCATCTATATTCTCTAGTATCCGATATGTTCTACGAACGATTAGTCAGCCCTTCGAACTAATCAATGCCTTTGCATATTCGTAGACCGCTGGACCCAAATATCTGTTGTGTAATATTGTATGAGTTGTTCTCATATTGTCGATATTCTGATTTGGTAAGCCAAATACAGAATTAATATTCATTTTGATTTGAAAAGATATTTCTCTATCGTCTATTCTTTCTCGTCTTTCTTGCAAATTTCGAGGACGAAATTTTTTTTAAGAGGGGAAATCTGTAACATTCCCATTTTTAAATCAAATTTGAATTGGTAATTTATTTAATTTTACCAATTTAATTGTGGATTAATTTGGTATTTTCCAAATTTAAATAGATATTTGTTTGTTTATTTATGTAAATGAATGTAAATATGATTTTAAAATCGAATTTTTAATTGGAAAATCAAATTAAATATTTTGAAAAAAAGTTGTAACAACTATAGATTTGATTTTGGATTTAATTTGGAAATTTTGAATAAATATATATAGATTGAAAGTTAAAATGTGAAATGAAATTTTGATTTGGAAAATTCAAGATGTAAATATTTATAAATATATAGGATTTGGAAACTCTACAAATTTAAATACCAATAGGAACATTTGTTTTGTATTTATAATATAATAAGTATAGATATAAATGGTAGAGGAATGTATGAATATGTATATGTATATATATATATATATATATATATATATATATATATATTGATTTTATTATGAGAAGCAATTGTTCAAAATTAAATACTATTTTATATAGGTGTTATTTATTAAAAGCATATTTAATTGAAATCCATTCTTTCTTTAAATTAATATAAGTAGAAATAATAAAAAAAAATGCATATAAAATCAGAAATAAAAGTTTAAAATAATATACATACATACATACATACATACATACATATATATATATATATATAGATGATTATTTATTTAAAAGATATAATAGTTTTAATTCAAAAGAAAAATATAATGAACTAAGCTTGAAATCATATTGGTTTAAAAGTAATATTACAAAATTGATATAAATAAAATTTACAAAAGCTATATAAAGAATTAAATTCCAATATATACGTATTATATAATTATTTATTTGTTTTGATAAAAGGATTTAAGATACATCTTCTTTTGAAAATAAATATAGTTGTATATTCATAAAATTTAAAATGTAAAATTGTTTACAAATGTTAGAAATATGAAGATATAAATAATACAAATTACTTCCATATTAACAAATTAATAATACAAAAGGGTGAA
Organism: Allium cepa; assembly: GCA_030765085.1. Taxonomy (NCBI): domain Eukaryota; kingdom Viridiplantae; phylum Streptophyta; class Magnoliopsida; order Asparagales; family Amaryllidaceae; genus Allium; species Allium cepa. The sequence continues at coordinate 664,080,596 of CM060928.1, read as the reverse complement.
ACATAAAAAATATATTGTATATATGTATATATCCAAACAAATGTAAACATACTTTAAAGATCTCACATATCTACATATATACAAAATGGCATCAATACTTTTTTTTAAGTAATGAAATTTAAAATTACAAGAAACCTTTCCATCTCCCCATATACCATTATTAAACTTCTCACCAAATCTGAGTATACAGTAAAGAAGATTTGAGTATCTTATATCTCAACTCCCAAAGAAGAAGAAAATGATAAACCTGAAAACAGAAACTCAAACACCAAAGAGAAAAAAATTAGGAAAAAGAAAAGAAGAAAGAGCAACCTGAGATTCAGAGTCACAATCCTAAAGCAATCAAACTACAGCATGCAAATTCAAAGCAGATCTCAGATTTGTTTTATAAAAAGGAAAAAAAAAGAGAAAGGAGCTGCAGCTTTGCCAATGCAAGTCTCTGGAAAATAAGTTAAAGGCAAGTAATTTTTTAATTTGAGTTTGAAGTTACAATCCGTAATGAAGAAAGAACTAAGTGCAATAACAATCAATTTGTTGCAGAAAAATTGAAGATCAAAGACTCAAAACCATTTCTAGTTTTCAAACTGCAGAAAAAAAAATTTAAAAAGGCTTCTCTGTTATATGCATTCAAACTGTAAGTAATAAGATAAAAATTACTGTTATTAATGACTTGAGTAAATGAACATGACAGTGTATAAGCAAAGATTTCCATTTACAATTTACAGATCTACAACTCCAAGATTTAAAGGAAAAAAAAAGAAAAAAAGGAAAAAGATACAGGCTTGAGTTCCCCTCTGTTTCTTCCTGTACAACTCCAAGGTGAGCAAACTTACTTTTGATCTAATCACTGAATTGATGTGATAAATATTGGTAAATGTGTTCTGCATGAATAGGAATGTATTGCAAGTATTTGTGCATGTTTGTATTTGTCTGGTTATCCCTCTGTTTAGAAACAGGTTGACTAAATTCGGGAAAAAAATTATATCTCAGGATCAAAAGAAATTTAGGTAATGATCTTTAAAAGAAAGATATTGATAATTACTTGATTTAGATTTTAAAAAAATATTTTCAAGAAGTTTTATGAGGTAATTAATTGGAAACTTAGGATATACAGGAAACACCTTTGGAAATGATAAATTTCAACCATTTTAATTTGGAATTTGGAATTCATAAACTAGATTGTATTGTAAAATGATGAATTTAGGCGATGGTTTCCAGATTTTTAAGTTTGTATATGATGGGAATTGTCGAATTTATTAAAATTGGTACTTTCCCCAATATCTGATGAACGGAGAGATGGTAAGTCTCGAAACTTAAGTTGAGGGTAGCTTAAGCATTAAGGATTGTAGGAAAAATATAAACTGAATTTATTAATGGCGATGGTGATGGTGCGGTAGTAATTTAGGGTTTTATAACCAAAATTTTGGGTCGTGAGTTATCTGGGAATTACGGCATCGTGGGGTAATCGGAGTTTATCGCATGGTGATTGGCCGATGTATCGAGACGTGGCGCAACTACGACAGCGATGGTACGCTCTCAGGTGACTGAGATCACCGTTGGCAATAGGATTTGTTGGGTAGTTTTTGGGTTCTAGGCGAGTCGAATGACTCGATTTTGATGTAGGGCAACAATAGAGATTCTGGAGGGTTAGGCTGGTTGATGGTGGTGTCGGCGATTTGTTGACAGTCGTAGTAGTGACCGGAGTTGGTTGGTGAGGTGTGCAACGTGCACGAGCATGATTCATGTCTGAAGTTGCTCGAGTTTGGGGAAGACAAGGTTATTCTCGAGTAATAGCTAGGGGAATATAAGTGACGACTCGGGGATCTTGCTGGGTTGACTCGGGTTTCTTTTGAAGGGTATCAAAGTTTAGAATTTGTAAAGCAAACAAGTTTTTTTTTTTAAAAAAAACAACTATGTTAGTCAGGTTTTGTATGAAAGGTAAATTTGTTAACAAGCTTTTAAAGTAAAGCGGGAACAAGTTTTTAAGGTATAAAAAATAAATTTAATTTTTCAAAGGTTATTCAAAATAAGACTTAAATAATGATTTTGAAATTAAATAAGATAAATAGTATATCTCAAGATAATTGGAGTCTTAATCAATTAAAGGATCTTTGTTGATTTACAACGTGTAATTACTTAATGAAAGTAATTAAAAGATAAATTACTTAATTAATTTATTAAAGGTTAATTTGTTGATGCGATTAATTAAAAGATAATTAATCAATGTAATTAAATAAAGGTTAATTAATTAAGTGATGGAAGGATATTAATAATAAAAGGAAATTAATTAATTTGTGTGATTAATTAATAAATGTGATTGATTACAAGATAATTAATCAAAGTGATTTATTTATGATTTAGGGTTAATTAATTAATAAAAGTAATTAAGAGTTAATTAATTACAAATTTAGGGTAAATTAATTAAGATAATTAATTAAGAAATGATTTATTAATGACAGTGATTAAGACTTAATCAATGGTAATTAATGATAATTAATCGTTGATTAAAGATAATTTATGAAATTAATTATGTGGTTAATTATTTTAAACCACATAATTTATTCATCTTAATTGTAGATGTTTGATTGTTACCGAATGATGTGTGATGGATTGATATTTTGATATGAGATGTGATGCTATTTGATGCTTTATGCTAAGCTGTTATATCGGTGATATATATATGATTACATGAATATGCAAATCCTTTGACCCGTAAAACGACATTTGAATTTCGATGCGACAGGGAGTCGGATTCCAGTTGGTTATCCGAAACCCACATCGAATCGTAATGATTGAATCTGTGATGATTGATGATGTTGCACTATTGTGTAAAACCCCTGGACCACACTTACACACACACAAAATATGGGTTGCACGTGGAAATGGGTTAAGTCATAGATTTTTGAAATAGTTTTAAAAATTGTATTTTTGAATCCAAAATAGTTTTGGAATTAGAATTGAAGCTTTTGGGAAAGTTATTTTAAATAACTTGATTGAGTTTTGAAATTTAAAAAATTTGATTTACATTTGAATTCAATATTTGGGATTGAATTCTATTGTTTTGGAAACTATGGGTTAAAAAGGTTATTCAACTTATAAATGGGTTTTATATGGGTTTTTAAACCACCTTAAAGTGAAGTTTTGTAATTTAAATTTAACCCAAGGTTTTCAACTTGTATAAATTGGATTTTTCTGAAATAAAAACTATTCGTTTTCAAAAAATAGAAGCTTTCACATAAGAAATGAACTTCCAATTTGTGTTAAAAGGATTTTCAAGGCTAAAGTGAAATGGTTTTCCAAGTTATGAATAAATCTTTGGAAACGGTTTTGAAAGCTATGAATTAAATTTTGATTTAAAGATTTAGTTGAGTCAATCCAATTGAAATGGAAGTTATTTTGGAAATCTATGAATAGATCTTTGTGAAACTAGGTGAACTTTGTGAAATAAATCTTTTTGTTAAAAGATTTGAAATGGTAATTTGTTTAACCATTTGAAGGAAGGCTTTGGATTTTAAAAGTTGTGACTTAACTAAAATCCCATATCCATATGTTTTCAAAAATATTGCGCTCATTATTCGGTTTAGCCGGGGGAGGACCTTGTGTCATATAACCCATTCCGAATAATGATATGACGATATGGATTGCATTTGAAGACCGGTGGTGAAGACCGGATATTTCCGAAAACGAAAGGATAACTCGTCGATTGTCTCTGCACTGGCTGATCCCCGGTATAGAGATCTCCATATGTGATGGGAAGTCCGGACGCGATTAGGGATTACCCGGATTTGCAAGGGCTTCTTCGGAAGTGCCTTCGGTTCTGTTCGAACCCGGAACAGACTTGTATGGTTGTGTGTCCGACATTACACTTTGAGATATTAAATTGATATCTATCAAATACATTTCTGCTTGGTGGCGGAGAATTTATTCTCTTAGCTTAACACCCTTCTCTGAGACGTACGAGCTCAGAGGTTATGTAGTTGATATTTATCAATGATATATTCCCAATTTGGTAGTGTGGCATGCTAAGTGCTGCTGTGTGTTGATGATCATTTGTTGATCATTTGTGATCAAAGCATGGCTTTTGTATAAAGCGTAGCTTTGTGGACGAGACTGCATCAGGACCTCACACCCCGGAAATGGTCGAAACAGGAAAGATGCGGCAAGGTTATGAGGGTCGCGCCCTTTAGGGCGTGTCATTCCCTTCTGGTGAAGGGTGGTATCATGGTATGGAGCCCAGATACTTACTCATGTGGATACTGCAGATCTATTACTTTGTGATTGCTTTGTGGTTTTGAGGCGCCTCGGATAAAGGTCCCAAAGGACCGGGGGATGGCATGCTCGAGTAGTAGTTACCTAGTTACAGAGGTAACCCGGCCTTGTGTTGGCAGAGATCCGGTTAGGTTCTCGGGATGTCCCGCCAGAGGCGATCCCATTGACAGTAGGAAGTTCCTTAGCCTGACCATTTGTTAGAAATCCATACATCCAATACGTGCCTTGTATGGTTTTAGTTGTAGAACCTGCCATTTACTTATGGTGGTCACCACTATTTAGATGGTAGCTATAGTAGGCATAGTTCGGAATGTCTATGCTGGCTAGGATTTATATTATACTTTCGAAATGGTTTTCCACACTTTGCACTTATAGTAATAATATCAAAGAATTGTCTCGTATCAAGCATATTTGACTATCATAAGGAGAAATCTCCTCCAAGTCTGCGTTTGCATTGTGTGTGTGGTGGGAGGCCTTATGGTAGTTTCATTTTCTAAAAGCATTGCGGATTTCAAATTTAAATTCCTTTGTTTGTTTTAAAAAACCAAATGTTTTTGTTTGCTCATACCAGTCCCACGACTGACTTGGAGTTTATTGTTCCTATCCTAAACTCTGGGTGCCCACTATTTTTCCCACACGAGCAGTCTAGAGTTGGGTTTTCAGATAATCAATAGTAGGTGTAGATTCGACAGCTTTTAGCCTAGGATTTGGCAATCCTTTGCGGACTGACCTTGCTTAGCTTGGTGCAATGTGATTGGGAGTTCGAGCTATGGCTGGATTGGTGTTTTGAAGATGGAGTTTTTTCTTGAAGACCATATTAGAGTTGTTGCTCCGCTGCTGTGTTATCTTATCTTTCCGCTGTTACTCCTTGTATCTCTGATAGTATTGATATCTATTTATCATTTCATTGTATCATTCTGTTGTATCATGTTGTATCAAATGTTGTATATTGATATATTATGTTTCTTCCGCTGTGTTGTACTTAATGTGTTATAAGCTCCGACGAACCAGATTTGACGTTTGGATCTGCGGCATTTGAATACGAGTGTCGTATTCGGTGCCGATTTTCGAAGGTCGAGTCAGGGTCGTTAGAATTGGCATGTCACGACCCATTTTCTCGTGAACAAAAACGTGGGTTTGAAATTTGTATTTGGATATTTAGTTTATATTTAAACCTTTATTAAGTTAAACTTTTTAAAACAAACTTTTATTTATTAAAAAATATTTTGAACTTCATAAAATTTTAAATACTATTAGTTTCACATTCTATTAACCACTATCATTACTTCATTCAGAAAATAAATTAAATTGTGTTTCAAAAGTTTTATTTAAACTGGGTTACTGTTTCATTTGCACACCCGAAACGTGCTTCAGGTCGTACCTGAGCCAGCCTCCCCCCTACTTCGAGTCCCTCCCTAAAACGACCCGTGTTATATTTTTTTTTCAAAATTTGATCAAGTTATAAAAATTCAACCTGATACACTACAAAAAAATGCACGGCCTAGCCCCGCGTTTCTTCCCAGTTCTCTCGTGCATTGCTTCGAGTTACTACTCGTCCCCCCCAAACCCATCACACTGACACACACCCCATCCACGTGCACGTGCATGGCCGCCGGAGGAACGATCCTGACTCGACCTTCGAAAATCGGCACCGAATACGACACTCGTATTCAAATGCCGCAGATCCAAACGTCGAACCTGGTTCGCCGGAGCTTATAACACATTAAGTAATTGACACAGCGGAAGAAATGAAATAATATCATATAGAACATTTGATATAATATCAGATACAACTGAATACAACAGAATGGTACAATAGGTATCAATACTAACAGAGATACAAGAAATAGCAGCGGAAAGAAAATGTCTTCAATGCCAAACTCCAAGAACTCCATCTTCAATCCAAAGCTTCAATCCAGAAATAGCTCAAACCCCCTATCACATTCACTAAGAGAGCAAGACTGGTCCGATCCAAAGACCCAACTAGCTCCAGATAACCTACTAAACCTGACTATCTGAAAAACCCAACTCTAGACTGTCCGTGTGGGAAAATAGTGGGCACCCAGAGTTTAGGAAAGGAACAATAAACTCCAGGTCAGTCATGGGACTGGTATGAGCAAACAAAAAACAACCAGACTTTAAAACAAGCAAAGAATTTAAGTTTGAAATCCGCAATGCTTTTTAGAAAATGAAACTACCATAAGGCCTCCCGCCACACACACAATGCAAACGCAGAATTGGAGGAGATTTCTCCTTATGATAGTCAAATATGCTTGATACGAGGAAAATTCTTTTATATTATTACTATAAGTGCACAGTGTGGAAAAAACCATTTCGAAAGTATAATATAAATCCTAGCCAGCATAGACATTCCGAACTATGCCTACTATAGCTACCATCCAAACAGTGGGGCGCCACCATAAGTAGATGGCAGGTAATACAACTAAAACCGTACAAGGCGCGTATTGGGTGAATGGACTTCCAACAAATGGTCAGGCTAAGGAACTTCCTATTTCCACATGGGAACGCCTCTAGCGGGACGCCCCGAGAACCCACCCGGCTCTCTGCTAAACAAGGCCGGCTACCCCCTTCCCGGGGAATAAAACCTAAGATATGCCACCCCCCGTCCTTTGGGACCTTTAACCGAGGATCCTCTACACCAACAACATCACACAGTAATAGATATATACTACAGTGCCCACATGAGTAAGTATCTGGGCTCCATACCATGATACCACCCTTTTCGAAGGAATGGTCATACCCTATGGGAGCTACCCCTGAAACCTTGCCGCATCTTTCCTGTTTTGACCATTACCGGTTTGTGAGGCTCGATGAGGTCTCGTCCACAAAGCTCGCTTTTCCATAAAGCCATGCTTTGATCACAAATGATCATCAATATACAGCAGCACTTAGCATGCCACACTACCAAATTGGGAGTATATCGCTGATAACCTTCAACTACATAACCTCTGAGCTCGTACGTCTCGGAGAAGGGTGTTAAGCTAAGAGAATAAATTCTCCGCCACCAACAGATATGTATTTGAAAGAAATCGGCTTTATATCTCAAAGTGTAGTGTCAGACACACGACCATACAAGTCTGTTCCGGGCTCGAACAGAACCGAAGGCACTTCCGAAAAAGTCCTTGCAAATCCAGGTATTCACAATCCCGATCGGACTTCCCATCACTTAGAAAATCTCTATACCGGCGCGACTCAGTGCAGAGACAATCGACAAGTCATCCTATCGTTCTCGCAAATACCCGGTCTTCACCACCGGTCTTCAAATGCTATCCATATCGTCGTATCATTATTCGGAATGGGTTTTATGACACAAGGTCCTCTCCCGGCTAAACCGAATAATGAGCGCAATATTTAAAAACATATGGATATGGGGTTTCAGTTAAGTCACAACTTATTATCCAAAACCTTTCTTTAAATGGTTAAACAAATTACCCTTCCAAAACTTTTTAAATAAAAAGGTTCATTTCACAAAGTTTACCAATTTTCCACAAAGGTTAATTCATAGTTTCCAAAACTATTTCATTTCTAATTGGGTTAACTTATCTAACCTTTAAATTAAAGATTTAATTCACAACTTTCAAACCATTTCCAATTCAACTCTTTTATATGAAAGATATACCATTTAAAATTCTCTTCGATTTCAAAACAAGGTTTGATAATCTTCCACATAAGTTAAAACCGTTTAAGTAAAAACTCGGGTTTGAATTTAAGTCCCCAAAACAATGCCTTTTTAAATGGTTTAAAAACCCATATAAACATCTTTATAACTTGTATAAACTTTTAAACCATAACTCCCAGTTTTTATATTCAATTCAAATATCGAATCCAAATTTAAATCAAATTAATTAAATTTCAAAACTTTATTAAGTTATTCAAAATAACTTCTATTTTTGAAACTCATTTTTCCAAAAGCTTTCAATTCCAATTTCAAAACTATTTTGGATTCAAGAATTCAATTTTAAAAACTATTTCAAAAATCTGTGACTTAACCAATTTCCACGTGCAATCCATATTTGTGTGTGTATAAGTGTGGTCCAAGGTTTTACACAATGGTGCAAAAACATCAATCACACCACAGATTCAATCATATCAAATATCGATAAGCGGTATATTCCAATAACGCTTATCTATACACACAGAATCACAGATAGAAAATATGAATGCATTATAAATAAATAAAGTACATTCATCACAGCTTGAATTAAACAATTCAAATCACAAAGCATCACATAGCAGATATGACAAAATAATTCACAACATTCAAAAGAATACAATCATCCCTAAATAAGGTTAATTGATCATTTGATTAATTAATTAGAACCAGATTAATCACTAATTCTGGTTTATTAACATTAATTAATTACAGTTTAGGTTGATTTAATTACCCTTTAATTATTTGTTAATTAACCTCAATTTATAAATTAATTAATCCTTTAACTATTAATTTATCAACCTTAATTAATGAATTAATTAACCTTTACTAATTGATTTTAAATCAAATTTGATTAACAAATTAATCAATCTTATTAGATAATTAACTCTTTATTTTAAATAATTAACCTTTAATTATTCAATTACCATTTAATTAATTATCTTTAATTAGTTACTTCATAAATCCTTAATAAATTATCTAAATTTAATAAATTAACCCCTCAATTAGTCATCATTTTAATTAATTATTCTTAATTAATAAATGATTATCCTTAATCGACAATTAATCTTAATCACTTGGTTACTTAACTTAAATCCTTAGTTAATTCCTTTTAATTAAGTAATTAATTACCTAAATTTAATTAATCTTAACTGATTAGTTATCCTTTAATTATTTCTTGATTAATCAAACTTAAATTTATAAATTGATTTATTTTAATTACTTTTATTAAGTCATTAACTTCAAGTAATTAATTTCGTTTAACAAATTAATTTGACTTAAATTTTTACAAAAAAGGTAATTAACCATTTCAACATTCTTAACAGATCCTTAATATCATTGAATTAAACTTTCAAAATAAAGTTTATGTATATCTTAATCATTTAAAACTTAGTTAATTAAACGATTAAATTTAAAACCTTCTTTTAAAACTTGGATAACTTCTAACTTAATAGGAAATTGAAAATGAAACAAAATTTATTAAAAAAAAAACTTGATTCCTCTTTAAAATTCAAATCTGTTTTGGTATTACAACAGGTAACCCAAAAACAGGTTCTACCCAGCAAACTCACTGCTCTACTCGAGCCATTTTCCACTTTGCTCGAGTTCTACTTCGAGTCATACGTGGCACCATTTACTTCGAGCAAACCTACGAATTTCCCGAGAACGCTTCGAGTTGTCCTTCTTCCTCCCCAAACTTGAACAACGCCGGACACATCCATAACCGCGTGCATGTGCACAAACAACCCGACCACCTCCAATTGATGCTCCGATCATCGATAGGTCATCCATCCTCCCCTAAGTCCCCTCAAACATCCAAATCCATCGAATTGCCTGAGATTCGAAATCGAGCAGTTTCGAACGAAACAAAGACCAACCTCGATTGACAAATTTACTCCATCCCGATGATCTCAGTCACCAGCATCTATGCCACCACGACTTGAGCTTCGGCAACGACCCACGCGACGATATCCACCGGTCCCACGAATTCCGATACCCTATCGTTGATGCAGTTACCCAGAGAACCCCCATACCCAAATCTGGGCATAAAAACCCTAAATCAATACCATTCCAAAGCCCTGATCACTAATAAATTCGATTTGTATTTTTTAATCGATCCTTGATGCTCCAGCTAACCTTGCCAATAATCACGACCGTTACGTCGTCGTGAATCATCGGGAATTGACAGAAAAAGGTTTTCTGATCATCACACAATTGCTTGAGATTTACTTACTTAAAAAAATGTAACGACCCTAGATTTTAATTTAATTTGAATTGATAATTAAATGAAATTCTGAATAAAATTGTAAGGTAAATTGATTATAAATGGAAGCGAGTTTCCCCGAGTTCAAATATATTCTATATAAATCATTTAAATTTTTAATTATTGTATATATATGTATATATGTGAATGTATATATATATATATGTATATTTGGGTATATATGAGTCAATTTGAAATTATAAAATCTTGTGTGTATATATATATATTTTTTTTGATTTGGATTTAAATCTTAGATGAATGGTTTAATAAATATTTGAGTTATAAAATAAATTAAGAAAAATATATATATATATAGTAACTCATAAATAAATATTAAAGTAAGATAACAATAAATATTTAAACTAGAAATAGAAAAATAATATGAGATAAATTTTAATAAAAATAGGAAGTAGAACATTTGCTAAATTCTAACAACATAATAAAAATAGAAATTTATTTATATTTCAAAACAAGAAGATTTAAAGAAATAAAATACATTTAAATATGAAAAGAATGTAGACAAAAATAAAACAAACAAATAAAATACAGAGGACTAAAACAAAAATATGTTTTTATGAACACTTAAAACAAACATAGATACAAAAGCTTGTGAAAGAAAATAAAGAAAAGAAAAGAAACAACATTTATAGAAATTTATTTTTGTTCATTATAAAAATAGAAGTAAATTTAAAATGCAAGAATAAAATCAAGTATATAAAGAAAGAAACAAAATAAAGTATGTAGAGAAGTTAAATAAGCAAGGCAAGACCAGAAGAAAAATAAATAAGAAGCAAATATAACAAAAACAATAAGTATAAAACTAAACTAAAAAGAACAAGTAAACAAAAAAATACATACAAGTATGTACACTTGTAAAAGAATACCTAAAAACCTGGAAACAAGTATGCAGGCAAGTAAAGGAATCAACAAGTACAACAAAATATTATCACTTGTACAGCTGAAATGGAGTATGGAGAGGAAAGTATACAAGGCAATAAATGCCATCTTCTCAGCATGTATAAAGCAATTAAATACATTACACCTCAGCCATACACAAGTCATTCCAAATAGTTACATCCTGTACTTGCAAAGGACTTCAAAACTGCATGCTTCCTTTGTATATGCATCAACTCCTCACTTCAGTTCATTATCACAACTAAGCAACCTCTGAAAAAGAATACCATCTCAACTTAAACAACAGCAAACCAAATCAATACAAGCCTGGAAAGTATGCAAGTCAGATCAGTTTTCAAACTTGGATATCATTTCAAGTTTTAAATTCAATCCTGTTCTTGTTTTTGATTTCTGCTTCCAAATATCAATGTGAGCAAACTTCCATCTTTAAACTTAATCTGTTTATATATAGGTTTGCATGTTAACAGGTTTCTCTGTTTCAATATCCTGTGAGTAACATTTGTTTTAAATTTTAAAAATATTGATCTGTATTGTGATAAGTATGTTTGGTCATAAACATTAAATGCTCTGTGTATACTGATTTATGAATATGGATGTGTAGGCTGATGTTATAAATACTCTCTGTTTAAAGATTTTTAAAACACAGGATTTTGATTCAAAAATCCTTTTCTCTTAATCTAAGCAAAATTTGGATATAGGATTTAAATAAAACTTGGTTGTTTTATTACAAGCTTCAGTTTAAAATTTTATTTAAGATAAAACAATTTGGTATTTTCTCTGGAAAGTGAGATATCTGAACCCAACTTCAAAAAAATAAAATTTCGAACTTCTTAATTCTTGAATTCAGGGTTACAAACTGAATTCTTATAAGAAAATGTGATTTTTAAAGTAAAAATTTTGATTTTTAGATAAAGGGTTAAAACACAGTTCAACTTTGAACGAAAATGGGATTTGGGGCGATTTCCAGTAGTCGGAGACGTTAGGGGTTTCGGGGTTTCTAGTGGCGATAGAGGAGGCTACGGGGTGTTAGAGAAAAATGGTGAGAGGGTCGGCAGTTGCACGTGGCAGCGGCGGTGGCGAGGTTTAGTTTCTAAACCTAGTTTTACCAAGGCTATGAAAATTGATTCGTTCGACGTCCACAGTGCATCGAGTTGCACGTGATCTTGGGGGGTGGTAAGGAAGATGTTGGCGAAGCTGTGGCCAGAGGGACTGGTGATCTAGTGGTCGGAGTCTCGAGGGAATGGCGTTGCCAGGTTTCGAGAGGAAGTTGTTCTCGAGTTTCCAGGCTGCGAATTTCTCTCGAATTCGAATTCGAGATTTAGGCGAAGTTTAGGTGGTGGCGAATCGATCTGGTGGTGATTGTCAACGTGTTCGACTACGGGGTGATGCCGGAACATCGCCAGAGGCGATGTACACGTGTACGTGCACGAGACGGCTGGTATGTAGGGGTTGCTGTATTGATTTGGGGAAGAAGCATCGTGACTCGAAGTTGTCTTCGGGGAAACGTAGGGCTGGCTCGAGTTTGAGCTCGGGTAGTTTTAAGTTGTATCCGGGTCAATTTTTACACTTAAACAAAAATTTTGAAATTTACGAGTCTCGGGTTGGTTTGGGGAAAGACTCGAAGCAGGGCTCGGGTAGAACGTGGATTTCCTCGGGTTTGACTCGGGTAGGTATAAAAACAGTTTTTGAAACTTTAAAACAAAATGCAAGTTTTAAACATTTTTAACTCATTCTTTTAAATAATTGTTTTATTTAAGTATGGGATTGGTTTAAGGTTTAAAAGTAAATTATTTTAATTTAATTAAGTTTTACTTAAAGATTTAATTAAAAGGATTAATTGATTAAAGATTTAATTTATGTGATTGGATAAATTAATGTGATTAATTAAAGATTTATTATTTAATAATTTAAAGGTTAATTAAGTACTGATTACAGATTAATTAATTTGTTAAGAGTTAATTATTAATAATGAATAATTAAAGGATGACTACTTAAGCATATAATAACTTAATGTAATTGATAAAAGGGTTTTTACTTAATGGAATTAAAGGATAATTACTTAGTGTAATTACATTAAAGGATAATTATTTAATAATTAAAGATCGATTGATTATTAATTAAGATTTATGAATTAATGTTTAAAAAGTTAATTCGTTTAAAGGATAATTAATTAATGAAATTAATTTATTAAGGTAAGTAAATTGAGGATAATTAAATAAATTTAAAGGTTAATTAATAAATGAAGGTGATTAAGGAATGATTATTAATCAAAGTAATTAATTTAAAATAATTAATAAAATAGTAAATTAAATGATTAAAGCTTTATTATTTAATAATTAAAGGTTGATAATTAAAGGTTAATTGATTTATTATTAATGGATAATTAATAAATGATTAAAGAATAATTAATCAAAATGATTTGTAAATTATTAATGTTAGTTAACCAGGATTAGTAATTCATAAGAAATAAATTCAATTTAAATTAATCAGATAATTTATTGATCTTACCTATGGATATTTGGATTTTATTGGATGACTTGATTGTTTGATATTCCTGATTTATGATGCTTAGTATATATCCTGATTATGTTGTGATCTGTGATAAATTATCTGTGATGTAATTTACTAGCCGTGGCATATATATTTGTGATCTGTATATAACAGATAAGCGTTATAGTTTATATCGTTTATCAACTATATTCCTGTATTCTGATCTGTGATGATTGTATGCTGTTGCACTACTGTGTATAACCCCTGGACCACACTCATATACACACAAATATGGATTTCACAAGGAAATCGATTAAGTCACAGATTTTTGAAATAGTTTAAATTTGAATATTTGAATTCAAATGTTTTGGGAATGGATTGGGTTTAAAGTGAAAAGCTTTTGAAATGGAATTTCATAGATGAAATTTATTTTGAATAACTCGGTAAAATCTCCAATTTAAATAATTAAATTTGAATTTGAATTCAATATTTGGAATTGAATTCAATGATTATATGTTTGTATGGATTTAAACCATTTTAAAGGTATGGTTTTGGGAATTTGAATTTAACTCAAGGATTTCAACTCGTATAAATGAATCAGATTTCCAAAATGAAAACTGTTGTTTTCAAATGATAAACACTTTTAGATAAGAACTGAGATTCCAGTTAATTAGGGGAATTTCAAGATTGAATAGAGAAATGATTTTCCTAAGTTATGGATGAATTCTTTTTGAAAGCTATGAATTAAATCTGTTTATTTTTAACAGATTTAAATTGATGATTTGTTTAAATCAAATTGAAATAAAATTGTTTTGAAGGCTATAAGTTAAATCTTTGATTTAAAGATTTAACGAGTTAATCAAATTGAAATGAAAATTGATTTGGAAAATCTGTGAATGAATCTTTTATTTAAAAGATTAAAATGTGAAAATTGTTTAAACCGTTAAAGATTGTGAAAATGAATCTCTTTTTGTTTAAAGATTGAAAATGGTAATTTGTTAAGCCATTTGAAGAAAAATTTTGGGTAATAAGTTGTGACTTAATTGAAATCCCAATATCCATATAATTTTAAAATATTTTCGCTCACTATTCGGTTTAGCCGGGAAAGGACCTTTGTGTCGTATAACCCATTCCGAATAAGTGATTCGACGTTATGGATAGCATTTAAAGACCGGTGATGAAGACCGGGTATCTGCGAAAGCGATAGGATGACCTATCGATTGTCTCTGCACTGGGTAGCTCCTGGTATAGAGATTCCCTAAGTGATGGGAAAATCCGATCGGGATTGTGAATATCCGGGTTGCAAGGACTTCTTTGTAAGTGCCTTCGGTTCTGTTCGAGCCCGGAACAGACTTGTATGGATTGTATGTCTGACATTACAAATTGAGATATAAAGCCGATTCCTTTCAAATATATTTCTGTTGGTGGCGGAGAATTTATTCTCTTAGCTTAACACCCTTCTCTGAGACGTACGAGCTCAGAGGTTATGTAGTTGAAGGTTATCAGCAATATATTCCCAATTTGGTAATGTGACATGCTGAGTGTTGCTGTGAAATGATCATTGTGTTGATTATTTATGATAGGATCATTTATTTGATCGTCTATCTTGGTGATCATTTCTATGATCATTTGTTGACCCAAAGCATGGCTTTTGTATAAAGTATGTTTTTGTGGACGTGACTTCGTCGAGCCTCATACCCCGGAAATGGTCAAAACAGGAAAGATGCGGCAAGGTTATGAGGGGTAGCTCCCTTTAGGGTATGTGCATTTCCTTCTGGATAGAGGTGGTATCATGGTATGGAGCCCAGATATTTAACCTATGTGGTTACTACGAATTTATTACTTTGTGGTTGTTGGTTATCGGGATCCCGTGAGAAAGGTCGTTTACGATCGGGGAATGGCGTGCTCGTGTCAGTAGTTACCCAGTTAGGGGTAACCCGGCCTTGTGTTGGCAGAGTTCCGGTTTGGTTCTCGGGAATGTCCTTCCAGAGGCATTCTCATGTGGCAATGGGAAGTTCCTTGGCCTGACCATTTGTTGGAAATCCAAAGAAACAATACGATCTTGTACGGTATTAGTTGTAGAACCTATCATTCACTTATGGTGGCGCCCCACTGTTTGGATGGTAGCTATAGTAGGCATACGATAATGGTCGTATGTTGGCTAAGATTTATATTCTACTTTCGAAATGATTTGTTCTACACTATGCACTAGAAATAATATCAAATGTTTCTTTTTAATACGTATCAAGCATCTTTGACTAACATAAGAAGAAATCTCCTCCAAGTCTGCGTTTACATTGTGTGTGTGGCGGGAGGTCTTATGGTAGTCTCATCTTTTAAAAGCATTGCGAATTGAATTTAAAAATATTTCTTTGAATGTTTTAAAAGATAAACTGTTTTTGTTGCTCACACCAGTCCCACGACTGATCCGGAGTTTATTGTTTTCTTTCCTAAACTCTGGGTGCTCATTATTTTCTACACGAGCAGTCTAGAGTTGGGTTTTTCAGATAGTCAGATTAGTAGGTTATCTGGAGTTAGTTCAGTCTTTGGATCGCACCAGACTTGCTGAGCTTGGTGCATCGTTATTGGTGGTTCGAGCTATTGCTGGATTGATTCTTGGAAATGGAGTTGCAGTTCTTCCCTGAAGACTATCTTAGAGTTATTTTGTTCCGCTGCTAGATGTTATCTATCGTTTTCTTTTCCGCTGCTGTTTATTGTATCATATCTCTGATGTATATTGATATCTATTGGATCATCTGTTGTATCAGATATTGTATCAAAGCTGTATATCAATGTATTATTCTTTTATTCCGCTGTGTTGTTTACTTAATGATTGTTATAAGCTCCGGCGAATCGGATTTGAACGGTCGAATCTATGACATTCGAATACGATTTGAAGTATGGATGTCGATTTTTGAGCGGGCAAAATCCGAGTCGTTACATTTGGTATCAGAGCTAAGGGTTGAACTTTAGCTCAGGAGTATAACACGTTAAGTAGCTCATTAGAGATAGGATGAAGTAAATCCTAGAATGAGTAATCCTTAAGATATCCGTTTGAATGCCTCAGTAAATTCTTTTACTATCCACTGATAGTAAGTATGAGTGCAAGAAGAGAACGAGATAGAGGACAGGGGAATGCGACTATAATTGGTCAATACTGTAACAACAGTGGAAATAACTTTCTCTATCAAATTTCTTTGATTCGTTTCTAAATTCTTTTGATTGCTTCGTACCATCTACAAGAAGAAGTTTTCGGTGCGGTGATGCTCTACGAATCGTTGTAGGAAATTTTACTTCGTATCTTCATCGATTTCTT
Source organism: Allium cepa (assembly GCA_030765085.1). Taxonomy (NCBI): domain Eukaryota; kingdom Viridiplantae; phylum Streptophyta; class Magnoliopsida; order Asparagales; family Amaryllidaceae; genus Allium; species Allium cepa. The sequence continues at coordinate 664,063,670 of CM060928.1, read as the reverse complement.
ATCGGCTTTTCGATTTAAACTCTAATAAATGAATTAGAAATTGGAAATTTTAAATAAATTGGAAATTTTAATTGAATTAAATTGATTAATAGAATATGAAGAATGATTAGAATTGTATCGATAAAATGATTTTGTTTAAAACCAAAATTTGAAATTTTATTATAATTTCTTGTATCTATTATTGATGTTCTGATTTGGTGAGCCAAATGCAGAATTGATATCCAGCTTGATTTGAAAAAAAATATTTCTCTATCTAGCTTTCTCTGTGTTGTTTTCGTGCCAGCAAATTTCGAGGACGAAATTCTTTTAAGGGGGGAAGTCTGTAACGACCCTAGATTTTAATTTAATTTGAATTGATAATTAAATGAAATTCTGAATAAAATTGTAAGGTAAATTGATTATAAATGGAAGCGAGTTTCCCCGAGTTCAAATATATTCTATATAAATCATTTAAATTTTTAACTATTGTATATATATGTATATATGTGAATGTATATATATATGTATATTTGGGTATATATGAGTCAATTTGAAATTATAAAATCTTGTGTGTATATATATATATTTTTTTTTGATTTGGATTTAAATCTTAGATGAATGGTTTAATAAATATTTGAGTTATAAAATAAATTAAGAAAAATATATATATATAGTAACTCATAAATAAATATTAAAGTAAGATAACAATAAATATTTAAACTAGAAATAGAAAAATAATATGAGATAAATTTTAATAAAAATAGGAAGTAGAACATTTGCTAAATTCTAACAACATAATAAAAATAGAAATTTATTTATATTTCAAAACAAGAAGATTTAAAGAAATAAAATACATTTAAATATGAAAAGAATGTAGACAAAAATAAAACAAACAAATAAAATACAGAGGACTAAAACAAAAATATGTTTTTATGAACACTTAAAACAAACATAGATACAAAAGCTTGTGAAAGAAAATAAAGAAAAGAAAAGAAACAACATTTATAGAAATTTATTTTTGTTCATCATAAAAATAGAAGTAAATTTAAAATGCAAGAATAAAATCAAGTATATAAAGAAAGAAACAAAATAAAGTATGTAGAGAAGTTAAATAAGCAAGGCAAGACCAGAAGAAAAATAAATAAGAAGCAAATATAACAAAAACAATAAGTATAAAACTAAACTAAAAAGAACAAGTAAACAAAAAAATACATACAAGTATGTACACTTGTAAAAGAATACCTAAAAACCTGGAAACAAGTATGCAGGCAAGTAAAGGAATCAACAAGTACAACAAAATATTATCACTTGTACAGCTGAAATGGAGTATGGAGAGGAAAGTATACAAGGCAATAAATGCCATCTTCTCAGCATGTATAAAGCAATTAAATACATTACACCTCAGCCATACACAAGTCATTCCAAATAGTTACATCCTGTACTTGCAAAGGACTTCAAAACTGCATGCTTCCTTTGTATATGCATCAACTCCTCACTTCAGTTCATTATCACAACTAAGCAACCTCTGAAAAAGAATACCATCTCAACTTAAACAACAGCAAACCAAATCAATACAAGCCTGGAAAGTATGCAAGTCAGATCAGTTTTCAAACTTGGATATCATTTCAAGTTTTAAATTCAATCCTGTTCTTGTTTTTGATTTCTGCTTCCAAATATCAATGTGAGCAAACTTCCATCTTTAAACTTAATCTGTTTATATATAGGTTTGCATGTTAACAGGTTTCTCTGTTTCAATATCCTGTGAGTAACATTTGTTTTAAATTTTAAAAATATTGATCTGTATTGTGATAAGTATGTTTGGTCATAAACATTAAATGCTCTGTGTATACTGATTTATGAATATGGATGTGTAGGCTGATGTTATAAATACTCTCTGTTTAAAGATTTTTAAAACACAGGATTTTGATTCAAAAATCCTTTTCTCTTAATCTAAGCAAAATTTGGATATAGGATTTAAATAAAACTTGGTTGTTTTATTACAAGCTTCAGTTTAAAATTTTATTTAAGATAAAACAATTTGGTATTTTCTCTGGAAAGTGAGATATCTGAACCCAACTTCAAAAAAATAAAATTTCGAACTTCTTAATTCTTGAATTCAGGGTTACAAACTGAATTCTTATAAGAAAATGTGATTTTTAAAGTAAAAATTTTGATTTTTAGATAAAGGGTTAAAACACAGTTCAACTTTGAACGAAAATGGGATTTGGGGCGATTTCCAGTGGTCGGAGACGTTAGGGGTTTCTAGTGGCGATAGAGGAGGCTACGGGGTGTTAGAGAAAAATGGTGAGAGGGTCGGCAGTTGCACGTGGCAGCGGCGGTGGCGATGTTTAGTTTCTAAACCTAGTTTTACCAAGGCTATGAAAATTGATTCGTTCGACGTCCACAGTGCATCGAGTTGCACGTGATCTTGGGGGGTGGTAAGGAAGATGTTGGCGAAGCTGTGGCCAGAGGGACTAGTGATTTAGTGGTCGGAGTCTCGAGGGAATGGCGTTGCCAGGTTTCGAGAGGAAGTTGTTCTCGAGTTTCCAGGCTGCGAATTTCTCTCGAATTCGAATTCGAGATTTAGGCGAAGTTTAGGTGGTGGCGAATCGATCTGGTGGTGATTGTCAACGTGTTCGACTACGGGGTGATGCCGGAACATCGCCAGAGGCGATGTACACGTGTACGTGCACGAGACGGCTGGTATGTAGGGGTTGTTGTATTGATTTGGGGAAGAAGCATCGTGACTCGAAGTTGTCTTCGGGGAAACGTAGGGCTGGCTCGAGTTTGAGCTCGGGTAGTTTTAAGTTGTATCCGGGTCAATTTTTACACTTAAACAAAAATTTTGAAATTTACGAGTCTCGGGTTGGTTTGGGGAAAGACTCGAAGCAGGGCTCGGGTAGAACGTGGATTTCCTCGGGTTTGACTCGGGTAGGTATAAAAACAGTTTTTGAAACTTTAAAACAAAATGCAAGTTTTAAACATTTTTAACTCATTCTTTTAAATAATTGTTTTATTTAAGTATGGGATTGGTTTAAGGTTTAAAAGTAAATTATTTTAATTTAATTAAGTTTTACTTAAAGATTTAATTAAAAGGATTAATTAATTAAAGATTTAATTTATGCGATTGGATAAATTAATGTGATTAATTAAAGATTTATTATTTAATAATTATAGGTTAATTAAGTACTGATTACAGATTAATTAATTTGTTAAGAGTTAATTTATTAATAATGAATAATTAAAGGATGACTACTTAAGCATATAATTACTTAATGTAATTGATAAAAGGGTTTTTACTTAATGGAATTAAAGGATAATTACTTAGTGTAATTACATTAAAGGATAATTATTTAATAATTAAAGATCGATTGATTATTAATTAAGATTTATGAATTAATGTTTAAAAAGTTAATTCATTTAAAGGATAATTAATTAATGAAATTAATTTATTAAGGTAAGTAAATTGAGGATAATTAAATAAATTTAAAGGTTAATTAATAAATGAAGGTGATTAAGGAATGATTATTAATCAAAGTAATTAATTTAAAATAATTAATAAAATAGTAAATTAAATGATTAAAGCTTTATTATTTAATAATTAAAGGTTGATAATTAAAGGTTAATTGATTTATTATTAATGGATAATTAATAAATGATTAAAGAATAATTAATCAAAATGATTTGTAAATTATTAATGTTAGTTAACCAGAATTAGTAATTCATAAGAAATAAATTCGATTTAAATTAATCAGATAATTTATTGATCTTACCTATGGATATTTGGATTCTATTGGATGACTTGATTGTTTGATATTCCTGATTTATGATGCTTAGTATATATCCTGATTATGTTGTGATCTGTGATAAATTATCTGTGATGTAATTTACTAGCCGTGGCATATATATTTGTGATCTGTATATAAAGATAAGCGTTATAGTTTATATCGTTTATCAACTATATTCCTGTATTCTGATCTGTGATGATTGTATGCTGTTGCACTACTGTGTATAACCCCTGGACCACACTCATATACACACAAATATGGATTTCACAAGGAAATCGATTAAGTCACAGATTTTTGAAATAGTTTAAATTTGAATATTTGAATTCAAATGTTTTGGGAATGGATTGGGTTTAAAGTGAAAAGCTTTTGAAATGGAATTTCATAGATGAAATTTATTTTGAATAACTCGGTAAAATCTCCAATTTAAATAATTAAATTTGAATTTGAATTCAATATTTGGAATTGAATTCAATGATTATGGTTAAAGATATTATAAATATGTTTGTATGGATTTAAACCATTTTAAAGGTATGGTTTTGGGAATTTGAATTTAACTCAAGGATTTCAACTCGTATAAATGAATCAGATTTCCAAAATGAAAACTGTTGTTTTCAAATGATAAACACTTTTAGATAAGAACTGAGATTCCAGTTAATTAGGGGAATTTCAAGTTTGAATAGAGAAATGATTTTCCTAAGTTATGGATGAATTCTTTTTGAAAGCTATGAATTAAATCTGTTTATTTTTAACAGATTTAAATTGATGATTTGTTTAAATCAAATTGAAATAAAATTGTTTTGAAGGCTATAAGTTAAATCTTTGATTTAAAGATTTAACGAGTTAATCAAATTGAAATGAAAATTGATTTGGAAAATCTGTGAATGAATCTTTTATTTAAAAGATTAAAATGTGAAAATTGTTTAAACCGTTAAAGATTGTGAAAATGAATCTTTTTGTTTAAAGATTGAAAATGGTAATTTGTTAAGCCATTTGAAGAAAAATTTTGGGTAATAAGTTGTGACTTAATTGAAATCCCAATATCCATATAATTTTAAAATATTTTCGCTCACTATTCGGTTTAGCCGGGAAAGGACCTTTGTGTCGTATAACCCATTCCGAATAAGTGATTCGACGTTATGGATAGCATTTAAAGACCGGTGATGAAGACCGGGTATTTGCGAAAGCGATAGGATGACCTATCGATTGTCTCTGCACTGGGTAGCTCCTGGTATAGAGATTCCCTAAGTGATGGGAAAATCCGATCGGGATTGTGAATATCCGGGTTGCAAGGACTTCTTTGTAAGTGCCTTCGGTTCTGTTCGAACCCGGAACAGACTTGTATGGATTGTATGTCTGACATTACAAATTGAGATATAAAGCCGATTCCTTTCAAATATATTTCTGTTGGTGGCGGAGAATTTATTCTCTTAGCTTAACACCCTTCTCTGAGACGTACGAGCTCAGAGGTTATGTAGTTGAAGGTTATCAGCAATATATTCCCAATTTGGTAATGTGACATGCTGAGTGTTGCTGTGAAATGATCATCGTGTTGATTATTTATGATAGGATCATTTATTTGATCGTCTATCTTGGTGATCATTTCTATGATCATTTGTTGACCCAAAGCATGGCTTTTGTATAAAGTATGTTTTTGTGGACGTGACTTCGTCGAGCCTCACACCCCGGAAATGGTCAAAACAGGAAAGATGCGGCAAGGTTATGAGGGGTAGCTCCCTTTAGGGTATGTGCATTTCCTTCTGGATAGAGGTGGTATCATGGTATGGAGCCCAGATATTTAACCTATGTGGTTACTACGAATTTATTACTTTGTGGTTGTTGGTTATCGGGATCCCGTGAGAAAGGTCGTTTACGATCGGGGAATGGCGTGCTCGTGTCAGTAGTTACCCAATTAGGGGTAACCCGGCCTTGTGTTGGCAGAGTTCCGGTTTGATTCTCGGGAATGTCCTTCCAGAGGCATTCTCATGTGGCAATGGGAAGTTCCTTGGCCTGACCATTTGTTGGAAATCCAAAGAAACAATACGATCTTGTACGGTATTAGTTGTAGAACCTATCATTCACTTATGGTGGCGCCCCACTGTTTGGATGGTAGCTATAGTAGGCATACGATAATGGTCGTATGTTGGCTAAGATTTATATTCTACTTTCGAAATGATTTGTTCTACACTATGCACTAGAAATAATATCAAATGTTTCTTTTTAATACGTATCAAGCATCTTTGACTAACATAAGAAGAAATCTCCTCCAAGTCTGCGTTTGCATTGTATGTGTGGCGGGAGGTCTTATGGTAGTCTCATCTTTTAAAAGCATTGCGAATTGAATTTAAAAATATTTCTTTGAATGTTTTAAAAGATAAACTGTTTTTGTTGCTCACACCAGTCCCACGACTGATCCGGAGTTTATTGTTTTCTTTCCTAAACTCTGGGTGCTCATTATTTTCTACACGAGCAGTCTAGAGTTGGGTTTTTCAGATAGTCAGATTAGTAGGTTATCTGGAGTTAGTTCAGTCTTTGGATCGCACCAGACTTGCTGAGCTTGGTGCATCGTTATTGGTGGTTCGAGCTATTGCTGGATTGATTCTTGGAAATGGAGTTGCAGTTCTTCCCTGAAGACTACCTTAGAGTTATTTTGTTCCGCTGCTAGATGTTATCTATCGTTTTCTTTTCCGCTGCTGTTTATTGTATCATATCTCTGATGTATATTGATATCTATTGGATCATCTGTTGTATCAGATATTGTATCAAAGCTGTATATCAATGTATTATTCTTTTATTCCGCTGTGTTGTTTACTTAATGATTGTTATAAGCTCCGGCGAATCGGATTTGAACGGTCGAATCTATGACATTCGAATACGATTTGAAGTATGGATGTCGATTTTTGAGCGGGCAAAATCCGAGTCGTTACAAAAAAAGATTTAGTTATCAAAATTCATCAATTCGTAACCCCTATCAGTTTCCAAAGTCCATTTATAAAATTAAAAACATTGATTTTTCTGAAATTTATGGATTTTCACTGTAAACCATTTCTTTTGTTAAAAACTACTTTAAAATCTTCCCTAGAATTATTTTAACTCAATTATCTTGTTAATATAAACAAAATTTTGTTTATATATATTAGTCTTAAAGGAACTGAGAGCAGAGACATAAATTTTGAACAAAGTTTTAAAATCTGTAACAAGAACAGAACAACAAACTGCCATGCACAACAACTCCACAAACAAATACACAGGCAAATTCTATTTAAACAATCAAACAAACACATATCATATTTCATTTTAAGTAATACTACATGCATCTAGATTATACAGGTTTAAATCTATAAATAAAACTGTTTACTCACTTTATATTCAGTTTGAACAGAGGAATTTTTTCCTTTTTCAGGTTTAAAATGTTTTCAGGCTTAAAGGGTTTTTTTTTTTTCGATTTTAAATCTTGATTTCCTCTTCTTTTAGTTTTGATTGCTTCAGGTTGCTTGAATTTGTTTTAAACAAGAAGATATAGATTTTTGCTTAAAACTTTCTAAACTGTAAACCAAGAACAGTATATCTATTCCTAGACAAATACATGCAGATTTGTAAATATTAACCACAAGCACAACAAGGCAGATCACAAATTCATAGACATCAAATTCAAAAGAAAACGAACCAAACAAACAAATTCAGAGTTGAGGGTTTGCTCACAGAAACAAATGAGAACAGAGCCTTCCTATTTTAATACTGACTTTGATTTCTTTGCTTTGATTGAGTTTGCTTGTGATCTACAATCCCAGGTTGAAGATTTTGAGTTCAAGTTTTAAAATTGTCTGTAGGTGGTGTTTTTGAAATTTTAAGTCAGGTTTTAAAACCTGTAGGGCATGAACAAGGGTGATTTTCTTCCTATACATATAAACATGCACACGAATATCTTCAACATGCAGTCAACATCCACACAACCATTCTACTTTATTCACACCATAGCTCCAAATATAAATTCAAACATCAAGATAACAGCAAGTCAAAGAGTTTGCTCACCTGGAACAGATTGAACAGAGGACAGAAATTTTGCAACAGAGCTTGAATTTTTTTTCTTTTGTGTTTGAACTGAGTTTGTTTTTCCTGCAACTAATTAAATTTATTGATTTAAACTTATGTTTTACTTAAATTCGAAGCCTAAAGAAAATTTACTTGCCTGTTTGAAATAATTACAGGCTTGACTAGATTTGCAGGTTGAATTGCAAATGCAGGCTTGCATGCTTCCAGGTTACTGCTTCTTTTGCTTCAGATTTAAGGTTGAAGCTTGTTGAAGTTTTGGTTTTCAAGCTTTGTTCCTAATTGAAATGCTTTGATACGATATTTTTTCCCCTTTGTTTTCTGATTTGTGAGGTTTGTTTCTTTTGAACTGAAGAAGAAAATAGGCAGTTTGGTTGTTGAGAAACTTTACTTCTTTGATCTTTCACTTTTGTTGTTTCCAGGCTAAAAGCTTGAACTTGCATTTGTTTTGAATTGATTTTCATTCTTTTCTTTGATCTGTATTTTGTTTTGCTTTGAATTCTGAAAACTTATCTTGTTTTCAGATTTGAAAATGAAAAGAGTTTCGAATTGTTTATGTTTGTTTCCTCAGGTTTTGTGGTTGCTTTAAAACTTGATTTTCAGATCAGAGCAAATTTTTTTTTTGATAAAGATAAAAGCAACTTGACTTGTCTTTTCTTCTTTTTCATGTTTCCAAAGATCAAATCCAAAAGAATAGATTTCCTTGCCACTTGTAAGTTAAAATATGAATTCTCTTACACTTGTTTGAATTCAAATAAATTTATTTTTTTAGCCCTTACTTTATTTTTAATGTGTAAACATGTTTCTATGTTTTAACTTTTGTTTTAAATTGAATACTCATGTTTATCCTTTAAACATTTTAAATAGTATTAATCATTACTTTACATTATATTTATATTTTGTACAAGTAAAAATTCAAATCTTGTATTTATTGCTTTTATATACTTGTATACAACTATATTTATTATTCAAAATGTTTATAATTGAATTCTAATCTGAATATTATTTTATAACACATAATTTTATCTCATTCTGGAATCTTCATATTTATTCCAAAATAAAATCGAATTTGTTTTAAATATATTCATTTTAGTATTTTCACATCAACAATATTCCTTGTCTATATATTTATTAAATTCCAAATTTAAATTTCCAAATTATAATTCATTTGTATGAACATATGTAACAACCCTGAGATTTTATAATTAATTTTCGTTGTTAAGCGATTAATGTTGGCAGATATTCGCTGTTAGGAGTTTTGATTAGGAATAAAAGTCTTTTGAAATTTGTTTAAGAATTTTATGGGCTTTAAAAATTTAATCTTGGTCCACGTTTTAAATTGGGCTGCCTTGTTAATTATCTCAAGTATGTAACCGGATCCCCTTTTCATTTTGATTCGTTCATTTTTCAAAACCCTAGATAAAAGAAAACGAAAATGGGGGGCGGCTCTGTTCTTTTTGTCGTTCGAAAAAAAAAACGGCATCGTTCTTCTAGTTCATTCCTCCCTTCAGCTAAGGCTTTTCAAATCGAAGGTGCCGACTTCTAGTAGAGATAGGGTTCGAATGCGACTTCGCTCGTCTTCGCTTCGGTGAAAGGTGAGTAATATCAATTACTCACATCTTCTTCATACGTAAGTTTGTTGGGTTTAAATTATATGATTTTCGTTCGATTTTGTTTCGTTGATTGGTTATTTTTCTAACTTTGTCAGTTTCATGTAATCTGACACTTGATACTTGCGATTTTGACTGGTTCATGTATATAGTTTTGATGATTTTTGAATTGTTGAACTCCATGATTCTTCTGTTTCATTTTTTTTTGCTGTTTAAACATGACTTCAGTCACTTGATTTCTCGACTGTTGAATTGTGGTTCGATGTTGTTCATGTCTCTGATGTTTTCTATTCACACGAGTTTGAATACTTGATTGATTGATGGATTAGGTTTGAATCTGTTACCATCGAACTTATTCGAAGATGTTGCTTTCTGTTATGGCCATCAGGATTTTGATTCTGTTAACATCGGTCACTTAATTCTGAATTTAGTACGAATGTTGAGATGATTTACGACTTGGGGCATAATCGTATATATTTTGGTTAGTGATTCATTTTGTCTCCAGTCATTATCAGTTAAATTCTGATGGAACTGGTATTAATATTTGTACTCGACTTCGGCCATGTACTTTGTGGTTGCGCTGTTTTACAAGTTAGGGATTCCCTGTAGTTCTGAATATTTTGAGTTGCATTTGTTAGTGCTGTGCACTTGATTTCTTGTCACTTGACTTCGAGTGGATAACCCAGTTGCTACTAGCATCGATGAATCATTTCTGATTCGTTGTGTTACTTGGCTATCATGGGTTTCACTGTTTGGCATTGATTTGTCCTTCTTTGATTGTTGGTACCACTCTTATTTATGAAAATGGTCATACACTATGCGTATGCAGTTTGTTGCTTGACTTGCTGCTTGTCTTGCTGTTTGACTATGTTTACTTTGTCTTTGAATAAAACAGCCTATTTTTATTGTCTGTTGCAAACCTGTACACATTTTGGTCAGGTATCACTTGACTTGAGTTTGGTTCTGTTGCGTATAGCTAGCTGCTTGGTCATCATTGTACGAGGTCACTGCCCCTGTATTATGTTACTTGCAGCTGCACTATCATTTTGTCGACATTATTTGAAATTGTCACATGTTTGGTTCTTATGAATCTAGCATGACATGAGTATTGCCTCTGTTTTCACTGCATATGGCTTTGAATCTTCCTTATGTAGCATATCCTGTTCTTTGGGTTGAGCATTTGTATCTGCAGTCTTCACTGCAATCTTTGTCTATATATCAAGTTGCTTTCATATTGCACATGAATGTGAACACTCACAACTGCTGCACTGTGCATCTGCATTTATATACTTCATCATTATTGTTTCCACTGCCTGTTTCAATATGCTTGTGATTTGCGTTGTAGCCTTGTTATATCCACTGTTCTAGACAAGTGGCTTTGGGACAGTGATGTTCACTGTTTTGGTTACCTGTGCAATATTTGACTGTCTTGTCCAATCACTGATACATTGCATTGATGAATTGTTTTCATTTGCATTTGGTCAGTTGTATTCGTTTGTTTCGTGTGATGTGGTGCCATACCTTTGGTGCTCTCACCTTCACTCCACTCTGGTAGTTTATACCACCACCTGTTCACAGTGATGTGCACACAGCTGACTTCCCTGATCTGTCGCAGTGTAACTTCCATGCAAGCCTTTGTGCTTGGCATTTTAGTTGAGTTGCCTTTTTGGTTCCAGAAGTTTGATTGATCATTTTTCTGTTGTCTTCATGTAGTTGCTATGTCGTTGCGATGCATTGTGCATATCACGGCACTGATTCATTCCACTGTTGCATTCATTTGCACATCACCCGGGTACCTCTTTTAGTGGTTGTCCTTCGAGACATGTTGTCTTGTACACGTATGATCTTGTGGTGGCTGTAGTTTTTAGCTGCAGTTGCCCTTGTTGTTTTGCATTACAGTGTTGCAAATGGATTGCTTTCTGACTACATTTGAGTTTAATCTGGTAACTCGGGTTTAATCTTGTGTTTGCTTATGAATTTTTATTGGGTACATCATCATTGTAGTGGCAAGGCAGTGCACGCAAGCGTGAACTGCAGCCACACGGTATTCATTGGGTACATCGTCACCGTAGTGGCAAGGCAGTGCACGCAAGCGTGAACTGCAGCCACACGGTATGGTTTTGTGATATTCTATTTTGTTTTGATTTATTGATCTTTAGCATATTCCATATGCTGTAGTGGCGAGGCAGTGCACGCGTGCGTGCACTGCAGCCCTACCCGAGTTGGTATTTTAATTGATATTTCATGTTATTTTGGAGTTGTATTTTGATTGGTTAATTTGATGATTTTGTTGTTAATTGCCGTTTAGGCAACTCAGATGTTTTTAAATTATCTTCATCGATATTCTTTTCACTTATCTTTGTTGATGATTTAATTTTGCTAATTTGTTGTTTAACACTATTACGTGTTATATTTATCGTTATCCGATTTCTTTATTTAAGGATCGGATAGACGAGATTTATTGTGACTGTCGTCTAATTTTTATTTAATTATTATTGCTTCTGTTTACTAATAACTGAGTTTGAATTAGACTGGCCCGTGTATTATTTTCTTTTGAATGTAATACTCGGGTCAGACCGAGTATATACAGGTTGTAGATATCTTACTTTGGGTTGCTGCTTGAGCTATAAAGTCTTTTCATATTTTTGGAGTAGATGTTGTCATTGTATAGGATGTTGTACATTCATGTATATTATTTACGATAATGTACTTGTATATGTAACTTCCAGAGTCGACAGTTGTAGTTGTATCATATGAACTGTATCAAATGTATTGTAACTGATATCAATTATTATATATATGAGGCTTTCTGTTTATCTGTGTTCCGCATTTATATTATCTGGGTTATTATTATATCTATTGTCCTAAACTATTATGAACCATCGTAGTTCGTTTTATACTAGAATTGGGTATGTCGATGGGAGTAAATAAATATGAGATGAAAAATAAAAATATATACCACTCCTATTGAAATAACCAATACTAGTGTAAGGCCTAACTACGGATGGCCGCTCCTATCCAGCCTTATTCTTCGTAATACCAGACAGTATTTCTTTTAATACTCTTTGTTATTGTAAGCATAGAGGTGGGGCGTGTGTTACAGCTATTACTTAGATGGAACGTGTGTTACAACTATTAGTCGATGTTTTATTGTGCTTTGAGTTAAAACTAAAGTTTTAAAATTATGATGAAATTTTTAAAATTTCCTTATTTAAAAATAAAAGTGAATTTGTGTTTTGATGATTGATTGAATGTGTTCTGTTTATCAGAGTGCACAGCAGAAATAGTGACTATCTTCGCTGAGTACAACTGGTAACTTTTTGATTTAAAAATCAAAATATGAAATTGAAATAAATTTCATTTGTTGTTTACATAACTGTGTTTAATTTGTTTTCTTTGAAAATTTTGAATCCAATTTGAGAATTCGAAACGATTACAGTTATGTGAATTTGTTGAGATTTTTGCTGTTTTAAATTATCTTCATTGAAGATAATATAGTAATTTCTTTGTGTATATTGTAGTGTGCATGCAAATATGAATTTCACGTTACTGCATTAATTTTACGTTGAACCGATGTTTGGTTATGAAACGTATTTTGTTGCCGTTATTTTTATAACAGGATTTTTACACCGATGCTAAATTTTTGAAGCCCGGTGTTTTGTTGACATTTTAAAGAATGAAAATTCACTAATGTTATATTTAGATGCAAATTATTTTGATGAGATTTTGACGTTTAAAATTTACTGTCGCTTTGACTTCAGTAACCGTCAAATTTTAAAGTGGATTTTCAAGCGGTTATCCCGCAATGCTGATTTTGAAATCCGTTTCTACGGTGTTTTGAGAAGTACAATTTTCTTATTGAAATTGTCACTAATGTTGCTGTTTTTATCACGGATTTGCAAATCGTTTTAAAAATAAAATTGTTTTTCAATTTTTTTATAGTTTATGCTTTCAAAAGAATGAGGAAGCGATTTAAACGATTCAGCAAAATCGAGGACTATGAACCCTTTCTTTTACTGATTCGCTTAATTCCGGACTTGTTCGTTTGAGAATGTAGATTATTTATTTTTATAAAATAAATGAAATTGTTTTCAAAATTTTTACAGTTTGCGTTTTCAGAAGAATGAGAAAGTGACTTAAACGTTTCAGCAAAATCGAGGATTATGACCCATTTCTTTTACTGATTCGTTTAATTCCGGACTTGTCCGTTTGAGAATGTAAAATGTATTTTTGCAACATACACTGTGTTGCACTTTCAAGGAAACGATGAAGAGAATCAAACGATTTAGTAAAACACGTGGTATGAGTTTGCTATTTCGGTTAATTCCGGACTCGTTAATTGAAATATTTGATGTTTTGATGATTCTGATGATTTGTGTGCTTTCGAGCCACTATGTTGGACCTTCGGGTCATCTACTGGACCTTCGGGTCATCTGCTGGACCTTCGGGTCATCTGCTAGACCTTCGGGTCATCTGTTGGACCTCCGGGTCATTTGTTGGGCTTTCGGGCCACTCTGATGGACCTTCGGGTCAAATACCAGTACTAGACATTCGGGTCACTCTGCGGACCTTCGGGTCACTCTGCGGACCTTCGGGTCAATCTGATGGGCGCCAAAATTATGTTGAGTACTTGGTAGGCTTCAGCCATTTGTTGATGCACGTGCGGCGAACTAAAAACTCGCCATCTGATGGGATCGATCCACCTTTTATGTTGATTTTCTAGATTATCTTAATTGATTTCTAGATATTTGTTGTTTCCAATTATCTGCAGGTAATTGGATATTTGTTGATATGAGTTCTAATTATCGTTTTTGATAATTAGATATTTGTTGATTTGATTATCATTTTTGATAATCGAATATTTGTTGATTTGATTATCGTTTTTGATAATCGAATAATTGTTGATTTGTTGATTTGATTATCGTTTTTGATAATCGAATATTTGTTGATTTGATTATCGTTTTTGATAATCGAATATTTGTTGATTTGATTATCGTTTTTTGATAATCGAATAATTGTTGATTTGAGATTTGATTATCGTTTTTGATAATCGAATATTTGTTGATTTGATTATCGTTTTTGATAATCGAATAATTGTTGATTTGTTGATGTGATTATCGTTTTTGATAATCGAATATTTGTTGATTTGATTATCGTTTTTGATAATCGAATAATTGTTGATTTGTTGATGTGATTATCATTTTTGATAATCGTATATTTGTTGATTTGAGATTTGATTATCGTTTTTGATAATCGAATATTTGTTGATTTGATTATCGTTTTTGATAATCGAATAATTAATGATTTGTTGATGTGATTATCGTTTTTGATAATCGAATATTTGTTGATTTGATTATCGTTTTTGATAATCGAATAATTGTTGATTTGAGATTTGATTATCGTTTTTGATAATCAAATATTTGTTGATTTGAGAATTGATTATCGTTTTTGATAATCGAATATTTGTTGGTTTGATTTTCGTTTTTGATAAATGGATAATTGTTGATTTGAATTCTGATTATCTTTGTTGATAATTAGACCTTTGTTGTTTTCTGATTATCTATTTGGTAATTAGATTCTGAGAATTTGTGAATTTCTTTTATGAAATTAAAAGATTTCTTTGGCGTTTGTATTCCCGACATTATTTTTCTAGCTTAACCAGTTTATGTCAGAGAAATAATTGTTATTGGCGACTGTACTTATGAAAATTGCGGGGACGCAATTTTTATAAGGAGGGGAGTCTGTATCAACCCTGAGATTTTATAATTAATTTTCGTTGTTAAGCGATTAATGTTGGAAGATATTCGCTGTTAGGAGTTTTGATTAGGATTAAAATTCTTTTGAAATTTGTTTAAGAATTTTATGGGCTTTAAAAATTTAATCTTGGTCCACGTTTTAAATTGGGCTGCCTTGTTAATTATCTCAAGTATGTAACCGGATCCCCTTTTCATTTTGATTCGTTCATTTTTCAAAACCCTAGATAAAAGAAAATGAAAATGGGGGCGGCTCTGTTCTTTTTGTCGTTCGAAAAAAAAACATGGCACCGTTCTTCTAGTTCATTCCTCCCTTCAGCTAAGGCTTTTCAAATCGAAGGTGCCGACTTCTAGTAGAGATAGGGTTCGAATGCGACTTCGCTCGTGTTCGCTTCGGTGAATGGTGAGTAATTTCAATTACTCACATCTTCTTCATACGTAAGTTTGTTGGGTTTAAATTATATGATTTTCGTTCGATTTTGTTTCGTTGATTGGTTATTTTTCTAACTTTGTCAGTTTCATGTAATCTGACACTTGATACTTGCGATTTTGACTGGTTCATGTATATAGTTTTGATGATTTTTGAATTGTTGAACTCCATGATTCTTCTGTTTCATTTTTATTGTTGTTTAAACATGACTTCAGTCACTTGATTTCTCGACTGTTGAATTGTGGTTCGATGTTGTTCATGTCTCTGATGTTTTCTATTCACACGGGTTTGAATACTTGATTGATTGATGGATTAGGTTTGAATCTGTTACCATCGAACTTATTTGAAGATGTTTGCTTTCTTTTATGGCCATCAGGATTTTGATTCTGTTAACATCGGTCACTTAATTCTGAATTTAGTACGAATGTTGAGATGATTTACGACTTGGGGCATAATCGTATATATTTTGGTTAGTGATTCATTTTGTCTCCAGTCATTATCGGTTAAATTCTGATGGAACTGGTATTAATATTTGTACTCGACTTCGGCCATGTACTTTGTGGTTGCGCTGTTTTACAAGTTAGGGATTCCCTGTAGTTCTGAATATTTTGAGTTGCATTTGTTAGTGCTGTGCACTTGATTTCTTGTCACTTGACTTCGAGTGGATAACCCAGTTGCTGCTAATATCAATGAATCATTTCTGATTCGTTGTGTTACTTGGCTATCATGGGTTTCACTGTTTGGCATTGATTTGTCTTTCTTTGATTGTTGGTACCACTCTTATTTATGAAAATGGTCATACTCTATGCGTATGCAGTTTGTTGCTTGACTTGCTGCTTGTCTTGCTGTTTGACTGTGTTTACTTTGTCTTTGATTAAAACAGCCTATTTTTATTGCCTGTTGCAAACCTGTACACATTTTGGTCAGGTATCACTTGACTTGAGTTTGGTTCTGTTGCGTATAGCTAGCTGCTTGGTCATCATTGTACGAGGTCACTGCCCTTGTATTATGTTACTTGCAGCTGCACTATCATTTTGTCGACATTATTTGAAATTGTCACATGTTTGGTTCTTATGAATCTAGCATGACATGAGTATTGCCTCTATTTTCACTGCATATGGCTTTGAATCTTCCTTATGTAGCATATCCTGTTCTTTGGGTTGAGCATTTGTATCTGCAGTCTTCACTGCAATCTTTGTCTATATATCAAGTTGCTTTCATATTGCACATGAATGTGAACACTCACAACTGCTGCACTGTGCATCTGCATTTATATACTTCATCATTATTGTTTCCACTGCCTGTTTCAATATGCTTGTGATTTGCGTTGTAGCCTTGTTATATCCACTGTTCTAGACAAGTGGCTTTGGGACAGTGATGTTCACTGTTTTGGTTACCTGTGCAATATTTGACTGTCTTGTCCAATCACTGATACATTGCATTGATGCATTGTTTTCATTTGCATTTGGTCAGTTGTATTCGTTTGTTTCGTGTGATGTGGTGCCATACCTTTGGTGCTCTCACCTTCACTCCACTCTGGTAGTTTATACCACCACCTGTTCACAGTGATGTGCACACAGCTGCACTTCCCTGATCTGTCGCAGTGTAACTTCCATGCAAGCCTTTGTGCTTGGCATTTTAGTTGAGTTGCCTTTTTGGTTCCAGAAGTTTGATTGATCATTTTTCTGTTGTCTTCATGTAGTTGCTATGTCGTTGCGATGCATTGTGCATATCACGGCACTGATTCATTCCACTGTTGCATTCATTTGCACATCACCCGGGTACCTCTTTTAGTGGTTGTCCTTCGAGACATGTTGTCTTGTACACGTATGATCTTGTGGTGGCTGTAGTTTTTAGCTGCAGTTGCCCTTGTTGTTTTGCATTACAGTGTTGCAAATGGATTGCTTTCTGACTACATTTGAGTTGAATCCGGTAACTCGGGTTTAATCTTGTGTTTGCTTATGAATTTTTATTGGGTACATCATCATTGTAGTGGCAAGGCAGTGCATGCAAGCGTGAACTGCAGCCACACGGTATTCATTGGGTACATCGTCACCGTAGTGGCAAGGCAGTGCACGCAAGCGTGAACTGCAGCCACACGGTATGGTTTTGTGATATTCTATTTTGTTTTGATTTATTGATCTTTAGCATATTCCATATGCTGTAGTGGCGAGGCAGTGCACGCGTGCGTGCACTGCAGCCCTACCCGAGTTGGTATTTTAATTGATATTTCATGTTATTTTGGAGTTGTATTTTGATTGGTTAATTTGATGATTTTGTTGTTAATTGCCGTTTAGGCAACTCAGATGTTTTTAAATTATCTTCATCGATATTCTTTTCACTTATCTTTGTTGATGATTTAATTTTGCTAATTTGTTGTTTAACACTATTACGTGTTATATTTATCGTTATCCGATTTCTTTATTTAAGGATCGGATAGACGAGATTTATTGTGACTGTCGTCTAATTTTTATTTAATTATTATTACTTCTGTGCACTAATAACTGAGTTTGAATTAGACTGACCCGTGTATTATTTTCTTTTGAATGTAATACTCGGGTCAGACCGAGTATATACAGGTTGTAGATATCTTACTTTGGGTTGTTGCTTGAGCTATAAAGTCTTTTCATATTTTTGGAGTAGATGTTGTCATTGTATAGGATGTTGTACATTCATGTATATTATTTACGATAATGTACTTGTATATGTAACATCCAGAGTCGACAGTTGTAGTTGTATCATATGTACTGTATCAAATGTATTGTAACTGATATCAGTTATTATATATATGAGACTTTCTGTTTATCTGTGTTCCGCATTTATATTATCTGGGTTATTATTATATCTATTGTCCTAAACTATTATGAACCATCGTAGTTCGTTTTATACTAGAATTGGGTATGTCGATGGGAGTAAATAAATATGAGATGAAAAATAAAAATAT
Organism: Allium cepa; assembly: GCA_030765085.1. NCBI lineage: Eukaryota > Viridiplantae > Streptophyta > Magnoliopsida > Asparagales > Amaryllidaceae > Allium > Allium cepa. The sequence goes on along the minus strand of CM060928.1, from coordinate 664,045,119 downwards.
ATACCACTCCTATCGAAATAACCAATACTAGTGTAAGGCCTAACTACGGATGGCCGCTCCTATCCAGCCTTATTCTTCGTAATACCATACAGTATTTCTTTTAATACTCTTTGTTATTGTGAGCATAGAGGTGGGGCGTCACAACATATATATTATTAAATTTGATGAATTCAATTTTATCTTTATATTTCAAATGCCAATAAATCCTAAATAAATTCACATTAAAATCCAGAATAAAATTTGATTACCAATTTTTTTCAAAATTAAATCCTAAATATTAAATCAATTATCAATTTATTTTTAGCTAAAATCAAGAATGTTACAAGTTCCCCACCTTAAGAAATTTCGTCCCCGAAATTTGCCAGGGAGCGAGAAAGAATAGATGATAGATAAATACACGATTGATCAGATCAGGTCGAAATATTTATTCTGTATTCGGTTTACCAAATCAGAATATCAATAATATGAGAACAAACTCATTCGATACTACACAAGATGCTCGGGTCACCAGATCTACGAAATATGCAGGGGCACTCGTTAGTTCGAAGGAGTAACTAACCACTCGTAGAATATATCGAGACCCAATGATAGATAGATGGATTTAATCTTTCGAAATTCTCAAATACTAGATATGGATTCCAAACTTAAGTCAGAACACCCCAAAGCATATATCTTGTCCCACTTCGGACTTGACTTTGACATTCACAAGAAATGACAATAAAATTTTACATTTGGTTTTAACCGATATCATTTTATCGATACAATTTATTTAGCTTTATATTTTGGTTAACCAATTTATTTCAAATTAAGTTTCAATTTTGCTAAAGTTAAAATCGAAAAGCTGATAGAAATTTGGCGATGAGAATAAGAAATAGAGACTTATCTATACGATTCGTAGGGCCACCATCACACCGAAGCTACTCCTCGAGTTGCTACAAAGAAATCAAAGAATTGAAGATTAAATTAACAAACCTAGGTATGCACGCGGTTATGGATGTGTCCGGCGTTGTTCAAGTTTGGGGAGGAAGACGGACAACTCGAAGCGTTCTCGGGAAATTCGTAGGTTTGCTCGAAGTAAATGGTGCCACGTATGACTCGAAGTAGAACTCGAGCAAAGTGGAAAATGGCTCGAGTAGAGCAGTGAGTTTGCTGGGTAGAACCTGATTTTGGGTTACCTGTTGTAATACCAAAACAGATTTAAATTTTAAAGAGGAATCAAGTTTTTTTAATAAATTTTGTTTCCTTTTCAATTTCCTGTTAAGTTAGAAGTTATCCAAGTTTTAAAAGAAGGTTTTAAATTTAATCGTTTAATTAACTAAGTTTTAAACGATTAAGATATACATAAACTTTATTTTGAAAGTTTAATTCAATGATATTAAGGATTTGTTAAGAATGTTGAAATGGTTAATTACCTTTTTTGTAAAAGTTTAAGTCAAATTAATTTGTTAAACGAAATTAATTACTTGAAGTTAATGACTTAATAAAAGTAATTAAAATAAATCAATTAATAAATTTAAGTTTGATTAATCAAGAAATAATTAAAGGATAACTAATCAGTTAAGATTAATTAAATTTAGGTAATTAATTACTTAATTAAAAGGAATTAACTAAGGATTTAAGTTAAGTAACCAAGTGATTAAGATTAATTGTCGATTAAGGATAATCATTTATTAATTAAGAATAATTAATTAAAATGATGACTAATTGAGGGGTTAATTTATTAAATTTAGATAATTTATTAAGGATTTATGAAGTAATTAATTAAAGATAATTAATTAAAGGGTAATTGAATAATTAAAGGTTAATTATTTAAAATAATAAAGAGTTAATTATCTAATAAGATTGATTAATTTGTTAATCAAATTTGATTTAAAATCAATTAGTAAAGGTTAATTAATTCATTAATTAAGGTTGATAAATTAATAGTTAAAGGATTAATTAATTTATAAATTGAGGTTAATTAACAAATAATTAAAGGGTAATTAAATCAACCTAAACTGTAATTAATTAATGTTAATAAACCAGAATTAGTGATTAATCTGGTTCTAATTAATTAATCAAATGATCAATTAACCTTATTTAGGGATGATTGTATTCTTTTGAATGCTGTGAATTATTTTGTCATATCTGCTATGTGATGCTTTGTGATTTGAATTGTTTAATTCAAGCTGTGATGAATGTACTTTATTTATTTATAATGCATTCATATTTTCTATCTGTGATTCTGTGTGTATAGATAAGCGTTATTGGAATATACCGCTTATCGATATTTGATATGATTGAATCTGTGGTGTGATTGATGTTTTTGCACCATTGTGTAAAACCCTTGGACCACACTTATACACACACAAATATGGATTGCACATGGAAATTGGTTAAGTCACAGATTTTTGAAATAGTTTTTAAAATTGAATTCTTGAATCCAAAATAGTTTTGAAATTGGAATTGAAAGCTTTTGGAAAAATGAGTTTCAAAAATAGAAGTTATTTTGAGTAACTTAATAAAGTTTTGAAATTTAATTAATTTGAAATTTTAAATACTATTAGTTTCACATTCTATTAACCACTATCATTACTTCATTCAGAAAATAAATTAAATTGTGTTTCAAAAGTTTTATTTAAAACTGGGTTACTGTTTCATTTGCACACCCGAGACGTGCTTCAGGTCGTACCCGAGCCAGCCTCCCCCTACTTCGAGACGTACGAGCTCAGAGGTTATGTAGTTGAAGGTTATCAGCGATATACTTCCAATTTGGTAGTGTGGCATACTAAGTGCTGCTGTATAGTGATGATCATTTGTTGATCATTTGTGATCAAAGCATGGCTTTCGTGTAAAGCGTAGCTTTGTGGACGAGACCTCATCGGACCTCACACCCTGGAAATGGTCGAAACAGGAAAGATGCGGCAAGGTTATGAGGGTCGCGCCCTTTAGGGTATGTCATTTCCTTCTGGAAAAAGGTAGTGTCATGGTATGGAGCCCAGATGCTTACCTATGTGGTTGCTTCAATCTCATTATTCTGTGTGGTTGTTGCTTTGTGATGGAGGGCCCTCGGATAAAGGTCCCAAAGGACCGGGGAGTGGCATATTCGTGTAGTAGTTACCTAGTTACAGAGGTAACCCGGCCTTGTGTTGGCAGAGATCTAACCGTAACGTTAGTTCTCGGGACGTCCCGCCAGAGGCGTACCCATGTGGCATAGGAAGTTCCTTAGCCTGACCATTTGTTGGAAATCCAATTCTCAATACGAACCCCGTACGGTTTTAGTTGTATTACCTTCCATTTACTTATGGTGGTCACCACTGTTTAGATGGTAGCTATAGTAGGCATAGTTCGGAATGTCTATGCTGGCTAGGATTGATATTATACTTTCAAAATGGCTTTCTACACTATGCACTAGTAATAATATCAAAGAATTTTCCCGTATCAAGCATATTTGACTATCATAAGAAGAAATCTCCTCCAATTCTGCGATTGCATTGTGTGTGTGGCGTGAGGTCTTATGGTAGTTTCATTTTCCAAAAGCATACCGATTTTTCTTGTATAAATTTGTTTATTTGAAAGAAATTATCTTTGTTTACTCATACCAGTCCCATGACTGACCCGGAGTTTATTGTTTCCTTTCTAAACTCTGGGTGCCCACCATTTCTACACGGGTAGCCTAGTAGCAGGTTTTCTGTATTTTGGCTCTCGCTACATCTTGGAGTATTTTGGTTTGGAGATTTGTGGTTTTTGGAGGCTCATACCTTAGAGACATTTTGGAAGCTTTTGGATCTCGAGGTGCTTAGTTTGGTGTTCACTATCATTCTCTATCCTTTTGAAGACTTTTGGCATATGATATGTAGTTGTTCTATTATGACATTCTATTTGGAGATGTGATTCATGTATTATGTACTCTGATGTTGTAACAGATATTATTGTGACGTTGTATTTGTGATATGATGCATGATTTTCATTTTATTTCCGCTGTTATATATTCATCTAATGTTGTTATAAGCTCCATCCGACTGGAGTTCGATGTTTGAATCATCGACGGTCGAGTACAAGTGAGGTATTTGACGTCAATTTTCGAACGTTGAATTTCGGGTCGTGAGATGTGGTATCAGAGCCATCTCTATACTGGCCTGATAGCTATTGTTGATTGCGAGAACGATAGGATAAAGATGACCTATCGATTGTCTCTGCAAATACCCGGTCTTCACCACCGGTCTTCAAATGCTATCCATAACGACGTATCATTATTCGGAATGGGTTATATGACACAAGGTCCTCTCCCGGCTAAACCGAATAATGAGCGCAATATTTTAAAAACATATGGATATGGATTTCAGTTAAGTCACAACTTGAAAGTCAAAACTATTTCAAATGTTTACACAAATTACCATTTCAAATCTTTAACCAAAAAGATTTATTTCACAAAGTTCACCAAGTTTCACAAAGATCCATTTACGGATTTCAAAATAATTTCCATTTCGAGTGGATTAATCCATTTAATCTTTAAAACAAAGATTTAACTTATGGCTTTCAAAAACCATTTCCAAAAGTTCATTCATAACTTGGAAAACTGTTTTTCAATTCAAATTTGAAATTCCTATAGTACCAATTTGGAAATTCATTTCTTATATAAAGCTTTTATCATTTTAAAACAAACAGTTTTCATCTTGGAAAACCAAACATTTAAATTTTACAAGTTTCTCAAACTTGGGTTAAATTTAATTCTCAAAACAATACTTTAAAATTGGTTTAAAAACCCATATAAACTTGTATGACCTTTTACTTCACAAATTCTCAAAATAGAATTTAATCTCAAATTTTGAATTCAATTTTAAATTGAATTATTAAGTTTCAAAACTTTATTAAGTTATCCAAAATAACTTTTATTTTAGAAATTCTTTTCCAAAAGCTTTTCATTTTAAAACCCGATCCATTTTCAAAATCGTTTAGATTTAAAAATTCAATTTTTACAATCTATTTCAAAAATCTGTGACTTAACCAATTTCCACGTGCAATCCATATTTGTGTGTGTATAGTGTGGTTAAGGGGTTTTACACACAATAGTGCACAACATCAATTAGCATAGATTCAAATACAGCAATATATTTGATAAGCGATATAAACTATAACGCTTATATTTGACAAGCGGTACAAACCAATTGTAACGCTTATCTTTCATTCACAGATTCATAGATAAAGTAAATTTATCAATCACAAAGATTTACTAATATGATTCGATGTGGGTTTCGGATAACCAACTAGAATCCGACTCCCTGTCGCATCAAAATCCAAATGTCATTTACGGGTCAAAGGGTTTGCATATTCATATAATAATATATTCATCACAAATAAAACAGCTTAGCATAAAGCATCACATAGCATCACAATCACATATCAAATATGTCAATCCACCATATAGCATTCAATAACAATCAAACATCTACAATTAAGATGAACAAATGGGGTGGTTTTTAAATTTATCAACCACATAATTGCTTTCATTAGTAATCTTTAATCAATGATTAATTATCATTAACTACAATTGATTAAGTTTTTAATCGCCTTTATTAATTAAATCATCTCTAAATTAATTGACCCTTAATTAATTAAATATAAATTTCTTATTCCTTAACTAACTACTTTAATTATTAAATCTTTAATTATTGATTAATTAATCATTAATCCTTAATTATCTTCCCTTAACTACTTTCACTGAGTAATCACTATTTTAAATTTAATAATTCATTAATTACTCAATCAATTAACTTAAATTACAAATTAATATACTTAAATTAATAAATCCTCAATTATTAATTAATTTAATCTTAATTATAATTTTGATTAGCTAAAAATAAATTGATAATTGATTTAATATTTAGGATTTAATTTTGAAAAAAATTGGTAATCAAATTTTATTCTGGATTTTAATGTGAATTTATTTAGGATTTATTGGCATTTGAAATATAGAGATAAAATTGAATTCATCAAATTTAATAATATATATGTTCATACAAATGAATTATAATTTGGAAATTCAAATTTGGAATTTAATAAATATATAGACAAGGAATATTGTTGATGTGAAAATACTAAAATGAATATATTTAAAACAAATTCGATTTTTTTTGGAGTAAATATGAAGATTCCAGAATGAGTTTCAAAAATAGAAGTTATTTTGAATAACTTAATAAAGTTTTGAAACTCATTTTTCCAAAAGCTTTCAATTCCAATTTCAAAAATATTTTCGGATTCAAAATTCAATTTTAAAAAAAACTATTTCAAAAATCTGTGACTTAACCAATTTCCACCTGCAATCCATATTTGTGTGTGTATAAGTGTGGTCCAAGGGTTTTACACAATAGTGCACAACATCAATCATAAGGATATCGATAAGCAGTATAACCCATAACGCTTATCTTCATTCACAGATTCATAGATAAAATAAATCACAAAGATTCACTAATATGATTCGATGTGGGTTTCGGATAACAAACTGGAATCCGACTCCCTGTCGCATCGAAATTTAAATGCCGTTCAACGGCCAAGGGGTGCTTACACAGAAACATATCACAGAAATCAAAAGATCAATGCACAGCAACTCACATCACAAAATATCACGAAGCATCCATATGGGGAATATCAACCATCCAAACATCCAATAGAATCCAAACATCCATAAGTAAAAATAAATTAAATTATCTGATCTAAATTTAATCAGATTAATTACTTATGAATAATTTTTTTCCTGGTTAATTAATATTAATGAATTACATATTATTTTGTTAATTATTCTTTAATCATTTATTAATTTACCATTATAATTCATCAACTTTCAATTATTAAATAATTAACCTTTAATTATTTAATTTACCATTTAATAAATTATCTTTAATAAATTAACCCTCAATTAACTAATTACCATGGAATTAATTATCCTAAATTAGTTACTAAAATTTGAGTAACCTCAAGTTAATTACAAAATTTATTAATTCTTAATCAATAGCATCTCTTAATTACTTTCACTAATCAATTAACCTTTTGGTTAATTGAATAATAAATTAATGCTTAATTACTTGATTTATTTATTTAAACCTTTAATTACTTATTTAATTAACCAAAATCAATAATTAATTTGATAAATTATCCATTCCAATTAACTTGATAATCTAATGAATTAAATCATAAATTCCTAATTGAATTTTAGGAAAAACGTTATTCTTATTTATGATTAAATTATCATTAACAAAGTATTTAAAATAATTTACTTTCAAATTTACTCTTAACTTTCATTCTAAATTTAAGATTAAAAATGAGTACGATTTAAATTCAAAAACTTTCTTTCATTTCAAAACAAAGATTCAAACTTCTTAAATTATGCTTTAAACTTTCAAGGTTGTCTAAACATTTTGAATTCCAAATATTTGCCTTTATTTCAAAAACTAGGATTCAAATAAAATTTGAATCCAGGTTTAAACTCGATTTAACACTTTGTTAAAAATCCTACTTTCAAATTTTAAAACCAGTTAATAAAATTTGGAACCAGAGAGGTTAAAACCTGTAAAAATTTATTTGACCCGAGCCACTTCAATTTGCTTCGAGTAAAACTGTGAAACACAAGCATCCATAACTAAAAACCTGGGCACGCATCCTCCTTACCAAAATCAGCTTCACAGGTGCACGCAACGTGCACATCCACGTGTACGCCGCCTCAGATCGTCGGCGAACTCCACCCTGATCTCCCACACATCGCCATTAACCACGACAACAACACGCAATCATCTAGATGACCCGCTTCGATCGAAAAACGAATTCGACCCCTAAACCCATTCGCCTGGACACGAGCACCACCAGAAAAACTCGCGTCTCCGATGATCCCAGGCTCCAGTTGCCTCGCCATCCTCCCCATAATTCCGCCACGTCTTCCCGCATTTATCGCATGCCTCGTGATCGTCTGAAACCCCTCGAGATTAACGCGGTTCCTCTTCAAACCCATACGAGTAAAACTAGGGTTAAAAACAAGTTTCGATCATTGCCGATGCCACAGCCCTCTACAGCCTCAACCACCATTTTTTGCTGAACCCCCATTACCCCCTCCATATCCAGTAACAATCTCGACCACCCCAAATACTCCATAATCACCAAAATCCCATTTTTCAGTAAACCCCAAAGTTCACATTCAATTCAACATTATAAATTTGGATTTTTGTTTTAAAAATCATAATTTCCAATGATAATTTGAGATATATACATGAATCAATATAACACAATATTTAATTTATTACATTATACAAGTTACCACTGCATTCCTCTTGTTTACAGGAAAATTCTAAACTTATATCACTTATACATGTTTTCATAATCAAGATGGAGATTAAACTCAACAAATTTGTTTGAAAACTCAAGTCTGCAAAGTTTTTATATGGGAAGTTTGAATCTTGTTTTATTTTTTTAGAACTCTGTAACCAGGTATGAACAGAGAACAGAGAAACAACAGGGAAACAAACTTAAACATATTACAGTTTTATACTTAAATTTGTTAAATATACACTCAGATGCATACTCTGCCAACTTCCATTTGATTCATCATTTCAAATGTAATAATATTAGCATAAGGTTTCATATTTGCAGAAATCACTATCCTTATCTTCAACTTAAGGTCCTGTTTATATTTATCATATAAGACTTGTTACCTGAACAATGTCCACCTTTAATTTCATACCTGCGGCAGGTGATCAAACCTTAATCATTTTCGAACGCATGCTCGCAAATCACTCTCAAAACTTAATAAGTTTAATGAACTCAAACTTATTAAAACTAAGTAATAATATACATATAACATAGTAATAATATTCGTATATTATTAAGTTTATAACAGTGTGTGTGTTCTGCTTATTATATTTATAATTATGGATTCCAGTTAGTTTATGAAGTTTCTTTCCTTTATCCCTATATGTTTAGAACAGAGGCAGCAGACAAGCATACACACAAACCACCTACATATACAACATGCAGGCATTTTTACACAAGTATACTAGCATATTCACATCATAATTTCAAGCAATGATTCAAACACCAAGATAAAAATGGGTTCAGGGGTCTGCTCACCTCAGTCATGAAGAACAGAGAACTGTACTGCTGTTGAATTTACTTTTTTTCTTTTCCTTTTTATTGCTTTAGCTGTTTGAATCTTTGCTTGAAATTATGATGTGAATATGCTAGTATACTTGTGTAAAAATGTCTGCATGTTGTATATGTATGTGGTTTGTGTGTATGCTTGTCTGCTGCCTCTGTTCTAAACATATAGGGATAAAGAAAAGTATTGTTTTGTTGTTTTGTTTCAGCAATGCAAATAGAGAACGAACGCGAGAAAAGGGCCTTCAGTTCCAGTTTATCATTATATTAATATATTGTGATGATTGGTTTGTTGAGTGGTATATGGATTTTGGTCGGTATAGTCTGTACAACTCTGTCGATAGGGATCTCTAAACACTTATACAGAACAATTCGACACGATATTGTTTTAAATTGGGTAAATGAAATAATTTTACCTCGATTATATTTTGTATATAAAGAAAATAATTTATCAAGAATTATTGAAGTGTGCATATAATTGATTGTTTGAAATATAAATATATATAAGTTAATTAAAAGTTGTTGAATAAGCTAATAAAAGCAACAATTGTAAAAGAATAATAGTATAAATAAATGAATTATAAGTATGAAGTTATAATTAGAATAATTTACAATTGAAAATGATATTATATATACATAGTGAAATTTTATGAGAAAAAGATTATAAATGTGATTTATAAATAATAAAAAGGAACTTTTTGAAAAGAATATTTAGCACTGATTTCACTATTGTCACTGGGAAATAATAAGGATGATGACTGCAGCATCATCAGTATCATTTTCGAGTATCTATGTGATGGATTTGCTACAATAATGACTTAAAATTGAAGTTTTGTTGTAATAAACAAATTTGAAATTAAAATTCAACTGGAAATTGTTAAATATAAGTGGAAAAGGTTTTGAACTTATAATATGAGTTGGAAGTTGAATAATAAGTTGTATAACTTATAGAATGGGAAAATGTAAGTAAAACCAATTATTGAAATGGTTAAACAATTAAGTTAAGTAAAATGAAATATGAATTTGACTTAAGTAAAAGTTGAATAGAATTTACTTTAGAATTTGGAATAAATTAGAAGTGAACTTAAGTCGTATAGTGGAAGTAGATGTAAATGAAGTTGAAGTGGAATATAACTTAAGTAATGTTAAAAGAATTGATGTTGCGCATCTATATTGATAGTTAAATAACCGACTATCAGTATTTACCTTTGGATGGTATTTGTTGTAATTGTTTGAAATTGAATGCCACACTTATTTTTTTAAAATAAGCGCTCACTATTCGGTTTAGCCGGGGGAGGACCTTTGTGTCATATAACCCATTCCGAATATGTGATACGTCGTTGTGGATCGCATTTGAAGACCGGTGTGAAGACCGGGTATTTGTGAAAACGATAGGATGACCTATCGATTGTCTCTGCATCGTTAGCTACGGTATGGAGATTTCCTTTGTGATGGGAAATTTTATCGGGATTGTGAATACCCGGATTGCAAGGGCTTCTTTGGAAGTGCCTTCGGTTCTGTTCGAACCCGGAACGGACTTGTATGGTTACGTGTCTGACATTACATTTTGAGTTATAAAGCAGATTTCTTTTCAAATACATTTCTGTTGGTGGCGGAGAATTTATTCTCTTAGCTTAACACCCTTCTCTGAGACGTACGAGCTCAGAGGTTATGTAGTTGAAGGTTATCAGCGATATATTCCCAATCTGGTAATGTGACATGCCGAATGTTGTTGTGTGATGATCATTGTTTGATCATTTGTGATATGATCATTTGTTTGATCATTTATCTTTGTGATCATTGCTTTGGTCATCTGTTGACCCAAAGCATGGCTTTGTGCCAAAGCGTAGCTTTGTGGACGAGACTTCGTCAGACCTCACTCCTCGGAAATGGTCGAAACAGGAATATGCGGCAAGGTTATGAGGGTCGCGCCCTTTAGGGTATGTCATTTCCTTCTGGAAAAGGGTGGTATCATGGTATGGAGCCCAGATATTTACTCATGTTGATACACTATATCTATTACTGTGTGGTGTTGTTGGAATCGAGCGCTCGGATAAAGGTCCCAAAGGACCGGGGGATGACATATTCGTGTAGTAGTTACCTAGTTACAGAGGTAACCCGACCTTGTGTTGGCAGAGATCTAACAGTAACGTTAGTTTCTCAGGACGTCCCGCCGGAGGCGATCCCATGTGGCAGTAGGAAGTTCCTTAGCCTGACCATTTGTTGGAAATCCATTCTTCAATACGCGCCTTGTACGGTTTTAGTTGTAGAACCTGCCATTTACTTATGGTGGTCACCACTGTTTAGATGGTAGCTATAGTAGGCATAGTTCGGAATGTCTATGCTGGCTAGAATTTATATTCTACTTTCGAAATTGTTTTCTACACTATGCACTAATAATAATATCAAAAATGATTTGATTTATGCGTAGTAAGCATCTTTGACTATCATAAGGAGAAATCTCCTCCAATTCTGCGTTTGCATTGTGTGTGTGGCGGGAGGCCTTATGGTAGTTTCATTTTCCAAAAAGCATTTCGGATTTCAAAATTTAAATTCTCTTGTTGCTTATGTTAAAGATATACTGTTTTGAGTTCTCACACCAGTCCCATGACTGACCTGGAGTTTATTGTTTCCTTCCTAAACTCTGGGTGCCCACCCATTTTCCACACGGGCAGTCTAGAGTTAGGTTATCAGGTTATTCTGGATTCGGGAGTTGCTGTGCAGATTTGGAGGCGAGCTTGGATGGCGTTGTATATTACTATTATAGTATTTTTTTTCCGCTGTTTTGTTGCTGTACTCTCTGATGATGTGATGTAATGTATAAAATGTATAGTTCTTTTGTTTTAATGAATATTCATTTATCTATTATATGTTGTTCCGTTGCGATTGTGAGATTCTGATATTGTCTTCATGTTTCTTTTGTTTGTTTCTGTTTCTTCTCTCTTTTCTCTCTTCTTCTACCTCTTTCTTCTTAAACCCTAAAGATTCGGAAGTTCGTTCCTCTTTGGCTGGATTGTTGTGGAATGTTGCCAGCTCAAAGGAGTACGGATTTTCGGGCCTTTACATCTGCTAGAAATTCTTTTCCAAAAGCTTTTCATTTTAAAACCAATTTTAAAGTATTGTTTTGAGAATTAAATTTAACCCAAGTTTGAGAAACTTGTAAAATTTAAATGTTTGGTTTTCCAAGATGAAAACTGTTTGTTTTAAAATGATAAAAGCTTTCATATAAGAAATGAATTTCCAAATTGGTATTATAGGAATTTCAAATTTGAATTGAAAAACAGTTTTCCAAGTTATGAATGAACTTTTGGAAACGGTTTTTGAAAGCTATGGGTTAAATCTTTGATTTAAAGATTAAATGGATTAATCCACTCAAAATGGAAATTGTTTTGAAATCTGTAAATGGATCTTTGTGAAACTTGGTGAACTTTGTGAAATAAATCTTTTTGGTTAAAGATTTGAAATGGTAATTTGTGTAAACCATTTGAAATAGTTTTGAATTTAAGTTGTGACTTAACTGAAATCCATATCCATATGTTTTTAAAATATTGCGCTCATTATTCGGTTTAGCCGGAAGAGGGCCTTGTGTCATATAACCCATTCCGAATAATGATACGTCGTTATGGATAGCATTTGAAGACCGGTGGTGAAGACCGGGTATTTGCGAGAACGATAGGATGACCTATCGATTGTCTCTGCACTGAGTAGCTACGGTATAGAGATTCCCTAAGTGATGGGAAGTCCGATCGGGATTGTGGATACCTGGATTTGCAAGGGCTTCTTCGGAAGTGCCTTCGGTTCTGTTCGAGCCCGGAATAGACTTGTATGGTCGTGTGTCTGACACTACACTTTGAGATATAAAGCCGATTTCTTTCAAATACATATCTGTTGGTGGCGGAGAATTTATTCTCTTAGCTTAACACCCTTCTCTGAGACGTACGAGCTCAGAGGTTATGTAGTTGAAGGTTATCAGCGATATACTCCCAATTTGGTAGTGTGGCATGCTAAGTGCTGCTGTGTGATTGATGATCATTTGTGATCAAAGCATGGCTTTGTGAAAAAGCATAGCTTTGTGGACGAAACCTCATCGAGCCTCACAAACCGGTAATGGTCGAAACAGGAAAGATGCGGCAAGGTTTCAGGGGTAGCTCCCCTAGGGTATGACGATTCCTTCTGGAAAAGGGTAGTATCATGGTATGGAGCCCAGATACTTACTCATGTGGACACTGTAGTATATATCTATTACTGTGTGATGTTGTTGGTGTAGAGGATCCTCGGTTAAAGGTCCCAAAGGACCGGGGGTGGCATATCTGAGGTTTTATTCCCCGGGAAGGGGGTAGCCGGCCTTGTTTGGCAGAGAGCCGGGTAGGTTCTCGGGGCGTCCCGCCAGAGGCGTTCCCATGTGGCAATAGGAAGTTCCTTAGCCTGACCATTTGTTGGAAATCCATTCATCCAATACGTGCCTTGTACGATTTTAGTTGTATTACCTGCCATCTACTTATGGTGGCGCCCCACTGTTTGGATGGTAGCTATAGTAGGTATAGTTCGAAATGTCTATGCTGGCTAGGATTTATATTATACTTTCGAAATGGTTTTTATGCACTTTGCACTTATAGTAATAATATCAAAGAAATTTCCTCGTATCAAGCATTTTTGACTATCATAAGGAGAAATCTCCTCCAATTCTGCATTTGCATTGTGTGTGTGGCGGGAGGCCTTATGGTAGTTTCATTTTCAAAAAGCATTGCGGATTTCAAAACTTAAAATCTTTTGATTGTTTTTAAAAACCAAATGTTTTTGTTTGCTCATACCAGTCCCACGACTGACCCGGAGTTTATTGTTCCCTTTCTAAACTCTGGGTGCCCACCATTTTCTACACGGGCAGTCTAGAGTTTGGTTTTTCAGATAGTCAAGTAGTAGATATCGTTTTGGTAGCCTTCAACTTTCCATTTGATCATTTTGGGAGTCTTTGGAGTCCACGGACGGACTTGCTTATCTTTGTGCAACCTTTATGGTGGATCGAGCTTGGAGTTTTGGGAGCTTTGTCTTTGGAGCTTTTGGATCAGAGTTGTAGTATTGGATTCTGTGAAGACTTATCATATTGTATCGTGTTCCGCTGTATTCTTGTATTCTCTGATGTTGATGGTTATCATTGTATCAAATTGATGTATTGGATATTGTATTCATGTTGTATCAGTGATATCATCTTTTATTTCCGTTGTGTTATTTATCATCTAATGTTGTTGCAAGCTCTGGCGATACGAATTTGATGTTGTTGTCGGACATCGAGTTCGGGTCGTCATAAGTTGGTACCACATGTCACGACCCGGAATTCAACGTTCGAAAATTGACATCAAATACCTTACTTGTACTCGACTGTCAATGATTCAAACATCGAACTCCAGTCGGATGGAGCTTATAACAACATTAGATGAATATATAACAGCGGAAATAAAATGAATAACATGCATCACATCACAGATACAACACCACAATAATATCTGTTACAACATCAGAGTACAATAATACATGGATAACATCTCCAAATAGAATGACATAATAGTACAACTAGATATCATATGCCAAAGTCTCCAAAAAGATAAAGTGATAGTGGTCATCCAAGCTAAGCACCTCGAGACGTGCTTCCAAAATGTCTCTAAGATATGAGCCTCCAAAAACCGTCTCCAACCCAAAATACTCCAGAATATAGCTAGAGCCAAATTACGGAAAACCTGCTACTAGGCTGCCCGTGTAGAAATGGTGGGCACCCAGAGTTTAGAAAGGAAACAATAAACTCCGGGTCAGTCATGGGACTGGTATGAGTAAACAAAGTTAATTGCTTTCAAATAAACAAATTTATACAAGAAAAATCGGTATGCTTTTAAAAATGAAACTACCATAAGACCACCCGCCACACACACAATGCAATCGCAGAATTGGAGGAGATTTCTTCTTATGATAGTCAAATATGCTTGATACGGGAAAATTCTTTGATATTATTACTAGTGCATAGTGTAGAAAGCCATTTCAAAGTATAATATCAATCCTAGCCAGCATAGACATTCCGAACTATGCCTACTATAGCTACCATCTAAACAGTGGTGACCACCATAAGTAAATGGCAGGTAATACAACTAAAACCGTACGGGGTTCGTATTGAGAATTGGATTTCCAACAAATGGTCAGGCTAAGGAACTTCCTATGCCACATGGGTACGCCTCTGGCGGGACGTCCCGAGAACTAACGTTACGGTTAGATCTCTGCCAACACAAGGCCGGGTTACCTCTGTAACTAGGTAACTACTACACGAATATGCCACTCCCCGGTCCTTTGGGACCTTTATCCGAGGGCCCTCCATCACAAAGCAACAACCACATAGAATAATGAGATTGAAGCAACCACATAGGTAAGCATCTGGGCTCCATACCATGACACTACCTTTTTCCAGAAGGAAATGACATACCCTAAAGGGCGCGACCCTCATAACCTTGCCGCATCTTTCCTGTTTCGACCATTTCCGGGGTGTGAGGTCCGACGAGGTCTCGTCCACAAAGCTACGCTTTACACGAAAGCCATGCTTTGATCATAAATGATCAACAAATGATCATCACTATACAGCAGCACTTAGTATGCCACACTACCAAATTGGGAGTATATCGCTGATAACCTTCAACTACATAACCTCTGAGCTCGTACGTCTCGGAGAAGGGTGTTAAGCTAAGAGAATAAATTCTCCGCCACCAACAGAAATGTATTTGAAAGAAATCGGCTTTATATCTCAAAGCGTAGTGTCAGACACATGACCATACAAGTCTGTTCCGGGTTTGAACAGAACCGAAGGCACTTCGTCCAATGAGGAAGAAGCCCTTGCAAATCCGTGCGTCCACAATCCCGATCGAACTTCCCATCACTTAGGGAATCCCTATACCGGAGCAACTCGGTGCAGAGACAATCGATAGGTTATCATATCGTTTTCGAAGACACCCGGTCTTCACCGCCGGTCTTCGAGTGCAATCCATTCGTCGAATCACTATTCGGAATGGGTTATACGACACAAAGATCCTCTCCCGGCTAATCCGAATAGTGAGCGCTCAAATTTAAAACATGTGGGTGTATCAATCACAAGGGTTCATGTCCAAGGTTCGATGTGGGTTTCGGATAACAAACTGAAATCCGACTCCTTGTCGCATCGAAGTTTAAATGTCGTTTTGCGGGCAAAAGAGGTTTCACACACATATAGGAACAAATCACAATTCACTGTTCATCACAAAGCAATCACATCATCACAACAAAAATGCCAATCCAGTATAGAGTATATTGATGATGGTCAATCATCATTAATTCAAGTAATTGTGATTAAGGTGAATTAGCCATATAATTGTCTTTATTAATCATTTCAAATTAATGTTGAAGTTTACTTAATTTTAATTGGCTAAGTTAATTATTCTTTAGTTTATTAATTTTCTTAATTGTTAATTTATTAAGTTTAATAAATTTTATAAATTTCCTATTCTTTAATTTACTAACTTTTTTTTTAAATTTTAAAAATCGTACTACTTCATCAACAAAAACTTGGTTTGAAATTTGTATTTGGATATTTAGTTTATATTTAAATCTTTATTAAGTTAAACTTTTTAAAACAAACTTTTATTAATTAAAAAATATTTTGAACTTCATAAATTTTTAAATACTATTAGTTTCACATTCTATTAACCAATATCATTACTTCATTCAGAAAATAAATTAAATTGTGTTTCAAAAGTTTTATTTAAACTGGGTTACTATTTCATTTGCACACCCGAGACGTGCTTCAGGTCGTACCCGAGCCAGCCTCACCCCTACTTCGAGTGCCTCCCTAAAGCGACCCGTGTTATGTATTTTTTTCAAAATTTGATCAAGTTATAAAAATTCAACCTAATTCACTACAAAAAAACGCACGGCCTAGCCCCGCGTTTCTTCCCAGTTCTCTTGTGCATTGTTTCGAGTTACTACTCGTCCCCCCAAACCCATCACACTGACACACACCCCATCCACGTGCACGTGCACGGCCACCGGAGGCGACTCCGACCTCAGGTGAACATCGCCGCTCGTCAACCACCAACCCAGTAACCCTCTCCGACCATCGATGCGTCCCATCTCCACTCGAACCAAAATCGAGCTATCTGCCTCGAACTGGAAAGGCAACAGCTCGCCAAAAACCACCCCGACCATGCGACGCCGACCACTTGACCTCGCACCACCGCGACCACCTCACCACTGATGATCCACGAAGCTAAACCCCATACCCTCGTACAACTCGATGCGCCGAGAAATCACCAGCGACCCATTTTCTCGTGAACAAAAACGTGGGTTTTAAAACCCTACTTTGACTTCAAATCAAAAATTCACAGATTTATAAATTTTTCCTGGATTTTTCTAACGATCATGAACAACCCAGCAAGCTATACCGACGAACTCGAGGCCGACTATCTCCTTGATCACTGGGAATTGGCAAAAATTCATTTCCCAGGTCATTTCGAATGCCTGAGTGAAGAGTTAAAGAAAAATCCACATTTTTGTTTCAAAAATCCTTATTTTCGAAGGGGATTCACATAGTATTATTGAAATCACGATTTATGAAACTCGAAATTCTTGATATTTTGAATGGTACTGCATTTCATAACTTCCAGGAAACTATAAATATGTAATTTACTTTACCATTCTTACTGAAGTAAAATACAAGTATAAACCAAAATTTTTAATTTGAGCAGTGGCTTTTGCTTTGATTAAATCTGAGCCATGGAGAAGGCTTAAAGCATAAACTTCAACTTGTTTAATTTTTCCAAATTCAACAAGAAAGAGAGACAGAGGGAAAGAAGAAAAAGGAAGTTTGACAGATTTGGTTTTCTCAAACTAAACAGTGACTATTATTTATGTAAGATCAACATAACAAGCCAAACATCCAATTATACATTCAAATCTCTTGCATGCAAACAAAATTTAGGTTCCCTTCATCACCCAACATACACAATGAAAGCATGGTAAAAGAAAAAAAACAAGGTTTACTCACTTGATTCTAGAAGTTGTTGACAGTCCCAAACAGAGATGAGACTTGCAATTTTTTTTCTTTTCTACTTTAATTCTCTTGGGGTTTTAGATCTGAAATTGATGGGTACAATTCTCTGATTAATTGTGGTTGTATTCATGCATTTAAATTATCAAAAACAGGGATTTCTATTTTACTTACTTTTGAAATTTATAGCAGAGAAGACACTTCTTATTTCTGAAACTTGAAACCAAAATAGATTAAGGCTTTTAACTCTTGATTCTTCCTGCAATAAAAATTAGATATTGTTGTGTTGAATTCCTTGTTGTATTCATTTATTAAAAAAAAAAAATTTCCCAGATTACTTACAGTTTTGAAACAAAATCAGAGGAGCTTCTTTTCTCTGCACTTATAAAAACAGAACTTGAAAACCAAAACCAAAAAGGTAGCTTTTAATCCTTGACCCCCCTGCAAATAATTTGATTAAAGATTACTGGATTAAACTCTTTCTTTATAAGAAGTTATAACTTCAGGTTCAAACTTTAAAAAGAAAAGTCATTTGCCTTTTAAACTTATTTCCAGAAAAGAAAACTATGCACTGCCTTTGAAACCAGAAACTTCTTGCCTTCACAAATCTGAATTTTCGTTTTGAATTGATTGTCAACACTTGATTGAAAAATCAAAATTTCATAACTATAAATTTTTTAAAACAAAGCTTACCTGAAAGTATCACACTACTATCATGAAGCATGAGAAAGTATTTTCAGATTTTTTTTTTAAGCTTGAATGGAAGAAGACAGTTTGTTTTCTTTTGAACTTTCTCTTTTTCTTTTCTTTGAATGTTGAAGTAAAACTTGCAAATATCTTTTAATTACTGAGTATCAGGTGTTGGAGATTTAAAAATTCGAATTTTATAAGGTGAAGAGTTTTCTGAATTTTTTATTTGATTATTTTATTGAGGAGATGATGGTTTGTGCCATTTGTAAGAAGATATCTTAAAACATAGATTTTGTTAATTATTAAATTTTATTGTGAAGGTAAGTTTCAGCTTTTGATGTAACAAAGCAAAAGAAATTTATAGATTTCATTTCCTATATTATATGCATATACTTTTATAAACCAATATACATACATTTTATTCATTTGTATGTATATATGCATATGTACAATGTTTAAAAGAAAAGTTGTCTTGACCATTGTGTACTTTACTTCTCAATGATTTTCAATGCTACTTAATTTTTTTTAAAATATTTATTCCAAATTTAAATTCAAATCTTAAATTTTTAATTTGAAATATAAACATTTTAAATCCAAATGACTTCTTAAAAAAAACATTTATCATCTCAATATTTTTAAACATAGAATAAAATTAGAATTCATTTCATACATTATTTTCACTTATTTTATTTGTTTTAGATTTTTTTTTCAAATTTATTCTCAAATCAAACCCCAAGAGTTCAAATATATTATTTATTTTGATTGATAATTTTGGGGATGTTACAAATACCCCTTCCTTAAGAAAATTTCGTACTCGAAATTGAAAGAGAGAGAAAAATAGACAAAGAATATACGAATTCATAAAGAATAAGGAAATGGCTTACCGGCTAAGCCGAGATATCCACTCTGCAATTGGGATAGGATTTCTGCATATTATCTTCAGTTTCCCAAGTGCAATCCTTTGGATCGCCACTCCACTGAACTTTAACAAGCTTTACATATTATCTTAGAGTTTGGCATTGAAGACACTATCTTTCCGTTGCTATTTTCTTGTATCTCTGATAGTATTGTTATCCATTGTACCATTCTATTTTATTCTGTTGTATCAGATATTGTATCAAACATTGTATATAAAATGTATCATGCATATTTCTTCCGTTGTGTTGTACTTATTGTGTTATAAGCTCCGGCGAACCAGGTTCGACGTTTGGATCTGCGGCATTTGAATACGAGTGTCGTATTCGGTGCCGATTTTCGAAGGTCGAGTCAGGGTCGTTAGAAGTGGTATCAGAGCTTTGTATTTGATTTCCAGATTGAAGTTTGATTGCCAGGCTTGCTTTGTACTGCTTTTTATTGTTTTTCTGCAACTTGTTTTGACAATTCTCTGATTTAAATTTGAACTCAAACAAATTCAGAGAATTGTCAAAACAAGTTGCAGAAAAACAATAAAAAGCAGTACAAAGCAAGCCTGGCAATCAAACTTCAATCTGGAAATCAAATACAAAGCTCTGATACCACTTCTAATGACCCTGACTCGACCTTCGAAAATCGGCACCGAATACGACACTCGTATTCAAATGCCGCAGATCCAAACGTCGAACCTGGTTCGCCGGAGCTTATAACACAATAAGTACAACACAGCGGAAGAAATATGCATGATACATTTCCTATACAATGTTTGATACAATATCTGATACAACAGAATAAAATAGAATGGTACAATGGATAACAATACTATCAGAGATACAAGAAAATAGCAACGGAAAGATAGTGTCTTCAATGCCAAACTCTAAGAACTCCATCTTCAATCCAAAGCTAGCTCGAACCCTCATCACGTTCACTAAGAGAGCAAGACTGGTGTGATGCTGAAGTGCAGCAAATGCGATCCATAAATCCAAAGAGCTTCGAAGGCTAACGAATCTATACCTATTACAGGATTATCTGAAAACCCAACTCTAGACTGCCCGTGTGAAAAATAGTGGGCACCCAGAGTTTAGGAAAGGAACAATAAACTCCAGGTCAGTCGTGGGACTGGTGTGAGCAAACAAAATAGTTTTATCTTTTAAAACAAACAAAATAATTTAAATTTGAAATCCGCAATGCTTTTTAGAAAATGAAACTACCATAAGGCCTCCCGCCACACTCACAATGCAAACGCAGAATTGGAGGAGATTTCTCCTTATGATAGTCAAACATGCTTGATACGAGAAAAATTCTTTGATATTATTACTATAAGTGCACAGTGTGGGAAAACCATTTCGAAAGTATAATATTAATCCTAGCCAGCATAGACATTCCGAACTATGTCTACTATAGCTACCATCCAAACAGTGGGGCACCACCATAAGTAGATGGCAGGTAATACAACTAAAACTGTACAAGGCGCGTATTGGATGAATGGATTTCCAACAAATGGTCAGGCTAAGGAACTTCCTATTGCCACATGGGAACGCCTCTGGCGGGACGCCCCGAGAACCAACCTGTTCTTTGCTAACACAAAGCCGGCTACCCCCTTCTCGGGGAATAAAACCTGAGATATACCACACCCGGTCCTTTGGGACCTTTGTCCGAGAGCTCTCCAACAACAACATCACACAGTAATAATATAGTGTGTCCACATGAGTAAGTATCTGGGCTTCATACCATGATACTACCCTTTTCCAGAAGGAATGGTCATACCCTAGGGGAGCTACCCCTGAAACCTTGCCGCATCTTTCCTGTTTCGACCATTACCGGGCTGTGAGGTCCTGATGCAGTCTCGACCACAAAGCTACGCTTTTCCACAAAGCCATGCTTTGATCAACAAATGATCAACAAATGATCATCAACATACAGCAGCACTTAGCGTGCCACACTACCAAATTGGGAGTATATCGCTGACAACTTCAACTACATAACCTCTGAGCTCGTACGTCTCAGAGAAGGGTGTTAAGCTAAGAGAATAAATTCTCCGCCGCCAACAGATATGTATTTGAAAGGAATCGGCTTTATATCTCAAAGTGTAGTGTCAGACACACGACCATACAAGTCTGTTCCGGGTTCGAACAGAACCGAAGGCACTTCCGAAGAAGCCCTTGCAAATCCGGGTATTCACAATCCCGATCGGACTTCCCATCACTTAGGAAATCTCTATACCGTAGCTACTCAGTACAGAGGCAATCGATAGGTCATCCTATCATTCTCGCAAATACCCGGTCTTCACCACCGGTCTTCAAATGTTATCCATAACGTCGTATCATTATTCGGAATGGGTTATATGACACAAGGTCCTCTCCCGGCTAAACCGAATAACGAGCGCAATATTTTAAAACATATGGACATGAGATTTTCAGTTAAGTCACAACTTGTTATTCAAAACTTTCATTTAAATGGTTTAAACCAAACTACCATTTCAAATCTTTAAACAAAAGATTTATTTCACAAAGTTTAACCAGTTTCACAAAGATCCATTTATGGTTTCCAAAACAATATCCATTTTAATCGGATTAATTCATTTAATCTTTAAATCCAAGATTTAACTCATAGCTTTCAAACCCGTTTTCAATTATTCATTTACAACTTGGAAAACCATTTCAATTCAAACTTGAAATTCCTTTTATACACATTGGAAATTCATTTCTTATACGAAAGCTTTTATCATTTGAAAACAAACAGTTTTCATTTTGGAAAAAAAATCCGATTTCATTTATAGAAGTTAAAATCTTTGGGTTAAATTTAATTCCCAAAACAACACTTTTAAAAATGGTTTGAAGACCCATATAAGCTTCTATAACCTTTTTACATTTTAAATTCTCAAAATAGAATTTAATTTCAAACCTTGAATTCAAATTTAAATCAGATTTCAGAACTAAATTAAGTTATTCAAAAATAACTTTTATCTTTGAAATTCTTTTTCAAAGCTTTTACTTTAAACCCCATCCATTTCAAAAACCATTTGAATTTAAAAATTCAAATTTAAACAATTTTCAAAAGTCTATGACTTAACCGATTTCCACGTGCAATCCATATTTGTGTGTGTATAGTGTAGTCCGGGGGTGTTACACGATAGTGCACAACATCAATCATCACAGATATATCGATAAGCGGTATAACCCATAACGCTTATCTTCATCAACAGATTCATAGATAAAGTAAATTTATCAGTCACAAAGATTCACTGATATGATTCGATGTGGGTTTCGGATAACCAATTGGAATCCGACTCCCTGCCGCATCGAAGTTTAAATGCCGTTTTACAGGCAAAAGGGGTTTCACAATCATATGGGAACAAATCACAAATCACAGTCCATCACAAAGCAATCACAACATCACAACAAAAAATATCAATCCAATACAAAACAATTGATGATAGTTAATCATCTCTAATTAGGGTAAATATAATTTAGTGTGTTAACCACACAATTTATTTTATAAAATTTAAATCAACGATTAATTATTCTTAACTATAAATTGATTCCATCTTGATTAACTTTATCAATTAACTTTTCTTAATTTAATTATCTTAATTCATAAATACTTAATTACTTTCACCCTTTAATTAAATCAACTTTTAATTATAAAGTAATTACAAATTTTAATGGTTTAAAATCTTTACTTAATCATTATAAAGAATTTTGTCTTTAAGTTAAAAATTAAGTATTTGATTTACTCCTAAGTATTTTATCAAGTTAAATTTTTAAACAGTTTTATTTTTAAAATTTAAGTTTTAGAATACTTCATTTATCCTGGATAATTATATTAAAAACAGATTTAAAATCAATGTTTCAAATTTTTCAAAAACTTGACCTTTACTGTTCTCCAGGCCTGACCCGAGACCTTCCCGATACATCCCCAAGACCAACATTACCCTGCTTCGAGTTTTTTTTCAAATCGGCCCGAGTTCAGCTTCGAGTTTCCCCTTTTTTTTCCAAAACATGACACTAATTTACTCGCGCAACGCCTCCATATTGAACTCGAGCCCAAAGCAAGTTTCCCCGAGCCAAACCCTTATTTTCTTCGAGACAACCCCGATGACTTCTTCTTCCCCAACTTCAACAACCCAGATGCCCAAATGAAACGCGTGCATGTGCACCGTTGACCGCCACCGTTCCGATCGTCGCTCCGATCACCAACACGTCATCGATGACGTCCCCAAGCATCATGAGCATATAGGTTTCCAAATTTAACTGGAAATCAAAATCGAGCAGGTTTGCTCCCATCAGAACCCACAACTCGAACAACATCTTCCCCCACGCCAATGCCACCGACCACCATTGAACTTGCCTTTCCACCCAGAGCACCGTCATAGCCCCACGCATCCATCTCCTCAGGTGCGATCGATCGAAAACCCCAAATGATGACGCATCGACGCCAATTTCCGACCACAACTAAATTTCCACTTAAACCCTAAAACGTGATCGTCCACCATCCAAATCGAATTATAAATTAAACGAATATTTTTCTGATGGTCCCCTGTCCACAAGCCTCCTCCTCCAACAAACACGTCATCTTGTTTGTAGCCGATCTACCCGGATTGACAAAAAAAAACCATTCTGATCAACTCAAATTTTCACCTCACTTATAAGCTTAAAATTTCTAGAATGATTATCAAAATTCATGTTTTTGGAATACGAATGCATCCTTATAACTTGATCTCAAAATCTGGACATTTGATTTTGGATTTTTTCCTGATTTCCTACTGCCATTGCTTATTTTTGCAGTAAATCCTTAAATAGAATTTTGAATTTATTTTTAACATCGATGTTATCCTATTCCAGTTATCTTCTATTTATATAACTAAGCTTATAAACAATTGGTTACAAAGATTTTGATTTTTCTCTTGTTTCTAGCCTGTAGACATAGGAACAGATATACATATATCTGTATGACAGGCATGCACTAATATATTCAAGCACACAGACATATCAAACAACATTTCCAGAACAAAATTTAAGCATTAATCACAACATCAAAGAATAAAGGCCAACATAAGTGAGTTTGCTCACAAGCGTCAGAGGAATAAATCAAAAGTTGAAATGTTTGCTCACTGTAAAATGAAGACAGAAAGGAACAATTTAGCTTTAAACAAATGATTTTTTTTCCAATGGGATTTCAAATTTTATTTTATCTTAAATAAATTTTAAAACTTACTTTATCAATAAACAAACAAATTTTGTTTACATTCCAAATCCTAACGGTGATTTAATTCAAGAGGTAATGAATTTTGATATAAACTCGAGCCTGGTAACTAAGACAGAGATATTTCAGACGAAAAATAAGCACGCACAAGCAAATTCACAGCCATGCAAACATACTGACATAGTTATCAACTAAACACATATATTTCAAGCATCAACTCAAATATCAAAACATATGAATGGGTTCGAGTGTGTTTGCTCACCTTGGAGTTGCGCAGGAAGAAACAGAGAACAGAAAGCAAAGGCTGTATTTTTTTTTTCACTTTATCTCTTTGATCTGCAAAAGTTTATTAACATAAAACTTTGTTTAAATTTCCTATTGCATTTGTTGCTTACTTCATTAATAACAAACAAGAGAATCAATTTACCTACAGTTTTTTTTTTTTGAATTTGTTTAAAGCTTCAAACTTGTTTTATTTTCCAGGTTGAACTCTTGCTTGCTCAGGAATTTCAGAGTTGAAGCTTTTGTTGCAAACTTTGATCTTTAACTAGCTTCTGATTTTCACTTTCTAATGCAAAGTTTCAGGTTTATTTTATTTTATTTGTTTAAATTTTGATCTGTTTCTAGAATTAAAGGAATAAGACTGGGTTTTTTTTGTCTTCAAACTAATAAAAAAAAGTGGAAAACAAAGAAGGGGAGTCAAGCTACAGATTCAAAAGAATCAAGTAAAACCTGGAACACTTCCAGTTTTAAAGAGAAAGTTTTCAAAAAAAAAATCTCAAAATTTTCCTCTGCTCTTCATTAATTCAGGTGAGCAAAAACATCCCGATATTTTTTTTTTGAGTAATCTGTGAAATTTGCTCTCAAATGTGCTTGATTGATGCTTTGGTTATGCTTGCATGTATGTGCATGTTGGGGGATAAAGATATGCATTCCTGTATTAGGCTCTGTCCTTTGTTGTTCAGGTTTTCAAACTTGAAAAAAGAAATTCAAATCTTCTTCCTTGAGTCTCTTTAAACTATAATATGTATACCAAATTTATTAGTTATATCAAAATAACCATTTCAAAAGTTTTTCTGTAGCTGATTTAAATAAAGGAAAACAAACTGTTCCTTAGAACAGTTCCTTTGAAAACTTATCAAAATTTCGATCATAGGAACAGTTTGTTTCAGGTATATATTTTGTTATGCTATCGAAAACTAGGAATTTTGAAATGTAAATCATGATTTTTAGGCTTATAAATAACGAGAAATCGAAAATTGAACGTTATATGGATATTGGGTATTTTCTGGTGATTGGCGCAGCAATTGGCCTCAAAATTTTTACTGAAGAATGAATGAAGATGGGGGATCTCGGCAAAAATGATCGGAAAATTTTCCGATCATCGAGATGGAGGTGCGAGGATAAAATAGGGTTTCACACCCATTTTTGATTGACAGAGTTTGCCATATTCGTACGACGACTACGGTGAATCGGTCATAGTTTCGAGTGGTGGAATTGAAGTGTTGAAGCATGGTGAGGGTTCAGGATGGTGGGCGTGATTTCTGATGGTCAGAAGTGACGACGGCGAGGCATTTTGTTTTGACTAGGTTTGGTTGCCTGGGTGTTGAACTATTCGATTTCAAATTGGTGGCCGTTTGAGTTGATCTGGGTACGTGGGAGGCTAGTTGGTGTTGTCGGCGACTTGTTGGAGGAGGTGGTGATGATCAGATCGTAGTTGATCGTGTGTACACGTGTACGTGTATCCGATGGTGGCTGAGATAAAGGAAGTCTCAAAGAAGAAGGAAAAGAAGCAGTTTAACTCAAGTCAGAATCGGGAGTGTGGGGTTGTAGCTCGGGTTTGGTCTCGAAGTAGCATGCGAGTGTTTTAACTATGCAGTATGGTCTAAAATTTGACAGTGAACAAAGTATGAAATGGAAGAGGGGGAGTACTCGGGGAAAGGATCGGGTAACCCAGTGTGTTACTCGAAGTTGATCTCGTGCATTCTGGGGGTCATCTCGAGTTAAATTTTGATTTCAGGTTTTTAATAACTAAAACCTGTTCTGTTTTTTTAAATTAAAAGTAGAAGTTAAAAGTTTTAAAATATGGGTGTGTTGACGAAGGAGTAGCCGGAGTTTCAAATACTCCGATGGTCAGTGGGGTGAGCGCGAGAAGGTTTCTGGTTGGAAATTAAATTCCAGGTTCGAGCAGTATGTTCAATTTTGATTCGAGGATGCTTTCGAGGTTCTAGGCGTTTGGGAAGGTAGCGGGGATCGTCAGCGACTCATTGAGAGGATCGACGTTGGTAGAAGATCGACCGGCTAATTGTGCACGTGCATGTTGACGTAGTGGTGTCAGTGAATTTTGCGTTTGGGGAAGAAGAAGAACGCGACTAGAAGATGGGCTCGGGAAGAAACGAGGGTAGCTCGAGTTATTACTCGAAGCAGAATGTTTAGGGCAAGGGTTAAAACACTTGGGAAATTTTTTTTAAAGTAAAGCGTGGGGGCGCTCGGGTAAAATTGGGAAAAACTCGAAGTGACACTCGAGTATATTGGGCTTTGGCACGGGGGATACTCGGGTTTTGCCTGGAAATTTTTATTTTCCAGTTTTTTTTTAAAAATTTGTTTAATGAATCCTGAAACTATTCCTCCTTATAAATGATGATTTATTTATTTAGTAGAGAGTAGAAATTAAAAGTTTTAAAATAAAGGATTTAAAAAAAAAACAATTAAGTTTAAATTTACATTTGTAACAAGTTATTTTAAATGAAACTTAATAAATGATTTAGCAATAAAAAATCAAATGTTTTAAATTTTGACTTGAAAGTAAGTAAATTTATATCGTTAATGATAATCAAGTAATAATTTGTAATTAAGATTAATTCATTAATAATTAAGAAAATCAATTAAAGGATAATTAGTTATAATGAAATTAATTAATAATTGAGGATTTATTAATTAAAGTATATTAATTTGTAATTTAAGGTAATTGATCAAGTAATTAATGAATTATTCAATTTAAAATAGTGATTACTTAGTGAAAGTAGTTAAGGGAAGATAATTAAGGATTAATGATTAATTAATCAATAATTAAAGATTTATTAATTAAAGTAGTTAGTTAAGGAATAAGAAATTTATATTTAATTAATTAAGGGTCAATTAATTTAGATAATTAATTTAGAGATGATTTAATTAATAAAGGTGATTAAAAACTTAATCAATTGTAGTTAATGATAATTAATCATTGATTAAAGATTACAAATGAAAGCAATTATGTGGTTGATAAATTTGAAAACCACCCCATTTGTTCATCTTAATTGTAGATGTTTGATTGTTATTGAATGCTATATGATGGATTGACATATTTGATATGTGATTGTGATGCTATGTGATGCTTTGAAATGTTTTGTGATGAGTTGTTTTATTTGTGATGAATATATTATTATATGAATATGCAAACCCTTTGACCCGTAAATGACATTTGGATTTCGATGCGACAGGGAGTCGGATTCTAGTTGGTTACCCGAAACCCACATCGAATCATATTAGTAAATCTTTGTGATTGATAAATTTATTTTATCCATGAATCTGTGAATGCAGATAAGCGTTATGGGTTATACCGCTTATCGATATTCTTATGATAGATGTGTGCACTATTGTGTAAAACCCCTTGGACTTCACTATACACACACAAATATGGATTGCACGTGGAAATTGGTTAAGTCACAGATTTTTGAAATAGATTGTAAAAATTGAATTTTTAAATCTAAATGATTTTGAAAATGGATCGGGTTTTAAAATGAAAAGCTTTTGGGAAAGAATTTCTAAAATAAAGGTTATTTTGAATAACTTAATAAAGTTTTGAAACGTAATAATTCAATTTAAAATTGAATTCAAATTTGAAATTAAATTCTATTTTGAGAATTTATGAAGTAAAAGTTCGTACAAGTTATATGGGTTTTTAAACCAATTTTAAAGTATTGTTTTGAGAATTAAATTTAACCCAAGTTTGAGAAACTTGTAAAATTTAAATGTTTGGTTTTCCAAGATGAAAACTTTTTGTTTTAAAATGATAAAAGCTTTCATATAAGAAATGAATTTCCAAATTGGTATTATAGGAATTTCAAATTTGAATTTAAAAAACAGTTTTCCAAGTTATGAATGAACTTTTGGAAACGGTTTTTGAAAGCTATGGGTTAAATCTTTGATTTAAAGATTAAATGGATTAATCCACTCAAAATGGAAATTGTTTTGAAATCCGTAAATGGATCTTTGTGAACTTGGTGAACTTTGTGAAATAAATCTTTTTGGTTAAAGATTTGAAATGGTAATTTGTGTAAACCATTTGAAATAGTTTTGAATTTAAGTTGTGACTTAACTGAAATCCATATCCATATGTTTTTAAAATATTGCGCTCATTATTCGGTTTAGCCGGGAGAGGGACTTGTGTCATATTACCCATTCCGAATAATGATACGTCGTTATGGATAGCATTTAAAGACCGGTGGTGAAGACCGGGTATTTGCGAGAACGATAGGATGACTTATCGATTGTCTCTGCACTGAGTAGCTACGGTATAGAGATTCCCTAAGTGATGGGAAGTCCGATCGGGATTGTGGATACCCGGATTTGCAAGGGCTTCTTCGGAAGTGCCTTCGGTTCTGTTCGAGCCCGGAACAGACTTGTATGGTCGTGTGTCTGACACTACACTTTGAGATATAAAGCCAATTTCTTTCAAATACATATCTGTTGGTGGCGGAGGATTTATTCTCTTAGCTTAACACCCTTCTCTGAGACGTATGAGCTCAGAGGTTATCTAGTTAAAGGTTATCAGCGATATACTCCCAATTTGGTAGTGTGGCATGCTAAGTGCTGCTGTGTGATTGATGATCATTTGTGATCAAAGCATGGCTTTGTGAAAAAGCGTAGCTTTGTGGACGAAACCTCATCGAGCCTCACAAACCGGTAATGGTCGAAACAGGAAAGATGCGGCAAGGTTTCAAGGGTAGCTCCCCTAGGGTATGACCATCCCTTCTGGAAAAGGGTAGTATCATGGTATGGAGCCCAGATACTTACTCATGTGGGCACTGTAGTATATATCTATTACTGTGTGATGTTGTTTGTGTAGAGGATCCTCGGTTAAAGGTCCCAAAGGACCGGGGGTGGCATATCTGAGGTTTTATTCCCTGGGAAAGGGGTAGCCGGCCTTGTTTGGCAGAGAGCCGGGTAGGTTCTCGAGGCGTCCCGCCAGAGGCGTTCCCATGTGGCAATAGGAAGTTCCTTAGCCTGACCATTTGTTGGAAATCCATTCATCCAATACGCGCCTTGTACGGTTTTAGTTGTATTACCTGCCATCTACTTATGGTGGCGCCCCACTGTTTGGATGGTAGCTATAGTAGGCATAGTTCGAAATATCTATGCTGGCTAGCATTTATATTATACTTTCGAAATGGTTTTTATGCACTTTTCACTTATAGTAATAATATCAAAGAAATTTCCTCGTATCAAGCATTTTTGACTATCATAAGGAGAAATCTCCTCCAATTCTGCGTTTGCATTGTGTGTGTGGCGGGAGGCCTTATGGTAGTTTCATTTTCAAAAAGAATTGCGGATTTCAAAAATTAAAATCTTTTGATTGTTTTTAAAAACCAAATGTTTTTGTTTGCTCATACCAGTCCCACGACTGACCCGGAGTTTATTTTTCCCTTTCTAAACTCTGGGTGCCCACCATTTTCCACACGGGCAGTCTAGAGTTTGGTTTTTCAGATAGTCCGGTAGTAGATATCGTTTTAGTAGCCTTCAGCTTTCCATTTGATCATTTTGGGAGTCTTTGGAGTCCACGGACGGACTTGCTTCTCTTTGTGCAACCTTTATGGTGGATCGAGCTTGGAGTTTTGGGAGCTTTATCATTGGAGCTTTTGGATCAGAGTTGCAGTATTAGATTCTATGAAGACTTATCTCATATTGTATCGTGTTCCGCTGTATTTTTGTATTCTCTGATGTTGATGGTTATCATTGTATCAAATTGATGTATTGGATATTGTATTCATGTTGTATCAGTGATATCATCTTTTATTTCCCCTGTGTTATTTATCATCTAATGTTTTTGCAAGCTCCGGCGATACGAATTTGATGTTGTTGTCGGACATCGAGTTCAGGTCGTCATAAGTTGGTATCAGAGCTAAAGGTTGAGTAAGAACTTTAGCTACGGAGTGTAACACATTAGATAGCTCATTAGAGATAGGGTGAAGTATACCCTAGAATGAGTGTAACCAGTGAAACAAAAAAAATCCAAATTTCTCAATCTATTCCCTTTATATGTTGTTATTCTCTAAGATATTTCGTCCGAATGCCTAAATCGGTTTTCTTACTATTCACAGATAGTGAGAATGAGTGGAAGAAGAGGACGAGATTGGGGACAGGCAAGTACCACTTCAACTGGTCAAGGCGTTGCAACGACAGATATTCCTATTCAATCCCAATCAAATCTAGCTGATTTATATCGAAGTATTTCTAGACTTGGTGGAAAGCCATTCACTGGCAAAGAATCAGTTATCGAAGCACAAGCCTGGATTCGATCGTGTGAAAGGATTTTCAAAGGACTAAGGTTGGAGGATGATTAGATGCGATTGATAGCTTCTTGGCATCTCCAGGAAGAGGCTTTAGCTTGGTGGGAAACTATTACATTAAATGAACCGGCGGATGAATTCACTTGGAGTCGTTTCAAGGAAGTGTTCGAGCAGCAATATATGCCTTCTGCTGGTATCTCTAGAATGTACCAAGAGTTTATGGATTTGAAGCAAGGAAGCTTATCATTTGAGGAATACTTGAACAAATTCAACAAGTTATCTCGATTTGGTCCAGAATTGGTGAATACACCGTTAAAGAAGAATGAAAAGTTTATTCGGGGAATGAACAAGGAATTCCAGGAGAGGATGACTACTCACGTAAAGGAATCCTTTTCTGAATTAATTGATATGGGTTATAGATATGATACTCTGGATAAGCAGGTAGTTTCAAAGGAGGATGGAAACACAAGTAATCTGAATTGGAGGAAAAAGAAGTTTGGTGGAAAGAAATCGAGGAAAGATAAAGAAAAGAAGAATACTCGAAAGAAAAAGCTAAAAGAAGTCACTTGTCTCAACTGCTTGGAGAAAGGCCACTACTCGGATAAATGTAAGAATCTTTGGAAGCCAGGATTGAGAGAGCCATTTATGAGGCCAGATCAGGAATCTACGGGATGCTATCATTGCCGCAAGCCAGGACATAGGATCAACGACTGTCCAGCAAAGAAGGAAGCTCTAGTAGCAAAGAGATACGCAGTCAGGGGTGATTCTTCAACCTCAAGGGCTGATAAAGGAAATTTTATAAGGTAACCTTCTTGTTTATGATTAAATTTCCAAGTTTGTTCGTTGTAGGAGCTACATCTAGTTTTATTTCTTAGCAAATCATAAATGAGTTAAATCTTGAATCTGAAATCGTAGTCGAATCTATTTCTATCTATTTCATTGGGTTTCGATATATTCTACGAGTGGTTAGTTATTGCTTCGAACTAACCAATACCCATGTATACTTCGTAGATTAAATAACCCAAATTTTTCGTAATTGAATGAGTTGATTCTCATATTTGCTGATATTCTGATTTGGTAAACCGAATGCAGAATAAATATTTCGATCTGATCTGATCAATCGTTCTTTATCTATCATCTATTCTTCCTCGTCTCCCTAGCAAATTTCGAAGACGAAATTTCTTTAGGGGGGATCTGTAACATTCCTGAAAATTAACTACGATTAATTTGGCAATTAATTTAATTTTGAAAATAAATTGTGGGTTAATTTAGTATTTTTCAAATTTAAATAGATATTTGTTTGTTTATTAATGTAAATGGATATAAATATGATTTTTAAATAAAGAATCTCCAATTGGGAATACAGAAATAAAAGTAAGATAATCCATATATAGGTAATTATTTATTTAAAAAAAATATACTAGTTTTAATTCAAAGAATATAACGAACTAAACTTAAAATAATATTGGTTTAGAAATAATATTATAAAATTGATATAAATAAAAATTTATAAAAGCTATTTAAAGAATTTAATTCAAATATATACATATTATGTACTTATTTATTAGAATTGATAAGAAGATTTAAAACTCATCTTCTTTTGAAATAAAAAACAGTTTGTATATTCACCAATTTAAAATGTAAGAACATTTTCAAATGTTAAGGTATGAATATATTGGGAAAAAAATAATAAGTATGAATATTTATTAGTAATGTATAATTTGGGCTTCAAATCATTTTCTTGAAAGCTGTATAAATATAAATGGTTATATTTCAAGCTTAAGAACTGAAATATGAATTTAAATTTAAAATAACTGTTTTTAAAATAAATAAAATTTAAAGATCATTAAGATATACTATATGTAAAGTAAATATTGGTCGAAGACAATTCTTTTAACATTTTTTATAAAACCACATATGGAAATAAATATTAAAGGATGTATTTCTTTATTAAATGTATATGTGAAAATAAAATAAAAATAAAATATAAAGTTATAAAATCCTTTTTTGACTTGAGAAGAAAAAAATCATACAAAAATAAAATGTATGCACATGGGAGATGGAGTAAGGAGATTAACAAAATCTTGACCTCATCATTTTTTTTTACAAATGGCATTCAACCTCTTTGTCCTTATAAAATAATCAAATAAAAAAAAATTAAACCTTTCAGCTCCCAAGGATTCGAAATCAATAGGCTCCAAAATCTGATAAGTACAGCAGCCACAAGGATTTGTAATCTTTAAACATCATCATTCAAAAGAAAATCATCAAAATAGAAAAGAAAAAAATATATATGAGAGCAGTATAAATCAAAGCAAGAATCAAGCTTGAAAACCAAAGCTTCAAATTGGAAAAAAAAAAATCAAAACCTGGAAGAAAAGCAGAGGCAACTCAGGGTATAGCAAGGATCAAGTTCTGGAATCAAATCTGAAGCAAGTTAGATCATAAACTCAAATCAAAACTTGATTAAACCTAAAGCAATCAAATCTGGAAGATAGGAGAAAGATCAGGCAAAACAGTTTCAAGTCAGGAAAAATTCAAACTCAGAAAATAAATCAACATTTAAAGCTCTGGTCATCTGTTCTCTATCCTGAGGTGAGCAAACCCCCTTAACTCTACTATACTTATTGATGTTTGGAGTGGTATATGTTGTGAATTATGTTGGAATAATAGTGTGAATATGTTGCATGCATTTATAAAAATGAATGACTGTGCATGTCATTTTTTTTTTGACCTCTGTTTGAGTAACAGGCATGGGCATCTAACATAAATTCCTCTCTCCTCTATAAATTTTCTTGTAGACTTAGGATTTTCAAAACAAGTTATTCTTGTTTAAGCTTAAACTGAAATTTTAAAAACATTTTTAAGTATGATTGTTCATACACTATCTGGGAAAAAGATCAAGAAAATCAAACAGCAGCAAACAAAACAAATTAAAAGCAAAGCTTAAGATAAAACAACTGTTCATCATCAACCAAGAGTGAGCAAATTCATTTAAACCCATCTATATATATCTTGATATTCGAGATGATGTTCGAAGTAAATTAGGAAAATGATTGTTTGTTGATAATTATGTCAGTATGCATGTATTGTATGCATGTTGTTTTCATCAAAAGAACACTCTGTTTGTAGCTTCAGTTTACAAGTTTTAGATTTAAATTCAAAATCCTTTGAATTTGATTCTGTTTAAACTTAAGATTTAGATAAAACTTGTTTGTTCTGTCGTAAAGTAGATTTTAAAATTTTGTTTAAGTTAAATTTAATTTAAAATCTCACTGGAAATTCAAAACATCAGTGCAGGCTCTAAATAAATAAAATTTCAAACTGTGAAATTTATAAATTCAGTATTATGAAATGAATTCATAAACCAAACCATGATTTATAACACTAAAATCACAATTTTTAAATTAGGATTGAAGGTGCAGTTCTGAATTGCACTATTTTTGGGTTTATGGGAATTTCTGTTGATCTATGGGTATGGAAGGGTCAGGATCTTGGGTGTTGATAGAGGGGTGATCGGTGATGTGGAGAAAAAGGGTCGATGGTGATGAATTTCAGTGAGGAGGTTGTAGCAGAGGGGTATTTTCTGGAACCCTAGTTTTACCGAGCTTCATAAAATCGATCACCATGGGTTCTGAAATTAATCGAGTGTTGCCAAATTTTGGAAAAAGGTGATGGTTGTGTTGACGAAGGAGTAGCCGGAGTTTCAAATACTTCGATGGTCAGTGGGGTGAGCGCGAGAAGGTTTCTGGTTGGAAATTAAATTCCAGGTTCGAGCAGTATGTTCAATTTTGATTCAAGGATGCTTTCGAGGTTCTAGGCGTTTGGGAAGGTAGCGGGGATCGTCAGCGACTCATTGAGAGGATCGACGTTGGTAGAAGATCGACCGGCTAATTGTGCACGTGCACGTTGACGTGGTGGTGTCAGTGAATTTTGCGTTTGGGGAAGAAGAAGAACGCGACTCGAAGATGGGCTCGGGAAGAAACGAGGGTAGCTCGAGTTATTACTCGAAGCAGAATGTTTAGGGCAAGGGTTAAAACACTTGGGAATTTTTTTTTAAAGTAAAGCGTGGGGGCGCTCGGGTAAAATTGGGAAAAACTCGAAGTGACACTCGAGTATATTGGGCTTTGGCACGGGGGATACTCGGGTTTTGCCTGGAAATTTTTATTTTCCAGTTTTTTTTAAAAATTTGTTTAATGAATCCTGAAACTATTCCTCCTTATAAATGATGATTTATTTATTTAGTAGAGAGTAGAAATTAAAAGTTTTAAAATAAAGGATTTAAAAAAAAAACAATTAAGTTTAAATTTACATTTGTAACAAGTTATTTTAAATGAAACTTAATAAATGATTTAGCAATAAAAAATCAAATGTTTTAAATTTTGACTTGAAAGTAAGTAAATTTATATCGTTAATGATAATCAAGTAATAATTTGTGCTTAAGATTAATTCATTAATAATTAAGAAAATCAATTAAAGGATAATTAGTTATAATGAAATTAATTAATAATTGAGGATTTATTAATTAAAGTATATTAATTTGTAATTTCAGTTAATTGATCAAGTAATTAATGAATTATTCAATTTAAAATAGTGATTACTTAGTGAAAGTAGTTAAGGGAAGATAATTAAGGATTAATGATTAATTAATCAATAATTAAAGATTTATTAATTAAAGTAGTTAGTTAAGGAATAAGAAATTTATATTTAATTAATTAAGGGTCAATTAATTTAGATAATTAATTTAGAGATGATTTAATTAATAAAGGTGATTAAAAACTTAATCAATTGTAGTTAATGATAATTAATCATTGATTAAAGATTACAAATGAAAGCAATTATGTGGTTGATAAATTTAAAACCACCCTATTTGTTCATCTTAATTGTAGATGTTTGATTGTTATTGAATGCTATATGATGGATTGACATATTTGATATGTGATTGTGATGCTATGTGATGCTTTGAAATGTTTTGTGATGAGTTGTTTTATTTGTGATGAATATATTATTATATGAATATGCAAACCCTTTGACCCGTAAATGACATTTGGATTTCGATGCGACAGGGAGTCGGATTCTAGTTGGTTATCCGAAACCCACATCAAATCATATTAGTAAATCTTTGTGATTGATAAATTTATTTTATCCATGAATCTGTGAATGCAGATAAGCGTTATGGGTTATACCGCTTATCGATATTCTTATGATAGATGTGTGCACTATTGTGTAAAACCCCTTGGACTTCACTATACACACACAAATATGGATTGCACGTGGAAATTGGTTAAGTCACAGATTTTTGAAATAGATTGTAAAAATTGAATTTTTAAATCTAAATGATTTTGAAAATGGATCGGGTTTTAAAATGAAAAGCTTTTGGGAAAGAATTTCTAAAATAAAGGTTATTTTGAATAACTTAATAAAGTTTTGAAACGTAATAATTCAATTTAAAATTGAATTCAAATTTGAAATTAAATTCTATTTTGAGAATTTATGAAGTAAAAGTTCGTACAAGTTATATGGGTTTTTAAACCAATTTTAAAGTATTGTTTTGAGAATTAAATTTAACCCAAGTTTGAGAAACTTGTAAAATTTAAATGTTTGGTTTTCCAAGATGAAAACTGTTTGTTTTAAAATGATAAAAGCTTTCATATAAGAAATGAATTTCCAAATTGGTATTATAGGAATTTCAAATTTGAATTGAAAAACAGTTTTCCAAGTTATGTATGAACTTTTGGAAACGGTTTTTGAAAGCTATGGGTTAAATCTTTGATTTAAAGATTAAATGGATTAATCCACTCAAAATGGAAATTGTTTTGAAATCCGTAAATGGATCTTTGTGAACTTGGTGAACTTTGTGAAATAAATCTTTTTGGTTAAAGATTTGAAATGGTAATTTGTGTAAACCATTTGAAATAGTTTTGAATTTAAGTTGTGACTTAACTGAAATCCATATCCATATGTTTTTAAAATATTACGCTCATTATTCGGTTTAGCCGGGAGAGGGACTTGTGTTATATTACCCATTCCGAATAATGATACGTCGTTATGGATAGCATTTGAAGACCGGTGGTGAAGACCGGGTATTTGCGAGAACGATAGGATGACCTATCGATTGTCTCTGCACTGAGTAGCTATGGTATAGAGATTCCCTAAGTGATGGGAAGTCCGATCGGGATTGTGGATACCCGGATTTGCAAGGGCTTCTTCGGAAGTGCCTTCGGTTCTATTCGAGCCCGGAACAGACTTGTATGGTCGTGTGTCTGACACTACACTTTGAGATATAAAGCCGATTTCTTTCAAATACATATCTGTTGGTGGCGGAGGATTTATTCTCTTAGCTTAACACCCTTCTCTGAGACGTACGAGCTCAGAGGTTATGTAGTTAAAGGTTATCAGCGATATACTCCCAATTTGGTAGTATGGCATGCTAAGTGCTGCTGTGTGATTGATGATCATTTGTGATCAAAGCATGGCTTTGTGAAAAAGCGTAGCTTTGTGGACGAAACCTCAACGAGCCTCACAAACCGGTAATGGTCGAAACAGGAAAGAAGCAGCAAGGTTTCAGGGGTAGCTCCCCTAGGGTATGACCATCCCTTCTGGAAAAGGGTAGTATCATGGTATGGAACCCAGATACTTACTCATGTGGGCACTGTAGTATATATCTATTACTGTGTGATGTTGTTGGTGTAGAGGATCCTCGGTTAAAGGTCCCAAAGGACCGGGGGTGGATATCTGAGGTTTTATTCCCCGGGAAAGGGGTAGCCGGCCTTGTTTGGCAGAGAGCTGGGTAGGTTCTCGGGGCGTCCCGCCAGAGGCGTTCCCATGTGGCAATTGGAAGTTCCTTAGCCTGACCATTTGTTGGAAATCCATTCACCCAATACGCGCCTTGTACGGTTTTAGTTGTATTACCTGCCATCTACTTATGGTGGCGCCCCACTGTTTGGATGGTAGCTATAGTAGGCATAGTTCGAAATGTCTATGCTGGCTAGGATTTATATTATACTTTCGAAACGGTTTTTATGCACTTTGCACTTATAGTAATAATATCAAAGAAATTTCCTCGTATCAAGCATTTTTGACTATCATAAGGAGAAATCTCCTCCAATTCTGCGTTTGCATTGTGTGTGTGGCGGGAGGCCTTATGGTAGTTTCATTTTCAAAAAGCATTACGGATTTCAAAACTTAAAATCTTTTGATTGTTTTTAAAAACCAAATGTTTTTGTTTGCTCATACCAGTCCCACGACTGACCCGGAGTTTATTGTTCCCTTTCTAAACTCTGGGTGCCCACCATTTTCCACACAGGCAGTCTAGAGTTTGGTTTTTCAGATAGTTAGGTAGTAGATATCGTTTTGGTAGCCTTTAGCTTTCCATTTGATCATTTTGGGAGTCTTTGGAGTCCACGGACGGACTTGCCTATCTTTATGCAACCTTTATGGTGGATCGAGCTTGGAGTTTTGGGAGCTTTATCATTGGAGCTTTTGGATCAGAGTTGCAGTATTAGATTCTATGAAGACTTATCTCATATTGTATCGTGTTCCGCTGTATTTTTGTATTCTCAGATGTTGATGGTTATCATTATATCAAATTGATGTATTGGATATTGTATTCATGTTGTATCAGTGATATCATCTTTTATTTCCGCTGTGTTATTTATCATCTAATATTGTTGCAAGGTCCGGCGATACGAATTTGATGTTGTTGTCGGACATCGAGTTCGGGTCGTCACAAGTTTATCAACCACATTATTATTTTCATTAAGTCGTCCTATCGTTCTCGCAAATACCCGGTCTTCACCACCGGTCTTCAAATGCTATCCATAACGACGTATCATTATTCGGAATGGGTTATATGACACAAGATCCTCTCCCGGCTAAACCGAATAACGAGCGCAATATTTAAAAACATATGGATATAGGATTTTCAGTTAAGTCACAACTTATTATTCAAAACTTTCATTTAAATGGTTTAAACCAAATTACCATTTCAAATCTTTAAACAAAAGATTTATTTCACAAAGTTTAACCAGTTTCACAAAGATCCATTTACGGTTTCCAAAACAATATCCATTCTAATTGGATTAATTCATTTAATCTTTAAATCAAAGATTTAACTTATAGCTTTCAAAAACCGTTTCCAATATTCATTCATAACTTGGAAAACCATTTCAATTCAAACTTGAAATTCCTTTTATACACATTGGAAATTCATTTCTTATACGAAAGCTTTTATCATTTGAAAACAAACAGTCTTCATTTTGGATAAATCCGATTTCAATTATACAAGTTAAAATCTTTGGGTTAGATTTAATTCCCAAAAACAACACTTAAAAAAATGGTTTATAACTTGTATGACTTTTACTTTATAAATTCTCAAAATAGAATTTAATTTCAAACCTTTAATTCAATTTTAAATTGAATTATTAAGTTTCCAAACTTTATTAAGTTATTCAAAACAACTTTTATTTTAGAAATTCTTTTCCAAAATCTTTTTTTCATTTTAAGTCCGAACCATTTCCAAAACCATTTAAATTTAAAAATTAGATCTTAGAAATTATTTCAAAAATCTGTGACTTAACCGATTTCCACGTGCAATCCATATTTGTGTGTGTATAGTGTAGTCCAGGGGTATTACACGATAGTGCACAACAACAATCATCACAGATATATCGATAAGCGGTACAACCCATAACGCTTATCTGCATTCACAGATTCATAGATAAAGTAAATTTATCAATCACAAAGCTTCACTAATATGATTCGATGTGGGTTTCGGATAACCAACTGGAATCCGACTTCCTGTCGCATCGAAGTTTAAATGCCGTTTTACGGGCAAAAGGGGTTTCACACATATAGGAACAAATCACAACTCACAACTCACAAATCACAGTCCATCATAAAGCAATCACAGTATCACAACAAAAATATCAATTCAAAACAGAATATTTGATGATGGTCAACCATCGTCGATTCAAATGATTGTGATTAAAGTGAATTAGCCATATAATTGTCTTAATTAATTACTTTAAGTCAATGTTTAATTTTACTTAATTATGAATCAATTTAATCTTAATTGGTTTTATTAACTAATTATTCCTTAATTAATGATTATTCTTAATCACTTCCATTAATTACATCCAGTAATTATCAATTAATTACTTTACTAAGTAATTACTATCCATTAATTACATTAAGTAATTATTATCAAATCATCTAGTGTTTTAAATTAATTGAACTTAATTAATTAATTCAAACTAAACCCATAAACTCAATTAATTGCATAAATTAATTAACCATAAATTGATCACATTAGCAAATTATTCTTTAAGTAATTAAGTAAGCAAACCTTTAATTTATCAATTAGTTACACCTTTAATTATCTACTTTAATTAATTAAAGATAAACTCTTTTTATCTTAATTCACGACTTAATTACATTATTTAAATTAAATGGTTGAAATAATTATTGATTAATTAAGGTTCAATACACTTTCCATAATCATCCTTTTCTTTTATTCAAAAACTATTAAGCTCCATTTTGAAAATACTTAGAGATTTATTCATTATCATCACATTATTTCAAAATCAATTTATTTTTCAAAACAATTTAAAATGTCTACTCTTAACATTTAACCGTTGAAACTTGTTTTAAAATCTTACTCAAAAATCCTAACGTGGAAACTTATTTGATTTCTTATATTTAAAAAAACTTTGCATAAAAATTTCATGAAAACTTTGTACACTTTTTATTGCCTTTTAAACTTAACAAAATTTCCATTTTTGTTTTGTTACGCCTGGTACTAAATTTGCAAACGCACCCGCGTACTCGAGCCCGTTGCTTAATTTTTCTCGAATCCAACTTCGAGAATTACTTCATCTTTCTCGAGCCTTTATTTACCCAGCTACGCACGATTTTAATTCCCACGAGAAACAACTTCGAGTTTCTCACCAAATTTCTTCGGGTTTGAACCCGAGTTAGCTTCAATAGTGCACACATCTATCATAAGAATATCGATAAGCGGTATAACCCATAACGCTTATCTGCATTCACAGATTCATGGATAAAATAAATTTATCAATCACAAAGATTTACTAATATGATTCGATGTGGGTTTCGGATAACCAACTAGAATCCGACTCCCTGTCGCATCGAAATCCAAATGTCATTTACGGGTCAAAGGGTTTGCATATTCATATAATAATATATTCATCACAAATATAACAACTCATCACAAAACATTTCAAAGCATCACATAGCATCACAATCACATATCAAATATGTCAATCCATCATATAGCATTCAATAACAATCAAACATCTACAATTACGATGAACAAATGGGGTGGTTTCTAAATTTATCAACCACATAATTGCTTTCATTTGTAATCTTTAATCAATGATTAATTATCATTAACCACAATTGATTAAGTTTTTAATCACCTTTATTAATTAAATCATCTCTAAATTAATTATCTAAATTAATTGACCCTTAATTAATTAAATATAAATTTCTTATTCCTTAACTAACTACTTTAATTAATAAATCTTTAATTATTGATTAATTAATCATTAATCCTTAATTATCTTCCCTTAACTACTTTCACTAAGTAATCACTATTTTAAATTGAATAATTCATTAATTACTTGATCAATTAACTTAAATTACAAATTAATATACTTTAATTAATAAATCCTCAATTATTAATTAATTTCATTATAACTAATTATCCTTTAATTGATTTTCTCAATTATTAATGAATTAATCTTAACTACAAATTATTACTTGATTATCATTAACGATATAAATTTACTTACTTTCAAGTCAAAATTTAAAACATTTGATTTTTTATTGCTAAATCATTTATTAAGTTTCATTTAAAATAACTTGTTACAAATGTAAATTTAAACTTAATTTTTTTTTTTAAAATCCTTTATTTTAAAACTTTTAATTTCTATTCTCTACTAAATAAATAAATCATCATTTATAAGGAGGAATAGTTTCAGGATTCATTAAACAAATTTAAAAAAAAAACTGGAAAATAAAAATTTCCAGGCAAAACCCGAGTATCCCCCGTGCCAAAGCCCAATATACTCGAGTGTCACTTCGAGTTTTTCCCAATTTTACCCGAGCGCCCCCACGCTTTACTTTAAAAAAAAATTCCCAAGTGTTTTAACCCTTGCCCTAAACATTCTGCTTCGAGTAATAACTCGAGCTACCCTCGTTTCTTCCCGAGCCCATCTTCGAGTCGCGTTCTTCTTCTTCCCTAAACGCAAAATTCACTGACACCACCACGTCAACGTGCACGTGCACAATTAGCCGGTCGATCTTCTACCAACGTCGATCCTCTCAATGAGTCGCTGACGATCCCCGCTACCTTCCCAAACGCCTAGAACCTCGAAAGCATCCTCGAATCAAAATTGAACATACTGCTCGAACCTGGAATTTAATTTCCAACCAGAAACCTTCTCGCGCTCACCCCACTGACCATCGGAGTATTTGAAACTCCGGCTACTCCTTCGTCAACACACCCATCACCTTTTCCCAAAATTTGGCAACACTCGATTAATTTCAGAACCCATGGTGATCGATTTTATGAAGCTCAGTAAAACTAGGGTTCCATAAAATACCCCTCTGCTACAACCTCCTCACTGAAATTCATCACCATCGACCCTTTTTCTCCACATCACCGATCACCCCTCTATCAACACCCAAGATCCTGACCCTTCCATACCCATAGATCAACAGAAATTCCCATAAACCCAAAAATAGTGCAATTCAGAACTGCACCTTCAATCCTAATTTAAAAATTGTGATTTTAGTGTTATAAATCATGGTTTGGTTTATGAATTCATTTCATAATACTGAATTTATAAATTTCACAGTTTGAAATTTTATTTATTTAGACCCTGCACTGATGTTTTGAATTTCCAGTGAGATTTTAAATTAAATTTAACTTAAACAAAATTTTAAAATCTACTTTACGACAGAACAAACAAATTTTATCTAAATTTTAAGTTTAAACAGAATCAAATTCAAAGGATTTTGAATTTAAATCTAAAACTTGTAAACTGAAGCTATAAACAGAGTGTTCTTTTGATGAAAACAACATGCATACAATACATGCATACTGACATAATTATCAACAAACAATCATTTTCCTAATTT
This sequence comes from Allium cepa, assembly GCA_030765085.1. Classification (NCBI taxonomy): domain Eukaryota; kingdom Viridiplantae; phylum Streptophyta; class Magnoliopsida; order Asparagales; family Amaryllidaceae; genus Allium; species Allium cepa. Next base: position 664,001,427 of record CM060928.1, on the reverse strand, counting down.
ACTTCGAACATCATCTCGGATATCAAGATATATATATAGACGGGTTTAAATGAATTTGCTCACTCTTGGTTGATGATGAACAGTTGTTTTATCTTAAGCTTTGCTTTTAATTTGTTTTGTTTGCTGCTGTTTGATTTTCTTGATCTTTTTCCCAGATAGTGTATGAACAATCATACTTAAAAATGTTTTGAAAATCTCAGTTTAAGCTTAAACAGGAATAACTTATTTTGAAAATCCTAAGTCTACAAGAAAATTTATAGAGGAGAGAGGAATTTATGTTAGATGCCCATGCCTGTTGCTCAAACAGAGGTAAAAAAAAAAATGACATGCACAGTCATTCATTTTTATAAATGCATGCAACATATTCACACTATTATTCCAACATAATTCATAACATATACCACTCCAAACATCAATAAGTATAGTAGAGTTAAGGGGGTTTGCTCACCTCAGGATAGAGAACAGAGGACCAGAGCTTTAAATGTTGATTTATTTTCTGAGTTTGAATTTTGCCTGACTTGAAACTGTTTTGCCTGATCTTTCTCCTATCTTCCAGATTTGATTGCTTTAGGTTTAATCAAGTTTTGATTTGAGTTTATGATCCTAACTTGCTTCAGATTTGATTCCAGAACTTGATCCTTGCTATACCCTGAGTTGCCTCTGCTTTTCTTCCAGGTTTGATTTTTTTCTTTCCAATTTGAAGCTTTGGTTTTCAAGCTTGATTCTTGCTTTGATTTATACTGCTCTCATATTTTTTTTTCTTTTCTATTTTGATGATTTTCTTTTGAATGATGATGTTTAAAGATTACAAATCCTTGTGGCTGCTGTACTTATCAGATTTTGGAGCCTATTGATTTCGAATCCTTGGGAGCTGAAAGGTTTAATTTTTTTTTTATTTGATTATTTTATAAGGACAAAGAGGTTGAATGCCATTTGTAAAAAAAATGATGAGGTCAAGATTTTGTTAATCTCCTTACTCCATCTCCCATGTGCATACATTTTATTTTTGTATGATTTTTTTCTTCTCAAGTCAAAAAAGGATTTTATAACTTTATATTTTATTTTTATTTTATTTTCACATATACATTTAATAAAGAAATACATCCTTTAATATTTATTTCCATATGTGGTTTTATAAAAAATGTTAAAAGAATTGTCTTCGACCAATATTTACATTACATATAGTATATCTTAATGATCTTTAAATTTTATTTATTTTAAAAACAGTTATTTTAAATTTAAATTCAAATTTCAGTTCTTAAGCTTGAAATATAACCATTTATATTTATACAGCTTTCAAGAAAATGATTTGAAGCCCAAATTATACATTACTAATAAATATTCATACTTATTTTTTTTTTCCCAATATATTCATACCTTAACATTTGAAAATGTTCTTACATTTTAAATTGGTGAATATACAAACTGTTGTTTTATTTCAAAAGAAGATGAGTTTTAAATCTTCTTATCAATTCTAATAAATAAGTACATAATATGTATATATTTGAATTAAATTCTTTAAATAGCTTTTATAAATTTTTATTTATATCAATTTTATAATATTATTTCTAAACCAATATTATTTTAAGTTTAGTTCGTTATATTCTTTGAATTAAAACTAGTATATATTTTTTTTAAATAAATAATTACCTATATATGTATTATCTTACTTTTACTTCTGTATTCCCAATTGGAGATTCTATATTTAAAAATCATATTTATATCCATTTACATTAATAAACAAACAAATATCTATTTAAATTTGAAAAATACTAAATTAATCCACAATTTATTTTCAAAATTAAATTAATTGCCAAATTAATCGTAGTTAATTTTCAGGAATGTTACAGATCTATTTTGAACTTCATAAAATTTTAAATACTATTAGTTTCACATTCTATCAACCACTATCATTACTTCATTCAGAAAATAAATTAAATTGTGTTTCAAAAGTTTAACTTAATAAAGGTTTAAATATAAACTAAATATCCAAATACAAATTTCAAACCAAGTTTTTGTTGATGAAGTAGTACGATTTTTAAAATTTAAAAAAAAAGTTAGTAAATTAAAGAATAGGAAATTTATAAAATTTATTAAACTTAATAAATTAACAATTAAGAAAATTAATAAACTAAAGAATAATTAACTTAGCCAATTAAAATTAAATAAACTTCAACATTAATTTGAAATGATTAATAAAGACAATTATATGGCTAATTCACGTTAATCACAATTACTTGAATTAACGATGATTGACCATCATCAATATACTCTATACTGGATTGGCATTTTTGTTGTGATGCTGTGATTGCTTTGTGATGAACAGTGAATTGTGATTTGTTCCTATATGTGTGTGAAACCCCTTTTGCCCGCAAAATGGCATTTAAACTTCGATGCGACAGGGAGTCGGATTTTAGTTTGTTATCCGAAACCCCCATCGAACCTTGGACATGAACCCTTGTGATTGATACACCTACATGTTTTAAATTTGAGCGCTCACTATTCGGATTAGCCGGGAGAGGACCTTTGTGTCGTATAACCCATTCCGAATAGTGATTCGACGAATGGATTGCATTCGAAGACTGGCGGTGAAGACCGGGTGTCTTCGGAAATGATAGGATAACCTATCGATTGTCTCTGCACCGAGTTGCTCCGGTATAGGGATTCCCTAAGTGATGGGAAGTTCGATCGGGATTGTGGACGCCCGGATTTGCAAGGGCTTCTTCCTTATTGGACGAAGTGCCTTCGGTTCTGTTCGAACCCGGAACAGACTTGTATGGTCGTGTGTCTGACACTACGCTTTGAGATATAAAGCCGATTTCTTTCAAATATATTTCTGTTGGTGGCGGAGAATTTATTCTCTTAGCTTAACACCCTTCTCCGAGACGTACGAGCTCAGAGGTTATGTAGTTGAAGGTTATCAGCGATATACTCCCAATTTGGTAGTGTGGCATACTAAGTGCTGCTGTATAGTGATGATCATTTGTTGATCATTTGTGATCAAAGCATGGCTTTCGTGTAAAGCGTAGCTTTGTGAACGAGACCTCATCGGACCTCACACGCCGGAAATGGTCGAAACAGGAAAGATGCGGCAAGGTTATGAGGGTCGCGCCCTTTAGGGTATGTCATTTCCTTCTGGAAAAAGGTAGTGTCATGGTATGGAGCCCAGATGCTTACCTATGGGTTGCTTCAATCTCATTATTCTGTGTGGTTGTTGCTTTGTGATGGAGGGCCCTCGGATAAAGGTCCCAAAGGACCGGGGAGTGGCATATTCGTGTAGTAGTTACCTAGTTACAGAGGTAACCCGGCCTTGTGTTGGCAGAGATCTAACCGTAACGTTAGTTCTCGGGACGTCCCGCCAGAGGCGTACCCATGTGGCATAGGAAGTTCCTTAGCCTGACCGTTTGTTGGAAATCCAATTCTCAATACGAACCCCGTACGGTTTTAGTTGTATTACCTGCCATTTACTTATGGTGGTCACCACTGTTTAGATGGTAGCTATAGTAGGCATAGTTCGGAATGTCTATGCTGGCTAGGATTGATATTATACTTTGAAATGGCTTTCTACACTATGCACTAGTAATAATATCAAAGAATTTTCCCGTATCAAGCATATTTGACTATCATAAGAAGAAATCTCCTCCAATTCTGCGATTGCATTGTGTGTGTGGCGGGTGGTCTTATGGTAGTTTCATTTTTAAAAGCATACCGATTTTTCTTGTATAAATTTGTTTATATGAAAGCAATTACCTTTGTTTACTCATACCAGTCCCATGACTGACCCGGAGTTTATTGTTTCCTTTCTAAACTCTGGGTGCCCACCATTTCTACACGGGCAGCCTAGTAGCAGGTTTTCCGTAATTTGGCTCTAGCTATATTCTGGAGTATTTTGGGTTGGAGACGGTTTTTGGAGGCTCATATCTTAGAGACATTTTGGAAGCACGTCTCGAGGTGCTTAGCTTGGATGACCACTATCACTTTATCTTTTTGGAGACTTTGGCATATGATATCTAGTTGTACTATTATGTCATTCTATTTGGAGATGTTATCCATGTATTATTGTACTCTGATGTTGTAACAGATATTATTGTGGTGTTGTATCTGTGATGTGATGCATGTTATTCATTTTATTTCCGCTGTTATATATTCATCTAATGTTGTTATAAGCTCCATCCGACTGGAGTTCGATGTTTGAATCATTGACAGTCGAGTACAAGTGAGGTATTTGATGTCAATTTTCGAACGTTGAATTCCGGGCCGTGACATGTGGTGTATATCAAATGTATCATGCATATTTCTTCCGCTGTGTTTACTTATTGTGTTATACGCTCCGGCGAACCAGGTTCGACGTTTGGATCTGCGGCATTTGAATACGAGTGTCGTATTCGGTGCCGATTTTCAATTGGTACCAAAATGTAAAGGCCCGAAAATCCGTACTCCTTTGAGCTGGCAACATTCTACAACATTCCAGCCAAAGAGAAACGAATTTCCGAATCTTTAGGGTTTAAGAAGAAGAAAGAGGTAGAAGAAGAGAGAGAAAGATAGAAGATGCAGAACAAACAACAGAACAGGAGACAAAATCAGAATCTCACAATCGCAGCGGAACAACATATAATAGATAAATGAATATTCATTAAACAAAAGAACTATACATTTTATACATTACATCACATTACATTACATCATCAGAGTGTACAACAACAAAACAGTGGAAAAGAAATACTATACTAGTAATATACAATGCCATCCAGCTCGCCTCCAGATCTGCTACAACAACTCCCGAAAACCAGAATAACCTGATAACCTAACTCTAGACTGCCCGTGTGGAAAATAGTGGGCACCCAGAGTTTAGAAAGGAAACAATAAACTCCAGGTCAGTCATGGGACTGGTGTGAGAACTCAAAACAGTTTATCTTTAAAAACAAACAAAGAAATATTTTTAAAGTAAATTCGCAATGCTTTTTGGAAAATGAAACTACCATAAGGCCTCCCGCCACACACACAATGCAAACGCAGAATTGGAGGAGATTTCTCCTTATGATAGTCAAAGATGCTTACTACGCAAAATCAAATCTTTTTTGATATTATTATTAGTGCATAGTGTAGAAAACAATTTCGAAAGTAGAATATAAATCCTAGCCAGCATAGACATTCCGAACTATGCCTACTATAGCTACCATCCAAACAGTGGTGACCACCATAAGTGAATGGCAGGTAATACAACTAAAACCGTACAAGGCACGTATTGGATGAATGGATTTCCAACAAATGGTCAGGCTAAACTTCCTACTGCCACATGGGATCGCCTTCTTCTCCTTCCTTCTCTCCTTTGGACTCATGATTAACACAACGTTGACTTAGCTTAATCCAAAAATTCAACATTTTTTAATGTTTTGATCATTCAATTTTTAAGGTGTTTCTTAATACTTTCAAGTTTGATTACATACTATCGTAACATACATTTTTATAAGATTTTCGGTAATTTTTGTATTTTCTGCTTTTTAAAATATTATCTCTCTCTTAATCATCTCAATCGGTTGTCGTTTGAACGGACGGAAAATATGGTTTATTCATTGATATTTCCGTGGATTTTCGAAAACAACGTTACAAGCTAGAAATCATACTCCCTATTTGGTTTCAATAAAATTTCGAAGATAATTGATGCTCCATTTCCCAACATTTTTATTGCTCAAAATTTTCACAAGCGGATAGCAGGCCAATTAAAGCAATTCAACCCAATCAAATCTAGTTCAATTCATCCGTCACCGGTCCAAAAAGCACGACCTAAGCCTATATCGAGCTTTCTGCATCAATTAAAAACCAACACAATTCGTCCGGCATCATATTAGCTGACGGTTGGCTTCTACCTAAGCCCGCCCTAGCACATCGGGCAGGAATGACCCAAACATACATCGTCTTTAAGCATGGTTACAGTACAACCAACTTCAACCGACATTAGCCACCCACTCCCCTATTGGGAACTCACGCACAATCATTTACCCGCCTTCCCCACATGGTCCTCAATAAGACTCCAAGTCTCTTCTGCGTTGTTTCCGACCACCCATCCTCCAGCTCAGCCATACGGGCACTCAAATGAGCGACAAAGTTGTTCATCCATCCATTCGGAGCACCGTAGTTGGACGACTGAATTGATGTGGCTTACCATCAGCATGAAATGCGCATTTAATGTAAGCCTATGCCTATACAAAGAGGCAATGAGTACTTTCTTATCCACCGTCCATCTTCTGGCACACTTAAAAATTATCGACCATCCACCTCTGTAGTTAGATTAACAATCAAACATTTTTTCGACCAGCTCTACAGTGTGATATAAACCGTAACAACCCGCTCCAAAGCAGACTTAAATTTTGGTAAAATATAATAACCCAGAAAGCCCCATCGAAACTTAGTTTTATTCCAAAGCTGGTTTTTGGTTGGTAAAAAGAACAATACAAAGCAATTTATTTACTCATTCAGATCTAACAACGGAACGATAAAATATAATGATAGTAACAATACCCATTTAATTCAAAATTCAAAATGTCATAAAAACCCATAACGCAATATCAATAACAACTGTCATATATCTGTATTACAACATTTCAAAATATAACATTGTTTTCAATGGGTACATGAGAAAATGACATGAATAGATAAATAGATAACTGCCACAAGTATCCTCCTCCCTGTGCCTTCAACATCATCTTTCCTAACTTGTGTTGTAATGAGGAGGATGTTAGAACAACATATGTTTGGTGAATAAAAATTTCAAACGTTACTATTATAGTACTTAACAATATAACTTAAATACGAATATATCTTTTGTAGTATATTTACATCATAAATCTTTCCAAATATAATTCAAAAGACTTTCCAAATATAAATAAAAATGCTTTCAAAATATAAGCCCATGGTCCTTTCGCTTTCAACCCAATAACTCGTATCTATAGTTAATAATATCATATCAAGGTAAGAGATAGTATCCAAGTCACATAATACCTTTTAATGAGAACTAGGCATAGTACGATCATTTAATATATCATTTAAGGCAAGTCCCCGTCATTTAATATTTATCCTAAGGCGGACTCTTCACTAGTAGCTATCTAGCTGGCATTGCACGGAATCTCTTCAACCACTAAATATTTTCTATCAAAGCGGACCCTTTTTTGAGATATCCTCTAATGTGCCTAACCAATAATCCTGATCATTTGTTACTTCCTACATAGAGAAGAGGTAGCCCCTTATACACCAATTGATACCTTCAATCCCTGAAGCAAGTCCTTCGTATTATGAATCGTACTCCATAGTGACTTCTAACATTAATTCGACTATTTATAGGTATTGGTAGCCAGATTAGCTGGGTAGATTTATCCAGAACAATTTGGGACTAACCTCGCATCATCCGTAGTTACCTATTATAGGCGATGTGTCACATCATCCCCAAAGTCACACGGCTGATAATCAGATTAGCTAGGCAGACTTCTGTGCATTTTTGACTGACCTCGCATCCCTCTAACTTAGCCATGATTCATAACACTATATATATATATATATATATATATGTATATATTATCACACATCTCACCGAATCTATTATTTAGGCCTTATAAGAAATCTTTCTTATTCGCCTCTATAATTAATTACTTTAATAAGAGGATTTAACAACAATTAATAGCCTATTAACTACGCAAGTAATACATTATAATTATATGTCATTTATGCTAATATATGTGTGTATGTGTTTACGCCTAGCAATTTCTAAGCGTGCGGAGATTATGGCGTAAACTAGCATTTAAATGTCAACCTTTTCAAAAATTATATAAGTCCCATTTTCATATTATCAATATACCATAAATTCAGCATCCAAAATCCAATCAATAGACTTGTATCTGTATAAAATTCAAACTCAGCCTTTTTTATACTAATACAAATAGGATAAACCAGTAATAATAAAAACTTACAATTTCAATTATTTTTATGCTCAATTCAATTTCTTCTTATATAAAATTAGACAAGTGAATTTCTATTCAAATTATGGAAATTAACAGTGCAAACTGCTAATAAGAATTCGTACCTTGAACACCATTTCCCAATTAAAACCCATAATCAAATTCAAAGAAAAAGAAAAAGAAGTGGAATAGAAGGTAAAACACTAAAAATTACAAATCCACTCAATTCTAATTATTTTAATATAAAAGAAATTGAGATTCCAACCTAAGAATTGACATTTTGCTTCGGGGAAATTTTGCAGGTTTTTAATGTGATGTTTTCGTAAACCAAAATTCCCCAAGGTATATATCAAATCCAAACTACACTATTTAATTTGTAAAATAGAAAGACTAAGATTTCCACTCACTGTAGGTCCTTGGCTCTTCCTCCTTTTGGATTTGTCATGCCTTCAATATTCTCTTCCAGGTCTCCTTTTTTAGATATATACAATATGAGATTTATATGTATGGACTAGATTCATAAATTGAGGGATAGGAGGAGAATAGAAGTAGAAATAAAGTAATAAACATCTAGAATTTGTTATTTGGAATCCTAAAGAAGTTTTTTCCTAAATTTGAAGAGAGAGACAGACAGAGCTTTGCTAAGTTCTCCAAAATAATGGATGAATAAAATTAAGAGGATTAAGCACTTATTTATAGTGGTTGGAATGCATCATAACCGTCGGATTTAAGTCAGTTTAAAATAATAAAATCCAAAACGTCCACCATGCTACAAAACTATACCTGCCACTTATCCACCGGTTGACCGATCAAACCTCCACCGGTAGACTAGTCGACTATTTCGGGTCCACTCGTTTCGCTTGTCGTTTTATATTATTTAATACCTTAATTAATTATTTTAACGTTAATTTTTAATGATTACTTAATCCCCAAGTCTAATTACTGTTAACTTTCAAATTTAAGAGTTATTTATATATTTATTTGAATTCTATTTAAATTATTTTAAATTCGAAAACTTTAAATGTTTAAACTTTTCCATTTGAGCTCCGTTTTCAACATATTATATATGGAAATTGATTAAAAAAATCGTCACAAACGCAGCGACATAAATTTCATGGTCAAATTTTGAATTTTACAAAATTGTTATTTGTAGCCTTATCTTATTTAATTAATTTATCTGATTTATTTATCTCTTATTAAACTTTACGAGGTGTTACATTCTCCTGCTTAAAAAGGATTTCGTCATCGTAATCTTTCCAAAGGGCATACAGTGTAACACGTAATAATCATTCATGTTATACAACCAAGTTATCTACACAACCATCTACTCAACCAAAGTACAATGTGATTATGTAACGACCCGTAAAATTCGGTAATTAAATTTCTTAATTTAAGAAGATTTTGGTAACTTAATGTTGAAGGAAATAAAAAATTTAGTGAATTATTAATGGAAATAATAACTTGAATAAGATTGGTAAGTAAATTTTTAATAACTTGAATGTAACAGTATAAATGTAAGTTGATTGTTAATAACTTGGATGTAATTCCAATAAGTGAAACAATGTAAATGTTGATTATATTCTTATTGAAAATAAAGAATGTTCCAAAATGAAATGATTAAATTGATTTAAAATCTTAATTAATGTGCATATTAATTTATAATGGGATCTAAGAGGTAAATTAATAATTTAAAAATGTTAACTTACCAATAAAATAATGTACAAGGAATGGAAATGGAATAAATTAGTGTATGAGCTAATGGTAGCACATGTTGTGGGCTAATAAGTAAATTTAAAACGTAACAGTGCTAACTTAGGTTAATAATTAATAAGTTGAACGAAATGTCGATTAATGAATTTATTAAAATTGTAAAGTTATAATAACATATGGTAATTGGTTGGGAAGAATAAAGGTAACTAAATGTACTTCATTGATAATTAATATTTTAACGGAAAGTGTGGGTGTAAATTAAAAAGGAAACGGAAAATTTATTTTTAAGATAGTAATTGGTGTAATAAAAAGCTAAATAAAATTATTAGGAATATTAATTGTGATTGGATGTAGATTAATGTAATAACGTTAATAATTTAGTGCAGTCACTATTAACTGAAACCTATTGCAATAAATGAAAATAATGTAGATGTATACTTAGCTACAAAATTGAATATATAAACACAAAATGTAAGCATTGAATTAGATTAATGTATTTAAATTATAATAAATGGTCACTGAATAAAATCAATGTTCTGGAAGTAATTATAATATTTGTTTGAAGGAAATAAACTTAAAGGTAATTAAAGTTTAATGGTTACAATTGTTATAAATTACCTATTTGTTTTGTTCATAGGATTTAATTTGATAGCAATTGTAGTAATTGACTTAATTAGTGCAATGGGAAATAAATTTCATTTAAAGGTAATTAAATATTATCTTAATGTAAATTGAGATAATATTTGGAATTAACGTTAATTCCATTCATAATATAACAATTATTATAAATTACCTAATTAATTGGTAAATGAATTTATTATAAATGAAATTTAATTTATTACGCTAATTGAAATGAAGATGGAATTTGAGAATAATAAAGGGAATAAACAATGAACCAATGTTAATTTCATCTATTGGATAATAATGAATTGAATAATAAGAATGAAAAGTAAATTAAATAGAATTATTGGAAATTTAATTTATAATTTTGAATATAATGGAATTGAAAATTTAACACTGCAGTTGATAGATCAATCAACTTTAAATTGACATCTAAACTTGTTTAAATTTTTGTAGACGATTAAGAAATATAAAAGTGATAAAATTGGTCAATTTTAGAATTGGAATTAAAAATTGGATTTTATTAATTAATTATTAATTTATTTAATTAATGTAATAATAGCCATTTTGGCCACTGACTCGGATTTCAACGAAACCAATTTCATCGGGTCCGTAACGGTGAATTATTTATAGGATTTCAAGTTTCATAACGATCGGACTTGTCGGTTGATCGTACGAACGCGAAACGCCTATAAATCAATGAAATTAAAAGCAACTGAAATCAATTTGGAAAATATTGTTTTTAGCATAACTTCTTCATACGATGGAATTTGGACTTGAAACCTTTTCCATTGCGTTAAAATATTTAAAAACATCTATTTTGATATATAGGATGACCTACTTTCATTTCGGAGATGGAGTGGGCTTTTCGGATTGTTATTATTATTTCAAACCAATTGGACTTTAACTGTAACCTATATGAAAATGATGGAATTGAGCCTCGAAATCAGTTCCATTGCGTTCAGAAGGCATTTTTACGTTTGACACGCTTAAATCGAAGTTCGACCAGTTTCCAAACCTAACTATATAAGACACGCTAGACAAAAAAATTTATATTATAAAATATTCTCTAAAACCCTAGAAGCATTTGCAGCCGCCGCCCTTTTCAACGGCCGTGAGCTATCGACCTTCATCCTATTTTTTCGCTCGATCCATTCAATGTTTTACGTCATTGTCAACAGAGAAATCGTAGAGCTCTCCGTCCTCTTTACATCCATTCGGCTACTGCGGGTTGAAGGTGCTTCTAATCGCCAGAACTGAGGGTTGAAGGTCGTACGTGTTTCGGGTTTTGGGGGACGAACGGCGGCGGCAGAAGGAAAGTGGCTTTAGGCGGAGGCATGCCGGAGTGTGGCGCGCGTGTGGGGGTGTTTGATCGAAAGCCGATCCCCTCTGCTTGCGTGCGATTGTAGGTTGGCAAGCACGTTGATGGGTTCTGGGGTTTGCGTGATTCGGGAAGAAGGTGACGTGGTTTTAGCCTATTCGTTGCTTATTTGATTGTTTATTCAAATTTCAACTTGCTCTAACGCATATAACTTTCACGTACGAGGTCAAATTCACACGCGGTTTTCTCCACTGGGTTCGTATTGAAATTCTGGACATTTTGGCGCTGATTTGGACGAATTCTGAGGCTGTTTGATTTTTGGGTTTAAATTGAATTTGAATTCAATTTAAATTCAAAAGGTGAGTGTTTTAACCCACTCACAACTTCTAAAATTTCTTATGTTTGGTAAATTAATTTATGTTGTGATTATGCATTTATTTATGGCTGTTTCATATATTTTTAATCATCATCTCAGTTAATTGCATTTATTGAAATTAAATCGTTATTTAATTTATTATTGAATATAACTGCCAGTTAATAACCTGTTATATATTATCGGTTATATATTATCAGTTATATATTGATATTGATTGATTGTTTTGTATGATGATTGTGATGGATGTATGATTTTATGATGGATGAATGGATGTTTTATTTATATCATCATAATCTGCAAGTTGTTATGCATTTATTTTGATTCGGGATTGCGGTTTGAAATGATATACAACCACATTTTTATTTTAAAATTGCGGATTGAAATGATAAATATCCGTATCACTTGACCATAGGATATAAAATTTTATACAGGCACCGCGGTATATATATAAAAATTATTTTTGTAATGATTTTTATGGTTTTGTAAAGAAACATATGGGCTATACAGATATTGATCTTAGATGTTTTATAAATGCTATTTTATTATTGATTTAGCTATGTATAAATTCGTTTTGAATTACAAAATAAGCTAAATAATAAAGTTTGATTTCTTTTATATAATATGGTTAAGTATCTATTTAAATTCTTTTGTATATAGAGTTTATAACGACTCAAATAAAATTAAGGTTGGAAGATAAATGTGAAGTTGATTTGAATTTAAGATTTAAGGATTATCCTCGAAAAATTTGATTTGAAATATAAATAAATTGAGATTTAAAGGTATGATTTTATAACTTGATTTTTGTTTAGAGGAATTAAATGACTATCAAATGTATTTAAATGAATATTATCAAGTTAATGTAATTGAAAGAATATCCAGTTATTTGTAGTCTAAAGGTTTTACTAAAATGATATTTGATTTATTAAGTAAATATTTCAAATCTAAATAATGATAGTTGAAATTGATATATATGAAATTATCAAAGAATAAGTTTTGAAATGGTGGAATAATTAAAGCTTTGAAATATATGGAAATTATATTGGTTTATTTGGGAATTTAAAATCCATATTGGAATTGATTTGTGAAGGTGAAGAAACTATTTTACTATATAAAGTAATTAAATATTTAAACCATTTAAGTGGTGTAGTATGTTTCAAAGTTATGAAATTCAAAGTTTTATGTTTTGAAAGGCTATATTTCAAGTTTTGGTTTCGAAATGTTATAACTTTGAAATGTTATAGTTTTAGAAAGGATATATTTGAAAATGATATCAAATTTGATTTGGTTTTAAAAAGAGGAAATGATATCGTATTTATATGGATTTGAAATGGATATTATATTCTGGTTTTAAAAGTATAAACTATTTTGATAAGACCGTGGTGTTATAATAATGTTTGGTTGTTAAAGAGACCGGGATCGGAACTTGTCATACTCTCTTCCAACTCCGAAAACCACTTTGACAACCGTGTACGCGGTGGAGATTCCAGAATGAAGTAGGATGGTGGCGACGTTCTATTAAGGTAAATACGTGGACCCGACTCCCGTGAGTTGGCATAAGGTGGCTAAAACAGGAGCGATTCTCGGGCCAATGAGGTAGCACCTTTGATCGGACACATTCCTTCGATATTATACTTTGACTTTTGGATTGATTCGGTGGCCACTTTTGATTTTTTTATTTGTGGGTGTGGCACGAGGTGGGCGGTAGCTGCGCGCTACGCGTTACCACCAGCCCGGATAGCAGTTGGTATATCTACCCTGGCATTGCCTAGTTGTGCCATGTCACCTACCCTATCGCGCCTTGTACGAGTTTGGTTTTCTTCCGTAGCCCGTGTGGTATCCTCTGGTGGCTTCCCGATCAGGAGGGACTATGATATTGGATGGACTACTGGGACTATTACGTGTTAAGGGCTATATGGGTAACCCCTTAATACTATGAAAAAGGTAAGTTTATTTTACTATTAGACATTATTATAATAGCAAAATATTACTACATAGTAAATAGTTTAACGGATCCTTAGGAGATGTGAATCCCAAGCATCTCTTAAGTTACTGCACTCATATTTATTTCTGTTGATTTAACTTACATAAGATCTTTTAGTTCTGACTCGAGTGTTTTGTCTTTTCAATTCGCTCGGGTCAGCCTGAGCATTTCAAGATTTGAAGAACTTACTTCTGAAGGATGAAGGCGAAGATTTTATTACTATTATATATTATATTAGTCCACTGCATCACATCTGTTCCGCTGCATCGATTATTATTCGTTGGTATGCGCAACTCTGATATGTATTGTATAAATATAATCAAATGTTTTCTAAAACAGCTTCATGTACTATATTTTTGATTATTATATTTTTATCGTTCATCTGCAAGATTCTTTTTTTTTCTTTCTCTACTTTTTCTTATTTACCCCATAACAATCCGTCCTTCTGTATGGTTTAAGTCTGACGTGAGTGTGGTTTATCGTCGATTTTAACCGTGCAAAAAGGCGGGGAGTTGCATCTGGTATCAGAGCTTTGGTTTAGCGATAAACCTTAGCTTTGTGGGGTTTGACTCTTTACTAATAGGGTAGTAATACCCTATGGTGAGTCTCTGAGTGTATATATGAGAGAGCTTATTTGGTAATGTTATAAAAAGATTTTAATATTGTGTTAATCTGTTCCGTTTTGTATTTATAAATCCTGGTTGGTGCATGGGACGCTATGACATCAATAGGGATTTCTAAACACTTAATAGGACAGATCGACACAATATTTGTTTTGAATATAGGTGAATGAAAGAATTTTGCATATTATATTTTCTATTTATGAAATAAAATTTTATAAATGATATATATATTTGGTAGCAATATATTGGTTGTTAGGTAATGAAATTTATAAATAAGTTGAAATAAGATTGAAGATCAAATAAATGAAAATGGAAAATTTAGAACGTAAGTTCCGGGGTTTTGAAAATTTCTTTCAAATGATTCTAGGATATAATAATAATATTTTAGAAGTATTTTCTGATATAAATACTTCAAAATGATTTGAAAGAATGTTTTAAAAGAAATTTTGGAAAGTAATAAGTTATGTGTGTTTGCACCAAAAGTGGGCGAACACCCTTCGGAAGTTTTTGAAGAGATAGTAAATGAAGAACTTGAATTGGAAATAGGGACTATCTAACAAAAACCCCAAGTCACAGAAAAGTAAATTGCGCAGAAGACAAGGATTTAGAGTGGTTCGGCTATGCGCCTACGTCCACTATGAAATTTTTGTCACTTTATTTCTTAATACTTGAAGATTACAAGTGCTTTTCAGCAAATTACAGCAGGAAATGGATTTAAATTCGAAATTGATAGCAATTGAGATAGCATGGAGTGATTCTGGCAGCGTTTACCCTTGTTCTTCTTCTCCAAATTCTCCGACCCCCCTTCTGAATGACCAGGGGGCTCTATTTATAGGTGTGGAAGGCCAAAATCCCGCCTAAATCATGGAGAGACTGCTTGGCACGTGACGGGGGGCCCACAGGCCCGCGTTCTTGAAGTGCGTGCCCAGTTTGGGATCGATTCGAAGTGAACTTCGAATCGATCAAAAAATTGTCCAATTGCGATGAAACTTGGCGTGGACGTTCTTCATCATGTAGACAAACTTCTGTAAAAATTTCATGGGATTTGGATCAGTAGATTGGGAGTTATGATCGATTCGAGATGAGGCATCTCGGTACGCTGGTTAGTTTGAATCGATCCTCTGGGTCATTCGAATCCATATGGTTCGAACCCTTTGGTTCGAATCCATATGTTTCGAATCCATATGGTTCGAACCCATAGGTTCGAATCGGACCTGTTGTATGAGGGGGCGGTGACGCTTCGAATCGATGGCTCCAGATCGATTCGAAGTTGTTTTTAACGCGTAGGGTTCGAGGACAGCATGGATTCGAAGCTTGTGATGGACTCGAAGCTGTCATCGATTCGAAGCGTATTTAGGCGGTGATGGATACAAAGTTTGATGGATGGATTCGAAGTACAAATTGGCTTGATGAATTCGAAGGAAGGCGTTGGCTGATGGATTTGAAACAGATAGTTTCGAACACGACGGGTTCGAACGCGATGGGTTCGAACGCGATGGGTTCGAATATGATGGGTTCAAATCATGATGGGTTCGGACCGAGCAATGTGCACCTTCTTAACTTGAATCCATCATATCTTGAGCATATGACCTCGGATTGACTTGAAATTTGAATCGGTGGCTTCTATGGTCTTTCTTGTTACGCCCTATCAATTGTGGCCCAACCCGGACTCGGACAGAATTCATCGATATCCATAGCGGAGTGAAGTACGATCAATCTCTGAGGCGAACTGTCTTCTGTCTTTGACCAATCTTTTGGTATCACGGCTTTTGTCCAAAAAGCGGGATAACATTTTGCCCCCCAATGTACGTCTTGTGGGAACATGACGTGCTTTGAATACTCGCCATTTTATTCTGAAGATTATTGTTCCCTTTTCGTTGAGACTCATATACCGTATTGCCGTAACCTTGCCTTGATATGATTGATTACTGTGTGATTGTGCCTAATCGTTGGCTGTCGTTGCTATAACAGAGTAAATATTTGATCCCTGCGAATGTTCAAAATCGAACATTAGTTCGTTATGTGTGCACATACATTAGCTCCGCCCTTATTAACGTCGTGTGTCCATGAGTCATGTCGATCTTTGCTTGCTGCCGAACTCCGTCCCGGTTTTCTCCTGAATCGATTTTAGATTCAAGCCAAAGTGTTGTTAATCAGTGGTTTTTGATGGGTTCGAAGCTTAGAAGGGGTTCGGAGCTGTGATGGATTCGAAGCAATGATGCGTTCGAAGACTCTGATGGGTCCGAAGCCTCTGATGGATTCGAAGCCTCTGATGGGTTCGAAACTTAGATGGATTCGAAACTCCTGATGGATTCGAAGCTTAGATGGATTCGAATCAGTGATGGATTCGAGGACTCTGATGGACTCGAAGCCTTTGATGGATTCGAAGTTTCCAGTGGATTCGAAACTTAGATGGATTCGAAGTTTCCAGTGGATTCGAAACTTAGATGGATTCGAAGTTTCCAGTGGATTCGAAACTTAGATGGATTCGAAGTTTCCAGTGGATTCGAAACTTAGATGGATTCGAAAGTGGTCGTTCGAATCGATGGGAGTCGAAGTTACACTAATCCCTCTTGGAATCCGTATAAATACATGAGGTTGACTTCATTTTCACTTTTTACCTTTTACCATTGCTTTAGCTGCTTCTCCGAATCGATTTCCCAGAGCCAAATCAAACGTGCTTTTTCACGAATCGACCAAATTCCTTCAAGCTTCCATTTGTAATCAAACTAAATCAGGTAATCAAGGGGTCGATTCGGTTTTGAGAATGATAGAAACCGTAATCTTTTTTGGCATTGATACAACCCCTTCTTCTGGAAATTTTTGGAGAGTGATGAGGTTTGAACGAAGTAGGCCGACTCCATGGAACTGAGGAATGCAAACTTTTGAGCCGTATCGATCAGGGGTGCGCGCTTTGAGTTGGTTTCGAATGTGTAGCTTCGAACCGATGATTGCAGGAGAACACAACAAAAAAGGCGTGCGGTGATGGATTCGAATCAGTGGCATTCTGATCGATTCGAAGGAGCTCACTATTGATCGATTCGAAGCAATGATACGTTCATCGATTCGAAGGAGTTCAACTCCGATGGATTCGAAGCTAGGTGGGACTCCGTGGATTCGAACCGCTCTTGATGGATTCGAAGGAGCACGATTTCAATGGATTCGAAGTCAGGTGGGGCTCCGTGGATTCGAACCGCTCTTGATGGATTCGAAGGAGCCCGACTTTGATGGATTCGAAGTCAGGTGGGGCTCCATGGGTTCGAACTGCGCTGATTCGAGGTTCATCGATCTGACTCGTGTCGAATCGAGTCGATCAATTCGAACGTTCTTGCTTCTGGAACTTCCACCTCATCGATTCGTTCCAATATCTGAACTACGACCACTTTTAAATCGAACTCTAACGAAACCACTAAATTTTTAGCATATTTGATTCCGACGAGCTTCGTCCTTCGCATGATCAAAGTTGACCTGACCTGTCTTTTGGAGCTCGTCGATGGCACCGTGACTTAAACACATATAACGAATTCATACTTGAATTGGTCAGTAGTATCCGAGGGACACGAAAGTGACGGTCAGCGATGACGGTCGTTTTCGTTCTCTGATTCAAAAGCCTAGTCGCTCAGACACCGTGTTCTACTCTTGTTAAATTTGTTTTAGTTATGTATTTGCACTGCACGGCATGTCCATATGCTTCACACCGGGGAATATACGGGCTTTCTTCGTTTTTAACGCTGCTTTCTCGTGAGTTAGTTAGTTATGGAGTCTTCGGGTTCTGAACAACAAGAGTTACAAAGCTTGCCTCCTCCGATGCTAGAAATTCCAGAGATCCTTCCTGAAGTAATAGATCCTGCTCCGGACGAATTGCCGGAGGCCTTACTTATCGAGGATCCCATAGACTCCGTCCGATCTAATATTTCTGGAGCATTATTGGGTCGGATATGTTCGAAGCATAACTTATCCCCGGATGATGTTTTGCTACCGGGAGTTGATGATAGGCCTCACAATCCACCCGAGGGCTATACTGCTTTTTATCGCCACGCTTGTGCGGCTGGAACTTTCCCCCCGTTTAACCAATATATCAGGGAGATGCTATCGTTCATTGGAATCGCTCCCGCACAACTTCACCCCAACGGGCACGCGTTACTGAACAGTGTTTTCATCTTATTCATGGACCGCCTTTTTCGTCCGCCTAGGCCAGCTGAGATTAGACATATATTCAACTTCAAGAGCAGGGGTGATAGTCCATCGTTCACCTTTCTGGAGGCAGTTAGGAACTGCCAGATTGTGATGGGAGCCTGGACCAGACTCCGTTACTTTAAGAATGAATGGTTCTTTGTCCGATGTCCCCCAGGATTCGCTAGGCGATGGTTGTCCAGACGTAAGTGTCGTAAATCGTGTTAGCCTTCTTTAATGGTCATAGTCAACACTCGAACTGACATCAGGTGTTTTTTCTTGCAGCTATCATATCAAGGCCAGACGGTGGTCGATACAGAAACGTCATCCGAAGTCTACAAGAGGTTCCGAGTGACCTGCGGCACATTGACTTGGTCTTAACCGATGATAACTTAAGGATGCTGGGCTTAATTGAGACGAACCAGAGTATTGTCGTTGAAGGGTTTGTGAAATCGGCTCCGAAGGCAAAGAAGAAGACCGGTGTAGCGATAAGAGGAATGGGCGATGATGAGAGGACGCCTACTGACACCGGGCTAGCGGCTGATTTTCCCCAAGCAGGAAAAAAGCGGAAAGGCAAGGCTGTTGTTCCTAAATTTGCGAGACGGAAGTCTGTAATCGTGTCTCGCTTGATTCCTGGAATTATTTCTTATGACTCTGCTCTTTGTCAATCAGGAAACATTTTCACAGGACTGGACGACGTTCCTATCCCGGAATGCGTTTCTCTTTATCACAAGTCCGGGTTGGTTGAGCTCCGGGAAGCGTTAGACATAAGCGGGCTTTTACCCATTAGTGCAGTCGAAACCTCTGGTTGGTCGGGGGCTTTGCACATTTGCATACACTTTCATGACACTACATGACTGCTTCACTCGCCCTATTGATTTTGCCTGGTACTTAACTGAACTGTATCTCTTTTCCAGGTAATATGGCTGGTCGTCAGACTACATTGGACAAACTCCGGAGAGTGCATCACCCCTCGACCTATTATGAATCTCGTCGTGGAGGCCCCAATCGTGATCGTGACCGGAGGCAATATGGCCAGGTGTATTATGCAAAGGATCATCACCATGGTAACTCCAGCCAGGAACGATCAGACAGAGATCGTAGGCATCGCTCCCCATCTCGATCTCCTCCGCAATCCCGAAGTCATGTCCAGGCATCCGAGCCTCTGCGACATCAGTCATCTTCGCAGGTTTCGAGGCCTGAGCCACATCGTTCTCGAACCGGGGTCGCAACGTCTGTGTCTGGGGAGGAGACCCTTATTGAGTCTTCTGGCGAAGGGGCCATCAGGCTTGCACAACTGAGGAAAGATTTTCCAGAGATTTGCTTTGATGCTTGTATTTTTCCTCCCAATCTTAAAAGAATTCCCGATGATGCCGCGACTACGGCGCTCAACTACACCCGTGACTTTTTTGCTCAGTACAAAGAATGGTACAAAGCGGCTGTTAAGGCTTCCAAAGCTGCCTTCGACCGGGCCCAAATCATCGAGAAGCTAGAGGCCGACTTGGCTCAAAAGAGTCGCATCGTCGACATACTCCAATCTGAGGCGGAATCTTCTCGCAAGGCCGAGGTCGAGTCGTTACAGAAGGTTGATGAGACATTAGCTGAAATGGCGAAAATGCAACATGCACATTGTACTTTAGTTGAAGACTTAGGCCATCGATACAAGAATGTTGAATCTGAGCGGGATGCGGCAGTGAAGGAACTAGAGGAGCTAAAGGCTAGGTTCGCTGACATGAATAAAGAAAAAGACGACGCGAACGTGGCTGCACAAGAGGCGTGTGAGCAGGCTGTATCTTTTCGGGCCGAGCGCGATGCGGCAATTGCAAGGGTTAAGGAGGTTGAATCGGAGTTGGAGGAGAGAGTCCAAGAAGAGAGGTTCAAGATGGAGGCCGAATTCGACGATCTTTTGGACACATATAATGCCAATGTATTGGAGCATAGAAATCTCTCCTGGCTAGGGGATTACTCGATGCCTCTCTACAATGCTTGGAAGAAATTAGTGGAAAACAAGAGGATGTCCTGTCCGGATTCGGTATTAGATGAGTTTGAGCTTGAGTCACGTCTGCTCAGCGAGGATGAGAGGAGGACCCTTCATGAAGCAATCATTTCTGTTGAAAAAGAAAGACTTGTCGTCCATCAAGCGGAGGTTGGCGAAGGTTCGGGTATCGTGCACCATAGCGAGAATACTGAAGTCCCCGTTTCGACTTCACCCGAAGCTGCTGCCGTGGTTGATCCACAAGCTATTCCAGCCTACAATCCGGACCAACCGGAACTGTCTTCGGGCAAGACGCTCGTCCCCGAGCTTGTTCAAGCTCCAAGGCAAGGTAAAGTAGGTATTTTGATTACTCCCTTTATGTCTTAAAACATTGATTTTCGAGGGAATTTCTTGGTCTGATAGCTCTAATTTTGGTTGTTTAGTGACCGAGAGTGTCGCACCCGTGCTCCCTGTCCCTTCGGCTTTATATCCTACATGTGGAGTTATTGTCACCGAGGCGATTTCAACTGCCGCCATGGTTAGTGATATGGGAGAGGGAGGCTCAATGTCATTCGATGTTCAAATGTTTGAAGAGCTATTTGGTCATCCTCTTGACCCCATGCCCGACCTCTCTTTTGTGACGAGCGGAGCTGCTCCAGTTTCTAGTTCGATCGTGACGACCACTGGCGTACCTAGCGCAGCTCAGCTGTCTCGAGAGGAGGAGATTTTAGCAGAGATAAGTGCCGAGATGGCCAAGACAGTGACAGTTGGTCCCGGTGGTGACGCCGTTCCTTCAAGCTTATCTTCTCTAATGATGATTTCTCCTGGTGGCACAGTAACCGTCTCGAGTGTTGCTGAACAAGTATCTGTTACTGCTCCCATGCCCCCGGTTCGTCCTCATAAAAGGATCTCCATCCCTTCCAGTTCTGAGGAAGATGTTGATATCATGCCGGAACCGGAGGATGTTCCAAAGAAAGGCAAAAAGTCTCGTAGGAAGCCTGGCAGTGGGTCTAGCGGCTCGACTCCGAGGAAGAAACACCAGAGGAAGAAAGAGTGAGCCCCTCGCTTTGTCGTGAGATTTACGGATAACAATTCTTTTGCCTCTTCTTTTGTTCTTTCTTGGGCCATGTGTATGTATGGATGCGGCCTCCACTTAATTGAAACATCTTCACTTGCCATGTAATCAAACTTGTTTTTGTTGGTTGATGAAATGGGAAGTTACACTTTTCTTCTTACCTGAATGCCTTGCAGTATTTGTTTTGTATCCGCTCAGTATTTATATAGCTTCGTGTCGTGATTTAATGAATGAGTCGGATTCTGAGTATATTATCACTTAAGCCAGCGATTAGCACCCAGCTTTTTGCCCCTTAATTGCGGGGAATAATACTCATATTCTGGCGGCTGATTGCGTTTATTGCAAGCCCTGAGCACATGCCCCCCCTTCTGGGGATTCATGACAATTTGAGATTGATAATCTGTCCTGCATTCCAGGAATCTGAGGGTTATCGATGTCTACACTCCATTCCACGCTATGGGAATTGGGAGTTGATATTGATATCTCGGCCCGTATTTCGGGAACTTCGAATTGTTACTTGTACTTTGATTCGCGCTTCGGGAATCTGGATTAGATGTTTATACTCCAATTTGCACTCTGGGAAGTTGGAGTCCGTTCGTGCTCTGGGAACGACTTATTGGATGTTTATACTCCAATTCACACTCTGGGAAGTTGGAGTCCGTTCGCACTCTGGGAACGATCTATTGGATGTTCATACTCCAATTCATAATCTGGGAAGTTGGAGTCCGTTCGTGCTCTGGGAACGACTTATTTTATACTCCAATTCACACTCTGAGAAGTTGGAGTCCGTTAGCGCTCTGGGAGCGACTTATTGGATGTTTTATACTCCAATTCACACTCTGGGAAGTTGGAGTCCGTTCGCACTCTGGGAACGATCTATTGGATGTTCATACTCCAATTCATAATCTGGGAAGTTGGAGTCCGTTCGCACTCTGGAAACGACTTATTGGATGTTTTTTACTCCAATTCACACTCTGGGAAGTTGGAGTCCGTTCGCGCTCTGGGAACGACTTATTGGATGTTTTATACTCCAATTCACACTCTGGGAAGTTGGAGTCCGTTCGCACTCTGGGAACGATTTATTGGATGTTTTATACTCCAATTCTCACTCTGGGAAGTTGGAGTTAGTAAAAGGATTGTCGTGTATCAATCCCTGTGAATGCTGGTATTGTGTTTTGTCCCCGAGCTCGGGTCTTATTTAGTAAGTGACTGGTCGTATCATAGTTACTCCCTATTTAGATAATCCCACCGTGTGATGGAATTTAGCTCTTCGTGCAATGTGATATTATGTGCTATTTTCAGTGAATCACAACTTTTGGCTCGAAGAGATGGCGTTTTATTGCTGAAACAAAAGAAGCATGACAACATCAGTTGCCTTATTACAAGTTCAAATTTCAAAATGCAAAAAACAAAATGCTAAGGAAGAAATTGATAGAAAGATAAATAAAGCCTGTCAGGTGTAGTAGGGACGGAGGCTTCCGCTATTCCAGGCTCTTGGTAAAGTGAGACCATCAACGGTCGATAACTTGAATGTGCCATCTCTGAGTTTCTGTGAAATCATATACGGCCCTTCCCAATTTGGGTTCATGTGCAAAGGAACCGGGTAAATTCTTTTGAGTACCAGGTCGCCGGATTCAAAAGTCCGTGGGCGGACCTTGGCGTTGTATATTCGAGCGACTCGACTTCGATATGCAGCTGCCCTCACGTCGGCTTCTTCACGTTTCTCATCAAGCAGATCTAGGGATTCAGCAAGTAATATAGCATTCGTTTTCGGGTCATAGTATGTCACACGGTGAGAGTGAACTTCCATTTCGACCGGGATAACTGCTTCGGAGCCATAGGATAGAGAAAAAGGGGTGTGTCCGGTCGCAGTTTTGTGAGTTGTTCTGTATGCCCACAGAGCCATTGGTAGTTCATCGACCCATTTGCCCCCGGCTTTCTCCAATCTTTTCTTCAATATAGACTTGATAACCTTATTGACGGCCTCGACCTGACCGTTCGCTTGTGGGTGCGCTACTGCTGAGAATCTCTTATGGATGTGAAATCGCAGACAGAAATCCCTGAATTCAGTACTGTCGAATTGGGCTCCATTATCGGTGATAATAGTATGCGGGAGACCAAACCGGCAGATGATGTTGCGCACCACGAAGTTGATCACCTTTTTTGTTGTTATCGTTGCAAGGGGCTCAGCCTCAGCCCATTTGGTGAAGTAATCAACCGCAACTATGGCGTATTTTGCACCCCCTTTAGCTAAAGGCAATGCACCGATTATATCCATCCCCCACATTGCAAATGGCCACGGGCTGACCATTTGGGTTATTTCAGAAGGCGGGGCTCTAGGGATCCGAGCGTGTCTCTGGCATTTATCACATCTTTTGGCATAATCCATAGCATCGCGGTTAACGGTAGGCCAGTAATATCCGTATCGAAGTATTTTCTTGGCAAGCGCTTGCCCCCCAGTGTGATCGCCACATTCTCCTTCGTGCACCTCACGCAACACTCGCTTGATTTCGTTATGCGCGATACACCGGAGAAGAGGAACAGGGTAACCTCTCCGATACATAACTCCGTCTTGAATGACAAATCGTGACACCTTTCGAAGAATCTGTCTTCTTTCACTTCGTCGTTCGGGCAGTGTGCCATGCTCAATATAATCTTGGTAGGGAGTCATCCATGATTCCTTCTCGGAGGTAGCTTCTAATGTGAATTCATTCTCCGTTCGATCAATGCTCGGAGAGGATAATGTCTCGACAGGGATGAGTCCCAAGTGTTGAGCTTCGCCTGTACTTGCCAGCTTTGCCAATGAATCGGCTTTCTGATTGTGCTCTCGGGGTATGTAGAAAATGGTATAATAATCAAATTGATCCAGTATTTCTCGGACCCGGGCTAGATAAGCGGCTAGCCTTCGATCCTTGGCCTGATATTCACCCCGAACTTGACATACCACCAACTGGGAATCGCAGTAGATTTCCACAGCGATAATTTTCAGGTCTCGGGCCAACTTCAACCCGGTGAGCAAGGCTTCGTATTCAGCTTCGTTGTTGGTTGCCTGGAAATCAAACTTTAAGGCGTAGCAGATGGATCGGCCCTCGGGGGTCTCAAGCACAATCCCTGTGCCCGAGCATCGATCGTTGGATGCGCCATCAGTGTATAGCTTCCATATATATTCGGGGGAGTCACTAGTTTCGGGTAAGTCTTCAGGAACAGTGAATTCGGCAATGAAATCTGCTAAGACTTGACCGTGTATGGCTCTCCTTGGAACATATGCGATGTCGAATTGACTCAGCTCAATGTTCCACTTTAGTAACCTGCCAGACGTCTCAGGTCGTGTGAGGACCTGTCGTAACGGTTGGTCGGTGTATACAATGATAGGGTGAGCCTGAAAATATGGACGGAGCTTCCTCGAGGCGATGACTAGGCAGTATGCCAACTTTTCTAGCCTTGGATAATTTCTCTCGGCCCCGGTTAATCGTTTACTGACGTAATAGACTGGTTTCTGTGTTCGGTCTTCCTCTCGAACCAATGCAGCACTAACAGCGTTTTCAGATACAGCCAGATAAAGGTATAATTTCTCGTGATCAACAGGTTTTGAAAGAATCGGTGGTGTGGAAAGATGCTGGATTAGCGATTGAAACGCGCCCTCACATTCCGTAGTCCATTCGAAGTTTCATTTCCCTTTTCGGATCAGATCGAAAAAGGGTATGCATTTATCCGTTGATTTCGAGATGAACCTGCTCAGCGCTGCAACCTTTCCATTGAGACTCTGAACCTGTTTTATGGTCCTCGGGGTTTGAAGATTCCTGATTGCCCAGATCTTCTTGGGGTTGGCCTCTATTCCCCGGGCGTTGACGATGAATCTAAGGAACTTTCCGGAAGCAACCCCAAAATGACATTTTGACGGATTTAGCTTCATCCCATATCTCCGGAGGACATTGAACATTGACTCCAAGTCCTTGACATGATCAATGGAGTATCGTGATTTTACCAACATGTCATCCACATAGACCTCCATGGTTTTCCCGATCTGATCGGCAAACATCCGGTTGACTAAGCGTTGGTAAGTTGCTCCGGCATTCTTTAAACCAAAAGGCATGACCATGTAGCAGTATAGTCCTAGGTCTGTTACGAAGCTTGTATGTTCTTGATCGGGCACATGCATGGGTATCTGATTGTACCAAGAGTAAGCATCCATGAAAGACAATAATTCGTGTCCGGCCGTCGAATCCACAAGTTGATCGATTCGAGGAAGTGGAAAACTGTCTTTTGGACAAGCCTTATTTAAGTCAGAGTAGTCGACGCACGTTCTCCATTTTTCATTCGGTTTGTGGACAAGTACAGGATTGGATACCCATTCCGGGTATAAAGCATCTCGGATAAACCCATTCGTCTTCAACTTATCGACTTCTTCTTTGAGGGCGGCAGATCTCTCTGGATCCATACCGCGTCTCTTTTGCTTGACCGGGATGTATCGCGGGTCAATATTTAAGGTGTGGCTCGCGATGTCCGACGAGATTCCACACATATCGGAGTGCGTCCAGGCGAATACAGATTCTCTTGGAGAAATTCGACCAATTCCTGTTGTGCTTGTAGGTTTAGCTGAGACCCAATTTTCAATATTTTCGAATCGTTATTGTCATCAATTGGAACATCGATCGTCAGCTCGGCCGGAGAAGCTTGACTTTCTTTGGATTCATCATTATCTTCAGTGTCTCGAGGGTCAAGATCCTTCTGGAATTGGTCGTGGTGCCCGGGCCGAGGCCCAGGCGCTAATTGTCAATCGTCGGCAAAGCGGACGCGGAGAGATTCCCCCACGCCCTTTCCTTTCTCCCTCCTTTGCGCTTCTCGTAGTTCAGCAACATAACAGGCTCTCCCGGCAGCCTGGTCCCCTTGAATGACCCCAATCCCGTGGTCAGTAGGGAACTTTAGAGTCAAACACCACGGGGCAATTGCTGCCCTAAATTCTGCAAGGGCTGGTCGGCCCAAAAAGGCATTATAGGGTGAATGGATATCCAGGACAACAAACTGTAACATTCGGACTCTACGGCGTTCTCCGTTTCCCAATTCTACTGGCAATTCCACCATCCCGGTGGGTATATTAGCACTTCCATCGAAGCCGTGGATCCTACATTGACAAGGCTTTAGATCTTTAGCTTCCATCTTCATCTGATCATATGCCCCTTTAAACAAGATGTTTACTGAGCTTCCACTGTCTACCAGGATCCTCTTCATCCAAGCAGGACCAACCTGGGCGGATATGACCAGTGGGTCTATGGTCGGGGCTTCGACTTTGTCAGCATCTCGGTTTCTAAATACGATATCATCCGCCATCGTCTTCTGTTGTTTAGCCGGAGCCCCTTCATCAAGTGTACTACAGCTTTCAAAACTTACGTGCCCGATCGAATTGGCGTATGACTCCATTTCCCTCCAACTTCGATCCGCTGGATGAGGGCCACCACTGATTGTATTTATGACCAACCTTCCGCTTGTACGAGCGGGCTCTTCCTGTCTTTCTTGGTTCTGCGCACGATTTTGGTTTGACGGGCCCACACCACCGGTTTGCGGTGCTCGCACAAATTGATCCAACTTCCTCTCTCTGATCAGTTTTTCAATAAGGTCTTGCAGATGCCTGCAGTCATTGGTGTTGTGTCCATAGCTTTCGTGAAATCTACAAAACTTCCCCGTTTGAATCTGTTTCTCCGATGATGACTTCGAAGTCGACTTCTTATATTGCATCGCATTACAGGTTTGTAGATATACGTTTTCCAATGTCGTATTCAGTGGTGTATAGCTTTCAAACATTTGCGCCCTACGTCGCGGGCCACGGTTCTGATCCTGCTTCTTATTCCTATTATCGCCATTCCTTGGCTGGGTTTGCTTGTTCTGAATATTCAACTGCACTCTTCCTGAGCCCTCTCCTGACTGTTTAACCGCCACATTGCTTCGAACCCCTTCCTTGTTGGGCCTCGCATCGTCCTGCTTCCTAGATTGTTTCGCATCCTCACGCCTCAGGAATTGGGCGGCTTTGGAATAGAAACGATCCAACGACGCGGGAGGTTTTCCAGCTAGCCAGTTTCCAAAATCAGAGTCGGGGTCAATCCCCTTAGTCAGAGCCATCAAGATTGAATTATCATTGGGGTTAGTAATTTCTGTGCAGGCGGCGTTGAATCTTTCCAGGTATCGCCTGAGTGTTTCCCCAGGAGCTTGAGTGACACTAGATAAAGTGTTTACGTCTTTAGGCCTGGCGATGTGCATACGGAATTGTTCGATAAACTTGGTTGCCAACTGGTCAAACGAGGAGATAGACCGTGGTGGTAATCGTGTAAACCACATTGTCGCAATCCCCCCCAAGGAAATAGGAAAACTACGGCACTTTACTGCATCATCAGCTCTTGCAGCAGTCATTGACCATTCGTACTTTAGAATATGCTGGCTAGGGTCGGAGTTTCCTTCATACATGGGCAAAGCCGGCATTCTGAATCGCCGGGGAGGCTCAGCATATAATATGTCATCGGTGAACGGGGTGTGACTTCGAGAGATACCCCAATCGTCATTTGTCAAACCTTGACTTTCGCGAACCATTTGGCGGACCATAGCTGAGAGATCAGGTGTTGCTGTATTCGAAGGGTGTCGAGCCAAAGTGTGGTCGGGTTCCACAGTGCGAGGTGGGATCGGGCGCTGTCGACGATCCGAATCTCGCCTCCTTGGCTCGACATCTTCTGGGATATTCGGTCCTGGGACACGTTCCTGTGGGTGGTAGTTTGGACTGGAGTGATTTCGGGTGTCAACTCCTGTGCCAACTGCGGTGGCTTGGTTATCTGCGGTGTGCTGTGGAACAGTGCCTCCTCGAGAGGAGGGTCCCGTATGAAAAATGGCAGAGGGGCCAACTCTTATTTGCCCAACAGTCAACGTTTGCCGGAGACCAGAAGCATGCACATGACTTCCGTCTAGCCTGGGGCGCGTGGATCTGCCGTCATAGTCGGATGAGGCAGAGCTTTCCATGGAAGAATGCGGAGCGTGGTCCCTCTTTGATCTCCTTCGCCCTTGGTGGTTTAGTTGGTTAGCCAAGTCAGCATTGACACGTAGCTGCTCAGTTAGCTGTTGTCGGCTTTTAGTTAATTCCTGCAGTAATGTTTGGAACTCCTGTCTTGTAACCGGACCCGACTGATCCGTTTGCCCAACGGCATCCTGATTGGCTGACTGTAGCTGTGCAGGATTCTGCCTATCCTGACCTTCTTGGTTACCAATGTTGGAAGTGGTTCTCGTACTAACCATCCTGAAGGTTGGATTCCTATCCTAGATTTTGAGCAAACCTGAAAAGAATGGATGGAATCTGGATTTGAAGTCTGGATCTCCCTCTTAGATTTGTGCAATCCGGTATCGAAGATAGATCCACGGAGCGGGAGAAAGAACTGATTCTTTTTCGTTCTCAGTGAAAGCACCAACTAACAGTAATCCAGAAAACAACAACACAGATCACCAAATTAAGCAGATAAAAAGAATAAAAGATAAAAGAGACGAAATTTTTATAGTGGTTCGGCAAAATCTATGGCCTACATCCACTTTATAATTTATTTATCACTCGTAGTTTCATATTACAAGAGATTTTGAGGAGCAGAGGAGAAGTCATATTTTGAGGAGCAATTGAGATAGCATGGAGTGATTCTGGCAGCGTTTACCCTTGTTCTTCTTCTCCAAATTCTCCGACCCCCCTTCTGAATGACCAGGGGGCTCTATTTATAGGTGTGGAAGGCCAAAATCCCGCCTAAATCATGGAGAGACTGCTTGGCACGTGACGGGGGGCCCACAGGCCCGCGTTCTTGAAGTGCGTGCCCAGTTTGGGATCGATTCGAAGTGAACTTCGAATCGATCAAAAAATTGTCCAATTGCGATGAAACTTGGCATGGACGTTCTTCATCATGTAGACAAACTTCTGTAAAAATTTCATGGGATTTGGATCAGTAGATTGGGAGTTATGATCGATTCGAGATGAGGCATCTCGGTACGCTGGTTAGTTCGAATCGATCCTCTGGGTCATTCGAATCCATATGTTTCAGATCCATATGGTTCGAACCCTTTGGTTCGAATCCATATGTTTCGAATCCATATGGTTCGAACCCATAGGTTCGAATCGGACCTGTTGTATGAGGGGGCGGTGACGCTTCGAATCGATGGCTCCAGATCGATTCGAAGTTGTTTTTAACGCGTAGGGTTCGAGGACAGCATGGATTCGAAGCTTGTGATGGACTCGAAGCTGTCATCGATTCGAAGCGTATTTAGGCGGTGATGGATACAAAGTTTGATGGATGGATTCGAAGTACAAATTGGCTTGATGGATTCGAAGGAAGGCATTGGCTGATGGATTCGAAACAGATGGTTTCGAACACGACGGGTTCGAACGCGATGGGTTCGAACGCGATGGGTTCGAATATGATGGGTTCGAATCATGATGGGTTCGGACCGAGCAATGTGCACCTTCTTAACTTGAATCCATCATATCTTGAGCATATGACCTCGGATTGACTTGAAATTTGAATCGGTGGCTTCTATGGTCTTTCTTGTTACGCCCTATCAATTGTGGCCCAACCCGGACTCGGACAGAATTCATCGATATCCATAGCGGAGTGAAGTACGATCAATCTCTGAGGCGAACTGTCTTCTGTCTTTGACCAATCTTTTGGTATCACGGCTTTTGTCCAAAAAGCGGGATAACAATGTGCTCCCCTCTTTGTCGCTGGAAAATAATTTCGATGATGAGTGCATGCATCATCGACATTCATTTTCGAGTTTCGATGTGGGAAGGCCACTGTAGTAGTTTTACTGCAAATTTATTTTGATAAACAAATATAAATTTTAATTATTTTAAATATAATTGGATATATAATTTACATTTATCTATTACTTTAAAATGATTTCTGAATAAAACCCGATATTTAATTCCTAAGTTTTCATTTATTAATAGTTTCCATTAGTGTAGTAAAATGGAATCTAACTAATAATTGAAGCCTCTAATGAAATAAGAGGTTTAACGCTAAGTTATAAATGAAATTGAAGAAATTTAAAATATGTAATTTATAAGACAAAGGACATTTTATTGAACATTAAATCAATTAAAAGAAATGCGAAAACTTGTATAACTTCAATTACATTCTTAAAGCATATATATATATATATATATAACTTACCAAATATTAAAAGTTCAAATGTTAAAAGATTTGTAATGGAAAACTGTGCAAGTAAACTTATGTAATGAAAGTTTTCAATAAATTGCGTTTATTAATAAGAATTGATGTTCTAGTTGTTATGGACCTAAGTATAATTGAAATGCTACAAAAAAAAGGTAAGTATTATAAATAAATAATAATAAACTTAAGTAAATAGGTTGAAGTTACCCCTGAATAAAATAAGAATAAAAGATGAATACTGAAAAATGACTATAAACTTAAGTTAATAAATTTACCGACTAAGAAATTTGATTGAATATGAATAATATAAATAAATAAATGTAATGCAATAAATATAATTTGGCATTATATAGATAGATGAAAATGAATTGGTAGGTAATGAATAGAAATAGATAAAAATAAATAATGGATGAAGTGGATTTGATAAAAAATAAACTTGAGGCATTGTTGAAATTGTTGTTGTTTGGGTAAGGACACTTTAAAATTGGCTGGATGTATGAATAATCTATTTAGCTTCATCTAAGACTATTGAGTAAAGGAGACACTTAGTAGTTTATTCTTCATTCTGTACAATTTAAAGTTTTGAACCCGAACAACTATTTGTTTGTTTGATACGAATGGATGATTGATTTGTATTAATTCTATGTGATGGTTGTTTACTTGTTGCAAGTGATGATATTTGGATTGATTTGTTGTTTGTGATTGAAACCACTTTAAATATTTCATTTTATAAAATTGTTAACCTTTTTGGATTATATAAGTGAAATAGAGGTTATGGAAGCAATTGCTACCGCTTTTGGTTCCATAAATAAGCGTTATTTGCCCGACAAATAGGTACGTTTTCGGACTACGTTTTATAGCGCTATTATATTGTTTTTCCCGTGTTGGGATATATTATTTTAGAAATTATATTTTTTATATTGTTATATTTGATATTATATTTTCTTCCGAGCCTCTCCGTATAAAGGGGACTCTGCCGAAATTTTCCATAATTTTTGGACTTAGAAAATATTTTGAAAAATGTTTTCCCAAACTTTATTAATTTGAGTATAAAAGATTTAATGGTTATAAATTGGTATATTTTATTTAAATTAATTGATTTTGTAAATTTATTTATGTATAAATTTAATTTTTTAAGTAAGATATATTGATTTCTTAATTCTTCTTTTCCCTTCTTTTTCCATTTCGGGGACGAAAAGTTTTGAGTGGGGGAGAGTGTAACGACCCGTAAAATTCGGTAATTAAATTTCTTAATTTAAGAAGATTTTGGTAACTTAATGTTGAAGGAAATAAAAAATTTAGTGAATTATTAATGGAAATAATAACTTGGATAAGATTGGTAAGTAAATTTTTAATAACTTGAATGTAACAGTGTAAATGTAAGTTAATTGTTAATAACTTAGATGTAATTCCAATAAGTGAAATAATGTAAATGTTGATTATATTCTTATTGGAAATAAAGAATGTTCCAAAATGAAATGATTAAATTGATTTAAAATCTTAATTAATGTGCGTATTAATTTATAATGGGATATAAGAGGTAAATTAATAATTTAAAAATGTTAACTTACCAATAAAATAATGTATAAGGAATGGAAATGGAATAAATTAGTGTATGAACAAATGGTAGCACATGTTGTGAGCTAATAAGTAAATTTAAAACGTAACAGTGCTAACTTAGGTTAATAATTAATAAGTTGAACGAAATGTCGATTAATGAATTTATTAAAATTGTAAAGTTATAATAACATATGGTAATTGGTTGGAAGAATAAAGATAACTAAATGTACTTTATTGATAATTAATTTTTTAGCGGAAAGTGTGGGTGTAAATTAAAAAGGAAACGGAAAATTTATTTTTAAGATAGTAATTGGTGTAATAGAAAGCTAAATAAAATTATTGGGAATATTAATTGTGATTGGATGTAGATTAATGTAATAGCGTTAATAATTTAGCGCAGTCACTATTAATTGAAACCTATTGCAATAAATGGAAATAATGTAGATGTATACTTAGCTACAAAATTGAATATATGAACACAAAATGTAAGCATTGAATTAGATTAATGAATTTAAATTATAATAAATGGTCATTTAATAAAATCAATGTTCTGGAAGTAATTATAATATTCGTTTGAAGGAAATAAACTTAAAGGTAATTAAAGTTTAATGGTTACAATTGTTATAAATTACCTATTTGTTTTGTTCATAGGATTTAATTTGATAGCAATTGTAGTAATTGACTTAATTAGTGCAATGGGAAATAAATTTCATTTAAAGGTAATTAAATATTATCTTAATGTAAATTGAGATAATATTTGGAATTCATGTTAATTCCATTCATAATATAACAATTATTATAAATTGCCTAATTAATTGGTAAATGAATTTATTATAAATGAAATTTAATTTATTACGCTAATTGAAATGAAGATGGAATTTGAGAATAATAAAGGGAATAAACAATGAACCAATGTTAATTTCATCTATTGGATAATGAATTGAATAATAAGAATGAAAAGTAAATTAAATAGAATTATTGGAAATTTAATTTATAATTTTGAATATAATGGAATTGAAAATTTAACACTCCAATTGATAGACCAATCAACTTTAAATTGACATCTAAACTTGTTTAAATTTTTGTAGATGATTGAGAAATATAAAAGTGATAAAATTGGTCAATTTTAGAATTGGAATTAAAAATTGGATTTTATTAACTAATTATTAATTTATTTAATTAATGTAAAAATAGCCATTTTGACCACTGACTCGGATTTCGACGAAACCAGTTTCATCGGATCCGTAACGGTGAATTGTTATAGGGTTTCAAGTTTCGTAACGATCGGACTTGTCATTTGATCGTACGAACGCGAAACGCCTAGAAATCAATGAAATTAAAATCAATTGAAATCAATTTGGAAAATATTGATTTTAGCATAACTTCTTCATACGATGGAATTTGGACTTGAAACCTTTTCCATTGCGTTTAAAATATTTAAAAACATCTGTTTTGATATATAGGATGACCTACTTTCATTTCGGAGATGGAGCGGATTTTCGGATCTTTATTATCACTTCAAACCAATTGGACTTTAACTGTAACCTATATGAAAATGATGGAATTGAGCCTCGAAATCAGTTCCATTGCGTTCAGAAGGCTTTTTTACATTAGGATAGCCTGTCGGCACGTTTAAATCGGAGTTCGGCATGTTTTCGGACCTAACTATATAAGACACGTTAAACAAAAAAATTTATATTATAAGATATTCTCTAAAACCCTAGAAGCATTTGCAGCCGCCGCCCTTTTCAACGGTCGTGAACTATCGACCTTCCATCCTATTTTTTCGCTCGATCCATTCAATGTTTCACGTCATCGTCAACAGAGAAATCGTAGAGCTCTCCGTCCTCTTTACATCCATATGGATACTTCGGGTTGAAGGTGCTTCTAATCGCCGGAATTGAGGGTTGAAGGTCGTACGTGTTTCGGGTTTTGGGGGACGAACGGCGGCGGCGGAAGGGAAGTGGCTTCAGGCGGAGGCGTGTCGGAGTGTGTGCTCGTGTGGGGGTGTTTAGATCGAAAGTCGATCCTCACTGCTTGCGTGCGATTGTAGGTTGGCGAGCACGTTGATGGGTTCTGGGGTTTGCGTGATTTGGGAAGCAGGTGACGTGGTTTTAGCCTATTCGTTGCTTATTTTATTGTTTATTCAAATTTCAACTTGCTCTAACGCGTATAAATTTCACGTACGAGGTCAAATTCACGCGCGGTTTTCTCCACTAGGTTCGTATTGAAATTCCGGACATTTTGGCACTCGTTTGGACGAATTCCAAGGCTGTTTGAATTTTAGGTTTAAATTGAATTTGAATTCAATTTAAATTAAAAAGGTGAGTATTTTAACCCACTCACAACTTCTAAAATTTCTTATATTTGATAAATTAATTTATATTGTGATTATGCATTTATTTATGGCTGTTTCGTATATTTTTAATCATCATCTCGGTTAATTGCATTTATTGAAATTAAATCGTTAGTTAATTTATTATTGAATATAACTACCAGTTAATTACCTGTTATATATTATCAGTTATATATTATCACTTATATATTGATATTGATTGATTGTTTTGTATGATGGTTGTGATGGATATCTGATTTTATGATGGATGAATGGATGTTTTATTTATATCATCATAATCTTCAAGTTGTTATGCATTTATTTTGATTCGGGATTGTGGTTTGAAATGATATACAGCCGAATTTTTATTTTTAAATTGCGGATTGAAATGATAAATATCCGTATCACTTGACCATAAGATTGAAAATTTTATGCAGGCACCACAGTATATATATAAATTATTTTTGTAATGATTTTTATGGTTTTGTAAAGAAATATGCGGGCTATACAGATATTGATCTTAGATGTTATATAAATGCTATTTTATTATTGATTTAGCTATGTATAAATTCGTTTTGAATTATAAAATAAGATAAATAATAAAGTTTGATTTCTTTTATATAATATGGTTAAGTATCTATTTAAATTCTTTTGTATATAGAGTTTATAATGACTCAAATAAAATTAAGGTTGGAAGATAAAGGTGAATTTGATTTGAATTTAAGATTTAAGGATTATCCTCGAAAAATTCGATTTGAAATATAAATAAATTGAGATTTAAAGGTATGATTTTATAACTTGATTTTTGTTTAGAGGATTCAAATGACTATCAAATTTATTTAAATGAATATTATCAAGTTAATGTAATTGAAAGAATATCCAGTTATTTGAAGTCTAAAGGTTTTACTAAAATGATATTTGATTTATTAAGTAAATATTTCAAATCAAAATAATGATAGTTGAAATTGATATATATGAAATTATCAAAGAATAAGTTTTGAAATGGTGGAATAATTAAAGCTTTGAAATATATGGAAATTATATTGGTTTATTTGGGAATTTAATATCCATATTGGAATTGATTTATGAAGGTGAAGAAGCTATTTTACTATATAAAGAATTAAATATTTAAACCATTTAAGTGGTGTAGTATGTTTCAAAATTATGAAATTCAAAGTTTTATGTTTTGAAAGGCTATATTTCAAGTTTTGGTTTCGAAATATTATAACTTTGAAATGTTATAGTTTTAGAAAGGATATATTTGAAAATGATATCAAATTTGATTTAGTTTTAAAAAGAGGAAATGATATCGTATTTATATGGATTTGAAATGGATATTATATTCTGGTTTTAAAAGTATAAACTATTTTGATAAGACCGCGGTGTTATAATAATGTTTGGTTGTTAAAGAGACCGGGATCGGAACTTTTCATTCTCTCTGCCAACTCCAAAAACCACTTTGACAACCGTGTACGCGGTGGAGATTCCAGAATGAAGTAGGATGGTGGCGACGTTCTATTAAGGTAAATACGTGGACCCGACTCCCGTGAGTTGGTATAAGGTGGCTAAAACATGAGCGATTCTCGGGCCAATGAGGTAGCACCTTTGATCGGACACATCCCTTCGATATTAGACTTTGACTTTTGGATTGATTTGGTGGCCACTTTTGATTTTTTTTATTTGGGGGTGTGGCTCGAGGTGGGCGGTAGCTGCGCGCTACGCGCCACTTTTGATTTCTTATTTACCCCATAACAATCCGCCCTTTTGTATGGTTTAAGTCTGATGTGAGTGTGGTTTATCATCGATTTTAACCGTGCGAAAAGACGGGGCGTTGCAGATTATGTTTATAGACATACTATAAGTGTGATCAGTCCTAGCATGCGTATACGATCGTGACATATAAGTATGCATGCAAACACCCTAGACATGCATAAAATTTCTATATGAGTGCAAAGTGATAGTGAAACTATGTAGCAACCATCTCCTAGCATCCAATCTAGTAACCACGATGCAACCAAAACCTAGTTTTAGAGAGAAAAGTTTACTGGTGAAAAGCTTAGGATAAGAGATCCTCATCTTCTCTTCAGTTTCTCATGTGCTTTCCACCGGTTGTCTCTTGATGGTACTCGAACCAGCCTAATTTTTGTTGTTGTAGAGCTTCCTAGTTCCGTGCTTTACAATGCGTGGGGTGGCATGGGATGTTATTGGCTCCGACTCAGTATCCCCTAATTGATCAGGCTTTATCATAGAAGTTATGCTATGAAGGCATTTCCTCAAGTGAGAAATGTGAAAAACGTCGTGGACTCCAGCTAGTCTATCCAGTAACTCCACATGGTAAGCAAGTTTTCCTATTTTTTTCGAAACTCGAAAAGGCCCAACAAATCTTCATGCCAACTTTCTCAATTTTCCAAATCTCACGACTTTTCTAAGAGGGGAAACTTTGATAAACACCATGTTCCCAATCTCGAATTCAAATTCTTTTCATCTTTTATCCACATAAGATTTCTAGCGGTCTTGCGCTACCTAATCAACTCTACCTTAACTGAAGTTTCATGAATCAAATCTGGTTCGAGTAGAATTTTGTATGTGGTTTCCCACTAATAGTTTAGCGATTTTCAATGACCTTCCATAAATTGTTTCAGAGGATGCCATAACAATCCTCGATTGGTAACTATTATTATAAGCGAACTCTACTAACTGTAGATGCTGCTCTTAGTGTCCTTAGAAGTCCATAATTCAAACTCTCAACAAATTCTCCAAGATCCTATTCGATTATTCAGTTTGTCTATCGGCCTGCGGGTGGTAAGCAGTACTAAGATTCAATGAAGTCCCTAAACCTGCTTGCAAATTCCTCCAATACTCGCTGGTAAATAAGGGGTCCGTATCAGTAACAATACCAATTGGAATTCCATGAAGTCGAACCACCTCCTTGATATAAATCTATGCTAGAGATGTTGTAGCCCTATTGCTCCTAATGAGAATAAAATGGGCGTTTTTTGCAAGTCTACCCACTATGACCCAAATTATTTCATTGCCTCTTTGACTCCTAGGCAACCCATCTATAAAGTCCGTTATATGTTCCCATTTCTAAGTTGGAAGCTAATGGAAATAATTATCCCCCGAGCTTCCCTTGCTCAGCCTTTACCTTTGGCATGTTAAATATCTAGAAATAAATTCGACTACTCTCTTCTTCATCCCTAGCCAATAGAAAACTCGTTTCATATTCCTATACATCT
Organism: Allium cepa; assembly: GCA_030765085.1. Taxonomy (NCBI): domain Eukaryota; kingdom Viridiplantae; phylum Streptophyta; class Magnoliopsida; order Asparagales; family Amaryllidaceae; genus Allium; species Allium cepa. Next base: position 663,963,310 of record CM060928.1, on the reverse strand, counting down.
TATCTCCTCCAAGGTGAATTGTCATCCTTGAATGGTGACACTCCGCAAGCATTTTCTCCAATAAACTATCAATCTTTGGAATGCAAAGACGTCCATCTCTCCTCAAGCATCCCCTCTTGTTAACTGCATATCTACCCATAGGAAAATTGTTCTCCTCTACAGCTCTACTTAGCTTGCCTAAAACATCAATTATTTCCTCATTCTTCTTTTTCTCTAATCTAATGTAGTGCATCAACGTTAGCCTTACCTCCATTGCTACCAAATAGTTTTGAGTAGGTTATGCTGGTGGTTGGAAGTTGAAATTCAAGAGGTACTCCAACTGCCTCCACCCCTATATGGCTCTCAAGGTAGCATGCCTCTGGCTAAGGGGGTCGGCGATGACATTCCCTTTCCCAGGGGTCCACTGTATCACAAAGTCTAGGACGGTATAAAGTCCATCCACCACTGCTGCCTAAGATTTAATTCTTTTTGGAAAAATAGGTATTTGAGTGATTTATGGTTGGCGAACAACTCAACATTTTCCCAAAAGATAGTGCCTTTAAATTTTCAAACCAAAAATAATAGGTGCCAACTCCAAGTCATGAAATTGGTATCTCTTCTCATGGTCCTTCAATTGACTATAATCATGTGCTATTATCCTTCTTTCTTGCATAAGAACCGCTCCCAATCTTATGTCACATGTGTTCGAATAAACTGTAAAAGGCTTCGCCCTATTGTGAACGATGAGTACTGGTGCACTTGTTAATAGTTCCTCTAGCTTCTCAAACGCTTCCATGCATTTCTCATCCAATGCAAAAGAGAGATGATTAATATTTTTTGGGACCTTATAAATAATTGTTTTGGTAATCATCAACCCTATATACTAACCATATTTAGATTTATTGCAAGGGTAAAAGACAAATAACTTATTATACAATATGAAAAATATATAATAAAAACTTATGATTAATCATAAACTAAAGTATATTAACTACTTATGATAGAATTATTAATGATTATATATAAATATTCAATAGTCTCGGCATTATTTTATTTTTCTAATATATTTATATTTCTTTTCAGGCTGATTTCGAGACTATTAAATATGGACATATAACCATTAATGGTTTATCATAAATAGTTAATATACTTTACTTTTTATTATATCATAAATTTTTTGTTATAGTTATTTTTTTAATATTGTATAATAAGTTATTTGTCTTTTACTCTTGCAATAAATCTTAATAGAGTTGATGATTACAAAAACAATTATTTATAAGGTTTTTAAAAATATTAATCATCTCTCTACTAGATTCTTCTTGGTTAAGCAAGTTAAATGGACTGCTATCTTTGCAAATTCCTTTATGAATTTTGTATAGTAACACGCTAACCTTGAAAAACTCCTAACCTCTGTGGCATTCCTTAGAATCTTTCAACTTTGAATAACTTCCATTTTTGTAGGGTCTACTGCTAATCAATGCTAAGAAACATTGTGTCCAGGAAATCTTACCTTGTTGTTCCAATAGTGGCATTTTGAGCATTTAGCTTTAAGTTGGTGCCTTCCCAAAGTCCATGGTATCTCCCTTAACTGATTTTCATCCTTCCCTTCACCCTTGGAGAATACTAAAATGCCATCAACAAAATTACGACAAACTTATTCAGTTGTCCCCTAAATACTCTACTCATCAATCTATGAAGTATGCAAGGGCATTCATCAATCCAAAAGGAATCACTTCCCATCCATTGAGTCATCTTGTGTGCGAAATGTGGCCTTCGATTTGCTATCCTCTTCAATCATGAGCTGATGAAATCCAGTTGCGAAGTACAAATGGGAGAATAGTTTGTCTCCCACAAGCCGATCAAACAAGTCGTCTATCCTAGGGTGAGAGATACTGATTCTTCTTTGTCAATTTGTTGGGTTCTCCACAGTCGACGCATTGCCTCAGTGAGTCGTTTGCCTTAGTGACAAAGACCATAGGGCCTCCCCATTCCAAAGTACTCCATCAGATGAATCCTTTTTATAGTAGCTCCGAGATTTGCTTATTTAATTCATTCCTTTCTTTGGGGACCATGTGTCTTAATTGCAGAGCGATTCGTCAAACGTCATTCTCCAAATCAATCCCAAACTCATTCTCCCTTCAAGGTGAGAGACCCAAGCCTTCTTTAGAGACATTAGGAAATTCACAAACTACGAGTATGGATGAAAAATCATTTTGAGATAGGATCATCGAATGTAAACATCTTAAATTGACTAAGTCTTGGTGTGTATAATGAATCTCTATATATCGTCCCCTACAACACTTTAACTGTACAACCCTCTTATCGCAATCTAAAATTGCCCCGTAGTACGATAACCAATCCATATCTAAGATAAGTCCATACCCCTCAAAATTAAAAACATACGGATTACATATGAAATCAACATCCCATGTGTCTAACACTAAATCTTCGCAAAATGAAAAAAGATTTCTCAACCCTCCCCAACATGATTTGAGACTACTATTAGGTTGGAGATAATTTGGGTTTGAATAGTTAAGGAGTTTATCGCATTCCTAGTTACAAATGAATGTGTTTCTCAGGAGTCGAATAGGGTATGAATTTTATTCCCAAAAATAAGAATTATACCTTCTATAGCTGCCTTTCCTTCATCTCTAGAGGGTGGTATACTCAAAACAGGGACAACCTCAATTGCGTAGGCCGACCCACTCTACCCTTCCTTCATCATCTTTGGACACTGATTCTTATAATGTCATATTCATGGCATCGGTAACACTTTCCCTTAAAAAAGCTTACTTCGACAGATTTACCCTATAGTCCTTAATAATACCTCCTTTCATTTGGCACCTTTTACACACCTTCCTTCTTTCTTAAACTTCCCTTTTGACTTCTTATTCGCCCAAAAGTTTCTTTTCTTAGATCCTCCTTGGTTCTGTGCTGGTCCTACCTTCTCCTTCTCTATCTCTTCCTCCTCAGCACTAGCTGTTTGCAGTAAAGCCATCTCAACTAGCATCTCGTATGTGGCGCCATTGAGTAGTTGAGTCAACAACAATTCTCTAAGTGAGGAGTTTAGGCCCTTTAAAAACTTCGTGGCCTTTTTCATTGGTGTACCATTAAACTTGTCCCAAACTTGGCTAGCTCTATAAATTTACTCATATACTCCTTTAGAGTGGAGCCTCCCTACGTAAGTGGTATAAACCATTCTAATTGCAAGCTCACTTCTGCTCTTGACATAAACCGTGACTCAAATCGGTCCTTGAATTCATTCTAAGCGACATTCCTATCGACATTCTCCTTAGCCACAATATTCTACCAATCTAAGGCCTCTTCCTTAAGGTGCAAAGTAGCCATTGTCTACTTCATCCGATCCTCCTAGCCAAGCTCTCGAAATATCCTCTTGCAGTCAAAAGAGCGAGGTGCTACTTCGGTAGGTAGGGCAGGGGTGCCGGCGGTGTAGCTTGCTGAGGGACTTGTCCTGTGTGCACAAGGTGCTGTTTAAACCATCAGGACATCCCTCGAATGGTGGGCATTCCATGGGCGGGGTTTCCAATTTCAAGAGAAGGGTTTTAGCCATAATCTACTATTTATAGGTTAGATTTCAATTATAATTTCCCAAGATAGTATTATACACTGAAATAAAGATTTGCCTGGTGTGTATGCATATGTTCATCAATACTATATATAGAGGATATAGAAAAATTCTTTTCAAAAATAAGAAGTACTTCTCTCTTACATATATATATATATATATATATATATATATTTTTGTTAATCGGGCAACCTAAGCTCTGATACCAAATATAACAACCTACCCTGAAACGAACCTAAATTTCAACCCAGAAAAAAGCTCGTTGAAACTTATGCCTATTCTAAAGCTAGTTTTTGGTTGGTAAAAAAACAATACAGAGTTATTTTTCTACTCATTCAGATCTCATAGTGGATGGATAAAATATAATAATAGCAACAGTACCTATTCATTCAAAATTCAAAATGTCATAAAATCCATAACACAATGTAAATAACAATCGTAACATATCTGTATTACAACATTTCAAAATATAATATTGTTTTTAATTGGTACATTACAAAATAATGAATAAATAAATAGATAAATGCCACAAGTATCCTCCTTGTCTCCATCTTCAGCATCGTCTTTCTTAACCTGTGTTGTAATGTGGAAGGAGCTAAAACAACATATGTCTGATGAATAAAATCTCAAGCCTTATTATTATAGTACTTGGGCAGTATAATTAAATAGGAATATGTCTTTCGTATTCTATCTACATCATAAACCTTTCCAAATATAAACCTAATAAAAAGGCCTTCCAAATATAAGCCCATGGCCTTTACTCTTTTAACCCAGTTACTCATATCTATCGTTAATAATGTCCTATCAATGTAAGAGATAGTGCCCAAGTCACTTAATACTTTTTATTGGAACTTAGATAAACTTTGACCATTCAATACCTCATTTAAGGCAGGTCCCCATCATTTAAAACATTTCCCAAGGCGGACTCCTTACTGGTAGCTATCTAGCCGACACTGAATGGAATCTCTTCAGCCACTTAATACTTCCTATTGAAGCGGGCCCTTTCCCAAGATATCCTCTACCGTACCTAATCAATAATGCTGATCATTTACTACTTCTTATATAGGGAAGAGGCATGCCCTCACATATCCATTTAATACGTTCAATCCTTAAAATAGATCCTTTGTATTATGACCCTTAGCCTACATTGACATCTCACATTAGTCCGACTATTCGTAGGTACTATTAGCTAGATTAGCCAGGCAGATTTATCCTATAGAATTTTGGACTAACCTCGCTTCATCCGTCGTTACTTATTACAAGCGATGTCTCACATCAGCCCCCAAGTCACACTACTAGTAGCCAGATTAGCAGGAAAACTTCTATGCGCTTTTGACTGAACTCGCATCCCTATGACTTAGCCATAATTCATAACACTATATACACATACACCCCCCCACACACAAATATATATATATATATATATATATATATATATATATATATATATATAATCACGCATCTCACTGTATCCATTATTTAGGCCTTATAAGAAGCCTTTCTTATTCTCCTCTATAATTATTTATTTTTCTAAGGGGTATGTAATAATAATTAATAGCCTATTAACTATGAAATTAATACGTTGTAATTATACATCATTTATGCATATATATATAAGTACATTTCTAGAAATTTCTAAGCTTCTAAGATTACGCTCTAGACTAGCATTTAAATGTCAACTCTTTTCAAAATTATACAAGTCCTATTTCTGTATTATCAATATGCCATAATCCAATATCCAGAAATCCAACCAATAGGCATCAACCTATTTTATACTAAAATAATATGATAAACCAATAATAATAGAAACCTACAAATTTAATAATTCTTATGCTTTATTCAACTTCTTTTTACTTAAAATTAGATAAGGGAATTTCTATTCAAATTGTGGAAATAAGCAATGCATACTACGAATAAGAATTTGCACCTTGCACACCATTTCCAAATCAAAAATCTTAATCAAATTCAAAAAAAGTGGAATAGACGGTAAAACAATAAAATTACAAATCTACTCAATTCCTATTGTTTTAATATATAAGAACAACTGAGAGTCCAACCTAAGAATTATCATTTTTCTTTGGGGGAATTTAGGGGGCTTTTTTAATGTGATGTATTCGTGAACCAAAATTCCCCAAGGCATATATCAAATTCAAACCATAATATTCAATTACTAAAACAGAAAGACTAAGATTCCCACTTACTGTAGGTTCTTAGCTCTTCCTCTTTTTGGATTTTTCACGCCTTCAATAATCACTTTTATATCTCCCCCTTTAGATATATACAACAAGGGGTTTGTATTTATGAATTAGATTCAGAAATTAAGGGATTGTAGAAGAATAAAATTAGAAATAAAGTAATGAACGTCTAGAATTTGTTACCTGAAAACCTAAAGAACTTTTTTCTGAATTTGAGTAAAGAGACAAATCGAGCTTCGCTAGGATCCCCAAAACAATGTGTGAATAAAATGAGGGGGCTAGGCTCTTATTTATAGTAGTTGGAATGCTCCAGAGCCATTGGATTTAAATCAGAATAAAATAATAAAATCTAGAACTTCCACTGTGCAACGAAACCCTAGCCACCACTTATTCACTAGTCGAACCTCCGCCGGTCGATTGGTGGTCCTGTTTCGGATCTACTCGATTCGCTTATCGTTGTAAGTTAACATTAACGTTAATTTTTAACGATTACTTACCCTCTAAGTCTAATTACTATTAACTTTCAAATATCAAATTTAAAAACTATTTATTTATTTGAATTCTATTTAAATTATTTTGAATCTGAAAACTTCAAACATCTATAACCTTTTCATTTGAGCTCCGTTTTCAACATATTATACATGGAAATTGATCAGAAAATTTCCACAAACGCAACGACATAATTTTCATGGTCAAATTTTGACTTTTGCAAAAAATTTTAAGCCTTATCTTATTTAATTAATTTATTTGGTTTATTTTTCACTTATTAAATTTTACATGGTGTTACATCAACCGTTCACCACCCACTTCAGTTACTATAAATAACTCCTACTTTGAAACTTCAAAAGGGTTGAGCTCTAGTTGAAACATTCAAGAATCTTGAATAGTACACACATTTTAGTGATCTTATTACCGCATAAGTCCTTAGGGTTATGTACTTTATTAGTCTTAAGTTCATCCTTTTTTCATACTATTCTCTTGTAATTCCTAGTAGTTGTAAGAGAAATATATATTTAAGGAACTTCATAGTAAATGTAGGCAGCTTTGCTGAACCACTCTACAATCTTGTGTTTTTTTTACCTTTCAACTATGTTTTTAACTCCTCATTTTCTCTATTTTTAAGCCTAATGCTTAGCAAGTAATTTTCACTTTTCACCATGCACTCGTATCATTCTGAGGTTAGCTAAAAAACTAGTCAACATTTTGATGCTAGAAAATGGGCTACCCCTAAAATCTCTCCCATTTCCATACCTTTCAACTCCACAAGACCTAACCTAACTAGTTATTATGGACAATCCTCCATCATTCGAAGTTAACAACTCTAACAAGCACCAAACCAATGGAAAAAATCTCACCTGTGCTGCCCAGAATCTTAACTCCAACAAAGAAATTTGGCATTCTGTACTACTATGGCTGTCAAATATGAGTTAACAAACCCACGAAGTAAATGGCTTGAGAATGTAGATCGATGCTTAAGCCATCACGAACTTTTTCCCACCAGCTCCTCTAATGGTTAACTCAGTCAATCTACCTATTCACTAATCCATGCTCCCTACAGAAAACCATTGACGAATATCCTTAGGCCTAACTATGCTTAAAACCATTCTAGGAACGGTGATCAAGCTGAAGATTGGAATAACAGAAACCCAGTATTCTTGGCTACTCTCCAAAGAACTAGGGAGCTCATTGACGTAAGGAATAGACAATCCACTCCCGTTGGAAGGTGGGATCATCAAACATAATCGCTCTTACCCTCCCATCAACGTCTAACTCATCTATGGAAATTAAAGGCATCATTGCCTAAGCCCCTATACATACATCCGTTCTAGCGGAAGATGTCATGGAGCGTAGGATATAAGTGTTAGACCAGTGCTACTTAGAAACCAGCTTAGACCCAAAAAATGACCAGAAGGATCCTCGCATGGGCGATTCAAGCAATTAAAGCTGACAAGCCACCCTTTGGAGTCCATCATCATAGATAGCTACGAACCCAAAAATATCGTCCAAATTAGCATCAAGTTCATCCCGAAAGATAGGGAGGACCTAATTTGATTCCTCCGATAGAGCAAAGATACTTTTGTAAAGGAACACGTTGACATAACTAGCATTGATCCTGGGATCATTTCTCATGCGCTTAACATCGAGCCTAAGGCTACACCCAACTGCCACAAAAGCCGGCCGCTTAACTTGGAGAGGTATCGAGCTCTCAAAGAAGAGGTGGGAAAGCTATCGACTAGTGACTTCATCAATGACATGGACTATCTCGTATGGATGGCAAACCCAGTATTGGTTAAAAAGCCAAACGAGACATGTAGAACATGCATCGATTTCTCTGATCTTTATAAGACTTGCCCTAAAGATAGTTGTCCATTGTCTTGCATCGATCAGTTGGTAGATGCAACTAGTGGACATGAGGTCCTCGCCTTCATGGACAGTTATTCAAGGTACAACCAAATTTCCATGCATGACGCAGACCAAGAAAACACATCCTTCATAACTAACGTTGGCTTGTATTGTTATCATAACCTGCCTTTTGGTTTGTGAAAAATGGACGCAACATACTAACGGCTCATCAACCGTATTTTCTATAAATAGATTGGTCAACCTATTTATGTTGGCTCAGTTCGAGGTAGGGTGCATGTGCAAAATCTAGTCGAGACTTTGGCATCCTTTGTTAATAAAACATAAGCTGAATCCCAAGAAATGCTTTTTCCTCTTATGGTTTGGTAAATTCCTTAGCTATGTTATAAGAGCCAAGGGGATTAAGGCCAATCTCGATAAGATCTGAGCTATCCAAGACATGTATATTTCCAAAATAGTAAAGCAAGTGCAAAGCTTGAATAAAATCATTGCAGCATTAACCCAGTCAGTGTCAAAATCAACCGATTAGTGTCTACCTTTCTTCGATCACATTAAGAAAGGGAATAACTCCCACTTGGAGTAAGGAATGTGCCAAGTCATTCAATGAACTGAAACAACATCTGACCACTCCCCCTTCCCGTACTATCTAAACTTATCGAAGATGAGAATCTTTATCTATACTTAGTTATGTCTAATCATGCGATTGGTGCTTCCCTAATCAGAAGACGAGAATATCCAACGATCTATTTATTATATCAACAAAGGAATAATCAATCCAAAAACTATGTACTCCTGACTAGAGAAACTTGAGTTCTGCCTGCTCATAGCTGCCCGTAAGCGCCAGCCATATTTTCAAGCTCACACTATCAAATTCCTAACAAATTAACCTCTGAAGCATATCCTCAACCGGCCCAACATAGCGGGTCAATTACTAAAATGGTCCATCGATCTTGGACAACCTCACCCTAATTTCCACCTTGCACTTGCATCAAAGGTTAGACTGTTATCGACTTCATTATTAAATGTTCAAGGCCGAAAGGCTCAACAGAAAAAGCCGTTGCCAATAGATCAGTGTGGCGCCTATATGTTAATGGAGCATCAAACGAGAAAAGGGTAGGAGCTAGCATGGTCCTCATCATCTTTAAGGGGAAATAATTATGTTTTGCAGTCTGCCTCACCTTCAAGGCGACTAGCAACGAAGCTGAGTATGAAGCTCTCCTCATCGGTCTTAAAATGGCAAGGAAGCTGTGTATAGAATTTGTACATGTTTTCGACAACTGGTCAACCAAATTGGCGAGCACTTCCGGGTGAAAGAAAACACTAGCCTTATAAGTTACTAAGGCTAAAAGGATCATCGGCACCTTTGTATAATTTAGATAGGAACATATACCAAAAGAATAGAATGACAAGGCCGACCAACTGGCTAAAGCAGCAAGCAACCCGGAAGAAGTGATCGCTCCTTGGGTCCTGCTAAAGATCCGTAACACCCCTAGCCATAAGCTGGGGGTAACTTCAATGGAAATAGACGCACCCATTACAGGCGAATGGATGACGTCTTTGGTCAGATATTTAATGAATGAAGAACTTCTTGCTATTTGCAAGGAAGCCAAGAAGATTCTCTTCCGAGCCTCCAACTACACTATTGTGTATGAAAGGTTCTATAAACATAGGTATTCCATGCCACTCCAGCGGTGCATATCTATAAACAAGGCCATTTAGATCTTAGAGGAACTACATGAAGGATTTGATTGGAACCATGTCAGGGTAATGGCTAGCAAAGAAGGCTGCCTAGTAGGTCTACTATTAGCCTGCTATGATCAATGGTTTGTCAACGGTCATCAAGATCCCTTGAGCTTTCCTACCGATCTCACCTTAATAATCTCCCCATGGTCGTCGATACATGGGGAATTAACCTAGTAGGCATGTCGTCAAATGCTAAGGGAGGTTATAACCACGCTATCGTGTCCATTGATTAGTTCACCAAGTGGGTCAAAGTTGAACCCCTAACAAGGGTAACTGCACCCAAAAATACTGAAGTTCATAATAAAGAACATCGTCCACCATTTTGGCTTTCCCAAGAAAATCATCATCGACAATGATAATCAATTTTAAAGCGGTGTCTTGTAAGAATTTTTCCCAAGAAATGAAATCGATAAATGCTTCTCTACCATTCTTATTCCAAGGCCAATGGATAGGTGGAAGTCGTTAACAAAACCATCAAGACCACTCTCAAAAAGCAACTCATGAAAGCTAAAGGGAATTAGGCCAAAGAAATACCACTGGTCCTTTGGTCCTATCATATTTCCCACTGCACATCAATTAACCATACTCCCTTTTTACCATCTTAAGGATATGAAGCCATGCTACCTATCGAAGTTGACATCCCGTCACATTAGCATTAAACCTTCAGGACCAAGCAAAAAATGAGTTGCTCAAGCTTGGGTTTGATGTTGTAAAAGAATAAACACTCAAGGCCAAGCTCTGCTCTGAAGTATACAAGAGAAAGATCGCTAAACAACACAAATCAAAGAGTAAAACTTCATCGTTTCATTGTTGTTGACCTAGTCCTGCATCGGGCGTTCACTAATAAAAAGGACCCAACCAAAGGGGTCCTTAGCTTGAACTGGGAAGGACCTTTCATCATCCTAGAAGTCCTAAAAACTGATGCTTACTGTCGCTCTCACCCAGACTGGGATGCCGTCTCCCGCTCTTAGAACTTTATTCACCTCCAGGCCTACCACAAAGAGAATTAGCCATGACTATTAGGCTATGTAATCGTTGATTTTTATAAATACACTAAATATTCTAGATGCCCAATGTCTAGCACACGGCTAACTATCCACGAGAGTGAATTACCATGCATTCATTTCCTTATTGGGGAACACTGACCTCTGTCGCAAAGGGCGTAGCAAGTCATGCTCCCAGCCTGCCACTAGGCTATCCAATAAAGGATGAATTTTATGTGCTCATTTGCCTTGTTTAGGACCATTGCCCGAACCCCCTACCACGTAGCGAGCCATGCTCCCTACTTACCGATGACTATCTATGAAGGTGAATTACCATGCATTCATTTCCTTATTGGGGACCGTTGACCTCTACTATGCTCCTCACCTACTGTAAGGCTATCCATTAAAGGATGAGTTTTTATATTCTCATTTGCCTTGTTGGGGACATCAACCCATGCCACCAAATGCGTAGCTAGCCATGCTCCTTACTTGCCAGCTGGCTATTCATGAGGGTGAACTACCGTGTATTCATTTCCTTGTTGGGGACCGCCGACCTTCGTGACAAGGTTCGTAGCAAGCCATGCTCCTTGACTACCGCCAAGTTATGCAATAGAAGATGACTTTTTATACGTTCATTTTCTTTGGTGGGGACTGCTGGACTACCAACCCATGACACCAAGTGCATCACGGGCTATACTCCCTACTTGTCGGTTGGCTATCCACAAAGGTGAATTACCATGCATTCATTTCCTTGTTAGGGACCGTCGACCTTTGCCGTAAGGTGCATAATGAGCCATGCTCCTCACCTGTTGCCTGGCTACCTAATAAAGGATAAGTTTTTATGTGCTCGTTTGCTTTGTTAGGAACCACCGATCCATGCTGCCAAGTGCACAGTGAGCCATGCTCCCCTATTGCTGGTCAGCTATCCACGAGGGAAAATTACCATGCATTCATTTCCTTGTCGGGTACCAACGTTTTTACTACACCCAAGGAACTTTCAAGGCAATCTCAGTTTGATTCAGATTACACAATTGATCATGATGCTCAAACACCGGCCTTAGTGCCTTATCGACAAGATTAGGTAATCCAATAAAAATATAGGAGCAGGCCACATCGGCATCTATTACCTAAGACGGCATCTGCTGACGGAAAAATAAGTTTTCTCCCTAGTCAAGATGATTAGCACAACTTCCCCAATAGTTTCCATCTCCTTCATAACCTTATTTCGTGTCACCCTAAGCAGGTCGGCATCTAGGCGACTTATGGAAATCGATAGATCATAGTTCTCCCTGAACAAGGCATTGATCATGTTAGTCAGAAGATTCTACATTTGTTCCTCCTTTTCCTTTTGAGCAGCCTCCACATTAGCAGCGGACTTGCATTGGATAGTATAACGGGAAAAATCTGCCTTAAGCTTGCCTGGCCTCTCCTTAAAGCTTACGACCTCCCTTTCCACCACTTCCTTAGCATTGGCCACTGTTCTTGCCACTGTTTTGTCTCCTCAACCTTCCGTTTGACCTATGTCTAAGCCTACTTGCAAGCATCGACTTCATACTTAAGCACCTTAAAGTTGTCTTGAAACTAATGGGGCGATAGGTAGCCTACAAGAACAAACCAGTTAGATAATTTGGCATAGTTTAGTAGGTTTGAAGAAAAACGATGGAAGATCTTATAAACAAAGATTTAAAGGTATGAATGTCCATGCCTCCTCTCCCTCATGGAAATCACACCCAGATCGGACATGATGAGAAGACCTAAGAAGCTCCACTAAGATCTCCTTAAATGACCGTAGTAAAAGATCTAAGTCGTCATGATCTTGAGCGGTGTCAAGCTTCAGTGCCACATGCCCTATCGGTTCTCCCTCCTCTCCTCAATCGAGCCTCTTCGCATTCTAAATAGGCACATGCCTAGCAAAGAGGGCAAAAGGCCTTTGCACTCGGATTCCCAGACCCCGTTCCTCCTCCTGAATCCCTCTTTGGGGGGACTTTCCTCCTCAGTCGAAGAAATCACGATGACTTCCCCCTCTCTTCATATCCGTTCCTTTCCCTTTGTCCTCCAAGGGAATGTAAGTCATGATAGCCTCAAGGGTAAAGGCAGACTATTCAAAGGCACCAAAGGCAAACCTCTCGGCCACTACATTAACGAAGGAGGAAATTTTAAGCCATGATTCAAAGAAAATAAAATAAAATGCAAGTAAACTACATTTGTACTTACTCGGCCCTTATTTCTTATAAGGAGAGGGCATAGTGAGACCAAACTATCGGCTCTAGTCACATCCATCCCTATCAAGTCCTCAGCCACGGCCCTTCTTCATATCCAAGGTGCGATGGATCATATTCATGAATTGGCTCGAGTGAACGATCTACATCCATGCAAGCGCTCGACCTTTGTTCTCTCTCAAAACCACTCCCTCCGAAACTAGACTCAATGTCTTAATCTTGGGGAATCGTTTAATGACGAGGGATGTGGATGTCAACTAGTTACCAAGGGTCATATTCCTCATACTGCCCTGGCACAACATCAACTAACTTATTAGGATCTATGTATGACCACTCCTTTATCTCCTCACCCATATCCTAGTCATCATACTCTCGGTTGGCATTAGTTATCGGCCCTGAGTTAGGATTATTGAACCTAATCTTGGACCAAACCTTCTTCGGCTTAACCGACTTCCCCCTCTCAACTGCCTATCTAGACTACTTCTGCTCTATGGCTCTCCGACCATTTTCTAGCCTTGCCACATTAGCCCACCCCTTGAAGATTGTTATCTGTCAACAATAGCCTCAAGTCTAAGTGTTGGGAGCTGACTACTTTCAATTGCTCCAGGCTTGAGGTATAGATGAAGAGTCTTACACCAAGATAATTGGCATGGGTTATCAATAGACAAGGTAAGGATAGGAAAGCTACAAAAAAAGGAAATAGAAAATGAATAAGACGAATAAGGCACAGACTTATGAGAGTAGCTGATGGTGATATTCTCTAAGTCGGGACTAAACCCCATAGGGCAAGAAGAAGTAATTCATCGACCAGCCAGGGGCTGCCTTACTAAGATCGCCAAAAAAATCACAGACCTGGTGGTGGCCTGAAAATAGTAAAAGGTGACAGTAGGATAATTGGCCTCCTTCTGCAATCTGAAGGCCAACTCAATAAGGTTAGCATTGGGCTTTAGAAGACCTAGAGAGACACATGAAACATAGATACCTAGAAGAAACCATTAAGTATTCGACGTCAACTGCTCGGGGGCAGGTTCATATGCACTGAATGTGGAGACAAGGAAAGGATGGAGTGGTAGCATAACCCCCACCTTAAGATAGCCAAGTGAGAATGCAAAGTAACCCATGGAGGAAAATAGGGATGTTCATCCAAATTGGTATAACATACCATCCTTATGTTTACCCATGATCGGTCAATAGTTTAGCCAAGTAAGAGTTATATAATCTTAATACCCTAAGGGCACTGTTCCTTATTGAGGGAGACTAATTGGTAGAAGTAAGGCTGAAACAACCATCTAAAATACAAGCGAGTAAGTTATATAAAAACAATGGTAAAAAAACCTAGCAAAACCCAAAGGAGTAACCCTGGAAGGCTATGATCTCCATACAATCGTCCCCATGGTGCACCATTGCTGGATGTCCCATGTAGATATCCTTCCTCTTCCTTCCTGAGATCGATGTTCGGCCTAAGGCCCATTATCCGGGGAAATGTACATATAAAAAACATATGTTCACTTGTAGGCCCATTAGCGTCGCACCAATGGTAAGATAATGACGGTTGATTAACATCAAAAGGACATAGAAAAGGGCCTCACATGCATTATGATCCTATGGCATTTTGGTCCATAAAGATGCTTTCAAAAAAAGGAAAGAGCATGGAAAAATAGAAAGAAAAAGAACAGCCATTGCCTTAGCCTCGCTCTAACCATGGTGCTTACGGTGATGGAGATAAAGGCAGAGGCATATTTACTTTTCCAAAATGAAGACTTAAAGAACTCAAGTTTGAGAGTGCTCAAGTTTTTGTGATGATATTTGAAATTTATCAAAAGAATGAAAAGAAAGGGGATGAAAGGATTTTATAAATCGTTCTCCCCAATCTCCACCATGGGATTTGAACTGGCCTCAAATCTCGACCGTCTAAGGCAACTATTGTTTCACCCATGCCCAAAAGGAGACTTCCCTTCTGTCATGCTGAAAAAACAAATTTTCATAGCCAACTGCATAAAGTCACTTGGAAAGTGCATTAAATGTGTTGTAGAGCCGTCAATCAACAAGATTTGGATGATTTTATTTCAAGCCCACACCTGCAAGCTGATACAGACCTGGGAGGCAAAATATTGCTTAAAATTTTCATTAGTTGCTAGCAAGCAAATTAAAGGCAATCTGGCATATTCAAATCAAGCCCAATTCATTCACCATCGGTTCGAAAAGGCTGGCCCAAGCTTATGGTCTTAAACCGACCATTCTACTTGGCAAGGCGCCAAGATAAGGCCTAATCGTTTCATCTTGATGCAACCTTCACAACTAGAAAAGATCTGGACCAAGTCCAACTCGATCCCGATCGGCTCCCCTAGATCAAACTTCCAACAACAGCTAAAAACCAACACATTCGTCGGACATCACATTAGCTCATGGCTGATTCCTTATCCATCCCACCCCAGCAGGCAACATATCAGGCAAAAAAGGCCCTAAACATATCCCTTCTTTAAGAATCGCTTCAGTCTAGCCAACTCCAACCGGCATTAGGCCTCCTCCCAGCAACCTCATACCCAGTCATTTACCCGTCTTCCCTACTTGGTCCATAACAAGATTTAAAGTCTTTTTCATGTTGCGAATAGCTGATTGGCTAGCTCAGCCATGTAGGCACTCAAGTGAACAAAAAAGTTTTCCATCCATCCATACATCCATTGCATCATAGTTGGGCGGCTGAACTAATGAGGCTTATCATCAGCATTCAATGCAAGTTTGTGCCTTGTACAGAGAGGAATTGAGTAATTTCTCAATCATCTCCCATCTTCTGGCACACTTTATAGTCGTCAACCATCCATCTCTGTAGTTAGATCAACGATAAAGCACTTTTCCCACCAACTCTATGGTGGGATCTCAATCGTCCACCATCTACTTCATTTAGTATAAATAACCCCTACATTGCAATTTAAAAGGGTTGAGCTTTGGTTGAAATATCCAAGAATCCTAAATATTATGCATGATTCAGGCTCTTGTTTCCGCATAAGTCCTTAATATTACGTAGCTTTGTTAGTTTTAAGTCCCCCCTTTTCTTTTTATTCACCTGTAATTCCTTATAGTTATAAGAGAAATATATAGTAAGAGAACTCCATAGTGGATCTAGGCAGTTTTACAGAACTACTCTACATCTTATGTTATTTATCTTTCAGATATGTATTTAACGTTTTATTTTTCCTATTTTTAAGCCGAGTGATTATCAAATAATCTTTTCTTTTCATAACTCATTCATACCATGCGTAGGTTGGCTAAAAATGAGTCAACAAACTTAATATTGATAATGGACAATACGATGGAAAATCAGATTAAGTTTCCCATTTGACTCCTTAAATGTGCAAATGTATCTATTTATCATCAACAAGCGTGCTTAATGCAAGTGTCTCCAGTCCACATTTACCAAGGTAGCTGCCAAGTAGTACAGAAGCTACCGAGCACAATCTATTGATTATTAGGCATAGATCTTTAGAATCCCGACGGCAGTATTAACTTCTTAAGAGTCAACTGTCCATTCAAGTGTCATCACAAATCTTAAACAACAAAATAAATAATCTCTATAAGATTATTCCAGATGGTCAACGAGGTAGCAACTAAATCTAGACATATAACTAATGAGAGAAAAATGAAGTGGTCAAGTTAGGTCTTCATAATTACATAATTTCTAGAGAGATAACCTTGGAGATTTCTTTAAGGGAGAAGATTGATATATTCGAGACAAGAAGCTTCAAGAGATCTAGAAGAAAGATCTTTAGAAAAACTTATAGGGAAAAAACTATTTATAAATTGGGAATAGCAACGAATGACGAACAATGGTCACTAGGACAACCATGATATGGAAGAAGAGATTTTTCACTTTACCTCCTATACTTCATTGACTCCCGGCTGTACATCTTTATTGCTACCTGAAATTAGTTAAATTACCAATTAATAACTAAGAATGGGTGGAAAACCAAGAAGCATAATAGAGGCAATTTGTACTTCCATAATAAGAAATGGCATGGCATTATCGAGTGCCTATTAATCATGGATAAAATCAATCGCCTTTTCTAAAGAGTTACACTCGTAAAGTATGTGCAAGGTAGTCAAGTTCTCGAAATTGTCAACTATAATGCTTTCATTAGCAAAATACGCTACCTCATCATCAGTATCCTTCTTAGGAACAATCCCAAGGACCTCTTGACTTCATCACCATATGGGGAATCCCATACATAGTTGGTACATGTGAAAAGGTACAAGAGCGCTACATTAATTAGTTCAAAAATGAGTAGTTTAGACCTTGAAGTTTCTAAAATATAAAGGTCAAGAGATTATGTTTCCCTAAGAATATAAGTGTGGTATGTCATCCTAACATTGATTGTTTCATCATCATAACTCAAATTGTTCATTCCCTAGTGCCTATGATTTCGTTAACAACAAAAGGGCTATCAATGCCTTGCTTGAAAGCAATTTTCGAGAAAACCCAAATGCCAAATAGTCATCTCTTATGTAACCTTGAGCCCATTTATGGTTTGGAAATACTGGATTGATTCACCATGATGTAACCAAAATTCAAGTGACAGTGGAAAGTATTCCTTATACCAAGACTTTCGATGCCATCTTCTAGAGTAATGTCAAGCCATCCTTTTGTAATGCACTCTTTAGGAAACCATATCTTGAGGAAATGATCACTTATATTTAAAAAACACCCGACTTATAATGAAATTCCATGCTGAATAAAAAATTGGATGTCTAAGAGCTGAACAGCTCATTGACAAAGAGTTGCATTTTGCTTCATCGAAGTTATTTGATAAAAGAATATATTGTGTGTATAGTTATGCTTATAAATTTTGCATTTTGTTCAAAATACTAATAATGTTATCTAAATCATATCACATTATGCCACTGAAATTAAGGGCGACCGGCTTCGTTTTACTATCAATAGTGACAGTGAGACTAGGTGCGAATATCAAACGAAAAAAGGAACTTTTACTAATGTTTTTACTCTGAATGATCATAATTCTACTAAAAATTCAAAGGATACCTCTATGGCATGTAAGCTCTGGGACACAACTCAGATAGATAGGATCATCGATGCACTCAATAAAGCACAGGTTGTTTATGCTAAGTTGGCACCATCAACTACAATTCCTTATACTAGATCAATAAATTTGCCTATGGACAATATTCATATTAGGAGGCATGAAGCACAACCCCTTCTTCCAACCCAACTGATTTATCGCCAACCACTATCCTTGTTGGAGGGTTGCTACTACCTCTATGCAAGTGGGTTTCTAGCCAATTTCCATTGTTCATAACTGAGAAGCACTAATTTCTCTCTAGGAAGTAATTTTTTTCCATATAACCACCATTCATACATAGAAGAGATGTGTGTTGATAAGTTAAGAGGTATGCCATATGGGCAATTATGTAATTTGGTGTATATGTATATACTTAACTCTTACAGAGAAATTTGTTCAAAATAGTAGCATGCTATTTGGTTTTTTCTCTATTATATGTTACCATAACTTATACGTAATTATGAGAACATTTAAAAACATATAGATAAAAACCCCTAGGAAAAGTGTTTGATCGATTGCTGTTACGATTGAGTTTGTAACTATGAATATTGAATCCGATCATTAAAAACATTTTTTCTTCAAATATTCCTAGTTTAGGTGCATTGAGAAAGCGATATTAATGTACCTGCTAAGAGTAGTTTACATAATGCTCTCTCTATATGTGATACAATTAAGGGTATGCCTTAGGGCAATTTGTAATTTGTTACATATATCTAACTCGATAAAAAATCTTGTTCATGATATAGGTACTTGATTTATATGATATACTACCATATTGTGATATAGTTAGTTAATTAATTAATTTAAAGTATATTAAATAGAAAAATCCTTAAATGATGTCATATGATAGTAATCACAATGTATTGTAATCATGAGAAGTTTATCACACCGAAAAATAACATATTGTCTTAAATATTCCTAGTCAAGGGTTTCGAGAAAGCATATCGATTCATCCGTTTAGACTAGAGTACGTAACGTTCTCTAAATAATGGACAATGTATTACTCATGGCTGCTAGGGAACCAAGGGGTTATGTGCTAGTAGTTACTTAATAACTATGGAATGACTCGCTCGAGAGTTCTCTATTGGTTGATATAACAAAGTCCAAGCATACAACCCTGAAGTGACGATATTATATAGTTCTCTTGACTTGAGAATACCGTTGAACTTAAATATGGACACTCTACTTTGATTACAGTTAAATAGTGGATGGCATCCATCAAACAACTATAGTTGGGTCTGAGTCGAAGCATTGAAAGTAAAAAACTATTAATAGAGAATTCATCTCCTCGGTTATGAGGTTAATGTCACAGTCAACTGTAGTCAACTCAAAGTCTTTGGTTTGGGCAGTACGATTAATAATTATTATTGTAATGGAACCAAGGATTTTTTGGGACTAATCAAGTTAAATGTGGACGATGTTCGAATTTTGACCAAAACCAAATTCCATAAGTCCGAATGTGATATAGTTTTGATGAAGAGAATTTGTGTAAATAATTGTTACTACCTGGTATTGCTTATGATAGCAAAATCATATTTTTACTGAAATGATGTGTAAGTGGTAAATTCGGCCAAAACGTCATACTAATAGCTAAGGTGATGTATGAACGTTAATTTTGAATTGCTTGATTTAGTTGCTGATTGAATTTACACATTTGAGTCACACAACTATAATGATGAATACTCTGAATAACCTATGATTTAATCAATTATAATCGTTCTAAATTGATTAATATTTATAAAATATTAATATTTAGATTTTATTAAATTTGTTTAAGTACTATTAGTATTTAAAAAAATGCATACATAAAAGTTATATAAGCACGTATCGGTATACGATATCGATAATATTTAAATTGGATTTAAATAGACTAATTGCTAAGTGATTTTGGGAAAATTTTAAGGCCCATATTTCCTCTTGTATGGATGTCCATGCATGATGAAGGGAAAGAGGATTTGAAGTGATATAACGACGAATTAAATATGGAATGTTTTAAAGGAGGGAATTGAAAGGTTTCAATATTTACTTCAAAGGAATTTTTCTTTCATTCATTTTTTGAATATATAGAGAATCGTTTTCTTCTTCCACTCTCCTTTCCCTCTCTAATCATGGATGATGGTCTACCTATTTCATTCGCTTTCGATTGGCCCAGTTCCTTTAAAGGTATTATAGCCCAATGATCTATGCGGTCTAAATTAACAATGTTAGGGCTAACTGATTAAAGCATACTCACTTAATATGGTGACTAAAAAGGTAGTGTTTAAGGTTGGGTTTGGGTAATGATTACTCTGCCTAACTGGATACTGGTCTCGTTGAAAAGATGATGTAAGACCAAAGGTTATCCTCAATATAAAGGCCTAATTTTGGGCCTTAGGATATTTTCCGAAATTCGTTTGAAAATTTGAGAGATATTTTAAATTTAAATGTTAAGTGTAAGACATAGAAGATTTTTTTTTATAGAAATCATAAAATGTCAAAATTTTCAAAATTGTTTTGAGAAATTAAATAATTAATTTGGTGTTTTAGAATTTAAAATTCCATTAGTATGATTAACTAAATTAAATTAAATACTTAATTAAAAATTAATTGATTAAAACAATTATATTGATTGACAAGTTTCCTAAACTCAAAACTGAATCAGTTTTGAAAACTTCAAAATTATGTCCTCCTACGTTTCCCCTTCTCCTTCTTCCACACCATATTCATCCAATCCTCCCGATTGTCTCCCCTCTACTTCATCCCCTTTCTCCACAACTTCAACTCTTCCGCCACTTCCCCTTTAGCCCTCGAACTCTTTTTGCAGTGCTATAATGGTCCAGTCAAGGGTGAATTTAATATTTTTTATCCTATGTCCATGGAAGCGGGTATTCAATCGCCATCTGCTCTTCGTTCTTACACTGATGTTGTCCACTCTACTTGTTCATCACCATCTACTGTTCCTTTGGCAACACGGTCCAAGGGTGTTGTCAGAGCTCAAACGTCTTAATTCTTACTGTTCAAAACGGTCACTAAAATTCAAATTTTAGCTGCCTGTTTCAAGTGTGGCCTTAAAGGACACGTGGCGTGCATTTGCAGAAATGCCGTGTTGTGTTTAGGTGCCAGAAGTATGGTCAATTTTATTCCAATTGCAAACACACTCGTGGATCAAATTCACAAAAAAATCTCACAGTACATGCGATGTTAACTCTAAATTTCAGGGCATCGACTTTGCTATCCACTTCTAGATAGCTCTAGGCCATAGATGTCAACTCTTATAGCTCACATCCTTTGAGCAAAAAACAAACTTCCACTTCTGCTAAAACCTTATTTTTCCCCGCTATGGATGCCTCCAACTCCAATTTGTTCCATGCCCAACTACGTGTTGTCTTTACTGTGGTCAACCAGTTAGGGTCCATTAAAGACCTTCGTAGATGTCTGGAATATCATTTTTACAAGGGCAACTAGCATATAACAATCAACTCTAGCTGATCATTCCTTATGAGATTCCCGACCGCCAACTTCTTATCATTGCTATTAGGAAGGGCTTTTTCTATAGGAAGGTGGATCGCTGCATGCATGCTAGTGGCCTTTAGGAATTGACAGTTTCAAAAGAGAATTTTTGAGCCATATTGGATTAAAATTACCGGAGTTCCTTCATGTTTGAAGGGCGATGATGTGCTTAGGAAGACGCTTTTATCTATTAGTGAGCTCATTAGAATTGACCATTGTTCATAGGCTACCAATTATAACCAATTCACTTTTGCGAAGGTTCATCTAGATAAGTCAATTTCCCAGCCCGCCTCTTTGATTGTGAAGGCATCCGACCACTTTTTAGCCTTTCCTTTGAATACTGGGTGCATGTTCACCCTCCAGTCCCATTGGAAATCAATATTCTTAGAGAAATCGACACGTTAAATATGTGGTCACGGAAGCTTTGTTGATGATGTAATATCCGATGAAGATGGGATTTAGCGCAAGAATGGGAAATAGCCGAGGGCAGAAAAGTGATAAACATCACTTTGTTTAACGATGGTTCTCCAACAAAGCAACCCGGTCCATCAGTTTGGTGGCCTCCTCTTGGCACTGCGGCGGCTCCGATGACTTTGGTAGAATGGGAGTTCTACCTTGCTCAGGACATGGATCTAGATTTTCAAATGAATTTAGGGCAAGGTTGGGTGCAGGACAATGCTCATCTTATGGATGTAGATACTAGCTACCAAATTTTAACTCTCCTTGGCCTATCAACTCTCCTCTTGCTGTAGCTACTTCAGCTCCATCCTCAGTTAGACACAGTGGTCGATTGCTATCTAGAATTTAGGTCACCTATTTGAAGTTAGTGTGTTTATTCCTAATATTTTGAATATTTTATATCATTCTTCTCTAATATCTATTGCTGCATGTATTGGTGCTGATTTGTCACCTAAGTTGGTTTCTGTTATCAAAAGATTGGAAAAGGAGAGGGCTTTCCCTTCCTTATGAAGATCTTGTCCTAGAATGTAAGGGGTTGGGATTCCCTTCAAAATGTGACTTAGTTAGAAACTATATTCATGTACATCAACCTAAAATTTTGCTTATTTAAGAATCTAAATTGTCTAGCCCTTCCCTATATAAGTTTCACTCTATCGGTGGAGTTTCCTTATCGGGTTGGGATCTTCTAGTTTCTTTATGATCTAAAGGAGGAATCATTATTTTTTGGGATAAGACGAAGTGGCCTTGCTGCAAGTGATAAAGTCCCCTTCGGTCTTGCATGTCATTCTTCGTTTAACTACATCAGGCCTAATTTATAGTTTCTCAAACATTTACGGTTGCTTTGACTTGTTAAATAGATCATCCCTTTAGACTGATTGTGTACCTTTCAGTTCTATATTTGGGGCCCTTAGGCTATTGGCAGAGACTTTAACATCATTAAATGTCCTTCAAAATTAAACTTTTCATTTGGCTTCAATAAGGACATGGATGACTTTAATGATTTCATTAATCAATGTGACTTGATTGACCTGCCTTTAAATAATCGTGCCTTTACTCAAACTAATAAGAGATCTGATCCATCTCTTGCGAAGCTGGATAGATTTTTCATAAATATTCCTTTCGAATTCATACGTTTTTTCTCCTCTCAAAAAGGCCTCCCTACCCTAATATATGAACACAGTCCTGTTCTTCTAGACACTAGTGATGGATATCCACATAGACCTCCCTTCAAATTTGAAAATTTTTGGACTTTTAGCCAGCCATTAGCGATATGGTGGAGCAGCTTTGGCCCTCTTTCTCAGTCTCAGGATCTGTCACTAAGATCCTAGTCACTAAACTTCAGCCGCTTCATTCCGCCCTCAAAATGTGATCTACGAGGCTTTGGGGATCGATCAGGGGTAGAAAATATAATATTCAAAACCTAATTCGAGACTTGAACATTGATGAGGAGGCTGCCTCCTTTTTATCTGGTGATAGGTGTCTCCTTGCTTCCCTTGAGATGGAGTAGGAAAGGCTAATGTGGTAGGAGGAGATTCTCTTGAAGCAATGATCAAGAGATCATTGATAGAAAGAAGGGGGTCTCAACACTACTTATTTTCACCAAATTGCTAATGGGAGATGTAGATCTAACCAACTTTCTTCCATCAATGCCAATAAATCTGCTATTAAGGAGGAGGATGAAATTCTAGGTATTTTTACTACTCACTTCAAGTCTTTCCTTTGTCATCCTTCAATTTCCTTTGATTTCCTCAATTGGGAACTTCTTTTCCCCGACTCTCTTGGAAACTTAAGTTCCACCTCTTTTGATTTTGAGATTGATGAAATCTGACAAGCTTTGAATGAAATGGCATCTGATAAGACTCTAGGTCCTGAAGGGTTCCCTCCTTCCTTCTTCAAACGGTACTGAGCATTCCTTAAATTCAACATAGTTAAGGTTTTTAATGAGTTTTCATCAAATCCACAACTTACTTATAGACTTAATTATGCCAACATCATCCTTATCCCGAATTCTAAAGGAGTCTATAAGGCAAAAGATTTTCGTCCGATTAGCCTCCAGAATGCTGTGTTTAAGCTTATAACAAAAGTGTTGGCAAATCATCTCAAGTCATATATGGATTCCCTTTTAAGCCTCAAGCAATCTGCCTTCACCCCAAGTAGATCCCTCATTGACAATGCAACCATTATCCATGATGCTATATCCTATTGCCACAAAAATCAAATCTTCTGTGCTTTCATCAAACTAGATTTTTCAAAAGCATTTGGTGCAATCTCATGGGATTTTATTCTCATGGTCCTAAAATCATGGTGTTTCCCATCCAAATTTATCAAGTAGATCCACTCCCTACTCACCAGTTCATCCTCATTAGTCTGTGTTAATAAGTGGCTGGTGATCTTTTCTCCCCCACTAGAGAGCATAGGCAGGGAATCCAATTTCACCCATACTTTTCAATATCGTCCTTGACTTGAAAGTGTCGTGTTCATGTCAGGTCCTGCACACCTCTTCAACAATTTGATTGCTAAAACACTTAACTACCCCATCAAAACCTTTCTAATCCCATACCTTGGTTTGTTTTTGAGACCTTCTTGGCCTATGCATCAAGATTGGTCCATTATCCTTGAGAAGCTTTCCTTAAGTCTAGCTGGGTGGAAAGGCTCATCACTTTCTTGTGTGGGGAGACTCACTCCTGTAAATTCTGTTTTAAGCTCTATTCCCACATACCGGTTGTCTTTCTGCAAGGACCCTACTTGGGTAATTCAAAAAATTGATTCTATTAGTCGTGCATTTCTTTTAAAAAGCTCCTCCATAGTTTTGGAAGCCAACTGTTTAGCAGTTTGAGATAAGGTATGTAGACTAAAAAAATACGGGGCGCTGGGTGTCATAAATCTATATCAATTCAACAAAGCTCTTCTAAGGAAATGGGGATGGGCGTTACTTTCCGGTTGCTTAAAACCCAAGGCTCAAAGGATTCTAGCCAGATAGTATAATGGGTCCTTCAGTTTTTCAAACCGCTTATCTGAACCTCCACCTCTTGTATCTTCATTCTGGAAAAATATTTTATCACGTTGCCATGAGTTCCACATCAATACGGCTATTAATCACGGCAACGGGGAGAAAACTTCTTTTTGGTGTAATCCTTTACTGGAAATGGTCACTCTGCGATCTTTTTTTCCAAACTAATTTAACCTAGCCTCTAACAAATACATTTCAGTATACGAAGCTTTTCAAAATGATGAACGCAATTTACATTTTAGCAACACTCTGACTGGGTCCAATCTTATTTCAATATTAAGACTACTATGCCTAACCAAGAATGTTTCCTTAAACTCACACAAGGACACATATAACTGGATTTTAACTTCTTTACGTATATTCACAGTGAAATCACAATATTGCTTATACAATTTTTCTGGTGTGTACAAAAAATTTTAGGCACCTTTGGAAGCTTAAACTCGTCCTAAGTACAAGGTTCATATGTGGTTAGTAATGTTTGATAAGTTAAACACTACAGAAAATCTGGCATGAAAGCACATTGGCATATCTCAAGCTTGTCACTTATGCTCGGCGTACAAAGACTCATGTATACACATTTTTTTC
Organism: Allium cepa; assembly: GCA_030765085.1. Taxonomy (NCBI): domain Eukaryota; kingdom Viridiplantae; phylum Streptophyta; class Magnoliopsida; order Asparagales; family Amaryllidaceae; genus Allium; species Allium cepa. Next base: position 663,937,629 of record CM060928.1, on the reverse strand, counting down.
AACTGCAATTTCGTTTAACGGCTAATTTTCCATTGAATTAGAAAATAGCCGATAAATTTAAATTAAAAATTAACCGCAAGCGCACAGCATACAATTTTAATACGTGGCAAATATTGGTCGATCCATAGGGAATTGTTTAGATTTAAAAATTTCTATCCAATCAAATTAAACCAAGGTTTGAAGTTGTGATTGTTTTTAAGCTAAAATTCGTAAAAACTAGCTTGAACAAGAGAATGAAAATATGAGATTAGAGAACAATTTAGAGGTAAATCCACTCTCATATTTTTATAAATCAACACACGAATAATCTATGATCTCTCTATTTTGATCTTAAATGGAATTAGTGATGTATTTATCATAAGTATGCTTTATCTATGTTATTAATTAACATAACTTAAACCATCAAACTATAATACAACACATAAAACGACTTATCAATTTCAATGAAAATGAAGTCAAAGCAAAAGCTATTTTAAGTATGAATTATTTGCTATTGTATTTAGTAGCATAGATCATCAAATTTTGTTTCTACTTTAATTCCAGAATCAAAAATCAATCAATGAAATGATGATGTAAATTGTTTTTATGTGGAGTAAGCAAAGCCCATTTGTGATTACAACATAGGCTATCAAATTCCTTTTTATAAACTTACATCAACATTTACTTTTATGAAGCATTTAAAAAGAGATCATAAATGACAAGATATATTGAATTTAAATACTTTTAGAGAGGTTCATCGCCCCTAAATTGAAGGGGTTTAGCTACTCAGTTGTGTTATCAAATCAACACATGTAATTTCAACATTTAAACAAAAGAAAGGAAGGTAAGAGCTAATGAAAATAGAAAAAAGAACTAAACTACTTGCATAAAAATGAAATTAAACTATGTGCATAAAAGAGAAAGCTAATATACTAACATGAGAATGAAGGAAGCATGTAAATAAAAATGAACACAAAATAAAAGAGCATGTAGAAAAAGAAAGAGGCTTAGGAAGCCATTTTATTTCTCATTTGATTGAAGCTACTACATACATTCTAATATAAGTGATTAAAAGAATATCCATTACATGAACATAAGAGGGCTATTTATACATGCACAAAACCCTAATCCATATTTTAAGGGGCTTTCCAAAATACCCCTTAGGAAGTGTGGCCACCAAGTTACCATTAACCTTTAATTAATCCATCATCAAGTATGTATGAAACTTTAACCTCCACTAACTTCTGCATTAGCTTGTAGTTGTAGATTAAGGTAAGTGGATAGGTGGGGTTCTCCATGATGCATGAGTTTGAGTTATTTTCATCTTCATTCTTTTGTTCCATCCTTGTAGATGCATATTTCCATGAGAGATCTTCATATTTCCATCCAAAATTCCTATAATTAAAAAGAAAATGTGCAAATAAATATTCCTAAAATTAATTCATGCATAAAATTACTATTTTACCCTGACATAGATGTATGAATGATGGTTTGAAAGCATATTTGAAATTTGGTTTTAAACATGTAAAAATACCCAATCATGACATTTATTTAAATAAAAATAGATTAAATATAGATGTAAAGATATGCACATTTATGTGCACATCATATTTCTCTTATCAAATTTGGGTAACTTATGCTGCTAATTTAAACCTTGACTTAGCTTACTCTCAATGGATATGGGTTGATATATGGAGAAAGTTTATTAGCACCTCGTCGAAGGCATTGCTGGCTCTTGCATTTGCCTGGGTAGTATGGACAGAAAGGAACATGCAATGCTTCACACTTTCCTCTCTATCGCTAACAAAAATTTATGCTTGTATTCATCCTGGGCAGGTATTCAAATGCATGTGCCTCATTTCTTCCTCCCATCAGCGGGCGATCTGGAATCGGTAAGGAGCAATAACACGAGGGATTGATTTATAGTTGCCTACTATGTTGTTCTTTCAAGTGGTTGTTTTATGCAAATTATTTATATTTTGGTTGTATGGTATGTAAATGAGTATGCTGCTGTTTATGTTTAGACTTTGATTTTCTATCGCTCTTTGAGGATGGACTTTTGGCTACCGATTAGGCTTGTTGGTCGGATATCTACTTTATTTATATATACTGTCTAGTATAGCTATTTGATCCTACAATCATACATCCTTTATATATAAAGACAAATATATTGATATATGTGTATAACTACAATTATTGTAGTTATTTATCTATCTTAAAGTTGTTTATGATAAACTAAATTAAAATTTTAAATGAACTGAAATATTTACTTAAATTGTTTAATTAAATAAAATTTATCAAATAAAATTTATTAAATGTTAGTTACTTAAAATTAACATATGTTGATATACACACATTAACAGACTATAAATATTAAGTTGATTGACTATCTCAAATAGTTTAAGTTGAATAATCTAAAATTTTTGAAATTTTATATAAATTAAATTCAATTAATAAATATCATTTATAAGAATTAAAAGTAATTCAATAAGGTTTGATTAATAACTTATATGTATATATTATATAACTGAATTAAATTTATAAATATTGTGAATTAAATGAACTTATATAAATGTATGAAACTTAATTGGAACTGTATGAAACCCAACTTAGATTTAAGGAATAAGTACATGCATATACATATAATGATTTCAGATTTGCCTAACACTTGTCATGAGGGTATTTCATAAGAAATGCATTGTTTCCTAAATCAATATCACTTAATATATATATATATATATATATATATATATGTTAAAGGTTATGAATCCTTAATAAATAAGTTGTCCTCTATCATTTATATATATATTAATATATTACTTGCATACTCTTTGTTTGTTGATCTTCCTCAAGCTAAATACGTTATGTGCAGTTCATTAATATATTGATTGGACGAGGTAAGATACATGCAGGTATTTTTTGATTTTCCTCAAGGTACGTGCATTATGCTTAGGCTATCACAAAATGGTGGGTACAAGGGAATAATCTCTCTTGATTGGTTGATCTTCCTTAGGCCGAGATGGGATTAGGACAAAGAACATGAATGATGAGTTGTATATGATACAATCTATAAAGATTTATCCATAACTTGGGGTTAATCATCCTAAAGGTTAGAATTCCATGGCACTCGAGTCCTCATACTATTAGAGAAATCGAAAGATTTCTATGTTTTCTCTTAGGGCTTTGAGAAACATAATAGTCTAGTGGACGCCTTATTTAAAACATGAAATGATAGCTATTAATTAGAGACTTAGCCAACATTGACATTAGCATGGTTTTATTGTGAAGGTAAAGATTAATTGCTAGTCACTATGCTAAAAAATGTAAAAGAGGATGAATGCAAGAAAAGCTAGGACCAAAAGAAGGAGGTCGTGACGATGACGGACCAAAGGCGGACAACGCTTGAGCCAATCTTGACATATGAGTGTTGTTTGAAGCCATCTTAGGGGTACCGATCGGCTAGGGAGCTAGTCTTGATGGGTTGACATGAAGCCAGGTTGAATGTAGATCATTATCGATGGGCCGGTTGTTTAATTCCTAAATTTGGTGAGAGTTGACTGGTGCTAAAGACCATGTTACAAGAGGGATCCCATGCCATCTATGAGCTTACAAGATGGGCCGCTTGCCAATCGAGGGCGGCTATGATGAAGCCGGGCCATGCTTGAGCTAGTCTTGTCAAATATTAGGCTGACTTAAGCCATGTGGGCTGACAACCGAAATGAGAGGATAGGCTGACTTAGAGTCGGGCTAGAGGTGGGCAGGAAGGAGAGAGCCGACCGTAATTGAGCATGGATGGTATGGACTGGGCAGGGCTATTCTTAGCTTTACCTCATCTAATAAGTTAGCTATTGAACCTGCTTTGAGTGATATGGTTGGTTGCCGATTTGATGTGTTACTTGAGTAGATTGGCTGGTTTGAGATGAACCTAATTTTGGACCGGCATTTGTGGGTTAGTCGTAGAATAGTTAGGCTAGCTTTGATTGGGCCTTATCATGCCTTAATGACTTGTTATTTACTTGCAAGATATTTAAGTAACATTTTACCCCTAAGCCTGTCTCTATGAGTAGGACGACTTGTCATTTCACAAAGATGTTGTCGTTTAAACACCTGCTATGCATTTAACACATGCACGAAGTGGCATTACACCATTGGCTGTGACAATTTGCTTTTTCAAACTTAGTAGAAGGCTCACATTTCCCAAGTGGACGAAGGACCAATTCATTAATTACAATTAGACGGTCGAGATTGGAAGACAATTTACATCCAACGGCCGAGATCGAAGGAGTAGGTTTACAAATGATAAGCATCTTCTCCTTTTCATTCTTTACCAAATGCCAAAAGTGAATACGTCATTACAGAGCTCAGTCTTCTTCAAAAACCATAACTTTTCCTAAATCTTTTCGACAGAATGAGTGAGTACTTCTCCTCCTCTTTTACCTCCACCATAGCAGGCATTATAGTCTGGCGAAGCCTTGAATTTTTTGCTTTTTATTCCATGTTTTATCTTTTTTTATTTTAATGTTTACTTGATGTTGCTATTGAAATGTTGCGATGCTTTCTTGTTTTACTTGTCTTGATTGGAAATTGTCTTCTATGGGCAACTTTTGATGTCAATCGACCATTATTGCCATCTCAGCAGCAATCAACCGAACTTGATGGGCTTAAGTGGGCCTTTGAATGTTCAGTCAAGGACATTTGTGTAATGGACCATTGGCCAGGCCTAGTTTGGTAAGCATGGGTTTTATGTAAAAAATTGGAATTGGATAGGGGCTATAAGGCCTAATACTTAGCTTGGGAATCAAGTTGTAAGTCGGTCTTCAAGCGGTGCCCAGCACAAGTAAGCCATGAAGATGGTCATCCAATTCCTATTTCATTTCAAGAGGCTTGCCTCTGACCTTTGCTAGATTTGGCCATCGTGCTTCTGTATAATTAATCCATTTTTGTTTCAGATGGCAGTGTTAAGATCCACTTCTACTAGTCGGTCGACTTCAATAGGGTTCGTTTTTCTCAGGCTATATGAACTAGAGGATGGAAAGATTGAACTGGCCAAGTTATTTTTCAACCATGGAGTTAACATAGGAATGGTCTGCTACCCAACTCCCACCGACCAACCAGATAGATCAACTATATACTTCTTTGCTTTCTCCACTGGCTATTTCAAGGTGGCAGTTATACTGCCCCACCACCCCTACTTTGTTTCCATTCTTAGCGCCTACCGACTTGCACGCGGTCAGCTGACTCCTAATAGCTATCGATTTTTGGAGGTGTTTATGCCACTTGCATGGTGCTAGGCCTTTTGGATTCAATGCCATTTTATAGAGATGTTCTTCCATCTTCAGAAGGAGGCTGGATACCTGGTTGTCACATACTATTACTTCCAGGCTAACACAATGCCTTTGATCTTTCCTGGTGTCCCAAGCAAGGATTCCTCAAGTTGGATGACTAGGTAATTTTTGTGTTGCGTTGTGTCAACTCCAGGATCGAGAATATCACCTTCCATACCTGTAGTAAGTCATCACTACTCTTTCATTCCCTTCATCTTTTTCATTGCTTTCCTTTACCTAACTCATTTACTGATAAGAGAAAAGCTTGAGTTCCTTGGTGGTGGATTCACCACATCAAATGAGAACCTGAACTGATTGAAGATGGCCGCCCCCAACCATCGAAGTTGAGTTGTATGGCAACCAATGCTAACCTCCACCAGGTTAGGTGAGGGGAGAGTAGATAATAGCTGAGGTGCAGCAAAGAAGTTGAGAAAGATGGCACCCATATTTTAGAAGCCATCCAAGCAAAAGGGGGACTACTCCAAAGTCCAATTCTTGAATCCAAACGTCAGGCCTATCATGGATGTAAACATAGATTGTTGCTAGTAAGGAGAAAGAGGAGTGGCAATAAGTTGATCTTGATAAGTTAAGCGACGTTATGCTAGAGCTACTATGGGAACAGTTTATCCCACAGCCGCTAGTTAATGTCCCACTTCCTCACCATGACCCGCTGCCCAAAGAGTGGGATACTGGTGCAAGCTGCAGGCAAAGTAGTGTCGTTGAAGGGGGACAAATGTCAAGAATCGGTAGGAACATAAGTGCTTTCTATATATGAAGGGGGATCTACGATCGAGCTTCGTGTAAGGACAGATGAAACTAACACAAGCTGTTCGGCCTCATCATTCCAGCCTCTTGTTAGAAATAAGGGTCGGTCCAAAACAAATGATAGTTTAGTTGCACTTGTCCTCTTTTTACATTGAATTTTAACTAACTCTTTTGTTCTCTGTTGCAGTAGTGAACGATGAATTGGTCTTTGATGCATTTAATGAGAAATGGTCAAGGATGTCATGGCCGAAGTTATTACTTCCCTCATCGTTTCCAACGTGACTCTGCACCTCCCCTACCTCATGGTCTTATAAACCTTGACATCCCTAAACATATCATGATGGCTACCAACATGCCTCCTATCCCCAGTCGCTCGCTTCCGCAATCCAAGAAGAGGAAAAGGACATGGTCGACCTATCTTTGGCAGCTGATGCATATGGCCTTATAAGAGGTTCCTCAATATTTATGACACAGACAAGCCCCTTGCTGACCAGGAAGCCGAGCCATTGGGATAGGTTACCCTGGACATTCACCATACTAAGGACCCCATTGACATAGAGTAAATGCTTTTGACTTACCAACTGATGTCGATAGAGGTCCTCGCTTACCCCCATCATGCCAGTCCGACCTGAACCATCACTCCATGGAAGATTTCATAGACTTCCAGGCCTAAAAATCCTTGCCAGTAAGTTTCCGACATTGAAATTTCTTGTGATGAACCACCTCTATGTTCACAAAACAAAGGTTATTATAAGAAATAACGTCTGCTATTGCGAAGAATAAGGCTTGTTAGAAGCGACCATCCATAAGTTATGCCTTAGACGAGTATTGATTACATCGATCAGAGTTTTATAAATTACTCCCAAAGATATAAATTCAATCCAAATCTAAAACAAAACTACGGTGGCTAAAGAAAAATCCAGAACAACTCATAACAACAACATAGATATGTAAAGTCACATCAGAACAGAAATATCAGATATATAGCGGAAGACAAGTCTGGAATACATGCTACAACAACCGACAGTTCACATGAACCAAATGTACATATACATATACATCATAACATACATGAGATGAGAGTCAAATAACCAAAAGAACTCCTCGAAGTCTAGATAAAAGATGATGTGAAATCCCAAAAGCTGAAGCTGCAACAGAATCAGAAATAGCGACTATCTTGAAATAACTCGGTCTGACCCAAGAAACTTGACCCTATTCTCCAAGTTGCTGAAGCGTTTAAATCGCTTCCTCATTCTTTTGAAAGCGTAAATAGTAAAATTTTTGAATTTTTTTTAAAATGGTTTTTAAAACACATGATTAAAATAGCAATATCTATAGTAATTTCGACGAGGAAATTGCGCTTCACAAAACACCGTAAAAACGGATACCGAATCAGCGTTGCGGGCTAACCGCTTGAAAATTCACTTTAAATTGATGGTTACTGAAGTCAAAATAACAGTAATTTTATTCGTCAAAAATGTCGCCAAAACAACACACTTCAAAAATTTAACACCGGAGTAAAAATCCCGTTATAAAAATAACGGCAATAAAATTCATTTCAAAACGAAACTCCGGCTCAAAACAAAATTTTCATCAGACTGCACTATTGCTATAAAAATTGGTACGCACGCATCTAACAAGATCTGGGCATAGTTCATGCACGCAATAGGTTCTGGCGCATGCTATAGAAAATAATTACGTGCATATTATGTGTAGCACAGGTACTAAAATAAGGTTTATGTGTATAAAACACAATCTGGCTATGCATGCAACCGAATGAAAAGGTTCCAAGCACAAAATATAAAAAAAATAGAACCGAATGAACAAGGTTCCTATGCCACGCACACTACTATCTTTATAAAGGCCTGGCATTGACTTCGTGTTTTACTTGCACATAAAATTTTTGTTGATAACTTGGACAACACTTTCGTATATTGTAAGTTGGTGCTTCCTTACACACAAACTAACGTGTAAACGACCTGTGTTTGCTCTGTGTAATGCATAAATAACTGGTAAAATATGATATCCAGGACCACATTAGTGAATGCTTCACTGAAGCTAAAGAAATAAATGTCCCAGTTTAAATAGATGTGAGTTTGCACTCACTAAAATTGGCTTCAAAGTTAAAGAACAATCCAGATCCAAGAACGAATTATGCTGCCATTAATGCCTTTTAATCAAGCTTCTGAAAATGAGCGAAATAATGTTGCATATTTTTTCTCCAATATTGTGTACAAGTAAAAGAAAGATGTGTGTTGGCCATCCTTTTGTACAAAAGCATTAAATGTGATACGTGCTTAAGATGAGAGAAAGGACAGGCTGCTTGAAAAAAATGATGATAGAAAAATGCAAAAAGGGGTTCATCTTGCTTTACAAAAATGTGTGCGTGACAGCCAAAGAAAAATGTTTCAACTAACTTTAATATTCACGTGAAGGCCAAAGGTGCACTTCCTTTCAACGTGCAGCCGTTTGCAAGCATATACTGACTTGGCAACAGATTTTGAATCATTTTTTTTTGAATTTTAATTTTAAAAATTTCTATTTAAAATATTTATTACGGCAGTAGTTCAAAAATCACGGTCGTTACATTTCTTGTTTCTTAATTAATTATTTTAACACTTTATTTTCTATTGGTTGGTTGCTGCTACATCCACATCAGGGGGATTGGAGAATCTCCAAACTAATCTAAAGGCCAAGATGCATGCTTAGCAGGCAGCGGAGGCAGGGTCTACTAAGGCCTAAGAGAAGATAGAGGCGACTGTAACGTCCTTCACTTAGAGTCCCAAAACTAACGTCTATGGATGCTGCAATCATCCATAGTTATTAATTCTTGGTGACCAAATGCAAAATGTTAGATACATTGATATAATAGAAACACATGGATATGAATTTTTTTAAAACCATTAAACAAATTTTTCATTCTATTTAACCTATATTTCAAATTCATTGCATAATACCAAGTTCGAGAACCACATTCAGAGAAAATATAATTATTAAAAAATACGCCAAGAAAGACATATGGAGATGTCCCATTGGATGATCGGAGTCTAAACATAGGCAATTAAACAACTTTGGCTTTACATCAAAACATAGCGAAATCAAGTAGAAAAGAACTCCTACTGGCTAGCTTGCCTCCTATACGTCTTCGAAAGCTTCTTCATCTAAAAGAGAACCTAAAAATCCTCAACTCTCAAACTACTCAAAATCGATTGAGCACCCGAGAGTTTAAAGAGAAAACATAAAATTTAAGTCATACATAAAGCCTGGTATGAATAACAGCCAACCATCTCGAGCTATTTAGATGTCTAGTGAGACCCATCGCTTAGCGGAACGGGTTTTCCCCTCACTAGTATCTTACCAAAAAATTTATATTAACCATATACCATGCTCATGCATCCACAATGGTCATAAACATAGCAATTCAAAATATCACGATGATATGAAAACAAGCATAATATCTTGGATTTCCCATCCCCATTCATTTGACTATCTGTCTCAGTTTATAGTTTCTAGGATCACCATTAACCTATTAGTTTTCATGGATTGACTATATGGACTATCTGTCCAGTCTTATAGTTTTCGTGGGATTACTAAGAACCTATTGGCCCCTGTCAATAACATCATTTAATTATTTCATAGGTTCTCCTTGAACCTATCGGTATCTCTAATAACTTCTCTTATATTATAATTTTCATGAGTTGACTATGAACCTATTGACTTTTATCAATAACTTATCCGTATATAGTTTTCATGAGATCATTACGAACCTATTGGCCCATGCCAGTAACTCTCTTTAAACATAGTTTTCATGGGTTTACTATGAACCTGTCTAAACTGGCAACTTCTTGATCAATCTTTAGGGATCCTATCTTCTGGTCTACCTGACCTCCTGTATGCAATTCTACTCATACAAGAGTTTACTCAATTTATATTCACTACTGGGTCAACATAGCTGGTTATGCTGCCCTTCCTCCCTAAAGCACAGTTATGGGTCCTTTATATAGTGAATATGTTTACAGAAGAAGCATATGAAATAACATAACAATACCAACATTTATGGTTTAATATCCTTGAAATCATTTCCATATGAAATTTGGTTAATCCCTTTAAACCATTATTTATATCAAGGGAAGTTTCTTCAAAAACTCCAAATTTAAATGCAATTTCAAAGCTCTTTTATATTTCCATGGGTTTTCATTTAAAAATGAGATTTTGTTCTTTTTTGTAAACTAAGGCTTTTGAAACCTCAGACCTTTACTTCGAAACCATTAAAACATATCTATCGAAAGCATTCAAATCTTCTTTTCAAAACACTTAAACATATGCCTTTCGAAACATTTAAAAACATCTCTTCCGAAAGCATTAAGACCTTCCTTTCGAAACCATCAAAACATTCCTTTCAAAAGTATTAAAGCATATCTTTCCAACTTATAGAAGCATAGCTTCAAAACCATTTGAAAGTACCTCTTTCGAAACCATTGGGTTTAATCTTAAATATAACTTTTGGGTCGAAGTAATTATAAGCGAAAGTATCCCTTTCGAAACCACAAACCTTTAACTAAAAGAGTTTGGGGAAAATATATGGCTTCGAAACCATCCTTTCAAAAGCATTAGTCTTCAAGTAAAACAATTGGAAGGATAGCTTTGAAACACCTTTCGAAGCCATTGCCTTCGAAACCTTTTGTTTAAATGGGTACCAGAGCCCTTTCAAAACCATTGGAAAGCGGCTTATTATATTTATAAAATAAAGCTTGCCTTTCAAACTCAATGAAAACTTCCAACCTATTCGAAAGGTATGAAGACAGCGACATGGTTTCAACTTGGTTCAAAACTACCATTTCGAAAGCTCCAATTTTAAAACATAAAACGCGGCAAATCATTCAAAAGCTACCATAAGAAGGTGGCAACCCCTTCGAAAGCTATACTTAACCTTTTTCGAAAGCATCTCTTTGAAATCAAGGAAGTAACGTCTATTTTTGAAAGCAAACAAAGCATTCGAAAGCTATTTAAAATGGCCTCGACCCCTTCGAAAGCATGGTTCTGACTCTATGCCTTCTGCCTTTTTCCAATCCACTACGTACCAAAGCATTGATACCACATTTATTGCTTTCGACTTGGTTAGGGTGGAATTATGAGCTCGAAAGGTGGCAAACGAAAGTGGTGAAGCAGTAAATCTGTATAAAACTGTTTTGTCGCCTTTTTAAGTAAATGTTTTTCAACTAACTTGCCTATTTGTAAAATTATAATTGGTTGCCATAAACTTTACCAAAATCTTTTCTAAAAGACTATTTCAAAGTTAATTACAAATAATTAACAAAGAAGCCCTTCCCTTTAGCAAAAAAATTCAGAAAAATAATTAATTTAATTTCTCTAGTAAATCACTTAGGAAAAATCCCCAAAAATTATCATAGTTCACTTTTAATATATTATCTAACATATAAAAATTTCAGACCTAAAATCCTTTGTATGATTGCCGAAATAAATTTTTAAACCCGATTATTTATTTCTTCCTTCAAAAATTTATAATAAATCATCCATAGCTTGATAATTATGAAAATTTAAATCCATCTCCAAAATAATGTTTTACATAACATATTAAATCCTTATGGCATTCGAAATCCAATATATATGATTTTAACCCTAAAATCAAATCAAACATTTATCAAACATTCTTGTTTAAAGAAAACATGGCTTATAACCTAAGTGTATCATCATTAAAATCATCAAAACAGATTTAAATACAAAACCTGTAATCAAACGTTCATGAAAACAAAACTTAGATGGTTTTGATTATTATTCATCTTGCTTTGGATAAGGAACTTGAGATTTGATCTTGCTTAATTCTCCTTGCTTGATCCCTTAGCTTTTACTTGATTTTTAATTCCTTTTTCCCCTAGCTTATGGCTGGCTTGAGCTCCTTGGTTTATGTTTTAGAATTGTAAACTTGTGAAATGAAAATGTGAATAAGGGTTTAGGGGTTAAGGGTTATGGTGGACGGCTATTCTCCATAATACCCTTGCCTTATTCTCTTATTAGCCATCGTCTAAAACCATTTCCATAAACTTATTATTTTAAATTTTTATTTAGTTAAGCATGACCTGTAAAAAAATTTCAAATCTCAATCCCCTGATCACTCTAATCTTTACATTATTCTATTTAATTTTTCTAATCAAATTTCTTGAATAATGTTCTTTAAAATTAAGGGTGTTACAACGGCCGAGAAGGCCAACAAGGAGGTGACCGAAAAGTTGACACGGGAGGTGTTCAAGCCTGAGGGAGGGCTGAGAAGGAAAAAGTTGGAGGTAGATCTTTGAGGTAGGTCCAAGAAGGCATATGAGGCAGAGATGGACCATCAGAGAGAGGTTTATGAATTTGGAGAAGTAGATCGACCAACTACGGGATGAATTGACAAAACATGTTGCCGGGGGCCAGACGTACCAGGATATTGTTGCCGCTAGGAAATTGGAGGAGAGAAAGTGGAAAAATTAGCTGAAGAATATGGTAAGGACCCTGATTCAGGAGAAATATCAGTTTCCTATCTCTGTCAGCAAATTTGATGTTACAACATTCATGAGGACCCTGGTGGATGTGGTAGAACAAATGTGGGCAGAGGATGTTCAACTTGCTAGCTTTGCTTACTCAGGAGCAACTTGACTACTTGGCCCGGGTTTGTAGATATTTTAATTTTCCTCTTTTCTAATCTTAGCGGGGCAAGCTATATACCCCCACACTATTGGGATTTGAATAGATTATTCTTGGTTGAAAATATTAATGTACTTTAATAGTCATATCTACTCTTGTCTATTTTTTTTTAGCCTGTCGAATAGCGTACTTTGAGTAGTAACAGTCCCCGCATATTTCCACTTATAATTTTTCATAGGATGGATTAGCTAATTTGGCTTGGTGACGGTCAGCAAGTGCAGCTCGTTGTTGCAAACCTTGTAATGGATTGATCAACTTATGTTAATTGATAGGACAGGCCAGTCAATGGACTCAGATGTAAGCATTGATTATGTAACTTGGTTTCTTTCCATGAGCCAAGGTCGATATATGATGGCCAGGCTTATTTATGTTTTCCTTTTGTTGGGAGATCCCAATACGAACCTAAGCGCTGAGCGGCTTGAAGATTCTCTTAAGTGACGTGCTATAAGAAAGAGTGGCAGACCCTGACAAGGAAGTTGCATTCACCCTCATGGATAGCTATCCTGCAAGTGGGGAGCGTGGCTCGTTATGCACTTGGCAGAGAACGCCCCAATAAGACAAGTGAGTACATAAAAAATCATCCTTCATTAGATAGCTTGGAATGCTCGAAGGTTCTCTAGGGTGACATGATGGCGGTTGACAGTGGTAGTCGAAGCAACACAAACCTGAATGCTAGGTGGTAGTCTCCAATAAGGAAATTAGTGCACGATAACTAACCCTTAGGGATAAGCGGTCGATAAGAGGGGAGCATGGCTCGCCACACACTTGGCAGAAAAGGTCGGCGTCCCTAATAAGGTAAACAAGCATATAAAAACTCATCCTTTATTGGATTGCCTTGGCTACTTATAGGTTCTCTAAGATGGCACAATGCCAGTTGAGAGTGGATGTCGGGCCCAATATAAACCTAAAAGCTAGGTGGCCCCCAACAAGGAAGCGAACGCACGGTAATTCACCCTTGTGGATAGTCAGTTAGCAAGCAGGGAGCATGGCTTGCTATGTACTTAAGGGAAAAGGTAGGCGGTCCCCAACAAGGTAAACGAGCACATTAAAACTCGTCCTTCATTGAATAGATTTGGTGAGAGTTGAACAATGTTTATTTTGGATTCTTCAGTGTATTCACAAAAAGTTATATCACATAGCTTTATAATTGCAGCAGGTTCTCATATATGATAGGCCTGGAGCCGTATGAGGTACCAAGTGCAGGTGATTTTGTTTCCATTTAGGGAAGAGAGGATGTAAGCACTATTTTTTAGGATGTCACTAATGACATACTGCCACTCCCAGTTTAGGCAAAGCCTCCTTCAGTTGGGTTCTTTGTATTTTCAAACACCTGGTGTAAGACTAAGTCAATGACCATGAATTGTCGTAGCTTTACTCTTGACTTATAGTGCTTACAGATCTTCCTTTGGTAGGCTTAAGTGTGGAGTTCCACTACTACGCTTCGTTCTTCTATAGTGTCAAGTCTGGGCTTGACTGGCTCATTGTTTTGCTCGGCCTCAAAGGTTAGACCATAAGGTGAAGGGTTATGTATTTCTATGAGCAACAAGGCTTCACCCTATAGGAGAGTGAGAAAGAAGTATGGCTAATTGAAGTGCTGTTGGAAGTTCGATAGGACCAAAGGATGAGTGGCATTTCTTCATCTCGATTTCCTTAGCTTTTGCGAGGTGTTTCTTGAGTGTGGACTTAATGGTCTTGTTGACGGCCTCGACTTATCCATTAGCATGAGGGTGGGTAATGGAATAAAATCACTTCTTGATTCTGTTCCTTATGTAGAAGTCTTGAAAGGGATTTCGTTCAAATTAGGTGTAATTTTCGGTAATGATTTTTTTCGACAAGCCGAAATGGCAGGCGATGTTCTGTACTATAAAACTCAAGATCTTGGGGATGGTGACTCCAATAACGGATTTGGCCTCGAACCATTTGGTGAAGCAGTCGATGTGGACTTTGGCATGATTGTATCCTCCCTTGGCATTCAGCAGCTTCCCCTATCAAGTCATCCATCACGTGTCGAACTATCATGGGGAAGTCACTGGAGTAAGGAGCGTGAGATAGGCTCTGAGGATCTTGGGAAACCATTGACATCAGTCACATTTCCTCACATAGCCTATGTAATCTTTGATCATACTAGGCCAATGTTAGCCTTGCCTGGTGGACTTTTTTGCTAGGCTTTGCCCCTTGGCGTGATCTCCACAAAATCATTGATGTAGCTCTTCCAGAATTTTCCTAGCTTCATCTACAAACACGCACCATTGAAGTGTTGTAGAGTACCCCTATTTGTAGAGCTTGTTATCCACGATCATGCAGTAGGGATCCCGTTAGAGAATCTTCTTAGGTTTCGTATGGTCGGCAGTAAGCTTTTTACTTATTAAACATTTGACAAGGGGCACCATCCAGTTGTCCATGGATGGTGCATCTATCTCTATGGTTGTTTCCCCTACTCGTAGAAGTGGGCTCGAATCTCTAAGGGGATGCATGAAGTGAATTCTTTTCAATTACTGCTGCATTGCCTAATTGATCAGCCTCGACATTCTTCTCCTTAGGCACTTGCTCCAAAGGTCCTGTTAACTTTCTTGGCTTCGATAACATAAAAGGCCTATTTTTATTCTTCTCTTGAATGCATTTGATAATTTTATTTACAACCAATGATGAATTGCTAAATACATGGTAGATTCCAAATGCAATTCCTTTTCCATCCTAAGACCGACCACGATGGCTTTATATTCAGCTTTATTGCTGATCGCTTTAAAAGTAAGGAGGACCTTAATGCACAGTCCTTTTCCTACGGGCGTGATAAGTACCATGCCTTCCTTGCCCCTTCTCATTTGATGCTTTGTCCACATACAGGCACCATGCTAGCTGGCTAGTGATAATCTCCTATTCCAAAATGCCCAGGCTTGAGCACTCGAAAATAAAATCAATAACGGTCTGGACCTTGATGGAAAGCGAGGTTGGAAGGAGACGTGTTGTTACCCAAGCTTGACAAACTAGTCAAGAGTTAGCTCGCTCTATCGGGCTAGTTAAGGATTTGCTTCAAAGGCTGATTTGTTAGGACTTGGATGAAAGGTGCCTGGAAGTATAGCCGGAGTTTTTAGGCTGCTATAAGCAGGAAGAAGGCGAACTTGTCTAGCTTGGAGTATCTTGTCTCTATATCAATCGATCTCTTGCTGACATAATAAACCAAACATTGGACCTTTTCATCTTCCTTAATTAAGGTAGCGCTGATCGCGTAGTCAGGCACTGCCAAGTACAGAAATGAATCCTCCCCGTCGATGGACTTGGATTGTGTTGGAGGAGTGGCCAAAAGTAGTCTTGGCACCTTGAATTACCTAGTGCATTCTTCACTCCTAGTGAACGACTTTACCTTCTTGACGAGCTCAAAGAAGGGGAGACACCGTCGGTTCACTTTGATTCAAATCGGCTTAATAATGCAATCATCCCAACTCAAGCTTTGCACTTGCTTCATAGTTTAGGGAACTTGCATATCATGGTTAGCTTGGATCTTATCAGGATTAACTTTAATGCACTTGACACTCACAGCATAACTCGGGAATTTACTGGACCAGATAATAAAGGAGAATTCCTTGGACTCGGTTTAATGTTATATTAACATAAGTTGCTAAAAGTCTCGGCTAGGTTATGTATATGCCCCCCTGGCCTTTTTATTCTTTACCAACATGTTATCTGCATAAACTTCTATGGACTGGCTGAAATGTTCAGAGAATATACGGTTAATGAGATGCTGATAGGAGGCACCCACATTTCACAAACCATAAGGCATGGCATGACAGTAGTATAGGCTAGTATATGTAATGAAGGAGGTATACTCTTGGTCCAAGCAGTGCATGGCAATTTGATTATACCCATACTAGGCATCGATAAAGGAGAGGAGCCTATGACCACTAGTTACATCCACAAGTAGATCGATATGCAGAGAAGGAAAACTATCTTTAGGGAAGGCTTTGTTAAGATCGGAGAAATTAATGCAAGTCCTCCATTTTGCATTTGGCTTTCTGACCAACATTAGATTTGCTACCTAGGCTGGATATCCTACCTCCCAAATGAAGCCATTAGCTAACATCTTCTTTACTTCTACTTTGAGAGCTTGGTACCTTTTTGGGTTGTGCGGTTGGCAATTTTGCTGGACAAGGGCAGCCTTTGGATCAATATTGAGCGCATGGAAAATGATCCTAGGATCAATGCTAGTCATGTCAGCATTCCTCATGCAAAAACATCTTTTCTCTGCTATAGGAACTTGATCCAATTCTTCCTAACTTCTAGCTGAGCTTTATGCCTATTTGAATGACTCTGCTGGGGTCGGCACTGTCTATGGAGATTGATTACAAGGGAGTAGTCGGCGCACCTTCAATGCTTGAGTCACCCATGCGATGGTCTAGTGGCTCAACCTCTAAGTCTAAGCTTATCTCTAAGTCACGTCTAGCATGTAATTCATGTGCCCTATGATGTCTTCAACTGGCATAAATGCCTATGCTCAAGTCGAGGAAATGATGTTGCTCCCAACCCTCATAGATGAGTCTATGATGTTGAGAGGATAGCAATTGTTGTGCTCGATGAACCCGCATGCTAACGGGTAGCGGTTTGTTCATTCTATACCGAGATGAGCTTTTTAGTTCTTTAAGGAGTTACTAAGGATATAGGGTTCTTACCATCCTAGTCTTCAGTCTGATTAACAGTCCTGACATGACCTTTAGCACTGCTGGACTCGAGGGCACTCATGAGGACAAGCAATCAATTGATGTAGCTTCATGGCCGACAGTGATCCTAGCATGATCCTGAGTGTTGCTTGGCTCGAGGGTAGTCTTGGGTGACACACCATCGGCGGTTGTTTCTTCGTTGGCAAAGATGTCATGAACATCCAGTACTCTCTTGGGAAAAAAATCACTGATTGTTGCAGCTTGCTCAGGTAGGTTGTTTCTTATGGGAGGAGTTGATGATGATGTTGCTTCAGATTTGGTGGTGATATCGGCACAAACCATGCTGCTGATAGGCTCGATGGTTCTCTCTTATGTGAATCACCACTGATTGCTGCAATCTCTTGTTGAAGCATAAGAAATCCCTTCTTTTCTTTTCCAAGGGAGGTTCTATAACACTCCCTAGCCTTCTACTGACCACCTATGATTTCATCGACCTTGCCTTAAATAGGGAACTTCGTGATGAGGTGGTTGTAGGAGATGATTACATCCAGATCGACAAGTGTTGGTTATTTTATTAACAAGTTATATGTAGAAGGGTAGTCAACTACCACAAAGTTTACCTAAATCTTTGTAGCTAAGGGCTCTTGGTGGATCATTGTCTTAAATGAGGTGGTTCCCATTGGAATAATGCCTGCACCCCCGATGTTGTAAATTGGCATGACGCATAGGGTGAGGTTGGAGGCATAACGCATGGGGTGAGGTTGGAGGCAGGATATTTGAAAGGCTTAAAGACATGCTTAACATAACGTTGACTGAACTGACCCCATCTACAAAATCATTATATGCAATGGAATTAGCCATTTCAAGAGTGATGACCATAGAGTCGTGATGGCATGTTCTCGATGGTAAAGGTGATCGACGGTCTGATTCCAACTAGGGTGGTTTTGACGCTCGATGCTCTGGTGAATATACCCAACCGGCTGTGCCCGTTTCTCTGTGATACCGAGATTGCGTTCCCCAACTACTACTTCCCTTGTGTGCATCACCGCAAATGGTTAAGGTGTCAGTGATAAATGTGATGTTTATGTTAATCTAATAGGGATGAGTTAGCTGGTTGTCGTGGTTTTCTCTTTGCTCTGCCTGATGCCGAACAAACTCCAAAAGTGTTCCTTCCTGTATGAGTCTCTTGATTTTGTCTTTAAGCACCTGACACTTGACTGTGGAGTGGCCATTAAGTTGATGAAACTTCAGTACTTTTTATTGCCGTGAGGTTTCCCCCTCTTTCTATTTATGGCGATGATAAGCCTTTGAAAGTGCACCCGGTCCAGGGTCGCGAGATATATTGGTGCGATACCCCTGTTCAAGGTAGAATAACTAGTACCTGAGTTTTTACTAAGTATGGAATTATGATCATCTTTTGGTGTCATTCTGATGACCATTGCTTCATTGTTCTTAATTGTTGCAAGGACCAGCTTGGGTGGATTTCCTAGTTTAATTGTCGCTGTTTGGAAGATCAGTGCCTTCCTTTCTCATTACATCATTTTCTCGCTGATAAAAATCGATTAGGGACGTAACCGAGTGCTATTGAACCTTTCTCCACGTTTTGGTCTTGTATCTCACCCCGTGCAAAGGTCCATAACCAAGTTTTTCATATCTGGAGCCCTGGCCCAAGTGAACTCTTTATTGAAGCAATTGACGTATGATTGCATGCATTCAGTAAGACTCCCCTGGTGTTACCTAGCTCACCGATCATCATAACATGGGTCTTTGAAGTAAAGAATCGAGTCTTGGATATGTACACAAACCAATGTTTTCCATCGTAGATACTAGAATGGAAGATCAATCATATGAGAGTGGATGAAAAGAGAAAGCACTTTGCTAGCCTAGAAAGCTAACCAACACGGCTAATGGAGTTAAAGGCAGTGATGTGATAAGATGGGTCAACATTCCCATCATACTTTTCTATAGGTGGCAAAGCATACTACTGGTGGATGTAAGTGTTAAGAATCTCATCATAAAATGGATCTCCATTCTCGTCATTAGAGAATGCTTTATCCTTAGTGTTTCGGACTTTAATTTTGTTAAGTTGCTGGTGAATAATGTGAATTTCTTATCTAAGTACGACATTAACCTGCTGAGGATATTCTGGCCAATGATGGGTTAAAGACTCAACTGGGCCTGGGTGGAGTGTGATATCAACGACGAGAAGGGAAGAGATTATAATAGGGAGTTGGAGAAGGAGATCTCCTCTCTATATGCACATAGGCTTGCCTTCAATGTCCAGCCTGCTCCTCACTTGATTTGTTCTAGCCATACCCTTGTTAGATCTGGAGTATGCCAAGAGAGCCACATGCTCCTTGTCGATGATAGGAGCACTTCCATTGAGACGGTCAAAACCAAAAGTCCATAGATGCTCGAAAGAAGACGGTTGTTCCACTGAGGGGGAACAGTGGTATCATAGTTTTCTAGGCGTTTCCATATCTAGAGCAAAACCAACATGACTAGGCATACGCATAGTATATCTCCTTCGATGTTCAACATCCACAAGTAGGGTTTCTGGTTCCACTCTTCCCCAAGCCTCATCAGCATTCATGAGGTCGTAGGCACCTGGTAATAAAGGTTGGTGAATTGGCGGGTCGACGAAGTCGACCGCGGAAGGAGCTGATGGGATGAAGTTTCCAGTAGCTTGGGCATCCAACTGCATCCTTGGACTTTGTACTTCGTAGGTTAGAGCATCTATGTTGTTAACTGTTGTAATACAGTATGCTACATCTCAATGTTGAGCCTAGGAGTTGGGTTAGCAACATAGCGGCGCTGTTGCCATTTGTTTTGTACACGTTGTAGTTGTTACTTTCCATTCCAAGAGCTTAGCCCATGGTAACAAGTCAGATCAAATTTTTGTATGGAAGAAAAGTGATGAAAGGGGAGAGCTTAAGGGGTGGCCCTCCTTTTAGCACTAAAATATTGACTAGAGATTTAGCCAATTTCGGAATTAGCCTGGTTATGCTGTGAAAGCTAATGTTACTTGCAAATACTTGGCTTAAAAATGTGAAATAAGGAAGGAATGCAAGCAAAGAAAAGTAAATGACATCAAATATAGAGTGGTTCGAAAATCTTTATATGTCCACTATAAAGATCTCTTGCTATACATCTCTCTTACAATTACAGGGAATTACGGGAGAATAATAAAAAACAAAGCACTTAAGGCCAAAAATCTAGCTAATCTTAAGTACTTAGGGATTTGATTTGCTATGAGGAGATCTCTAAAACAGAGTTTATAACTAGAATTCTAATATTTTCAACCCCTTTGAAGTGGCAATGCATGGGGTATTTATGGATGGTTGAGATTGCATGGTAGAAAATGTAGAATTCATGTTTGGCCATTGGTCGGGTTTCATGGGCTCATGGGAGATAGTTGTAAGGGTGGAATGCAATATATGGTTGAGAAGCAAGCCAATTGTCCTTCTGCGATTAGCATAAAATTTTCATTTAATGCGTATTAAATGATGACGGCTTATTATAGGAGTAGGCATGCTTTTTGCCACTTTGCTATAGTTTCTAGTATCTCATACATATGGTTGTATGGTTTGCTGTTTACTTTTGCATGCCTATGTGGCAAGGCAGGCTGAGCTAGCCGATTGATTGTTAAAGATACGAAGGAAGTTGAATGATGCTACGGACCATGTGGCAAGGGAGGTATCAGGCTTGTTGTGATGAGAAGGGTTGGGCTCCTTAGGACCATTCAAAGGTGGACGTGATGAGGTTAGGCCATAGATAGGCAAACTTTAACTCTATCCTGATGATGTGTATTGTTTGAAGCCGTGTTAAGAGTTCCAGTCGGCCAGGGAACTAGTTTTGATGGGCTGACATGAAGTTAGATTGGATGTAGATCACTATGACCATGTAACAAGAGGAATGTCGGGTTGGCTATGAGACGATAAAACAGGCTTCTTGGGACTAGTTGAAGGTGGCTGTGATGAACTCGGACCAAAATTGGGCCATGCTTAAGCTGGTCTTGTCGAAAATTTAGGCTGTCTGGAGCCATGCCTGTAGACAACTGAAGTGATGTTGAGAAGCAGGCTAGCCTAGAGTTAGGCTAGAGGTGGGTTGTAAGGAGAGAGCCAATCATAATTGAGTCAGGCTAGTATGGACCGAAATGGGCTATACTTAGTTTTGTTCTCATCTGATGAGTTGGCTGTGGAAGCCTCTTTGAGTGAGACAGCTGGTTGCGTATTGATATGCTACTTGAGTAGATGGGCTAACCTGAGATCAACCTAAGTTTAGACCGACATATGTAGGTATAGGTCGATCATAGAATAGTTGGGCCGACTTTGGTTTGGACCTAGCCATGCCTTAACCTGCTTGCTAATTACTTGCAAGAAAATTGAGCAAAATAACATTTAACCATTCTAATATAGTAAGAACATTTGCTATATAAACAAATATAGCAAATGTTTATCGATTACAATATACAAATGAACAAAAGAGATACAAATATGCACTTAGCAGTAATTTTCTTTAGCATATTTTCACTTTAAGATCCACAAAGAACCAATTTATACAGCTGCAAAATACATCTACCTTGGTCAGTAAGTATTTGTTTGCCCAACACTATGTATTATATTATATGAGTTTTGAACTTTAAAACAATACAAGATTAAGGATATTTAATCTATACTTGACTACGTAAAAATGTTATATGGTGAACAGTCTCGATTTGTAATGTCGGAAATTATAAGAGCACACCACATAACACTTCTTAGTGCATGCATCAAGTTACGAAAAATTGTTTATGTAAACATATCAAATATTATTTATGAAGTAATGAGTGTTTTCGGTATTGATTAAAACTAGAGATAGTTTATTTCAATATGAATATTATTAATATTATTGTACAAGATAAAACTATAAAAATGGTGTTTGTATTCATAACAAAATGATGCATTAGAAAATACAGAAGCATTAGAAATTTTACAATTGGTTTGGAATGATGGACTAAGCTATAGTTTTGAGAAATAATTCTTTAATCATATGATTATGAACCATGTGATATTTGTGAATTATATCTCAAATGATTAAATGCAAAGCACCCATTCAACGAGAGTGACATAAGAGTTAATGAACTCATAGGATTGATACATATAGATGTATGTAATCATAGGTCTAACAATACCAAAACGAATCCACATACTTTGCTAAATTCACCAACAAATTATCACAAACACGAACATGTGTATTTGATACACATGTAGATTATAAGTTCATAGAATATAAAATGGAAGTAAATAACATGATGTGCAAAAGAAAATAAAATGATCCGATTTGATCGAATATGTGTGTGTATTGTAAAGGAAATTCAAACGTACCTAAAAATGAATAGATTCAATCTCAATAGTCATTTGTTCCTATGATACATAATGATGTATCAATAAAATGAAATCGAAATTTGTTGGAAAAATGCGATTGATGATGAGTGAGGTTGAGTCTTCTTTCTAAGGACGTGTACTTATGAGTAAGCATATTAAGTTCAATGTAATTTCATCTAAAGAAAAGACTACAAAATCATATAAGATAAGAGAAACAACCCTTCATATCCTAGGCCAAGGAGTTGACAGGTTTGTGAGTCAATAGACTTCATGTAATTCTTGTTCGTAAAGTATCTTGTATGGATAACCCCAAATAAGGTAGGGATCAATCAATATTGATTGACCGGTTTGTGTTATGAAAGTAAGATTCGAGAACTTAAAAACCAAATCTATTTTATACATTTATATAAGCAATTCATAAAATGTTTATGAATACCTATTTTATTGCATTAAGAAACAATTTTTATTTTAAGAAACACAAAATTCATGATGAAGGAATTTCTTTAGAAATTATATGTAGTGTAATTGATTTATATACGATCCAAAGATATAACCGATTACAAAGGATGAAATGTAATTAATTAAGCCAAAATGGACACAACTAAATAGAACGTCTAATGAAAACACTCACAAATTAAAGAGAAGCTATGGTTTTTTATCGATGTCAAAAAAAGATTTTCCTCGGTTATTAATAAGCCATTAAGAGTATTGACTCTACCACACGGTGATGTGCAAATCGGAATGGATTCTATGTACGTTATCAAAATATAATTTTGATAGTTGTACGAAATGGTATATGATCCATTGACCGCAAGTGTCTTTAAGAAGAAGATCGATGCATTATAATGTGTTAAGCTACAAAATAAGAATTACATCGTAAATTTCAGTTGTTGAAATTAAATTAATATATTAATCATTCAACATACTTAAGTTAACCCGGATTTTACAACAAAATTATCACTCAATTTGATTTTTAGTTTTGGTGTATGTATGTAGAAATATAAATTATAAATAATGATTTAGATTATGTTGTTTGTGCTTAATAACCAAAGTGTCTCGAAGTCAATAGGAGCGATTCTATATTATGGCTTAATAGATATGATCCCAGAACTTATACAAAAGTATAGTTCAGTAAGCATCAAAATGAGCAAGTATTTTGACGAAAAAATCAAATAGTTTGAATTTGGATCAAAACGCAGAAGAATTGTTTCTCTGTAAGAAAGCACTATAAAGGTACTATAATATTTCAAAACTATAAATGAACAACAAACTTATGATTCTTAACGATGTACTCGTGTTAAAATTATTTTAATTTAGTTTTTCAATTATCGATATGGGATTTGAAATTAATACGATTAGTAATCAGTATGAAAGGATATTGGGATTGTACCAATACGAGATACAGGAACATCATTTTAAACTATTTAAAATGGAGCATGTAATATGAATTCCCTATGCGTTTGCAATAAGAATTATCATATATGTTGTATTGTCCATAGCATTGCATTTCATATGTGTATATGATATGTAGGATACTAGGACAAGTATCCAGTCTGAGTTAAAATCACTAACGAAAGTTTAGGATGTTCTCGAGTATTTATGAAATACTAGGGAATTTTTCATAGAAACAACAAACTGCATATAAAGGAGTGCATGGATCCGAACTTCACAAGTGATATCGAGCATAGTATATTAATCCTAAATTTATGTTCAATCTAAATTAGAAACTTTAAGATGTAAATGTTCCAAACAATAAGTATAAGATGATTTAACCAAAGGCTTAGTATATCGCCTTAAATAGCACTGTGATAATAGAAGTATGAAAAAACTGCACAAATATATAACCATGCTAGGGGTGATTCAAAATTTTAAGAATCCATGATGTTGTTATAAGATAAAGATGTCGCGATATAGTTCATGAAAGAGACTAAAGCTCAATATAAGTTTAAAAAACTACTCCGAAGGGTTCCACATGATGAAGGCAGTTTAGCAGCCTTTAAGAGAATTAATTGGCGATGTAGATAAATAAAATAAAATAGCATATCCACTCACTACGGGACTAACCCGACTAGTTTTGAGAAAATCAGCTAAAGGAATTAGAATAAGATTTCATAATTGACCCAAAGTGTAAGTGGGTAATCGATAGAGTTAGGGGTATGCCGTAGGGGCAATTATGTAATTTGAATCTTACTGATAACAATCTTATTTATAATATAGATGTTTAATTTATATAATATACTTTGTTATAACGTGATATAACTAAGCAATTAATTTAAAGTACATTAAATAGAAGATCCTTAAATGGTGTTATGTGATAGTTGTTAGAAATGCGGATTACGGATCTTAAGGCTACGATTAACACTAGAGGGGGGTGAATAATGTTTAAAGAAATTACTAATTCTTTTTGAGTTTTTGTTAATTTGAACATAGATGTATGCAATATTTAGACACAGATATGATCACAGAATCAAACACAAATGCAGATATAAAGAAAAAGCAGTAAAGGAAGGAACACACCGGATTTTATACTGGTTCGGAGTTACCCTACATCTAGTCCTGCACACAAGTATGGATTTCCTTTCAAAAGCAATTGTACAATTACACCATCGATTTCAAGGCTACGATGTACACCCTCCAGATTCACAATCCTCTGGATAGAGATACTTGATTTCATGGGCAATAAGTTCACCCAATTGATTTCCTAGGCTACAATCACACCTTTACACTTGATTGATTTCCAAGGCTACAATCACACCTTTTACGCTTGATTGATTTCCAAGGCCACAATCACACCTTTTTTCATAGAAATGATTACAAAGAAGCCTATAACTCTGAATAGCACTGAGGATCTTGTTGAGATAGTGATAGAGAATCAAACCAGAAATGATCTAGCTAGATTCAATATTGATTTCGGTAGAGTAATGACAAGAATATGTATAAAGAAATGTGGAAGAAGAATAGGAGTGAAAAATAGAAAAGTATGAATTAAAATACATTGAAAACAGCCCTTATTTATAGAAGAACAACAGCCATGTCCATTCGTGAAGGGATATGACGAATAGACACTTCTTTTGAAATTCAAAATTTTGAAATCAACTGACACTATGTCGACAAGGGTAACTTGGGTATGTCGACATCCCAAAGGAAATTTTGGTGTTTTGTTTTTCTTTGAAAATAACTTTTATCTTATACTAAAACTATTTTAAACTTTTATAAATATACTTAACTATAGTTAAAATACATAAATAAATAAAGAGAATAATATTTTGGTATAAATAAAATTTTACTTATAATTTTATATTTAAATCTAAGTGTAAATATTTAAAAGTTAAATATATTATTATTAAAAGATAGTTTAAAGCTAAGGATAATTTGATTTTGAAATTAAAGATTATTTTGAGGCTAAAAGTATTTAAAACCAGGATAGATGATTTTGATTCTTTTAAAAGGAAGGTTTTGAAATCATTTTGAAAACAAGATATAATTTTGTAGAAACATTTTGAATAAAAGTTAGTGGATACAGAACAATGTCCCACTAGATTTTTCGTAGGTTCCATTCTACTTAGGGTTCCATCCCTTTAACGGGCTCGAAGTGGATTCCATTCCACGAATAAATAGGATTTTAAGATACCAGTGCTTTTCTAGGAGTTTTAACAAAATTCCTAATTAAATTACTTATTCTTGAAATCTTGAACTCTTGATAATCTTGATATTCTTGATACTCATGAGTCTTCAATTTGATATCTTGAATCTCGATACTGTACAGTCTTCATTCTTGGTACCTGCATGTTTAAATCCTACATATACATATATTTCTAAACTATAATGTTAGTATTCATATTTTATAATCCTATTCTAAGGTTGTTGTCATCAAAACCATCATCACAAAGACTAACAATAGTAATTACAATGCGTTGTAATCATAAGAATTTAACCACATTGAAAAATGATATATTGTTTAAAATATTCCTAATCAACGTTTTTCAAGAAAGGATATCGATTCATCCATTGAGACTAGAGTACATAATGATCTCTAAATATTGGGCAATCTATTACTCATAGCTACTAAGGGCATCAAGGGGTTATAATCATTAGATAACCATGTAATGAATCACTTAAGAGTTCTCTGTTGGTCAATATAACTAAGGACGAAACAACAATCTTGAAGTGACGATATTGCTTAGTTCTCTTAGTTTGAGATTAATGTTGAACTTTAGTGTGGATACTCTACTGTGGTTATAGTTAAATCGTGGCATCCATCGAATTGATTATAGTTTGGTCTGAGTTGAAGCATTGGAACTAAATCGCTATTCAATAGAGAATTATTCTTCTTAGTTACATGATTTTTGTATCAAAGTCAACTGTAATTAACTAAAAATTAAAGTCTCTTACTAGAGCAATGTGTTAAAATAACTATTGTTTTTAAACTAGGGATTTTGTGTTTGGACTAATCAATTTTAATATGGATTGATATTGGAATTTTGACCAAAACCAAATTCCATAAGTCCTAATGTGGTATAGTTTTGACGAGGAGAAATTGTGTTGATAATCATTACCTTTAGGTATTGCTTATCACAGTAAAACTAAATTTTATTGAAAGGTGTGTCGGCAATAAATTCAACCAAAATATCACACCACTGGCTTAGGTGATGTGTGAATGCTAATATTCGAATTGTTCGATACTAATCCCTGATCGAATTTACATCTTTGAGTCGCAAAGCATAATGGCGGATCCTCCAAAAAACCATAGATTTAACTAAATTATAATAATTTTAAATTAGTTAAATTAATTAATATTTACGAAGTATTAATTAACTAATTTTATTTGATTTGTTTGAATGCCGCTAGCATTTAATCAGGTGCGTATATAAAAGTTATATACCAGCGTATTGATATATGATACAGATAGAGTATTCAAATTGGATTTAAATAGACTAATTGCTAAGTGGTTTATGGAAAAATTTAAGGTCCACTTCCTCTTTTGTTGTCGGCCATACATGTTAAAAGGGGAGAGGATTTGGTGGGATTTAAGGAGGAACTAAATATGGAAGGTTTTAAAGGAAGGAATTGAAAGGATTCAATGTTTCTTTTAAAACAAATTTTCATTCATTAATTCATTTATTCTATAGACAATATTTTCCTTCTATTCTCCTCTCCCTCTTCTATTATAGTCAAAAATATATGTATTTCACTCCTTTCCAATTGACCCATTATGCATGACCATTGGGGAAATTAAGAGGTTACGTACGTTTAATTTTTTAGGACAACTACAATATAGATTCATCGAGAATCTTCTATAGGTTATTGTATATAAGTCAAATAGACAGTCTTATGTGATATTGTATAGTGGTCTTCTATCTTGAGGGCACTGTAGAATTTTACATGAATACCTTACTTTGATTATGGAAGTTCACTCGTTATTAGTTCGATCTGCAACCATTTTTGCCATATTCTGAAGTTTAAGAAATAAAGCGCTACTCAAGAGAGGATTCTTCTCCTTCAAATCAGAGGGTTAATGCTGTCTTAATTTGGAGTCAACTCAAAGTAAATGCCTCTGGCTAGAGCGATCCTCTATTAATCGATAAAAGTTAATGGATCAAACCAAGTGACTTTTAGAGTTTGGACTTATAACGAACATTATTAGAGTATTGACATGACCAAACCTCCAGATGTATTAGTAGCATTGTGATGATGAATGGAAAATGTACACAATGCTTGAAGGTGGTACTTTAAATAAATTAGGCATCTGACTCATGCCTCATATTGTACATCAGCAAAGTTATTTAAATTATTTATATATTAACTAAGGACAGAGTTCACATATGAAAGTCTCACTATAGTATTTTCAAAATATTCTAAAACAACTTAAGTATAATTTGTAAATTTTATTTTAATACAATAGAGTAATATTAATATAATTGCTATATTAATATATATTTCAAGTATAAAGTATTTATTTAATAAATTATAGAATTGTTATATATTTATATAATAAAATAAGGCCCAAAAATAAATCATGTAAATAATGTATTTATTTTATTTTATGACACATACGTGTACATGTAATTAGAAATCTTAGGTAACCCATAAAAAAATTGTTAATTAATTTTGCCAGATACATTAATAAATGTGTATTATATGTTTTAAAAGGTTAATGTTTAATATATATGTCTATTAAATGGTAAAAAGTGCGATCCATTTTTTAAGAAGATATTTTGGGTTAGTTTTGTTCTTTTTTCCCCTATACATAGAGCCTCACCGTTTTAGTATTCCATATAATGAAAAAAGGTAAATACTCCATTGATAAGAAAGGTTGGAAGTAAGTTGCACCTTTGCATCGAAACTGTTATAAGAAGGGAGCATCGATATTCAAGGTGATATCAACGTCAAGGTAATAATGTTTAAATTAAATTTATTTATACATAATAATATCTTGATAGCAAATATTTTTTGAGTAAAAACTATTTTTTAATTTATATATATGTATACTAGAATACACATATATGAATTATGTTTATTATAAATACTTAAGTCAAATAAATTATACATGATTTAGAGTTATTCTTTTGGAATAAAAATATTTTTCTATAAATCCAAAAAATTTAGGTACATATATACAAATATAGTCATATATCCAAAGATTAATATTTAGCTGTTTGCACGGTTTAGAAAATTTGAAACATAATTTTGTTTCCTTTTAAAAGAATTTTGAATATATATATATATAATTATAACTTTATATTAAGATTTAACTATTAAAGAAATTATATTTTTAAGCCAAAAAAGTTTATAATTATTTTTGAAATTTTTTTATTTATATGTATTTAAAAATCAAATATATGTATATGTGTGTGTGTATGTGCTTTGTATGCATATTTGTGTAAGTGTATTCAAAAACTTATATACATTTGTGTGTGTAAATTAAAATAGTAATTATATATAATATTAAGTGTATTAATATTGTCCAATTTTAGGTTACAATTATATGCATATAGATGTTATTATATATTTTATATGCTTTTATACATAAATACATACATACATATACATACATACATACATACATACATACATACATACATACATACATACATACATATATATATATATATATATATATATATAAACACACACACACACACACATATATATGCATATATGTGTGTGCGTACACATAAATGTATAATACTTATATAGTTATGCTCATCACATGTATATTCCCTTATTGTCAAACATTCATATTAGATGTTGATATAGTTATTTTTGTACATAATATTTATTTATTGAATAAGTGGTGTTTGTGATAATGGTATACAAAGTATGTTTAATCAAAATAATAAATTGAATGATATTATTTAAATCAAAATCAAAATTTTAAAATTCAATATATAAATTTAGAATTCAAAATCAAAATATAGAATTCAAAGTTCAAAATTTACTATAATTTTAAAGTTCGAAATATCAAGATGTAAAATAAACATGTTCAGTTGTATTTAAAATGTTTTAACATTAGCAGTGATTATTTACAATAGCACATGCCAGTTCCTTCTGCTATAATGAAATAAAGGGAACATTTTGAAATTCTACACTTCCAACTTCCACTTGATGCACCTGATCTAATAATTGTATCAGAGCTTACATTATGCTACTATAGAAAGTCAAAAAACACATAGAGTAGACCTTATGTGAACTCCACTAAAATGGAGTATTTAGGAAAGACTATTTAACTAGGAGAAGATTACCTGGTTAAGAAACATTCTTACTATTAAAAAACCTCCCTACTCCTGGCTCTTACCTAGCTCGTCTAGTTGGTATTTCTTTGCAATATGCTTTAAGTGTAAGACCTAAATTATTTGTGCCTTAAGCCAATTCAAATATCATCTTTAAGTAAACATAAATTTATAAAGGTTATAAATGGAAGTTTAAAATTGATTTCAATTTATGTTAAAATATTATAAAGGTTATGATTTAAGTTCGAAACTGTTTTGTACAAAATTTTAAATTTATTTGAATTACAAATGTTATGATAATATATAAAATCCAAAGGTTTGAATTTTAAATCTAGATTCATTTTAAATCTAAAATTTGAATTATAGAAGTTATAATCCAAGATGTAATAATAATGTTATAATGCTAACTAAAATATTTGATTAATAAAATGTACATATGCATAAGTATAAGATTACATTTAGTTATAAAAATTATAATTTAATTAGTCTTATTATTGTGTGTGTGTATGTATATAAGAGTTTTCCTGAAAGTAATTAAAACTCTAAGTAGGTATAGGAGAATTTACACAAGTAACGTAATGACATTCGACGTTATTGAGTATTACTAATGCTCATAAACCCTTATAATCGATATCTCTCATTTATATACTTTAAAGTTAATAACATATTAGTGTTAGTCAATCTTTAACGCTTACTTTGATGAGTAGAGTAGTATGGCATATGCATGATTGTTGAGCACCCTCAAGCTATGCATATGACTCTAGTGATGCTTCGATTTTACTTGGTTTATGGAAACGTTATTGGCACCCTCAAGGGTTGTATAATCATTTCATGTGATTGCAAAATGAAGGTTCATGAGCATCTAATGTACTTTGTGGTTTTGTTGAGCAACCTCAAGTTCATAAAGATGATTAGGAGTAAAGAATAAAACTAGATAGTTATTTGCAATATATAATCAATAAGGAGTTATTCACCATTTATATGGATTACAATTTGCTAAGCACCCTCAAGGTTGTGATAACATAATAAACATATCCTAGTACCTACTAAAGGAGTTTATAAATCTCTCGTGTCCTATTTGTGGTTTTTAGGATATGGAAATCTAGGGGA
Source organism: Allium cepa (assembly GCA_030765085.1). Lineage (NCBI taxonomy): Eukaryota > Viridiplantae > Streptophyta > Magnoliopsida > Asparagales > Amaryllidaceae > Allium > Allium cepa. Next base: position 663,906,001 of record CM060928.1, on the reverse strand, counting down.
GCCTTATTGAAAAAATGTAACAAACCATTTTAATAATTATAAGAATCTATGTACTACTATATTAATATACTTTAATAAAATACGTGTATGGAAAATAATAAAATGTTTATTAATAAGAATACTAAACGAACTAAATCATGGCGAATGACTAAGAAATGTAAAACATACTTACCTATTAGATAAAACTTCTAGCATGTTGTCATTTCAATCCCATGCAAGGGTTAAATGATACAACCATTAAAACTTTCGATCTTAGTCATTTAAGTTTGAACTTGCTCAATATTGTGTGCAGTCCACTATGAGTATAAGCTTCAAAGATAATATGAGAGTATGGAATTTTATTCCATGCATGATCACATATAAAATTTGAATAGTGCACAATTATGTTCCATAAGATATATAATTTCGATGAAATTGTTTCACTCGAAATGAAGGAGTAAACCAAAGTGCAAGATTATGTACTTAATTCAATGGAGAATATTAAGATGCTTGTTGAGTTGGAAATGACTCTAGACCATGAACTATAAATAGACTAAAGTCTTGGATCGCCAAAATGTCGATATGATACATTCACTTAAATGCTACTTAGTCGATCTCCTTAACTTGTTAAGGAGTGAATGCTTTTTCATGATGGAATTGCTGGAGCAAATACATCGACAATGGGCAGAAGGAGGGAAGTTTCAAAAAAGTTCCTTTTATTAGTTGTACAAGATCTTATTTTGTGTTTACATGACCACTGTATATTACACTAAATCATATTTAGTGATTTTTAATAAACAAGTTTTGTGTTTTAATTTTCTTTGATTAACTTATATTAAATCATTATGTTTGTATAATATGGTTTGTATTTACTAATGTTAAATCTAATGTCATTTTATTTTACTTTGGTTTAACTTATGTTTTAAAATATGAAGTGTCATATGTTAATAAATAACCATTAGGATCTATGATTATAATACATATGATAAGTTATGAAGGGATGATAATTTAACATGGAAAAATACTTATAATAAAAAAATGTATATATGCATATCTAAATCAAAATATTTTTGGACATTGGTTAATTTAATATAATAGTTTGTATTCACCAGATACGTGTGTATGTATAAGATATAAACATACATACATACATAAGACATACATACATACATACCTATATTTGAATTTTAAAAGAAAAGTATTTTTACTTACAATGAATTTTTCGAATTATATATAGACATTTTTTTTATACTTTATATTTTAAATTAATATTTGAATTATTTGAAATTTGATTTACATAGTTATAATAATTTTTTAATAAAATCCATAAGGACTTTTTGATTAAAACCATATTATATATATAGATGTTTGAATATTTGATTAATTAAACTACGACATATATGTATATATAATTAAATTCAAAATTTATTGTAATTTTTTGTTTTTTATTACTGAAAACAAAAACATTTTTTTTGTAAAATCAAAATTTTTAAATACACGTATATTTTAATTTTGAAAAATCAAAAAATACACACACACATGCTTATGACCAAACCATGAGCTAAAAATTATATGTTTTTGAAAACTATAAAATAAATATATTTTGTGTGTACTTGAACGATTTTCAAAAAATAGAGTATAAAGTTTACTTTAATAGTCGAAAAACATTAATAAGAAGAAGACAGGGAGATTTAATAACATATATGTATGTTTAAATAAAATATGCACCTTTTGATTCTACATGTTGGGGACAGCTCGTCGTTTGTAATTTCCTCTTTGAACTCCAAGTTCTATGTCCTTGTCTATAGGTTGCAGATCTTTTATTTAGTCTTCATCAATTTTTTCTCTAGCAATGAAGGCTAGGGTGTTGTATTTATTTGTTGCGTTTGGAAAAGAGAGAAAGAGGGACTATTTATAACAAACAATATTACCGAACTTTCCATATCTTTAAATCTTCCATACAACAAAACCTACCCCTCCTCTTTTCCTTAGCATGGCAAGTGTTATCCTACCTTTTGGTCAAAGCTGGAATATCAACAAAATTGGCAAGGAAGGATGAATATCAGGATTGGAGATCGATTGGAAACAAGGCTGCAATCGATGTCGTTAAAACTTGGTTAAGCTCTGATCAGGACGGAATCGATTGGAGATGATGATCAATGCTAGAAAAGGCTACATTTCAAATTTCATGTTAATCGGAGTTTGTATGGAGGAGATATGATCGATACAAGGTAGAAGGAATATACTGTTCGTATCGATACCCATGGTACGAACAGTACGTTCATGTCGATCAAGTCAGATCATGGTAGTGAACCTCGAATCAATACTGTTCGTATCGATCAACATGGGCTCGACACAATGGATTCATATCGGTCAGGATGGAAAGAGGTGGCATGTCTCGAATCGATACTCTCGTATCAATAGTAGAAGGATTTGGCACTTTTCATACCCATGGGAGGCTATTGGGGTTCGTATCCATCAGGTAAAGCTTTGTTCGTATCCATCAGGTAAAGTCTTGTTCGTATCCATTAGGTAAGGCCTCGCTCGTATCCATCCCAAGGATGAGATTCGTGTCCATTTTCATGACCACTTCGTATCGATACCCCCATGCTTATGTATCGATCAGCGCATGTGGGAGCGGTATGAAATGTACTCCTAGAGTCAATACGAAGGACACGAATTGATGGGTGTGAACGTACGATGTTATGGATATGAACAAGCATGAAATGCGGATGCGAACAAATGAAATCCACGAATCAAGGGGAGAAGCATTCAAAAGGGCGAGGAAAATAGATCGAGCCTTGAAGATAGTGCCATGTCATCGATGTGCACGTGCTGGGAAACAGCGCAAAGGGACATCGATACGAATTGATCGGTGCGAGCCAGACAGCATCGAGAAACCATAATTCGTATCGATCATATCTTGAGTTCTACAGATCCAAATGCAATGAAATTTCATAATAGCTTGCATACAAGGTAAAGAGCATTCCTGCCAAGTTTCAGCTCGATTGGATCATTTTTTGATGGATACGAAATCAATTCGTATCGATCACAGGTCGAGTCGAAACTTAGTGGGGTCGGTCGCGTGGGCCCACTCACGTGTCAGAAGAAGTCTCCCGAAGTTTGAGCATGATATCAGCCTCCTACGCCTATAAATAGCCCCCTGAAGCCTACAGAAAAGGGATCTTTTGGCTATTGGACGTCCAGACTCTGCCGGATTCAATTCTACACCTTATCATCGCTATTGTACTCAAATTACTTCATTGTAATCGCTATAACCATCTGTAACCAGCAAAGATAATCAATAAAAGATAAAACTTTGAAGTGGACGTAGGCCGGAGATAGCTGAACCACTATAAATCTCGTGTCTTTGTCTGTTACTACTGGATTGATGTTTGTTGTTTGCTTAGATCTGGGATTTTTGCTTGAATATTGCTGATTTGTGTTCATACACTGGTGCTTTCACGGTATTTGGGGTTTGTGACCAATTTTGGCGCAAACACTTTGGTGCTTTCACTAAGAAGGGCTAGCACCCGCTACATCAGATTGAAGTTTGGATTTGAAAGGAGTGAAGAGTTTATTTGAAAGACAATGACTCGTCAGACAAGCAGGAGACAAAGAGCTGAAAGAAGCCAACAGGAAGGAAGTCAAGAAGCATCCTCCGGAGCTGGGGAAGGACAAGCTTCGATCTACATAACCAGGGATGAAATGGAGGCTATGGCCACTTCATTGCAGGAGAGATTGTTGAAATGTCAACAGGAAATGATGCAGACTTTCTTCGAACAGATAAGAGCTGCAGGAACGCAAAACCTTAGACCGACTACAGCGAATGCGAATGTGGAGCAAGGAACTAGGGTTGCGGAGCCAAATGGAGGAAAAAATACAGAACCAGAGGGCAATCAACAAAGGCTTGGGGGCAGGCCCGCAAGATCTGGTACTGGAAGGCCTATGGATGGAGCTCAACAGGCTAGAGCGAGCGCTAACGTTAGTGAACCGCATGAGGAGTATGTACCGGAATTCCCTCCGGGGCATGGGGGGCAACCTTTGACAGATAATGCTGGATTAGCTGAGATTATCAAGAGAACTATGCGTGGAAGTCTGACTAATAGAGATTTGGAAGGGGTGAACAAGAGTCCGTTCACACGGGAAATTAGGATGGCACGAAATCTGCCTGATTTCAAGCTACCTACTGTGGAAGTATACAATGGCAAGGCTGATTCGACAGATCATATGATGAGATATACTAGACACATGGAAGTACTTGGGGCATCGGAGGAAGTTATGGCCCGATGTTTTCCCTTGTATTTGACGGACATAGCTGCTATGTGGTTCAGGCAGCTGGAAGAAGGGTCTATTAGAACATGGATGAAGCTGGTGGATAGGTTTCTAAGGCAGTTTCGGGTTCATATTAAGAGGCCTAAGTACGTGATAACGCTAACATCGGTGAAGCAGAGGACAGATGAATCACTTAGAGCTTTTTTCACTCGATTCAATGCGGCAGTTGCTTCGGTGGATCGGCCGGATCCATCAATGGTTTTAATGGCGGCAGTGTCAGGGGTCAGGGAGGATTCGGATTTCAAGGTATCTTTGATACGAGACCCACCACTGGATCTCGGGGAATTCTTTCACGAAGCTGAGAGGTTCCTCCGACAAGAGGATGCATGTGCGGACTTAAAGATGAAGGAAGTAAATGCGACCGAGGGTGGAGGACCATCCAATAGAGGTTTGGATAAAGATAAAGGAAAAAGGAAGTTGGACGATGATTCTGGAAAAGCTAGGAAGCGATGGAAGGATCCAAAGTTTTCCACATATACAGGGTTGAATGAGACGTTGGAGCGGATATACCTGGATACTCGAATCACCTTCCCTATCGAAGGCCGGCTAGGAGAGAGCCTTCTGAGCGGGAGAGGGCATCAGGAAGGCACTGCCTCTTTCATGATTTGGATGGGAACGATGCCAATAGCTGCAGGCACTTGAAGGATATAATCGAGGAACATGTAAGGAATGGACAGTTGCGACAATATGTCAGAACTCGGAATGCAGCGGTGGAGCGGGAGCAACCATCGCCTACCTCGAGCAGTGATGATGTGAGGCCCAGGAATGATGGTCGATTGGTTATCAATTGACCGGGATAATGTGAAATAAGTAACAAACCATTGGCGTGCAACCAAGTCATTTACACATGTATGGGGACGGAGATAGCCCCTAGGCATGCTCTGAATGATGATAAACCATGAAGCTATGGTTTGCCAAATCAGTCTTGTGTTTTGGATTGGACACTCATTTTCTGGTTTGGTTTTGGAGTTTGGTTTGAACTCCTGGTTTTGTTTGCTTTCTGGTTTGGATTTCCATTTGGATGGTTGTTTTCCTGTTTTGGATGTTGGTTTGGATTTCTGATTTGATTTGGATTGGATTTTTATCTGGTTTTTGGTAAATTGTCGTCAGGTATGGATTATTCCTGGCAAAGGGTAAGTCTCTTCGTCCGCATGTGGCGAATTGGCTTATTCAGGTAGCTGAGTATGGACTATGTTCAGCAAGGGTCCGGAGTGACCAGGATTCGGCCTAGACTTAGGCCACATATTATCGATTATTGTTTCAGGTCGTTGAGTATGGACTATGCTCAACAAGGGTCCGGAGAGACCAGGATTCGGCTTAGGACTTAAGCCATGGCATTGTAAAACGTCAGGGGACACTGGACCACGGTCGTCAAGTGTGGATTGTGCTTGGCAAGAACCCGGAGAGGTTAGCTCAACGTCCAGGGACACTGGACCACGGTCGTCAAGTGTGGATTGCGCTTGGCAAGAGCCCGAAGAGGTTATGATTTGGATATCGACCCGAAGAGATCCTGGATTCGGTTATTGGCTATTGGATAAGGATGGATTAGGACTCGGTTGTCGAGTTCGAATGGATATGGAATCGGCTAAGGCTTTGGTTATTGGATTTGGAGTTAGGCATCGACTCGGAGCAGTCAAGGATGGTGTATTCTAATGATATGGCTATGGACTTCGGATATCGGATTCAGAACTATTCAAAACACGCCTTATTATCACAAGGCATGTTTTGGGGGGCAAATGTTATCCCACCTTTTGGTCAAAGCTGGAATATCTACAAAATTGGCAAGGAAGGATGGATATCAGGATTGGAGATCGATTGGAAACCATGAAAAAGGCTCAAAGACATCAGAAAAATCACAAAAAACCAAAATATTATCTATGACATCCTCCGATTCGAAGGAAGAAATGAGAGCATTCGAAGTATGATCCATGCTTCGAAATATAATAGATAATTGCTCGATAGCATCAGGATGCTTGAGATATAAAATTCGTTTGGGACATAGGATTTGAACTTCATAACAGACGAGCCCATCCATAGCCAATATCATATCAAAACCAAGATGATCCATAACATGCAGATTCACATGAAAGGCAAAACCACAAAGGATAATATCAACGTCAACACATAACAAACCAAGAGTAGCGGATCCACTCATAGGATTTACAATCCTCAAAGGGTCATAAAGACTAACACCATCCAAAGGAATAACATCAACAAGCTCCTTTGACACGAACGAATGCGATGCACTCGTATCGAAAAGAACTCTAAATGAACGGCCATGAAATAAAATAAAACCTTCCAAAACAGAAGGAGTAATACCTTTGGGCTTAGAAGAATCACCAAAAGCTTTAGCAACATTAAGCTTTCCAGATTTGAAACCCTTAGGAGCAATAGGACAATCAGAAACAGAGGACTTTCCTTGTTTTAACTCTAGGAAACTACAAGCAAGATTGATAAGGAATTTAACAAATGGAATACTACGGGGATATGAGATTTATCCCTAGACATACTCCAATATGTTAGAGTGGATAAAAGATTTAAGAACAACGAAGGAATAGATTAGAAAGGCACGAATAAAACCCTCGAATAGTTTTAACGCATGTTCCATTGTGCTTATGTTCTGTGTTTATTATAATTTGTTCTGAATCTCAGCTCTGATACCAAGCTGTGACGCCCCACCTCAATGCTCATAATAACAAAGGTTATTATAAGGAATAACGTCTGCTATCGCAAAGAATAAGGCTTGTTAGAAGCGGCCATCCATAAGTTATGCCTTAGACGAGTATTGATTACATCAATAGGAGTTGTGTGAATTACTCCCAAAGATATATATTCAATCCAAATCTAAAACGAAACTACGGTGGCTTAAGAAAAATTCAGAACAACTCATAATAACAATAACACAGATAAGTATAATCACATCAGAACAGAAATATCATATATATAGCGGAAGATAAGTCTGGGTACATGCTACAACAATCGATGGTTCACATAAACCAAATGTACATTTACATGTCATCAACATACATGAGACGAGAGTCAAGGCACCAAAAGAAACACCTCGAAGACTAGACAAAAGATGATGTGAAATCCCAAAAGCTAAAGCGGCAACAGAATCGGAGATAGTGATTATCCTAAAATAACTTGGTCTGACCCGAGTATTATTTAAAAGAAAATAATAAACGGATCAGTCTAATTTAATCTTAGAAGTGAATGCATCATAAACAACATCAAAGCAAAATAATCATAGTCTCGAATGAGGCTATTCAACATAAATAATCAACATAGTTTAAATGAAGAAATCTCAATTTAAACTCCATCAAAATCAACTTTCAAATTCACAATTGAATTCAAAACAGCAATACGTAAAACTATAGTCTCGAATGAGACTATACACAAAACTATAGTCTCAGATGAGGCTATACACAAAACTATAGTCTCGGATGAGACTATACATCATAGTAATCAACATTGTTTAAATGAAGAAATCTCATTAAATTCCACCAAATTAAACTCATTAAACTCCATCAAAATCAACTTTCAAATTCAAAATTTGAATTCAAAATAGAAGTTCACAAAATATAGAAATCAAAAATAGATAACTAGAAAAATTAGCATAAAAGTGGATCGACCCCATCATATGGCGAGTCTAAGCTACGCCGCACGTACATCAACATATGGCCGAAGCCTACCAAGTACTGTTTTCATAATTTTTGAGGCCCAACAAATGACCCGAAGGTCCAACATATGACCCGAAGGTCTAGTACTAGTAATTGACCTGAAGGTCCATCATATGACCCAAAGGTCCAGTAGAGTGGCTCGAAAGCCCAACAAAATCATCAAAATCGTCAAACAACAAATCCACAACAAATATTTCAATTAACGAGTCCGGAATTAACCGAATTAGTAAAAGCGTGGTTCCATATTCTGCACTTTTTCTAACTCGTTTAAATCTCTTCATCATTTCCTTGAAAGTGCAAAATTGTGTATTTTGTATAAATAAAATTTACGTTCTCAAACGGACAAGTCCGGAATTAAGAGAATCAGTAAAAGTAAGGGTTCATAATCCTTAATTTTGCTGAAGCGTTTAAATCGCTTCCTCATTCTTTTGAAAGTGCAAACTGTTAATATTTTGGAAACAATTTTATTTAAAACGGTTTTTTTATAACATGTGATTAAAACAGCACAACTATAGCAATTTCGACGAGGAAATTGCGCTTCACAAAACACCGTAAAAACGAATACCAAATCAGCGTTGTGGGATAACTGCTTAAAAATTCACTTTAAAATTGACGGTTACTGAAGTCAAATCAACAGTAATTTTTTATTCGTCAAAAATCTCATTAAAACAACATGTTTCAAAAATATAGCACCAGAGTAAAAATTTCGTTACAAAAATAACGGCAACAAAATACGTTTTAAAACCAAACACCGGTTCAAAGCAAATTAATCATTGGATGTTATTTAATTCGGGATTGCGGTTTGAAATGATATATAACCATAAAATATTAAGTTGCAGATTGAAATGATAAATATCCATATCACTTGACCCTAGGGTAGAAAATTGTTATTTAATTATGGATGTTATTTATTTTCGTTGAAATTGGAATTAATTTTATGAATGGTTCAAAGGATTTGAAATTTTGAATTTTCAAAGTTGAGGTCAAAAATAAATGAATTTATCGAAATTGAGTTGAAATATTGGATGTAACTTTGAAATCTACTTTAAAATTTATCTAAAATATTTAAATCTATTTTTAACTTATGTAGTCTATTATAACCTATTTAATCCAATTTAATATATTTTACCTATTTTAAACTAATTAAAATTATTTAATTTATTTAAATCTATTTAAAATAATTTAAATACATTTAATCTATTTTAAAATATTTTAAAACTAATAAAATCTATTTAATCTGTTTTAAATATATTTAAATCAATTTAAATCTAATTAAATCAAAATTCAAATCTATTTTTACTATTTAAACCATTTTAATCTATAAATTATTTTAAACTATTAAAACTATTTATGATTATCTAAACTAATTTCTAAAATTTCAAACTGTGTGAAGTCGAAGTTATTATTATTTAAATCCTTGATGATGACACAACCTAAATAGGAATTTTGAATTTGTACCTTTTGTGAAATGACATGTTTGTAAAAATATGATTTTGGAAGTGAATGTGATTTTTGAAAGCGAATATGATTTGAAAGTGATATGGTTTGAGAATATGATATCTTGATATCTATTTGTAGATTGACTTTTTGAAATGTAAAAGAACCATCCCGTGTGAAATTAGTGTTTGGTTGTTAAAGAGACCGGAATCAGATATTGTTATACTCTCTACCAATACCTAAAACCATTTTAACTGTGTACGTGGTGGAGATTCCAGAAATGAAGTAGTATGGTTTGGTGAACGATTTTCGTATGAGGTATGACATAACCTGACTCCCATGAGTCAGCTTAGATGTGACTAAAATAGGAGCTATGCCAAGCCAAGTGAGGTCGCACCTCCGATCGAATACATTTCTTCGATACCATTTCTATTGCTTTGTGATTGATTTGGTGGCCGCCCTTTGATTTTGATTATGGGAGTGTGTTCCGAGGTGGACGGTAGTAGCTGCTATGCATTACCACCAGTCCGGATCCGTAATTGGTATATCTACCCTGGCATTGCCTCGAGTGCCGTGTTCACATGTCCTAAAGCACCTACTACGAGTTTGTTTTGTATCATACCTATGGAGTGCCTTCTGGTCAAATCTCCAGTTTACGGAGGAGCGTACGGTACTGTATAGACTATGGAAATATTTAAATGTGTTAAGAGGGATATGGGTAATGCCTTAACGCTATTTTAATACTTTTACTTTACTATAGACATATTCTAATAGCGTATTGTGTGCTGCATAGTAGATAGTTTAACGGATCCTTAGAAGACGGAAATCCCGAACATCTTTTAAGTTATTGCACTCACGTTAGACACTGGATAGGAGATGTCGAATCCCGTAAGCATCTCTTTCGCCGTCACACTCATATTTACCATTGATTTAACTTATATAAGATCTTTTAGTTCTGACTCAAGTGTTTGTCTTTTCAATTCGCTCGGGTCAGCCTGAGCATTTCAGGGTTGAAGACCTTATTCCTGGAGGACGAAGACGTTGTACTATTATTACCTATTATATGTATTCTACTACATTATGTTATTTCGCTGCATTTATTTATTTATTTATTCATGTTTATGTAGCTCTAATGTTTTGCGTTGTAAAGAATAATCAAATGTATTTTTAAAAACAGCTTCATGAACTGCTATTTGATTATTATATTTTGTCATTCCGCTATGAGATTCTGTTTTTGTTTTATTTCTTTCCCTATTGCTTATTTACCCCATAACAATCTGCCCTTTTGAATGGTTTGAGTTGGCATGTGTGTCTGCTTAAAGTTCCCAAAAAGGCAGGTCGTTACAGTTGGTATCAAAGCTTCAGTTTAGTGATAACCTTAGCTTTGTGGGGTTTGATTCAAATTAAATAGGGTAGTAATACCCTAGAATGAGTCCCTAATCGTATATATATGAGAGAGTGTATTTGTTAGTGTTATAAAAAGGTTTCCGTGTTGTGTTAATTTGTTTCGTTTTGTTTTTATAAATTCTGTTCGGTGCGGAGGACGTTATGACATCGATAGAGATTTCTAAACACTTGATAGGGAAGACCGACACAATATTTATATTGAAAAATAGGTAAATGAAATAATTTTTCCTATTATATATTTTGTATATAAAATAATAAATTTTATAAATGGAACAATTGGATGTAATATGTTGTTTTTAGGTAGAGAAATTTTATAAATACTTAGTGAAGATAAGATTTACAAATAAAATGAATAAATTGAAATTTGAGAACTTAAGTTCTGGGATTTAGAAAATTTCTTTCAGAAGATTTTGGAATATAATATTAATATTATTTAGAAGTATTTTCTGATGTAAATATTTCAAGATGATTCGAAAGAAATGTTTTCAAAGAAATTTTGGGAATGAAATAAGTTTGTACTCCCCTCCATGTCGTTGGAAAATAATTTGGGTGATGAGTGCACGCATCATCGACGTTCATTTTCGAGTTTCAAGGTGGGAAAACCATGTAATAAATTTTACTGCGCATTTGTTTTGATAAATTAATCTTGATTTTAAATTCCAAATATGATTTGATATATATAAAAGATATGATTATGTAGATTATTTCAAAACAATTGAAATGAAACCCGGTTGTTTGGTTCGTAAGTTTCTGTAAATTTGAAATTGAAATTATTGTAATGAATGGAATCTTAACTATATAAAAAAATTGTAAACTTCTAAAAATATAAATAAGAAATTGAAAATTTGTAAACTGTAAATAAATTGGAAATGAAAATATGGAAATGTTACTATAGAACATTTTGATTTAAAATAAACACGAAAATTTGTGTAGCCTTTTATTACATTCTAATATATATATATATATACATACATATATATATATATATATATATATATATAACTTACCAAAATATTAAAAGTTGTAATGTTAAATAGGGTATGTGATAGAATATTATATAGGTAAAACTTCATAAAATGAAAGTGTTCAATAGACTTACTTATATAAATGAGAATTCTAATGTTATAAATTGTTATAAACTGAAGTTAATAGTTTGAAATGCTACTAATTAAGTGTAATAGAAGTGAATAATGAAAGAAAATGATTATAAACATAAGTTGAAATTTTAAGCTATTTAAATTTGATTGAATAATAAAAGTTGAACACTGTAAGTAAAAAAATCATAAGCCTGAATTAACATTGAAGCCATTTATAATTAAAATGAGTGCTATATATATATTAAATGGTTATAACTTCAGAAATCATTGAAATGATTTAAAAATGGATTTAATATTCAACAATACTATATATGAAAGAATGAATATGAAAAAGAAATAGTCTATAAATGGTAAATTGAATTGTAAAGAAACTTACCTAATAATGTATAACCCAATAATTGAAATAAAAATTAACTTATTTAAATAATGAATGTAAGGTAATAAAATGAAAGCCCTAACATTGTATGAATAAGAGAGAAATGAACTTTTGTAAAAAATAATGAATGTAAATTAATGAAAATAAACATTATATGAATTAGAAAAAGGGGGTAAATGATGAAAGATAAAATCAAACTAAATTGTAAATGTGAAGTAAACTGAAATAAAATGTATATTATACTCCAATAATGAATTCATTTATGACCAAACAATTTGAAATGGATATAACTGACGTAAGTAAAGAATGTAAATTAATGAATTAAGTCTTACACGAATGAATGAAAAATTTAAAATTTATAAATAATGAAAACAGGTAAGTAGGCAAAAGGAAGAAGTTGCAAAAAAATTTAGTCTAAGGGACAAAAAGTTTGCTTTTTAGCCTGAAGGACACTTTTTAGTGTAAACTGAAAATGATAGTTACAACTATCATTCTGTGATTTACACTAAAAAGTGTCCTTCAGCCTAAAAAACAAACTTCTTGTCCCTGAAATTAAATTTTTTTCTAACTTTTTCCTTTAGCCTAAAAACCCCTAATGAAAATAAGTACTAAATGAATAAATGTGAATTTATTTATAAAGAAACCTTTATAGTATTTTAAGAATTCATTTACATATGTTTAAACAATTGTATATGAGTCACATATGTAAGAAATGTAAATAACATATATAAATAAATGAATGGAAATTTAAATTTTGTAAGAAATAAAAGTAAATCAAATAAATAATCATTGTATGAATGAAAATGGTGAACAACAAATGATATAAAAAGGAAATTAATAAGAGTAAACTTAAATAATGTTTGGAATTTGTTGTTTGTTTTGTTTATGGGTTGTTTGGGAAATGATACTTCTAATTGTTTGGATGTATGAATAATCTATTGAGTTTATCTAAGACTATTGAGTATATGGTATACTTAGTAGTTATTTATTTTTCTATACGATTTAAAAGTGTCAAAACCTAAACAACATTTGTTTTGCTTGAATGGATGGATGGTTGATTACTTTGATTTTGTGGTGATTGTATGCTTATTCGTAAGTGATTGTTGTTATGTTGGTTGATTTGGTTGTTATAAGTTGAAGCAATATAAATATTTGTCTTATATAATAATTAACTCCTTTGGTCCTTATAAGTGAAATAAAAGTTATGGAAGCAATATCTATTGCTTTTGGTTTCATAAAATAAGTGTTGTACGCCCAACAAATAGGTACATTCTCGGTTACGAATTTCTAAAGATATTATGTTATTTTTCCCATGGTTTGGGATATATTATTTTGGAAGATATGATATATATTGTCATTATTGATATTATTATTTCTACTAGACCTCTCCGTACAAAGGAGATCTGTCGAAATTTTTCGTGAATTTTGGATTTAGAAAATTTTATGAAATGTTTTCCAAATTTAATTAGTTTGAGTATACAAATATTTTTAATTGTTTATAAATTGATATTTTATTTAAATTTTTAAAATTTTTAAATTAGTTGTTATAAGATTTATATTTTGAATAAGATATATTGACTATTTGATTCCTTCTTTTCCCTTCTTTTTCTTTTTCGGGGACGAAAAGTTTTGAGTGGGGAAGAGTGTAACGACCCATAATTTTCAACAATCAAAAATTGTAAATTTAATATTGGAAGAAATAAAATTTGTGGTATATTAATGAAATAATAACTAAAATTAAATGCAATAATATTAGTTTAAGATAATTATTGACAATTAGAATGAAATTCCAATCAGTTGAAATGACTTAAAGGTTATACTTGGGTATGAAGTGAATATAGAGAAAATAAATGTAAATAAATCAATTAATGAAATAATATATAATTCATGGTAATTGAATAAAATCAGTGTTAGGTAAGTAATTGTAATATTTAGTTGTAAATAATAACTTATTAGTGTGACTAAAAATTAATTTGATAATTATTATATGTTATCCATCTATTTAGCCTGTTAAATTAAAACTTGAAATCAATAGCAATTAATTCACTTAATTAGTGCAGTTAATGTAGATTTAATTTGATAATTATATAATATTAATTCACTAAGATGTAACCAATGTAACTAATTATAACTATATAAAAATAAGTGTTGTAGTAGTAATTATAATACTTGTTGTGGATAATAAACTTAAAAATGTTATTAAATGTAGAATTGGTAACAGTTATCATTTGTTACCAATTTAATTAATCAATTAAAATGAATGTCAATAAATGTTACACTAATGTGAGTAAGGCAATAACTGCAAAGTGTGACCGTAATAAAAGGTATAGGAATGCTAATTTTGTCTACAAGGAAATAATTAATAAAATAAATAAGTGAAATCTAAATAAATAAATAAATTGGGATTTTAAATTAACTAATGTGTATAAGTGACAAGATTCAACAAAATTGAAATATAGTAGTTGATACAAATAAAAAATGGAAATGGTAGCATACTAGTGAAATAAGATATCAACAAATGTTAACTATGTTAGGGTAATAACTGATTGAATATAATGATTGAAATCAAAGTATAATCAATTTATTGGAATAATTTTTTAATTAATTGGATTTAATTACAATTAAAACTGAACACTGAAACTAGTGAAATATTAAGCACTGAATTCGATATGTAAATTTGTTTTAAATTATTGTAAATGTCGATAAAAAATGATAAAAATGGTTAGTTAATTTATTTGAATGTAAGAAGTGATAAATTTAATTTAATATTAGTTTATTTAATTTATGTGAAATAGAAATTTTGGCCGTTGTCCCAGATTTCGACGAAACTAGTTTCATCGGATCCGAAACGGTGAATTATTGTAGGATTTCAAGTTTCGTAATGATCGAACTTGTCGTTTGATCGTCCGGGCTCGAAATGCCTAGAAATTTATTTAACTGAAATCAATTTGAAATAAACTTATTTAACATAACTTCTTCATACGATAGAGGTAGGACTTGAAACCTGTTCCATTGAGTTTAAAATTATTGAAAATTATCTATTTTGATATATGGGATGATCCATTTTCGTTTCAGGAACGAAACTGGCTTTTCGGGTCATTTATCGTTTAAGTTTCAAATAAATCTTGTCCATTCATTTTATTTCAGTTCTGCCTATAAATAACCTGTTATAAACCCTAGCTATCCTTTCTATTTCTTATTTCTGTATGTACAATTCTATGTGGCTTCTCCTTTCCAACGACAGAAACAAATTCCAATTTCCAAACCCTCAAATTCAATTTCAAAACAAAATTCAAAATTCAAACTCCTCAAACTATATTGATTTATATATCGATTCGAAGCCCTCAACGAGCGCAACCCAAATCAGTGATTTTTTTTTGAAATGGTTCATGGATTTTCCAGAATCGCCCAAAACAGTCAGAGTCATTCATCGTGTCTTGATCAACTTGGTCTGATCGCCGAATCAGTGGTATCGCTGTGTAGAGAGGCGAGTGCGTAGTCTATCGGTGCAGTTTGTATCGCATGTTGATGGGTCAATTGCACTACAAGATTCGATTAGGTTTTGATTTGGGCGGTGGCTACAGCCTTTATAGGCGTCGATCGGCGTGTTTTTGGGTGACGAGGAGATCAGGGAGTTTTAGGGTGGTGGCGCGGCATCCTAGTGGGTGGCGTGTGGCTGTGGTTGGCGTCGGCGTGGGGTTTCTAGCGGCTGGAAAAATTGCATATGCGATTTGTTGCGTGGCCTAGGGTTCTAGGGGGACGTGGCTGCATAGTAGGTGCGTTTCTTTTTTTTATTTTAAAATTTTGATTTCGAATGTTCTAATTGACATAACTTTCACATATGAGGTACAATTCGCGTGCGGTTTGTTTCATTGGGATCGTATCAGAATTTCGGGCTTTTAGACACTGGTTTGGACAAATTCTAGGACTATTTAAATTTAGGCCATTATTTGCATTTCAAATCGATTTAAAATCAAAGGTGAGTGTTTTAACCACTCACAATTACTAAACTATCTTATGTTAGTTAAATTAAATTTATGATATGATTAGACATTTATTGATTACTGTTTGGTATGTTAAATTTTCGTTCCGATTAAACTTGAAATTTATTGCATTAAATTATCATTTAATTTAATATTGAATTTTTAATTGTCAATTTAATACCAGTATTGACTTTCAGTTATTTAATGATGTTTATTGATTGATTTGGATGATGATTGTGATGAATGTTTGATTAATGATATTGAATGACTGGATGTTCTATTTTTTTATTATTATAACTGCAAGTTCCCTATGGGTTGAAATGATACATACCCGAATGATCTATAGATTAGGTAAGAATCGTTATGGGTTGAAATGATAGACTCGAGCGATTTTATGGACGTTATTTAATTCGGGATTGCGGTTTGAAATGATATATAACCATAAAATATTAAATTGCGGATTGAAAAGATAAATATCCGTTCACTTGACCCTAGGATAGAAAATTATATAGGACATCGGATTGGTGAAATTAAATGATTTTTTTGAATCTTTGGAATTTTGAATTTAGTTAACAAGTATTTTGAAATATATATTGATTTGTATAAACTGAATTATTTTCGTTGAAATTGGAATTAATTTTATGAGTGGTTCAAAGGATTTGAAATTTGAAATTTTCAAAGTTGAGGTCAAAACTAAATGAATTTATCAGAATTGAGTTATTGAAATGTTGGATATAACTTTGAAATCTAGTTTAAAATTTATCTAAACTATTTAAATCAATTTAAACTATTTTTAACTTACTTAATCTATTATAACCTATTTAATCCAATTTAATCCTTTTTACCTATTTTAAACTAATTAAATTTATATAATCTATTTTAAATCTGTTTAATATAATTTAAATACATTCAATCCATTTTAAATTTATTTAATCTATTTAAAAATCTACTTAATATAATTTAAATCAATTTAATCTATTTTAAAATATTTTAAAACTAATAAAATCAATTTAATCTATTTTAAATCAATTTAAATCTAATTAAATCTAAATTCAAATCAATTTAAAATTACTTTTAATATTTAAACAGTTTTAATCTACATAAATTATTTTATACTATTAAAACTATTTATGATTATCTAAACTAATTTCTATAATTTCAGACCGTGTAAAGTTGAAGTTATTATTATTTAAATCCTTAATGATGACATAACCTAAATTGGAATTTTGAATTGGTACCTTTTGTGAAATGACATATTTGAGTAAATATGATTTTGGAAGTGAATATGATTTGAAAGTGATATGGTTTGAGAATATGATATCTTGATATTAATTATGAATTGACCTTTTGAAATGTAAAAGAACCATCCGATGTGAAATAAGCTTTTGGTCGTTAAAGAGACCGAGATCAGATATTGTGATACTCTCTGCCAATACCGAAAATCACTTTAACAACTGTGAACGTGGTGGAGATTCCAGAAATGAAGTAGGATGGTTTGACGAACGATTTTTGTATGAGGTATGACATGACCCTGAGTCCCATGAGTCAGCTTAGATGTGACTAAAATAGGAGTCATGCCGGGCCAAGTGTGTTCGCACCTTCAATCGGACAGATTTCTTCGATGCCATTTCTATTGCTTTGTGATTGATTTGGTGGCCACCCTTTGATTTTGATTAGTGTATTCCGAGGTAGGCGGTAGTAGCTGCTATGCGTTGCCACCATTCCGGATCCGCAATAGGTATATCTACCCTGGCATTGCCTCGAGTGCCATGTTCACATGCCTTAGAGCGCCTTCTACGAGTTTATTTTGTACCATACCTATGGAGTGCCCTCTGAGTAAACCTCCAGTTTATAGAGGAACATACGGTACTGTATAGACTATGAGAATATATAAAATGAGTTAAAGGGGATATGCATAACGCCGTAACGCTATTTTGATACCTTTACTTTACTGTAGACATATTGTAATAGCATATTGTACCACATAGTAGATATTTTAATGGATACTTAGAAGATGGAAATCCCGAACATCTCTTAAGTTATTGCACTCAAGTTAGATACTGGATTGGAGATGTAAAATCCCATAAACATCTCTGATGTCGTCATATTCATATTTACCACTGATTTAACTTACAAAAGATCTTTTAGCTCTGACTCAAGTGTTTTGTCTTTTTTATTCACTTAGGTCAGCCTGAGCATTTCAGGGTTGAAGACAGGACGAAGACGAAGATTTGTATAATTAGTACCTATTCTAAGTATTCTACTACATCATGTTACTCCGCTGCATTTATTTATTTATTCATGTTTATGTAACTCTGATGTTTTGTGTTGTAAAGAATAATCAAATGTATTTTTAAAAACATCTTCATGAACTGTTATTTGATTATTATATTTTGTCATTCCGCTGCGAGATTCTATGTTTGTTTTATTTGTTTTTCTCTTTTTCTTATTTACACCATAACAATCTGCCTTTTTGAATGGTTTAAGTTGGCATCTGTTTCTGCTTAAAACGTCCAAAAAGGCAGGTCGTTACAAAAACAGGCCACACTTTCATTTTTAACTGTTCTCGACCAGGATTCTTTACTACACTTAATAGCAGCATTTTTTGACCCTACGATAGCATTTTTTGACTTTTCATAGCATTGGCGTTGTTGTATTATTTTAACAATTTTAATTATTAAAATGAATTTAAAAATAATAATTAAATTGATTATTTTTGTGAGACATTTTTAAGGATGACTCATAACATGTTTAAGAGTATTTAAAAAATAATTTCAAGTTTAAATATGCTTTTTAATATCAATATATATATATATATATATATGAAATTTTAAAATAAAGCATTTTCTTTATATGTAACACTTATTTAAAATGGTTTTTAGTAAACTCTAAATTATTTATTTTAGTATATTATTTTATGTGAATATTTAGAACATATTTATAAGTATATTAAATGTATTTCTATATAAATAAGTTTGGAAAAGTGAGTTAAACGTTTTATAAAAAGATAAAGGGGTTTTATGGAACATTTAATTATAATAAATTGTTTCAAGTAGGTTTTAAAAAGTATATTATCTTGTTAAATAAATCGTAGACATGTTTTAATCTTTGAAAAGGGTGTTTTAAAGATAATGATAAGTATAAAATGTTTTAGGAAAAAGGTTACAAAAAGAAAATGTTTAATTTATAAAAAGAGAGAAGGGGTATATATAACAATGTTTGAGGAACATTTGTTTTTAACCTCTTTAATTATATTTTTGAAGGGAAAATCTTGTCAAATGATTTATGAATATGCTTATACCTTTTAGATAAGTATTTGAATGAATTTTGAAGAATGAAAAGAGTAGAATAAATAGTGAAGTAGTAGTATACATGTATATATCACTTATAAATGTATTTTAAATATATATACAAGTATTGACAAGGAAGTATTATTTGGAAAAAAGGGATTCTAAGTAACTTATGTGATTTGATCATGTTTGTGTGTTTATTCGTTCATGGAAAGTTTTTGCATCAGTACTTAGCATCGAAGTTCGACAAAGAAAACTTGTTCTATTGTGAGATTTAAGACTGATGTGTCAAGGTAGGGCTCTAATGCAACCAGTGCTCTAACATATGTGGCTACACTCTTTACTGATGGATAATGTAAGTTGAAATGGTCTGAAAGTGTGATAAGTATAAGAGAATTGATTTCCATATGCGATCATTTTTATTACTATTGAACTTGACCAAAATTTTCTTAGGAAGTAGATATATATGGTTTGGGATCCCCAATGAAGGATCATTCTTATGAAACTTTCCTTACTTTAAGAACGTAAATTTGAGATACCTCGGGGATGATTCTGGTATATAGTCCGCTTAATTCTAAAAGAACCAAAATGGAGTTAACTGAAAAGTCACCGATTTGGTGTGGAAGAGTCCGGTATCGGGAAGAGTATACTTATATGAGATAGCTCAAACTCTTAACCACTTCAAAACCAATATACAATTTATATGTTATGAACCAGTTATGGAGTAGAATGTTATAAAGCTGGGACGTCTATCCTAAGGGTAACTCCAAGGGAGAGGTCGGCGTTAACATTTCAAACGATGATATCATGTTGTACTGTCTATCTTAAGGGTGGTTCCAAGAGAGATGATAGTGTTAGCATTCGTCGGAAGACATGCTAGAATCCACAGAGAGGTTCGTGAAATGTTCGAGTTTCGAAGACTCATATGTTGAGATGTTGAATGCGACATCACTATTGGAAATGATAGAATATGGTGTAGGCACACAGCTAGTGGGTTTAGCTAACCTAAGGGTACATCAACTCTATATATCTAGAGATGCTTACAATTAATGCTAGAGGGAGTTGATGGTATTCGATGACATGTGTTAAGGCATGGGCCGGATATGTTATCCTTTATGATATATTTTATCTAGAGATATATGTGGCTTCGAAAGGTTGTTTCTAGCCCTTATCAAGAGGATTGCCTCTATGTACTAAGGGCACCACCAATGGAAATCCATATGCAAACACAACCTTTAGCGGTTTTGATCGTATACCAATATTATTGTCATATGAGATGCAAGCAGCACGATATTTTATGAATTATATTCTCCACCCTACACACTATCTATTATATCCCCTTGTTTACTTATTAGATGGTTTTAGTTCTTCTAAGGGTAAAACCATTCCGGTGATTCGGTTGGTCTCAAAAATTACTATTATATGGGCTAGTATTTCTTGAGTTTCTCACACTAGACTTATGCCTGACTCGTGGTTTATTTTTCCCTTAAATTCTCGGGTGCTCTTTCGAGTAGGCCAAGGCAAATAGTTTTACCATGGACGCTTTGAAGCTTCAAGAGACGAGCTAGTTGTTTCCATTCTCCTACTTGTGTATTTTTATTTCTACCGTGCTACTAGTATGTATACATCAACAATTGTGAGGATATGCAATTATAACTATCCAAGCCAATGATAGTATTTAAATTAATAACTTTGAAATTATGTTGACCCTTTGTACTATCTTTTTGTATATCATATATTAACATTCCATTATGAGATTCAGATGTTTTATTCTTCCTTACTTGGTCCTTTTCATTTTCTTTTTATTTACTCCAATAGTCTATCTTTTCGGTACTTGGGTATTTAGAACGTGAATACCGCAGATGTTTAGTATCGACATTTGGAAGTCGAAAATTCAAGTCATTACATTTGATATTAGAGAAGAAGGTTTAGCAAACATAATAGATTTAGTTGGGTAAATTCATTAGAGATGGGGTAAGCGATGCCCTAGAATGAGTTGAATGTACTGTATATATGAGGATTTATTTATAGTTCTTACAAACTTATGCCTTAAAGATATCCCAACTACGAAAATTAAAATATCTTTAATAAATGTAATTTATATAAGTACGATTAATAAGTCATTGTTTAATTAATATAAGGAATAATGTTGGACATTGTTATCCCTTATTGATTAGTTTAGCTATGTTCGGCTAGTTTATGAGCATTGTTATCATTTGTAGATTGATCAGTATTTCTCGGGCAGTTTATGAGCATTTATTTTCTCCGATTGATTGATTTATTTGATTAGTTATCGATCATTTTATGAGCATTTATAATTGTTTATTGATTGTTGAATTAATGTTGAACTAGTTTATGAGTAGTTTACTATTTTACTATAAGGGCTGGGTAGACGATAATTATGGGTGCATTGAAACCAACACCTTGTTATCAGAATTTCACATTTTGAATATGAGGCGCTTGATGATGATGTTGGATTAAAAGTTTATTCTAATAAAATAAGTCTAGTGTAAATTTTCTAAAGAAGTGATTTTTACATAGGTATGGTTTATAAAAAAAGAGGATTTAAACTGATATTCTAAACACTAAAATCCTGGTGTCTTTGAAAATGATTTCCAAGATTTTGGATTTAATAATAGAAAAGATTTTTGAGTATCGTTATTTCGAAAGGATTTATCAATTCAGGAACAAATATTTTAGAAATTGTTTTATACAATTTTATCAGAATGCATAGTATGGTTACATGAAATATTTGTTGCCACTTTGAAAGTGATTATGATTTAATCCCAAAAAGTACGATTTGATATACAAAAGTTATATGTATATATTATTATTTCAAAGGATTTAAGATAAAACCTAGGTATTAGTTCTAAAGTTTTCTACGAAAAAATTTGAAATAAAAATGTGAGGTAATTAAAGATGTTGCTGTTTTGATAATACAAATTTTGATATGAGCTTTCTATATAGAAAAGTTTTTATGATACGTAGGGAGCCCAAATGGTAGTGGCATAGGCCAAATAATTATAAAGCTTTTTCCCATTTTCCTATTGTAGTATAATGCGTTTAGTAAATAAGCGAAACTCTAATAAGTTATTTTATTGACGTATGTATCCTATACATTTAGGACATTGTGGTAAGTTCATCATGGTATAATGTGTCTTTTGGTAATTTCAATTTGTTAGAGCAACATGGATTTTTTAATGATTTTGGACAATGTGCAACTTCCAAAGTTATAAAACTTGAGGCTAAGTATTTTAAAAAGATAAAGATGACAAATAAATGTCTTTACCTCAGGGTGTCTAAGGAAAGTAGACTTTAAGCAATGATTTTGGATACCGGTGTCTTGTTCTTTCTTAATACTTGCTTGACCGAACAGATAAAGAATTTGAAAGGTTGACTCGGTTATAAGACCTAGATTTATTTTGTGCCTTTATCTGAAGTTTAAAAAGTAGAATGAATCTGACTTTTGTATGTACTCTTAAGATGCAATAGAGTATTATAATGTATATAAACTTGAGTTACGTTTTTATGAAATGTTTTATAAATGATTGTTGTGATAAATGAGATACACAATTTGTGAATGTGGTATAAAAAGTAGTTGGTGTAGTTGAAGAAATCATTGGGATAAAATTCATAAATTGTACGTAGATCTTTCTTTGCATGACGTTTCTTGATCCAGGATTCGGACATAAGATTTCTATGTGACTCATACCAATCGAAACTGGGAATTTTTCACTTGATTCTCGACGACGAACACTTCAACAAATTATTGAGATGATCTCGAGTTTTTCATTATTATATATGGCTATGTAAGATAAACAGATGTATCTAATTGAGGAACTTGATCGGAGTACACACTAGAGAGGTTAGGTGATCTACACTAGTTTAGATGTGAAATTATGTGGCCGAGCAAGTGAATATCACATATGGATGATCCATATACATCGTACAAACTTAAGTAAATATTAAGTTTTGCTGGCTTAGAAGAGTCAGGGAATGGCTTTTTGATTTGTTCTGGGTTAGGTGGAATAATCTTCTAAGTAATTACCCGAGATTGAAGAGCACAAAATATGCTTAGTAAATTATTTATTTTCCTTGTGCGAAAATCATTTGGTAATGTTATGTCACTATTTGAAATGAGTATATGTAGGTACGGTCCTTCAGCGAAACCCATGTATAGGGACTTTTGGGGCATGGATGGGATTTCGGAATTAATTGGATGACTAGTTATGAGATAATATTGGATGGTAAATGTGGTATGATTTAAATGAGGAGTAAAGGATTAGGAACACTTTTGTTGTACATCATGATCTCGATAGTCACATAATAACAGGCTAATATCTATCTTTGACGGACTAGTCCTATGATCCTTTGTTAGAGATTTTGGTCTCCCTCCCTAATAAATTAAACCTGGTAGGCCCATTGATGTACAACTTTGCATATAACTGTATGATAGTTTGAAATTGAATAGGTAAGTTTCCAAGTCAGCGAGAAAGAGAGAGTATATTTTGGTTAAAGAAAATTTAAAGTTATTTTTTTAAAATGTCATAAAGGGGTGGTGTTAGCATAATAATAAATGTTTGGATTAAGACATGTACGAAAGATACTAGGCTGAAACGGTATTTGCCTAATATTGAAGTATTTGAGGGCATATTTGACTTGGAAAATTTGGTAGTAAAAGAGAGACAAGTGATACATGAATTTTAATTGATCGGACCCTATTATCCAACCGTTTGAAAATATTTTAAGATGAGGATGATTATTTCATTTGAAGTGCCTATCACGTTGATACGGTCAGTGTGACCAAATGATGCTACTATGTAATCTGACTCGATGATCGATTCATGGCGTAGAAACTGAAATGATTAACATTTGTATTCTTTTGTTCTGTATGATTGTTGTAATGATCGAAGATGGAAGCAAATATTACTTAAAATGCTTTGTTGTTTGATATCACTATAAAGGTAATGATTTGAGTTGACCTATGGATGGGTGTCTTTGATTCGATTTTATAGGAAATTTACACCATATGGTTTGTTTTGTAGATGATTTGAAGTGGTTAGAAGATGGGTGTCATTGACCTGATGTTTCTGGTAAAGTTACACTATTTATGATAGATGGTTTGGATGGATGCTATTCTCCGAGCAAGTGATTTTTCATTTCACCATATATGTTATGTGGCGATAGTTGTAAGTTATCGATACTTGAGTGGTGGTTGTGATTGTACGTGGATCAGATTAGAGGTGACATATGTTTGGTACCATGGTCACTGCATTCAGACATTATTCTTTGCTTGATGTTCCTAGATATGTTCTAAGGTGAGATGTCACTATGATTATTGAGCATTATGTTGATTGGATTGATATGGCAAGACGCTATCCCTATTGAATTGCCTCATTTATAGTACAGAAGAAAAGTAAGTTGGTAGAAAGATATATGGGAAAATATACCCTTAGCTGGTTTATTTAACACCTTGATGTTTGACGAGAAATATGTTGAGTCACAAGTTTTATGAAAGTTTTGATTTTTGACAAATAAGGCGATCGACAAAACAAGGTCATTAGAGCTACATATGTTACTATAGATTATAGGTTGATTATTTGATATTGTAATAGTGATAAACTTGTTAAAATCTATCCTCAAATAATCATGCACCTCAATATAATCGATATATATATGTTTTAAAAGCATTGAACATTCATTGTACAAATTAACAGGAACCGGTCGACCGGTTAATAATCGTACGGTCGACCGTTTCTGTGTAAAATGCACAATGAACGTGCACACATGCACATAACGTATATATATTTTAAATTCCTGTCTACTGGTCACTTTTTAACCTGTCGACCGTTTTTGAACAGAAAGCAATTTTTCCAAAAGACACTTCTCTTCTCCAAAGGTTGCATCTCTTAACCTTTCACCAAAGATCATATCTCTTAATAGCAAAGAGTTACAACCATTCTTATCTATATAAACTCATCCAATTCGTTGATTAAATAATAACGATTTCATATATTATTTTAATCTAATCTCTGATCTTAATTCTGCATTATAAAAGCTCTAAATTATTTATTGAATCTTTGAAACTATTTCATATCCTTTGATTCAATAATATACTTTCCTTAATCTTTTCAAAACATCATATTGCATACTTTGAGGATAAGATTATAGGAAGGGTGTACTGCTAGTGACAAATCCGTGTTTTCAAGAGCACAAATTGTCAACAACAATTATATTTGTTCTTTTGTTGAAGTCCTCTGTGTTGTAAGAGGCAAGTGTTGAAGTCCTTAGTGTATTAGAGGCGTGAAATCCCGTTCGGCTGTTCGGGTGTTGTAAACCTGTTCCTCCGGGTGAAGCGAGGAAGTTAATAGTGAAAATCCAGATAGAAGTCTGGGACTGGACGTAGGACGGTGCTCCGAACCAGTATAAAAATCTCTGGTGTGATTTTTCTATTTTTTATTTTACTATGCTATTATCATCTATTTCCGCATTTGTATTGTAATCCATATTACACGATCCGTGTATACTATATTATCACATATAATTGTATACACACCGCACTTTCATTTGGTATCAGAGCCAGGTCATCATATAACCGTAACACAGTTATTTGATATATTATAGTAATATGGCAAATAACGTAAGTACTAGCACTCAAAACACCACTTACACGGAGGGTCAATCGACACAAAGACCTCCATTTTTTAATGGTCTTAACTATAGTTATTGGGCAACACGTATGTCATTCTTTATGCAATCAAATAACTATGATGCTTGGAATGCCACTCAAAGAGAAATAGTGAATCCAACAACTGATTATTCAGAATGGACTGCAGCTGAGAAAACGGCAGCAGCTGTAAATGCAAGAGCAATAAATATGTTGTTCTGTGCATTAGACCAAAATGAATATAACCGTGTTAGTATCTGCACTACTGCATATCAAATTTGGCAAACACTAAAAATCACTCATGAAGGTACTAACAAAGTTAAACAAGCCAAAATAGCCATGCTGAAAAGTCAATTTCAAAATTTCAAAATGAAACCAAATGAGACAATCAATGACATGTATTCACGGTTTCAAACTATTCACCATGCACTTATTGGCTTAGGACAAAAGTATTCTGATTTCGATGTTGTTTCAACAGTCCTACATTCTCTGACTAGTGAATGGGAAGGAAAAGTATTAGCAATCGAAGAAGCTAATGACCTTTCCGTCATGAAGCCAGATGAATTGATAGGAAATTTAATGTCCTATGAAGCAAATTTGCAGGCTAGAAAAGAACAGAAGGAAGAAAAGAAAAATGTAGCATTTCATGTTGAGAAAGATGAAAATGAATCAGATTCTGAAGACGAAGATTTGGCATTCGTTGCGAAAGGATTCAAAAAATTCTTAAAATATCGAAAAGCCAGTCGTTACAATAAAAGGAAACCTGGATCAAATAAACCATCTTCATCTGCTATAGAATGTTTCAACTGCCACAAAAAGGGACACATGCAGAAAGATTGTCCAGAACAAAAGAAGAAGTCAGAAAATGACAAATTCAAATATAAAAAGGACAAATCTAAGAAACGAGCTTTCTCAGTAACATGGGATGATTCAGAGTCATCTTCATCAGAAAGTGAAAGTGATTCAGAGAATGAACAAGCTAATGTTTGTTTTATGGCAACAGAAGATGAGGTACAAATTCCTACATTTGATGAATTACTTGATATTAATGCTGAATTGATAGTCAAATACAAAGACATAAAACGTCAATTAAAAGTAGTCAAAGCAGATTTAAGTAGAGCAGAGCTTGAACGAGATATGTTAAAAGATGAGAAGAAAATATTAGAAGAGGAACTTGAAAATATTCAAGAATCGTCATCTAATGTTGATTCTCAAATATCTCTTTTGAGTCAAGAAATAGAAACTCAAAAAGAGAAAAATAATGCTCTCACTACTGAAAATCATGAGCTTAAAGCAAAAGTCAAAATTCTAGACCTAGAAAAAGCTAGCTTACAAACAAAGTTTGATGATATTACTCAAAATGTTTCTAACTTTAACAAAGGTCGAGAAAACTTGACAAAAATCATTGAAAGTTCACAATCTATTTCAGACAAACAAGGATTGGGATATAACAAACAAGAAACCAAGAAACATCTTGGAAATAAAAGGAAAAAGAAAGTACAAAAAACTAAAGCTAAGAAAAATCTTAGTTTATTATATTCCAAACCAAAACCAGTTGTGAAATTTCAAAAGAAAAATGTCAAGACTATCAAAATATGGGTTCCTAAAACAAATAATAATTTGATTAGGAACAAATACATTCAGCAATTCATGAATACTATGCATTTTAATAACAATTATATATATAAAGGGGATACCGGACCCAAATGGGTTTGGACTCCTAAGACCTAACTCTTAGGACCCTATAAAAAGCGGGTACCATGGACTTAATTCTATTTTTTGCAGGTCCCACTTAAGAAAAGAGGAAAGTGGATATTGGACAGTGGTTGCTCAAAGCACATGACAGGAGACAAGAGTTTATTAATAAATATTACATATTCAGATGGTGGCTCTGTCACTTTTGGAGACAATTCAAAAGGCTATATCATCGGCAAAGGCGATGTGAGCAATTACGGTACATCTAACTTACCTCTTATTACTAATGTCATGCTAGTTAGAAATTTGAAACACAATTTGCTAAGTATTAGTCAGTTATGTGACAAGGGTTTTATTATTTCATTTTCAAATAATAAGTGTAGTATTTTAGATAAAGACCATAATTTGGTTTTCGAAGGTTATAGAGACAGAAATATATATATTTTGAATATGAACATTAATCATAATTCAGATATGTGTCTTGTGGCTAATGACAATGATCCATGGCTATGGCACAAACGCTTCTGTCATATAAACTTCAGAACTATTGACAAGCTAGCCAAAAACAATCTAGTTAGAGGACTACCCAAAATGAGTTTTAAAGTTAACAACATTTGTGATGCATGTCAATTAGGAAAATTGACCAAATCATCTTTTAAATCCAAGAAAGTTATATCAACATTACAACCACTTGAGTTACTACACATGGATCTATTTGGACCTACTAGAGTTCAATCAATAAATCACAGTCAATATGTGCTTGTAATTGTTGATGATTTCTCTCCTTATACATGGACAATCTTCTTAAAAAATAAAAGTGATACTTTCGATCACTTCAAATCTTTCGTCAAAAGAATTCAAAAATAAAAAAGGATTAAAGTTAAAAATATAAGAAGTGATCATGGCGGAGAGTTTGAAAATAATGAATTTGAACAATTTTGTACAAAGAAAGGTATATATCATAATTTTTCGTTTCCCAGAACTCCACAACAGAACGGAGTTGCAGAACGGAAAAACCGAACTTTACAAGAATGTGCAAGAACATTATTGAATGGAACCACCTTACCAAAACATTTTTGGGCAGAAGCTGTGGCAACTGCCTGTTATGTTTTAAATCGTGTATCCATAAGACCTCTTACCAAGAATACTCCTTATGAATTATTTAACAAAAGGAAGCCTAAAATCTCATACTTCAAAGTTTTTGGTTCGAAGTGCTTTATTTTAAATACAAAAGACCAGCTTGGCAAATTCGATCCAAAGGCCGATGAAGGAATATTTGTCGGTTATTCGGAACGAAGTAAGGCCTATCGAATATTTAATAAACGAACCAAAACTATTGAAGAATCACTTCATGTCTCTTTTGATGAAATCTATCAGCACCCTCACACTATATCAGATGATGACGAATCAATAGTCACTGACAATCAAATCATCACAAATATTGATTCTGACTCGGAAATAGTTATTGAGAATATTCCTCAAATATGTGAGTTACAATCACCACCAAGAATATTAAGAGACCATCCGCCTCAAAATATAATCGGTGAAATAACATCACATGTCAGAACAAGGAGTCAACTCAATCAAATGGGTCATGTCGCTTTTCTCTCAAATATCGAACCTAAGAATCCAAAAGAAGCTGCTACAGATGATTACTGGATCATTGCCATGCAGGAAGAACTAAATCAGTTTGAGCGCAATGACGTTTGGGAACTTGTTCCAAGACCAACTGATCAGTCAGTAATTGGTACTAAATGGGTCTATAAAAATAAGGCTGACGAACAAGGCAATATCACCAAAAATAAAGCAAGATTAGTAGCACAAGGATATAATCAGGAAGAAGGTATCGATTATGAAGAAACTTTTGCACCAGTTGCTCGACTAGAAGCTATTAGAATCCTATTATTTTTTGCTTTTCACCATAATTTCAAACTTTATCAGATGGATGTCAAAAGTGCTTTTCTCAATGGATTTATCAAAGAGAATGTCTATGTCGAACAACCTCCTCTATTCGTACATGAAAAATATCCTGACCATGTGTTCAAACTTAAGAAAGCTCTGTATGGTTTAAAACAAGCACCTCGTGCTTGGTATGAACGACTACGTAGCTATCTTATTAGCTCAGGATTTCAAATAGGCAAAGTCGATCAAACCTTGTTTATTAAACATTCTCGAAAAGATATTCTAGTTATCCAGATATATGTAGACGATATCGTCTTTGGTTCAACAAACGATAAACTTTGCAAAGAATTTGCAAATATTATGACCAAAGAATTCGAAATGTCTCATATGGGAGAACTATCTTATTTTCTTGGACTTCAAATAAAACAACTTCCAAACGGCATTTTTATTAATCAAGAAAAATACTGTGAAAACCTTATCAAACGCTTTGGATTAGAAAATACATCTGGTAAACCAACTCCTATGAGTACAACTACAAATCTTGACAAAGATGAAAGTGGTAAGAATGTTGACCAGAAATTGTATCGAAGCATGATTGGTTCTCTTCTTTATCTTACAGCTAGTCGTCCAGATATAATAATGAGTGTTTGTTTATGTGCTCGTTTTCAAGCCAATCCAAAGGAATCACATCTACGAGCAGTAAAACGTATAATTCGTTATCTTAATAATACCAAAGATTTCGGTCTTTTTTATCCAAAAGAATGTCCATTTGAATTAGTATCATATAGTGATGCTGATTTCGGTGGCTCACGAACGGATAGAAAAAGTACAAGTGGTACATGCCATTTTATTGGAAAATCACTTGTCTCTTGGTTCAGTAAGAAACAGAATTGTGTTTCACTATCAACATGTGAAGCTGAATATATATCAGCAGCTCTTGCTTGTACTCAAGTACTATATATGCAACAAACACTTCAAGATTTTGATATTCATTTATCAAATTCTATTATATACTGTGATAACACTAGTGCTATAAATCTCTCTAAAAATCCAGTAAATCACTCCAGAACCAAACACATTGATATCCGTCATCATTTCCTTCGAGATAATATTGACAAAGGAAATATATGTCTTGAATATGTTCATACTGACAATCAATTAGCAGACATTTTTACTAAGCCTCTGCTCGAATCTAATTTTATTAGATTACGAAGAGAGCTTGGTTTAATTTCAAGAAAAAATCTTGACTGAGAAATTTCTAAAAAAACATCTTCTTGTTAGTTATTCTTTAGTTATTCTCTTTAGTTATCCTTTAACTACAACTATTGCATAAACTATATTTTTTACATTAAATATAAGCCACTGCTTTATTTAATGGTTAAATTCGCTTTACTTATTTTTTTTGTGATCGTTCTTTACTTTCTTAACTTATAAATTCAGTTTTAAAAAGAAAGCTATTTTTAGACTTACAAAAATTTTTTCTGCTTATATTTTCTTGGTTAAAATTTATCATTAACTCACATCCATAGGTTTATACATAAGAAACTTATATATAAACTTGCAAACATCTTATATTTTGTTCATCTTTTCTTTTTATCAAACCATAATATTCTATACAACGTACACTATGGCTCACATTTGTGATAAATGTGCTCAAGAATCATACATTTCTATTACGAGTTATGAGTCGAAGGAACTTTATTCTCCCACAACTCCAAAACAAAAATCAAGTTGTCATCATCAATGCTCTTGTATGTCTGATAAAACTCCAAATTCAAAACGAGTGAAGCGGACACTATTCTATTCTCCTCGTACCAAAGCTCAAATCGATGAGATACACCACTACCAGAAACATCAGATAGACCTTCAGAGACAACTCCATTACGGGCAAAGTCAACTTTATCACGAGCAACAACGGACGTCGGCACGATTGTCTGTTTTAGAAAAGTTGGCAACATTTTTCTACGGTTCCAACAAACATGACGTGTATGAACCAATGCCGTCTAGGCCATCAACATCTAAAAGTCCTAACTCATGGGATCGGAACTATGAGAAGAATGAAGGAGCTCAGAAACAATGGAGTCCATGGTCGAAACGTATTGAAGGAAACAACGATAATTCTAATGACGAACTTTCTCATTAGACTTATATATATAGTTATTATATCTTTATCTATCTCTTGTGTAATGACGGTTATATTTTGTATTACGTATAAAATATAATATATATAGGTTGATATATGATAAAAACTTGAAATATAAACTTAAACGTCACAACAGACCAAGACTGGCCGACCGCCCCTGTTATAGCCGGTCGACCTTTTGCTCTCTGGTTGAAAACGGTCGACCGGCCAAAAACAGTAGGTCGACCGGTTGTCGTATTATCAGTTTTTTATATAAACCTATACGTCATTTTTCCCTCTACCCTCATTCACTCTTTACTCAAACTGTTCTCTTACCCCAAATCACAAACCCTAGTTCCCATTCTTCAATTCCCAAATCACAAATCCTCCAACAATGGCTCCTCCTCAAAAGAAATCAAAGAAAGGAGTAACCTCTGAAACTTCATCTCTTACCATCTCCGTCAAAAAATGGCTTCAAACTCCAATTGCTGTAACAAGATGGAATCAGATGACAAATTACAAGTTTCATCCAGGCTCTTTCATCAAATTTGATGATTTCACGGCTTACGGAGTTCGGAGGTTAGCCAATAATGCCAACATTACTCCACTAATAGATTTTTCTGCAAATAGTGTGGAGATCAATCATTTGATGATCAAATTATTTTACGCCAACATGAATCTTGATGAATATCAACCTGATAATCCAAATGGCGTCATCTGGTCTATGGTCTGTGGGAAGCAAATTTTTCTTACTCATGCTAGAATTGCCTCTATACTTGGTATACCAAATCGAGGCGAAGAATTTTCATCTAACTTCTGCGAAGTCTTCACTCGAAATAATACTAGTCATCAGTTCATAGAAGACGATAGTGATGGCACTAAGTCTATTGGACTTCGCCCGACAGCCAGGTTACTTCATCGGGTCTTGATGCATTCTCTTTTTCCTAGACTTGGAAATTATGATGCAGTGTACAAAGAAAACTTCAAGGCACTCTATGCTATCTATGGTGAAATCCAAATCAATTGGGTTCACATGCTTTTTGATGAAATTCTCAAGGTAAATAACTCAACCCGGCCTCATTTCTTTTACAATGAATATATCATGAGACTTTTGTTAGCTTGTGGGGTCAATCCTCCTGAATCTGCAACCTCAAAACCAAAATGCATTGATTCCATCACCATCAAGCGAATGAAGCTTCCTCCACCTTATCTTGAGATTATGCCTTTCGAAGAATGGCAACAAAGAGGACCAAGGAAACAACGAGCAACTTCATCTCGTCCTCGTTCCGATGAAGTAAAACTTTTAAAATCAAAGTCATCAACAAAAGAATCACTTGAAACAATCTCTCGTAACCATTTTTTGCTTGAATCACGTCTCAAGCGCATGGACTCTAAAATTGATAAGCGCTTCAATAAGGTCAAGTCATTCTTTGGTATGCTATGGGATGCTATATCATGTTCCACATCCACCTCTGTTCAAGCACAAGACCCAGGAAAACGTCCTGCTGCTCCAGTTTTCACCTGGACATCATCTGACGAGTCTATAGGAATGAGTGGTCATGGACATGGTGAATCATCTAGAGGGCACAATGATGAGGAAGAAGAAGATGATGATGATGAAGATGATGATGATGATGAAGAGGAGATACGATCTGCCTCATCCTAGATTCTATTATGTTTTAGCTCTTTAAAAACATTCATCGACACTTGTACTAAATAGTGTCGTTATTTATGATTTTCATTTGACATTATGTTCTGTAGTAAACTCTGTTATGTTTTTGATGTGTTAATGATTTATTTTTTTATGCATATTATATTCATTCTATGCATATCATATTCTAGTATCTGTTACTCCTTTTTGTCGATGACAAAGGGGGAGAAAAGGCTAACAATTGCTTGCAGGAACATACATTTATAAGAATTCAACGAGAAAGAGATCACGTACTCAGGGGGAGATTCAGATTTGCAGATATATATTGTCATCAATCAAAAAGGGGGAGAATGTTGAGTCACAAGTTTTATGAAAGTTTTGATTTCTGACAAATAAGGCGATCGACAAAACAAGGTCATTAGAGCTACATATGTTACTATAGATTATAGGTTGATTGTTTGATATTGTAATAGTGATAAACTTGTTAAAATCTATCCTCAAATAATCATGCACCTCAATATAATCGATATATATACGTTTTAAAAGCATTGAACATTCATTGTACAAATTAACAGGAACCGGTCGACCGGTTAATAATCGTACGGTCGACCGTTTCTGTGTAAAATGCACAATGAACGTGCACACATGCACATAACGTATATATATTTTAAATTCCTGTCTACTGGTCACTTTTTAACCTGTCGACCGTTTTTGAACAGAAAGCAATTTTTCCAAAAGACACTTCTCTTCTCCAAAGGTTGCATCTCTTAACCTTTCACCAAAGATCATATCTCTTAATAGCAAAGAGTTACAACCATTCTTATCTATATAAACTCATCCAATTCGTTGATTAAATAATAACGATTTCATATATTATTTTAATCTAATCTCTGATCTTAATTCTGCATTATAAAAGCTCTAAATTATTTATTGAATCTTTGAAACTATTTCATATCCTTTGATTCAATAATATACTTTCCTTAATCTTTTCAAAACATCATATTGCATACTTTGAGGATAAGATTATAGGAAGGGTGTACTGCTAGTGACAAATCCGTGTTTTCAAGAGCACAAATTGTCAACAACAATTATATTTGTTCTTTTGTTGAAGTCCTCTGTGTTGTAAGAGGCAAGTGTTGAAGTCCTTAGTGTATTAGAGGCGTGAAATCCCGTTCGGCTGTTCGGGTGTTGTAAACCTGTTCCTCCGGGTGAAGCGAGGAAGTTAATAGTGAAAATCCAGATAGAAGTCTGGGACTGGACGTAGGACGGTGCTCCGAACCAGTATAAAAATCTCTGGTGTGATTTTTCTATTTTTTATTTTACTATGCTATTATCATCTATTTCCGCATTTGTATTGTAATCCATATTACACGATCCGTGTATACTATATTATCACATATAATTGTATACACACCGCACTTTCAAAATATGTTTAAAAAGGAATTAAAAACGCATTTGGCACCGTGGTAAAGGTGCATATTTACTTCCTTAGTGACCAGGGATCAAGTCCTATTGTCGCCCAAAATCTGGAGCGATGTTTTCTTAGCTGGTTCGTTTCCAGCGATTTTCCTACGTATTTCAGCGTTGTTTCTGACATGTGGCGGCTTTCCATTTGCTCCAATGATGTAATAGGAAGAGATGGCTAAATTTTATTGGTTGAGTGATGTGTATGGGCTAGAATGGATAACCATTAAATGTATGAAAGAACCAGATTTAATCTAAAATAATCCAATGGATTATATTCACTCAAACAATCTATAAATAAACCATCTAACCTAAACCTAATCTCTTATTCAGCCATCGCCATAATTCTATAGTAAAATTAGTGTGTATTATTCTTCTTTTCTCTACTAAATAAACAAATCTCTACCAAATTAAATTACCTACATATATTCAAGCAATTTGGGGAATTTAGAAGAATCAAAGGGAGAAACATTAAAGCAAATCTTTTTTCAAATTTATGCAAGCTCTAGTGCAAAGTGGGTGGGAATTAATATGAAATAGAAAAATAAAGTAGTTCAATTTCATTTTTTTGGCACGTTAATATGAATTAATTTCTTTTATTAATTAAGAATAGATGTAAATTTTTGCAATTCTTCTTCTTCTTCTTTCACTTCTCAAATCTAATTCATGTTTGGTTTAAAATATGGAACATATAAATATTCTATTCATGTTTTATGGCATAAATAAGATTGAAATTTATGTAAGTTTTTGTAACTTCTTCTTCTTCCACTTCTCAATTCGAATTCATACTTGGGTTGAAATTTGGAAGAAACAAATTGTTATTCATGTTTCATGGCGTAAATAAGATTGGTTTAATTAAATCGAATTAGAATTGTTATTCAATTTCTAATGGTAGAACATGTCAGTTGAATAAATTCAGAATATGTTACTTGAATAAAATTATGGTTTCGATTGATATAATTACATAACTTTGAATATGGTTTTGGAACAAAATTGGGAAATCTAATTGGCATAACTATTTGTTTCATATGTGGCCTAAAGATGTAAAAGTGGAATTTTGTGTAATTAAATGGTTTGTGGCTATTAGATAGATATTTTGTACAGATTAAATCTCTAAAAGTAGAACGTAAATAAGCTGGAAAAAAATATAAATTAAATGGATCATAAAGTCTAGTGTAAATCTGTAACAAAACGGCATAAAATTACAGAAAAACCATACGGACTGAATGGACGGGAAATTGAAATACGATTTATGCAAGAAAAAGGAAATTGTGAAATAACCAAATCAGATGTAAAAATGGCATAAAGTAGATTAATGGAAATAAACAGTATGTAAACTGTAATGGCAAAATTAATTAATCTGGAAACGATTTGGTAGGCAAACCTTGTAAAGGTCTGGATAGGTGTTTCATGCAGTTAAGACCAAAACATAGTCTTGGCTGTACATACAAGG
The DNA here is from genome assembly GCA_030765085.1 of Allium cepa. Taxonomy (NCBI): domain Eukaryota; kingdom Viridiplantae; phylum Streptophyta; class Magnoliopsida; order Asparagales; family Amaryllidaceae; genus Allium; species Allium cepa. The sequence continues at coordinate 663,869,463 of CM060928.1, read as the reverse complement.
AGCGAGCAAGTAGGTCCGCAAGGATGTTTTTTACCTTTCATAGGTTGCTAATACATAGAATAGATAGCATCCACAATCTATGGCTTCTTCGGGAAGATCGACGTGGACGGAACATGATAAGTGTGCTTCGACGTAGGCTTATTATGGCAGATCGCTGGGGGATTTTGCGCAGTCAACCCAGTTGCGAGGTGGTCTTTCTGAGGACCGTTACTTTGGATAGAGGCAAGTCCACGTTGGTGATCGAGAAGATAGGAGGATATGAGCCTAGTTTGGCGGAGCCTGAGCGCAACTTCGAGGTCCTGCGAGGTTGTTTGACTTGGCGCCGGTCAAACATAAGAGGCATTTAGTCATAGTGCACGGGTGAAGGGCATGACTTCCACAATGTAGCATGTGGATAGGTAAGGACAGCAGGTCCGATAGGGTGATTGACGTTTAATATTACTACATGGTTGACCCTAGAGTAACCATGGACTTTGGCTTCTTAGGAACTGTATCTAAGAAGGATTCACTGCATTATATTATTCACCCTCTGCGATATCTGGGAAAGACCTTAAATTAAACTGTTTTATTCTTTCTGCTTCATTTTATTTATCATTCACCAGACTTTATGTCTGACCCATTTTTATTTTTCCTATTTTCCCCAAATCACAGGAGGGCAGATCTAGGTTGCAGTTCTTTGCAGCTTGGAGGGTCATTGGAGTAGTTGTTATCTTCAACTTTTGCTTCTTTTGTTTCATGTACTTCGTTTCTCTTTTTCGTACATTACTATATATATGGGGACCTATATTGTGAACTTTTTTATGTTTTATGTTTTAATGGAGACTACTTGGTACTTTTGGTTTTAGAAATAAATTTGGGATAATGTTATTTTTAATGAAGTTGTTTTGCTATTAATTTATAATTAGTGAGCTGTAATATTTTAATCATTTTATGTTGTTGCCTTAGTCTCTGCGCTATGTTATGGATTTTTATTTCATCCGACCACCCATGCTTCTAGTCATGTCCGATTTTCGAGGTGCCTAGAGGTGCTGTGTGTCACAGTTTATATAAGAAAATGATTTAAGCTTGGATTTTCCAATTATAAAAGATAATTGAGCTTGGACTTTTGATTGTAAAGGTTATTCCCGATTATATTTGGTGCTAAGATTATATAAGGTTAAGTATTGTGGTATGGTTAATGAGTTTATGGAAATGGGCAGATATAGATGAAAATCAAGATCATATGAGATTGTAGCATGATGATGAAATAAAGTTCTAGGAAATGAATAGACATGATTTTTAGGATAAAAAATTGATTAAAGTTGCGACTTCTATTGTTATAGGATGTCCCAAATTGGATTAGTGGCAGTGAGAAGTATTTCTAACAAATTTAGATAAAAGATTTTGAGCTATTGGATCAACAAGATTTGAGGAATTGAAGAAAGGATGTCCTGGATTGAATGGGTACTAAGGTGGGATAATAAAGTTCTATTTATTATTGTGAATTCAAGTGTTCCATGATTATTAAAGAAAACTATTGGAGGAAAAAAGTATAATGGTTCACATGCTTAAAGGATGCCGAGGTGATTTTGAGGAAAATGGAATATGGAAGTTTGAATATGACTTTGAGTGGTGAGTGCATAAATTCTTTTCAATCGTCCCTCAGATTAAGAAGGAGCTATCTATACAAAGAAACTCTTTTGGAGTGGCGACTTAAAGATACATAGTTTATGTTGTATATGAGTTGCGTGTTAATAATGTATCATATAGTTGATCTTTTAAACACTATCATTTTTCTTAGGTTAAAATTTCACATAGATTTAGGATTTTGATTGCCATGATTGAATTGGTTGAATATAATAGGATTTTTCAAGTTTGGATGCTTTCTTATTTGTAGGTCGTAGAACTTGGGGTGAAATGTTTGTATATTTGAGGAGGTGATACTTCAGGTATCAACTTGTAAGATGTTTGGAGAAATGATATCATAAGCATAATGATATCACTTAAGTTAGATTGGAAATTATGATGGAAGATATGTTATGTTCACCAGGTTAATATATCAATCGTTTTGATATTCCTAGGTAAAAGACGGAAAAAGTCCAGTGATTTAAGTTGTTTGGGTTTGTTTAAGAAAGACATCATCCACTTTGAGTTGCTTTTCCTTAGCAATCCAAACGACGAATCAAGGAAAGTACTACTGTGATGTGATATTGCATTTGTGTATTTAAGAATGGTATGAAAGGTGCTACACTTTGGTTTGGGCATACATGTATTTACTCAATTCGGTTTATGGGAATGATTTGATGTTGCATATGATTTCTAGTATCTATTTTTTATTGTCTGGTTTATTTCTATATATTTCTAATATGTGATTTACTCAATTCTGGAAACCTGTATATATTGCTTTGTATCGAGATGGGATGCTCATTATTTCAGATACACACATGTATTGTATATCTGTATTGATCAAGGTAATGTACACGAGATATCACTTCTTTTGAGCGCTTTGATCTGGGCTATCAAACAGTTATTATTCTTTTGTAGCATGGTCATTGGGACAGGGCATCATAATTAGTGTCAAGTCTTTTATCATTTACAGTTATGTTAGCCATTTATAATTTAGTACCTTTTTCAATTTTCATTTATTATAAGGACATACTTTCTCTGTGTTTTGACTCTGATCAAACATTTTTTTTATTTTTCAATTAAAATACATGTTCTAATTTCTATATGTTTGACTTAAGATTACAACTTAATCTCAAATTTATAACATCTTAATTGCTCTTACTAATCCTAAGACGTCTAATGCTCACATATATAGAGTTTCATTGGGAGAATTCCTAATGGAATTAAATAAGATGGTCGACAAAATCAATTAAAAATTCAACATTTGAATCAACCAAATCATTTCATATTTGCTTTTGGTTAATAAGTGTATAACTTTCCAATTACAATTTTTTGCATGTGATGGATCATATCTCATCTAATATACCTCAAAAATCATATTTCGTTGTTATAGCTAGATTCCTTTCTAAACCTTATTAATATCTCACCAAGTGGCAAATTCTATACATTCACGACTTGCGAGCAATTGCGGTGGTTGGTGTTAATGAGATTTTTCATCTTAAAAATGCCCAAGTAATTTTTAAAGTATCACGACGCTGAATGCTTACGTGCTTAGGAATCGGAAAAATTAAGTAATGTTAACATTGCCTTTAAAGTAAGTAATTATATGCGATAATGCTTACACAATTATGAGGCAAAATATCCTAAATTTTATGATAATTCCTTATCCAATTCGTTTAAAAATATATTCCAAATTTAGCAGTAAAGACAGGAAAAGTAAAATAAAGCGCTTAAAGAAATGAATGACGCAGAGAATTTACGTAGTTCAGATGTTAATGAATCCTACATCCATGAAAAATGTTCTTTTCTTCTTCTTTTTTCTTGGTACAAACAAACAATGACAGAGAGTGTAGTCTTTGATTTCAGTGTTTCTATAAAGAGTATGGTGTAAAAAGTACCCTTCTCTCTTTCTGCCACCATATCTCATTTACTTATAATAAATGGAGATTCATATGGATTGTTAACATTATTCTTTCGCTATTTAGATCCCTGCCTTTGGATTAAACCGCGTGTCGATCATCCATCTTTCTTATTTACTGGGCATGGAGTGCCAACATGGTCTTCAACGGGAAGCTATAATTTGAATTGGTGAATTTTTATTTTTGATGGGAAGCTTGAAACTCTGGTGAGAAACTGCCTCCATTTTAGGAAAGCTACCTAGTTTAAAGCATTCTAGGACTTCATTATTGTGAATGGACCATTGATAACTGCGCCTCCGTTATTATACTAGGGTACAATATTAAATAGCATCTGAACTAATCGACATTCTTGAAGCCGTACCATACCATTTATCAATAATATAAACAAGGCACCATATAAGGGGTAATTGAGGTTGAGCTATATGGCTCAATAAATAAAAACTGCGCCACCATTTTGAAGGAAGGTTATATCGCCTGGTCCTATTTCGAGCTGTCCTTATCAATGAAGGACTGCGCTACCGCCCTTGTGTTTAAGCTATGTTTTGGGTTTTTGAGCATGAAATCATAGCTTCTTGGCTTGCTTCTAGGGACCACACCTTGGCTTATGGTTGAAGAGCAGTTTTCCCCATAGCCTCATCCTTTGAGTCTTTGTATCCGTGAGTAGTATCTTCTTTGAAGTTGCGGCACCGTTCTATTACTTCAATGTTAGATCATGACGATGGCACATCCTTATTATTTTTGATGTTAATATTAGATGTAGTGGCACTGGCACTTTTAATGTCAGTTTAAGATTGCAGCGCATTTCTATCGTGTATAGTTGTTTTAAGGTTTGTGTCACGGTTCTATATCATTAGTGTTGCTTTTGAGACAATAACACAGTCTCTACATCTTATTGTTACTTAGCGTCACGATTCCAACTTATTTAGGCATATTTTTTGGAATCATGGCACAACCTTCATATTTGGTACTTGAAAGCTATGCCGCAGTTCTGCCTATGAAGGTGAGTGTTAGGATTGTAGATCGATTCATATACTTTATGGTTATCTCAGGTTTCCGATGCAGTGTTATAGTGCTAAAGCTATGTTTGATGGAAAAGCAGAGTCCTTATATTTTTCCACCTACGTAAGGCCTCGGTGCAATACTATTTGGATTTTTTCTTGCTTCCTTTCCATATTTTGATTTCTATAGTAGGGGTAGTTCTGTTGGCCGGCCGGTGTTTATATCAATTTCCCTTTGACCGTAATTAGAAATATGGGTGTAACACTTGCTCCCCAAGTCTGCGGTGATCGTAGATTGGTGTGAACTTGTCTCTACTTCCATATTTTTTTATAACCTGCCACTTCTTGTTTTTCGCTTTTTTCTTTTTAAGAAAAAGAAAAAGTCTTAGTCGCCCTTTCACATTTAGTGCCTAGGTACATGTGTCACCTTCTTACTAGTCGATCTTCTAAAAAGTTGTACCATTAGTCTTTTCGACTCCTAAGAAAATCTGTATGGATCCTCATGTTAATAGATCAATTGACGTTTTGATGCTCTTTCATCATCCTGATTATGTGACTGATACTCAAATCGAGGTAAGTACATATTTTTTCCTTCTTCTTCTCTATTCTTCTACATGCTTTCAAAAATCCTAATTACCGATCTCATCTTTTCCAGGACTAGTTTCCTTTTCGAATAAAAGTAAGGGAATTATTTTTCTTGTTGTTTCCTTTTTTCCTAGCTCTTAGTGATAGCCAATAATCAATCCAATATTTTTTGACATGAAAACTCTTTCATCTCTCCCTTATCTTTGCCATCGGGAATAACTGAACTAGGAGAAATTAAGAGTATTCCGGGTCATTTTGGGTTCGTGAGTTATATGAGTAGAGTACTCAAATCTCATGAACGTATCCATGCGCCCCAATGGCTTTAGTTCTATATCCTAAAAATATTTGACATGGGCTTTATCTTCCTCCTAATCAAATTCTTCATGACTGGTTATCCACCATTGGTATTGCACTAAATCAACTTACTTTCGTTTCTTATTCCATTTTGATCTTTACTTTCATTCTTTATGCCGAGAAGAGTTCTCCTCTTTCTTGCAAGGAACTTCAATTTATGTTCGACGTTCATAAGAGTCCTTATGCAGGTGATTTTGGGTTTTATTACGCCTAGGCCAAGAAGTTAATTCTTACTTCTGTCCCTCGTAAGACCCAAAAATGTAATAGTCGGTATTTTTTCATTTTGAATTTAGAATACTTTTTTCTTCCTTCCAGCTACATCCTAATCGCCTTATTTTTCCGATCAAGCCACCAGCTCAAATGTATCTTTTAGGAAGGACATCCTGGGTTTTGGTGAAAACGAGAGGGAAACAAAATTATTATTTACTGATTCGTTATCGTGCAAGTATGATTTTTTTACGTACTAGCCATAGCTTTTCTCGCCCTACCCTTAAATTCTCAACTTGATAAGTCTAACAATGAAATTTTACTTCCTGTTCTTTCATAAGGATAATTACTAGTCCTGACTCCTTTTTTGCATAGATAAAATGGCCGGTGGCCTTTCAAATGCATTCCTTGATGAGTCCTCATCAAAGAAATTAGAGACGTCAAAGAAGAAGAGGGGGGAAAAGAAGAGAATGAATAACACTGAAGCCTTTGACCAACCTTTCAAGAAACCGCATGTGCCTCCTCCTCATGCTCTTCCTTCCTCAGAAGCATTTCCCATCCTACCTCTTCAACCCTTCCAAGACCCACGCATTCGCCTTTCACCTTTACTTGAAGGCAGTATTACTAATCCACTAAGAGGTCAGGGCGTATTACTCTTGATTGATTACCCTACATTGCCTCTGCCCCACAATCTTAACCCCTCGGTCTTCCATTTCCTGCACTCTTATTCCCTGAGCTTGCTACTAAGCTTGAAAGGTCTTTGGTCTTTGTATGTATCTACTTTTCCTTCTTCATTTAATGATGATTTTCTTTGACAATTCTCATCTTATCTATCTTTACTTTGTAATAGGTAAATGCCTTGGAAGACGCGGCTTGAAAGAGGGCAGAAGAAGACTAGGTTTAATCCATTGCCCATACCCTAAGCTTTGGGAAGACCTTGGAGTAGTTGCTTCTGAGAGAACTAAACTAGAGGAAGAGCATATGGCTCAACAAGAGAAATAAGAAAGGGCAGATGGGGTGGCGAAGGCAGTGGAGGAGGCCTTGGCCTTGAATGATCACGAACTGGGAGAGAAAGTTATAACATTGGGGGATAAGGAGAAGGCGTTGAAGGAGTCTAAGTACAAGCTTGAGCAGATCACTTACCAGGTGCTTTATAAGTTATACGTCATGGTTAAGTGTTAATTTTTTACTGATCACTTAAATGGTACTACTATCTAGGTTAACCTCGACCTCTAGGGAAACTCCAAAAAAATCGAGGATGCTCTTGCTTATTGCATGACTGAATGGGCTAAGGAGCTAGCCGTGGAGAATGCTTTCTCTTCCGCTTCCTAAGACACCTCTTTACAACAAGATGATGAGAATGCATGGTCTAAGGGGACTGAGGCCACCTCTACTTCTCAAGTTCATATAGCTACTTGAAATTTGTAAGTGATTCCCCACTTCTTCTTTTTCAAACTTCTTAGTATGCAATAAAATGAATTTTTTTCCTAATTTTGTTGTTACTATTTCTTTTAATTGTCTCATTGTCTTGTTACTATACTACGAATGGCTATGTTATTTTCATTCCTTTGTTATTTATAGTCTTATAAGGATGTAATTTACTAAACTCCTAAAGGAAAGTGTGGAAAGACTTTAAACTCAAACCGTAGATCGTCTTGGTCTTAGGGCGGCGACAATTTACAGGTAAGAAAAGGAGTTAGACGGGGCATTCACAAAATTAGTGATTTCGTACTGTGCCATTGACACTATACCCTAGAGAGCAGCTCCTTTCATGCGATAGTTTTTATTTGGAATGGTTTATGATTAGAGTGAGCACTGTTTATTACTATTGTTTTTTGTATGTGAATTTGTTGCACTCTTCATATAAAACTAGTCTTATGTGATGTGTCTCTCTAAACATAACTTTGTGTAGTCTGATCTCTTTTGAAATAAACTCAAATTACTATCAATTAAGTTGACTTTTTTCTTTCTCGTAGGCACCCCTTTTAGTTTACTGAAGCCTTAATTTCTAATAAACCTTTGGTTCCCATTATCTATGGCCTTTATGATAGAGGCGCACCTGAATTTGAGGTTGCGGTTTTGACTCTTACTTTGACCTTAGAGAAAGAGAATCTGCAACTAGCGCTGACCAATGAAAAACTCGAAAGGTATTTGAAAGATGCTATTTCTAACTTCAATTAAACAAGGATACACACGAGCACTAACAATAATGTTGCAACCTCGAAATTCGAACACTTCATCATCGAATATCAAAACATTTTGGAACATAACTAAGTATTATGAATACGATTTTATAACCTTGTTAGACATTATTCAATTAATGAATAATGATAAGAAACTTGTTTTTGAAATATTAATTTGACCGGAAATCAATTTATCAGTAAATAGTTTTTTGATCAATATAAGTTGTTCGAACTCTTTGCACTTGTCTTATGACCAAAAGAGCACATTCGCAACTAGTTAACATATGCTCCACTTCATAAAGCAATGCAAGGTTCTAGAAGCTTCCAAGTGGATAAGAGATATTATCATGTAAGAGTATAATACAAATTTGCTTAAAGGAGAAGTGATTAAAGGAGAAGTGATGGGAGATGATCCTTCCATGACAAGGTGGGGGTGAGAACAGTGCTAAGGAGTACCATTCTTGAGCCTATATAAGGAGAGACATGCCCTTATTAAAAAATCACAAATTCATAAAACAAAACCAAGCTATGTTCATGTCTTCCTCTTCATAATTTCCTAAACCAAAGTATTTACAAAACTCATCCAAATCATCTCGAACTTGGAGTGGAGCTTTAGGGTAACATTACAACACTTTCTACCAATTTTTTTTAGAAGAAATAAAGCCACACTCACTCCATCCCCATAGACCGTGAGCAATTAGAGGAAGGAGAAGGCAAAAGCAAGTGAAAGAGGGTAAAAGGAAGGAAGAAAGGGAAAGTGGTTGCAAGGTTAAGGTTGGACTTGGGTTGCTTGATCTTGGTTGTTTATTGGGTTAAAGGTGAGCTAACTCACCAATTTGATTAAAAATATAACACATATTTGTTTATGTATGGTTGTGTTTAAGTGGTTTGAATTGATGTTGACATTTGTTGAAACTTTTTTTTTAATTTTTCTTTGAAAGCAAGTGACATATGTATGCACTTTAACAGACTTCAACGAACTTGAATGAACTTAAATGACATGTGGAATAGCTTTGAAATAAAGTACATAGGTTGTAGGTGGATTTTGGTTTAGGTTGGACTTGGATTTGAAAGTGCATTTATAGTGATGGTCGCTATGGATGCACTTTGGAATTTCCTTGTTTTTCATAATTTCTATAGGATTTTATAGAGTGACCCTTAGAGGTTTTGCACCATATTTATAATATTTTATATGTAGATTTGTTGCCATAAAAATTTTGGATAGTAAAAAGTTAAGTAACATCTTGAAATGCGACTAAAACTTCACTTATGCAAAACTGCCCCAGTTAGGCTTGATTTTTGGACTTAAAAGTTTGAAAATATATTTAAGTATTTTGTTTCATTCTTTTAACAAATGTATGCTAAAACATATTAGAGTATTTCAAAAGTGGTTTAGGATATTTATGAATTTTAAGAATTATTTGTGAATTTTTAAAGAAGAGGTTTTTATAATGAAAATTTGATTTTCCAAGTTTTAAAGGATTGTAAAACTTGTTATTTTCAATTAATATTTTGGATAAATGTTTTAAAACCTATCATATGTATTTGAAAAGCATTTTTATTATAAAAAGTCTTTAGAAGGCTAATTTATTATATTATTAAAGTACAAAAGATCTTATGTAATATTATGTTTTAAAGTGTTTTATTAAATATATAGTTTTATAAATAAAATTACTATACATATGTATATCATCTCTAAAGGCTATAAAAGTAAAACAAAGGTTCAAAAATGGCTTGAGGATTGCTTAATGATTAAATGGTTAGCTTTTTAATTACTTGTTTGAAAGGTAATTAATTAAGCTTAAAAATAAAACTGACGAAATAGGCTTATCTATTTGTGAGAGTTAAGATTGAAGTTCAAGTATGCATTTGAGCAATAGAGCTCGAACCTACCGGTTCCCTCTTGACCGAGGAATAGTTAAATTAGGAATGTTGGAAATGTATTGATCGTGTTGATTTCGTACTTGTTTATGGAAATCATTAATACTATACTTTACACTAAAGGCGGACAAGGTAGACTTACCTGTTAGTAAGATTCAAGAATAAAGTGTCTAGGCAAGGCTTTGATATGCAACCAGTTCCCCAATTTACCAGACTTTACTATTAGATGAGCAATAGTTAAGTTGGAATGTCAGAAATGAGTTATGTACATAAATATTGATTTGTACAAGCATTTATTTTTTCTAGATAATCGATTAGTTGATTATCGAACTTGACCTAATATAACTTAAGAAGTACCAAAAGGTTTCACGATTCATGTCAATGAGAACCCCAGGGGAGAAGCATTGGCATGAAACATCTTTAGCTTTTACTTACTTTGGAAAGAATGGGAATTGAGTTTATCGAAAATTCAACAAGCTGCTTTTGAAGAGACCAGGATCGTTAAGTGTTTTACTTATTGAGTACGACTTCGAACCTAGTATATGAGTTCTATGTTTTGGAAGCAGTTTAGAAGTGAAATTCTATAGATTTGAACCGTAAATCCTAAGGCTAAATTCTAAGAGAGGGGTCAACATTAACATTTCAAACAATGTTATCGTGTGGAACTGTCTATCTTGAGGATATTCCAAGAGAAGGCCGATGTTAGCATTCGTTAGAAGACTTATGCGGGAATCTATGAGGAGATTCAAGATCTGATCGAGATGGTCGAAACCATGTAGTGGTTTTCAAGATGATGGAATCCATCTGGGGATTCATGTTTTGTTCAAGTGATAATGACTCGTGTGAAAGATGGCGAACATAACCTCAACATCGGAAATGAGTAAAGACAGAGTAAGCTGGATAACCTGGGGATTAGCTGACCCGCGTTAGGGTATTATCAACTCTGTATCTAGAGACACTTATCAATAGTTGGCCGATGGGAGTTGATGATATTTGTGTCCACGTAGTTCATGTTTACATTCGAGCTTGGACCGCTTGTGTTTACCTTATGGTATATTTTATCTACAGATATACAATGCTCAGAAGGTGTTTTCTAATCCTTATTCATGGAGATCCGTTTCAGTTTACAAGAGGCGCCCTCATGGAAAATCCAATAAGCGAACGTACCTTTGTAGTTTTAGATATACCCTAAATATTCTATTGAATGTAACCAATGTAACCATTTCAGCTATTTGATATGATTTATATTCTATACTCTAGACATTACCTATCATATCATTATATTAAACTAAATGCATAGTTGGTTTAATTTGAGGGGGAAAACTATTATAGTAATTCGTACGATCTAATGGTTGTAATTACTTGTTACATATTTCTTGAGTTTCTCACACTGGTTTTCCAGATTGATCCGAATGTTATTTTCTTATAATGTTTGGGTCAACCCGTGTACATTTCTAGATTCAGCCTTCGATACTTTGGAGCTTATGGAGAAGAGAAGTTTGATTATCTACAATAGTATTCTTATGTCCGCCTGCATTTCTGAATTTTATATATCAGCATTATGAGGACAGATGGTTATAACTATCTAGGCTAATAATGGTACTTAGGTTTTGTAACTCTACAATTTCTGTATTTATGCTAATCCTTTGTATTGTTCTTTTGATATTATATATTATCGTTCAGTTACGAGATTATGATGTTGTGTTTTCTCTTTCTTGGTCTGTTTTTATTTCGCCCAAACTTTCTGTCTTTCCAGCACTTGGGTATTCGACACATGAATACTGTGGATGTATTTAATGTTGACATTCTAGAGTCAAAAAGTTGAGTCGTTACAGCAAACATAACATCAAATTGTGCATTGAGTTGGACGTTGAAAACTCGAAGGTGACCAAACTACAGCATACAGGGAATAAAAGTGAAGCATTCAATGGGATTGTCTTTGAAGAGGAGATTACGAAACTGAAAAATACTACAAAAAACATGTCTCATCAGGTTTCCTATCAATATGAGGAGAAAGTGGTTGTTAAAGGAGGAGAGGTGGTAAAGGGACTTAGCTTGGGCGCAGCCATTGACTCCTCCTGCAGGTATGGATGCCTCGTTCGTGGATGGGTGGAGGATATTGGAATTGCACTATTAAGGTAAACTTAAAGAAATATAAGCCCAGTATAAACAAAAAATAGAGCAGTAGAGGCCGAACGTGCTCCCTTGCACATAGAGGAAGGGGTGGACAGTATACATTCTCAGGTATTTCGGGAATTTTTCAAGGGATTCAAAAAAGAGAAGGGATGAATTAATAAATACTTTAGAACAGATGAGAAAAACTACCATGCTAAAAATTTATGAGCTCGAAGACCGTCTACAAGAAGCTCAGGCTGCTTTGGTGTTGCAGTAATATCTACTGATGTGCCAAGGCAGGATCACCTTGCTAATCTTGAAGAGAAGCTTAAGAAGGAGAACGTCAGATGTAAGAGGGGGCAAATTTCTCAACGGGTTATAGATATTTGTAATTATTTTTACCCTGCACTTGACCTAAGTTTTCTATACGACAAAGAAGGCTTTGTGGTGACCTTGGAGGATCCGATGGACCCATGGATAGGTGCCAATTACGACTCTAAGACAAGTTTTCATATTAGGATCGACCGACCATTAGCATGCATCCCTTAGACTCGATAATTTATAATTGTAGCAGTAATTTAGGCATTTCCGATCCAGAACATTTGTAAAATTATGTTGTAGGAAATACTATCTTTTGGTTGTGCAAATTTATAAGGATACCATATAAATTGAATTCTTTTAAAAAGAATATAAATACCTTGTGAGCTTTTGCTTATTTTGCACTTGTTTTCAATTCTATTTTTCTTGATTTTTCTTGGTTTTCTGCTTTGCATCCATCTTTTGTTCGTGCGCTTAGCGCGACCTTCTCTTTTATTTGGAGGCAGAGTATTTTTGATTGTGAAGTCAGGTCCCATATTTACAACCTTTTTTAAATTCATGCACATGATTTTTTGTTCCTGTCAGGCCATCTAATATCCTTACGTCTAGTGTAATATTTCAGTTGTAAAGCCAAGTTGTGTAAATTACAACTCAATCTTGGTAGCTAGTTAGTAATGTTAACACAGGAAGATTTTTATACTGGTTCAGGCCGTCTAATATTCCTACGTCTAATACATTGTATATTATTTTTCCTAATGATTATAATGTTTGTTACACAAATAGTATTGCTTATACAAAATAAGGCCTGAGATGTTCGGAATTCCATGTTCCAAGAACTAGATTTCCATTAGGCCTTGAGAGTCGGTATGGCCTATTAGGTAATATTTCTGTTACAACCAGAGGACCTTCCCAATTTATTCCTAGAGCTCCCTCTATTGGGTCCTTGGTTTTCGCTGTTACTCTTTGCGGTACTAGGTCTCCCTTGCGGAGGTTTCTCTCCTTTACACTAGCATTATAGTTTTTTCCATCTTTTTTCAGCATGCGGTGGATCAGACTACAGCCTCGTCTCTTCTTTCTTGAATATTATCAAGGGTGGCTTCTTTTAACTCTTTGTTTTGTTCTTCCACATACAATGTTCTTCTGTATACTGGAACCTTTGTTAGCCAAGGAGTATAGAATCAAAACCATAGGTTAAGGAGAAAGGTGTATGGCTAGTTGGAGATCAGGATGAGGTTCTATAAGACCATATACTAAAGATAACTCCTCCGTCCATTTTCCTCTAGGCTTTTGCAATATTTTCTTGAGCAATATATTGATGGTTTTTGTTTGCTGCTTCGACTTGTCTGTTTCGCCTAGGGGTGTGCGATGAAGGATTTTTTTTATTCCATTCCTCTCACAACTCTGTAAACTCCTTACTTTCAAGTTGAGTTCCATTATCTAACGTTATTTTATGTGGGGTCCCAAACCTTGTAATTATATTCCTTACAATAAAATGTCAATCTTCTTTGCAGTGATCGTAGCTAAGGGCTCTGCTTCTACTAACTTAGTGAAGTAGTTTATTGCCACCATGACATACTTTTCCCCTCCTTTTGGCATAGAAAGTGGTACTATCAAATCTATTCCCCATATATCGAACGGCCAAAGGCTGGGTAACGGGATGAGCTCATGGTAAGGTAGTCTCGAGATTATGGCAAACTTTTGAAATCTATCACATTTTCTCACATATTCATGAGCTCGTGGAAACTGTGTCTTAGCACCTTATTTGCTAACTTGGCTCCTCCAGAATGACCCTTACATTACCCTTCATGCACTTCACCCAAGATTTGTACTCCTTCTTTGGAAACACATCTAAGATAAGAGGTAGAGTGCCCTCTTTTATATAATATGCCATCAAAGAAGGAGAAGTACAGAGCCAGGTATCTTACTTTACGGGCTTTATTCATTTTTAGAGGTAGAATTCCGTTTATCAAGAATTATTTAATTGGAGTCATCCATGATCCTCTGTCTGTTGAATAATAGACACAGTTGGAGACTGATCTTGATTTTCAACCATCCCTTGATTTTGAGTTTCTCTAACCATAGCCCATTGTGCCTTAGTCGGGACCTATGTTTGGTTGGTCCTAGTAATGCTTGATTCAGCTTGATGCCTTATTAGCACAACTTTCATATCCCGTGCTACTTTATTGCTAACAAGTTTAACTAATACGTCTAGAGAATAATTGTTCTCACGTGGGATTTTCTCTATGTCAAATTGATCAAACTGCTCCAGCAACATTTTGGCAATTCCATGTATTTAGTTAAAGTTGGCTCTTTCGTTTGGTAATTCCTCTACACTTTGTTTACAACTAATTAATAATCTTTATGAACTTTAATATGTATTACCTTTATTACCTAAGCCATCCTTAAGCTAGCAAGAAGAGCCTCATATTCTGCTATATAATTGGTAGCTTTGAATCCAAGCTGCACTGCATATATAGTTTCTGCTCAGCTGGAGTAATCAACACATATCTGATCCCTGCCCTATGTTTATTAGATGCTCCATCCATAAATGATTACCAGAACTATGGAGTGAGCATTTCTTCCTTAGGCTGTGGCTCAGCAGGTAGCGTGCATTCCATAATTAAATCGACAAGTGCATGCCCTTTGATTGCTTTTCATAGACAGTATGAGATATTATACGGACTAAGCTCTGTCGCCCATTTTAGCAAACAACCCAACGTCTCTGGCTTTGCATTATTCACTTCAGCGGTTTTTTGGGAGGACTTTGACAGGACGCTCTTGAAAGTACGGCTGCATTTTCCTTGCTATGAGAAGCATGTTGTAAGTTAGATTTTCAATGAATGCATATGACATCACTTACCTATGAAGTAGATAGGCCTCTAGGTCCCTTCATCCTCTCAAACCACTGCAGTGGTAACAGCTTTATCAGTTGCGGCTAAATACATTTACATCCTCGCTGGTTACTGGTTTTAAAAGGATAGAGGTACTGATCAGATGGTCCTTCAAATTATAGAACGTGATTTTGCATTCCATGGTTTATTTGAAATTTCGTCCCTTTTCACTTGGTCAAAGAACGGTATACATTTGTCGGTTGTTTTGGAAATGAATCTACTTATAGCAGCCACCTTGCCATTTAGGATCATGATATCTTTTGGTTCTTCTAGGACTTCCATATTCCTCATGGCTTCAATCTATTCTTGGTTTGCTTCAATGCCGCGAGCGCTTACTATTAACCCTCGAAACTTTCCTAACTAGATGGCAAAAGTACACTTCAAGGGGTTCAGCTTCATGTTATATTATCTTAGGATTGCAAAGGACTCTTCCAAATCATCCATGTAATTCAGTACTGCTTTCGACTTGACGAGTATGTTATCTACATACACCTCTATATTTTTACAATCTTGTCTGAAAACATCATATTAACTAGCCTTTAGTAGGTTGCTCCAGCATTTTTAAGTTCGAACTATATGACTTAGCGGTATAAGTCTTTGTCTGTCACAAAGTTGTTATTCTCATGATCTAGCCCGAACATAGCTATTTGGTTGAAATTTGAGCATGCGTCCATGAACGGGAGAAGCCCATAACCGCTTGTTCCATCCACCAATTGATCAATCCTAGGTAGAAGAAAGCTATTCTTTGGGCATGCCTTGCTGAGGTTGGTGTAATCTACACAAGTTCTCCATTTTTCCATTAGACTTCTTTACAAGAACGGAGTCGACAAACCACTTCGGGTAATATGTACTTTCTTGATAAGCCCGTTTGCCTTTAGTTTCTTAACTTCTTCTTGTAGAGCATTATGTCTTTTCCAATCCAATGTTCTTCGCTTCTTCCTGACTAGATGGGCATCAAGATCAATGTTAAGTGCATAACAGATGATAGCTGGGTCTATTCCTACCATATCTGAGAGCATCCAGGCGAAAACATTTGCTGATCTTTTAAGAAAGTTTACCAATTCTGTCATGATCTCTGCATCGAGATTTTTTTCCTATCTTGAGAACCTTTGAAGCATCTTCTGGTTCTATCTATATATCCTCGACATCATCTAATGGCTTTAGTTCAATCCTTATCTCCCCTAATTTTAATCTATTTCACTTTCTTCTTTTTAGGTTAGGACATGGTGGAGAAAGCCTATTTTTGAGCTTCTTTGAAAAATAACTATGCATAAATTGAGTGATGCTCATCAGTGTCGATCATATCATATACGCCCTCTTTTTTCTCCTTGCTAATGTTATGGTCGTAGAATGATCTATTTCAGCATCGTCCTTGGTACTTTGTACCGATGCAGTTTTTGGAGCGGGCTTGCTTTCTTTTTTGTCATCATTATCGTAATTATTAGAGGAGACAACTAAATGGGTTTGAATAATTTTATTGTTAGAACCGATGTTTACATTACACAATTCTCTAGCCAATAATTGTTCTCCTCTGGCTGATCCTATTCCAACAGAAGTATAGAATTTCGTAAGAAAATCCTTCTAGGAAACTACTGCTCCCATGGCAATTAGCGCAGGCTTTCCTATAAAGGCATTGTATAAAGACTGTTGGTCAATGATCAGGAAGCTTGCATAGAATTATTTGTGAGGAGTAGCAATCCCAACGATGGTAAGAAGACGTGTTGATCCAATAGGGACCATCGTGGTATAATTGAAGCCGTTGATTATTTCAGGGGTTGGATTCAGTATTTCCATCAAAATCTTCATCCTATCGAATGTAGATTTGAAGATGACATTGACAAAACTCCTATAATATACAAAGATATTCTTCATGAAGTAGTTTGAGATCTGCACCATAATTATCGATAGGTCTTGATGTGGGAAAATAACTCCAGTGGCATTGACAGCAGTGAAGGTTAGTCCTGGGTAGGCTTCTGATTTACATGGAACATGGTAATTTGCTCCACATTAGCCTCTTGTACATACCGTTCCTGTAATTTTTTATATTTTCCAATAAAGTATGGTCCTCCATGAGGCTATGAGATTGGAGGGGTTTCCTACTAGGCCTTCATTCGGATCTGGAGAGAGATTCCCAGTTCCCTCTTCGTTCCCCTTTCGATAAATGCCTAAGTTTCCCTTCTGAATCAACCTCTCTATTTCATTCCTCAAGTGCCTGCGGTTATTATTATATGGCCATTGGCTTTGTGGAAGCAGTAATGTGCTCCTCCTAGGTTCTGTTCGGGTTTCTTCCCCTTATTCGGGATGTTGTGCCAGTTCAGTTTCGATCTTCTCATATGTATGACCGGGTGTGTGAGTGAAGGCAGTCGAAGTTAAATTCTCTAGGCTACTTTATGGGTGGATGTTATCTTTCTACCCCCTTCCTCTTTTTTTCATTATAAGGAGCAAAAGCTCTTTCAGATGAATGTGATTCTGCAACTATGGCTTCTTCCATTCTTATGTAGCCACTAGCCCTTTCATAGAAAGCCTTCATGTTGTGACATGAATTCCT
This sequence comes from Allium cepa, assembly GCA_030765085.1. Lineage (NCBI taxonomy): Eukaryota > Viridiplantae > Streptophyta > Magnoliopsida > Asparagales > Amaryllidaceae > Allium > Allium cepa. The sequence continues at coordinate 663,851,859 of CM060928.1, read as the reverse complement.
ATCGTTCTTGTCTCACATTGTAGTGTTTTTTCTTATCCCTGCATGCGCTGCCATCAGCAGTGCTTCCTCACAAGTCATCCCAATCTGGGGCACCTTGAATTTGATGCACTTTGTAAAGTTACGTAAGATTTTATTTTTGCCCTTCTTCATGCAGGATATGGTATTCAGATCTGAGGATACCTCTCTCCCCGAGTTGAACTGCCATAAGAAATTTGTAGTTAACTACGGCCAAGGACAAGCCTTTCCTGGTCCATATCTCATGAACCATCTTAAAGCCGTTTTAGCTAGATACACTAGGAAGAACTTACATCTGGCCATCCTACCTACTTTTAGAATGTTTATGTAGTACTCAAAGGTACAAATATCGTCGTCTGTATTAGTAGTCCTACCGAATCTATCAATTGACGGGGCCTTGAAGTTATCTGGGAAGTCTACTTCTATAATATTTTCACTGAATGGGGAATCTCCCTATACTTTCTCTTTGTTGTTTTTTGGAAAAGTGTCGTCGGCTACTCTACATGAGCTTTCAGTTGATGGATCTCATCCTCCTTGGCACCTATTTGGGATGATCCATCTTTATAGGTTGAAGTAACATCATTATCATCAGGCATAGTTTATGGTTGCTTTTTCAGTAGTAATGGGTTGATGTTCGTAGGCTTCGATTTGATATGAGGATTGATTTGAATTTTTCCTTTGAGCTTGGTAATTGTTTTTGACTAGCATCACTGTTCTCACTTCTGAGATTGTCGTTACCTCATATGCTGCATAGTCAGTATAGTCAGTGAATGCCGGTGGTGAGCCATGGAAGGTTGACAGAAGATCGACTTAGAGGCATGATATTGGGCTAGGGATCTTTCTATTCCATTCATGCATTGGTTTAATTGGTTTATGAGGGCATGAAGAGTGGTTAGGGAAAGATCTGAGGTAGGGTCGGTAGAGCACTTGTCTTAGTTTGGGTCATGGAGGTAAGGAGTTGCTTTTTTGGCATTTTTAAGGCCAGATGAATCTATTCTTCTTTAGGAGGAGTTTTGGAATCGGTGCGATGGCGTTGCAGTGGTATCTAAAGGAGATGCGAGTTAATTTTGTAGGAGAGAGAAATTGTCCCTTTTAGTGCTAAAAACGTTAATGATATTTTTCATCTTAGAAATGCACAAGTATTTTTTTTTGAAGTAATCACGACATTGAATGCTCATATGATTAGGAATCGACAAAATTAAGTAATGTTAAGATTGCCTTTAAACGAAGTAATTATGGCAATAATGCTTAGACAATTATGAGTGAAAATATCCTAAATGTTATGATAAGTCTTTATCTAATTCGTTAAACAATATATTTCAATTTTAGTGCTAAACAGTAGAAATAGTAAAATAAAGTACTTAAAACAATAAGTGACGCAGGTAATTTATGTGGTTTGAATATTAATGAATCCTTTTTCCATGGAAATAGGTCCATTTCTTCTTGTTTTACTCTTAGTACAAACAAACAGTGGTAAAGAGCATAGCCTTGATATTAGTGTTTCTACAAAGAGTAAAGTCTAAAAATTCTTCATCCCTTTCTGCTACAGTACTTCATTTATTTATAGTACATAGAAATTCAATGGATTGCCAATGTCATTCTTCCGCACATTTGAATCATGCCTTTGGATTATGCCACGTGTTGATCATCCATTTTTCTTTTTTATTATACAAGGATTACCAACATGGTGTTTGGCGGAAAACTTTAATTTGAATTAGTGAATTTGACTTTGAGAAACTACACCCATTTCAGGAAAGCTTCATATTTTAAAGCATTCTAGGACTTTGTTATAGTGAATGGGCCACTGAGAACCGAGCCTCCATGATTATGCTAGGTGACAGTATTATACAGCATCTAAACTAAGTGACATTCTTGAAGTCGTACTATACCATTTATCAAAAATAAAATAAAGCACCATGTAAAGGGTAATCAAGGCTGAGCTATATGGCTCGGTAAATAAAAATGCACCGCCATTTTAAAGGGAAGTCATATCACCTAATCCCATTCTGAGCTGTACTGTTCAATACAGGACTGGGACACTATCCTTATATTTAAGCATGTTTTGGTATTTTGAGCATGAAACTGTAGCATCTTAGCTTGCTTTTGAGGATTGTACATTAGCTTATAGTTGTAAAGCAGTTTTCTCGATAGCCTCATCCTTTAAGTCTTTGTATCTGTGGGTAGTATCTTCTTTGAAATTGTGATGTTGTTCTCTCACTTCAATATCAAATCTGGGTAGTGGCTCACTTTATTGCTTTTAATGTTAATATAAGTTAGCGGCGCATCACTGCCACTTATAATGCTAGTTTAAGATTGTAGTGCATCCCTATCGCTTATAGTTGTTTAAGGTTTGTGCCATGAATCTATATCATTAGTGTTGCTTTTGAAGCCACAACACGGTCTCTACATCTTGTTGTTACTAAAAGATTGTGCCACGGTTCCAACTTATTAAGGCTTTTTTTTGGAATCGTAGCTCAACCTTCATATTTGGAATTTGAAAGTTGTGTTGTAGCTCTGTCTACTAAGATGATTGTTAGGATTGCAGATCAGCTCCTGTACTTTGTGGTTATCCCAGGTTTCCAGCACAATGTATTAATGTCGAAGCTTTGTTTGATGGAAAGGCATAGTCCTTATGTTTTGTTCCCGATTTAAGGTCATGGCGCAGTACTATCTGGATATTTTTCTCGCTTCCTTTCGATATTTCAATTTCTATTGTGGGAGCAGTCTTTTTGGCTCGGTGTTTGTATTAATTTTCCTTTGACAACTTTTGGAAAATATGTGTGTAACTGTTGACATTCAATCTTCTTTTCTCGTATTAAGAAAATCACATTTACTCATCGGCACACAAGACTCCTTATCCGACGATCTAATTTGCTATGTCCTTATTTGGCTAGATGAATTCTATATTATCTATTTATTTTCATTTCATTATCTATGACCTTATCCAAGTTAACCATATTGTCACTAATTTCATTTATACTAAAATTCATCATTTAGAAGGTAGAATTTCTTGACACAACTGTTTATTTCTCAATATAATTGAACATGCATACAAAAGCTTGTATAATTTTCATGACAATAAACTTAACTTTGAGTTTACGTGATTCACGTACTAAACGTATGTCAAACAATTTGTATCTTAACCTTTAAAATCATATCATACATGAAATCATAAATTCTACTTTGAATAATACCAAATTATTATGCATATTTATTAATAGATGTATATATTTTAAGAAAGGTTTAACTTAACTTATACATCATAATATAAAAATGGAGGAGTACATTTGAGATAAAATTATATTTTATTTTAGATATTTATTGGAACTCTAGATCCAATATACTTATCTTATATGATCATATAGAATTGTTTTCAACTCTTTTTCCATTTTCAATTTTACTTCCAAGTATACTATATAAGTTTGACTCATTGTATCAATATACATAAGTATGTATCTCATACATTTCTATAGTAAAAATGAAGTCGGTGGATTTGATTTTGGTATTTTAGATTACGATACCATTGTTGATCTATCCTAAACATAATAGTTACTTGGGTCCAAACTCATTTGGTTGACATATTAAGATACTCCATGTCAACTAAGGTTATATCAACTCTCGTCATACACTCACTAAATATGAGCACTGTTATCAATCACTTGAGACATATATGAGCACTGCTATCAATCACTTGACACATACTTTATCATGATTCCTAATCATAAAAGTATGAAGACATGTTTTGTATATGTAGCGTAATATATCTCAATGATCAATATCATAGTCTAAATTTCCAAAATAAATTATACTTAATAATTAGATGCTTGTACTATTTTAAGCCAACACACCACTTAGTTAAGAATACAAATACTATCCAAACACAACTTCGCAAGATTATTATATATAATATATAAATAAACTGGGTTTATTTTCGATCAAATTGAAAATAGTTATTATTTCACAAAATAATATCGGTATTCTTGAAATTACCTACTCTAACTTGGATGTGTCTATCAGCAAAAGTCATACGATGAGTTCCCACTGTTTTTCCACTACTATAGAACATCGACAATGCAAAGTTTTATTACCTTTAACATGATCTTTCTATTTAAGTTATTGGATAAAATTTACAATTGAAATTTTGGATAAAATATCTAAAAGATATATGAAATAGAACTTATAAAATACTATCTTTTATAACAACTTGAAATTGCATTTCATGTTCTTTTTAAGCAACTTATAATATTAGTATAATTATTATTCCGACATCTCTTTATAAATTTGAGGTGACTTTCATCGTCTATTCATCCCAACTGTACTAACAATATTACTAACAACTAAAATTTCCGTTTTAGTACTCAAAGGTCGTACATTTAGGAGAAAACCTAATTATGAGATCATAGCCTAATTCTAATGCTCAATTGTTATCGCTCAACCTTAACATATTAAGGACATCGATCTGGTAATTAATTAGTTGGACCAAACTGACATTTCAGTTAATCGGGAAGTTCTTAGTCAAACTATTTTCAACAAGCAAAATACACTTAATTATATCAAGCATATGATCTCATAATAATTTTTATTTCCTTTGCTCAAATTACAATTTTTCAAAATCCATATATTACAATGCTCATACATTTGTATGATCAAATATGGATCAAATATACATACTCACATATTATCTATAGAGTCCATACTCATATGGATAATAAACAGTATTAGGCAAACTAAAACTTAAATGAACCTAGATTCACAAAATTCAAATGATTGTATACTTGACTTGTTATCGTGGGCTTTGAAGTGACTAAGGTGAATACACGTTTCTCTTAAAAAAATTATATTTATTTCGTTATGTATAATTTAATCAAAAAACACTTTGTTGATCATTTAAGAAAATTCATATTAGAATATTACGTGCGTTCTTATACTTGTTGGATTGGTTAAATGTGATTCATTTCATTTATCTAATAAGGTTCCTTCGGATTTTATATTTCTCAAAACCCTAAGAGAACAAAAACCTTTCAATTTCTCTAATGTATAGTAGATCCCACTTGTTTGGGGATCGAACATTGGGTTTGCTCAACAAGCCATAGCCCCATAAATGGTGGATAACACCTTATCGGTTATATCCTATGTAACTCCTAACCATGGTCTTTGCCCTAATCTTAATCTTGACCATGGCTTTGCTCAACAAGCCAAGAGAGATTAGTCACTATGACCTATCACTTTGTAATGGCCTAAGTGTAGATGCTTATACCTTTAATTTGTTAACAAGTACAAGCATTTATCTTGATCACCTATAGATATACTAAATGTTGCTACATATAGCAATCCTGGCTTAAGTTTTCTCTATAACCAACATGTACGCAAGTAATCTATCTAATATACATAAATGACAGAGGTTAATATTATGAAGATTCACAATATTTAAAAATTAAGAGTGCTATCACCTTAAGGAATAATGTAATATATAAATACCAATATGATGCAAGTATATGACACATCCGATATTATGGTATACGTACTTACTCAAGAAATATAAGTTGGGTTTGTTTCAGCGTATATACATATTACTTATATACATATATATGATATTAATTTACTTATAACTTATATAAATTCAATAAATATTTATACTATATACATGATTTTATACGTTTTTTAAATTACTTAATTAAAAAATTTAATTAATCAATTAACTCATGATTTTACAAAATCTTTAATTTTACTCAAAGCAATTTTGAACTAGTATGTTCAAATTTAATTATATATATATCCATGATAACATTTATAATATATATATGTTTAACTATAATAACTATGATTTTATCATAAATATATTCATATAAGTCTAGTTTATTTATAATAAATTTTTTAGCAAAGCTAGCCGGCTTTACAGTGGGTTGTGCCACTGTATATAAATAAAAATAGGAATTCTACACATCCACGGAATAGCTAACATGGTTTTAAAGTGGCCATACCACTATACATACAAAACATAGATGTCTTCCTAAAAGGAGGAACCACTGACGTCATCAACTAGACAAAGTCCCATGACATGGATAAATCCTCAAAAGTGAGCCGTAATATCCGGATTAAAAACCGCAGACTCACTGGAGTAAATAATTTTTCTATCCCAAATGTCATCCTCCAAAATAAATCTATTTTCGTCCCAATCATCTCCATCACAGCAAAGAACAAGACGATCGCCAACAACATGATAAAATAATCGCCTCATCTCACCATCTCCACCTATGAACATATAATAACAATCAAACTTTGGGTTATATCGCATCTCAGATTTCACATGAACCCAAGTCTTCTCGCCGAAGTTCCACTCAATTAATGGAGACGGAATGACAGCATCCACAGAAGGGACTTTAAAAACAACGGGAAGAAAAGACACAACAATAATAGGAGAAGGAGCAACAAAATCAACTTCAGAAGAAGGGATCTCAAAGTTACAATCAGAGGCTATACAGATCTCGACAGGGGTAGCAGCAGAAAGGCCGGAGAGAGGGATAACTGGGTCAACCAAAAGGCGAGGCTTCTGAACCCACCTACTTGCAGAAGACCGAGGAAGGGGGATCTTTTCCAGCATAGGTAAAGCAGGGTCACCTGATGGATCAGATGGAGGGAGATGCGTGCATGAAGGAGACATATGACCAAAGGAGTGACATATCTCACAGGTATCAGGTTTCCAGCCATAGTGAACATCAATTACCGCAACATGTCCTTTAGCATGGTATACTCTGAACTTAGAAGGAAGTGGCTTGAATGGGTTATTTTGATTAGAGCTTTAGCATGAACGATCCTTCCTCTAGCCATAATGTTCGAATCAAAACACTTAAGATCTCCAACTAAACCAACAATCCAATTCAAACCAAGCAACGTTTGAAGGACAGAGGGAATATAAGAGAAGTAGGCCCAAACAGGTGTAGATAAAAACTGATCTCTCACACTATCAATGGTCTTACTCCATGAGGTAATAATAAGCATTATACCTTCTATGAATGTAGGCTCAGCCTCAAGCATACACTTTCTTTCCCTATTTTAGAACAGTTAAAGGAAAACATAGAATTATCAAATTGAACCTAGAGGCCACCTTTAAGGTTCCAATGAATATTTCAATGTTCCCGAACAATATGGTATGGAGGATTCGATTCGAGAAAGAACCCAATAAGGTAGTCGGCCCAACAGTCTTCGCTAGCCTGAACGACCTCAGGTGGAGGAAACAAAAACCCTTCAAGCTCCACAGGTTCAAAAGAACATGGAACATAATTTCCTACATTGCACAACAACGTCTTAAATAAAGAAGTCCATTTAGGAACTTGAGGGGCATTTACCGAAGTACAAGGTAGGGGAGATGCCAGCAGTGGGAGAATCAGCACTAAGCACGTGCACAATAGGAATTGGGTCAGCTGGGTCATTGACATTCACTTCGGCATTTACACAAATATGTGGGAGCATAACAAATTGGGTTCGAAATCATCACCAAAGGAATTTAAGCTCTGACCAACCACATTCACAATCTCTCCAACATCGAATTCCAATCCAGCATTCACAACACAATCAGAATTTTAATCAAAGTTAAGAACTACTCCGGAATTATACCAACAGGGAGCATAAGCACCATTTGCAAGAAAATTGGATAAAAGGTGCTCACCAGAGGTAGCCTGTTCCAGCAGTTCGAGAACCGTCATCAATTTCAACGATCAACGAAGAAGGGGATTTGCCAAAGATAACAAAGCAGTCGAATGAGATGGATCCAATAAAGCAGCAGCAGCTGCCAAATCGATGGCCGAGACCAATACTCCAAGGTCAGGAGAAGACCGGCGACCAGAGGAAGGAAGAGTGGGGGCGAATGGTCTACCGGAATGGGTCAACAAGGCATCAAAATCAAGATCTGAAACAAGGGCATGAGCCAAATCGGTTGCAAAGGCAAAGACATTTTATTCTTCGGCATGAGGTGAAGTGGCGGGGCGTGGAGAAAAGGGATGGTCCAATGAATGGGAGGCAGAGGAGGAAGAAGGAGGTCAGATAATAGAATCGCGATAAGGAGTAGAAACCATGTCTTATTATTATTTCTAACTATTTTACATGATGTACATATTTATAATAAAATTAACTTATATAATATGCATACCTTACTAAAAAGCAATTTCAATTAATCTTTGATTCCTTTTTTAATAAACAAATTAATGAAATTTCATTTTAAATTAGAATATTTCAAATTATTTTCTTAAATACGTTTAAAAAATATCATACAAAAATAACATTTATGTTGAATACATACATGCATATATTTACTTTTTTTAGTATATTATTAATTTGATTAATTATTTATTTCAATTAACCAATAATTACACATAATACTAAATGTTAAATTTTAAATTCAAATTCAAATTTGATATTCCCAAAACAATTTTATAAATTTGTTTGTTATTATAAACAATTTAAAAAATTTATCTAAGTTAGCCGGCATTGTTATGCACCATCTATATTTATAAAAGAATAAGAAACATATGTATGACGCGGGCTCAAGAACAGCTAAAAAGAAATAAAGCATAAGAAGTTGGCAGAATGCCAACCTACTTAAGACAAAACAAAAGCCCAGTCTCCCTCCGAAGAGGAAGATCCACCCACGTCACTTCCAATATCCAAAGATTCAGGCCTAATGACGTGATAAAATCCAAAGAAAAGAGAAGCTAAATTAGGAATGAAATCCATGGAATCCTTATCATATAATGTTTCCTATCCCAAGCAACATCTGATAAAACAGTATGATTCATATCTCTAACTCGCCCAAGAACAGTGAGATCCAAACCTTCATCCATAACATGGTAGTATAGTAACCTAACATCCCTATCACTGCCTACTAACTTATAAAACAAGCTACCCTTAGGATCATACCTCATTTCTGATGGCTGGTTAATCCAAGCCTACTCTCGCACCCTAAATGAAATCATCTAAAGGAGGCGGATCTATTTCCACAGCAACATAATCCACCTTCTCAAACGAAGCAATAATAATAGCCAAGCAAAATTTAGGTGCCTACTTCAAGACCGACCATGGAAGAGGGTTCCTATCGGAAAGCAGGATAGGGGGAACATCGGACATATCTTTACAAGATTCCTTAGGATGAACAAAAGTGTGACAAGCTATGAAAATATCAGGTTTTCAACTATAGCGGACATCGACAACCACAACACGCCCTTTTGCAATATGAACAGGAATATAGGAAGGAAAAGTCTTATCCAGAGTTATTTCAATAAGGGCCTTGGCATACACTAGTCTATCATGAGCTATGGTGTTAGCATAAAAACATTTGAGTTTTCCAACAACATTGGCTAACAAATTTGACCCAATCATGGGTTGTAACATAGAAGGAATGTGAGAAAAATATGCTCAAATGAGAATAGATAGAATATACTCCTTTGATTTATCCACCGACGGACTCCAACGGGTGATAATGAATGGTCATCCTCCAATGATGGAAGAAGCCGCTTTGAGAAGATGAATCATTCTTCTTTTCTTGTAAACTTAAATAAAAAAAATGAATTATCATAATGAACATAAAGCCCGCCTTTTAACTTCCGTAATTGACGATGATGATCCTTAACAACTTGGTATGGAGTATCAGAATCAAGAAAAAATTCCACTAAATACTTGGACCAAAAATCAGCCCTCGCTTCCATCACTTCAGGGGAGGAACCATCGCTTCGTCCAACTTTATTGTAACAACCCGTAAATTTAAATAATTAAATTTGTTAATTTAATGAATCTTGTCATTTAATATGGAAATAAATAGAAAGTCGTAATGCAATAATGTAATAAATACTACAATGAAATATAACAATGGTAATTAAAGCTAATTATTGATAGATTGAATGAAATTTCAATAAATGAAATAGTGTAAGTGTTATACTAGGCTATAAATTGAATATAAGAATACAAAGGTAAATATTGAATTTATTTATGAACTAATATATATTGAATGGTAATTGAATAAAATCAATGCTCTGTAAGTAATTCTAATATTGGTTTGAAAATGATAAACTTATAAGAATGTGATTGAGAGTTAATGGCAGCAATTATTGTAAGTTACATATATATTTAATCTCTTAAATTGAATTGGAATTTATCACAACAAACGTAATTAAATATTATGTTAATATAAATTAAGTTAATATTTGGAAATAATGTTAACTTTATTTATAGTATGACAATGGTTGAATAGAAAAAATGGAAATCAAAATTTATTAATTTATTGGAATTTAAATTTAATAATTGGATTAATTGAAAATAAATGAAATTAAATATTTAAATATTACGTTAATGGAGATTAAGATGAAATTTGAGAATATTAGTGTAATAAATCATGAATCAATGTTAATTTCACCCATTTGATAATAATGGATAGAATAATAGAATGAAAGGTCAAATTAAATGGCATTATTGGACATTCGATTTACAATTACCGAATCTATTGAAATTGGAAGTAAAGATGGAAATTATTGAAATAATTAACATTGAATTAACCTGAAAATTTGTTTTAAATTGTTAAAAATGTTTAGGTAATCAATGGTGATAAAAATTTGTTAATTATAGAACCGAAACTGAAAAAGTGATTTAATTAATTTAATATTAATTTGTTAATTTAAATTTAATAATTTTTTTAGGGTTCCTAAGGTTACTGCCACTGTCCCTCCTCCAGCAGTTCTATTTTCTGTCCCAGGTCCGCCTCCTTGTCCTGTTGCTAGGCCTGCCTCTCCTTCTGCTCCTATGGTCCCTGCTGTTTTTTCAGCTATTCCTTTAGGTGCTCCTGACCCAGTTCCACCGCGATTGCCTGTTGTTTGGGTTGATTCCGAGAGGTGTTTGGTTGATCTCCAATCTGACATGAGATTTAACCCATTTGATGAATCCTTTTTTAGATTTATTTCCGATGATCAGCTGGACCTTAGATGCCTTCATTACATTCCTTCTGGTGATTCCTTAGTTCTAGATATGGATGGTCCGTTTGCGAGATCGAATTCTGTCATGCTTGCTGATTCTTCCTGGGATCGTTCTTTTATTTACTCTTCTAATGCCGTGGCTTATGATCCTTGTCTTGCTAGCCTATTCCTCCCATTTGCTGGTCTTCATGGGAATGTGCCTTTGGATTCTTCCCAGGTGTCTGCGAAAGATGGTGATTCTTCCTCTTCGGAGGGGTCCTGGTCCTGTTGTTATTTTTAGTAACTGCGGCATGTCGGTCACATTCCTGTGCTTTATTTTCCAATTTAGTAGTTAAGGTGCTTTGTCTTTCTCCTGTACTTCAAGTTTTTTTATTACGTTCGTTATAAAAAGTGGACGGTCCACTATAAAACCGGCTGGCCACGCGAAAAAAATAGCCATTTTGGCCACTGACTCAGATTTTGACAAAACTAGTTTCATCAGATCCGTAACGGTGAATTATTGTAGGATATCATGTTTCGTAGCAATCGGACTTATCGTTTGATCGTACGTGCTCGAAACGCATAGAAATCAATGAAATTGAAATCAAGTGAAATCAATTTGAAATAACTTGATTTTAGCATAACTTCTTCGTATGAAGTGATTTGGACTTGAAATCTGTTCCATTGATTTTAAAATATTCAGAAACCTATATCTTGATACATGGGTTGACCCATTTCCGTTTCGGAATCGGAACTGGCTTTTCGGGTCAATTTCGTTCGAAACCCAAATCAATCAGGCCCATTTGTCTCTATTTTGTTCTGTCCATATATATATATATATATATATATATATATATATATATATATTGTCATAAACCCTAGCGGCCTTTTTATTTCTCATTCCTACACGTACGAAAACTTCTGTTGCTCCTCTTCCTCAATGGCAGACAAATTCTCAATTCCAAATCCAGTTGCAATTCAAAATTTAATCTCCTCAAACTATAGCGAATTATATATCGATTTAAAGCTCTCGACGAGTGCATCTCGGATCTGTAATTCATTTTTTGATCTGAACCACTTTTTACCCCAGAATTGTAGAACTAATTTTGGCCGTTCATTGGAGTTCGATGATCGGTGTCCGATCGACAAATCAACGACAATACTGCGTAGAGAGACAAACACGTAGTACATCAATGCAGTTCCCTGGGGGTTATAACAGCCAGATCGACATGGAAAATTCATTTAGGGTTGGGCTATCAACCGGTGGCGGCTGTCTTTCGCGAGAGCACGGTGATTGCACTCGGACCTGGGGAGGCGGCTCGGCGAGCCTAGCACGGTGGCGTGCTCTGTTGAGGCGATCGTCGCCTAAGGAAGCGGCAAGGAGTGGCGGCGGCTCCTTCTTGGTCGAACGATGATTAGGGTTCAGTTCTATGGCACGATCATGTACAGGCATGTGACATTGCTTGGTGATGTGTAAGGGTTTCTGATTGTTTTATTTATTATCTAATTTAATTTATTTTAAATCGTATCGTTCTAATTTGCATGACTTTTGTGTAGGAGACCCGATTCACGCTCAGTTTTCTCCGCTAGGATCATGTTGAAATTCCGAAGAATTTGGCACTGGTTTTGGACGGATTCTGAGACTGTTTGAACTTTGGTTTAAATTGGATTTAAATTCAATTTAATTTCAAAATGTGAGTGTTTTAACCCACTCACAACTTCTAAAATTTCTTATGTTTGTTAAATTGATTTATGATGTGATTAGAAATTTATTTATGACTATTTGGCATATTTTGAATCATCACCTTATTTTATTTGAATTAATTTGGATAAATTAGTTGTTTAATTCATTATTGAATGTAAACTGCTAGTAAATACATGTTATTTACTATCTATTCTATATTGATGTTATTGTTTAAATTGGATGATGATTGTGATAAATGTTTGATGATTGATATTGGATGAATGGATGTTGTACTTTATATTGTTATAAACTGCAAGTTGTTATGAATTTTTAATTCATTCGAGATTGCGGTATGAGATGATATATAACCGTATTTATATTTTAAATTACGCATTGAAATGATAAATATCCGTATCACTTGACCATAGGATAGAAAATTATATACTGACATCGTGGTCTATATATATAAATATTTTGAAATGATTTCTATGGTTTGGTAAATAAATATATTGTTTTATATAAATACTGATTTTTGATATTATATAAATGTTATTTTATTCTTACTTTTAAGCTATGTATAAATTTGTTTTAATATAGAATAAGCTTAATAATAAGTTCGATTTTATTTGAAGATAAGATGGTTAAGTATTTAAATTGTAGTTTAATATAGAATGTATAATGACTTAATAAATTAAAGGTGAGAAGATAGTTTTGAATTTATTTGAAATTGTATTTAATTAAGAATTTTATTTAATTAAATCAATTTGTAACTTATTGAATGTGATATTTTACAGGGTATGATTTTATATCTTGACTTTGGTTTAAAGCGATTAATGAATATTTCAAGTTGAGTTTATTAAAAAGATATTGAATTTATTAAGTAAATATTTCAAAACTAAATCATAGTAAATTGAATTTGATATATATGAAGTTATCAAAGTTATTTTTGAAAATATAGAATATTTAAAGCTTTGAAGTATATTGAAATGATTTATTTATAAATTTAATTTAATTTAATTTGTTGATTTGAGATTAGAATAAATTTGGATTTTGGGATTGGAGTTGATTTGGAATTGATTTGTGAAATTTAAAAGCGATTTTATTGTATAAAGTATTTTAATATCTAAACCGTTTAAGTGGTAGAAGTTATTTTTCAAAGTTATGGATTTCAAATTATTATGTTTTGAAGTGTTACAATTTCAAGTGTTTGGTCTCGAAGTGTTATAACTTTGAAAGTGCTATGATTTTGAAAAAGGATATATTTGAAATGGAAATGATATCATATTTCGTTTTGAAATGGCAATGATATTTTGGTTTTGAAGTATAAACTATTTTGAAATGACCGCGGTATTATAATAACGATTGGTTGTTAAAGAGACCGGGATCGGAAGTTGTCATACTCTCTGCCAACTCCGAAAACCACTTTAACAACCATGTACGCGGTGGAGATTCCAGAATGAAGTAGGTGGTGATGACGTCCTTTGAGGTATATACGTGGACCCGACTCCCGTGAGTTGGCATAAGGTGGCTAAAACAGGAGCGATTCTCGGGCCAATGAGGTAGCTACTCTGATCGGACATACTCCTTCGATATTATATTCTAACATTGAGATTGTTTTGGTGGCCACTTTTGATTCTTTGATTTGGGGGTGTGGCTCGAGGTGGGAGGTAGCTGTGGCTATGCGTTACCACCAGCCCGGATAGCAATTGGTATATCTACCATGGCATCGCCTTGTGTGCCATGTCACCTACCCTAGCGCGCCTTGTACGAGTTTGGTTTTCTCCCGTAGCCCGTGGAGTATCCTCTAGTGGCTTCCCGATCAGGAGGGACTATGATACTGGATGGACTACTGGGACTATTACGTGTTAAGAGCTATATGGGTAACCCCTTAACGCTATTTAAAAGTAAGTTTATTTTACTGTAGACATTATTATAATAGCGTATATTACTACATAGTAGATAGTTTAATAGATCCTTAGGAGATGTGAATCCCAAGCATCTTTTAGGTTACTGCACTCACGTTAGACACTGGATAGGAGATGTCAAATCCCATAAATGTCTCTGACGTCGTTCCACTCATATTATTTACCGTTGATTTAACTTACATAAGATCTTTTAGTTCTGACTCGAGTGTTTTGTCTTTTCAATTTGCTCGGGTTAGCCTCAGCATTTCAGGATTTGAAGACCTTATTTCTGAAGGACGAAGACGAAGATTATATTACTATTATTTATTATATTATTCCACTACATTCATACTATTCCGCTGCATTATTTATTATTCTCTGGTATGTGTGACTCTGATATGTGTTGTACAAGTATAATCAAATGTTTTGTAAAACAGCTTCATGAACTGTTATTTGATTATTATATTTTGTTATTCCGCTGTGAGATTCTATTTTTTTTCTTTCTCTTCTTTTCTTATTTACCCTAATAACAATCCGTTCTCTCGTATGGTTTGAGTCTGATGTGTGTGGTTTGTCATCGATTTAAAACGTACAAAAAGGCAGGATGTTACATTTGGTATCAAAGCTTTGGTTTAGCGATAAACCTTAGCTTTGTGGGGTCCGACTCTTTATTAATAAGGTAGTGATACCCTATGATGAGTCGCTGAGTGTATATATATGATATAGCGTATTTGTTAGTGTTATAAAATAAAGGTTTTTATATTGTGTTAATTTTTTCCGTTTTGTATTTATAAATTCTGGTTGGTGCATAGGACGCTATGACATCAATAGGGATTTCTAAACACTTAATCGGATTGACCGACACAATATTTGTTTTGAAAAGTAGTTAAATGAAATAATTTTTCCTATTATGTATTTTGTATATAAAATAATAGTTTTATAAGTCAGATATTTGGTTGTTATATATTTGTTGGTAGATAGTGAAATTTATAAATATTGGTTGTAAAATAAAATTTACAAATAAAAATAAAGTAAAATTGGAAATTTAGAACCTAAGTTCCGGGGTTTTTGAAAATTTCTTTCGTATAATTTTGGAATATAATAATAATTTTATTTGAAGTATTTTCTAATATAAATATTTCTAAATAATTTGAAAGAATTGTTTTAAAGAAATTTTGGAAGAAATAAGTTCTGTACTCCCCTCTCTGTCGCTGGAAAATAATTTCGGTGATGAGTGCACGCATTATCGACATTCATTTTCAAGTTTCGAAGTGGGAAGACCAATGTAATAGTTTTACTACAGATTTATTTTGATAAACAAATATAAATTTCAAATTGTTTTAAATATAGTTGGATATATAAATTGTAAGTGTATACACCTATCTGTTATTTTAAAATGATTTGAAATTTATCCCGATATTTAGTTCTTAAACTCCGTTAATCAATAGTTTTAATTATTGTAGAGAAATGGAATGTAACTAATTAATAATTGGAACCTCTAAATGAAAATAAGAGATTTAATGATAAGATATAAATGGAATTAAAAGAAATTTGAAAATTTTAACCTATAAGACAAGGGATATTGTTATTAAACATTAAGTTAATTTAAAAGAGATGAAATAAATTTGTGTAACTTTCAATTACATCCTTGAAAAGCATATATATATATATATATAACTTATCGAATATTAAAATTTTTAATGTTTAATAAGGAAATGTAATAGGATATTATACTAGTAAACTTGAAGTAATGAAAAGTATTCAACGAAATTCCTTAATAAATAAGAAATTGATGTTGTAGTTGCTATAAACTTATGTTATAATTTAAATATTATCATAATAAATTGTGATAGAATGTAAGTATTATAAGAAAGTAATTAAAAAAACTTAAGTAGATGAATTGATATGCTAATAAATTGAATTGAACATAAATACCATAAATAAATCAATGTAAATTAAAGGATGAATCATTATATGAATAAAAGGGAGTTTAAACAATAAATACTATGAAATGGAATTAATAAGAATGAACTTGATCTATTGTTTGAAATTGTTGCTTGTTTTGGTTTATGGTTGTTTGGGCAAGAATACTTTAAAATTGTTTGGATGTATGAATAATCTATTTAGTTTCATCTAAGACTGTTGAGTAAATGGTGCACTTAGTAGTTATTTTCCATTCTGTACAATTTAAAGTTTAAACCCGAATATCTATTTGTTTGTTTGTTATAGATATATGGATGGTTGACTTTATTGGCTTCATATAATGGTTGTATATTGTGATTGCAAGTGATTATTATTGATTTGTTGTTAGTGATTGAAACAACTTTAAATATTTCACTTTATATAATTATTAACTCTTTGGGATTATATAAGTGAAACACGGGTTATTGAAACAATTACTGCTGCTTTTGGTTTCATAAATAAGCGTTAATTGTACGACAAATAGGTACGTTCTTGGATTACGGTTTATAGCATTATTATATTGTTTTGTCGTTGTTGGGATATATTATTCTGAGATGTTGTGATATATATTATTATATTTGATATTATATTTTCTCCCGAGCCTCTCCGTACAAAGGAGACTCTGCCAAAATTTTCCGTAAATTTTGGACATGGAATTTTTTTTTTGAAAAATGTTTTCCAAACTTTATTAATTTAAGTATAAGAAGATTTAATGGTTATAAATTGGTATATTTTACTTAGATTAATTAATTTTGTAAATTTATTTGTTTATAAAGTTAATATTTTTGAATAAGATGTATTGTTGACTTAATTCTTTCTTTTCCCTTCCTTTTCCTTTTAGGGGACGAAAAGTTTTGAGCGGGGGAGAGTTTAACAACCCGTAAATTTTCGATAATTAAATTTGTTAATTTAATGTATCTTGTCATTTATGGAAAGAAATAGAAAGTCGTAATGCAATAATGTAATAAATACTGCAATGAAATGTAACAATGGTAATTAAAGCTAATTATTGATAGATTGAATGAAATTTCAATAAATAAAAAAGTGTAAGTGTTATACTAGGCTATAAATTGAATATAAGAATACAAACGTAAATATTGAATTTATTTATGAATTAATATATAATGAATAGTAATTGAATAAAATCAATGCTCTGTAAGTAATTCTAATATTGGTTTGAAAATGATAAACTTATAAGAATGTGACTGAGAGTTAATGGCAGCAACTATTATAAGTTGAACATATATTTAATCCATTAAATTGAATTGGAATTTATCACAACAAATGTAATTAAATATTATGTTAATGTAAATTAAAGTTAATATTTGAAAATAATGTTAACTTTATTGATAGTATTACAATGGTTGAATAGAAAGAATGGAAATCAAGATTATTAATTTACTGGAATTTATATTTAATAATTTGATTAATTGCAAATGAATGAAATTAAATATTTAAATATTACGTTAATGGAGATTAAGACGAAATTTGGTAATATTAGTGTAATAAATCATGAACCAATGTTAATTTCACACATTTGATAATAATGGATAGAATAATAGAATGAAAGGTCAAATTAAATGGGATTATTGGACATTTGATTTACAATTAATGAATATATGGAATTGGAAGTAAAGATGGAAATTATTGAAATAATTAACATTGAATTAACCTGAAAATTTGTTTTAAATTGTTAGAAATGTTTAGGTAATCAATGGTTATAAATATTTGTTAATTATAGAACCAGAACTGAAAAAGTGATTTAATTAATTTAATGTTAATTTATTTAATTAACTTAAAAATAGCCATTTTGTCCACTGACTTGGATTTCGACGAAACCGGTTTCATCGGATCCATAATGGTGAATTATTATAGGATTTCAAGTTTCGTAGCGATCGGACTTGTCGTTTGATCGTACGGGCTCGAAACGCCTAAAAATCAATGAAATTGAAATCAACTGAAATCAATTTGAAATAATTTGATTTTAACATAACTTCTTCATACGAAGGGATTTGGACTTGAGACCTGTTCCATTGATTTGAAAATATTCAAAAAACACATATCTTGATATATGGGTTGACCCATTTCCATTCCGGAATCGAGGCGGGCTTTTCGGGTCAATTTCATTCTAACCCAAATCAATCAAGCCCATTTGTTTCTATTTTGTTCTGCCTATATATATATATATATCGTCATAAACCCTAGCAGCCTTTTTATTTCTCATTCATGTACGTACTGAAACTTCTGTTGCTCCTCTTCCTCAATGGCAGACAAATTCTCAATTCCAAATCCAGTTGCAATTCAAAATCAAATCAAAAATTTGATCTTCTCAAACTATAGCGAATTATATATCAATTTGAAGCTCTCGACGAGTGCATCTCAGATCTGTAATTCGTTTTCTGATCTGAACCACTGTTTACCCACAAATTGTAGGACAAATTTCGGCTGTTCACTGGTGCTCGATGATCGGTGTCCGATCGACAAATCAACGACACTGCTGTGTAGAGAGACGAACACGTAGTACATCAGTGCAATTTGCCGAGGGATTTAACGGCCAGATCGAGTTGGAAAATTTGTTTAGGGTTGGGCTATCAACCGGTGGCGGCTGTCTTTCGCGAGAGCATGGAGGTCGCGCTCGGACCTAGGGAGGCGGCTCGGCGAGCCTAGCACGGTGGTGTGCTCTGTTGAGGCAATCGTCGCTTAAGGAAGCGGCAAGGAGTGGCGGTGGCTCCTTCTTGGTCGAACGATGATTAGGGTTCAGTTCTATGGCACGATCATGTGCAGGCACATGACTTTGCTTGGTGACGTGTAAGGGTTTCTGATTGTTTTATTTATTATCTAATTTAATTTATTTTAAATTGTATCGTTCTAATTTGCACAACATTACGTACGATGCTTGATTCATGCACGGTTTTCTCCGCTAGGATCGTGTTGAAATTCTAAAGACTTTGGCACCGGTTTGGATGGATTTTGAGAATGTTTGAATTTTGGGTTTAAATTGGATTTAAATTCAATTTAATTTCAAAAGGTGAGTGTTTTAACCCACTCACAACTTCTAAAATTTCTTATGTTTGTTAAACTGATTTATGATGTGATTAGAAATTTATTTATGACTATTTGGCATATTTTGAATCACCATCTCAGTTTATTTGAATTTATTTGGATAAAATAGTTATTTAATTTATTATTGAATATAAACTGCCAGTAGATACTTGTTATTTATTATCTGTTCTATATTGATGTTATTGATTGAATTGGATGATGATTGTGATAAATGTTTGATGATTGATATTGGATGAATGGATGTTGTACTTTATATTGCTATAAACTGCAAGTTGTTGTGGATTTTTATTTCATTCGGGATTGCGGTTTGAAATGATATATAACTATATGTATATTTTGAATTACGGATTGAAATGATAAATATCTGTATCACTTGACCATAGGATAGAAAATTATATACAAACACCGTGGTCTATATATATAAAAATATTTTGAAATGATTTCTATGGTTTGGTAAACAAATATATGGTTTTATATAAATATTGATTTTTGGTATTATATAAATGTTATTTTATTCTTAATTTTAAGCTATGTATTAATTTGTTTTAATAAAGAATAAGCTTAATAATAAGTTCGATTATAATTGAAGATAACATGGTTAAGTATTTAAATTATAATTTAATATAGAATGTATAACGACTTAATAAATTAAAGGTGAGAAGATATTTTGAATTTATTTGAAATTGTATTTAATTAAGAATTTTATTTAATTATCGATTTGAAACTTATTGAACGTGATATTTTAAAGGGTATGATTTCATATCCTGACTTTGGTTTAAAGGGATTAATGAATATTTCAAGTTGAGTTTATTTAAAACATATTGAACTTATTAAGTAAATATTTCAAAATTAAATAATAGTAAATTGAATTTGATATATATGAAGTTATCAAAGTTAGTTTTGAAAATATAGAATATTTAAAGCTTTGAAATATATTGAAATGGTTTATTTATAAAATTAATTTAATTGAATTTGATGATTTGAGATTAAATTAAATTTGGATTTTGGAATTGGAGTTGATTTGGAATTGATTTGTGAAATTTAAAAAGCAATTTTATTATATAAAGTATTTTAATATCTAAACTGTTTAAGTGGTAGAAGTTATTTTTCAAAGTTATGGATTTCAAAGTATTATGTTTTGAAGTGTTACAATTTCAAGTGTTTGGTCTCGAAGTGTTATAACTTCGAAAGTGCTATGATTTTGAAAAGGATATATTTGAAATGGAAATGATATCGTATTTGGTTTTGAAATGGCAACGATATTTTGGTTTTGAAGTATAAACTATTTTGAAATGACCGCGGTGTTATAATAACGATTGGTTGTTAAAGAGACCAGGATCGGAAGTTATCATACTCTCTGCCAACTCCGAAAACCACTTTAACAACCATATACGCGGTGGAGATTCTAGAATGTAGTAGGATGGTGGCGACATCTTTTGAGGTATATACGTGGACCCGACTCCCGTGAGTTGGCATAAGGTGGCTAAAACAGGAGCGATTCTCGGGCCAATGAGGTAGCTCCTCTGATCGGACGCATTCCTTCGATATTATGTTTTGACTTTGAGATTGTTTTGGTGGCCACTTTTGATTTTTTGATTTGGGGGTGTGGCTCGAGGTGGGCAGTAGTTGTGGCTATGCGTTACCACCAGTCCGGATAGCAATTGGTATATCTACCCTGGTATTGCCTTGTGTGTCGTTTCACCTACCCTAGCGCGCCTTGTACGAGTTTGATTTTCTCCCGTAGCCCGTGAGGTATCCTCTGGTGGCTTCCCGATCAGGAGGGACTATGATACTGGATGGACTACTGGGACTATTATGTGTTAAGGGCTATATGCGTAACCCCTTAACGCTATTTAAAAGAAAGTTTATTTTACTGTAGACATTATTATAATAACGTATATTACTACATAGTAGATAGTTTAATGGATCCTAAGGAGATGTGAATCCCGAGCATATTTTAAGTTACTGCACTCACATTAGACAATGGATAGAAGATGTCAAATCCCGTAAACGTCTCTGACGCTGTTCCACTCATATTATTTACCGTTGATTTAACTTACATAAGATCTTTTAGTTCTGACTCGAGTGTTTTGTCTTTTCAATTCACTCGAGTCAGCCTGAGCATTTCAAGATTTGAAGACCTTATTTCTGGAGGACGAAGATGAAGATTGTATTACTATTATTTATTATATTATTCCACTACATTCTCACTATTTCGCTGCAGTATTTATTATTCTCTGGTATGTGTAACTCGGATATGTATTGTATAAGTATAATCAAATGTTTTGTAAAACAGCTTCATGAACTGTTATTTGATTATTATATTTTGTCATTCCGCTGTGAGATTCTGTTTTTTTTTTTCTCTGCTTTTCTTATTTACCCTAATAACAATCCGCTCTCTTATATGGTTTGAGTCTGACATGTGTGGTTTATCGTCGATTTAAAACGTACAAAAAGGCGGGATGTTACATTTATAATATTAAAAGAGCGAGGAATATAATCCTCAGGGTTGTTAGGAAAAGCAGTAAATAGAGACTTCTAGTTAAACGTAGGTTTAATAATTGGATTATGAGCAGCTGTGATATTGACTACAGTAGGTCTAACATCATCCGTAGAATTTTCAAACATAGATTGCATGCAAAGAGCATTAGCCACAACAACGGCTCAACCACAGCACAAACCTGATCCATTATCTCCTCCTTACCTAAACTATTACTAACATCAATAGATGCCAGAACATATAATCATGTACATCAGAAATCGCCCACAGAATACTTTCAGAAACAATCAACAGAGGCGACAGAGGAGAATCCAGACCTTTGAAAATATCAGAAGATGGAATACCGGATAAAGGTGGACGAGAAGCTTCAAAGCTTGGCAGAGATGTATCAAGCTCACTGAGTGGGTTAACAAAGGTCGTCGGGGGCTCAGAAACGATTGTCACAGCCGGAATAGTTATAGTTACGTTTGAAGATAGCAGAGGGAAATCTACCAAAGTGAGAAAACTGGAGGATCCGAATGTAGATTGGAAGAAATCAATGGACCAAAAGCTCTGCCAAATCTCATATGTGATAGCTCTCTAATAAGACGAGATGGTAAAGAAGCACAAGTAGATGGAGGCATTTGAGACATAAAGCGATGGAGGGAGGGATCGTAGGAATTAGGGGAGAGGAAGGAGTGGAGAAGGAAGGCATTGGCGAAAAGGGGAAGTGTCATTATTGATGAAAAAAGACAGAAAGTGTGTTTTTTTTTTGAATTTTTTTACATATATATACTGTATACATGTATATTCTAGCCTTTGCCACATACATGTTTAAAATTTAAATTTAAAACCCTTTTAAATTTAGGAAGTTCCATATTTTAAATTTAACTTTTAAATTCAAATATTTTATTATATTCAAATATGTTAATTTAATCGCCTAAGTCCTAAAAACAATTTTAGGCCTTATGCATGTGCCAAACTTGAAAACTTCAACTATCGATTATGCCAGATTTGAAAGTAGAGAGGGGAGGACACTGGTTGCTCCTACCCCAAGCCTTAAAATCTATATCTTGGACAACCATTAGACAGTAAATCCTAGTGCTTGGTCTAAATGCTGACTAATTTATTTATATAAACAAATTGGGCTTTGATACAGTTGTTGGGATAGGCACGTTCGGCGGAGGGTAAAATATGGTACATTTTGAAAAACTTTCCCTAAGTGAAACTTAATAGGCCTACATAAATAACTAGTTAGAATTCAAATCTAGTCTACTTTTAAAGTGATGTTATATTTCAATTTAATTGTGTATGTTATATGTACATATGAACCTTTCACATTCCACATATGAAACTTCTATAATTGCTAGTCATAATGAGAAGTTCATCCAATTTAACGTGTTTATGTTTCTCGGTTTTCATATATATATTTCGCAAAAGGTGATATATATATATATATATATATTATCTGAGTTTTTAACCCAGCAGAATCCAAAGGAAGTCGGAACAACTTGGTCAAGTCAGAACTACTCAACAGCTAACCAAAAAAACTAGAGGAACTGACCAAAAAAGATCAGAGGAAAGGAAAGTGAGAACACACTAAGGTAATAGATCGCCAACAATCCATAATGTTTGCTTGTTGATCCATGAATCCTCTTGCATCATGGTCCAATATGCATTCTAAGGACAATGGCTAAGTTTGATGCAATTCCGAGCTAGTTAAGTCAAGAAGCAAGCATTAGTCTAGTTTAATCAGTAGTCTAATGCAACCAGTGTGTGGATCGACATCGAAACAAGGAAACATGCTAGAAATTACATGGGGAACACCAACACGATATAATAGACACAATTCAAAAGACAAAGTTCAAAAATCCACTAAGTACATGCATCGCTAGCGATTCATGCACTATGGATCGCTATCGATCCATACCTTTTTGCCAGATTGCCACAATCTACAAAGGAGAGGAAGATGAGGAGCATCTCAAGCAATTTGATTGCCAACAAGCCGAAAGCTACCGATCGCAAGCGATCAATAGACTACGGATCGCTAGCAATCCATCAAATTGGTTCGGTTCGCAGTGAAACTTACAATGCACCTTCGTACAGTCATTTGCAAGCATCTGACAAGAAGGCCTATCCCAATAGCTCTCCAATTACTATAAATACAATCCTTACTGCAACATAAAGGGGATCTTATGGACTGGTTGTCGGAACTTCGCAGAGATTATTCTTCACTCTTCTCCTCCTACGTAATAGTCATATAGAGTTTCACTATGATTCTCCAGTGAACTCTGAAACTTATGGCTTGATTGAGTTTAGAAGATTCAATCATATTTTAATCCGATTCAACTAGTAACAACAGTCATATAGAGGCTTCATTAACAGCCAAATCACTACAAAAATCTTCTTTTCTTTTTGCTATTTCTGCTCTTTTTACATTTTAAGAACAGGGCTGGTGCTTTCACACTCAATCCAAGGTGTTGATCCATTTTTTCGGTTAATATATATACATAATAAGGTTATATAAAATAATAATAAAATGACACATGAATAATATATACATACACATAAATTCAAACCTTTCACATTCTATATGTGAAACTTATGTAGTTACTAGTCATAATGAGTTGTTCATGTAATTTAATGTGTTCATGTTTCATGTATAAGGTGTATATTGTAAAATTAAACAGTACAACATGATAATAGACACAACAAAAAAGTGAGAGGTGTATGGAATACACACACAAATATATATATATATATATATGTTGTATTGCCGCAATTAAATAAATTATAATAACACATACATGCACACACACGCACACACACAGATATATATATATATATATATATATATATATATATATATATATATTAATTTCAAAAATATTATACATACTAGTATACAACGCATGTGCATGCATCTAATATCCAAAGGTGTTTACCTTAGAAGGACGTGTATTTTAAGTGCAAATGTTTTTGTAGTCACAACACATTTTAAGTTGTTTTGTTGGTGATATCAATGAAAAATTAATAGTAAAATTCCATTGGTTGGTAGTCGGAAAGGGTAATAAGATTCCATTAACGAAGAGGGATAATTTTGAAATTTCAAAAGACGTCATGTAATCATGTTGGTTGAATTCTCTTTATTAATAGTAGAGATAAAGTAATTTATGGTGTATTAATAGAAGTAGAGAAGAAAAACAAAGAGATTTTCTTTTATTTCTTTCAAATAATAAACGTTTTCCTCCAACGATAATGAAAATGAGTTTATGAATATTTATAGTTTTGTGGTCAGTTGCACAAAAGAGTAAAAGAGAACTATTTCCTTAGGCATGTTCCCTCCTATAACATAGGACTATACTTTTAGGAAAACATAATTTTTGTCATGCTCTTTTCACTTGTGAAGACAATATACATAAGTATAACAAAGTGCAATAAGTAATGATAGTGAGTTTGTAGTCACGTCAAATTTCCTTACATAATTTCTACCGATTTTTTAGACTAATAACAGTTCCATTGGTCATCGTTAAATATTTTGATAAAGTAACTATGGATAAAACTACACTTCTATGCTTGCTTTTTAATTGGCAGGCTCCATGTATTTTCAATTTTATATTTAATGAGTAGTGGGTCACATTACTATATTATGGCCCAATAAGTTAGCACTTTTGAAAATATTATCATTAAACTAATCGTTGTAGAATCTATTTCTGTGGCACCAACTATGGAAATGTTGTTTACATCATTTTCTAAGGTTACGTGAAATTAGGGTCCACTGACTCAATCTCGAAATCTCTAATTCGTGTTCGAACCTGAGACATAATCATGTTTGATATCACTTCTACACTAAAGGCAGCGGCAGTAATGATAAAAGGATAAAAATTAAAGTTGACTGCATAATAATTGAAAGATAGTATGTAACAATACCTAGAATGTCTTCATTTGACACTATTTAAGTCCTAATACTCAAAGGGCAATTTGAGCTTTTGGTGATGCATTGGGCATTTTGGGAATTTCAAAAAGGAACTGTTGAAACTAATGGATTGAATTTTCATTATTAATAGTAGAGACGTATAATCAAATTTACTGTAAAGTGTCTAGTTAGCTTGATTAAGAAGTTTATTTAGATTCAAAATTTAAAACATTAAAATATCTTAATTCAAATTTAGTTTAACTAGGTCAAATATGTATTTTATATTTTGAATGATAAATATATGTATAATAAGAGTATGTGATATTTCATATGAAATGGTTTTCACATAATTAATTTTATCGTAGGCTGAAAATCAACTTTATTTAAATCAAATCATTTCTAATTAAAACATTTTTACATGCATATGAGATTCATATTAATTACTTATTAATTCTACAATAATTAAACAAATTATATGTATGGTAGTATCATCACATACAAGGAAGGGTTTGGGCTTAACATGTATGGATCTATGAAAATTTAAAATTACCTTTGTGATTATGTCGCTCCTCGCACCTTGATCTGTATATGTCTTAAAGGTATATGATTCCACCTTCTTAATCATGCAAGGATTAAAGAATTATCACCATTGAAATAAAGGAGGCTTTTATATTTCTAGAATGGAGAAAGTGTGTGGTCGACAATATCATATAAGAGGTTAGGTCCTTTTTCATCTTCCTTATTAGGAAAAGTAAAGGAGTTTGAGATGCTATATATACAGTGGAGTTATTAGAAGATTTGTTGTAACGACCCAGAATTTGACCACTTGAAAATATAGTATTTAGAGTGATTTTAAATATAAAATATAAAAGGTTTTATGGTTTAAATAATATTCGATAGGATTTGAAAGTAGAAACGTACATAAAAACAGTAACATTTGCCTATAACGACAAAAGTGACAAAATGCTGATTTCAGAAAAGTATATTTCAATGGTTAAATAAATTATCTTAATTAATTTATGAGTGTTTATACTTTTAAATAGAATTATACAAATTTATTTTTAAATTTGGTTTACATAAATAAATAGTTTAACTAAAACGTCAAAATGTGACCGTAAAATATTTTGTCGAAAAACGACGTTTTGTCGATTAAAAGTTGTCGCAACTTCGTTGCACCTTTATTTTCTTATATAGAAACATATATTTAAATATTGCAAGTATTAATTAATTCACTAAACATGTTTACTTTTACTAAATAAGATTAGAAAACTTCTAGAAGTCATTAGTAAAAGTAAGTGAGAATTAACAAAAGTGAGAAAAAGTAAATATCAAATCACATCAAATCAAAGCCAACATAATTATGATGTTCTATACTTAATCTTTAAGTGACTAAGACATAAAGTAAGAAGTGAAAGGATGATGTTAAGTTTTGAAAAAGTGTATATTGCTTTAGGTTGAAGTAAGGTTAGTTTGGTAATTTGGTAAGAGGTTATTTTGGTAAAATTACCACTTCTTTCTTTTTCTATAAATATCCAACTACTTCTTCACTTTCATTCACATTTTCTTCTTCTACTTTTATCAAGCTTCTTCATCTTCTTCCTCTTCTCTTTAATGGTTTCCATGCCATAGAAAAAATTATAAAGAAATAATGTCAAAATATTTACAAAATATTCAAAAGAAACCAATGTTCATTCTCTTCAAATCAAACTCATTTTTTCTCCACATTTTACGTCTTCTTCACTCGGTCATAACTTCTTCATACCAAAATGTTAAATTCTTTTCTTAGAATCATGTATTTTTGTAGTGGCTACAACTTTTATGTTGACCACTTTGTCAAATTCTGAAGTTAACTATGTCAAAAATACATTCCTTTCCAGTGCATTTTCTGGCCCAGTTTTTAAGCCAGAGAATATGCCATTTTGTTTTGATCATAATTTGATAATAACTGATTCAAATTAAGAAATTATTTTTTAAAAACCATATAGAACTCCAATGGCTACAACTTTTGTGTTGATCACTTTTTCCAGTTTTGAAGTTTGCTATACCTGAAACTCAATTCTTTGAAGTGCATTTTCGGGCTTCATTTTTGTCAAACCGACGGTACCTCTTCTTCATTCTATCATATCTTCCTCAAAAATACTTGGATTCAAATGATTCATTTTTTCAAAATGAATAGAAAAGAATCTGCAACAACTTTTCAGTTAACAAGTTTTTCAAATTTTGTGAGTAAGAGAGTCAAAAACAAGAGAGAATATGATCTATTTTTCGGATCTAAATCTTGGAAATTCAAGTGCAAAGCTCTGACCGCTTCTTCTCTATATTTTCAGCCAACCTCCATCTCAAGCCTCGGCCAAGCTATTGGAATGGAGAAGGTGTTGTTTGCTAGTGTTTAATGGAGTATGAATCAATTAGTGAAGTGCTGTTTGATTAGAATGTTGGTAGAAAGTTAATCGCTTTAGTTTATGGTGAGTACTCTTATTTACTAATTAATCCATAACTTATTTCAAGTATAATGATTGAAAAGTTTAATTATGTTGAATGAATGTTTGATAACTTAGTTGCAAATTGGCTGCTTATGTGGTTGATAACTTATTTTATAAATGATAAGCGAAATGAATAGGAATTAACCATAGTTAATGCAATGGAAATTAAATCCATATAAATGTGTGTATGAAAGTTATGTAGCCTCTTAATGATTTTAAATAAGTTAAAATAGTTTAAATATGATTTAAAACAAATTTGAAGCATTTCGGACAAGTTCCGAAGCAATTCACAAAATTGGTCAAAATCGAGCTCGTCGCGTAACGACGGTTCGTAAATTTCGACCCGTAACTTCAAATTGATATAGAGAATAATTTATAAATCGGATTTCTTCGAAATAAAAATTCTTTGGTCCACAATGATAATATTTTTCTAACAAATAATGAAAATCAAGATTTCATCAAGTAGAGTTTGAAATATGTCCAAAACAATTTCTAAAAACATCGCGGTTTTGCGGTTCAGAATCCAAGATGTGATTTCTTTATAAATGATATTTTTAAATGATTAAAAATATGAAATAAATTTTATAAATCTATTAAAATGGTTTGAAAGATATTTGGAATGGAAAATATGAATTTTCAAATACTAAAAAAATAAGCTTATTTAGCACTTTTCGTAGTACTTTTAGGCTGCGAATTCTATAATCTTTTGAATATGAGTTTGAACTTAACAATTATTTCCTCAATCTTTTGTGAATGATTTTAAAGGAATAATTAAGTAATGTAAAGATGATTTGAAAGTTTTAATGAGTGTTTGAATAATTGGTTAAGATGAATTGTTTATACCACATAAACAAAAAGTGAAGAATATTGAATGCAATAATAAACTGAATATGCGGAAACGACTAGTACATTTGTCCCGCCTGTGAGATCTGGGATGATAAAACAAGGTGTTTAACTAAGGTTATGGATGGAGCAACCAGTGCCCTGAACTTACCTGGCCTATGTTTTCTCTTCTTAGACAAGGGGTGGAACAGATCGAAAGGAAAGCCCGGATGCTCTAAAAGATCATATTTAAGCTTTTCCAAGTTAAAGACAAAGATATTCATAATGAATGATTACTTACCATTTGTCCCTGGAAGTGAAACTTGCCATTAGTCCTTGGAGGTGAAATTTACCATATTTAAAGTGGCAGTAGAGCTCTGTTATGAAAATCTTCAATTTGCAAAAATATGATTTGAAGTTAAGAAGAAAATATTTGATTAAGATTTAATAAATGATTTGAGAATATTTTCCCTAAGTTAAAAGTTATGACTTTAATATAAGAAATCTTTGATTAAGATTTAGTGAATGATTTGGAAAGGTTTTTCTAAGTAAAAGAGAAAATGATTTGGAATTATTATAGGATTTAAGAAAGGTTTAAATAAATCAAATGATTTGTCAAATGAGGCTTAATGATTCCATATACTCTTGAGAAGAAAATGGAATAAATTGAAAAGAATATATATAAGAAAGATATTTGGTTTAAAAGATGAAGTAATTGATTGATGATTGATATCCACGTATGAACTTAACATCTTTTTAAAATGATGATTGGCTTTGTAGGAACCGGAGTCGGATTTGGATGATTTCTATTCGAAAACCACTTCGAACTAATGTATACGTTCGAAAGTGAAGACATGTTGAAGATGATGATTACTGAAGAATGTGGATCTTCATAGCGTGAAGACTGCTTGTTGAACATGCTCTGGGTAGCTTCCATTATAGAGTTATTTATAGCAGTGGTCTCCTCGTTGTGGATATTTTTTCGGATTGCAAGGGCTTCTCGCCTAGTAAAGGCCGAGAAAAGTGCATTCGGTTTTGTTTGGTCCTAGAACGAACTTGTATGGATGTTTGTCTGACATTGTATTCTAAATCACATTTGAGTGGTTTCTATAGACGTATATCAGTCGGTGGTAGAGAAGGCAACTTATCTTAGCTTAACACCCTTTCCCGAGACATACGAGCTCAGGAAGTTATACTTTTTTAGAAATCATTCGTGTGACGTGGAATGACAATGTGGCATTCAAAGTGGAACCTGTTATAATCAAAGCGTGGTTTTGTATGAAAAACGTGGCTTCGAAGAAACTGAGCGTAGCCTCGCGAGCCTCACACCCCGGTTATGATGGGATTCTATGTGGTCAGATGTATGCTCGCATTTTGGATAGTAGTGATTTGGGTTATCATATGTTCTAAACCCTAGGTACCAGATACCTCTAGGCCTCATGGCAGGGATGCGCGAAGTCCGAGTCCTTGGATGTTATTCGCAGATTGCATCTGCTTTTGGCCATTTGTGTTGTTGTATAACGGCGTCTGAGTTATGGACGTAAGCCGTGGATACAGATTGATCTTTCCACTAGTTCCCTATCATGTTGGAAATCCAATCCTCATACGAGATTTACGGTTTTGATTGTATTCCCAAAATAGCTGTAATGACTTGCAAACATTTCAGCTACCCCTTTTGGTATCATATGTTCCGTTGGGATATTCCATTGACCTAGTCCGGGATATTACCTTAGACTTAGTCCAGGTATTGATACCTTATTTGAATAAGTTTATTTGAAAAGTGTTTTCAAAAGAATGTCGTTAAAAATAATATCAAGTGTGTTTTGGAATAAAATTGTTTTGGTTATCATAAGGTAAAAACCCGTCCGTGTTTTTGTGTGGGCGTGGTCTTATGAGATACCCTTCTTTTCAAAGGTTTTGATAATATAGTCATTTAAATTTCGAGTATCTCACGCTGGTTTATCAAGCCTGATCCGAGTATTTCTAATACTCGGGTCAGATCCGAGTAGTTTCAGGTTGAGTTGAAGACGGTTGGAGTTTCCAGAGGAGAGCTGGAGATCTTCATCATCGTACGGACGTATTCTATTATCCGCTTTGCTTTGTTAGTTTTAGTTTGATGTTTGTTAGCAGTTGTAACGATAGGTATCTATAACGGTCCAAGCTGAATTTAGATTAGACTCTGATATTGTATTTTAAAATTTTCCGCTGTAAAGATTATTATTGAAATAATATATGTTATTCCATTCGTGTGAGATTCTGTTCTATCTTTATTTTCTTTCCACCCTTAATGATCCACTTATTCGTGCAATTTGGGTTGGATATGTGCGGTTTATTGTCGATTCAAATGGTACGGAAAAATGGGCCGTTGCATTTGGTATCAGAGCTGAAGGTTAAGCGAGAACCTTGGCTTTGTTGGGGTAAAGACTCATCAGAGATAGAGTTAGTAATACCCTAGGATAAGTAACTTATTAAAGATAGGTTTAGTAACACCCTAGAATGAGTTTGAGTGTATTATATATGAGCGCGTATTTGTTAGTGAGTAGTAAAAATGTTTTTTTTTGAGTGATTTATGGATTCTGATCGATGCGCTTGATCACCGTTATCGATGAGGGTTCCTAAACATTTAAACAAGACGAATCGACACACCGATTTTGAAAAAATTGGTAAATGAAATAATTTTACCTAGGATTATATTTTGAATATAAAGTATATATTTTGAAAAGTGGTATAGTTAGAAATCAGGATTAGTAAAATTTAAATATGAACATCTTGTGATTAGAATTTCACACTTTGACTATAAGATGTTTCGTAAAGATTATCGATAATTAAGAAATTTGATAAGGTAATTAAGATCTTTAATACTTATTCCAAAATAATAAATTAAGAAATGATAATCTTGAGTTACTATCATAAATTGATCAATTGTTTGATTTAAAAGTTTAAGTACAAATACCTTGTGAATTAAGTTTCACGATTTGACTATAAGGTATTTAATAATAAGATTTGTTTAAGGAATAAACATATAAGATGAAAATGTATTTAAATAATATAAAATGATTTTGTAAAAGTTATATATAAAAGGAATGAGAATTTAAGTTCGATTAAAACAATTATGGTAATTTAAATGAAGTTAATCAATATAAGATAAAATGAATTTATAAAAAAATAGGTTTTATAGAATAATCTCTAAAGGATTTTGAAAATGATATTATTTCAAATAAAAAGAGGTATTTTATGATAACTAATTCCATTGGCTCGAAAACAAATTAAAAATGGGCAAGAGATATGTTCGGATGGTAAGCACTACTCTTAAGTATTACTCTTCTTGTTAAAAAAATATATGATACTATTGGTAGTACCCAATTCCTTGGATTGTTTCGGAGTTACTCGATCCATATAATATTCTTAAGTTAAAGAAATAACGTGAATCATTGATTAGTAATCTTTATAAAAGTGTTTAAACCAAAGATAAACTGGGATCGCTAATTGATAAGATAAAGCGGGATTCTCGACGATTTTGGATAGTCGAAAATTTCAGAATCATACATAATTGAGAGCTAAGAAATTTATGAAAACTAAAAGATTGTGAAATATTCTGAGTAAATGAAATTGGATAAGTAAAATTTATAAATGTGATTATAAACAAAAAAGGAAATTGTAACCTAGAAAATGTTTTATTAATGAATTCCAGAATTAATTAAGGATTTGGACTTAAGTCTTTAAAATATGATTGATTTGCATAAGTTATAAGATGTAATAAATTTAAGTAATAGTTTTACGAATGATTTATAAATAACAATAGTGTTTAAGGAAATATACCAAGTTAAAGGATGTAGGAAGACTCTTTTAAAGATAAATTATCTTTTGAGTGAAAAATGGCCTCTTTAGAATATTATCCTTTAATAAAAATATTTGGAAATAAATAATTAAAGGGATTATATAAAGAAGCACCTTTATAAAGTGTTTGAACTTAAGATAAAATATTATGAAACTTTTTGCGGGTTAATAAATACATATGTTATATGTAAATCATTCATCACATAAATTTTGATCTAAGATTCGAGTTTGGAACTTTTGGTGTTTACACCGATCCGAAAAAGGATTTATCACTCAATTCTTGACGACAAACATTGATTAGGGTTTATGGTTGGGTACTTGAGTTTTCTATCATAGTTGAGCACTATGCAAGGAAATCAATGGTTTCTGAGCAAAGAGCCTGATTAAAGTCGGCACTAGAGAATCGAGACGATCGATACAAGTTCGTAAATAAAGTTGTGTATTCGAATAGGAGATCGAATAAGATATGGATGATTTGTTTATATTATATGGAATTAATTTTGAAGATAAATGTTTTAGGCAAACTATTGTTTGGGTAATTTCGAGGACGAAATTCTTTTAAGTAGGGGAGAATGTAACGACCCAGAATTTGACCACTTGAAAATATAGTATTTAGAGTGATTTTAAATATAAAATATAAAAGGTTTTATGATTTAAATAATATTTGATAGGATTTGAAAGTAGAAACATACATAGAAATAGTAACATTTGCCTATAACGACAAAAGTGACAAAATGTTGATTTCAAAATAGTATGTTTCAATGGTTAAATAAATTATCTTAATTAATTTATAAGTGTTTATATTTTTAAATATCATTATACAGATTTATTTTTAAATTTGGTTTACATAAGTAAATAGTTTAACTAGAATGTCAAAATATGACCGTAAAACATTTTGTCGAAAAACGATGTTTTGTCGATTAAAAGTTGTCGCAACGTCGTCGCACCTTTATTTTCTTATATAGAAACATATATTCAAATAGTGCAAGTATTAATTACTTCACTAAACATTTTTACTTTTACTAAATAAGATTAAACAATTTCTAGAAGTCATTAGTAAAAGTAAGTAAGAATTAACAAAAGTGAAAAAAAGTAAACATCAAATCACATCAAATCAAAGCCAACATAATTATGATATTCTATATTTAATCATTAAGTGACTAAGACATAAAGTAAGAAGTGAAAGGATGATGTTAAGTTTTGAAAAAGTGTAGATTGCTTTAGGTTGAAGTAAGGTTAGTTTGGTAATTTGGTAAGAGGTTATTTTGGTAAAATTACCACTTCTTTCTTTTTCTATAAATATCCACCTTCTTCTTCACTTTCATTCACATTTACTTCTTCTACTTTTCTCAAGTTTCTTTATATTCTTCCTCTTCTTCCTCTTCTCTTTAATGGCTTCCAAGCCATAGAAAAAATTATAAAGAAAAATTGTCAAATATTTACAAAATATTCAAAAGAAATCAATGTTCATTCTCTTCAAATCAAACTCATTTTCACTCCACATTTAGCTCTTCTTCTCTCGGTCATAACTTCTTCAAAACGAACCAAAATGTGAAATTCTTTTTTTAGTATCATGTTTTATTCCAGTGGCCACAACTTTTTTGTTGATCACCTTTTTCAGTTTTGAAGTTTGTTATACCTGAAACTCAATTCTTTGAAGTGTATTTTCGGGCTTCATTTTTTTCAATCCGATAGTACCTCTTCTTCATTCTATAATATCTCCCTCAAAACTACTTGGATTCAAAAGATTCTTTTCTTCAAATTCAATAGAAAAGAATTTACAACAACTTTTCAGTTAAGAAGTTTTTCAAATTTTGTGAGTAAGAGAGTCAAAAACAAGAGAGAATATGATCTATTTTTCGGATCTAAATCTTGGAAATTCAAATACGAAGCTCAACCGCTTCTTCTCTATATTTTCGGCCAATCTCTATCTGAAGCCTCGGCCAAGCTATTGGAATGGAGAGGTGTTGTTTGCTAGTGTTTAATGGAGTAGGAATTAATTAGTGAAATGTTGGTTGACTAGAATGTTGGTAGGAAGTTAATCGCTTTGGTTTATGGTGAGTACTCTTATTTACTAATTAATCCATAACTTATTTCAAGTATAATGATTGAAAAGTTTAATTATGTTGAATAAATGTTTGATAACTTTGTTGCAAATTGGTTGGTTATGAGGTTGATAACTTGTTTTATGAATGATAAGAGAAATGAATAGGAATTAACCATAGTTAATGCAATGGAAATTAAATCCATATAAATGTGTGTACGGAAGTTATGTAGCCTCTTAATGATTTTAAATAAGTTAAAATAGTTTAAATATGGTTTAAAATAAATTTGAAATGTTTCGGATAAGTTTCGAAGCAATTCACAAAATTAGTCAAAATCGAGCTCGTCGCGTAACGGCAGTTCAAAAATTTCGACCCGTAACATCAAATTGATGTAGAGAACAATTTATAAATCGGATTTCTTCGAAATAAATTTTTTTTGGTCCACAATGATAATAGTTTTCCAATGAAGAAATAAAATCAAGATTTCATGAAGTAGAGTTTGAAATATGTCCAAAACAATTTTCTAAAAACATCGCGGTTTTGCAGTTCGGAATCCAAAAAGTGATTTCTTTATAAATGATATTTTTAAATGATTAAAAATATGAAATAAATTTGATAAATCTATTAATATGGTTTAAAAGAGATTTGGAATGGAAAATATGAATTTTCAAATATTAAAAAGGTTGTTTAAATCAAATAAGCTTATTTAGCACTTTCCGTAGTACTTTTATGCTGCGAATTCTATAATCTTTTGAATATGAGTTTAAAACAATTATTTCCCCAATCGTTTGTGAATGATTTTAAAGGAATAATTTAGTAATGTAAAGATGATTTGGAAGTTTTAATAAGAGTTTGAATAAACGGTTAAGACGAATTCTTTATACCACTTAAACAAAAAGTGAAGAATATTGAATGTAATAATAAACCGAGTATGCGGAAACGACTAGTGCATTTGTCCCGCCTATGAGATCTGAGATGATAAAACAAGGTTTTTAACTAAGATTAGGCATGGAGCAACCAGTGCCATGAACTTACCTAGCCTATGTTTTCTCTTCTTAGGCGAGGGGTGGAATAGATCGAAAGGAAAGCCCAGATGCTTTAAAAGATCATATTTAAGTTTTTCTATGTTCAAGACAAATATATTCATAATAAAGGATTACTTGCCATTAGTCCCTGGAGGTGAAATTTACCATATTTAAAGTGATAGTAAAGCTCTGTTATGAAAATCTTCGATTTGCAAGAATATGTTTTGAAGTTAAGAAGAAAATATTTGATTAAGATTTAATAAATGGTTTGGGAATATTTTCCCTAATTTAAAAATTATAACTTTAATATAAGAAATCTTTGATTAAGATTTAATGAATGATTTAGAAAGATTTTCCTAAGTAAAAGAGAAAATGATTTGGAATTATTCCAGAATTTAAGAAAGGTTTAAATAAATCAAATGATTTGGTAAAAGAGGCTTAATGATTCCATATACTCTTGAGAAGAAAATGGAATAAATTGAAAAGAATATATCTAAGAAAGATATTTGGTTTAAAAGATGAAGTAATTGATTGATGATTGATATCCACATATGAACTTAACATCTTTTTAAAATGATGATTGGCTTCGAAGGAACCGGAGTCAGATTTGGATAATTTCTATCCGAAAACCACTTCGAACCAATGTATACGTTCGAAATTGAAGACATGTTGAAGATGGTTATTATTGAAGACCGTGGATCTTTATTGCGTGAAGACTACTTTTTTGAATGCTCTGGGTAGCTCCCATTATAGAGTTATTTATAGTAGTGGTCTCCTCATTGTGGAGATTTTTTTCAGATTGCAAGGGCTTCTCGCCTAGTAATGGCCGAGGAAAGTGCCTTCGGTTTCGTTCAGTCCTAGAACGAACTTGTATGGATGTTTGTCTGACATTGTATTCTAAATCACATTTGAGTGGCTTCTATAGACGTATATTAGTTGGTGGCAGAGAAGACAACTTCTCTTAACTTAACACCCTTTCCTGAGACATACGAGCTTAGGAAGTTATACTTTTTTAGAAATCAGTCGTGTGACGTGGAATGACAATGTGGTATTCAAAGTGGAACCTGTTATAATCAAAGTGTGGTTTTGTATGAAAAATGTGGCTTTGAAGAAATTGAGCGTAGCCTCGCGAGCCTCACACCCCGGTTATGATGGGATTCTATGTGGTTAGATGTATGCTCGCATTTTGGATAGTAGTGATTTGGGTTAACGGATGTTCTAAGCCCTAGGTACCAGATACGTCTTGGCCTCATGGAAGGGATGCGCGAAGTCCGAGTCCTTGGATGTTATTCGCAGATTGCATCCACTTTTAGCCATTTGTGTTGTTGTATAACGGCGTCTGAGTCATGGGCGTAAGCCGTGGATACAGATTGATATTCCACTAGTTCCCTATCATGTTGGAAATCTAATCCCAATATGAGATTTGTGGTTTTGATTATATTCCCAAAATAGCTGTAATGACTTGCAAACATTTCAGCTACCCCTTTTGGTATCGTATATTCCGTTGGGATATTCCGTTGACCTAGTCCAGGATATTACCTTAGACTTAGTCCAGGTAATGATACCTTATTTGAATAAGTTTATTTGAAAAGTGTTTTCAAAAGAATGCCATTAAAAATAATATCAAGTGTATTTTGGAATAAAAGTGTTTTGGTTATCATAAGGTAAAAACCCGTCCGTGTTTATGTGTGGGCGTGGTCTTATGAGATACCCTTCTTTTCAAAAGTTTTGATAATATAGTCATTTAAATTTCGAGTATCTCATGTTGGTTTATCAAGCTTGATCCGAGTATTTTTAATACTCGGGTCAGATCCGAGTAGTTTCAGGTTGAGTGGAAGACGGTTGGAGTTTCTAGAGGAGAGTTGGAGATCTTCATCATCGTACGGACGTATTCTTTTATCCGCTTTGCTTTGTTAGTTTTAGTTTGATGTTTGTCAGTAGTTGTAAGGACAGGTGTCTATAACTGTCCAAGCTAAATTTAGATTAGACTCTGATATTGTATTTTAAAATTTTCTGCTGTAAAGATTATTATTGAAATAATATAATTTATTCCATTCGTGTGAGATTCTGTTCTGTCTTTATTTTCTTTCCACCCTTAATGATTCGCTTATTCGTGTAATTTGGGTTGGACATGTGCGGTTTATTGTCGATTCAAACGGTACGGAAAAACAGACCGTTACATTTATCTACCACTAGCCACTCTTAAAACTCAAAGCAAAAGAAACCTATTCACTGCAAATAGTGTGTCCCCCTTTCTCCCATTTGTTTGTTGTTCATTTGCATATTTAAACCCGTATAAAGATGTATTAACATTATATATTAAGACGTGCACGTATAATGTGCATCCAAATAATTACTAAAGCATCTAGAAAATTTCCAAAAAGCATCAAAATTACTAGTGGCACCCCAACTATTAAAAGCACTCATAATTAATAAATCACATACATTAAGTAGTTTAATTAATTATAACACGTATAAACTAATTAAATTTGAAATATTTCAAAGACTGTGCCGATTTGGTTGTGCGACTCATATGTGTGAATGAAGTCAGCAATTAATATCAAATAACTCGAACATTAACATCTATATGTCACCTTAGCCGATGGAGTGATAGCTTGTCCAAATTCATCACTTACATATCTTTTCCGGTAATATCATATTTAGATCGATTTAATCATCACCTTTAAGCAATGATATATTCTATGCACATTCTCTTCATCACAATTGTATCACTTCTTGTATATGGAGTTAGGTCATGGTCAAAACTCAAATAGTATACACAGACAACTATTTAGTCCATCTCCAAAATCCTCGGTGATAGGTTAGGGCTTTGCTTTAGGACAAATTATGTAATTTGTTACATTTATCTAACTCGGTAACAAATCTTGTTTGAAATAAAAGTGTTTCATATTATTATATACTTGATATCATGTATTATATTAATTAATTAATTAATTTAACTAAAAGTATATTTTGAAAATCCATAAATGGCATGTTTTATGATAGTAGTTACAGAGTATTGTAACCATAAGTAATTTATCATAAGGAAAGTAAATAAACCATTTTAAATATTCCTAGTCAAGATGTATCGAGATTGGATATCCATACATCCGTTGAGACTAGAGTATGTAATATTCTCCAACTGTTAGGCAATGTATTACTTATGGCTACTAGGGGCACCAAGGGGTTACGTACTGATAGTTATTGGACAATAATAGAATGACTCACTTGATAGTTTTCTGTTGGTTAATATAACTAAAGTCAAATGAAAAATATCGATGTGACAAAATTACATAATTCACTTGACTTGAAAATACTGTTGATCTTTAATATGGAAGCTTCACTTTGATTATAGTTAAATCATGGCACGATGTTCATCGAACGACTATAGTTGGGTTGAGTAGAAGCATTAAAAGTGAAACACTATTTAAAAGAGGTTTTGTCCCATCGGCTATATAAGGTTAGTATCACGGTCAATCGAAGTCCACTCAAATTCAAAGTCTCTTACTAGAGCATTTCGATTAATATAAAGTTGAATATGGATATATTGGAATTTTGACCATTACCAAGTCTAAAATGATATAGTTTTGATGAAGAGAATTGATGTAAATAATAGTCACAATTGGGTAACGCGTAACAAAGTAAAATTGGATTTTATCAAAACTAAATAAGCAATTAATTTGGGTAAAATGTTACACCACCTGCTAAGTAGCATGTGAACGTTAATATTTGAATAGTTCGATATTAATCGCTGAAAAGATTTATACCTAAATAGTCGCACAACCAAAATCCTTGAATACTGCTTGACCACATGATTTTTATAAATTTACAATTTTTATAAATTAATTAAGTTAATTAATATTTACGAAATATTAATTATAAAATTTTATTTTGATTTGGTAAAAAATTATTAAATATATTTATAATAGTTATAAATATATTAATCAATATATGATATCGATATGCGTTTAAGTTGGATTTAAACGCAAAATATTTTTTTGGGCTTTAAATGGGTTTGATGCCTATATAATGGGCGGTTGGTTCGGCTATGATAGGATAGGTAGGTGAGGCCATTTGATGGAACTAGATGGGCTAGATTTGTACAGATAAGGGAGGGAAAATTGGTAAGAGATTTAGATTCTAAGTTGTCTCCATTTCTCCTCTATATAAGCATCTCAACCCCATACCTATTAAGATTTTTTGGAAGCCTCTTTACCTTCTTATGTCCGGCGAACCATCGACCCCTTTTCTCCATTATTACAAGCTCAAATCAAAAAAACTAAATACTATTCGATAGCTGGTGGCCTATAATTCGAGAGATAGCACTTTCAGAATTAGAA
Source organism: Allium cepa (assembly GCA_030765085.1). NCBI lineage: Eukaryota > Viridiplantae > Streptophyta > Magnoliopsida > Asparagales > Amaryllidaceae > Allium > Allium cepa. The sequence goes on along the minus strand of CM060928.1, from coordinate 663,811,350 downwards.
TGCGATTCAGGAGTTCATTACAATGGTTTAAGAATTGAGTTATTGGCTTTGGTATAAGGTAATGATTTGATTTATAATTATATTCTGCAGTATTAGTTAGGTGATGATTCTATTATATCAATATATCATAACAAATCAAGTTGGTTGTATGTTTATATGCTTGTATATTAAAAAAATTAACATAGATTTACCTATAATATGCATGGCTAAATAACAAAAAAAAAATTCTATAATTTAATTAATTTTATGTATATTATTTAACTATGTATTAATTTTATAATTTTAAATTCTATATTCTATTATATACAAAATATGGTTTGTAATTTTATACGAACAGTTAAATATATGAAATACTTTTGGCATAAATAATTTTTTTTATATTTACATATTATTATCAAATAACATTTAAGCCAATTAGTTATATGAATTAATTATATATATACACATGCACTTATGTATTATAAGCTATGTTTTACATTTTATAAAGTTAAATTATCATCCAATATGTTTTAAGTGGAAAAATAAAAAAATGTTCTTATATATAATTTATTATTTTAAATTCAGTTGAAATTAAAATTAGATTTTAAAATTATTTTTAAATTATGAAATATATATTAAATATTCAAAGTACAAACCATCAATTTGGATTTTTTCTAAAAGAATTAAAATTCGAAAATATGTTTTAAAATATATTTTTATTTAATTTTAACATTATCCACACAGATATTAATCTAAATATACATGTAAAATAATTCAATTTTGTGCGGTGCATAATATCATTTACATATACATACATACATACATACATACATATATATATATATATGTTTGTTAGTATTTCAAAAAACACTAACATACATATTTGTATTATATATATACATATATTTAATATATATATATATATATATATATATATATATATATATATATATATATTATAGTGTTTTCAGCTTTAAAGTAAAAATTAAAAAAAATTATAAATGTTTTAGACATACTTATATGATTATACATTTATTTAATATTAAAATTCTTTGTATATATTTATATATATTTATTAATATTTTGTAAAATAAATTAAAATAAAGTATTTATATATGTATATATACATGTGTGTGTATATACTATTTTTTATGCATCTATTTAAGTATATAAACATATATTTGGATAATATATTAGTAATACATGGGCTAACATGTCTATTGTAGTGTAAATCCCAGCATTTATACACCGACATATTATACCTTACGCGGATTGTTATGTTACATGTATACATATATATGTATATATATATGTGTGTGTGTGTGATACATATACGTATATATATAATATTACATTAATTACATAATATAAAATTATTTTATTTAAAAGAAAATTTAAAATTTCTAAATAAATTAGACTTCATATGCTTAGTAAAGATCTAAAATGGTAAAAAAACTGAAATTCTTCCATTACTTCCACTACAGACTAGCACAATTCCAACAATGGTATCGGAGCCTAATACGCTATACGGTCTAAATTAGTCATGTTATAGTTAACTAATTAAACTTATAGCCTACTTAGTACGGTGGTTGAAAAGGTAACACCTAGAATTTAAATTGGATAACTAAGTACCATGTCCTACCTATTACCAGCCTAGCCTGAAATGTGAAGTGAGCCCAAATGGTAGTCCTTAATAGAAAATGCCCAATTTGGGGTTTTGGGCTAATTTTTAAAATTGTTTGAAAATAAAAAATATAATATTTCAAATTTAAAAGTTAAATTTAAAATAAGATATGCGTATATTTTTAAAAGTTATAATATAACAAAATTTTCAAATGTTTGAAAAAAATATAAATTAATTTCAAAATTTTAGATTTATTAATAAGATTAATAAAATGTATAAATTAATTAAATAAGTTAATAAACGGAAAATATACACATGTATTATATATTTTGATAGTATTTGAAAGTATTTAAGATATCATAAAATACATATATGTATATAATATGATTTTTTTGAAACTAATAGTATTTAATTAAAATTATTTAGTTAAATAAATGAACTAAAGCTTAATTAACTGACTAAATTAATTAAATAATATACCCATATATGTGATATATTTGTTACACTATAAAGGTTACAGTATATACAAAATATTCCATAGGAATTATATTAAATTAATTAAAATGTTAATTAATTAAAATTATTTAAATAAGATTTAACTAATATAATATTAAATATAAGACTGGTATATAAGGAACATGAAATCTAAAAGTTATTTAATTATAAAACTTGTATAATATAAATATATAATTTAGAGGTGAAACATTAAGAATAAATAGACTTAAGTAATAAATACATATGTAAATGTACGTGTACCGTAATTTTCGATGTGTCTGACACTTGATTCGCGAGGGTGTTTTAAAAGAAATGCATTATTCCATAAGTCGATGTCACTCAATACAGTATATTAAAGATTATGAATCTTTAATATAATGTTCTCCTCTACCATATATATTTATAAATTACTTTCATGCTCCTTACTGGTTGAGCAAACTCAAGCTAGGGATGTTAAGTGTAGTATTATTAATATATTAAATATGCGAGATAAGATAACTACATGTATTTGTTGAGCAAACTCATGGCACATATACTATACTTTGGCCATCGTGAAATGGTAGGTACGAGTGAATAATTTCATTCCAATTTATTGAGCAAACTCAAAGTCGAAGTGAAATTAGGATAAGGTACCGAGGGTTAGGAATTGTATACGATACAACTAATAAGGAGTTATCCATCATCGGTGGAACTATGACCTGTTGAGCAAATTTAAAGTCAGACTTCCAAGATAGATGAGTCCTAACACCCACTACTGAGGTCAACAGACTTCTATGTTTCGACTTAGGGTTTGGTGAAATATAAAAGTCTAATGGGAACCTTATTTGGAAAATGAGATGATAACATTTAACATTTCTGATATTGTAAGAACATATGCTATATAATGTTATAATAATCTACATTTATAAATTTGTGAATTTAATATTACTGATAAAACATTTATCAATTAAGATACAAATGAACTGAATTGAAGATTAACAAATAGAAACGTAATACATTCTTACTAATAAACGCTTATTGCATATTTACGTTTCAATACATGCAAGTGCCTAATTATACAGCTACTAAATATGTTTATAATTTTGTCGTTTACATGTTTATTTGATCGAGACTGCGTATTGCATTTCATGAGTTTCAAACTCGAAAGCAATACAATACTATGGATGTTTGATCCATATACAATCGCATAAAATTGTTATATAGTGAATGGTAACCTTTCGTAGTGTACAATATTTCAGTGAAATTAGTTTATTCAAAATTACCAAATAAACCATAGTGTAAGATCAAGTATTCAATTTGATTGATTACAATAAAAGGTCATATTGTGTTAAACATAAGACAAGATTAAAACTATAATATAGATCTAAGAACTCGGTAAAATGTCTATTTGATCAGTTTATGCAAAGTGCAATATATTTGATGCCCTCAAACATTAAGGATGATCAAATGCGCTTTTGTAAAGATTTTGTTATGATGTAGTAGTAATGGATTGTATTTGAATGATTCGACCATCTAGAAAGAATAACGAATGTACAAAATAGATGTGATTTAAGGTGCACTTGGGATGCAGAGAGTGAATGGTCACTTTTGCTTCATAAATAAATATTGAAGATGAGAATTGTAATAATGATAATTGATACTCAACATTAGAATAAGAAATACAATTTCTATTCCAAAATGTATTTTCATATAGAAAATTGTTTTCTATGATATTTATTTCTTTGTGTTTAAGACATTTGGTCAAAGAACTCTCCACTACAAAATAGTCACAATATATGAAATAAATAATCTACATTAATTGAATAATGGACCACCTAATTTAGTACGTTATTATAATAATGGCGGAAATCGTGGGAGCAAGCCATATAGCACTTGTCGATTACATCAAATTATGGAATTTGCTTTCATAAAACATACCGAACATTATTTATGAGATAATGACTATTTTTCATTTTTGATTGAAAAATAGTCATAGTTATATTTCAATGTGAATATTATGAATATTTATTATGAAATAAAACAATAATATGGTATTTGTTTTCACAACAAAAGTGATGCATTGGAAAATACCGAAGTATATAAAATTATTTACAATTATTTTTGGATTATAGAATAAGTCGTAGCTTTGAGAAATAATTTTTGTTATATGATTATGAATCATATGAAGCTAGTTAATTATGTCTCAAACAATTAAGGGTTATGCACCAGTTTAGTGGGAGCATCATAAGAGTTGATAAACTCTTCTGATTGATACATATAGATGGATGCAATCGTAAGTTTACTATTACCAAAATAGTTCCATGTACTTCATCATATTTACCGATGAGTTAGACATGGATACTTTTATTTGATACGCATGTATAAGTCTATGATAAGCTCATAGAATATAAAACAGAAGTAAATAAAATAACATGCGATAGAAATGATTCGATTTGATCGAATGAGTGAGTTTATTGGAAAGATTCCGTATATATCTAATATGAAGAAAGATTCATTCTTAAAGGTCATGCCTCCTTATAATAAACAATGATGTGTTAATAAGGAGTAATCGAACTTTATTGGACAAAACATGGTTACTGATGAGTTAAGTTGAGTTAAACTCTTACTATAAGGTGTTTACTTAAAGAGTAGTACAAAGGGTTAAAATTAATATCATCTAAAAAATAGTTCACAAAATCATACAAGATAAAGGTTTATAAGAAATCCCTACATATCCAAGGCCAAAGGGTTGGCAGGCCATGCGAGTCGAAAGACTACACGTAATAATTGTATATAAAGGATCATGTATGAATCATCCCAAGAGAATATTGGGAACAATAGTCATTAGATGACTAATTTATATTGTGAACATAAATATATTGTGAATTAATGCACAATCAGTTTTATATAAGGCAAATCATAAAATGCTTATGAATGATTATTCCATTGTATAGAGAAACAACTGCTGTTTTGAGAAAAGCCAACTTCGAGGTGAAAGAATTTTTTCTTAAAAAATATTGGTATAAAATGGATTTGGATAGGATCCAATGATAAAACTGATTACAAGGGATGAAATGAAATTGACCAACCTAAATGGACACAAATATATTAGATCGTCTAATATTAAAGAAATTTTTTGAGTTTCTTGTCAATGTCAAGAATAAATAATCCTTGATTTTTTAATTAAAACATTAAGAGTATTGACTCTATGACATAGTACGATATGCAATTCCAAACTAAATTATAATCATATTATGAAAATACGATTTTGATAGTTGCATCCGAAGGGATTATCCATTGGCCGCAAATGTGTTTTTAAGAGAAAAATAAATGTAGTTGGAATATAGTGAGCCACATTGATAAGAATAATACCATGAATTTCAATTGTTGAAATTAACGTAATAGATTCACTATTCGATGTGCTTAAGGTTGTTCGGATTTTACTCAAAAAATTATCGCATGGTATGACTTTATGTTTTAGTATGTATGTGTTGAAATAGAGAATTCTAAATAGTGATTTAGAGTAAACCATTTACATATAATAACCAAAATGTCTCAAAGTCAGTGGGAGTGAAATTGAGTTTGTGAGTTTTTGGGTATGATCTAAGAAAAGATAGGAAAGTTTTGTTCGACAAGCATCAAAATTAAACGATGTTTAACAAAAATATCAAATAGTTTGATTGTCAATAAAAATGCAGAGGAAGCGTGTACTCATAAGAAAGAAAGTTAAGAGGTACATAGATATTTCTAAAACATAATAAACAACATATTACTGATTGTTAATGATGTACTTGTCTTAAAGTTAGCTTTAGTTGTTTTAATCTCGACGTTGGATTTGCAAATGACATCTTTTATTGTGAGTATAAAATATATTGTGAATGTCCCAAACGATACATAAGGACATCTTATTAAAAAAATTAATGCAGAACGTGTAAAATTCATTTCTTATGCATTGGCAATAGAAATTACCATACAGTTATGTTGTCTACTATATCACGATCTATTTATGTATTTGATACATAAAGCAAAATCAAATCCAAATTAATATCATTTTATGTTTATTTGAGGTGTTCTCATGTATTTATGGAATACTAGAGAATTGTTTACAAAAATAACTAACTCCTTATGAAGGAGTATTCGGACTCAAAGTTTCATATGTAATATTGAGCATAATATGTCGATAACAAATTCAAGTTAAGAGTCTTTAAGTTGGAAATATTCAAAATGAAAGACGTGGCTAATTCAATGAAAATGGCTAAATATGTCATCTTGAATAACACCACAATAAAAGCAATCTATATAAATATAAATGCACAAATTTATAATTGAGCTGAGGATGATTCCAAATGTTAAGAATCCCATAACATTTATATGAGAATGATGTTATAATACGCAACAGAACTTAGAGCTCACTAGAAGTTGGGAGACATACTCCAAATTGTTCCACATGATAAAGTGGTTTACGAATGTCGAAGAGAGTTAATTGACCGAGTAGATAATTGAAAAATAATAGTATATCCGTTCACTGAGGAACTGATCCAATTGGTTTGTTGAAGAAACTGATTGGAAAAGTTGGAATAAGATTTCAAAATTAACCCTATGTGCAAGTGGGAGATTATTAGAATTAGGGTTATGCCCTACGAGCAATTATGTATTTTGTTACATATATCTAACTCGATAAGCAACCTTGTTTGAAATAGAAGCTATTTTCTTTTTGTTATATACTTGATAAATATGTTGTATTTATTAATTAATTTGATTAAAAGTATATTTTATAGAAAATCCATAAATGGTACTTTTTACGATAGTAGTTATAGTGTTGTAACCGTAAGTAATTTATCACAATGGAAATAAATATATCATTTTAAATATTCCTAGTCGAGATGCATAGAGATTAGATATCGATACATCAGTTGAGACTAGAGTATGTAACGCTTTCCAAATGTTGGGCAGTGTATTATTGATGGTGTTGGGGGCACCAAGGGTTTACATACTGATAGTTATTTGATAATTATGGAATGACTCACTTGATATTTTATGTTGGTTAATATAACTAAGGTCAAACAGAAAATATCTGTGTGACAAAATTACACAATTCTCTTGACTTGAGAATACTATTAATCACCAATGTGGAAGCTCCACTTTAATTATAGTTAAATCATGGCACAACGTCTATCGAACAACTATAGTTGGGTCGAGTGGAAGCATTGAAAGTGAAATGCTATTCAAGAGAGAATTCGTCTCCTCAATTATTAGAGGTTAGTATCATGGTCAATTGAAGTCAACTCAGCCAAAGTTGTTGGTCAAAGCATTTTGGTTAATAATGGTTATTATTATTGAACTAAGGATGTTTGGACTACAAAGTTGAATATGGATGATATTGGAATTTTGACCATTACCAAATTCTAAGTTCAAAGCGCTATAGGTTAACAAATAGAATATACGTAAATAATAGTCACAATTGGTAATGCTTAGCAAAGTAAAATTGTATTTTTATCGAAACCAAATTAGCGATAAATTGGGCCAAAATGAGACACCATCTGCTAAGTGACATATAAACGTTAGTATTCAAATAGCTTGATATTATTCACTGACAAAATTTTAACCTAAAGAGTCGCACAACCGAAATCTCCTTGACCATAGATTTAATTAGTTTATAATTGTTATAAATTAATTAATATTTATGAAATATTAATTATAAAATTTTATTTTTATTTGATAAACAAAATTATTAAATACATTTATAATAGTCATAAATGTGTTAGTCGATATATCATATCGATACGTATTTAAATTGGATTTAAATGTAAAATATTCTTGTTCAGACTTCAAATGGGTTTGAATCCCATATAATGGTTGCTTGGTTCATCTATGACAAGGATAGGTAGATGTGGCCATTTGATGGAACTAAATGGGCTAGGTTTGTATGGATAAGGGAGGGGGAATTGGTATGAGATCTAAATACTAACTTGCCTCCATTCCTCCGCTATATAAGCATCTCAACCCATACCTATTAGAGGATCTTTGGAAGCTCCCATACCTTCTTGCTTCTGGCCGAACCATCATCCCCTTTTCTCCATTATTAAAATCTCAAATCAAATAAAATTAAATACTATTCTATAATCGATGGTTTGTAGTTTGAGAGATAACACCTTTAGAATTAGAATTTGATTCAACAGCTCATTACAAAGGTTCAAGATGTGAGTTTTTGGCTATGGTATAATGTAATGATCTAATTTAAATTATATTATATTATATTGATATTTATATACTATATTCTAAAATATTAGTTAAGTGATGATTCTATTATATCAATATCTTGTCATAAATCAAGTTGTAGTATGTTTACATTCTTGTATATTTATGTAATTATCATAGATCTACCTATAATATGCACAGCTAAATAACAAATAAAAATATTATTATTTAATTAATTTAATGTATATTATTTAATCATATATTAGCTTTATAATTTTAAATTTTTTATTTTCTTATATCTAAAATATGGTTTCGTAATTTTACATATATAATTAAATATATGAAATACTTTTACAAAAATAAAAAATATTTTTTATATTGATAAATTATTATTAAATAAAATTTAATCAAATTAATTAACTAAATTAATTATATCTACATTTTTATGTATTATAAAATATGTTTTATATTTTATAAAGTTAAATTATCACCTAATATGCATTCGGTAGAAAAATTAAAAAAAAACATTTTTTTACATAATTAAGTCTTTTAAATTCGGTCGAAATTCAAAATTAGATCATAAAATTGTTTTTAAATTATAAAATGGTGTATTAAATTTTCAAATAACAAAATATCACTTAGAATATTTTTTTAAAATTCAAAACTGAAAATTATGTTTCAAAATATATTTTCATTTAATTTTAATATTAGAAACATAGATATTAATTTAAATATACATTTTTTCTAAAAATTCAATTTTGTATCATGCACAATATCATTTATATATGTTTACAATATATATTTTTAATATTCAAAAAAGTATTAACATACATATATGTATTTTATATATACGAATATATATATTTAGTATATGTATATATATGTTAAAAAAATTATATATAGTGCTTTTGGTTTTAGAGTAAAAATTAAGAAAATTAAAAATGTTTCAGGTGTTATAATATATGTATATTATGAAGTGAATATGCTTGTACATTGTTTTGTTTAGTCCCACATCGTGGGATAAGTTCAGTCCTTACCTCTGAACCCCTTATATAAAGTAGGCCATGTAATGTAAAAAGATATCTATTCTCTGAATGAATAAAATGTCTCCACTCTTTTCCTCTAATGGCTTCTGCTCTTGTTTATTTATAACATATTCTTATTTGTTTATAACACGTTATCAGCACGATGTTTTATTTTTAAGATTTTATTTATGCATTTGAGATCTATTTCTTTTCTCTTGGGATCTAATTTTATTTCATAGATCAAATTTCGTTTTGTAAACATTTGTTTTGATCTTATTTCTTTTTCCTGGATCTCATTTTGTATATCTTATAATCTGATCTAATTATGTGAATCTAATATTATTTATTTGTATAGATCTAACTTTGTAGACTTCATTTTTCAGATCTCATTTGTAGACTTATTAAATTGATTTTATTTGTAGATGTTATTATGTTGATCTCAATATGATCTAATTTTTCTGATCTAATTCTATTATAGATCTAATTTTATAGATCTATAACATTTTATATTTTATATACTGTTGCTTTTCTTTTCGATCCACAACCTTGATATGGTACAATGATTGATTTTAGATCTCATTGATCTTTCATTATTTTTAATTGACATTCTTTGTTATGAAGGATTTTATATAAAAATTTCTACCAAATTAATGTTGATTATCAAATATCTACATGAAATATTTTTGATATTTGTAGCATGTATAATTATATGTATTATTGCTGATTTAATAATACAGAGAGGTTTGAGTTGCAGGAGAAGCAAGCAGATTAATTTCCAATGACTCCAGTAATGGGAATCGAATAGATGGTACTTATATTTTTGACTTATTCCATTTTTTCATTCGTCGATGTATAAAACACGTTTCCTTTTAATGGAAACACGCACTTTTGCTCTTACTATGAGATTTCCGGTTTCATTCATGCATTGAGTAAAACAAAGTTCCATGATGTTCATATTTTCATTTAGAAATAATTTAGAATTTATATGATTATATCTGTTTTTTTTTGAATTAACCATATTCAGATTGTCTAGTGATTTAACTGAAAAAGAACATCTTTACCTATGGAACTCCCTGAAGGAGCGTTATGACCACCAAAATATGGTCACACTTTTAAACACTAGACATGAGTGGTTGAACTTGAAGTTTTAAGTCTTTAAATCTACTAGGAAATACAATTCATCTATATTAAAATTACTTCTAAACTAAAATTATGTGAAAGGATTGTCTAGTGATGCTAACCTGAAGTTAGATCATTTCTTCGACGATGAAGGAAACTTCATTAATGATGAAAATCTAAGTACGGTAATAAATGATATGGTCGAATTGATCAATAATAGCAGCCTGAAGTCTGCTATGTGGATTTTATTTTATTTCAGTTCAGTAAATCAGTTTAAAGTTGGTAAAACCCAAGTTTTGATAATCTTTGGGTGTGTTTGCCAAACTATATATTTGAAGAAGTACATTTTAATATTCTCCAGAAGAGATAATCCATATGACATACTCTTGAAGAGATGTTTTATGATTTTTATATTTCAAAATCCAAACATCCTAGAAGAGATGTTGTAAAATTATGTCAATTATGTAGAAAAAGATATTGATTATTGATGACATCCCAAAAACAATGCATATAAAGTATCTTTAGAAGTGATATGTACCACTCTAGAAGCGGTGTTTATGAAATATCCCCAGAAGTGATATTATATCATCGTATAGCACTATAAAAGAATTGCCTATAAAATATTGTCAAATGTGATAATAAATTATCCAAAATTCAATCGTCTATTGTCATGGACCCGTAGCTCCATTAGGCAAATAGTGATATGTAACCTTTTACTTTTCAGAACTTACGATGAATCAAATATTATATGCATAACTATTCTTGAAGAAATATCTTTAGATATGCTCCTGAAGAGATAATCTATATGTCATATCATAATTTTCACTAAAGCTATATAAATACGGTCTTGAACAAATCGGTATGTGCAACCATTATAATTTCTTATTTTTATAACATTTCAAGGGTCCAGAAGATACTCTTATTTATGTTGTAAATGTATCTATTTTACTGAACTCTCTAGAGGAGATGTTTATATATAATTATAATTATATATATATATATATATATATCTAGAAGAGAAAGTTCACTCCAGAAGTGGTGATACTAATATATCTCTAGAAGAGATTTATAAATTTGAAAATGATAACATATCTCTAGAAGAGATTTATTTATATATTTGGTAATTTTATTAAACCAAATAAGTGTACATAAATTTGATTATAAAGGATCCTAATTTAGCTTAGATTAGATCCTAAAAGTTTGAGAGCTAAGAGGAAATCTGTATCTGTAACATTCCAAGTATCTAGAAGATACTATTATTATTTTTGCTTTAATTTTTTTTACAGAACTCTCAATAGAGATGTGTAGAAATTTCTATATGCAATTAAAAATTACTCCTTGATAAGTAATCATAATTATTGTTCAAAACTGATATTTGAGATATAATTGAGGAATAAAACTTAACAACTTGAAGTTGTGTGTATATTTTGTTCGAACCAGAAGTTCGATATGGTTTCAAACCAAATGTTTTGAACGTTATCATGCGGTTTTGACAGGTTTGCATTGACATTGATTTATAAATAGAAATTAATAGTTTTGATCATTGTAATAGTTTGTTCCAAAAATCACTAATTCAAATGAGAAAGAATATGAAAATTTTACAATATACATGTGATACGTGGACGCACGTATACATCCATATATGTAAATATTTAGCTAACAACCTGAAGTTTGTTATAAGCTATTATTTAGTGATTATGCATAGATATCATTTAGTGATTTAAAATTCAATCAACATAAATGCTGAATGACCTGAAGTCATGTATGTATTCAAATGATCTACACAATAAGTAAATTCCTCCAATAGCTTATATCAATGAATGAGAACAAACTCTAATAATCAATATCAATTGAATGCATCTTATCAATGAATAAAAGAATTATCCTCCTATTATTAATATGTATGGTGTATTTGCTAGTAGCAATATCATAATGGATCAAAATGAGAATCCAAAGATGATTATTATTTAATGTGACAATGTTTGTCAACATTGAGGGGGAGGATAAAGGGATACAAGCTCATTTTGATCATCAATGTTAAATATTTGTTAAAATATACAATGATGCAAAATATTAAGTAACTTGAATAAATTATCAGTAATATCCCTAGTAGACTTTCTCCAATATAGATTTGAATCCCTGAAGGATCAAAATTTATAAACCACATTTGAAATATGGTTCAAAAGTCAGTTCAAAATATTTTTGGAGTAAGTAATAAAGATGCCAAATAAAGGAGGTGAGTGTTCTTGAAGAAACACTTAAGGATGCTCTGAAAGAGATCCATGACATGATTCTTAAATAACCCTAGAAGTGGGATAGGTACCTAAAACATGATAATTAAAGAGATCTCAATACATCATGTCTAGAACTGAAAAGAAATAATCATCGATGATAAATTTATAAATAATAAAGCGCTTATATTTATAAATAGATTAAGAATCTTAAATTAGGGGAAAACATGACTGGCCATCATGAATCCTTTAATAGTAGAGAAATATGGACATGTAGTCCGCAAAGTACCGAAAGTACTTGAAATGCTTAATATACCCTGAAGGTATAAATGTGGTTTAAAATCATATTAAATAATGAAAGTATACAAATTCCTGAAGAATATAAATAACTTTCATTGTTATAAAGAATGCAAAGAACAAGGAGAGTAAATTTCAACCTACTTTTAAGTATTGTTGTAATGAAAATCTTGATATAATTCATGATGAGTAGATTACTTCCTATTTTTAAGTATCGTTGCAATGAAACTCTTAATATCCATTGAAGTGATAGTTGCGATATGAAAATACTTATTAAAGTATACAGATTTCTGAAGAATATATATAACTTTTGTAGTTATAAAGAATGAAAAAGACATGAAGTGTAGATTACAAATTTCTTCTAAGTATTGTTGTAATGAAAATCTTGATACATCAAGATGAGTAGATTACTTCCTGCTTTCTAGTAATGTTGTAATGAAATTTTTAATATTCATGAAAGATGTATAGTTGCAATGCGCAAAACTAATTTGAAAAAAAAAAATGAAAGCATATGAAGTGTGTTTCATAAAAGTAGCATACAAATGCATAAAATGCAAACCATATTTGGAAGAAACAATCTTAGAAAATTTGATTGTATCGAAGGAAACTATTAATAAATTGTATTATTAATGAGATTCATATTTATAGATCCAGAAGTATCTATAACCAATTTGAGTTATCGAAAGACGAATATGGATTCAGAGGAAAATTTTAAATCAGGGAGAGCATCCATAAGTATTTTATAATGCACTTTTTTTCCTTAACTAAGATTTTTCCCACTGGGTTTTTATTAGTAAGGTTTTAACGAGGCATTATCTTGATCCAGAAGTATCAACTCCCTGTAACATTTGAAATAAGCTATAATGTACTCTTTTTCCTTATTTAAGATTTTTCCCACTGGGTTTTTCTTATTAAGGTTTTAATGAGGCATTATCTTGATCTAGAAGAATCAAACGTCTTTTCAAGAAATAACATCTCAAATATGTTATTTAAGTTAAATTATATTTTTATCCTTGACTAAGGTTTTTCCCATCGGGTTTTCCTTTGTAAGGTTTTTACTGAAGTATTAAATTGATCCAGAAGTATCAAACTCTATCTGATGCAGTAAATTATTGAAATATGACATACTATATTGTACTCTTTTTCCTTCACTAAGATTTTTCCCATAGGGTTTTACTTAGTAAGGTTTTAATGAGGCATTAGTTTGATCCAGAAGTATCAAGCTTTATTTAAAGAAATAAGAAAATAAAATATGTCATTGTACTCTTTTTCCTTCACTAAGATTTTTCCCATTGGGTTTTTCTTAGTAAGGTTTTAATGAGGCATTATTTTGATCCCGAAGTATCAAACTCTTAGAAGGAATATCATTTTCAGTATGATATTTATGATTTCACAAGTTGTACTTTTTTCCTCTCTCAAGGTTTTTCCCATTGGGTTTTCCTTATAGAGGTTTTTAATGAGGCAACAGACAATATCTATATCGATTGAATCGATAAATGCAAGCAAGATAATAATTAGGGGGAGCAATCATCATACACGTTTCGAAACGGAAATTTCCAAATTATCCGAGCATTCAAGATTTTGAAGACGCATATTCAAGGGGGGGTGTTATAATATATGTATATTATGAAGTGAATATGCTTGTACATTGTTTTGTTTAGTCCCACATCGTGGGATAAGCTCAGTCCTTACCTCTGAACCCCCTATATAAAGTAGGCCATGTAATGTAAAAAGATATCTATTCTCTGAATGAATAAAATGTCTCCACTCTTTTCCTCTAATGGCTTCTGCTCTTGTTTATTTATAACATATTCTTAATTGTTTATAACATCAGGCATACTTATATAATTATATATTTATTTAATATTAAAATTATATGTACATATTTATTTATAGTTTGTAAAAAAAAGTTTAAAATAAAATATAGTTTATATATACATGTGTGTGTGTGTACTATTCTATTTACATATATTAAAATATATAAACATACATTTTGATAATATATTTATATATTAGATGAGCTAATATCTTTGTTGCAGTGTAAATTACAGCACTTTACATAGACATGTTATCCCTTGCACAGATTGTTATGTTAAATATGCCTCCCCACACATATGTGTGTGTGATACACACATATATAATATAACATTAATTACATAATATAAAATCATTTTATAAATTTGAACAATATAATGATTTTATTTAAAAGAAATTTAGAAATATTCTAAATAAATTAAACTTCATACGCCGAATAATGATTCAAAATGGTGAAAACAAATTGAAATTCACCCATTATTTTCACTGCGGACTGGCACATTTCCAACACTTGGTTCAATAATAACATTTATCAATGTCCGACATGCCCTGGTCGGAGACTAGTCAACTTGAGTTAACAATAATTAACCATGATACTAACTCTCATAATGGAGGAAGAATCCTTTCTTGAATATTTTTTCACTTCCCACACTTTAACTCAAACCCAATTATAGTCTTTGATGGTTTTGATGCCATGATTTAAGTACAATCTGAAAGTCGCTATGCTCTGATACCAAATGAAAGTGTGCTATGGATCGTGTAATATGGATATATGATAATACAGAGTATAGTGATGATAGTAATACGGTAAATAGTGAAGAATATAAAAGCAGTATAGTAAAATGATACTAAAGATTTTTATACTGGTACGGAGCACCGTCCTACGTCCAGTCCCAGACTCCTTCTGGAATTCCACTAAAAACAACAACCCTCACTTAACCTGGAGGAACATGTTGTTGGATCATAGGTTTTGATTGCTGATACGAAACAACAATTCACGAATCTACGACTACGACAACATCCGGACTCAACGACTCAAAGTATGGTTCATATAATTATATATTTAAACAAGAGCCATCAAATATGTATATAGAGTCTAGTTTAGTGCTTTGTTAAAATCTTTCCTCAAGAATCATCATTCACATTCAAATAACATGCATGAATATTTTAATCAAAATCAAGTTTTCAAAAAATGCATGGAGCAGGGCTTGAACCCTAGTCACAAGTTTAGAAGGCAAGTGTAACGACCCAGAATTTTTAATAATTTAAATTTGAATATTTAATTAATTTTAAATATTTATAAGTGAATTTATAAGTCAAATAAATTTTTATTTGAATTTTTTGGATTTAATTTGATAATTAAATCAATAATTTAATATGTTAAATTATGAAAATAATTGAAAATTGAGTTAAATATGATAGAAAATGATTAGTAAAATTTTATTTTATCATGTTGAAGTTAGAATGATATTTTAGAACTTTTAAAATCGAATTAAAAGTAAATCTGTGAAAATTGAATATTTTAATATTTAATAATCGACTGTAAAATAGCCAATTTTTGAACAGTCTCAGAATCGAACGAAACCAGTTTCATTGGATCCGTAATAGTTAGTTATTACCGGATTTCAATTTTCATGTCAATCGGAGCTATCGTTTGTTCGTGGCAGCTCGAAACGCATCGATTTATTTTTAATTTAAATTTGGCGAGTCAAAATAGCCATTTTTCAAAAAGTCTCGGATTTCGACGAAACCAGTTTCATCGGATCCGTAATGTGATATTATTGTAAGGTTTCAAATTTCAAGTCAATTGGATTTACCGTTTGTCCGGTACGAATTAAAACGCCTAGAAATCGGTTTAAATCGGTTTAATTTAAATTGAGCGTTTTCAGCCATAACTCGCACATACTTCCGAATTAGCTTCCGAAACCTGTTCCATTGTGTCCGGAACGCGGGATAAACCCTAGGTACGCTGGTTACGGCGTCTAAATCGGAGTTCGGAATTCCCGGGATGAATAGTGTTTACGCAAGCTCTTTCTATAAATACACCTCTCTCCTCTTCACAAATTAAAAATAAATAAAAAAACCTAAAACCCTAAATTAAAAACTGCAGCCGCCACCTATAGATGGATGGCCAGAAATGAGTGATCTTCTCCTCTCAATCTCTCTCTATCTACAATGAATTAGCTAATGTGTTCAACATGAAAGTTGTTGAGAATCTCGAGAGCTTGAAATCCATACGGATATGATCTTGGTTGGAGTCGCGGAGAGGGAGAAAAGGGGCCGTGATGACCATCAGGTCGGCACGCAATTCGAGGCCTATCTCAGGGCCGAGCTCCCTGTGGTTGCAGCCGAACATAGCTTGCATCGAGTGCTTCGTCATGGCGTTGGTGTGATCGGATTTCGTCGAGAAACGAGAGAGTATTATTTAACCCTAATTTGATGGAGTGGGTTCGGCCTTGAATTTGTTCACCTGGAGATGATACGTGATGTAGGAGAAAGGAGGGGAAGCGTTGGATCTAGTTTGGATGGTGGATGATAGATGTAGGTTATAAATTATTTAAGTTTAAGTCGATTTGTTTATATAAAATACGTACAAACTTGTAAATTGCATAACTTTTTCATACGAGGTCGAAAAAATGCAAACTCAGTTGCGTTGGAATCGTATGGACGAGCACTACGCGATGGAGTTGGTTTGGAGTCGTTTGGAGTTAGTGAGAATTTCGGGTAAAATTAAACGCGCGTTTAATTTTATTCGAGATAAAAGCTTAAACGGAATTTAAAACCAAGGTGAGAATTTCTCACTCAATCGAATAGATTTCGATTTTATTTTAAATAGTTAGATTTAAAATATTTGAATGCATGTTTGAATGATGACTGTAAATTATTGATTGTTAAAATAGACATTATGCGCCGTTAGTAAGCGGATGTTATTTAGTAAAAACATATACCGCGAATATTTCATAAACAGTGAAATTGGTATTATATATAATATCAATATATATATATATTGGCATATGTATATATTGCAGTTGTTGATTTCCCGCATTTTTTGTTTAGCGGATGAGACCCTATTACGCCGTTATTAAGCGGATAATATTTATTAAGAACATATACCGCGATAATTTCGTACTGAAGCGAAATTGGTATTGTGCTAATGTTTTTGGATGCAGGAAACAGGTTGGAGGGATCCAACTGGATTCCTCAACAGTATTTATTTAAATTCAGATATTTTGATATTTGATTGATTATCATATCGATATATGATGGATCGTTGTAGTCGTGATTGACTATTTGGTATGTAGCATCATTGGACCCAGATTTTGAGATTTTAAAATGATTTTAAAAGTGATTTTGAAAACATACTATATTTTTGGGATTGATCCATTATAAATAAGTAAACGTTATAATTTTTAAAGTTATAAAAATTATGGTTTTTTGTGAAATATAGTTAAAAAGCTGATTTTTAGAAATACGGTTAAAAACTGATTTTTGAGAAATATGAACCAATGATTTTATAAAATAGTTTAAACTGGATTTTTGAGTTTATTATTAAAAGTTTGAATATAAGATTTATAAAATATGATTATTTTATAAATCAAGAGAACGGTGAAATTTTAAAGGAATTTAAAGACGTTTAAAAGAATAATATAAATTAATTTATATTAAGAGATTTATAAATGGATATTTATAAATTGGAATATAGACATTATAAAACGAGTTTTTATAAGTGTTTGAATGTAGTGAAAATGAATTTCATAATAGAATGAAATTTATAGAATTATAAACTGTGAAGTTATAAACGAAATTTATAAATAGTAAGATTTATAAATTTGGTGAAATTATTTGAAGAATAGATTTATTAAATAAATAAATTCTATAAGTTATAAGGTTTATAAATTGAAAAGTCTTTAAAAAGAACGATTTTGTAAAATAATCGTTTTATAAGCAATTGACTTATAATATGAACTTTTAGTTTATAATTGAGATATGAAATCAAAAATGTTAATAAAGGAATTTATAAAAAAGGAAGTTTTTATAAATAAATAGAAAAGGAATTTATAAACGTTGTTTTTATAAATTCGCAAAGGACTTATTTTGACAAGTTAATTGTTATAACTTAGAAATGGAGTTATATTCACGTTTTAGACAGTGAATAATCCTTTAAGTTAAAGTGAATAGAAATGATGAAGTTTGTTAACGTAGTTTATTCACGTTCTTGAACAGTGAATAACACGTTAAAGAAATTGTTTAGAATGTGAATGTTTTAAATAGAATTAAAACGATTCAACGATGTTTTAAAAGGTATTGAGATTGAAACCATAGATTTCAACATTTATTGTTGAAATAGATGTTTCGAGAAACAAAAGGAAATAGTGGACTATAACACTGTTGTTATAGTAAATGATTTCCGAATGGAAATGTTTTGGTTTAGTATTGGGATTTATATATCTATTTTAATTTCGAATCCCTATACTAGTGATTTTGGGTTGTCGTAACGATGTTTTACGTAACATTCGTTTTGGCCCAAATAAATATGTTAAGTGAATGATTTCCTTAAAGAATAAAATATATACTTAATTCGGTTTAAGTATATTGAATATTTTCTAAGTGTTGAAAATAAAAGATTGTGAATTACTTATTTAGTAAGTATGGAATTGTTTTCCAGTATAAAGTGAATATTTAGAATTTATCTTTTTGAAGATAAATTGAAAAGAATGATTGAAATCATATATGCATGGATATTTTGAAATATAAATTCATTATGGGATTTATGAATGAAGAGTGGAAATTGTATGAAAATAAATATTGATTTATTTTTGAAGTGTTGAAACTATATATCTAGTAAAGATATTTTGGAAAATAAATAATTTGGAAAATTATTTGGAATCTGGTGATGTATGCATATCCATTGATAGTTCAATAGCCGACTATCAATATTTCCCTTTGAATGGGTATTTGATGTGAATATGATTGAATTTGAATGCACACTTATTTTTGAATAAGCGCTCACTATTCGGGTTAACCGGGAAAGGACCATGGGGTCGTATAACCCACTCCGAATATGTGATACGTCGTTGTGAATCGCATTTGAAGATCGGTGTTGAAGACCCGGTATTTGCGAGAGCGATAGGATGACCTGTCGATTGTCTCTGCACTGAGTTGCAACGGTATAGAGACTCCCTAAGTGATGGGAAATCCGATCAGGATTGTGAATATCCGGATTGCAAGGACTTCTTGTAAGTGCCTTCGGTTCTGTTCGAGCCCGGAACAGACTTGTATGGATTGTATGTCTGACATTACAATTTGAGATATAAAGCCGATTTCTTTCAAATATATTTCTGTTGGTGGCGGAGAATTTATTCTTTGCTTAACACCCTTCTTTGAGACGTACGAGCTCAAAGGTTATATAGTTGAAGTTATCAGCGATATATCCCATTTTGGTAATGTGACATGCTGAGTGTTGCTGAAATGATCATTGTGTTGATTATTGTGATAGGATCATTTATTTGATCGTCTATCTTAGTGATCATTGTGTTGATCATTTATTGACCCAAAGCATGGCTTTTGTATAAAGTATGTTTTTGTGGATGTGACTTCGTCGAGCCTCACATCCCGGAAATGGTCAAAACAGGAAAGATGCGGCAAGGTTATTAGGGGTTGCTGTAGCTCCCCTTAGGGTATGTGCATTTCCTTCTGGAAAGGGGTGGTATCATGGTATGGAGCCCAGATACTTACTCATGTTGAAAACACTTTATGATTGTGTGATGTTGGATATCGAGCGCTCGGTTGAAAAGGTCCTAAAGGACCGGGGAATGGCGTGCTCGTGTCAGTAGTTACCCAGTTAGGGGTAACCCGGCCTTGTGTTGGTAGAGATCCGGTTTGGTTCTCGGGGATGTCCATCCAGAGGCATTCTCATGTGGCAATGGGAAGTTCCTTGGCCTGATCATTCGTTGGAAATCCAAAGAAACAATACGAGACTTGTACGGTTTTAGTTGTAGAACCTGCTATGGAATGTGGCGGTAACCTGCTATTGAACATAGTTAGCTATAGTAGGCATACGATAATGGTCGTATGTTGGCTAAGATTTATATTCTACTTTCGAAATGAATTTTCTCTATACTATGCACTAGTAATAATATCAAATATTATTTTAAATGCGTATCAAGCATCTTTGACTATCATAAGGAGAAATCTCCTCCGATTCTGCGTTTGCATGTGTGTGTGTGCGGGAGGCCTTATGGTAGTCTCATTTTTAAAAGCATTGCGAATTGTTTTAAAAAGATTCCTCTATTTGATTTTTAAAGATAAATAAACTGTTTTGAGTTCTCACACCAGTCACATGACTGACTTGGAGTTTATTGTTTTCCTTCCTAAACTCTGGGTGCCCACCAATTTCCACACGGGCAGTCAAGAGTTAGGTTTATCAGGATATTCTGGATATTCTGGAGTTGCTGGAGGCAAGCTGGATGGCATGGCATATTACTTATATAGTATTTCTTTTTCCGCTGCACTGTTTGTTATTGTTGTACACTCTGATGATGATATGATGAAATGTAATGTATAAAATGTAATAACTGATATAGTTCCTTGTTTAAAGATTATTCATTTATTATTATATGTTGTTCCGCTGCGAATTGTGAGATTCTGTTGTTGTTCTGTTATTTCTTTCTGTTCCGTTCTATTTTTAAAATTCTTCTATCTTCTATTTTTCAAATTCTCTGTTTTTTTCTAAAAATTGTCTATCTTCTTTTCCCTCTATTTTTCTTTTTCTTTCTTCTTTTTCTCTCTTCTTTCTTTTTCCTTTTCTTTCTAAAACCCATAACATTCCGTGTTTTCGGCCTTCGATTTCTCGGCAGTCGATAAAGTGAGTGTCGATGTCGGATTTCCGAAGAACGAAAATCCGTACTGTTACATTTGGTATCAGAGCTCTGATGGTTAAGCGACAACCATGGTTCTGTTGGGTATTACTCGTTAGAGATAGAGTCAGCAGTACTCTAGAATGAGTTGAGTGTAATAATAGCTATGAGAGCGTATTTGTTAGTGAATATAAAATTGTTTTATATTGTGATGATTGGTTTATTGAGTGGTATATGAACTTTCGTCAGCACAGCCTCGAAACTGAGCCGAAGGGGTTTCTAAACACTTGAATAGAACAATTCGGCACAATATTGATTTTAAATTGGGTAAATGAAATAATTTTGCCTTTGAGTATATTTTATATATAAAAGGAATAATTTTTAGAATTATTAGAGTATATAAGTTGATTGTTTAGTTGTTGAATAATCTAAATTAAAGAATAATTGTATAAGCAAAAGAATTATAAGAATTGATATTATAATTAAAGTGTTTACAATTGTGAAATAAACTTATATATAAGAAGTGAAACTATATAAAATATGAGTTGTGAATAAAAGTGAATTTAAAGTTAAATGGAATATAACTTAAGAGATATTGAATTAAGTTGATATTGGTATCGAAGTAAATAATCAAGTGGATTAAAAGAATATGAACTTAAGTTATGTAATAGAATTCAACTTTGTAATTGAATTGAATTGTGAATCAATTGAATGTGAATAATTGATATGAAATAATGAATATAAGTGTAAATTCATTGAAATCAAATGTTATTGAAAGTTGAATAATTGAATGAAAAAAAATCAATTTAATAAAACCAATTGGAAAGTAAAGATATTAAACCAAAATGAATGTAAGTGAAGCAAAGAAATTTGGTTGTAATTGATATACATTGGTTGTTATATGATTGCTAGTTGATTTTATATAAGTTCATTAAGTATTAATGAAATTGAAAGCTAATGCAATTGAATTCAAATTGAAAGTAAATAAATTTGAATAGAATTGAAAGTGAATAGGATTTAATTAGTGAATGCAAACTAATTAAAATTGAGAATGAATGTTAGTAAGAAAATCCAATGTTAATAAATCAAATATGATTTAGAGTGAAAACCAATTCATTTAATATTAATGAGAATATGAATGAATATTCATTTGATTATGAATGTTAGTTGGTTGATGTTTGCATTTGTTGTTTGGTTGCATTTGCTATGTGACATATATAGTTATTATGTTGCTATATGCTGTATATTGAGATTATTGTATATATGTATGTTCTCATGTTGTTTGTTGAGTTTAGTAGGTGCGGATCGCGTTTGCTTCGCATTTGGAGTTCGCTTTAGCGCTATATTAGCCGTATATGCTTGCTAATAAAATATAAGGTACATATCTCGGATTAAATATCGCACTTTTACACTTTTTTCCCTTCGGGATGCCTCATTACTTGATGAGATGTATATTTGTGATATATATACTGTCATTTTTTTTTTCGGATCGAGCCGCGCAAAGGAGACATGGCGAATTTTTCCGAAAATTTAAGGCGTTAGAAAAATTTTGAGAAAAATTGAAAAATTTTGAAAACTTTAACTTTGATTTTGGAATTGAAAGTTAAACATAGTAGTTGTTTTTGAAAAGATAACTAAATATGATTTGAAAACTTAGTAAAGTTATTTTAAAAAGTTTAACTATGAATTTTGGAAAAATTAATAGATTTTGTAACTTTCTTACTTATAATTTCGAGGACGAAATTCTTTTAAGGGGGAAAGATTGTAACGACCCAGAATTTTTAATAATTTAAATTTGAATATTTAATTAATTTTAAATATTTATAAGTGAATTTATAAGTCAAATAAATTTTTATTTGAATTTTTTGGATTTAATTTGATAATTAAATCAATAATTTAATATGTTAAATTATGAAAATAATTGAAAATTGAGTTAAATATGATAGAAAATGATTAGTAAAATTTTATTTTATCATGTTGAAGTTAGAATGATATTTTAGAACTTTTAAAATCGAATTAAAAGTAAATCTGTGAAAATTGAATATTTTAATATTTAATAATCGACTGTAAAATAGCCAATTTTTGAACAGTCTCAGAATCGAACGAAACCAGTTTCATTGGATCCGTAATAGTTAGTTATTACCGGATTTCAATTTTCATGTCAATCGGAGCTATCGTTTGTTCGTGGCAGCTCGAAACGCATCGATTTATTTTTAATTTAAATTTGGCGAGTCAAAATAGCCATTTTTCAAAAAGTCTCGGATTTCGACGAAACCAGTTTCATCGGATCCGTAATGTGATATTATTGTAAGGTTTCAAATTTCAAGTCAATTGGATTTACCGTTTGTCCGGTACGAATTAAAACGCCTAGAAATCGGTTTAAATCGGTTTAATTTAAATTGAGCGTTTTCAGCCATAACTCGCACATACTTCCGAATTAGCTTCCGAATTAGCTTCCGAAACCTGTTCCATTGTGTCCGGAACGCGGGATAAACCCTAGGTACGCTGGTTACGGCGTCTAAATCGGAGTTCGGAATTCCCGGGATGAATAGTGTTTACGCAAGCTCTTTCTATAAATACACCTCTCTCCTCTTCACAAATTAAAAATAAAAAAAAAACCTAAAACCCTAAATTAAAAACTGCAGCCGCCACCTATAGATGGATGGCCAGAAATGAGTGATCTTCTCCTCTCAATCTCTCTCTATCTACAATGAATTAGCTAATGTGTTCAACATGAAAGTTGTTGAGAATCTCGAGAGCTTGAAATCCATACGGATATGATCTTGGTTGGAGTCGCGGAGAGGGAGAAAAGGGGCCGTGATGACCATCAGGTCGGCACGCAATTCGAGGCCTATCTCAGGGCCGAGCTCCCTGTGGTTGCAGCCGAACATAGCTTGCATCGAGTGCTTCGTCATGGCGTTGGTGTGATCGGATTTCGTCGAGAAACGAGAGAGTATTATTTAACCCTAATTTGATGGAGTGGGTTCGGCCTTGAATTTGTTCACCTGGAGATGATACGTGATGTAGGAGAAAGGAGGGGAAGCGTTGGATCTAGTTTGGATGGTGGATGATAGATGTAGGTTATAAATTATTTAAGTTTAAGTCGATTTGTTTATATAAAATACGTACAAACTTGTAAATTGCATAACTTTTTCATACGAGGTCGAAAAAATGCAAACTCAGTTGCGTTGGAATCGTATGGACGAGCACTACGCGATGGAGTTGGTTTGGAGTCGTTTGGAGTTAGTGAGAATTTCGGGTAAAATTAAACGCGCGTTTAATTTTATTCGAGATAAAAGCTTAAACGGAATTTAAAACCAAGGTGAGAATTTCTCACTCAATCGAATAGATTTCGATTTTATTTTAAATAGTTAGATTTAAAATATTTGAATGCATGTTTGAATGATGACTGTAAATTATTGATTGTTAAAATAGACATTATGCGCCGTTAGTAAGCGGATGTTATTTAGTAAAAACATATACCGCGAATATTTCATAAACAGTGAAATTGGTATTATATATAATATCAATATATATATATTGGCATATGTATATATTGCAGTTGTTGATTTCCCGCATTTTTTGTTTAGCGGATGAGACCCTATTACGCCGTTATTAAGCGGATAATATTTATTAAGAACATATACCGCGATAATTTCGTACTGAAGCGAAATTGGTATTGTGCTAATGTTTTTGGATGCAGGAAACAGGTTGGAGGGATCCAACTGGATTCCTCAACAGTATTTATTTAAATTCAGATATTTTGATATTTGATTGATTATCATATCGATATATGATGGATCGTTGTAGTCGTGATTGACTATTTGGTATGTAGCATCATTGGACCCAGATTTTGAGATTTTAAAATGATTTTAAAAGTGATTTTGAAAACATACTATATTTTTGGGATTGATCCATTATAAATAAGTAAACGTTATAATTTTTAAAGTTATAAAAATTATGGTTTTTTGTGAAATATAGTTAAAAAGCTGATTTTTAGAAATACGGTTAAAAACTGATTTTTGAGAAATATGAACCAATGATTTTATAAAATAGTTTAAACTGGATTTTTGAGTTTATTATTAAAAGTTTGAATATAAGATTTATAAAATATGATTATTTTATAAATCAAGAGAACGGTGAAATTTTAAAGGAATTTAAAGACGTTTAAAAGAATAATATAAATTAATTTATATTAAGAGATTTATAAATGGATATTTATAAATTGGAATATAGACATTATAAAACGAGTTTTTATAAGTGTTTGAATGTAGTGAAAATGAATTTCATAATAGAATGAAATTTATAGAATTATAAACTGTGAAGTTATAAACGAAATTTATAAATAGTAAGATTTATAAATTTGGTGAAATTATTTGAAGAATAGATTTATTAAATAAATAAATTCTATAAGTTATAAGGTTTATAAATTGAAAAGTCTTTAAAAAGAACGATTTTGTAAAATAATCGTTTTATAAGCAATTGACTTATAATATGAACTTTTAGTTTATAATTGAGATATGAAATCAAAAATGTTAATAAAGGAATTTATAAAAAAGGAAGTTTTTATAAATAAATAGAAAAGGAATTTATAAACGTTGTTTTTATAAATTCGCAAAGGACTTATTTTGACAAGTTAATTGTTATAACTTAGAAATGGAGTTATATTCACGTTTTAGACAGTGAATAATCCTTTAAGTTAAAGTGAATAGAAATGATGAAGTTTGTTAACGTAGTTTATTCACGTTCTTGAACAGTGAATAACACGTTAAAGAAATTGTTTAGAATGTGAATGTTTTAAATAGAATTAAAACGATTCAACGATGTTTTAAAAGGTATTGAGATTGAAACCATAGATTTCAACATTTATTGTTGAAATAGATGTTTCGAGAAACAAAAGGAAATAGTGGACTATAACACTGTTGTTATAGTAAATGATTTCCGAATGGAAATGTTTTGGTTTAGTATTGGGATTTATATATCTATTTTAATTTCGAATCCCTATACTAGTGATTTTGGGTTGTCGTAACGATGTTTTACGTAACATTCGTTTTGGCCCAAATAAATATGTTAAGTGAATGATTTCCTTAAAGAATAAAATATATACTTAATTCGGTTTAAGTATATTGAATATTTTCTAAGTGTTGAAAATAAAAGATTGTGAATTACTTTTTAGTAAGTATGGAATTGTTTTCCAGTATAAAGTGAATATTTAGAATTTATCTTTTTGAAGATAAATTGAAAAGAATGATTGAAATCATATATGCATGGATATTTTGAAATATAAATTCATTATGGGATTTATGAATGAAGAGTGGAAATTGTATGAAAATAAATATTGATTTATTTTTGAAGTGTTGAAACTATATATCTAGTAAAGATATTTTGGAAAATAAATAATTTGGAAAATTATTTGGAATCTGGTGATGTATGCATATCCATTGATAGTTCAATAGCCGACTATCAATATTTCCCTTTGAATGGGTATTTGATGTGAATATGATTGAATTTGAATGCACACTTATTTTTGAATAAGCGCTCACTATTCGGGTTAACCGGGAAAGGACCATGGGGTCGTATAACCCACTCCGAATATGTGATACGTCGTTGTGAATCGCATTTGAAGATCGGTGTTGAAGACCCGGTATTTGCGAGAGCGATAGGATGACCTGTCGATTGTCTCTGCACTGAGTTGCAACGGTATAGAGACTCCCTAAGTGATGGGAAATCCGATCAGGATTGTGAATATCCGGATTGCAAGGACTTCTTGTAAGTGCCTTCGGTTCTGTTCGAGCCCGGAACAGACTTGTATGGATTGTATGTCTGACATTACAATTTGAGATATAAAGCCGATTTCTTTCAAATATATTTCTGTTGGTGGCGGAGAATTTATTCTTTGCTTAACACCCTTCTTTGAGACGTACGAGCTCAAAGGTTATATAGTTGAAGTTATCAGCGATATATCCCATTTTGGTAATGTGACATGCTGAGTGTTGCTGAAATGATCATTGTGTTGATTATTGTGATAGGATCATTTATTTGATCGTCTATCTTAGTGATCATTGTGTTGATCATTTATTGACCCAAAGCATGGCTTTTGTATAAAGTATGTTTTTGTGGACGTGACTTCGTCGAGCCTCACATCCCGGAAATGGTCAAAACAGGAAAGATGCGGCAAGGTTATTAGGGGTTGCTGTAGCTCCCCTTAGGGTATGTGCATTTCCTTCTGGAAAGGGGTGGTATCATGGTATGGAGCCCAGATACTTACTCATGTTGAAAACACTTTATGATTGTGTGATGTTGGATATCGAGCGCTCGGTTGAAAAGGTCCTAAAGGACCGGGGAATGGCGTGCTCGTGTCAGTAGTTACCCAGTTAGGGGTAACCCGGCCTTGTGTTGGTAGAGATCCGGTTTGGTTCTCGGGGATGTCCATCCAGAGGCATTCTCATGTGGCAATGGGAAGTTCCTTGGCCTGATCATTCGTTGGAAATCCAAAGAAACAATACGAGACTTGTACGGTTTTAGTTGTAGAACCTGCTATGGAATGTGGCGGTAACCTGCTATTGAACATAGTTAGCTATAGTAGGCATACGATAATGGTCGTATGTTGGCTAAGATTTATATTCTACTTTCGAAATGAATTTTCTCTATACTATGCACTAGTAATAATATCAAATATTATTTTAAATGCGTATCAAGCATCTTTGACTATCATAAGGAGAAATCTCCTCCGATTCTGCGTTTGCATGTGTGTGTGTGCGGGAGGCCTTATGGTAGTCTCATTTTTAAAAGCATTGCGAATTGTTTTAAAAAGATTCCTCTATTTGATTTTTAAAGATAAATAAACTGTTTTGAGTTCTCACACCAGTCACATGACTGACTTGGAGTTTATTGTTTTCCTTCCTAAACTCTGGGTGCCCACCAATTTCCACACGGGCAGTCAAGAGTTAGGTTTATCAGGATATTCTGGATATTCTGGAGTTGCTGGAGGCAAGCTGGATGGCATGGCATATTACTTATATAGTATTTCTTTTTCCGCTGCACTGTTTGTTATTGTTGTACACTCTGATGATGATATGATGAAATGTAATGTATAAAATGTAATAACTGATATAGTTCCTTGTTTAAAGATTATTCATTTATTATTATATGTTGTTCCGCTGCGAATTGTGAGATTCTGTTGTTGTTCTGTTATTTCTTTCTGTTCCGTTCTATTTTTAAAATTCTTCTATCTTCTATTTTTCAAATTCTCTGTTTTT
Source organism: Allium cepa (assembly GCA_030765085.1). NCBI lineage: Eukaryota > Viridiplantae > Streptophyta > Magnoliopsida > Asparagales > Amaryllidaceae > Allium > Allium cepa. Next base: position 663,782,472 of record CM060928.1, on the reverse strand, counting down.
TTCTAAAAATTGTCTATCTTCTTTTCCCTCTATTTTTCTTTTTCTTTCTTCTTTTTCTCTCTTCTTTCTTTTTCCTTTTCTTTCTAAAACCCATAACATTCCGTGTTTTCGGCCTTCGATTTCTCGGCAGTCGATAAAGTGAGTGTCGATGTCGGATTTCCGAAGAACGAAAATCCGTACTGTTACAGCAAGTGCTCTAACCAAATGAGCTACGGTGATTTTTGATTATCAACAGAATTCAGTCGACTGAAAAAGTCATTCAGTCAACTGAATATCTATAAACACCCTAGTAAACCTGTGTAAAACCGTGCAAATTACACGGAAATTACTAGGTCAGTCAACTGACCTGACAATTTTTGTGCAACATGCACAGGTGCATAAATATTCAAATATTTATTTAAAATTCATTTGAATATTCAGTCAGCTGACCTAGAGGTTCAATCGACTGAATTTCTATAACAGCTATATTTTTCTGAAAAGACACGACCATTTGTGAAGAGTTTCGAGCCTCTACAAAGAGATTTGGACACAACACTTCAACCAAAACTCTTTACCAATGGTCTTAACATCTATAAATACATATTCTAACTTGATTTCAAATTACAGAATCTGCTTTTCTCTCTTTTCTAACTTCTTGCATACTTATTGCTTAAATCAGATTTATATATTCTAAGAAATACTATTCCTTTCTAATCTTCATAAACTTCAAATATACACATCATACTTGAGGAAAAGATTATAGGAAGGGTGTACTACAAGTGACAAATCCATGTTATCAAAACACACAAAAAGTCAAACAATCTTTTGTATTTGTTGAAGACATGTTCTGCTGCTCAGGCGTGTGAAGTCCTCTTCGGCTGCTGAGGCGAAATCATGTTCCGCTGCTCAGGTCCCTGTTTGGCTGCTCAGAGGTTGTATAGACCTGTTCCTCTGGGTTAAGTGAGGGTTGTTGTTTTAATGAAATTCCAAAAGGAGTCTGGGACTGGACGTAGGAAGGTGCTCCGAACCAGTATAAAAATCTCTGGTGTCATTTTACTATACTTATATTCCATACTATTTACAGTATTATTATCATCACCATACTCTGTATTATCATATATCCATATTACTTGAGCCATAGCGCACTTTCTTTTGGTATCAGAGCAAGGTCATCATATAACCGTAACACAATTATTTGATAATCTGAAATCCTGGAATTCTATCGATCGTCACAACATCATAGAATAATGGCCAGAAAATGATCCAATTGAAATACAATAGGCAAAATCCCTGTCACAGCCACCAGTGAGGCCTACAAAAAGGTATTATCTGATTTACAAATTTCAGTAAAAGATAATAATGAATTAGTTAGTGTTATCGATAAGATTTCAAAGCTTAATTTTATTATTTTAGAAAAGATGAAATCTGTAGAACGTGAAAATGAAAAATTGAAAAATAAGAAGTTAGATTTAGAAAATCAACTTAGTGTTTTAAAAGATAATTTCATAAATATTAAAGATTCTCTAGATGAACAAAACACCATATTTGTGAGAAAAAAAACTTTCAAAAGAAAATTTTGATTTGAAAAGACAAAATGATTTATTACAATCCTCTTTAGATAATTCAGAATCTCAAAATTCCCTTCTTAAAAATGAGAACTGTACATTAAAAACAAGAATTCTAAATTAAATAAGAAAATTGATATTTTGAATAATAGTAATATTTCTTTTGAAAATAATAATTGTGACTTTAAGGCTAAATTTGATAAACTTAACACAGAAGTCACAAAATTTAATAAAGGTCGAAACAATTTAAACATGATTTTATCTAGTTCTAGACCTTTAAATGATAAAAGTGGTTTAGGATATAATAAAACAGATCGTAGAAATAGCACTAGACACGCTTTCATGTACAGTAAATATGTTAGTGCTAGAACTAGATTACGAGAAAAGTCTAAATCCAATTTTTATAGAAGATCAAATACTGATATGACTAATAATGTTTATAATTTCTTTAGTAGTACAAAATCACTGATAGGAAATATGAATAAAAATTATCTAAGTATTTGGATTCCTGTTAATTGGAAAAATAGAGAAAAATACATTGACGATTATTTCGATATGGTAGTTAATAATGAAAATTATATTTATAAAGGTTCAACCATACCCAAATGGGTATGGTTTCCAAAAAATTAGGAAATTATAAGAACCTTGGGTATCACATGATTTAAATGCTATTTTTTTATACCTTACAATATAAGTAGTAGTTATTTTGTTTTATATTGTTCTACGTTAACACTTATGTAAAATATAATTTATATTATCATATAAACTCTCTTTTTTGTCGATGACAAAGAGGGAGAAAGATATTTCTCTAACGCTATTTGCGGGAATAAACGATGCAAGCTCAAATTAAGGGGGAGAAAAGAATAATTATTTGCAGGAATATATAGCATAGATTCAAGGGGAGAACTCTATAGCACAATTACAGGAATATATTCCGGGGGAGAAATAAGTCAACAAAGCTTGTCGAAGATTCGTCCGTAGCAAATGGAGTTGTCATCATCAAAATGGGAGAGAATGTTGGATCATAGGTTTTGATTGCTGACATGAAACAACAATCCACGAATCTACGACTGCGACAACATCCGGACTCAACGACTCAAAATATGGTTCATATAGTTATATATTTTAACAAGAGTCATCAAATATGTATATAGAGTCTAGTTTAGTGCTTTGTTAAAATATTTCCTCAAGAATCATCATTCACATTCAAATAAACTTGCATGCATATTTTAATCAAAATCAAGTTTTCAAAAAATGTATGGAGCGGGGCTCGAACCCGGGTCACTAATTTAGAAGGCAAGTGCTCTAACCAAAGGAGGTATAGTGATTTTTGATTATCAACAGAATTCAGTCGACTGAAAAAGTCATTCAATTGACTGAATATCTATAAACAGCCTAGTAAACTTGTGTAAAACTGTGCAAATTGCACAGAAATTACCAAGTCAGTCGAATGACCTGGTAGGTCAGTCGACTGACCTGACAATTTTTGTGCAACATGCACAGGTGCGCAAATATTCAGATATTTATTTAAATTTGCTTGAATATTCAATCGGCTGACCCAGAGGTTCAATCGACTGAATTTCTATAGCAGCTATATTTTTCTGAAAAGACACGTCCATTTGTGAAGAGTTACGAACCTCTACAAAGAGATTTGGACACAACACTTCAACCAGAACTCTTTGCCAATAGTCGTTGCTTTGTAACATCTATAAATACATATTCTAACTTGGTTTCAAATTACAAAATCTGCTTTTCTCTCTTATCTAACTTTCTTGAATACTTATTGCATAAATCAGATTTATATATTCTAAGAAATACTATTTCTTTCTAATCTTCATAAACTTCAAATATACACATCATATTGAGGAAAAGATTATAGGAAGGGTGTTCTACAAGTGACAAATCCGTGTTATTAGAACACATAAAAAGTCAAACAATCTTTTGTATTTGTTGAAGTCCTGTTATGCTGCTCAAGCGTGTGAAGTCCTCTTCGGCTGCTGAGGCAAAATCCTGTTCCACTGCTCAGGTCCCTATTCGGCTGCTTAGGGGTTGTATAGACCTGTTCCTCTGGGTTAAGTGAGGGTTGTCGATTTAGTGAAATTCCAGAAGGAGTCTAGGACTGGACGTAGGACGTTGCTCCGAACCAGTATAAAAATCTCTGGTGTCATTTTACTATACTGCTTTTATATTCTACACTATTCACAGTATTACTATCATCACTATACTCTGTATTATCATATATCCATATTACACGATCCATAGCGCACTTTCAGGTCTATACAACCCCTGAGCAGCCGAACAGGAGCTGAGCAGCAGAACAGGATTTCGCCTCAGCAGCCGAAGAGGACTTCACACGCCTGAGCAGCAGAACAGGACTTCAACAAATACAAAAAAATAGTTTTGACTTTGTGTGTTCTAATAACACAAATTTATTACTTTGTAGCACACCCTTCCTATAATCTTCTCCTCGAGTATAATATATATTTGAAGTTTATGAAGAATAGAAAGGTATAATATCGCTTATATGTAGAGTAATTGAAAGTATATTAGCAAATAGATTCCAGGGAGTTAGATTAGAGAGATAAGAAAACTCAGTTGTAATTCTGTAATTTGAATCAAGTTAGAGTATGTATTTATAGAGGTTAAAGAGAAGTGACTGTTGGTGAAGATTTTCGACTGAAGTGTTACGTCCAAATCTTTTCGTAGAAGTTTGTAAATCTTCACAAATAGTCGTGTCTTTTCAAAAAGTACCATTGCAGAAATTCAGTCAACTGAGCTTCTGGGTCAGTTGACTGAATATTCAAATGAATTTTAAAATATATATTTGAATATTTATGCACCTATGCATGTTGCATAGAAATTTCTGGGTCAGTCGACTGAGCCTTTGGTTCAGTCGACTGACCTGGCAATATCTGTGCAATTTGCACAGTTTACACAGGTATAATAATATATATAACTTTAAACACTTTTATAATATAATATATATAACTTTAAACGCTTTTATAATATAATATATATATATATATGCTTATATATGTATAAATTATTTGGAAATAAGATGATTAAATATATAAGCTAATATATACGTAAACAAGGAGAGATTTTAACAAAATTGATCTAAGAGTCAAAAATAAGAATAATATAAATGATGCATCGATTTTGATGTCTTGTCTCCATTTAGTATATATTCTCTTTTTGTCATAGCAGTCGTCTAATCTGTATATCGTAGTGATAGCTTTGTGTCATGAATCAAAACCAAGTCTCAACCTTAGCCACTACTTTTTCAAACACCCTACTAAATGGGTAGGCTTTAATAGGTTGGCCCTAAGATTGCTAATAGCACATAAACCATTAGGGTATGAACCGGGCTAAGCGAAAACGGGTTAAAAGGCTGAATTTCAAAAAAAATAATCCATTTTGAATCTTTGTTGGGCCTATGAAGTCTAATTAATTTTAGATCAAATTGAAAATTTGTTTTAAATAAAATCTTATTTTGTTTAATTTTCTCAAAAGGGAGTTTTAATTTAATTTAAATTAAATATATTATAAAGAACGTAACAAATGCACGTATTTATATGTGTGTGTGTGTGTATAGTGCAAATGCAATATATAAACAATGCACATAATCAATGTGTATGTATATAGATGTTGGTATTTACACCGTAATAGACACATCGCCCTTTATATATGCATTTATTATCCATAATTTTATTTTGAAACCATATAAAATTATATATATATATATATATATTACTTACACTTATATATAATATGCTATAAAATATTCTTGACTAATGAAAATAGTTTACTTATATTTATAATATGATAATTAATGAGTTTAAGTAGGCATTTAAGAAGTGGAAAAGGTAGACTTTTTGTCCTTCCTTTACTCATTCATTTAATGTCATTTCAAATCAATATTTGAATACTTAAACATTATAAATATTAAAATTAATTCTGACTAATTTTATGTACATAGAAACTTAGAACTAACATTTTGAAATCTAGAAGAATTCAAAATTATATCTATGTTTTGAAACAAAATCTATTTTAAAATTTGAATCAAAATTCTAGTTTAAAGAAATTGTTTTATGTTACATAACCTGTTAAATTTAACCTTTAACCTTTGTAATTACCATTTTAAATAAACGACTTAAAAACATTTTAATTGGTATTATAAAGATGTTTTCATAGATCTATTTTAAAATTTGAACCAAAACACCTATTTAAGGAAATTGTTCAAACTTTGTATAACTTGGTAATTAAACCTTTAAACATTAACTTTTATAACCATTATTTTAAATGGATACCTTTAAGAAAAATTCAGTTGATATTTAAAATTGTTTTATGTTTAAAACCTTTAAAAAAATCAACTGGTATTATAAAAAAGTTGTTTTCATGTTTCCTTTTTTAATGTAAAGAATTAAAATATACAAAATGAATCAGACTATGCAGGCGTACATAAATTCGTTTAACGTATGTAAATTCTAATATACATATAATCAAATAATGTAAACATAAATGGTCATAAAATTAAAAGACTACCTAAAGTGGTAGCCTATATTTGCACCTTGAATGAAGATTTCTACTTAGATCCCCAATATTCACATCGGACTTTACAAGAGAATCATGAATTACCTATTTTATTGTATTTGATACTTACATTTGATTTGGAGTTGATAAATTTTTAGAAACATTCATTTGATTTTCTACCATGGAAGGTTGGGAGGAGAGAAGAGAAAAGTAAATAAAAATGAATGTCTAGAGGAAATGAATTAGTGAATTTGTTTTTATTGAATGAATGAAACATTTCACATTCTTTTAATTAAAACTTCCCTAACCAATTTCCTTAATTTTTTCTCTCTCTTTTCACTCCTCTCTCTTCATATGTTTGCTTAAAATATTTTTCATTAAATGGTATAAAATTTCCATAATCCTTTGATGCAATTATCTTTTATTCAAAATCGTTTAAATTTACATTGATATCTTATATTGATGAGCGCAAATATATATTTCATAAATGCATTCAAATAATTGCAAATAAATCCAAAACATCAAATTAACTAAACAATAGTCAATATTTCTTAAAAATTAAATATTTTGGTTAATTTACAACTTTTTATAAATTAATTAAATCGTATGGTTTTATGATGAATTCATCGTCATGATTGTGCGAATCAAAGTTGTTCACAAGTCATAATTCAAATATTAATGTTCACATGTCACCTTAGCTAGTGGCATGATAGTCCAGACAAATTTATTGCTTATACAACCTGTCGATAAAATCTAGGTCATACCTAGTGGTAGCGATAACCTATACCAATTCTTTTGTCAAAATTATATCACTTTAGGACTTATAAAATTTGATTTTGGTCAAAACTCAAATATCATCCACATTCTCATCTGCTAGTCCAACAACAAAATCCTTAGTTCAATAATGAGATTTATTATTAACCGTACTAATCTTACCAGGGACTTTGACTTTGAGTTGACTATAGTTGATCTTGATACTAACCTCTTATAACCGAGTAAACAAAATTCTCCATTGAATGGTCTTTCACTTCTAGTGCTTTAACTCAGACCCAATTATAGTCCCTCGATGGATCACCATGCCATCATTTAACTATAATCAAAGTGAAGTATCTACATTGATTTCCATAGTATTCTCAAATTGAGGGAACTGTGTAACACCATAACTTCGAGAACCCTTGTTTGACCTTAGTTATAATTATCAAATAGAAAACTCTCAAGTGAGTCATCCCATAGTTATCCAATAATTATCGATGCATAACCTCTTGGTGCCTCTTAAAGCCATAGGTAATACATTATCCAATATTTGGAGAGCATTCAGTCTCAATGGATGTATCCATATCTATTCTCGAAACATCTTGACTAGGAATATTTAAAATAACATATTATTTTAACATGATAAATTTCTCATGATTACAACACATTGTAATTGTCATCATGTAACTTATCATTTAAGGATTTTCTATTTCATGTGCTTCAAATTAATTAATTGATTATATCACATATAACAAAGTAAATTATAGAAACCAGACAACTTTATTATGAATAAGATAGGTTATCGACTTAGATATCTATTATATCATATGAAAGATGGGTTTAATTTGTGTGGCTCTTCATTTCCAGTTTTCTCAAAAATTTGCTCTATTATATTATATGAAAGCTAAGATGAAAATGGTACGTCCCATCATTTCCTATTTTCTCAAAAATCTATTCTACTACCATGCGTTTTGGTAATTTAATTATGTCGAATATTTTCTTATTGTCATTAATTCTTTAAAAAATAGCAATAGACACATTGTTGTTTTATAACTTATCTTTCCATTATATTTCTTCCTCTAATCAATCCTTTCCCATGGTTAAATTAAAGTGATTCTCCAATTTTGTTTTTCAATTACGGAATCCTATTTTCATTTTTTTAAATTCAATGATACTTTTTTATTTATAGTATTTTTATTCAACTTTTAAATTATGGAATCCTTTCCAATGCTTAAATTAGAATGGTTAAATCATACAGGTATTTATTTATATAGTATTGTCATTTTTATTTTTATATATTATAAAACCTTCATCCTTTCATGTATCGATCTCTATTTATTCACCTTTTAAATAAAATAAAAGGTATTCCACTCAAATTAATTCAATTTTCTCCATCAGTAAACTAATCTATTTTATTAAATAATAATTTCAATATATTTATTAGACAAATTGATAGTTACTTGAATTTATTTCAGTATCAAATTTAGTTATATAATTATTTTAATTATTCAGATTTAAATGCAAAAAGTAATAATAGAGAAATGGAAATTTTGTACATAATCAAAGATATTATAAAAATATAGCTATTTTGACTAGAAACCCATAAAGTGAGATAATAGAATATTATGAATCATTCTTAAAATGATAACTTACAACATCAAAAAAATATGTTTGGAATAAAGATAGGGAGAAAACTTGTAGAATTAATTAGAAGTGTGGAAAACTCCTAGGCCTTATATTTATGTATTTATTTTATAATTTATTATGTTAAATGAAATATACACAAACATATACATAAATTTTTTTGTGTGGTATTTATACTTTTTATTTGAATCTAGAATTAATTTTTTCCTTTCATCATTAATAAAAACGTGGTATTGATGTCAAAATGGTTATTTTTGGATTTGTTGAACGAATAATGAATATTATTGATTTCATTCAAATAGTTTAAATTTAAGACATTTAAATTTATCTTTTTGGTAAGGCCAGTGGGGTTGAATGAACCCCTACCATTTTTCTATTAAGTTGAATTAGGAATTATAAGAAATTAATAAGTAGAATATAGACATTAACTAGAAAGGAAAAAATGAACAAAAACCGTACTTAGACAGCACATCAAATTTCCAACATGTCATTTAAAATCTTACAAAGGAAAAACTACTTTGCATTAAGTATTCCTTTAGTGGTTCCATAATATAATTCCATTCTTTTCTTAACTTCCCCGTTGAAAATTCGAGCATTTCTTTCCTTCCAAATAGCAGAAGTTAAAACTTTTAGAATCAGCAGAAGACCATAGGAAGATGAGTTTGTCCAAGTAGTTTCCTTGTAAATGTGTTCTTGCTCCTTCCTACTATCTCTATAAGGGATAGCAAAGCCTCCTTTCATTTTTATCCTTTTTCAAAGGAAATAAGAGAAGGAACATGAGAAGTAGAGATGGAGATGATTGTCAAGATAACATTTGCAAAAGAGACGGGTTGTTGCAATGGAGATACTTATGTGAACAAGGTTACAAAGAGTATGATGAGCAATCTTCATGATCTTCCAAAGGAATAGATCGAGCTTGTCTATAGTAGAGTTATTCCTGATTCTCCCAAACCAAGGAAATTAAACCTGTGCTTGGATCTGAAATAGCTGGGCATACAATGCTGGGAGAGTGGCACTCCATGGTTGAGATCCAAACATATTCATCTTTGTCAGTAAAGAAGAAGGAAGTGTTAGAGAAGGTATTCCAGAGAGAAGAAACATTAGAACAGCTAGAGCTTGGAAATTTTAATACATCATTCCTTATGTAGTCAATAGCTTTAGCTTGCGTAGGATATATCAATATCATCATCTCTTAATGAGTCAGAAATTTCATAGATAATTCCTTTAGCAACCCATGGATCATTCCATAATTTTGCACCACTTTTTTTTGCAAGTCTCGGAGTGGCATGAGGCAGAAGGGCATGTCTCAACTTAAGGATAACTTTCCAGATCTAACTAGAGGAGGGCTTGGGATACATCAGCCAAAAGTTATCAAATTTAGGATTATATTCTTGTCCCGGCAACCTAGACAGAGCTGGAGTCATTAATGAGATTATCAAAGTGTTTGGAAAAGGCAGAGGTGTTCCAAATTTTAAGATTTTAATATGTAGATCTCCAAATCTTTTAGGCAGTTCTACCTTGTTGAAAGCTATTGGAGAAATTTTTCTTGAGTATATCTATCCAAACCATAAGAAATTGATCATGCCACTTCTTATCATAGAAATGAGCTTTGTTGGTAGGAGAAAAGTTCTACCATAATAGGCATTCATTGAGAAGATAATGGAATTAAGAATGGTTAACCTGCACGCTTAACTCAAGAATATGTTGTGCCATCTGTTCAAAGTGGATGTGATTTTCTCACATAGTGAAATACATTGAACTGCAGTTATAGTTTTAGTGGCCAAGGGGATTTCAAGATAACTCATATCATTTTAAAGAGGTTGCATTTTGGTAATAGAGAGGCATTGGTCGATTTGAGGGCTAGACGGACCAGCTAGAAGGATGTGTTATTTAGAGGAGTTGATGTGTAGACAAGAGAAAGTAGCAAAGGAGGTTAAAGTATCCAGTATGTAGGATAAGGTAGAGGTAGAAGGTTTAGTGAATATAACGAGGTCATCTACAAAGTCAAAAGAATTGATTAGAATTTTTTTACATTTAAGGTGAAAAGAGAAGTTCTTTTGATTCACTTGTTGTAATAAATCTTGTGTTATACACTCCAATGATGATTATAAATAGATAAGCCAAGGTAGGTTCACCATGTCTAAGACCCTTTAAGCCATCAAAGTAGCTAACAGAATGAGACTTAATCAAGAAAGAGTAGCTAACCGAGGAGATGCATTTATAAATCCATGCGGTGTAGGAGGGTGGGAAGTTCATACCATCCATGATGCTAATGAAAGCATACCATTTAACAGAGTCAAAAGCTTTCCTTATATCAATTTTTAGCATAGCCTATAGGAAGAATCAGTTGAAGAGTATTCATTTAGCAATTCAAGGAATATCAAGAATTGTCTAGAATATTCATTTTGGATAGGAAAGCAGCTTGATTTAGAGAGATCATCGAGTTCAGAATTAGCTTCACTCTAAACATAAGAATTTAGGGTATGATTTTATAAATGATATTGCAACAAGAAATAGGTCTGAACTGTGTAACATCTGAAGTATTGCTGATTTTAGGGACTAAGTCTAGGTTAGTGGAGTTGATAGATTTAAGAAGATTTCACTTGCTAAATATGTTATGAATAGCTTTAAGAACATCCTTCCTAATGATAGGCCAACAATGAGTAAAGATGAGGGCATTAAAGCCATTAGGACCGCCATAAGAAAATCTTTTGATGTCAAAAAATGATACCTTTATCTCATCATCTGAGATTGGGGGAGGAAAGAATATTTTGTTGAGAATGGTTGAGCCTAGGTAAGGATAAATCGGAGAGGAAGGAAACATCAAATTTAATATCACCGTGATTTCCTAGGAGAGAGGGGTAGTAACCGAGAAAATCTTTTCAATTCCTTTAGGAGTAGAGTGCACGACCATGATGATCAATAATGTGGAAGAATGAGCTTTAGTTTGCTTTAGTTTTGGAGAAGTTTGGATGAAATTGGTGTTTCTATCCCCATCTTTCTCCCAGCACTATCTACTCTTTTGTTTCATCATATTTAATTTAGTGATATGAGCTTCAGCAAGCAAGGTAATGACTTCGTATTCCATAAGACTAAGGGTAGGGTCAGAAGAGTTGTGCAGAATTTGATTTAAACCTTCTCAAGCTTCTCCCTAATGTTGGAGGATAGCTTCAAGCCATTACCAAATTTAAGACATTTAATATATATGTGGACATAATGTTAACTAATTAGGAAATAACTTATTAGGTATAAAAATTAGGAAAGTTGAGTGTTTGAATGTAAAATGATTGGTATGTATTAATAAAATAGTTTAACTAATGTTAAAATCACAAATTATATAAAGATATTTGAAAATAAAATACCATGAGAGTACTAAGAGAGAGGGGAAAATGATAGGATTAACGGGAGTCTTTAAAACTCTTTTGCTTTACCATTACTTAATAGATACATCTAAAATATCTATTGAAAAAGTGAGTTGTGACTCTTAGTTTATCATTCCCTTATTTTCCCTTTTTCTTGATATTTTCATGTGGTTTTGTTGTACATATAAAGTTATTGTCTTTAATGCCTGGTTCTCCACTTATTTAATCTTGGTAATCAACTTGAATTAAATTCAAATATCTCCATTAGGGAAAACTATCATACTACACAAAATTTCCAATATTTGTAGTATTAACCTATTTTCAGTTTCCCTCCATGAATTCTAACATTAAATTAGTAATCAATGCATAGGCATATCTTACCTATAAAATCTCAAAAGCCTCTTTAACAGTAACTTAAAAAAATTAATCAAAATGAACAATTTCCTTTTGTTTTTATTTCTTATTGAAATCACTTAACATCCGTTCATATATTTAGTTTAAATTTGGATTTGTAGTTTAGGTTATGCTCTGAATAGTGTAAATATTCGGTCATCTATTGAAAAATCGATAACTATAGAACATGACTAATTTCTTTGTATTATTTCTTTTATTTTGGGCTAACTTTTTTAATTTCTAGCTAAATTGTGGCAGTTATGTGTTAACCCGCTTTTTTAGATAAGAAGATTTCAACTGGATTTAGAAGAATCAAACAAGGATGAAATGACTTTAAAACTTGGAGGCACACTTAAAATACTAGAGAATGGAGCTCAAAAAATTTGGATGAAAAATACACTAAAGAGAGATATCGGTGTCGACCTCCTATGTAGGTACCGACTTCTCATGTTAACCCCATTGGTGTTGCCATTTTTAGGACACCTCCATATGGTATTAGAAGAGTGTTATAAAAAGTACAAGTCATTTCAGCTAAGAGAAAAAATCACTACCGACCTCATAGACAAAAAAGTTGATACTGGGCTATTTTGAAGAGAAGTAGATGATAACTTGTTTTGGATGACCAATGATCAATTGAAATAACAGAGGACAACTTGAAATGATGTAGCAAAAGAAATGAAAAAGGTCTCTGTGCATTTGGATTTAAGCACACATGTCAGTACCGATATGAGAGGCTGGTACTCAGATGAGAGGTCGGTATCGACATCTCTGTGATTCTTATCCGAGCTTGTAACTTCACACATCCTTCCAGGCCGACTTCTGGACTTAGCTCCGACTCTCCTTCTTTCCTAATACGATTGCTACCCTTATAAATACAAACCATAGAGCAACCAAAACAGGATCTGAATTCTGCTATCACTACATAGGAACTTTATCTCTTCAACACTTTCCTCTTCAACTCTTTCCTCTTCACCATAGTCAACAAGGCAGCTATTATAGGCAATTCTAGGACAACTTGTCTAATCTTGTACTTATAACCTTTTCTCTCTCAAACACTTCGTAATCTCCTACAAACAAGATTAAACAACTATAAATCAGACATAAGCTTAGTTAACAGCCGAATCACTATAAAAATCTCTATTTCTCTCTCTTATTCCTTTTACTTTACTATTGTTATCTATTGTCTTTGCCCTATTGTAACGGGGATGGTGCTTTCACATTCTACTCTTGGGTGTTGATCCATTTTTTGGGTTAATATTTTGATGCTTTCACCGAGAACAAGGGCTACATCTAAAGACTTGAAGCTTGAGTCCGAGATTTAGAGAAGATGAAGAGGCCGAATATGAGATCCAAAAATGAAGCAAGTCAACCAGAGCCTGAGGGCAGTCAGGTGGTATCCTCAAATTCTCATTAATCCATCTACGTGAATACGAAGAGATGGAGAGAATGATGAAAGAGATGCAGGATGGGATGATAACTAGATAATAGGAGATGTTGGAAGGATTTCTCCAAAAGACGAGACAACAAGGAAAGGCTAGTGTTCCCATAATTCAGAACCAAGAACAAGGAGCTAATTCACGAGTGTTAGGAGTCAAAGTAGAGAAAACATGAACAATGCCCCCAACAAACAATCAAAGCAGTACCAAGGGAACTATACTTGGGGACAATGTTGTTATGACTATTGTAATGCCAGGAATAGACAACACTGGAGCTAGGAATGCAAATCAGGATGTGCGTGAGCAACAACCAAAAGAGTATATGCCAGAGCTTCCCCATAGGGATGAAAGATAGGATAAAACTAGAGGAGCGATCAAAACACTAATGTGCAGCCAGTGGTGTATCTGCCAAAGTATGTACCGGAATTCCCCTACTGGAGTAGAGGGCGGAATATCGCTTTGGGACGAAGACCTTCATTGGATGATGAAAATCGAATTGCAGAATTGGTAAGAAGAATAATTAAAGGAGGACCTCCAGATCAGGGTCTAAAGGATGCGAACTAAAATCCGTTCACTTATAATATCCGAAACGCAAGGAATCATCCGGATTTCAAGCTTTCAACGTTGGAAATTTACGATGGAAAGACAGATCCAATGATTCATTTCAAGAGATACATCCGACATATGATGGTATTGGGTGCTTCTGAGAAGGTAATGGGCAGTGTTTCCCATTATACTTTACAGACTTAGCGGCAATGTGGTTCATTTAGTTAGAGAATGGGTCCATAAGCACATGGATCAACCTAGCGAGCAGATTCTTGGGACAGTTTAGTGTTCACGTCTCGTGACCAAAGAATTTGTTGATATCATCGAGCATGAAATAAAGGCCCGGAGAGATGTTAGCAAAATCCTAGTTGCTTATTTCAAATATCCAATAACAATCTTTTTATGGCAAAAATTTCATCTAATTTAGCCATCACTTTTTCCACACAAACAAAGCCTAAGTGAATTGAAGTTGAGGTAACTTGTTTTTCAAAACATATTAAAATATTGAAATTACCACTTATGAAGTCATCTCTAATAGCTCAGAAGTTTTGAGCATTTGTTAGCAAATTCCTAAGAAGCTATTTGACAAGATTCAATGTAGCAACAGCTACAATGGGCAAGCCGGATCCATCATTAATCCTAATGGCGGTAGTATCTAGAGTTGCAAGTAAGACTGACTTCAAAGGAGCATTTGAAAGGGATCCACCAAAGGATCGATCTTGCGGAGTTCAACTATGAAACCAAAAGATATTTGCGTTAGGAAGAACTTGATGCTAAGGATGCTTAAGTTAACATTATAGATGAGAAAGGACTGTACGGAGTGAGAAACGGAAAAGATAAAGGAAAAAGGAGAACTGAGGACAACTTCGAGGAACCAAAATGACAAAGAAGGAAGCTGACATTCACTTCCTACACTAACTTGATCGAAAAGTTAAAGAGGATATATGTAGACACTAAAGGAAAATCCTATACTAAAAGCTACTAGGAAAAGAACTTATCTATCAGGAGAAATGATCTGGAAAGTTTTGCATCTTCCACGAACTAGACGGACATGAAACAAACGAGTGTCGACACCTTCATGATATGATAATTGGTTCGGAGCAACTAGTTGCAACAGTACATGACGAACCAAAATGCAATGGTGCAGTCGGAGCAACCACCACCTGCAGCGCATGCATCGAGGAACGACCAAGGATCTGGTCCGAGACTCGAAATCCTTTGATGCATATGAACAGAGTCGAATCTGATTCCTGCACTCTGCACTTCCTTTTGTTTTCTTACATTTTACTTTTCATATTTAGCAATTAAGACAATAAGAAATCCAGACCACTTAGATATGTACAAAGCCTAGATTGGTCCCAGTCACACACTAAGTCGGATGTCAAGGGTGATTGCTTAAGCTACGACTACTTACACGTGCATGAGACTTAGATTGGTCTGTAGGCACGCTCTGAGTTAGATGTTTGGGATGAACACTTAGGATTTATGATTTTTTGCTTTGATTTGATTTGAATATTCGAATTTTTAAAAATCCATACTGAATTTGATGACTGATATTGATCGCCTTAGAGTCTCGACTAGAGAGACGGGACCGGGATGCAAGATGCAAGTTCTATTACCAAAGAGCGAGTGGATGGGCTTGTACGAAAAGTAAGTCCCCTCACCAAAGAGTGAGCAGATAGGATTGCTTGGTCACTGAGCCCCTTTACCTGAGAGTGGATTGACTCGGCAAGGATCTAAAGAGATTGAAACCGTAAATTAGAATACTAAATGATTTGAAGAGATTGCTTCCCATAACTAAAACTATAAACAATCCAAATAGTTTGTCTCCCTTAAATTAAACATTAAATGATCTATAGGGATTTCAAACCTTAGAATGGAAATGATTTTGATAATAGGATTTAAGTGCCTTGTAATTGGAACTAAATTGGTAAATCCAAGTGAATATGAGATGATTTTGGATATGTGATGTAACATTTCCGTTTTAAAATCAAATTTAAATTGGAAATAAATTTATTTTTTGGAATTAAATTATGGATTAATCTGGTATTTTCCAAAATTTAATATATATTTGTTTGTTTATTAATATAAATGAATGTAAATATGATATTTAAATAGAATTTTTAATTGGAAATTCTGAAATAAATATTTTGAATAATATTTTAATTACAAATTTAATTGCCGATTAATTTGAAAATTTGAATGAATATATATATATATAAAGGAATCGATTTGAAAATTCAACAAACTGATTTTTTTATATAGAATTTTGATTTGGAATTAAAAAGTGAATATTTTATAAATAGATTACAATTTGAAAATGTGAATTTGAAATTCAAATGTTAATATATTGAAATTTAATTGGACTTAAAGAAAATTTTATATTTGGAACTAAAATATAATAAGTATGATTACTTAAGTTTAAATTGAGAATTTTAGAACATGTATTTATTAATAAGTTTAATATCTTAAGTTTAAAATATAAATGTACTGAAAATAAAGTTTGGAAAAAAAATTATAATTGAAATAAAATTTTACAAATTGATTGTATATTAAATTTTGAATTTGGAAATTTAAAAATAAATTGTTTTTAATTCATTTTCTTTAAAAAGTTATATAAGTATAAAAAAATAGAAAAATTCTATGAATTAAATATGAACATTCCTAATAACTTGAGTTTAAGATGTAAAACTAGATTTGATAAAAAGATTTAAAAAACATTGGAACATATAAACATACGTTAAGATATAAAATATAAATGCACAAGGGTTTAAACTAAAATTTTAACTAATTAAACTAAGGGAGTTAAACATAAAAATACTAACTTTGTCAAATGTAAACATTTTATAATGCAAGAAGACATGTGTTGCTTAAATTATCATTTGTATTTACAAGTGTTAAAATAAATTGGCAAGTGTTATGTTCTTAAAATTTTATTTTTCATTTTAGAAAAAATAAAATAATGGATAATGAAAAGAGGAAAACTTTTCTCTTCTCATTTTTGTTTCAGGAATTCAAAATTGAAACCTGGTAATTGAAAACTCAAAATCAAGAAGCAACTCAACAGCAATCAAAAGAAAAACAAAATCTGTTTGAATTCGAAACCTGAACAAAGAAAAAGCAAACAAAAGAAAAGATCATCTCAGCAAGCAGAAAATTCAAACTCAACATGAAGTTTTCAAGATCAAAACTTTAAACATAGAAGATCAAAGATCAATCATATCCATCAAGCAACACAAAGATCGGATCAAGTTTCCAGGTTGATCTGTTCTAAAAAAATTAAAGTCTGAAACCAGCAAGTAATCATGCAAATTCAAAGCAATAGTTTGAGTTCAGGTCTGGAAATCAAGGCATGCAAACTCAAAATCCAGATTCAACTCAAATACAATCATAGTGACAGATCATCTAAGCAATCAATCTATAACCTGGATTGTCTCTGTTCTTCATTGATAGGTGAGCAGACCCCTGAACCCATTTTTATCTTGGTGTTTGAATCATTGCTAGGAGTTATGATGTGAATATCCTAGTATACTTGTGTAAAAATGTCTGCATGTTGTATATGTATGTGGTTTGTGTGTATGCTTGTGTGCTGCCTCTGTTCTAAACATATAGGGATAAAAAAAGAAATTTTATAAACTAACTGGAATCCTGAAAAGAAGATGTTATAACATCATAAAGTTATTTTTAAAAGTAATCCCAAGAAAAAAACATGAAATAAATATATGTAGGAGATTTTTGTATGCATGTTTAGGAAACAGAAGAGTTACACTTCTATTTTATTTTAAGGTTTTGAAAATTTATTTTAAAATTCTAATCCTCTTCCTCTGATCTCTTTTAACCTATGATGTTTAAAAGAAAATTGTTTGTTTTGATATGATACAAATTTTAAAAACAAAAACAAGGGAAATTATTAAGTAATTTATCTGGGGAATGGAAAATACAGTCACTATATTAAGACAGGAAGAAAAATCAATATTTATGAATTCAAGTTTGGATTTCAAAATATGATTTGTAATACGAAATGATGAATTTAGGTATTAAAATTATAAAATTTAAACTTGGGAACATTGAGATAATTCGAATTGAACAGAAAACACATTTCAATCAATTTTCGGCGAACGACAAAGTTTGGGGAGTCGTGATCCTTGGTGAAGCTAGCCAGAGCATCAGTGATCATAAGAAAAATGGTCAAAGAATTTATAAATTATCGTGGTGCCGTCGCGGCAGTGGTTTGAGGTTTTGACCCTAATTTTGGTCGAGGGCAAAGATAAGATCTCCGCGACGTCATCATGGCATCGAGTGGGTTCGAACCTAGGGGGATAGAGGCTTGGGGGTGTGACGTTGCTCTGTATGGAATTGTAGAGGTTCTGGTGGTGTGGTTCGTCTACGGCGAGGCGGTTTGTCAATTTGGGTTTTGTTCCAGGTTTGCTTCAACTTGCTCGATTTCGTTTCCTCACGAATTCGTAGGAACTGAGGGTTTGGGGTGTTCGTTTAGATGGTCGTTGACTTGTTGATGATCAGCGTCTTGATCGGAGATCGCCAGTTTGGGCGTACACGTGCACATGTGGACGTTCGTGTCAGGGGATTTGGGTTCAAGAGAGGAGATGATGGCCTCGAAGATGGTTCCAGGGAAGATGGGCACTGGCTCGTGCAGTTGCTCGAGTTAACTTCGTTTGAGTTTGTGTTGTATTAGATTGAATACTAGTTTTTAATTTTTGAAACGTAAATTTGATTCCAGGTTTAAAATTCTAACAGAAATATGAATCAGGTTTGGGAAGTTTTTTTAATAGTAAAGAAAAGGTAAAACAAGATTTCAAAACGAGTATAACTTTAGATATTTAAAGTTATATGTTTTTAAATATAAATTGTTTTAGTATTTAATTAACTAACAAATGTTTTGAAATGATGTGGTATTAAACTTTAGTTAATCAATGTTCTTGTATAGAAATGATTTCAAGTTTTTAAATTAAATATATTCAAATGATAAAATTAAGTAATTAGTTAAGCTAAATGGTTTAACTTAAATAATGTTTTGATTACTAATTAACTTAGAGATAATTACTTGATGAAAGTAATTGATGATAATTAAATAAATGACTAAGGGTTGATTAATCAAGTAATAAAAAAATTAATTAAAGAACAATTAGTTTATGTGATTAGTTAATTAAGGTAATTAACTTGAGAATAATTAATTAATTAAAGGTTAATTAATTAAAGAATTTAATTAAAGGCTAATTAATAAATTAATAATTAAAGGTGGATTAATTTCTAATTTATTAAGGTAATTAATTAAGGTAAATTAATTGCTAGTTGATTTATGGTTAACGATGACTAAGTGATTAAGAATAATAACTTATTATAATTAATTAAGGGTAATTAAATAATGTGATGAATTAATTAAAGGTTAATCAATTAATGAAGGTGATTAATGGATGTTTGGATTGGATGATTTAATAGTTTGATATCCCTGATATATGATGCTTTGCGTAATGAATTATCCTGATTTGTGTTGTGATCTGTGATGTAATTTATTTATCTATGATGTAATTTATTATCTACGATGAACTTATATTATTCATCCATGATCTGTAAATAAAGATAAGTGTTATCGATTATACCGCTTATCAATATTTCTGTGTTTGAATCTGTAATGGTTGATGTTGTTGCACTATTGTGTGTGAAACCCCTGGACCACACTATACACACACAAATATGGATTTCACGTGGAAATCAGTTAAGTCACAGATATTTGAATTTAATATTTTGAAATGATTTTCAAAGTTGTATTTTAAAACCAAACGGTTCTGGAAATGGTTTTGAAAGCTATAATTGAATTTTGTGAAAGATGGTTGAGCTTTGTTTTGGAATCAAGGAGGATTCTAAATGGTGTATCTTTTATTTGAAACGGGAATTTTTTTGAAAGTTATGAATGAATCTTTGAAAATTGTTTTGAAAGCTATGAAATGAGTCTTTGATTTAAAGACCGGATGAGTTAATCCAACTTGAAATGGAATTGTTTTGAAGGGCTATAAAAGAATCTTTGTGAAAGATTGGTGAACCTTGTTTTAAAATTGAAAAGGGGGTTTTAAAGATAAATCTTTTGTTTAAAAGATTTAAGTATGGAAATTGTTTAAACCATTGAAAGGTTTCTGGAAGTAAATCTTTTTGTTTAAAAGATTTGTAAATGGTAATTTGTTCAAACCATTTAAAAGAAAAGTTTTAGGCTTTAAGTTGTGACTTAACTGAAATTCCATTATCCATATGTTTTAACAAAAAATCGCTTATTATTCAGTTTAGCCGGGAGAGGACCTTGTGTCATATAACCCATTCCGAATAATGATACGACGATATGGATAGCATTTGAAGACCGACGGTGAAGACCGGATACTTTCGAAAGCGAAAGGATGACCTGTCGAATGTTTCTGCACCGACTGGCCCCGGTATAGAGATTTGGGCACCCGTTGTGATGGGAAGTCCGGACGTGATTAGAAATTATCCGGATTACAAGGGCTTCTTCGGAAGTGCCTTCGGTTCTGTTCGAACCCGGAACAGACTTGTATGGATGTGTGTCCGTCGTTACACTTTGAGATGTAAAGCTGGTTTCTATCAAATACATTTCAGTTTGGTGGCGGAGATTTATTCTCTTAGGTTAACAACCTTCTCTGAGTCGTACGAGCTCAGAGGTTATGTAGTTGATGGTTACTAGTGATACATTCCCAATTTGGTAATGTGGCATACAAAGTGCTTTTGATCATTTGTTGATCGAAGCATGGCTTTTGTGAAAAGCGTAGCTTTGTGGACGAGACCTCATCGAGCCTCACAACCCGGTAATGGTCGAAGCAGGAAAGATGCGGCAAGGTTTCAGGGGTAGCGCCCCTAGGGTATGAACATTCCTTCTGGAAAAGGGTAGTATCATATCGAGCCCAAATACTTACTCATGTGCGCACTGTAGTATATTTATTATTACTGTGTGATGTTGTTGGTATTGAGGATCCTCGGATAAAGGTCCCAAAGGACCGGGGGTGGCATGTCTTAGGTTTTACTTCCCGGGAAGGGGGTAGCCGGCCTTGTGTTGGCAGAGATCCGGTTAGGTTCTTGGGTCGTCCCTCCAGAGGCGTTCCCATGTGGCAATAGGAAGTTCCTTGGCCTGACCATTTGTTGGAAATCCAATCATCTAATACGCGCCTTGTATGGTTTTAGTTGTAGAACCTGCAATCTAACATGGTGGCTATAGTAGGCATACTATAATGGTACGTATGCTCGCTAAGATTAATATTACACTTTCGAAATGTTTTCTACTATGCACTAATGATAATATCAAATGGTTTTCGCGTATCAAGCATGTTTGACTATCATAAGGGGAAATCTCCCCCAAGTATGCGATTGCATTGTGTGTGTGCCGGGAGGCCTTATGGTAGTTTCAATTTCCAAAAAGCATTGCGGATTTCAAATTTTAAATTCTTTGTTTGTTTTTAAAAATAAAACTATTTTTGTTTGCTCATACCAGTCCCATGACTGACCCAGAGTTTATTGTTCCCTTCCTAAACTCTGGGTGCCCACAATTTTCCACACGGGCAGTTTAGAGTTTGGTTTTTCAAATAGTCAGGTAGTAGATATCGATTTGGTAGCTTTTTCTTTGGTATTCTTTGGAGATCTTGGATATTGGAGTCTTTGGATTCATGGACGAGACTTGCTTATCTTTGTGCAACGAGATGGTGGTTCGAGCTAGTGGTTTGGAGTTTTGGCTTTGGAGCATTGGATTGGAATTGCAGTTTGATCATTTGAGTTATCTCTTTTGCTATTCGTTTTCCGCTGTTGTTTATTGTCTCTGATATTCTTGTATCTCTGATATTCATATCATTGTTGTATATCATTGGATATTGTATTCATTGGAGTTGTATATGATATTCATTTCTTTTCTTCCGCTGTGTTGTTATAATTGATGTAACGACCCGTAGATTTTAATAGTTTCAAATGATTTTATTTAACGTAAGTAATTGAAACTTTTGAGAAATTTTATATAATAATATTTTGAAATAAAAATTTAATATTTGGATTATGTCCAATTAAACATAGCAGATTTTAAATTTTCAATTTATTTTATCAAAGTTTATTCCATTGTAAAATTCTATTTAATTCAAGCTAGCTAATAAATTGCTTTGCAGAATCAATTTCTTTAATAAATATTACAGAATAAATGCACAGATGTTATCAATTTTATTTTTATGGTGGTACATTCCTTTACGTTTCCTACCGGTTAAACTATAAATAATTTGCTTTGATGGGTCAGCTAAATCAAAGCAACGTGACCGTTGCTATTTATTTCTTTATTAATTGCTACAATTATTTTCACCAAATCAAGGGTTGACCGTTACTTGGCTTTCAAATTTTGGACTCTGCATTCAAAAAAAAACGTATAATATAATAAGTACTTCATATTTATTTTCAGTACGTTTCACAAAATTTTCTCTGTCCGTTCTTTTCTATTAAATATATACTTGCAGATGTTACCAATCCATCGTTTCAATTTATTATATGGTCCGTTACTCTGCCTTTTCAGATTTGAACGTGCAGCTGGTGGTATTAAAAGTTGCTTTAATTATCCACTGAATTATCGTGACTGTCCCGTTACTCTATATTTATTCTGTACGTTTTATCTTCGCTTAAATTTCTCTGTCCATTCCTTGTTCCATTTTAAATATCATTGCCTTTCCAAACTTATTACGTACTATCCAAACAAACAAAAAAGTTATTGCTTTAAAGTAGCTCAATCAACTCATGGTCGTTGCCATTTCAAAGTTTGAAACGTATAAAATACTATATGTTATTTCGCATTCATTGATTTCTTATATTTATTTATTTCTTTCTTTACGTTTTCATTCCAATCTGATTTATAACCTTCCTTGTTCCATTTTAAATATCATTGCCTTTCCAAACTTATTACGTACTATCCAAACCAATAAAAAAGTTATTGCTTTAAATGTAGCTAAATCAACTCATGACCGTTGCCATTTCAAAGTTTGAAACGTATAAAATACTATACGTTATTTCGTATTCATTGATTTCTTTTATTTATTTCTTTCTTTACGTTTTCATGCCAATATGATTTATAACCTTCCTTGTTCACTTCGTACGTTCTATTTATTCTAGCCTGCTCCCCCTTTCTTTTACCTAGTACATCTGCATTCTTTTCATCCTCTCTCTGCAAATTTTCTTTCCACCAAGCGCCTGTCCCCTCCTTCTCCCCTCCTCTTCTCTTAAGAAACACCCTGCCTTCCAGCCAAACCCAGCATCTTCCCTATCCACATCGGCAGCCTCATCATAGCCGAGTGTATAGCCTAGAGGTAATAACTTCTGAGAGCACATAGGTGGCACCAACATTTTCCCTATTGTCTGTAGTTTCTTATTTATTCCTTTTGCCCACCCATCAACGACTCAAGTTTACACAGGGTATGTCTATACATTGTATTATATTATATATATTTGCTAGTAGTATACTGCCTTAAATTTACATATTTTAGTGTATATATGTATGACAGCTTACGTTATTTATATACATAAAGTAAGCTATATGTACAAACTCAGTGCAACTGCAATTTTGTTTATAAAAGGCAAATAATACAAATTGTAGTACCCAAAGATATATATGTATGGCTGTACTTAATAAAAAAAATTCTCTATATAACAGTATAAGCTTATATATCAATTTCTGAGTTTATATATATTTTGTTATATTGTTTTTTTTTTGAATTTTGAATTTTATATAATAAGTATGTAAGATTATTCACATATTAGTACACATAAGTTGCAATATATTGTTTAATAAGCCTAAAGCATTGTATATCGTCATACTGTTATGATGTGCGTGCTTTAATAATAAAGCTATTGATCGGGTACAGATAGGTTAAGTAACGTGTATATTTGGTTAATTTATATAAAAGTATATATAACCGTTTCGATTATAGTTATAATGAATATATAAGAGAGTTATATAAATGAATTTTATACTATGCGTTAACTAAATACATTGTTATTTATATGATCCAGTTTTTGAATATATGTTTGAAAGGTTTTATTTTTATATATACAAATATTTTGTTATATATGAAGGTTTTATATAAAAAAAAATTCTTATAAACTGTACGGCATATATACTCTTTAAAAAAAAGGAGTAAGTTAACAATGTTTTATAAAGAATATTGTTTATCTGCATATATATGTGCATAAGTTTGTTTGATTTCCTGCTGGATAATTTGAAAAGGAAAGTAATAAACTATAATAATTATATATACACATAAGTATTCATTTCAAAAGATATTACATATATGTGTGTTGATCTTTAATATATGGGTTTTATGTTAGAACATTGATTTTTAACTATACATATATATTATTTTAATATTGGTTTAAAATGAATATTTATCACATGGAAACGACAACCATAAAATGAATATACTATATATATGACATTTTGAATAATTATATATTTGTTATTTAACATTAATATGAAATGGAAGGTTTTAAAGTTATATGGTTTTCATGGGTGTGCATATATATATATATTTCATTTTTTTTAAATGCGTGTTTTGATTTAACGTTCACTTTGAAAGAAAGTAATAAATTAATCATATAATCTTCGTTTCAATTTTATCAAGCTAATTTGATCCGTTCTCATCAATTTCTATCTATCAGCTTTTCCATCGAAATCGTACCATGTAACTTTGCTTTGGAAGTCGTGTTTGCATTTCGTAACTCAACTTCATTGTCTATCTCTCTAACCTCGAAAGGTGAGTAATCACTCACGATTCACATTCTTTTATTCATTAAATTTGATTTCAATTGAAACGACAATTGAAATATGCTGTTGTAGTTATTTAAATTTGTTATATATGTTATTATTTGTAACTGTTCACCTGCGGGATATGACACCATATCCTGTTGTTTATATTATATTGTTATTGATGATATATGCCTGTTATTTTATTGTATTTTCTGTTATCACTCTGCAAGTTCCCAGTAGTTTAGAAATCACTATAAGTTGAAATGATACATACCCGAACAGACTTTAGAATAGGAGAAAATCCTTATGGGTTGAAATGATAAACCCAAGCGATTTTCATTTAATTGAATTTGGGATTACGGGTTGAAATGATATCCACCCGTATATATTTAGTATACGGATTGAAATGATAAATATCCGTAGCACTTGACTATATGATAGGAAATATATACAGACACCATTGTCCATATAAATATTTTGAAAATAATTTCTATAATTTTGGAAAGAAATATATGGTTTAATAAATTTGATTCTTAAGATAAATGAAAATTGTATATATAGATTTAGTAGTAATATTTGATTTAAATTAGATTGATTTAATGCATATAATATGGTTAAGTATTTATGTAAATCTATACTTCAAATAGATTCTCTTGTAATAAATTGAATAATTAAGATTGGGAGATAAATTTGGGTTTATAAAAATGGTATTTTAAATAAGAATTTATTTAATTAAATCGATTTGAAATTTTCGAATGGGAAATTTAAAGGGTATGATTTTATAACTGGATTTTTGATTTAAGTTATTTAATGAATATTTCACGTTTAAATAAATTAAAGAAAATATTGAGTAAAATGTAATTTAAGGTAACTTAAATGATATTGAATCTAATAAGGGAGTATTTCAAGACTAAATAATAATGAGGTTAAATCGAGATCTATATGAAACTATTATATAGAACATTTAAATATTAAAGCCTTGAACTATATTGGAATTTAAATGGATTATGTTGAGATTCGGATCTGTATTTGAAATCAACGTAGTTGAATTTGTTATTTAGCAACTAAATTGAATTGAAATGAAAATTTAGGTTGAACTAAATTTGACTTTATTATTTAGAAAACTAAATTGAATGAAAATTTAGATGAAACGTTGAATACTTAAAGTTTTGAAATATATGGAAATATAAAGGGGTATTTGTGAATATAAATCCGAATTTGTGATCGATAAAATTTAAGTGGTTATTTTAGAAATTAAGTTGAATTTAAATTGATAAATTGAGATTGAATTTAATTTGAATGGGAAGGTCGGGTTGATGTTGGAACGTTTTGTTAAGTTGAGGAAATTGAAAATACTTTACTGTATAAATTATTTAATATATATAAATTCTATTTTGGGAAATATAGAGATAATTTTGAAGTGAAAATGAGATTTGGTTTTGAAGTATAAATTAAGCTGAAATGACCATTGTGTTATAGTGTATATTTCTACCTTGTAGAAAGTTCCATGGACCCTTAGAGGATGGTTATCCCAAACATCCTTTAAGTTATTTGTATTTCAGTTGATATTTCACTTGAGTTGGATTTATTGATATAAGAATGTTAATCTTGACTCGAGTGTTTTGTATTTTACTTTACGCTCGGGTCAGACTGAGTGATACAGCATTTGAGACTCACCTTTGGAGTTCGGAGCTTCATTTGGAAATCCAACTATCGATTCAGATTCCGGCCTTTCCAGTTGATTCGTTCAGAGAAGTCATCTGTTGCATTGGAGACTTCACTGCATTTGAACTATTCGGTTGTATTTTTCTAACTCTGATGTATATAGTAGCTTCATGAATTACTATTCTTTATCTATTCCGCTGCATTATATTACTCTGTGATCTGTGATTGATTTATTTACTATATATTTTAAGTTTTGCCAAATTTTAATTAACAATTCGGTATTTTGAATTATTCAAGTCAGATATGTACGGTTTTATTGTCGATTTGAATGGTCCAAAATAGCGGGTCGTTACAGTTGGTATCAGAGCTTTGACTCTAGGAAAAACTTAGCATATATGGTAAATTTATTTACAGAATCACTTTCGCTCGAGTTGAATCTCTTCCTTTTGACTCGATTTCCTTTGAATTTTGGAATGTCCCTCGGTTCTGAAATTCATTCTGTCTTTCCCTATTTATATTCGTTTGATTCCGGAGTATCCCGTAACTCCACTGAATGATTTGTAAGGGGGTGAAAACTCCTTTTCAATTGGCATTGACTCATCGAAGATTTCTGTATCCTTGGTTTACGATGCTACTATATCTTGTTATGCCGAATTCTATACCTCTGGCGATCGAATGTCGAATTGCCTCAGAATTCTACACCGATCTAATTTTGGAATCACGGTTGACCGGTAAAGGTCGCCCGCGATTTATAGAAGTATATCCATCTTCTATTTTGTAATTTGATTATCTCATCTTCGATCGAGTCTATCTTCGAATCATGATTCTATTGATTGGAGTTCCTCTAAATTAAATCTCTATCTTTGTTTTGAAATCCATTCTTGAATCATCCTTTGAAAATCGGGTTTTGTTTGTATTTTTGAAATTGTTTATACCGAAATTTTATTTTGATAACTATGATTTTTTTTATATATATAAAAGTGAAAATGTTTTCGATAAGGATTATATACCCATATATATAAAGCAAATAAGAAATGTTATTCTATATAAAAAGGTTTTGAAAGGATTTGAAATTTTGAAAAATTATAAGAAATTGATTTATATAAAAATGATTTATAACTGTAAAGTTAAATTTGAAATTCAAGAATTGAATTCCAGTATTTTGAAATTGGTTTTAAGATTTTGGAAAATATATAAAAATAATACGATTTAAAAGTATTTTTCCGAATAAGAAATGTTTCAAATGAGTTCAAATGAATTCCAATAATTTTGAAGAAATTTCAAAGAAGTCTTCAAGAAAATAGAAGTCCAGAACTCACTTATGTCGCTAGAAAATAATTTCGGTGATGAGTGCACGCATCATCGACATTGATTTTCGAGTTTCAGAGTGGGGGAGAGGCCACTTTAATAGCTTCGCTATGCAAGTGCTTTTGTAAAGCAGTTTTTAATTTCAAATTCCGAAGTATAATTTGATATTTTAGAAAGATATAAGTATATATTTGAAACAATTTAAAATGAGACCGGTGTTCAGTCCTCGAGTTTCGGATTTAATAATTGATTTATTGTTGATTTTCAACTCTTGAATTGAAAATTTGATTTCCCTAACTATTTTGAATGTCCATACACTTCCAAATCGAGATTAGATTTTCAAAGCTAAGAAATTTCGAAGAGTATAAAATGTTTGATAAAGAATATAAATTTAGTTTTGAAATGTTTTGAAAAAAAATAGTTTTGAATAATGGTTTTCAGAAAGGTAAATTGGATATTTCAAATAGGAATAGATAGTTTAAAAGTTTTAAAGGGATAATTATAAATTTGGAAACCATTTTAAGTATAATTGATTTTGAGAAAATATTTGGTTTTGAAAATTAAATTGAAATCAAAAACCAGTACTTATATGGTGATTTTGGGAATGAATTTGTTTGACTTGAATTATTTTAATTTGGAAATTGGGATAATTTTCTAAACCTATTATTTTGGGAACTTTGAAATTTAGATATTTAATTTGCAAGAAAATTTGGTGAAATCATATATGATTTTGAAACTGAATTGATATTGAATTGATTTGAAATTGAGAACCTTAGATTACTAAGCACTTGATTTGGGAGTGGTCGAACTTGTATAAAATGGATTGTATAAGTATGAAGTTGATTTGAAATCTATTGATTTGAAAGGTACTCAATTTGGAAAGAGATTTTATATAATCGAAGTCTATATAAGTATGATTTGATCTACTATTGATTTGGAAAGTATTAGATTTGGAAAAAATGGAATCCTATATATATGGACTTTATATAAGTACGATATTTGAAAGTGATTTGAAAAGGTACTATCTGATATATATTTTCATAAAGATATGGAAAGTGCCTTCTGCTTGATATCTGCTTTGTGGCCACATCGTGGATTCATTCTATCGATATTATTCTCTCTGATTTTTGGTTTTCCGGATATAATACTCGAGTGTTCCCACCGTGGCGCAACCCATGGTTTTTTTTTCTTCTCGCGACTACATAGCGCAATTGCTTGGCTGAGTCTGGCCTAGGGGTACGGATTGTTTCCTGGGGGATCCAGGCATAACCATTGTGTATCCTGCAATCTGTGTAGGTCGCGAATAGTAGTGAAACTGCCTGGCTGAGACAGCCTAGGGGTACGGATTGTTTCCTGGGGGACCCAGGCGTAACCATTGTGTATCCTGCACTCTACAAGTCATCATGGCGTAACTCGCAGGGCTGAGAAAGCTTACGGATACGGATTGTTTCCTGAGGGATCCAGGCGTAACCATTGTGTATCTACGAACCATGGTCGGACAAAGGTTTTGGTTTGGTTGTTTTGTTTGGATTGTACTTTCCATATCCGTTTTAAAGGTTTTTCAAGTATTTTCACTGGGTGGTTAAACAAGTCTATTAAGTACTTAAAGAATTCTAGCTTTGTGCCTGATCAACGCATGGCCAGAGTCTGCAAGAACGAGGATAAATTTGTTGAAATATCGAGTTATAAAAGTATTTTCGAAAGGAAAATTTATTTCGATATAATAGTATTTTATTATAAAAGTATTATTATAGAGGTATTTATTATAAAAGTATTTTTCCTAACAAAGAAATTTTGAAATAATATTTGAAATTTTAATTCTTATGGTTCTAGATTAATTATTCGTGCCCGATACTATTCCTTGCATCTACCTTATCTGCTCAGTTTAGTTATTCACCTTGATTCTGTTTTCCAAATCTACCTTCCTTCCTTGTTGGATATATCCTTTAAAATATTGTTTAATTATATACTACATGGTTTAATAGAAATTTTAGTGTTATAAATATTTTAGAAGTTATTTATCTAAAATAAAACATATTTTAAAAAAAATGATTTGTGATCTAATAAGAATATTTGGAAGGTATCTTGAAACAAAATAAAATTTATGAATTTTGGAATTAATATTTCAATAGCTTCTTTGTAAATATAAGTAATAATGTAAATAATTGTTTTCAAAGGAGTTTGAAAAGTATTAAAGTATTAAAGAAAATAAAATTTCCAAATGAAGTTATCAAATATATATTTCAAATAAAATTTATGTAGTTTTAAATTAATTGTTTATCTTGTCTTTCAATCTATTTTATTTCTGGTTGTTCTATTCTCCTACCTCCTACCTTTTCGGGGACGAAAAGTTTTGAGTGGGGGAGAGTGTAACGACCCGTAGATTTTAATAGTTTCAAATGGTTTTATTTAACGTAATTAATTGAAACTTTTGAGAAATTTTATATAATAATATTTTGAAATAAAAATTTAATATTTGGATTACGTCCAATTAAACATAGCAGATTTTAAATTTTCAATTTATTTTATCAAAGTTTATTCCATTGTGAAATTCTATTTAATTCAAGCTAGCTAATAAATTGCTTTGCAGAATCAATTTCTTTAATAAATATTGCAGAATCAATGCACAGATGTTGTCAATTTTATTTTTATGGTGGTACGTTCCTTTACGTTTCCTACCGGTTAAACTATAAATAATTTGCTTTGATGGGTCAGCTAAATCAAAGCAACGTGACCGTTGCTATTTATTTCTTTTATTAATTGCTATAATTATTTTCACCAAATCAAGGGTTGACCGTTACATGGCTTTCAAATTTTGGACTCTGCATTCAAAAAGAAACGTATAATATAATAAGTACTTCATATTTATTTTCAGTACGTTTCACAAAATTTTCTCTGTCCGTTCTTTTCTATTAAATATATACTTGCAGCTGTTACCAATCCATCGTTTCAATTTATTATATGGTCCGTTACTCTGCCTTTTCAGATTTGAACGTGCAGCTGGTGGCATTAAAAGTTGCTTTATTATCCACTGAATTATCGTGACTGTCCCGTAACTCTATATTTATTCTGTACGTTTTATCTTTGCTTAAATTTCTTTGTCCGTTCATTGTTCCATTTTAAATATCATTGCCTTTCCAAACTTATTACGTACTATCCAAACAAACAAAAAAGTTATTGCTTTAAATGTAGCTAAATCAACTCATGACCGTTGCCATTTCAAAGTTTGAAACGTATAGAATACTATACGTTATTTCGCATTCATTGATTTCTTTTATTTATTTCTTTCATTCTTTACGTTTTCATTCCAATCTGATTTATAACCTTCCTTGTTCCATTTTAAATATCATTGCCTTTCCAAACTTATTACGTACTATCCAAACCAACAAAAAAGTTATTGCTTTAAATGTAGCTAAATCAACTCATGACCATTGCCATTTCAAAGTTTGAAACGTATAAAATACTATACGTTATTTCGCATTCACTGATTTTTTTTATTTA
The DNA here is from genome assembly GCA_030765085.1 of Allium cepa. Taxonomy (NCBI): domain Eukaryota; kingdom Viridiplantae; phylum Streptophyta; class Magnoliopsida; order Asparagales; family Amaryllidaceae; genus Allium; species Allium cepa. The sequence continues at coordinate 663,751,007 of CM060928.1, read as the reverse complement.
TTTATTTATTTACGTTTTCATGCCAATCTGATTTATAACCTTCCTTGTTCTCTTCGTACGTTCTATTTATTCTAGGCTGCTCCTCCTTTCTTTTACCTAGCACATCTGCATTCTTTTCATCCTCTCTCTGCAAATTTTCTTTCCACCAAGCGCTTGTCCCCTCCTTCTCCCCTCCTCTTCTCTTAAGAAACACCCTGCCTTCCAGCCAGACCCAACATCTTCCCTATCCACATCGGCAGCCTCATCATAGCCGAGTGTATAGCCTAGAGGTAATAACTTCTGACAGCACATAGGTGGCATCAACATTTTACCCATTGTCTGTAGTTTCTTATTTATTCCTTTTGCCCACCCATCAGCGACTCAAGTTTACACAGGGTATGTCTATACATTGTATTATATTATATATATTTGTTAGTAGTATACTGCCTTAAATTTACATATTTTAGTGTGTATATGTATGACAGCTTATGTTATTTATATACATAAAGTAAGCTATATGTACAAACTCAGTGCAACCGCAATTTTCTTTATAAAAGGCAAATAATACAAATTGTAGTACCCAAAGATATATATGTATGGCTGTACTTAATAAAAAAAATTCTCTATGTAACAGTATAAGCTTATATATCAATTTCTGAGTTTATATATATTTTGTTATATTGTTTTTTTATTTTTGAATTTTGAATTTTATATAATAAGTATGTAAGATTATTCACATATTAGTACACATAAGTTGCAATATATTGTTTAATAAGCCTAAAGCATTGTATATCGTCATACTGTTATGATGTGCGTGCTTTAATAATAAAGCTATTGATCGGGTACAGATAGGTTAAGTAACGTGTATATTTGGTTAATTTATATAAAAGTATATATAACCGTTTCGATTATAGTTGTAATGAATATATAAGAGAGTTATATAAATGAATTTTATACTATGCGTTAACTAAATACATTGTTATTTATATGATCCAGTTTTTGAATATATGTTTGAAAGGTTTTGATTTTTATATATACAAATATTTATTTTATACATATATTTTGTTATATATGAAGGTTTTGTAAAAAAAAAATCTTATAAACTTTATTTCATATATACTCTTTAAAAAAAAGGAGTAAGTTAACAATGTATTATAAAGATTATTGTTTATCTGTATATATATGTGCATAAGTTTGTTTGATTTCCTGCTGGATATTTTGAAAAGGAAAGTAATAAACTATAATAATTATATATATACATAAGTATTCATTTCAAAAGATATTATATATATGTGTGTTGAACTTTAATATATGTGTTTTATGTTAGAACATTGATTTTTAACTATACATATATATTATTTTAATATTGGTTTAAAATGAATATTTATCACATGGAAACGGCAACCATAAAATGAATATACTATATATGTGACATTTTGAATAATTATATATTTTTTATTTAACATTAATATGAAATGGAAGCGTTTTAAAGTTATATGGTTTTCATGTGTGTGTGTGTGTGTGTGTGTGTGTGTATTTCATTTTTTTAAATGCGTGTTTTGATTTAACGCTCATTTTGAAAGAAAGTAATAAATTAATCATATAATCTTCGTTTCAATTTTATCAAGCTAATTTGATCCGTTCTCATCAATTTATATCTATCAGCTTTTCCATCGAAATCGTACCATCTAAATTTGCTTTGGAAGTCGTGCTTGCATTTCGTAAATCAACTTCATTGTCTATCTCTCTAACCTCGAAAGGTGAGTAATCACTCACGATTAACATTCTTTTATTCATTAAATTTGATTTCAATTGAAACGACAATTGAAATATGCTGCTGTAGTTATTTAAATTTGTTATATATGCTATTATCTGTAACTGTTCACCTGCGGGATATGACACCATATCCTGTTGTTTATATTATATTGTTATTGATGATATATGCCTGTTATTTTATTGTATTTTCTGTTATCACTCTGCAAGTTCCCTGTAGTCTAGAAATCACTATGGGTTGAAATGACACATACCCGAACAGACTTTAGAATAGGAGAAAATCGTTATGGGTTGAAATGATAAACCTAAGCGATTTTCATTTAATTGAATTTGGGATTACGGGTTGAAATGATATCCACCCGTATATATTTAGTATATGGATTGAAATGATAAATATCCGTAGCACTTGACTATATGATAGGAAATATATACAAACACCATTGGTCCATATAAATATTTTGAAAATAATTTCTATAATTTTGGAAAGAAATATATGGTTTAATAAATTTGATTCTTAAGATAAATGAAATTTGTATATATAGATTTAGTAGTAATATTTGATTTAAATTAGATTGATTTAATGCATATAGTATGGTTAAGAATTTATGTAAATCTATACTTCAAATAGATTCTCTTGTAATAAATTGAATAATTAAGATTGGGAGATAAATTTGGGTTATAAAAATGGTATTTAAATAAGGATTTATTTAATTAAATCGATTTGAAATTTTTGAATGGGAAATTTAAAGGGTATGATTTTATAACTGGATTTTTGATTTAAGTTATTTAATGAATATTTCACGTTTAAATAAATTATAGAAAATATTGAGTAAAATGTAATTTAAGGTTACTTAAATGATATTGAATCTAATAAGGGAGTATTTCAAGACTAAATAATGATGAGGTTAAATCGAGATCTATATGAAACTGTTATATAGAACATTTAAATATTAAAGCCTTGAACTATATTGGAATTTAAATGGTTTTGTATGGTCGATTTGTATGGTCCAAAATAGCGGGTCGTTACACTTGATGTGTTATAAGCTCCGGCCTGCCAGATTCGGCGTTTGGATCTGCGGCATTGGAATACGAGTGTCGTATTCGGTGCTGATTTTTGAAGGTCGAGTCAGGGTCGCTTTATTTGGTATCAGAGCTGAAGGTTGAAACTTTAGCTCAGGAGTATAATACATTAAGTAACTCATTAGAGATAGGGTGAAGTATACCCTAGAATGAGTATATCCCTAAGATATCCGTCTGAATGCCTCAGCAAATTCTCTTACTATCCCCTGATAGTGAGCATGAGTGCAAGAAGAGGACGAGATAGGGGACAGGGGAGTACCACTTCATATGGTCGATACCATGCAATAGCGGAAACAATTTTCTATCAATTTCTTTGATCATCGTTTCTTTTCAATTCTTTGATGGTTCCTGGCTATTCCAGGAAGAAGCTTTGATATATTTGCATGGGACACAAACTCCAGATGGGTCAGAACTGTTTGTTGGGAAGTATTGTTTGCTTTGGTTGCTATGGTTGATAGGTATATTTTAGTTGTTTAGACTAAATTTTTTTTTGATTGCATCCATATATCTGTTTATTCTGTTGGGTCCAGGTATATTCTATGAGTGGTTAGTTATCCTTTGAACTAATCAATACCCCCGTATATTCCGTAGTTCTGGTGACCCGAGTATCTTGATTCGTTCTTGTATCCATTATTGATATTCTGATTTGGGAAGCCAAATGCAGAATAGATATTCAGTTTGATCTGTTAATTCATCTCTCTATCTCTATCTATATTCTTTTGTTGTCTCCCTACTTACAAATTTCGAGGACGAAATTTTCTAAGGGGGGAATCTGTAACATTCCAGATTTAAAATCAAATTGAAATTGGAAATAAATTTAATATTTGGAATTAAATTATGGATTAATTTGGTATTTTCCAAAATTTAATAGATATTTGTTTGTTTATTAATATAAATGAATGTAAATATGATTTTTAAATAGGATTTCTAATTGGAAATTCTGAAATAAATACTTTAATAATATTTTAATTACGAATTTAATTGCGGATTAATTTGAAATTTTGAATGAATATATATATAAAGGAATCGATTTGAAAATTCAACAAACTGATTTTTTATATAGAATTTTGATTTGGAATTCAAAAATGAATATTTTATCAATAGATTACAATTTGAAAATGTGAATTTGAAATTCAAATGTAAATATATTGAAATTTAATTGGACTTAAAGAAAATTTTATATTTGGAACTAAAATATAATAAGTATGATTACTTAAGTTTAAAATGAGAATTTTAGAACATGTATTTATTAATAAGTTTAATATCTTAAGTTTAAAATACAAATGTATTGAAAATAAAGTTTGGAAAAAAAATAATAATTGGAATAAAATTTTACAAATTGATTGTATATTAAATTTTGAATTTGGAAATTTAAAAATAAATTGTTTTTAATTCATTTTCTTTAAAAAGTTATATAAGTATAAAAAATAGAAAATTCTATGAATTAAATATGAACATTCCTAATAACTTGAGTTTAAGATGTAAAATTAGATATGATAAAAAGATTTAAAAAACATTGGAACATATAAACATACGTTAAGATACAAAATATAAATGCACAAGGTTTAAACTAAATTTTTAACTAATTAAACTAAGGGACTTAAACATAAAAATACTAACTTTGTCAAACGTGAACATTTTATAATGCAAGAAGACATGTGTTGCTTAAATTATCATTTGTATTTACAAGTTTTAAACTAAATTGACAAGTGTTATGTTCTTAAAATTTTATTTTTAATTTTGGAAAAAATAAAATAATGGATAATGAAAAGAGGAAAACTTTTCTCTTCTCATTTTTGTTTCAGGAATTCAAAATTGAAACCTGGTAATTGAAAACTCAAAATCAAGAAGCAACTCAACAGCAATCAAAAGAAAAACAAAATCTGTTTGAATTCGAAACCTGAACAAAGAAAAAGCAAACAAGAGAAAAGATCATCTCAGCAAGCAGAAAATTCAAACTCAACATGAAGTTTTCAAGATCAAAACTTTAAACATAGAAGATCAAAGATCAATCATATCCATCAAGCAACACAAAGATCGGATCAAGTTTCCAGGTTGATCTGTTCTAAAAAAATTAAAGTCTGAAACCAGCAAGTAATCATGCAAATTCAAAGTAATAGTCTAAGTTCATGTCTGGAAATCAAGGCATGCAAATTCAAAATCCAGATTCAACTCAAACACAATCATAGTGACAGATCATCTTAGCAATCAATCTATAACCTGGATTGTCTCTGTTCTTCATTCATAGGTGAGCAGACCCCTGAACCCATTTTTATCTTGGTGTTTGAATCATTGCTAGAAGTTATGATGTGAATATGCTAGTATACTTGTGTAAAAATGCCTACATGTTGTATATGTATGTGGTTTGTGTGTATGCTTGTCTGCTGCCTCTGTTCTAAACATATAGGGATAAAAAAAGAAATTTTATAAACTAACTGGAATCCTGAAAAGAAGATGTTATAACATCATAAAGTTATTTTTAAAAGTAATCCCAAGAAAAAATTTGAAATAAATATATGTAGGAGATTTTTGTATGCATGTTTAGGAAACAGAAGAGTTACACTTCTATTTTATTTTACAGGTTTTGAAAATTTAGTCTAAAATTCTAATCCTCTTCCTCTGATCTCTTTTAACTTATGATGTTTAAAAGAAAATTGTTTGTTTTGATATGATACAAATTTTAAAAATAAAAACAAGGGAAATTATTAAGTAATTTATCTGGGGAATGGAAAATACAGTCAATATATTAAGACAGGAAGAAAAATCAATGTTTATGAATTCAAGTTTGGATTTCAAATTACGATTTGTAATAGGAAATGATGAATTTAGGCATTAAAATTATAAATTTTAAACTTGGGAACATTGAGATAATTCGAATTGAACAGAAAACACATTTCAATCAATTTCCGGTGAACGACAAAGTTTAGGGAGTCGTGATCCTTGGTGAAGCTAGCCAGAGCATCAATGATCATAAGAAAAATGGTCAAAGAATTTATAAATTGTCGTGGTGGCGCCGCGGCAGTGGTTTGAGGTATTAACCCTAATTTTGGTCGAGGGCAAAGATAAGATCGCCGAGACGTCATCATGGCATCGAGGGGGATCAGACCAAGGGGGATAGAGGCTTAGGGGTGCGACGTTGCTCTGTATGGAATTGCAGAGGTTTTGGTGGCGTGGTTCGTCAACGGTGAGGCGGTTTGTCAATTTGGGTTTTGTTCCAGGTTTGCTTCAACTTGCTCGATTTTGTTTCCTCACAAATTCGTAGGAACTGAGGGTTTGGGGTGTTCGTTTAGATGGTCGTTGACTTGTTGATGATCAGCGTCTTGATCGGAGATCGCCAGTCTGGGCGTACACGTGCACATGTGGACGTTTGTGTCAGGGGATTTGGGTTCAAGAGAGGAGATGATGGCCTCGAAGGTGGTTTCGAGGAAGATGGGCACTGGCTCGTGTTGTTGCTCGAGTTAACTTCGTTTGAGTTTGTGTTGTATTGGATCGAGTACTAGGTTTTAATTTTTGAAAAGTAAATTTGATTCCAGGTTTAAAATTCTAACAGAAATATGAACCAGGTTTGGGAAGTTTTTTTTAATAGTAAAGAAAAGGTAAAACAAGATTTCAAAACGAGTTCAACTTTTAGATATTTAAAGTTAAATGTTTTTAAATATAAATTGTTGTGGTATTTAATTAACTAACAAATGTTTGAAATGGTGTGGTATTAAACTTTAGTTAATCAATGTTCTTGTATTGAAATGATTTCAAGTTTTTAAATTAAAAATATTCAAACGATGAAATAAAGTGATTTGTTAAGATAAATGGTTTAATTTAAATAATGTTTTGATTACTAATTAACTTAAAGATAATTACTTGATGAAAGTAACTGATGATAATTAAATAAATGACTAAAGGTTGATTAATCAAGTAATAAAAAAATTAATTAAAGAATAATTAGTTTATGTGATTAGTTAATTAAGGTAATTAATTTGAGAATAATTAATTAATTAAAGGTTAATCAATTAAATAATTTAATTAAAGGCTAATTAATAAATTAATAATTAAAGGTGGATTAATTTCTAATTTATTAAGGTAATTAATTAAGGTAAATTAATTGCTAGTTAATTTATGGTTAACGATGACTAAGTGATTAAGAATAATCACTTATTATAATTAATTAAGGGTAATTAAATAATGTGTTGAATTAACTAAAGGTTAATTAATTAATGAAAGTGAATAATGGATGTTTGGATTGGATGATTTAATTGTTTGATATCCCTGATATATGATGCTTTGCGTTATGAATTATCCTGATTTGTGCTTTGATCTGTGATGTAATTTATTTCTGTGTGATGTAATTTATTATCTACGATGAACTTATATTATTCATCCATGATCTGTAAATAAAGATAAGCGTTATAGATTATACCGCTTACCGATATTTCTGTGTTTGAATCTGTAATGGTTGATGTTGTTGCACTATTGTGTGTGAAACCCCTGGACCACACTATACACACACAAATATGGATTTCACGACGAAATCAGTTAAGTCACAGATATTTGAATTTAATATTTTGAAATGATTTTTAAAGTTAAATTTTAAAACCAAATGGTTTTGGAAATGGTTTTGAAAGCTATAATTGAATTTTGTGAAAGATGGTTGAGCTTTGTTTTGGAATCAAAAAGGATTCTAAATGGTGTATCTTTAATTTGAAACGGGAACTGTTTTGAACGTTACGAATGAATCTTTGAAAATTGTTTTGAAAGCTATGAAATGAGTCTTTGATTTAAAGACCGGATGAGTTAATCCAACTTGAAATGGAATTGTTTTGAAGGGCTATAAATGAATCTTTGTGAAAGATTGGAAGTAAATCTTTTTTGTTTAAAAGATTTGTAGATGGTAATTTGTTTAAACCATTTGAAAGAAAAGTTTTGGGCTTTAAGTTGCGACTTAACTGAAATTCCATTATCCGTATGTTTTAAAAAAAAATCGCTCATTATTCGGTTTAGCCGGGAGAGGACCTTGTGTCATATAACCCATTTCGAATAATGATACGATGATATGGATAGCATTTGAAGACCGGTGGTGAAGACCGGATACTTTCGAAAGCGAAAGGATGACCTGTCGAATGTCTCTACACCGACTGGCCCCGGTATAGAGATTTGAGCACCCATTGTGATGGGAAGTCCGTACATGATTAGAAATTATCCGGATTCCAAGGGCTTCTTCGGAAGTGCCTTCGGCTCTGTTCGAACCCGGAACAGACTCGTATGGATGTGTGTCCGACGTTACACTTTGAGATGTAAAGCTAGTTTCTATCAAATACATTTCTGTTTGGTGGCGGAGATTTATTCTCTTAGCTTAACACCCTTCTCTAAGACATACGAGCTCAGAGGTTATGTAGTTGATGGTTACTAGTGATACATTCCCAATTTGGTAATGTGGCATACGAAGTGCTGCTGATCATTTGTTGGTCGAAGCATGGCTTTTGTGAAAAGCGTAGCTTTGTGGACGAGACCTCATCGAGCCTCACAAATCGGTAATGGTCGAAACAGGAAAGATGCGGCAAGGTTTCAGGGGTAGCGCCCCTAGGGTATGACCATTCTTTCTGGAAAAGGGTAGTATCATGGTATGGAGCCTAGATACTTACTCATATGGGCACTGTAGTATATTTATTATCACTGTGTGATGTTGTTGGTATTGAGGATCCCCGGATAAAGGTCCCAAAGGACCGGGGGTGGCATGTCTTAGGTTTTACTTCCTGGGAAGGGGGTAGCCGGCCTTGTGTTGGCAGAGATCCGGTTAGGTTCTCGGGGAATCCCTCCAGAGGCGTTCCCATGTGGCAATAGGAAGTTCCTTGGCCTGACCATTTGTTGGAAATCTAATCATCCAATACGCGCCTTGTACGGTTTTAGTTGTAGAACCTGCCATCTAACATGGTAGCTATAGTAGGCATGCTATAATGGTACGTATGCTGGCTAAGATTAATATTGTACTTTCGAAATGTTTTTCACTATGCACTAATGATAATATCAAATGGTTTTCGCGTATCAAACATGTTTGACTATCATAAGGGGAAATCTCCCCCAAGTGTGCGATTGCATTGTGTGTGTGCCGGGAGGCCTTATGGTAGTTTCATTTTCCAAAAATCATTGCGGATTTCAAATTTTAAATTCTTTGTTTGTTTTTAAAAATAAAACTGTTTTTGTTTGCTCATACCAGTCCCATGAATGGCCCGGAGTTTATTGTTCCCTTCCTAAACTCTGGGTGCCCACAATTTTCCACATGGACAGTCTAGAGTTTGGTTTTTAAGATAGTCAGATAGTAGATATCAATTTGGTAGCTTTTAGCTTTCTCTTTGGTATTCTTTGGAGATCTTGGATATTGGAGTCTTTGGATTTATGGACGAGACTTGCTTATCTTTGTGCAACGAGATGGTGGTTCTAGCTAGTGGTTTGGAGTTTTGGCTTTGGAGCATTAGATTGGAATTGCAGTTTGATCATTTGAGTTACCTCTTTTGCTATTTGTTTTCCGCTGTTGTTTATTGTCTCTGATATTCTTGTATCTCTAACATTCATGTCATTGTTGTATATCATTGGATATTGTATTCATTGGAGTTTTATATGATATTCATTTCTTTTCTTCCGCTGTGTTGTTATACTTGATGTGTTATAAGCTCCGGCGAGCCAGATTCGGCATTTGGATCTGCGACATTGGTCGAGTCAGGGTCGCTACATGTGTAATAATTTCGATCAAATCAGATATGTGATGCAGTAGCAACAAATGAAATCGAAAAAATTACGATGTATAAACTACACTTTGGCAGAGTCTAGATTCTTAGGATATAATAGGTTTGGAATGACCTGTAATTGACGAGAGAATCAGAAGGAACTGGACGATTCATGAAGATTTAAATAGCTGGAGGCTCAAGTATCAAAGACTGATTACTGGAACATGTTCCTAAGCAAAGCACACCTTACATTCGAAAGGCATACTTTGGGCGCAAGTGTTAACCATCCTTTTAGTAAAGTATATTTTAACCGGTTACAGAAGATTCAAACGAGGGGAAAATGGCTTGAAAACTTGGAGGCACACTTAAAAGGACTAGAGAATGGAGCTCAAGAAATTTGGATGAAAAATACATTAAGGAAAGATGTCGGTGCCGACCTCTAATGTAGGTACCGACTTCTCATGTTAATCCCATAGGTGTTGTAGTTTCTTAGGACGCCTCCATATGGAATTAGAAGAGTGTTGTAAGTAGTAAAAATAATTACAAGCTAAGAAAAAAAGTCACTACCGACCTCTTAGACAAAAAAGCTGATACTAGGCTTTTTCGAAGAGAAACAAACGACGACACTTTTTGGACGACCAACGATCGATTGAAACAACACAGGCATGACGACCCAGAATTTCTGGTATTTGAAATTGAAATATTTAATTGATTTTAAATATTTAAAGGACAGTTTTTAACTTGAATTTCAAATGTTGCTATTTATTTGATAATTTAAATATTAAATTTAATGATTGGATTGAAAAAAAATGTTGAATCTGGTATTCTAAGCTTGTTAAAAACATTTCAAAGGCTTATAAAATTTACATTGATAATACTGAAGATATCAAACCTTCGAAGTTAGATTTGAAAGTCATTTGTTCGGTTTTAAAAATATACTGTTTAAACTGAATTTAAAAATAGCTTTCTGAGGCACAATCTCGGAATTCGTCGAAATCAGTTCCATTGGATCCATAATATTGTATTATTATCGGATTTCAATTTTCGTAGTATTTGGAGTGATCTTTTGGTCGTAGGTAAGTAACGCGCTGAAAACTATATCGAAAATTCAATTTAATAACTGGGTCCAAAGAGCTATCTTCTCCATACGATCGAATTAGGACTCGAAACCTTTTCCATTGCATTCGGAGTAGGGATTTAACATTATAAACGCCTAGCGGCACACCTCGATTGGAGTTTGAGATTGTGAGTTGCGCAAAATCGAGACAATTTGAATTTGAATTTAAATTTAAATTAAAAATATATATTCTCATACAATGGAAAATTAGACACGTTTCATCCCTTAAAACACGTGTCCCCTTTTTCTCTCTTCCTTTTGAAACATGTTGTTTTGTCTCTGATAAAAAAATATGGCAGAAGAAAAAGAAAAGAAAATCGAATTCAACTAAAAAAGTGGGGAAATTGAAAACCCTTCTCTCAGTCAAAACCAAACTCGTTCCACGAAATATAACCGCACCTGAATCAACTTCTCCTTCTTCTATCTTTTTCTCGAATTCGAATCTAATAAGAAAAAAAGGGGAATTCGTCTCCTTCCCATTCAATTCAACCATTTTGTTGTCTGTTCCTTTATCTCGCATTCCAATTGCATTTTTAGATTTGAGGAATCGATTCGAGCTCGACACTCTAAAATAATGGTGAGCGCAAATATTGTTGTTAGGTGTTGTGATTCGACAGCATGAGCTAATTGAGGGGATGGCCGCATCATCGGCATCGCGAATCATTATCGTGCACGCAGGGAGCAAGTTAGGCCGTAGTCGTTTCGCAAGGCATCGAGGGGAGGTTTGAAGCTAGGTTAGCCAATTTTGCAGAATTGGGTAGTGTGCGCGTGAAGTCACGGAGGTAGATGGTGACAAGGTCTGACTTTGTGGAGCCGTGGGGTGTCGAAGTTCGTGCAGGCAAGTCGTGATCGAAGGAGGAGAAGCTGAGGGGAGGCATGTTCGAAGTAGTTGGGTTGGTCGAGTCTGGGTTTGCATTCTTTCTGTAAGGTATAAGCTAATTCATTTTTGAATAAAATTTATAATTTGGTTATATAAAAAAAGAAGTTGGAACTTTGGTTTGTATAGATTATTTTAAAAATATATATGTAATTCTAAAGTTGAAGAAACATAAAAATAAATATGCATTTTTAAACTTACCTGTTGTTTTAAAGATATATGTTTTTTGGTGATTTAACCTATTTAATTTATTATAGTCACTAAAAGATTTTTTTTAAAGGGAAGATGTTTTAATTGAGTTCTTAGTTGATTAAATTTATTAAAAAGGATAACTAATTGTTCAATTTATTAATAATATTAATAAAATCGTAAATGTTTATTCAAGGTTAAATCATGGAAACAAGCCAGTTTGGAATGGGCTGTAAACAAAAATCAAAGGTGAGTTAATCTCACTCATCTGGGTTCGACTTAAATTTAAATAGTTGAATTTAAATAATTTGTTGAATGAATGAATTGATTGGATGTGATATATATTATATAGTAGTATATAGCATATTGGAGTGATCGATTTCCCGCATTATATAGCGGATGAGACCCTATGTGCCGCATAATAGAGGATGATATTATACTAAACCTATATACCGCGATATTCCACCTCGAAGAGGAATTGGTATTTTATATTGTGCTCAAATCTGTGGATGCAGGGAAACAGGTTGGAGGGATCCAACTGGATTCCTCAAAATCATTTAGATTTCTAATATTCTATGATATGGTTATGTGATAATCTATGATATATTACATTGATAATTGAAAATAATGGATGTTATGTTTGATTTAATATATTTGGATATACCGAATGTATAGATTGGATTTTTAAATGAAATAAAAGAGAGAATTTTAAAGTAAAATAATTTTAGAGAATTTGAATAAATTAGAGAATAAATTGGAGAAAGAATAAAAGTTAATTGTTAAATTTTAATAAATAAATTCTGAATATGGGACGTAAATTTTGAATAAAAAAGGAAATAATGAATTTTAAAGCTTAAGTGAAATTATTTAAAGGGATAAAGAATTTATTTTAAAATTCAAGGTTTAAATTTAGTGGGAAGGATAAAGAAGGAATTTACAAAATATGAAATTGGTATTTTCAGTTAAATTTTTTTAAATCATAATTAAGAAATAAAATCTGAAATTAATGGGTTTTGAAATAAATTGAGTAAGTAAGGAATTTATTTCAAAATGGAGTAATTTGGAAATCAATTTGAGAGTTGATTTAAGTGTTTGAAATTGGAATTTTAAAAGAAGATGAGACTATGTAATTTATAAACTGGGTTTATAAAGGGAAATGGATATCAGTGGATATTTGGAAGTATAAATTCACGGTAGGAATTTATAAAGGAATGGGTAATTTGCTTTAAAAATAAAGAGTGGTTTATTTTTAAAGGTATGGAAATGGGAAGTATATTTCCCTGGAAAGCCAAGTATATTTTAAAAGGAGACTTATAAGTTAAAGACTTTAAAATTTTGTTTAGAAGAAATGCTTTAGAATATTTATTATTTTAAATGTTTTAAATTTTAAAGTAAATATTTTTCAAATTTATTTTATTAGTAAGAATTTAAAGGTTAATTGGTATTATGTTTTTAAAAAAAGATAATTATTAATATTTATATTTTATAAAATAGTTTCAATTTAAAAGATAGTTTGGTTAAAGTTTATATGAAAACTTGTATAGAGTTTTCTAACTCTTATCTTAAATTTAGTTTGGCCTAATTTTTATTTTAAAAAAAATTAGCTTTTATTTTACAAAGTATTTTTATTTTAATATTTTAAAGTATATATTTTCGACTAAAGTGTTTAAGTAGTTTTTAATTTAAATGTTTTAAAGTATATTTTGAAATAAAATGTTTTAAATTGTTTTAAAATCTAAGTATTGGTACTTGGCGATTTCAGTGGAAATAGAAAATATTTGGGAAATTTATCCGTGAGAGAAAAATGGTTTGAAAATTATTTCAGAGGGTTGAAAAGTGGAAATATATATCTTGCGAAGATATTTTGAGGATTATAAATAATTTGGGAGAAATTATTATGGCTTGATGATTGTTGTGAATGTTAATCGATAGTTAAATAACCGACTATCAATATTGGCCAATGCGCTAATCGTTTCGAAGAGATCGGGATCGGGATTTGTTTTTCGAAAACCACTTCGATCCGGTTTGAACGTTTTCATGAGGAAGACAAGAGCTGGGAGTCGAAGATGGAGCAGTGAAGTGCAAGGGCTAGTCGCTACTAATCCTAAGGGTGATTCCAAAATGGATGAGTAGGAGTAGTGCCTTCGGTTCCGTTCGAACCCAGGACGGACTTGTATGGAAGAATGCTTTCAGAACATCGTCAGGAGGACAATGAGCATTCTAATTGAAATGTTCTAAAAAGGTAACGATTAGCTTCGAGCCTCATCAACCGAGAATGACTAAAAATCAGGGGTTATGCAGCAAGGCTAAGTGGGTCGCGCCCATTAGGGTAAGGTCATCCCTGTCTAGATGTCCCTTTTTATTTCGGCTGTGTGGTGCGGTTGCTGATCCCAACAGTGGGGTGATCTTACTCGGGATTATCCAATAAAGGGTAGTCCCGGTCTTGCGTTGCAGGGGATTTAGGGTGGATCCTCGGTACGTGGATCTAGACCAGGTACCATGACAGGTAGTACCCCAGTGCCTAGTCATTAGTTGGAAGCACATTCTCCCTATGTGCCTTTACGTTTTTGTTTGTATACCTATTAGCTGGAATTTAATAAATGCAAAAATTTCGGCTATTTGAATAAGTATTTGTATATAGACCCTGTTATAATATCAGAGGATTTTGATAAGAAATGTTTTAGCTATCGTAAGGTAAAAACCCGACATGTTTATTTGTGGCGTGGTCTTACCAGATGCTTTTGATTTTCAAAGGATTTTGAAACTTTAAAATCCAATTGAGTGTGTTTTTCTCACGCTGGTATTCCAGACTGACTCAGGTGTTATTTAACTATAATGCTCGGCTCAGACCGAGTATTATAGAGTACAAATTCTATATGGACTGCTGTGGAGCTCAGGAGACGAGCTGGATGGCGAGACGTATTCGGCGTATTTGATGTATATTCCGCCGTGTATTCAGATTTGAAAGGATGGGATATTATAACCATCCTGAGTGTGTTGTTGATTGTATTGAACTCTGATGTTGTATTCTGATGATATATGTATAAAACAGATATATATTTCTTTTGTGTAAAGATCAGTTATTATCTATTATATTTTATTCCGTTGTGATGGTAAGATTCCGTGTTATTTGTTTTCTCTTCTTCTATCTCCTTCTTCTTTTTACCCTAATGGTTCGGTTTTTTGAGCGTCGAAAAATCGGGTCGTCACACTTGGTATCAGAGCCAGGTTGGCGATAACCTTGGCTTTGGTGGGGATTACTCATTAAATAGAGTCCGTAGTACTCTAGAATGAGTTTGAGTGTATTAATAGATATGAGCGCGTATTTGTTAGTGAATATAAAAGAAATTTGTTTCTATATTGTGTTGACTTATCGGTTGTGTCCATATGTGGGACGTTATGTCATCGATAGGGGTTTCTAAACTCTTAAATAAGATAAACCAACACAGTATTGTTTTAAAATAGGGTAAATGAAATAATTTTACCCAAAATATTTTTGTATATAAATGAAATAATTTTCTGTAAATTATTATAGTTATATATGGTTGTTTTGTTGTTAGTAAATGATAATATTAAATTATTATCATTGTTAAGTGGAAGTTGAATAAAGAATTAAAATTATAACCAAAGGTTAAGGAAAAAAAATATATAACAAAATAAGATCTGTAAATGTGAATTATAAGTGTGATTTATAATTTAAATAAAACTTCAGAGTAATATTGGATATGAATTGAAAGAATTTGGAATTTGAAATTGTGGGAAAGTTTAGATTCCTTTGGGTTTGAAAATGGTTTTCAAAAGCTTTAGAGAAATAATGGTGATAGTATTTGAGAAATACTTTAAATTGGGTTTGAAATCTGGAGAGATTTGGAATTTAAAAATATTTGAAGGGATAAAAGCATTTAAACTCTCTTCGGTCGCTGGAAAATAACTTCGGTGATGACTGCAGCATCATCGATGTTCATTTTCTAGTTTCCAAAAGAGGGATTGCTACCCAAATGATTTAATTAGAAGTTGTTTGCGAAACTGGGTTGGTTTTAAAAATTCAAAGAATAATTAGATATGCAATTGAATTATGGATTTCAAAAATGGTTTTTGAAATGTTAAAGTTTTGATTTGGTAAAACCTTTTGATTTTAAAGTTCAAAGGACAATTTGATACCAAAGAATTTTGGATATAATTGATCTCAAAGATGATTTTGAAATATTGAGTAATTGTTTAAAAAAGACTCTGAAATCTTATTAAAAATGTAATCGGAATATAAATAACTTGGAAAACCTATAAAGTTAAAAATTCCAATTAAAATGGAATATAATTGAATCTAGTAAATAAAAGTAAAAATTTATTTTATTGGAAGTAAATTTATGGGAAAAACAAATTTATAAGTAATAGAACTAGAATTAAAATTGAACAATGGAATCAATTCAAATTGTGTCAAGAAAAGTGAATTGTAAATTTGTTCGAAGGAACTAAGGGAAGTAAAAGTTTAGGAATAAACTTTTTATTGATATTTGGAATTTGTGGGATTAGATTCAACTTGAAAGGGTCAAATAAAGGTAAGTGTGATTAGAAAATATAGTTAGAAAGATAAACTAAATAATGAAGGTTGGTAAATGGAATGGAAATAAAATTGTGGGCAGATAAATGAATTTGCATTTGTAGGAAAATAGAATTGAACCGGAATATTGAGAATTAATTTAAAATGTGTGTAGTGGAAGTTAGTCAAGTTTTGACTAAATAAAATAAAACGACTGAAATAATATTCGTGAGTAAACTAATGGATTTAAGTAGGTAAGAAAATGATTTGGAATGAGATTTGATTTGAATCTTGTTGTGTAAAATGAAGTATTAAATTTGTTGGGAATAAATGGGTGGAAGGAAGGAAAATTTAATTCAAGTGGAATTGAAAATGGAAATTCGAATAAAAGTATTGAGATTTGGAAATTTATTTGGTTGTAACTGAATAAAATTAAGAACTAAATATTAAAATTTAAAATTTAACTGAGTAAAGAGAAGTTATAAAACTAATTCTAAGTGAACTAAAATTATAAACGTTTGGAAATAAGAAATTGTTTGAGATTTGAAATAAATTAGTAAGTGGAACTAATTTAAATAATGATATGAACCAGTTATGAATAGAAGATAGTTGATAAAATTCCATATTCAAAGTTTGAAGATGAATTGAATTCAAATAGAATTTGAAATAAAAATCTGAAATGAAAATTTGGAGATAGTATTGAGGTTTGAAATTAATTTGTAAGTTGAAGCAAATCGAATTAATATGGAGTTGGAATCCAATTTGATTTAATGAAGATAAAAACCAAGTGGTAAGAGAAAGTAATAATATAAGAATATATAAAGTGCTTATATTAAACTTAAGAAAAGCTAAGGGTGAAAATTCTTAAGTAAATTTGGTATTGAAAATATTAAGTTAATAATGGATGAAAATTAATCTGGAAATTGTGAAATGGGATGGTTGTGAATAAGGGAATATAATCAGAATAATGTGAATAAAAGAGAATTGATACAGTTAATAATCAATTGGGGCAAATATGTAAGATGTACGTATATTATTTATTCGCATAGTGGGTTTATCCAGATTCGAGCACAGAATTTCGAGGTAGTTATACCGATCCGAGTAAGGATTTTTCACTCGATTTTCGACGGCGGGCTCTGGATATGGATTTTTGATTGATTCTAGAAATTCTCTATCATAGTTTGTGACTATGTAAGGAGAATGACGGTTTCTGATCAAGAAACTAGATCTGAGTCCGCACTAGAAGTCGGATGGACAATACGAGTTCGAAAGTGGTGTTGTGTGATCGAGCGAGCGATCAAATTGGGTATTGCGTATGGATGAT
This sequence comes from Allium cepa, assembly GCA_030765085.1. Classification (NCBI taxonomy): domain Eukaryota; kingdom Viridiplantae; phylum Streptophyta; class Magnoliopsida; order Asparagales; family Amaryllidaceae; genus Allium; species Allium cepa. The sequence goes on along the minus strand of CM060928.1, from coordinate 663,733,415 downwards.
ATATGTGCATCGTATGGATGTGAATGAAATAGATATGAAACTTTTGAAAAGAAATATATAAAATGATTTTGGGATTCTGTGATGGGATATTATGGCCAAGTAGGATAAACAGGTGTTTTAAAGGCGGGGGAATTGGGATTTTTTGTTTTTGAAGATAAATTGAAATTTGCTCGAAAAAAAGTATGTGTTTAAATTTCTGTATGAATTTTGATGATTTTCTTGTCTAGCCACTTGGGAAATCGATGAAAATTGTTTGGTTTTGGAATGTTGTTTGGAACGGTTGGTTCAAGGAAAATAGGAATAGGTTATGTATCATTTCTCTTAACTAGCAATTTCGGGGACGAAATTTTTTTAAGGGGGAGAAATGTGACGACCCGAAATTTCTGGTATTTGAAATTGAAATATTTAATTGATTTTAAATATTTAAAGGACAGTTTCTAACTTGAATTTCAAATGTTGCTATTTATTTAATAATTTAAATATTAAATTTAATGATTGGATTGGAAAAAAATGTTGAATTTGGAATTCTAAGCTTGTTAAAAATATTTCAAAGGCTTATAAAATTTACATTGATAATACTGAAGATATCAGAACCTTTGAAGTTAGATTTGAAAGTTATTTGCTCATTTTTAAAAATGTATTGTTTAAATTGAATTTAAAAATAGCTTTCCGAGGCACAGTCTCGGAATTCAGCGAAATTTGTTCCATTGGATCCGTAATATTATATTATTATCGGATTTCAATTTTCGTAGTGTTTGGAGTGAACATTTGGCCGTATGGTAAGTAAATGCGCTGAAAACTATATCGAAAATTCAATTTAATAACTGGGTCCAAAAAGCTATCTTCTCCATACGATTGAATTATGACTCGGAACCTTTTCCATTGCGTTCAGAGTAGGGGTTTAACATTATAAACGTCTAGCGGCACACCTCGATTGGAGATAGAGATTGTGAGTTGCGAAAATCGAGACAATTTGGATTTGAATTTGAATTTTAATTAAAAATGTATATTCTCATACAATGGCAAATTAGACACGTTTCATCCCTTAAAACACGTGTCCCCTTTTTCTCTCTTCCTTTTGAAACGTGTTGTTTTCTCTCTGATAAAAAAATATGGCAGAAGCAAAAGAAAAGAAAATCGAATTCAAATAAAAAAGAGAGGAAATTGAAAACCCTTCTCTCAGTCAAAACCAAACTCGTTCCTCGAAATATAGCCACATCTGAATCAATTTCTCCTTCTTGTATCTTTTGCTCGAATTTGATTCTAATAAGAAAAAAAAGAGCGTTCGTCTCCTTCCCATTCAATTCAACCATTTCGTTGTCTGTTCCTTTATCTCGCATTCCAGTTGCATTTTTAGATCTGAGGAATCGATTCGAGCTCGACACTCTAAGATAATGGTGGGTGCAAATATTGTTGCCGAGTGTTGCGATTCGGCAGCATGAGCTAAATGAGGGGATGGCCGCATCATCGGCATCGTGAATCATTATAGCGCACGCAGGGAGCAATTTAGGTCGTAGTCGTTTCGCAAGGCATCGAGGGGAGGTTTGAAGCTTGGTTAGCCAATTTTGCAGATTTGGGTAGTGTGCGTGCGAAGTCAAGGAGGTAGACGACGACAAGGTCTGACTTTGTGGAGCCGTAGGTTAGTCAAAGTTCGTGCAGGCAAGTCGTGCTCGAAGGAGGAGCAGCTGAGGGGAGGCATGTTAGAAGTAGTAGGGTTGGTCGAAGTTCGGGTTCGCATTCTTTCTGTAAGGTATAAGCTAATTCATTTTTGAATAAAATTTATAATTTGGTTATATAAAAAAAAGTTAGAACTTTGGTTTATATAGATTATTTCAAAAATATATATGTAATTCTAAAATAGAAGAAATGTAAAAATAAATATGCGTTTTTAAACTTACATGTTATTTTAAAGATATTTTTTTTGGTGATTTAGCCTATTTAATTTATTATAGTAACTAAAAGATTTTTTTAAAGAGAAGATGTTTTAATTGAGTTCTTAGTTCATTAAATTTATTAAAAAGGATAATTAATTGTTCGATTTATTTAGAATATTAATAAAACCGTAAATGTTTATTCAAGGTTTAAATTATGGAAACAAGCCAGTTTGTAGTGGGCTGCAAACAAAAATCAAAGGTGGGTTATTCTCACTCATCTGGGTTCGATTTAAATTTCAATAGTTAAATTTAAATAATTGGTTGAATGATTGAATTGATTGGATGTGATTTATATTATATAGTAGTATATAGTATATTGGAGTGATTGATTTCCCGCATTATATAGCGGATGAGACCCTATGCGCCACATAGTAGCGGATGATATTATATTAAACCCATATACCGCGATATTCCATCTCGAAGTGGAATTGGTATTTTATATTGTGCTAACATCTGTGGATACAGGGAAACAGGTTGTGGGATCCAACTTGATTTCTCAAAATCATTTAGATTGTCTAATATTCTATGATATGGTTGTGTGATAATCTATGATAGATTACACTGATAATTGAAAATAATGGATGTTATGTTTGATTTAATATATTTGGATATACCGAATGTATATATTGGATTTTTGAAATGAAACAAAAGAGAGAATTTTAAGGTAAAATAATTTTAGAGAATTTGAATAAATTGGAGAAAGAATAAAAATTGATTGTTGAATTTTATTAAATAAATTCCGAATATGGGAAGTAAATTTTGAATAAAAAGGGAAATAATGAATTTTAAAGCTTAAGTGAAATTATTTAAAGGAATAAAGAATTTATTTTAAAATTCAAGGTTTAAATTTAATGGGAAGGATAAAGAAGGAATTTGGAAAATATGAAATTGGTAGTTTCAGTTTATTTTTTTTAAATCATAATTAAGAAATAAAATCTGAAGTTAATGGGTTTTGAAATAAATTGAGTAAGGAATTTATTTCAAAATGGAGTAATTTGGAAATCAATTTGAGAGTTGATTTAAGTGTTGGAAATTGGAATTTTAAAAGAAGATGAAACTATGAAATTTATAAACTAAGTTTATAAAGTGAAATGGATATCAGTGGAGATTTGGAAGTATAAATTCACGGTAGGAATTTATAAAGGAATGGATAATTTGCTTTAAAAATAAAGAGTGGTTTATTTTTAAAGGTATGGAAATGGGAAGTATATTTCCTTGGAAAGCTAAGTATATTTTAAAAGGAGGCTTTATATAAGTTAAAGACTTTAAAATTTTGTTTAAAAGAAATGTTTTAGAATATTTATTATTTTTAAATGTTTTAAATTTTAAAGTAAATATTTTTCAAATTTATTTTAGTAGTAATTATTTAAAGGTTAATTGGTATTATGTTTTAAAAAATATATAATTATTAATATTTATATTTTTTAAATATTTTTATTTTAAAAGATAATTTGGTTAAAGTTTATTTGAAAACTTGTATAGAGTTTTGTAACTCTTATCTTAAATTTAGTTTGGCCTAATTTTTATTTTAAAAAAATTAGTTTTTATTTTATAAAGTATTTTTATTTTAATATTTTTAAAGTATATATTTTTGAATAAAGTGTTTAAGTAGTTTTTAATTTAAATGTTTTAAATTATATTTTAAAACAAAGTGTTTTAAATTGTTTTAAAATCTAAGTATTGGTACTTGGTGATTTCAGTGGAAATAGAAAACATTTGGGAAATTTATCCATGAGAGAAAGATGGTTTGAAAACTATCTCAAAGGGCTGAAAAGTGGAAATATATATCTTGCGAAGATATTTTGAGGATTATAAATAATTTGGGAGAAATTATTATGGCTGATGATGTTGTAAATGTTAATTGATAGTTAAATAACCGACTATCTGTATTGGCCAATGCGCTAATCGTTTTGCAGAGACCGGGATCGGGATTTGTTTCCCGAAAACCACTTCGATCCGGTTTGAACGTTTTCGTGAGGAAGACAAGAGCTTGGAGACGAAGATGGAGCAGTGAAGTGCAAGGGTTAGTCGCTACTAATCCTGAGGGTGATTCCAAAATGGACGTAGTAGGAGTAGTGCCTTCGGTTGCGTTTGAACCCCTGACGGACTTGTATGGACGAATGCTTTCAGAACATCGTCAGGAGGATGATGAGCATTCTAAGTGAAATGTTCTAATAAGGTAACGCTTAGCATCGAGCCTGATCAACCGGGAATGACTGAAAATCAGGGGTTATGCAGCAAGGATAAGTGGGTCGCGCCCATTAGGGTAAGGTCATCTTTGTCTAGATGTCCCTTTTTATTTCGGCTGTGTAGTGCGGTTTCTGATCCCTACCATGGGGTGATCTTACTCGGGATTATCTAGTAAGGGGTAGTCCCGGTCTTGTGTTGCAGGGGATTTAGGGTGGATCCTCGGTACGCTGATCTAGACCGGATATTGTGACAGGTGGTACCCCAGTGCCTAGTCATTAGTTGGAAACCCATTCTCCCTACGTGCCATTACGGTTTCTGTAACAACCCACATATTTATCGATTTTATATTTAAATATTTTATTTAAATATTTTATCGTTCGTCGGATTTTAGTCCGAAAAGCTACTTTTTGCAAACAACCGAATTAGGACTCGAGACCACTTCCATTGAGTTCAAAATGCCGTTTGCGACCTTTTTGAGTATAAGCTTCGATATGTTTGGAGAAAGTTGATTTTTGCTACTTTTTCCCGCTTATGACTTTGGTTTGGACTGCACCATTATTAGCTCAGCCCAACCCCCTTCTCTTCATAACTTCTCCTCTTTGCTTAAACACTCAAGCTTTAGCAACAATGGTGGAAGAGAATGGGAAATAGAAATTCCTAAGCCCTAGCTTGCTTTGCAAATCCAACTTCTAGCTCCAAATTCAAGAGAACCCATTGGTAAGCATTCTCTTCTTCTTCTCCAACTTATTCTCTTAACAATTTCAGAAATTCCTAAACCTAATTTTGGGAATGATCTTGTTTTGAGCATATATTCAAGCTCATTTGGGTTGTGTTGAAGTGTGGTTGATCTTCCCTTGTCTTCAAGCTTCTCATTCATTGTTTTTGGGTTCAAAGGTGAGATTTTTAATCTCACATCTATGCTTATAATTCTCTTCTATTGTTAGGTATGAATTCCTAACACTTATTCATGTGCATTTGATTTGGATTGCTTTTGTGAATATTCCAATTTTTAGTGTTTTGAGTTCAATTCGTTAAAAATCCTAACTTTGATGTTTGAACATGTTTTTGGTGATGCATCGAGGAGCATATAGGGCCGGGTAGTCGATTGGCATAAACCCTTAGCGCCGTTGCTCGTGCGATTGCAATTTGATCGAGAGTTGCACCTCTTTTGAAATAGGGTAGGAAGTGCAAGCATACAGGTTCGGCCGACAGAGCCCCCTAGGCCGGTCGACCGACCTGTAGTCCAGGCACTTCCTACCTCTGTTTGGAAGTGCTGGTTACAGGCTTCGGCCGACCGAGCCCCCTGGGCCGGTCGACCGACCTGGTGCCCCGAGCACTTCCAACCTCTGGTTCGGTCGACCGACTCAGGGAGTCCGGTCGACCGACCTGCTACTATTTGCCAGATTAGCCTATATTGCTAATTCGTTTGAATATCCAACTTTAATCGATTCGTGTTGTCCCCCTTTTGTTGTTGTCATTTATTATCGACTTTGATGACCTTTTCTTTGGGAATTTTAGATATATCCACTTTGATGGATTTGATATCGATTTCTTTGGATTTTATTCACGTCTTCGAATGTGAATTTTTATGCCCGATTGTTTCTACAATCACTTCTATGATTTTTCACTTTAAAATATAAAGGTTTTCTATACTAGTAGTATTCAAAACTCTTTCTTCAAATGATTTCAACACTATTTTATTACAAAGCTCGTTTTCTCAAACCGATTTCCAATCTATTAGTATATACAAGCCTTTACCTCACTCGTATGAGAAATCTAATTAAACGGCTTAGTAAAACAAGTGGTATGAAAAGCTTGCGTTTATTTCGTCGGTTAATTCTTGGACTTGTTCGATTGAATCTCTTGTGACAATTTTCTAGTGGAGATTTACAGTTTGTTCGTAAATGTTTAAGTTAAGCAAGTGGTTATGGGACATGAAGCTAAACTTTTATATTTACTAGCTTAGTGTAATTGACACTTCTCGTTGATCATGACGATCATCTTTGTGATTTAGACTAGCAATGTGCGATGTCTCTTTGTTTATGTGGAGGACTGTTCCTCATTTTATTGAGTTTCGTCTCATTTCTTACACATGGGTCGTACCTTTCTAGGTGCGTCAATGTTTATTATGCATGGGGTGTACCTTTCTAGGTGCATCGATGTTTATTTACTTCGTGGAGCAATCGGCTCAATAAGTCGGGACATGGGGCGTATCTTTCTAGGTGCTTCGATGTTCGTCTATGCATGGGGCGTGTCTTTCTAGGTGCGTCGATGTTCGACTTAGCATGGGGTGTATCTTTCTAGGTGCATCGGTGTTAGACATTACATGGGGTGTATCTTTCTAGGTGCATCGATGTTTATTTATGCATGGGGTGTATCTTTCTAGGTGCATCGATGTTTATTTATGCATGGGGCGTATCTTTCTAGGTGCGTCGATGCTAGAGCATGGGGCATATCTTTCTAGGTGTGTCGATGTTCGACTGTACATGGGGCGTGTCTTTCTAGGTGCGTCGATGTCCAGTTTGTGGGATTGGCCATCCTTTTTATTGTGATTTCTGGATTTCGTGTGTTGATTTCTGGAATTTATGTTTCACCAACTTTTACGATGGGCATTGATATATATGTCATTTATTGTGGCTTGGTGAATGAAATTAGGAGTATGACATTCCTTTTTATCTTGAGTAGATTATTGTGATATTGATTAATCTCTTGTTGATTTTCAACTACTTATTTATCACAGCTTGGCATTGTGATTATTATATGTTTGTGTCATATCTCTTATTATATATCACTTCTTCTGATATTTATAGCTAGACTGATCCGTTTATTATTTTCTTCTTAAATAATACTCGGGTCAGACCGAGATTTTACAGGTGCTTCTGTTTGACTTCCCACCCAGGATCATTACTCTGACTTTTGGCTAACTACTTAGATTAGTAGTTTATTTTGTTGTATATACTTGAGATATAGACTCGTAGTTGTATTCTTTTGTATAGCACGTATTGCTATTCTTTTGTATTATTGTGGATCTTTTTTACCACTACTCTGATATACACTTTCATGTGTTAGTGTTATATTCATATCTATTTCCGCCTTTGTGATATGAATTGTCTGTGACTGATTTGTGTTATGTTTATTTCTATATTTGTTTCCGAAGACCTTTATAGCCACTGTGTAGTAGCTTTGAGTTTGTGTCGGTATGTCGGATTTCCTCTCAAGATGAAAAGTTATATTTTTATCTGGCATATCGGTACTCGCACAAAGCAATTATACAGATGGTCGCTCCTCAACAGCCTTATTTCCATGCTAGTCGACAGCATTACTCCGTAGTGTTCTTGGCTAGCATGGGTATAGAGGTGGGGAGTCACAGCTTGGTATCAGAGCCAAACTTCGGAACAATATGGAATATTATAACAAGGATCATCGTCCTAAGTCCTTCTTAGGAGTCGTGCTTTAGGATTTAATTCGAGTCTTCGTACCGATTCATCCTATTTTCTTTATGATTCCTTGTTTTATCTATCAAGATTGCTTGATATTCATTTGTGAATAACCTTCTTCTTCTTCCTTCTTCCTTCTTTCTTTTCTAAAGGAAGAGAAATGGTTAGTTCTAGCAGTCCTAGCGCTGGTCAATCCAGTAGCCCTTCTCTGGATGGCGCATTCATGTCTGCCCAACAACTTTTGGATCTTGTAAAGAATCAAGAGTTTATCTATGCTTTGAGTAAGAACCCCGAAATGGTTCTACCTTTGAAACTTGAAGTTTCTTTCAATCAGCTTGTGGATGTTACTCTTCTTCATGGAGAGGTTAGTAAAGGAAGTGTTTGTGATATTGGGACTTCCAAGAAGAGGCATATTAAGTTCAAGAGCCTTAATCCCAATAAGAGAGTGAAGCAAACTACTTTTGTAGCAAAGACTCCAATCCCTAATCGTGGAGGATGCTACAATTGTAATTCTATGGAACACTATGCGAATATGTGTCCAAAACCCCATTTTTGTCGCTATTGCAAGAAACCGGGTCATCTTTTATCTGTGTGTCCCAAACTTTTGAACAAGGACATGAGAAAGCTAAATATTGTGCAAGCCCCTAGCAACTCTTCTCTTGGTCAAGGTACTTTTCACTCAATCCTTGATGGCATTGTTTTATTTCGTGATCTTCTTATTTGAGTTCTTTTTGATATGGGTTCCATCTCACTATTTTATATCAAAAGAACTTGTCGATTCTTTTTCTTTGAATATTTTGGGCTTGATGACTTCTTTGAGGATTGCGAATCCGGATGGTAGATCCGCAACACTCAATTTTCTTTTATTTGATGTCGAAAATTATTTTATGAGACTTTTCTTTCCGAGCCGATATTTTTACTTAGGCTTCGGAATTGATTTTTTGAAAGAATCGGCTTAATCATTGTGAAGCCCATATCCTATTTTTCGAGTGAACTATTCATCTTCGACATTTTCATTCTGTTAAGCAGATTTCTATTTTTCCTTTATGATTTTGATTCCAACTTGATGGCATCATTTTATTCCTTAAGCCCACTTATAAGGAAAGTGTTATTTCTCTCATTCATGTAGTTTGAGAAATTTTCCGGTATTTTTGAGTTTGTCTTAGGATTATCACCTAAGAAATCTTTTGTGTGGTGTTAAGGTCTTTTCAGTTTGACTTTACCACCGGTTTGCGTTTGCTACGAGTTGCGGAAATTAGCATTCCACTTACCGCATTCCGCACTCGTTATGATTCTTATGAATGACTTATTATGTCATTCAATTTGTCCAGCTTATTTCATCCATTTTATAAATCGAATATTCTATGAATATTTCGATGAGACCATTCTTGTATTTATTGATTTTGGATGAAAATAGTAATTTAAAATTTTGCAAATCTTTTTCATAAGATTTATTTATAAGTAAAACTGGATTTTGTTCTTGAAACGAACAAAGAATATTCTTAAAAAATTTTAAGAGATTTATTTATCCTATAAAAGATGATTTTGTGATTGTATTGCCCGTTGAGTGCTTTAAGAATTTTGGTCGATGCGCTTGATCAACGTTATCGATAGGAATTTCCTAAACGCTTTGATGTGACAATCAAACACAGTAAAATTCACTTCAAATAAGTAAAATTTTCCAAAAAGATGATTACATAAGTTAATTGTAATTTTGAGAGTTTTAGTTTTTGGGAAAGAAGATTATTTAAAAGAAATTCTTTCTTTTCGAAACTCTTATTCTTGTGATTCCTGAAGGGGAACCAAGACTTTGCTATTTGTACCGATACTAGTCGTATTGGTTTGGATGCCATTCTCTTGCACATGGGAACGTGCTATCACTTGTGCTTCTAAATCGTTATAGCTTATCGAGACTAGATATGCCGCTCATGATCGAGTGCTCACGGCTATTGTTTTTATTTTTGGAATTTGGCATCATCATTTTTGGGGGAGAAATTTGTTCTCCACCTCGATCATAAATCTTTGGAACATTTATTTTCTCATAAGGAACTGCATGTTGACTCGAGTTCCTAGCATCTTATGATCTTGATATTCTTTTTATTCCCGGAAGGGAAATCGTGTCACCATGCGCTTTGTCGTAAGCAACTAATGGTTGATTCTTTGATGATGTCTGAATGGAATTACCTTTTTATCAAGTTCATCGGACGTTTTGATATACTTCGTTCTATTGAGCTTTATCTCATTTCTTTTATGGACTAGCGTCCGATGTTCTTTTATGGTGTTCGGTTCATCGGATGTATTGTTATTATACTACATCGATGTTCCATCTTATATGGATCAATGGATGTACCATTATTATACAACATCATTGTTCCGGTTTATCGGTTCATTGGACGTACCATTTTTATACTACGTCGTTGCACCAGCTCAATTTTCTGATATTCATGACGTTTTCCACGTCTTTTAACTATGGAAATGCTTTTATGTTGCCGATTTTTATTCTTGAGCCCGGTGTTATTGAGGGGATTGAAGTTTCACCAAATTTGACTTTTGAGCAACATTCTATTCGCATCATTGCTTCGGAGGTTGAGCGCCTTCGATATAAAGATATTCTTTTTGATAAAAGGTTCAATGGTTCTCAAATCCTAGGGATTACTCTTGGGAATCTTGAGAATTCATTGAGCGATCCCGTTCTTGCTAACTCTTTCGTGCTCTTTATGGTGAACTTCTTATTTCAATTTTCTTTTGTGTTGATATGCTTCTATGGTTGTTACTTCTTATTTTCTTCTTAAGTATTGCGAGGACGCAATTTCTTTAAGGAGGGGAGTCTGTAACAACCCGCATATTTATCGATTTTATATTTAAATATTTTATCGTTCGTCGGATTTTAGTCCGAAAAGCTACTTTTTGCAAACAGTCGAATTAGGACTCGAGACCACTTCCATTGAGTTCAAAATGCCGTTTGCGACCTTTTGGAGTATAAGCTTCGATATGTTTGGAGAAAGTTGATTTTTGCTACTTTTTTCCGCTTATGACTTTGGTTTGGACTGCACCCTTATTAGCTCAGCCCAACCCCCTTCTCTTCATAACTTCTCCACTTTGCTTAAACACTCAAGCTTTAGCAATAATGGTGGAAGAGAATGGGAAATATAAATTCCTAAGCCCTAGCTTGCTTTGCAAATCCAACTTCTAGCTCCAAATTCAAGGGAACCCATTGGTAAGCATTCTCTTCTTCTTCTCCAACTTATTCTCTTACCAATTTCAGAAATTCCTAAACCTAATTTTGAGAATGATCTTGTTTTGAGCATAGATTCAAGCTCATTTGGTTGTGTTGAAGTGTGGTTGATCTTCCCTTGTCTTCAAGCTTCTCATTCATTGTTTTTGGGTTCAAAGGTGAGATTTTTAATCTCACATCTATGCTTATAATTCTCTTCTATTGTTAGGTATGAATTCCTAACACTTATTCATGTGCATTTGATTTTGATTTGGATTGCTTTTGTGAATATTCCAATTTTTAGTGTTTTGAGTTCAATTCGTTAAAAATCCTAACTTTGATGTTTGAACATGTTTTTGGTGATGCATCGAGGAGCATATAGGGCCGGGTAGTCGATTGGCATAAACCCTTAGCGTCGTTGCTCGTGCGATTGCAATTTGATTGAGAGTTGCACCTCTTTTGAAATAGGGTAGGAAGTGCAAGCATACAGGTTCGGCCGACCAAGCCCCCTGGGCCGGTCGACCGACCTGTAGTCCAGGCACTTCCTACCTCTGTTTGGAAGTGATGGTTACAGGCTTCGGCCGACCGAGCCCCCTTGGGCCGGTCGACCGACCTGGTGCCCCGAGCACTTCCAACCTCTGGTTCGGTCGACCGACTCAGGGAGTCCTGTCGACCGACCTGCTACTATTTGCCAGATTAGCCTATATTGCTAATTCGTTTGAATATCCAACTTTAATCGATTCGTGTTGTCTCCCTTTTGTTGTTGTCATTTATTATCGACTTTAATGACCTTTTCTTTGGGAATTTTAGATATATCCACTTTGATGGATTTGATATCGATTTCTTTGGATTTTATTCACGTCTTCGAATGTGAATTTTTATGCCCGATTGTTTCTACAATCACTTCTATGATTTGTCACTTTAAAATATAAAGGTTTTCTATACTAGTAGTAAATATCAAAACTCTTTCTTCAAATGATTTCAACACTATTTTATTATAAAGCTCGTTTTCTCAAACCGATTTCCAATCTATTAGTATATACAAGCCTTTACCTCACTCGTATGAGAAATCTAATTAAACGGCTTAGTAAAACAAGTGGTATGAAACGCTTGCGTTTATTTCGTCGGTTAATTCTTGGACTTGTTCGATTGAATCTCTTGTGACAATTTTCTAGTGGAGATTTACAGTTTGTTCGTAAATGTTTAAGTTAAGCAAGTGGTTATGGGACATGAAGCTAAACTTTTATATTTACTAGCTTAGTGTAATTGACACTTCTCGTTGATCATGACGATCATCTTTGTGGTTTAGACTAGGAATGTGCGATGTCTCTTTGTTTATGTGGAGGACTGTTCCTCATTTTATTGAGTTTTGCCTCATTTCTTACACATGGGTCGTACCTTTCTACGTGCGTAAATGTTTATTATGCATGGGGTGTACCTTTCTAGGTGCATCGATGTTTATTTACTTCGTGGAGCAATCGGCTCAATAAGTCGGGACATGGGGCGTATCTTTCTAGGTGCGTCGATGTTCGTCTATGCATGGGGCGTGTCTTTCTAGGTGCGTCGATGTTCGACTTAGCATGGGGTGTATCTTTCTAGGTGCATCGATGTTTATTTACTTCGTGGAGCAACCGGCTCAATAAGTCGGGACATGGTGCGTATCTTTCTAGGTGCGTCGATGTTCGTCTATGCATGGGGCGTGTCTTTCTAGGTGCGTCGATGTTCGACTTAGCATGGGGTGTATCTTTCTAGGTGCATCGATGTTAGACATTACATGGGGTGTATCTTTCTAGGTGCATCGATGTTTATTTATGCATGGGGTGTATCTTTCTAGGTGCATCGATGTTTATTTATGCATGGGGCGTATCTTTCTAGGTGCGTCGATGCTAGAGCATGGGGCATATCTTTCTAGGTGTGTCGATGTTCGACTGTACATGGGGTGTGTCTTTCTAGGTGTGTCGATGTCCAGTTTGTGGGATTGGCCATCCTTTTTATTGTGATTTCTGGATTTCGTGTGTTGATTTCTGGAATTTATGTTTCACCAACTTTTACGATGGGCATTGATATATATGCCATTTATTGTGGCTTGGTGAATGAAATTAGGAGTATGACATTCCTTTTTATCTTGAGTTGATTATTGTGATATTGATTAATCTCTTGTTGATTTTCAATTACTTATTTATCACAGCTTGGCATTGTGATTATTATATGTTTGTGTCATATCTCTTATTATATATCACTTCTTCTGATATTTATAGCTAGACTGATCCGTTTATTATTTTCTTCTTAAATAATACTCGGGTCAGACCGAGATTTTACAGGTGTTTCTGCTTGACTTCCCACCCAGGATCATTACTCTGACTTTTGGCTGACTACTTAGATTAGTAGTTTATTTTGTTGTATACACTTGAGATATAGACTCGTAGTTGTATTCTTTTGTATAGCACGTGTTGCTATTCTTTTGTATTATTGTGGATCTTTTTTACCACTACTCTGATATACACTTTCATGTGTTAGTGTTATATTCATATCTATTTCCGCCTTTGTGATATGAATTGTCTGTGACTGATTTGTGTTATGTTTATTTCTATATTTGTTTCCGAAGACCTTTATAGCCACTGTGTAGTAGCTTTGAGTTTGTGTCGGTATGTCGGATTTCCTCTCAAGATGAAAAGTTATATTTTTATCTGGCATATCGGTACTCGCACAAAGCAATTATACAGATGGTCGCTCCTCAACAGCCTTATTCTCCGTGCTAGTCGACAGCATTACTCCGTAGTGTTCTTGGCTAGCATGGGTATAGAGGTGGGGCGTCACAGTTTTGTTTCTATACCTATTAGCTGGAATTTAATAAATGTAACAATTTCGGCTATTTGAATAAGTATTTGTATATAGACCCTATTATAATATCAGAGGATTTCGATAAGAAATGTTTTAGCTATCGTATGGTAAAAACCTGACATGTTTATTTGTGGCGTGGTGTTACGAGATGCTTTTGATTTTCAAAGGATTTTGAAACTTTAATAATCCAATTGAGTGTGTTTTTCTCACGCTTGTATTCCAGATTGAGTCGGGTGTTATTTAACTATAATGCTCGGGTCAGAACGAGTATTATAGAGTACAGATTCTGTATGGACTGCTGTGGAACTCAGGAGACGAGCTGGATGGCGAGACGTATTCGGTGTATTTGATGTATATTCCACCGTGTATTCAGATTTGAAAGGATGTGATATTATAACCGTCCCGAGTGTGTTATTGATTGTATTGAACTCTGATGTTGTATTCTGATTATATATGTATAAAACAGATATATTTTTCTTTTGTGTAAAGATCAGTTATTATCTATTATATTTTATTCTGCTGCGATGGTAAGATTCCGTGTTATTTGTTTTCTCTTCTTTTATATCCTTCTTCTTTTTACCCTAATGGTTCGATTTTTCAAGCGTCGAAAAATCGGGTTGTTACAATAGGACGTCGTGAAATGATGTAGGAAAGGAAATGTAAAAGGTCTTAGTGCATGTCGGTATCGACATGAAAGGTTGGTACCAACATCTCTGTGTTTCTCATTTGAGCTTGCAACTTCACACGTCCTTCCAGGCTGACTTATGGACTTAGCTCTGACTCTCCTTCTAGCCCAATAAGAATGCTACCTCTATAAATACAAAACATAGAGCAACCAAAACAGGATCTGGATTCTTCTATCACTATGCAGGAATTATTCTCTTCTTCTACTCTTTCCTCTTTACTATAGTCACCAAGACAGCTACTATAGGCAATTCTAGGACTTTGAACTTGTCTAACCCCTGTACTTATGACTCTTTCTCTCCCAAGAACTTTGTAATATCCTACAAACAAGATGAAACAACTATAAAGTGGATGTAGGCTTAGATAACAGCTGAACCACTATTAAAATCTCTGTGTGTAACTCTTATTTCTTTTACTCTATTACTATTATCTATAGTCTTTGCCTTATTCTAGCAGGGTTGGTGCTTTAACATTCTACTCTTGGGTATTGATTTATTTTTTGGGTTAACATTATGAGACTAGAGCAATGGAATTGACGAGTCTAAGAATTGAAAAATTAAATTTTTTACAAAATGGAAGATTAATTCGACAAGCACCATTGTCCAAGTGGTTAGGTGATTTGGCTTTGGTACGAAAGGTCACAAGTTTGAAACTTGCGTAGCGTGATTCGAACGTTTATTGACATGTGATATGTTGTCCCGGTGACATGTTTTATATAAAGTAAAATTTCAAAAAAGAAAGAAAGATTAATTCCATTATTTAGTACTATTTTTTTCTAATCACCTTTCGATTATTTAGTACTAACTTTGATTTTAGTTTGTCATTTTGAATAATATCCACCTATTTTACTTTTCATTCCAAATTTGATGGCTATAGAGTGATTTTTCTTCATTTCTTCTTGTTTATTTTTTTGTTCATGATTGACATTTTTCATGGTATCGAATTTATTGTAGGTTTTAGATTGAATTATAAAATCTAATTTCAAGTTTTATTCAGTTTGAATACTTCATTATCCTTAATATATTTTCAATTTTAGTCATTTATAAAATCACATTCTTCCACAAAGAATACCAACATTGACCTAACAATTCATGTTTTATGCATCTCTTACTTGTGAAAGAAAAGGCTCCAAAACCTCTTTATTTTAAAAGACGAACTCAATTCGCATTAATCATTTCTTGAGTTTTTCTAACTGAAGTCACTTAAACACCTTCCATATATTTAGTTTAAATTTTATCTTGGTTTTACATTAAATGCGATTGATTTTTCCTTTTAATTTGGATTTGAGTTTTAGATTCCAAATATATGTTATTATGCATCTTCGTGGAAATAAATTAGGAGAATTTTATAATTTATGCTATTCACTAAAAACTTTAGGCAAAATCTATTTGAACCCATAAAAGTGCCGAGTAGCCACCAAAATATCAAAAAAAATGAAAACTCCCCGTTTTGTTGAGTTGCCCCACTTAAAAAAAATTCTCAAAAATACCCTTCCACGCAGTTGCTTTATGCGGTGCCTTTAGGGTAACGCAGTGGCAATACGTAATGCCCTGAAAGCACCATTTAGTTGCCCTGCATAGTGCCCTGAAGGCACCACGTAGTTACTCTATGTGGTGTACAAAAAAATTTAAAAAGTAAAATATAAATTTAGACAAAAATATTCAAGGCGGTACTTTTGTCCTTGATTTTTTGTAAAATCAAAGGGGCAACTCAGCATTTTTGGGGTTTTGTATAGCCCCAGCCAAAACTGTATTTAGTATGCATATTACATAATAGTTATTTTTGAATACGTCACACAAATTGTCATTAACTTACAAATATTTATAAATTTTAGAATTAATTTTCTTACTAGGATAGCGTTAAACTACATATAATTTTTTTTATTTTGTACAGTAATTTTCAAAAAAATCTCATAGTTATAAATTTTTACGTCACATCATATTAAATATCTATTATTTGATACTAAAGCTACAAGCTAGAGGATATGTTTCTACTAATTACTTCTTTGAAGTTAATTGCTTTACAATATTATGTTAGAATTTCAATATACTTCAATGAAAGTTACTGTGTTGTAGGATCGTGTAATATGGATAAACTACTTGTGTGGAATATAGACTAAGTAAGTAAATAATTAAAGCAATAAAGAAAATGACACTGAGATTTTTATACTAGTTCGAACTCCCATTCTATATCCAGTCCCAGACACCTTTTGGAATTAAACTAGCAACTATCACTTAACCCGGAGGAATAGGTTTACACCGCTTGAGCAACCGGACATGACTTCTACCGCCTAAGCAACCGAACAGGACTTCTACCGCCTAAGCAACCGAATAGGACTTCTACCGTCTGAGCAATCGAACAGGAATTCTTTATAAATAACAAAAGTATCTGACTATAGTATGCTCTTTAAATAACACTGATAAGTCAATTAAGTACAACCTTCCTATAATCTTCTCCTTTATGATATATAGTGTAATGTGTTTGAGAAATTTAGGAGATAGAGTGATCAACGATCAAAGTTTGTATAAAGTTAGAGTGCAAATTGAAAATAGAGAGAGATAAGAAGTCAAGAATATTAAAATCAGTTAAGTTGATTGTTTTTTGAATTCTAAAATCTATTTATGGAGATTAAAAGTTGCAACCATTGATGAAAGACAATGTTGAAATGAAACAGGTGCAACTGTTGGTTTGAAGATGTTTCTCTTCGATGAAGAGAAGTGTCTTTTTATAAAATAGCTGTAGAAAATATTCAGCTGGCTGAAATTATTTATTCAGCCTTCTGAATTTGATAAAATCGCAACCAGTAAGGAAATAGGCAATTTTTGGCCTAAAACAGCAGGCTGAATTTTAGCCGGCTGAATATTGTGAAACATTAAAAATGTTTCAGCAATCAAACGGCTGAATGAATCTATTCATCCGGTTGTTTTCAGTCTTTTATGCATGGTAGTGCATGTGTGTACATGTTTTTATATATATCATTCAGTGGAGATTTTAACATATTTATAAATAGTATAAAGACTCTAGACAAAGGACTATCAGCTTCAAAAATATTCTGCAACAAATCTCCAACATAAGTGATTAGTACACATAAATATTTATATATATATATATATAGTTTGTCACAATCAAAACGATGTAAAAATGAGATTCCAAAATTCTTCCCCTTTTTGATGATGACAACTATATAAGTATAAATAATATATTTACATAGATACTTACATAAACATTGCTACTCCCCCTATCAATATGCACAATAATTTAAACTAACTTTCTCCCCCTTTGTCATCGACAAAAAGAAAGATAAATATAAATACACTGAAACATTGTAAAGAAAAGATAAAGATTCATACTCGAGATGTCATTACGAAAAGAGAATAACAACATTCATACAACATTATGTAGTCAACTAGGTAGAGAACCATAGAACTTTGAAATAACAAACTGAAGCAAAAAAATAACAACAAAACTAGATAGGGACAGAAAGCTCATCATCGTCAGAATCTGAACCGAAGACAACCACTGAAAGGGGGATGGGTTGTAAGCTTCGGTGGATTTAAAAACCGAATAAGAAATTTTATCCCATATCTTATTAAGAAATCCTTTTATGGAGTTGACTTTATTCTCTGTCTCCTTTTTATGAGTTTTAATTTCCCGATGAAGTTTTGAGTGATTTCAGGAGAGGACAATGATAGCTTGTCTGGAGGAAGTTTTTAGGCTAATAACTTGAATGGAGTCATCATCCTCTTCTTCTTCTTCATGTTGGGTATGCGAAGAGGAGGCAATACTAGTGTCACGAGGTTGTGGAACACCTTGTTGAACATTGTGAGACCATTCTTGAAAAAATATGATTTGTTGTGGAGGAGGCCGAGGAGGAAGACCCATAAATCCTAAGTTTTTGCACCTGGCTCGCTAATGCTTGAAAACTCAGAGTAAGGCATTGGAATGCCGAAGTTGAGAAGGATACGCATAATATAAGCATCGTAATAGATGGTCTTATATTTTCTTCCTATTTTGATGTCTTGAAATTCATCTAAAATAATTTTTCCCCAATTTACTTGTTGGATGGAGTAGATTGAATAAAGTGCTTGAAAATCTATTTTATAAAAAATTTCAAAACTTCCCGTTCCGGTTGTAGAGAGCGAATGAAAGTATGGAGAATAAGGCGTGCCTGTAGCCTTAAGGTGCTAAATTTTAATGCACTTAAATTTGTAAGGTGATCGGACAAGAAACGATGTGAAACTTCATCCCTATGTTCCATATCAACTTCAATATCATCTATATCAACACCTTGAGAGGGAAAATTTAAAATATTGCCTAATCTTTGCAAAGGTAAAAAGATTTTAGTACCACAAACAATTGACCAAACACAATCTTCTCGATGTTAAGGGTTATGATGGTCTAGCTTTAAATTTGCTAGAAAAAGTTTAATCAAAAGATGATTAATTCTAACATTATTGGGAGCATACCCTATGAGATTATCAAAGTGGAATTGCTCGGCCATCTCTCTAATTCGATAAGCTGCAAAATCAGGAAACTTCATGAAAGCCCCTTCAAAGATATTAGAATTGAAGTAGGAGAATGCAACATCATTCCAAAGCCATCGACGAATCTGATCCTTGGAGGACCGGAGGCAGATTCCCTTGTGCATTTTGATCAAGGATCCATTAGAGGTTAAAAAAACGATGAGTAAAAGATGAAAAATTGAGAAAGATGTGCTAGGGTTCTAAAGTGAATGGGTAAATGGTGAAAAGATGAATATATAGGTCGGTGAAAAGCAAGGGTAAAGTTGGAAAAAAATGTAGGGCCTAGTTAAAAAAATGCCTCGGGAAGGATTCAGCCTGCTGCTTTACTGTAAACAACCGTCTGAATTCCTTCCCGTTGGAAAACAGTTCATTTTTGAACTAATTCAGATGGCTGTTTGAAGTGATTCAGCCGTCTGAATCTGGGGAAAAATTATTCTATGATAATATTCATCTGGCCGTCTCTTTCTTTTAGAACAAGAACTTTTTTAATTAAAGGAACAATGAATATTTTTGAATAAATACACGAGTTTACATATTAAAAAAAAACTTTTAAACAGATTTGGATGATGAGCTTGGAGTGGGGTATTCATCCAGCTCTACTTTTGTGTTCTCTTGGAATGGCTTGAGTGGTGACCATCTATTGTCGCGTTCCCATGAATTCGGGATATTGGTGGATGCTGCGATGATAGTTCCCATGGATTGCATCGGGATGGAGAACAAACAGGAGATGGTTGACGAATCGTCTTCTTGGATGAGGAACCACAAAATTCAATGCAACTTGCTCCAAAAAGCTTAACATTTGGCGTTAACTTTTTGTTAATAATAAAGTTTTTATTGTAATTCCAGAGTTTCCCTTTGGTAGTGATGAATGTCATCTATCTTTTCTTTGGTAGATGGTGAACCAAAGAATAGAGAGCGTCTTGTTCTTTTATCGGGTGGTGTGTAACCCATATGAGTAGAAGGTGGAACAATTGAAACTAGTTCATAAATCATTGTTGGAGTAGGTAAATTCACGGATCTTGAACTAGGAGAAGAATATGATAGTGCAGAGGGGTCATAGTTTTGTTAGGAAGACATTTTTGATTAAGAGAGTTTAAACTATTTTTTTTTAAGTAGTTGCAAAAGAAAGAAGAAGAGTAGAGGTATTTTATGTAGGAGGATCGTATAAATAGAAACATGGTTGGGGGTTAGGTTGATAAGAACTAGAGAAAAAAACTGGTCATGAAGAAGCTAAAAAAATATAAGTTAAAAAACAAACAATGAAAATAGAATGTTAATCCAAGTTTAGTTGTAAAGAAAAGTGTAATGTAGGGGCAGAGCACCAGAATTCCAAGTAAGAGATCCCGAGTTCGAGTACAATTTTTTTTTAGATTTATTATTTAAAAATTATAAATATTTTATGGATACAATACCTAATTCCCTCCTCAATTTTATCAAGATACTTTCATTTAAAGATTTTGTAAATATATCAACCAGTTGATTTTCAGAGGATACAAATTCCAGTCTGACTAAATCCTTTTCAATATTATCACGAAGAAAATGGTGACGTATGTCAATATGTTTTGTTCTTGAGTGATTGACAGGATTTTTGGACAGGTTTATGGCACTAGTATTATCGCAAAAAATTGTTAATTAAATAAACTAACACAAAAATCTTGAAGTGTTTGTTTCATATGCACAAGCTAAGGCAGCAGAAATATATTCTGCCTCACAAGTTGAAAGTGAAACACAATTTTGTTTTTTGCTAAACCAAGAGACTAAGGATTGTCCTATGAAGTGACAAATACCACCACTACTTTTTCGATCCTTCCGACAATCTCCAAAGTCAACGTCACTATATGAAACTAACTCGAAAGGAAATTCTTTCGGATAGAAAAGTCCAAAATCTTTTGTTTACTTAGATAACACAATATGCGTTTTAGTGCTCGCATATGTGATTCTTTAGGATTTTCTTGGAATTGAGCACATAAATAAACACTCATCATTATGTCAGGTCTACTAGCAGTTAGATAAAGCAGCTATCCAATTATACTTCAATATAATTTTTGGTCGACACTTTTTCCATCTTCATCTCTATCGAGATGAATTGTTGTACTCATTGGAGTTGGTTTAGCAGAAATATTTTCCTTACTAAAGCGTTTAATTAGATTATTACAATATTTTTCTTGATTAGTAAAAATTCCATTTTTTATTTGTTTAATTTGTAATCCAAGAAAATAAGATAGTTCTCCCATATGTGACATTATTCTTTGGTCATTATTTTTGAGAATTCCTGACATAATTTTTCATTTGTAAAGCCAAAAATAATATCATCTACATAAATTTGAATAATTGAAATATCCTTTTTAGTTCTTTTAATAAAAAGATTTTGATCAACCTTTCCAATTTCAAAACCAGAATCTATTAGATGGCTCTTAAGACGTTCATACCAAGCACGGGATGCTTGTTTTAGACTATATAAGGCTTTCTTAAGTTTATAAGAAATTTCTCATGTGTGAACAACGGAGGTTGTTCAACAAAAACATTTTATTTTATATAATAAATTAAGAAAGCACTTTTAACATCCATTTGATAAAGTTTGAAATTATGAAAACATGCAAAGGCCAGTAAGATACGTATTGCTTCAAGTCGTGCAACTAGAGCAAACGCTTCTTCATAGTCAATTCATACTTCTTGATTATATCCTTGTGCAACTAATCTTGCTTTATTCCTAGTTATATTAACTTGTTCATATGCTTTGTTTTTGAAGACCCATTTAGTATCAATGACTGTTTGATCACTTGGTTTAGGAACTAGTTCCCAAACTTCGTTTCGTACGAATTGGTTTAGCTCTTCTTGCATAGCTATAACCCAATAGTCATCCATAGATGCTTCTTTTGCATTGTTTGGTTTGAATTTAGAAAGAAAAGCTACAAGGCCCATTTGATTAAGTTGATTTCTAGTTCTAACATGTGAATCAATTTCTCCTATGACATTTTTCTATTGGGTGATCTCGTAAAATCCTAGAAGGAGATCTTAAATCATTTTCATTATGAACAATGCTTTCATTTTCTTTAAAATTATAAAAAATGTTTTCATCTTCTTCAAAATTATTTTGTAACTGTGTTTGTGATCGTCTTAGGTATATTTTCATCATTCTCAAAAGTTTTATTAAATTTGAAATTTTCGTCTAATGAAATATGAAGTGTTTCTTCGATTATTTTTATTCTTTTATCGAAATTCGATAAGCTTTGCTTCGTTCTAAATATCCTATGAAGATTCCTTCATCGGATTTTGGATCGAATTTTCCAAGCCGGTCTTTTTTGCTTGAGATAAAACATTTTGAACCAAAGGTTTTAAAATATGAAATGTTTGGTTTTCGTTGATGAAAAAGTTCATATGGAGTGTGTTTTATTAAAGGTCGTTTGAAACACGATTTAGAACATAGCAAGTAGTTGTTACAGCTTCTGCCTAAAAGTGTTTTGGTATTGTGCTTCCATTTAATAAAGTTCTTGCACATTCTTGTAATGTTCTGTTTTTCCTTTCTAGAACTCTATTTTGTTGTGGTGTTCTAGAAAAAGAAAAATTATGATAAATTCCCTTTGTATTACAAAAATGTTCAAAAGCTTCATTTTCAAATTCTCCTCCATGATCACTTCTAATATTTTTAATTTTCAAATTTTCGAGATTTTGAATTCTCTTTGCAAAATTCTTGAAATTTTCAAAAGTATCACTTTTATTTTTTAGGAAAATAGTCCAAGTATATCTTGAGAAATCATCTACTATAACAAACACATATTTACTATGATTTATGATTGAACTTGAGTTACTATGCTATGATACCAAATGAAAGTTACCATGCTATACGATCGTGTAATATGGATAAACTACTTGTGCGGAATATAAACAAAGTAAGTAAATAGTTAAAGCAGTAAAGAAAATAACACCAGAGATTTTTATACTAGTTCGAACTCCCGTTTTACGTCCAGTCCCAGCCTCCTTCTGGAATTAAACTATCAACCCTCACTTTACTTGGAGGAATAGGTTTACACCGCCTGGGTAACCGAACAGGACTTCTACCGCCTGAGCAACCGAATAGGACTTCGACCGCCTAAGCAACCGAACAGGACTTCTTTATAAATAACAAAAGTATATGACTGCAGTATGCTCTTTAAATATCACTGATAAGTCAATTAAGTACAATCTTCCTATAATTTTCTCCTTTATGATATATAGTGTAATGTGCTTGAGAAATGTAGGAGATGGAGGGATCAACAATCAAAGTTAGAGTGCAAATGGAAAATAGATTGAGAGATAAGAATTCAAGAACTTTAAAATTAGTTAAGTCGGTTGTTTGTTGAATTCTGAAATCAATTTATAGAGATTAAAAAGTTCCAACCAATGATGAAAGACAACGTTGAAAAGAAACAAGTGCAACTGTTGGTTTGAAGATGTTTCTCTTTGATGAAGAGAAGTGTCTTGTCATAAAATAGCTGTTGAAAATGTTCAGCAGGCTGAAATTATTTATTCAGCCTTTTGAATTTGATAAAATCGTAACCAGCAAGGAAATAGGAAATTCTTGGCCTAAAATAGCCGGCTGAATATACTCATTCAGCCGGCTGAATATTGTGAAACATTAAAAATGTTTCAGCAGTCAAACGGCTGAATGAACCCATTCAGCCAGCTGTTTTTAGCCTTTTGTGCATGGTAGTGCATGTGTGTATATGTTTATATATATATATATATATATATATATATATATATCATTCAGGAGAGATTTTAACATATTTCTAAATAGTATAAAGACTCTAGACAAAGGACTATCGGCTTCAAAAATATTCTGCAACAAATCTTCTGCATAAGTGATTAGTACATAAATATTTATATATATATAGTTTGTCACAATTAAAACAATGTAAAAACAAGATTCCAACATTCATGATTGATTAACCATGAAGTGGTAGATCTGAATAGGTGATCCAAATTAATTTGTTTGAGAAGAAATCGGATGAAGGTATTTAAATTAATGGAAACAATACTTGAATCAATATTTGCTGATTAAAAGAGAAAATGAATTAGTTTGACCTTTCAAATTGATACAAGCTCTAAATCTGAATTATTTTCATAGAATGGATTAGCAGAATAACTAAATTTTTGTAATTTGGGGACCATGACCGCTTATTATAATGTTGATATTTTCTACTTTGTCCCCTTCAACAAATTAGAATTGCCCCAATATCTGTACATTAATACGATGACAATTATATCTTTAAGCCTTTTAGCTTTAATTCAAAATTTGATCACTTTAGTTAGGATTTAAACCAAAATAACATAACACATTTTATATATATGGTTTAAGTTATTAAAATATTACAAAAATCTTCCTCTGGGTCACATATGTAATATCCTTATAAATTTTTACAACTTTATGAGCTCCAAATTTTATTATTTATAACATTATGTGTTTCTAAAATAATCTCGTCCATTGACTATGCTGGAAAGAATCAAAGTGGCTTTCGTTTCTTTTATTGTAACTAAATCCATCAATGGTCACATATACCGACACAATCAAACAATATAGATCAATTATGGATATGTAGCCTAAAAATTACATGAACTGTGATATATACATGTCAATTTCTAACCGGTCCAACTTTAGTAATATCGAAAAAATTCAATATTTAAACTACATGGAGTGAATATAAAACTTTATTACTCTATTTATGATTAGAAAAAAAAATACTTAATATACCTATAACTGAAGAATAAAGCAATGTGCCATGTGACTATGCCAAATACGAACTCCCACTAAACCTAAACATCCTTATATAAAAGTTACATCAATTGAGAAACATGCTCATGAAAGACCTTGGGTGTAATCGTTTTGTAAGACGATCGACCATAATGGAGTTTGTCGCAATATACTCTATGAATTACAATCTACCTTGCACTCTCTTCTTACAAGAAAATAATATGTTGTTTATTGTCACAAAACTATGTAAATAGTCTTTAAATTTCTTTTTCAATATTACATAACTTTATGACAAAATTCTGCAATTATTTTACATTATTGGATGCCTCATAACAGAAAATAAATGTTAATTTCATAGTAGAGGAGGCTATATGCGTCTATATGACAACTTTTATCTAACTCCACCTAAATTTTTTTTATCATTTTTGTTGTTGTTAGTTGAAGTGGATTTTTTGTACTCCTACCATCCAAAAATTCGAATCGTAATTCTTTATGATCTCCAACATTTCCATTTTTATCTATTAGCATATAATCATTTTGTTTCTTAAAGATAGGTCGAAACCATTTGGTTAATAAAAAAATGATCCACTTTTAGTGTCAATAAGATATCTTTCGAATAATACATGTAATATCCATATGTGTATATGCCTTAGGATTCATTAGACTCCACACCACAAATGCATGAGGAATAATTTGCATTTATTTAGCTTCAAGGATGTTCTTTTATTTCTATATAAGACAGCATTTGTCTCCTTTGGCAAAAGAAAATCAATTGATTCACAGTTTGTATATTAAATCTTTCTAAGCACTTACCTGCCTAGCTCTTTTTTGATAATTCAAATATCACCCTATAAATAATAATGGTGTACTGTATGCATAATACAAAAGAGTAACCCATAAGTGTGTCTCTTAAGCTGTTTCATTAATGTCTCCATTCATAAACATGACTTTAATATCCTTCCGATATTGATAAAAAAAATTAGTCTGTAAAAAGTTCCAAACTAATTGTAAAGGGTCTTGTGATATCCCGGAATTTCAAACCAAATTTAAATGTGATACATTATAAATTAATTAAAATTGATAAAATTAATATTTTAAACAATAATAATAATTGTTGTATATATATATATATATATATATTGATTTTAAATAGAATTTTTATATACAAATGAAATTTGGATTTGTTACAAAAGGAGCCTTTGAGAAGCCTAAGTGAAAAGGAGGGTTGGGGTTGCATTGTATTGAGGCTTGGAACAAGGCTGCATACAGTCATCATATCAATGCTTTGTTACAAAAGCATGATACATTGTGGGTACAATGGACCATCAGGTACAACGTTGGGCCTAACTATCTAAAAGCTATAGTTAAAATTAAAAATATAAATTGAAATTGATAATCTTTTAAATTCGTGTAAACTTCTAAAAGCTGTAACTTGTTCATACGAGGTCGGAATTTGACGAAACAACTTATGTTGGCTTCGTATTGACGAACACTACGCGATGGAGCTGGATTGGAGTTTATTGGAGCTAGTGAAATTTTTAGGTAAAATTAAACGCGCGTTTAATTTTATTCAAAATAGAACACTACAACTGTATTTGAAGCAAGGTGTGAACTTCTCACTCAATCGAATCTGTTTCGATTTAAATTATAAATAGTTAAATTTAAAATTTCTTGATTGTATGCATGGATGATAAATTATTATCTATTGTTTTGATATAGACCCTATACGCCGTATATTAAGCGGATGTTATTTATTAAACACATATACCGCGATATTCCACCTTGAAATGGAATTGTATTATATATGTACTTGGAGTTGATTTTCCCGCATTATATAGCGGATGAAACCCTATTGCGCCGCATAATAGCGGATAATATTTTATATGAACCCATGTACCGTGATATTCTGTATTGAAAAGGGACCGGTATTGTGCTAACATCTGTGGATGCAGAGAAATAGGTTGGAGGGATTCAACTGAATTCCTCAACAGTATTGATTTATTTATAGATATTTGCGATATATTCTGTTATCATATTGATATATGATGCTTGGATGTCGTGGTTGATGTATTGGTGTTGTTGCAGCATTGGGCCTATTTTTGGAGTTTTAAAAATGTTAAAGTAACGATTTCGAATTTAAAAGGATTTTCAAGTGATTTTTGAAAGTAAACATTTTATTGAATTTTGAAATTGATTCATTTTAAATAAATAAACGTTATAATTTTTATGTTATAAAAATTATGATTTTTGTGAAATATAATCGAAATGTGATTTTTGAAATATGTAGTTGATTTTTTTGTAAAATGGTTTAAATTGGGATTTTTGAATTTTTATAAACAGTTTATATAAAAGATTTATAAAATTGATATTTATAAATTAAAAATATTGGAATTTTAAAACAAGTTTTTATAAGTGTTAAAATGAAGCATAAATGGATTTCATAAGTGAATGAAATTTATAGATTTACAAATTGTGAAGTTATAAAATGAATAGATTTTGTAAAATAAAAGATTTATAAGTAATTAACTTATAAATTGGATTTTGGCATTTAAATGAGATATAAATATAATTTGTTAGTTGAAGTTTTTATAAAATTATATAGATGTGAATTTATAAACATTGTTTTATAAATCCGCAATCAAATTGAATTTGATAAGTAAATATGAAAGCTTATTACAGGAGATATATTCACGATTTTGGACAGTGGATAATCCTTTAAATTAAATATGTAGAAGTGTTGAATTGGGTAAACGATTTATATTCATGATTTTGGACAGTGAATAATATATTAAAGAAATGTTTTAGGAAGTGATCTTTTAAATAGAATTAAAATGATTTGAAGTTGTTTTAAAATGTGTTAAGTATCGAAACCATAGATTTCAACATTCATTAGTGAAATAGACGTTTTCAAGAAATAAGGAAATGGTGGACTATAACACTGTTGTTATAGTAAATGATTTTCGAAAGGAAATGTTTTATATAGTATTGGGATTTATATATCTATCTTAATTTCGAATCCCTATACTAGTGATTTTGGATTGTCATAACGATGTTTTACGCAACATTTGTTTTGACTTAAATGAATGTGTTTAAGAGAATGTTTTCCTTAAATAATAAAATATATACTTAATTGTGATTTAAGTATATTGAATATTTTTCAAATGTTGAAAATAAATAGATTTGTGAATTACTTATTATTATATAAGTATGGAAATGTTTTCCAATATGAAGTGAAATGTTTTTGAGATTTTATCCTTTAAAGATAAATTGAAAGTGAATATTTGAAATCGATTTGAGAATCGTATATTAATAGATATTTTGGAAATGTGAATTCATCATGGAATTTATAAAGGAAAGGGAAAATTGATTTAAGAATAAACATTGATTTATTTTTGAAGTGTGGAAATAAATTTACGGATTTGGAACGTAAATTTGAAGTAATTCGGTAAGGATTTATTTAATTGGTTTAAATGAACCATTTTGAAATGAAAATGAATAAATATTTGGAAATGTTTCTGCGTAAGGAAAATGATTCGAAATTTGTTTTCAAAGTTGTAAAGGTGAAAAGTGATTTGAAATTGTTTTCAAATGGTTGAAGTGTGGAAAATATATCTTGTAAAGATATTTTTGGAAATTAAATAATTTGGGAAATTATTTGGAATCTGGTGATGTTGTGCATATCTATTGATAGTTAAATAACCGACTATCGATATTTACCTTTAAATGGGTATTTATTTTGATTTGCTTGGATTTGAATGCTACACTTATTTTAAAAATAAGCGCTAGTTATTCGGTTTAGCCGGGAGAGGAACTTTGAGTCATAAATCCCATTTCGAATAGTGATATGTCGTAATGGATAGCATTTGAAGACCGGTGTTGAAGACCGTATATTTTCGAAAACGGAAGGATTACCGTCGAATGTCTCCGCATCGGCTGATCTTCGATATAGAGATTTTATCACCCTTTGTGATGGGAAGTCCGGTCGTGATTAGTGAATATTCGGATTGCAAGGGCTTCTTTGGAAGTGCCTTCGGTTCCATTCAATCCCGGAAGACTTGTATGGATGTGTGTCTGACGTTACAATTTGAGATGTAAAGCTGATTTCTATCAAATATATTTCTGTTGGTGGCGGAGAATTTATTCTCTTAGCTTAACACCCTTCTCTGAGACGTACGAGCTCAGAGGTTATGTAGTTGATGGTTACTAGTGATATATTCCCAATTTGGTAACGTGGCATGCTGAGCGTTGCTGATCATTTGTTGATCAAAGCACAGCTTTTGTATAAAGCGTAGCTTTGTGGACGAGACTTCGTCGGACCTCACACCCTGATAATGGTCAAAATAGGAAAGATGCGGCAAGGTTATTAGGGGATAGCGCCCCCTTAGTGTACGTCATTTCCTTCTGGATAGAGGTGGTATTATGGTATGGATCCCTGATACATAACCTATGTTGTTGCTGCAAACTTATTATTTTGTGGTTGTTGGTGAATCCCGGGATTTAGGTCGGTTACGACCGGGGGATGGCATACTCGTGTCAGTAGTTACCCAGCTAGGGGTAACCCGGCCTTGTGTTGGCAGAGATCCGGTTAGGTTCTCGGGGCGTCTTTCCAGAGGCATACCGATGTGGCAATAGGAAGTTCCTTGGCCTGACCATTTGTTGGAAATCCAAAGAAACAATTTGAACCCTTTACGATTTCAAATTGTATAACCTGCCTCCTCAGGAGGTAGCTATAGCAGGCATAATATAATGGTACCTATGCTGGCTAAGATTTATATTATACTTTCGAAATGTTTTCCTACACTTTGCACTTATAATAATAATATCAAAGAAAATTTGCGTATCAAGCATATTTGACTATCATAAGGAGAAATCTTCTCTGATTCTGCGTTTGCATCGTGTATGTATGCGGGAGGCCTTATGGTTGTCTCATTTTCTAAAAAGCATTGCGAATCTAATTTAAAATATTTCTTTGTTTATTTCTAAATATAAACTGTTTTAAGTTCTCACACCAGTCACATGACTGACCTGGAGTTTATTGTTTCCTTCCTAAACTCTGGGTGTCCACCAATTTTAACACGGGCGGTCTAGAGTCAGGTTATCAAGTCATTTTGGAATTCAGGAGTTGTTGTGGAGATCAGGAGCAAGCTGGATGGCGTGGCGTATCAATTAGTATATAGTATTTCTTTTCCGCTATTTGTTGTTGTAAAACTCTGATAATGTAATGTGATGTAATGTAATAACTGATATAGTTCTTTTGATTTAAAGATTATTCATTTATCTATTATATGCTATTCCACTGCGATTGTGATATTCTGATATTGTTCTGTTGCTTTTCTTTCTTTCTTTCTTCTTCTGTCTTCTACCTCTTTTTTTAACCCTAACGGTTCGGTTTTCCGGCATTCGATTGCTCGGCAGTTGATACAGTGGACGTATTAATGTCGACTTTCGTGAGTCGAAAAAATCTTAACCTTTACACACACCTTTAAAAATAAACCACTATTTATTTTTAAAACAAATTACACATTTCTTTATAAATTCCCACTGTGAATTTATACTTTCAAATATCCACTAATATCTTATTTCACTTTATAGTCCTAGTTTATAAATCCCATATTCTCCTCTGTTTTTTAAAACACAGTTTCAAACACTAAATCATTTCCAAATCGATTTTCAAAATTTACTCCATTTAAAAATAAATTGCTTTACTCACTCAATTTTATTTCAAAACCCATTAATTTCATATTTAACTTCTTTATTATGATTTAAAATCTTATTTAAACTTAAAATACCAATTTCATATTTATTTCAAAATTCTTCTTCTATTTCTTCCTAAACAATTTAAATCCTTAATTTTAAAAATTAATCTTTTATTCCTTTAAATAATGTCACTTAAATTTAAATATTCATTTATTGCCATTTATTCGAAAATCTCCTTTACCATATCTGGACATTTATTTATTAGAATTTAAAAATCAACTTTTATCCTTTCTAATTCATTCTTTAACTTATCCAAATTTTGTATAATTATTTTACTTAAAAATTCTCTCTGTTCTTTTCCCTTCAAAAATCTAATCTATATATTTTTGATAACTCGGTATACCTAAATATATTCAATCAAACCATAGCATCCAATATTTCAATTACCAATATAGTCTATCTTAGATTTCAAATAAATCATATCATAGAATATTAAAAAAATCTAAATATTTGAGGAATCCAGTTGGATCCCTCCAACCTGTTTCCCTGCATCCACAGATGTTAGCACAATAATTTAAAATACCGATCCCGCTTCAAGGCGGGATATCGTAGTATAAAGGGTCATCCGCTATTATGTGGGGCGTCCGCTATACAATGCGGGAAATCAGTCACTCCAATATATGCTATATATATTATTATATATACTACCACATCTGGATAGAATAACAATTATCAATGCAATCGAACAACCAATCATTTTAATTTTACTATTTAATTTAAAAGGTAATCCATATGAGTGAGATTAACTCGCCTTTGATTGTTTATGCAATCCACTCCAAACCGACTTGATTCTCCACGATTTAAGACCTGGTATAAACATTATACGATTTATTAATATTGAACTAATCAAACAATTTTTTTAAATTTAATCAACTAATAATTTAGTTTAAAACAATTTTCCCTTTAAAATATCTTTAGTGACTAAATAATTTAAATAAGTTTATTAACCTCATAAATTATTTTAGTCCAAACGAGCAAATTAAAATGGATATAGGTATTTTTATTTCCTTTTGAAATCACATACATTTATAAAAATGATTTATATAAATTTCAATTAATCGAATTTCTGATAAATTTCCCAAATCTGTTTTCAAAAATCTTTCCTATTATATATTTCCCGATTACCTATATATATATATATATATATATATCAAAAATTTACAATACTCAAAATAAATATGTATATATTTATATATATTTTATTTATTATTATTATTATTTTAACAAACTTGACCTTACTGTCAACCTTTTTTTTGTTATCGATTCAATTAAAAATATAAATTTACTAATTAGCTAAAACACAAAA
Organism: Allium cepa; assembly: GCA_030765085.1. Lineage (NCBI taxonomy): Eukaryota > Viridiplantae > Streptophyta > Magnoliopsida > Asparagales > Amaryllidaceae > Allium > Allium cepa. Next base: position 663,701,798 of record CM060928.1, on the reverse strand, counting down.
TACCTAACTCGAAATGGCAACACAGCATCGAGCTCCAGCGGATATCCACTAGCGCCTCCACTCATCTCTGCCGAAACCCTCCATGTCAACGCAAAGTTGAAAGCCGCTGTGCCATCCCACTCGAACACCCCTCACCTCGCGTGAATCTTCTAATCACGAACCCAGTCTAAAAGTCTAGGTTACGTGAACGACGTCTCGTCGCGGCCAATAAATGGACTCAGCTATGCTTTGTCCAGCATCGCGACCCACGACGTCTCCTCTGAGCTTGAATTGAACTCAGCTTCGATTTGATTTTGAAAATGAGGAGGCAGCCATATTATTTCTTTTAGGGTTAAACGATTAGATTAGAAAATAAAGAGGAGGGAACGGCTCTGATTCGAATTGAAGGAGAAAGAAATTGTTCTGTCATTCTTTGATTCGTTTATTATTATTATTTTTCTCCGATCTTTTGTTCTTTTTTTTCGTTTTTTTTAAAGTAAAGGAAACAAGAAAGAAAAAAATAGCGCGTGTCAGACAATGTAGGAGACGTGTTGAAAAGAACAGAACACGTGTCTTCAAAAGCCTGCCATAGTATTAAATGCAAAAATATTATATTTAAATTCAAATTCAAATTTAAATCGTCTTGAAATTTGGCTTGAAATCTTTACATCCTATCGAGGCTATTTTTAAATATCGATTTAAATGATATATTTTTAAAACTGAACAAAGCACCTTTAAATTTGATTTTAAAACTTCTATTATCTTCAGTATTATCAATATAAATTTTCTAAGCCTTTAAATTATTTTCAACAAGCTTAAAATTTTAGATTCAACCTTTTACCCAATTTCCAATTATTTAATTAAATAATTAAATTACTCAATAGATAGTGGCATTTGAAATTCAAGTTAGAAAATAAATTTTCAATATTTAAAATTAACTAAATGTTCCAATTTCAAATATCCAAAAATCTCGGGTCATCACAATATGTGTAATCATCAAACCAATATGCATTAAATAATAAACCATAAGCCTTTTCTTATTCTAAATACAAACAAGCCGCATCCTTAAATTTATTATGACCGACGTATGTAGTGCATTGATGATGATAATTTAACTAATTTGTTACCATGACAACCATATTTAATACATTTACGATAAAAATAGATGCAACTGACTGTTATGTGGTCTAAAATACAAACTAGTGTCGTGTTAAAATTTATTTCTTGGTCTGATATTACTCAATAATAAAATCAATATAAACGCCTTAAAGAAGCATACTTTTATCTAATTAATCAAAATTTCAGAAATAACCAAAATACCTTATATATACATATACATTTACATACATACACATACTTACATATATCTGAACTACATAATCAAAGTTAAGTAAGATTAAATAATCATAGAACTGAATTATAATTTCTTGCATAAATGGTTCAAAATTATATAGATCTATTAATACCACTAAGGCGAATTCAATTTCAACATAGATAATTACTTAGTAGCCCCCTCTAAAATAAAAAAAAAAATTAAAGTCTAAAATACCCTTTGAAAGATGCGTGCTTTCTTTCTTCTTAATTTCATTATCTTCTTATGTTGGTTTCTTTCTGTCTAAACCACCGCTTCTTTAAAACCCTAGTTTCTAAATCAGTGAAGAAAAAATTTAAGTTTTTACTACTAAGTTATTTTTTGGGTTTACAGAATTTTTTAATTATAATTCTGAAGAAAATATGAATTGGGTTCTAAATCAGTGAAGAAAAAATTCGATTTTTCATTGCTAATTTATTTTTTGGGTTTACAAACTTTACTAAGAAAAAATTCAATTTTTCACTACTAAGTTTCTAATTCAGCAAAGAAAAAATTCTAACCCTAATTTCTAAATCAGCGAAGAAAAAATTCAATTTTTCACATTTTGCGTGATGAGAAGGGTAGTTCTGTAAATGGTAGGGGCTACTAATTTATTTTTTAGGTTTACAGACTTTTTTAATTTTTGAGGGGCTACTAAGTAAATACTTGGGTTGAAATAGAATTCGCCTACCACTAATAAACATAAAAAAGAAAGTAACTATACATAACAGATCTAAAGTACTTCTCAAATCAAATTAAAATTCAAAACTTATTTATAAAACATACAATAATAAACATGCAATGTTTTATCCCGAAATTTAGAGGAATTAGATTATTTCCCATAATTTAATGATTTCAAAATTCTACCTTGCTTTATAAATAACATATAGATCATTTATATCTATCTATCTTTCTACACCAAAATGCTTTCATAAATCAGCCTTTCAGTTTGCAACATAAAAAAATTGTACCAAACCAAATTCAAAGCCATCACCAAAAAAATCCCCGATAGATAGATCAAGCAAGTCTAAAACTTGAGTGAAAAATCACATGAACTCAATAACTTCTAAATGTATTTAAATTCAAAACTTACCGATAAAAAAATGTATACTTTTTTCCCATTGAAATTAATGATGGGTGGCTCTGATACCACTTGTTAAGATTTAAATATACTTTAGGATTGAATAATCATGAAACCTCATATATAAATAGGTGATACATATTGATTTGACTGAGAAGAAATCTGAGGAAGGTAAATAAATTAGCCAAAGCAATAATGAATCAATATTTGTTGATTTAAAGAGAAGAGAAATTGGTTTGATTTTCCAAATTAACATAAACCCTATATTTTAATTATTTTTATACAAGAGATTGGGAGAATAACTAGAGCTTGTGTAATTTGGGGACATAACCCCGTATTTATAATATTCGCATTTTCTAATTTAGGCCTTTAACAAATTAGAGTTGTCGTGGTGCTTTAATTAAAAATTTGATCATTTTAATCAGGATTTACACCAAAATAGCATAATACATTTTATTTTATATATGTGGTCCAAATTACCCAAATCTTTTAACATATTAGAGTCCGAGCAGTAAATTCTTGCGATAATTAGTAATATAATGTATTAATGGACAACCTGCCACATTATGTTACGTCCATACTTTTGTTTTCATTTATTTTTTTAGTTAGTATGGTTATTAATTTATTTTCCTTCTTTTTTTAAAGGAGGTTGTTATATTTATTTATACATTCATTCCATGAAATCTTAATTGTTTTAGTAAAATCTATTATAGGTAAAATGGACTATTCTTCCACTCTTAACTTTGGTATATAATGTCACTTTTATTTGGTTTTTTTCATTTCATACGATTATGAAATTTTGTTCACTTATTTTATTTAAAGGGCATAACATTTTTATTAAGACGTAGATCCAAAAATCTTCAAATTTATTTATAGTCTATCAGTGGTAAAATTGACCTTTTTCCACTTTTAAAAATAAGTTATAAGAAAGTCAAGTTGTGAGGAAAGATTCAATAAAATAATATTCAAATAATAAATCTCATATCATGTTCTAGGAAAATATATAAATATACGAATAGCTCATTTTTTACCTACAATAGAAAACTGCTTTTTTTTCATTATCTATATGTATTTGCTTTATAAACTTATAATTCTCGTTTAAATGTTTTATGTGGTCTTACTAAGATAAACTTATTACTATATCTAACATATCCATCTTAGTCAATCTATGGTTAAATATATTTCTCTATAGTTTTAAATATTCATAAGTAACACATGTTTTCCGTTGATACATGGCTATCACCATTTTTTTAAAGACCTTATGAAATCGTAAGATAAATTTTTTCCTTCAATGCACCTAATGTTATGTTATTTTAAATTTCTATGGTTTAGATATGTTATGAAAAATTATTGACTAGAGATGTACTTATTTATCGTGTTTATAAGTAATCAAATTTAAAACTAAAAGGATTATAACAAACAATATTATCATTCAATTGATAAAAGGAATTACTTGCTTCTAATTTTATTTAATTTGAATTCGGATTATAAGATAATAAATAATAGTTCATTCTTTTTTATTAAAGGACCAGCAACGTATTAATTCTTCATAACATTTGGTTTTCCAATGGACAAAATTACCTTTTGGCGTCAAGGACCACTAGCGTAAGTGGGAAGTGGTATGATTACTTAGGTTTAGATGGTAAAGGTCATGTATTTGAACCCATTAGGCATCAAATTAAGTGCTCTTCTTAGATACAGTAGCACTCTTTATTCTATACATAGATAATTTTAGTTTTACTTAATTACATTTTTTCTAAGGAACGATTTCGCTTGATCATATTGTGTAGTTTTTTTAAGAATATTTGTGTATTTTATTACAAAATAAGATCATGCTTAAGTGTTTGAGATCATTAAACCACAAAGATGCACATTTTAGGAGTCAAGTTTTTTGGAAACATAATATAGCGAAGATGATAAAACGAGCACTAAAGTACACAAAATTATCAGCTCGCAATTTATGGTCCTACAGGAATATACTTTGATTTACTCATACTAATGCCATGTTTAAGAAATACCAACAAAAATATATATTGTATGTCATAATACCATTAATGGTGCTATGGACCACAAACATCTAATTATTGTTATTTTTTTTTAATATTCTTTAAATAAACAGCTGAACTAATTAAATTTATCTTCCTTCCCCTTTCTAAAAAAATATCGAATTTATTAGCAATCAATTCACTCAATCACCAATGAGCTAAAACCATGAGAATATGCTTTAAAAAATCTCTGTATCGGTACAAACAATTTTACAAAAGAGAAGAAAATTGTATATTTTTTAAATTTTGAAAATTTTAGTTACTGCGTTCTAAACTTTTATAGCATTCACGAAATATTGTTTTAAAAATGTTGTTATTGATGAATATTTTGATAAAATCGGTGTTGGTAAATCATGCAGAAATTGGTGAGTGATGGAAATATTATATTAGATGTTGTTGAATTTCACTAGCAATGGTCTAATGTTCGGTGGAAAACTGCCCATGAATGGCACTTGCTAAAATTATTTTTTACAACCTATTAATTAATTATTAAATGAAATAAAATTATGGTATTAAAAATAGTAGATTTTTAAATGGATATATTTGGATTACAGTGGTATTAATAAGAATAGAATGACTATCTTTAGTAATACCCATAATATTTGCATGATCTATAAAAATAATTGATTGAGTAGCTGCCAAGTGATGAAGCTTTAGCATCTATGATTTCATTTTCAAAAATAATGTTAATTTTGGCTAATTTTATAGGTTTAGTTTAAACCTAAATTCGTAGATTATAAAAAATATTTTATATAACTTAACATAGAAAAAGTTATTTCTAAATTTGGTTGTTAATGATATTATTAATAAATAATATCATATTTTTCCATTTTTGATATTAAGTTAATTAATTTTTATGGAACGTATATACCCATTAATTATAATTAATTTAGTCATTTAGCACCAAAGAGTATTAATTCTAGAATAACATATAATTAGTCATCTAACTCAGAATGCAACCAAACTAGAAAAATATAAATAATAGTTAAGAAGATCTAAGCGTATTTAATTCTCCATTTGGTTTTAAATCAAATTTAAGTAATAAATTTATTTATCATAATTTGCTTATGTTGCATATAGAAAAATATATATTCATCCTCCCATGGTACTTATTTTACATTGATTAGCATTGAATTTTTTTTTATACGTATTAATAATTATCCACAAACTGAAGTAAATTTAGCATTATTTATTTCACATGATAAAATTATGGTAAACATATTTACCATTTTAAATTTTGGTTGGTATGAAATACTAGTAATTCTAGTTAATTATCATTTTTAACTCTCTGATTCAATTCCAATTTAAATTATCATATCAAATAATATTACCATCTAATTAACAAAAAGGAATGCTAATAATTGAATTTGAAAAGCTGGTATAATTAGTAATGTAATGCTCTAGAGCTAGGAGTAACTTATCGTTGATGTAAGGGTTTTCGTATAACACAATTATATCCAAAAATATTAGTTATAATTTATGCACTTTGAAGTTATTCAACCATATTTATTATATAAGCTTTGTTAGTAGCTTTTAAGAAAATACCAACTCGAAAAGAAATTATAATTCAAAAGTATATGTTTTAACTTCATGTAGCCAAAAAAATTCAAAAAATGTCCAGTTAAAAAATTAAGTGAACCTCGTGTGCAGAGCACGAATTCACACTTATATATAACAAATTACATAATTACTCTTAGGGCGTACCCTGACTCTATCACATACTACTTTGACTAGAGTTTTTGGCTTTGACTTGACATAATTGACCATGATATTAACCTCATACAAGTAAGAAGATGAATTCTCTATTGAATAGCGTTTCACTTCTAATGCTTCAACTTAGACCCAATTATAGTCGCTCGATGTTTTCATATCATGATTTGAATATAATCTAAGTGGAGCGCCCATATTGAAGTCCAATGTTAATCCCAAGTCAAGAGAACCATGTAACATCGTTACCTTGAGATTTCATGTTTGATCTAGTTGCCATTAACTAAAACGGAACTCTCGAACAAGGCATTTCATAATTATCCAATAACTATCAGTATGTAACATCTTGGTGCTTTCAATAGTCATGAGTAATACACCGCCCTATATTTGGTGCGATGACCCGGCCTTCTTACTATGAAAGTCGAGTCATAATATAGAAAGAAATAGGTAGAAAAGAGAACGGATAGAAAGAAATACCCAAATAAATCACAACATCTCACAGCAAAAACAGATAATATATATTACAAAACATATATCACATAGTCACTAATATAATTCAACAGTCATAATTATACATGCATCTTATTCAGACAGTCGTAATGACCTGCCCATTCATTACAAGCTAAAATACATATACAGATACCAATATAGCGGAATATAGGTATAGCTAGATACATTGAAGCCACCTAATCCAACTTCTCCTCCAAAATATGTCGAGGGCAAACCTAGAATCACTTGGCTACTCATAAAAATTCGAGTATCCAAGAGTTTAGAAAAAAACAGAAAATAAACTCTGGGTCAAACATGGGTCGTGTGAGTAAAACGGTTAAATTACTTTAAATTGAAAACCACTTAAAACAAGGGTACCTCGTAAGACCTCGCTGTGCATAAACACGAATGGGTATTTCCCTTACGATAACCAAACACTTCATAGAAAATCCAGTGATATTACAATAATGTCTAGGGTTTTCCAAGTATATAGAAGATAGCTGAAATGCTTGCATCTCACATTCCAACATATTTGGTCACAATAAAAAACGTACGACACTTATTGGAGATTGAGTTTCATATAATGACTGGGGTACTGGGGTACCGCCCGTCACGGTGCATCTCCATAAAAAAAACACTGAGGACCACACCGGGATCCCCTACTATACAAGACCGGACTACCCTTAACCTGGATAGTCCGAGTAAGATTGCCCCACAGTTGGAATCAGCATCCGCACCAAACATGCTGAGTAAAAAGGGACTCTAGACCCTATTTGGGTCCGACCCACTTAGCCTTGCTGCATCTCCCTTTTTTTAGTCATTCCCCGTTGATGAGGCTTGAGGCTACGATTACCTTTTAAGAATACATTCACTTGGAATGCTCATTGTTCTCCAATGATGATGATCTTATAGCATTCGTCCATACAAGTCCATTTGCGGTTTAAACGGTACCGAAGGTACCATTTCCACCACACTCATATTGGAATCACCCTAAGAGTTAGTGACAAATAGCCCTAGCACTTTGAAATCTTCATTCCGGATCTTTCTTTGGAATCTCCCAACCCAATCGTTTATTTTGGATCGATGTGGTTTACGAATAATACTGATATCTCATTTCCGGTCTCGGAATCCAAACGACATATTTATAAAGGCCAGATTGTTTTGAAAAAACAATTCAAATTCAGGGTGTCACAATTACATATGGAAATTTTATCACATATGTCTATTTCCAATAAAACATGTCGATGTTTTATTTTATCCGTTCAATTCATTAGGCTACTTTACGTCACAGGCACAGAACAACTTGAAATGAATACTCAAGAGAAATCAAGCCCAATCACATATCATGAGCAATTGTACGATTAATAGCCAATATTAACCAATCACAAATCATTATCTAGTTAATTTAAATTAACCAAAATTAATTATATTCCTAACCCTGCTTACTTATAATTAAAATTAATTACAAAACTATATTTTTAATTTAATTAAATTTAACAATCCATTTAATAGCTATCTTACATAAATTAACTTAAAATTTATTAAATTTTAAGTTTTATTATTCACTAACTTTAATTATTTAAAATTAATTTAATTTTGTATAAACTTAACAAAATAAATTATATAAAAAATCATTTATTATTAATTTAAAATTAACAAACCATCTAATACTAACCTTATTAACTAACTTAAGATTAATCAATTTAGAATTAAATTACTTACTAACTTTAATAATTAAAATTAATTAGATTTTATATTGCAAAAATATTAAAAAAATATTTTTGCTTAAATACTTGGTGGTAGGACCAAAATACAAAAATGTTTCATGTTGATTAGAAATAAATAAAAGGAACAAAGATGTTTAGAGGGCAAGAGATTATTAATATAACCTTTGTTACAATTTTTTTAAGAGAAAAACCCATTCGGCCCAAGCCCAAAATCCCAACCAAAAATCTTTGCATCTTCTCCTTCCTCATCTTTTCTTTTCCTTCCTTCTTTTATTTCCTTCTTCCCTGTGTACATCACCATGCACGTACACCGACACACGGCCTCTTGCCAATTCACCACGCCATCGACCATCTCCAAACATCGTTCACCACCCTCTCGCCTCGATTGCTTGCTAGCGAGGCACGAAAAACTTCAGCTCGACAAATCGAGCCTCTGACCCAAACTGCAAAGCAAGCTATCACCACCAATCCACCTCGCCTCGCCACCGTACACCACCATCTTCCACCAAACTGCACCACCAGGACCGCCATGACCTCCTTTTCCCCATACACTGCACCTCCATAACTTCCTATCGCTGCCGCAGTTCATCCACGGCCGAACCACACAAAAACAGGCCCTAAAACCCTAAATCGATCACAATCGACAACACACACCACTATAAAATGTAGTAGCATTTTTCCTAGCTTCCCCATCACCCATGCCTCCTCCACAACCAACGCCAAGTCGCTCCATCGCCCCGGCTGCCTAAAATCGACCGAAACCCCTTTTCTAATCAACTCCCTTTATCTCGTTCAATACGTGACCAAAAATCGCCATTTCACTTCCAAAAATCATCATTTCGAATAACACACACACTCATATAAACCAAAGATTAAATTGTGACATTTGATTTTTGTTCATCTATAGGTTATTTTACTGTAAACTGTATCTTCCTTCTCCTATGCTACATGATAAATAATGGAATGATTTTTAAAATAAACTATACCCACAAACAAACAACTTTGCTTTTGGAATCATAACCTGAAATTGACAAGATAGTGAGAAAATGATTTTTGAAGTTGCAAGATTTTAGCTTTTCAATGAACAAAGGTGATGAATCATGTCTTCTGAGTTACATGGCGTATTATCATAGCTGAACACATGTATATAAGTTATAGGAATTTATGAGTACATGAATACTTGGCAAAAAAAAAAGTGTTCATTCAAATTTTTACAAGTTATAGATGCATACATGATTTCTCGGTAGGAAAGTTAAAGTTTTACTCACTGTTTTTTTTCCTCGAACAAATGAAAGCCTGGTTCTTTGTTTTGTTTGATCCTTCCTGTAGCTTGAGCTCCTAGTTCCTTTAAGTTTTTAATGGCATTTTCTTCTTTTTATTTTTATTTGAATTGTAAAAATTGCAATGAATGAAACAACAAGGTAGTGGCTATATATATATATATATATATATATATATATATATATATATATATAGATGAAAGGAGACATTGTTTTGGAAAAAGCTGAAGCCCATTTCATGTACAGGCTTTTTTTATTTTTTGTAATTTCTTTGAAAATATGAAGACTTGATTTGAAAATAAAGCTAATTTGATTTCCTTATTGACTTGAAAATTTGAGTGAAAGATTTGATATATTATATGCTTGAGTTGATATGCATTCATGATGTTGTTTGCTTGTGTACATACATGCATACTTCGTACAATATATATATATATATATATATATTCCTAAGCACTTTAATTATATGCATATGCTTTAGCTTAACACTTATATTCATCGTGTCAAATTTGTACTTAACTTTTTTTTATAACATACACATAGCTACTTCATGTATTTTTTTTTACTTTTATATAATTTGTTTTATTTTGTATGATAATTCTTTGTATATACATCTATATCTATTTTATCCTATATTTGAAATTTGAAGCTTACTTAATTATTTTCAAAAATTAGATTTTTTTTTAACTTTTAAATCAAAGCCTTGCTATATATATGTGTGTGTGTGTGTGTGTTCAGAAATTCCATATATTATAAATTTTTATTATTGGCTAAATCAATATTTTAAACATTTAAAATCAGTTAATTATCCTAATAACAAGTGTCAAAAATCCAAGTCATTACATCCCTTTCCCCCTTAAAAGAATTTCATCCCCGAAATTAAAAGCAAAGACTAATTCAATTTTGTAACAAAAAGTTTTATATTCATATTGCAAAGCACAACATTAGTCATATCCTAACAACCATACCAAATAGTTATACACAGTACGTAACAACACTAGCTATCCTGACAACAATCCCGGATAGGCTTTCTTCACACAATCCAAAGTCTCCCAGGTCAATCTCTGGGATCCTCACTCCATTGGACCTTAACCAACTTCACCACCATGTTTCGGAGCTTCTTTTCATCCTGATCAACAATACGAACTAGATGTCTAACTATGGTTAAGTTTGGTTCAACCCGCAAATCTTCTTGAACTAATGGTTCTATAATCAATGGTGGATCATGCATGTATTTCCTTAGATGAGATACGTGGAATACATCATGAATCCATGCCATCCTTTCTAGTAATTCAATCCTATATGCAAGAATACCAATCCTTTCGAGAATACAAAAAGGCCTGATATATCTTGGAGCCAATTTCCCAATCTTGCCAAATCTAATTGCTCCTCTTATCGGAGAAATATTAACAAATACCAGGTCTCCAACCACAAATTCCAGATTCCTCCGCCTTTTATCGGCGTAGCTCTTCTGACGATCCTGGCACTATAACAAAATAGTCTTTTTACAACGGGCAATGCCCGTTGTAATATGTGGTTTTCGCAACGGGAATGTGCATGTTGCAATAGGCCTCGTTGTAATAGATCCACCATATTTTACAACGGGCAAAGCACGTTGTAAAAACCTTATATAACAACATGTAGTGACCATTGTAAGAAGCTTATATAACAACGCATACTGCCCGTTGCAAAATAAATGCAAATTTTAAAAAAAATTACAGCAGCATCCATGCAATACATCCATACTAATACTAAATATTGTCGTAAAATAATTAAAATCACATACGAAAAGACTAAAAGCTAGAGTCATAGAATTCTAACACTCCAAAACGTTAGATAAGTTTACATGCTAAATACATAAAGCATTAACACATAACAGTTCGCTACAAATACCATGTTCTAAGTACAATCATACTATACCATCAAGTTTGCAAATTCCACGATAAGACGACTTCCATCAAATTCTCTACCATCCAAGATGTACCTTGCATCATCTACATCCCTAGGATCACTGAATTCCTGTAATACAATAAAACAAGACAAAGAACAAATGTTATGGCAAACCGGAAATGGTTAGTATGTCAGATACTTGGATATGACAAGGAGAATAGGTGTAAGAAATACATACAACAAATGCATAGTCGCGCTTCATATCCACATCTCGTACTCTGTGACACACTTCGACCCTGTCATACAACTCCCTGCTTACCCTGCCAATACCACCACTTCCAATCATAACTGCCTGACTGTTACATCTGCCTCACCTATCATCCCCTACAACATCCTCAAAACTGCACATCAGTGTACCAGCTTTACCATCCATACCACCACAAGCTCCAACAACCTGCCTCTGACCTCTCTGACCTCTGTACTTCTCCCTGCTTTACCTGAAACTGCTGCACTTCACAGTGCCACGACCAATATCAGTCATACCACAGTACCAGCCATAGTTCAAATAATAACCCATACCATCGACAAACCTCCATCCACTGTCACTTCCCTTTGCCATTACAACAATCATCTTCCTGACCCAAACACAATCCAACCCTTACTCGATCCAACAATCCTACCCATACCTCCACAACACTTCAACAATGCACTGTCCTTACTGCCCACTGAAACATTTCCTACCCCTCACTCACCACTACTTCTCCAACCAAATAGCCATCACCATAACTGCCTATAAAACCATATACATAACTCTCTACCATCCTTTCAACTTCATCAACATAGTGCACGGCCCTCTACCACTTCCCCTACACTTCAAACTACACCCCTGCTACAAACTGCACTTCATACAGCAAACTGTCAACTTCCCCTACAACCAACTACGCTTCTTGCCTTCACCTCCACCACCACGACTTCATCATCTCTCCCCATCAACCTCTACCACTTACTGCCACTCACCTTCACCACCTTCATTACTGCTCAACCACCACATCCTTTGCACATACCCACTTCAACTGCCTACAACACTTCAACTGCTCTTCTTCCTACAGCAGCAACATACTACATCACTTTCATCATTTACATACTTCACGTACACCTTTCAATCTGCTCCTCTACTTCACAAAAAAAAATCGCAAAATTTACAATTACCACTAACCTACCTCAATCGCAAATTCCCACTACCTCACCATCTCCGACCAAACCCAAATTGTAACAACTGCTGCCATTCCCAAAATTACTTCCATTCCCCTCTCCTGCCAATAACACTTCAATAGTCATCATACAACTGACGTCTCATCACTTCAAAACTACTGTAATCTCATCACCGTGAACCACCAATACCAAAACAGAAACTCCATCGCGAACCAAGTGGCGGCAACACCTAAATCGACCATTAATGCGATTCCACCATCTCCCCAAATCAGCAACTGAAACCACCGTAGCCTTCAAAACCACCCCATTACCCCCATCGTGACCAATTCACACAACCCAAAATCGCAATTCCAACCTCAGTAATCAACTCGAAATTCGATTTTGAGAATATATGGAAAGGAGATTGTTGAAATCGACTTTTAATCTTAGCGATTGATTTCGTTTGATTTAAAAAAACAAAGCCCTAATTTCGAGCAAAGAGGAACGAGTGGCGAACATTTTTACAGAGAAATAGAGGAATGAAATAAAAGAAAAAAGGGTCGGCCTTGTTTTTTAATTGAAAATTAGGGTTTTGATTGGCACATATTACAACGGTTGTTTTTAGCCCGTTGTAAAATTGGAACCTATTACAACGGGACTGAATGGACCGTTGTAATAGGCTTCTATTACAATGGGCAACCGATGCCCATTGTAAAAAAGACGTTGTATATGGCACCTTTTACAACGGGCCTGAATGGACCATTGTAATAGCCTTCTATTACAACGGGCAACCAATGCCCGTTGTAATAAGGTATTTTTGTTGTAGTGTGGGCAGCCTTCATTCTCTTCTTGATCAGTTCAACTTTCTCAAACGCCTTCCGAATCATATCTATACCAAGGACTAAACAATCTCCTGACTCCACCCAATAAGTTGGTGATCTGCATGGCCTTCCGTAGAGAGCTTCGTAAGGTGCCATTTCTATGCTTGCCTAGAAACTATTATTATAAGAAAATTCTACCAGATGTAGATGATCTTTCTAAGACCCACCAAAGTCCAGAATGCAGGCCCTCAACATATCTTCCACAATACGGTTCAGTCCCTCGATTTGCCTATCCGTTTGAGGATGATAAGCAGTGCTTAAACTTAACTTTGTCCCAAGGGATATTTGCAAAGCTTTCCAAAATTTACTGGTAAAAATCAGGTCACGATCACTTACTATGCTTATGGGAACTTCATGCAATCTAACAATTTCCCTCATGAAAATCTCTACCAAGGAAGCTGTAGTTCTAGTTGATTTAACCGGAATAAAGTGAGCGTTCTTGGTTAGCCTGTCTACAGTAACCCACACTCCCTCATTCCCCTTTCTAGTTTTGGAAAACCCATCGATATCATCTCCCACTTCTATTTCGGAATCTCCAAAGGTTGTAACAGTCCTACTGTCTTCTGCTTATCACCTTTTATCTATTGACAGCTCGCACACCTGCTAACAAAGGTAGATATATCTTTCTTCATCCCGGCCACCAGAAAACTCTTTTCATATCTTTGTACATCTTATTCACTCCCGGATGGATACTTTTGCTTCACTCCATTCATATCCGGAAAGCACAACTGCCTATTAATCCTTAAAGCACCTCAACTATCTATCTCAAAATCTGAATACCGACCCTCCTCAACTCCTTGAATTAATTCTTCTAGAGTTTCATCCTTTCTTTGATTGCTCACAATTCTTTCCAGAAGAGTCGGGGTAACCTCTAAAAGAGCCAAGACTGCATTCCCACTCAAAGCGTCTGCTACCACATTCGCCTTTCCCGATGTATAGAGAATATCCAAATCATAGGATGCTAGAAATTCCAACCACTTTTGTTGTCTCAGGTTCAGATCCTTCTGGGTAAAAAGATACTTCAGGGGTTTATGATCCGTGAAGAGCTCTAACTTTTCACCTAATATAAGAAAGAAGTTCACTCCTAAATCTCTAAGAGTTAGCAAGAAACTAACAAGAAAGAGAAGGATCCTTACTTAACAGGTAGTGCCTCCATATTTTTAGTGCAAAGACAACATCCAGCAAATCTAGGTCATGCGTAGCATAGATTTTATCATGAGGTTTCAACTGTTTTCTCGCATACACAATCACTCTACCGCTCTACATCAAAGCAGCTCCTAGCCCCATCCCACAAGCATCTGTGTGCACTGCGAATTCACCGTTCCCATCTAGAACATCCAAAATGGATGCACTAGTTAATCCCACCTTAAATTCTTGAAATGCTTCTTCACACTTTGGAGTCCATTTAAATTTCTCTCCCTTCTTAGTCAGCTTGATCGAATGGGAGGAAATACTAGAATAATCTCGAATAAATCTCCTATAGTATCATGCCAAACCAAGGAAACTGCGAACCTTTGTAGGAGTCCGTGGTTGCTTCCA
This sequence comes from Allium cepa, assembly GCA_030765085.1. NCBI lineage: Eukaryota > Viridiplantae > Streptophyta > Magnoliopsida > Asparagales > Amaryllidaceae > Allium > Allium cepa. Next base: position 663,686,638 of record CM060928.1, on the reverse strand, counting down.
CTCCTGAACAGCCACACCTTTTCTGGGTCCACTGAAATACCATCTCCCGATACAATATGCCCTAAAAAGTTTATTTTTGATTTCCAAAAATGGCACTTTGAAAACTTCGCTTTTAGGGCGTGCCTTCTCAAGGTTTCTAATACCACATCCACATGATGTCTATGCTCCTCCTCTGATTTAGAGTAGATAAGAATGTCGTCGATGAACACTAGCGCGAACTTATTCAGAGCATCTCGGGAGACATGGTTCATTAGGCCAACAAAATGAGCCGGTGCGTTGGTTAGCCCAAAAGCAATAACCATCCACTCAAAGAAACAATCAGGCCCTCTAAATGCAGTTAAGGGTATACTGTCTTCAGCAACCCTTAGTTGGTGAAATCCAGAAGCTAAATCCATTTGCAAGAATACGGTAGCCCCATAAAGCTGGTCGAAAAGATCGTCGATGCGAGGTAAGGGATACTTATTCCTAATGGTCAGCTTATTCAACTCCCTATAATCTACACACAATCTTAACGACCCATCCGACTTGACCGCAAACACTAAAACAGACCCCCAGCTCGAACGATTGGGTCTAATCAATCCACTCCTCAACAAATCCTATGTTTGACTCACCAACTCTTCCCTCTCCCTCGAAGCCATTCTCCTTTTTGGTTAGAATACAGGTCTTTCCCCCGGGACTAAATCGATATGAACTTTGATCTCTCGATGCAGGGTTAAACCCTTAACTTCTTCAAAAACGTCAGGGAAGTTTCTAACAACTTCAATGAATCCTAATCCTCCTTGAGATACTTCGAGCACACGTAAGAGACTACACATATGAATTTTGGGGCTATCACACTTTATCCTTGCAGTCCTTCCCAACTCGGTTTCTAAGGATATGGTTCCCTCCTCGTAGTCGAGAACAGCTTTATACTTTGTTAACCAATCTATACCAAGTATAAGGTCAAGTCCTTTAAAATATAATACATAGGGATCACACGAAAAGCTATAAGAAAGATAAGAAATTTGCAAGCCTTCACAAATCATATTCGGTTGGGTCATCCCCCTTTTGGATTGGATAACAAATAGAGTTTTCTACGGTACTAGGGATAAGGTGAAATTTCACTACCATTTCCAAAGAAATAAAGCTAAGAGAAGCACCAGAATAAAATAATACCTAACATAAACACCATTTAAAAGTAAGGTACCTTCAAGGACGTTTTTACCATTCATATCTGTTGAAGCTGATGGTCCATTCTAAATGGCAAACCCTTGTTTAACTGTGCCTTCTGTAGGAGTGGGTAGGCCTTCACCATGTGCCCAGGCTGATGGCAATTGAAGCACTGATTCTTCTGAACCATTTGAGAAATAGGCCCGCTTTGCTGCTTTGGGGCTTCGCATCTCAGACAGAATCTAGCAATATGACCTTTTTGTTTGCAATTATAACACTCCCCGTTTGCATGTTTGCCTCCTTGTTTTCCTTTTCATTGTTTCTTCCAATTTGGTTTAAACTTTCTCTTATTCAAATTTGTAACACCGCCACTTTGTGTTGCCACTACTGTTGAGGGTTTCTTCTCCAAAAGTTCTTCATACCTCAAAGCCATATCCACAAGCTCCATAAATGATCCATTAAGATGAGCGATCATCTTCTCGTGAAATTTTACCCTCATACCTAATACAAACATTTCATTTTCTTAAGAGAGGTGTCTATGAGTCCACGACCATAATGGGATAACTCATTGAACTTCGTTCCTTACTCAGTCGCAGACATGTCTTCTTGCTTGAGGTCAAGGAAACTCCTATATAATCATGTCCTACCCGCAGTCGGCATGAACTACTCCTCGAACACCTCTTTGAATTTATTCCATGAAAATTAATCGTCGAGGACATCCACCGTGATTGAGTCCCTCCATGCGGCCGCCCTTTCTTGTGACTTCCATGATGCCAGGACTCGTTTTTGTTCATCAGAAAGACCCAAACCCTTGAAAATTCTCTCACAAGCACGTAACCATGCTTGTACCTCGATAATAGATTCAGTACCCTTAAAGGGTCTCCCTCCAAGATTCGCAAAGTCCTCGCACAGAGTTGCGAAGTTTTCACGAGGCTGTACTGGAGCTATGGCCTCAATAGCTACTCCGCCACCTCTAACATTAGGGGTTCTTCCATTTGTGGTGGTTGTGCTACTGGCTCCCCTGCCTTGCCTTCCACTTGTGCTCATTGTTTACTACCTAGACATAGTAAGAGGATACTTAGCACCAGGACAAAATACATCCCAACGGTAGCACTAATAATATTTTATCAAAGCTTATCTAACTATCTGGATGGAGTGTGTGTGTGTGTGTGTATAAATTTACAAATACGCTCTCTCAAGATTTATATTAACCCAAAAGCCTAGGCGTCCACTCAATCTCACTCTGAAATCAAATGTGATGGCCCGTCCCTTCTTACTTCGAAAGCGAGTTGTAATATAGAAAGAAATAGGTAAAAAAGAGAATAGATAGAAAGAAATAACCAAACAAATCACAACATCTCACAGCGAAACGGATAATATATATTACAAAACATATATCACATAGTCATAATACAATTGAACAGAGTCATAATTATATGTGCGTCATATTTGGACAGTCGTAACGACCTGCTTATTCGTTACAAGCCAAAATACAGACACAAATACCAGTACAGCGAAATATAGATATAGCTAGATACGTTGAAACCACCTGCTCCAACTTCTCCTCTAAAATACTTCGAGGGAGAACTTGGAATCACATGGCTACTTATTAAAATTCGAGTACCCAAGAGTTTAGAAAAAACAGAAAAATATACTCTGGGTCAGACATGGGTCTGGTGTGAGTAAAACGGTTAAATTGCTTTAAATTGAAAATCATTTGAAACAAGAGTATCTCGTAAGACATCGCCGCATATAAACACGGATGGGTTTTCCCTTACGTTAACCAAAACACTTCATAGGAAATCCAGTGATATTATAATAATGTCAAGGGTTTTCCAAATAAATAAAAGATATCTTGAATGCTTGCATCTCACGTTCCAACATATTTGGGCGCAATAAAAAATGTACGACACATATTAGAGATTGGGTTCCATACAATGACTGGGCCACTGGGTACTGTCTGTCATGGTGCATCTCTAGGAAAATAACACCAAGGACCACACCGGGATCTCCTGCTACACAAGACCGGACTACCCTTAACCTGGATAGTCCGAGTAAGATTACCCCACGGTTGGGATCAGCAACCACACCAAATATGCCGAGCAAAAAGAGACTCTAGATAGGGATAACCTTACCCTACTTGGATGCAACTCACTTAGCCTTGCTGCATCTCCCTTATTTTAGTCATTTCCTGTTGATGAGGCTTGAGGCTACGATTACCATTTAAGAACACATTCACTTGGCATGCTCATCGTCCTTCAATGATGATGATCTGATAGCATTCGTCCGTACAAGTCCGTTCGGGGTTTTAACGGAACCGAAGGCACCATGTCCATTACATTCATATTGGAATCACCCTCAGAGTTAGTGACAAATAGCCCTTGCATATGAAATCTTCATTCCATATCTTTCGTTGGAATCTCCCAACTCGATCGTTTATTTTGGATCGATGTGGTTTTTGAATAATACTGATATTTGATTCCAGCCTCATTGAATCCAAACGACAGATTTTTAAAAGCCAAGTTGTTTTAACAAAATAGTTCAAATTTAGGATGTCATAACTGCATATGGAATTTTATCACATATGTCTATTTCGAATAAAACGTGTTGATGTTTTATTTTATCCGTTCAATTCATTAGGCTGCTTTACGTCACAGGCACAGAACAACTTGAAATGAATACTTAAGAGAAACCAAGCCCAATCACATGTCATGAACTTATTTACGATTAATAGCCAATATTAACCAATCACAAATCATCATGTAGTTAATCTAAATTATACAAATTATTTATATTCCTAATCCTGCTTACTTATAATTAAAATTAATTACAAAACTATTTGTTTTTAATTTAATTAACTTTAGCAATCCATTTAATGGCTATCTTATATAAATTAACTTAAGATTTATCAAATTTTAAGTTTTATTATTCACTAACTTTAATTATTTAAAATTAATTTAATTTTGTATTACCAAAACTTAACAAAATCAATTATATAAGAAAAATCATTTATTATTAATTTAAAATTAACAAACCATCTAATATTGACCTTATTAACTAACTTAAGATTTAATCAATTTAGAATTTAATTACTTATTAACTTTAATTATTAAAATTAATTAGATTTTATATTGCAAAAATATACAAAATTTATTTTTGCTTAAATAATTGGTGGTAGGACCAAAATACAAAAAAAATCATGTTCATTAGAATTAAATATAAGGAACAAAGATGTTTAGAGGGAAAGAGATTATTAATATAACCTTTGTTAAAAAAAAATATTTTTAAGAAAACAAACCTGTTCGGCCCAAGCCCAAAATCCCACCCAAAAATCCCTGCATCTTCTCCTTCCTCTCCTTTTCTTTTCCATCCTTCTTTTATTTCCTTCTTCCCTATGCATGTACACCTACATACGACCTCTGGCCAACTCACCATGCCACCGACCATCTCCCTACGTCGCTCACTACCCTCTCGCCTCGATTGCATGCCAGTGAGGCACAAAAAACTTCAACTTGACAAATCGAGCCTTTGACCCAAACTGCAAAGCAACCCATCACCACCAATCCATCTCGCCACCATACACCACCATATTCCACGAAACTACGCCACCAGGACCGTCATGACCTCCTCTTCCTTTTCCCCACATACCGCACCTCCATAACTGCCTCTCGCCGCCGTAGTTCATCCACGACCAAACCACACAAAAAAGGCCCTAAAACCCTAAATCGATCACCACTCGACAATACACACCACTATAAAATGTCATAGCATTTTTCCTAGCTTCCCCATCACCCACGCCTCCTCCACAACCAACGCCAAGTTGCCTCATCGCCTCGGCCGCCTGAAATCGTTCAAAACCCCTTTCTAATCAACTTCCTTTATCTCGTTCAATACGCGACTAAAAATCACCATTTCACTTCCAAAAATCATCATTTCGAATAACACACACACTCATATAAACCAAAGATTAAATTGTGACATTTGATTTTTGTTCATCTATAGGTTACTTATTATAAACTGTATCTTTCTTCTCCTATGCTACATGACAACTAATGGAATGATTTTTAAAATAAACTACACTTACAAACAAACAACTTTGCTTTTGAAATCATAATCTGAAATTGACTAGATAGTGAGAAAATGATTTTTGAAGTTGCGAGATTTTAGCTTTTCAAAGAACAGAGGTGATGAATCATTCTTCTGAGTTACAGGGTGTATTATCATAGCTAAACACATGTATATAAGTTATAGGAATTTATGAGTACATGAATACTTGGAAAAACAAAAGTGTTCATTTGAATTCTTACAAGTTATAGATGCATACACGATTTCCCAGTAAGAAAGTTAAAAGCTTTACTCATTGTTTTTTTTTTCTTCAACAAATGAAAGCCTGCTTCTTTATTTTGTTTAATCCTTCCTGTAGCTTGAGCTCCTAATTCCTATAAGTTTTTAATGCCGGTTTCTTCTTTTTATTTTTATTTGAATTGTTAGAATGCAATATGTGAAACAACAAGGCAGTGGCTATATACATACATACATACATACATACATACATATATATATATATATATATATATGAGAGGAAATAGGGTTTTGGAAAAAGTTGAAGCCCATTTCATTTACAGGCTTTTTCTTCTATTTTTTTAATTGCTTTGAAAATATGAAGAATTGATTTGAAAATAAAGCTGATTTGATTTCCTTATTGACTTGAAAATTTGAATGAAAGATTTGATATATTATATGCTCGAGTTGATATGCATTCATGATGTTGTTTCCATGTGTACATACATGCATACTTCATACAACACACACACACACACACACACACACACACACACACACACACACACACACACACACACACACACACACACACACACACATATATATATATATATATATATATATATTCCTAAGCACTTTGATTATGTGCATATGCCTTAGCTTAACACTTATATTCATCATGTCAAATTTGTACTTAACTAGTTTTTTTTTTATAACATACACATACACATACACATAACTACTTCATGTATTTATTTTTACTTTTATATAATTTGTTTTATTTTGTATCATAGTCTTTGTATATACATACATATATATTTTATCTTATATTTGAAATGTGTAGCTTGCTTAATTATTTTCAGAAATTAGGTTTTTTTTAACTTTTAAATCAAAGCCTCCCAATATATATATATATATATTCAGAAATTCCATATATCAGACATTTTTATTATTTGGCTAAAAAAAAATAATATTTTGAACATATAAAACTAGTTAATTATCCTAATAACAGGCGTAAAAAATCTGAATCGTTACATTTAGAGGCGTTACATACTCCGATTTCAATAGATACATCGATATCCTTACTCGAAACATCTTGAGCTAGAATATTTAATTATTTAAAATAATACATTATTTATATTGTGATGATTTTCTCACAATTACAACTTATTGCAATCATTATCACATAACTTATCATTTAATGATTTTTTATTAAATGTACTTAAATTAATTAACTAATTAATATATTACAATATGACAAGTGTATAATAGAAAGCGAACGCTTTTTATTTCGAACGAGATTCTGTTACAAAGTTAATAATTTAGTAAATTACAAAATTGCAACTAGAACATATCCTTAACTCTCTTATAATGTTAACATTAACTATTGATATGAGATGTTATCTTGGATATGTTAGGCTTATTCAATTTAACAAAATATTGTGAAAATGATAACGAGGCATGTAAGACATATCCATAGAATTTCATTCGATTTGGTATCATTTAACTCGAAATATCATAGGGTTATGAGCGTACATGAGGTTTGACAACACTCTCTCTATGCATTGTATGATCATCTGAATTACTTTGAAATCAAATAGGTCATCAGCTAATACATCAATCTTTATATTAAATAAAAACAAAAGAACATAATTCCTTCAGCTATCCATTTTATTTTCTAGTCAACTATTTTCTTTTCTCTCTCCACATTAATAGCCATATATATTCATATTTCATATACATTTTCCTTGTATCATCCCCATAAAATCCGTACCTTTTTGGTATATTCGCCGTATTTATAGCCCACTCCGACCCTATTTAACCAATTCAAACCCCCTAGCTCGTTTACATTGAGGCGTGTGCTGAACCCATTGAAAGAAATGGGATTTTCTACCAATTCTCATTTTTATTATTTGCTTGTTTTCGCAACAATAAGTTTCGCGATTCATTGCAATGGAGGAAAGACGAGTTCTTTCGTCAGAAAAGTTGAGCAAAGTGTTGATATGCCTCTTGACAGCGATGTCTTCGCTTTGCCTGTTGGATATAATGCTCCTCAGCAGGTAATATTTGTTTAATTGTTGTTGATTTTGATTTGTACGGCTTCATGTTTAGTTATTGTTTATGTTATATAAAGCTGCAACATTTTTGTGTGTTTATTTAATATTAGTTGGCCAGTATACTGGGAAGATGCAAAATACATCCTGCTGCACACAAATAATTAGCTATAAATATTATATTTGGTTTGTTTTTGTCATTTGATTCATGCCGTTTTCCGTTTCTCTGGAAAAATGATTAATGTAATGTGTAATAATTAAGCTTTTAGATAGGTTTAAACCATGTATCAGCTATTTGTCCAGTGTTAAGTGTAATTCGTAAACATTTCATATTTTCAAATGTCTAGAGCTGGGACGCATGATGAAATAATATGAAATTGTCTTTGCATATGTCGAATGTCTTAAATGAACAAACAAAATGGTAGTTTTCCATATATACAGAAGTAAAATTTCCATGAACATATTTGACGCACTCAGCATCGTAGTTCTGTAATGGTGTTCTTTTTGCTGTATTTTGATACAATATTTCGCCTGTTGATCTAAGAGATCTGTTTGGGTTGATTGTGCTTCTCTTATTACCAAATGTCTTAGATCTTTAATTGGTTTGAATGACGCAATGCCGTTTAGATATGCTTTAGAGTAATATTTTTTGCCGTCCCTTTCTCTCCTTTGTTGTTTCCCCTTGTGTTTGATACAGATTTGGTCTATTAGTTTATTGATACTTTGTTTGGTCCAAAAATTATGACAATGGTAATGCAAGACAAATTGGTGTGGAAAGAGAACAAAATAATTTATTTACATTTACAAAAGAAGCCAGATCTTTAAAGAAAAATCGATTTCAGTGTATTTTTTTATAAATATTTTAGGCAATTATCACCTAACAATTCTAATTTCATATGCAAACGAGGCCAAAAAAAAAAAAAATTATTAACAATTACGGTTTCATTAAATAATTTGTATTTTAGGCAGTTAATATTTTTGGTTAGTCCAGTTTCAATTTTATTTATCGTAGCTAATCGTTAAGATCTTAATACGTTACAAAGGGAGTGGGGCTGTAAAAGCGGATATTGTGCTTTTCAGCAAATAAGCTAATTATATATACGAGTGTTACGGTACGTGCTTCGCGTGTGAATTGTTTTACTTATAAATTGAATATGTTTATTTCAGACAAAAAATAATATTTTTTTTATTTTCAAATGATATTAAGATTTGTATAGTCATAAAGAAGTATTTTGAATTGGTAAAGGAAGTTTAGTTTTAGATCATATTTTTAGAAGCGTCTTGAAAATGTAAAGCATGTTTAATTGTTAGATCCTATTTATAGAACGTTTGAATTTGTAAAAGAAGTTTAATGCTAGATCCTAGTTTTAAGAGATTAAGATTTGATAATACATGGAAAGACGTTTTTGGTAGTTTGCGCTTATAAAAGAAATATGACACCAAAACTATTTCAACTATTAATTATTGAATAAAGAAGCTCTAAGAAGTTGTCTTTTTCTATCTATTCACTTTGTTGATACCAATGAACAATCATAATAATGTGTCACTCATTCCAATCTTTTATTCTTATTCTTGTTTATTTTTTGTACCGAGCAATCAATCGGAGGTATAAATTTGGTACGCATTCCAAACTTTACTGGCACAATGTTAGCATCAACCTTCAGCTTTATTTTAAAGCATACTTCTCCAGTTGTTTGATATTGGATGTTCTTACTTTTTGCATTATATCTTCGTAGATTCCAATGATTCCAGTTTATTTTATATATTTTTCTCAAGGCTAATAATTTTTTCACCATCACTCTCTCCCTTGATGTTATCCCTTTTATTCATTGTTTTGATACTAAAAATGATTTACTGGTCGATTAGTACAGTCATTTGCCCCTTCTCCTCCTTATCTCATAATGATCTTCATCAATCATTGTGAATTAATTGATTATATTAGTTAATTCATTCGCTGTGGTAGATGGTGACGATTGCAACAGGACATGAGAATACGGTAAACTTGGAAACATGTGACTTTGTGTTTATGTGTTTGCAATGGGGTATGACGATTGTAGTTACTGTGGAAGATGACGGTGATTGCAATGAGACATGAGGATTGCAATTGGACATGAGGATACATTAAATTTGAGGTCATGATCAGGATACACTCTCAATTCTCTGACTCTTCAAATTCACACAAAAACTCAACCACCCAACCAACCTCCATCCATCTTGTGCTTACAGATAGTCAATTCCACCGTCTTGAAAGACACTTCCCGGATGCAGTAATTGCATCATAAATCTCCCGTATCCACTAAACTTCGACTTCTCTAATTGTAAATTACCACTGATTTCATGCTTTACAACTAAATTTAATGTATCCTCAAAAATTTATGTAATGTTCCCCGACAAACTCAACCATTCACATCCAAGCCAAGTAAACTAACATAATTAACGTTAAACCGATCAGCAAGACGTATTGGATACGTGAAATACAATGGTATTCCTTTTGTACTCAAGGTCTTCTCATTAGCTAAGTTAACTAGGAATAACTCAAATGATTTGTCATCTCATCTAGTGGGCGATGTTTACAAACTTATTGGCCTAAATCTGGTTAATTAATTGATAAATAATTTGTGTAGTATATCTAATAGTGACCCTTTTCTAGGATACAAATGCTTGTTTAGTATATGTTTTTTTCTTCAAAGGCAAGTGCTATTTTCAGCTTTTCAAATCTGAATAACATATGCCTCTAAATAGTAAATTTGTTGATATGGTGTAAATTTGTTGTAGATGCCCATTCACTCGTCACTATAGTAAAAAATACCAAAACTTTCTCTTCAATTTGTTAACCGTGATGAGTTCGAATTGGTTTTTTTGTACCAAGAGCAGATGCTTCGTTTTTCATGATACCATTCCAATTATGTGATATGTGTGAATGTTTACCATCTTTGGATTTCATTTGCCAGTGAATTTTGATTTACTTTTATTTGGTATAATTTCCATTTTGTTGCCAGGCACTAATGTATATATTCAATACGTGCTTCTTAGTTACAGCCAATTTTGTGTTTGATTAGCTGTTTGGTCAAACTGTTTTTCTTGATCTAAAAGATGTTAATAATAAGTTTTAAATATTTTCAATAATAGGCCGCCTAGCACCATATTACATCAAGGATTTGAATTGATGGAAAAATATATTTTACTCGTACATGTATCACCTCCTAAAGCGTCTTTATTCGTATCAATATTGTATTGTAACAATTGCTTTTTTCTTTTTCCATGAAGGTCCATATAACTCAGGGTGATCAGTATGGCCGTGCAGTTATTGTGTCCTGGGTGACACAAGATGAGCCTGGTTCCAGCATTGTTCGTTATGGTACAACCAAAAATAATTTAAATCTCAAGGCTAAAGGCAAGGTTAATTATTACAGATATTTTAACTACACTTCAGGATTTATCCATCACTGCACTCTGCGGAAGTTGAAGGTGAGTCATCTTACTCTGCAAGTCAATGTTCTTTACCATGTGTCAATTTTGTCCATCAATTTCTGCTATATATCTGAAACCAATAAATGTTCCATTTACACAATATTCTGTTAACTTAAAGGTGAAATGTGATAGAGTGTTTATGCCAATTGTGGAGATATAATTTGATTTCACAAAATCTATCAAGTGACTGATCTCATAGGACTTGTCAGTTTGCAACATTTACTTGATTTTTTTCTCTCTAAATATTTCCCTGTTTTGATATCAGTGTGTACTTTTGTTTCTTTTGTAGCATGACACAAAATATTACTATGAGGTCGGTATTGGGCAGTCGCCAAGAAAATTCTGGTTCACAACTCCTCCTGAAGTTGGTCCTGATGTTCCTTATCGATTTGGCCTTATCGGTAATCTATTGTCTTTGCATTCATTTTAATCTATCATACAAGCTTACTTACAATGCATTGCAAAAACTAGTGTATTACAAGATCAATCTAGAAATAATGAACATTGGACCCCCAACACGATAAGATAGTATGCAATACATCAACCGCAGAGATGTTTCTTGCATTCATTTTCTACTATGTCATTTAGAATTGCAGATTTAAAAACTCATCGTCATAAAATAAGTACATTTTATTCTAAAGGTTAAATTTTGGCAATAATATAGTGGTATATTATGGCAGGAGACCTTGGGCAAACATTCGACTCAAATGCCACACTAACACATTATGAGATGAACCCAGCTAAAGGTCAAACTGTGCTTTTTGTTGGTGATCTTTCATATGCGGATAATTACCCTAATCATGATAATGTGCGATGGGACACTTGGGCTAGATTTGTGGAGAGAAGTGTTGCTTATCAACCTTGGATTTGGACTGCTGGAAATCATGAGCTTGATTTTGCTCCTGAAATCGTATGTTGGATACTTTTGTTTTTTCAATTTTGGATTAAAAATAGGTCTTTGAGATCTAGTAGTGACTAAAATAATTACATAATGTGGATAGGAAATGCATATGATTTGGATAATATATATTGTTTCTTTTTAATTTTTCAGGGAGAGGTTGAGCCAATGAAGCCATTTAGACACAGATATCATACCCCATATAGAGCTGCTGGTAGTACTGCCCCATTCTGGTATTCCATCAAGCGAGCTTCTGCGCACATTATTGTCTTATCATCATATTCAGCATATGGTATTAAAACATCTGAATGTTTAATTTTCCTTCCTAATCAATCAATTATTGTATCTATTACTTCGCATGTTAGTTTACAAAACGGATGCTTCACTGCTAAATCCTTGAAAAAAGGTCTTAGATTGAGTTGGAGGTGTTAAGTACATGTTAATGTGCTTGAGGAGATGTGGAAGTTCATTGAAAAATCATTTTTATACTAAGCAAGTGTCGCAATTTGATCAGTAACTATGTTCATTATTTCAGGTAAATACACACCTCAATATCAGTGGCTTAAGGCCGAGTTACCAAAAGTAAATAGAAGTGAGACACCGTGGTTGTTTGTTCTTGTGCATTCACCATGGTATAATAGCTACAATTATCATTACATGGAAGGGGAAACCATGAGAGTTATGTTTGAACAGTGGTTTGTCCAATACAAAGTTGATATCGTCTTTGCTGGCCATGTTCATGCCTATGAACGCAGTGTAAGTCCAACTTGTGTCTGATCCATTAATCATTATCCAATGCTTTACTATTATAATGAAATTGTATTACCAATCACCCATTTTGCATTTAAACATAGAAAAAGTACTGTAAAGTGTAAACATGGATGGAAGTATATGTTGGTTTCTTAATATCATATAAGACAGTTTAATCACGGGTTCATACAAAAATAAAAGTGCACTGTGCAAACATTTTGATATCAACTAATTTGTATATTCATATAATTTATATTGCAGGAACGGGTATCAAATATTGCATACAACATAGTGAATGGAGAATGTAAACCAGTTAAAGATCAGTCAGCTCCGGTGTACATAACAATTGGTGATGGTGGAAACATTGAAGGCCTTGCCAACAAGTATGCCCAAGTCTAGTTGTGGTTCATTTTCATAACTTTAATATATCACCCTATACTATAGTAACAGCTACATATTTATCCCTGAAAGAAAACTTTCATTCTGTTGTCATTTAAGTCGGTACCAACTGTAGCATAGACCGTGAAAAGGTCCATAGATAGAACTTGGGATTTGTATTAGGGCATTTCAAACACAGTTACTCAAACACAAATACTCATGACTAAAAGCCACAGATTTCTATTTGACAGAAGTAGACTAGTAGTGGAAAACATAAACTTTAGAGTTAAAAAGCTTCAGCTTCCAACCCTGATAAATGAAAAGTGCTAAAAATTTAATAACAATTTATTATGATAACACGGTTCTCATATTTATGTAATTACAGCATGACAGAACCACAACCTGATTACTCGGCGTACAGAGAAGCGAGCTTCGGTCATGCTACATTAGAGATTAAGAACAGAACGCATGCTTACTATGCCTGGCATAGAAACCAAGATGGATATGCTGTTGAAGCCGATTCGATGTGGTTCTATAATAGAGTTTGGCATGCAGTCGATGAGAAAGCACAGTAGTATTTAGACTAGAGTAAACATTCAACATATATCAACTATACTTGTTTCTTAGTTTTGATATGTTATATTTTTCTCTTATGCTACTGTAATTGAATTCAGACAAACCTATGATAATAAATTTGTTTTCCACCAGGGAAGTTTGATTATGTTCAAGGTCAAGTTGAGCTCTGTCCAGAGAGACTCAGTTATCATTCTAACATTGTTTAAACAAGAGAAAAATAACTTGAATTTGTCATGCAATGCATGTTTCTTTCTGGATGAAATTGTGTTGATTGCGCCTTTTTGATACGTAGAATCATTGAACTCGTAATGCGTGCTGAAAATATACTACATAATTTAGAGTTCTCATAGCAGAGAAATTACGTTTCAAAGGTCGAGAGGCTGAAGTTATTTGAACGTATAAGATGCAATCCAAGTTGTACATGAATCGTTGCTGTACATGCACGGAATAGGTGCATTAGTTCGGTTATCTAAACAAATTAACCAAATGTCTAGTGTATTGTCAATATTATTAATGTTATAACTGTTTATTTATATTGGTTTAGTGGTATAAATAAAAAAATTCGACTTTAAATAAGGTTTTTGACGAGGTTCCATACTCGTAAAATAATTTTTATTTATTATATGTGTCAAAAATACTATTAAAATCATAAAAATACTAAATAAATATATTTTATTTTGACATATCTTTACGTTTTACTTTTAAGTACAATGAACATTTCGAACATAAAAAGTGAATCGTTTTTAGTCTGATAAAACCGGAAAATCAACTGAATTGGTTGGTTTGATTTAACAGTTTTCATTATCAGATCAACTGAACCAATTAAACGTTCACCCCTTTACGTGGGTGTTTTGATTTTCACCGAAAAGATGATGAGTGTTGAGTCACTCTTCATGTTAGCAAAATTCCAAAATTAAAATGAATCATCATTTCTATTTTATTACTAAGAAATTTCATGGTTGAGAGTGAATTATTAGTTTAATAAAATGTAATTTTTTTAATACTCTTGTTCGAAAATGATTTATTTTCTACTTGTTAAATTAAAGAAACATATGTTATCTGATATAAATATAACAGGAAAATAGTGGTTAATTGAAACTGATATATGGAAGAACAATTGTTTTGTAAGTCCTTTGGAATATCTTCACACATACCGTGTCTCACCAGGAGAGACGCTGTTCAAGCAGGAAATTCATGACCTTTCCTCATTATTTATGTTCTTACCATTGTTCTCTTGAGTTAGTTGGCATATTCACAATTTTATTAACTATGCATCATCTATCATTAATTTCATGCGTATTGTAAGATGCATGAATGCTAAAATGAAATAAATGCAAGCTGGCTTTTACCAAAAACAATTCAATTCGTTCTTATCTATAACACAATTGATTGTATATTATTTATTAAGTTATAGGAAATATATTAATTAATTTTGTGCCTTTCATACGGTAAGTGTGCTAAAGTATAATTAAATTTACATGGAAGAAAATAAAAACGATTTATACTCATGCATGTGATATTTAAAATCAATAAATTTCATTTCATTATTCAAATAAAAAATAATTAATTAGCATCACAGTTTTCAACTTGAAAAATAAGGTAATATCATAAACATGTCAAAAATTCAGGATTTTCTTCATTTATTCCAAAGGGACTTTTTGTGTAAAGGACAAAAATTTGTATTTTTTTAGTCTCAAAAACACAACCTTAATATTTCTTAATATTTTAGCCATAATAACAAACATTCTTTAAAAATTAGTGATAAGAACAAACATTCTCTCAAAATTAGTCACAACAACAAACCGTCAAGATTATCAATTACCACTCATCGCACTACCACCCACCACCATCACCTACACCACCAGCATCGCTACCGCCCCCAACACCACCCGCTGCTATCATGTGCTACTGATAACTCTTAACCTAAAAACTGCTACCGATAATGTAACGATCGGGGATTTTCGACCGTCGAAAATCAACATCGATACGTTCATTGTATAGAATACCGAGTAATCAAGTGCCGGAAATTTCAGATCATTAGGGGTTAAGAAGAAAAGAGATAGAAGAAGAAACAGAAATAACAATAACACAGAATCTCACAATCGCAACAGAACAAAATATAATAGATAATAAAAAAAATTTATACAAAAGAATCTGTGACTGTTAATATACATACCAATTATCAGAGTACAACCATCAACGTAGAAATCTGAACAGTTATAATAACTTGTCCTCAAAATGCTGAATATACAGCCTACAATACACAGTGGAATATAATCAAGTATGAATAATACGACAATGTCATCCAGCTCGTCTCCTGAGCTCCATAGTATCCTAACATTTATATGTAATACTCGGCCTGATCCGACCATTACAATAAAGTAACACCCGAGTCAGTCTGGAAAACCAGCGTGCGTAAACACACTTAATTTGAGTTACTTAAGTTATCAAAATCTTTCGAAAAACAAAGGTATCTCGTAAGACCGCGTCACACATAAACACGATGAGTTTTTCCCTTACGATAACCAAAATATTTTTTAGAATATCCAGTGACATTATAATAGTGTCTAAGTACTAATTAAAATAGCTGAAATTGTTACATTAATTAAAACCCAGTATACTACGCTCTACAATCAAACCGTTACGGTTCGTGGTGGTTATTGGATCGAAGTGATTTCGGATAACGCTGATATCCCATCCCGGTCCCTTAACCCAAATGATACTTTTTCCAAAAGGCCAAGTCATTTAAATATCATTTCACAATCAGGGTGTCAATATTCTCATATGGAAATTCATTCCATATGTTTGCTTTATCATGTCTAGTCCATCGAAATTAATTCGCTTGTAATCATCACGTTTTCCGAAACTCGGAATATTAATCAGTATAGTCGATTTATTTCCAATAAAACATAAAACATGTCAACATTTTATTCTAACCACTTTAATTTGTTTGGCTACTTAATGGTACAGACAATAGATAATTGAAATAAATATCTAAGAGAAATATAAGTCAAAGTATATATCATTAACTTCGATTAACTATCAATAGTTAAAATTAAATCCATTTACAAATCAGAACTGGATTAATTTAATTTAACTGAGTTAGTTATATTTTAACATCCAGATTATTTATCAGTCAAAAATATTTATAAAATAATTTATTTAATTAATTCAAATTAAACAGTTCATTTCAAAAATTAATTGACTAATTAACTAATAATTAAATTAAATAATAAATTACTTATTTATTCACTTCGATTAATTAAATCATTTAAATTGTACTCTACCGAAACCTTGACCAAATTAGTTTAGATGGAAGTACTCGTCGAAAGAAAAAAGACACAAAAACTTGCTCGACGGTTTGATTTAAAACGATGAAGAATTATTCTTTTAAAAATTTTAAAAGTTTAAATGACATAATTACTTAAACTTTTTTTTTTGTTAATTAAAGACCGACCCAACTTCCCTAATCTCTTCTCCTCCTCCCTTTCTTTCGGTTTTTTCCTTCCTTTCCTCACATGTGAACATGAAATCGTGCATAAACATATGCACATGCACACGAACTCAGGCGAACTAACTACGCCGTCGACAAACTTCGTATGTCGATTTCGGCCCTCTCTTTATGTTTTCCACCTGAAAACGCTACGACCATCCTCAGTTCGAAAATTAGAACTTCGACCCTACATGGAAACTAAAACGCAATCACCAAATCGCCTCGGCCAGGCACCAACGTCCACCATTTCCAACCAAACTCCACCTCCAGCTTTGCCTTGACCTCCTCTACCCTTTCCCCCGGTGTGTGACCCTCGCTCTCCCCGTTTTCTTCGCTATTGCCAGGCGACCGAGACCCCTAAAATCTAACACTAAACCCTACATCGACCTCGTCTGGCCCAACCACTCAACTAAAAATCCTCGTATCAATTTTCCCGGCATGTCACCACCCAAGCTTCCTCCACGACGAACCACTGGCCACGAAATCGAGCCAATCACTGGAAATTGGCAACACGCCCAATTCCGTTCATCCTCCAATTCCACCATCCACACGCAATGAAAAATCATCAAACCACTTCCAAAAATCGAGTTTTCCAATAAGGAACATGTCCATATAATCCAATCATTAAATTATGATATTCGAAACTCAACCATACCTAAGTCGCTTACTGTAACATATGTTTTTCTTCTTCTATGCTTCATGATATCAGATGAAGTAAATTTTAAAATGATCTACACCAAAAAACAATCGACTTTTCTTTTGAAATCATGATCTAAAATTAACTGGATAATGAGATAATGATTTTTAAAGTTGAAAAATCTTAACCGTTTTCAAAGAACAGGGATGATATACAGGTTCCTTTGAGTTACAGGTGTACAACCATGTCTAAACACACATATTAAGGCATAAATACCTATTAGCACATGAATACTTAACATAATCAAAGGGTTCATTCAAATTTTCAGGTATACAGGTGCATTCATAGTATCCAGTAAACAAAATTTTATGGTTTTACTCACTGTTTTTTGAGGATTAACTCTACTGCTTTGCTTTACTCACTGAAGCTTTGAACACTCAGTTTTTTATGGTTTTAAATGGCAGAATATTTTTTTTTGAAAGCGGTACGTGAATAACAATAGTAACACAACATGGTTTTTATAGAGGAGGCGAGGGAACACCTAGACACAAATGGGGCTGAAACTTTTTCTCATGTACAAGTTTCACTCTTTTTTTCTTTTCTCTGATTTGATTTCCTAGTTTGATTTGAAAATTTGTGTGTGATTTGATTTATTTTGTGCTTGAATTACTGTTTTTCATCACGATGCCCTATACATACATACATACATACATACATACATATATATATTTCCTATACATCATTTTTGGTTAATTGATTCAGTTCTTCTTGCATAATAAGAATCCATGAATCATCAGATGATGCTTCCTTTGGATTATTAGGTTTCGATAGTTGATATAAAAGCTACATTACTCATCTTGTTTAATTGATTTCTAGTTCTAACAATAGATTCAATATTTCCTCGTATATTTTCTACAGGATGATCTTTTAAATGCTCGATCCTTTTATTAGGATGAACAGTTTCACAATTTTTTTATTTGATTCATTATTTAAAGTAACAAAATCATCTTCATCGTTTATTTGAACTAAATCTTTCAAATTTTCATCAAAAGATACATGCATTGTTTCTTCAATGGTGTTAGTTTTTAAATTGAAAACTTTGTATGCTTTACTTCAATTAGAATATCTGACGAAGATTCCTTTATCGGATTTAGGATCGAATTTATCCAAATTGTCCTTTGTATTTAGAATAAAGCATTTACTTTCAAAAACTTTAAAATAAGATACCTTTGGTTTCTTATTGAAAAGAAGTTCATATGGTGTTTTATTGGTTAAAGGTCTAATTAAAATCCTATTCAAAATGTAACAAGGTATAGCGACTGCTTCAGCCTAAAAATTTCTTGGTAATTTACTATCAGAAAGCATAGTTCTTGCACACTCTTGAATCGTCCTATGTTTACGCTATACTACTCCGTTTTGTTGTGGAGTTCTTGGAAAGGAAAAATTATGAGTTATGTCTTTTTTATTACAGAAATTATCAAAATTTTCATTTTCAAAATCTCCACCGTTATCACTACGAATAGTTTTGATTTTTAAAGAAAGTTGATTTTGAATTCTTTTTGCAAAAGTTTTAAATAAATCAAAAGCATCACTTTTAAGTTTTAGAAAAATTGTCCATATAAATCTAGAATAATCATCTACAATTACACAAACATATTTACTGTAATTTATTGACTGAATTTGAGATGGATCAAATAGATCTAAATGAAGTAAATCAAGAAGTTTTGAAGTTGAAATCATATCTTTTAATTTAAATGAACTCTTCCTAAGTTTTCCTAATTAACGAGCATCACATATACTATCTACTTTAAAATCCATTTTAGGGAGACCTCTTACAAGATCAAGTTTTGAAAGTCCAGATAAGAATTTGAAATTCAAATGCCCAAATCTTTTATGCCAAATACAAAGGCCACTTATATTAGCCAATAGAAATAGGTTATCATTTGAGATTTTCATACTGAGAATATAAATATTTTTCTTCCTTCAAAGATAATATTTGATTTATTATCTTCGATGTGACACTTATCCTTTTCAAATTTGATTTTGTAGCACTTGTCATATAGTTGACTTATACTAAATAAGTTGTGCTTTAGATTCCAAACTAACAAAACATCAGAAATAGTAGGATTTTTAGAGTTACCGACATTGCCGATGTCAATCACATATTCTTTTGAATTGTCTCCAAAGTTGACCAGTCTTTCATCTTCATAAATTATGTCATTCAGTATCTCTGGATTGCCAATCATGTGTCTTGAGCATCCACTATCAAGGATCCACTTATTTTTCTTGATTTGCACCATTTTGTCCATTGAGTGTTGATCATCAAAAGCCACATAATACATATGTTCCTGCATAACACACCAACTCAGTAGATAACTTGATTTTTTATTATAACAATATAGAGACTTATGTAGCAATGATGATATGGACAGTTTTGAACTAGTGTTTACAAAATCTCCAAAAATTTCAATTTAAACCTTTTCAAAGATTATGATAACTTTGAAAACCAATGCTCTAATACCAAATGTAAGAAATACGGACTACAGATCTTAAGGAAAGAACTAACACCAGAGGGGGGTTGAATAGTGTTTAATTAATTTTATAAATCATTTTGTAATCTTTTCAAATTAAATCCAAACAGATGCAATTTATAAACACAGAAATAATCACAGAATCAAACACAGATGCAAATAGTAAATAAAAACAGTAAAGGAAAGAACACACCAGAATTTTATACTGGTTTGGAGTTACCCTACATCCAGTCCCACATAATTTCTTATGCAGATTTTTTGTCAAATATAGTGTCGATATTACAACCTCGATTTCAAGGCCACGAGATACACTCTCTTATCTTCGAGTTCAGGGCAAACTCTCTTGATTTAACCAGGCTACAAGATCACCTGATTGATTTATGGGCTATAATCACACCCAATTGATTTACAGGCCATAATCACACCGTTTCCAATATCACTTTGACAAATAGAGAGACTCGATAAACTTCTTTGATTATAAATGATCCTATAACTTTGAATAGCACTGAGATCTTTGAGAGAGTGTGGCAGAGAATCAAACTAGAGATGATCAGTTTGATTCACTTATGATTTCGGTAGAGTTTTGTTAAAATATAAAAGAATACTTGAGAGGAGAAGAAGGATTGAAGAAATGAAGAAAAACAAACTTAAAATTTGTTGAAAACAACTGGTATTTATAGAAGAACAACAGTCATGTCCATTCCGGAAAGGTTATGACGAATAGACACTTCATTTGAAAATTTGAAATTTGAATTTCTATGGTCACCATGTCGACATGGAGGGATGGGGTATGTCGACATGTCCTAGTGAATTTTGAAGATTGATTTTTGTTTTTAAAAGAGATTTTCTTTTTAAAACTTGCCAAAACAATTTCTGAAGTTTTTAAAACATTTTGAATGTAGTTTAAACTTATAAAAGGGATTTATAAAGTAATCTTAAAATATATAATCTATAATATAAAAGTAATATTAAAAACTAAGTATAGAATATATTTTGTGAGACTTAAAGCTTATAATATTAAAACCAAAAGATAGTTTAAAAATAAGAGATTATTTTGAAATCAAAATATAAAAGATAATAAAAATAGTATAAGAATAAAATATTTAAACCGAGAGAGATGACTTCAAAAAGATTTTTGGAAAAATATTTAAAATAAATCATTTTGAAAATTTCTTGGATTCCATTCCACTAGAGAAGGTCGTGGGTTCCATCCCACTAAGAGGTCATGGGTTCCATCCTACTATTAAAGCAAGAAGGTGGATTTCATTCCACTACTAAAATTCGAATAAAGATTTCAGTGCTATTATGAAGTTTTAACATAAATCTAGACACTATTACTTATCTTGAACTCTTGAAATTGAACTCTTGATACTCATGAGTCTTCAGTCTTGTGTTCTTCAATCTTGAATTCGTCAGTCTTGAATCTCTACACTCAGTCTTGAATCTTTATACTGTACAGTCTTCATTCTTTAGTACCTGCATATATATTATGCATATACATATATCTAGACAAGAATATTAGTATTTATATTTTATAACAAGTCATAAGGTTGTTGTCATTAAAACCATCATCTCAAGAACTAACAGTCGGAAGGTTTCTTTAGTTGACTTACAAACGACGCCCTTACCTTATACCTTCCGATTGTCGGAAGGTATTAAACATGAGTTTCGAACGACCCAAAAGGCTTATTATGCTTTCGGAAGGGTTGTTACAGAATAAGATGTCCTTGTCTGAACTTACTTATCCTTTTCGGAAGGTAATGACTTCTTTGAATGATGAGATATGAAACCCTTCGTCCCCTTTGGAAGGTTTCAAGCTGCTACCAATTGTTATCCGCATCCCTTCAACCCTTTAAGAAGGGTTTGGAGCGACCTTTATTTCCCTGATCCCTGTATTATATTGTATGGTTTCACAATCATTTTCTTATTTGGTCCAGAAGATGCTTAGCAGTTTTTCCTTCATGCTTGAGAAAGCTTCACTCTAGAGTTATCATGTGCTTTTTCTTTTTTACTGTTATACAAAACTTTCGGTATTATTGGAGGGTGTTTTCTCTTGACTTTTCTTTTCTTATGCGAAAGGTTTCTGAACTGCCTTCTTTTATCTTCACTTATATTTTATAGTTAATACCTGGTGAACCACATGGAAGCAATTCCTTGTAGTAAAATTAGGAAACATCTACATCGAACAGTGTCTGAAGCATTCGCTCGATTCATGTACCAACTATACTTGTACAGATGGGGATTTGGGTCTTTTGTTCCATCATAGGATGAAATAGTTGGCGTAGTGAACTTTTCTGGATATCGGTCATTCAAGATCTCATTAGCGAAGGGAGTCCGACTTGGAGTAGATCCTCACTCATCGTCTCTTCTATTCTTATTCTCATCCATCAATTGCTTGACCATATCCTCCATATATGCCTCAGATGTCTGGTAGTCCAGGGGTCGGTTGTCAGTCACCACGCCGAGTGTTTGGCTTTGAAATGGTCTTGGTGAGTGGGCTGAAGCCTATGCTCTCCTGTCTTCGAAAGAGCCACTCCTTGGGATACCGTTGGCTTGCGGTGGGCCTAACTAGGGGTAGTTTGGACAATCCTGGCGTTATCGAATGCATTGGCATTTCCTTCCAACTTGCCATCATTAAATTGCTCTCCATCTTCTAAGCAGAGAGGTCCATGGCTATATCCACTTTGTGGGCTCTTCGCTCATTGGTTCAAGTTCATAGCTGGTTGCCTTGCGGTCGGTGGAGTACTTGCATTTCCTTCTACATTGGTTCCCATGGTTCCAACTATCACCCCGCTTTACGGCTGCTTCCCGTTTCTTCTATTTAGACCAGAAATGGAAGAATTTTTTGTTCTACGACAGTCGTGGGTTCTACCACAGTTCTTTGAGCAGAATGTGAATGTAAGGTCAAGAGGGCATTAAGCTTATTCATAAGAGTTCTCTGACTGCTTTCCATTTTCTAATTTATTTCATCAACCATTTTTTTCAATGCATCTCTTATAACAACTTCGCGTTGATTAGAGGATCCTGGCCCCTGATCTCTTGTGTTGGCGCCATTTACTACAATTTGTTGACGATTCATCTCTTCTCCGGCTATTACTGCTTCAATGGATCTTCCAAAAGCAGTTCTTTTTCATCCCGGAGCCATTGATTCTTAGCAGTAGATCTTTTGATTAGAGATTAAAGATCTAACTTTTGAACCTATCTAATCCAAAGTAGATAGCTAGATCTAAGCGTAAGTTGGGTTCTCAGTGAAAGCATCAAAATGTTAACTCAAAAATAGAATAACACCCTGCATTGAGTATGAAAGCACCGGCCTTGTTTTTACAGAGCAATAGTATAGAGAATAAATGCAAAAAGAGAAGAAATAGAAAAAAGACAAGAAGATTTTTATATTGGTTCGGCTGTAAATGAAGCCTACGTCCACTATATAACTTTCTATTAACTGACTGCTGTTACAAGTTGAATTGGATTACAATATGATTGAATTTTCTAAGTTAGATCAAGTCACAAGTTCAAGAGTTCACTAGAGAATCACAATGAACCCTTATATGACTATTGTGTGGTAGAAGAAGAGTATAGAATAATCTCTGCAGAGTTCCAGCAGCTAGTCTAGAAGATCCTTTTAATGTTGCAGGTAGGATTGTATTTATAGGGTCCGAGAGCTATTGGGCTAGGCCGATTTATCAGATGCTTGCAAATGACTATACGAACGTTCCCTGAAAGTTCCACCGTGAACCAAATCAATTTCATGGATCGCTAGCGATCCATAATTTTTGGCTTATTGGCGATCCAATTGCTTGAGATGCTTCCCATCATTCTCTCCTTTGAAGTTTATGGCAACCTGGCAAAATCACATGGATTGTCGATCCATAGCGCATGGATCGCTAACGATCCATGTACTTAGCGGATTTTTGAACTTTGTTTTTTGGATCTCGTTTGTTATCTCATGTTGGTGTTCCCAATGCAATTTCATAGCATGTTGCCTTGTTTTGATGACGATCCACACACTGGTTGTATTAGACTACTGACTGAATTAGACGAATGCTTGCTTCTCGATTTAACTAGCTCGAAATTCCATCAGACTTATCAATTATCCTTAGAATACCTATTGGACCATGATGCAAGAGGATTAGTGGATCTATGAGCGGACATTATGGGTCGCTAGCGATCCATAGATAATGAATCGCTAGCGATCCATCACCTTAGCGTGTTTTCGCTTTCTTTTTCTCTTATCTTTCTTGGTTGGTTCTTCTAGTCCTTTTGGTTGGCTCTTAAGCTGTTATAACTTCCTTTGAATTCTGTTGGGGTAAAAAACCTGGATAACAAGTACTTAAGGAAAAAATTCTACCACGACCTGTGATCATAGTAGACTTGGGGGAAAGTGTTACACCCGTTCTTACGATGAATTACATGAAGGAAAGTGGGTAGTGCTTGAAGTCACAACACCAAACCCGACCCAGGCGTTACAACTATAAGAACTGCAATAAGAACTGTACTGAAATATAGAGGCAGTACATATCGAGCTGTGCTGATCACATCTCTTAAGCTCATGTTTTGTCAAACCTAAGGAAATAGGTCTGCATTAGCATATACTAAGGGCAACCTAGGCAGTGCCGTGCGGGTTCAAAAGCACTCCGAAGGGGTTGCATACAAGGCCACTAACCGTATGCTTCAACAGAAACCATGCTTACAGGTGAAAGAAAAATGGGATGCTGCACTCAACTTAAGTTGCCCCCAACTCAAATTACGAATAGCCTCAAGCACATTCCAGGCATATGCCAAGTCAATTCTCAGAGCAGAATGGGAAATACTACTCTATTCTGACCCGACATGATGTCAAGTCTGACAAAGACGGCAAAGGTATTAGCAGGGCAGCATGACTTGGACACCATGCAATATTTGTCACTATACTTCTTCATATGCATCGGCACCATAACATCATATAATGGTCAGCACAGATACAACGAGACTTAAGAGTAACATTGAATGTCTCTTTGAAGGCACATAAACAAGGCCAATTCAAATTTGAATTCTCCCGCCACAATTTTAGATTTTCCTGCTCTCACTTTGGGAACTCTCGCCCCCATTCAAATTTCCTACCAAAGACACGTTAGTAATCCGATCACGGCAAATAAACAATACGGATAGATGTAATCTGGAAGAATCCAAGAGTTGAGGCGTAATGTTGGGAAAAAAATTCCAGAAATCCGTGTGTCTTTTCATGACTATAAATAATAAAGACACTGTAGCAACAAAGAGACTTCTTCTTCTTCCTCTTCCTCTAATATTTTTTTCTTATTCAAAAAATCTTTAAGGTTCAACTGTACCTTCTGCCATGAAATTCTGTACCAAATCAATGAAAAAGGAAGAAAGAGAAACTTTCCCCGTGGAAGTAGGATTTCTTAAAATCCGAACTATGTAAAAATGATTATCTACCAACAATAAAATATATGACATTGCGTGTTTTCGTCTAACTTTGAATGTTCCAAAAATCGATAATGAAACATTCAACTTTTACCAATCATATCTGTATACAGCGGTCTAAAAAGCACTTGAGCTTTGAGACAAAAAATTCAACACAAACAAGATATGTCAACATATAGTTTTGAACACATGCATATTTGGTAATCGCTAGACGTGTTACATATAATTTCATAGGAAAAACAATTGTGGTTATCTCAAATATAAATAAATTCTCATACACAGATTCATTTGAATTATGCGATAGATTTGAATCAACAAAGTCAAATGCGTGGCGGTGCAAGTTCGGCAAAGGAATACGTGATTAGATTAGAACATTTTTGGATGTTGTAGGACGACGTTGATCTATTTAGGTTTATTAGTGTACTTTAACTTTGCATTTTTTGTATTTCAATTTTGTGGTTATTCTATTTTTACGTCGTAGTTTTTATATTTAATTTTCTTAATTTCTTAATTTTGTAGTCGTTTCTGTTAGTTTTTATTTATTTATTATTATGATTTATAATTTTTTAATTGTTATCATTATTTTCAACTATAAAATATTAAATATAATCGATTACCAATCACAGTAAATGTTAATTTGATTACATACTTAACTAATTATAATCAATTAATTTAATAGGATAAACAAAAAAAAAATATTGTATTTAAACTAAACTCCAAAGTTCCAAATATTAGAGAATGCAATTTAAACAAACCACTATTCCCCAAGTCAGCTTGCTCTCTTATGCACGAAGGCATCTAAAACAATTGTACAATCAGTCACGCAATCGAAATTTATATTCAATTTGTTAATATGCAATCTACCATCAAACAGCCGATAAAGTAATATTCTATAGCATCACAACTATTTGCGTTCGAATATATATACTTAAATACGTATCGTCTTTTTTTTATGTTCGTCAACCAAAACGCGGATAATTTATTCATATTCTTTCCGCATAAAGTCCCTGTATCAACGCTCACACACAACGAAGGTTCCTAGACACCCACCAATGACAACGATGACGCCAACAACGTTCTAAGGATGGCATTTTCGTAATTATCGTAAAAATTACAGTTATTTATATGCTTCTTCCTCTCGCTTTTTTCCATCATTCTTCTCAACAAAAGTTTAAAGTTTTACATATCCAATTCTCATCTTAGTCCAAAATGGTGCACGCAATTCAGAACAGAAGTGAATGGACTCAGAAGCTATCTGAGGCTAAGCAATCCAACAAGCTTGTAACTCCCCAAACCCTAATTTTTTTTCTTCTGTTGTTTGAATTGTTATGTTTGAGATTGCTTTGGCGATTATAGTGATTCTTAAATTACGATTCCGATTATTTTTTTGATTTGATTTATGATTAGTTGGTAGATTTTGTGCCGCCTTTTGCTAACTTCGAATTGGGAAAGAAATTTTGCGATAAGCCCCTTGTATTCTATATATTAGTATTCGTATGCAAAATCTACAATTCAATTTTTTTTCGTTGAGTTGATATCGAATTTTCATGCCTAGCATAACTAATTGGAAACTGATTGATGTGACTTTATGACAGTGGGAGCTATTTTCAAAGCTTTTCAGGTGATGAATAAATTTGACTAAAACGGAAGTAGATCGCATCTAGTTGACTTTGAGATCCACTGGAAAAACCTTGTATAAATGAAATTTGTGTTGATTTTGATGATTCAAAAAATGAACAAAATGTTAAATAAACATGTGATGATTATGGAAATTAAGATTTTCAATTTGAACAGAAATTGATGTGGGTAATTTGTTTTTTCTCTTCTTCTTTTTCTTTCTTTCTTTTTTCTGACCTATCAAATCAAATTGTGCGCATAGGGGAAGTTCGACTGAAAAATAGTCAATCGATCAGTCTATTATACTAGATGTATTCTGTATGCATGCAACAAGGATTTGATGATGCATTTGTTTAAGTCGTAGCTTACATTTTATGCTTATGGTCCATGTTTTTATTGATTCAAAGCCTTAAGTAGATTGTATTATTCATGTTTTTACTCTCTTAATGCAATTCTTAGGTGGTGGTTGACTTCACTGCTACATGGTGCCCACCCTGCAGGTTTATTGCTCCATTCTTCACTGAACTGTCTGAAAAATACCCCAACGTTCTGTTTCTCAAGGTCGATGTCGATGACCTTAATGTAAGACTAACACTACTCTGAATTTTATTTTATATACTCTTTCGACTGAAATTTTATTAATGCTTACAATTGTCTTTGCTTGCTGCAGGATATTGCATCAGAGTATGGAGTACAGGCAATGCCTACCTTCAAATTCCTGAAGGATGGCGTCGTTGTTGATGAAGTCGTTGGTGCTAACAAGGCAGAGTTGGAAAGGAAGGTTCAGCAGCACATGGTTGTTCTTAATGCTTAAGCTTGTCATGTCTATTATTTACAGTATCAGATTCTGCGTTTGGTGACCAAATGCTCAATCATGTCCATTATCTGTAATGTCATATTTTGTGTTTGGTTACCGAATACTTAATCATGTGTGTCTTTGTTATCTTACTTAATAAGGGGTCTTCTCAAATCTTGAATTTGTGCTATCAGGATTATAATATGAACATCTGTATGTCTGTGTCTGTATTCCTGTTTAGAATATAATCAAGTGCTTTGCTTTTATATGTTCTGTGTCTTTATTGTGTTGTGTTCAATTCTTCAAGCTTCAGCCATTCAGTTATGTATTATTTTATTCCTATCAGTCTTTTAACACCAATGTGGTTACCATTACCTATTTCTGTATTCCTTTCTCAACATCTCTTTCGTTTTTAAGATCAATGATTTATGCTTCAAGGATGTAAACTCAGTGCCTATGACTGCATAGCCAAATATCTTATTGGTTAGTTTCTTTTGGATTTTGCTTGGAAATCTGGAATCTTAAAATCAAAACATCAGACAAAGCTTAATCAGCGAATAACTATTATGTCTGGAAATTAGAATAAAATGGATATATCTAATGACTTGAGCTTGCTACCATATGAAGTTTTCATGAGCAGTATGTTCTGCTATGTATAACTCTAATAATAATTGGAAGAAAAACAGAACAAAAACTTGGTGCTGAATCTAAATTTACGATGATTTATTGAAGTTCACTTTGTGATATACAATTTTGGTTCTAAATTGACAGGGACCAGTGAGAGCAGTCTTTCAAGGAACAGGAAGAACACTAGGAGCTGGATCTTCTTCTTCTGCTTCCAGCACCACTGCTGCAGTTCCTACACCAGTCGCTTCTCCTATTGCAATTGATGAGTCTAAACCGACAACTTCGGTGCAGCTTCGTTTAGCTGATGGTTCCCGAACTGTAGGACGCTTCAACACTGACCATACTGTAGGGCACATTAAGTCCTACATCAACAGTTACTCTGCAAGCAGTGGAAGGGCTGTACCAGCTAAGTATACCCTGCAGACAGTTGGGTTTCCTCCTAAACCGCTTACTGATGATACTCAAACTATTGAACAAGCTGGCCTTGCTAACTCCGTTATCATTCAGAAACTCTGAAGTCATATTAAGTTTCAACAAAGCAGCAGCTTGATTGATAGTACATTTATTTGAAACTCTAAACAATCAGTGAACGTTATTTATTTTGGCTGTGGCCGTAACTTTTATTTACAATAACGTTGTGTATTTTGCTTTGAATTGGTTTTGAGGTCTCTTATTAGCTTCTGTTATAGTGGTTTAGTTATATATTTGTATTTTGTTCTACATTTTACTCCAGTTGGTTGAATATGTCCTTTGCAGATCATGAATTCAGTTGCTTGCGTGTTACTTAGTACATGATATGTGGCATATGTCCTTCACTTCTACGTTGACTTTGCATACTGGCAGTTAACACACGTCCACATGGAACAGTGTTGTCAGTTTACAAAACTTATGGCATGTAAAAATACCTTTGGATGATGATATAATGATATAAAATCATTAAAATTTAAGATTGTACTCAGCTTTAACAAAAACAAACCAAAAACTATAAATAATAGGAATATGAAATTTTGATTAGTTTTACATCGAGAAAGCGTGTTCGTTTAATCTAGAAAAATTGATCAAAGAAACGAGGGTAATACAACAATATACCATACTGGATCTCAAATGCAAATGATAGATTGATAGGGTTGAAAATATGTTATATCGAAAAGTTTATAAGCTGATTTAAGTAATAGCTACCGTTAGAAATCTTGTCGGAAATAAAAATATATTCTTGATTTTGTTTCTATTGTATTTATCTATACAGTATGTTTAGAGTATGTTACAGCATACAAGTAGAAATGACTACAATAAAGTGGGTAATCAATCACATTTGCAGTTATGAATAAATTCATAACAATGAGTACCAATCATATGAGTAACCACTTATCTTCAATATTCCTAGTCAGTTAATTCGAGAGCGACATATCAATACAACAAATAGACTAGTGCACATGACATTATTCATGAAATGAACGATAATTTACCCGTGATTGTTGAGAAGTTATATGTTACTTAATTATTGTTTTCTGAAACAATTACAGAATGAATTACCATGAGTCATCTATATGTTACATAAAAAATAAAACATCTCACATGACGATGTGATGTAGTATTTTGACGTTGAAAATGCTACAAATCATGTATGCAAAAATCTTACTTCGATAACGGTCAATCACCTGGTACTAGTTCACGTTATGATCATTTTTGAGTATACGTTGAAACACATGAAGTGAAACACTACAAAAGAGATAATTCCTCTCATTCGATACAAAATGTTAATATCACCATAAATGAACTTTTTCATAAAGTCATAATTTTTTGCACAAAGAAAAACGATTAATAATAGTATCAGACTGAACCAAGTGAATTAAAAGGCCAAACTTTGCAATTAAAAATAGATCTTATTAGAATGTTGAGCACCGACCCAGTTCTACACGTCCAACTGATATAAGGTTGACGAAGAGGCTCAACGTGCACAATATATAATTGCTTAAGAATGTAACTAAAATGATTAGAAGTAATATTTCACTTAGAATGATTCATAAGCAAACCACCTCAAGTTCATTATTGTACTTCAGAAAAGTCCGTACATGCTTTAATATAAATTATTCAAACATTAATAAGGGTTGAGTTTTTACGCTTGGAAGTTTCAAGATTGTAACTCTCAATTTTCAACAGAAATTAATTAACGAAACAATCTATTGATGTTATAAATTATCATAGAGATATTAATATAATTGTTATATAAATGCGTTTTTTATTTGAGGACATATACATTAGTGGATATTAGGATCTAAAGATTGTTTTCGAAAAAAAACTTCTCAAAAACAGGTTTTATGAAACACTGTTGTAATTATTTTCAATGAAAATGCGCAGTTTATACTGTAAATATTAGTAGTTAAAAGTACCACAAAAATTTGCATTTTAAATGACAAATTTTCAAAAAAGACCGTTTTTAAAAAGTATTGGCATAAATAAGCTACTTTAAAAACTATTTGCAATCGTAGGCTAGTTTTGGTCAGCTCAGCGATGAGCTGGTCATTTTTCAAAAAAATAATACGGGGCGCATTTGTGAAATGCGCCCTTTATAATTTACACTGGCGCATCTGCCAAATGCGCCAGTGTAAATATCAGGTCCAAATCTAGACAACAATCTTCGCCAAACAATCCAAATCCAAATACACAAAATTCAAATTTAAATGCACAATCTTAAATAATAACAAACGTTTATCTACATAAAAGCCAACAAATAAAACTGCAATTAAATAAATTCAAGCATAATATAATTAAAATTCGATTACGTTCGAATTAAAGTAGAAGTTACAGTTCGATTACAAAAGCAAACTAATAGTAAACTAAAAATAGGAATACTCATGGTTGAGTTGGAACATCTTGAGTAGGTGGGGGTTCAGAAGGTCCAGCGGGTTGCGATTAGTGTGTATCCTGCCTTCTTTTAGTTCTTCGCTCTCTAGTCCGCATAGCTTATTCGGAAGAGTTTGGGCGTGTTAATCGATTTCAAAAAAGGAGCGTGTCAATAAGTTTCTTCAAATCAAGACACCGTGGTTGGACTTTTCGTTCGAGTACTCTACCATTCTGATATCGTCCAATTTTCTTCCTACCATCTCTAGTACATCGACCTACAAGTTGTAGTTATTTATTCAAAATTAGAAACATAATTCAAGTGAACGAACATTTCAACCCAACGAGCTAAAAATATCTCAATAATGTGAAGATTTACCACATCTCTCTCAAACAGTGCACGAGCGGTGTATGCTCGTCGTTCGTGAGAAGTCCGATCCGCAACAATGAATCTTCGAGTAATCGACCAACACTAAGTCGTATATCTCGAAGTAGGAATGGTAGCAAACTGTTGGTGTACGATACAGTCTATCGTTCCACTGGACGATAACAAACTCCAAATCCGGCTTTGGTTCGCATGGATCAGTTATGTGTTGATGAAAACAAAACCATCGCATCACTCGATCAGGATTATACACCACTACATCTCACATGCATATGATAGGTGTCTTACAAAGCCAATTATGCATCCCACTTAGACATATCTGTGGAAGATCGACTAGCACATCCTGTGTGTATGGATTCCATATAACAGCTTCATCTGTTAACATGTCGAGCTGATCATGATAGTAAGTGGCCACCTGCTTTGGAGACTCAACCCAACTCTTTGAACCAAACCACCTATATAAATATTTATATAATTAGAGCTTTATTGGTACAAAAATACACACATGTAAATGTAGTTGGAAATTCACTACCTTGCACTATAAGACAACAACCTGTCGATCTACATGGATGAAGTCACATTTGGACGACCAATGGGAAGATGTGTCCATGCCCAAAGCTGTAAAATCAATCAAAAATTTAAATACATTAGAATTAAATATTACACATGAATGTATAACAAATATACCTATTCATATTATATCTGTAAAAGCGTGAGACAACAAACTATTGATTTGGATTTTATGAGTGCAACATTTGTTAACTCATTATATAATGTTGTCAATATAGCCCTACCCCAAGAATATCGTGCACACTCATCCAAATTTTGCAAAAACAATAACCAAAAAAGGTATAGTCGTCCTTTAATTTGATCAGGAAATAGACGACAAGATATCAAATATAGAATAACAGCTCTCGCATGATATTCAATATCTACATCCGAAGCATCTGATGATAGCTCATCTGTAAACATATCACGAAGCCATGTCAACTAATTATTGCATCTCTTATCTCACTTCGAGGTGGAATCACGCCAAAACACTCTTGACAAATATCTTCGTAATTACTTAGCTGTCTAATAGTAACAGTATTTTCTTCTACTGTAACACCTAGAAGACAACTAACATCTGCTAATGTGATGGCAATTTAACCAATAGGAAAATGGAAGGTTGAAGTCTCGGGCCTCCATCTATCTACCAATGAAGTAAATAGTGCATAATCTATTTTGAAAAATCCTAATTTAGATATTTCCCTGAATCCCGCTCTTTGTAATGCAAGTTGAACTCTTGGAGTATTAGACTTAATGAATTTTAATTTGCTTGAATGATCATGACACTCAAGTGGCTCATCACTCTACACATTAAAAAACGAATAAAAGGAAGGAAAAAAGTGGAATTAGTAGCCAAATAAAAACATTCTAATGTAAGCACAGATGTTTAAAAAAATACCTACGTCAAGTTCTTATCATTGCTTCGATGCTCATTTTGAAGATAAAAAACACTTGCATTCATGAAACCGGGTACCAACTCCATAAGAAAAAAATGTTCAAGTGTGAATATCATGCAATTGAATACAAATTTTGACAATTAAATTGCATGAGACTTAAACAATAACTTCAATACTTGTAACAAACTAAATTTGAACAAAGTAAATTCCAATGAAGATTATACTTGAACAAACTAAATGTGGTCAATGAACGAACTAAATTCCTATATTTGAACAAATTACTTATAACAAAGGTGTATACTTCTAATTTGAACAAAATTCTTGTGACAAATACCATATTTTGAACAAACAAAATTCCAATATAAAAACTATATTCCAATGAAGATTATACCTCTAACTTGAGAAGATGATGACGATCCTTCCATTTTTTAGCAGATTTGACGAAGAAATAATTGCAATTGATGTTGTGGTTGAGAATTTAGAAAATTTAGGGTCTTAGGGATTTTGAGTGAAAGGATGGAATAGAGTGAAGTGAGGAAATATGGCTGTCTGGCTTTGTATATACACAACACGAGACGCATTTCAAAAGTGCGCCTTCACAAATTTACATTGGCACACCTGCCAAATGCGCCCTGACAATTCTGCCACCAAACAGAGACCCACTGCTACTACTTTCTACTATTTAAGACAATTTGAGATGAACAAACCAAATATCTTGGCACAAGAAGCTAACATACAACATGCAAATACGTTCAAAACATCCAAACGAGATATCTTGGCATAAGAAGCTAACAGGCAACATACAAATTCAAGAGAAACATCCAAACGAAATATCAAATACAAAATACATTCAAATCATTCACTTATGATACAACATACAAATGACACATTACTTCGACACAAGAAGCTAATATAAATCAAATGCAAATTATTTTGACGGACAAGTGGATCTTTTATTCCCTTTTTGACCACATTTACTATAAGTATTTTGTTTACTTCCTCCCATTTTATCAATCATGCCTTTGATTCTTGTCGACCATTGACGTCCCGTCTTTCTTTTTGTAGGCAGTGGCAATATCGTCGGACCGTGATATGCATCCCAATATCTACTATCTGGAATAGGATGAAAACTTGGAGCGTAACCTACTTTATAATTTTCGACTGAAAACCACATTGAACAAAAATCGTAATATGATCTATTCACTTCTCCAACGGTTCGAGCACAAGCGACCATCACATGCAAACATGGCAACTTTTGCAATAAAGGTATGTTGCAAGTGCAACTACATATATTATCTTGTAGTGCCACTGTAAATGCTCTTCCATATTGATTATTCAATTGCCATTCGGTTTGATTAAATCTAACAATTCCACAATATCTTACTTGTTTTGCTCTTTTGGCTAAAAGAGTTTCAACTTTTGGACTCATTTGCGTTTCGAATCCCTCGGCCTCGGAACGACGTTTCATAAAATAGTCGTTTAAACGATAAAACGTTCTTGCTACTAACGACTTAACAATAAAACCCTCAGTGGATGAACCGAATGCCTAAAATTCACTCTTAAAAAGAACTTAATCATTGGTGATTTTTTCGATATCAACTTTAAAAATTGTTCCCGGATTATGTTTTTTAATAGTAGCTAAATATTGTGGTAACTCGGCATATGATGTTTCCCAATCTCCAAAAACTCTCTCAAGTGCTTTACGCAATGCTCTATATGCCTTGAAGTAGCTGATTTTGAGAAAAAAAAAGTTTCTGACATTAGAACTTGAATCGCAGAAGGAGTGGTATTCAAATCCAATTTCATAAAAGGAAGTATTTTATTAAGAATAGATCTGCCTGTGGCTTGTTTATGATTTGAATTAATAATCAGATTAACACAAGTATGATTGCCATCATATTTTCTAATTTCCCACCACCCCGTCAATGATTTTTTAGGGACAACTGCATGTATTCTCCAATGACAATTTTAATCAACATTACAAATCGCGGTGTATTCTGTTTTGTAGGATTTTATGGATTTAAAAGAAACAGAATTTTTGATGGACCACTCACTTAACTGCCGAATAAGTATTTCCTTTGTTTGAAACTGCATTCTCACTTGAAAACCAGAATCAACACATCCTAAGGTAAATACGTCTCTAATAGGAGTAACATTTTCAATCAATAATGCCACCATTATTTTCGCACTACATAAATCAACTGTCAAAGGCATCTCAAATTCTATATGTTTATCGTTATCGTCATCATCTTCTTCCACCAAAGATGCTTCATTATTTTCATTTTCTTTCTCATGATCAATTTCAAACTCTAGAGCTTCATTATTAACTTTCATATTATCAATCCGTGACATATCATTATCCATTGAAGCAATTTGCATGTTATCTATATGCGATGAACTACGGTCTCCATCATCATTGTTAATCTCTCTAGCATTTGAAGGTACATAGTGTAAAAATTGATCATTTGCCGGGCTAGAGCTTGAACCACCTGGATGCACTATAAAAATGTGAAAAAAAGAGTGTGAGATCAAAACATTATAATTTTCAACTGCTCAAATGTAAATACTTTAACAAATTACTTACTTTGTATTCACACAAGTGGGAAATACTGGACTTGGATTGCTCTGATAAGGATAGCTCGAAATAGTACCAAGAATTTGAGTAGAATGTTGGTTCAAATTAGTAGTAATTGCCTCTTTAAAATGTCTCAACTCCTCTTTTACTACAAATAATTCAATCACTTTCATACTAACGGAAAACATAGCATCGACATCTTCATCATCATTTACGTTGATAGCAGATGATCCTGAATCCATTACCCACTTGCTTACTAGTTTTACATCATACTCCTGTGAATCAATTTTTGTAACCCTATACACCGTTTCTTTTAGTTCATAGTAGGAGCAACTTTTTTTAACCTTTGAACCCTTTTGTTTACCACCAACATATACCAGTGTATTGTTTTCTTTCATAGTTAATTTTCCATCAAAGTAGCAAATACTTAGGATGAAATCTGACGTATTCTAAAAAGGAAAACATAATTAATTTTTGAAAATCAATTGCTAAAAAAAATACTAATGACATAATAAAACAAAAAAAATGAGAGAGTAGATATATGAAAATACCTAAAAATTGAGCTAAGGTTTGAGTTTAAACCAGATTTATACCTTCAAATTGATGCAAAATAGCAGATGGAAGTAATCCAACTAGTAATCTTTGTATATTTTGAGATTTTGAGGAGATTTTGATGAATTTTGAGATGAATGGAAGAAAGTTATGAAATTGGGTTTTCTAGCTCGAATGTGTCGTAAGAGAAATGAGTAACTACTGCTTTCAGTTTGTGCTAGGTTGAAAAATTTACACTAGCGCATTTGGCAGATGCGTCGGTGTAAATTATAAGGGGTGTTCGTAAATGCGCCCCGTATTAATTTAAAAAAATAATAGCCAGCTCATCGCTGAGCTGGCCAGAACTAGCATACAATTGCAAATAGTTTCCAGAGTAGCCTATTTATGCTAATACTTTTAAAAACCGGTCTCTTTTGAAAATTGTTCCCAGTTTAAACTGCAAAATTTAAAAAAAATGTTTGCGGTGTAAGCTGCAAATATTTGTAGTGCAATTGCATATTTTCGTTGAAAATAACTACAGGAGCTTTTCGCGAGATGCGTTTTAAGAAAGGGGCAAACATCATTGTCTCAGTAGTTAAGTGATTCGATTTTGGCACGAGAGTTACAAGTTCGAAACTTCCGTAGCGTAATTCGAACATATATTAACATGTGAGTTGTGATATATTTCTCAATTGACATGTTTTATCTATGTACCATTTCAAAAAAAGGCATAAGTGAAATATGTAACTTATGAACGGTGTTTGACAAACATCTCTATGTTTTAAGTAAAGAGATATTTAATTATTATATATTCATTTATTTTAATTAAACGGGCCTAAATAGTAAATTATATATTAAATGATGTATTTAATATTGGTTGAAATAAATATTTTAATTTATTAATCGATTTAAATATCGGCCAGCCATGGCCAAGTTGGCTCGTTTAGTTGATGATCCGAACTGTGAGACAAAATGCCATAACTTCGAACCCTATAACTTACAGTCCTGTAAAAAGTTCTCAGAGTATGTGTCTGGCATGCACATGCTTCCCCAAAGTTTACAAGTGAAACTTGATCTCTGGGTAAATTAAAAAGAAAAAAATACAGATCAACCTCGTATGTGTGTTGGTATGCCAAATTTTCAAACCTAACTTTCCCGATTATAGATAAAGTAGAGAAAATTAAACAATAAATACATGCTAATTGGTCTTCATGATCAAATACAGAATTAATCTTTTATTTGTCCTTGAATAACTTGTGACCTAGGTGACCATTAAATGCCAAATCTATTTTTTTTTGCAAATTCCTGAGATTACAAATGAAAATGAGACATGATGAGGTTTTGAGAAATGCCCTATCTTATGTAGGGAAGACCCTTATTTTTAGCAGTGCGGTATCGTCAGGTGCTTGAGATGTGTCTGACTCTAACTCTTTCTTCTTGGATTTTGGATAAGTTGTGACTAAAACGGTTGAGATTCTTTGACATAACGATCATATGACACACCTTAGGAGTGACACATAGAAGTTTGACGGGACTTCACCAAAAAGTTGCAAAACCTTCATACTTTCCCTTAAATTGGCACAAATATGCCATATGACATACATCATGTCTATGATCTTAAATCCATACTTCCTTCTCATGTTTTCGCTAAAACTTGTCTTGTTTTTCTATTAGCTCATGTTCATTCTTTCGTTAGCATTTTGTCTTGTATCTCCGTTAGTACTTTTAATAATATACCTTTATAAGCAAATCAACCTTAAGTTTTGTTTAGAATTTTCAAGTCGTTACTTCTTGTCTTCGTTTCATTTCAAATCATGTTTTCGTTAAAATCTATCTCACATCTACACTCCCACTAATGCTTCAATGTATATGCTTCTATTAACAACTTTTCATTAGTACGTTTTCGTAAACTCAAGCACCTATAATTTTTATTCAATCATTACTTGGGCATGTTAA
Source organism: Allium cepa (assembly GCA_030765085.1). Classification (NCBI taxonomy): domain Eukaryota; kingdom Viridiplantae; phylum Streptophyta; class Magnoliopsida; order Asparagales; family Amaryllidaceae; genus Allium; species Allium cepa. The sequence goes on along the minus strand of CM060928.1, from coordinate 663,648,220 downwards.
GTTTATGGTTGTTTAGTTTGGCATATTTTACTATTTGTAGCTACATGTGTTATCATATTTAGCTTGTTAACAGTTTGGTATGATTGCTGTATATAATGTTATGCATAAATAAACATACATACATACATACATACATACATAGATATATATATATATATATTATAGCAAATGTTTATGGTGAATGTTTAAATGTATCACATATGTTGCATATCACATATAGTATATTCACTTTCCATTGTTCTTTGTATATTTGGGTAGAATTGATAGAGTCAGGATTACGCACTAGGGGGAATTCTATAATTTATTGTAAGTTAATCAACTCTATAACCAATTCCCATTCGTAATGAATGTGATTTTCTTTTTGATTATATATTTGGTATAATGTGTTATAAATAATTAAATATTTGATTAAAATACATTTAATAGAAAACCAATAAATGGTGCACTTGTGATAGTAATTACAAATAGTTGCGATCTTGAGTATTATATCACAATATAATAAACACATCATTTTAAATGTTCCTAGTCAAGATGCATCGAGACTGGATATCGATGTATCCATTGAGACTATAGTATGTAACATTCTCCAAATTTGGGCCGTATATTACTTGTGGCTACTGCAGACACATATGGGTTATGTACTGATAGTTATTGGATAACCGTGGAACGATTCACTTGATTTTTTTTGTTGGATAACATAAGTATGGTCAAACAAAAAATATTCATGTAACTAATTTATACAGTTCTCTAGACTTGAGAATATTGTCGATCTTCAATATGAAAGCTTCGCTTTGGTTATAGTCAAATCATGGTATGATGTCCATCGAGTGACAATAGTTGGATCGAGTGGACGTATTGAAAGTGAAGCACTATTCAAGAGAGGATTCATTTCCTCGGTTATATAGGGTTAGTATCATGTTCAACTCAAGTCAACTTAAAGTCAAAATCTTTGGTTAGAGTAGTTTGGTTCATTATTATTATTATTATTGAACCAAAGATTTTTTGTTTGGACTATAGAATAGTGTGAAGACCGCCCTATACCACCGACATCAATAATATAAAAATAGTGCACTGTCGTCGTGTTCGGCTAGTATAGGACTATCATCAGGGTTTATAATGAACAAATACAGCATATAACCTATCGTATATCTCACAGCGCATGGACAAAATATAAAATCACATATACAACAGAAGAGATAGTAATAACAATGTGGACAAACCATCATCATCAGAGTATAATATCCACAGAGCCAATAGTAGAATTTATACATAGGAAATGAACTCAACAATTGTCTTAAATATAAATATTAAGCAATCACTGCTAAAGCTCCCCAGTGTTGCATAATGGAATAAGCGTAGATTCCATATATATATATATAATATGAGGTAGCTCCATCTAGCTCGTCTTGCGAACAGCTACCGCGTCACCTAGACCTGTTATCTAGTCCACTCATTTAAGAGTCCCCAAGATAATAAGAAACAAAGCATAAAACCTTGGATCGAACAACAGTCTTGTGTGAGCAGTAAATGAGTCTCAAAATACTATACAAGTAAATAAGGTAAGGAATAAGAGTACACGAGCCATACTTAAGTTGTCTCTCCAGAGAGTTAGCATATAACACTATAATATGCTACTCTACGATATTATAAAGGTATACCATAAACCAAATAAAGGATTTCAGTCTTTTATGTACTCCTATCTCAATACTTACTTCCCTTGGTACCTATGAATGATATCCTACTAAAAAAACCAAAGCATCCATAACATCCATCAACAATCCTAACTATCACTCCTTATGCTCTGAATATATGATAGCTCATATGGCTTCCTTTCTACCAGGAGCTAATGGAAATACCGATTCTCCATTGTACTCTCATGTCTTATTGCCCAAAGCTGGATACATGTCTTTCATCCTAAAGCTAGACACTAGACTTAAAGCCACAGGTCCAGGGTACACGGATCCTCGCTGTCAATCCATGGGCACCCTTACTTATAATACCCCTGCTTCAAGTACAATAGAAAATACTTCGAGTATCAACGATTCCTTAGCACATACACCTGAGCCTTTCTTTGCTTTATTTGGATACCAACCCTTCTTGCTCAATCCATTTTCCATTATTCATAAGGAACCCTTTCATATTTCCCGATCCTATGGCTCACTCCTTTTACGAGCCGCCATCTTCAAAACATACTTCCAACACGAGCCAACATCCGAAGACTATAGCTTTTCATTATGCTATTAAATCGTCATCCAACCTGATATGAACAAACGACCACCTCTAGCATGATCGATAGAACCTCAACAATAGTCTCTAGAAGTTCCATTGCCATATCATTTACCATGATAACTCAGTACCGAGTTATATTCATAACTCGTGTCGAGTTATACACTTAGCCAACATATGGCTAACCTCCCTTCCATGTCTCTGGTACACCCCTTCCAGTGCCTTGGACTCTAATTCATTCACCGTTGATAGCTTGACTCCCAACCCAAAGCTCCTTCTTCTAATTCTAGAGATAATTCGTCATCACACCGAACACTTAGCCAAATTTCCTTTATCAAGACATAGGCAACCTCCATTTGATAAACCCTTCCCATCCATGAAGTCAGGAAGTGCACACAAGTTAGCACCATAACTCGATGTGAGTTATGGCTTTAACTCGGTACCAAGTTATGACTTTAACTCCGACCAACTTGCGAGTTATCATGTGGCCTCCTAACATTCTCCTAAGCCCATCTACCAAGTTTTATCCAATTCTCCAACCTAACTTTCTATGCAATCACAACACTAGTAAACAACATCAAATCATATCATCCAAACATAGAATAACAAGAAATTTCACCCAATCAAACATGCAATCCATTAAAATGAGATAACTAAAGCAATTCCTAACATATATCTACATATGCATGAATAAATGAACATAAATCATGGTAATTTCTAATAGTTTATATCGTATGCATGAATTAACATGTCCTTAAAGTTAGAAAAGTTTTTTATGGCAAAAAATCAATTTAAAGCATATAAATCCTATTATTCTACCATATAAACATGTATCACATAGTGAGAAGGCATAAACCACTCACCAATTACCATTTTCGATCAATATGAATGTAGATCCAATCCAAACAGTAATAGAATGCACTTCAAATCAAGGAAATCGATGATCTCTATCTTCTAGTTAATGATCTAATCACTAATCAACAATTTAATTGGATTTAGGAAGAAATTTGGATGAATTAGGAGGATATTAGGGCTAATTAGGGTTTAGACCTGATTTAGAATGAGAGGAAAAAAATTTCATCTAACTCCTACAGCCCCTATTTATAGTGATTCTCTAATTAGACTAATGGGCTTTACTAATTACACACTAATCTTGACTAGTAGTTTACAAAACTTAAAACAAGCATAACTTTCTAATCATAAATCCATTTTTCTATTATGTCTACTCTACGAAATGAGAAACCATCATTCTGAAGTAATGGAACTGGTTTAATACCCTAATTCGACTACCATTAAAAGCACAAACTATATTTTCAGGTTTAAAATGGTCACTTAGAGATTCAAGAAAAATTATAAGTGTGCAAAATATCGCTAAAAGTCATATTCCAAAATTGTAGAACCATACGACCTCATATGAAAAAATAAAAAATATTTTACGATTCTTCAATACGTAAAATACAGGTCGTTACAAATAGTCTAAGGATGGATGATATTGAAATTTTGGCCACTACCAAATTCCATAAGTTCAAAATGATATAGTTTTGATGGGGAGAATTGGTGTAAATAATAGTCATAACTAGGTAACATTTAACAAAGTAAAATTGGATTTTACCGAAACCAAATAAATGATAAATTTGATCAAAATGTCACATCACATGCTTAGTGACGTATAAATGTTAACATTCGAATTGTTCGATATTAATTGCTGATCAAATTTACACCTAAAGAGTCACACAATCAAAATGTTGTATACTCCTTTGGCTACCCGATTTGATTAATTCATAATTATCATAAATTAAATTAAATTAGTTAATGTTTGTGAAATGTTAATTATAAAATTGTATTTGGTATGTTGAACAATTTTAAACAGTGTATTTATAAACCATGTATTTATAACAGTGTATTTATAATAGTTATAAATATATTTATCAGTATATGATATCATTATGCTTTAAACTTGATTTAAATGCAACAATTTTTGGTTCAGGCTTGGATTGTTTTAGGCTTAAGATGGGGTGTATATTTAGCCTTGGATGGCATGAGTGTAGCCACTCATGTGATGGCTAGAGGGAGAGGCTTTTTTGATTTGGTAAAATGAGGAAATGGTAAAGAGAAAAGAAAGGTCCATGATCCTTTTTCACTCCTTTTTTCTTCCTTTATTAAAGCAACATAGCCCCACTTTTGAAAAAAATACTAGTCCATCTCGTTGCTCCTATTCTTGGCCGAAATCACCACATTTCAAGTACCAAAATTTTTAAGTTCAAATACATATCAAAAGGCTTCAGTTCGATTGACAGTGGTAGAAAATTTAGAGCTAGCATCTCCCAACTTATGAATTAGATTCGAGGAGTACTTAACTATGTTTGAACATGTATTCAATAGGCCCCAAGGAGACAATTTTCTGATTTACATTAATGGACCAATGTTCAATTGATAGTTAAATCATATGATGCTTAGACATAATTATTACAAATCTTGTTTACTGATATTCTTTCGCATACCTAATGTTTGGATATATTGTGGTGCATCTAGATATAAATAATATTTATCATTATCTTGAATGTATGTTGACATCGAATTCTTGGTCTAATTAAAAAAAATCATTTTATAATTAAATATTATTTAAACAAGATTTTGTTAGATAATAAATCATTTTCTAAAGAATAAAAGTATATAATAAGTGATTTAAATTTTTGTTCTACAAGTACAATTTGGTAGCAAAATTTCACTTATTTTAATATATATTATATTTATATATTAATTTAGCTAATTATTTAACTAAAAATTAATTATATAAACTTATATATATTTAAATAAAACTACGAAATGAAGTGTAAATTATATATAATAATAAAACATAATTTTTAGTTTTTAAAATTATTTTTAATACTTTTAACTATTTCTCTTAAAGGTTATTAATTTTAATTACAAATCGTTCATTTAAAATTCGTTTTATATATTAAAAAAATTATTATTAAATTTGTTATATGAGCCGAGAGCTTACTGTAAATGTATACTGATTTATATATAAAATTATTGTTATATATATATGTTTGTAAGTTTATAATAACTATATATATAATTATTTCCTAAGTCGAGAGATCTTTGTAAATATGTATTAAATTATATATATTATATGTTTGTATATTGAATACATATTATTTTAAATTATATGTGTGTGTGTTTGTTTGTGTGGATGTATGTATAATTTTTATTCTCAGGTTTGCTATAGTAATATACGCATAAATATTTATATTCAAAATTATTTTATATTAATTATTAAAAGATTTTGTGATTTAATCATATATGTGTGTATTTGTATTTTTTATATAAATTATTATAATTATCAATTCATTACATTTATATACACAAATGATAAATTTTCACATGTTGTATAAAGATCATTTTGATGCACACATATATTTCAGTTAGACAACAAGAGTTTTACATATCCGTTGCGGTGTAAATCTCAACATCTACATACGGGTATGTTAAACCATGTACACAGTGTTATGTCGCACATGCATATACAAACATATGTGTATACGATACACATATTTGAAATATAATACAAATTATACAAAGTTAATCCTTATTTATAAAGTTAAATAATATATTGATTTCATTTAAAAGAAAATTTAGAGAAGTTCTAAATGGATTAGACTTCATAGGGCGAATAAAGATTCAATATGGTAGAAATATTTGAAATTCACCCATAACATCCGCTGCTGACCGACCTAGTTCCATCAAGAATTTCTTTTTCTTTATAATATTATGAGTTTGGGGATTGTTGATAATATTTTTTTGTCTCGTAACATCTCAATTGATTAGGAAAGTAACTATTAATATTTATCCACAAATTTGAATCAACAAACTTAACTTGTATTAAGTCTGCCTTTGAGTAGTAACTATGTCGCTAGATGCTTACATAATTGTGTGGTTGCACTCCAATTGTTTGTTGGAATGTCAAATCCAATTCACATTTGCATAATGAGTTATAATCCAATGCAAATATAAACAGATAATGATGCATGAATGTAAGAAGACATGGAAATTTTTACGTGGTTCAAAATCCTTTGAACCCTACGTTCATGGGTCAAGTTCTTTTCTTATCTCGTTTCTCCTTATATAAGTGTTTCATGAAAAATAGAAAGATAATTTTTTTTATTATTCAAAAAGTAGAAAGAAAAGGTTACCTTCAACATTCCCCTTCATTTCCTATTAATTATGCTGAGGATGTATGTGGATTACCACCATTTTTCCTCCACATTGTGTATCTACCTTTAGATCATGCCATGTATTCTCCATCCATATTGTTTATTGGATGCATCTGGATTGTTGACATGTAGTTAGCGGAAAGCCCTAATTTGGGCGCTTGAATTAAGGTCTTTAGCCGGATGTTCACGATAGAGGTGGGAACTCCTGAAATTGAGGTGGGAACATCTGAAATTGGAGCACAGGACCTTAGAAGGTCGTACATTTCTAATCTGATGCAGTGAAGGGTTTGCATACTAATCGTTTGTTTTGGGCACTGCTGGTATATTTGGGGATGAGGTAGTACTTCTTGATGTGTGATGCTTGCATGATGCTATTGTGTCTACCTGATACAGATATGCTACCGTCCAGAGCTGCTTTGGGCTTCAGAGTGCGTGATTTGTTGTTTCCTAAGAGTTAGTTCAATATATGTATGAATGTGATCTAAGCTGACTACGATTTGAGCTGACAGTGATCTGAGCTACCCTTGATTTGATATTCCCTTGTTATTAATAGGCATGAGTTATTGACAATGACGACTTATATCTCAGCTATCTACCTGTAAGTGTGGATCTGCGTTGGATCATTGTTTGAGTGGCTCTATGTGTAGCCCTTTGGGATGCTTCTGACTCGTGTGATACTGCTTAGCTAGACCATGATATGCACAATACAAATCTGTTCTTGAAGGTGTTGATAAAGTATAAGTTCTAAGGATGTCAATAGTCCAGTTCAATCATTCATTTATTGTGGTTCGTAACTGTATGCTTCGTCGCCTGCTTCTTGTGACTATGTTAAAGCTTGGTTTTAGTACCATGACATAATATCAAAACTATAGGATGTGCGTTGATCCTTATGGCTTGTAGTATGAGCACATTATTTTATTCTCTTGCGAGTTCCTGCTTTTTGGCTGTAGTTCTTTTGGTTAGATCAAGTATCGTGACCTTAAGCCGATTTTTTGTATAGTACTAGTTAGATTGCCTCAACCTCTTTTTTTTGTTGAATACGCGATTATATGATTTTTGTTTGATGATAATAAACACATATATATATACATATATATTCATTTAAATGTATTTATTAATATACTATTTTATTTTCACAGATTAAATAAATATTTGCTGAATAAAATTAATAACACAGAATTTGAATTCAAACGGATATTTTATTCAAACAAATATTTATTACAATTTTTGAATAGTATAAATTCAAGCTCTCACTATATATATACAATTTCAATCACAATACAATTTTGATTACATCACGATTCACATTTACATTGCACCTCACTACATATCACACACACTCGCATTTATCTTCAACTTCATTCCACTTTGAATCCAGCATCTAAGCAATCTGCAAAATATACATTGACGCAGTAAAATTGAAAATAAAATATTTTTGCAGTATAAAATAAAATGTGAATTTTGAATATAATATTTGCCTCAGTTATTTGGGTTGTTCGTCATCATTTAAATTCGAATTCATCATACACGAACAGCTTATGACATACACAGTGTATCACTGTATATGCCACAAGGCCGTGCACACCAATATATACACTTGATAAAATTACAAGGACAGGTGAGCACAGGTCAAACCCAAAACGTTGGGTTCAACTCAAGTGCAATAAAAATAATATCACAATATCAGCACAAGGTCAAACCCGAGCTTTAAGCTAGATTCAACTTAGGTGCAATACCAAATAGTGAAGTACAAGTGAAAATGCTCGATCAAGTCAGTGACACAGCCTCAACAATGAAATGGCCATGTTCAAAACAACCATACATGAACACTTGCAAGAGAAGAAGGGCAGAGTACAAGCAAAATGAAAACAGGCTTAAAAACCAGTGGACAGAACAAGTGCAGCCTCTACATGAATTATACAAAAGCAAACCAAACTCAAGGAAGCAAAAAGCACATACAAGGCAAGACCAACAAAACAGAAGCAAGGCACAACTTAGTACACACCAAGATGATACAAGAGAGGTCAGAGAATGCACACACAAATATAATGCACTCAAATAAATCCAACCCGGGCAAGTCTACACAGAAGTACAACACACTACACGCTAGAACAGTGCACATAGGAGTGCAAGAGCAAATAAAACAAGCATGAGCATGCAATCAAGCAACAAAGACACAAGACTAGGACATACACAGTGCAGTAGTGCCAAAAGAACAGGTACAACAAGAAGTGTAAATATCACCAGAGAACAATGATTGATACAAGTGACAATGCAAGCCAACATCAAAGACACAGCTGAATGGAAATGGTCAGGTAACTTGAGCTCCAAAAGATACAACATGTATGCGACAGTGAAACTGGACAGTGCAAGCTTCAAAAAGTATCAGACTCAAATACATATACAGGAATGCACAGTACAGCATCAAGTGATACTAAGTACAACAGAAAATCAAGCAGAGATGTACAAACACGGTGGCAAGTTCGAACAGATCCAAAGCCGAGCAAATACAAATATACATGTATGCATATATATATATATATATATATATATATATATATGTATACACATACATAGCTATATCAAATGAAACAGCTCAATATCAAAGAAACATATTAAAGTTAGAGATCAATCTCAAGCATCATCAACAAATGATACAACAGTCAAAGACATAATGGCCGGAGTCATGAAATAGCAAGTCAAATTGAACAAGGTCGAAAGTGCTACCAGAGGCAGTGAACAGTATGGCCAAAGTTGAACAAAATCAACATCGTCAAAATCAAGTCAAAGCCGAAAACAACACGAACGAGAACGAACGAAATCAACACCGTGTAAACCAAGGAATCGAACCAAGTCAGAAATCAAAACCGTGTTATTCAATTAATTTGAACAAGTCAAAAATCAATCCCAAGCATCAATACAAAATCATACGGCCGAGATAAATAAATTGATGAAGTCAAATGATCATATACGAACGAATATATAGGAGTTCAAATCTTATATAAACAGAAACATCATCGGCAATTCGACATCGAGTTCAAGCAAGCAAATCAGTAGAAGGAAAAAGAAAAATTTACATACCAAATCAAAGTCGAACTCGATCAAGGAGGAGAAGCCGCGAATGATTCAAATGAAGTAAGAAATCGAAGCATCAACCATCAATTAAGCGACGACTTCACAAAGCCCTAATTTCAGAGCTAAGAGGAACGAACGAAAGAAGGAACCAGGCCGACTCTTTTCACAGAGCAAAATAGATAAAGGAGATAACAGGGCCGCATTATTTAGTGATAATATTTTGGGCCGAGTGTTTATTAATAAGGCATTAGTTTATAAATTAGGGGTTTTTTTTTAATTGTTTTTTTAATTTGTATTTTCTCCTTTAAACTATTGTAATTACTAGTCGTGTGACTAGGGGACAAATTACGTGGCGTAGTTTGAGAATTCGCAACTCAATGACTGAGTTGTGGCAGGGTTTTGAGCGTAGAGTTAGGTTAGTCAGTAGTGGGTGTCGCGAGTTTACGTGTGTAAGCGTGTGACTACTTAATTTCTAGTAAAAACCTTGGGGGAAGCATGTAGGCAGGATTTTGCCGAAGCTGGGTAAATTCTGTGTCGTTCTATTTCTGTATTTATTATTATTCTATTATCTGTGCTGCTATTATTTTATATCTGTGTTGAAATAATTTTATAAGCTTCCGCAATAATTTTTATAATTAATAGCATCACCCTATTCACCCTCCCTCTAGGGTGAAATCGATCCTACAAGTGGTATAAGAGCTAGGAATAGAAGTCAGCTTTTGTTTTTAAAAATTTGATTTTTTTTCAAAAATCAATTTTTGTTTTAAAAAAAGTTGAATTTTTTAAAATGGCTTCTTTTAATAATGCTTTTGCTGAGGGTCAGTCCATAGTTAGACCACCAATGTTCAATGGTGAATACGTCTACTGGAAAAATAGAATGAAAATTTTTTTGAAAACCAATGACGCGTGGAATATTGTTGAGACATGTTATAGAGCACCAACTATAATTGAAAATAATCAAGGAAAAAAATAAACCAAAGGATCAATGGACAGAACTAGAAAATAAATTACAAAATGCTAATGCTAAAGCTATGAATTCTATTATCTGTTCATTGGATCAATTTGAATTTAGTTGTGTCTCACATTGTCTAACTACGTAGGAAATATGACACACACTGGAAGTGACTCACGAAGGAACATCTCAAGTCAAAGAATCTCGCCTTTCCATGCTAAGCAGCGAATACGAGAATTTCACAATGGCGAAGGAAGAAAATGTCAAAGAGATGTATGGGCGACTTTCCAATATCGTATACAAATCAAAAGCTCTTGGAAAATCATACACAGAGTTGGAGATAGTCCGAAAAATCCTCAGAGTCCTTCCACGAAGTTTTGAAGCAAAAGCGACTACCATTCAAGAATCAAAAGATTTAAAACAAATCAAAGTTGAAGAACTCATCGAAAATCTCACCACTTATGAGCTAGAAATGAAATTCAAGGAAGAGCGTGAAGGAGGTGACACTCGAAAGAAATCAATAGCTCTTAAAGGAACAACAGAAAGTGATAGTGAAGATGATGATGATGGAGCAGCAGAATTGGAGCTGATAATAAAGAAATTCAAAAGGTAGAATTACAAATACGGAAATTCAGCTCTAAATCGAAAATTGAAAAGCAGAATAGTCAAAGAACTAGACAACTCAAACGAACAGAAGATCATCTGTCATAAGTGCAACCAACCCGGACATATCAAGCCCAATTGTCCTCAAAATCGACGCGACTTTGAAAAGAAATCAAAAAGGAGAAGTTTTACAGCCACATGGAATACAAGTGATGAAGATAATCAGAGTACTAGTAATGAGAGTGAGAAAGTAGATATGTGCATTCAAGGTAATATAACTGATAGCGACGATGACGAGCCAAGCGACGTATCAAAACTTACTCATTCAGAATTACTTATATATTTCCACGAAGTAAATGGCTGTTTTGAATGACTTAAGGAGAAGTATGCCAAAGTTGAATCATAAAAAGATACTTTGATAGATTTAAATAAACAACTTGACCAATTTGTTAAAACCTATCAAAGTAGGATCCCTAAGTGTGACAAGTGTCCAACATTCGAAGAAGAAATTAAAAAATCAGAAATTAATATAAAATCACTTGAAAATGAAATTACGATTTTGAAAGAAAGTGAAAATACTAGGAGAGAAAATTCTATTAAAAAGTGCACACAATTGTTAAACGAAAATGAATTTCTCAAAACACAAGTTCAACAACTGTCAACGACTTTAGATAAATTTTCCAAAAGTGAAAAATCGTTGAGTATGCTCTTAGGGAAACAAACTGTCAATACAGTTAGACAAGGACTTGGGTATAATCAATCTAAAAATGTTAGAAATGAGATTAATCAAGTAAATTCAATGCGCACAATTTGTAGAAAATTTGGACACAATCAAAATATTTGTTGTTATAGACCCAAGCACGTAAAAACTATACCAATTTGGGTTCCAAAAGGCACAAATATAAAATCTCTCAATAAACAAATCTGGGTGCCGAAAGGAACATATATAAATAGTTTTGGGTCTCCACAAACTTATTTTTCAAAATATTCTGCCACTAACAATCATGGACCTATAAAAACAAATAGGTCACAAAAATCTTTCATCGCGTAGGTGTGGTGGTAGGCTAAGGAACAACAATAGTGTTACTTGGATTCTGGTTGTTCCAAGGACACAACGAGCGTCAAAGCAAAGTTCCTTAGCCTAGTACAAAGGTGAGAGAATCACAATGGACAACCATGAAAAATTATCGTAACGGTGAAATAGGTAATGGTATATTTTGAACGATATATTAAATGTGATAATCTGCACCGTATTCAAAATTAAATCAGCCAATAATGTGGTGATGAAATAAATGATGATTTTGATTCTGACTTATTCAAAATTGTTGGCCAATTATATTCTTATGCCAAGAACACTATAAAAATCTCTAGAGTCTTTGAATTATTTCATATATTAGTTTGGATTAATAATAGTGTTTTATTGGATAGTAATACATTTGGTTATTTTATGGCTAACTCTATATTCACGGTTTTTGATTATTTACACCATTTCAATTCAAATTCAAGAGAATGTCATTTAAAAAGATGTTAAAATTGATTTTGAGATATTTTGTTGCACAACTCATGATCTGGTCTGTAACATTCAACAAATGATAATTTTTGAGTGAAAGAGAAATTCAAATGCAGATTACACTGGTAATCTAGTTGATAGAAAAATTACTAGTGGAACGTGATTTTTGTTGAGACATTTAGTAACTGCATCATTTTTCAAAGACAATATCTGCATATTTTTCATTTCATAAATTTTTCAAATAGCAGAAATTTTTCTCATAAAACCCCTTCTAGAAAATCATCTTAGACCTCGTTTTCAGATTGGTCATTTTTAGAAAAATTGATTTTATAATTGTTTTTTGAATTTAATTTTTAAATTATAACAATGACTAGTCTGACTCCCTACTAGTTATCAAAAAGATAAATAGTGATTAAAAAAGTGATGAGTGTTGATATTTATCATATATTATGACTCGAGACGGTATAATTAGTAAATTTTTAAACAAGAGTTATAAAACTTTTTGTTGGTAAAAATTCCATGACCATCTCTATCATATTTCTAACGACCATCACTCATCAAAATTCAATATAGTTTGTCAATATGCGGTGCTTTAAACAGGAATCATTCGTTTTTCATTTTACATTTTTTTAATAAAAAATAATAATAATAAAATAAAATCCAAAGTATTCACTCTCATTTAAAAGTCCTCACGGTTATGCATGGGTGAATTACTTGGAATTTGTTATGTGCTTCCATGCTCATTTAAAAGTCCTCACGGTTATGCATGTATGGAACGCATATCAAAATTGATTTTTTTTAAATATACAAGTTGATTCTAATCGCATTTAAAAGTCCTCACGGTTATGCGTGGTTAGAAGATACTTGAATTCATTTTTTTAAAAATAAATTTGGAATACTACTAATCTCATCTAAAAGTCCTAACGGTTATGCATGGTTGGTATATATTCAAATTCCTGATATAAATATACCACTAATAGACACAACTGTATGGTTTTATATGATGACATCATTCCCATCGTTCTAAAAGTGGAATATGCGCCTAACAGAATATTTATGATTTTTGTTTGATTTTTTATTGAAATTTAATATTTATATTCGATTGAGTCTTAATATTATATTAATATCGATCACTTTATCTCTATTTTTTTTCTAACACTATTACTCTTTTGCTGATAACAAAAGGGGGAGATAAAAGTTAAGATTTTGTCAAATAAAATCAAGCAAAGGTCAAATATTTTCTATTTGCATCTAGGCTCATTTGCATATTTTTAATTGTATGCATATATGAAGGGGGAGCTTTGTGTAGAGAGGAAGCATTTAAATAGGGGGAGCAATTAGAGTATATCAATGATCAAATACATTTAATATATTCAAAATCTTAAATATATGTTTGTTATCATCAAAAGGGGGAGATTGTTGAATATGCGATTATATGATTTTTGTTTGATGATAATAAACATATATATATATATACATATATATTCATTTAAATGTATTTATTAATATACTATTTTATTTTCACAGATTAAATAAATATTTGTTGAATAAAATACATAACACAGAATTTGAGTTCAAACAGATATTTTATTCAAACAAATATTTATCATAATTTTTGAGTAGTACAAATTCAAGCTCTCGCTATATATACACACACAATTTCAATCACAATACAATTTTGATTACATCACGATTCACATTTACATTGCACCTCACTACATATTACTCACACTCGTATTTATCTTCAACTTCATTCCAATGTAAATCCAGCATCTGAGCAATCTGCAAAAATATACATTGACGTAGTAAAATTGAAAATAAAATATTTTTGCAGAATAAATTAAAATGTGAATTTTGAATATAATATTTGCCTCAGTTATTTGGGTTGTTCGTCATCATTTAAATTCGAATTCATCATACACGAACAACTTGTGACATACACAGTGTATCACTGTATATGCCACAAGGCCATGCACACCAATATATACACTTGATAAAATTACAAGGACAGGTGAGCACAGGTCAAACCCAAAATGCCGGGTTCAACTCAAGTGCAATAAAAATAATATCACAATATCAGCACAAGGTCAAACCCGAGCTTTAAGCTGGATTCAACTTAGGTGCAATACCAAATAGTCAAGTATAAGTGAAAATGCTCGATCAAGTCAGTGACACAGCGTCGACAATGAAATGGCCATGTTCAAAATAACCATACATGAACACTTGCAACAGAAGAAGGGCAGAGTACAGGAAAAATGAAAACAGGCTTAAAAACTAGTGGACAGAACAAGTGCAGCCTCTACATGAAGTATACAAAATCAAACCAAACTCAAGGAAGCAAAAAGCACATACAAGGCAAGACCAACAAAATAGAAGCAAGGCACAACTTAGTACACACCAAGATGATACAAGAAGGTCAGAGAATGCACACACAAAGATAATGCACTCAAATAAATCCAACCCGGGCAAGTCTACACAGAAGTACAACACACTACAAGCTAAAACAGTGCACATAGTAGTGCAAGAGCAAATAAAAAAAGCACGAGCATGCAATCAAGCAACAAAGACACAAGACTAGGACATACACAGTGCAGTAGTGCCAAAAGAACAGGTACAACAAGCAATGTAAATATCACCAGAGAACAATGACTGATACTGTGACGCCCCACTCTGAGAGCCTCGTTAATAAAGAGTATTACATAGGTAATACTGTCGGCTAACGCGGACAATAGAGTATAATGGAAGCGACCATGTGTAGTCTTACCTTAACTATTCACTAAATAAGTCGAAAAGTAGAATCCCATTAAAATTCGACCTATTCAATGAATATTTAAAGCAAAACTACAATGGCTATAGGATCTATCAGAAGAAAATATAACAACTCAAATGTAATTCACATCACAGAACAGTCGATCATAATATACACATAAACAGATATACAACAGAGTATACAAAATAATACATGTCAAGTGGTACAGGAGACCACAATATATAGGTGAGACAAAAATATAAATATCAGAGTTACAACAGATAAGGACCACAAAAGATGCTACAACAAAATGAAGCTAGCGAATAGTCCATGCGGAAGAAAAATAGGCTAAGTCCAAAAGTACCTAACCTGAAACATCTCGGTCTGACCCGAGTATAAGATACACGGGTCAGTCTAGATAACAAATCGGTTAGATAAACTGAACAATAATAAACCTGCAAGGTCATACAGTATAACAAATATCTCTAGAGGAGATAACACAATCATCAACAAGAGATGAATCATATAGAACAAGCCTCATATCATCGGCAACATATAGAAACAAAGGATACAAATATCCCAAATCAAGCCAAAAAGGCTAATAACAAATACCAATAAGGTATACAAGTTCTGCAAGGTAAACGCTACGCATCATGCGGCTCATAATGACCAATACCGAAGGGCGATACCAAGGGAATATAATATCAATGAAATATCAGAAAATTGCTCGAGCTCTGTACTGTACAAACAAGGATCCATGAGCCCAAAAGCTCCAAACCCAAGTATCACCCATGCGGCACATAAGGCCAACATCAGAGCGAAACTATATAGGGCAACAAACTCGAAGGCACACACCCGAAGGCAACATACCCGAAGGCAACAAACCCAATATCACTCATGCGGCACATAAGGCCAACATCGGAGCGATACTTTATAGGGCAACAAACCGTAGTGGTGAAGGTCAGAGACCCAGTACTGGACACCACTAACTGGCGGAATGTGTCACAACTCTCGAAAAGGAATCCGAAAAGTGTTAACGTATGTCCCATAACCACTCGTTCGCACTAAACGGTTTACTATCCGTCAGCCACTTTCACACTCAAAGCAGTACAAAGTTTACCTCATATCATCGACAAACCAAACCCGAAGGTCCAAACGATCAATTGAATAGGTCGGGGATTAATCGGAAAGATAAACGCACAGATTCGTGATCCGTGTTTTGCCCAACCATTTAATCACCCTTCCACTTCGCTCGACGTGCGAAAGTGTGTGTTTTAAATAGAATTTATAAATAGGAGAAACGAGCTTTTAAATGCGATTCGAGAGATTATTTTATAAAAACCCGTGGGTGAAGTCAAGAGTAAGTTATCAAAGCCAATTATGCAATAACAACCACTAAAAAGCAACTTGAATCGATAAAATCCGGAAACAAATCAAAATATACAAAAAAAGGCAAAACAGGGCAAATAGAGCAGGTCGGTCGACCGGACTACAGGGCTCGGTCGGCCGGCCAGATGCAGAGAACCAATTATGGCTCGGGGCAACGGGTCGGTCGACCGGAGCCTGCACTCGGTCGGCCGAACCTGATGAATTTGCAATTCCTGCCTCGTTTCAATGAAAATGCAAATTCATTCCAAATCCTAAACAATGGTACATGCATACTTGTTAGGAATTCATACCAACACCCATGATATCAAGAGAAATAGATGTGAGTTCAAAACTCACCTTTTTACACAAAACAAAGAAGATAAAGAAGCACAAATGCAAGGAATCAACCAACTTCACTCCACTTCAACTCTACAAGCTTCAATCTAGAATCAAAGCAATTATTTCCTAAGTTAGGGTTAGGAAATTACTGAAATTGAAGAGGAGAAGAGATGGAGAAGATGGAGATGAACTTACCAATGGGTTCCCTTTGATTTTGGAGCAAGAATCAAGTTTACAAGAAGAAGCTAGGGCTTGCTAATTTCTAATTCCTCTTCCTTTCCCCCCATTTTCAGTTCTAAGCTTAAGTTTTAGAAATGAATAAGTGAATGAGAGGAGAGAAGGGCTGAGTTGAGGTTAATAGAACAGTTTGGGTGAAACCCAAGCCCAAAGCCCAATAGAAAAGGTCAAAATTTCACTTACTCCAAACATATCAAAGACTATACTCAAAAAGATCGCAAATGCCATTTTGGAACCAATGGAGGTAGTTTCGAGCTCCAATTCGGCCATTTGCAGAAAGTAACATTTCGGACCAAAATCCGACTAACGACGCTATATTTAAATTAAACATTTAAATATAAAATCGTTAAATATGCGGGTTGTTACAGATCTCCCCTCCTTACAAAAATTGCGTCCCCGCAATTCCTAGAGACGATATTTGTAACAACTACATACATACAATCAATCAAAAGAAAAGAAAATAAGCTTGAGATGAAAAGATATACTCACCGTTTCAAAGCAAGGAAAGAAAACCCGCATAAGATCGCTCAATATACTCTCTGGTTTCCCAAGTACAGTCATTGGGATTAGCGGACCATTGAACTTTAACGAGCGGCACGTCCTTGTTCCGAAGGTGTCGCACCTCCGTGTCAAGCACGCGAATAGGTTGCTGTACAATAGATAAGTCCGGTGAGATCTCAAGCTCTTGCAAATCAGGAGAAGTAATAACAGAATCCGACTCCCGAAGACACTTCCGAAGTTGCGAGACGTGAAACACGTCATGAATGCCAGATAAATGAGCTGGAAGTGAAACTCTATAAGCCACAGGGCCAATACGTTCAGTAATAGAAAACGGTCCTATATAACGAGGAGCCAATTTCCCAATCGCACTGAAACGCATAACCCCTTTCAAAGGAGAAACACGAATAAAAACAAGATCGCCGATCGAGAACTCAAGAGGCTTCCTACGGTTGTCCGCGTAGGATTTCTAGCGACTCTGTGCCTCTTTCATTCTCAATCGAATAAGATCAATCTTCTCGGAAGAATCACGAATAGAATCGGGACCAAGAATAAGGTTCTCCCCAGATTCCAACCAACAAGAAGGTGATCGGCCTGGTCTTCCGTATAAGGCTTCGAAAGGAGCCATACCGATACTAGATTGAAAACTATTGTTGTAGGAGAATTCTACAAGAGGTAGGTGATCCTCCCAACTACCACCGAAATCAAAGATACAAATACGGAGAAGATCTTCCAAGATACGATTTACCCGTTCAGTCTATCCGTCAGACTGCGGATGATAAGCTGTAGAAAAATTAAGCCTTGTTCCCAAAGCTTGCTGAAGATTCTTCCAAAAATGATTCGTGAATAAAGGATCACGATCACTCACAATAGAACTAGGAACACCGTGAAGTCTCACGATTTCCTTGACATATAACTTAGCTAAAGGCGAAGCAGTCCTATTAGACTTAATAGGGACAAAATGAGCAGACTTGGTGAGGCGATCAACAATAACCCAAATGCTAGAATGACCCGATCTCGAACGAGGTAGGCCATCAATGAAATCCATAGAAATTTGATCCCACTTCCACAATGGAATCTCTAGAGGCTGAAGAAGACCTGAAGGACGCTGATGCTCGGCTTTAAAACGCTGACAAGTTATGCAATTGCTCATATAACTCGCCACATCGCGCTTCATGCCTTCCCAATAATAAAGACGACGCATATCGGCATACATCTTGCTACTACCGGGATGAATGGTATACTTAGAACGGTGACAATCATCAAGAATGTCATGCCTAAGTGCAAGATCAGAAGGCACAAAAAGACGGTTCTTCTTGCGAAGACACCCATGAGAATCAATGCTAAAATCTTACAATGCCTCATCACAAGATCCAGACTCACAAAGCTGAATAAAATGCAACAAATTAGGATCACGCCGCTGAGCATCGGCAATACGATCCAACAAAATAGGTCGAGGTCCCAAACTAAACAATAGAATAGGAGAATCAGAAAATGAACCTCGATCACGAATTTCACAAAAAGATAGAGTTTCAAGAATATTCCATTCGGCAAGCATCATAGAAATAACAGCCGAATGTTTGCGACTAAGCGCATCAGCAACACAATTACCCTTACCAGGGGTATATTGGATATCAAAGTCATAAGAAGCAAGAAACTCGAGCCAACGCTGTTGTCTCATATTGAGTTCCTTCTGAGTGAACAAATACTTCAAAGATTTATGATCGGTATAGAGAATGAAGCGCTCGCCCAATAAGTAATGTCGCCAAATCTTCAAGGCAAAGACAATGGCGGCTAACTCAAGATCATGAGTGGCATAGCGAACTTCATTCGGACGCAGTTGCCTAGAAGCATAAGCAACTACCCGATCCCTCTGCATAAGAACAGCACCGAGACCACTACCACAAGCATCGGTGTAGACAACAAGATCATGATTCCCTTCGGGAACCACAAGAATAGGAGCATTAGTGAGAAGTTCTTTCAATGCCTGAAAGGAAGCTTCACACTTGTTGGACCAATCGAAACGAATGCCTTTCCGAGTAAGGCAAGTGAGAGGAAGCACAACACGGGAAAAGTCCTTAATGAACCGACGGTAATAACCCGCCAATCCAAGGAAACTACGAATCTCATGAACATTCTCAGGCCTCTTCCAATTCTGAATGGCTTCGATCTTTGAGGGATCGATAGAAATGCCATCGGAAGATACAACATGGCGTAAGAACTTAACCTTATTCTCCCAAAAGTGGCACTTGGAGAACTTGGCTTTAAGCTGATGACGACGGAGAGTACTCAAGACAATTCTCAAGTGATTAGCATGCTCAGCTTCAGACTTAGAATAAATAAGGATATCATCAATGAAGACAAGCACAAACTTATCGAGATATTCCCGGAATACCCGATTCATGAGATCGACAAAGAAAGCAGGAGCGTTCGTCAAGCCGAACAGCATAACGAGCCACTCAAAAGAACCATAACGAGTGCGGAAAGCAGTAAGAGGTATGCTATCCTCCGCGACTCGTAACTGATGAAAACCTATGGCAAGGTCAAGCTGAGAAAAGACCTTAGCACCACTCAATAGATCGAACATATCATCGATCCTAGGCAATGGATACCTATTTCTAATGGTTAACTCGTTAAGCGTGCGATAATCAATGCAAAGCCTAAGAGTTCCATCAGACTTCTTCACAAAGACGACCGCGGATCCCCACGGAGAAAAACTAGATTGAATCAATTGCTTGGATTCAAGCTCTAAAAGTTGCTTCTTGAGTTCCTCATTTTCTTTTGTTGACATCCTCGTGGGAGGACGACTAACTGGCTGCGCGCCTGGAATGAGATCAATGCGGAACTCAATTGTCCGCTTGGGTGGCAAACCCGATACAGGCTCAAAAACATTCGAAAAATCACAAGCAATAGGAATACGAGATATATCCTCATCATCTCGCAAATCAAGAGAATACAAAGCCATTCCGGAATTATCCACATCCCGAAGAACAAGAGACAACTGAGAAGGCGAATCAGGATGACAAAGATATAAAATTCTCTCGGAACAAATAATCCTGGCATCGTATCTCACTAGCCAGTCCATACCAAAAATCATATCAAAACCCAAATGAGAAACAATGTGCAGATTCGCACGGAAAGAAAAGCCACATAAAACAATCTCAACATCATCACAAAGCAAACAAAGGGTCACAGATCCCCCAATAGGATTCGCAATCCTTAAAGAAGTAACCATACAAGAAACATCCAAAGATAAATCATCAACGAGCTTCTTCGATACGAAAGAATGTGATGCACCCGTATTGAAAAGAACTCGTATACTATGATCATGAAATAGAATAAAACCTTCCAAAATAGATGGAGAGATACCTTTGGATTGAGATGAACCTCCAGAAGCATTAGCCACATTGAGCTTTCCAGATTTTGCATTAGCAGGAGCAGTAAGACAAGCTGAAACATGACGACCTTCCTTCTTGCAATAACGGCAGAAGAGAGGCTTAGGACAAGCTCGAATAATATGATCAAGAGAACCACAATTGAAACGCTTTCGAACGAAAGGTGTTCCGGAAGACTGAGGCTGAGAGGTAGGACCACCAGTCTTCTTCTTCTTAGAAGGAAAAGGCTTCTTCTGAATTGGAAACAGCCTCATGTTGGGGTTCTTGGAAACCTCAACA
The DNA here is from genome assembly GCA_030765085.1 of Allium cepa. Lineage (NCBI taxonomy): Eukaryota > Viridiplantae > Streptophyta > Magnoliopsida > Asparagales > Amaryllidaceae > Allium > Allium cepa. Next base: position 663,626,772 of record CM060928.1, on the reverse strand, counting down.
TCAACATCACTATCACACTCCTTCTCGATAGCTTCGAGATGAAGTGCCGAATCAACCAATTCCTTGAAAGAAAGTTTAAGCTGGAGCAACAAGGACTTCTTAAGATATTTCTTAAGACCAGAGACAAACTTCAAATTCTTCTTGTAAGAAGTGCTGATGAATTCAAGACCATACTGAGATAAAGCCTCGAACGATGCGACATACTCAGAAACAGAAGATTTCCCTTGCTTCAACTCAAGGAAGCGACGGGTCAATAAAACCTTCTCAGATTCAGGAACGAACTTGAGTTCAAATCGTCCCCGAAACTGAGTCCAAGAAAGAGTAGACTCATCAATCTCGGGTACAAGAAGCTCATACCAATCAAGAGCACGCTTTTGTAATAAGCTAGAAGTCACAAGAACTCGATCATGGTCAGAAAGATCCATGCGAGAGAAGATACGCTCGCACGTGCGAAACCAAGCTTGGACTTCAAGAACAGACTCGGAACCCTTAAACGGTTTTCCTCCAAGATGAGCAAAATCACTGCACTGACGTGCAAAAGCAGACTTGCGATGTGGAGACACTCGAGGAGGAACGGGAGGCTGAGTGTTCCTAAACAACTCCATAAACTGATCGACAGACATATAAACGCCATCCGGATGTGAGCCACTAGATTGCCCAGCATCCAAACGTCGACCTCTGCCTCTTCCAGACATAAGCTGAAAGTCAAGATAAGGAAAAGATTATTCACAAGGTAGATATTTCAATATGGGATATTACGGAATAATCCTAGACGTATTCCCAAATACTATCTAGCCTTGATGAGATAAAGAGGCACGATGATTCAAAGATTTGTATCACTTGTACACTTTGATGTATCGTAATATGTGCTCTATCTTGTGTTTATCATATTTTGTTCTGAACACAGCTCTGATACCACGCTGTGACGCCCCACTCCGAGAGCCTCGTTAACAAAGAGTATTACATAGGTAATACTGTCGGCTAACGCGGACAATAGAGTATAATGGAAGCGACCATGTGTAGTCTTACCTTAACTATTCACTAAATAAGTCGAAAAGTAGAATCCCATTAAAATTCGACCTATTCAATGAATATTTAAAGCAAAACTACAATGGCTATAGGATCTATCAGAAGAAAATATAACAACTCAAATGTAATTCACATCACAGAACAGTCGATCATAATATACACATAAACAGATATACAACAGAGTATACAAAATAATACATGTCAAGTGGTACAGGAGACCACAATATATAGGTGAGACAAAAATATAAATATCAGAGTTACAACAGATAAGGACCACAAAAGATTCTATAACAAAATGAAGCTAGCGAATAGTCCATGCGGAAGCAAAATAGGCTAAGTCCAATAGTACCTAACCTGAAACATCTCGGTCTGACCCGAGTATAAGATACACGGGTCAGTCTAGATAACAAATCAGTTAGATAAACTGAACAATAATAAACCTGCAAGGTCATACAGTATAACAAATATCTCTAGAGGAGATAACACAATCATCAACAAGAGATGAATCATATAGAACAAGCCTCATATCATCGGCAACATATAGAAACAAAGGATACAAATATCCCAAATCAAGCCAAAAAGGCAAATAACAAATACCAATAAGGTATACAAGTTCCGCAAGGTAAACGCTACGCATCATGCGGCTCATAATGGCCAACACCGAAGGGTGATACCAAGGGAATATAATATCAATGAAATATCAGAAAATTGCTCGAGCTCAGTACTGTACAAACAAGGATCCATGAGCCCGAAAGCTCCAAACCCAAGTATCACCCATGCGGCACATAAGGCCAACATCAGAGCGAAACTATATAGGGCAACAAACCCGAAGGCACACACCCGAAGGCAACATACCCGAAGGCAACAAACCCAATATCACTCATGCGGCACATAAGCCAACATCGAGCGATACTTTATACGGCAACAAACCGCAGTGGTGAAGGTCAGAGACCCAGTACTGGACACCACTAACTGGCGGAATGTGTCACAACTCTCGAAAAGGAATCCGAAAAGTGTTAACGTATGTCCCATAACCACTCGTTCGCACTAAACGGTTTACTATCCGTCAGCCACTTTCACACTCAAAGCAGTACAAAGTTTACCTCATATCATCGAAAAACCAAACCCGAAGGTCCAAACGATCAATTGAATAGGTCGGGGATTAATCGGAAAGATAAATGCACAGATTCATGGTCCGTGTTTTGCCCAACCATTTAATCACCCTTCCACTTCGCTCGACGTGCGAAAGTGTGTGTTTTAAATAGAATTTATAAATAGGAGAAACGAGCTTTTAAATGCGATTCGAGAGATTATTTTATAAAAACCCGTGGGTGAAGTCAGGAGTAAGTTATCAAAGCCAATTATGCAATAACAACCACTAAAAAGCAACTTGAATCGATAAAATCCGGAAACAAATCAAAATATACAAAAAATAGGCAAAACAGGGCAAATAGAGCAGGTCGGTCGACCGGACTACAGGGCTCGGTCGGCCGGCCAGATGCAGAGAACCAATTATGGCTCGGGGCAACAGGTCGGTCGACCGGAGCCTGCACTCGGTCGGCCGAACCTGATGAATTTGCAATTCCTGCCTTGTTTCAATGAAAATGCAAATTCATTCCAAATCCTAAACAATGGTACATGCATACTTGTTAGGAATTCATACCAACGCCCATGATATCAAGAGAAATAGATGTGAGTTCAAAACTCACCTTTTTACACAAAACAAAGAAGATAAAGAAGCACAAATGCAAGGAATCAACCAACTTCACTCCACTTCAACACTACAAGCTTCAATCTAGAATCAAAGCAAGTATTTTTTAAATTAGGGTTAGGAAATTACTGAAATTGAAGAGGAGAAGAGATGGAGAAGATGGAGATGAACTTACCAATGGGTTCCCTTTGATTTTGGAGAAAGAATCAAGTTTACAAGAAGAAGCTAGGGATTGCTAATTTCTAATTCCTCTTCCTTTCCCCCTATTTTCAGTTCTAAGCTTAAGTTTTAGAAATGAATAAGTGAATGAGAGGAGAGAAGGGCTGAGTTGAGGTTAATAGAACAGTTTGGGTGAAACCCAAGCCCAAAGCCCAATAGAAAAGGTCAAAATTTCACTTACTCCAAACATATCAAAGACTATACTCAAAAAGATCGCAAACGCCATTTTGGAACCAATGGAGGTAGTTTCGAGCTCCAATTCGGCCATTTGCAGGAAGTAACATTTCGGACCAAAATCCGACTAACGACGCTATATTTAAATTAAACATTTAAATATAAAATCGTTAAATATGCGGGTTGTTACAAATACAAGTGACAATGCAAGCCAACATCAAAGACACAGCAGAATGGAAATGGTCAGGCAACTTGAGCTCCAAAAGATACAACATGTATGCGACAGTGAAACTGGATAGTGCAAGCTTCAAAAAGTATCAGACTGAAGTACATATACAAGAATGCACAGTACAACATCAAGTGATACTAAGTACAACAGAAAATCAAGCAGAGATGAACAAACCATGGTGGCAAGTTTGAACAGATTCAAAGCCGAGCAAATACAAATATACAAGTATGCATATATATATATATGTATATATATATAGACACACACACACACAGACATATCTATATCAAATGAAACATTTCAATATCACAGAAACAAATTAAAGTTAGAGAGCAATCTCAAGCATCATCAACAAATGATACAACAGTCAAAGACATAATGGCCGGAGTCATGAAACAGCAAGTAAAATCGAACAAGGTCGAAAATGCTACCAGAGGCAATGAACAGTATGGTCAAAGTCGAACAAAATCAACATCGTCAAAATCAAGTCAAAGCCGAAGACAACAAGAATGAGAACGAACGAAATCAACACTGTGTCAATCAAGGAATCGAACCAATTCAAAAATCAAGACCGTGTTATTCAAGTAATTTGAACAAGTCAAAAATCAATCCCAAGCATCAATACAAAATCATATGACCGAGAAAAATAAATTGGTGAAGTCAAATGATCATATACGAACGAATATATAGGAGTTCAAATCCTATATAAACAGAAACACCATTGGCAATTCGACATCGAGTTCAAGCAAAGTAGAAGGAAAAAGAAAAATTTACACACCAAACCAAAGTCGAACTCGATCAAGGAGGAGAAGCCGCGAACAATTCAATTGAAGTAAGAAATCGAAGCATCAACCATCAATTAAGCGGAGACTTCACAAAGCCCTAATTTCAGAGCTAAGAGGAACGAATGAAAGAAGGAACCAGGCCGACATTTTTTTACTGAGCAAAATAGATAAAGGAGATAACGGGGCCGCATTGTTTAGTGATAATATTTTGGGCCGAGTTTTTATTAATAAGGCATTAGTTTATAAATTAGGGGTTTTGTTTTTTTAATTGTTTTTTAATTTGTATTTTCTCCTTTAAACCATTGTAATTACTATTCGTGTGACAAGGGGACAAACTACGTGGCGTAGTTTGAGAATTCGCAACTCAATGGATGAGTTATGGCAGGATTTTGAGCGTAGAGTTAGGTTAGTCAGTAGAGGGTGTCGCGAGTTTACGTGTGTAAGCGTGTGACTACTTAATTTCTAATAAAAACCTTGGGGGCAGCATGTAGGTAGGATTTTGCCGAAGCTGGGTAAATTTTGTGTCGTTTTATTTCTGTATTTGTTATTATGCTATTATCTGTGCTGCTATTATTTTATATCTGTGTTGAAATAATTTTATAAGCTTCCGCAATAATTTTTATAATTAATAGCATCACCCTATTCACCCCCCCTCTAAAGTGAAATCGATCCTACATTTTTCATCTTAATTTTTATTATGAGGGCAGATTTCTTAGCTCCATGCCTTATTTAATTCCCTTTTTACATATTTTGAGGAATGGGATGTAACAGTTGTCCCCTAAGTCTGCGCTGATGGCAGATCTGTGTAGACTAATCATCATTTACACCTAGTCTGTGCATCCCGTCATTTCTTTCAAATCCGTTCTTTCTTTTCGTTAGTGGAAAAAGTCTTATTGTTGCTTTTACATTTAATGATCTTGTCCATCTTATTTCCTAATTGGGTCACATTTTTAAATCAAACCTTTCAGATTTCTAGGTAAATTTGTATCAGTCTTTGTATTCGTTATTTTAGCAACTTACTCGATCGACGTCTCACAATTTTCTTCATCATTTCGATCGCGTGGCTATTATTCAAATTGAGGTACATATATTTTTCTTTCATCTTTTCTATGTTCATTTTTAGTCTTTACCTCAAGTAAGGGGAAAGAAGGAAAGAAAGTCTCAACATCAATTCTATCTCCGCCTTTGAATTTTCTTTTAGATCGAAGTAAGAAACTTGTTTTTGTTTTAATTTATGGTAAATCTCTTTAGTTTAGGATCTTTTACTTTAGTTAATCTTGAGATTCTGAAATGGCTTCCTCTTCATTTCCCCCCTTACTTCCATCTAAAGAAATTACTTGGTTTAAAGAAACCAATGTTATCTTGAATCAATTTGGGTTTTTGGGTTATGAAGTTAGGGTTCCTAAACCCCATGAACACTTCAACACTACCCCAATTATGTTAGCTTGGATTACTCCTTAGCATATGCATTGTGGTCTTTACCTTCCCCCATATCCAGTCCTTTGTCAATGGTTGTTCGCCATTGATCTCGTGCATGTCAAACTCCTCGCTCTTTCTTATACTATTGTGACAACCACTTCATCTTCTATGCTGAGAATGGTCTTGACCTTACTTGCAAGGAGCTACAATTTCTATTTTACATTAACAAGAATCCTTCATGGGTCAGCTTTTTCTATGCCTAATACAAAATGTCGATTCTTTCGACCGTTGCCCAATAGACAATGCCTATCTAACTCCCCCTCTTTCTCATACTATTGTGAGAGACACTTTCATGAGAATGGACTCAACCTTACGTGCGAGGAGGTTCAATTTTTATTTGACATTAATAAGAACCCTTCAAGTGCAGGCTTTTTCTATGCCTAAGTCAAAATGTCGATTCTTCTGAATGTTGCCCAAAAGACCCAGAAATGAGCTGAGTTGTATTTATTTGTTTTCAACTCAGATAATATCCCTTCTTCTTTTCACCAATGTCCTACTTAATTCATGTTTTCCAAGGAAGATTCAAATTTTATAGATCGTGTAGGGATCACATTCTATAAAAGGAGAGAAAAATTTTAAAAATTTTAAAAAAGAAATGCTGAAGAAATATAAATTTCTACGCCTACATCATGTATTTTCTCGCGATATTTTTAAGCCTTCCTAGAATCCAATTGAGTCTAGGGGTATAGCTTGTTTATAATATGCCTTGCATTTACTGTTTTTATGGTTTCATTCTTCATAAACGAGCTTCTCCCGTTACAATGGATGCTTCTATTGCAAATACCCTTCACTTGCCGCAGAAGCCACCGCAAAAGGCTAATCAAAAAAGAAAACGTGATAAGGTCCATGAATCTGACTAGGATCCCAAAAAGGTGGCTACGCTACCCCTCCTCCTCCTCCTATAAATGTTTATTCCCCTTTAATTTCAACAGCGCTACATATGTCCCTCCTTTGCAGTTTAGTCCTACCTTCGATGCCTACTATTCGTTGTACGAGGGGGTCATATCCAATCTAATGGAAAGAGTGGGCGCGATTGCATAGAGTTCGCTATGTCGCATTGCCTCATCTTCTCAATCCTCTCTCCTTCCCCTTCCACTCCATAAACTTTTCGTTTTATAACCAATGTCTAAGATGGAGAGGTCCTAGTGCTACGTAAGTAATCCTTCCTCTATTTTAGTTCATTCCAGTAAAATTTACCAACTTGTATTCTTTTTATTACACACAAACACATCTATATATATTAGCATGTTGTCTTAATGATAGATGCACGAGAGTCAGAGAGCGAACATGGCACCACTCTTAATCAGGTGGCTAAACTTGAAGCTGACCTTGCCTCATCTAACAATGAGAATGCCGACCTCGTTTTCGCAAAGGCCAGGGTCAAAGAAGACTTTAGGGTGCACTAAGAGTGGGTCAAGAGGGAGGCAAAGTTTTTGGTGGAAGCCTTGACCTCAACAGAATGTAAATTATAGGAGAAAGGGAAGGAACTGACCTGGTGGGAAAAAGGCTGGTCGATTGAAAGAAGGGCTTAGGATGAGCACTTCAAACGTTGTCTATAATCTATACATCTTGGCTAAGCTTTAGTTGAAGGAAGAGATTGACCTCATCTTTTTGGGGGACCAGTCTATGGTTGACTTGATCTACTTATATTGCCGGGACAAATAGGATAAAGAGTTTGCTTGGCATGCTGCTGCTCCTTCTACCTCTTTGGAAGTGAATAAGAAGGAGAAATGAGAGATTAAGGAAGATGAGGAGCCTAAAGGTGCCGAGGGAATCTGAGAAATTCAAAGTCGCTTCAAACCCTTATATAATATTCAAAATCTTTTGTAACAACATTTAGACTTATGACCACATAAGACTTGCTTCTTGACTTTGTTATTAATGACTTGTTGTGGTTATTTTACTTTGTTACTTCTTAACAAAAGATTAGGTTGTTTTTTTGTTTGTTTTTGTCTTCTGAAGAAGTTTTGTTTTCTAAGCATCTGAGGGAAAGAGAGGACATGATCAAAACCCAAACTTTAGATCTCCTTGGTATTAATGTCATGGCTATCGATAAGCACGAGAGAGAGTTAGATGAGTCTTATACCAAACTAAGGGATGAAATTTAAGAGTTGCTTTCGAGGATTGATCATGTTGTTAAAGAGAAAAAAATTCTTATGGACTTTATACAGCATCGATGGCAATATACCCTAGAAAATAGTTCCTTTTCACCTGATAACGCTCACTTGGAGTAGTTTAGGCTTAGACTTAGAAATTTTCATACGGATTGAATTCTGTTTTACTTTTTCTACTTTTATTATGTATGGCTCTTTTAATTGATGTAGTTAATAATATAAGTTTATATTGGACCTTTGTTTGGTGTATTTTGATTGTCTTTGAGACTATATATTTTACTTTGTTATTAATTAGGCTGGCTTCTAAGAAACTTTTTTTGAGCTACCCAAAGTCTTCGCACCTGGTCCTCCTTTGGCATATATCTCTCTTGGGTCGGATGAGATGTGTGTCTGAATTTGGGGTTAAATTGATGGATCCTTCTACCACCATTAAAGTAGAGATTAGCTACCTCAAAGTTGAGAATGAAAGGCTCTAAAAGTAGTTTTAGTGTGTCCGTAAGGAGCTTAAGGAAGCTGAAACTGCGCTTACTCGTCAGTAAGAATATAACACTAAGTTGTGTACTGGGGTTAACGTTGCTGAATTAAAGTTAAGTGAGATGCTATAGTTAATGAAAGATGGGGAGAACCTTATGGGATTGTTCTTCAAAGTGAGACTGAATAGTAGAAGAAAACCATTGAGGGTATGTCTGTGGAGATTTCCCACCTAATCGGACAAAGAGAGGCTGTTGAAAGTGAGAGGGTGGATGTGGTACCTTATTCGGACATGGTTCCTTCTCTTCCCGTGGGTTCTAGGTCTTCTTTGATGACTGATTAGATGAGGGTGGTAGAGTCAAGGGGGCCTTCCCATTTGCGAACTGAGGTATTGATAACCGATGCACATAGGTATTTGGTGCTTTCTCGAGATGAACCAAGAAGATTAAGGATGAACTAATATATACCTTAGAGAAAACAATGGAGATGACTGTATTGAAGATTCATGATCTTAAGGGGATATCTATGTGATGCTTAAAGTAGGATTGTTTCCTACACAGTGAAATTTAAGCAAGAGAAAATTTAAAGCAGGAGGAGGGAGGCTTTCCTGCAGCGTGCCAAGGATGTCTTAGAGTTCTTCTATCCTACACTGGATCAGAATTTTTTACACATTATAGTGGGTTTCGAGGTTACCGCAAAATAGCCAGTAGAGTATTAGACTGGAGCTTGGTATGTCCCCCGAAGGACCTACTCTATTTGTTCAGGCCTATCTTTAGCTACTATGCCTTTGGTGTTTTAAGATAGTATTGTTAGAGCCCGCGTTAGAGAATGACTTTGTAACTTACATCATATTTGGGGCTATATACACGTTATGTGAATTGATGTTTCTTTGTGATGTTTGCAAGTTTTTTGTACTTAATTTATTTCTGATCTCCTTTAATTTCATTTTGTGTGGGCTCGTTTGTTGTTCAAACCACTTCTTTTGATCACGATTCGAAGGTTGTCATTCTTATTAAGAAGCTAGATTTTTCCCCGACCGGAGTTGCAGAACTGGAAGATATATTGAAGGATGCCAAAAATGCATATGGGGTTGTACTACAGGATGAAACCAAGGTCTTACGATAAAAAATTGAAGAATTGGATGAGGACATTGCTAAGCAAATTAGCACAGAAGACGCCCCTTCTACAACCTTGGCCAGTGGTCTTTCTTCTAGACTAAGTGATACTCCCACGTCCTCCTCCGAGGCCAACCTAAACGAAGTTTTAAAGTGGAAGAATGATTTGGAAAATTATTATGAAGCCAAGTTTAATGAGCTGAAGGATCATTATAAGAAAGAATTGGGTTCACTGAGCACTTGCTTCTCGCCCCTCATTTTTACTATGGAGGAGATCTTTGGTCCCTTTTTAAGGAATACTAAGAAGATAAAGGAGCAAATTTTAGGGAAGATTGAAAGGATTAAAAGGGTGTCCATGGAGCATGTGAATGCTCTTGACAATAAGGAATTCAATTCATAATGCGAAGCTTGCCTGGACTCCATCGTTGTTTCTAGAGGTGGGAAGGATAAGACTTCCTTATTAGAGCTACTTCATGATGGGAAGGTGAGGAAAGTAATGGCAGAAATCGACAGAAGGCATGCAATCGATGTTCTCAAATGTTTTTTTACTCGAAATTGACCAATATTTCTTATACAATCATGTCGATTACAATTATAACCCATAAGATTATAAAGATAACCGAACAGGCGCCAATTAAGACCCACATACCACCTACGGCCGTACTGGTCACGTTCGTTCATCAGTTGTTGTTACTGAATTGAATGATCCTCCCACCACTCTCCAATTATTGGGCCATTCTCCTCCACGTCCGACATTACATTCCCATGGATCATTCCACCGCATAACAATCATATCTAGCTCTTCTTCTAAGCCTGGGTCTCACTCTTAGGATTGGTTTCGTTTTGTTATTTTATGAGTTTTAATGTAACTAGTTTTGTGATTGTTCTTTATCAGTTTTTACTTGTGAAGTATGCATAGATGTATCAAAATTAGATACAAAATTTTTGGTAAGTAAAAAAATAGAACTAAGGGTGTAATGACCCAAAATTTTGGTCATATGATTTGTTTAATTAATTTTAATTATTGAAATATTGGTTCGAATGCTTTAAAACTTGAATTAAATTATAGAGATTATTTAAAATCTTTGAATTGTGAAAAAATATTTAAATAGTTATTTAAATAATGGGATTTATAATTGAATGTGAATTTAATTGATTAAATGGTCTTATTTAACTCCTTTAAAATAATGAACAATAATGGTGAATCCATTTAATAAATTTATTCACAATAATAATGGTTCGAATAATTTATTAGAAATTTTATTTTTACTATAACGACTCCATTTCTATTGACGTATTTTTAATTTAATTTATTTGATTTTTCCATAATTTTTAATTTGGAAAATATTGAAATTATTCTGGCAAACGACACTCTTTTTGTGATTTTTTAGAATCTAGTAACAAGTGTATATAATCATTGTTTTGAGGTCGCATCTCTAATTTGAGTGCAATCGTATTTTTGTTTTATCGTTCGGAGTTCATACGCAAATAAAGAATTGTACAGTGAAATGTCAGAAATTTCAATACAAACTAAAGTCAACACTTAAAGAAATTTATTTCTTCGCATTTCTCTTCCTTCATACCATTTCATCCATCATGCTAGTATCCTCCGACATCAAAAGTGAAAATCAAAGAAATGTTGGATTCGTATCTAAGGAAACATTCAACAAAAATTCACAAACCAAGGATCTTTAGATTCCATGGGAGTATATCTTCATTTTGGGTATAAATTTGGTGAAGTTCGATGATGTAGGGTGGGTGTGGTAGCCTAGAGTAGTATATGAACAAGGGCATAAAATCTAGGGTTTAGTTTTTCGAGTTGCGTAGGCTTTGATTTGCGAAATAGGGGTTAGTTTTGTTCTTGTGGGGTCTAGGGGTACCCGTTGGCTGAATTTAGAGATGTGTGGGGGTGTTTGGGGCGGCGCGTTGAATTTCGTGCAATTGGAGGTAGTTCCAAGTTGCAATCGAGTGGGGTCGAATGGACTAGGGGTTGTTGGGTGAAGTGCATAGTGGAAGCAAGGAGAAATGTAGTGGTGAAGTCAGATCGAGTTCTCGTGAGCCATGGAGGGAGATAACAGAGTGAGAGCGCATGACAAATGGTGAAGGAAGCTTCTGTTTTGAGCAGTAGCTTTAAAACGGGGAAGAAGATATAATAAGGTAACTAATTATTAATGAATGTAAGTAGTGAATTAAAATATAATTTAAAAGTCGATATCTTATGTATTGAATAACTTGCTAGTACAAGGTCCAAATCAAACGTGGTCAATTGCGTTGGATTCGTAATGACGATATCTGCGCATTGGAATTGAATTGGTGGAGATTAGAGCTTATATTATTCCAAGATAAAATCGAATGCTAAATAGAACCAGAACACTTCGACGATATCTGGAATTTCGATGAGTTAAACTCACCATTTTGGTTAACAAATAATGATATATAGCAGATAAAAATTATTTGTTGCCTACTTAGATGTTGTATTTGCTGGTTATTTGGTTTGGATAAATTATCATTTTTAAAAATGGATAATATATGAAGTGATAAAATAATACTGATTTAATATAATTACATTGTTTAAATAATGACGTAGTTAATTTAAGCATACTGCTTTGATGTTATCTATTTGTCCAATAAACACCGTCTAATAATAAATTGAGGAGTTTATTTTAATGATATTTATTTAGCAGAGTAAATCCTTGTTCTTCTATTATATAAATTTGGATATTCATTTAAGTGCCAGATGATTAATATTGGATAAGTGATATGTTACGTATATGCCTATTTATGTAAATACCTGTAATTTGACTTGGGAAGTTAAATTTAATTTAATGGAAACATGTTTAAGTACCATTTGATCGTTGAGCCTCTTTTTTTGGATTTGGAAAGTTAAGGATTTAAATAATCTTCAGATTTTATAATTTGAAGTAATTTTTTTATTAAATTATTATTTTAACAAAGCGTTTGTTTTAGTTCTATTTTACAAAGTGTTTTGTAAAATTACTACTTCAGTAAACAATTATTATATTTATAATGTTTCAAAATTAATTATTTTATTAATGTTGTTTGAAGATGATTAATTACTTATCAAGGTTGTTAAGGATAACAAAATTATTTTATTTTTTCTTGTTTAAAATTAGTTAATTATTGTATCCGAAATGAAGTTTAAAGTTAATTAATTATATTTTGGAAAGTCATCAAAGTTCTTTTATTATATTTGTTAAAACGTTTTAAAAGTTAATTACTGTATAATTTCAAATGTTTTAAAGTTTTATTATTATACTATTATGAAAAAAAATTAAGGTCTATTTTTATGATATTAATATTTTTATTTATTACAGTTAAATAACAGTTGTTTATAATAGGATTTCTTTTATAAATAGGATTTATTTATAGGGGTTTATAAATTTGAAAAAGGTTTGGAATTTGAAAAGAAGTCATGTTTGAATGATTTTACAAAAGAGGTTTATAAATGGGTTCTACAAAAGAGAATTTTTATATATAAAATTTGGAGATTTATAAAGAAGTTTAATAAATATATTTTGGGAATTCATAAAGGAGGCTTTAATGAAATTGAAGAGATTTATGAAAAGAATTAGTGTTTTGGATTATTAATATCTCTGTTTTATGACATATGGAGTTTTGATCACTTTAGTATGATTTGAAATATAGGCTTTCTTAGAATGTTTTATGAACATATTTATACTATTGTTTTTAAGTACATGGAAAAGTTTCCAAGTTTTGAAAGTGAAATAGTTTGTGAATATACTTATATCATTGAGATAAGTATATGGTTATATTTTCTAAATATAGTTATATTTACTAAGTATCAAAAATATAGTGTTTTGTGAATATACTTATTCTATTGAGATAAGTTTATAGAAGTGATTTCCGTGTATTTACAAAGTGATTTTCATTAATGAAAGATTAATTTTAAGAGACTTGGTGGTTTCCATAGGAAATGTAATCTCAATTGGAAATGTTTATTTATGTGATAGTTAAATAATTGACTATCAAATCTTCGCCTAAATTTGCAATCCTTATTAGTCTTGGTGGTACGTAAATATTTCATACTTAACATCGAAGGATTTTAACTCTGGAAATATCTAGGAGAAACATGAAAATTATATGGTATAGGTAACGACGGTGGTGCTATACTGTATGTATAAACTCATTTTGTGCTTCTAAGACAAATGATGAAGAGATCCATCTACCTAAACGGTTAGGGGTGATCCTGGCTCTTGTGTATTGTCTGATTATTTCCAAAGAACCGTTATTGAGCATTCTGAAAATCGATCGATTGGTTTAGGAACATCCTATAAGTGGAGGAGTGTACTCGTAAGAGATGTCTTGAAACCATAATCACCCCAAAATCATACACGGGTTTTGTGCTTGGAGGATATTTGAGTTTTTTTGGATGTTGGAATCCATTTGTGATTCCAAGCAGGGCCGGCCCTTTACCAAAGCGAGAAAAGCAACGGCTTTGGGCCGCAAAAAATCTAGGGCACCGTCTATATACAATCACGGCAATCGTGATCCCTTGAAGAAGAAAAAACCATGAAAAATTCTAATCGGCGGTAGAGACTCGACTGCTACGGGAAGAAAACGGTGGCTCCATCTTCAATCTACTGCGGACAGCGACTCGGACATCAAATCGACGGCACGTCGTTGACTCTGACGCCAACTATTAGGGCAACGACGATGATGGCAATTCATGGCTTAGCACATCAAGGGGATAGCACAGACATCTTCCAAATTTCAATCTTCCATCCTCGGTATAATCGGTTGCTGCTTGTAGGCTTTGGCTATTTAGCCTATTTGCTGCATCACTGCTTGCTGTTGAAAAAGGGCTAAAGGTACGAAGGTACTTAATTATGGACCATTTTATGTTCTAATTTTTAGTTAGTTGTACTTTGAGCGTCAGTTGGCAGTGTGTGAGCTAGAATGCCAGATATAGCCTCATTAGGAGAAATAACTAAAATCGAGATAGGATGCATAGCGAGGGGTTTAGCTAACCCATAAGGGTACCGTCATCTCCTTCTTAGTGTTACCTACAGTTATGTATTTCTTATTTTACATCACTAGGATTGTATTATTGCTTCGGAAGGATAACTATAATCCTTGTGTAGGAGGCCGTTCTTGAGGTACCGAAGGCCCCTCCATGGAATCCTACATAATTAACGAACATACCTTAGCAATTTTTGATTATATAGTGTTGTTGTGATGTACACTCACAAGCATCACAGCTACTTGAATATTGATATTTTCACCCTTAGATCTTATTATAATATCACTGGATTTTCTAATATAAATGGTTTGGTTATTGTAAGGTAAAAACTCATCTATGATTTATGTGCGGCGTAGCCTTACGAGGTTAATTTATTTTGAAGGGTTTTTACAACATTAAAATTCAATTAAGGCGTGTCTCTCACGCTGGTTTACCAGACTGATCCGGGTGTTATTCTATTGTAATGCTTGGATCAGACAGAGCATATTTTTAGATTCAGTTTGGAAGTTTTGGAGCTTCAGGAGATGAGTTGGACGTCCAAGACGTATCTACATATTTCTTTATTTTCTGCTGCATTAGTTGTTGTGTTTATCAGTAATTTGTGAGGACAAGTTGTTATAACTGTCCAGGCTGATCATTTGTTTAGTGTACTCTGATTGATGTATGTATGTTATAGTTTTTTATGTAAAGATCAGTTGTATACTATATATTACTCGTCACGATGTGAGATTCTATTCTATCTTTTCTTCCCTTTTCTCTAATAATCTATCTTTCCATCACTTAAATGTTCGGCATATGAAAACCGTGGATGTATTTATGTCGACTTTTGAGGGTAAAAAAACGGGTCGTTACACATGGAATTAGAGCTTAGGTTAAGCGAACACTTAGGCTTTGGTGAGGCTTGCTCATTTGAGATAGGGTATGCAAGACCCTAGGATGAGTTGAGTGTATTATATATGAGAACGTATATTTGTTAGTGCTATAATTTTTTTAATATTATGTCGATTTATTGGTTCAGTGATTTATGAATTCTGGTTAGTACATGGGACGTCATGTTATCGATAGGGATTTCTAAACATTTGTATAAGGCAAATTGACACAGTATTGTTTTGAAAATTGATAAATGAAATATTTTTACAAAGATTTTATATTTTGTATGTAAAGGAATAATTTTCATAAACTAAGTATAGTGATTAATGGTGTGTTTATTTGTTAGGGAATGATAATATTCAATTATTATCATTTACTTGTTTCATTAGTCATGCTCACCCAGTTAGGAGCATTGGCTACTGTTTGTTGATTGCGTAGTTGTACCAGAAAAGTTTATGGGCATCGAAGATTGTGGTTGATTAGGAGCAGTTTTTCCTTTTCACTGCATGGATTCGGTAAATAGTAATTGTAGGAACATTGAAATGAAAACCTTGTGAATTCTTTTCATAATTTGACTAGAAGGCTTTCGGTGATAATGTTGGGCTAATATTTAACTTTAATAAATGTTGTTTATTGTAGTCAAAACAAATGTTTACATTTGTGAAATTACTTTATATAAGGAAGTGTAAATTATATGAGTATAATCTATAAATGTGGGTTATAAGAAAAATGATTTAAGCTGAGAATTTGAGAACTTAAATATCGGTGTTTTGAAATTGTTTTTAAAACGTTTTGAAAAAATAATAATAGTATTATTTGAAAACATTTTTGAATAGAAATATTTTGAAGGATTTTGAAGGAGATAGAAAGCACTGAACTCACTTCAGTTGCTGGAAAATAATTCTGGTGCTGCAGCATTATGGACTTTCATTTTCGTGTTTCTAAGTGAGGAATCGCTATCATAGTAGTTTGACATTGAATTGTTTTAGGTAAAACAAATTTGTTTTAGATTCCAAAAAGCATGATTTGATATATATAATAAGGATATATGTATATTATTATTTCAAAATAATTTAAAATAAAAAAATCGAATGGTTAATTCTTAAATTTTTAGTTAAGTAATATTATATGGATCCAAGTATCCTATGCATTAGAATAATTTGGTTTGTGCCTCTTGTTTTTAGGTATTTTTTTGGTAGTTTTCATTTACAAAATTAAAATGGGATTTTCGAAGATTTTGTATTGCCGAAAACTTCTGAATGGATATTGAAATTTAAGCTAAGTGTTTTTGTTGAAATATAAGAAGTTAATTTTTTGTAACTTGTAAATTTGAGAAATAATATGAAAAAACCAATTTTGAATTTGTTGGGCATTTTGGGTTAAGTAAAACAAATCTGAAATTTGTATGTATACTCTTTGATTGTAGCATAGTGTTATACAAATATGAACTTAAGTTTAAAGTGGATAATAAGCATAAGTGTGCTTTATAAAATGTTTATAATAAACTTAAGTACGAAAGAGATTTATAGATAAAATTGTGGCTTTTTGAAATGTGTATAAACTGAAGTTTAAAGTGAGTGATTTACATAAGTGGTATTATAAAATATTTATTATCTTAAGTAATGATTTTATGAAATGGTTCATAAAAAGATTTAGTATTAAAAGAAATTACTTAAAGTGAGAATAAATGTGAACAAAAAGAAATCGGTACAGTAATAAACCAATTGAATCAATATGCAAGATGTATGTAGATCATTTTATTCACATGAGAATTTTTGATCTGGATTTGGGCATGCGATTTGGAGGTGATTTACACCAGTTCGGGTTAGAATTTTTCACTCAATTCTTAAGGTGAACATTGAATACCTATTTTTGATTTGATTTAGAAAACTCATAGTTGATGGCTATATAAGAAGAATGAAGGTTTTTAATCAAGGAACCAGATTGAAGTTCGCATTAGGGAGTTGAGGGGACGATCCTTGTCCAAAAGTGAAATTTTGCGATTGAGCGAGCCATCAGATTTGATATTGCGTGGATGATATATGTATATCGTATGGGCTTTAAATAAATTATATGATGTTTGTCATTGGAAAATGAAAAATTACGTAGTTATGAGTTATATGGTTGCAAATTATGTATAAGTGAGATGCAGGTTTTTGGAAGCAAAGGCTAGTTTGGCGCCTTTGGTTTCATGAGCAGAGTTTGGTTGCCCGACAAATATGTACATGTTTATGTTATTGTTTGATTAATGTTTTTATGCTAGATATAGGAGGCTTCTTGGCTTTTGTTTTATTTTGATTGGTTTAGGCCCATGGTGGTAGTTTGCAGTTTTTCCGATCGAACCGTACAGAGGAGATGCTGCCAAATTTTTCTAAAACTTTAAGGACTTAGAAAATTTAATAATAAGTTTTATCTAATTGATATTGGAAAATTTAAGAGTTTGAGTTCTTATCTCTAATTTGAAGATGAAATTATTTTAAAGGAAGAGAATGTAACGATTCGAATTTTTGGTCATTTGATTTTGCATATTTAATTAATTTTAGTTATTGAAATGTTGGTTTAAAAGCTTCAAAACTTGAATTAAATTATAAATATAATTTAAATCTTTGAATTATGAATAAAAATTTGAATAGTGATTTAAATAATGGGATTTATAATTGAATGTGAATTTAATTGGTTAAATGGTCTTATTTAACTTCTTTTAATTAATGAACAATAACAGTGAATTCATTTCATAAATTTATTTGCAATAATAATGGTTCGAACGATTAATCGAAAAATTTATTTTTATTTTAACGAATCTATTTTTATTGACATATTTTTAATTTATTTTATTTGATTTTTCAATAATTTTTAGTTTGAAAAATATTGAAATTATTCATTCGACAATTTATTGGAAAACGACACTATTTTTATGATTTTTCAAAATCAAGTAACATGTATATAATATTATTGTTTTGAGGTCACTCGCTGTTCTAAGTGCGAATATTTTTTTGTTTTATCATTTCGAGTTCATACACAAATAAAGATCTAAAGGGTGAAATACCGAAAACTAAAGTCAACACTTAAAGAAATTCCTTTCTTCATGTTTCTCTTCCTTCGTGCCATTTCATCTATCATACAAGTATCTCCAACATCAAAAATGAAAAAGAAAGCAACTTTGGATTCAAAAGTTCATATCTAATGAAATATTCAACAAAAATTCACAAAATAAGTATCCTTGGATTCCTTGGGAGTAGATCTTTATTTTGGGTACAAATTTGGTGGAGTTCAATGACGTGCGGTGAGTGTGGTAGCCTAGAACAGTATAGGAACATGAGTATAAAATCTAGGGTTTAGTTCTCTGAGTGGCATAGACTTTGATTGGTGAAATAAAGGTTAGTTTTGTGCTTATGGGGTCGAGTGGCACCTGGGGCCGAACTTGGAGATGTGAGAGGGTCTTTGAGGTGTTGCGTTGAATGGCGTGCGACTGGAGGTGGTTCCAAGTCACGATGGAGTGGGGTTGACCTGAATAGGGTTTGTTGGGTGGAATGCGTAGTGGAAACAAGGAGAAATGTAGTGGTGAAGTTAGATCGAGTTATCATGAGTTGTGAAGGGAGATAACGGAGGGAGAGCGCATGGCAAAATGATGGAGAAAGCTTCTGTTTTAAGCAAAGTTTAAATGGGGAAGATGATATAATAGGGTAATTAATTGTTAATGAATGTAATTAGTGAACTAAAATAAAATTTAAAAGTCGATAACTTATATATTAAATAACTTGCCTATACAAGGTCCAAATCAAACGTGATCAACCGCGTTGGATATGTAATGACGATGTCTACACATTGGAATTGAATTGGTGGAGATGGGAGCTGGCAGAATTTCAAGCTAAAATCAAATGCTGTTCGATTTTAGATGGAACCAAAATGCTCTGGCGATAATTGGAATTTCGATGGGTTAAATTCACCTTTTTGGTTCATCGGCAATGATATATAATATATTAAAATTATTTGTTGCCTGCTTAGATGTTTTATTTGCTGGTTATTTGGTTTGGATAAATTAACATTTTGAAAATGGATAATATACGAAGTGATAAAATTATATCGATTTAATATAATTACGTTGTTTAACTAATAACATAGTTAATTGAAGCATACTGCTTTGGTGTTATCTATTTGGCCAAATAAACACCACTTAATAATAAATGTAAGATTTTATTTTGAATGATATTTATTTACCAAAAAAAATTCTCGTTCTGCTATTATATAAATTTGGACATTCATTTAAGTGCCAGTTGATTAATAGTGGATAAGTGATGTATTGACAATTGATTGTTAATTATAGATTTGGTTTACATATATGCATGTTTATGTAAATACTTGTAATTTGTCTTTGGAAGTTAAATTGAATTTAATGGTAACTTGTTTAAGTACAATCGTTGTCGCTGAGCCACTTTCTAGATTTGGAAAGTTATGGATTTAAATCAATTTTAGATTTTATAATTTGAAGTAAAATGTTGTATTAAATTATTATTTTTACAAAGCGGTTTGTTTAAGTTCAATTTTACAAAGTGTTTTATAAAATTATTTCTTTAGTAAAGTTAATTATTATATTTATAATGTTTTAATAATAATTTTATTAATGTTGTTAAAAGATGATTAATTACTTATCAAGGTTGTAAAAGATAATAAATTATTTTATTTTTGATTATTTAAAAGTAGTTAACTATTGCATTTGAAATGTAGTTTAAAGCTAATTAATTATATTTTTGAAAGTAGTCAAAGTTATTTTATTATATTTATTAAAATATTTTAAAAGTTAATTATTTTATTATGTAAAATGTTCTAAAGTTTTATTATCATAATATTAAAAATGTTTAAGGTTTATTTTTATGTTGTTAATGTTTTTATTTGTTATAGTTAAATAAAAAATTGTTTATATATGGATGTATTTAATAAAAAGGACTTAATTAAAGGAGTTTATAAATTTGAAAATAGTTTGGAATTTGATAAGAAGTTAGGTTTGAATGATTTAGAAAAGAGGTTTATAAATGGGTTTTTGAGATTTATAAAAGAGTATTTTTATAAACAAAATTTGTATATTTATAAAGAAGTTTTGCAAATAGATTTTGGGAAATCATAAAGGAAGCATTTATGAAACTAAAGGGAGTTATGGAAAGAATTAGAGTGGATTATTAATATCTCCAGTTTATTACATATGGGGTTGTGATCATTTTATATGATTTGAAATAGAAAATCTTTCCAAATATTTTATGAACATATTTATACTATTGTTAAGTACATGGAAAAGTTTCCAAGTTTTTAAGGTGAAATGGTTTGTGAATATACTTATGTTGTTGAGATATGTATATGGTTATATTTTCTATGTATCCAAAATACATTGTTTTGTAAATATACTTATCCTATTGAGATAAATATATGAAAGTGATTCTAAGTATTTACAAAGTGATTTTAATTAATGAAAGATCAATTTTGAGAGGCTTAGTGGTTTCTATGGGAAATGTAATCTCTGTTTGGAATGTTTTTTTATTTGATAGTTAAATAATCAACTATCAAGTCTTGGCCTAAATATGTAATCCTTCTTAATTTTGGTGGTACAGAAATATTCCTTATTTAATACCGAAGGATTTTAACGCTGGAAATATCTAGGAGAAACACAAGGATTATATGGTACAATTACCATCGGTGGTGCTATAATGTACGTATAAAATCATTTTGTTCTTCTAGGACAAATGATGAGGAGATCAATCCACATAAATGGTTAGAGGGTAATCCCCACGCTCGTGTATTGTTTGATTATTTCCAAAAGAACCGGTATTGAGCATTCCAGAAATCGATCGATTAGTTTTGGAACATCTAGTAAGTGGCGGAGTGTACTCGTAAGAGAAGACTCAAAACCATAACCACTACAAAACCATTTACGAGTTCTATGCTTTGAGGAGATTCGAGTTTTGTTTTGGATGTTGGAATCCATTTGTGATTCCGAGACCCATTAAGGTGTGGGAATCCATGCATGATTTTGAGATCCTTGTTAAGATGTAGGAGCCCATGTGTGGTCCGAGACCTATTGAGATATGAGAATACATGTGCGGTTCCATGATCTATTCAGTTGGTGGTGCATGAGCTGGAATGCCGGATGTAGCCTCACCAGGAGAAATGACTATAGGATGCATAGCCCGTGATTTAGCTAACCCGTAAGGGTGCAGTCTTCTCCTTCCTAGTGTAACCTATAATTGTTATGCATGCATAGAGAGATGCATTCAGCTTTGCATGGTCAGCTATATATTTCTTATTGTACATCACTAGGATTGTATTTTTCCTTCGGAAGGATAATTTGGTTCCTTGTGCAGGAGGACTGCTCTCGAGGTACTAAAGGCCCCTCTGTGGAATCCTACACAATTAGCAAACACATCTTAGCGATTTTTGATTATAGACCTAGTATTGTGTGCATCATATCCAATTGAATATTGATATTTTAACCCTTTGAAATTATTATAATATCACTAGATACCTTTATTATGAAGGGTTTTTACAATATTAAAATCTAACCGAGGTGTGTTTCTCACACTGTTTTACCAGACTAATCCGAATGTTATTTTATTATAATGCTCTGGTCAGACCAAGTATATTTTCAGATTCAGTTTGGATGTTTTGGAGCTTCATGAGACGAGCTGAATACCCAAGATATATCTACGTATTTCTTTATTTGCCACTGCATTTTTTATTGTGCTTAAAAATTTATGAGGAAAGGTTTTTATAACTATCCAGACCGATCATTATTTAGCATACTCTGATTGATGTATGTATATTGCAGTTTTTTTTGTGTAAAGATCTATTGTATACTATATATTACTCGTCGCGATGTGAGATTATGTTCTGCCTTTTCTTTCTTTTTCCCAAACAATCTATCTTTTTAGCACTTGAATGTTCAACACATGAATACTGTGGATGTACTAGAGTCGACTTTTAAGGGTCGAAAAGACGAGTCATTACAAAGGGAACTTGAGCAAGTTTTTAGTTTTTGATGTTTACCTAGCAAGCTTTAATTTATGGAATTGCCCCTGAACTGTTAGCTGTACATCCTTTTTTCCTTTCCATTTTTGGACTAATTTTTCGCGTGGTTCATGAATGCTAAACTGAGCTTATGATATACACATTTTGCTACATGTGGGGTGTAACTTGCCCTCCTTTTTCAAGGACAGGTTCATGTTTTTGCGCTTGGCACGGTCTGTCCTGCTAGTTGTGGTAGATTGATATTTGACTATGAAGTCAGGTCACATGTTTACGACCAAATCATGCACATGGTTTTTGGTACTGGTTCTGGCTGTCTAGCATTCGTACGTTCAGTATGCTATGTTAGCAAAACTAATCATGGAGGGGTTTTTTTATACTGGTTTGGACCGTCCAATATCCCTATGAGCAATTTGGCTGAGAAAGCCGAGCCGCGTGTTATGCAGCTTCATTTTGATAGCTTGTTCGGGTCGTTTGATATCCGTACGTCCATAATGACTATGATGACATGATCAATATAGAGAGGGTTTTTTATATTGGTTAGGGCCGTCTTATATCCCTACGTCCAGTTGCTATGTCAAATATTAATACAAAGAGCCTTTTATACTAGTTTGGGCCATTTAATATCCCCACGTCAAGTTGTTATGTCAAAAAGATTTACATAGAGAGTTTTTTATACCGGTTCAGGTCGTCTAATATCCTACATCCAATTCATTTTGTTACTAATTTTTCATAATAATTAATATGTTTATTACATAAGTAGTGTAGATCGCTCAAAATGAGATCTAAGATTTCCAGTGCAGTATCGAATACTTGTCTTTTGCAGTTATAGTTGATGTTGTAACTTTATTTCCTCCATCGGATTTTGAATCCATCATGCTTTTGATCTTAGCTATCTATCCGATATAGGTATTCCCTTTGATTAAGGAGAGAAGCATCGAAAATCCTGTGCTAATAGTTGGGTTGTGGTTCTAGCGGAGGATGGTAGCTAATATTTTAAATCGATGTTCATCTCAATCTCTTCAGCATGCTGCTCGTCCCGAATAATTGCCGACATTGAAGGGTACCGCGGTTTAATCTCTAAATTTTCGAACAGACGGCCCAAATTCCCTCATTAACATTACCACAGTATGGGGGTTTTTTCTAAATCATTTTAGCACGGTACTATGGGTTTTTAGATTTTGGCTTTTGGCTTCATGCCATCATCAAAACCACCGTCTAAGTCAACAAATACCCACGTGCTCTCTTCCAATTTGCAGTCATTGATTGATAAAGGATAATGATGATCAACTGGTAGTAGCCGTTCAACTTGATTCCATTCAACATCGATTATTGACTCTTTCTACAAGTAGTTCGAGGGTTGATGTTAGCTGGGTTGGCGATTTGATTTGCAAGCCAGTTTCATTGTTCTTGAGAGCGCCATTATCACTTACTGCGTATTCAATGCAACTAGTAATTGAAGGCGGTGAACCATGGATGGTGGAGGATAATTTAGCTTGAGGGTGGTATTTTGGGACATCGTCTCCTTTATCCCTTTCTTTGTTGGTTCCCCAATTTGACGGTGGGTTGGATCATGGTTAGAATGAGATTTATGGGAGGCTCTAGGAGTTATGAGTGACCACTTTTGGGTGAAGGGAATGAATGGATCATAGGGATTCATTATTTGTAGGGAAGCGTTGTGTAACAACCCACCTTTCATCTCATAGAAAGACACATCATTATTAAGAAAGAAAGGGATAGAAAAGAGAAAAGACAGGAAAGAAAGAACTAAACAATATCAGAATCTCACAGCGGAACGAATAAAATATATTAATCACATAAGTTATTACATAATATACAACATCTATCAGAGTTATACAGTTATACATCACCAATTAGACAGTTATAAAGATCTGTCTATCATACAACTTAATTTCATACAAGACATCGACATAGAGATTAACACAGCTGAACCACTATATATCTACAAATGCTGAAGCCTCTTGCTCCATATCTCCTCCAAAAACTCATCAAAGCTAACCCAAAACCCTTGACTACTCATAAAAATTTGAGTACCCAAGAGTTTAATAAAACAGAAAATAAACTCTAAGTTAGAAATGAGTCTGGTGTGAGTAAACGAGTTAAAGTTGCTTAACTTTAGAAAATCCTTTGAAAAGAAAGGTATCTCTTAAGACTTCCTACACATAAACATGGAAAACTTATTACCTTACGATAACCAAAACATTTGATAGGAAATCCAGTGATACTATAATAGTATCTAGGATTTTCAAGTAAAATAGAAAATAGCTGGAATGCTTACATCTTATGTTCCAACATAGTTGGGCACAATCAAAACGTACGGCATTTATTGGAGATTGGATTCCATACAATGGTAGGGCTACTGGGGTACCGCCCATCACAGTACATGGCCTAGATCACCACCCGAGGATCCACCCTACATCCCCTGCAACACAAGGTTGGAACCATTCCTTACTGGATAGTCCCGAACAAGACAACCCCAGTAGTTGTCATGAACCAACTGCCCACTAAGCCGAATAAAAAGGGACCTCTAGACAGGGGAAAATCTCGTCCTACTTGGGCGCGACCCACTTAGCCTTGCTGCACCTCCCTTATTTTAGCCATTCCCGGTTGATGAGCCTTGAGGCTGCGATTACCTTTTAGAACACATCTATCTTACAATGCTCATCGTCCTCCTAACAATGTTCTGAAAGCATTCAATCCATACAAGTTCGTTCCTGGTTCGAACGAAACTGAAGGCACTATCTCGTTACACTCATTTTGGAATCACCCTTAGAGTTAATGACAATGACCCTTGCACTCTAAATCTTCATCCCGAAATTCATTTGAGATTTGCGACCTATCGTTTAATTTGGATCGATGTGGTTTTCAGATATCCAAATTTGGAAATCCGATCTCGGTCTCATCGAAATCCAATACGCCGTCTTTTAAGGTCAAGTAGTTTTAAGTTAAAACAATTGAATTTATTATCTATGTTCACACAGATAGGTAATTCACGTTATCACAGATAGATAATCAATATTATCACTATTCAACCAAAGCAACTCATATCACAGAGCAAACATGTCACATATCAAAGATATCACATAATGCAAGACATTAAATAACATTCAACCATTCACAAGCAAGATTTATTAGTCACACCATCTCTAATTAATTTAATTAACCACCAATGAATTAAATTAATTACTTAAATTACTTTTAAATCCTGCTTACTTAACATTAATTAATTACAACCCAATTAATTAATCATCCTTTAATTATCCATCTTAATTAATCATCCTTGATTAATTATTCCTCAATTACATTAAGTAATTATTCTTTAATTAATTACATGAATTAATTATCCTTAACCATTTACAGTAATTAACCTTTAATTACTCTCATTAATCATATTAATTAATGATCCTCTAATTACTTCCATTAATTAATTATTCTTCTACTTAATTTTATTTAATGATTAATCTTTAATTAATCACATTCATTAATTCTTAATTAATCTCATATAGTAATTAACTATCCTTTAATTACTTACATTAGTTAATTGACTTCTTAATTAATTATATTAATCAATCCTCTAATTAATTACATTAAGTAATTAATCCTTAATTACTTCCACTAAGTAATTACCCTTCTTATTAATTACATAAAGTAATTAAATCTTAATTACTTCCATTAAGTAATTATCCTTCAATTAATTACATCCAGTAATTTCCCATTAATTACTTACACTAAGTAATTACACTTGTTAATTACATTAAATAATTATACTTAATCAATCATCAAGTGATTATCTTCAATTAATTAATCTAGTTAATTAACTTAAATTAATTACATTAATTAATTACATTAATTAATTACATTGAGTACTTAATCCCTTTACTTACTTCCAATAATTAATTACTCCTTACTTAATACCTTTAATTAATTAAGTAATTACTATCCTTAATTAATTAAACTAATTATTTTAAATTAACTACATTAATTAATTATCTCTTAATCACTAGTTAATGATCCTTAAATTAATTATATTTATTAACTATCCATTAATTACATCCTTAAGTAATTATGCTTTGATTTTTAACATAAAATAATTAACCATTATTAATTTCATTAAGTAATTAACTTTAAACTAATTTCAATAATTAATTATTCCTAATTAATCACAATCTTGATTTATTAAAGATAAATTTCTTATCTAAATAAATTTCTTAATTACATTTAGTTGTTATTAAATTAAAACTTGAAATCAACCTATACCAAAACATTGTAAATACACTTATCTTAGTCATTTCCTTAATCACATAATTGAACTACGTTTGAAAAACATTTTGAAATAAATTTCTAATTACTTTTAAACAAACAATTTTAAACATTTTAAATCTTTTTGAAAAAAACTTGTATAAAATTGTTAACACTTTGCTTTTGAAAAACTTCCATTTTTTTTCTTTTTGAAAACTAATTAATATATTGAAACTAGATTTACTTTTATTTGAAACATATTCATTTAAATTACACTCTAAAACTTAGTACAATTCTTTGAAAACTAAGTCAATTTAAAACTTTAAAACTATTTATGTTTTCACTTCCTTTAAACCCTGGTAACCTAAATACTAAAACCCGAGCAAACTATACAACTACCTCGAGCAAAGATACGAAATCCTCGAGCAACTCAAGAACCAACTTCCTTCCCGTCTCCTGCTTCGAGAAAATCACCAAATGCCTCAAGAGTTGACCCAAGCCAAAGCCTTCTTCCCTAACGATCAAACAAACCCAGACAATATCATACATGCATGCACATGTACGGAAACTCCCCACCTCTCCGATCAAATTTTGGATCATTAGCACGATGCCGACTATCTCGCCGACCCATACGTCCACCCAGATCGATGGAAACATCAGCCAATCGAAAACGAGCACCACAACACAATCGGACACTCAGACCAGATCGACAACACCCCTTGCCAATGACGATTCCATCCACTGGAGCCTACTACCTTCTAACCAGATCATCGTCATAGATTCACGCAGCGTCTCCCTCACACGCGATCGAGTCTGATCCCTCACTACAACACAATCGCCACGAAAACAACGACGACCCCAAATAGTAGACAAACCCTAAATCGCCTCCGTTGGGACGCCACGACCACAGGAAAAATCATTAACCATTTTTCCTGAGTTCACCGTGCCACCCGCTTCTTCGACCCCAAAGCGCGACGACCAACTATCGCACGTTCGTCGGAATTTGGCGAAATTGCCAAAGACATTCAACTCTAGTTATCTCGTCAAAAAAAGCCTAAAATCTAGATATTCATATCAAAAATAATGATTTCCTACCACGATTCCATTTATGAAATCCAAACATGAAATCGCATTCATTGATTTTTGACCTATATAAAATTCTTACTGTTATTTCTAAATTTTTAAATAATCACTAAATTAAAATTCTTGAAACCATTTTTAGAATTGTTATTATAAGGTTATAATCATATTCCAATCAAAGATCAAATCTCAATTTAGGTTGTATGAGGAGATTTAAAATTTTGAAAGTAGTTTGAATCTATGGTAATAACAGAGACAGTTTATATATATACAGATATACATATATAAACAAAGCAATTCAAATATATCCAGATAAAATCAATCATGCAAACCACATTACAACTTCTCCATATAGGATTATCACATGTAATACTTAAAAACCGTTTTAAAGGAAGGTTTACTCATCAGAAAACAAGAACAGAGGAGTAGAGGTTTGATTTAAATCTGGAAATTGGAATTTGAAAATGCTTTTGATCCTTGACTGGAAACTTGACACAGGAAAATACTTGATCTTAAAACTGAAATCCTTGTTGTTGAGATGGTCTAAGCTTTGAAACTGAGATGATCTTGCCTTTTAAACTGAGAAGATTCCTTAATATTTCTGGTTTGAGTTAAAATGTTTACAGGTTTTTGGTTTGAAAATTTGTGTTATAGCTTTTGAGTTTTGATCCGGTTGAGAAATGTTTTGCAGGCTATTTTCTTGAGTTTTCTTTGCTTTTGAAAATGAGAATAGGAAAAGTAATGAACAGAGGAGATATATGTTCATATAGACTAAATTATGATTTATTAAAAATATAAAAGAAAATAAAATAATAAGTGACACTAGTTAAACTTCTCAACATTTGTCATTTACACTTATTAATCAATTTACATGTGTTATTAGATGATTTATAAGCTAACATTTGTCATTATGCATTTTATTATTATTATTAAATGTTTTTATAAAGCTTTTATATTTATTTTACTATTTTAATAAATACTTTCTTAATTTAAATAAATAAAATCTCTTTAAAGAAAATAATATAAAACAAACTATATTCTAATAAAATCATATATAATATATTTTAAATCCAAAATATTTTAAGATATCTATATTTTAAATTTCAAATTTAAATCCAAATTCAAATTCAAATTCAATTTAAAATCATCTCAAATATATATTTAAACAATCACAAATTCAATTTGAGAATAATAATTCTATTAAAATTTATTTTTCCATATTTAAAAACAACACATTATTATTATTGTTTGAAAATAACAATTTTGCCAATTTTAAATAATTTATAAAGGGAATTATCACATTTTAAATTGCATGAAATTTCGGGATATCATATTATTTATAAATTACTTATATTTAAATGAATTAATGTATCATATATTTTATACTAAATTCAATCATAACTTCCAAATTACCAAAATATATATCAGAATTCAAAAACATGTTTTTATTTGTTAAATTCAAGCCAAAGCTTCCTATTTATAATATATATATACATTATAAATAGAAAATATTTTAATTCTAGCCTTGAAAATTATTATATTGAATTTAAAAACATAGCTTCAAATCACAATATGTACATACATATATATATTACAACTTGAAAACATATCTTTTATTAAATTAAGACCAAAGACTTCCTATTTACAATATATATACCAATATATATACATTATAAATTGAAAAAAAAATTATTAGCTTTAAAAGACAAAATTTAACAATAAATTATTTATAAAAGAAGATTATTAAACCAACTTAAATTATTTATTAACAAAGATTATTAAATAAATATTGCCCAAAATTTCGGGACATCACACGTCGGTTGACTCGTTGAAAATAAAAAAGAAATATGGAACGGAGGTTAGATAGATTTACTGGAGATTAAAAAGGGAAATGAAGGTCCGAGCCCTCCTTCTAACACAAAAAATGTTAATGTGATTTTTCGTCTCACAATACCTCAATTGATTAGAAAAGTAATTACTAACATTTATCCTCAAATTTGAATCAACAAACTTAACTTGTACTAAGCTTGCCTTCGAGTAGTAACCATGTCACCAGATGCTTACACTATTACATAATTGCATTCAAACTATTTGTTAGAATGTCAATTCCAATTCACATTTTCATGATGAGTTATAGTCCAATGCAAATACAAATAAATAATGATGCATGAAAGTAAGAAGACATAAAAATGTTTATGTGGTTCAGATTCCTTTGAATCCTACATTCACGGGTCAAGTTCTTTTCTTATCTCTCTTCTTCTAATATAGTTGTTTCATGAAAAATAGAAAGATACAATTTTTTTTATTCAAAAAG
The DNA here is from genome assembly GCA_030765085.1 of Allium cepa. Taxonomy (NCBI): domain Eukaryota; kingdom Viridiplantae; phylum Streptophyta; class Magnoliopsida; order Asparagales; family Amaryllidaceae; genus Allium; species Allium cepa. The sequence goes on along the minus strand of CM060928.1, from coordinate 663,596,909 downwards.
GGGAAAGAGAAGGTCCTTCTCAACATTCCCCATCATTTCCTATTTATTACGCTGAAGATGTACATGGATTACCACAATTCTTCCTCCTCCCATGTGTTTCCACCTTTTGATTATGCCATGTATTCTCCATCCGTATTGTTTGTTGGATGCATCTGGATTACTGACATATCTTTGGTAGGAAGACCTAATTTGGGCGGTTGAATTGTAATCTTTGGCGAGAAGTTTGAAATTGAGGTTGGAACTCCTAAATTAAGGCAGGAATATCTGAAATTGGAGCGGGAGACCTTAGCAAGTCATACATTTCTGATATGATGCAGTGAAGGGTTTGCATTTTGCTTTAGCTGGACATTAAAAGTTACTCATTGGTTTTGGGGAACTGCCGGTATATTCCAGGTGTGGTTGTATTCGTTAATGCAATACTTGCATAATGCTATTGTGTCTGCTTGATACTTAGATGTGACCATCCTGAGCTATTTGGGATTTAGGGTGCATGATTTGTTGTTTCTTGGGAGATAGTTCAATACATGTACGAACGTAATCTAAGTCGACTGCAGTTTGACTGACTGTGATCTGAGTTGCTCTTAATTTGTGTTGCTCTTATTGTTAATATGTGTGAAGATAAGGGCGACTTATATTTTTTGCTATCTACCTGTAAGTGTGGATCTACATTTGCCCTATCTGTAGCACTTTGGGATGCTTATGACCCCATGAAGTACTGCTTAGGTAGACCTCAATATGCATAGTATAGATCGGTTCTTGAAGGTGTTGACAAAGTGTAAGTTTTAGTGATGTCGACAGCGCAATTCAATCATTCATTTATTGTGGCTCATAACCACAGTACTTTATGTCAAATCTTAGCTTAGTATTATAACGTAATATTGAAACTAATGCATGGGTGCAGATTCGATATCTTTATGGCTTGTATTATGAGCGTAGACTTCCTACATTTTGGCTGTAGATTTTTTGGTTGGATCAAGTATCGCGACCACATGCCTATTTTTTTTGCAGTACCAGTTGGAATGCTTCAACCTCTATTCTTTGCATCTTAACTTTTATTGTGAACGTAGCTTTCTTCGCTCTGTACCTTATTTAATTCCCCTTTAATGTAGTTTGTGGAATATGGGTGTAACAGGGGTAATGTATCAATTTTTGTGATTGTTTATATACTTTAGATACATGTTCAATTTTAGCCCAAGGAAGCGAATACATAGAATCTTTGCATATAAACTCCTTTTCTTTGCCTTGGGATGGTAATCCCACTAATAGCACAACTATAAAAGGATGTTACATAAAATAAGTACTTTGGTCTGTCAAATCAAAAACAGAGTATTTTCTAACATCCTACACACTCAATGCAAAGTTGCCACGATGTTGGATGTGGAAGCTACTCTAAGCATTCCTTTGTTGCTACCGAGCCTATATTGTGAAGAACAATTTATTGATGTTGGAGCTAAATTACCAACGGTTTTAATTAGTGGAATTCAAACGGTTTTGTGGGATCAAACTGGAATTCCTTTAATCAATCATTTTAACATCAGTATCAAAATAGGAAATCATGTTCGATAATGACACCGTTGGATAAGGAATCGTGTTCAATAGTTGTACTAACAGACAAGAATTCCTCTTCGGTAATGACATTGCCGGTCAAAGAATCTTGTTTGGTAGTTATACTACCGGACATGAATTTCTGTCCGACAGTGGTCCTAACAGACAGAAAAGGTTCTTATGCTTTTTCACTACTTCTTCTCGTGCGACTTTGCAATCTCCTGCCTTCCCGCTTTAGGTCCTTGGTTAAATGGTGACTCTCCTATTGCAAACATTTAAATTGTTCTTTGTTCCTTGTAACAACTTTTCATATTTACTATCCCATGGGTGAAAATACCTACAACAACATGTGATTGTGAAAGATTAAAATTTATATACATATAACATAACACATTTAAATTGAAATAAAACATTAACTTAATATTTTAATTGGATCTGAATGTTGCCTGAAGGAACCCGGTCTGTTTCGTTGTGGGTCAATTGTGTAGGTTTCAAATTTTATTTCCTATTTGAATCATAGTGGGCCAATGAAGTCAAATGAGTTTCACTTGATCCAATATAGTTGTTATTAAGGAAATCATATTATAATATTCTATTTAATTAACTAATAATGTTAATTAATTTAATATAATGTTTGTTTTAATATATCATATACATATGTATATTCAAGCATAACATGGAAACAAAATGATATATAAACTTTTGTATAACTATATATATATATATATATTGAGATTTATATCTTGTATCTGCATATAGATTATATTTACATATACATATGGCAAGTTCATATGCATATTAGGAATATAAATGCCAAAGTACATACATATGTTTGAATATACTTTAATTTTTTTTGTATATACATATTAATAGTACCATATATATAGTTTAGTCATATATATGTTTATAATATATATATATATATATATATATATATATATTGCTATAAAATTGAGTTTATGTAAATTATAATTCAAGCTTCAATTTTAAATCTTTGATTAAGTAAATGTCTAATTGGCATCTAAGACAAGCTGAATGTCTTTCCACCTTCCTTCTATGTAAAATCCTAATTAAATTTAGATCCAACTCTCATATAGTAACTTGTAAATTCACAATTATTCATAGCCAAAAGAGGTGATAGAATATATGCTATTACATAAATTGCAACTTTCATAAAATTAAAACATATATGAAAGGATAAACAAGTCAACATATTATTGTATACATATATATTTAGTTTTGATTTTATGTATACAAAAAAACACACACACACACACGGAGATATGTAAGTATGTATGTGTGCGTATGTATGTGATATAAACAAATGTCCATATAACTACAAATTAGGTACATGTATACATATACATACACATACACATATACATACATATTCACATACACACACTTATACACACACTTATACACACACACATATACATACATACATATACATACGTATACATATACATACATATATACACATACACATATATATTGTTATCCTCCAAAGGTGGCTCCGCCTTGTGAATGCTTTCCGAAGGCACGTACAAAACAATTGGAGAAGAAGGATTCACGCGAGTACGTTTTTGTTCGTGCTTTTTCTTTGGAGGTGTGATCATTTGAGTAAGCAGTTACCACAACATAAACCACGTGACTATTGCAAATGGCTGAAAAGATAGGACAGTTGTTGTTCTGATTTGCAATGGGCCATAGAGCATATTTTTCTAACTTGTGGGCTTAGTTTAGAGTTTGGAGCATAATATTGGGATTCCAATGCTAATTTCCAATGCTCTTTGGAAAATGAATTGCGCTTGGCTGCTTGTTCTACACTGGGCTGTTGATGGCAAGTGTTAAAGGCCGTTGGTGTACTTTATTTTTTTGTTAATTTGAATTGTATTTGTGAGGTATGTGTTGTACTGTTGTATCGTTTGGTTGTTGTACTCTTTTTTCTTACTACTCTGGTAGCTTTTTTTTAACGAGGCAAAATCAAAAAAATTTCATTATATGTATTTAACTAAAGAATCCATTTTCAGAAAAATAATTACTATTCAGCCTTTTGACCAAGTAGTATTTGGTCGAACTTAGAAAAGTCGGATTTGGAAGTTATCAAGGCAGGAAGCCTAATGAGATAGCAACAAAGTCCAAGAATGAAGTACAACCAAATCCACATGGTGAAAGCAAAGCCACCATTGAAATTCAATGAAGAAATCCTTCAAGGTAATGGATTGGCACCGATCCCTATGGACTAGCACCTATCCATAAAACTTCATCTAAAGTGCCATAGTTTCTTTTTATTCCCAAGGGTTATTGGTAGCAACCCATTCCAAGCTCTAAGGGATCAATCGCATGCAACTTGCAATCAAATGACTTAAGCACTTAAAGTTAAAAACTCCATTCCTCCATTGATCCATAAGAATAACAATTGTAAATAGCAATATAATCAATAGAAACACTAAGTGGATGTAGGCATCAGTTGGTCGAACCACGATAAACTCTATGTGCATCGTTTTTATTCATTTTCATTTAATATTCTCCATTTTGTTCTCTACCTAAATCTCTTGGGTGTTTGCAACATATTTTCATATATATATATATATATATATATATATATATATATATATTGGTGCTTTCATCGAAAGTCTTCATTCTCAGAACATTTAGATCCATCATTTAATACTGGATTTCCTAAATCCTAGAGATAAATCCAGTTTTCTTCATTTTTAAAACTTTAAACTACTCATATTTTCCGAAATCTACACAATTTTCTTTCAACTATGGCCCTATAACTAGACCGTTCTATTGCTTCCAGAGCTATAGACAATGTTGAGAACGTTGACAGTCAAAACCAAGAGGAAGTTGCATAACTAGGTGCTACCAAGGCCCAAAACCCGACAATGTGATAACTAGAGTTGAGATGGACCGCATAATGAAATAAATGGAAGATAGGTTGCAAGAAAGTTGCAATGAGATAAATTAGCAGATGTAGGAGAGCCTCAAATTGCTGAATGAGTTAACACAAAATCATGGTAGAAGTAGGAGGGATTTGGCACCTTCTGATTCAGAATCTGACAATTTCTCTTCATCGAGCCAGAGGTAAAGACGAAGGAAGCAAAAAATGGCCAGGAAAGAGGCTGGCGCATTGAAACAGAAGCTGAATGCAGGTCACGACTGAAGCTTGAGGATCGATACTGATCCAACACCATGGATTGTACCGAACCATCTACCCTTGGGATGGAAACTCAACAAGTTGTAGGGAATGTCAGACTTACTTTTGGTTGTGTTGTGGATGATTATAATACTGGATATCAGGCAGCTTCCATTGAAGTTTCATGCAGGAATTAGACAAGCAGATTTGATGGACGAATGGTTCTCTCGAAGTCAGGAGAGCCCAAGTATCGTGAATCTGCCCGAGAGCGTTGCCCGACTAAACACTTGGAACATATCTCGATTCTCGCCTTCAACAGAACTCGTGGAACTAGAATATTTGGCTGAAATGTTGAGGAAGTTAGTAAGCGAAAATCGGCATCGAAGCAATAATGAATAAGGGCACTTCCCTTAGCCGATACCTGTTCATTGAGGAAATACCACATGAAAAGTATCTAGAGGGATTCGTTATGTCAAAGATGCCATCATATAATGGAAAGATGAAGCTAAGGTAGAACTTGATGAAATATGACTGACATATAGGTTCTGTCAGAACAACGATGATGTTAGATGTCATTGTTTCCCAACTGTAATGACCCGGTTTTTCGGTTATATGAATTCAGAATATTTAATTGATTTTAAATGTTCAAAAGTAAATATTATAAGATAAATCATCTAAATAATTGAACATTGAATTTAATAAGAATGAAAATGGTCTCTATAGTCGATTTAAATTCTTTTTGAATTAGAATAAAGACAATAAACTTTTAAAATTGAATTAAAAGTGAATAAGCAGAAAGTGAAAATTTTGTAATTTAATTGAATGAGTAAAAATAACCATTCGGGAGACTGTCTCAAAATTGGACGAAAATAGTTTTATTGGATCCATAATAATGAATTATTATAGGATTTCAAATTTCGTGGCGATCGGACTTATGGTTTGGACGTGCAAAGCTAAAACACATAGAAATTAATTACAGGATTTTAATTAAAATAATCCGATTTCGAAAATCTATCTTCTATACATGATGGAATTAGCCTCCGATATATATTCCATTGGGTTCGAAAAGGGGTAAAAAAATTATAAATGCAGGTGGCACACTTTGTTTGGAGTTCAAAAATATTTCGGGTGAATAATGTTTGGATATTTTTCTATAAATGGACCTTAGCTCTTCACTTTTACCCCAAACCCTTAAACAAAACCGAGCCGCCATATTTTCACGAACAGCTAGAAATCTTTGATCTTCCTCCTCGAAGTTCTTCTAATCCATCCACATTTACCAAAAACTTCCTAAAGGAAAATGATAGAGCACACCAAGATATATAACTCCAACGGTCATGTTCGAAATTAGGATAGCTAATTGGCATGGATCTTGATGCAAAGGCGTGGCATTCAAGGGGGATTTCCATGCAATGGAAGCGGCCGAGTTGGGCAAGGCTTTGGCAATGGGTGGAGGAGAGAGCGGCGAAGATGATGGTTATTCCCTATGGACCTTCGGTCAACATAATAGGGTGTGGTGATCGTTTGAAGTCTTACGACCGATGTAGGTTTTTGATAGGCTTAAACGAAGGAGAAGAGAAAAGTGTGGGTGGACAAGATCTGATCAAGGGAAATGTGCGGTCCAGTTTTACAGAGGTTAAAATAAAAAAGTTTGTAAATAAATTTGTTTAAATTCGTGAAATCTTATAAAATTCATATCTTTGTCGTACGATGTCCGATTTAGACAAAACAAGTTGTGTTGCACTCGTTACTGAAAATATTACACATAGGAATTGGATTAGATTGATTTAGAGCTCGTAGGATTATTGGGTTAAATTAAACGCTCATTTAATTTTATTCCAAATAAAACCCAACGATGACTACAACCAAAGTGGGTAAAACTCACTTTTTCTGGCTCGCTTATATTTTTATATAAATGGGAATATTTTTATTTGCTCTTTTAATGACTGTTGGATGTTGTTATACATACATATGTATGTATGCATGTATGCTGAATGTTTGGATGTTATGATATAGTAGTTAGTAGTTGGATATATTCCTACCGATTGGAGCAAATGAGACCTTATACGTTCCCGTGTACGAGCGGATGACCCTTTTTACATGCGTCTGCCTCGAAGCAGACATTGTACATATTTTCTCATATATATGTTTGTTGCAGGTGATAGGTTAGAGGGATCCAATAGGATTCTTCGCTATTGTTGATGTTTATTTACACATATTATTATATATATTGTATTATGTGATATTTGATTTGATGAATGCCATGATTGCTATTATGGATGTGAATCACCTTATTTAGTACTTTTCCAACTTTAGGCCATATTTTTGGAATTTAAAATATAGAAATGATGATTTCAATTTGAAAGGGAGTTTAGAGTGATTTTGAAAATATATATGTTTTAAAAAAATTAAATGATTAAAGAAATGGATTTATTCTAAATAAATAAAAAGCTATAATTTTAATGTTATAATAATTATGGTTTTGTAAAATATACTTAATTATGATTTTTGAAATATGAAGTTAACTATTTTGTAAAATAAGTTAAATTGAGAATTTTGAACTTATTACAAATAGTTCATATATAAGGTTTGTAAAATTGACATTTTATAAATAAAAGCAATGAGATTATAAACGAGTTTTATAAGTGTTAAATGAAGTTATAAATGAAACTTTATAAGTAAATGAGATTTATAAAGTAAGGAAGTTATAAAAGGAATGCTATTAATAAAGAGATATAATGAAATGGATTTTTATAAACAGAGTTTTATAAATATTAGAATTGGATTTATACTCAAATTTGAAAATGGATTTGTAGTTGAAATTTAGAAATAAATTTATAATGCACCATATAAATAACGAGATTACAAAAGAATGAATGTGTAAATAAAGAAATTTATAAGTAAATAAGCTTATAATGAGATTTTGATATATAAATGGGATAAACGGAAAATTTGTCAACAAAGGAATTTTATAAATGGAAGTTTTTATAAAATAGAAATGTGAATTATAAATAGTATTTTATAAATGTGAGTATTACAGTTAGGTACTTTGATATTGTCAAATCTATCATATAAATAGTATTTTATAAAATTCGTCGCATATTGTGTACTCTGATATTGATTTATGTATATTACGGTTTCTCTTTGTAAAGATTAATGATCTATATTATATGTTATTCCGATGCGATGTGAGATTATGCATTGTTTTGGTTCTTCTTCTCTCTCTTCTTCTTCTCTTCTCTTTGTAACGACCCTAGATTTTAATTTAATTTAAATTGATAATTAAATGAATTTCTGAATGAAATTGTAAGGGAAATTGATTATAAATAGAAGCGAGTTTCCCCCAGTTCAAGTATATTCTATATAAATCATTTAAATTTTTAAATATTATATATATATATGTATATATGTGAATATATATATGTATATGTATATTTGGATATATATGAGTCAATTTGAAATTTTAAAATCAGAATTGAATGTATATATATATATATATATATATATATTTTGATTTGAATTTAAATCTTAGATGCATGATTTAATAAATATTTGGGTTATAAAATAAATTAAGAAAAATATATATATAGTAACTCATAAATAAATTTTAACAACATGTTAAAACAGAAGTTATTCATACTATAAAGTAATAAGACAAAGCAGTGGAACAAAACGTATATATGAATTAACTTGCAAAAACAAACCGTCTATATTTAAACATTAAAACAAAATGTGTGAGCAAATAAAATGAAGAAGCAAGACAAGAAACAAGTAAACATATAAATGAAGTATTCAAACAAAAGAAATAACATGCAAAGTAAAATAAAACACAAACATAAACAAAACAAAATATCTTTTAAAATATAAACTATTGAAATAAATATATAGAAAGATACAAAACAATTTGTATGTAAGATAAAATAAATACTCAAAATAAAAATAGAAGTTCACTTATTTTGTAAAGTAATAATAATTTTAAGTTATGAATAAAAATAAGAACATTGATATATAAAACAAAAACAATAAGTGTAAAACAAAACTAAAAAGAATAAGTGCACAAGTATCAGATTAGAGCATACTTACAAAGCAAATGAAAGAAGTATAAAAACAATAACAATGCATGTAAACAAAATAAGAAACAAATGCACTTACCAAGTTAAAATAAATGTTTAAAAATTTAACATAGAAACATATTTATTAAAGTATAAGATAAGGAAAGTAAGTATCCATAGTAAACTAAAAATAAAATAAATACAAGTATGCAAGACAAGAAAATATAAAAACAAAAGTAAAGTAATACAAAATTTCTACAACCATATCCTTTTGCAAAACAAAATGAAGTTGCAGCCACAAAACAAATATGCAAGTAAACAAAATAATTGAAACAAAATAAAGTAGAAGTAAGAATGCAGGCTGGAATAAACACATAGGCCGTAAACAAGAAGTAAAGGCATAAACAAATAAATATGTACAATGGCAATTAATGCCATGTCCTTAGCACACATTTTTCATCTCAGCCGAAGTAAGGATGAAGTAAACAAATGCATTAACGTGCATAACCAAGTACAATAGCATATCAAAGCAAAATCATCTCAGCCCATAACTATGGTACAAACAAACATTAATAATCCCTGTACAAACATTTTTCTCTACATGTATACCTCTATCCTATTTCATTCATTCACTAAAAATTATAGCATGCCTGAGAGAAAATTTAAAGTAAATACCATCTAAAGATTTAAACAAAGAAGCAAAGCAGAGAAAGCAAAATAAAAAGAAAGAAAGGGAAAGCTACAACTAGAAAACAATTATCATCAACAAGACAAGAGGCCTCTGTTCTTTTCTGGAAACAAAGTGAGCAACTTTAATTTTTGTTTAAAAACCATTTCTTTGAATCCCTGCTTGAGAATCTGTGAGTAAACTCCTACCAGAATTTTTTTATTTTTTTTTTATTTTTTTTATTATTTCATCTATTTGTCTATTGATGCTGTGGGTAGACACATTTTTATCATGGTTAACATGATGCTTGCCTGTGTATTTGTTTTGTATAGTTCTGTGTTTATATAAATGAGTATGCTGTAACTTTTGAAGATGCTGTTGATTCCCTGGTTGTAGCTACAGAGTTAAGGAGTTAAGCAAAACATATAAAACATCTTCTTCCAATCATATATAGGCTTACATTTTAAAACAAAATAGGTTGTTAAACATAAATCAAAGCTTTATAAATATGTTTTGAGCCTGTAGTTGAAGCATCATCACCAGTGACTCTGTTATACAGGCAATACGCATTATTTTGATAAAATTCGAATATGCTAATTTTAGATTCCAGGAATATACATTTGATCCTGATAGTAAACTATGAATTTTAAAACTAAAATGAGGATTTTTAGTGGACAGGATGGGTTGCAGTTCGTGTTTCATCAGAGAATGGGTTCGGGGACTTTCCCGATGATCTAGAGCGTTGGAGGAGTTAGGGTTGTGGGTAGATGAGGGTGGTAGGCCGACGCTATCGGGAAAAATAAGTTTATATTTTTTCGATCATTGATGACGTCGCGGCGAGGGGAACTAGGGTTTAAGAGGGGTAATGGGTTTAGCTCGGTTGTCGAGGCAATGCGAGGGCGTCAGGGAATTAGAGGCGATCGCACCAGGGGGAGTAGTTGCGTGGGTCATCGGCGAAGCTTCGGACCAAGTTTCTAGGTGGCCGGTGGTCGTGGGTGATGGTACGATGGGTTTTTGGGTGGTCGAGTTTTTGGGTCAGTGGGTTCGATTGGGTCAAATTCGATCTGATCGAACTTTCTTCGATCTGGATAATGCTTTGAGGTCTCGCGTGTTTGTGTGTGTGTGTGGGATGGACGCGGTGCTCATCAGTGGCCGGAGGAGCGTGGGTAGGTGCACGGTGCACGTGTGTGCACTGGGGAGGAAGGAAAAGGAAGAAGGATGTCTCGAAGTGTAGTTGGATTGTCTCGAGTGATGGCTCGAAGTCCCTCTGTGTTGAACTCGAAGCGGGATTTCAATGGCTCGGGTAGAAGAGTTTTTTTTTTCCAGGTTTCACCTGTTCTTAAATTTAAATGTAAATTTTCCAAGTATAAAGCAAAGTTTAAAACTAAGCTATAAACCAAAGTTAAATCAATTGTGAGGACCAGATTTAAACTTATATTTGAATTCAGATTTTGAAGTTAAATAAAGTATTATGTTAACTTGTATATTTAAAAAATTTAAAAGTTAGTTTAAGATTTATTTAAAGATCAATTGGTATTCATTTTAAAACTTGAAAATTTAGAATGAAGTTTCAAAAGTAAATTTAAGATGAATGGTTTCAAACATATTGGTAAGTGATAAGTAAATCAATATTAAAATTAACGCTACTATAAGTTAATGAAGATTTAATAATTAAAATCCATTAATTATTTAATAAAATAAAAAGGTAATTACTTAATTAATTTGGATTAATTAAATAAGTAATTAAATATTTAAATTAAGTAAGGAATAATTAATTTATAAACTAAGGATTATTAATTTGATATAAATTAATGATTAAAGTTGATTTATCAATTGATTAAGCAATAAATTAAATTTTGAGGATAATGTGATAGATTAACCCAGGTAATTAATTTGAGAATAATTAATTTATTAAAGGTTAATTAACTAGTGAAAGTGATTAAGGAAAAATCATCAATTAAGGAGTAATTAATTAATTAATTAAGAATAATTAATTAAGAATGATTAATTAAGAGTTAATTATTAATTTAGGATAAATTAATGATTAATTAAAAGATAGTTTACTAAATGTTTTGAAATTAATTGATTATTAATTTTCCATAACTAGCAGATTTATAGAAATAAATCTGATTTACTTAATCAGATAATTGAATTAATCCTACCTAACGATGCTTAGATTATATTGGATGTTAAACTTTTTGATATCCCTGTTATATAATGCTTTATGATTATCCTGATTTGTGTTGTGATCTGTGATATAGTTTATTGTTTGTGATATATATATCTGCGAATCTGTGTATGAAAGATAAGCGTTATAGTTATATCGCTTATCGAATATATTGTTGTATTTGAATCTGTGATGATTGAAATGATGTTGCACTATTGAGTAAAACCCCTGGACCACACCATACACACACAAATATGGATTTCACGAGGAAATCGATTAAGTCGCAGATTTTTGAAATAGTTAAATTTGAATTTTTAAATTCAAATGTTTTGGAAATGGAATCGGAATAAATGTGAAAAGCTTTTGGAATGGAATTTCAAAATAGAATTTATTATTTTTAAATTACTTGATTAAGTTTTGGAATTTAAATAAGTTGATTTAAATTTAAATTCAATACTTGAAATTGAATTCTGTAATTTGAAATTAGAGATTAATGATATTATACTAGTCATTAAGAGTTAAACCATTTTTAAAGTATGATTTTTGGGAATTTGAATTTAACTCAAGGATTTCAACTCGTATAAATGAATCAGATTTCCAAAATGAAAACTGTTGTTTTCAAATGATAAACACTTTTGGATAAGAACTGAGATTCCAGTTATTAGGGGAATTGCAAGATTGAATAGAGAAATGATTTTCCTAAGTTATGAATGAATTCTTTTTGAAAGCTATGAATTAAATCTGTTTATTTTTAACAGATTTAAATTGATGATTTGTTTAAATCAAATTGAAATGAAATTGTTTTGAAAGCTATAAGTTAAATCTTTGATTTAAAGATTTAACGAGTTAATCAAATTGAAATGAAAATTGATTTGGAAAGTCTGTGAATGAATCTTTTGTTTAAAAGATTAAAATGTGAAAATTGTTTAAACCGTTAAAGGTTGTGAAAATAAATCTTTTTGTTTAAAGATTGAAAATGGTAATCTGTTAAACCATTTGAAAGAAAGTTTGAATTATTAAGTTGTGACTTAATTGAAATCCCATATCCATATGTTTTGAAAATATTTTCGCTCACTATTCGGTTTAACCGGGAAAGGACCTTTGGGTCGTATAACCCATTCTGAATATGTGATTCGACGTTATGGATAGCATTTAAAGACCGGTGATGAAGACCGGGTATTTGCGAAAGCGATAGGATGACCTATCGATTGTTTCTGCATCGAGTCGCGCCGGTATAGAAACTCCCTAAGTGATGGGAAAATCCGATCGGGATTGTGAATATCCGGGTTGCAAGGACTTCTTTGTAAGTGCCTTCGGTTCTGTTCGAGCCCAGAACAGACTTGTATGGATTGTATGTCTGACATTACAAGTTGAGATATAAAGCCGATTTCTTTCAAATATATTTCTGTTGGTGGCGAAGAATTTATTCTTTTAGCTTAACACCCTTCTCTGAGGCGTACGAGCTCAGAGGTTATATAGTTGAAGTTATCAGCGATATATTCCCAATTTGGTAATGTGACATGCTGAGTGTTGCTGAAATGATCATTGTGTTGATTATTGTGATAGGATCATTTGTGTGATCGTCTATCTTGGTGATCATTTCTATGATCATTTGTTGACCCAAAGCATGGCTTTTGTATAAAGTATGTTTTTGTGGACGTGACTTCGTCGAGCCTCACACCCCGGAAATGGTCAAAACAGGAAAGATGCGGCAAGGTTATGAGGGGTAGCACCCTTTAGGGTATGTACATTTCCTTCTGGATAGAGGTGGTATCATGGTATGGAGCCCAGATATTTAACCTATGTGGTTACTACGAGTTTATTACTTTGTGGTTGTTGGTTATCGGGATCCCGTGAGAAAGGTCGTTTACGATCGGGGAATGGCGTGCTCGTGTCAGTAGTTACCCAGTTAGGGGTAACCCGGCCTTGTGTTGGCAGAGTTCCGGTTTGGTTCTCGGGGATGTCTTTCCAGAGGCATTCTCATGTGGCAATGGGAAGTTCCTTGGCCTGATCATTTGTTGGAAATCCAAAGAAACAATACGAAACTTGTACGGTATTAGTTGTAGGACCTGCCATTCACTTATGGTGGTCACCACTGTTTGGATGGTAGCTATAGTAGGCATACGATAATGGTCGTATGTTGGCTAAGATTTATATTCTACTTTCGAAATGAATTTTTCCTACACTATGCACTAATAATAATATCAAGTGTTTCTTTTTAATGCGTATCAAGCATCTTTGACTATCATAAGGAGAAATCTCCTCCGATTCTGCGTTTGCATTGTGTGTGTGTGCGGGAGGCCTTATGGTAGTCTCATTTTTAAAAAAACATTGCGAATTGACTTTGAAATATTTCTTTGAATGTTTTAATAGATAAACTGTTTTTGTTGCTCACACCAGTCCCACGACTGATCCGGAGTTTATTGTTTTCTTTCCTAAACTCTGGGTGCTCATTATTTTCTACACGAGCAGTCTAGAGTTGGGTTTTTCAGATAGTCAGATTTGTAGACTATCTGGAGTTAGTTCAGTCTTTGGATCACACCAGTCTTGCTTAGCTTGATGCATCGTTATTGGGAGTTCGAGCTATTACTGGATGGATTCCCGGAAATGGAGTTGCAGTTATTTTTGGAGTTCTTCCTTGAAGACTATTTTAGAGTTATATTGTTCCGTATGTTAGATGTCATCTATTTTCTTTTCCGCTGCTATTTTATTGTATCATATCTCTGATGTACATTGATATCTATTGGATCATCTGTTGTATCAGATATTGTATCAAAGCTGTATATCAATGTATTATTCTTTTATTCCGCTGTGTTGTTTACTTAATGATTGTTATAAGCTCCGGCGATTCGGATTTGAACGATCGAATCTATGACATTCGAGTACGATTTGAAGTATGGATGTCGATTTTCGAGCGGGCAAAATCCGAGCCGTCACACTCTTCTTCTTTCTTCTCTCTTTCTTCTCACCCTCTCTTTTCTTTTTCATGATCATCTTCAATTCTGTTTGCTTTGGGTCGACACAATTGTCAGTTCAGAGGGTACGGATTTGTGGGTTGTCACACCAACTTTTCTTAAAGGGGTTGTAATGATGTGGTTCACCTAGCTTCCACCAAGATCTATATCATCTTTTGACCAATTAGCATGAAAGTTTATTAAGAAATTATGTTTACACACTACTCTTCCCAAGGATGTGATGTCATTGTCAAATCTCTTCCAAGATATGAGAGAGTCATTAAAAGATTTCCCGAGCTGGTTCCACACGGCTATAGCCAAAGTAACTAATGTTTGGGAAGACAACGTTCTGATGGCATTGATAAGAGGGGTTCATCCTGATACCGATTTTGGGAGATGACTGAAGATGAAACTTCATCAACGATGGATGTGTTTTACAAGAAAGAAAACCAATTCTTGCATTTAGAAAAGGCAAATGCTATTGCTAGAAAAGCCGGTGCCGGGCAACCAACTGAAGTTAGCTAAAGTAATGTTGTAGTGAAATAGTACGAAGGGAGTTTCAGAAATGTCGACCTGAATGTTGAAAACCAAAGTGGTGGCCAAAGAAAGAATGGAAGTGGAGCCAAAGATATAAAGTTTGACAACGTGAAATTCCCTATGTTTTTGAAATACGACAACTACACCGAGCTGAATAACTCAATCACGAATATCTACCGTGTGACCCAAGGTACTGAGTAGTACAGGAAATCGATTCTGAGGGAGTCAACTAAGAGGGAAAAGAAATCTAGGAAGTATTGCAGATTTCATGAGACACACGGTCACAACAAAAATGAGTGCAGACACTTAAGAGATGTGATCAAAGACTTGATACTGAAAAAGAAATCATAGTAGTTTGTGAAAGCCTCGTAGGACGGCAGGTAAAAAAGTTCCAACCCCTAAGGACCATCGTTCTAACCATGGCAAGCCGAGACCGGTGATAAGGTAGCTTGAGAAGAGATATGCTAATGCATTAATGGAGGGCCACATCTAGAAAAGAAGAGTTTGAACGAAATGGAGAGATATGCTAATGCTTTAATGCATGCTAATACTGATAGTTGTATTGTTGTAGAAGATGGAGTTCCAGAAAACAACTCAAGACCATAACTGATGACATTATATTTTGAAACAGGGATGCCAATGGAGTTAAAGCCCTATTATTAGATCCTTTGGTGATATCGGCCATTGGGCCGGTGATTGTAAGAAAGGTACTGGTTGACAGTGATAGTTCGGTCAATATTCTATTTATGAAAGCCTAAGATCAGACGATGTTGGATGGTAAGGATCTGAAACTGTGTAGACCCCGTATCCTAATGGGATGGTGATTGGATGTATAGATTTATCGATGGTATTAGGAGAAGGTATCCGCAAGAAAGTGTGGGTTGTGACCTTCATTTTGTTGGGTATTTTTTCTGCTTAATATTCATTTCTTGGCTGACTGGCTCTACCTGATTTTCAATCAACCATTGCCCATGGTGCTTGATGATAAAATTCTGACAGAGAATGAAGTGGGAGTTGTGCGAGGAGATCAGTGGTTTGGACATGAATGTTACATCATAGAGCTAAAAGAAGCAACGCGACATGAGAAAGGGAAGGATGTGGAGAAGACTCTTCACATCAAAACTTTAGATGCATAGCAACCACCGCTTGAGCCACGGCCTAATGGATGAAAGGCTGGCTCCTGCAAAATTAACAATCAACATATCGATTAGTCAGGACGGTCCTACACGGGTGCTGAAAATCGAGTCTTAACTCGGTATAAGGATAATGAAAGAATTGACTGGTTTTCTCCGAGTGAATCTGGATGTGTTCGCTTGGACGCATTCCAACATGTGTGGAATATCAACAGAGATAGTATGTCATGCATTGAATGTGAATCCCAAATGCATTTTTGTGAAATAGAAACGCTGTTGTCTAGGTTCGAAGAGATCCCCTGCATTGAAAGAAGAGGTAGATAAGTTAAGGAACAATATCTTCATCTATGATGCTCTGTATTTGGAATGGATATCCAGTCCAGTGCTAGTTAAGAAGTCCAATGGGAAGTGGAGAATATTCATTGACCTTTTAAATTTGAATAAGGAATGTTTGATAGACAGCTTCCCCCTCCCGAAATCAATCAACTAGTATATTTGAATGTTGAACATGAACTGCTGTCATTCATGGACACCTACTCTATTTACAATCAAATTCCAATGCATGTCCCAGATCAAGAACACATCAGATTTATATTTGACTTAGATTTGTATTGGTAATTTTCATGCCTTTTGGTTTGAAAAATACCGGAGCAACTTGCCAGAAGCTAGTCAATTCAGCGTTTAAGGAAAAATTGACCATTTAATGGAAGTCTATCTAGATTATACGCTTGTGAAGTCATAGCGATCGACGAGCCATGTTGATGATTTGGCAGGGATATTCATCGTGTTCTATGAGTATGGTATGAAGCGCAACTCGCTATAGTGTTCATTTAGGGTTGCATCTGAGAAATTATTAGGTTTCGTAGTGAACTCGAGAGGAATAGAAGCCAATCCGAAGAAGATTTAGGCATTGAAGGACATAGAAGCCCCAAAGTCGATCAAGGAAGTTCAGAGTTTAAATGGAAAGGTCACTGCGTTAAGTCGCTTTATCTCCATAGCCACCGACAAGTATATCCCCTTCTTTGATGTCGTTAAGAAAGGGAAAAGGAACTTTGCTACATTAAAATATAGATGCTTTCCTAGCTTTGGTAGATCACTTGGAAAGGCCACCCATCCTATCTAAACCATTTGGAGATGAGCACTTTTTCATTTATCTAGCAGTGTAGGTGCATGATTTGAGCGCCACACTTGTGCGTGAGGAGTGCCGAATCCAGAGACCAGTGTATTACATTTGCAAGTGATTGACTGGGGCAGAAAGGAATTGCCCAAAGTTAGAAATGCTGGCATACTACCTATTGATTGCTTCGAGGAAATTCCCCCATACTTCCATACACATTTGATTAAGGTTCTTACCGACAGGTGTCTGAGATAGGTCTTACAGTGACCTTAGATTTCTAGGAGGCTGTTGAAATGGAATGTTGAATTAAGCCAAAATGCCATCATATATCATCCCTACAAGGCAATCCAAGGTCAGGCATTGGAAGATTTCATAGTCGAGTAAACTGCACAAGATAATATTCCAAAGAGCAGTAGAGAGTAGAATGCTAAGTGGAAGATGTACAACGATAGTGCTTCCAATAAGCATTGTTCCAGGCAAGGTTTTGTTGATAACCCCAGAGGTATGCAAGATTTGTTACTCCTTGAAACTCAATTTTCTGGCAACAAACAACGAGGTAGAGCATGAAGCTCTGATTTTAGGACTTAAAATTGAAAAGGAATTGAGGATTAAAACTTTGCACATCTTTTGCGACTCACAACTAGTGGTGTGCCAAGTTAGAGAAGTGTTTCAAGTGAAAAGGGAAAAACTTGCTCCTTATCTAAACAAGGCCCTTGAGTTGCTTAATGATATTGAGTATTACACTATAACACATAATCCTAGAGAGGAGAATGAAAAAGCCGCTGGCCAAGATGGCTAGTTTAAGAGATGCACAACTCATGGGCCTGGTCCCGGTTGAAGTATTATCAGCTTCGAGCATCGACCAGATGGATGTCGATACGATGTCGGTGGCTGAGTTTGAAAATGAGTTGTGGATGACTTCAATCGAGAATCACCTGCCAAAGGGAACCCTTTCCAACAGAAAGAATGAGGGGTGATGGATCCTTCTCCAAGCTTCAAGATACATTATTCAGGTAGGAGTGTTGTATAGGAAGGGGTTCTCAGTCCCACAACTTCTGCGTGTCGCGAATGATGAAGCCAAGCGAGTCCTCATGGAAGTGCATAAGGGGGCTTGTGGTGATCACATCGGAGAGCAAACCTTAGCAAAAAATATTCTTCCTTATGCGTACTGCTGACCAACTGTCAAACGTGATGCAGCTGATTACACAGAAAGCGTGACAAGTATCAAAGGTTCGCAAAGATTCCTCGAGCCCCACCATAAAAGATTACAAAGATGGTCAGTCCCCCGCTATTTATTATTTGGGGTATTGGTATCAATGGTGTGCTACCACCATCTAAAGGTGGTGTGAAGTAAGCTATTGTTGATGTTGATTATTTTATGAAGTGGCTCAAAGCGGTACCATGGCCCCAATTACGACTAAGAAATTGATCAACTTCGTAGTCAGAACTATCATCTGTCTATTTTGGGATTCCACAAACAGTCATCTCTGATAATGGAACACAATTCTACAGTGCCGACTTGAAATATTTTTGCCACAGGCATCGCATTGAGAAGAGATTTGCAGTTGTAGCACACCTACAAGCGAATGGACAAGTTGAAGTTGTTAATAAGATTATCAAGTCTATTCTTAAAAAATGGCTGGAGAATGCCAAAGGCATGTGGGTTAATGAATTACCATTAGCACTTTAGGCTTATAAAACAACCCAGAAATCCATGATTGGCCACTCTTCGTTTGCCTTAGCCTATGGATTGGAGGGTACGATTCCAGTTGAATACAAAGTATCGTCTCATCGAGTGATTTATTACAATCCTAGAACAAACAAGGAACTCTTGCTGGAATCTCTCGACATGATCGACTAGAAGTGTGATGAAGCTAAGTTGAGAGCAGCCGCACACCGAAAAAGGGTCGCCCGATATTATAACACCAAGGGTAGGAGTCGAACCTTTGAAATTGGAAATCTTGTTCTCAAATTTTTTCCGCAGGCCCATTAATACGGGCCCGAGTTAGGAAGGTCCGTACTGAATTAAGCATAAGCTTTGAGATGGAATGGTCAAGCTAACAACCGTAGATGGGGTTTCACTTCCCCAAGCATGGAATAGCAAACTCTTGTGACACTATTTCACTTGAAATTTGACTTTATGAATATTTAATCAAGTTGTGAATCGTATTCCATGAATATGATATCTATCCAAGTAGAATTTGTCATTTCCTATGTATATAAAATGACTTCCTTTGTCTTTTTCTAACTATAGAATTTTGAATGATGGTAAATATAAATGAATATGCATGTGTATAGTGTAGATATGTAGATACCTAGAGTTAATTGCGAACCAAACTCCTATGGTTCATGATCGAACCCGTGAAGCAAAACCATCTTTGGCGTTCAGAGATAGATGCCAGACAACTCTCTCAACCCATGACTCGGGGGCTAGAGTACAAATACTCAAAGGCAGAATGAGACAGTTCTTGTAACGACCCGCGTAAATTCAATGTTTAAAAAGAATTAAATTAATAGGATTTTATTTTAAATTTAGAAAGAAATAAAAATCTTATTAATTTATATGAAAGAAAATATTGAAATTTGATGTATCAAAGGTAATTAAAATTTGCAAATTAAATTATATATTGCAATTAATAGTAATAGTGGAAATTGTTGCAAGTATTGAATTTGTCAATGGAATAAAATATTGATTTATGGAAATTGAATATAAACGGAGGTAATAAAGTAATGCAAAAAAATAAATAATGTAATTAGTACAATCCCTTTTATTTGTAAACTATTGTAAGGTGTTAATTAATTGAAATATGAAAATTTGGAAATAGATTCAAAATTTATGTTAGATAAATGAATTGCAATAATTAAAGTTAGTAATTAATAGGTTAAAGGAAATACAAATTTATTTATAAAGTGAATATAAGTGAATGTAACAAAATAAATAGGAAACACTAATTATTCATAAGTGATGGTTGATGATATAAACGTTACTAATTATTAATGTAGTAACGTAAGATGTAAATGTATTTTCAATGGAAATGTAACCTTATTTCTAGGTAGAAATTGCAGGTAGATTTGTGAAATGGAGTTTATGCGATAAATAGAATTGAATGTTTCGTTAGTATGAATTTAAGGGAATATGGGGTAAATTGATTTAATCAATAAAAGACAATAAATGCAATGATGATTGGGTTAGTAATAAAAGTGAATAGGGAAATGATTGTATAGTAAAAATGGAATTCCAACTTGTTGGAATGGAGTAAATACACTTAGTAATAAATTTAGGATAGGAAAACGAAATGGAAATATTAAATTAGTTAATTCGTGTGTATATATATATATAGAATGGCGATTATTGGATTGTAAATAATAAACTTATTAATGGTGATCAAGAGTTGTGACCACAAGTTATTATGAGTGATACATATATATTTAATTCAATTCAATTGATTTGGAAATCATTGCATTAAATATAAATTAAATGTTACGTTGAATAAGTTAAGGTAATAAATGGATAATAACGTAAATGTTCTTCATAGATATGATAATTTGAATCTATTGAAATTTATGGAATTTGAATATAACATTTTACGTTAATCGGAGATAAAGATGGAAATAGGTAATAATTGCATTAATTTGTAAGTAGAAATAAATCGTTAATGAGAACAAGTATTTAAGATTAACTGTGACGCCCCACCTCTATACCCACGCTAGCCAAGAACACTACGGTGTAATGCTGTCAACTAGCACGGAGAATAAGGCTGTTGAGGAGCGACCATCCGTGTAATTGCTTTGCGCGAGCATCGTTATGTCAGATGGTACGACATGCATTTGTTTATCAAGAGGGAAATCCGACATTCCGACGCAAACTCAAAGCTACTACACAGTTGCTATAATATCTTCGGAAACAAATATAGAAATAACATAACATAAATCAGTCACAGATAATTCATATCACAAAGGCGGAATAAGATATGAATATTACACATAAAAGTGTACATCAGAGTAGTGGTCAGAAAGATCCACAATAACACAAAATAATAGCAACATGTGCTATACAAAAGAATACATCAATGAGTCAATATCTCAAGAGTATACAACAAAAACTACAAATCTAAGTAGTAAGCAAAAAGTCAGAGTAATGGATCCCTGGAGAAATCAAGTCGAAGCACCTGCAACATCTCGGTCTGACCCGAGTATTATTTATAAGAAAATAATAAACGGATTAGTCTAGCTATAAATATCAGATAACATGACATAGAACGAAAGATATGGCATAGACGTATAATATCCATAATGGCATACTACTATAAGTATGTAAATGATACTCAACGAACGACTAATCAATATCAAAAATCTTCTCAAAGATCCAAAAAGGGTATCACACCCAAAAATTGTACTCACAACAAGTTAATGACACACAAATTCACCAATGCACAAATAATGATAAAACTTATCAATGGAAATTACGAAAATTGGTGAAGCACAAATTCTAGAAATCATCTCAAGAAATCCAGTCAATGACACACGAATTCACCTATGCACAAAAATTGATAAATCATATCAATAGAAATCACAAAAATAGGCGAAGAAGAAAATTCCAGAATTCGACACACGGAATCCAGAAATCACACAAAATAGGGGGGGAGGCCTATCACACGAACGGGAGCATGAAAACTCACCAACATATGTATCACACGAACGAGACGCTATCTCATGGTAGCTAGCCATTAATTTTTGACACACGAACGGCCCGAAGACCATGGGGCGCTACCCCATAAATTTGAGTCAAAACTCCACAAAACGGGGTTTAGTCTCCCTCGCAGACAAAGAGACATCGCACATTGCTAGTCTAAATCACAAAAATGATCGTCATGATCATCAAGAAGTGTCAATTACAGTAAGCTAGTAAATATATGAGCTTAGCTTCATGTCCCATAACCACTAGCTTAACTTAAATATTTACAAACAAATTGTAGATCTCCACTAGAAAATTGTCACAAGAGATTCAATCGAACAAGTCCAAGAATTAACCGACGAAGTAAACGCAAGCATTTCATACCACTCATTTTACTAAGTCGTTTAATTTGATTTCTCATACGAGTGAGGTAAAGGTTTGTATATACTAATAGATTGGAAAAAGGTTTTAGAAACGAGCTTTGTAATTAAAATAGTATTAAAATCGTTTTGATGAAAGAATTTTGATATTTACTACTAGTATAGAAAACCTTTATATTTTTAAAGTGACAAGTCACAAAGAAGATTGTAAGAACAATCAATCACTAAAATTCACATTCGAAGACGTGAATAAATTCCAAATAAACCGATAAAAAATCCATCGAAATGGATATTCAAAAATCCCTAAAAAGAGTCATCAAAGTCATAATAAATGATAACAACAAATAGGATTATCACGAATCGATTTAAATTGGAATTCTCAAACAAAAAGGCAAGAAGGCAAAATCACAACAGTTTCAGACGTCTGAAACAAGTGGTTCAGACGTCTGAATATGGAAACATAAAAATTTCCAGAACACGATTCAGACGTCT
Source organism: Allium cepa (assembly GCA_030765085.1). Taxonomy (NCBI): domain Eukaryota; kingdom Viridiplantae; phylum Streptophyta; class Magnoliopsida; order Asparagales; family Amaryllidaceae; genus Allium; species Allium cepa. Next base: position 663,574,045 of record CM060928.1, on the reverse strand, counting down.
GAACCAAATGTTTCAAACGTCTGAAATAGGCATATTTTAGCCTATTTTCTTTCTGTTTGAAAATAAGCCAATTCAGACATCTGAAACCATATATTCAGACGTCTGAATCTGGGAATAGAAAACTTCCCAGACAATATTCAGACGTTTGAATATCACGTTTCAGACGTCTGAATGAAGGGTTCAGGGCATTCCCTGAACCTAGGCCAAAAATGGCCAAACGAATATCGAAAACGATCGAATGAGCAAATGACAATGACTAAGGAATTACGTCGAACGACAACCCAGCCTAAATGGCTCTCCGATATGCCTCAAATATCAATGTCCAAATATCCATAATAGGATTTCCATAAATTGGACCAAAACACCAAAAATTGAAATATACACCAAATCAATCCAAACCAAAATCAATTGCACACGAATAAACGTTAGGAATTCATACCTAACAATCGAAGATAATTATAGACAAAGATGTGAGATAAAAATCTCACCTTTGAACCCAAATCAAATGAAGAAGAAGCTTGAAAGCAAATGGAAATCAACCACACTTCAATCTCAACACAAGAAGCTTGAATCTAAGCTAAAAGAGAAACATCTCCTAAATTAGGTTTAGGAATTTTCTGAAATTGGTAAGATAATAAGTTGGAGAAGAAGAAGAGAAGCTTACCAATGGGTTCTTCTTGAGTTTGGAGCTAGGAATTTGATTTGCAAGAGGAACTAGGGTTTTGGAGTTTTTTATTTCCAATCTCTCCCACCATTAATATACTAAAAACTGAAATGAGAAGAGAATGAGGGTGAGTGGGGAAGAGTGGCTCAGATTTGAGCATAAGTTAACATAGGGATGAGCCCAAACCAAACCCAAAGTGAAAAGTAGCAAAAATCAACTTTCTCCAAACATATCGAAGCTTATACTCAAAAAGGTCGCAAACGACATTTTAAACTCAATGGGAGTGGTCCCGAGTCCTAATTCGACCGTATGCAAAAAGTAGCTTTTCGGACTAAGATCCGACCAATGATGAAATATTTAAATATAAAATCGATAAATATGCAGGTTGTTACAGACTCCCCTCCTTAAAGAAATTGCGTCCTCGCAATATTACAAGAAGAAGATATATAGTAACAACCATAAAAGCATATTTAATACAAAAGAAGTTTGAAATAAGAAGTTCACCTCAAAGAGCACGAGAAAGTAAGTCCGGATGTGTTCGCTCGATGTACTCTCTAGATTCCCAAGAACAATCCTTAGGATTTGAAGACCATTGAACCTTAACAAGCGGAACTTCTTGATTTCGAAGTCGTTTGACCTCCAAAGCAATGATACGAATAAGATGTTGCTCATAAGTTAAATTAGGCGAAACTTCAATCTCTTCCGCAACACCGGGCTCAAGAACAGAATCGGAATCTCGAAGGCACTTCCGTAATTGAGAAACGTGAAACACGTCATGAATAGCAGAAAATTGAGCCGATAATAAAAGGCGATAAGCCATGGAACCAATACGTTCGGTGATAGGAAATGGCCCAATATATCGGGGCGCTAATTTTCCCGATCGACTGAAACGTACAACACCCTTCATAGGTGAAACACGAATGAACACAAGATCTCCCACAGAAAATTCTAACTTCCTTCTCCGGTTATCGGCATAGGATTTTTGTCTACTCTGGGCTTCTTTCATCCTATGACGAATAAGATCAATCTTTTCTGTGGAATCACGAATAAATTCTAGACCTAAAACTAGCTTCTCACCGGCCTCAAGCCAACAAGAAGGAGATCGGCATGGCCTTCCGTAGAGTGCCTCAAAAGGTGTCATACCAATACTAGATTGGAAGCTATTATTATAGGAAAATTCAACAAGTGAAATATGATCTTCCCAACTTCCACCAAAATCAAGAACACACGCACGAAGAAGATCTTCAAGAGTTTGATTCACACGCTCGGTTTGTCCATCGGACTGGGGGTGATAAGCGGTGCTAAAATTAAGCTTCGTTCCCAAGGCTTTTTGAAGACTCTTCCAAAATTCACTAGTAAACAATGGATCACGATCACTAACAATAGAAGTAGGAACCCCATGTAATTTAACAATCTCTTTGATAAAGAGCTTGGCCAAAAGAGGAACGGTTCGGTTAGACCGAACGGGAATAAAATGGGCGGATTTAGTAAGTCTGTCTACAATCACCCATAAGCTATCATGACCCGAACGAGAACGGGGAAGGCCATCTATAAAATCCATGGAAATTTGGTCCCACTTTCAAATTGGAATTTCTAAAGGTTGCAATAACCCACCGGGCCTTAGATGCTTGGCCTTAACGAGTTGGCAAGTCATGCAACGCTTAACGAAGTTAGCGATGTCAAGCTTCATTCCCTCCCAATAATAAAGTCGCTTCATATCTGCGTACATTTTACTACTACCGGGATGAATGGTGAATTTAGAACGATGAGAATCCTCCAAAATATCCTTACGAAGATCAATAATATTTGGTACGATAAGTCTACCAAATTTTCGAATGCCGCCACGAAAATCGATGTCAAAGTCTTTCAAACCTTCAATATCAATTTTATCCCTAATATTTTGGCCAAGAAGAGCCATTTCGGGATCTAGCCTTTGAGCTTCAAGTATGCGGTCTAAAAGAGAAGGATGAGCCTCAAGGCTACATAAAACAAATGATGAGCATAAATCGGATACGCGGTCTCGAATCTCACAAGTGGATAAGATCTCGAGATCGTTCCATTCGGATATCATCATAGAAACAACAGCTTGTTGTTTACGGCTAAGAGCATCGGCGACACGATTACCCTTACCGGGAGTGTAAAGAATATCAAGATCATAAGGAGTAAGGAACTCGAGCCAACGTTGTTGATGTAAATCAAGTTCCTTTTGAGAAAATAAATATTTCGAAGACTTATGATCCGTGTAAAGAACAAATTTCTCTCCTAAAAGATAATGACGCCAAATCCGAAGAGCGAAAACAATAGCCGCGAGTTCTAAATCATGAGTGGCATATCTAGTCTCGGCTGGCTTCAATTGCCTAGAAGCATAAGCAATAACACGTTCTTTTTGCATAAGAATGGCACCCAAACCAACGCGACTAGCATCGGTATAAACAACGAAATCTTGATTCCCCTCGGGAATAACGAGAATAGGAGCATCAGAAAGAAGTTCTTTTAATTTCTGAAAAGAAGCTTCACATTTGTCCGACCAAATGTATTTAACACCTTTCTTCGTCAAGCTAGTGAGAGGCACGACAATCTTAGAAAAGTCTTTAATAAAACGATGGTAATAGCCCGCCAATCCGAGAAAACTACGAATCTCTGTCACACTCTCCGGTCTCTTCCAATCTTGAATCGCTTCAATCTTTGAAGGACCCACGGAAATTCCGGATTCGGAAATAATATGACCGAGAAACTTCACATGAGATTGCCAAAAGTGGCTTTTAGAAAATTTTGCCTTTAATTGATTACTCCTAAGAGTTTCCAACACAATCCGAAGATGTTTTTCATGCTCCTCCTCGGTTTTAGAATACACAAGAATATCATCAATAAAGATGAGAACAAATCGATCGAGGAAGTCTTTAAAAACTCGATTCATTAAGTCAACGAAATAAGCCGGGGCATTCGTTAACCCAAATGGCATAACAAGCCATTCATAAGATCCATACCGAGTACGGAACGATGTCAAAGGAATGCTATCCTCTGCAATACGAAGCTGATGAAAACCGGTATCCAAGTCCAATTGTGAAAAGACTCTAACACCACTAAGTTGGTCAAATAAATCATCAATCCGAGGTAAAGGATATTTATTTTTGACAGTAAGATCATTAAGCTTGCGGTAGTCTACGCAAAGCCTAAGTGTACCATCGGATTTCTTCACAAAAATAGCCGAAGCTCCCCAAGGCGAGGAACTAGAGCGAATAAATTGCTTCGTCTCCAATTCGGATAATTGTTTACGCATCTCCTCGTTTTCCTTATTGGACATACGATAAGGAGGACCAGTGATAGGTTGAGCTCCAGGAATAAGATTAATTCTGAACTCAATTGCTCGCTTAGGTGGTAATCCTAAAACGGGCTCGAATATGTCGGAAAATTCACGAACGACGTGAATAAGAGAAATAATATCACCCTCATCATCATCATCGTCATCACGAGGATTTAAAGAATATAAAGATGCGACCAAGCTGTAGACTGAATTTTGAAGATTAATAGAAATCTGCTTAACAGATTGAGGATGTCGAAGATGAATAGTCCACTCAGGACATAGGATATGAGCTTCATAACGGTTAAGCCAATCCATTCCCAAAATCATTCCAAAGCCTAAATAACGCATGACATGCAAATCGGCTAGGAAAGGTAAATCACCCAAAATAATCTCGACATCTTTACACAATAAACTGATTGTTGCGGATCCACCAACCGGATTCGCAATTCTCAAAGAAGTCATTAAACACAAAACATCCAAAGAAAAAGTATCAACAAGTTCTTTTGATATAAAAGAATGGGACGCACCCGTATCAAAAAGAACTCGAATAGGATGATCATAAAATAAAATAATTCCATACAGAATAGAATGAGAAATACCTTGGCCACGAGATGTGTTGCCAGGCGCTTGAGAAACATTAAGCTTTCCCTCCTTTCTATTTTGAAGTTTGGGACATACATGCATAAAATGGTCCAGGCTTTTAAAATAGCGACAAGTACGAGGCTTTGAACACTTGTTCGCAAAATGGTCTCTGGAACCACAGTTAAAGCATTTCCCTTCAGTAGAGGAAAAAAGTCTTTGCAGCAGGAGTTGCTTGCCTCCCTTTCTTATTAGGATAGGGGCCTTTGAATTTGTTTGGCCTCTTCTTGTTGTTGAAGTTTGGTTTGGAACCCACCACTTCAACATCGTTCTCCCTATCCGCCTCTTCAAGACGAAGAGCAATATCAACGAGTTGATCGAAAGAAACTTCTAATTTTAGAAGTAATAGCTTCTTGAGATTTTTGTTTAAGCCATAGACGAACCTCTGGTTCTTCTTTAATGGGGTGTTGATGTATTCAACCCCATATTTGGAAAGCGACTCAAAAGACGCGACATAATCTGCCACGGAAGATTCACCTTGAACAAGGTCTATAAAACGGCGAGCCAAAGTCACCTTCTCAGCTTCTGGTACGAATTTCAACTCGAAGCGTTCCCGGAATTGCTCCCAGGTGAGATCCGCTTCATTAATCTCAGAAATAAGAAGCTCGTACCAGTCTAATGCTCTTTCTCGGAGCATACTAGAGGCCACCTGAACTCGGTGAAGGTCAATAAGATTCATGCGAGAAAAGATTCGATCGCATGACCTTAGCCAAGCCTGTACTTCAATAACAGTTTCAGAACCTCTGAATGGCTCCCCACACAAATTAGTATAATCGCTGCACAAGCATGCAAATCCCGACTTTGGGTGAGTAGGTTACGGGTTAGCTCCAGCTGCTTGAGCATTAGTTACCAAATCAAGAAGCTGTTGAGCAGTCATAAAAACTCCATCCTGGGGTGGAGTGCTAGACGGTACGACTCTGGGGCGGCCTGGTCTAGACATTTTTCTTCCTTTAGAAAGAAAGAAGAAGAAGAAAAAGGTTATTCACCAAATTGAATATCAAGCAATCTTGATAGATAAACAAGGGATCATAAAGAAAATAGGATAAGTCGGTACAAAGACTCGAATAAAATCCTAAAGCACGACTCCTAAGACGGACTTAGGACGATGATCCTTGTTATAATATTCCATATTGTTCCGAAGTTTGGCTCTGATACCAAGCTGTGACGCCCCACCTCTATACCCACGCTAGCCAAGAACACTACGGTGTAATGCTGTCAACTAGCACGGAGAATAAGGCTGTTGAGGAGCGACCATCCGTGTAATTGCTTTGTGCGAGCATCGTTATGTCAGATGGTACGACATGCATTTGTTTATCAAGAGGGAAATCTGACATTCCGACGCAAACTCAAAGCTACTACACAGTGGCTATAATATCTTCGGAAACAAATATAGAAATAAACATAACATAAATCAGTCACAGATAATTCATATCACAAAGGCGGAATAAGATATGAATATTACACATAAAAATGTGCATCAGAGTAGTGGTCAGAAAGATCCACAATAACACAAAATAATAGCAACATGTGCTATACAAAAGAATACATCAATGAGTCAATATCTCAAGAGTATACAACAAAAACTACTAATCTAAGTAGTAAGCAAAAGGTCAGAGTAATGGATCCCTGGAGAGAAGTCAAGTCGAAGCACCTACAACATCTCGGTCTGACCCAAGTATTATTTATAAGAAAATAATAAACGGACCAGTCTAGCTATAAATATCAGATAACATGATATAGAACGAAAGATATGGCATAGACGTATAATATCCATAATGGCATACTACTATAAGTATGTAAATGATAATCAACAAACGATTAATCAATGTCAAAAATCTTCTCAAAGATCCAAAAAGGGTATCATACCCAAAACTTGTACTCACAACAAGTTAATGACACACAAATTCACCAATGCACAAATATAGATAAAATTTATCAATGGAAATCACAAAAATTGGTGAAGCACAAATTCTAGAAATCATCTCAAGAAATCCAGTCAATGACACACGAATTCACCTATGGACAAAAATTGATAAATCATATCAATAGAAATCACAAAAATAGGCGAAGAAGAAAATTCCAGAATTCGACACACGGAATCCAGAAATCACACAAAATAGGGGGGAGGCCTATCACACGAACGGGAGCATGAAAACTCACCAACATATGTATCACACGAACGAGACGCTATCTCATGGTAGCTAGCCATTAATTTTTGACACACGAACGGCCCGAAGACCATGGGGCGCTACCCCATAAATTTGAGTCGAAACTCCACAAAACGGGGTTTAGTCTCCCTCGCAGACAAAGAGACATCGCACATTGCTAGTCTAAATCACAAAAATGATCGTCATGATCATCAAGAAGTGTCAATTACAGTAAGCTAGTAAATATATGAGCTTAGCTTCATGTCCCATAACCACTAGCTTAACTTAAATATTTACGAACAAATTGTAGATCTCCACTAGAAAATTGTCACAAGAGATTCAATCGAACAAGTCCAAGAATTAACCGACGAAGTAAACGCAAGCGTTTCATACCACTCGTTTTACTTAGTCGTTTAATTAGATTTCTCATACGAGTGAGGTAAAGGTTTGTATATACTAATAGATTGGAAAAAGGTTTTAGAAACGAGCTTTGTAATTAAAATAGTATTAAAATCGTTTTGATGAAAGAATTTTGATATTTACTACTAGTATAGAAAACCTTTATATTTTTAAAGTGACAAGTCACAAAGAAGATTGTAAGAACAATCAATCACTAAAATTCACATTCGAAGACGTGAATAAATTCCAAAGAAACCGATAAAGAATCCATCGAAATGGATATTCAAAAATCCCTAAAAAGAGTCATCAAAGTCATAATAAATGATAACAACAAATAGGATTATCACGAATCGATTTAAATTGGAATTCTCGAACAAAAAGGCAAGAAGGCAAAATCACAACAGTTTCAGACGTCTTAGACAAGTGGTTCAGACGTCTGAATCTGGAAACATAAAAATTTCCAGAACACAATTCAGACGTCTGAACCAAATGTTTCAGACGTCTGAAATAGGCATATTTTAGCCTATTTTCTTTCTGTTTGAAAATAAGCCAATTCAGACGTCTGAAACCATATATTCAGACGTCTGAATCTGGGAATAGAAAACTTCCCAAACAATATTCAGAAGTCTGAATATCACGTTTCAGACGTCTGAATGAAGGGTTCAGGGCATTCCCTGAACCTAGGCCAAAAATGGCCAAACGAATATCGAAAACGATCGAACGAGCAAATGACGATGACTAAGGAATTACGTCGAACGACAACCCAGCCTAAACGGCTCTCCGATATGCCTCAAATATCAATGTCCAAATATCCATAATAGGATTTCCATAAATTGGACCAAAACACCAAAAATTGAAATATACACCAAATCAATCCAAACCAAAATCAATTGCACACGAATAAACGTTAGGAATTCATACCTAACAATCGAAGATAATTATAGACAAAGATGTGAGATAAAAATCACACCTTTGAACCCAAATCAAATGAAGAAGAAGCTTGAAAGCAAATGGAAATCAACCACACTTCAATCTCAACACAAGAAGCTTGAATCTAAGCTAAAAGAGAAACATCTCCTAAATTAGGTTTAGGAATTTTCTGAAATTGGTAAGAGAATAAGTTGGAGAAGAAGAAGAGAAGCTTACCAATGGGTTCTTCTTGAGTTTGGAGCTAGAAATTTGATTCGCAAGAGGAACTAGGGTTTTGGAGTTTTTTATTTCCAATCTCTCCCACCATTAATACACTAAAAACTGAAATGAGAAGAGAATGAGGGTGAGTGGGGAAGAGTGGCTCAGATTTGAGCATAAGTTAACATAGGGCTGAGCCCAAACCAAACCCAAAGTGAAAAGTAGCAAAAATCAACTTTCTCCAAACATATCGAAGCTTATACTCAAAAAGGTCGCAAACGGCATTTTAAACTCAATGGGAGTGGTCCCGAGTCCTAATTCGACCGTATGCAAAAAGTAGCTTTTCGGACTAAGATCCGACCAATGATGAAATATTTAATATAAAATCGATAAATATGCAGGTTGTTACATTAACCACCTATTTAGTATATTAAGTTATAACAGAAAATCAATTGCAATAATTAACAATATATTTATTTCATTAATGATAATGACGTAATATTTGAAATATTAAATAGGATGGAATTCAAATGTATATAACGATAGAAATGTGAAATTTGGGGAATAGATTCAAAGTTATAAACGAGTTGTTAAAATAATACATAATAAGTGTAAATTGAATGAATCAATGGGAGCATAGATTTAAGTTTAGAAAACGATATTTTAGTTTAATTAAAGTATTGCAAAATAAATGAAATTAACGTTTAAATATTTCATTTATAGAGATTAAACTAAAATTCAACGATATTAAAATAATAGATTTTGAACCCAACATGGAATCCTTCTACTTAAAATTTTTAGATGGAATAAACATTTGATTATTTAATTGAATAGAGAAAAAGATTTATTTACAATGTAATTTAATGCTTGTTGGAAACTATAATTTTATAAACATGTTTGCTTGACTATAAATAAGGATTACAATATTCACGTATTTATTTAATTGATTTCATCAATTAGGGTCTGTTTTGAAGTGGAAGATTAAAATTAATTGGAAATAAATTTATTAAAATCTTTCAATTGAAAAAGGAAAAGAAACAAAGTGCAATTAATAAAATTTATGTAAGAATGTTTTCATTATGAATGTACATTATTTGGAAATATAAGAATGGATTTAATATTGTATAAGTTGATCATTTTAGAATATAAGAATTGTTACATTTATGAATTGCAAGTAACGAATAAGCATTTTAAGGAAAATAAAAGAATGTTGAGGAAATAAAGTGAACGTTTCCATTCTGAATAATAAATATAACGTTGTAAAAAGAGAAAATTAAATTTTTAAAACAACATTTTTCGGTAGTTAAATAGCAGGCATAGGTTGCACGGAAGTGATTTTATTACTAACCTTGAAATTTAAAATAAATTAAATAATTGAGTTCATAATTACGTGTCGAGAAAAATGATATTTTTAAATTTGAATTTTTAAATCATGGTTCATATTTTATTTATGTATCCGCTGTCCCCGTTATGTAAATTGGTCTTTTTAAATTTAGTTATGTTGTGGTAATTAAATCTTTAATGAGTGTCAAATTTGGTATGTTTGGGGTTAAAAAAAAGAATTAATTGGGTGAACAACTGTTTTGAAATTTGAATTCTAAAAGTTTGTTTATAGAGTAGAGTTGGTCCATTCATTCCCTTTCTAATTAATAATTGTCACACGTTTTTTTAATTTTTTCCTCATTTGTTCCATTTCTCATTTCCATTTACATGGTCTAAAGCCTTTTCATTTCATGAACGTTACATACTTTTCATATTTTTATTTCTTTCTTTAACCTCTTTTAATATCTACCATTTTTATTGGGTTGTTTATATTTTTACTTTATTTCAATTCCTACTTTGTTTATATTTAGCTTTTCACTAGTTTCATTCCTCATTCTTGTAGCTTCATTTCATTTTTTTAAAATTTCATCTTCTATAGCTTCATTTTTGTCACTCTTCACCTTCCTTCTTCCTTTTTCATGTTTCTTCTTCAAATCTCCTTTCTTTTTTTTCCTCTTTCTTCTTCTTATTCTTCAAATCTTCTTCTTTATCAAAGTTTCCTTTTCTTTTTTTGTTGTTGCTGTTCTTCTTCTTTAAAAATTTTTTTCTCTCTTTTAAACCTTATCTTCTTTCCATGTCTTTTTTCTTCAAATCCATATTTATATAATCTTCTCTTCAAAACTTTCTATAAAAGTAAAATAAAATAAATATTAAGATAGCAAGGAAACAAAACAAAATGAGAAAGTAGTTCCAGATCCAAATCTGGCTAAGCAAAAAGGTACGCAATACTAAAAATTCCATTGCAAGTTAAATAAATATATGATGTGATATATAATTTCTTTTTTTGAAATTTCAATCACCATTAATGCGTATAACTTTCTCATACAACCTCCGATTTACGCGATTTTTTTTTGCTAGGATCGTAATAAATTTCCAGATCTGTTGACGCTAGTTTGAAAAGATTTGGAGACCGTCGAATTTTTGAGTTTAAATTGGATTTAAATCCAATTTAAATTCAAAAGGTGAGTGTTTTAACCCACTCACAACTTCTAAAACTTCTTATGTCTGTTAAATTAATTTTAGATAGGAGTAGAAATTTATTTATGACTGTTTGGCATGTTTTATTCATTATCTCTGTTAAATTGCATTTATTTAATTTAACTGTTAATTTATTTTATTTATTGCATATAAATTTGACAGTTAGAATTTATTTATTGCATATTAACTGCCAGGCATAGTTATGTTAAATTTTATTTCATATTAACTGCCAGTTAAGTTTACATTTATTTTTGCATATAAACTGCCAATTAACAGTTATTAAATTTATTTTGGGTATAAACTGATAATTGATACCATTATTTATTACCTGTTATGTATTGATGATTGTTTGAAATTGGATGATGACTGTGATAAATGGTTGTATGATTTGATGGATGAATGGATGATTAATTTTATTAATTGCAAGTTGCTATGCATTTCATTCATTCGGGATTGCGGTTTGAAATGATATATAACCGCATTATTTTTTTTCATTTTAAATTGCGGATTGAAATGATAAACATCCGTATCACTTGACCATAGGATAGAAAATTATATACAGGCACCGCGGTACATATATAAAATTATTTTTGAAATGTTTTCTATGGTTTTGTAAAGTTATATATATAAGGTTTTTTAGATATTGATTTGGTTATTGATAAAGGCTATTATATATATATATAGTAATTTCCGGTTTTAAGCTTTGTATAAATTTGATTTGAAGTTAAATAAAGTTTGATTTTAAGATCAAATAAGATTAAACATTTATTTAAAATTTAATTTCTGGAGTTTTATGACTTAAATGAGAATAGAATTGGAAGATGAATATTAAGTTCAATTGAAATTTAATAAAAATTAGAATTTTTAAAGGATATGATTTTTATAACTTGACTTTTGTGTAAAGTGATTTTAATGAATATCAGGTTGATTAAATGAATATATAATAAATTGAAAGATGATCCAGTTATATGAAGTTAAAGGTTTTCTTAAATTATATTGAATTCATTAAGCAAACATTTCAAGTCTAAATAATAAGTAACTGAATTTGATATATATATGGAATTGTCAAATGAGTCTGTTTGAAATGGTGAAATATTTAAAGCCTTGAAACATAAGAATTGAAATGGTATTTGGAAGTTTAAATCGATATTTGAAATTGATTTGTGAAACCTAAAGAAGCTATTTTGTTTATAAAAGTAATTTAATATTTTGAGAGATGGAAATTTTGTTTCAAAGCTATGTTTTCAAGGTAGTATAATTTGGAAATATTATATTCAAGAGTTTTGATTTCTAAATATTTTACTTTGGAAACCCTTTGATTTTGGAAAGAATATATATTGGAAAATAAATGATATCGTATTGATTTGGGGTTTTAAGAATAAATGATATTGGGTTTATATGGGTTTTAAATGGATATTTTATTATGGTTTTAAAAGTATAATTTTTTTAAATACCGCGGTGTTATAATAACGATTGATTGGCAAAGAGACCGGGATCGGATATGGACATACTCTCTGTCGATACCGAAAACCACTTTGACTAACCGTGTACGCGGTGGAGATTCCAGAATGAAGTAGGTTGGTGGCGACGTTTCCTGTAAGGTAAATACGTGGACCCAACTCCGAGTTGGCATAAGGTGGCTAAAACAGGAGCGATTGACAGGTAAATAAGGTAGCACCTCTGATCGGACACTTCCCTTCGATACTATACTCTGACTTTGGATTTTTCGGTGGCCACCTTCACTTTTGATTTCTTTGATGTGGGGAGTTTGTTCGAGGTGGGCGGCAGCTGCACGCTGCGCGTTTCCATCGGCCCGAAAGCGTAATTGGTATATCTACCCTGGCATTGCCTAGTTGTGCCGTGTCACCTACCCTAGCGCGCCTTATACGATTTTGGTTTTGTACCATACCTATGGAGTGCCCTCTGACGACGCCCAGTACGGGGGAGATTACGGTACTGTATAGACTATGGGAAAATATTTTGTGTTAAGGGCTATATGGGTAACCCCTTAACGCTATTTAAAAGTAAGTTTATTTTACAAATAGACACTATTATAATAGCGCAATATACTACATAGTAAATAGTTTAACGGATCCTTAGGAGATGTAAATCCCGAGCATCTCTTGAGTTACTGCACTCATATTTATTTCTGTTAATTTAACTCACATAAGATCTTTTAGTTCTGACTCGAGTGTTTTTGTCTTCTCAAATTCGCTCGGGTCAGTCCGAGCGTTTCAGGATTTGAAGTTTTAGCTCTGGAGGACGAAGACGAAGATTTGTAGTATTACTATTATTATTTACTAGTGCACTACACTGTTCCGCTGCATTGGTATTGGTATGTGTAACTCTGATATGTATTATATAAATGTTTGTAAACAGTTTTATAAACTGTATATTTTATTATTATATTTTATCCTTCCGCTATGAGATTCTATTTTGTTTATTTCTTCTCTGTTTTTTCTTACTTACCCCATAACAATCCGCCCTTCCGTATGGTTTGAATCGGCATGTGTGTCTATTTGAAGCATGCGAAAAGGCGGGACGTTACAGTTCTCCTTCATAGCTTATGCCTAGAGTTTGGTAGAGTATCCACACCTTGCTTGGAGAACCGCAAGACAAAAGATCAGCACCTAGAGATAAGTGATATCTTGTATAAACTTTAATCGATGCCCGGAGCTAGGTGCAATCGAAAGGGAACATCCAAGATAGGGCTGCTTAAACCACCATCTCGGGTGGTTAATTCTAACCAATGCCTAGAGTTTAGCATGGTCAAAATAATCATCCTAGAGAAGGGTGTCTAGGTTGCTATCTAGGACGAATCACTTTGATCGATGCCCGGAGTTAGGTGCGATCGCACTTGGAACATCCTCAAAGGGGATGCTCAAACCACCTTCCTAGGTGATTGAAGTTCGACCAGGTTCCAGAATCGGATATTGTCATATGTAAGCACCCGAAGATTGGCGCCCAGTTAAGGGTGAGCGTTCGATTAGTTCGGTTGGTCTTTGGGTGAAAAATGTCAAATTGAATTAGAACTGAAAAAATTAAAAACTGAACTGAACCGAACCAAACCGAATTAATTTCGGTTAATTTTATCGATAACCGATTTAATCGAACTAGAAAGATATGTTATTAGTCAAATGATCGATTCACTCAATGGAAAACATAAATTTATGTGTGGAGAGATTTAATTAAGTATTTATTATGTTTGTACTAAAATTAACCTATTTTTTGCAGCAAACTTTATATTATGTCACTAAATCAATTATTTAAAGTATTACAATACCATAAAATTGAAGAATAATAAAAAGTTCGATCAATTTGGTTAAACCGATAACCAAAAGAATTATTTTACAAACCAAATTCTAGTCAGTTTAGTTTCAAAACTGAACCAACCAAAATGAATCAGTTCGGTCGGTAAATTCGGCTCTAACTGAATATGCTCACTCCTAGCTTTAGTGATCGCTTTTCACTCACTAAAATGTCAAGATGTCGATTTTGATATCCAGTCAGATGAGACTAAGCCAACAAATAATGAGATAGACTAATGGCTTAGTCTAATAAAGATCATGGGGAACGGTGTGCGAACACACCAATGCAATAGCAAGCATATTTCTCAGAAATCAAACAAATTTACACAAGACTTGAACACAATAAAAGTTTTTATTATTCACATCGAAATTAAGCTTGAAAAAAGATACAAGTTTTATTAACACTTAACTAAAAAGCAAAAAGTGGTGGCTGAACCTGCATAAAGCCATCCTGAAACAAAATGCAAGATCCTACTTCTGTACACAAAAGGTAATCAAACATTCATTTCTTCTGCTTTTATTTCTTCATCTTTTTCCCATCTCTAGAGGATGGTCTACTTGGGTCGTAAGGCTTCTTCCTTCCTCTCCTCCCACTTCCTTTGATTTTTGAAGGTATGTTATGAGATGAAGTGGCAGACACACTTTGAGAACTTCCGAGCATGGGTAAAGTAACCAGAGAAAAAATGATCTCCCTAGGAAAAGAAACAAATAAAGGAAGAGGAAAAAAGTTAACTGGCTCTTGCTTGATCTCTTTGGCCAATAGATCTTGGGTCTGAAGCAACTCTTTCATGCTAGGCACTAATAAAAGATCAGAAGTCCCAGTTATAACAACATCCTCTTCAACATGGGCTCAAGTGAGGTTACTAGTCATCTCCACTTCTGAAGCATGAATTATTTGTGCATCTGAGCCTAGAGTATACCAATTGGAATGCTTCGGGTCATCCCATAAGTAATTATGACCGTTGATTCAGTCATTACTGCTTGCATTCCTGGGTGGGAGCCTTCCTTTGGGGGGCTAGTGATTATGGGCTGACCTAAAATTTGAGAAAAATGAAAGGAGAGGTTAGCGACATCGACTGGTGACACGTGGACATTCTCAAATATAAGCGAGGTCAATGAAATACCTCCGCCAGACGGAAGATCTATATGGGTAGGAGCGCCATCTGAGTTCCCCTTTAGAATAAGAGATAATATGCTTGTCTTTTGCATTTGTAGCGCATTAGGATTGTACAGAGGGTTGGACAGAGTGATAGAGGCAACCAAAAGTCCAAAAGTGAGGCAATCAGTGGGATCTTGAGGTTTAGTCCTGGAGCCTTCACCTTGGTCTTTTTTGAACCATGGTGGCTAACTCCTGATGCTAGAATAGCTCACCAGCTCCGTGCGCCTCAATTTCTTCTCGACTCAGAATCTCATGCTCTAGCTCCCCCAGGTTCACCTCACCACCCTTCAGAGCCTACTATTCTTCTCACATGATCTACTCTTATGGTAACACAAAAGCTCTGGGATAATCCTTTCCAAACCACTCCAAATCTCTAAATTTGATTACATGGCATTATAATTGATGATGAGTGGCTCAAATCTGTCCTTGATCTGCTTCTCCGCGTAACAACCGATTCGTTCACATTTTTAGCATGAGCCAGCGCATCATCCCTCTTCTTACGCACATCCAGCAATTCCTCAAAATAATTATAAGCTTCCATGTGAGCATCGTCTTTCTCTTTATGTTCTTTCTCCAGTTGATTTTGCATGCTCTCATGTTGCACCTTTAATTCTGATACTTTTTTTTTGCTAAGAGACCTTTCTCTATAGATAGAACATGATTTCTATGGTAAGAAAGTTTGATCGGGCTCAAACGATCTTTCCTCTCTTGTTTGATCACTTTAATCTGGTCTTTGACCTTCTATTCAACCTTTTCCTGTGCCTTCTTTAAATCAGAAACTTCTACATCAAGATGAGTGATTGTCTCCTTATCCTCTTTAGCCGTAAGTTACAACCCTTCAGCTACAACTTTCACTTTTTCAACATAATTAGAAAACTTCTTGGTCAATCTCTTTTATGTGAAATACTAGTCATAACATCACTAACATAATCCATAGTATGACTTTTAACTTCTGGTAGGATCTCCTTTAGATTGTGCACGAACTTAATGCCCTCAAAATAGATCTTTGGCAAGTGATGTTTCAGTTCAACCATCAAGGGGTTGGATACGATCTGTTGCTCCATTGTGATACCTAAAGGCTCAATAGTCTTTTTATCAGTCTTAGGCGGTGAGAAGAATCAAGGGAAATGAGTTTCAATGATTTCTCAGACTATCAGTGTGCACAAGAAGACACCGCGTGCATCATGGAGTAGAAGCCGAGTAAGGATGCAAGAGACATCCTCAAGTGGCATGTCACCAAGTCGTTCATAGTATTTGTCCTAGCTCCTGGGCAAAGACAACTGGATCTATGCCTTGAAGATCAATCTTGAGAGTGATAGCTCATATTTTGGCCACCACAATCCCGGCTTGAGTGCCTGCTAGTGTCAGAATCATAGCCGGTGCCATGGGAGTGTGTTCATGAATCGCATCTCTTGTGATGGATCATCTGGTCCTCAAGGGAATCAAACATATTGTGGTTCTCCATTGAACCTACAAGTGAAACCGAAACGAATCAACTTTAACATGATAAGAAACAGCGTGGAATAAGCAAAGAAATTTGTATGTGCCCACGTTTTTCCTAGTGTCCCCTCGACAGATAATGGGATTGAACTTTGCTGACATGAGTGATCTCCTTGCATGAGTGCTTGGAAAGTCACTTTGTAGACAAATAGGGAAGTCAAGAGCCCCAAGGCTCGTGTCATCTAGACCGAAAGAACTGATATCATCTGCAATTGCCTAAGTCCTCTGATGGTTGGACATATATCTCTTCCACTACCATGGCTGGTGAAGGACGCGTCATATATCGGATAGGAAATATCCTTTTCTTACAGTGCTGCTTCAAAAGGAAACCTTGATCATCACCGCCATCATTATTAGGAAACTTATGTCTTATATCAACATCATCACGGCCAATTTTGTTGCCTTCACCTTCCTTAACATGTTCATGAACTTCTTCAGACCTAAATGTAGGATTTGGGACCGAGGGATCTACATGGTCCTCACCATCACTCTCAGAAAAGGATTCATGCTTGTCACTATATGAGGTAGCCAGGATTTTGCCAACGCTACAGCTTGCTTCTAATAAGTTACAAGCCCAAAGATTCTCATCGGTAATCAATTTTCTCGCCTCCCTATATGCATCTAGGACTGCATGAAACAGCCTGAGAGTCTCTACTAGGGTCGCACTGTTGAGCCTGTTCGGCACATCTGAAAGAACAAAGGAAGAAAATTTGAAAAAACAAAACTGTGAAGTGATTTCAAGTGGAAAGAATAAAAACAAATCTTACACCTGGACAACCACCGTTGTGCAAATCCAGGTGGATAGCGTAAATAGAATGAAATGTAGAGTCCTCTAGATAAAATGATTGAATAGTGGGATGCACCCCGCTACACATATATTGGTTGCATGCGGTATACCTAGCTAGAAGGTGGATGTACCCATTAGGGCCATATGGGAACCAACATCTTCAAATGGAATGCCATGTTGTTCACAAATCCTTCTAAGTGATCCCTCTTCGATTTGTGTAGTGACTAAGTCTGTGGGATCATCCAATATTTTAGCATCACTAAGGGTATCCGAAGCAACCTCAACTTCAATACCCTTTATAGGCTCGATGGGAACCTCTAAGTGAGGTTTTTCATCTTGTTGATATATAGTTGGGGTACAGATGGTGCTGGAGTGTGTTGCTTAGAAGGAGCTATGGTCGAACTTGACTCGTTATCTGATTTGACATATCTAGAAATCAATGGGCCTATGGATAGAACGGAGAGATGCTTAGAGCTAACGAGGATGAGGAGCTTAAGCATGACGTAAAGAAAGGCTACTATCTCGCCTATTTTGAAGTATTGGATCAGGTTATATAACATCGAACCAACAACATAGGCTACTATCTCGCCTATTTTCAAGTATTGGATCGATATCGATCCATCCTTATGGATCAGCAAAAACGTAAAGAAAGGAATGTGCAATTATATATACATATATGCATATAATTTCACAAGAACATGCATATAGATGGAGCTTAAGCCTGAAAAACAGTTTAAGTGCATGTGCACGTGCAAACTCAACTCTTGGCAGCCAGAACCGAAAGGAAATAAACTCAAACCTGTTGAATCTAAGAAAGAAATCTACCCAAAGCTACTAAATCTAGAGTGATGGATTATAAAAACATGCCCCATTTTTATAGTGTCAGACACTGGTGAAGCATCACAATGAGCAACCAGAGACGCAACATTTCACCGAAATGGTTAAGGGAAGGACAACAATTGCTTGAAGCATGGATTGGAGTCCATTATGGCAGTCCCGACTTATATCAATTCAAAGCACACTGTGTTAGAAATAAGTTTTATTTTTGAGGGGCAAGTGTTTTCTAGCCTTCTGACTAAGCAATATTTGGGTAAACTTAGCAGAGCCGGACTTGAGAGTTTTCCAGGCAGGAAGCCTAGAGAGATAGACCAAGTACAACCAAAGCGATAAGGTTGTTGAATATGCTAGTATATGATTTTTGTTTGATGATAATAAACATATATATATATATATATATATTCATTTAAATGTATTTTTTAATGTACTATTTTATTTTTCACATAATTAAACAAATATTTGCTGAATAAAATAAATAACCCAGAATTTAAATTCAAACAAATATTTTATTCAACCAAATATTTATTACATTTTTTGAGTAGTACAAATCTGAGCTCTCACTATATACGAAATTTCTATTACAATACAAATTTTATTACAACACAATTTTCAATTTACATTTGCACCTCACTACATATCACTCATTCACTCGTATTTATCTTCAACTCTATTCTAGATTGAACCCAACATCTGAGCTATCTGCAAAATAAACTGATGCGGTAAAATTGAAAAAGAAATATTTGTGCAGTATAAAATAAAATGTGTATTTTAAAAATGTTATTTGCCTCAGTTATTTGGGTTGTTTGTCATCATATTCATTTTTTAATTCATCATACACGAACAACATGTGACATATACAGTGTGTCACTATACATGCCACAAAACCGTTCACACCTATATACACTTGACAAAATTACAGGGACAGGTGAGCACAAGGTCAAACCCGAGCGAAGCTGGATTCAACTTAAGTGCGATACAAATAAAGTCACAATACGAGCACAAGGTCAAACCTGAGCTATAATCTGGATTCAACACAGGTGCAATCCAAATGTACAAATTCAAATTATCACAAGTTTCAAATCAATAATCAATACAAACTCAAGTATGCACAAGTAAGCATCAAAAGTGCAGTCTGCACAGTCCAAATGCAACAACCAATGGAACTCCACAAGACTCAGGATTGCGACATATATATGCACAGTGCAGACTACATACAAAGCAGGTTACATATTGTAATGAGACAACCAGACCATATGCATGTGTATACGCAATATGCATATGGTCAATTACAAGACTCAACAGTGGAGTTGAAACAATGTCAAACAGAATAAAGACTCAACAAGACAGTAAAGTTCGAATGCAAACTGGCTCGAGGCTATAAGGCTCAGTACAAAACAAAAGCATGGATGAACACTAATGCATATACACCAGAGCACTAATATACATACATGAATGCAATGACCAGTAGCCTCAAAAGTAAATGAATCACATAACAATAGCAAACATGTATATACATGTGCAACTCAGACTTGAAGTAACAAGAAGGATCAACTAAACTAGGAAATGTAATTTGACATGCTCAGTTCACATCAAGTGCAAAGCTACAACCAGACCATGCCAACATGCAATATCAAAATTGCATCAAAAACAAGCAACTCACCACACTATGCAACCAGACCAGAAACAAGTGCTTGACATGAACCAGTCTAAAACTTGATATCATATGCAACTCAGCCTACATAATGAAAACACTTATATGTAAGCTATGCACATGAATCAAATGATCAAGATCAGATTCAAGTATATATGAAGCTTCAAACATGAATACAGACTTCAAGTCTAACAGGCAGTGACAACAACAACCATGAAGTACACATGTGCACCATGTATATACATAAACAGCTCAATACAGTGAATAATGTAGATTGAAGCATACAACAGTTCAAATATCACAATGAAATTTCCAAATGACCGAAGTCAGGTGATATCAAAAATCAAGTCGAAGCCGCGAGTCAATCAATTTCAAAAGGAGGTATATACAGTAAATCGAACAAAGTCCAAAAATCATTTCAAATGGCCGAAGTCAACCACGACCAGAGTCAAGTTTAAATGTTAGAGATTTCAAAGGCATGGTAACCAAGGAATCAAGGAAGTTCAAAATCAAAGCTGTGATAATCACAAAATATATGAATTTGAACAAGTCAGTACAAATCTTAAGCACTCAAGCAAAATCAAATGGCCGAGCTAAATCAACTGACAAATTCAAATGAATTTATATGAACAATAATTAGGGGAATGGAACCCTATAAAACCCAAAAGTCATCATTGGCAGAAAAGCATTCGAGTACAAGAAATATCACAGAGCATAACATCAATTAGGAACTTGATCAAATCGAGTATGATATAAATTGAAAAGTGAAAAAACGTACCAATTCAATTCAAAGCATCATTAGATCTCGACTTTGCAGCCACAAGCAATCACTGATAGAAGAAATCATTTGAAGCATCGGCAATCATTCAACTAAGCGGCGATTTTATCACGAAGCCCTAAATTCATAAGGAGAAACGAGACAGACATTATCACAACCGAAAAGGAAAGTGGGCTGAAGAAATATAAAAGGAAAAGTTCAGAGGATATTTTTTATCACTTAAATTTTGGGTCGACCTATAATTACTTGAGCTTTAATTTGTAAAATTAAGGTTTTGTTCTTTTAAATTGCTTTTTAATTTGTATCTCTTTTTAAACGTTTGTAATTTTCTAGTCGTGTGACTAGGGGACGAACTACGATGGTGTAGTTAGAGAATTCGCAACTCCGTGGTTGAGTTGTGGCAGGGTTTTGAGCGTGGAGTTGGTTAGTTGGTAGTGGGTGTCACAAATTTACGTATATAAGCGTTTGACTGATTAATTTCTAGAATAAACCTTGGGGGTAGCACGTAGGCAGGGTTTTGCCGAAGCTGGGTAAATCTATGTTGTTCTATTTCTGCATTTATTATTCTGCTATTATCTGTGGTGCTATTATTCTGCTATAACCATGTTGAAATTATTTTAAATACTTCCGCATTAAATTTTCATAATTGATAGTATCATCCTATTCACCCCTGCTCTAGGGTGAAATCGATCCTACAAGTGGTATCTGAGCAAGGAACAAAATCCATTTTTGTTTTAAAATTTTGATTTTTCAAAAACCAATTTTTGTTTTACAAATTTGTGTTTTTGAAATGGCTTCTTTTAATAATGCTTTTGCTGAGGGTTGGTCCAATATTATCCCTCCTATTTTTGATGGAACGTATTTTTTAAATTGGAAAATAAAAATGGAATCTTATTTAAAATCTGTTAATGCTAAATGTTGGGATATTACTGAAAATGGGTATGATATAATAGACGAGAAAGTTACTTCAATTAATGCTCTCGCTATGCATATACTATATTCTCATATTAATAATGATAATTTTAACTTTATCTCTCATTATGAAAATGCATAGGAAATCTGTAATACTTTTGATGCAATATATGGTGCAAAAGTCAACAACCGTGAGAGATCCACCATAATTGACTCAGTAACTTGCTTGAATGGATTGGAAAAATGCAGCAGTGATGAAGATTCAATAGCCGAAGAGATAAATGATTTTCAAATCAATCATTTACTTCTCTTGTGCCAAAAATTAATTGAAAGTAATAAAGCTCTTGAGTTGAAAAATAATAAGTTGGAAAGGGAACAAGCTACACTTCATCAGAAAAATAATGATTTGGAAAATGAGCTTAAAAATATTAAGAAAAATAAAAATTCTAATTGCAAAAGGTGTTTGAATCATGAAAAAGAATTCGCCCATCTTCATGAAAACTTTCAAAAGTTAGAAAATGAAAGTTTAATTCAAGAGAAAAACAAAATTGAGTTGATTTGTAAAAATAATATTTTGCAAAAAGAGTTAGATTGCTTTAAGAAGTCATAAATTTCGAAATGTACGATTTTGAAAAGAAATGAATAAGATCAACGAAAATTTCAAAACCTTGAAAAAGAAGACATGATTATGAGCAAATTCGAAATTATTCGATTAAATCATGAGTTCGAAAAGGAAATTGAAAAAATCAAGGATTTTGAAAAACTGAATTTAAAAAACTCCAACTCTTTGAAACTAAGATGCTTGAAATTGAGAATAAAATTAGAGAGCTTCAAAATGAAATATACGATTAAAAATGAATAGTTTTGAAAAGAGAGATAGTACCATTAGTTGTTGTTCGAAGCTTATAAATGAAAATAAACTTTTAAAAACCAAAGTTAATAAATTTGAGTTGGTTACTCGAAAAAATTTCATTAAAAATAATCATTTAATATACTCTTAGAAAATCAACTCTTCGAGAATAAGAGGAATGCATTTGGACTTGCAAAAGTGTCAAAATATGAACAAACAATTAATAACACTGTTAAGGGGAAAAATGTGAGACCCAAACACGAGAAAACCATTCCAATTTGGATTCCAAATGGCATGAATATAAAATCTCTCAAAGTCAAACAAATCTGGGTGCCGAAAGGAACATATATAAACAATTTTGGGTCTTCACAAACATATTTTTCAAAATCTTTTGCCATTAACAACCGTGGACCTATGAAAACAAATAGGTTACAAAATTCTTCTCTCGTGTAGGTATGGTGGTAGGCTAAAAACAACAACAGTGCATCTGGATTTTGGCTGTTCCAAGTACACAACGGGCGACAAATCTAAGTTCCTTAGCCTAGTATAAAGGCGGCAGAATCACAATGGGCAACAATCAAAAATTATCGTAACGGTAAAATAGGTAACGGTACATCTATCTTGAACAATATATTAAATGTGATAATCTGCACCATAATCTGAATTTAAATCAGCCAGTTTTGTGACAGAGAAATGAATGTTGATTTTGTTTCTGACTTTTTCAAAACTGTTGGCCAATTATATTTTTATGTCAAGAACACTATAAGTACATCTATAATCTCCGGACAAGTTCATATAAATTTGTTTGAACTAATGATGTTATTTTATTGATTGCTGATTACTCATGATATAAGTGGATATATTTATTTTCAAGATCCAATACTATGTTCACTATTTGTTTATTTGCACGGCTTCAATGTAATTTCACTTAAAAGCCGTTAAAAATGATTTTAAGATATTTTGTTGCACACTGCATGGTCTGGTCTATGACATCAATCTAATGATAATCTTGCGTCTAAGAGAAATTCAGATGCAGATTACACATCTAGTTGATAGAAAAATTACTAGTGGAACGTGATTTATGTTAAAACATTTAGTAGCTGCATCATTTTCAAAGAAAATATATGCATATTTTTCATCTCAAATAATTTTCAATCAGCAGACCTTTTTTATAAAATCCCTTCTAGAAAATCGTTTTGTTGACCTTGTTTCAGATTAGTCATTTTAGGAAATTTGATTCTATAATTATTTTTGGATTTGATTTTAAATGACTGCTTTAACTAACCCGACTCTCTACTAATTATCGAAAAGATAAATAGTGATTGAAAAACTGACGAGTGTTGATATTAATTATATATTATAAATTGAGACAGTATAATTAGTATATTTCTTTAGAAATTTAAACAAGAGTTATAAAAACTTTTTGTTGGTAAAAATTCCATGATCATTTCTGTTTCTATCATATTTCTATCGACCATCACTCATCAAAATCCAATATATTATGTCAACATGTGATATTTTTAAACGGGAAATTATTCCGTTTAATTTCATTATATTTTTAGCAATAAAAACATCCAAAGTATTCAGTCTCATTTAAAAGTCCTTACGGTTATGCATAGGTAAATTACTTGTAATTTTTGATTATGTGCTTCTATGCTCATTTAAAAGTCCTCACAGTTATGCATGTATAGAACACATATAAATATTGATAAATTAAATAGACAAGTTGATTCTAATCCCATTTAAAAGTCCTCACGGTTATATGTGTTTAGAAGATACTTGAATTCACTCCTTTTAAGAAAAATTGGGAATACTACTAATCTCATTTAAAAGTCCCAACGGTTATGCATGGTTAGTAGATATCCAAATTCCTGATATGAATATACCACAAACAGACACAGCTATATGGTTTTACATCACCCCTATCATTCTAAAAGTGGAATATGCGCCTAACATAGTATTTATGATTTTTGTTTGATTTTCTATTGAAATTTAATATTTATACTCGATTGGGTATTAATATTGCATTAATGTCGATCACTATATCTTTATCTTTCTAATACTATTACTCTTTTGCTAATAACAAAATGGGAAGAGAAAAGTTAAGATTTTGGAAAATAAAGGTCAAATATTTTATTTCGTATTTTATATTAGCATCTAGGTTCATTTGCATATTTTTATTTATTTTCATGCATATATGAAGGGGAAGCTTTGTTGTAGAGAGGAAGCATTCAAATAGGTAGAGAAAATTGAACGATCAAATACATTTACTAAACTCAACATCTTAAATATATGTTTATTATCATCAAAAGGGGGAGATTGTTGAATATGCTAGTATATGATTTTTGTTTGATGATAATATATATATATATATATAAATGTATTTGTTAATGTACTATTTTATTTTTCACATAATTAAATAAATATTTGCTGAATAAAGTAAATAACCCAGAATTTAAATTCAAACTGATATTTTATTCAACCAAATATTTATTACAACTTTTGAATAGTACAAATTTGAGCTCTCGCTATACACACAATTTCTATTACAATACAAATTTGAATACATCACAATTTTCAATTCACATTTGCACCTCACTACACATCACTCATACACTCATACTTATCTTCGACTCTATTTCAGATTGAATCCAGCATCTGAGCTATCTACAAAATAAACACTGGCGTAGTAAAATTGAAAAAGAAATATTTGTGCAGTATAAAATAAAATATGTATTTTGAAAATGTTATTTTCCTTAGTTATTTGGGTTGTTTGTCGTCATATTCATTTTTGAATTCATCATACATGAATAAACCGTGACATGCATAGTGTATCACTGTACATGCCACAAGGCTGTGCACACCTATATACACTTGACAAAACTGTAGGGACAGGTGAGCACAAGGTCAAACCCGAGCCGAGGCTGGATTCAACTCAAGTGTGATACAAACAAAGTCACAATATGAGCACAAGGTCAAACCCAAGCTATAAGCTGGATTCAACACTGGTGCAATCCAAATGTACAAACTTAAATTATCACAGTTTCAAATCAATAATCAATACAAACTCAAGTATGCATGAGCAAGCTTCAAAAGTGCAGTCTGCACAGTCTAAATGCAACAACCAATGGAACTACACAAGACTCAAGACTGCGACATATATATGCACAGTGCAGACTACATACAAACTAGGTTACATATTGCAATGAGACAACCAGACCATATGCATATGTATACGCAATATACATATGGTCAAGCACAAGACTCGACAGTGGAGTTCAAACAATGTCAACCAGAATAATGACTCAACAAGACAGTCAAGTTAAAATGCAGTCTGGCTCGAGGCTACAAGACTCGGTACAAAATAGAAGCATGGATGAACACTAATGCATATAGACCAATGCACTAGTATACATACATGAATGCAATGACTAGTAGCCTCAATAGTAAATGAATCACATGACAACAGCAAACATGTATATACATGTGCAACTCAAACTTGAAGTAACAAGAAGGATCAACTAAACTAAGAAATGTGATTTGACATGCTCAGTTCACATCAAGTACAATGCTACAACTAGACCAAGGCAACATGCAATATCAAAATTGCATCAGAAACAAGCAACTCACCACACTATGCAACCAGACCAGAAACAAGAGCATGGTATGAACCAAGTCTAAAACATGATATCATATGCAACTCAGACTACAAAATGAACACACTTATATATAAGCTATGCACATGAATCAAATGATCAAGACCAGATTCAAGTATAAATGAAGCTTCAAACATGAATATAGACTTCAAGTCCAACAGGCAGTGGTAACAACAATTATGAAGTACATAGGTGCACCATGTATATACATAAACAGCTCAATATAATGAACAATGCAGATTGAAACATACAACAGTTAAAATATCATATATAAATTTCCAAATGACCAAAGTCAGGTGATATCAAAAATCAAGTCGAAGCTGTGAGTCAATCAATTTCAAAAAGAGCTATATACAGTAAATCAAACATAGTCCAGAAATCATTTCAAATGGCCGAAGTCAACCACGACCAAAGTCAAGTTTAAATGTCAGAGATTTCAAAGGCGTGGTAATCAAGGAATTGAGGAAGTTTAAAAATCAAAGACTTGATAATCAAGTAATCACAAAATATACGAATTTGAACAAGTCAGTACAAATCTTAAGCATTCAAGAAAAATCAAATGGCCAAGCTAAATTAGCAAACAAATTCTAATGAATTTATACGAACAATAATTAGAGGAATCGAACCCTATAAAACCCAAAAGTCATCATTAGAAGAAAAACATTCGAGTTCAAGCAATATCACAGAGCATAGCATCAATTAGGAACTCGAATCAAGTCGAGTACAATATAAATCGAAAAGGAGACAAACGTACCAATTCAATCCAAAGCATCATTAGATCTCGACTTTGCAGCCGCAAGCAATCACTGATAGAAGAAATCATTCGAAGCATTAACAATCATTCAACTAAGTGGCGATTTTATCACGAAGCCCTAAATTCGTAAGGAGAAACAGGACATACATTATCATAACCGAAAAGGAAAGCGGGCCGAAGAAATATCAAAGTAAAAGTTCAGGGGATATTTTTACCACTCAAATTTTGGGTCGTCTTATAATTACTTGGTCTTTAATTTGTAAAATTTGGGTTTTGTTTTTTTAAATTTCATTTTAATTTGTATTTCTTTTTAAACGTTTGTAACTTTCTAGTCATGTGACTAGGGGATGAACTATGGTGGTGTAGTTCCAGAATTTGCAACTCAATGGCTGAGTTGTGGCAGAGTTTTGAGCGTAGAGTTAGGTTAGTCAGTAACCGGTGTCACGAGTTTACGTGTGTAAGCGTCTAACTACTTAATTTCTAGTAGAAACCTTGTGGGCAACATGTAGGTAGGGTTTTGCCGAAGTTGGGTAAATCATGTTTATTATTCTGCTATTATTCTGCTATATATGTGTTGAAATTATTTTATATACTTCCAAATTAAATTTTTATAATTGATAGTATCACCCTATTCAACCCCCCCTCTTGGGTGAAATCGATCCTACAAAGGTGAAAGTAAAGCCATCATTAAAATTCAATGACAAAATACATCAAATTGATGGACAGTTACCAATCCATCCCAATGGATTGGTACTGATCCATAAAACTTCATCTAAAGTGCCCCAGTTTCTCTCTATTCCCATGTGTTATTGGTAGCAACCCATTCCAAGCTCCAAGGGATCAATCGCATGTCACTTACTATCGAACGACTTAAGCACTCAAAGTCGGAAATTCCATTCTTCCACTGATCCAACTTATCAACTTAGAATCAAGCCCATTGAAGGGCAAAATAGATGGAAGACATGAATCTAACAATGACTTCCATCGGTACAAGTCGATGGAAGAGGTCCGTATGGTGACCTTATCGATCGGTACTGATCCATGTTTAAGGAACAGTACTGATCCATCATAATTGCTGACATGTTTTCTTGAGCTAAACTACTGTTAGACGTGGAGAACATAGGGGAGATCAAGGAGGAAACTTTCAGGCAACCAATAGCTATAAATAGGAGGGTGAGGCATCATTTTGGGGGATCTTTTTGGTTTGTTTACTAAGCTCTTAAAATTCACTTGCAATCCCGAGGATCCGTACCGATCCATAAGAACAACGGTTGTAAATAATAATATAATCAATCGAAACACTAAGTGGATGTCCGATTAAGGCCAAACCACTATAAACTCTATTTGCATCGTTTTTGTTTCATTTAAATTAAATATTCTTCATTTTATTCTCTACCTAAATCTCTTGGGTGTTTGTGCCATATTTTGTTATAAACACATACACACACACACACACACACATATATATTTCTATATGTATTTATGTATAATAATAAAAATATTAACAAAATAAATTTCAAATTTATTTCTTTGATTAATCAGGCAACAAAATACCTTGATTCAAAAACAAAATTAAAGATATCCATGGGTATCAAAATTGGCCATCAATACCCAACTGTATGAAAGCACCATACCCAATCATAGATCTCAGATAATATCTAATGTAGAGAATATAATATGAAGAACAAACAAATTAAAAATGAAAGCAAGTAAAAGAAGATAAAATTTATAGTGGTTCAGCTAATTTCGGCCTATGTCCACTCCAAAATAATCCTTTTTATTACACTATAGTTTATTTCAATTACAATCTGAAATCCAAGAATAAATTTGGCAGAGTGTAGCCTAAGTTGAAGATAAAGAGAAGCAAGAAAAGATCCTTTTTTGATGTCATGCCTACTCTATTTAAAGGAGAAGATGTGCACGGATAGAGCTAAAATTTCGACAGAAGAATCTCCATGTCATGACGAGGCCACTAAAGAATTTCCAAGCCTATTAGGGCCCATAATAGGGATCAGTTCCAATCCCTATTTTGGTGTCCATATAGGGGTGACCCCTTTGGGGCTTTCTCATGATATTAGTTACTTTCCCACCAAGTTTAATGCCAATTGGACTAGTAGAACTTGTGTTAAAGATCGATCTTTGTTGCAATATGCTGCGAAGGTTGTTATAGCCGATCTCTATGGAGGGATAGTGACTGATCCTTCTAAGTTGCTCCAAATGATGTACGATCCCTATGGGGTGTTCACATATTGTAGTTAGCTTGTGCTCCAAGTTTCATGTCAATTGGATGTGTAGATGTTGAGAGATTGATTGATTTTTACTGTAAATTTGATTTCAGCCGATCCCTGAGACGGAAGAGGGTCGGTCCCTCTTTCTTCATCCATTTGAGGTGCAATCCCTATGGTCCCCACATCTTGCTCACAAATTTCGTATGTGTTGGACTTATGGATTTTGAGATATTGATTATTTTCCATTGAGCTGTACTTGCTTGGCTGAAATATGTCGATCCCTTTTATACCATCCCTTTTTTAGATGAAGTAATTT
Organism: Allium cepa; assembly: GCA_030765085.1. NCBI lineage: Eukaryota > Viridiplantae > Streptophyta > Magnoliopsida > Asparagales > Amaryllidaceae > Allium > Allium cepa. The sequence continues at coordinate 663,544,508 of CM060928.1, read as the reverse complement.
ACCCATAACTTGAGCATATAAACTACAAATGAATTAAAATATGAAATGTAGCCTCATGGGGCATTCCATGTCACTTTATACCGGTCTCACCCAGTTTGGGACAAAAATTAAGAATATGTGTCGATCCCCTAGGTGAAGGGATATGCACCAATCCCTTCCTGGGGAGGTGCTAATCTGTACTTAGAATATTCTGAAGAATCTATCTCTTGGTCTCCGTTGACCGTCGCTTTATATCATTGTCTACACTTGATTTTAGGATCTCACAATCATCGCTCTGCGCTATTGGCCTTGATAATCATGAAGTTCAATAGGTTAAATCCGCCTCTCTATTACCTTGGAAAAAGGCAGATTAACACTTTGTCCACCAAAACTTGCCTTATAATAGGAAGGTGTGTTTTGACTTGACATAAACCCAAAATCCAAATCCATAACCCTTTGATAGCCATATTTTCCAATCCAAATCCATGGTTTCACTAGGTTGTTTTATCCAAATCCCAATATATCCAAAACCAAATCCATTGCTGTTTGAAGCTGATATCCAAATCCATGACCTCACCAAGCTGTTATCCTAATCCAAATCCTCGATCTCACCGACCTTGCCAAGCATAATCCATACTCGATGACATGAGTAGGTTGATCCATCGCATTTGAACGAAGTGACCTACCCGTTGTCGAGCATAGCCCATACCCGATGACCTAGATCTCTTCGGATCTTTGCCGAGCACAATCCATATTGGACGACTTGAGTAGAGCCGGCCCATCGCGTTCAAACAAAGTGACCTACCCTTTCTAGGCATAGTCTATGCCTGATGATATTGATCTCTTCGGATACTTACGGGGCATAATCCATACTCGACGACCTGAGTTGGTCGATCCATCGCGTTTGATTGAAGCGCCCTACTCCTTGCCAGGCATATTACACACCTGATGATCTATTGGGTTTTATTCTTTGGTCTTAACATCCAGTTGAGGACTTAATGCATGATGCACGAGTCCGTTTTGTCGTGTTCGCCAAACGAAAAGTCTCATACCTTGCAATTGTTATCCCATCTTTCTAGACAAAACCACAACTGCGACCTTTGTTATATATTACGTTGATCCAAATTTAATCATTCCTAAGTCCATTTTCCAAAATTCAAAATAAGAGTCCACATAACCAATAAAACTAGAAAAACAAGAGTTTGAAGTAAACAAGAAAAAAGACAAATTTCACAAACCCTAGCACTATGGTTTATTATCATCTCAGAGCATGCCTAGAGACTGTCCTCAATCTTATACATGTGTAAGTGGCTTAGCCGTTCTGCTAGAGTTTATTACTTATTTCATGCCGTCCTGATCAACTTATGACAAGTTGATGATGATGCTTGATCATGTGCCATTTTCATTCGAGGTGGATGGTGGCTGCTCCTGTTCCACCACCCCAACTCGAGTCCTTATGTACTATTGTAACTAACCATTCCTCACGTGTTCCTCAATGATATCTGTCATTTGTATTATGCCCATCTAGCTCATGGAATAGGCAGTGCTTTTCTGATGTCTGTTCACGTTCGAAGGGTTCCCTCCGTGCCAGCCTTTGATACGGAAGGCTTCCTCGAGTATCCATATATATTCATTCTAGGGTTTCATTAAGTTTCGAGTAAGAAGAGAATTCAAGTTCTCCCCTCTGCCACTTCGATCCATCAAAGCTACTGTTCGTATTTCATTTACCTTTATCCTTTCCTCAGCATTCATCGGGCGGTTCTCCATCCCGAATCATATTAACTTTCATTTTCTTTCCATCATCATTTGCGTCTTCTTATCGTAGAAACCTTTTTGTTTCATGGTAGAATTCCTCGAGATTCATCGGTGGAACCCATATCAACGACATCTTAAAATCTGAATTATCTGCAATTCTTGACCCTACCGCCATCAAAACCATCAATAGATATGGTTGATCTGCCAAAACAACAGCCGCATTGAACCTGGGTAAGAAATTCTTGAGAGATTCTCCTGCCCATTATTTTACTGATCTCAATGTCATCACATTCTTCATTCTCGTAATATGAACCAAAAACTACTTTATAAATCTTTTAACCAATTCCATCCATATGCTAGTAGAACCGCTTTCCAACTATCTGAACCAAAGCGCAACTACATCCATTAAGTACAGGGGGAAGAATCATGCCAAAACTTTTTCGATGCCCCCAGTACTTCCATGTGTCGTATATACCTCATTGTATGCATAGTCGGATCCGACTTTCTGTCATAAACTTACGTTGTTGGAATTTGAATTTCGGTGGATTCCTAGCAATCCTGATATTAGGGGCGAATAGACTTCGATTTACATCCTTTAGATCCTGGTTTACCAATCCTCCACGCATAGCTCGCCTGATTATATCTTTAAACCTGTCATTATCTTCCAGTGGTAATCTCCTATCATCATGTCCAAACTGCCCTTTAAGTCTATGAGGGAATTCTAGAACATATTCCTCCTGACGAGCATCCAAATTCTGATTCGCTCCAAGCTCCATGGGATTGATCGTAGGTCCTCCAGCATCGTAATCAACCAGACCTGAGGGCATGCCCCTAGCCTTTGGGGATCGGTGCCAATCCCTCTAAAGGGATCGATGCCGATCCCTCTAAGATTTCCAAGGACATCCCACGGTTGTTCTGTTCCATTCCTTTGTCCATTGTTCCATTTCCATGTTCCTAGTTCTAATTTCCAACGATTCCTGATGCTTCTACTCCTTGAGCTAAGTTGTCATTAGATCCTGCTGCTCTATTCCCTTGATTCTATGCTCCAGCTGATACAATCTGTCAGAGTAAATTTTGCATCATCTGCACCTATCTTTTCAACATCCTCTTCTGCATAACATCCATCATCTTTTCCATTTCATCCCCAGTGATGTAGGTAGATGCTTAATTGGCTCCAAATAAGGAAGCCTTTGGACTCCCTCCATGGTGGCTCCTTTCTTGTAGCACTCTTCTTGTTTATTTCCTAGCTATTCCTTCATAGAGACAAGTATTCAACCTTCCAAATCTAAGATCCTAACTTCCAAATCAATGGGTGTAAGCCTTCTTTGTGAAAGAACCAAAATGTTGGCGTCAAAATTGGCCACCGGACCCAATTATATGAAAGCATCAATCTTCAGTCGCAAATCTTAGATAGTATCTAATGCAGAGAATATGATATGAAGAACAAACAAATTAAAATTGAAAGTAAGTAAAAAGAGACAAAATTTATAGTGGTTCGGCTAATTCCAGCCTACGTCCAATCCAGAATAACCTTTTTTTTTATTAAACTGTGGTTTGTTTACAGTTACAATTCAAAATCCAAGAATAAAATTAGCAGAGCATAACCTAGGTTGAAGATAAAGAGAATAAAAAAGAAGATCCTTTTTTTGATTCTATGCCTGATGTATTTATAGGGGAAGACGTGTGCGGATCGAGCTGAAATTTCAATAGAAAAACCTCTAGGCCATGACGAGGCTATCTAATAATTTTCAGGCCCAATAGGGCCCACAATAGGGATCAATACCGATCCCTATTTTGGTGCCCAAATGAGATGTGATACCTTTGTAGGGTTCGCCATGATGTTAAATACTTGTCCTCCAAGTTTTGTGCCAATTGGATTAGTAGAACTCGAGTTAAAGATCGATCTTTGTTGTAATATGTTACCAATGCTGATTAAATTCGATCCCCATGGAGGGATATGAGCCAATCCCTCCAACTTGCTCCAAATAATGTGCAGTCCCTATGGGGTGTTCCATATATTGTAGTTACCTTGTGCTCCAAGTTGTCAATTGAATGTGTAGATGTTGAGATATTGATCAATCTTTGCTATAAATTTGATTCCAGCCGATCTCTAAGAGGAAAGAGGGCGTCTTTTTGAGGTGCAATCCTCAAGGTCCGCATATCTTGCTCAAAAAATTTCATGTGCATTGGACTTATGGATTTTGAGATATTAATTGTTTTCCATTGAGTTGTAATAGCTGAGCTAAAATATGTCGATCCCCTTTATACCGATCCCTTTTTAGGTGAAGTAATTTAGCCATAACTTGAGAATACAAACTCCAAATGACTTGAAATTTGAAATGTAGCCTCATAGGACCTTCCTTGTCACTTTCTAATAGTATCATCTAGTTTGAGACAAAAACTGAGAATATGTATCAATCCCCTAAGGGAAGGGATAGGCACTGATCCCCTACCTGGGGAAGGTACTAATCCGTACTTAGAATATTACGGAGAGAGTCTATCTTTTAGTCTCGGTTGATTGTTGCTTTATATCATTGCCTGCACTTGATTTCTAGACCTCAAAGTCATCACTCTGGGCTACTGGCCATTATAATCGTGAAGTTTGTTGGGTTACATCTGCATGTCTACTGCCTTGGCAAAAGGTGGGTTAACAACATCATTTTTGGATTCACATCATATCCAAAATGAATTATCATTATATAATATATATATATGTATATGTATATATATATATATATATGTATATATATATATTTGAATCACTTGATATTGCACAAAGTACATTTAAAAGGGATAATATATAAATATATAAGATCAAAATGAATAGATCAAATTTTATTATTGTTTTTCATGTTTCCTTTCGAATTTTATTTATAAACAACACATATAACAAATAAAAATTCAATAATATACAATGACAATTTAAATATATGTTACATACTTTAATTTAGGTCAAGTGAGAACATGTATAGGTATATATAATAAGTATGGATTTATCTTTGTAAATCCGTCCCTTTGTGACAACTTGATTCGTAAATCGACTCCTAGATATCTTAAATCACCACCTGATGTTAGAATCGAACGAACCAATTTCTTTTTATCTTGGGTTAATTTTTTTTATCTATGGAAGTAAAGAAAGAAAAGGTGGTGGTTATGAAAGAGGAGGATGGAGGAAACAATGAATGAATTAACGAGAAAAATTTTCCTTATGGAGAGAATGAAGACCTTCAACATTCCCTTTTTTATAACCTTCTCTTTAATTCCCCAACTAAATCTTAATGTTTATACTATTTCTTTCTTTCTTATGCCTGGCCATGACTTTTTCCCATATGGACCAAAAATATCCTAAGGTCTGTTTAAATAAATAAATATATTTAAAGCTTGGTTAATATATATCGATATCATATATCGATAAATATATATAACTTTTGTACACATATCCAAATAATTACTAACAACATCACAAACAATAATTAATATTTCTTAAGTACCAATTAATCAATTAATTAATTACATTTTATAAACTAATTAAATATGTGGTTACTTGGAGGATTCACAAAAATGGTTATGAGACTCAGAGGTGCGAGTTCAGTTGGCGATTAATATTGAACAATCCAAATATTAATGTTCACACATCACATCAGCTAATTGTGTGATAGTTTGGCCAAATTTAAAGTTTGTAGGCCTTTTCGGTAAAATCATATTTTATATTAGTTTAAACGGTATCAATAGTGAAAATAACTTACACACATTCTCTTCGCCAACACTTCATCACTTTAGGATAGATGGTGTCAGGTTTAAAATTCCAATATTATCCACTTTCCACTTGGTTAGTTCATTAACGAAGTTTTTGATTCAATAATAACATTTATTATTAAGTGCTCTACTCTAGCCAGAGATTTTACTTTGAATTGGCTACGGTTGACCGTGATACTAATCTCATACAACTAAGGAGGCAAGTTCCTTATTGATTAGTGTTTCACTTCCAATTCTTCAACTCAGACTAAACTATAGTCTCTTAATGGATTGCCACGTCATGATTTAGCAATAATCAAAGTGGAGTTTTCACATTGATGCTCCATCGTATTCACAACTCAAGGGAATTGTGTGACATTGTCATGTTGAGATTTCCTATTTGAATTAGTTGTTATTAACCAACACGAAACTCTCAGACTAGTTATTCCATAGCTATCCAATAAATATGAGTTTGTAACCTCTTAGTACCTTCAACATCTATGAGTAATCCACTGCCAACATTTGGACAACATTACACACATGGACTCGATGTATATATCGATATGCTTTCATAAAACATCTTGTCATTTTATTTTTTGATTAATTACTCATGATTGTAGCTATTTGCGACCTCAATCACATAATTGCCCCTAATTAAGGCATACCACTAACTCTTTCACTAACTAGTTATTTATATTTGCACATTAAGATTCACTTGGGATTTTTTTTTTGAAATTTACCCTTTTCTCCTGCATCCAAACGAACCTAAACCAATATACATACAAACAGAATATACGACACCCAATTTTTTTGGTTTTCATTTTAAAAATATCATTTGTTCTACGATTATTAAAAATAGGTTTTATTACTTATGATTTTCAAACAAGATCGATACCTAATTTAAGTAAAACACTCATAATACATATAAATACACACACATATATATTCACAGTTTTTAAAAAATATTGTTTTCTTCATGGGCGAATTAAAAAATACATGAAATGTTTTTTCCTTTTGAACTTTGAATATTTGAAACATTCAGTGAATGTAACATTCAAATTTTAAATAAAACAAAACATCTAATACACACACGTTGGCTTATTTATTTATATACATTTAAATTTAAAACAGTATATATATATATATATCTACTAAATAAAAAATAATATTTTTTTATATATGTAAATAAAATTTATTTATATACGTAAATATAAACATACATTTATATATGCCAATAAATATTTAATAACCAAAATAATATTGTTCACATATGCAAATAAGTTATATATACATCTATGTGTGTGTGTTATCGATTATGTGTGCGAAGTTTCCATGTTAAATTTATTATCCCTTGATATTATACCGTATATAATAACCATAAATTCCAATAATTTATATACATTTGACGTTTATTCATTTATTCATACCTATACTAATCCACTATCTTTATTATACTTACCATGTGTGTATTGTGAATGCAAACACACCATAAATTAAAATACAAAAGTTAACTATAGTAAAATAAGATAACAAGAAATATTATATTTAGTAAATACAAACCATAATATGAAAACATAATTTTTTTTCAATAAATAAACTTAGAATAAAATTGGAATACTAAACTTCTTTGATTATAATAACTAAATAGCATTTAGTGTAAATATTATGTTCATGGGAACAAAAGTAAGATATAGTGCAAAATAATAAAAGGATTATTTTTAGTTTTCCCCTTTACCCATTGCCAATGCAATTGATGCACAAGGTAGAACATTTTTACAATCTTGCAATTCCACATGTGGTAAGATGTACCTTTCATCTTGGCTTTCCATAGGTGGCAAAAACACATTTTTTTATAATAATAAAGTAGAGCAAGTAGTTGAATCTTTAATACAGAATAATTTTAGTCTAATGATACTATAGACCTTTAAAATAATATATCCTTGAAATCAGTGAGAAATATGATGAAATTGGAGAGAGAATGATTGAGAACTCAAGTACAAACTCTTTGATCTTTAGTGATTTGGAAATCCATGAAGAATATGAGTGAAAAAAATATGGATTTGCAAATTGAGTGGAAGTTTATTAAGAAGTTTTTCTCACAAAAGTATAGAAATGTAAGAATAAAAGGAAATCATAAAATTTTATATGAAAGTTCATTTTTCAGACCCCCTTGAACAAAAGATGAAAGGATGTGTACTCCACCACTAGTAAGAGTTGATGCTAAAATCCTTTTATTTGAATTTTAAAAAGCAATTGCTGACGTAGGCCCAAGGGGTATGTCAACTTACCCTAGTGTATTTTTTCCTTTTTTAAGAAATTCATATTGAGGCTTCCATACTTTAGAACTAGGAATGTAAGTTTATATAGATATTTTTGAAGATAAAATAGAGTTAAATGAACGAAGAATTTTAAAAGATATTATTATTTTGTCTTTGACAAAAATTTTAAAACTCTAGAGTTGTTGAACATTTCTTGTATTTTTTGTCACTGAAGCACTTGTGTTCCATTAATCTTGAGTTAGACATATCTTACAGTTTCCCATTATCATTCTTTATATATATATATGACTCATTTTCTTACTTTAATCCATAGAGTATCTTGTTTATCTCTATATAACGTCTCCATGATACATTTAAAATTACGCACAACTTGAAGAAAGTTCAACAGTAATATTTATACAGTTGTTGTTATCAAAATCAATACCAAGGCTATTAACAACATTAAGTTCTGCCTCCAAATACATGCATGCATCATAATCATTATCCTTCATTTCTCGGCATATGTCGCAAATCTTTGTTTATAGCCATTCATTTAATTTCCCATTAAAGACATTTTATCAGTTGGTTACAAGTAAGCTTATCGTGAAGTCTTAAGATAAGAAAGGTACAATTTCCTAAATTCTTACTCATATGTTAATTTTTCACACTTTTGGTATCAATACACAATACTTTATTTTTGCCAAGCATAATCATAAAGTTTCTAACAATCGATTTTATATAGTTCTAATTTTGTTAAACATAAATTAATTTACCCGTCAGTTTTCTAAATCTAAAATGGTAGTGCAACTTTGTTCTCTCTCTACTTTATTCACCTTTTTCGATAAAATGTCAAATTTTCACTATCTTATTGGTTCTACTATAATTTAGTAACTTGCTTAAAATAATTATTAAAATCAAATATATAGTCACATTATAATTACATATCATCTTTATGATAGTAAAATGAGATTTGTAAAGCTTGAAAATGTCTTGTTAGTCTTGCAATATCCAGTAATAATCGTGGAATGTTTTAATCAGTATCCATAATTGAAAATGTTATAAGTATTTAATACACATAAGGAGATGATTAATTTGTCTTAATTTTTTTTGAAAAAGAAGCAGACAAAACATAATGTTTTCAATTAAGCCTATCAACGGATGCTTTCAGATGCGAATAGTGCCATATCCGCATCCGAAAGTATTTTCGAATATCAGATATCCGCATCTGCGGATAAGGAAGGATATCGAATATCTACACCTATGGTTACAGACGGTATTAGATAATTATCATATCCGCTAATGAATGATAAATCAAGAATTATAAAAAGAAAATTTTAGTATAATATAAATATTTTTCAATCCTATTGACTATAAATGTGTTAAAAATTAACAAATCTGAGGATAATAAATAGTTTGAAGCAGCTAAAAAGTGAATGTAATATAAACTATTAACTTAATAAAAAAATAAGCAAATATTTTTGAGCACTAAAATACACATATTTTGAATAATAATCTTGATAAAAAATGGATGGATAATTTTCAGATGCGGATGTCTTTGTATCCGCATCCACATCCTTTTTTCCGAAAATTAGATATTTATCCGCTTTTCGAATGCGGATGCAAATGAATTTCGGATTTATCGGGTATCTATTGATAGCCTTATTTTCAATGCATGTTATATGCATTTCATAATATGTATTAAGTGCCACAAATTACTTATGGTTTGAATTACTGAAATATCATTATGAAAAATAATGTTGAAATTAATCTAATCATGTTATAATATATGTATATTATGAAGTGAATATGCTTGTACATTGTTTTGTTTAGTCCCACATCGTGGGATAAGTTCAGTACTTACCTCTGAAGCCCTTATATAAAGTAGGCCATGTAATGTAAATAGATATCTATTCTCTGAATGAATAAAATTGTTCTCTCTCCAATGGCTTCTATTTTCTTTATTCTATAACACGTTATCAGCACGATGTTTTATTCTTAAGATTTTCTTTATGCATTTGAAATCTATTTCTTTTCTCTTGGGATCTAATTTTATTTCATAGATCAAATTTCGTTTTGTAAACATTTGTTTTGATCTTATTTCTTTTTCCTGGATCTCATTTTGTATATCTTATAATGTTGATCTAATTATGTGAATTTAATATTATTTATTTGTATAGATCTAACTTTGTAGACTTCATTTTTCAGATCTCATTTGTAGAATTATTAAATTGATTTTATTTTTAGATGTTATTATGTTGATCTCAATATGATCTAATTTTTCTGATCTAATTTTATTATAGATCTAATTTTATAGATCTATAACATTTTATATTTTATATACTGTTGCTTTTCTTTTCGATCCACAGCCCTAATATGGTATAATGATTGATTTTAGATCTCATTGATCTTTCATTATTTTTAATTGATATTCTTTGTAATGAAGGATTTTATATTAAAAAAAAAATCTACCAAATTAATGCTGATTATCAAATATCTACATGAAATGGTTTTGATATTTGTAGCGTGTATAATTATATGTATTATTGCTGATTTAATAATACAAAGAGGTTTGAGTTGTAGAAGAAGCAAGCAGATTAATTTCCAATGACTCCAGTAATGGATATCGAATCGATGGTACTTATATTTTTGACTTGTTCCATTTTTCATTCGTCGATGTATAAAACACGTTTCCCTTTAACGGAAACACGCACTTTTGCTCTTGCTATGAGATTTCCGGTTTCATTCACGCATTGAGTAAAACAAAGTTCCGTGATGTTCATATTTTCGTTTAGAAATAATTTAGAATTTATATGATTATATCTGTTTTTTTTTGAATTAACCATATTCAGATTGTCTAGTGATTTAACTGAAAAAGAACATCTTTACCTATGGAACTCCCTGAAGGAGCGTTATGACCACCAAAATATGGTCACACTTTTAAACACTAGACATGAGTGGTTGAACTTGAAGTTTTAAGTCTTTAAATCTACTAGGAAATACAATTCCTCCATATTAAAATTACTTCTAAACTAAAATTATGTGAAAGGATTGTCTAGTGATGCTAACCTGAAGTTAGATCATTTCTTCGACGATGAAGGAAACTTCATTAATGATGAAAATCTAAGTACGGTAATAAATGATATGGTCGAATTGATCAATAATAGCAGCCTGAAGTCTGCTATGTGGATTTTATTTTATTTCAGTTCAGTAAATCAGTTTAAAGTTGGTAAAACCCAAGTTTTGATAATCTTTGGGTGTGTTTGCCAAACTATATATTTGAAGAAGTACATTTTAATATTCTCCAGAAGAGATAATCCATATGACATACTCTTGAAGAGATGTATTATGATTTTTATATTTCAAAATCCAAACATCCTAGAAGAGATGTTGTAGAATTATGTCAATTATGTAGAAAAAGATATTGATTATTGATGACATCCAAAAAACAATGCATATAAAGTATCTTTAGAAGTGATATGTACCACTCTAGAAGCGGTGTTTATGAAATATCCCCAGAAGTGATATTATATCATCGTATAGCACTATAAAAGAATTGCCTATAAAATATTGTCAAATGTGATAATAAATTATCCAAAATTCAATCGTCTATTGTCATGGACCCGTAGCTCCATTAGACAAATAGTGATATGTAACCTTTTACTTTTCAGAACTTACGATGAATCAAATATTATATGCATAACTATTCTTGAAGAAATATCTTTAGATATGCTCCTGAAGAGATAATCTATATGTCATATAATAATTTTCACTAAAGCTATATAAATACGGTCTTGAACAAATCGGTATGTGCAACCATTATAATTTCTTATTTTTATAACATTTCAAGGGTCCAGAAGATACTCTTATTTATGTTGTAAATGTATCTATTTTACTGAACTCTCTAGAGGAGATGTTTATATATATATATATATATATATATACATATATATTTATATATATCTAAAAGAGAAAGTTCACTCCAGAAGTGGTGATACTAATATATCTCTAGAAGAGATTTATAAATTTGAAAATGATAACATATCTCTAGAAGAGGTTTATTCATATATTTGGTAATTTTATTAAACCAAATAAGTGTACATAAATTTGATTATAAAGGATCCTAATTTAGCTTAGATTAGATCCTAAAAATTTGAGAGCTAAGAGGAAATCTGTATCTGTAACATTCCAAGTATCTAGAAGATACTGTTATTATTTTTGCTGTAATTTTTTTTACAGAACTCTCAATAGAGATGTGTAGAAATGTCTATATGCAATTAAAAATTACTCCTTGATAAGTAATCATAATTAGTGTTCAAAACTGATATTTGAGATATAATTGAGGAATAAAACTTAACAACTTGAAGTTGTGTGTATATTTTGTTCGAACCAGAAGTTCGATATGGTTCCAAACCAAATGTTTTGAACATTATCATGCGGTTTTGACAGGTGTGCATTGACATTGATTTATAAATAGAAATTAATAGTTTTGATCCTTGTAATAGTTTGTTCCAAAAATCACTAATTCAAATGAGAAAGAATATGAAAATTTTACAATATACATGTGATATGTGGACGCACGTATACATCCATATATGTAAATATTTAGCTAACAACCTGAAGTTTGTTATAAGCTATTATTTAGTGATTATGCATAGATATTATTTAGTGATTTAAAATTCAATCAACATAAATGCTGAATGACCTGAAGTCATGTATGTATTCAAATGATCTACACAATAAGTAAATTCTTCCAATAGCTTAGATCAATGAATGAGAACAAACTCTAATAATCAATATCAATTGAATGCATCTTATCAATGAATAAAAGAATTATCCTCCTATTATTAATATGTATGGTGTATTTGCTAGTAGCAATATCGTAATGGATCAAAATGAGAATCCAAAGATGATTATTATTTAATGTGACAATGTTTGTCAACATTGAGGGGGAGGATAAAGGGGTACAAGCTCATTTTGATCATCAATGTTAAATATTTGTTAAAATATACAATGATGCAAAATATTAAGTAACTTGAATAAATTGTCAGTAATATCCCTAGTAGACTTTCTCCAATATAGATTTGAATCCCTGAAGGATCAAAATTTGTAAACCACATTTGAAATATGGTTCAAAAGTCAGTTCAAAATATTTTTGGAGTAAGTAATAAAGATGCCAAATAAAGGAGGTGAGTGTTCTTGAAGAAACACTTAAGGATGCTCTGAAAGAGATCCATGACATGATTCTTAAATAACCCTAGAAGTGGGATAGGTACCTAAAACATGATAATTAAAGAGATCTCAATACATCATGTCTAGAACTGACAAGAAATAATAATCGATGATAAATTTATAAATAATAAAGCGCTTATATTTATAAATAGATTAAGAATCTTAAATTAGGGGAAAACATGACTGGCCATCATGAATCCTTTAATAGTAGAGAAATATGGACATGTAGTCCGCAAAGTACCGAAAGTACTTGAAATGCTTAATATACCCTGAAGGTATAAATGTGGTTTAAAATCATATTAAATAATGAAAGTATACAAATTCTTGAAGAATATAAATAACTTTCATTGTTATAAAGAATGCAAAGAACAAGGAGAGTAAATTTCAACCTACTTTTAAGTATTGTTGTAATGAAAATCTTGATATAATTCATGATGAGTAGATTACTTCCTATTTTTAAGTATCGTTGTAATGAAACTCTTAATATCCATTGAAGTGATAGTTGCGATATGCAAATACTTATTAAAGTATACAAATTTCTGAAGAATATATATAACTTTTGTAGTTATAAAGAATGAAAAAGACATGAAGTGTAGATTACAAATTTCTTCTAAGTATTGTTGTAATGAAAATCTTGATACATGAAGATGAGTAGATTACTTCCTGCTTTCTAGTAATGTTGTAATGAAATTTTTAATATTCATGAAAGATGTATAGTTGCAATGCGCTAAACTAATTTGAAGCAAATAAATAAATAAATAAATAATGAAAGCACATGAAGTGTGTTTCATAAAAGTAGCATACAAATGCATAAAATGCAAACCATATTTGGAAGAAACAATCTTAGAAAATTTGATTGTATCGAAGGAAACTATTAATAAATTGTATTTTTAATGAGATTCATATTTATAGATCCAGAAGTATCTATAACCAATTTGAGTTATCGAAAGACGAATATGAATTCAGAGGAAAATTTTAAATCAGGGAGAGCATCCATAAGTATTTTATAATGCACTCTTTTTCCTTAACTAAGATTTTTCCCACTGGGTTTTTATTAGTAAGGTTTTAACGAGGCATTATCTTGATCCAGAAGTATCAACTCCCTGTAACATTTGAAATAAGCTATAATGTACTCTTTTTCCTTATTTAAGATTTTTCCCACTGGGTTTTTCTTATTAAGGTTTTAATGAGGCATTATCTTGATCTAGAAGAATCAAACGTCTTTTCAAGAAATAACATCTCAAATACTTTATTTAAGTTAAATTATATTTTTATCCTTGACTAAGGTTTTTCCCATCAGGTTTTCCTTTGTAAGGTTTTTACTGAAGTGTTAAATTGATCCAGAAGTATCAAACTCTATCTGATGCAGTAAATTATTGAAATATGACATACTATATTGTACTCTTTTTCCTTCACTAAGATTTTTCCCATAGGGTTTTACTTAGTAAGGTTTTAATGAGGCATTATTTTGATCCTGAAGTATCAAACTCTTATAAGAAATATCATTTTTAGTATGATATTTATGATTTCACAAGTTGCACTCTTTTCCTCGTTCAAGGTTTTTTCCCACTGGGTTTTTCTAATAGAGGTTTTTAATGAGGCAAATCTATATCGATTGAATCGATAAATGCAAGCGAGATAATAATGAGGGGGAGCAATCATCATACATGTTTCGAAACGGAAATTTCCAAATTATCCGAGCATTCAAGATTTTGAAGACGCATATTCAAGGGGGAGTGTTATAATATATGTATATTATGAAGTGAATATGCTTGTACATTGTTTTGTTTAGTCCCACATCGTGGGATAAGTTCAGTACTTACCTCTGAAGCCCTTATATAAAGTAGGCCATGTAATGTAAATAGATATCTATTCTCTGAATGAATAAAATTGTTCTCTCTCCAATGGCTTCTATTTTCTTTATTCTATAACAAATCAACATTAGTAGGTTACAATTATATTTTGTGCTAATAAAATTTGTCTTTTAGAAATTTATTATCCTGTTTATTATCGGTAAATATTTTTCGTTATAACTCTAAAAAATATGGAAATGAATTAGTCTATGTATGTATGTATTTATGTATGTATGTGCATTTATATACGTAAATGATATTAACGACATTAAATATCACCTTGAAATAATGAAACTTTTCATAACTTTTCGTTTATACATTATCAATAATGTATCAATTCATTGTGTTAAATGCATACATTTATTGTCATCATTAAATTTGCATGATAGCCCTCATATTCCTAAAATGCCTTTATTAACAATTATTAGAATCCAATATGTGGTTATTATATTTTGATAATTAAACCATTCTTTTTCTATTAAAAAGTCATTATGAGCATGTAATATTTCATATCTTTCAAGTCTGTTTCTTTATATACACACACATAAATATATGACTATTTTAACTAACACTAATTATAATGCACTGCCAAAATTTTGGAAATCTGATAATGAAAAATGTTTTAAAAAACTAAATAATCATGTATAACCTTAGGAAGTATTCATTATAATCTTAGAAGGTGTTCATTGCTGACATATGTAGTATAAGTTTGTTATTATAAAATATTATTACCTTGGGCATTTAAATTTTTTATTTTACATATAGCAACATATAGTGCTAATGCATGCATAACCTAGTGGGTTCTACATTTAACATTTCAATTAAATGACAACATTTATGACATTTAAAATTATTCATGTATTGTGTCAAAGTTAATAAATTGCATTCATTTCTACATTTAATTTAATGTCATATACACTATTCCCTTAGCTATCTTGAGAACATATAAATCCAATGTCCATCAATGTGAACTTGCTCCCATCGCTCCACAAATCACTACCAATGTGCACCAACTTAGCTAACCATGTTGCTAACGAGCAAAAACGTCAATCTCTATATTGCGAATGGTGTTATTGAATTAAGATATGTAAGGGCAAAGATTCCAAAGACAAACCCAAGTTAATTGTAACACCCCATAAAAATTAATAAGAAATAAATATATTTAATAAATTAATTAAGTAAGATAAAGCTAAAAATGGAAAATTTTCAAAATTCAACTTTTTTTTTTCAAACTTTAAAATTTCACCATGAAAGTTGCCACTACATTCGTAGTGATTTTCTTATCAATGTCCATATATAATATGTTGAAAATGGAGCCAAAACGGAAAAGTTATGGACTTTTGAAGTTTTTAGATTCAAAATAATTTGAATAGAATTCAAATTCAAATAATTAATTAATTCTCAAGTTTGAAATTTTAAAAGTCACAGAAATTACACTTGGGAGTTAAGTAATCGTTAATATTAACACTAATGTTAAAAAATTAATTAGGGTAATAAATAAATAAAACAACGGCAGAATAAGATATGTTCCCGTTTTATCAATTAGCATGATCTTATAGGTAGGATTAGGCCACCATATATATATATATATATATATATATATATATATATATATATATATAGGAACAGAGTAAACAAGGAAATTTCATAAGGACACTTAACTAGAGTTAAACTACAGGTAAACTAAAAGTTAATGAGGAAATTAGGTTAGCAACTAGGAATAAAGGATGTATTAATCCCATTCACCTTAGAATTTTGGGGAAAACAAATTTTAGTTTGAGAGAAGTAACACCATTCAAGGATGATCCTCGGAGGAGATAAGATGAATAGAGATATAAAGAGAATTTCTATTGGAATGGAATGCAGAAGAAGGTGGCAGAATTTGCCACTAGGTGTTTGACGTGACAAAAAGGAAAAAAATAGACTTGATTAGGCAGCGAATGAAGGCTGCACAAGATCACCAAAAATCTTATGCGGACAAGCGAAGAAAAGAGTTAGAGTCTGAAATAGGATAGTTTCCCATCTTTAAAAGGCCAAGAGATTTTTAAAGTCAGGAAAGTTGGCTCCAATATTTGTTGGGCCTTTCACAACTTTAGAAGGAATAGGAAGGCTTGTTTATTGTATGGAGCCACCAATTAAATTGGCAGGAGTCCATGACATTTTTCATGCACTTGAGGAAATGCCTTCATAGAATAGCCACTATGGTAGAGCCTGATTAATAGTAGGACATCGAGGCGGAGCCAATAACATCTTGTTCCACTGCACACATTGTTAGCACAGAACTAGGAAGCTCCATAATAAAGAAATTACGTTAGTTCCGGTGTAATAGGGAGAAAATTTAACGGAAAGCATGAGGGTGTCTCATCCTACGCTTTTCTCTGGCAAACATTTTCTCCCTAAAATTGATTTTTGATTGCATCATGGTTGCTAGATTGAATTGTAGGAAATTATTGACATACTTTTTACAATCACTTTGCACTTATGTAGAAATTTTATGCATGTTTAGGATATTTTCATACATGCCTGTATGTCATAACCATACACTCATGCAAAGATTGAGCTCACTTATAGTACATCTGTACACATAGTCACATTGCAGTTCTGATTGAGCAGATGGTTGCATAAATAACTTGGTTGTATAACATAGACGTTTATTGCACATTATGCTATGTGCCCCTTGAAAAGATTTCAGGGATGAAATCCTTTTAAAGTAGGGAGAATGTAACATTCGTAAAACATAATAAGAAAGAAATTAATTTTTAAATTAATTAAATAAGATAGTTGTAACGACCCAATTTTTCGATGCCCGAAAATTGACATCAATACGTCCACTGTGTTAAATGCCGAACAATCAAATGCCGGAAAAACATACCGTTATGGTTCAAGAAGAAGTAGGAAGAAGAAGTGACAAAACAAACCAACAACAGAATCTTACCATCGCAGCGGAATAAAATATAATAGACAATAACTGATCTTTACACAAAGAAACTATATCTGTTTTATAGATTACATCATCAGAGTACAACACCAACAAAACACAACACTGGACAGTTATGATAACTTGTCCACAAAGAAACTGAATTTGCAGCAAACCATACACAGCGGATAATTTATCAAATGCGTGTGATACGTCTCGCCATCCAACTCGTCTCCTGAGCTCCACAGCATCCTTTCCTGTATCTATAATACTCGGTCTGACCCGAGCATTATAGCAAAATAACACCCGAGTCAGTCTGGAATACTAGAGTGAGAAAACACACTCAATTGGATTATTAAAGTTTCAAAAATCCTTTGAAATCAAAGGTATCACGTAAGACCACGCCACAAATAAACATGTCGTGTTTTTACCTTACGATAACCAAAATATTTTTATCAAATCCGTCTGATATTATAATAGTGTCTATAGAAAGTAAAATAGAATCTAGCCGAAATGCTTGCATCTCACATTTCAGCATAGTTGGGTATAATTAAAACCGAACAGGCGCTTATTGGAAACTGGATTCCATACAATTGCAGGGCTACTGGGGTACCGCCCGCCACAGTACGTGGTCTAGATCACCGTACCAAGGATCCACCCTAATCCCCTACATCACATGACCAGAGCTACCCCTTACTGGATAGTCCGAATAAGATCACCCCGCAGTTGGGATCAGCAACCGTCCACACAGCCGAATAAAAGGGACTTCTGGACAGGGATGACCTTACCCTGATCTGTTGCTAGCCACTTAGCCTTGTGTGCACCACCCCTGTTTTAGCCATTCCCGGTAGATGAGGCTCGAGGTTAAGCGTTACCTTTTAGCACACATTCACTTAGAATGCTCATCATCCTTTTAACGATGTTCTGATAACATTCATCCATACAAGTCCGTTCCGGGTTCGAACAGAACCAAAGGCACTACTCCTACTACATCCATTTTGGAATCACCCTTAGGATTAGTAGCGATTATCCCTTGCACTTCACTGCTCCATCTTCGACTCCAAGCTCTTATCTTCCTTACAAAAACGTTCAAGCTGGATCGAAGTGGTCTTTGGAAAATTAATCACGATCCAGGTCTTTTCGAAACGATCGACGCATTGGCCAATATTGATAGTCGGTTATTAAATTATCAAATAACATCCACAAACTATCATCAGGCCTTAATAATTTCCCAAATTATTTAATTTAAAATATCTTCGCATGATATTTCTTTACACTTCAAACCTTTTGAAAAATAATTTTCAAATCACTTTTCTCTTGCAGAATAACTTCCACCCAATTTGTTTTATTTCCATTGAAAATTTGCCAAGATTTTTAAAATAATTTAAATCACTTTATCCAAAAATATATACTTTAAAATACTTAAAATAAAACTATTTAAACACTTTATTTAAAATACTAGTTATGAAATTTATAATAATTTCTTATGTAAAACATAAGCCAAAACTAATTTTAAAATAAAAATTATTTTATTAAATAATTATCTTTTACATCATAATACTAGTTAAACCTTTAAAATAATTATTGCTATAATTAATTTAAATAAATATTTACTTTAAAATTCTAAAACAATTTAAAATAATAATTTTTTTCTAAAACATTCTTTTTTTAAAAAACACTTTAAAACCTCTAACTTATACTTGAAAATCTTACTTTCAAAATATACTTGGCCTTCAGGAAATACACTTTCCTTTCCACACCTTTTAAAAATAAATCACTATTTACTTTTAAAACAAATTACCCATTCCTTAATAAACACCCATTCTGAATTTATACTTCCAAATTATCCTCTGATAATTATTCCACTTTATAGACCCAGTTTATAAATTCCATAGTCTCATCTCCTTTTTAAACACAGTTTCAAACATGTAATCAATTTCCAAATCGATTTCCAAATTTACTCCCTTTTAAAAATAAATTCCTTTACTTACTCAATTTATTTCAAACCCATTAATTTCAGATTTAACTTCTTTACTATGATTTGAAATCTTATTTAAACTGAAATACAAATTTCATACTTTTCCAAATTTCTTCTTTATCCTTTCGAAACAAATCTAAACCTGGAATTTGAAAATAAATTCTTTATTCCTTAATAATATCACTTAAGTTTAAAAAATTAATTTATTTCTATTTATTCAAAATCTCCTTTTCCATACTCGGAATTTATTTATTAGAATTTAAAAATCTTCTTTTATTTTTTTCCGATTCATTCTTTAATTTATTCAAATTCTATATAATTATTTACTTAAGATACCATATTTTATTTTCCTTTAAAAATTCAATCTTTATATAGATTTCATTTTCCTCAAATCCCAGTATCTATTCAACTAAGCCATAGCATTAAAAAATTCTCAATATAATCAATATAATCCTTCACAGATTATCACATAAATCACACTACTGAATATAAAATAAATTCATCTTTTTGAAGAATCTAGTTGGATCCCTCCAACCTGTTTCCCTGCATCCGTAGATTTTAGCACAACAGTTTAAAATACCAATCCCACTTGAGGGGGAATATCGCGGTATATGGGGTCATCCGCTATTATGCAGGGCGCATAGGGTCTCATCCGCTATATAATGCAGGAACCCAATCACTCCAGCATATGTTTATATACTACTATATATAATATCACATCTAGATAGATAATATATGGGGTCATCCGCTATTATGCAGGGCGCATAGGGTCTCATCCGCTATATAATGCAGGAACCCAATCACTCCAGTATATGTTTATATACTACTACATATAATATCACATCCAGATAGATAATAAATTATCAACTCAAACAATTTATCCAATAATTTAAATTTAAACCATTTAAATTATGGTAATCCAAATGAATGAGATTAACTCGCCTTTTATTTTGTTGTTTGCAATCCATTCCAAACTGGCTTGTCTCTTCCCGATTTTAGACCTTAAATGAACGTTATATTGTTTATAAATAGTTGAAAAAAAAATCAAACAATTTATTTTTACCATTTAATAAGTTTTAGTTAGCTAATAATTTTATCTAAACCAAAGATTTCCATTTTGAAACCTTTTTGTAACTATAATAAATTAAATAAGTAAACTAAACAAACTAATCAACTTAATAAATTATTTAAAAATAAACTAGTAAATTGAAATATGTTTATGCATGCTTATTTCTTACATATACTAAATAACTTATATAGATTAAAAATCTAACTTTTCATAAGTTCCTATTTATTTTATTCTATTGAAGTTACCTATATATATACACTCATAAAAATAAACTATATTAAAAATCTAATTTCTATAAAAATTTCAAACATGCATGTGTATAATCTTCCTTTCAGAAATGGATATTTCTTTTACTTTAAATTCTTTCCTTCTAATCAGAATATATATATACACATATATATATATACACATATATATATATATATACATATATATATACATATATCAATTCAAAAATAACAGGAAGCAAAAAACTCGAACACCACTGCTCCAGTCAAAAATGTCGCTGCCTCAAACTCATCACGATGGAGTTCCAGGCAATCGCTTGCTACGAACTCACGACCACAAAAAAATCGAGTCCACCGCGTATCATTGCTCCTCTACGACCCCACTGCATGCGCACGCCATCTCCACTATCGATACAACTCCTACCGCCTTCGCCATCACGGACCTCGAATCGCGCAACCTCCTAGAGGTGATTGCGTTTCCTATTTATAAGAAATCGAACGGCTACAATTTGGGGAAATTCGTCTTGATTTCGATTAGAGAATCAGTGGAGAAAAATAAACCGTGATTTCTAAATCGAAGGGAAGAAGAGCACAACGATTTTTTTTGAAGTTATTCGATTTTGAAGAGAGGGAAGAAGAAGGGAAAACTGGATCGGCCATAACCTTATCGTCGTTCAATTGTGTTCGATTTCTCTTTTTTTAGTGAATAGATTTTGAAACCAAGAGAGCTCGACCTTATTATTTCTTTCGGTCTTATTTAATTCTTTAGAGAATACGCATGTTTATCAGGTAGGACACGTGCTACCAAAGGAATCACGTGTTTGAATCGATATTATTACATTCCAATTCCTTCCCAATACCTCCCAAGGAAAATCTCGAAAAAAGTGAAAGAAGGATGCTGAGAAAATAATGAAAATATTATTTAAACATAAACCATCTCGAATCACGCAACTTACAATCTCGATCTCCAATCGAGGAGTGCAGCTAGGCGTTTATAATATTAAACCCCCATTCCGAACGCAATGGAAATGGTTTCGAGTCCTAATTCGATCGTATGGAGAAAATAGATTTTTCGACCCAGTTATTATATTAAATTTTCGATATAGATTTCAGCGCGTTTATCTACCGTACGACCAAATGATCACTCTAAACATTATGAAAATTGAAATTCGATAAAAATACAGTATTACGGATCCAATAGAACTAGTTTCGTCGCATTCCGAGAATGTGCCTCATAAGGCCATTTTTAAATATCGATTTAAACGACATATTTTTAAAACTGAACAAATGATTCTATAGACCTTTAAAATAATATATCCTTGAAATCAGTGAGAAATATGATGAAATCGATGAGAAATATAATGAAATCGGAGAGAGAATGATTGAGAACTCAAGTACAAACTCTTTGATCTTTAGTGATTTGGAAATCCTTGAAGAATATGAGTGAAAAATTTGGATTTGCAAATTGAGTGGAAGTTTATTAAGAAGTTTTTCTCACAAAAGTATAGAGATGTAAGAATAAAAGGAAATCATAAAATTTTATATGAAAATTCATTTTTCAGATCTCCTTGAACAAAAGGTGAAAGGATGTGTATTCCACCACTAGTAAGTTGATGCTAAAATCCTTTTATTTGAATTTTAAAAAGCAATTGCTAACGTAGGCCCAAGGGGTATGTCAACTTACCCTGGTGTATTTTTTTCTTTTTTTAAAAATTCATATTGAGGCTTCCATACTTTAGAACTAGGAATGTAAGTTTATATCGATATTTTTGAAGATAAAATAGAGTTAAATGAAAGAAGAATTTTAAAAGATATATTATTTTGTCTTTGACAAAAAATTTAAAACTCTAGAGTTGCTGAACATTCCTTGTATTTTTTGTCACTAAAGCACTTGTGTTCCATTAATCTTGAGTTAGACATATCTTACAGTTTCCCATTATCATTCTTTATATATATATATGACTCATTTTCTTACTTTAATCCATAGAGTATCTTGTTTATCTCTATATAACGTCTCCATGATACATTTAAAATTACGCACAACTTGAAGAAAGTTCAACAGTAATATTTATACATTTGTTGTTATCAAAATCAGTACCAAGGGTATTAACAACATTAAGTTCTGCCTCCAAACACACGCATGCATCATAATCATTATCCTTCATTTCTCGGCATATGTCGAAAATCTTTGTTTATAGCCATTCATTTAATTTACCATTAAAGATATTTTATCAGTTGGTTACAAGTAAGCTTAACGTGAAGTCTTAAGATAAGAAAGGTACAATTTCCTAAATTCTTACCCATATGTTAATTTTTCACACTTTTGGTATCAATACACAATACTTTATTATTGCCAAGCATAATCATAAAGTTTCTAACAATCGATTTTATATAGTTCTAATTTTCTTAAACATAAATTAATTTACCCGTCAGTTTTCTAAATCTAAAATGGTAGTGCAACTTTGTTCTTACTCTACTTTATTCACCTTTTTCGATAAAATGTCAAATTTTCACTATCTTATTGGTTGTACTATAATTTAGTAACTTGCTTAAAATAATTATTAAAATCAAATATATAGTCACATTATAATTACATATCATCTTTATGATAGTAAAATGAGATTTGTAAAGCTTGAAAATGTCTTGTTAGTCTTGCAATATCCAGTAATAATCGTGGAATGTTTTAATCAGTATCCATAATTGAAAATGTTATATGTATTTAATACACATAAGGAGATGATTAATTTTTCTTAATTTTTTTTGAAAAAGAAGCAGGAAAAACATAACGTTTTCAATTAGACCTATCAACGGATGCTTTCAGATGTGAATAATGCCATATCCGCATCCGAAAGCATTTTGGGATATCGGATATCCGCATCTGTGGATAAGGAAGGATATCGAATATCTGCACCTATGGTTACAGACGGTATCAGATAATTATCATATCCGCTAATGAATGATAAATCAAGAATTATAAAAAGAAAATTTTAGTACAATATAAATATTTTTCAATCCTATTGATTATAAATGTGTTAAAAATTAACAAATCTGAGGATAATAAATAGTTTCAAGCAGCTAAAAAGTGCATGTAATATAAACTATTAACATAATAAAAAATAAACAAATATTTTTTAGCACTAAAATACACATATTTTGAACAATAATCTTGATAAAAAATGGATGGATAATTTACGGATGTGGATGTCTTCGTATCCCCATCCGCATCTTTTTTTTCGGATACCAGATATTTATCCGCTTTTCGAATGCAGATGCAAATGAATTTCGGATTTATCGGATATCTATTGACAGCCTTATTTTCAATGCATGTTATATGCATTTCATAATATGTATTAAGTGCCACAAATTACTAATGGTTTGAATTACTGAAATATCATTATGAAAAATACTGTTGAAATTAATCTAATCAACATTAGTAGGTTACAATTAGATTTTGTGCTAATAAAATTTGTCTTTTAGAAATTTATTATCCTATTTATTATCGGTAAATATTTTTCGTTATAACTCTAAAAAATATGGAAATGAATTAATATATATATATATATATGTATGTATGTATGTATGTATATATGTATGTATGTATATGCATTTATATACGTACATGATATTAACGACATTAAATATCACCTTGAAATAGTGAAACTTTTCATAACTTTTCGTTTATACATTATCAATAATGTATCAATTCATTGTGTTAAATGCATACATTTATTGTCATCATTAAATTTGCATGATAGCCATCATATTCCTAAAATGCCTTTCTTAACAATTATTAGAATCCAATATGTGGTTATTATATTTTGATAATTAAACCATTCTTTTTCTATTAAAAAGTCATTATGAGCATGTAATATTTCATATCTTTCATGTCTGTTTCTTTATATATATATGTACACATACATATACGACAATTTTAATTAATACTAATTATAATGCACTGCCAAAATTTTGGAAATCTGATAACGAAAAATGTTTAAAAAAACTAAATAATCATGTATAACCTTAGGAAGTATTCATTATAATCTTAGAAGGTGTTCATTGCTGACATATGTAGTATAAGTTTGTTATTATAAAATATTATTACCTTAGGCATTTTAAAATTTTATTTTACATATAGCAACATACAATTCTAATGCATGCATCACATAGTGGGTTCTACATTTAACATTTCAATTAAATGACAACATTTATGACATTTAAAATTATTCATGTATTGTGTCAAAGTTAATAAAATGCGTTCATTTCTACATTTAATTTAATGTCATATACACTATTCCCTTAGCTATCTTGAGAACATATAAATCCAATGTCTATCAATGTGAACTTGCTCCCATCGCTCCACAGATCACTACTAATGTGCACCAACTTAGCTAACCATGTTGCTAACGAGCAAAAACGTCAATCTCTATATTGCGAATGGTGATATTGAATTAAGATATGCAAGCAAAACCCAAGTTAATTGTAACACCCCATAAAAATTAATAAGAAATGAATATATTTAATAAATTAATTAAGTAAGATAAAGCTAAAAATGGAAAATTTTCAAAATTCAATTTTTTTTCAAACTTTAAAATTTGACCAAGAAAGTTGCCACTACATTCGTAGTGATTTTCTTATCAATGTCCATATATAATATGTTGAAAATGGAGCCAAAACGGAAGAGTTATGGACGTTTGACGTTTCAATATTCAAAATAATTTAAATAGAATTCAAATTCAAATAATTAATTAATTCTCAAGTTTGTAATTTTACAAGTCACAGAAATTACACTTGGGAGTTAAGTAATCGTTAATATTAACACTAATGTTAAAGAATTAATTAGGGTAATGATTAAATAAAACAACGGCAGAATAAGATATGTTCCTGTTTTATCAATTAGGTTGATTTTATAGGTAGGATTAGGCCACCATATTACACACACACACACACACACACACACACACACACATATATATAGGAACAGAGTAAACAAGGAAATTTCATAAGGACACTTAACTAGCGATAAACTGCAGGTAAAACTAAAAGTTAATGAGGAAATTAGGTTAGCAACTAGGAATAAAGGATGTATTAATCCCATTCACCTTAGAATTTTGGGGAAAACAAATTTTAATTTAAGAAGTAACACCGTTCAAGGATGATCCTCGGAGGAGATAAGATGAATAGAGATATAAAGAGAATTTCTATTAGAATGGAATGCAGAAGAAGGTGGCAGAATTTGCCACTAGGTGTTTGATGTGACAAAAAGGAAAAAAATAGAATTGATTAGGCAGCAAATGAAGGCTGCACAAGATCGTCGAAGCGAATGAAGGCTGCACAAGATCACCAAAAATTCTATGCGGACAAGCAAAGAAAAGAGTTAGAGTCTGAAATAGGATAGTTTCCCGTCTTAAAAAGGCCACGAGATTTTGAAAGTCAGGAAAGTTGGCTCCAATATTTGTTGGGCCTTTCACAACTTTAGAAGGAATATGAAGACTTGTTTATTGTATGGAGCCACCAATTAAATTAGCAGGAGTCCATGACATTTTTCATGCACTTGAGGAAATGCCTTCATAGTATAGCCACTATGGTAGAGCCTAATTAATAGTAGGACATCGAGACGGAGCCAATAACATCTTGTGCCACTACACACATTGTTAGCACAGAACTAGGAAGCTCCATAACAAAGAAATTACGTTAGTTCCAGTGTAATAGGGAGAAAATTTAACGGAAAGCATGAGGGTGTCTCATCCTACGCTTTTCTCTGGCAAACATTTTCTCTCTAAAATTGATTTTTGATTGCATCATGGTTGCTAGATTGAATTGTAGGAAATTATTGACATTCTTTTTACCATCACTTTGCTCTCATGTAGAAATTTTATGCATGTTTAGGATATTTTCATACACGCCTGTATGTCATAACCATACACTCATGCAAAGATTGAGCTCACTTATAGTACATCTGTACACATAGTCACATTGCAATTCTGATTGAGTAGATGGTTGCATAAATAACTTGGTTGTATAACATACACGTTTATCGCACATTATGCTATGTGCCCCTTGAAAAGATTTCAGGGATGAAATCCTTTTAAAGTAGGGAGAATGTAACATTCGTAAAACATAATAAGAAAGAAATTAATTCGTAAATTACTTAAATAAGATAGTTGTAACGACCCAATTTTTCGACGCCCGAAAATCGACATCAATACGTACACGGTATTAAATGCCGAACAATTAAATGCCGGAAAAACATACCGTTAGGGTTCAAGAAGAAGGAGGTAGAAGAAGTGACAAAACAAACCAACAACAGAATCTTACCATCGCAGCGGAATAAAATATAATAGATAATAACTGATCTTTACACAAAGAAACTATATCTGTTTTATAGATTACATCATCAGAGTACAACACCAACAAAACAGAACACCGGACAGTTATGATAACTTGTCCACAAAGAAACTGAATTTGCAGCAAACCATACACAGCGGATAATTTATCAAATACGTGTGATACGTCTCGCCATCCAGCTCGTCTCCTGAGCTCCACAGCATCCTTTCCTGTATCTATAATACTCGGTCTGACCCGAGCGTTATAGCAAAATAATACCCGAGTCAGTCTGGAATACTAGAGTGAGAAAACACACTCAATTGGATTATTAAAGTTTCAAAAATCCTTTGAAATCAAAGGTATCTCGTAAGACCACGCCACAAATAAACATGTCGTGTTTTTACCTTACGATAACCAAAATATTTTTATCAAATCTGTCTGATATTATAATAGTGTCTATAGAAAGTAAAATAGAATCTTGCTGAAATGCTTGCATCTCACGTTTCAGCATAGTTGGGCACAATTAAAATCGTACACGCGCTTATTGGAGACTGGATTCCATACAATGGCAGGGCTACTGGGGTACCGCCCGTCACAGTACGTGGTCTAGATCACCGTACCGAGGATCCACCCTGATCCCCTACATCACAAGACCGGAGCTACCCCTTACTGGATAGTCCGAATAAGATCACCCCGCAGGTTGGATCAGCAACCGTCCACATAGCCGAATAAAAGGGACCTCTAGACAGGGATGACCTTACCCTGATCGGTTGCTAGCCACTTAGCCTTGTGTGTACCTCCCCAGTTTTAGCCATTCCCGGTTGATGAGGCTCGAGGTTAAGCGTTACCTTTTAGCACACATTCACATAGAATGTTCATTGTCCTTCTAACGATGTTCTGATAACATTTATCTATACAAGTCCGTTCCAAGTTCGAACAGAACCGAAGGCACTACTCCTACTACATCCATTTTGGAATCACCATTAGGATTAGTAGCGATTATCCCTTGCACTTCGCTGCTCCATCTTCGACTCCAAGCTCTTGTCTTCCTTACGAAAACGTTCAAGCTGGATCGAAGCGGTCTTTGGGAAAATAATCACGATCCGGGTCTTTTCGAAACGATCAGCGCATTGGCCAATATTGATAGTCGGTTATTAAATTGTCAAATAACATTCACAAACAATCATCAGGCCTTAATAATTTCCCAAATTATTTAATTTAAAATATCTTCGCATGATATTTCTTTACACTTCAAACCTTTTGAAAAATAATTTTCAAATCACTTTTCTCTTGCAGAATAACTTCCACCCAATTTGTTTTATTTCCACTGAAAATTTGCCAAGTCTTTGTACTTAGATTTTTAAAATAATTTATATCACTTTATCCAAAAATATATACTTTAAAATACTTAAAATAAAACTATTTAAACTCTTTCTTTATAATACTAGTTATGAAATTTATAATAATTTCTTATGTAAAACTTAAGCCAAAACTAACTTTAAAATAAAAATTATTTTATTAAATAATTATCTTTTACATCATAATACTTGTTAAACCTATAAAATAATTATTACTATAATTAATTTAAATAAATATTTACTTTAAAATTCTAAAACAATTTAAAATAATAATTTTTTTTCTAAAACATTCTTTTTTTTAAAAAACACTTTAAAACCTCTAACTTATACTTGAAAATCTTACTTTGAAAATATACTTGGCCTTCAGGAAATACACTTTCGTTTCCACACCTTTTAAAAATAAATCACTATTTACTTTTAAAACAAACTACCCATTCCTTAATAAATACCCATTTTGAATTTATATTTCCAAATTATCCTCTGATAAATATTTCACTTTATAGACCCAGTTTATAAATTCCATAGTCTCATCTCCTTTTTAAACACAGTTTCAAACATGTA
The DNA here is from genome assembly GCA_030765085.1 of Allium cepa. Taxonomy (NCBI): domain Eukaryota; kingdom Viridiplantae; phylum Streptophyta; class Magnoliopsida; order Asparagales; family Amaryllidaceae; genus Allium; species Allium cepa. Next base: position 663,515,265 of record CM060928.1, on the reverse strand, counting down.
ATCAATTTCCAAATTTACTCCCTTTTAAAAATAAATTCCTCTACTTACTCAATTTATTTCAAACCCATTAATTTCAGATTTAACTTCTTTACTACGATTTGAAATCTTATTTAAACTGAAAATACAAATTTCATACTTTTCCAAATTTCTTCTTTATCCTTTCCAAACAAATCTAAACCTGAAATTTGAAAATAAATTCTTTATTCCTTAATAATATCACTTAAGTTTAAAAATTAATTTATTTCTATTTATTCGAAATCTCCTTTTCCATACTCGAAATTTATTTATTAGAATTTAAAAATCAACTTTTATTCTTTTCCGATTCATTCTTTAATTTATTCAAATTCTCTATAATTATTTACTTAAGATACCCTATTTTATTTTCCTTCAAAAATTCAATCTTTATATAGATTTCATTTTCCTCAAATCCCAGTATTATTCAACTAAGCCATAGCATTAAAAAATTCTCAATATAATTAATATAATCCTTCACAGATTATCACATAAATCACAATACTGAATATAAAATAAATTCATCATTTTGAGGAATTTAGTTGGATCCCTCCAACCTATCTCCCTGCATCCACAGATGTTAGAACAACAATTTAAAATACCAATCCCACTTGAGGGGGAATATCGCGGTATATGGGGTCAACCGCTATTATGCAGGACGCATAGGGTCTCATCCGCTATATAATGCAGGAACCCAATCACTTCAGTATATGTTTATATACTACTATATATAATATCACATCCAGATAGATAATAAATTATCAACTCAAAAAATTTATCCAATAATTTAAATTTAAACCATTTAAATTATGGTAATCCAAATGAATGAGATTAAATCGCCTTTTATTTTGTTGTTTGCAATCCATTCCAAACCAGCTTGTCTCTTCCCGATTTGAACCTTTTTGTAAATATAATAAATTGAATAAGTAAACTAAACAAACTAATCAACGTAATAAATTATTTAAAAATAAACTAGTAAATTGAAATATGTTTATGCATGCTTATTTATTACATATACTAAATAACTTATACAGATTAAAAATCTAACTCTTCATAAATTCCTATTTATTTTATTCTATTGAAGCTACCTATATATATACACTTATAAAAATAAACTATATTAAAAATATAATTTCTATAAAAATTTCAAACATGCATGTGTATAATCTTCCTTTCAGAAATGGATATTTCTTTTACTGTAAGAATATATATATATATATATATATATATATATATATATATATCAATTCAAAAATAACAGGAAGCAAAAAACTCGAACACCGCTGCTCCAGTCGAAAATGTCGCTACCTCAAACTCAAAACGATCGAGTTCCAGGCAATCGCTTGCTACGAACTCACGACCACAAAAAAAAAATCGAGTCCACCGTGTATCATTGCTCCTCTACAACCCCACTGCATGCGCACGCCATCTCCACTGTCGATACAACTCCTTCCGCCTTCGCCATCACGTACCTCGAATCGCGCAACCTCCTTTAGGTGATTGCGTTTCCTATTTATAAGAAATCGAACGGCTACAATTTGGGGCAATTCGTCTTTATTTCGATCAGAGAATCAGTGGAGAAAAATAAACCGTGATTTCCGAATCGAAGGGAAGAAGAGCACAGCGATTTTTTTTTGAAGTTATTCGATTTTGAAGAGAGGGAAGATGAAGGGAGAACTGGATCGGCCATAACATTATCTTCGTTCAATTGTGTTCGATTTCTCTTTTTTTAGTGAATAGATTTTGAAACCAAGAGAGCTCGGCCTTGTTATTTCTTTCGATCTTATTTAATTCTTTAGAGAAGAAGCATGTTTATCAGGTAGGACACGTGCTACCAAAGGAATCACGTGTTTGAATCGATATTATTACATTCCAATTCCTTCCCGATACCTCCCAAGGAAAATCTCGAAAAAAGTGAAAGAAGGATGCTGAGAAAATAATGTAAATATTATTTAAACATAAACCATCTCGAATCACGCAACTCACAATCTCAATCTCCAATTGACGTGTGCAGCTAGGCGTTTATAATATTAAACTCCCATTCCGAACACAATGGAAAAGGTTTTGAGTCCTAATTCGATCGTATGGAGAAGATAGCCTTTTGGACCCAATTATTATATTAAATTTTCGATATAGATTTCAGCGCGTTTGTCTACCGTGCGGCCAAATAATCACTCCAAACATTATGAAAATTGAAATCCGGTAAAAATACACTATTACAGATCCAATAGAACTAGTTTCATCGAATTCCGAGAATGTGCCTCATAAGGATATTTTTAAATATCGATTTAAACGACATATTTTTAAAATTGAACAAACCACTGTTAAATTCAATTTTAACCCATTTATTATCTTCAGTACTATCAATATAAATTTTATAAGCCTTTGAAATATTTTTAATAAGCTTAAAACTCAACATTTAATATTTTTCCCAATTCCTAGAAATTCAATTCAAAAATTTAATTATCAAATAATTGGAGATATTTGAAATTCAAGTTGAACTAACTTTCGAATATTAAAAATTAATTAAATATTTCAATTTCAAATATTCAAAAATTCCGGGTCATCATATTCCTCCCCCCTTAAAAGAATTTCGTCCCTGAAATTACTAATTAAGAGAAATGGTTCATAACCCGTTAATTTTTCTTCCCAAAATCAACACTTTGAACGCGCCCAAACAATCTTTTATTAAAGACACTATCACACTTACTAACTTCCTAAACTCATCCATAACTTCCAAACAATATTATTTTCTCAACAATTTAAATTTAAATCCAAATTTTAAATTACCCAAATTTCTCAAAAATTTCTAACTCTTTAAATTTTTGAAAAATTTTGCCAGCGTCTCCTTTGCGCGGCTAGATAGGTACAACTACAAAATGCCTCTACGGGCCCCCAGATTTCAAAGAAAACAAAAAGTCAAGTGGCTAGACCAGATAATCATCAAATTTCATACAGAAATTTAAACACATACCTCTTTGTCGTGCCATATAATTTTTATCCTCTAAAACCAAAAATCCCAATTCCTTTTTACTTTTTAAACACCTGTATATCCTATTTAGCAACAATATCCTATCATAGCTTTCAAAATCATTTTATACATTTCTTTACAAAAGTTTCAATATCTATTTCAATCAAGTCCGTACGATGCACATATATCATCCATACGCAATACCAAATTCGATCGCTGACTCGATCACACAATTTCAATTCCGAACAAGTATCGTCCACCCGACTTCCTAGTGCGGACTCAGATCTGGTTTCTTGATCAGAAACCGTCATTCTCCTTGTAGAGCCACCACTATGATAGAGAATTTTCAGAATCAATTAAAAATCCATATCCAAGGTTTGCCGTCAAAAATCAAGTGAAAAATTCCAACTCGGATCGATATAACTCTCTCGAAACTCTGTGCTCGAATTATGGATTGAATCGCTATGCGAATAAAATAATATACGTAAATTCTATATATTTATTCCAATTTATTATTAGCTATATCAATTTTCTTGTTATTAACAATAACTTTGATTCCAACACTTATTCACAATTTATTATTTCACATGCCTCTATTAAATTTTCATTTCAAAATTTAACGTAGCATCTTTCCCATGCCAAATTTTACTTGGGAATTTCATTATTCATTTCTTAAGTCCAATACAAATATTTTATATACTTCTTATATTTATTCTCCACTTCACCACTAAAGTTTATCATTATTATTATTTTAAATTAATTCCATTTACTAATTTATTTCAATTCATTTTATCTCAAACCATTTTTTAATTGACCATCTCTTTATTTGGTTCCACTTACAGATTAATTTTACAACTTCACTTTACTCGATACAATTTTAAATTTTAACATTCAGTTTTCAATTTCACTTAGTTACAACCAAATAAATTTTCAAATCTTAATACTTTTATTCAAATTTTCATTTTTAACTCCACTTGAATTAAATTTTCCTTCCTTCTACCCATTTATTCCTAATCAAAATTAATATTTCATTTCATTCAACATGATTCAAATCAAAATCTCATTCCAATTCCTTTTCTTACCCACTTAAATCAATTTGTTTAGTTAAAAATTTTATTTTATTTAGTCCAACTTGACTAATTCTCCATTTTACCCAATTTAAATATTCAGTTTCAATCCTATTTACTTACAAATACAAATTCGTTTGTCTATACACACTTTTTTTCCAACTTATAACTTTTTATTTAAGTAACCATTTTACTTAGTCCACTTAGAATTTTTCTTATTGCATTCACCTTTACTTAACTAGATTTAATTACACTCTTATTTAATTCAAAATTTTAAACTTCTATAAAAAAAATTTCTTTTTCAAATTTAGTTACATTTCATTCACTAATCTTTTTACTTCATTTATATGGTTTACTAGCTTATTTTGTTTTCATATTTATTTTAATTTAACTCTTCCTAAGTTAAATTTTATTCTAAATAAATTTCAAATTTTATAAGTTAAATAATATTCTAGTGTTTTAAACCATTACTTAAACATTCAAAATTAATTTTGAAAACATATATATCCAAATCAATTTATTCCAAAATCAACCCAAATTATTTCTTTGAATTTCAAAACCAAATCCAGTTTTGCAAACAACTCCAATTTAAAACATTTAGGCAGCAATTCCTCTATTGGAAACTCGAAAATGAACATCGATGATGCTATAGTCATCACCGAAGTTATTTTCTAGCGACCGAAGTGAGTTCAGTGCTTTTATTCTTTCCAAAAACCCTTTCCAAATATTTTTAAATTCCAAATCTCACCCGATTTCAAATGCAATTCAAAAATATTTCCGAAATAATATCACTATATTTTTTCCAAAACCTTTGAAAACCATTTCAAATTCAGAGGGATTTAAATTCTCCAAATTTTCAAATCTCAAATCCTTTCAAAAACATTTCAAATATTTCTCTAGAATTCTATTTCAAATTATAATTCACATTTACAGTTTACATTTACAAATCCCATTTGTATATGAATTTATTTCTTAGCTTTTAGTTATGATTTTAATTTCTTATTCAATTTTTACACAACAATGATAATAATTTAATATTATCACTTCCAAACAACCATGCAATCATATATAACTATTAGAATTTACGGAAAATTATTTCTTTTATATATACAAAGATAATTTGGGTAAAATTATTTCATTTACCCTATTTTAAAAGAATACTATGTCGGTTCATCTTGTTTAAGAGCTTAGAAATCCCTATCGATACAGTTCGCCAGACTGCACCGACCAGAATCTATAAACACTCAACCGATAAGTCAACACAATATAAAACAATTTTTATATTCGCTAACAAATACGCACTCATACACTCAGACTCATTCTAGAGTACTTAGGGACTCTATTCCTAATGAGTAATCCCCATCAGAGCCAAGGTTCTCGCTTAACCTTTAGCTCTGATACCAATCTGTAACGACTCGATTTTTCGACGCCCGAAAATCGACATCAATACGTCCACTGTATTAAATACCGAACAATCGAATGCCCAAAAAAGGGACCGTTAGGGTTAAAGGAGAAGGAGGTAGAAGAATAGGAAAAAAACAAACCAACAACAGAATCTTACCATCGTAGCAGAATAAAATATAATAGATAATAACTGATCTTTACACAAAGAAACTATATTTGTTTTATAGATTACATCATCAGAGTACAACACCAACAAAACACAACGCTGGACAGTTATGATAACTTGTCCATAAAGAAACTAAATTTGCAGCAAACCATACACAGCTGATAATTTATCAAATACGTGTGATACGTCCCGCCATCCAGCTCGTCTCCTGAGCTCCACAACATCCTTTCCTGTATCTATAATACTCAGTCTGACCCGAGCATTATAGAGAAATAACACATGAGTCAGTCTGGAATACCAGAGTGAGAAAACACACTCAATTGGATTATTAAAGTTTCAAAAATCCTTTGAAATCAAAGGTATCTCGTAAGACCACGCCACAAAGAAACATGTCGGGTTTTTACCATACGATAACCAAAACATTTTTATCAAATCCGTCTGATATTACAATATTGTCTATAGAAAGTAAAATAGAATCTAGCTGAAATGCTTGCATCTCACATTTCAGCATAGTTAGGCACAATTAAAACCGTACAATGCTTATTGGAAATTGGATTCCATATAATGGAAAGGCTACTGGGGTACCGCCCATCACAGTACGTGGTCTAGATCACCATACCGAGGATTCACCCTGATCCCCTGCATCACAAGACCGGAGCTACCCTTTACTGGATTGTCTGAATAAGTTCACCCCATGGTTGGGATCAGCAACCGCCCACACAGCCGAATAAAAGGGACCTCTAGACAGGGATGACCTTACCCTAATTGGTTGCTAGCCACTTAGCCTTGTGTGCACCTCCCCTGTTTTAGCCATTCCCAGTTGATGAGGCTCGAGGTTAAGCGTTACCTTTTAGCACACATTCACTTAGAATGCTTATTGTCCTCCTTACGATGTTCTGATAGCAATCATCTGTACAAGTCTGTTCCGGATTCGAATGAAACCGAAGGCACTACTCCTACTACATCCATTTTGGAATCACCCTTAAGATTAGTAATGATTAGCCCTTGCACTTCACTGCCCCATCTTCGACTCCAAGCTCTTGTCTTCCTTACGAAAACGTTCAAACCAGATCGAAGTGGTTTTTGGGAAATTAATCCTGATCCCGGTCACTTCGAAATGATTAGCGCATTGGCCAATATTGATAGTCGGTAATTTAACTATCAAATAACATCAACAAATAACCATCAGGCCTTAATAATTTGCCAAATCATTTAATTTAAAATATCTTCGCACGATATTTCTTTACACTTCAACCCTTTTGAAAAATAATTTTCAAATCACTTTTCTCTTGCAGAATAACTTCCACCCAATTTGTTTTATTTCCACTGAAAATTTGCCAAGTCTTAATATTTAGATTTTTAAAATAATTTAAATCACTTTATCCAAAAAATATATACTTTGAAATACTTAAAATAAAACTATTTAAACACTTTATTTAAAATACTAGTTATGAAATTTATAATAATTTCATATATAAAACTTAAGCCAAAACTAATTTTAAAATAAAAGTTATTTTTATAATAATTATCTTTTAAATCATAATACTAGTTAAACCTTTAAAATAATTATTTCCGTAATTAATTTAAATAAATATTTACCATAGAATTCTAAAACAATTTGAAATAATAAAATTTTTCTAAAACATTCTTTAAAAAAAACACTTTGAAACCTCCAATTTATACTTGAAAATCTTACTCTGAAAATATACTTGGCCTTCAGGAAATACACTTTCCTTTCCACACCTTTTAAAAATAAATCACTATTTACTTTTAAAAAAAATTACCTATTTCTGAATTTATATTTCCAAATTATCCTTGATAAATATTTCACTTTATAAACCTATTTTATAAATTCCAGAGCCTCATCACCTTTTTAAACACCGTTTCAAACATGTAATCAATTTCCAAATCGATTTCCAAATTTACTCGCTTTTAAAAATAAATTCCTTTACTTACCTAATTTATTTCAAACCCATGAATTTCAGATTTAACTTCTTTACTATGATTTAAAATCTTATTTAAACTGAAAATACAAATTTCATACTTTTCCAAATTTCTTCTTTATCCTTTCCAAACAAATCTAAACCGAGATTCGAAAATAAATTCTTTATTCCTTTAAATAATGCCACTTAAGTTAAAAAATTCTTTTATTCCTATTTATTCGAAATCCCTTTCCCATACTCAAAATTTATTTATTAGAATTTAAAAATCAACTTTTATTCTTTTCCAATTCATTCTTTAATTTATTCAAATTCTCTATAATTATTTACTTAAGATCCCCTATTTTATTCCCCTTTAAAAATTCAATCTTTATATAGATTTCATTTTCCTCAAATACTAATATCTATTCAACTAATCCATAACATTCAAAAATTCTCAATATAATCCTTCACAGGTTATCACATAAATCACACTACAGAATATAAAATAGATTCATCATTTTAAGGAATCCAATTGGATCCCTTCAACCTGTTTCCCTGCATCCACAGATGTTAGCACCACAATTCAAAATACCAATCCCACTTCGAGGTGGAATATCATGGTATATGGGGTCATCTGCTATTATGCAGAGAGCATAGGGTCTCATCCGCTATATAATGCTGGAAATCGACCATTCTAATATATATTTATATACTACTTTATATAATATCACATCCAGATAGATAATAAATTATCAACTCAAAAATTTATCCAATAATTTAAATTTAAACCATTTAAATTATGGTAATCCAAATGAGAGATTAAATCACCTTTTATTTTGCTGTTTGCAATTCATTCCGAACCGGCTTGTCTCTTCTCGATTTTAGGCCTTAAATAAACATTATATCGTTTATAAATAGTTGAAAAAAAATAAAACAATTTATTTTTGCCATTTAATAAATTTTAATTAGCTTATAATTTTATCTAAACCAAAAATTTCCTTTTTGAAACCTTTTTGTAACTATAATAAATTAAATAAGTAAATTGAACAAACTAATCACCTTAATAAATTATTTTAAAATAAACAAGTAAACTGAAATATGTTTATGCACGTTTATTTCTTATATATACTAAATAACTTATATAGATTAAAAATCTAACTTTACATAAATTCTTACTTATTTTATTATATTTGAGCTACCTATATATATACACTTATAAAAATAAACTATATTCAAAATCTAATTTCTATAAAAATTTCAAACATGCATGTGTATAATCTTCCTTTCAGAAATGGATATTTCTTTTACTATAAAATTCTTTCCTTCTAATCAGAATATATATATATATATATATATATATATATATATATATATATATATTATATCAATTTAAAAATAACAGGAAGCAAAAAACTCGAACCTCACTACTCCAGCCGAAAATGTTGCTGCCTCAAACTCAACATGATCGAGTTCCAGGCAATCGCCTGCAACCGAACTCACAACCAAAACAAAACTCGAGTCCACCGCATATCGTTGCTCCTCTGCAACCCCACTGCATGCGCATGCCATCTCCACTGTCGATGCAATTCCTTTCGCCTTCGCCATCACGGACCTCAAATCACGCAACCTCCTCGAGGTGATTGCGTTCCCTATTTATAAGAAATCGAACGGCTATAATTTGGGGGCAATTCGTCTTGATTTCGATCAGAGAATCGGCGGAGAAAAATAACCAGTGATTTCTAAATCGAAGGAAGAAGAGCACAACGATTTTTTGAAGTTATTCGATTTTGAAGAGAGGGAAGAAGAAAGGAAAACTGGATCGGCCATAACCTTATCTTCGTTCAACTGTTCGATTTTTTTTTTAATGAATTGATTTTGAAACCAAGAGAGCTCGGCCTTGTTATTTCTTTTGATTTTATTTTATTCTTCAGAGAAGACAAGTGTTTATTAGGTAGGACACGTGCTACCAAAGGAAGCACGTGTTTGAAAGAAGGCTGTTGAGAAAATAATACAATTATTATTTAAACATAAACTGTCTGGAATCACGCAACTCGCAATCTTGAACTCCAATCAAGGCGTGCCGTTAGGCATTTATAATGTTAGACCTCCGTTCCGAACGCAATGAAAAAGGTTTCGATTCCTAATTCAATCGTATGTAGAAGATAGCTTTTTGGACCCAGTTATTACATTAAATTTTCGATATAGATTTCAGCGCGTTTATCTACCATATGGCCAACGATCACTCCAAACACTATGAAAATTGAAATTCGATAAAAATACACTATTACGGATCCAATGGAACTGGTTTCGTCGAATTTCAAGACTGTGCCTCGGAAGTCTATTTTTAAATATTGATTTAAATGACATATTTTTAGAACTGAACAAACCACTGTTAAATTCAATTTTAACCCATTTATTATCTTCAGTACTATCAATATAAATTTTATAAGCCTTTGAAATATTTTTAGTAAGCTCAAAACTCAACATTTCATTTTTCGCCCAATTCCCAGAAATTCAATTCAAAAGTTTAATTATCAAATAAATGGAGATATTTGAAATTCAAGTTAAACTAACTTTCGAATATTTAAATTAATTAAATATTCCAATTTCAAATATTCAAAAATTCCGGGTCGTCACAATTGTGCTAAAAAAAGAAATTTTGAAAAAGTTAGAATTTAACCATGAAAGTTATGTTGTTGCGTTTATGATGATTTTCTGATCAATTTCTATATATAATATGTTGAAAATGGAGCTCAAACAGAAAAGTTATGAAAGTTTGAAGTTTTCGGATTCAAAATAATTTAAATAGAATTCAAATTCAATTAATTAGTTAATTAACACTTAATTTAAAATTTGAAAACTAACAATAATTAGACTTAGAGGTTAAGTAATCATTACAATTAACGTTGACGTTAAGGAACTAATTAAGGCAATAAATAAATAAAACAACGACAGAACAAACCAACATAAATTCGACGGTTCTGATGCATTCCAACCACTACAAATTACAGCCTAACCTCCTCACCTTTAGTCACACTTTATTTTGAGAAGAAAGAAAAGCTCTGTCAGTTTCTATCTTTAAAGATTCGACAAAGTCCTTTAGGGTTTCAACTAACAGATTCTAGAGGTTTATTAATTTATTTCAAATTCTATTCTCCTACAATCCCTCAATTTTTGAATCTAGTCTATATATGCAAATCCTTTTGATGTGTGTGTGTGTGTGTGTATAGGTATACATATATATCTAAAAAGGGAGATTTGAAAGAGATTATTGAAAATGTGACAAATCCAAGAAAAGGAAGAGCTAAGACTTGTTGTGAGTAGAAATCTTAGTCTTTCTATTTTAGTAATTAAATAGTATAGCTTGGATATGATATAAGCCTTAATGAATTTTTGTTTAAGGAATCATCACATTAAAACGTCCAAAATTCCTCTAAAGCGAAATGTCAATTCTTAGGTTAGAATCCCAATTGTTTTATATTAAAATAACAGAATTTGTATATATTTTGTAGTTTTAATATTTTACCTTTTATTCCACTTCTTATCTTTTCTTTGGATCTAATTATGAGATTTTGATTAGATAATGGTATGTAAGGTATGAATTCTTATTCGTGGTTACACCGCCAATTTCCACAATATGAATAGAAATTCCTTTTGTCTAATTTTATGTAAAAAGAAGTTGAATGGAGCATAAGCGTATTCGAATTTGTAAGTTTGTACCATTGATTTTTTATATTATTTTAATATAAAATAAGTGTGTTTGGATTTTATTTTATGCAAGTCCATTTATTGAATTATAGATATTGGATTTATGATATATTTATTAATATAAGAGACTTGTTTAATTTTTGAAGATTTGACATTAAAACATTAGTGTAGGGCGTAAACTTTGAATGCTTAAAAATTACTATCGTAGGAAATGTGGATGGAAAAGGTTGTAAATCCAAAATTTATAGGGCAATAAATAAGGAGTTATAAGGACTTTAAAAGGATATAAATGGGTTGAAGAGATTATTAAAGTAATTATAGAAAGATAAGGAAGACATAATAGGTAAAATTTGAATGAATAAATAAATGTATTTAAAGTTTTTTCGTTAGAATAATAACCAGTTAGTATGGACAATTAACATTTATAGAAACAGAAAACAAACATGTTAGGTAGTAAATAAATATCGTAAGGTAGTATAATCATCATCGTCGTAATTATAAAACCTTAATTATATTAACAAAGATTGGTAGGCCTGGCCAATACATAAAAATAGATGGAAGGTAAGAACTCAACATCCGAAAGTAAGGAATGATAAGAGTAAGGAAAGATGCAGTGGCATAAGTTCCCACAAGAAGGTGTACGTTAATCACCACAAGGAGACAATTAGATTTTATAAAGATTGAATATGAAAGAAAGAAAGTTCAAAAGAAAGGACAATGTAACGTCCAAATTTTTATCGCTTTGATTTGTGAATATTTGATAAATCTTAAATATTCAATAAACAGTTTTTATTAATTAAATAGCCCTCTTTTAATTAATAATTAATGATAGTAAAGTTATTTTTGAATTTTTCTTATAAAAATATTTATTTTAAGTAAAAGCGAAAATTTGATCGAAAAATATTTTATGACAATCAACTTTTTATTCACTAGAAGTTTTTTGAACATTTTGGAACATGTATAGTAATATACACACACATTTAAAAACAAATTAAACCCTCCTTTACTTTATGAGAAGATTAACTAAGCATAAGAAGGATTAATAAAAGTAATAAGGGGACAAAAGGTACATAAGGACACTTGAATTAAGAAAGGATAAGGAGATATTTTCCCCCTTTCAAGGTCATCCACATTTTTTAGGGTAGTGAAGTTATTTGGCATATGATATCATTCTTTTTTCCATCTCCATTCGTTCATTTTTTATTAATTCATTTCTCAACTTTTTGAAAACGTGAAAAAAAGAAGGGAAACTGTCTCATTATCTCTTTAATTCTTCAAAATAACTTCAAACTTCTTCAACTTCTTCCAAACTTTAACAATGTTCTTATATCACTCAGAGAACATGCTATATTATTTAAAAAGTGAAGAAATGATGGAGTAAGGTGTAGGATCGATTTCGCCCTAGAGGGGAGGAGGGGTGAATTGGGTGATACTATTAACTATAAAAATTATTGCGGAAGCTTATAAAGTTATTTCAACACAGATATATCAAAATAATAGCAGCACAGATAATAGCAGAATAATAAATGCAGAAATAGAACGACACAGAATTTACCCAGCTTCGGCAAAACCCTGCCTACGTGTTTCCCCAAAGGTTTCTACTAAAAATTAAGCAGTCAGACGCTTACACAAGTAAATTCGCGATACCCGCTATCGACTAGCCTTAACTCTACGCTCAAAACCCTGCCACAACTCAGCCACTGAGTTGCGAATTCTCAAACTACGCCACGTAGTTTGTCCCCGAGTCACACGACTAGAATTTACACAATTTTAAAAGAGAAAATACAAAAACAATAATTTAAAAACAATTAAACCCTAATTTCAATATTAAAGCCCAATTCAGGATTGAGATAAGCCGTCCCAAAACTTGGATTTAAGAAAACTTAGTTCGTTTCCCCTTTTATTTTTATTTCCTTCGACCGCTTCCTTCTTGGTGAAAATGGCGGTTCTTTCTTGCTCGAAAATTAAGGATTTTGTTATGAAGTCGCCGGCTTTGTCGATTTGATTGATGATGCTTCGATTTCTTTCTTCTCCCTGTCGATCACTTTTGGCTACTTCAATTCGATCGGTTTCGAATCAAAGTTGGTATGTTATTTTCCTTTTTGCTTTTCTGGTTGATTGCTTGAACTCGATCTTGATTCGAGTTGAATGATTATTGTCCTCTTTTGCTCAAACTCGAATTCACCTTTGCCGATGATGTTTAGGGTTTATATAGGATTTGAATTCATATTTTCCCATTCGTTTGAATTTGCCATTTAATTTATCTCGGCCAGTTGATTTTGTATTGATGCTTGAGATTGATCTCTGACTTGTTCAAATTACTTGAATAACACGGTTTTGGTTTCTGACTTGGTTCGATTCCTTGATTGCCAAGGCTCTGACTTTACTGTGACGATGATTTCTTTCTTTGTGTTTGTTAACTTGATATTCTGTTGTCACCATTACTGTTAGTTTGAAAACTACTTTGATGACCCATGGCTTTGACTATGTTTAATTGGTATCTATGACTTTGGCACAGTTTGATTTGAACTGCAGTTGACTTTGTGCATCGGCCTTGACTTTTTAAACTTGATTTTGTCTTTGCTTTGATTACGTAATAATGTTTGATGATATTTTAAGAAAAACAAACTGTTACATTGTTGGTTTATCACTTCGTTCATTTGCTTTGGCTTCATAAAGTTTTTCAACATCACCTGACTTCGGCTTGTACCTTATTTACTTGTATCCTTGATTTCTGATGCATTATGGTATTGTGTATTTCATCTTGTATCCGTGTCACGAGTAGTTCTGCATTGTTGTTGCTATGCATTTGTTTGAACTTGCATCCTGCATATGTATAAATATATACATGCTCACGTATGTATATAATCAGTTATATGTTTCTTGTAGTTGTTTCTGGTTTTGCTTTGACTTTGGTCACTGTAGCATATATGTGTTTTTGTCCACTGTTTCTATTTGAGCTTGCACTGTCCAGTTTCATTTAGTTGTTCACTGGTGCATTATGTTGTATATTTTGGAGCTCAAATTGCTTCACCTGGTTGATCGTAGTTTGAATTGGGTTGTTGGGCACTGACTTGAGTTCGAGCCTTGTTCATGTCTTCACTGGTCTGCTCATGCTACTTGTATGTGGTCTTGTTTCATGTGATGTTCATTTGAACCGTGTTTGCATTGTTGCCATATTGGCTTGTTCCTTCGAGTCAGTGAAACTTGTATATGATTGTTTTGTTGTCTGCTCTTCATGTATATGCCGAGTCTTATAAACATCGTCTACATGTTGCATGTTGTAGTGTTCATTGTGAAGCCTGGTTTACTGGTGCATCCCTTGACTTGTTGACATGTCTGGTACGTGCATTTGTGTGCTTCCTGTTAGAGTTGTACATGCCTTTGAGTTTTGCTTGGAGTTCAGTAGCTTGTCTTCATTATGTGTTCATCTGGAAGTTTTGCATTGTTCTGATCTTTGACATTGCCTGACTTTTTGATTCTTCGATCACTTTCCTTGACTCTCTGCATATTGAAGTCTTCTTGCTTCACTTTGGTATTTGCAGTTTCACTTCATGTATTTTGATATTGCATATGAGCTTGTGCATGCTTGTGACGAGTTTGTCGAAACCACAGTGGCATTTGCATATGTATTCATCCTTTATCGTTGTTGTTGCCACCGCCTGTTTCAGTTTGTATATGGTTTTGTACATTTGGATTTTCGTCGATGCTTGTTTTAGTTGACTTGACCATTTCTATGAACTTGCACCTGTGTTGAATCCAGCTTGGAGCCTGGGTTTGACCTTGTACTGATATTGTGACATTATTTTTATTGCACTTGAGTTGAACCCGACGTTTTGGGTTTGACCTGTGCTAACCTGTCCCTGTAATTTTATCAAGTGTGTATATTGGTATGCATGGCCTTGTGGCATGTACAGTGATACACTGTGCATGTCACAAGCTGTTCGTGTATGATGAATTCAAATTTAAATGATGACGAACAACCCAAATAACTGAGGCAAATATTATTTTCAAAATTCACATTTTATTTTATACTGCAAATTTTTTTTATTTTCAATTTTAATGCATCAATGTATATTTTTGCAGATTGCTCAGATGCTGGATTCACATTGAAATGAAGTTGAAGATAAATACGAGTTGAGTGAATGAGTGATATGTAGTGAGGTCAAATGTAAATTAGAAATTGTGATGTAATCAAAATTGTATTGTTATTGAAGTTGTGTGTGTGTGTGTGTGTGTGTAGTGAGAGCTTGAAATTTATACTATTCAAAAATTGTAATAAATATTTGTTTGAATAAAATTTCTGTTTGAATTCAAATTCTGTGTTATTTATTTGTTCAGCAAATATTTATTTAATCTAAGAAAATAAAATAGTACATTAACAAATACATTTAAATGAATATATATATGTTTATTATCATCAATCAAAAATCATGTAATCGCATATTCAATAATCTCCCCCTTTTGATGATAACAAACATATATTTAAGATTTTGAATATGTTAAGTGTATTTGATCATTGATATACTCTATTTGCTCCCCCGGTTTAAATGCTTCCTCTCTACACAAAGCTCCCCCTTCATATATGCTTACAATTAAAAATATGCAAATGAGCCTAGATGCAAATAGTAAATATTTGACTTTTATTTGACAAAATCTTAACTTTTCTCTCCCCCTTTTGTTATCAGCAAAAGAGTAATAGTGTTAGAAAAATGGAGATAAAGTGATAGATATCAATACAACATTAAAACTCAATCGAATATAAATATTAAATTTCAATAAAAAATCAAACAAAAATCATAAATACTTTGTTGGGCGCATATTACACTTTTAGAATGATGGGAATGATATCATTATATAAAACCATACAGTTGTGTCTATTTGTGGTATATTTATATCAGGAATTTGAATATCTACCAACCATGCATAACCATTAGGACTTTTAAATGAGATTAGTAGTATTCCAATTTTATTTTTAAAAAATGAATTCAAGTATCTTCTAACCACGCATGACCGAGAGGACTTTTAAATGGGATTAGAATCAACTTGTTTATTTAAAAAATCAATTCTGATATGCGTTCCATACATGCATAACCGTGAGGACATTTAAATGAGCATGGAAGCACATAACAAATTCCAAGTAGTTCACCCATACATAACCGTGAGGACTTTTAAATGAGAGTGAATACTTTGGATTTTATTTTATTATTATTATTATTACTATTTTTTTTATTAAAAAAATGTAAAATGAAAAACGAATGATTCCTGTTTAAAGTACCACATATTGACAAACTATATTGAATTTTGATGAGTGATGGTCGTTAGAAATGTGATAGAAATAGAGATGGTCATGGAATTTTTACCAACAAAAAGTTTTATAACCCTTGTTTAAATTTCTAACGAAATTTACTAATTATATCGTCTCGAGTCATGATATATGATAAATATCAACACTCATTACTTTTTCAATCACTATTTATCTTTTTGATAATTAGTAGGGAGTCAGATTAGTCAATGTTATAATTTAAAATTAAATTCAAAAATAATTATAAAATAAAATTTTCTAAAAATGACTAACCTGAAAACAAGGTCAAAGATGATTTTCTAGAAGGGGTTTTATGAGAAAAATTTCTGCTATTTGAAAATTGTTTGAAATGAAAAATATGCAGAAATTTTCTTTGAAAAACGATGCAGTTACTAAATGTCTCAACAAAAATCACGTTCCACTAGTAATTTTTCTATCGACTAGATTACCAGTGTAATCTACATCTGAATTTCTCTTTCACTCAAAATTATCATTTGTTGAATGTTACAGACCAGATCATGAGTTGTGCAACAAAATATCTCAAAGTCATTTTTAAAAACCTTTTAAATGAAATTCTCTTGAATTTGAATTGAAGCCGTGCAAATAATCAAAAACCGTGAATATGGAGTCAACCAAATGTATTATCATCAATCAAATCTATATGAAGTATTTCAAGGATTGTAGTTTTCTAGGCATAAAAGAATAATTGGCCAACAATTTTGAAAAAGTCAGAATCATTATCATTATTCATTTCTTTATAACATAACTGGCTGATTTAAATTCAAATTATGGTGTAGATTATAACATTTAATAAATAGAATATACCATTACTTGTTTTACCTTTACGATAATTTTTCATTGTTGCCTATTGTGATTCTGTCACCTTTTTACTAGGCTAAGGAACTTTGCTTTGTCGCCCGTTGTGTTTCTGGAACAGCCAGAATCCAGATAACACTGTTGATGTTCCTTAGCCTGCCACCACACCTACACGATAGAAGATTTTTGTGACCTATTTGTTTTTATAGGTCTATGATTGTTAGTGGCAGAATATTTCGAAAAATAATTTTGTGGAGACCGAAAACTATTTATATATGTTTCTTTTGGCACCCAGATTTGTTTAACTTTGAGAGATTTTATATTTGTGCCTTTTGGAACCCAAATTGGAATGGATTTTACGTGTTTGGGTCTATTCCAACAATTATTTTGATTGTGTCCAAATTTTCTACAAATTATGCACATTGAATTGACTTGATTAGTTTTTCTTTTAACAGGTTCAGATTGATTATATCTAAGTCCTTGTCTGACTGTATTAACAGTTTGTTTCCCTAAGGGCATATTCAACGATTTTTCACTTTTGGAAAATTTATCTAAAGTCGATGACAGTTGTTGGACTTGTGTTTTGAGAGATTCATTTTCGTTTAATAATTGTGTGCACTTTTTAATAGAATTTTCTCTTCTAGTATTTTCACTCTTTTTCAAAATCAGAATTTCATTTTCAAGCGATTTAATTTTGATTTCTGATTTTTTAATTTCTTCTTCGAATGTTGGACACTTATCACACTTAGGGATCCTACTTGGATAGGTTTTAGCTAATTGTTCAAGCTTGTCATTTACTTCTATCAAACTATCTGTGACGACCTGGAAATTTTGAGCATTTGAAATTGGAATATTAATTGATTTTAAATATTTAAAAGTTAATGTTTAAATTAAATTTCAAATATCACCATTTATTTGGGAGTTAATTATTGGATTTAATTTCTGGAAGCTGGGTAAAATGTTGAATATGGAGTTTTAAGCCCGTTAAAAATAATCTGACGGCTTGTAAAATTTATAATGATGATACCGAAGATAATAGAAGGGTTGAAATTTAATTCAAAGGCAGTTTGTTCAATTTTGTATATCGTTTCAATTGAATTTGAAAAAAATAGCCATCCGAGGCACAGTCTCGGAATTCGACGAAACTAGTTCCATTGGATCCGTAATAGTTAATTATTATCGGATTTCAATTTTCGTAGCAATTGGAGTTGTTGTTTGACCCTGACAGCTCAAAACGCTTAGAAACTATTTTAATCGATTTATTTTAAAATTGATCATTTTTCTTCCGCAACTCGCTCATATGATCGAATTAGGCTACGAAACACGTTCCATCGTGTTCGGAACGCGGATAAAATCTTGTAATCGCCTCGCGGCATTTCTTAAGAGGGGTTCAGAAATTTATATGGCAATTAACGGGACGTTTATGGAGATTTATAATATAATATAAATTGAAGTCAAAACAGGCAGAGATATTTTTATAAGAGCGTACTCGAGAAGCCATATACCCAAACAATATTTATTCTTCGTCCCCTCTCTCTATTCTAAAAACAGAAAATGAAATAGATCTCAAAAAAAAATGGTCGAAG
Source organism: Allium cepa (assembly GCA_030765085.1). Classification (NCBI taxonomy): domain Eukaryota; kingdom Viridiplantae; phylum Streptophyta; class Magnoliopsida; order Asparagales; family Amaryllidaceae; genus Allium; species Allium cepa. The sequence continues at coordinate 663,496,308 of CM060928.1, read as the reverse complement.
TTTCGTTCCAGATAATCGAATTCTTCTCTTCCTAGCAATTCTTCAAAATCAATTCGAAGCTGTTGCTCATTTCAATCGGCTTCAAGGGTTACGCGCGATAGGGGCTGATGATTTTGGCGAATGCTTGGGACTTGAGATCGATAGGCGAGCGACGTCAGTTGCGAAGCATGTTGACTCGAGTTCTGGCACGAGTTGCTAGCGAACAAATTAGTAAAGGAGGGAAGCTCGCGAGCACAACCGCGACTGTTTTCGCGTGGAGGAGGGGTTATTGCTGCGGCTATGGGGTTGCGAGAGTGGGTTTCGAAGCGATGTGATGCAGAGGCGATGAGCAGTGGTTTGATTTCGAGGTGAGGAGGCTTATAGTGGTGATGACAGGTGAGTTTTCTTGAATTTTCTCGTGTCTCTTCTGGTTGCTCTCGTGAATGTGTAGTATTGGGTTCTCAACCTTATTACTGATGCTCAGTTAAGAGGAAGAAAGTCACGTTTTTTTTAAGTCTGGCGTGGACATTGTTGAATAGATAAGTTTTTTTTAAAAAAATACGGAATGTTTAAACAACATAAATATGAAATGTTTAAACAACTTAAGTTGTTAATGTACATTTTTAAATGGTATACTCGAATTTATCTCGAGTAATTTTAGTTTGCTTGAAGTAGGGCAGAGTTTTACTCGAAGAAATTTAGGGGTAACTCGGGTAAATTGTTTGGTTATAGATTTCCGGTCGGGGTGATTATAGTAGGAAATTCCTACAGGTCTTTAAAATGATTAATTAATGAAAATGAATGAATATAAATTATTTAGTAAGAATGATAGTGGATTAATGTAATTATAGTAAGGGGTAAATAATTAATTTAATTATTAAGATAATTTTTTAATTAATTTGAGAAATCGATATAAGGGGTTGATTTGTCAATGTGTTCAATTTCTGCAATTAAGAATGATAATTTAATTAAAAGTAAATTACTCAATTTGAATTTATTAAAGAAACTACTTATATAAAAGAATAATTACTAGATACCATTAATTAAGGGTGGGTGATAAGTGGGAAATCACTAAATGAAAATTAGAAGTAATAATGATTTAATGTAAGAAATTTAAAAGAGTAATTTATTAAGAATTGATGTGTTAAGGATTAAGTAATTAAATTTAAATTTTAAGGTTAAATTAAGTAAGGATAATTAACCAATGGATAATTATTTAATAAAAGCAAATAAAAGGATTATTTGCATAGAGTAATCAATTCGGGATGAGTTAATTAAAGAGATTAATTAAGGAGTATGATTAAATTAAGGGTAATCGATCAATAGTGGTTATAATGTAATTAATTTGAGTAATTTCTTAAGGATCAATATAAGTAACATGGAGGGGTAAAGGTTAATTGATTGGAAATTAATTAATGTAAAATGAAGAAATTTAAGTGGTTGAGGTTAATAATTCAATCAGGATTAACGAAATTAAATTTATTAAGCTTTGCTTATGGATGATTGAATGGTTTTGAATGTTTGATTTAGCTGATATCTCTGATATAAAATGTTGTATATTTCATTTGGATCGCTTGGGTTAGAATGACATGAGACTCGAAGGGACCAGGATCGGATATTAGGAAATAACCGAAAATCACTTCGAATTCTTATAAATTGATTTGCGAAATCAATAGGCTGGAATAAAATGATTTAAGAGAATTGGATTATTTAATCTAAGTTTGGTACTTTGGAATTTATATGTAAAATAAGTGTTGCATATAGCAAATTGTGAATTGGATAAATTGTTATAAATTACCCGGGTTTATATAAGTTGATTGTTTGGTATTCCATGTTGGATGGGTTTACTCACACTGGTTTCCAGCCTGACCCGGGTGTTACCTTGGTGTAATGCTCGGGTCAGACCGAGTTTTACAGATTTCAGGTAGGTATGTTCTGGAGCTCAGGAGACGAGCTGGATGGCTATAGCATGTAAAATACTTTCGCTGTATTATATTGCTGTGTATGTGAGACATGATGATTATATATATCCAGTGACTGTATAAATGTGGAAACTCTGATGTATACTAAATGTAATCGACAGATATAGTATTCTTTTGTAAACTGTAAATATTTATTATTATATTTTATCCGCTGCGACTATGAGTTGTTGATGTTTCTGTTCTTCCTCTTCTTCTACCTCTTTCTTCTTTTCATAACTATCTGTAATTTTTCGGGTGTGAAAATTTCGGGTCGTTACACTATCTCTTTGTGATTCAATTTTAGCATATTTCTCCCTAAGTCTTTCAAAACAACCATTTGCTTTGTGGAAATATATAAGTAATTCAGAATGAGTAAGTTTTGATACCTCACTTGGCTTGTTATCATCACTGTCAGTTATATTACCTGCTTTCTCACTCTCACTGCTAGTACTTTTATTATCTTCATCACTTGTATTCCACGTGGATGCAAAATTTCTCCTTTTTGATTTCTTTTCAAAGTCGTGTCGGTTTTGAGGACAATTGGGCTTGATGTGTCCGGATTGGTTGCACTTGTGACAAATGATCCCCCGTTCTTCTGGATTGTCTAGTATTTTGTCTATTCTGATTTTCAATTTCTGATTTAGAGCTGGATTTCTATATTTGCGGTTCCATCTTTTGAATTTCTTCATTATTAACGCCAGCTCAGCTGCTCCATCATCATCGTCATCATCATCACTATCCGTTGTTCCTTTGAGAGCTATTGATTTCTTTTGAGTATCTCCTCCTTCACGCTCTTCCTTGAATTTCATTTCTAGCTCATAAGTGGTGAGATTTCCGATGAGTTCTTCAACTTTGATTTGTTTTATATCTTTTGATTCTTGAATGGCAGTCACTTTTGCTTCAAAACTTCATGGAAGGACTCTGAGGATTTTTCGGACTATTTCCAATTCCGTGTATGTAACATTCGAGATTTTTCGACTTTCGAAAATCGACATTAATACGTCAACTTTATCAACTACCGAGCAATCAAAGGCCGGAAAACCGAATTGTTAGGTTTAAAGAAGAAGAGGTAGAAGAAGAAAGAAAGAAGAAGCAACAGAAACATTATCAGAATCTCACAATCACAGTGGAACAACATATAATAGATAAATGAATAATCTTTAAATCAAAAGAACTGTACATTTTATACATTACATCATCAGAGTCAACTTACAACACAACACAACTGGACAATTATATGAACTTGTCCTTACAAGTGAATACACAGCGGAAAAGATAATATCATATACAAGTGATACGTTTCTCCATCCAGCTCGCCTCTTGAGCTCCACAGCACCTCCTGAACTCCAGAATATCCTGACAACCTGACTCTAGGCTGCCCGTGTGGAAAATGATGGGCACCCAGAGTTTAAGAAGGGAACAATAAACTCCAGGTCAGTCATGAGACTGGTGTGAGAACTTAAAACATTTTATCTTTTAAAAAAAAACAAAGAAATATTTTAAAATAGATCCGCAATGCTTTTGGAAAATGAAACTACCATAAGGCCTCCCGCCACACACACAATGCAAACGCAGAATTGGAGGAGATTTCTCCTTATGATAGTCAAACATGCTTGACACGAGAGAATTTCTTGATATTATTACTATAAGTGCAAAATGTGGAAGACCATTTCGAAAGTATAATATAAATCTTAGCCAGCATAGGTACCATTATATTATGCCTGCTATAGCTACCTCCTGAGGAGGCAGGTTATACAATTTGCAATCGTAAAGGGTTCGTATTGTTTCTTTGGATTTCCAACAAATGGTCAGGCCAAGGAACTTCCCATTGCCACATGGGTATGCCTCTGGAAGGACGCCCCGAGAACCTAACGGGATCACTTCCAACACAAGGCCGGGTTACCTCTGTAAAAGTAGGTAACTACTGACAAGTGTATGCCATCCTCCGGTTGTAAACAACCTTTATCCGAGGATTCTCAACCAACAACAATCACAAAGTCATATATATTTGCGACATCCACATAAGTTAGGTATCTGGGCACCATATCATGATACCACTTCTATCCAGAAGAAAATGCACATACACTAAGGGGCGCTACTCCCTATAACCTTGCTGCATCTTTCCTGTTTTGACCATTACTGGGTTGTGAGGTCCAACAAAGTCTCGTCCACAAAGCTACGCTTTTCACAAAAGCTGTGCTTTGATCAACAAATGATCAGTAGCACTTCATATGCCACATTACCAAAATTGGGAATGTATCACTAGTAACCATCAACTACATAACCTTTGAGCTCGTACGTCTCAGAGAAGGGTGTTAAGCTAAACGAATAAATTCTCTGCCACCAACAGAAATGTATTTGATAGAAACCAGCTTTAATCTCCAATTTTTTAACGTCAGACACACATCCATACAAGTCCATTTCGGGATCGAACGGAACCGAAGGCACTTCCAAAGAAGCCCTTGCAATCCGGATATTCACTAATCACGTCCGGAATCCCCATCACAAAGGGTGATAAAATCTCTATATCGGAGATCAGCCGATGTAGAGACATTCGATGGTAATCCTTCCGTTTTCTGAAATATCCGGTCTTCAACACCGGTCTTCAAATGCTATCCATTACGAAGTATCACTATTCGAAATGGGATTTATGACCTAAAGGTCTTCTCCCGGCTAAACCGAATAACGAGCGCTTATTTTAAAATAAGTGTAACATTCAAATTCAAGCAAATCACAACAAATACCCATTTAAAGGTAAATATTGACAGTCGTTTATTTAACTATCAATAGATATGCACAACATCACCAGATTCCAAATAATTTTCCAAATTATTTATATTTTTCAAAAATATCTTTACAAGATATATTTTTCCACACTTCAACGATTTGAAAACAAATTTCAAATCACTTTTCACCTTTACAACTTTTGAAAACAAATTTCAAATCATTTTCCTTACGCGGAACACTTCCAAATATTTATTCATTTTCACTGGAAATCTGCCGAGTTCAAATACTTCAAAATAATTTATAACACTTATCCAAAATATATCGGGAAAAACCCTTTGAAATAAAAATATTTTCCTTTAAACACTTTACTTAAAATATTAGTTATAAAAATATTATACCAATATTACATATAACTTAGGCCCAAACTAATTTTCAAAATAAAATTAGTAGATAGAGTATAACTATTTTCTAAAATAACTATATAATAAATCCTAGAAATAATTATTTCTATATCAACTTAATAAATCTTTACTTAAAGGATTTAAAACAATTTAAGAAGTTAATTTCTCCAAAGTATCCTTTTCAAAACCAATTCTAGAATTAGATATATATATATATATATATATATATATATGTATATGTATATGTATATGTATATGTATATGTATATATTTTTCAAAGCTTTTCAGAAATTTTATTCGGCTTTCCAGGGAGAATATACTTTCATGTCAAAATGGTTCATTTAAACCAATTAAATAAATCCTTACTGATTTACTTTAATTTTACGTTCCAAATCCGTAATTTATTTCCATGCTTCAAAAATAAATCAATGTTTATTTTTAAACAAATTTCCCTTTTCTTTATAAATTCCATGGTGAATCTAAATTTCCGAATATCCACTAATATACGATTTTCAAACCGATTTCAATTATTCACTTTCAACAACACTTTAATTTTTCAATTGATTTCAAAAACAACCAAATCAAATTCCATATTGATTTTCAAAATACTTTAAATTCAATCGCAAAAAATCAATTCCCAAATGGGTTTCAAATTTTATTTCCTTTCAAAAATAAATTGCTTTTAAAGAAAACCATTTCTTTTATTTTTCAAACTCTTTAAAATCCGTATTTTGAATAAATTCTTCAATCTTCGAAAAATATTACCCAAAATCCATTTATTAAAGCTATTTCCATATTTTGAAAATTTATTCAATAAGATTAAAAATAAACTTTATTATTTTAGGATTCCTTCTTTTAAATATATCCCATCCTCAAAAAATAAATTTTAATATAAACTTTCAACCTGAATTTTCAAAAATCAAATTTTTATTTATTTCCGGTATCCAACGATACCAAAATTATATTCGGCTAAATTTCAGCCTTCAACGATTTCAATCACAAAGATAATCACACAAAGATTATGTAAAATTTGATATTTTCGACTTCCGAAAATTGGCATTAATACGTCCACTGTATCAACTGCCGAGCAATCGAAGGCCAGAAAAACCGAATCCTTAGGGTTAAAGAAGAAGAGGTAGAAGAAGAAAGAAAGAAGCAACAGAAACAATATCAGAATCTCACAATCGTAGCGGAACAACATATAATAGATAAATGAATAATCTTTAAATCAAAAGAACTTTATCAGTTATTACATTACATCACATTACATTACATTATCAAAGTTTACAACAACAAACATCGGAAAAGGAATACTATATACTAGTTGATACGCCATGCCATCCAGCTTTACTCCAGATCTTTACAGCACCTCCTGAATTCCAGAATATCCTGATAACCTGACTCTAGATTGCCCGTGTAGAAATTGATGGGCACCCAGAGTTTAGGAAGGGAACAATAAACTCCTGGTCAGTCATGAGACTGGCATGAGAACTTAAAACAGTTTATCTTTAAAACAAACAGAGAAATATTTTAAAATAGATCCGCAATGCTTTTAGAAAATGTAACTACCATAAGGCCTCTCGCCACCCACACAATGCAAACGCAAAATTGGAGGAGATTTCTCTTTATGATAGTCAAACATGCTTGATAAGAGAGAATTTCTTGATATTATTACTATACGTGCAAAGTGTGGAAAACCATTTCAAAAGTATAATATAAATCTTAGCAAGTATGGATACCATTATATTATGCCTTCTATACCTCCTGAGGAGGCAGGTTATACAATTTGCAATCGTAAAGGGTTCATATCGTTTCTTTGGATTTCCAACAAATGGTCAGGCCAAGGAACTTCCCATTGCCACATGGGTGCGCCTCTGGAAGGACGCCCCGAGAACCCTACCGGATCTCTGCCAACACAAGGCCGGGTTACCTCTGCAAAAGTAGGTAACAACTGACACGAGTATGCCATCCCCCGGTTGTAAACAACCTTTATCCGAGTATCCTCAACTAACAACAATCACAAAGTCATATATATTTGCGACATCCACATAAGTTAAGTATCTGGGCTACATACCATGATACCACTTCTATCCAGAAGGAAATGCACATACCCTAAGGGGCGCTACTCCCTATAACCTTACTGCATCTTTCTTGTTTTGACCATTACCGGGTTGTGAGGTCCGACAAAGTCTCGTCCACAAAGCCACGCTTTTCACAAAATCTATGCTTTGATCAACAAATGATTAGCAGCACTTCGTATGCCACATTACCAAATTGGCAATGTATCACTAGTAACCATAAACCACATAACCTCTGAGCTCGTACGTCTCAGAGAAGGGTATTAAGCTAAAAGAATAAATTCTCCGCCACCAATAGAAATGTATTTGATAGAAACCAGCTTTACATCTCAACTTTTGTAACATCGGACACACATCCATACAAGTCCGTACCGGGATCGAACGGAACCGAAGGCACTTCCAAAGAAGCTCTTGTAATCCGGATATTCACTAATCACATCCGAAATTCTCATCACAAAGGGTGATGAAATCTCTATATCGGAGATCAGCCGATGCAGAGACATTCGATGGTAATCCTTCCGTTTTCGGAAATATCCGGTCTTCAACACCGGTCCTCAAATGCTATCCATTACGACGTATCACTATTCAGAATGGGATTCATGACCCAAAGGTCCTCTCCCGGCTAAACCGAATAACGAGCGCTTATTTTTAAAATAAGTGTAGCATTCAAATTCAAGCAAATAACAACAAATACCCATTTAAAGGTAAATATTGATAGTCGGTTATTTAACTATCAATAGATATGCACAACATCACCAGATTCCAAATAATTTTCCAAATTATTTATTTTCCAAAAATATCTTTACAAGATATAATTTCCCACACTTCAACCATTTGAAAACAAATTTCAAATCACTTTTCACCTTTACAACCTTTGAAAATAAATTTCTAATCGTTTTCCTTACGCGGAAACACTTCCAAATATTTATTCATTTTCACTTGAAATCTGTCGAGTTCAAATACTTTAAAATAATCTATAACACCTATCCAAATATATTGGGAAAACACTTTGAAATTAAAACTATTTTTCTTTAAACACTTTACTTAAAATATTTAGTTATAAAGATATTATACCAATATTACATATAACTGAAGCCCAAACTAATTTTCAAATTAAAATTAGTAGATAGAGTATAACTATTTAAATAACTATTTTCTAAAACAATTATTGATTAAAACTTAGAAATAATCATTTTTATATCAACTTAATAAATCTTTACTTAAAGGATTTAAAACAACTTAAAAAGTTAATTTCTCCAAAGTATCCCTTTCAAAACCAATTCTAGAATTATATGTGTGTGTGTGTGTGTGTATCTTTCAAAGCTATTTAGAAATTTTATTCGGCTTTCCTGGGAGAATACACTTTTATTTCAAAATGGTTCATTCAAACCAATTAAATAAATCCTTACCGATTTACTTTAAGTTTACGTTTCAAACCCGTAAATTTATTTCCACACTTCAAAAATAAATCAATGTTTATTTTTAAACAAAATTTCCCTTTTCTTCATAAATTCCATGGTTAATTTAAATTTCCAAATATCCACTGATATACGATTTTTCAAATCGAATTCAAATATTCACTTTCAACAACAATTCAATTTTTCAATTGATTTCAACTTCATTTCAAAACACCAAATAAATTTCCAAATGGATTTTCAAAAGATTTATTTTCAATAACTAAAATCAATTCCCAAATGGATTTCTAAATTTATTTCCTTTTAAAAATAAATTCCTTTTAAAGAAAACCAATTATTTTATTTTTCAAACTCTTTAAAACCCGTATTTTGAATAAATTCTTCAACTTTTGAATGATATTACCCGAAATCCATTTATTAAAGCTTTTCCCATATTTTGAAATTTTATTCAATAAGAATAAAAATAAAACTTTATTATTTTAAAATTACTTCTTTTAAATTTACCCAATTCTCAAAAATAAATTTTAATATAAACTTTTAACATGAATTTTCAAAAATCAAATTTTTATTTATTTCCGGTATCTAACGATACCAAAATTATATTCGGCTAAATTCTAGCCTTCAACGATTTCAATCACAAAGATAATCACACAGAGATTATAAATAAATCAACACCCAACATTGAAACAAATTCAATTATTTGAGGAATCCAGTTGGATCCCTCCAACCTGTTTCCCTGCATCCACAGATGTTAACACAATACCAATCCCATTTCAAGATGGGATATCACGGTACATGGGTTTATATAAAATATTATCCGCTATTATGTGGCGCAACAGGGTCTCGTCCTCTATATAATGCGGGAAATCAACTCCAAGTACATATATAATACCAATTCCATTTCAAGGTGGAATATCGTGGTATACGTATTTAATATAATAACCTCCGCTTAATATGCGGCGTATAGGGTCTATTTCAATACAATAGATAATAATTTATCATCCAAGCATACAACCAACACAATCAAGCAATTTTAAATCTAACTATTAAAATTTTAAATCGAAACACAATTCGATTGAGTGAGAAGTTCTCACCTTGTTCTAATACAGTTGTAGTGTTTTATTTCGAATAAAATTAAGCACGCGTTTAATTTTACCCAAAATTCACACTAGCTCCAATTACTCCAATCCAGCTCCGTCACGTAGTGTTCATTAATATGGTTCCAACGCAATTCGTTTCGTGAATTTCCGACCTCGTATGACAAAGTTATGCTATTTTAAAGTTTATACGAATTTTAATATAATTAATTTCACAAATTTCTTTTCTATTTTATAACCTTGCTCATCATCGGCTGTATGTTTCAGCTTGATGGAAATCTGGCCGCAAGATGATGCTTCTTCCCCAACAACAGATTCACGTTCAAAACCGTGCAACCCTAACCCATAGCCGCCGCCTTTCCATCAATTAACGCAACTACCACGTCGATTTCAATGACGATCAACTACCTCCACTTCGATGCCAAAGTCGAGCTCTACCACCGCCGTGAGTATAGGCGAACTCGGCTGTACTTTTATCTCGAAAATGGTGCTCAAACATCAGACGTTCGAACGTCTATTGTCGTTGATCCGTTGCCCCGATTTCGATCGTAGCCGTTGATCTAGAAGATCTTGACGTGCTCTTCAACTTCGTAGTTGAAGCCTTAGTCTAATTCTGCTTGGATTAGGAGGATTTGAAGGATGATCAACAGTAGGTTTCGGCCATTGATATTGAAAGTGGCGGCTGAAACCCTAGTGGTGTTATGTTTGTGAAAAATGAAATGATAGAGGTGCTTTTATAGAAAATATCGAAACACTATTCATCCCAAAATTTTCCGAACACCAAACGAAGCGTGCCGGCTGATGTTTCTAGGGTTTAACCCGCGTTCCGGACACAATGAGACATGTTTCGGATAATTTGGTCATATGTGCGAGTTATGGAAATAAACAATCAAATTTAAATTAAATCGGTTAAACTAATTTCTATGCGTTTTGGATTGCCTCGGACAAACCGTAAATCCGATTGACATGAAATTTGAAATCTTACAATAATATAACATTACGGATCCAATGAAACTAGTTTCGTCGAAATCCGAGACTGTTTGAAAAATGACTATTTTTACTCGTCAATTTAAATATTAAAATATTCAATTTTTTCACAAATTAACTTTTAATTCGATTTTAAAAGTTCTATAACATCATTCTAACTCCAATATGATTAAATACAACTTTACAAATCAATTTTAATCACATTAAACCCAATTTCCAATTATTTCTGTAATTTCAAATATTAATTTAACAATTTAATAATCCTATTAAATGCAGATATTCGAAATAAAATTTATTCGACTTACAAATTTACTTGTTAATATTTGAAATCAATTAAATATACGAATTTCAAATGACAGGAATTTTGGGTCGTTACAAACTTCCTACTTAAAAGAACTTCGTCCTCGAAATTGCCATGTAAGAAAAAGTTACAGAATCCATTAACTTTTTTTTCTTCAAAAACAAACCGTTCCAACTTGATTTCAGATTCATTTTAATTTCTTAACTTTTCCAAAATCCGATGGTTACACTTTTCTAGTTCAATTCCTACATTTTCATTTCAATTTAGAAATTGACTTTTCGTTAACAAAAATTTTCCAAAAATTTTCAAAATTTTTTCTAACTCCCAAAATTTACGGAAAATTTTGGCAGAGTCTCCTTTGTATAGAGGAGCTTTTGCAATACCACAATAGATATAAATATATATACATCGACCCACACGGTCGGAAAACAGAAAAACAGTTCATATTTCCTATTTTTATTGCGTAGGCGTACCTTTTTAGCATTTTTAAGCAAAACAGTTATTTATTAGCATTTTAGCGTGACCAAATCCAGCCGACTACAGCCCCGGTACCTGTACTTACTCAATTTAAACATGTAAGTGACATATATAAGAAATTTATTTACATTTCACTAATTTTCAATAGAAAACACATAGTTTTTATAAGCAATGCAATTAAAATAATTCCCATAAATATTTTATAAGTTTTCGATACAAATTTTAATTGCATACAACCAATTCACATTAGTTCACTTTCAATTCAAATTCAATTACATAGCTTTCCATTTATCAATTCAATTTCATTAACACTTAATGAATTATATACAATCAACTAACAATCATATAACAACCAAATCATAACCAACATAACCAAATTATTAAATTTACATTCAATTTGGTTTAACACTTTTAATTCCAATTAGTTGATATCAAATTGACTTCCATTCAATTATTCAATTTTTTTCAACTTCATTAGCTTCTAATGAATTAACACTTACATTCATTATTTTATATCAATTCTTTTACATTAGATTGATTAATATTCAATCCATTTATTAATTCAATTGCTAATTCATTTAACAAATAAGGTTGAATTTCATTTATATAACTCAAGTCCACATCCATTTAATTCACTTTATTATTTTACTTCGGTACCAAAATCAACTTCATTCAACATTACGTAAGTTATATTCCATTTCAAACATCATTTGTTTGACTTAACTTAAATTTCCCCTTATAAATCCAATTCAGATTCCAATTCTAAAGTAAATTCTATTTAACTTTTACCAAAGTAAAATTTCATCACTTATTCAAATTCATATTTCGTTTTTCTTAACAAAATTGTTTAACCATTTTATCATTTGGTTTCACTTACATTTTCACACTTTACAAGTTATACAACTTAATAATCTTCAAAGTTATTTTATATAATCACTTCAGTTTAATTTCCATTTCGATAGCTTACCTAATCCAAATCAATTTATTTAACCTTCGTTTAGTTAAATTTCAAATCATATGTTTTATTATGCTAACTTAAATTTATTTATACTTTACCAAAGTAAAATCTTTATTATTTCATATTATAAGTTCAAAACTTGATTACATATATTCAACAATTACAACTTGGATTTTAAATTTTCAAATTTGTTTATCACAACCAAACTTCAATTTCCAATTTACTAAGGTAGCAAATCCATCACACAGAAACTTGAAAATGATACTGATGATGCTGTAGTCATCACCCTTATAATTTTCCTGTAATAGTAGTAATTTCAGTGCTTAATATTCTTTCAAAATTTTCCCTTTACCTATAAATCACATTTATAAATCTTTTTCTTATATAATTTCACTTCTTATATATAAGATTATTTCACAATTGTAAATCATATTAATTATAATTCCATACTTAATAATTCATTTGCTTATACAATTTATTCTTTTATTTAGATTATTCAAACATCTTTTAATTAACTTATATATATTCTTACATTTTCAACAACCAAACAATCAATCAATTTATATACACTTTAATAATTTCTGAAAAATTATTCCTTTATATATAAAATATAATCAAGGTAAAATTATTTCATTTACCTAATTTAAAATGATACTATGTCAGTTTATCTCGTTTAAGAGTTTAGAAACCCCTATCGATATAGTTAGCAAGACTGCACCAACCAGAATCTATAAACAATCAACCGATAAGTCAACACAATACAAAACAATTTTATATTCACTAACAAATACGCGCTCATATCTATTATTACACTCACATTCATTCTAGAGTACTACTGACACTATCTCTAATGAGTAATTCCCAACAGAGCCAAGGTTGTTGCTTAACCAAATGCTCTGATACCAAATGTAAAATTTGATATTTTCGACTTCCGAAAATCGGCATTAATACGTCCACTGTATCAACTGCCGAGCAATCGAAGGCCGGAAAAGCCGAATCCTTAGGGTTAAAGAAGAAGAGGTAGAAGAAGAAAGAAAGTAGCAACAGAAACAATATCAAAATCTCACAATCGCAGCGGAACAACATATAATAGATAAATGAATAATCTTTAAATCAAAAGAACTGTATCGGTTATTACATTACATCACATTACATTACATTATCAGAGTTTACAACAACAAACAGCGGAAAGGAAATACTATATACTAGTTGATACGCCATGCCATCTAGCTTTACTCCAGATCTTTATAACACCTCCTGAATTCCAGAATATCCTGATAACCTGACTCTAGACTGCCCGTGTAGAAAGTGATGGGCACCCAGAGTTTAGGAAGGGAATAGTAAACTCCAGGTCAGCCATGGGACTGGTGTGAGAACTTAAAACAGTTTATCTTTAAAACAAACAAAGAAATATTTTAAAATAGATCTGCAATGCTTTTAGAAAATGTAACTACCATAAGGCCTCCCACCACACACACAATGCAAACGCAGAATTGGAGGAGATTTCTCCTTATGATAGTCAAACATGCTTAATACAAGAGAATTTCTTGATATTATTACTATAAGTGCAAAGTGTGGAAAACCATTTCGAAAGTATAATATAAATCTTAGCCATCATAGGTACCATTATATTATGCCTACTATAGCTATCTCCTGAGGAGGCAGGTTATACAATTTGCAATCGTAAAGGGTTCGTATTGTTTCTTTGGATTTCCAACAAATGGTTAGGCCAAGGAACTTCCCAATGCCACATGGGTACGCCTCTGGAAGGACACCCCGAGAACCCTACCGGATCTCTGCCAACACAAGGCCGGGTTACCTCTGCAAAAGTAGGTAACTACTGACACGAGTATGCCATCCCCCGATTGTAAACAACCTTTATCCGAGGATCCTCAACCAACCACAATCACAAAGTCATATATATTTGCGACATCCACAAACGTTAAGTATATGGGCTCCATACCACGATACCACTTATATCCAGAAGGAAATGCACATAACCTAAGGGGCTCTACTCCCTATAACCTTGCTGCATCTTTCCTATTTTGACCATTACCGGGTTGTGAGGTCCGACTAAGTCTCGTCCACAAAGCTACGCTTTTCGCAAAAGCTATGCTTTGATCAAGAAATGATCAGCGCACGTCGTATGCCATGTATCACTAGTAACCATCAACTACATAACCTCTGAGCTCGTACGTCTCAGAGAAGGGTGTTAAGCTAAAAGAATAAATTCTCCGCCGCCAATAGAAATGTATTTGATAGAAACTAGCTTTACATCTCAAATTTTGTAACGTCAGACACACATCCATACAAGTCCGTTCCAGGATAGAACGGAACCGAAGGCACTTCCAAAGAAGCCCTTGCAATCCGGATATTCACCAATCACGTCCGGAATTCCCATCACAAAGGGTGATAAAATCTCTATATCGGAGATCAGCCGATGCAGAGACATTCGATGGTAATCCTTCCGTTTTCAGAAATATCCGGTCTTCAACACCGGTCTTCAAATGCTATCCATTACGACGTATCACTATTCGGAATGGGATCCATGACCCAAAGGTCCTTTCCCGGTTAAACCGAATAACGAGCGCTTATTTTAAAATAAGTGTAGCATTCAAATTCAAGCAAATCACAACAAATACCCATTTAAAGGTAAATATTGATAGTCGGTTATTTAACTATCAATAGATATGCACAACATCACTAGATTCCAAATAATTTCCCAAATTATTTATTTTCCAAAAATATCTTTACAAGATATAATTTCCCACACATCAACCATTTGAAAACAAATTTCAAATCACTTTTCACCTTTACAACCTTTGAAAGCAAATTTCTTATCATTTTCTTTAAGCGGAAACACTTCCAAATATTTATTCATTTTCACTGGAAATCTGCCGAGTTCAAATACTTTAAAATAATTTATAACACCTATCCAAAATATATTAGGAAAACACTTTGAAATTAAAACTATTTTTCTTTAAACACTTTACTTAAAATATTTAGTTATAAAGATATTATACTAATATTACATATAACTGAAGCCCAAACTAATTTTCAAAATAAAATTAGTAGATAGAGTATAACTATTTAAATAACTATTTTCAAAAACAAATATTAATTAAAACTTAGAAATAATCATTTCTATATCAACTTAATAAATCTTTACTTAAAGGATTTAAAACAACTTAAAAAGTTAATTTCTCCAAAGTATCCCTTTCAAAACCAGTCCTAGAATTATATATATATGTATATGTATATATCTTTTAAAGCTATTCAGAAATTTTATTCGGCTTTCCAGGGAGAAAACACTTTCATCTCAAAATGGTTCATTTAAACCAATTAAATAAATCCTTACCGATTTACTTTAAATTTACGTTTCAAACCCGTAAATTTATTTCCACACTTCAAAAATAAATCAATGTTTATTTTTAAAAAAAAATTCCCTTTCTTTACAAATTCCATGGTGAATTTAAATTTCCAAATATCCACTGATATATGATTTTTCAAATCGATTTCAAATATTCACTTTCAACAACAATTCAATTTTTCAATTGATTTCAAATTCATTTCAAAACACCAAATAAATTTCCAAATGGATTTTCAAAAGATTTATTTTCAATCACTAAAATCAATTCCCAAATGGATTTCTAAATTTATTTCCTTTTAAAAATAAATTCCTTTTAAAGGAAACCAATTCTTTTATTTTTCAAACTTTTTAAAATCCGTATTTTGAATAAGTTCTTCAACTTTTGAATAATATTACCCGAATTCCATATATTAAAGCTTTTTCCATATTTTGAAATTTTATTCAATATGATTAAAAATAAAACTTTATTATTTTAAAATTCCTTCTTTTAAATTTACCCAATTCTCAAAAATAAATTTTAATATAAACTTTCAACCTGAATTTTCAAAAATCAAATTTTTATTTATTTCCGGTATCTAACGATACCAAAATTATATTCAGCTAAATTCTAGCCTTCAACGATTTCAATCACAAAGATAATCACACAGAGATTATAAATAAATCAACACCCAACATTGAAACAAATTCAATTATTTGAGGAATCCAGTTGGATAGCAATTTCAATACAATAGGTAGCAATTTATATGCGGCGTATAGTGTCTATTTCAATACAATAGATGCAATTTATCATCCAAGCATACAATCAAGCAATTTTAAATTTAACTATTTAAAATTTAAATCGAAACAAATTCGATTGAGTGAGAAGTTCTCACCTTGCTTCCAATAGCGGTTTCAACGTTTTATTTCGAATAAAATTAAACGCGCGTTTTATTTTACCCAAAATTATCACTAGCTCCAATCAACTCCAAATAAACTCCATTGCGTAGTGCTCGTCCATACGATTCCAACGCAAGTTGTTTCGTCCAAAACGGACCTCGTACGACAAAGATATCGCGTTACAAAGATTACACGAATTTTAAATAAATTAATTACTATTTTCTATTTAATTTTAACCTAATTTCAATCTGGGCCGTTGATTTTTGTAACATTAGATCACGGCCGTGCGAGATATTCTACCTCCCTTCCCAGTTAATTCACGGGAAAACAAACCCGTAGCTCGAAACTTTGACCAATTCTAGCTCCAACATCAACGATCTAGACGATGATCAGAGCCTCCCATTTCAAAGAGCTTCGCGCGACACCCCAATGACCAGAGGCCGGACCCACTCGGCTGCCTCCTTGCCTCGTATTTTGAGCTTGAATGCATGCGTTTGATCACCAATTGCCGTTGATTCGTGGCGCGAAATCCGATCATAGCCGTTGACATTATAGATCTCGATGCCCTCTTTGATTTTGTATTTGAACGTTTTTGGTGAAGGTGAATGGATTAGAAGAAAAAGGAGGAAGAATGATGGTGCATTTCGGCCATTGTTTTGTTTATTGGCGGCTAGGGCTTGGTTAGGGTTTCGGTGAAAATAATGACTGTTGAGGTCCTTATATAGAAAATACTCGCGCACTATTCACCCGAAATTTTTCCGAAACGCAAACGAAGCGTGCCGCCTGGCGTTTATAATGTTTTACCCTTATTCCGAACACAATGGAATATATATCGAGAGCCAATTCGATCGTATTTGGAAGATAGGTTTTCAAATCGACTAATTTAAATTCAAAAATTCACTTAAACCGATTTCTGCGTTTTAGCTTGCCTCGGACAATCCTTAAATCCGATTGACACGAAATTTGAAATCTTACAATAATATAACATTACGGATCCGGTGAAACTGGTTTCGTCGAAATCCAAGACTGTTTGAAAAATGACTATGTTTACTCGTCGATTAAATATTAAAATATTCAATTTCTACAAATTAACTTTTAATTCAATTTTAAAAGTTCTATAACATCATTCTAACTCCAATATGATTTAGTACAACTTTACAAATCAATTTCAATCATATTAAACCAAATTTCCAATTATTTCTGTAATTTCAAATATTAAATTATCGATTTAATTATCCAATTAAATCTAGATATTCGAAATAAAAATTTATTCGACCTACGAATTTTACTTGTTAACATTAAAAATCAATTAAATATACGAATTTCGAATGACAGGAATTCTGGGTCGTTACAAACTTCCACCCTTAAAAGAATTTCGCCCTCGAAATTGCCAAGTCAGAAAAAGTTACAGAATCCATTAACTTTTCAGAACCATTTGTTCAAATTAAATTTCAAATTCATTTAAATATTTTAACTTTTCCAAAATCCATAGTTAAACTTCTTACAATAACTTTACTAAGTTTTCAAATCCTACATTTTCATTTCAATTTAGAAATTGACTTTTCGTTAAACAAAAATTTTCCAAAAATTTTCAAAATTTTTTCTAACTCCCAAAATTTACGGAAAATTTTGGCAGAGTCTCCTTTGTACGGAGGAGCTTTTGCAATATCACAATAGATATAAATATATATACATCGACCCACACGGTTGGAAAACAGAAAAATAGTTCATATTTCCTATTTTTATTGCGTAGGCGTACCTTTTTAGCATTTTTAAGCAAAGCAGTTATTTATTAGCATTTTAGCATGACCAAATCCATCCAACTACAGCCCCGGTACCTGTACTTACTCAATTTAAACATGTAAGTGACATATATAGGAAATTTATTTACATTTCACTAATTTTCAATAGAAAACATATAGTTTTCATAAGCAATGCAATCAAAATAATTCCCATAAGCATTTTATAAGGTTTCGATACAAATTTTAATTGCTTACAACTAATTCACATTAGTTCACTTTCAATTCAAATTCAATTACATAGCTTTCCATGTATCAATTCAATTTCATTAACACTTAATGAATTATATACAATCAACTAACAATCTTATAACAACCAAATCATAACCAACATAACCAAATTTATTAAATTTACATTCAATTTGGTTTAACACTTTTAATTTCCAGTTGGTTAATATCAAATTGACTTTCCTTCAATTATTCAATTTTTTTCAACTTCATTAGCTTCTAATGAATTAACACTTACATCCATTATTCCATATCAATTTATTTACATTAGATTGATTTACATTCAATCCATTCATTAATTCAATTGCTAATTCATTTTACAGTATAAAGTTGAATTTCATTACATGACTCAAGTTCATATTCATCACTTCACTTTATTAATTTACTTCGATACCAAAATCAACTTTAGTTTAATTTCCATTTCGATAGCTTATCTAATCCAAATCAATTTATTTAACCTTCGTTTAGTTAAATTTCAAATCATATGTTTTATTATGCCAACTCAAATTTATTTCAACTTTACCAAAGTAAAACCTTTATTATTTCATATTATAAGCTTAAAACTTGATTGCTTATATTCAACAATTACAACTTGGATTTTAAATTTTCAGATTTGTTTATCACAACAAAACTTCAATTTCCAATTTACTATGGTACCAAATCCATCACACAGAAACTCGAAAATGTTACTGATGATGCTGCAGTCATCACCCTTATTATTTTCTAGCAACAGCAGTGAATACAGTGCTTAATATTCTTTCAAAAAAATTCCTTTTACTTATAAATCACATTTATAAATCTTTTTCTTATATAATTTCACTATTTAACTTTTAATTTTGGAAAATAATTTCCAAAATAAACAGGATTCAACATTTTCAATTCATAGTTCAAATTCATTTTTATTTACAACTCATATTTATAAATATATTCATATAGTTTCACTTCTTATATATAAGATTATTTCATAATTGTAAATCACATTCATTATAATTCCATACTTAATAATTCATTTGCTTATACAATTATTCTTTTATTTAGATTATTCAAACATCTTTTAATTAACTTATATACATTCTCACATTTTCAACAACCAAACAATCAATTTATATACACTTTAATAATTTCTGAAAAATTATTTCCTTTATATGTAAAATATAATCGAGGTCAAATTATTTCATTCACCCAATTTAAAATAATACTATGTCGACTTGCCTCGTTTAAGTGTTTAGAAATCCCTATCGATAATATGGCGTCCCACATATCGACCAGAATTCACAAACAGCTCAACGGATAAGCAAACACAATATAAAATATTTTTTTATATTCACTTACAAATACGCGCTCGTATCTATGATTACACTCACACTCATTCTAGAGTACTACCGACTCTATCTCTAATGAGTAATTCCCAACAGAGCCAGGGTTGCCGCTTAACCAAATGCTCTGATACCAAATGTAACATTCGAGATTTTTCGACTTCCGAAAATCGACATTAATACGTCCACTGTATCAACTGCCAAGCAATCGAAGGCTGGAAAACCAAATTGTTAGGGTTAAAGAAGAAGAGGTAGAAGAAGAAAGAAAGAAGAAGCAACAACAATATCAGAATCCCACAATCGCAGCGGAACAACGTATAATAGATAAATGAATAATCTTTAAATCAAAAGAACTATACATTTTATACATTACATCATCAGAGTCAACTTACAATACAACACAACTGGACAATTATATGAACTTGTCCTTACAAGTGAATACACAGTGGAAAAGATAATATCATATACAAGTGATACGTTTCGCCATCCAGCTCGCCTCTTGAGCTCCACAGCACCTCCTAAATTCCAGAATATCCCGATAACCTGACTCTAGGCTTCCCGTGTAGAAAATGATGGGCACCCAGAGTTTAGGAAGGGAACAATAAACTCCAGGTCAGTCATGGGACTGGTGTGAGAACTTAAAACAGTTTATCTTTTAAAAAAAAAAAATAAAGAAATATTTTAAAATATATCCGCAATGCTTTTGGAAAATGAAACTACCATAAGGCCTCCCGCTACACACACAATGCAAACGCAGAATTGGAGGAGATTTCTCCTTATGATAGTCAAACATGCTTGATACGAGAGAATTTTTTGATATTATTACTATAAGTGCAAAATGTGGAAATCCATTTCGAAAGTATAATATAAATCTTAGCCAGCATAGGTACCATTATATTATGTCTGCTATAGCTGCCTCCTGAGGAGGCAGGTTATACAATTTGCAATCTTAAAGTGTTCGTATTGTTTCTTTGGATTTCCAACAAATGGTCAGGCCAAGGAACTTCCCATTGCCACATGGGTACGCCTCTGGAAGGATGCCCTGAGAACCTAACCAGATCTCTGCCAACACAAGGCCGGGTTACCTCTGCAAAAGTAGGTAACTACTGACACGAGTATGCCATCTCCCGGTTGTAAACAATTTATCCGAGGATCCTCAACCAACAACAATCACAAAGTCATATATATTTGCGACATCCACATAAGTTAAGTATCTGGGCTCCATACCATGATACCACTTCTATCCAGAAGGAAATGCACATACCCTAAGGGGCGCTACTCCCTATAACCTTGCTGCATCTTTCCTGTTTTGACCATTACCGAGTTGGGAGGTCCGACGAAGTCTCGTCGACAAAGCTACGCTTTTCACAAAATCTATGCTTTGATCAACAAATGGTCAGCAGCACTTCGTATGCCACATTACCAAATTAAGAATGTATCACTAGTAACCATCAACTACATAACCTCTGAGTTCGTACGTCTCAGAGAAGGGTGTTAAGCTAAAAGAATAAATTATCCGCCACCAACAAAAATGCATTTGATAGAAACCAGCTTTACATCTCAAATTTGTAACGTTAGACACACATCCATACAAGTCCGTTCCGGGATCGAACGGAACCGAATGCACTTCCAAAGAAGCCCTTGCAATCCGGATATTCACTAATCACAAAGGGTGATAAAATCTCTATATCGGAGATCAGCCGATGCAGAGACATTCCACGGTAATCCTTCCGTTTTTGAAAATATTCGGTCTTCAACACCGGTCTTCAAATGCTATCCATTACGACGTATCACTATTCGGAATGGGATTTATGACCCAAAGGTCTTCTCCCGGCTAAACCGAATAACGAGCGCTTATTTTAAAATAAGTGTAGCATTCAAATTCAAGCAAATCACAACAAATACCCATTTAAAGGTAAATATTAATAGTCGGTTATTTAACTGTCAATAGACAACATCACCAGATTCCAAATAATTTTCCAAATTATTTATAGTTTTCAAAAATATCTTTACAATATATATTTTTCCACACTTCAACCATTTGAAAACAAATTTCAAATCACTTTTCACCTTTACAACTTTTGAAAACAAATTTCAAAACATTTTCCTTACGCGGAACACTTCCATATATTTATTCATTTTCACTGGAAATCTGCTGAGTTCAAATACTTTAAAATAATTTATAACATTTATCCAAAATATATCGGGAAAAACCCTTTGAAATAAAACTATTTTTCTTTAAACACTTTACTTAAAATATTAGTTATAAAAATATTATACCAATATTACATATAACTTAAGCCTAAACTAATTTTCAAAATAAAATTAGTAGATAGAGTATAACTATTTAATATAACTATTTTCCAAAACAATTATTGAATAAATCCTAGAAATAATTATTTCTATATCAACTTAATAAATCTTTACTTAAAGGATTTAAAACAATTTAAGAAGTTAATTTCTCCAAAGTATCCTTTTCAAAACCAATTCTAGAATTTTGTATGTATATATATGTATGTGTGTATGTATGTATTTTTCAAAGCTATTCAGAAATTTTATTCGGCTTTCCAGGGAGAATATACTTTCATCTCAAAATGGTTCATTTAAACCAATTAAATAAATCCTTACCAGTTTACTTTAATTTTAAGTTCCGAATCCGTAATTTATTTCCACGCTTCAAAAATAAATTAATGTTTATTTTTAAACAAATTTCCCTTTTCTTTATAAATTCCATGGTGAATCTACATTTCCAAATATCCACTAATATATGAATTTCAAATCGATTTCAAATATTCACTTTCAACAACACTTCAATATTTCAATTAATTTCAAAAACAACCAAATCAAATTCCATTTTGATTTTCAAAATACTTTAAATTCAATCGCAAAAACATCAATTCCCTAATGGGTTTCAAATTTTATTTCCTTTTAAAAATAATTCCTTTTAAAGAAAACCAATTCTTTTATTTTTCAAACTCTTTAAAATCTCTATTTTGAATAAATTCTTCAATCTTTGAAAAATATTACACGAAATTCATTTATTAAAGCTTTTCCCATATTTTGAAATTTTATTCAATAAGCTTAAAAATAAACTTTATTATTTTGGAATTCCTTCTTTTAAATTTATCCCATCCTCAAAAAAATAAATTTTAATATAAACTTTCAACCTGAATTTTCAAAAATCAAATTTTTATTTATTTCCGGTATCCAACGATACCAAAATTATATTCGGCTAAATTTTAGCCTTCAACGATTTCAATCACAAAGATAATCACACAGAGATTATAAATAATCAACACACAATATTGAAACAAATTCAATTATTTGAGGAATCTAGTTGGATCCCTCCAACCTGTTTTCCTATATCCACAGATGTTAGCACAAAACCAATCCCGTTTCAAGACGGGATATCGCGATACATGGGTTTATATAAAATATCATCCGCTATTATGTAGCGCAATAGGGTCTCATACGCTATATAATGCGGGAAAATCAACTCCAAGTACATATATAATACCAATTCCGTTTCAAGACGGAATATCGTGGTATATGTGTTTAATATAATAACCTCCGCTTAATATGCGGCGTATAGGGTCGATTTCAATACAAAAAATAGCAATTTATCATCCAAGCATAAAATCAAGCAATTTTAAGTTTAACTATTTAAAATTTAAATCGTAACAAATTCGATTTAGTGAGAAGTTCTCACCTTGCTTCCAATAGCGGTTTCAGCGTTTTATTTCGAATAAAATTAAACGCGCGTTTAATTTTACCCAAAATTATCACTAGCTCCAATCAAATCCAAACCAGCTCCATTGCGTAGTGCTCATTCATACTATTCCAACGCAAGATGTTTCGTCCAAAACGGACCTCGTACGACAAAGATATCGCGTTACAAAGATTACACGAATTTTAAATAAATTAATCACTATTTTCTTTTTAATTTTAACCTAATTTCAATCTGGGCCGTTGATTTTTGTAACATTAGATCATGGCCGCGCGAGATCTTCTTCCTCCCTTCCCAGTTAATTCATGCAAAAACAAACCCATAGCTCGAAACTTTGACCAATTCTAGCTCCAACATCAACGATCTAGACGATGATCAGAGCCTGCCAATTCGAAGAGCTTAGCACGACACCCCAACGGCCAGAGGCCGGCCCCACTCGGCTGCCTCCTTGCCTCGTAATTCGAGCTTGAACGCACGTGTTTGATCACCAATTGCCGTTGATTAGTGGCGCGAAATCCGATCACAGCCGTTGACATTATAGATCTCGATTCCCTCTTTGATTTTGTAGTTGAACGTTTTTGGTGAAGGTGAATGGATTAGAAGAAAAAGGAGAAAGAATGATGGTGCATTTCGGCCATTGTTTTGTTTACTGGCGGCTAGGGCTTGGTTAGGGTTTTGGTGAAAATAATGAATGTTGAGGTCCTTATATAGAAAATATTCGTGCACTATTCACCCGAAATTTTTCCGAACTCCAAACGAAGCGTGCCGCCTAGCGTTTATAATGTTTTACCCCTATTCCGAATGCAATGGAATATATATCGGGAGCCAATTCGATCGTATTTGGAAGATAGGTTTTCAAATCGACTAATTTAAGTTTAAAAATTCACTTAAACCGATTTCTGCGTTTTAGCTTGCCCCGGACAACCTTAAATCCGATTGACACGATATTTGAAATCTTACAATAATATAACATTACGGATCCGGTGAAACTGGTTTCGTCGAAATCCGAGACTGTTTGAAAAATGACTATGTTTACTCGTCAATTAAATATTAAAATATTCAATTTCTACAAATTAACTTTTAATTCAATTTCAAAAGTTCTATGACATCATTTTAACTCCAATATGATTTAATACAACTTTACAAATCAATTTTAATCATATTAAACCAAATTTCCAATTATTTCTGTAATTTCAAATATTAAATTATCGATTTAATTATCCAATTAAATCTAGATATTCGAAATAAAAATTTATTCGACCTACGAATTTTACTTGTTAATATTAAAAATCAATTAAATATACGAATTTCGAATGACAGGAATTCTGGGTCGTTACAGTGTATGATTTTTCGAGAGCTTTTGATTTGTATACGATGTTGGAAAGTCGTCCATACATCTCTTTGACATTTTCTTCCTTCGCCATTGTGAAGTTCTCATATTCGCTGCTTAGCATGGCAAGGCGAGATTCTTTGACTTGAGATGTTCCTTCATGAGTCACTTCTAATGTGTGCCATATTTCCTGAGCAGTTAGACAAGGTGAGACACGATTAAATTCAAATTGATCCAATGAACAGATAATAGAATTCATAGCTTTAGCATTAGCATTTTGTAATTTATTTTCTAGTTCTGTCCATTGATCCTTTGGTTTATTTATTTCCTGATTATTTACAATTATAGTTTGTGCTCTATAACCTGTCTCAATAATATTCCAAGCGTCAATGATTTTCAAAAAAAATTTCATTCTATTTTTCCAGTAGGCATATTCACCATTGAACTTTGGTGGTCTAACTATGGACCGGCCCTCAACAAAAGCATTATTAAAAGAAGCCATTTTAAAAATTCAACTTTTTTCAAAAAAAATTGATTTTTGAAAAAAATCAAATTTTTAAAAACAAAAGCCGACTTCTTATTCCTAGCTTTGATACCACTTGTAGGATCGATTTCACCCTAGAGGGTTAATTATAAAAATTATTA
Source organism: Allium cepa (assembly GCA_030765085.1). Taxonomy (NCBI): domain Eukaryota; kingdom Viridiplantae; phylum Streptophyta; class Magnoliopsida; order Asparagales; family Amaryllidaceae; genus Allium; species Allium cepa. The sequence goes on along the minus strand of CM060928.1, from coordinate 663,470,636 downwards.
CGAAAGCTTATAAAGTTATTTCAACATATATATATCAAAATAATAGCAACACAGATAATAGAAGAATAATAAATGCAGAAATAGAACGACACAAAATTAACCTAGCTTCGGCAAAACCCTGCCTACGTGCTGCCCCTAAGGTTTCTACTAGAAATTAAGCAGTCAAACACTTACACATGTAAACTCGCGACACCCGCTATCGACTAGCATTAACTCTACGCTCAAAACCCTGCCACAACTCAGCTACTGAGTTGCGAATTCTCAAACTATGCCACGTAGTTTGTCCCCTAGTCACACGACTAGAATTTACACAATTTTAAAAGAGAAAATACAAAAACAACAATTTAAAAACAATTAAACCCTAATTTCAATTTTAAAGCCCAATTCAAGATTGAGAGAAGCCGTCCAAAACTTGGATTTAAGAAAACTTTGTTCGTTTCCCCTTTTATTTTTATTTCCTTCAGCCGCTTCCTTCATGGTGAAAATGTCGGTTCGTTCTTGCTCGAAATTAGGGCTTTTGTTATGAAGTCGCCGTCTTTGTTCATTTGATTGATGATGCTTCGATTTATTTCTTCTCTCCGTCGATCACTTTCGGCTACTTCAATTCGACCGGTTTCGAATCAAAATTGGTATGTTATTTTCCTTTTTGCTTTTCTGGTTGATTGCTTGAACTCGATCTTGATTCGAGTTGAATGATTATTGTTCTCTTTAGCTCGAACTCGAATACACCTTTGCCGATGATGTTTAGGGTTTATATAGGACTTGAATTCCTATTTTCCCGTTCGTTTGAATTTGCCATTTAATTTATCTCGGTCGGTTGATTTTGTATTGATGCTTGAGATTGATCTCTGACTTGTTCAAATTACTTGAATAACACGGTTTTGATTTCTGACTTGGTTCGATTCCTTGATTGCCAAGGCTCTGACTTTACTGTGACGATGATTTCTTTCTTTGTGTTTGTTAACTTGATATTCTGCTGTCACCATTACTGTTAGTTTGAAAACTACTTTGATGACCCACGGCTTTGACTATGTTTAATTGGTATCTGTGACTTTGGCACAGTTTGATTTGAACTGCAGTTGACTTTGTGCATCGGCCTTGACTTTTTAAACTTGATTTTGTATTTTCTTTGATTACGTGATAATGTTTGATGATGTTTTAAGAAAAACAAACTATTACATTGTCGGTTTATCACTTCGTTCATTTGCTTTGGCTTCATAAAGTTTTTCAACATCACCTGACTTCGGCTTGTACCTTATTTACTTGTATCCTTGATTTCTGATGCATTGTGGTATTGTGTATTTCACTTTGTATCTGTGTCACGAGTAGTTCTGCAATATTGTGGCTATGCATTTGTTCGAACTTGCATCCTTCATATGTATAAATATATACATGCTCATGTATGTATATAATCAGTTATATGTTGCTTGTAGTTGTTTCTAGTTTTGCTTTGACTTTGGTCACTGCTGCATATATGTATTCTTGTCCACTGTTTCTATTTGAGCTTGCACTGTCCAGTTTCATTTAGTTATTCACTGGTGCATTATGTTGTATCTTTTGGAGCTCAAGTTGCTTCACCGGGTTCATTGTAGTGAATTAGGTTGTTGTGCACTGACTTGAGTTCGAGCCTTGTTCATGTCTTCACTGGTCTGATCATGTTACTTGTATGTGGTCTTGTTTCATGTGATGTTCATTTGAACTATGTTTGCATTGTTGCCATATTGGCTTGTTCCTTTGAGTCAGTGAAACTTGTATATGATTGTTTTGTTGTCTGATCTTCATGTACATGTCGAGTCTTATTAACATCGTCTACTTGTTTCATGTTGTAGTGTTCATTGTGAAGCCTGGTTTACTGGTGCATCCCTTGACTTGTTGACATGTCTGGTATGTGCATTTGTGTGCTTCCAGCTAGAGTTGTACTTGCCTTTGAGTTTTGCTTGGAGTTCAGTAGCTTGTCTTCATTATGTGTTCATCTGGAAGTTTTGCATTGTTCTGATCTTTGACATTGCCTGACTTTTTGATTCTTCGATCACTTTCCTTGATTCTCTGCATATTGAAGTCTTCTTGTTTCACTTTGGTATTTGCAGTTTCACTTCATGTATTTTGATATTGCATATGAGCTTGTGCATGCTTGTGACAAGTTTGTCGAAACCACAGTGGAATTTGCATATGTATTCATCCTTTATAGTTGTTGTTGCCACTGCTTGTTTCAGTTTGTATATGGTTTTGTACGTTTGGATTTTGGTCGACGCTTGTTTTAATTGTCTTGACCATTTCTATGAACTTGCACCTGTGTTGAATCCATCTTGGAGCTCGGGTTTGACCTTGTGTTGATATTGTGACATTATTTTTATCGCACTTGAGTTGAACCCGTGTTTTGGGTTTGACCTGTGCTCACCTGTCCCTGTAATTTTATCAAGTATATATATTGGTGTGCACGGCCTCGTGGCATGTACAGTGAGACACTGTGCATGTCACAAGCTGTTCGTGTATGATGAATTCAAATTTAAATGATGATGAACAACCCAAATAACTGAGGCAAATATTATTTTCAAAATTCACATTTTATTTTATACTGCAAAAATATTTTATTGTCAATTTTGTTGCGTCAATGTATATTTTTGCAGATTGCTCAGATGCTGGATTCACATTGGAATGAAGTTGAAGATAAATACGAGTTGAGTGAATGAGTGAAATGCAGTGAGGTCAAATGTAAGTTAGAATTGTGATGTAATCAAAATTGTATTGAAAATGAAGTTTTGTGTGTGTGTGTGTGTGTGTGTGTGTGTGTGTGTGTATATATTGAGAGCTTGAAATTTGTACTATTCAAAAATTGTAATAAATATTTGTTTGAATAAAATTTCTGTTTGAAATCAAATTCTGTGTTATTTATTTTATTCAGCAAATATTTATTTAATCTATGAAAAATAAAATAGCACATTAACAAATACATTTAAATGAATATATATATATATATATATATATATATGTTTATTATCATCAAACAAAAATCGTATAATCACATATTCAACATAAGGAAGTGCACAAGCATGGCTGTGAGAATCATATTGAAGGTGAGGGATGGTTTTGGGATTTGAAGGCAAAGGTCGGATCTTGTGAAATTTGGTGATGGTAGGATGTATTTCTTTGATTCTAGGGCTTTATGGTGATTGGTAGCTTAGTTATAAAGTGAGATTTCTCACTTTAGAAAATCTTATTTTTAAATATTTTCTTATATGAAATAATAAATTAGTGTGGACGCACATACACACACATACATATACATATACATATTTGTGTGTATGTGCACGCGGTGTTACTTGAATATTTGGTGATAATTGTTGATTCTTGCTTTGGAAAGCAATGACACATGTAAATATGATAATAGTCGTTATAGAAGCACTTTGGTGTTGTGTAGTTTATACATGTTTGAATATTATGTTTCATGTATATATGTTGCATATATGTTTCCTATGCTTCTTTGATATATGATTTTAAGCTTCTTTTTTTTGAAATTGTACTTAGATACAACATGTCACTGGAATAAAAAACCATAAATCATGTTCCAATAAATGTTCGAATCACGCTACACAAGTTTCGAACCTATGACCTCTCACATCAAAGTTGAATCTCTTAACCACTAAGATAATGATGCTTGTCATGTGTTTTGAAGTTGGGAATGGTTAAATGTATAAGTGAATTCGATTGAAATTAAATTTGAATTGACTAAGAAATCATCCGTATAGCGATAGTCGCTATGGATGCACTTTGGAAAGTTATGAATTTTGTGAAGTATAAAATGTTGTTCTCTTTATATATTTTGTAAATTCTTATCAAATGTGTTTAATAAAGCATATATAAGTATTGTAAAATAGTTTGAATTTTTAAATATATTTTTTGATAGTTGTTAATTAATCTTAAAGTAAAGGCTCCTATTATATACTTAAAACTTGTTTATTTTATTTTAAAATAGAAAAGGGTTTTCAAATTAAATTTTAAGTAATTATTTTTGAAGCAATGTTTTAAATAAGAGTTTGAACTATTTTCTAAGTATTTTAAATTGTACTTTTGAAAAGGAGAATGTTAAAAGTGATTTGAGATTTAAAGGATTTATCTTGAGATATTTAAACAAGTTGTTTATTTAAAAGAAATATGCTTACTTTTCAAAGTCAAATCCTCTTTTAATAGTGGGGACTTTTAAGTTATGATTTAAATGGAAGTTTTAAACTTGGTTTTAAAGTGTTTTAAAATCAGTTTGAAACTATATTTTATTTAAAGGATTATTTGATATAATAGAACTAGTGGTACTTTTACGAAGAAGAGAATCTTATCTTTTCAGCTCAAATGTGGTTTTAAGCAAAGATTTTCAAGTGAGATCTGATATGGAAATATTAAATTGTACTTTAAGGATTTTTGAGTCAAATTTTAAAGTAAAAAAGAAAGTTGGTTCATAACATTTTTTTTAAATGAATAGTATATGGGATTTATGAAATCGTGTACTTGACATCAAATTTCAAGATAGGGAAACTTCTACCTATACTAAAAGATAAGAATTTTGTCAAGTCAAGATTTGAGAGGCAATAATACCCAACTTGAATGAGCTCGTTGTTATCTAAAGAATAGTTTAAGTTTGAAATTGAAGATTGATGTTCGATATATAAGTTAATTATTTCTATACATGAATTGGGTTGCATATGGAAAGTAAGTAGTCCTATACTAGGCACTAAAAGATGATGAGTAGACTGATTCTCTATATGTGAGATCTAGAATTAGAGTGCTGAAGGCAAGGCTTTGATGTGCAGTAGTGCTCTAACTTACTTGGCTTCGATTCTAGGCTACATATAGAATAAGTTGAGAATATTAGAAATGTGATAGTGTTTGAGTTTGGATTTCCATACTTGATCTTTATAATTTATGTTGGTATGGAAAATATTCTTTTCATACTTAACACCAAATTTCGAAGTATGGTAACTCTCTCTATCATGAGTTCAGAATAAATGTCGAGTCAAGGATAGTTCTCTAACTTGTCCGACTTTAGTGCTAATTACTGCATAGCCCATGTTTGAAATTGAAAAGTGGTGGTAAGTATATTTGGTCTAATTTCCGTACGATCAATTTACTTACACCGAAAGAGAGGTGGTTTGAGTTCATAGAAACATTGTTTTTAAACAATAATTGTTTGACCCATTTATATGATTTTGGAAAAAGAAAATATTTTCTAAGTATTGGAAATAAATTGGTTTATGAATGTAGTTATGCCATTGAGATAAGTATATGTAAACATTTTCTAAGTATCAAATGTGTAGAATTTTGTGAATATACTTATACTGGTAAGATAAGTATATGTATATTTTTCCATGCCTTGAAAGAGTATAAATGAACAGTGAATGAGAAATATACATATGTATATCTTTTGCAAAATAATATTTTGATCAAGTATTTACAAAGTGGTTTTAATTAATAAAAGGATTAATTAAAGAGGCTTAATGGTTGCTTATATTCTTAGCCATTCTTAGTTTCCATATGAAGTTAAATCTTTGGATTTGATTATTTGTTTATTTGATAGTTAAATAACTAACTATCAAATCTTGGTCAGTTTTTAAAATTATCAGTTGTTGTTCGAAGTGACTGGGATTAAATAAGTTATTCGAACATCACTTTGAACTAGCATAAGTGTTTGAATTTAAGACATCTTGAAGATGATGGAATCGAAGACTAATTTCTTTAAAGTGAAAGGACTACTTACTACTAATCCTGAGGATGTAGTGGTAGTAGAGCCTTTGGTTTGTTCATATCCTAAACAAATTGTATGGATGAATGTTGGCATTGCATTATTGCCTAAAAAGCAGTGTTAGCATTCCAAAAGAGATTTGCTAAAAGGAAAAGATAATCGTGGCCTCATAAGCCTTATAACCCAGTAATGACTAAAATTTAAGGATGCATCAGAGCTTTGTGGTTCGCTACCACTAGGAGCATCATTCCTTGGATCTAGATTCGATATTTATGGATTTGTTATGCATGCATGGGTGGGGCCAGGTGCAATGGTTGCTGCCTCGATGCTTAGGGGATGATGTCATCCGGCCATGTCATGTTCGAGGGGCAGGCCAGTTCTGTGTTTATAAGGGTTGCAAGGTTTGCAACCTCGGTACATTTTCTAGAGATGTACTATGATAGTTGGTACCCTAGTGCCTTATTGTTGTATGGAATCCAATCTCTAATATGTGCCTTATGGTTTTAGTTTTTGAACCTAATACTGTTGAATGTAGTTATGGCTAGCCATTCCATGTATGTTATATTTTTAATTTAAATGTTGGACATTATTATAATATCAATAGATTTTCTTGTAAAATGGTTTGGTTATCGTAAGGTAAAAACTCGTTTGTGTTTATGTGTGGTGTGATCTTATGAGATGCTTTTATTTTTGAAGAGTTTTATAAATATAAAAATCCATGTGATGTGAGTTTCTCATGATGGTTCACTAAACTAATCTGGGTGTTATTTTCTTATAATACCCAAGTTAGACCCAAATATATTTGTCCACATTTTGCATTAGACGCTTTGGAGCTTCAGAAGACAAGCTGGATGCCTCCAAGGCCTATTCGTATTTTATTTTATGTTGCATTTCTTGTTTGTTTTTATCAGCAATTGTAAGGACGGGTTGTTATAACTATCCAGGCAGATGATAGGCTAGTTTACTCTGATTAATGTATGTATATTACAGTTATCTTTTATAAAGATCATATGTATATTATATATTACTCGTCACTACATGAGGTTATGTTCTTTCTTTTCTTTTCTTTCATGCTAAAAATCCATCTTTCCAGCACTTGTATGCTCGGCATGTGAATAACATGGATGTAATAGTGTCAAGTTATAAGGGTAGAAAAGGCAGGTCGTTATAGTGGTATCAACGCTGAAGTTTAAGCGAAAACCTTGGCCTTGTTGGGGTAGACTCATTGATGACATGGCAAGTGACCCTTTAGAAGGAGTTTGAGTGTATATTTACGTGAGAGCACGTATTTGTTAATGCTATAAAAACATTTTATATTATGTTATCAAGTATGTTAAGTTATGGATTCTAGTTAATGAGCCCGATCAATGTTATTGATAGGGATTCCCTAAATCATTTGAATATGGAAAACCGACAAAGTATTGTTTTGAAATGGATAAATGAAATTATTTTACCTATGATTATATTTTACATATAAAAAGAATAATTTTCAAAATTTTATATAATTATGTATGATGTATTTGTCTGTTAGACAATGATAATACTCAATTACTAACCTTTATTGTTTAATTAGTCATGCTCATTCAGTTTAGAGCATTGGCTATAATTTTTTGATTAATTATTTTTGCTCATCCGGTTTATAAGCATTCATATGTTTGATATAGATTAGATATGAATACCTTGTGAACTAAGTTTAACAATTTGACTATATGGTGTTCAATAGTAAAGTTGTTATAAAGTTTATTCTGATGTAGGAGGAATGATTTTATAAATTTGATTTATAAAAATGTGTTTTGGAAATGAAAATAATTTATAAGACTTTAAATCCCAATGTCTTTGAAAAATATTTCAAATGATTTTTGTGAAAAATAATAATAATAGTATTACTTGGAAGTATTTATAAGTATAAATGTTTTAAAAAGAATTTTAAAGTAAGGTACATTTTCTTTGGATAGTCAGGGAATGAGTCTCAGTTTGTTTTGCGATGTTGTGAATAATCTTCTAAGTGATGATCGGATGTATGCTTAGCGAACGTTGAAGGGTAGTTGATAAATTATTCCCTTTGTTATTTTAAGATCGAAACAAGTTCGAATTTGAACGAACACTAAGAAAGTTGGTAATGGATATTTTGGAAATATATACCATACTATTTCAAAATGGGATTCGAAAGAAGAAGTATTTTTATGTTAACTAGTTCAAGTGGCTTGAAAATGACTGAAAAGGGACAAGAGATGTGTTCGGATGGTAAGCGCTTCACTTAAGTATTACTCTTTTAGTAAGGGGTTGTATGATACTATTTGGTAGGACCTAGTTCCTTGTTATCATTTTGGGGTTACAAGGTCAATATGTATATTTTTCATGGATTAAAATATATAGTGCCATTTCGAAAAGGTTCTAAAATAAAACCCGGGTATTTTGTTTTCAAGTTTCCTTAAAGGAAATGGATTCAAAACAAAAGGATATTTTAATCAAGAAGTGTTTTGATAAATGAAGGTTTTTAATAGGTAAACTTAATAAGAAGGTTTTAGTAATTTTGTTTTACTAAACGATATCTTTTGTTTTAACATCTAAGTTCTATAAACTACTTGATGTTGTTGGGCCGACTAATAAAATGTCTTTGCCTTAGAGATGTTGTAACAACCCGCCAATCCGCACTGTTCAAGCTGATAAAATATCACACATGTCTAACCCAAATAAAATGGAAAGACGGATGGTTATGAGAAACAAAGAGGGAAGAAGTAATGAAGAAGAAGGAAGAGAAAGACTAAAAGAACATCACAGAATCTCATAATCGTAGTGGAACAATATATAATATAATATCAATGATCTTTACAAAGAGAAACTATTATATACATACACCCATCAAAGTACAACAACAAATCGCAATCATCAGCCCGGATAGTTATAACAAGTCATCCTCACAATTTTCGATGATTTCAATAACAAAAAAGCGGAATAAATATATAAGTAAATACGACTAGAAGACCTCCAACGCATCTCCTAAGCTCCAATGCATCCAAAGTAGTCTGTAAACATGCTTGGTCTTTCTCGGGTATTATAATAAAATAACATCCGAGTCAGTCTTAAAAACGAGTGTGAGAAAACACACCCAACTGGTTTTTTAAGTTATAAAAACATTTAAAAATCAAAAGTGAAATGACCCGGAATTTTCAATCCCGAAAACTCCAGATAGTTAGGAAAAGAAGAAAAGAGATAGAAGAAAAGAAGAAACAGAAACACCAACATCTCACATTCGTAGCGGATAAAATATAATATCACATTATATTCTTTACATAAAGAATACTGTATCAGTCAATTACATTTTAATACATCAGAGTTACAACATTCCACAAAACACTGGATGGTAATAATCAACATGTCCAAGATAACTATAATAATATATGCAGCGGAATACTCTCCATACGTTCCTGCCATCTAGCTCGCCTCCTGAGCTCCAGAACGTTCTTACCTGTAAATCTGTAATACTCAGTCTGACCCGAGCATTACATCAAAGTAACACCCGGGTCAGGTGGGAAACCAGCACGAGTAACCCATCTAACATGGAACACAAAAGCATTCAACTTATATAAACCCGGGGTAACTTGTATCAATTCACAACTACACAAGTCGTTATAGACATCACTTACATCACACATCAATTTCTAAGTACCAAAACTTAGATTAAATGGTCCAATTCACTTAAATCATTCCATTTCAGCCTATTGATTCCACCTATCAATTTATAAAGAACTGAAGTGGTTTCGGGTATTTACTAATACCCGACTCCGGTCTCTTCGAATCCAATGTCATCTTAAGCCAAGTTATTTAAGTGAATACAATTAAAGTTTAAATACTGAATGTCACTTTTACATAGCAATTCATCATAGATAACCACATTATCATTGTTCAAGACAAACATATCATATCACAAACATTTCATATCAGAAATATCAATCAATCATTCATAAGCAAGATTAATTAGTCACCCCATTTCTAATTAAATCAAGCTAATTACTTTAATCAACCTAAATCCTGCTTACTTAATAGTAATTAATTACAAACCATCAATTAATCATCTTTTAATTATCCATCTTATTTAATCACCCTTGACTAATTATCCTTTAATTTATCATACTCATTGATTAACTAATCCTTAATTAATTCAATCCTTTAATTAATTACACTAAGTAATTAATCCTTAATTACTTCCCTGAAGTAATATACCTTTAATTACTTCATCAAGAAATTATCCTATCGGTTAATTATCCTCAATCAATTAACCTTGATCATTAATTAATTTAGCCTTTAATTTCTAATTAAATTAATTAACCTTTAACAGATTGATCCTTTAATTATCTATATTAAGTAATTGGCTTTTAAGTAATTAATTCCTAATTAATTAACCCTAAATTTCCAATTACTAATAAATTTAATTAATTAATGATTCTTTAACTACCTCATTAATTTATCAAACCCTGATTAATGTTTAAGATTAAACATTTCCTTTATTAATTACCTAATCACATATTTTAACATGTTTATCAAACCTTAATTTATAGTTAAAAATTAAGTTCTAAAGTAACTTTAACAAATTTAGGTTGATTAAAACCTATAATATCAAATACTTTGCTTTCAAAACCTTTAAAAACAAGATATAAACTACTGCTTCGGGATCAACCCGAAATTTACACGAGTCTCGCCTCGAGTTTCCTCCTCACCTATATGTATATTATTTTTTGCTTGGTTAAAAATTAAAACTGTTATAATACCACTCTCGCTCCCAAACTCGCATCCATCTTCGAGAAATTCTTTCCCCTTCCCGAGTTATCACTCGAGTCAAAATCCAAGTTCCCAAAATCAAATCAACCTGCACAGAAACCTGGTGCACATGCACCGCCAGCAGATCGACCTCCGACCATCACCACCATCGCTGGCAAGCTGCCGTTCACTCCAACTAACCCTCCGATCACCCAGTTTGGTGAATTAACAACAAACTCAAAATCGAGCCAAAAACTACCTACAGGATTTAACAAGATTGCCAGAAATCGTCATGCTCCGGCGCTTCAGGCTATCCGAAGCTCTACAACTCCAGCCAAAGCATCGATGGCCATCCATGCACCAATTCCCCTTAGTCCCATGAAGTCCGATATGACCTAAACAATGAACAAGCCTCTGCATCATCAACGAGCAAAACCGGACTTAAAACCCCAAAATGTCGCCACGCCGTCGCCACCGAGGGTTATCAATACATCCAATAATTTTCCGATGATCCCTGGCCACCAATCCTACTCTGACCCCAACCACGAGACCTACCTCTCTTCCCAATCATCGGAATTCAAAAAAAAACGTCATGTTCAACTTCCAATTTCACACATAATTCCAAATTAAAAATCCCAATTCTTCTTTTGAAATTCATGATTTAGGAAAACGATCAGGATCATGTAATCAAACCCAAAATTTTAATCAACTAAATTTTTGTACATAACTGATTTCACTTTGTTTTATTAATTTTCCAGCACTCCCATTCATTTTAACACTTAAAAATATATTTAACATTTTGATCTTGACAATTTGAACATGCTTCATTTAGATATCCAAGTCCATTGATGATCAGAGAATGAGATATTTATTTTTTTAACAGATTTGAAACCTGTATAACTTGAAACAGAAATAAATATATCTATTTTCAAACATGCACAGTCAAATCTTTATATATGTTCATTCTTATTTATATACATACACCACTTTATTTCAATCATGTTTTCATACAGCAAGAAAAATCCTGATTTCTAAAAAAAAAATTACTCACAGGCATTTTGGAAAATAGGAGAAACAAGATATGTTTACTCACTTGATTTCTAGAAACAGAGAACAAAGCTACAGGTACTTCTTTGATCTGGATTTTGAAACAAAAGTTTTGATTTCTGATCTGCTTGCAGATTTGCACTTGGAAACAGGTTTATTTGATTGTTGTTTAAGCTTCAGGTTTGCAAAAAAACTGAAATTTGCACTTGAGTTTGATTTGTTTGAGGTTGAAAATTTGAATACTAATCAGTTTTGATTTTTATTTGTTTTGCTTTTGATCTGAGTTTGTAATTGCTTCTTTGGTTAGTATTTAAGTTTTCCAGTTTTGAAATTATATAGGGTAGCTGTTTTCAGATTTTTCAAAAGAAAAGTGAAGCCTAGTTTGAATTTTACATTAAATTTTTTGAAAGAAGAACACATCTTGCCACTTGTTAACTACATATAATTAAAACCTTACATTTGTTTATCCCTTTATTTAAATTGCTTACAAATGTCAAGATAAAGTAATTTATGTTTTAAGCCTTTACTTTTTATATTTATATCATAAATACGTGTATCATCCTTAAATATGTATTATATTTATATTTATATTTATATTTATATATACTACTATGTTTATTTTCAAGTATATAAAAGAATTTTTTTAATCTTTTTATTAAGTATCATTTTATATACTTACAACCCAATTCTAGATATATATGTATGTATATAATTTTCAAAGATTTACTTAAAGTTGAATTATATGTTTTTAACACTAAAATAAGTATCTATATATATGTATATATTTTCTATTTAGTAAATACATTATTTTTAATTTATATAAATAAATCTTTTTAAAGAAAATAACCTAAAACCAATTGTATAAAGAAATAAAATCATATATAATATTTTTATACCCAAATTATTTTAAGATATTTATCCTCTTGAATTTCCAAATCAAATTCAATTTTAATTTAAATCAAATTTAAAATCAACCCATATATATAGATATATATTTGACAACACATTATTTGTTCTAAAGGAATAATTTGCCAATGATATATAATTATTTAGTAGATTATCAAATAAATATTTATGTAGATATTTATAATTCGGCTCCCATTATATTTTCAAATTCATTTATATATCCAAATATCATTTATTATATTTTATTCCTATTCATGCCTTATGTATTTATTTACTAATTAATAAGTGCTTTTCAAACCTATATAAAAAATTCTTTTAAAGAAAATAAATAAAAACCAACTAAAATCAAAATAAAACCATATATATAATATATTTTGAAACCAAAATGTATTTAATATATACTTTTTTTAAATTCAAATTCAAATTCAACTTTTAAATTCAATTTAAAAAAACCAATTTAAATATCAACTCAAACAAATATATATTTATTTTAAACAACCCCAAATTCAATTTATTAATTTTAAGTAATTATATAAATATTCATCAGATTTATTTGCTTAATCGATAAATCAGTATTTTTCAATAGCTAAATTAGAAAATTACCCAATTATCTGATGCCCAAAAATTCGGGTTATCAACAAAAGTATCTCAGAAGACCACGCCTACGATAACCAACTTTTTTTATAGAAAATCTTCTAATATTATAATAATGTCTAGTATACAAATACTTATAAATTTTAGCTGAAATTTTTACATTATTAAATTTCAGCATACTAAGCTCTATAAACAAAACCGTAAAGGCACGTATTGGAGATTAGATTCCATGCTATGACAAGGTAAGGAACTAACTTCCGAAGGTACATCTCTAGATAAATGCACCAAGGCCTGACAAGAACATCTTGTACCCCACCACACAGGACTGGCCTACCACTTGACTAGCTGTACTAAATATGATCACCCCGCTTTAGTCCTCAAGCATACAAGAATAGATAGTAACCAATCTAGATTTGGAATGACCATACCCTAGTTAGAAGCGACCCATTTGGCCCTGCTGCATGCCTGATTTTTTTCATTTCCTAGTTGATGAGGTTTGATGTTACGTTTTACCTTAATATAACACTTTTTATTTGGAATGCTAACACTGTCCTCCAGGCAACAATGCAATAGCAGCATTCATTCATACAAGTTCGTTCTGAGACTGAACGAAACGCTTAATTTCCAAAATCCATCACCTTCAAGATTCTTCACTTCGAAATTTATTTGTTGGATTGAAATGGTTTTCGGATAAAATACATGGTCCTGGTTTCATCGAAACAACATGCGGTAATTCCCAGTAAACTCAACCCCTGTTCTTTAAAAACAGTCAAAGATAAGATCAGAGATCACTCCTAACCATTAGTGGATGGATTTCCTTATCATTGTCCTTGGAGAATGAAGTGAGATTTATACGCACAGTATATCATCATCATAGATGACTATGACATATAACTCACGTGTTTCTCTCGATATTTCTAAAGTTACATTTTTGGTCCAATTTTGACAGTCGGTTATTTAAATATCGAATAACAAACATTTAATCAGGAATTTAATTCCATAGGGAAAACCAACATTGGTTAAGCACCAAGCAACACTAAGCCACTTTTAAAAATCCTTCATTAATTAAATATACTTTGTAATTACTTGAATCAAAAATCCTTTTTACAAAGACATATATATATATACACACACATATACACACACACACACACATATTCGCAAATACCTATTTCTCAACACTTGGAGAAAATATCCATATACTTATCTCAATGATAAGTATACTCACTAACTTCTGGGGAAGGTTTCCTTTTTATTCAATTCTAAAATCATTTTTAAACTCCGTTATATATCAATAAAACTGTTTATAAAGTTCCTTTTATAAAGCCATAAACCCATTTCTAAAATTCTTTTATAAATATTTAAAACCATTTATAAAACCTTTTTATAATTTAACCCATCTTCCTTTTTATTTTCCAAAACATACTATAAGATTCCTTTTATAATCCACATCCGTTTGTAAAATCCTATTTATAAACCTTGAAAACATTTAAAATAAATTCCAATCTTTAACCTAAAACACTATTATATAGTACTAAACAATATAAATAAATAAATATTAACTTTAAAACATCTTTAAATAATAATTAATAAATTTCATACATCTTAAATGAACATATCTTAAACATTTTTATAAATACTAATAATTAATTTCCAAAACTTTATTGATGAATAATTATACTAATTTCAAACCATATAAATAATTTAAATAATTAACTTTCCAAAATATTAAAATATTGATAAACCAATTTAAAACAATATTAATATAAAGAAACAACTTTTTAACATAATTATATTTCTTTGATAAAAATCCAAACTTAATTTTCCACATAATCGTTTATATATTTATAAAGCTATATCACAAATCTCTTTTATTTTATGAAACTTCCTTTTAAATAATATCTTTATTTACAAATTACGATTTTGCAAATCTTCTCTTCATTTGTAAAATATCACTTTAATAAATTATCACACTTATACGTCTCATAATTGTAATACTCTTTAATAGGTGTACATATACATACATACATAGATATATATATATATATATATATATTACTTTATATAAAATGGTAAAAAAATTAATATCAAAACATTTCCATTTTCTTTTAAAACACATCCCTTTATCATAGACGCAGACTTATTTTAAGATTTTAAAAATCTTTATTTTTAAATTCGAAATCTCTATTTGAAATAATTTATAAAACTGTTAATTTATAATATCAAAAAATCATACCTTTGATTTTAAAATAATTCACTTCTTTAAATAATTCGAGAATAATTATTTAAACATATATAATTTCCAAAATGACTTTGAATCCCTTTTCAGAATCAATCACTATTTTAAGGTATTTTGAAATACCAAAATATAAGGCCCGGTGCTACTAAAGCACTAAATAAACATAATCATGTTCATGCCATCAATTGTAACATCCAATATATTATATATCAATATATATGAAAATAAATCAATAGTGTGAGGAATCTCGTTGGATCCCTCTAACCTATCCCACTGCATTACATACAATATATATATATAATCATAAAAATATAAATCAACTGCTTCGAGGAGGGATTCGTATAAAATGGGTCATCCACTCGTACACGAGAACGTAATTGGGTCTTATCCACTCAAATAGGCAGGAATATGTCCAACCAATAACTAGTAATCCTTCTAAATAGTCAATAACAATCAATAATAAAATATCCATGCATCCAATAAATAATTTTTATTAACTATATAATTTTTTCGATAAACCAAAAAAGTGTAATTAACTTACTTTAATTTCATGTCACCAAAACTTTCTATTTCGAATTATAATTGAACAGCTGTTTAATTTTAATCCAAAATTCCACTAGCTTCGAATCCATCAAATCCAACTCTATAGCATAGCCTTCATTGATACAATAGCAACGCGACTCGTCGCGTTCAATCTGGACCTCGTATGAGTTAAATATGATTTAATGAACATTGAATTAATTAACTATAACTAACTTTTTAATTAAATAGAATTTTAAACTAATTACCCCCCTTAACTTCTCGCGTATCAACGTTCCTAAGCAGCAATAAAATCGAACCCAAATCGACCCCTTTGACATCCCACCGTGCCGCCCTATCCTACCATCATCCCATGCAACATCGCTGCCGCAACCCCTTTCACCTCCTCCATCCACGGTGAGAGCGCAGCTTTCCTCTATCTCCAAAAGTCGCGTCGTCAAGCCCAACGTCGGCCACGAACGAAGCAATAATACAGCTCCAATCGTCAACAACTCGATGATCCAACCGTTCATCATGCAGAGCTCGTCGAGTTCCTCATTGTCCTTGTTGAGGTCAAAGCCCAAAGCACATGGATGGAGAGAAATCGAGGAAGGAAGATAAGCTATTTTCGGCCATTGAAATTAGTGGCGGCTGACGTAGCTAGGGTTTGCCTTTTATGTTGCAAAAAAAATTTCAAGCCCTTATATAGAAAATTTCACGGCACTATTCATTCATGAAAATTTCGAACTCCTGAAGAAGCATGTTGCCTGGCGTTTTATATGTTAAACCTCTATTCCGAATACAATGGAATACATATTGAAAGCTTGTTCCATCATATATAGAACTTAGCTTTTAAAATCTAATTATATTTATTTAAATCCCTTTAATTAATCTCTACGCGTTTCAAGCTCGCACGACCAACGGTATGTCCAATCACCATGAAATTTGACATCATAAAACAATTCACTATTAAAAATCCAATGAAACTAGTTTCAACGAAATCCGAAAAAGTATCCCAGAAGGCTATTTTACACGTTAATTAAAACGAGTAATTCCCAAAATCAATTTTTTATGACTTTTAAATCAAATTTAAAAGTTTGCTATCTCCATTCTTATTCGAATAGATTTTAAATCAACTTCAGAATTCATTTTCATCTAACCAAATCCAAGCTTCAATTACTTTAATATTTCCAATATTAAATTCAATAATTTCAATCGCTATAGTTCATATTCAAGTTATTTAACTTATAATATCTTCTCAATATTTAAATCAATTAAATATTCCAAATTCAAATGACTGAATTTTTAGGTCGTTACATTCTTCCCCTTCGAAATAATTTCATCCTCGAAATTATCAAGTAAGAAAAATGTCACAAACACATTAACCTTTCAAAACAATTAGTTGAGACGGATTTCCAAATTCTTCCAAGTCGTTTGACTTTACAAAATCAAATAGTTGTAACTTCGTATAAAAACTTTGCTATACCTTTCAATTCCTACTTTAAATTTCCAAAACCAATTAATACCATTCCAAATTATAAAACCAAAATCTAAATTTTAGTTATCAAAATTTTTCAAAATTTTCAAAAAATTTCTACCGACTTAAATTTTCGGAATATTTCGCCTGCATCTCCTTTGCGCGACTCGATCGAAGAAAATCTACAATACATACATCTCATCTTCGAGGATAAGGCATCCCGTACGGAAAAATATAAAAATACGATATGTAGTCCGAGATGCGTACCTAATCTTAGTATTAGCAAGCATATACAACTAAAAAAATATGAAAGCGAGCTCCAAAAGGGAAGCATATGCCGTCCGCATCTACTAATCACTCACTAACCAATGAGAATATGTATATGAAAACTAATATCAATATATAACAAATAGAATATACACTAACTATATGCAAATTTTAGCAAATGCAACTAGAGAAACCATCAAACAATTAATATTCATCTACTTTATTTATCAACAATCAACTTGCATTTTTCAATATCAACTTCTGATTTATACAATTCCGTTTTTTATAACATGCAATTGGTTCACTTACAATTTATTTATATACATTTTGCTAACATTTAATTTGTTCTCATTCAGTTGATTTACCTTCAACTTTATCTACATCTCATTATTAACATTCACTTTGGTTATATTCAATTATTACTCAGTAAATTTCTTTCAATACTAATACACTTAAGAACCATTCCATCAATAGTTACTTAAGTTTATTTCAAATATTTTATACAACACTTTTTATTTATATTTCCACTTTAAAAGTTAAGTTCAAATCCAACTCTATCAACACCCAAACATATCCTATTCATTCATGCATAAATAATTTTTCATCCAATTAATTCACATTCACTGGTTCACATTGAATTATTCACATTACGATTGAAAACATTTTATTCCATACTTAATTCATTTTACACTTAAGTTAAATTTCATTTTATAGCACAAGTATATATATTCATTTCATCAATTCATTTTACAACTCAAATTTATATCCATTCCACAATCTAAGTTGCATTCTATTCTACAACTCAAGATCATATTCATTTCACTAATTTACTTCACTAGTCCATTTCAGTAATTTATTACAAATCAAGTTCAATTTCATTTAACCTTTACTATGTTAATTTCATCTCATATAATTCACTTTATTTAAATTTACTTAAGTAAAAATATTAAATTTCATATCTCAATCCCAAAATTTCTTCTTTTTATCTCTACCATTTCCACTTTATAAGTTTAAAACTTATTATCTTATGTTTCTCAACATTTAGATAGAAATTTCAGGATTTTAAACACTCGAATTTATTTCAAATCATTTTGAAATCATATATATACGTAACTCCTTTATATATCAGATTACACTTCTGGAATCTAAAACAAATTTGTTTTACTAAAACAAAACTTCAATGGTAGCAATCCATCACTTAGAAACTCGAAAATAAATATTGATGACATGACCAGCATCACCAAAATTATTTTTCAGCGATTGAGGTAAGTTTAGTGCTTTCTATTTCTTTCAAATTTCGTTTTAAAATATTTCCAATTAAAACATTTTCTATAAATAATACTATTATAATTTTCTAAACCCTTTGAAAAACCATTTTCTAAACACAAGGTTTTAAATACAAGAATAGATAGTAACCGATCTAGATTTCGAATGACCATACCTTATTTGGGAGCGACCCACTTGGCCCTGCTGCATGCCCGATTTTTGTCATTTCTCGATTGATGAGGTTTGAGGCTATGTTTACCTTAATATAGCACTTTCCACTTGGAATGCTAACACTGCCATCCAGGAAACAATGTAATAGTAGCATTCATCCATACAAGTTCATTCTAGGATTGAACGAAACATTTAAGAGCACCGTCTCCAAATTCCATCATCTTCAAGATGCCTTCACTTCGTAACGCATTTGTTGGATCGAAGTAGTTTTCGCATAACATATCTGATCTCGGTCTCTTTAAAACAACATTCGATAATCCCCGATAAACTAAACCCTAGTTCTTTAGGAAATAAACAGTCACAGATAAGATCGGAGATCACCTTGTAACCGTTAGTGGATGGATTTCTTTATCATTGTCCTAGGAGAATGAAACGAGATTTATACGCACATCATAGCATCATCGAAGATGACTCTGCCGTATAACACACGTGTTTCTACTAAATATTTCCAAAGTTACATTTCTGGGTCCAATTTCGATATTTGGTTATTTAACTATTGAATATCAAGCATTCAATCAGATATTCAATCCCAGAGGGAAAACAAACAGTGGTTAAGCACTAAGCACACTAAGCCACTTTTAAAAATCCTTCATTACTTAAATCTACTTTGTAATTACTTGAGTCAAAAATCCTTTTTACAAAGATATGTGTGTGTGTGTGTTTGTATGTATATATCCACAAATTCCTATTTCTCAATACTTGGAAATATATCCGTATATTTATCTCAATGATATAAGTATATTCACCAACTTTTGGGGAGGATTTCCTTTTGATTCAACTGTAAAATCATTTATAAACTCCATTATACATCTACAAAACCATTTATAAAATTCCTTTTATAAATCCATGAACCCATTTCTAAAATTCTTATATAAATATTTAAAACCATTTATAAAACCTTTTTATACTTTAATCAATTTTCCTTTACGTTTTCCAAAACATATTATAAGATTTCGCTTGTAATCCATATCTTTTTATAAAATCCTATTTATAAATATCAAAAGCATTTAAAGTAGAATTCTAGTCTTTGATTTAAAACACTATTGTATAATACTAAGCAACATAAATAAATGAATAATAACTTTTAAACATCTTTAAATACTAATTAATAAATTCCAAACATCTTAAATAAAACAATAATAAGTTATCTTCAACATTTTTATAGATAATAATAATTAGTTTCCAAAACTTTACCGATGAATAATTATATTAATTTCAAACCATATTAACTATTTAAATAATTAACTTTTCAAAATATTAAAATATTTATAACCACTTTAAAACAATATTAATATAAATAAACAACTTTTGAAACATAATTATATCTCCTTAATAAAAATCCAAACTTAATTTTCCTCAAAATCGTTTTCACATTTATAAAGCTATATTATAAATCTCTTTATTTTATTAAACTTTCTTTCACAAAATCCCTTTATTTAAAAATTACGATTTTAGAAATCTTTTCTTCATTTGTAAAATATCGCTTCTATAAATTACCGCACTTATACATCTCACATTCGTAATAATCTTTAATAGGTGTGCATATATATATATATATATATATATATATATATATATATATATATATATATATATATATATATTACTTTATGTAAAATGGTAAATAAATATATCAAAATATTACCATTTTCTTTTTAAACATATCCCTTTATTATATAGGCGGACTTACTTTAAGATTCTAAAAATCTTTATTTTAAAATTCAAAAATGACTGTTTGAAATATTTTACAAAACTATTAATTTATAATATCCAAAAATCATACCTTTAATTTTAAACTAATTTACATCTTAAAATAATTCGAGAATAATTATCTAAACATACATAATTTTCAAAATGACTTTGAAATCCCTTTTCAAGATCAATCTCTATTTTAAGATATTTGAAAATACCAAAATATAAGGCTCAGTGCTACTAAAGCACTAAATGAACAAAATCGTGTCCATGTCATCAACTATAACTCCAACATATCATATATGAGTTTATATGATTATAAATCAACAGTGCGAGGATTCTTATTGGATCCCTCCAACCTGTCCCCCTATATCACATACAGTATGTAATCATAAAAATATAAATTATCCGCTTCAAAGAGGGATTTTTATATAAAGGGTCATCCGCTCCAATAGGTGAGAATATATCCAAACCAATAATATAAACTTGTAATCCATCCAAACAGTCAATAACAATCAATAATATAACATCCACGTATTCGATAAATAATTTTTATTGACTATATAAATTTTCTGATTGACTAAAAAGGTAAGATTAACTCACTTTGATTTAATAGTTGCCAAAACATTCCATTTTGAATTGAAATTGAAAAGTCGTTCAATTTTTGATCCAAAATTCCACTAGCTCTGAATCCATCCAATCCAACTCCATAGTGTTACCTTCGTTGATATGATCATAACACGACTCGTCGCATTCAATTTGGACCTCGTACGAGTTAAATATGATTTATTGAACATTTGAATTAATTAACTATCATTAACTTTTTGTTAAATGAGATTTTAAACTAATTACCCCCCTCAACTTCTCGTGCATCAACATTCCCAGGCAGTAATAAAATCAAACCCAACTTGACCCCTTTGACCACCCACCATGCCACACTTATCCTACCATCGTCCCACCGAACATCGCCGCCACAGCCCCCTTTGCCTCCTCCATCCACGGACAGAGCGTAACTTTCCCTCATCTCCAAAAATCGCATCGCCAAGCCTAACATCGGCCATAAATGGAGCAAGAATATGGCTCCAATCGCCAAGTTCTTATTATACGTTTAAAACTTGTTTATTTTCTTTAAATTAGAAAGGGTGTTCAAATTAAATTTTAAGTAATTATTTTGAAGTAATGTTTTGCATAAGAGTTTGAACTATATTTTAAGTATTTCAAATTGTACTCCTAAAGAAAAGAATGTTAAAAGAGATTTAAGATTTAAAAGAATTTACTTTGAGATATTCAAACAAGTGGTTTATCTAAAGAAAATATGCTTACTTTTCAAAGTCAAATCCTCTTTTCAAAGTGGTGACTTTTAAGTTATAATTTAAATGGAAGTTTTAAACTTGGTTTTAAAGTGTTTTAAAAGAAGTTTAAAAGTATATGCTTGATTTAAAGGATTATTTGATATAATAAAACTAGTGCTACATTTACGAAGAAAAGATCTTATTTTTCAGATCAAATGTGGTATTTAACAAAGATTTCCAAGTAAGGTTTGATATGGAAATATTAAAGGGAATTTTAAGGATTTTTAAGTGGAATTTTACGGCAAAATGAAAGTTGGTTTATAACACTTTATTTTGAACGAATAGTATATGGGTTTATGATACTGTATACTTGGCATTAAACTTCGAGGTAGGAAAACTTATACCTATCCTAAAGGATGAGAACGTTGTCAAGTACAATTTGAGAGGTAATAATACCCCAACTTGAACAGCATGATTGTTACCCAAATATTAGTTTAAGTTTGAAATTGAAGATTGATAATCAGTATATAAAGTGATTATTCCTATATACGAATTATGTTACATATGGAAAGTAAGTAGTCCTATATATGGCATTAGAAATCGATGAGTAGAATGATTCTGTATCTATGAGACCTAGAATTGAAGTGCAAAAGGCAAGGCTTTGATATGCAACCGGTGCTTTAACTTACCTGGCTTTGACTCTAGGCGAGGGATAGAGTAAGTCGAGAATATTGGAAATGTAACAAGTGTAAGAGATTGGATTTCTATAATTGGTCTTTACAATTTATGGTGGTATGAAAACTACTCTTTTTATACTAATCACCAAATATCAAGGTACGGAAACCCATCTCTGTATTCATAATTAAGAATGAATAATGAGTAAAATATAATTTTCTAACTTGTCCAATTTCATTGTTAATCAAGGGATAGTCCTTGTTTGAAATCGAAAAGTTGTGGTAAGTATGTTTGGTCTAATTTCGCTACGATCAATTTACTAACATCAAAGAAAGGTGGTTTGGATTTATACAAATAATGTTTTTTAACAACAATTTTCTTGGCCCATTTAAATATGATTTTGGGAAAAGGAAATGTTTTATAAGTATTGGAAGTGAATGGTTTGTTGATATACTTATGCAATTGGGATAAGTATATAGAAACGTTTACTACGTATCGAAAGTGCGATGTTTTGTGAATATACTTGTACCCGTAAGATAAGTATACAGATATTTTTCCAAGCCTTGAAAAAGTATAGATGAATAGTGAATGAGAAATATACATATGTATATGTTTTGTAAAAAGTATTGTGATACAAACTATTCAGTACGTGGTTTTAATTAACGAAAGGATTTATTAAAAAAGCTAGTATTTGCTTATGTGCTTAACCGTGCTTGGTTTCCATATGAAGTTAAATCTCTGGATTTGATTATTTGTTTATTTGTTATTTAAACAACCAAATATCGTAGGAAATGTGGATGGAAAAGGTTGTAACTTCAAAATTTATAGGGCAATAAATAACGAGTTATAATAACTTAAAAAGGATATAAATGGGTTGAAGAGATTATTAAAGTAATTTTAGAATGATGAAGACATAATAGGTAAAATTTGAATGAATAAATAAATGTCTTTAAGGTTTGTTCATTATAATAATAATTTGTTAGTATGGACATTGATATAGAAATAGAAAACTAACATGTTAGGTAGTAATTAAATATCGTAAGGCAGTATAATCGTCGCAAATTAAAAAACCTTAATTATATTAACAAAGATTGGTAGGCCTGGCCAATACATAAAAATAGATGGGAGGTAAGAACTCAACATCCGAAAGTAAGGAATGATAAGAGTAAAGAAAGAAGCAGTGGCATAAGTTCCCATAAGAAGGTGTACATTAATCAACACGAGGAGATAATTAGATTTTTATTAATATTGAATATGAAAGAAAGAAATTTCAAGAGAAAGGACAATGTAAGATCCATATTTTTATCGCTTTGATTTGTGAATATTTGATAAATCTTAAATATTCAATTAATGGTTTTTATTAATTAAATAGCCCTCTTTTAAATAATAACTAATTATATGAAAGTTATTTTTGAATTTTGTTTATAAACGATCAATTTTAAATTAAATCGATTAAAACAGTTTCTATGCGTTTTGAGCTGCCAGGGTTAAACGACAACTCCGATTGCTACGAAAACTGAAATCCGATAATAATTCAATATTACGGATCCAATGAAACTGGTTTCGTTGAATTCCGAGACTGTGCCTCGGAAAGCTATTTTTAAATATTGATTTAAACTATAAAATTTCAAAACCGAATGAAGTATTTCCAAATCAAATTCTGAAGCTTCCATTAACCTTAGTATTATCAATATAAATTTTCTAAGCCATCAAATTATTTTTAATCAGCATCAAATTGAGGATTTAATATTTTAACCAAATCTTCTATGATTAAATTTGATAATTAAATTGCTAAATTCATAGTTAAGTTTGAAATTCAAGCTAAACCATCATTCCAATATTTAAAATCACTTAAATATTTTCAAATTTGAATACCAAAAATTCTGGGTCATCACATTAAGGGTAACCATTCCAAATATGTTATATTTTTAATTTGAACACTGGACATTATAATAATATCACTAGATTTTCTTATAAAATGGTTTGGTTATCGTAAGGTAAAAACTAGTTTGTGTTTATGTGGTGTGGTCTTATGAGATGCTTTTATTTTTTGAAGAGTTTTATAAATATAAAAACCCATGTGATACGAGTTTCTCATGATGGTTTACCAGACTAATATGGGTGTTATTTTCTTATCATACCCAAGTTAGACCCAAATATATTTGTCCAAATTTTTCTTTAGACGTTAGGAGCTTCAGAAGACAAGCTAGATGCCTCCACGGCCTATTCGTATTTTATTTTCTGTTGCATTTCAACAACAAATCGCAATCATCACCCTAGATAGTTATAACAAGTCGTCCTCACAATTGTCGATGATTTCAACAACAAAAAAGCAGAATAAATATATATGTAAATATGACTAGAAGGCCTCCAACGCATCTCCTAAGATCCATTGCATCTAAAGCAGACTGTAAATATGTTTGGTCTGTCACGGGCATTATAATAAAATAACATCCGTGTCAGTCTTAAAAACCAGCATGAGAAAACACACCCAACTGGATTTCTAAGTTACAAAAACATTTGAAAATCAAAAGTATCTCACAAGACCACGTCTAACAACCCGCATATTTAACAATTATATATTTAAATATTTTATTTAAATATCGCGTCGTTAGTCGAATTTAGGTCCGAAATGTTACGTTTTGCAAACGGTCGAATTATGACTCGAAACCACTTCCGTTGAGTTCAAAATGGCGTTTTCAATCTTTTTGAGTATAAACTTTGATATGTTTGGAGTAAGTCGAATTTTGCTATTAGCTAAGTGGGCTTTTGGGTTTGGGTTCAACCAACTCATCCTATACCTCAACTCGGCCCCCTCTCCTCTTCACTCACTTATTTCATTTCATAAAACTCAAGCATAGCTGAAATGAGGGAAGAGAATGGGAAACAGAAATTCCAAGCCCTAGTTTACTATGCAAACTTGAATTCTTGCTCCAAAATCAAAGTGAAGCTATTGGTAAGCCTCCTCTTCATCTTCTCCAACTCTTCTCCTCTTCAATTTCAGAAAGTTTCCTAAACCTAACTTAGGAAATACTTGTTTTGAACTTAGATTAAAGCTTGTTGAGTTGAAGTTGAGAGTGGTTGGTCTTTTCTTTGCGTTTGAGCTTCTCATCTTTGTTTGTGAGTTAAAAGGTAAGATTTTTATCCAACATCTATGCCCAAACTATCTTTGATTATTAGGTATGTATTCCTAACACTTATTCATGTGCAATTGCTTTTGATTCGGATTGGTTTTGTGAACATTGCAATTTTCGATGTTTTGAAGTCAAAATCTCTAAAAATCATAGCTTGATGTTTTGATCATGTGGGAGGTGTATTGAAGAGCCAATTGTGCTGGCTTGTCGATTGGCATAAATCCCTAGCGTCATTGCTCGTTCGATTGCATTTTGGAAGAGTTTTTCCTTCATTTGATAGGCTGAAGTACAGCCTCAATGCTCAGTCAGTCGACTGACCTTCTGCAGTCAGTCGACTGGCTATAGCAAATGAGGGTTCCTAGGTTGGTTGCAGAGGCTAGAAGCCTCTGCAATCAGTCGACTGACCCTCTGTAACCAGTCGACTGACTTCAGGAAATGGGATTTTCATGTTTCTGGATCAGTCGACTGATCTCAGAGGACCAGTCGACTAACCTGCTTGTTTTGGTCTATTTTGCCTATTTGCTTGTGATTCCAACTTTTATCGATTCGGGTTGATTCCAATTAGTTGTTATCGCATTTTGACTTTGATGATTCCTTTTTGATTTCCTACACGGGTTTGTATAAAATGACCTCTTCAAACCGTATTAAAAGCTTACTTCTCTAATTTATAAATTCTATTTAAAATACACACACAAATTCGCACTTCGAGCGGAGTGGAAAGGAGATTAAATGGTTAGGTAAAACACAGACCATGAATCCATGCGTTTATCTTTTCGATTAATCCCCGACCTAATCGATTGATTGTTTTGACCTTTTGGTCTGGTTTACCAATGAGATGAGGTAAACTTTGTATCGCTTTGAGTGTGAAATTAACTAACGGATAGTAAACCGTTTAGTGCGAACGGGTGGTAATGGGACTCACGTTACCACTTTTCGGATTCCTTTTCGAGAGTTGTGATACATTCTGGCAGTTAGTGGTGTCCAGTACTGGGCCTCCGAACCTTCACCACTACGGTTTGTTGCCTTTGGGATAGTGTCTTCGGACTGTCTCCTTCAGGTTTGTTGCCTTCGGGTATGTTGCCTTCGGGTATGTTGCCTTCGGGTTTGTACCTTCGGGTTTGTGCCTTCGGGTTTGCTGCCCTATTGTATCGCTTTTGGAGTTGGTCATTCGTCACCGCTCGAGTGATATTGGGTTTGGAGTCTTCGGGCTCATGGATCCTTGTTATACAGTACTGAGCACATGCGATTTTTCTGTTGTTTCATTGATATGTATATTCCCTAAGTATCTCCCTTCGGTGTTGGTCTTTTCGAGCCGCATGATATATAGTCGTTGCCTTACGGAACTTGTGTTACCTTCATTGGTATTTGTTATTTGCCTTTTTGGCTTGTTTTGGGATATTCATATCCTTTGTTTATTGTGTTGCTGATGATATGAGGCTTGTCTTGTTATGATTCATCTTTTGTTAGATGATTGTGATATCTCTTTTAGAGATATTTGTTATACTTATGACCTTGCAGGTTATCGTTGTTTAGTTTATCTAACTGATTTGTTTAGCTAGACTGACCCGTGTATTTATACTCGGGTCAGGCCGAGTTGTTTCAAGTTAGGTGCTTTTAGACTTAGCCTATTTTGCTTCCGCATCGACTACTCCGCTGGCTTCTTTTTGTTATGGCTTTTTGCATAGTCCCTTTTTGTTCTAACTCTGTTATATATATTCTTCTGGATTCGCCTATATATTGTGGTTTGCTATACCACTTGACAAGTTTGTATACTCTGTTATGTATTTGTATATGTGTATATGATGATCTACTGTTCTGTGATGTATATTACATGTGAGTTTTTATATTATGTTCTGTTAGATCCTCCAGCCACCTATCGTTTTGTTTTAAGTATTCATTGGATATGTCGATCTGCTTGTATGACAATTGTCGATGTATTCAATAGATAGTTAGAGCAAGGCTATAGATGGTCGCTCCTAAATAGCCTTATTCTCCACGTTATTCGACGGCATTACCCATAGTATTCTTGGCTAGCGTGGGTATAGAGGTGGGGCGTTACAGCTTGGTATCAGAGCAAGGTTCAGAACAAAATATGATAAACACATAATAGAAGAACATATTACGATACATCAAAGTGTAATAAGTGATACAAATCTTTGAATCATCTTACCTCTATTCCTTCTGTGCCTTGGTGGTAGATAGAATGTGGGAATACATCTAGGAATGCATTTTGTTCCGTAGTATTCCATATTTGAATTAATGACATCTACCGTGTGAATAATCTTGTTCTTATCTTACTTTCAGCGTATGGATGGAAGAGGAAGGGGACGACCTTCGGATTTTGGGCAACCCAGTGGCTCACATCCGGATGGCGTTTATATGTCTGCCGATCAGTTTTTGGAGTTGTTTAGGAGCACTTAGCCTCCAATTCCTTCTCGAGTATCTACACCTCGCAAGTCTGCCTTTGCACGTCTGTGTAGTGATTTTTCTCATATGGGAGGAAAGCCGTTTAAAGGCTCCGAGTCTGTTCTTGAAGTCCAAGTTTGGCTTCGCACGTGCGAGCGTATCTTCTCTCGCATGGATCTTTCTGATCATGATAGAGTTCTTGTAACTTCTAGCTTATTACAAGAGCGTGCCCTTGATTGGTATGAGCTTCTTATAGCCGGAATTGATGAGTCTACTCTTTCTTGGACTCAGTTTCGGGGACGATTCGAACTCAAGTTCGTTCCTGAATCTGAAAAAGTTTTATTGACCCGTCGCTTCCTTGAGTTGAAGCAAGGGAAGTCTTCTATTTCTGAGTATGTTGCATCATTCGAGGCTTTATCTAAGTATGGTCTTGAATTCATTAGCACTTCTTATAAGAAGAATCTGAAGTTTGTCTCGGGTCTTAAGAAATATCTTAAGAAGTCTTTGTTGCTCCAGCTTAAGCTCTCTTTTGAGGAATTGGTTGATTCGGCACTTCATCTTGAAACCATCGAGAAGGAGTGTGATAGTGGTGATGATGTTGAGGTTTCTAAAAACCCCAACAAGAAGTAGTTTCCATTTCAGAAGTCAAGGTCTTTTCCTTCCAAGAAGAAGAAGACTGGTGGATATAATTCTCAGCCTCAGTCTGCTGGAACACCTTTCATTCGAAAGTGTTTCAATTGTGGTTCTCCTGATCATATGATTCGAGCTTGTCCTAAGCCTCTCTTCTGTCGCTACTGCAAGAAGGAAGGTCATTATGTTTCCACTTGCCCTGTTGTTCCTGCTGGTGCCAAGTCTAGCAAGCTTTATACTGCTAAGGCTTCTGAAGGTTCTTCTCAACCCAAAGGTATATCTCCATCTATTTTGGAAGGTTCAATTTTATTTCATGACCATAGTATTCGAGTTCTTTTCTATATGGGTGCTTCACATTCTTTCGTATCGAAAAAGCTCGTCGATGATTTATCTTTGGACGTTTCTTGTTTGGTTACTTCTTTAAGGATTGCGAATCCTTTTGGGGGATCCGCGACCCTTAGCATTCTTTGTGATGATATTGAGATTGTTTTATGTGGCTTTTCCTTTCGTGCGAATCTGCACGTTATTTCTTGTCTGGGATTTCATATGATTTTGGGAATGGACTGGCTAGTGAGATACGATGCCAGGAATATTTGTTCTAAGAGGATTTTATATCTTCGACATCCAGATTCACTTACTCAGCTATCACTTGTTCTTCGGGATGTGGATAATTCCAAAATGGCTTTATATTCTCTTGATTCTCGAGCTGATGAAGATATATCTCGTATTCCTATTGCTTGTGACTTTTCTGATGTTTTCGAGCCTGTTTCGGGTTTGCCACCCAAGCGGGCAATTGAGTTCCGCATTGATCTCATTTCAGGCGTGCAGCCATTTAGTCGTCCTCCCACGAGGATGTCTACAAAGGAAAATGAGGAACTCAAGAACCATCTTTTAGAGCTTGAGTCCAAGCAGTTGATTCAGTCCATTTTTTCTCCGTGGGGATCCGCGGTCGTCTTCGTGAAGAAGTCTGATGGAACTCTTAGGCTTTGCATTGACTATGGCAAGCTTAACGAGTTAACCATCAAGAATAGGTATCCATTTCCTAGGATCGATGATATGTTCGATCTATTGAGTGGTGCTAAGGTCTTTTCTCAGCTCGACCTTGCCACAGGTTTTCATCAGTTACGAGTCGCGGAGGATAGCATACCTCTTACCGCTTTCTGCACTCGTTATGGTTCTTTTGAGTGGCTCGTTGTGCCGTTCGGTTTGACGAACACTCCTGCTTTCTTTGTCGATCTCATGAATCGAGTATTCCGGAAATATATCGATAAGTTCGTCCTTGTGTTTATTGATGATATCCTTGTTTATTCTAAGTCTGAAGCTGAGCATGCTAATCACTTGAGAATTGTCGTGAGTACTCTTCGTCATCATCAGCTTAGAGCCAAATTATCCAAGTGCCATTTTTGGGAGAATAGAGTTAAGTTCTTAGGCTATGTTGTATCTTCCGACGGCATTTCAGTCGATCCTTCAAAGATCGAAGCCATCCAGAATTGTAAGAGGCCTGAGAATGTGCATGAGATTCGTAGTTTCCTTGGATGGGCGGGGTATTACCGTCGGTTCATTAAGGATTTTTCTCGTGTTGTGCTTCCTCTCACCAGCCTTACTCGGAAAGGCATTCGTTATATTTGGTCCGATAAGTGTGAAGCTTCCTTTCAAACATTAAAGGAACTTCTCACTAATGCTCCTATTTTGGTGGCTCCCGAAAGGAATCATGATCTTGTTGTTTACACCGATACTTGTGGTAGTGGTCTCGGTGCTATTCTTATGTAGAAGGATCGGGTAGTTGCTTATGCTTCTGGGCAAATGCGTCCGAATGAAGTTCGCTATGCCACTCATGATCTTGAGTTAGTCGCCGTTGTCTTCGCCTTGAAGATCTGGCGACATTATTTATTGGGCGAGCGCTTCATTCTCTATACCGATCATAAATCCTTGAAGTATTTGTTCACTTGGGAGGAACTCAATATGAGAAAACAGCGTTGGCTCGAGTTTCTTGCTTCCTATAACTTTGATATCCACTATACCCCTGGAAAGGGTAATCGTGTTGCTGATGCGCTTAGTCGCAAACATTCGGCTATTGTTTCTATGATGCTTGCCGAATGGGATATTCTTGAGACTCTATCTTTTTGTGAAATTCATGATCGAGGTTCATCTTCTGAATCTCCTATTCTATTACTTAGTTTAGGAGCTCGACCCTTTTTATTGGATCGTATTGCCGATGCTCAGCGGCATGATCTTGATTTGTTGCATCTTATTCAGCTTTGTGAGTCTGGATCCTGTAATGAGGCATTGCAGGATTTTAGCATTGATTCTCATGGGTGTCTTCGCAAGAAGAACCGTCTTTTTGTGCCTTCTGATTTTGCACTTAGGCATGACATTCTTGATGACTGTCACCGTTCTAAGTATACCATTCATCCTGGTAGTAGTAAGATGTATGCCGATATGCATCGTCTTTATTACTGGGAAGGCATGAAGCGAGATGCGACGAGTTATGTAAGTAATTGCATAACATGTCAGCGAATTAAGGCTGAACATCAGCATCCTTCAGGTCTTCTTCAGCCTCTAGAGATTCCATTGTGGAAATGGGATCAGATTTCAATGGATTTCATTGACGCCCTACCACGTTCGAGATCGGGCCATTCTAGCATC
This sequence comes from Allium cepa, assembly GCA_030765085.1. NCBI lineage: Eukaryota > Viridiplantae > Streptophyta > Magnoliopsida > Asparagales > Amaryllidaceae > Allium > Allium cepa. The sequence continues at coordinate 663,439,126 of CM060928.1, read as the reverse complement.
TGGGTTATTGTTGATCGCCTCACCAAGTCTGCTCATTTTATTCCTATTAAGACTAATATGACTACTTCGCATTTGGCTAAGTTTTATGTCAAGGAAATCATGAGACTTCACGGTGTTCCTAGTTCTATTGTGAGTGACCGTGATCCTTTGTTCATGAGTCATTTTTGGCAGAGTCTTCAGCAAGCTTTGGGAACAAAGCTTAATTTTAGCACAGCTTATCATCCACAGTCTGACGGATAGACTGAACGGGTGAATCGTATCTTGGAAGATCTTCTCCGTATTTGTATTTTTGATTTCAGTGGTAGTTGGGAGGATCACCTACCTCTTGTAGAGTTCTCCTATAATAATAGTTTTCAGTCCAGTATCGGTATGGCTCCTTTCGAAGCCTTATACGGAAGGCCGTGCCGATCACCTTCTTGTTGGTTGGAATCTGGGGAGAAGCTTATTCTTGGCCCAGATTTTGTTCGTGATTCTTCCGAGAAGATTGATTTGATTCGTTTGAGAATGAAAGAGGCACAGAGCCGCCATAAATCCTACGCGGACAACCGTAGGAAGCCTCTCGAATTCTCGGTTGGTGATCTCATCTTTATTTGTTTTTCTCCTCGAAAAGGGGTGATGCGCTTCAGTACGTCTGGGAAATTGGCTCCTCGCTTTATAGGACCATTTTCTATTATTGAACGTATTGGCCCCGTGGCTTATAGAGTTTCACTTCCTGCTCATTTATCTGGCATTCACGACGTGTTTCACGTCTCTCAACTTCTAAAGTGTCTTCGAGAGTCGGATTCTGTTATCGATTCTCCTGATTTGCTAGAGCTTGAGGTCTCACCGGATTTATCAATTGTATAGCAGCCTATTCGCGTTCTTGCCACGGAGGTGTGACACCTTCGAAACAAGGACGTGCCGCTCATTAAAGTTCAATGGTCCGCTAATCCCAACGACTGTACTTGGAAAACCAGAGAGTTTATCGAGCGATCCTATCCGGGTTTTCTATCTTTTCTTAACAATGGTGAGAATATCTTTTCGTCTCAAGCTTATTTCCTTTTCTTTTTGGTGATATAAGTATATAGTTGTTGCAAATATCATCTCTAGGAATTGCATGGACGCAATTTTGTAAGGAGGGGAGATCTGTAACAACCCGCATATTTAACGATTATATATTTAAATATTTTATTTAAATATAGCGTCGTTAGTCGGATTTAGGTCTGAAATGTTACCTTTTGCAAGCGGTCGAATCAGGACTCGAAACCACTTCCGTTGAGTTCGAAATGGCGTTTGCAATCTTTTTGAGTATAAACTTTGATATGTTTGGAGTAAGTCGGATTTTGCTATTAGCTAAGTGGGCTATTGGGTTTGGGTTCAACCAACTCATCCTATACCTCAACTCAGCCCCCTCTCCTCTCCACTCACTTATTTCATTTCATAAAACTCAAGCACAACTGAAAATGGGGAAAGAGAATGGGAAATAGAAATTCCAAGCCCATTTTACTTGTTAAACTTGAATTCTTGCTCCAAAATCAAAGTGAAGCTATTGGTAAGCCTCCTCTTCATCTTCTTCAACTCTTCTCCTCTTCAATTTCAGAAAGTTTCCTAAACCTAACTTAGGAAATACTTGTTTTGAACTTAGATTTAAGCTTGTTGAGTTGAAGTGGAGAGTGGTTGGTCTTTTCTTTGCATTTGAGCTTCTCATCTTTGTTTGTGAGTTAAAAGGTGAAATTTTTATCTCACATCTATGTCCAAACAATCTTTGATTATTAGGTATGAATTCCTAACACTTATTCATGCACAATATCTTTTGATTCGGATTGGTTTTGTGAACATTGCAATTTTCGATGTTTTGAAGTCAAAATCTCTAAAAATCATAGCTTGATGTTTTGATCATGTTGGAGGTGTATTGAAGAGCCAATTGTGCTAGCTTATCGATTGGCATAAATCCCTAGCGTCATTTCTCGTTCGACTGCATTTTGGAAGAGTTTTTCCTTGATTTGATAGGCTGAAGTACAGCCTCAAAGCTCAGTCAGTCGACTGACCTTCTGCAGTCAGTTGACTGGCTCTAGCAAATGAGGGTTCCGAGGTTGGTTGCAGAGGCTAGGAGCCTCTGCAATCAGTCGACTGACCCTCTGTAACCAATCGACTGACTGTAGGACATGGGATTTTCATGTTTCTGGATCAGTCGACTGATCTCAGAGGACCAGTCGACTGACCTGCTTGTTTTGGTCTATTTTGCCTATTTGCTTGTGATTCCAACTTTTATCGATTCGGGTTGATTCCAATTAGTTGTTATCGCATTTTGACTTTGATGATTCCTTTTTGATTTCCTACACGGGTTTGTATAAAATGACCTCTTCAAACCGTATTAAAAGCTTACTTCTCTAATTTATAAATTCTATTTAAAATACACTCACAAATTCGCACTTCGAGCGGAGTGGAAAGGAGATTAAATGGTTAGGTAAAACAAAGACCATGAATCCATGCGTTTATCTTTTCGATTAATCCCCGACCTAATCGATTGATTGTTTTGACCTTTTGGTCTGGTTTACCAATGAGATGAGGTAAACTTTGTACTGCTTTGAGTGTGAAATTAACTAACGGATAGTAAACCTTTTAGTGCGAACGGGTGGTAATGGGACTCACGTTACCACTTTTCAGATTCCTTTTCGAGAGTTGTGATACATTCTGCCAGTTATGGTGTCCAGTACTGGGCCTCCGAACCTTCACCACTACAGTTTGTTGCCTTTGGGATAGTGTCTTCGGACTGTCTCCTTCAGGTTTGTTGCCTTCGGGTATGTTGCCTTCGGGTATGTTGCCTTCGGGTTTGTTGCCTTCGGGTTTGTACCTTCGGGTTTGTGCCTTCGGGTTTGCTGCCCTATTGTATCGCTTTTGGAGTTGGTCATTCGTCACCGCTCGAGTGATATTGGGTTTGGAGTCTTCGGGCTCATGGATCCTTGTTATACAGTACTGTGCACGTGCAATTTTACCGTTGTTTCATTGATATGTATATTCCCTAGGTATCGCCCTTCAGTGTTGGTCTTTCGAGCCGCACGATATATAGCCGTTACCTTGCGGAACTTGTGTTACCTTCATTGGTATTTGTTATTTGCCTTTTTGGCTTGTTTTGGGATATTCATATCCTTTGTTTATTGTGTTGCCGATGATATGAGGCTTGTCTTGTTATGATTCATCTTTTGTTAGATGATTGTGATATCTCTTTTAGAGATATTGTTGTACTTATGACCTTGCAGGTTATCGTTGTTTAGTTTATCTAACTGATTTGTTTAGCTAGACTGACCCGTGTATTTATACTCGGGTCAGACCGAGATGTTTCAGATTAGGTGCTTTTGGACTTAGCCTATTTTGCTTCCGCATGGACTACTCCGCTAGCTTCTTTTTATTATGGCTTTTTGCGTAGTCCTATTTTGTTGTAACTCTGTTATATATATTCTTCTAGATTCGCCTATATATTGTGGTTTGCTATACCACTTGACATGTATCAGTTCGTATACTCTGCTATGTATCTGTATATGTGTATATGATGATCTACTGTTCTGTGATGTATATTACATGTGAGTTTTTATATTCTGTTCTGATAGATCCTCCAACCACCTATGGTTTTATTTTAAGTATTCATTGGATATGTTGATCTGCTTGTATGACAATTGTCGATGTATTCAATAAATAGTTAGAGCAAGGCTATAGATGGTCGCTCCTAAACAGTCTTATTCTCCGTGTAAGTCGGTGGCATTACCCCGTAGTGTCCTTGGCTAGCGTGGGTATAGAGGTGGGGCGTCACACCACGCCTATGATAACTAAAACATTTTTATAGAAAATCTTCTAATATTATAATAATGTCTAATGTACAAATACTTATAAATTTTAGCTAAAATTGTTACATTATTAAATTTCAGCATGATAGGCTCTACAATCAAAACCGTAAAGGCACGTATTGGAGATTAGATTCCATGCTATGACAAGGTAAGGAACTACCTTCCAAAGGTACATCTCTAGATAAATGCACCAGGGTCTGACAAGAACATCTTGTACCCCTGCCATACAGGACTGGCCTACCACTTGACTAGTTGTACTGAATATGATCACCCCGCTTTGGTCCTGGAAGCATACAAGAATAGATAGTGACCAATCTTGATTTGGAATGAACATACCCTACATGGAAGCGATCCACTTGGCCCTACTGCATGCCCGATTTTTTTCATTTCCCGGTTGATGAGGTTTGAGGTTATGTTTTACCTTAATATAGCACTTTTTACTTGGATGCTAACACTGCCATCCAGGCAACAACGTAATAGCAGCATTCATTCATACAAGTTTGTTTTGAGACTGAACGAAACACTTCAGGGCTTCATTTCTAAATTCCATCATCTTCAAGATTCTTCACTTCGAAACATATTTATTGGATCGAAATGGTTTTCAGATAACATAATTGATCCCGGTCTCTTCGTGTAACAACCCATAAATTTTATAAATATTTTTAATTCAATTTATTTGAAAACTTTGATTTTAATTATGTGAAATTAGAAATTTTGGAATATTCAACCAAACTTTTGTATTTTCTTTACAATTTGTTTTCCAAATATAATAAAATAAAGAATTTTTGAAAATCTTATATTTTGGTCAACTGAAAGTCAAAGTTTGACCACAGTTGAAAATTTTAAATTTGAGTATTCAATTTCTAATCTTTTTCTTTGAAACTATATTTGATTCTGATATTCATGCTGCTTTTCATTTCGTAAAATTCATCTTTATACTTTTAAAATTTGTTAAACTTTAGCATTTTACCCACGATTATTTTAAGCATTTTTCTGTTTATTTTCTGTTCTATATTTTTCTACTTCATTTCTACTTTATATTTTATTTTTTCTATTTTGTATGGACTTTTTAATGTGATTTTTATTTTATTATTGGCTTGGAAATTTTAAAAGACTTAGGTTTCATTTTATTTAATATGAAGTAAAGCCTCTTCATTTCACTAGCCATCCAAAACTCCTCTCCACTAATCCTAGCCGCCACTTCTTATTCTCTATTCACGTACAACATCTCATTCTCATCACTTTCTCATTTTATTTCCTGAAAGCAAAATATACTATAAGTTTCCATGGCTTCTCCTCCTTCTCTTTTTCATTTTACTTTCTTTTGTTTTCTATTTGCTTTGCTCGGCCACATGCTCTAGCCGATCATCTTCCTCCACCACCACCACCATGATCAGCCTCCACCTCCTTACCATCACCACCAAGCCTTGCCGTGACCACCTAGATCCTAACACCATCACAAAGTAGCCAAACAAACCCTGGCCGAGACCACTAGATCCCCTTCCTCTTCCTTTAGCCTCGGCCACACCACATAGTCCACCTCCTTTGCCTTGTTTTGCCTTGACCATACCCACCCTAGCCCGTGACCAGATCAGATCCAGACCATAGATCCATAGCCGAGCCATGTTGCATTAGGCCGAACCCAAAACTCCTCTTGATCCATGCCTTTTGCCTTCCTATTGCTTTGCATTGCCATTCCTCCTTCATATCCAAACCATAGCCATGCCTTATGACCACTTGACCGAGCCTAGCATGCCTCAAAACATCATGTCCAAGCCATGTGTGCTGATGGTTGAGCCCATTTACATAGTGGTCGAGCCCACTTGTTGATTTAAACCAAGCTTTATTTCATTTGATTCATGTATTGTACATTGTTTAGTTTATTTCTCGTGTTGAATTATATAGACTTATACATGTTGTATATTTTGTTGTTACATGACCTGAATATTGGCTTGTCATCCACTCGAATCTAGTCGTGCCTTTTCGTGCTTTGCAGAGTTTGGATTTGTGTTTTGAATTTGATATTTAGCTTTAGAAGGTGAATTATTCACTCTCGACATTCCTACTTACATAACTGTGAAACGATGACAAGTGGATATGTAGTAATTGATATGCTATGTGGATAAGTTCATATATGCTTGTGATATGATTAAATGATGTTAAAATCTGCTTATAAACCTGTTACATCATCTGATATGTTATATTATGCTATATTGTTTATTTTATTACTATTTCTTACACTGTAAGTTCCCTGTAGAATAGGATCACTATGGGTTGAAATGATACATACCCAAACAGACATTAGAATTAGAAAAAAATCATTATGAGCTGAAATGATAGGCTCAGGCGATTTTTATTTATTTTGTTTGACTTGGGATTGCGGGTTTGAAATGATAGAACCCGAATTTTTCTTTCTAAATTACGGATTGAAATGATACAAATCTGTATCACTTGACCTTGGTTACAAAATTATATACAGACCTACGGTTAATTTTAAATATTTTCTAAAATTATTAAGTATTTTTGAAATATAAAATATGAAATTTTAAATTAAATAGGATTTAAATGATTTAAATAAATTTTATAGTGATTTTTTATGAGCTAAAATGTAAAAGAAAATTAATAATTAAAAACGTATATTTTGATTTGACTTAATAATTGAAAATTTAGGGTTCAAGTAGAATTTAAGCTTAACTTAGTGATAAGAATATTTTATTTATGAAATGGGTATTTTAAAGTATTATGTTATTTGTTAAAATAAAAGTTAAGCAATTTATAATGTATTTGTCTTAATAAATGAATTTTAGTTTAAATTGGATAATGGTTAATAAAATGTTAATTTATTAAAATTATAAGTTAAGTAATATCCAAATAAATAATTGTGAAAAGTGAAATAAGTTTGATAAGTAAAAAATGAGAAAAGTTGAAGATATATTGTTTTTTTAATGTTATAGTAAAACTTATAAAAGTAATTGTAGCGTTTCAGAAATGCTGTGGTTTTAAGGTAGCGTCTGTTAAGTCTACCATTTCTAAAATATAACTATGTTCTGAAATACTAAATATATCTGTTATTGCATTTTTAAAGTGCTACAGTTTTTGAAATTGAACTATTTTGAATATACTAATATATCTACAGTAGCATTTTTAAAGTACTGTAGTTTTTGAAATTGAACTGTTTTGAATATACTAATATATCTACAGTAGCATTTTTAAAGTGCTGTAGTTTTTAAAATTGAACTGTTCTTGAAATACTAATTTTATCTATAGTAACACTTTATGAATGGTGCTGTTTTTGAAAAATACAGTGTTTGAAATTATTGTAATTGAACGAATGAACTTAGAAAATGCTACAATTCTAGAAATTGAATATTTGATGTGAAAGGATAATGACTTTATATTTAAACGGTTTAAATGAATTATTTTGATTTGGAATATAAACCATTTTAAAAATTTATAACCATGGAAAATAATAATGTTTGGTTGTTACAGAGACCGAGATCGGAAGTTGTCATACTCTCTGCCAACTCCGAAAACCACTTTAACAAACATGTACGCGGTGGAGATTCCAGAATGAAGTAGGATGTTGGCGACGTTCTATTGAAGTATGTACGTGGACCCGACTCCCATGAGTTGGCATAAAGTGGCTAAAACAGGAGCGATCGACGGGCTAATGAGGTAGCTCCTCTTATCGAACATACTTCTTCGGTACCATTCTATTACTTTGTGATTGATTGGGGTACCCTTTGATTTTGGGAGTGTGGCTCAAGAAGGGCGGTAGTGGCTACTAGGCGTTACCACCGGCCCGAAAGCGTAATTGGTATATCTACCCTGGCATTGCCTCGTTGTGCCGTGTCACCAACCCTAGCGCGCCTTATACGATTTTGTTTTGTACCATACCTATGGAGTGCCCTCTGACGACGGCTAGTACGGGGGAGGTTACGGTACTTTATAGACTATGGAATATAAAAGTGTGTTAAGGTGGAAAATGTAAAGCCTTAACGCTATTTTCAAGTATATTATACTTTACTTTAGACACTATTACAATAGCGTATATTACTACATAGTAAATAGTTTAATGGATCCTTGAAGGATAGGAGGTCCCAAACATCCTTTTAAGTTATTTGTGCATTTTATTACAGTTCACTTGAGTTGATTTACATTGTATAAGTATGTATGTCTTGACTCGAGTGTTTGTGTTTATTTCATTACACCCGGGTCAGCCTAAGTTTCAGCTTTGGATTTCACCTTCTAGAGCTAGGATTGCTGGAGATCACTATCTATCTAGTTGTTATCTATTTCTTTTCAGTTTTTCTATTCAGCTTATGTACTAGTGGACATTTATGTATTTGGGATTTCTGTTGTATTTACTTTTTAGACTCTGGATTTTAGTACTCGTTTTGAGACTGTGTTGTAGTAGCTACATGAACTACTTATTTTATTTTATTTCCGCTGAGAGTTATTCTGATTTATCCGTGTCTGTGATTCTTTGATTGATTTTATTTGCTCCAAATTATATTACAATCCACTGTTTTGAATTATTCAAGTCTGACATGTGTGGATTTATCGTCGATTTGAGTGGTACAAAATAGTGGGTCTTTACATTTGGTATTAGAGCTTTGGTTTCAGACAAACCTTAGCCTGCAGAGCAAAAACTCATTAGAGATAGGGTAGAAATACCCTATAATGAGTGGAATCAATCTTAGAATCCTTTCCTTGTGAGATATCATATTTTACAGTATAAAATGATTTTTCAAATGATTTTCATAGGATTTTAGAAGATTATTTTGATATAAAAACTTTTCTTGTTTTGAAATCAATTTTCTAAATTTCTTCCTTTCCTTATCCACCTTATTAGTAATTTCTTTGTTTGGGATATTCAATCCTAGTTGAATCTTATCTTATCTAATCTTGTCTTTGTTTCTCAATTACCTCTGTCCTAAAATTCATTCTTGATTTTTTCAGGATGGATCGAAGGAATGCTAGAGGTAGGGGTCGTGGTATTGCCCCAGCTCCTGAGCCTGCTGCACCAGTCAGGTTCACTAAACTCTGTAAGGAATACACTAAACTTGGTGGAACCAAGTTTATCGGATGTGAGAGCAATATTGAGTCTCAGTAGTGGTTGAAGGATTTGGAGAGAATTTTCTCCAGTCTTGAGATCACTAACGCCCAGCAGCGTTAGTTGGCAGCTTGGCAGTTGAAGGGGGCAGCCTTGGATTGGTGGGAGTCTGTCACAGCTCACACTGCTGAGGCTGACATTTCTTGCGAGTAGTTTAGGTACCATCTTCTGTTTGTTTTGAATTTGGTTTAACTTTTCTCTCTTTTGAAATCTATCTTATGTATCTTTATTATGCTTTAGGGATACTTTTGTTGTGAAATGGATGCCCGAGGCAGGGAAGTCTCAGCTGTATCGGAAATTCATGGATCTGAAATAGGGTGATATGTCTTTTGCTGAGTATGAGAGGAAGATCAATGAACTTTCTAAGTTTGGCCCTAATCAGATTGACACTCCTCTTAAGAAAAATGGGAAGTTCATTGCTGGTGCCCGTCCGGAATATTATGATCGTCTCATTGCTCATGTGCATAGCCCTTTCACTAGTCTGATGGATATAGCCATTAGATATGAGAATCCTACTTCTAAGGATCCTCCACTTGCTCGTTCTGCTCCAGCTCAGTCTTCCTCTAGTAATCCTAAGAAGAGAAAGCTCAACTTTCATCATCAGAAGAATCAGAACAAGACTCAAGGCTTGGGATCTTCTTCATCTCAGAGGCAGTTTATCGACCTATCCTCCATCAGTTGCTTCAGATGAAATCAGATGGGACACTATGCTAATAGTCGTCCTACTTTAGTTGGTGCCGCTATTCCTCCTCCATCTCAGTTGACCAGGCGAGATCTCTGCCACATTTGTCTGCAGCTTGGCCATTTCAAGAAGGACTGCCCTACTCAGCAGATGGGCAGGTCTTCTGGTATTTTTGCTGTTACCTCTACTTCTTCACCAGCTCCATCACCTATTCCTGCACCTGCCCCTAGTGATAACCAAGGTACACTTCAGGGAACTTTTTCTCTGTTTTATTTGATATTGGAGCTTCCCATAGTTTTATTTTTTTGGATCTTTGTGAAAAATTTGAGTATCTTCTCTTGCCCGAGTTTTCTCCTATGCCTTTGTGTGTTTCAATTCCTATTGGTGGTCCTGCGAACCCTAGTAGGATTTGTAGAAATGTAAAACTCTTTCATTCTGGCTATCGGTTTTCTAGTGATTTCTATGTTCTGGGTTTTGATGCTTTTGATATATTACTTGGAGGTGATTGGCTTAAGAGGCATGATGCCATTATCTCTTGTAAACCCCGAACTGTTTCTCTTGTTGGCGATAAAGGTGATTCTTTGGTGATTCAGTGTTGCTTGCCTTAGGATTATGCCGGTAGTTTTATTTATTCTCTTAACTCTTCTCTGGATGATCTTGATTCTACTCCTGTGGCCAGACTATATCCTGATGTATTTGGTGAAGTCACTTCTTTACCTCCTAAGCGGGAAATTGAATTTCGTATCGATCTTATTCCTGGAGCTCGACTTGTAGTTCTTCCACCTAGAAGAATGGCACCCTGCGAGAAGGTTGAGTTGAGGAAGCAAATTGAGGACTTGTTCTCCAAAGGTCTGATCAGACCTAGCCATTCAGAATGGGGAGCGGCAGTGGTTTTCGTCACCAAGTCCGATGGTTCTTTGAGGATGTGTGTTCATTATAGGGAGCTAAACATGCTCACTTTGAGGAACAGATATCTTAAGCCTCGCATTAATGATATGTTTGATCAGCTCCATAGAGCTACTATTTTCTCTTAGCTTGATCTTGCCACAGGTTTTCTGTAACGACCCGTAAATTTCGTTAATTAAAATTGTCATTTTAATTAAGATTTTGAATTAAATTTAGGAAGAAATAAAAATTTTAGATTTTATATTGAAGTAAATGCTAAAAAAAATGCAACACTTGAAATTAAAGATAAGTATTAACAATTGAAATAAAATTACGATTAATTGAAGTAATGGGAATTGTTATAGGCTAAGAAATTTAATATAAGAAAAACAAATGGGAATATTTTATTTATTAATGCAATGATATAATTAGTGATAATTTAACGAATTCATGTATAGTAACCGGAAGTAATATGCAATAAATGGAAAAATTTTACAATCAATGTAGGTAAGTAATTACAATGTTGTTGTAAATAATAAACGTTTCTTTAATAGTGATTAATAACATAACGGAAGTGTGAATGCAATTAGTAGTATGGAAATAAATGCCAACATTGATTTATAAGTAATAGAGGCTTACTTATGTGACTATAGAGTAACGATAATGTTTATTGTGGGTTACTTACTTATTTAGATGGTAAATTGGAATTGGAGATAAACTGTAACTATATGTAAATTAAGGTAATAATGTAATTGGCAGTTGATGAATAACCAATTTAATGCAATTCAAATTTGATTGAAACGACTGTTTAGGTTATAAAGGAATGTAAATAGAAATTTTTGGTTATAAATTGAATATAGCCATTTAAACAAATCTAAGATGGATACAGGAATATTGGGTAATAAATTTATTATAAGAAAAACCAATGCAAATGTTGAATTAATCAATGAAGCGATAATAATAAATAGTAATTAATTCAAAATTTGTAACTTGGGAATAATGTAGATTAATATACGTTAGTTATTTAAGATAGTGACTAAAATTGGTAATCCGTTTGCAATTAACGATAATAGTGTTGATATAAGCTAATAAGTTTAAATGTCAATGCAATTAAAAGCACATAAGTTGCAATTTTTGTAGGTTGCTTGTTTATCAAATGGGTTAAACAAATTTTTGGGAATCGATTACAATAAATCTTAATTTAACGTTGGTTAACGTAAATTAAAGTATTAGAAACGTATATTGTTTTCATAAGATAGTATAAAGGAGTGAAAACCAAGATTTATTAATTATTTATAATTTGAAATCTAATAAGTGGATTAACTGCAATAAGTGGAATATAATATTTCAATATTTCATAAATAAGGATTTAGAGGAAAATTGAGAATGTTAATATAATGGATTTTTGAACCCAATATTTGTCTCATTTGTTTGTAATAATGAATTTGGATAATTGAATGAAAGTCAATTAAAGGGAATTATTGCAAATTTAATTTATAATTTGTGAATATAATGAAATTGAAAATTTAACGCTGAAATGTATAAATTAATCAACTCTAAATTCACATCTAAATTTGGTTTAATTAAAGTAAATGTTTAAGAAATTAAAAATGACAAGAATTGTCGATTTTAAAATTGGAATTTAATAATTGGATTTGATTAATTAATTTTTAAATTATTTAATTAATGGAAAAATAGCCATTTTGGCAACTGACTCGGATTTCGACGAAACAAGTTTCATCGGATCCGTAACGGTGAATTATTGTAGGACTTCAAGTTTCGTAGCAATCGGACTTGTCGTTTGATCGTACGGACTCGAAACGCATTGAAATATATGCAATTGAAATCAATTGAAATCAATTTGAAAAATATTGATTTTAGCATAACTTCTTCATACGATGCAATTTGAACTTGAAACCTTTTCCAATGCATTTAAAATATTTTAAAACACCTATTTTGATATATGGGTTGACCAATTTTCGTTTCGGAGTCGTAACGGGCTTTTTGGGCCACTTTGGCGTTAGCGCGTATATCTGTTTTATCCATCTATTCTATTTTCAATTCTGCCTATAAGTATCCTGCTATAAATCCTAGACTCCCTAATTTTCATTTGTTTGTACGTAAATTCATTCTATTCCTCCTCTTCCTCAATGGCAGACAAATAACTCTAGATCCAATTCCAAATCAAATCCAAAGCTGAAAATCCAAACTCCTCAGAAAAATTCACAAATATATATGTTGAAGCTCTCGATGTACGCATCACAGATCAGTGATTCATTTTTCTGTTCGAATCACCGGCTGTTCAGAAATTAATCGTTTATTCTCGGCCTTCCATCTCGACGAAATCAAATTCGTCTTATCGACGAATCGAAGGTACAGTTGTGTAGAGGGGACGAAGGAGATCACATCTATACGGTTCATCGTGCAAATCGACGGTCGGATTGGCCCCTAAAATTCGATTAGGGTTAATAGTATAACACGGTGGCTGCCTCTGTTTTGCGACGGCCATGTTGATCGTTCGCGTGGCAAGGTCGGCCGTGAAGGGGGGGTCACGGCGCAGGTTGGCGTGGGCGTTCGAGCTGAAGGCGGCGGCGGCGACAGGTCGCGACGAGGGTTCTGGGTTCAACTTCAAACGCGTGCGTGTTTCTGTAGCATGCCTGGTTCTAGAACAAAGAAGTTGTGCATGAACAAGGTGATGATATGGAAATACGTAAATGTGTTCTCTTCTTTTGTTATTTTTAAAATTAAAATTCAATCACAATTATCGCTATATGTTTCACATACGATATCCGATTTACGCACGGTTTCTTTTGTTAGGATCGTATTGAAATTTCGGACGTGCTGACGCTGGTTTGGATGAATTCCGAGACGGTCAAATTTTTGGGTTTAAATTGGATTTAAATTCAATTTAAATTCAAAAGGTGAGTGTTTTAACCCACTCACAATTTTTAAAATTTCTTATGTTTGTTAAATTGATATATGATGTGATTTTTAAATTTATTTATGGTTGTTTGGCATATTATTAATCATCATCTCAGTTAAATTGCATTTATTCAAATTAGATTGTTATTTAATTTTTATTTTGCATATAAATTGGCAGTTGACTTTATTTAGTATTGCATATAAATTGCTAGTTAAATTTATTTATTATTGCGTATAAACTGCCAGTTAATCAGTTATTAATTTATTTTTGAATATAAATTGTTCGTTGATACCTGTTATATTTTATATGCTCTCTATTGATGTTTGTTTAAATTGGATGATGATTTTAATAAATGGTTGATGGTTGATATTGTATGAATGGATGTTGAATTTTATATGGTTATAAATTGCAAGTTATTATGCATTTTCATCTCATTCAGGATTGCGGTTTGAAAAGATATATAACTTTAAATTTATTTTTAAATTGCGAATTGAAATGATAAATATCCATATCACTTGACCATAGGATAGAAAATTATATACAGACACCGCGGTCTATATGTAAATTTATTTTAAAATGATTTCTGTGGTTTTGTAAAGAAATATATGAGTATATAGATATTAATTTTAAATAATTTATAAATGCTGTATTATTATTGAATTTAGCTATGTATAAATTTGTTTTGAATTATAAAATAAGCTAAATAATGAAGTTTGACTTCTTTTGTAAAATATGGTTAAGTATCTGTTTAAAAATTCTATTGTATATAGGGTTTGTAATAACTCAAATAAAAGTAAGGTTGAAGATAAATGTGAATATGATTTGAATTAAAAAGTATTTAAGAATTATCTTCGAAAAATTTGTTTTGAAATGTAAATAAATTAAGATTTAAAGGGTATGATTTTATAACTTGATTTTGATTTGAGAATTTAAATGACTATCAAATTGATTTAAAGAATATTATCAAGTTAATTTAATTAAAAGAATATCCTGTTATTGAGGTTTAAGGGTTTTGCTTGAATAATGATTGTTTTATTAAGTAAACATTTCAAATTTAAATAATAGGAATTGGATTTGATATATATTAAATTATCAAAGAGTCCATTTTGAAATAGTGGCATATTTAAAGATTGAAATATATGAACTATAAAAATTTAAGTTTTGAAATATAGAATATTTAAGCTATGAAATATATGGGAATTAAAATGATTTATTTGGAGGTTCAAATTGATATTGGGATTTTATTGTGAAATTTAAAGAAGCTATTTTATTATGTAAAGTAATATAATATTTAAACCATTAAGTATTAAAAGTCATGTTTCAAAGCTATGGTTTTAAGGTATATAGTTTTGAAAAGGCTATGATTTTTGGAAAAGATATATTTGATATCATATTGATTTGGATCTTTAAAATATAAATGATATTGTATTTATATAGTTTTGAAATGAATATTATATTCTGGTTTTTAAAGTATAAACTATTTTAAAAGACCGCGGTGTTATAATAATGTTTGGTTGTTGAAGGGACCGGGATCGGAAGTTGTCTTACTCTCTGCCAACTCCGAAAACCACTTTAACAACCGTGTACGCGGTGGAGATTCCAGAATGAAGTAGGATGGTGGTGGCGTTTCCTTTGAGGTAAATACATGGACCCAACTCCCGGGAGTTAGCATAAGGTGGCTAAAACAGGAGCGATTGACGGGTTAATGAGGTAGCACCTTTGATCGGACACATCCCTTCGATATTATACTTTGACCTTTGGATTGATTCGGTGGCCACTTTTGATTTTCTTTTTGGGCGTGTAGCTCGAGGTGGGAGGTAGCTGCGGCTATGCGTTACCACCGACCCGGAAGCGTAATTGGTATATCTACCCTGGCATTGCCTAGTTGTGCCGTGTCACCTACCCTAGCGCGCCTTATACGATTTTGGTTTTGTACCATACCTATGGAGTGCCCTCTGACGACGCTCAGTACGGGGGAGATTACGGTACTGTATAGACTATGAGAATATATAAATGTGTTAAGGTGGAAAATGTAAAGCCTTAACGCTATTTAAAAGTAAGTTTATTTTACAATTAGACATTATTATAATAGCGAAATATACTGCATAGTAAATAGTTTAACGGATCCTTAGGAGGTGTAAATCCCGAGCATCTCTTGAGTTACTGCACTCATATTTATTTCTGTTAAATTTAACTTACATAAGATCTTTTAGTTCTGACTCAAGTACTTTGTCTTTTCAATTCGCTCGGGTCAGTCCGAGCATTTCAGGATAGAGACTTTATTTCTGAAGGACGAAGACGAAGATTTAATTATTATTATTATATATTATATGGTTCCACTACACACTCTATTCCGCTGCATTGATATTTATTGGTATGTGAACTCTGATATATATTGTATAAGTAAAATTAAATATTTTGTAAACAGCTTCAAGAACTCTATATTGATTATTATATTTTACCCTTCCGCTGTGAGATTCTATTTTGTTTTATTTCTTTTTTGTTTTTTTATTTACCTCATAACAATCTTCCCTTCCGTATGGTTTGAATTGGCACGTGTGTCGATTTAAAGCGTACAAAAAGGTGGGACGTTACATCTGGTATCAGAGCTTTGGTTTAGCGATAAACCTTAGCTTTGTGGGGGTTTGACTCTTTACTAATAGGGTAGTAATACCCTATGGGAGTCGCTAAACGTATATATTGTTAGTGTTATAAAAAGTTTTTAATATTGTGTTAACTTGTTCCATTTTGTATTTATAATTTCTGGTTGGTGCATGGGACGCTATGACATCAATAGGGATTTCTAAATACTTAATAGACAGACTGACACAATATTTGTTTTTAACAGGGGAAAATGAAATAATTTTGCCTATTATACTTTCTATATATAAAATAAATTTTTAAATGATGTATATAGGGGTTTTTAGGCTGAAGGAAAAAGTTAGAGAAAAATTTAGTCTCAGGGACAACAAGTTTTCTTTTTAGGCTGAAGGACACCTTTTAGTGTAAATCATAGAATGATAGTTGTAACTATCATTTTCAGTTTACACTAAAAATTGTCCTTTAGACTAAAAAGAAAACTTGTTGTCCCTGATACTAATTTTTTTTACAACTTCTTCCTTGTGCCTATTTACCTGATATATATATATATATATATATATATATATATATATATATATATATATATTTGGTTGCAATATATTCGTTGTTAGGTAATAAATTTATAATTAATAGTCGAAATAAGATTGAAAATAAGACAAATGAAATTGGAAACTTAAAACTTTAGTTCCGGGCTTTTGAAAATTTCTTTCGAATAATTTTGGAATATAATAATAGTGTTTATAAGTATTTTCTAATATAAATATTTCAATATAATTTGGAAGAATTGTTTTAAAGAAGATTTTGGAAGAAATAAATTTTGTACTCCCCTCTCTGTCGCTGGAAAATAATTTCGGTGATGGGTACACGCATCATCGAGGTTCATTTTCGAGTTTCGAAGTGGGAAGACCACTGTAGTAGCTTTACTGCAGATTTATTTTAATAATCAAAATATAAATTTTAAATTGTTTTAAAATATAATTAGATATATATGTTTCCAGTATATACATTTATCTATTATTTTAAAATAATTTGAAATTAAACCTGGTATTTAGTTCTTAAGTTTCAGTTAATTAATAATTTCGATTATTATAGTGAAATTGAATGTGACTAATTTATAATTAGAACCTTTAATTAAAATAAGAGATTGAATGCTAGGTTATAAATGGTATTAAATGAAATTTGAAATTGTGACCTATGAAATAAAGGATGTAATCATTGAACCATTAATTAATTAAAAGAATTGAGAAAAACTTGTATAACTTTCAATTACATTCTTAAAGGCATACATATAACTTACCAAAAGATATAAAAGTTGAAAATGTTAATAAGAAAATGTAATAGATATTATATAAGTAATTAACTTGAGGTAATGAAAGTAATTAATAGAATTCCTTAATAAATAAGAATTGATGTTGTAGTGTTAAAAAACTTAAGTATAATTGAAATGCTACTAATTTAATATAATTGGAAGGTAAGTAATATAAATAAATGATTGTAAACCTTAGTAAATGAATTAATGAAATTCTTTATTTATAAGAATTGATGTTATAAAGTTATAAATTTAAGTGTAGTTAAAATGTTACTATAATTAAATATAATAGAAATATAAGCATTAAATAAATAAATGAAATTGAGAAATGAATAAATGTAATGCAATAAAAAGAAACTTACATTGTAGGCAATAAATGAAAATGAATAGAATTAATAAGAATAAACTAATCGCTGTTGTTGTTTTGGTTTATGGTGGTTTGGGTAAGGAAGTTTAAAATTGTTTGGATAAATAAATAATCTATTTTGTTTCATCTAAGACTGTTGAGTAAATGATACACTTGATAGTTTATTTTTTTCATTCTGTACAATTTGAAGCTTTGAACTCGAACAACTATTTGTTTTGTTTGATACGAATGAATGGTTGATTATATTGATTCTATGTGATGGTTGTTTGCTGTTGTTGCAATTGGTTTTTGTTGTATTGGTTTGGTTGGTTGTGATTAAAACAACTTAAATATTTCATTTTATAAAATTATTAACTCTTTTAGATTTTATAAGTGAAATACAGGTTATGGAAGCAATTGCTACTGCATTTGGTTTCATAATATAAGCGTTATTGCCCGACAAATAGGTACGTTCTCGGATTACGGTTATATAGCTCTATTTTTTTTCCCGTGTTGGGATATAATATTTGGAAAGTATATATAATATATTGTTATATTTGATATTATATTTTCTCCCGAGCCTCTCCGTACAAAGGAGACTCTGCCGAAATTTTCCGTAAATTTTGGACCTAGAAATATTTTGAAAAATGTTTTCCAAACTTTATAAATTTAAATATAAAAAGATTTAATGGTTATAAAGTGGTATATTTTATCTAAATTAATTAATTTTATAAATTTAATTGGTTATAAAGTTAATGTTTTGAATAAAATATATTGATTTCTTAATTCTTCTTTTCCCTTCTTTTCCTTTTCGGGGACGAAAAGTTTTGAGTGAGGGAGGGTGTAACGACCCATAAATTTCGTTAATTATATTTGTCATTTTAATTAAGATTTTGTAATTAAATTTAGGAAGAAATAAAAAATTTAGATTTTATATTGAAGTAATGCTAAAAAAATGCAACATTTAAAATTAAAGATAAGTATTAACAATTGAAATAAAATTACGATTAATTGAAGTAATGGGAATTGTTATAGGCTAAGAAATTTAATATAAGAAAAACAAATGAGAATATTTTATTTACTAATGCAATGATATAATTAGTGATAATTTAACGAATTCATGTATATTAACCGGAAGTAATATGCAATAAATGGAAATTTTTTACAATCAATGTAGGTAAGTAATTACAATGTTGTTGTAAATAATAAACGTTTCTTTAATGGTGATTAATAACATAACGGAAGTGTGAATGCAATTAGTAGTATGGAAATAAATGCCAACATTGATTTGTAAGTAATAGAGGCTTACTTATGTGACTATAGAGTAACGATAATGTTTATTGTGGGTTACTTATTTATTTAGATGGTAAATTGGAATTGGAGATAAACTGTAACTGTATGTAAATTAAGGTAATAATATAATTGGCAGTTGATGAATAACCAATTTAAGGCAATTCAAATTTGATTGAAACGACTGTTTAGTTTATAAAGGAATGTAAATAGAAATTTTTGGTTATAAATTGAATATAGCCATTTAAACAAATCTAAGATGGATACAGGAATATTGGGTAATAAATTTATTATAATAAAAACCAATGCAAATGTTGAATTAATCAATGAAGCGATAATAATAAATAGTAATTAATTCAAAATTTGTAACTTGGGAATAATGTAGATTAATATACGTTAGTTATTTAAGATAGTGACTAAAATTGGTAATCTGTTTGCAATTAATGATAATAGCGTTGATATAAGCTAATAAGTTTAAATGTCAATGCAATTAAAAGCACATGAGTTGCAATTTTTGTAGGTTGCTTGTTTATCAAATGGGATAAATAAATTTTTGGGAATCGATTACAATAAATCTTAATTTAACGTTGGTTAATGTAAATTAAAGTATTAGAAACGTATATTGTTTTCATAAGATAGTATAAAGGAGTGAAAACCAAGATTTATTAATTTATTTATAATTTGAAATCTAATAAGTGGATTAACTGCAATAAGTGGAATATAATATTTCAATATTTCATAAATAAGGATTTAGAGGAAAATTGAGAATGTCAATATAATGGATTTTGGATCCTAATATTTATCTCATCTGTTTGTAATAATGAATTTGGATAATTGAATGAAAGTCAATTAAAGGGAATTATTGCAAATTTAATTTATAATTTGTGAATATAATGAAATTGAAAATTTAACGCTGAAATGTATAAATTAATCAACTCTAAATTCACATCTAAATTTGGTTTAATTAAAGTAAATGTTCAATAAATTAAAAATGACAAGAATTGTCGATTTTAAAATTGGAATTTAATAATTGGATTTGATTAATTAATTTTTAATTTATTTAATTAATGGAAAAATAGCCATTTTGGCCACTGACTTGTATTTCGACGAAACAAGTTTCATCGGATCCGTAACGGTGAATTATTTTAGGACTTCCAGTTTCCTAGCAATCGGACTTGTCGTTTGATCGTACGGACTCGAAACGCCTTGAAATATATGCAATTGAAATCAATTGAAATCAATTTGAAAAATATTGATTTTAGCATAACTTCTTCATACGATGGAATTTGAACATGAAACCTTTTCCAATGCATTTAAAATATTTTAAAACACCTATTTTGATATATGGGTTGACCAATTTTCGTTTCGGAGTCGTAACGGGCTTTTTGGGCCACTTCGGCGTTAGCGCGTATATCTGTTTTATCCATCTATTCTATTTTCAATTCTGCCTATAAGTATCCTGCTATAAATCCTAGCCTCCCTAATTTTCATTTGTCTATACGTAAATTCATTATATTCCTCCTCTTCCTCAATGGCAGACAAATAACTCTAGATCCAATTCCAAATCAAATCCAAAGCTGAAAATCCAAACTCCTCAGAAAAATTCACAAAAATATATATGTTGAAGCTCTCGATGTACGAATCACAGATCCGTGATTCGTTTTTCTGTTCGAATCACCGGCTGTTCAGAAATTAATCGTTTATTCTCAGCCTTCCATCTCGACGAAATCAAATTCGTCTGATCGACGAATCGAAGGTATAGTTGTGTAGAGGGGACGAAGGAGATCACATCTATACGGTTCATCGTGCAAATCGACGGTCGGATTGGCCCCTAAAATTCGATTAGGGTTAATAGTATAACGTGGTGGCTGCCTCTGTTTTGCAATGGCCATGTTGATCGTTCGCGTGGCAAGGTCGGCCGTGAAGGGGGGTCACAGCGCAGGTTGGCGTGGGCGTTCGAGCTATGGGCGGCGGCGGCGACAGGTCGCGACGAGGGTTCTGGGTTCAACTTTAAACGCGTGCGTGTTTCTGTAGCGTGCCTGGTTCTAGAACAAAGAAGTTGTGCATGAACAAGGTGATGATATGGAAATACGTAAATGTGTTCTCTTCTTTTGTTATTTTTAAAATTAAAATTCAATCACAATTATCGCTATATGTTTCACATACGATATCCGATTTACGCACGGTTTCTTTTGTTAGGATCGTATTGAAATTCCGGACTTGATGACGCTGGTTTGGATGAATTCCGAGACGGTCAAATTTTTGGGTTTAAATTGGATTTAAATTCAATTTAAATTCAAAAGGTGAGTGTTTTAACCCACTCACAACTTTTAAAATTTCTTATGTTTGTTAAATTGATATATGATGTGATTTTAAATTTATTTATGGTTGTTTGGCATATTATTAATCATCATCTCAGTTAAATTGCATTTATTCAAATTAGATTGTTATTTAATTTTTATTTTGCATATAAATTGGCAGTTGACTTTATTTAGTATTGCATATAAATTACGAGTTAAATTTATTTATTATTGCGTATAAACTGCCAGTTAATCAGTTATTAATTTATTTTTGAATATAAATTGTTCGTTGATACCTGTTATATTTTATATGCTCTCTATTGATGTTTGTTTAAATTGGATGATGATTTTAATAAATGGTTGATGGTTGATATTGTATGAATGGATGTTGAATTTTATATGGTTATAAATTGCAAGTTATTATGCATTTTCATCTCATTCAGGATTGCGGTTTGAAAAGATATATAACTGTAAATTTATTTTTAAATTGCGAATTGAAATGATAAATATCCGTATCACTTGACCATAGGATGGAAAATTATATACAGACACCGCGGTCTATATGTAAATTTATTTTAAAATGATTTCTGTGGTTTTGTAAAGAAATATATGGGTATATAGATATTAATTTTAAATATTTTATAAATGCTGTATTATTATTGAATTTAGCTATGTATAAATTTGTTTTGAATTATAAAATAAGCTAAATAATGAAGTTTGATTTCTTTTGTAAAATATGGTTAAGTATCTGTTTAAAATTCTATTGTATATAGAGTTTATAATAACTCAAATAAAAGTAAGGTTGAAGATAAATGTGAATATGATTTGAATTAAAAAGTATTTAAGAATTATCTTCAAAAAATTTGTTTTGAAATGTAAATAAATTAAGATTTAAAGGGTATGATTTTATAACTTGATTTTGATTTGAGAATTTAAATGACTATCAAATTGATTTAAAGAATATTATCAAGTTAATTTAATTAAAAGAATATCCTATTATTGAGGTTTAAGGGTTTTGCTTGAATAATGATTGTTTTATTAAGTAAACATTTCAAATTTAAATAATAGGAATTAGATTTGATATATATTAAATTATCAAAGAGTCCATTTTGAAATAGTGGAATATTAAAGATTGAAATATATGAACTATAAAAATTTAAGTTTTGAAATATAGAATATTTAAGCTGTGAAATATATGGGAATTAAAATGATTTATTTGGAGGTTCAAATTGATATTTGGATTTTATTATGTAATTTAAAGAATCTATTTTATTACATAAAGTAATATAGTATTTAAACCATTAAGTATTAAAAGTCATGTTTCAAAGCTATGGTTTTAAGGTATATAGTTTTGAAAAGGCTATGATTTTTGGAAAAGATATATTTGATATCATATTGATTTGGATCTTTAAAATATAAATGATATCGTATTTATATAGTTTTGAAATGAATATTATATTCTGGTTTTTAAAGTATAAACTATTTTAGAAGACCGCGGTGTTATAATAAAGTTTGGTTATTAAAGAGACCGGGATCGGAAGTTGTCATACTCTCTGCCAACTCCGAAAACCACTTTAACAACCGTGTACGCGGTGGAGATTCCAGAATGAAGTAGGATGGTGGCGGCGTTTCCTTTGAGGTAAATACATGGACCCAACTCCCGAGAGTTGGCATAAGGTGGCTAAAACAGGAGCGATTGACGGGTTAATGAGGTAGCACCTTTGATCGGACACATCCCTTCGATATTATACTTTGACCTTTGGATTGATTCGGTGGCCACTTTTGATTTTCTTTTTGGGCGTGTAGCTCGAGGTGGGAGGTAGCTGCGGCTATGCGTTACCACCAACCCGGAAGCGTAATTGGTATATCTACCCTGGCATTGCCTAGTTGTGTCGTGTCACCTATCCTAGCGCGCCTTATACGATTTTGGTTTTGTACTATACCTATGGAGTGCCCTCTGACGACGCTCAGTACGGGGGAGATTACGGTACTGTATAGACTATGAGAATATATAAATGTGTTAAGGTGGAAAATGTAAAGCCTTAACGCTATTTAAAAGTAAGTTTATTTTACAATTAGACATTATTATAATAGCGAAATATACTGCAAAGTAAATAGTTTAACGGATCCTTACGAGATGTAAATCCCGAGCATCTCTTGAGTTACTGCACTCATATTTATTTCTGTTAAATTTAACTTACATAAGATCTTTTAGTTCTGACTCGAGTGCTTTGTCTTTTTAATTCGCTCGGGTCAGTCCGAGCATTTCAGGATCGAGACTTTATTTCTAGAGGACGAAGACGAAGATTTCATTATTATTATTATATATTATATGGTTCCACTACACACTCTATTCCGCTGCATTGATATTTATTGGTATGTGAACTCTGATATATATTGTATAAGTAAAATTAAATATTTTGTAAACAGCTTCAAGAACTATATATTGATTATTATATTTTATCCTTCCGCTGTGAGATTCTATTTTGTTTTATTTCTTTTTTATTTTTTTATTTACCACATAACAATCTGCCCTTCCGTATGGTTTGAATTGGCACGTGTGTCGATTTAAAGCGTACGAAAAGGTGGGACGTTACATCTGGTATCAGAGCTTTGGTTTAGCGATAAACCTTAGCTTTGTGGGGGTTTGACTCTTTACTAATAGGGTAGTAATACCCTATGGGAGTCGCTGAACGTATATATATGAGAGAGCGTATTTGTTAGTGTTATAAAAAGGTTTTAATATTGTGTTAATTTGTTCCGTTTTGTATTTATAATTTCTGGTTGGTGCATGGGACGCTATGACATCAATAGGGATTTCTAAATACTTAATAGGACAGACCGATACAATATTTGTTTTTAACAAAGGAAAATGAAATAATTTTTCCTATTATACTTTCTATATATAAAATAAATTTTTAAATGATATATATAGGGGTTTTTAGGCTGAAGGAAAAAGTTAGAGAAAAATTTAGTCTTAGGGACAACAAGTTTTCTTTTTAGGCTGAAGGAGACTTTTTAGTGTAAATCACAGAATGATAGTTGTAACTATCATTTTCAGTTTACACTAAAAAATGTAACTCAAAAATTTGTAACTTGGGAATAATGTAGATTAATATACATTAGTTATTTAGGGTAGTGACTAAAATTGGTGATCCGTTTGCAATTAATGATGATAGTGTTGATATAAGCTAATAAGTTTAAATGTCAATGCAATTAAAAGCACATAAGTTGCAATTTTTGTAGGTTGCTTGTTTATTAAATGGCTTAAATAAATTTTTGGGAATTGATTAAAATAAATCTTAATTTAATGTTGGTTAATGTAAATTAAAGTATTAGAAACGTATATTGTTTTCATAAGATAGTATAAAGGAGTGAAAACTTAGATTTATTAATTTATTTATAATTTGAAATTTAATAAGTGGATTAATTGCAATAAGTGGAATATAATATTTCAATATTTCATAAATAAGGATTTAGAGGAAAATTGAGAATGTTAATATAATGGATTTTTGATCTCAATATTTATCTCATCTGTTTGTAATAATGAATTCGGATAATTGAATGAAAGTCAATTAAAGGGAATTATTGCAAATTTAATTTATAATTTGTGAATACAATGAAATTGAAAATTTAACGCTGAAATGTATAAATTAATTAACTCTAAATTCACATCTAAATTTGGTTTAATTAAAGTAAATGTTTAAGAAATTAAAAATGAAAAGAATTGTCGATTTTAAAATTGGAATTTAATAATTGGATTTGATTAATTAATTTTTAATTTATTTAATTAATGGAAAAAAAGGCATTTTGGCCACTGACTCGGATTTCGACGAAACTAGTTTCATCGGATCCGTAACGGTGAATTATTGTAGGACTTCAAGTTTCGTAGCAATCGGACTTGTCGTTTGATCGTACGGACTCGAAACGCCTTGAAGTATATGCAATTGAAATCAATTGAAATCAATTTGAAAAATATTGATTTTAGCATAACTTCTTCATACGATGCAATTTGAACTTGAAACCTTTCCCGTTGCGTTTAAAATATTTTAAAATACCTATTTTGATATATGGGTTGACCAATTTTCGTTTCGGAGTCGTAACGGGCTTTTTGGGCCACTTTGGCGTTAGCGCGTATATCTGTTTTATCCATCTATTCTATTTTCAATTCTGCTTATAAATATCCTGCTATAAACCCTAGCCTTCCTAATTTTCATTTGTCTGTACGTAAATTCATTTTATTCCTCCTCTTCCTCAATGGCAGACAAACAACTCTATATCCAATTCCAAATCAAATCCAAAGCTGAAAATCCAGACTCCTCAGAAAAATTCACAAAAATATATATGTTGAAGCTCTTGATGTACGCATCATAGATCCATGATTCATTTTTTTGTTCGAATCACTAGTTTTTCATAAATTGATCGTTTATTCTCGGCCTTCCATCTCGACGAAATCAAATTCGTCTGATCGACGAATCGAAGGTACAGTTGTGTAGAGGGGACGGAGGAGATCACATCTATACGGTTCATCGTGCAAATCGACGGTCGGATTGGCCCCTAAAATTCGATTAGGGTTAATAGTATAGGGCGGCGGCTGCCTCTGTTTTGCAACGGCCATGTTGATCATTCGCGTGGCAAGGTCGGCCGTGAAGGGGGGGTCACGGCGCAGGTTGGCGTGGGGGTTCGAGCTGAGGGCGGCGGCGACGACAGGTCGCGACGAGGGTTCTGGGTTCAACTTCAAACACGTGCGTGTTTCTGTAGCGTGCCTGGTTCTGAAACAGAGAAGTTGCGCATGAACAAGGCGATGACATGGCAATATGTAAATGTGTTCTCTTTTTTTGTTATTTTTAAAATTAAAATTCAATCACAGTTATCCTTATATGTTTCACATACGATATCTGATTTACGCACGGTTTCTTTTGTTAGGATCGTATTGAAATTCCATACTTGATGACACTAGTTTGGACAAATTCTGAGACGGTCAAATTTTTGGGTTTAAATTGGATTTAAATTCAATTTAAATTCAAAAGGTGAGTGTTCTAACCCACTCACAACTTCTAAAATTTCTTATGTTTGTTAAATTGATATATGATGTGATTTTAAATTTATTTATGGTTGTTTGGCATATTATTAATCATCATCTCAGTTAAATTGCATTTATTCAAATCAAATTGTTATTTAATTTTTATTTTGCGTGTAAATTGACAGTTGAATTTATTTAGTATTGCATATAAATTGCTAGTTAAATTTATTTATTATTGCATATAAACTGCCAGTTAAGTTGTTATTAACTTATTTTTGAATATAAATTGTTCGTTGATACCTGTTATATTTTATATGCTCTCTATTGATGTTTATTTAAATTTGATGATGATTTTAATAAATGGTTGATGGTTGATATTGTAGAATTGATGCTGAATTTTATATGGTTATAAATTGCAAGTTATTCTGCATTTTCATCTCATTCGGGATTGCGATTTGAAATGATATATAATCGTAAATTTATTTTTAAACTGCGGATTGAAATGATAAATATCTGTATCACTTGACCATAGGAATAGATCCATAGCTAAAAAAATCGACCTATTACAAAACTATGAAGCATACAATACATAACAAATACATGTATTATTGAGTTAAAGAATCAAGTAAATGCAGTACATATCCAATGTTACATAAATAGTGGATGTACTTCCATCATTTTGCATGATGAACAAGAATTTCCAAAAATTCATAATAATCATGCAGCATGTATGTAATAAATAACAAAATAAAATTTACTTCTTATGTTTACTTGACAAAATAATAAAATAACAAAAATATCATTGCTACTATAAATGATCTAGGAATTACACATTTCTTCAAGATGTATATGCAAAGTTAAAGGAGATGCATCCAATTAACTCAAAATTGCTCTGGCATTGGTGAAAAATATCATTTGAAAGCTAAACCTGAAATATATGAGATTGGACTAATATCGAAAGTTCTTTGTTTTAACTTATTATAGTCTCTGTTTTAAATTTGCAAATTAGTTGTGAAGTTTACCATGTAGGGTTTGAAAATGAGCGGAAATTTAGTGTGAAGATAAAGGTTACAATATGACCTGCATTTCTGTTATGTGTCTGGTATTTAAATAATTTATAAACATCAGATTTCGATTAAAAAAGCACCATGCAAAAGAGTGAGTCTATACAGAACCGTACGTAACTGAATAAAACCATACTAAAAAATGGTTTACACAATGAAATTATAACTCAAATATTATATTTTCTATCTTAAATACACTTACTCTATCAAAACCTGTTTTAGTTGGTTGCACATGGATATTTTTGGAGATGAGATTTCTAGACTAGGATGCATTGGAACTCAATTGTTGATTCTCGTACCGTCAACAGCATTTAGGTTAGACAAATTATTTTTCATACTATTTCGTACTTCTTTTGTTTTTCAATTTTTTTTCTTAAAATAAGTTTTTGTTAACTGGTTCTCCCCGACATCAATTTAAATTATCGTGAAAATAAGCAATATGTATTTCTTAATCTATTAGAATAGTTTATAGGCTAGTAAAGAGCGTTGAAATGTCTTGATAGCTTTTGACATCTACAATTATTTTTGGCCAAACGAAATTGACCCCGATATATACATCACACATGTATTGGAACGTGCGATGATTTTTTTACTCATGTCATAAATTTCTCTCATCAATCTGGTGCAAGCTATATAGCATATAAATATATTGTAGGAAGAGATGGATTAACACACAACATGCTATTACGATTTATAATATTAACACACAATATGCTATTGGAACTTGTGGCTTAGCAAGAAGGATGGTCATTACAGATATATGGCAGAGTTTAAGGCTGGAGATTATAGAAAAGAAGCAGCAGAACTTTCGCTTAAGGAATATTAGGTATGATATCTTTTCTTCTTATATTATATTTGGACAAGGATTTATTTATGCTGCTTATAACTATTAGACATTTTTGGTTTGTATGTGTTATGAATAGCTTATTGAATTATAGTTAATTTGTTATATTTATGTTGAGCATGCCTGTGAGTCAATAATGTTGACTTTTAGAAAAGGTATCATGTAGATCATGCTGTCATTTTAGCTGTAGATGTTATATTACTAATACTACTGATTTCTTTTTCTTCTTACAATTTTCCTAGTAAACTACAATGTCCAAAAACATCGGTATGAAAACAGAGTAATGTAATTATCGTTTTAGTGTCTTTTGATATCCATCTTTTCCTTTTGTAAAGTCATGTAGAAACCTCTTCTTCTTCCTTTTTTCTTCATTTCCTGATTTTGTATATAATAACATACAGATGGCATCCAGTATTGCCAAGGCCAATCTCTTTCTAATGCATCTTACTTGCATGAATTAGCATTAAACTTGTTTGTCTTTTATTAAGAGATTATGAACTCTCCTATAATTAGCACAATTAACACCCGTGTTTTATTTGTTTTTTAGTTTCTTAAAAGAAATCTAGAGCATATTTTTGAGACGTCTGTTGAAGATGGGTTCAATGTTGAAGCTGCTTTCCAATGCATAGCCAAAAATGCCCTGAAAAATGAATTATAAGAAGAAATGTGAGTACCCCACATATTATATTATCCTTATATTTCATTCTATCTAAGAGGGTGTTTGGCACAGGCTTATAAGTTACTTTTGTAATTTGGGATGATTGACAACAACTTGATCTTGGAACGTAAAAATAACAAATAAGTTGACAAGTTAAAAGCCAAAAATTGCTTGTGACCTATTTCAAAATTACAATTAAATTTTGTCACAAACTTGTTTAAATCAAACCTGGCATATTTTAACATAGATTGTTGTTTATCTACATGAATTTGGACATCAGTTGATTAGTCTTATTAGTCATTCCTATGTACGACTCCATCCAAATATGATTAAGCCATAATCCTATATTTATCCTCGACTTATTTCATCATTTGATATAAATTATTGTTGAAATTTCAATGTATTATAAGGCGTTGAAGTCGATGAATTACCAACAAATAACACTGATATCTTGGTTTTGTTTGGGAAAACCAAGATAATAGTAGTAGTAATAATGAACAAATCTATGATTTAAAAATTAATTAATTATTTTGCTCATTTCATCTTTATTGCTTTGTTTGAGTCTTTAAGTTCACGATTCATATCGAGTATTTACGCATATGATGATCATTAATTAATTATCAATCTTTGCAAGGTTTGGCAAACAGAAGGACAGATGCAACGAGCATGAATGCAGATAAGGTATGAAAAATTATTTTTCCATTCGTTGTAATATTGGCATGGTGGCAATCTTGAAGTGCCAGCTTTGAAGCCACCAACCAAAAGAGCGCTAAGAAAATTCAAATTAACATTAGTAATAGATGAAGAAGAAGACATTGTAATTGAAAAAGAAGTAGAATATGATTTTCAAGTTACTTCTATTCTTATAGCCTTTTTTGAAATTGTAATATTTTGTGGCTATATGATACATCGATGTTTTTTCATGTATGTCGAAGTCATGATATTTTGATGTTTGTTGTGTACTAAAAATATTATGTAAGTTTAACTTGCGATATTTTGATATTTATGGAGTTTAGTATGAAACGTATGTGTTTGCTATTATTTGTCTTGAAATTCATTATAAATTTATTGGTTTAAATTTTATTCAACATTTAAATTTTGATTATATGTGCATGTAATTCATTGCAATAGAACTTTGCTTCAAGAATACAATACAAATTTCCTAATGGTAATAAATGTTTGTAAATTGAATTGTAACGGTTATAACCATTGCGATTTTCCAATTCTACTGTTGTGTACATTGCTTTCCAACGGTTATAACCATTAGGATTTTTCACTTCTGCTGTTGTGTACATTACTTTTCAACGGTTATAACCGTTGGGAAATTCCATATTCCCAACGATTATAACCGTTGGTAAATATGTTGTAGATTTTGTCACGTACCTATTTGTGACGTTGATAACTATTACAAATTTGATTTGTAACAGTTATAACCGTGACAAAATGACAATTCTGGTGTTGTGAACACACGACCCTCCCTTCTTGCATCAACACCGCTTCTAGACCCATGTCGCATGCATCAGGGTATACAGTGAAAGGCTTAGCTCCATCGGGTAAAACTAACACGGGTGCACTATTAAGGGCTCTCTTAAGCTTTGTGAAGGAATCCACACACTCCATGTCTCACATGAAAGATTTATTCTTCTTAGTAAGGCACGTGAGTGGTGCCGAAATCTTGGCAAAGTCTCTAATGAACTTCCTATAGTAACCAGCTAATCCTAGGAAGCTCCTAACCTCAGTAACGTTCTTGGGGGATTTCCAATCTTGCACTGCAATAATTTTGGCGGGGTCAACAACCAAACCTTCCTTCGAGACCACATTCCCCAAGAAACAAACTTCCTTTCTCCAAAAATGACACTTCGAAAACTTAGCTCTTAAATGATGATTACGAAGTGTGCAAAGAACTTCTTCTAAATAAACATCATGCTCGTCCACATTCTTAGAAAATATCAAGATATCATCCACGAATACCACCACGAACTTATTTAGGACATCCCTAAAGACGCAACTCATCAAATCAATGAAATAGGCTGGGGCATTGGTTAGCCCAAAAGGCATAACCAACCACCAGAAAAATCCGTTTGGTGTCCTAAACGCAGTCTTATCCATACTGTCATCAGCGACTCTAAGCTGATGGAATCCCATGGCTAAATTAAGCTGAGAGAAAACCGAAGAACCTACCAACTGGTCAAAGAGATCATCAATCCTAGGAAGTGGATATTGGTTCTTCTTGGTGAGCTTATTTAATTCCCTATTGTCCACACAAGTCGGAGAGAACCATCCACCTTAGTGGTAAAGATGATTGGCGGTCCCCACTCCGATATGCTCCTTCTTATGAATCCCTTCTCCAAAAGCTCACGAATCTGCTTGCTCAATTCTTTCCTCTCTCTAAGTGGCATGTGCTTCATAGGTAACGCTACTGGCTTAGCATTCTCGGTCAAATAAATCCTAAAGTCAATCTCACTCTTAGGGGTAGTTTCCTAACCTCCTCAAAGACATCTGCAAAATCTCTGATGATAGGAATCGAATGCAACTCCGGTGACGATGAATCGAGGGAGTACAGAAAACCCAACATGACTAACACTTGTGGGTCATAGAATACCTCTAGAGTACTACCACTGCAAGTCTCAAGTCTAACGACTCTCCTCTCGCAGTCTAAGATAGCACTGTATATGGATAGCCAATCCATCCCCAAGATCATCCTATACCCCGAGAATCCCAAAACATAAGCGTCACAGTCAAACTCTATGCTTAGGATAAAGATTTTCAAACCCCTACAAAGCATATATAAGTGTGTCGATCCTCCTATAGGATTTGAAACAATAATGGTGTCTATTACTAATGATAGGTCCAAGTGTCAACAATCTACTAGAGAGCTAGAGATAAAATAGTGTGATGCTCCAGAATAAAATAAATCCGAATGGGAAAATCAGATATATATAAATCAAATATTCAATTGTGACTTTCTTACCTATATCCGGAATGCTACTGGAAGGTGTTGTGTCTAATGCCTGAATCTGCGCAACTGATGCACTCGCTCCCTAGGGACAACTCCTACTCATATGACCGGGCTTCCTGCAAGTACAACACTTACCCTTCATCTTCTCCTTCCAGCAATCCTTGACCATATGTCCAGCCTTCCCACAACCATGGCACTTTATTCCTTTCTTAATCTGCTTTTGAGGACCATCAACTTTCTTCTTCTTCTTTTCCCACCACCTCTTCTTTGGACCTTTAGACTTAACCTCCTCTTTAGACTCTCCTTCCTTAACCGTATCTGACATAAGCGTCATCTCAACCAAAGACTCATAAGTAGCTGCCATCGATATATGAGTCAACAGTAATCCCTGAAGGGGTTAATTCAATCCCTTCATAAACTTCACAGCTTTCTTATGTTGTATGTTCACCAAATACATACCAAACCGCGACAGCTCATTGAATTGATTGATGTATTCCTTAACAGACAAACTCTCTTGCTTCACATTGATAAACCTCTCCAACTAAACACTCTCTTCTGCCTGAGATAGAAACTTCCTATTGAATCGCTCCCTATATCCATCCCAAGTAATATTCCTCTCTCCAACTCGATCACCTCCCACCAATAAGATGCCTCGCCCTTCAGCTGCCAAGCGACTAGTTGAACTTGTTGTTGTTCATCCAATCCCAAAAGACCAAAAATTCTCTCTGTGTCCCTAAGCCGTGCTCTCCCCTCTACAAAAGTCAACTTGCCAGAAAAAGCCTTTCCACCCAAACTTGCAAAATCTTTATAAAGATTAGGGAAATTGATGGCAGTAGGTGGGTTTATGGGATTCCCACCCATAATTGCAGGATTGAGCGCGTGCCCGTATACCTCTGGAGTATGGCTTGTAAGTACCTACAAAACCAGGCTGGGACTGGAATGCCCTCGGGAAGGTTCAGGGCATCAGCCATTCTATGAATATAAAATGGTAGTTTAGAAAAGAGTGTCAAAGGGAAATTGAACTAGACTTATAAGGGTGTTTTATAAAAATTCTTTTTATACTTAAAAATCATTTCGAAACGTTCTTTTTTGAGAAAATACCTTTAAAGCAAGTTATTTTGAAGAAAATACTTTACTTTTGGAATTATGTAACTTTTGGCTCTGATACCAAGTGAACACCACATAACCATTAGTATACCTGAAAGGACACACTAAAAGTGTGGTGCGTTGTAGGTAAAACTAAAACTAGCAGAGATTAAGATTCATAAGACAAAAATTAAATAATAATAACATAGCGGAAACAATTATAACATTTTGTTTAAAAAACTTCATAAAAAGTCATCAAATACCAAATACTTCAAATGTCAAACTACCTATATAGTCTTTAATCAAAAATAATAGTCTCAGAAAAAAACAGAGTACAATTATCCCTTATTCTAGTGCCAGTACAACATATGAACTAAAACTGGAATAAAAGAAATACATATAAGATATCTCCTCTAAGAGAACTCCAAGCTGCAGCAAACTACTGACTTCCTCCTTGATTTCCTAAGGGGAGGAAAGGGGAAAATAGAGGAGTGGGTTAGACTAAAAGTCTGGTGAATGATAAAAATTACTAGATTCTTTAAGCAAGATAAAGTTATAGACTCTACAACAGTTCTAGCATGAATAAGGATAATAAAGAAAATAGGAAAAAGATAAATGGGAAATAAGTGTGATTGAATATTGCTCAATTTATAAGATAGGTTCACTTTTGATTGATTGCACTTGTCCTTGATTTCTACTTAGATTAGGCTGAATTCCTAATCCTGTAATTAGGATGTAACCAAAATTCTACCCTTTTGATCGGCCTGCTACTCTATAGTACCTTTCTGTGGACCAACCGCTATATAACTCTCTACACAAAATGTTACCGTAGCTAAGATGACATATATAACTCCCTACAAAGAAGGCAATGATGTTTACGAAAGACACTCATACTAAGCGTTTAGAACTCATAGCTATTATTGAGCACCCGAATGGAAGTCGCATGCATAACTGCCACCATGCCCATGCTACCTTTTGCTCCACCTATTGGGTCTTCTTATTACCTCAACATCCAGCATAAGCATGCACCTCAGCCCACTTTAACCTAATCTGAGATCACCATGTGTCCATAGATTCTATAGGGGAAATATTGTTGGTACTGGCCCATCATCCAAACAATATCTAGTTCCGCCCCTTATCCAAATCCCCCGTGATTTGGACTTCTAATTGACCAAGTACTACCATTTTTAGCATAAGCGTGCCCTCATCTCGCTTTAGGCTAATGTGAGACTACCGTTTTGTCTAATAGGGAAAGCTATTAGGTATAGGTCCTACTTTCTTCTTTTGTTATTAACATAGATAAATTATTTAAATAAGCCTTTTTTATTATCTTTCTATCTCTGCTTATTAATTTATCCTAAGACTTAAAATACGCCACATTCCGTTCTTTTTCTTATTATAGCCTATGTTATAATCATGCTTATTACTTACCCTAATGTCAAAGTGTTAAAATAAGCTTCTTTCATCTTTTACTCATTTTAGTCACAATTCTAGATTATAACAAGGCCAATCTTTTTAATTCAGTACAATTAACGTCATAGTTAGGCGTAGTTTCAGTCAGATCCCATTTATATTATAGTCTATGAAATTTACATCTTATGCTCCATTATTTCAGTTTTCTTACAATTTAATCCATACTCGCGTTGATCCTACTCTAATCCATACGCGAAGAAAAAGGAGGAATAAAAAAACTAAAAATAGAAGAAATTCCATAGTGTAGAAAGAAGATGTAAATAACGTAAAAATAACAGTAAGTAAACTAAAATACTGTGAATAAATGAAAAGGCTATAATTAATAGAAATAAACTAAAATTACTGAAAAGAATAGCTGAAAGAAAATAGACTGAAAATAGTTCTAAAAAAACTGTAAATAAACTATTAAAAAGGTTATTCCAAAAATCTAGTAAAACTACAACTATTGGAAACCCTATTATTTTAAATTACTTAGAGAAATCTTAAAATAATTACAATCACTCATCTCCGGTCCTAAGCTTTCTCTTCGCTCTTCCCGGATCCAGTTGGAGTTGTAAAATAATTTAATATATAACGATTTT
Organism: Allium cepa; assembly: GCA_030765085.1. Taxonomy (NCBI): domain Eukaryota; kingdom Viridiplantae; phylum Streptophyta; class Magnoliopsida; order Asparagales; family Amaryllidaceae; genus Allium; species Allium cepa. The sequence continues at coordinate 663,404,165 of CM060928.1, read as the reverse complement.
CTCCTTTGAAAAAATTATTCCGTTTAGGGTCTTTCCTAGAAAGGTGAACCCAATTGGAGAAAACCTAAAATGAGAAAAAGCGTTAGATCTGGGAGTTTATTTACAAGCGTGGAAGTGGATCTCGGACCGTTGAATTTGGAGAATGAATAGGATGCAACCACATCATAGGCTGAATGGGGGCCATTGGATGCAGAAACGGAGGGATCGAATTAAAATAAAGAATGCAAAACACATAAAATGGTTAACAAAATCACATGTTAATCGAACGAATGAACAAACATTAGTCCGCTTGGGATGACCGGGCAGTCAACCGCCTGGTTCTCAGGTATATATATATATCTTTGTTTATTTCTTATCTCGATCATATTAGCTCGGTTTCTTACGTTCTATATATGGAAATTGACCATAAAATTACCATGGACACAATGGTGCAACTCCTGTAGCTTAATTCTGATAATTTCACAAAATTGTTTTATCATTTAATTAATTAATGAATTAACTATTACGGGTTAAACTTTGGGTTGTTACATAAGATGAATAGCAAAATGAAAAGAATTTTCTATCGGATAGGAATGAAGAAGGTGGAAGATTTTTCCTAGGTGTTCAATGAGCCAAAAAGAAGAAAAAACAAAATTAATTTGGTAGCGAATGAAGGCCATATAAGATTACCAAAAATCATATGCTTACAAGTGTAGAAAAGAGTTAGGGTTTGAAGTATGATAGTTTCCCCTCTTAGAAAGGTTGTGAGATATGGAAAGACGAGAAAGTTGGCGCCAAAATTTGTTAGGTCTTTCCCAACTTTAAAAAGAATATGAAGACTAGTTTATCGTGTGGAGTTACCGAATAATTGTCAGAAGATCATGACATTTTTCACATTTTGCACTTGAGGAAATGACTTCATAGCATAGCCACCATGGTAGAGCTTGATCAATTGGGGGATATTGAGATGGAGCCTATAGCATCCCGTGCAATCGCACACAGTGTTAGCATAGAACTATAAAGCTCCGTAATAAAGAAATTATGCTAGTTCGGGTAAAACAGGTAGATATTTTGGTGTAAAGTATGAGGACTCCTCATCCTACACTTTTATTTGACAAACAGTGTCTCTTCAAAATTAGGTTTTGGTTGCATTGTGGTTGCTAGATTGGATGGCAGGAAATGGTTTCCATACTTTTCACCATCACTTTGCACTCATGTAGAAATTCTATGCATGTTTAGGATATTTGCATACATGATTATATGTCACAACCATATACTCACGCTAGGATTGAGCTCACTTATAGTATGTCTACACATATAATCGCATTGCACTTCTGGTTAAGTAGATTATTTCGTAGATAACTTGGCTATATAACATAGATGTTTATTATGAGTTACACTGTTTGTCCCTTGGAATGATTTTGGGGGTGAAATCCTTTTAAGAGGGGGAGAATGTAACACCCATAAAACTTAATAAAAAGAAATATATTCGATAAATTAATTAAATAAGATAGTGTAAAAAATGGAAATTTTGAAAAGTTAGAAATTGACCATGAAAGTAATGTCATTGCATTTGCGATGATTGTCTGATCAATTTTCATACATAATATATTGAAAATCAAGCTCAAACCGAAAAGTTATAGAAGTTTAAAGTTTACGGATTTAAAATAATTTAAATAGAATTCAAATCGAAATAATTAATTAATTTTTAATTTGAAATCTAAAAAGTAGCATTAGTTAGACTTGGGCGTTAAGTAACCAATAAAATTAACGTTAAAGTTAAAGAATTAACTAGCGCATCAAATTAATGAAAATGGAAGAATGAATAGCTCCCAAAATCAACTTAGGTCGACCGGTTGTCATGTAGTGACTAGGGTTTGTTTGCAACAGTTAACGATCTAGATTTTGTTATTTCAAACCGACTTAAATTTAACAGTTTTGATGCATTCCAACCATTATAAATAAGAGCTTAGCCCCCTCACTTTTTACTCATAATTTATTTTGGGAACCAAGCGAAGCTCTGTCGGTCTCTCTCTTTAAAGATTTAGAAAAGTGATTAAGGTTTTCAACTAATAGATTCTAGTTGTTTAGTATTTTATTCTTAATTCTATTCTCCACCAACCCCTTAGTTTTTGAATATAATCTATATATACAAATCCCTTGTTATATATATATATATATATATATTAAAATGGGGAGACCTGAAAGAGAACATTGAAGATATGACAAATCCAAAAGGAGGAAGAGTTAATGACCTAGTGTGAGTATAAATCTTAGTTTTTCTATTCTAATAATTAAATAGTGTAGTTTGGACTTGATATATGCTTTAGGGAATTTTTTTTTAACGAAAACATCACATTAAAACCCCAAAAATTCCTCCAAAGTGAAATGTCAATTCTTAGGTTAGAATCTCAATTGTTCTGTATTAAAATAATATAATTTTTGTATATTTTGTTATTTTGATATTTTACCTTCTATTCCACTTCTTATATTTTTTAGATCTAATTAAGCGATTTTGATTAAAGAATGGTGTGTATTGTATGAATTCTTATTCGTGGGTTACACTGCCAATTTCCACAATATATACAGAAATTCTCTTCATCTAATTTCATGTAAAAAAGCATAAAAGTATTAAGATTTGCAAGTTTATACTATTGATTTATTCCGTTGTGTTAATATAAAATAACTGGGTTTGGATTTTTACAAGTTTGTTGATGGAATTATGGATATTAGGTTTATGATTATTTGTTAATACGGAAATATGGCTTGTATAATTTTTGAAGATTTGATATTAAAACATTAGTTTGGGGTACAAACTTTTCACGCTTAGAAATTTACTATCTTAGGAAATGTGGATGGAAAAGATTGTAACTCCAAAATTTATAGGGCAATAAATAGGGAGTTAGAAGAATTTAAAAAGGATATAAATGGATTGAAGAGATTATTAAAGTAATAACGGAAAGATAAAGAAGGCATAATAGGTAAAATTGGAATGAATGAATAAATGTCTTCAATGTTTTTCCTTTAGAATAATAATCATTTATTACAGACAATTGACATTTATAGAAATGACAAATAAACATGTTAGGTAGTAATTAAATATTATAAGGCAGTATAATTGTCATTGTGTTAAATTATATAGCATTAATTATACAGACAATGATTAGTGGCCTAGCCCAATACATAAAAATAAATGGGAGGTAAGAACCTGTATATTGTAAACATCTTAAAGTAAGGAATGATATGAGTAAAGAAATATGTAATGGACCAAGTTCTTGCAAGAAGATGTACTTTAATCACTACAAGGAGATGATATATTTTTATAAAAATTGAGTATGAAAGAAAGAAAGTCCAAAAAAAAGGACAATGTAATAGCTTGAAATTATATCATTATGATCTGTGAATATTTGATAAATTTTAAATATTCAATTAATGGTTTTTAATAATCAAATAGCTCTCTTTTAATTAATAACTAATAATAATAAAGTTATTTTTGAATTTTTTTTACAAAAGTATATACTTTAAAGTAAAATTGAAAATGTGATCGAAAAACGTTTTATTGAAAATCAACTTTTTATTCACTAAAAGTTTTTCAAACATTTTGGAACTTGTATAGTGATATATATATACACGATAACAAATGAATTAAATCCTCCATTAGTTAACGAGAAGATTAATCAAGCATAAGAAGGATTAATAAAAGCAAGAAGGAGACAAAAAGTACCTATGTACCCTTGAATTAAGGAAGGATAAGGAGGTCTTTCCCCGCTTTCATGGCCATCCACATTTTTTAGGGTTGGGAAGTTATTTGGCATGTGATATCATTCTTTTTTCTCCATCTCCTTTCATTCATTTCTTTTCATTAGTTCACTTCTTAACTTTTTGAAAAAAATGAAAACAAGAATGGAAACTCTCTCTTCTTCTCTTTAAATAATCAAAATAACTTCAAAACTTATTTAGCCTCTTCCAAACATTGACCATGTTCTCATATCACTTAGAGAGCATGCTATATCATTTAAGAAGTGAAGAAAATATGGAGCAAGGGGGTGCAAAAGCATGGCCGCGAGCATCATATTGAAGGAGGAGGGATGGTTTTGGGTTTTTAAAGGCAAAGGTCGAATCTTGTGAAATTTGGAGATGGTAGAACGTGTTTCTTTGATTCTAGAGCTTCATGGTGATTGGTAGCTTGGTTATAAAGTGAGATTTATCACTTTAAAAAAATCCCATTTTCAAATATATATTTTATTTAAAAGAATATGCTAGTGTGGACGTTTGCGCACCAGCACACACGCGCGCGTGCGCGCGCACACACACACACACACACACACACACACACACACACATATATATATATATATTTGTGCATGTGTGTGTGGGACTTGTTATGACTTGATTTTATTATATTAAATCGGTAGGGTAGGGGCAGTGGACCGATTATCGTGCGACAGCTAGGGTTTGCTTGCAATAGTTAATGATTTGGATTTTATTATTCTAAAATAACTTAAATTCAAGGATTCTGGTGGATTTCAAACACTATAAATAAGAGCCTAACCCGCTCATTTTTATTCACAAATTATTTTGTGAACCAAGCGAAGTTCTTCTGCCGGTCTCTCTCTTTAAAGATTCATAAAATTCCTTTAAGTTTTTAGGTAATAGATTCTAGATGTTTGTTATTTTATTTCTAATAATTCTCCTTTAATCCCTCAATTTATAAATCTAATCTATATATACAAATCCCCTTTTTTATATCTCTTAAAGGGGAGATATGAAAAAGGTTATTGAAGGCATAACAAATCCAAAAAGAGCAAGAGCAAAGGACCTGTTGTGAGTAGAAATCTTAGTCTTTATATCTTAGTAATTGAATAGTGTGGTTTCGATTTGATATATGACTTGGGGAATTTTAATCTATGAAAACATCTTATTAAAACTCCAAAAATTCCCCCAAAGAGAAATGTCAATTCTTATGTTAGAAACCGAATTTTTTATATCAATATAACATAATTTATGTTTATTTAACAATCTTAATGTTTTACCATCTCACTTCTTAACTTTTACTTTAGATCTGATTAAGCGATTTTGATTAGAAAATGGTGTGTAAGATAAAAATTCTTATTCGTCGGTTACACTGTCAGTTTCCATAATTTGAATAGAAATTCCCTTTATCTAATTTCATGTAAAAAAAGTTGGAAGTTGAGGGGATATCGAGGTGGCGCCGTGAGCATGGGGAAATGGATTTGCCGTTCGATTTTGGGCATGCGTGGTTTGGATGGTACAGGGTCTCGTTGAAACTGGAACTAGACATGGGTGTTCCTGTGGCGTCGGTTCTGTGGATAGTTGTACATCGAGTGGGAGATTTGGCAGTTTGCTTTCTCGTTCGAGCTGAGGTAAAGCTTTTCTTTAATTCAAGTTTAATTAAAGTATAATTTGACAAGTATAATATAGCCTGGTTTAAGTGTGTGTATATATATTTGTAGATTGGAAAAAATATAAGGTATGAGCAGAGCATGATGTTTAATTTAGATATAAACTGTATTTTCGAATAAAGTTTAAAGCTAGTTCTGATTTGTGAGAATGATAATAGTAGCAGAAAAACAATTTATTACAGTAAATATATACATATGTATTTTAAATTTACAAGTTTATTTTAAAATAATGTATTTGGTGGAAAAAAATGTTTAACAAACTTATCTAAATTATTTTAGACGCTAAAAGATTTTAAAAGGAAAATTTGAAAAGGAATTTGTTTAAAATTAAAAATATTAGTTTAAAATCAAAATTGTTAGTTAATTAAATTTATTAAAGGAAAATGGTTTAAGAAATTTAATTATTAGTTTAAATTAAATAAATCTATTAAATGGGAATTTATTATTCGATTTATTTCGAATATTAACTAAATCATCTGATATTTATACAAGGTCAATATCGTGGAAAAAAACAAACTAGAATGGAAAATGGATTGCATGCATTGTTAAAGGTGAGTTGTTCTCTCTCAAATTATAACAATTGGAAATTTCAGTTATTGATTGTTTGTTGAATTGTGATAGTTAAATTTAAAATTATTGATTGTGTGCTTAGATGATAAATTGTTATCAATTGTATTAGAATAGACCCTATGCACCGCATAATAGCGGAGGTTATTATATTAAACCCATATACCACGATATTCCACCTCGAAGTGGAATTGGTATTATATATGTATTTGGAGTGATTGATTTCCCGCATTATATAGCGGATGAGACCCTATGCGCCGCATAATAGCGGATGATATTTTATAAATTCCATATACCGCGATATTCCACCTCGAAGTGGAATGGGTATTTATTTGTTGTGCTAATGTCTGTGGATGCAGGGAAATAGGTTGGAGGGATCCAACTGGATTCCTCAAATATTGAATTTGTTTCATATGTTATGTGTTGATTTTTTTTATATAATCTCTGTGCGATTATGTTGTGATTGAAATTATTGGAGGCTATAATTTAACTGAATATATTTTTGGTATCGTAAGATGCCAGAAAAAGATAAAATTGGGTTTTTTTTTGAAATTTAAGTAGAAAGTTTATAGTAAAATTTATTTTTGAATTGGGTGAATTTAGAAGAAGGAATTCAAATAGATAAAATTTATTTTTGAAAACTTATCAAATTAATTCCAAAATATGGGAAAAAGGCTTAATAAATTGATTTCGAGTAATATTATCAAATAGTTGAAGAATTTATTTAAAATACGGATTTTAAATATATGAAAGAGATAAAGGAATTTATCTAAAGGAAATAAATTTATAAATTAAATTTGGGATTTAATTTGGAGTTGAAATAAAAATTTTGAAATCGATTTGGGATTTAATTTGGAGTTAAAAATAAATTTTAGGAATCGATTTGGAAATTTGTTTTGGTGTTTTGGAAATAAATTGGGGAATCGATTTGAAATTGATTTGGTGTTTAAAAAAATAAATTTTTAAATCGATTTGGTGTTCGAAATAAATGATTGGAAAATAAATTTGGAATTTGATTTGGTATTTGAAATAAATTTGGAAATCAATATGAAAAGTTGATTTGGTGTTGAAAGTGAATAATTGGGAAGCGATTTGAAAATCGTATATCTGTGGATATTTGAAAATTTAAATTCACAATGGGAATTTTTATAAAAGAAAGAGAAACTTGTTTTAGAAAAATAAAATAAATAAATATTGTTTTATTTTTAAATACGTGTGGAAAGGAATTTACGGATTTGGAACGTAAATTTAAAATAAATCCTGAAGGATTTATTAATTGATTTGAAATGATCCATTTTGAAAAGGAATGTGTATTTTCTCGGAAAAGCCGAGTATGTTTTTAAAATAGCTTTTGAAATATAAATTAAAAGTTCTAGAGTTGGTTTTACAAGAATATTTTGGAGAAATTAGTTTCTTAAGTTATTTTGTAAATCTTTAAAGTAAAGATTTATTTATTTAATTAATTATAGAAGGGTTTATTTTAAAGATTTTTTTATTTAATTAATTATAGAAGGGGTTATTTTAAAGATTAAAATTGATATTTGATTTAGAAAGTGGATATTTAAGTAGTTATACCCTATCTACTAATTTTGTTTAAAAATTAGTTTGGAATTGAAGTTTTATATGAGATATTGGTATAAAGTTTTTATAGCTAATATTTAGAATAAGTATTTTAAAATATTTGAACTCTGCAGATTTTCGGTGGAATTAAATAAATATTTGGAAATTTATTCCACGTGAGGGAAGTGATTTGAAATTTGTTTTCTAAAAGATTGAAAGGTGAAAATTGATTTGAAATTTGTTTTCAAATGATTGAGGTGTTAAAAATTATATCTTGCGAAGATATTTTGAAAATAATTAATTGGGGGAAAATTGTTTAAATCTGGGTGATTGTCATGAATATTGCTTGATAATGATTGTTGTGAATATTGATTGATAGTTATATAACCGACTATTAGAATTGGCCTTTAAATGACATTTGAATTTCGATGCAGCCGGGGGTGGGATTCCAAATGGATATTCGAAACCCACATCGAACCTTTGTGATAGTGATGGATCTTTTATTTAAAAGATCAAAGTGAAAATTTGTTGTGGTTTGTTTGAAATCTAAATGAACACTTATTTTTTTAAAAATAAGCGCTCATTATTCGGATTAGTAGGGAGAGGTCTTTGTGTCATGAAACCCATTACGAATAATGATACAATGAAATGGGATTGCATTTGAAGACGATGTTAAAGACCGGGTATTTTCGAAAACGAAAGGATTACCTGTTGAATGTCTCTGCACCGGGTTGCTCCGGTATAGAGATTTTATCACCCTTTGTGATGGGGATTCCGGACGTCATTAGTGAATACTCGGGTTTGCAAGGGCTTCTTTTGAAGTGCCTTCGATTCCGTTCGATCCCGGAACGGACTTGTATGGATGTATGTCTGACATTACACTTTGAGATGTAAAGCTGGTTTCTATCAGATACATTTCTGTTGGTGGCGGAAAATTTATTCTCTTAGCTTAACACCCTTTTCTGAGACGTACGAGCTCAGAGGTTATGTAGTTGATGGTTACTAGTGATATATTCTCAAATTGGTAATATGGCATACGAAGTGCTGCCGATCATTTGTTGATCGAAGCATGACTCTGTGAAAAGTGTAGCTTTGTGGACGAGACTTCGTCGGACCTCACACCCCGAAAAATGGTCGAAATAGGAAAGATGCGGCAAGGTTATGAGGGTCACGCCCTTTAGGGTATGTCATTTTCTTCTGGAAAAGGGTGGTATCATGGTATGGAGCCTAGATATTTAACCTATGTGGTTGCTACAAATCTATTACACTTTATGGTCGAGGATCCTCGGATAAAGGTCGCAAACGACCGGGGGATGGCATACTCGTGTAGTAGTTTCTTAGTTACAGAGATAACCCGGCCTTGTGTTGGCAAAGAGCTGGTTAAGTTCTCGGGACATCCCTCCAAAGGCGTACCCATATGGTAGTAGGAAATTCCTTAGCCTGGCCATTTGCTGGAAATCCAATCTCCAATACGCGCCTTGTACGGTTTATTTGTATAACCTGCCATTTACTTATGGTGGTCACCACTGTTTAGATGGTAGCTATAGTAGGCATAGTTTGAAATGTCTATGCTGGTTAAGATTAATATTATAATTTTGAAATGTTTTCTATTAAGCATGTTTGACTATCATAAGGAGAAATCTCCTCCAATTCTGCGTTTGCATTGTGTGTGTGGCGGTAGGCCTTATGGTAGTTTCATTTTCCAAAAGCATAGCGGATTTCTTTTTATTTCTTTGTGAAAAATAACTATTTTTAAGATCTCACAATAGTCACATGACTGACCTGGAGTTTATTGTTCCCTTTCTAAACTCTGCGTGCCACAATTTTCCACACGGGCAGCCTAGAGTCAGGTTAGCATAACTCTGGAGAGAAGTCAGAAAAGAGTTGCTGTGGAGATCTGGAGTTAAAGCTGGATGGCGAGACGTGTATCTTTACTATGTATTATCCGTTGCGTTTGGGTTGGTGCAAAGTCAGTTCCATGTAGTCAAGTTATAATGGCTGTTAGTGTTGTATCGTTGTGTAACTCTGGTAATGTGATATATGTAAAAACTGATATAGTGCTTTTGTTTTAAAGATTATTCATTTATCTATTATATGTTGTTCCGCTGTGAAATATGATATTCTGTTTACTGTTTCTGTTCTTCTTCTATCTTCTTCTTCTTAAACCCTAACGGTTCAGTTTTCCGGCATTCGATTTTGCGGCATTTGATACAGTGGACGTATTGATGTCCACTTTCAGACGTCGTAAAATTAGACCGTCTTATGATATATTATCATTAGATTCCCATATATAATGTTATTCAGTATTTCAGTAGTTAATCCTGTTAATTAGATATGTTGAACTGTAAGAAATCCACGATTATTTACGTCTATTTTAAAGTTATAACTTAGCCTAAATGCTAGTTTCTTCTATTCCCTTTTTAATGGAATAATATGGTTAGAAAGAGAATTCACGATTGTGGATTAAAATGGAAAAATACTATTTTTATGAAATTAGATATAAAATAAGAAAAATTAGAATAAAGCTAGAAAAATGGAATTCTGCGATAAATTATGTTAAAACGAGAATAATAAATTAATCTAATAACTTGATTGGAAAGTAAGCAATAGATAAATTGGTTGGTTTAGAAAATAGGGCACATTTCTATAATTTAATGTTTAAAAGATAACATAAATGTAACTGCAAGAATAAAAGAAAGAAAAGGGAACTAGTGTAAAATAGAGAAACCATTGTATTTTACACTATCCCAAAATAATAAAAGAAATATCTTGCAGTTACAAATTATTGTTTATAGTATAATTTAGTATCAAAATATGAAAATGAATTTTTAATATAGTTTTCATATCCAACCAGATAAAATAGAATTACTTCCTAGAACAGAAGAAAATAAAGTAAAGTATGAAAGGAATCAAGTAAATTATTAGATAAGAATTTGAAGCTGTAAGCGATAATGAACCTAGATCTACATTTACTCCGCAGATTATATAACAAGACAGTTATTATGATAAGTTAAGTATACAATATAAGAGAATTAAAGGAAATTCTATATCATAAAGACAGGTAAGAATAGAAAGAGGCATTTGTAATTATATACAGATTATAAAAGAAGATAGAAGTAACAATTACAAGTATAAGTGTAACATAGCTTACAATTAAATAAAAAGAATATAAAGGCTTATTTAGAGACTTAGAATAAATAAGCAATGATAGCAAGGATAATAGTAGAAACTTATTCAAAATAATTTATATTAAGTAAATAAACAAATAGAACAAAATGATAGAAGAAGCTTATTTAATAAACTTAAGACTTAAATTGAGTTAATAAGAAAAGTAATAGAAGTGGCAATACCAACAGCATTCCCTATTAGATCAATGGTAGTCTCACAATAGCCAGAAGTGAGATGCGGGCAAGAATATGCTAATTAGGATAAATAAGTAGCCAATAGAATAAGAAAAGTAAACTAAACGCAAAATAAAAGATTAGACTTAGGGCTAATAAAAGAGTAAGATGCGTTTGGAGTAGCCCAAAGGATGAAGAGCTTAACAAAGCAGTTTATCATAGATTTCAGCAAAGGAGAAGCACGTCCAACTTAGTTATTTTGGGCTAGAAGGAAGTACGAGACTTCAATGAGATATGAGGATACTCTGGATGGCCCTCTGGGTAGGCCTAACGAAGCTGCATCCCCGAAGGCAGGTCTGAAGGTGTTCCATCAAGAGAGTATGCCTTGACTGCATTTGCGTTATAAGCCTAACGAAGCAGGCCTTTGTAGGTAGTCAGAAGGGCTTGGTGTTCGGAGTAGGGTATTCGTAAGTCAAAACCAAGAGTGATTTTGGGAAAGACTTGAGTTAAACCATCAGGCTAATGATTCTTTCACTATCGAGACAATAGATGAAGGGCACCGCCATTTGGATGTTAGATTGTTTGCAGTAGGCATGACCACTCAACTCTTTAGAAGTTTTTCAATTAGTTGAAGGGTGGCTGCGTGGGGCCATAGCCATGATGAAAAAGAGACAGACCAACTAGAATATCTATATTGTAGGCCTAACGAAGCAGTCCTTTACAGATATAGAAAATCCTCGACTGAATTCTGTACAAGGTAGACCTTGTTGGCAGGATTCAGATAGGAGACAGAACGATTACGTAGTCCTCAATGTGCGCACTGGGTGGTACGTTGTGGATGTCCGAGCACTGGCATAGACTAGTTCAGATGCGATTTACGTTTTCATAGTAAGTAGTGGAGCATCTGTATTGTAGGCCTTACGAAGCAGTCCTTTATAGATGTCGCTATGAAACGCTATGGACCAAGGCGATGGAACATCTGTATTATAGGCCTTACGAAGTAATCCTTTATAGATGTAGTTATGGAACGCTATCGAAGCAAGACGATGGAATCCTTTTCGAGGAGGATATAGAAGGTACCATGGGCGGTACCTGGGACCAATATGGTCATTGGGCATACAGCTGCATATATGTATATATTAGTTATTAGGTTTTAATCTACTTTGGAGTGGATGGGCACGGTTCACGAACAGAGGCGAGAGTATTGTAACCTAATGAACCTAACATAAGAGTAAATGGAAATAAAACGATATATGTAGAATCAAGCCTAGAAATATGTAATTTATCCATTCACCAGAACTTTAGCTCTGACCCCCTCCTCATAACATTCTACAGGTTAGGTAGATGGTAGAGACTTTTGAGCTATGTGACATTGCTTAGGAAGAGTTATTATTTGGGTGAGTATTTACTTACTATTATATTTTAATCAATTCCGCTGTGAGATAATTAATTGAGATCTGATATATTTATCTTTTCCTATTTGCAGGATACCAAATACCCAAGTTAGACTTCAGTGGGCTTGGGTTTTAGCATTTTTGCAGAAAATCCAGACCCTTTGGAATTTGGGTTGTTACAGTTATAGCCCAAACAAAAAATTTACGGTCGATATGGTTACTTAGAAATTCGAGAAAAATCATTGGTGTGTAAAATGCTTAAGAGTCATATCCAAAAATTATAGAATCGTACAACCTTCCATGAATAAATATAAAAATATTTTATGACCCTCCAATACGTAAAATACGTGTTGTTGTGCATCGCTATTATAAGTAACTACGGATCACGCGAGATTAGTCCCAAATTCTATAAGGTAAAACTGCCCTGCTAATTAGGCTAAAGTACTTACGAATAGTCAGACTAATGGAAGACGCTACTGTGGGGGTATGAGTCATTGTTACCCTGCCTTTTGGCAAAGCCATGATATAATCAATTTGACCAAGAATGGATGGTCATATGCCTGAAGAACCAGTTATGTATAGTACTGTAGACAATAGTCGAGTAGATTTGAACTAGGACATAATCAAGATGTATTTAGTAGGAAATAACTAGCATGTCCCCAGGAAGTTTTGTCTCAAGTTTGGAGTTGAATAAAGTTCATATGCTCAAGCTACGGATGAAGCAAGGATTTGTTTGGATCGACTAGAGAACGATCCAAGAAACAGTTCATGTCATCGTAGAATGTTAAATATCTTGAAATCCATGAAGCCAAATCATGTGGAACTTCTAGGGAATCAATAGAATGAGGAGGAGGCCCTACAAAAATAATCGCGCAATGAAATGTAAAAGATAGAGTATGACCAATCGTTTCTGTCGATCGTTCTTGCTGATCCATCCGATCAATCAACATAGTTCAGTATACCATCCAACTTCAACCAAGATTGACCTATGTCTCTTAATCTACAAGTCAGAATGATCCAATATTTTAGGAGCACTGTCAAGAGACAAGTGGGACCTCCACGAACGATTGCATCATTATTGGAGCCAATGAAAACGATCGTCTAACATTGGGCTAATCGTTCTAATCATCAAGTTATCATAGCTGATCGATATGATGGACCCCTTTGGACATAAAGAGCCTTCTTGCAAAGTTTCAGCCCTATGCACGCACATCTTCTTCTATAAATACAGCAGGCGTGGCCTCAGAAAAGGAATCTGGCTTTCTCCGAGGCTCTGCCATTTTTATTCTTCATTTTTGTACTGATGGATCCCAGCTGATCCAAACATTCTTGTAATCATAATCAAGTAGAAGATAAATAAAAATACAAAGTGGACGTAGGCTAAGATTGCCAAACCACTATAAAAATCTATGTGTTCATTTATGATATTTGCTCCGTTTTAATTTCATTCTTCATTTAATCCCTACTGGATTCTATTGGGTGTTGATGCCCATTTTTGGCATCAACATTTTGGTGCTTTTAACAAGAGATGAGTTCTTAGCTCGATTGTATCTCATCTTCTACTGTTGAATCTTTATTTTTGTGAGATAGATCCCACTTTTGATCTACAGGTTTCCTATTCTACTGAGATGTGATGCCCCATCCTGAGACCCACATTAACAAAGAGAATTACATAGTAATTCTATCTGCTAATGCGGAGAATAGGGCTGGTTAAAGGCGACCATCATAGTTTTGCATTAGATAAGAGCTAAGTACGTCAATATTTATACTCCTTTTTTGTCATTTCGTCTCGAGTATTCGTCTCGAGTATTCGACATACTTAATTCCTATCTAATACACTACTATGGTGGCTACAGGATCGATTCAGAAACAAAACATAATAACTATATTAATTACAAGTCATAGAATAGCAACACAGAAACAATACATATGAATACATACATCAAATGTATTATAACATGCCACTAGTAGTATACAACCGCAATATATACATACATTCCCCATAAAAGAATACATACATCAAAAGTTCCTAACAGAAAGACTACTACACAAAAACTATGCCATATCCCAAGTCGATGGTGAAGTCCATAAGGTAAAGCAAAGTAAGAGTCCAACTACCTAACCTACAACTCGGTCTGACCCGAGTAATAAATACACGGGTCAGGCTAGCTAGAACTTGATATTAGTATAAGATAAGAGGAATATAAGTGCATAAGGGAATTCATCCTTTAACTATAAAGGAAGGGTACAAGTATAGTATAATCTCAATGCAAGGTGTGTGTTCACCAAGGGTTGTCGCATGAATAGGTTCAATTCAACATAAGAAACCCATACTTAATGGAATTCAACTCAAATGCAAGGAATTATATGAAAGTCATAAGAGAAACTCATCAAAATTCCAATATGAATCTCATGGAACTCAAGATAAAGTTTAAATATCATAAAAATGAAATCACCATATATAACATCTCATGTAGCACTAAGCTATCGATGTAACAAAAATATCTCAAAATGGTGAAATCGTAAAAAACTCAGAAAACTCAAAAAACCTCGGATTGGCCAGATCCCTGATTGCAAAGCTGAAGCAATGTTGCACGTGCTAAACTCTTGTCTAGTTCTATTTATAATTTAGGTACCTAACTCATGGACCCGAAGGTCATACCTATGGTGACTAATGTCACATAACTCATAGTGACCGAAGTCGCATAACTCGTGGTGACTGAAGTCACACAACTCGTGGTGACCGAAGTCACATAACTCAGATGACCCGAAGGTCCATAGCACTAGCATACTCGTGGATGTGTCACAAACTCTCAGAAAGGAACCCAAAAAGTGTTAGCGTGCGTCCCATACCACACGTTCGCACTAAACGATTTGCTAACTGCTAGTTAACTCCACATCATAAAAATAAAATCTCAAACCTCAAAAAATATATCAGAATACTCATATATCTTGCCTCGTATCATCGGCAAGTGCAAATAAATCTCATAGTAGTTTCTCATAAACCATAATTCCCGCAAGGGGAAAATCTCATCTCAAGACTCGCCTCATCTCATCGACGAGTGATACAACATCTATAAGCAGTTCTCATCGATTATTACTCCTATAATAGGAGATCTCGAATGCCTCAACTCGTCAAATATTGGCTAAAACAAATTCTAAGATCAACAATCATTGTTGTTGTCGTTTTGGTCTAGGGATAGCAACAATCAAACACAGTTTTGACTAAATTGGCTTCAAAATTTTAGAAAACACAAGACATAAAAAAATTTGAATAAATTCTAAGCTTTCCGGAATAGCTAAGATTATTGAATTTAGATAAAAAATGAAAAGTTATGGCTAAAACAGTTCAGAGGTCAAAATTTCAACACTGTTGTCATTTTGATCTCGGGATAGCAACAACCAAACGCAGTTTTGATCAACATAGCTTCAAAATTTCAAAAACCTTAAAACATGAAACTTTTAGAACAAATTCTAAGCTTTCCGAAACATCTAAGATTATTGAATTTGGATAAAAATGAAAATGTTATGGTTAAAACAGTTTAGAGGTCTAAATTTCAACACTACTGTCATTTTGATTTCGGGATAGTAACAACCAAATGCAGTTTTGATCAACATAACTTCAAAATTTCAAAAACCTAAAAACATGAAACTTTTAGAAC
Organism: Allium cepa; assembly: GCA_030765085.1. Classification (NCBI taxonomy): domain Eukaryota; kingdom Viridiplantae; phylum Streptophyta; class Magnoliopsida; order Asparagales; family Amaryllidaceae; genus Allium; species Allium cepa. Next base: position 663,388,239 of record CM060928.1, on the reverse strand, counting down.
AAATTCTAAGCTTTCTGAAACATCTAATATTATTGAATTCGGATAAAAATGAAAATGTTATGGTTAAAACGGTTCAGAGGTCTAAATTTCAACACTACTGTCATTTTGATCTCGGGATAGCAACAACCAAATGTAGTTTTATCAACATAACTTCAAAATTTCAAAAACCTTAAAACATGAAACTTTTAGAACAAATCCTAAGCTTTCCATAACATCTAAGATTATTGAATTTGGTTAAAAAATGAAAAGGTTATGGTTAAAAAAGTTCAGAGGTCTAAATTTCAACACTGCTATCATTTTGATCTCGTGGTAGCAACAATCAAACGCAGTTTTGATCAACATAACTTTTTCAAAAGCCTCAAAACATGAAACTTTTAGAATAAATTCTAAGCTTTTTGGAACATCTAATATTATTGAATTTGGATAAGAAGCAAAAAAGTTATGGTAAAATTCGTTTTCAGCTAGGCAATTTGTGAACTTGCACTCACCTTAAAGATTTAGCAGCGAATTAAGTTGCAAATTATGATCTTTGGTGATGAATTTAAGCCCTAAGCACCTGAATAGCTGAAACAAAACATGCACAGCGAAGATAATTTGTTATAGACAAGATCATCTCAAGCTCTAAGAATTTAGATGAAATTTCTTTAGGTATTTGTTGTGATTACCTTTTCTATTCTTGATATAAGTGGATTTCTTCTTTAGTTTGCAGCAAATTGGGTGAATTTTTTGTTTTAGTTGAAAGTAGCCATGATTTTCTTTCTTCTGTTTACTATAACCTTTTTTTTCTAGAAAGAGGAGAGAAAGAAACTACGTACAGCAACTTGTTCCTCACCAGAAGCTTCTAGGCTAGGGCTAATGGATCAATTCTTACCCAAAAAGCCAAATAGAAAAATAGTTAGTAAAAATATGCACATGTATTAACCTATTTTACATTGAATTCACATATTTCCACATTTTAAAGTCAAAAATATGCAAACCCCCATTTGTAATGCAATAAAATTGTTATTAGAACAAAAAAAATTATTTTAACAACAAAATTTAATCTTTTACAATTAAAACCATATTTTACACAATATTTAATAATTTACATAATTTAGTGTAAAAATTTAAAGCATAACTTGCAGAAAAATTATTTTCTTTGTCAAATAAATTACAATTAACTATTTTAACTTTATTAAAACATCAAAATATTATTTTCAAACAATATTTCATCTTTTATTTTAATAAAATACATATGTTCTTTATATTTCTCCTTTTAAATTTAATAAAAGGTTAATATTGGCAATAATTACCAATATTAATTTTTAAATTTAATAAAAGGTTAATATTGGCAATAATTACCAATATTAATTCATTGATTCAACTAAAATCCAATAAGTAATTATTTTCACTCTAAATTATCAAAATAAAGTTTTTTTAAAACTCTATTTTCATAAATTAGTATTTATTTCAATAATTATATTTTGAAACACATCAATTGATTAATTTATTAACTCTAATTTAATAAGATCTCATTATTTTCCATTTATTAACTCAAAGTAAATAAAAACTCAATATTTGTATTCAAATAACATTGTTTATTTGAAATAAACAATTTAAATCAAATTTATATTTTCCATTTTATGTTCAATATTAAATTATAACTAAGGTTATAATTTAATATCATAGGTAATCATCAATACCAGAGTTGTTACATCAGATCTGAAAGAGATCTAGATGTAAACTATTTCCCATTGCCAAAAATGCTAGGTTTACTTCCATTGTAGAGGAAGGAAGTCATGATATCGGTGACCAATTAGTCAGATGTTGAACGAAAATGCATACATATTCAAGTTTTGAAGGAGATGTGAACAATCACCCATCACCATGCATTAAACATGCTCAACAAACGATCATCCCCTACAAATCCCAATGCTACATCATGTATGATCGCTCTATATAATGGTTCTCGCTGGTCATTCCACCAATGCAAGTTTGATCGATCGCTTCTTCAGAATGATCGTTCTCCACACCGATCGCTTCATACGATCGTTTTTTGTATGATCATTCGAATCGACCCCTTCACCTATCTATCTAGTTGTTATCCTCACCGATTATTCCAACGGCCATCTCAACGGATCGTTCCAGTTCCACCTTCACAATAGATCGTTATAATTAGCTTCTTAACCGATCATTCCAAGACTACTGAACCAGTCTTTTTTCTATTATCATATCCATCAACAAATGTTTAACCATTCTCTACTTCTTTTTCCCGTAATCTAGCAATGGTTGATATTTGAGTTCTTCGAAGCTGGTACCAGATGTCACCAATGAGAAGTATGGATAATCAACATACAAAAGTCATTGAAGCTGGGTGTTGGAAAGTTTTGACAAGTATGAAACCATACAAGATTTTAGAACCGCAGCTTTGGCCCAAAGCTAGACTCGGGTAAGACCAAGGTATTCCCCAAGCAAACGCCAAGGTGACTCCTAGCATTATTCACAACTAACCTTCGAATTTAGTGACTCCAAGCAAACTAATGGTTGACTCCAAGCAACTAGCAGACTTTCTCAGGTCTGACCTTAAGTAACTTACCACTAATCCATCAATACTGGCCCGTCTGGCTTTGTACATTTTTCGGGCATGCATACGTTATTTATGAGCATAACTAATAGCTGTAACTTAACAACGTACTGGAGTAACGATGACAGAAACATCCGACTCCTATCAAAAAAGAACTCTGACTATTAATTGAAGCACCCACGGTCGACTCCGGGTTGAAAAGAGCTTGGACAAAGTGGAATAGCGAGCTCATGACAGTACATCATTTGTCAATGAGATTTACTTCGATCATTTTTAAATTATTTTTGTTTCAATTTCATTTGTGTTGTGAACTACGACCAACATGAACTAAACTACTTCCAAAACGATGCAAGTGACCAAGTATTTTGAGTTGGTAGCCAGCCAATCTCCACAGATCGTGATTGGACCTAAGGAGTTTCATTAAGATGAGCATGATTCGGCCACTCATTAACTACTATATGCCCCTGACTTGGGGCCATGTTGACAGAATGGAAAAACCCTACAAGGTAAAAAGCTAATAAAAAGTGGACACGACTGGCCATCCACTCATTAACCTTCACATTTGACTTGGAGACCAAAGAAAGACTTGGAGCCAATGTGACCGATCATCTACTCCCTAGATCATAAAGTGAAGCTCAGAAAAATACATATGCCTCTCACAAAGCTCAATGATACCGATCCAACTAGTATGGCCATGATTTGACCATCTGCATATCGACTCCTTCCTTAGACATGGAGGGAAGTTTGGAAGCTTATCTTAAAGTAGCCGTGATTGACTGCCTACTCATCAACCACCGCTTTCAAAACATGGACACGACTGCAACCTGAAGCCGGAGTGATTGATCACCCACCGACCAACTCTGGTGCCCGAAGTGCGGACCAAAGTATAAACACCCAAAAAATGATGGATGTGATATGACCGTCCATTGACTAACTCTAGTCCCCAACACGCGGAATGGAGTGTAAACTTCAAACGAGTGTGATTGACCACCCATCGACCAACTTTGGTCCTCGAAGTGCGAAACAGAGTATAAACACCAAACAAGATGGATGTGATACGACCATCCATCGAATAACTCTATGTCCCTAGAGCGTAGACTGGAGTATAAATACAAATTGAGTGTGACTGACCGCCCACGGGATAACTCTTCCATAGCATGGACTGGAGTATAAATGTATCGGGTGTGGCTGACCGCCCATGAGATAACTCTAAGTCCGTAGAGCACGGAATGGAGTATAAACATCAATCGAGTGTGACTAACCACCCATGGAATAACTCTATGTCCCTAAGTGCGGACCAGAGTATAAACATAAAGCGGGTGTGACTAAAACTGCCCATGAGATAACTCTAAGTCCTCATAGTGTGAACCGGAGTATAAACGTAAATAAGGTGCGACTGACCGCCCACGGGATAACTCTATGTCTCTAGAGCATGGATTGGAGTATAAACATAAATCAGGTGTGACTAGCCACCCATGAGATAACTTTAGGCCCCTAGAGTGCGGACTGGAGCATAAACATAAATCGGGTGTGATTGACCACCCACAAGATAACTTTAAGTCCCCAGAGCACGGATTGGAGTATAAACGTAAATCAGGTGTGACTGACCACCCATGAGATAACTCTAAGTCCCCAGAGCACTTACTAGAGTTTAAATATACATTAGGTGTGATTGACCGCCCATGAGATAACTCTAAGTCCTCAGAGCATGGATTGGAGTATAAACGTAAATCGGGTGTGATTGATCACCACGAGATAACTCTATATCCCTAGAGCAGGGACTGGAGTATAAGCATAAGTAGGATGTGACTGACCTCCCATGAGATAACTCTAAGTTTCCAGTGTGCAGATTGGAGTATAAACACAAATCAGGTGTGGCTAATTGCCCATGAGATAACTCTAAGTCCCTAGAGTGTAGACTGGAGTATAAATGTAAATCAGGTGTGACTAACTGCCCACAAGATAACTCTACATCCCCATAGCACAGACTAGAGTATAAACATAAGTCAAGCGTGGATGATCGCCTATGAAATAACTCTAAGTCCCTAGAGCATGGACTAAAGTATAAACATAAATCGGGTGTGACTGACTGCTTACGAGATAAGTCTAAGTCCCTAGAGCATGGACTGAAGCATGAATACAAATCGAGTGTGAACCGACCACTTGCAAAATAACTCTAAGTCCTTTGAACTCAGGTGAGAGTATAGCTACAAATGGGACAAGACTCGATTTTCCATGCAATACATTTGTTAACCCGAGATCGGGGTTAGAAGTGTGATCGTCCAAGGAGTGACTGTGATAGCTCAATACTGCAACTCATATCCAATTCTTACAACAACTTGAGGCCATGACCTTAGTGAGGCCTTGAGATGGATTAATTAGATCAACATTCAATTCCATAAGCAATGATTCACAAATGCATAAAATGTAAAATGTTATAGTTCAGACATTTGAATAAGTAAATGCAAAAATCGTACATAAGAATAAAAGAATTTTTATTCACATGAAACTGGTTGTACATCACATAAGTCTACGAAATGCAAGACAAAAGTGGAGGGCCACATCCAAACAAATACAATTAACAAAAAAGAGAAATGATGGTCTAAACTATTTACATGTCCGAAGATTACTCCTTGGATTTTCTATCTTTCATTCATATCTTTGGGGTGGCTCCTTATGAACTACCACTCAACCCCCTCTTTGACCCTTTATCGCCTCGGCTTCTCTTTGAAGGAGTTTCCTCGGTTGTATAGATCGAGGCAGTATCGTCTTTGGAAGTAGAAGGGAAGGAGACATCATCAACACCAGAAACATGGGGAATGTCATCTGGAGGAATCGTCCCAATAGAAGGGATCATCTGAAGTGGGGAATGAATCGGTTTGTCTGAGACTAAATCAACAGGCTCACCCTTTATCTTCCTTTTTGATAGCCCCTCTCGCTCAATCCAGTCTTTCATACTAAGCCCACCAATGGGATCAAATGAACCTGTGATCATGACTTAGTTGTCAAAAGGGATTTCATGGTGCGGGTCGCTTCCCTCCTTGAATAACGCCTCCATGAATTGATTGTCAAAAACAAAGGTATCTTCATGAGCGCTTTGAATGGTGGTCGAAGTTGTAAATTTAACAGATTCTATTGCTGCTATTTTCGAATCCAACTGAGACTATTGTGAAGGAGATAAGCAATGCTTGATGGATCCAAAGTTGAGAAAAAATAGGCGAAAAGATTAAAAAATCAATCGATAGCACCCCAACCTTGTGAAAGATAGGAAAAGTCAATGGAATACCATCTTCAGTATGAACTTCAGGTTGAGCTAGAGTGTCTTAGAATTGCACTCGAGAATTAGAGATAGATGTGGTTTGTCCGGATCATACCCTGGGGTAGTTGAGGAGCTCGCTGCAGAGCTAGATATGACTTGGGACACCGGGGGCAATTCAACTGTGATGTCAGAGTAAGCCAATCCGGATCCTTTATCCACTTCATGTAAAGGAGCAACCACATACTCCTTCTGAAGAGAAACCTGAATGTCATGCAATATTTTAGGTTCATCGCCTAGTAGCACTTCGCTTTCAAGTCTAGACACATCGACGTCCTTTGAGTCATGAAGTTTTTTCTCTTTTACGATAAGAAATTCCCAAGCACCATAGAGCTGGTAAGAATAATCTTCATCGAGCCATGTTAAATTCCTATGCTTGATAACATTGGCATTGTAGAGAATGAGAAGCGGGTCTAGCTCATTCATTATCTCTTCTATGACCTTATCTTTAGTATCTTCCGCTTCTCGTTGAATGAGCGCATCGACATTATTGGCCTTTTCAATATCCGCGTGTCTTTCAAGTCTGACATGAATCAACTCTTCACAAGAATCTTGAGCAATATTTTGATCATCATACTTTTCTTTAGTTGCATACTCAAGCCTGGCTTTGAGATCAGCTATTTCATTCAAGGCTGCTGGCTCATTACTCCAAGATGCATCTCGCTCTAAGGCTATCTCTTGGTTTTGATGATATAATACTTGGACCATATCAAGTTAGCTGGTTTTCATCTCCTCCATCGATTTCATGGCAGCGTTAGACTTCCTTTCGGCTACTGTTAAGGTAGTTCTAGAGGCTTGCAGCTCATTTGTTAAAGTGTCGATGATTCTTTTGTCCTTGGCTTCTTGGCGTTTCAATTTTTCGATCTCTGTTTCATGCTCAGAGGAAACTTTTGACATTTTCTCCATTGCTTTCATCCACTCCTGATATTGCATATGAATGTCAGTATGCAATTAATGGTCACCTTCTGAACATTAGTAGAAACTCTCTTCAAGTTAGGAGGAAAATAGAATCCTTCAAAGCATAAGTTCAGGAATTCTTCACGAAGTTGTGCTATAGGAGCAGTTGGATCGATTGTAAGACCTTCGAGAGCAGCTTCAAATTTAGCACATTCTTTGCCAGGCTTGTGGAAGAAGTGTATTCGCCATAGCGGCAGTGCTCGTTGAGCCGCTGAGAATAGGATGGAACCAGTGGTTTTGGAGGCATTGGAACAGTAGAAGGACTGCGAGGAGGATCGACGGGGATGTCTTTACTATCAGTTGGTCTTTTAGGACCTTGAAGGAGGAGATCTCGATCTTGATCTATGTTTATCTTGAGCTGACCTATCCCTTCCATCTCTTTCTTGATAACCCCGATCACATCTAGAAAGGTAACTAAGATCATAATGATCATGACTGCTGCGATAGGAGCCGAAACGCGAACCCGAAGCTGATGATGTATATGCTGGAGAGCACCAAACATTTTCCTCTTCCTCACAGTTGTTTCTGCAAAAAAAATGGATATCAACCAATTTGGAGTATAAGAAAGAAAGTATAAGTCAAGTACAATGCAGTGTTGAACAGTGCAAGTGTGTGTAAGTGTCTTAGTGTAACCCCCCGACAGACCAAGTGCAGGAGCTTTGCTCATTAGTGTAACCACCTCTCCGGAAGTAGGGATCTTCGAGCCAATTCTGATGGGAGACTCTGAACCCCAATGCTCATGTCGGTAAAATGGTAGGCATCAAGATCATGTAGGATTGGTAAATCAAACAAAGGGTCTAGTGGTGGATCCATCTATGACTTAGATTACACAAAGATATGACTTCATGGAAACCTGTGTACGAATGCTTTCTTTTCTCTCTTGACCGTGACCAGGGGTCTTGAGACCTACGAGGATCTGACACCAACCCCCGAATCAGATTTATCATCATCATGACCAAGTGCGTCTTCACCATGTCCTCCAACAGTAATATCAGTGGACTCTTGAGTACTCGTGACTGGGGGCACCACAGGACCAGATTGACTATCTCTTTGGTCGACTGCGGCCTATGTTCTTATCCCTACCGTTTGGGCTATTTTAGTTAGTCCTACACTGATGCCCTTTTTTATCAAACCAAAAGTGACAAGACGTTCGTCCCTGAGCAAATATTCGATATTTCTATCCTCAAGTGGAGCATTCCTCAAGATTGAGACTGCCTCTTCATAAATATCGCCACTAGGCAAGGTAACGACACCTGTAAATGAGTAACATTGTTAGAAAGACAACCTAGATATTATTTCCTATGTTGTTATGAAACTGGTGGGTAACATTTATGCCTTTCTAGCCATTGTAGAGCGAAGCCAAGCGGGCAGCGAACAAAGAACCATTCGCTCTTAAAGGCACTTAATTTGTTCCATATGTCGGTCGAAATTCAGCATCTTTTTACTGACTCAAGAAATGTGAAAGAGGGACTTCCTGTTCGATGTTTAAAAGTAAAAATAAATAGGATATCTTCAATAGTGGATGGATGGTGCAGAAACTCCATACAAACCATATAATTACAACTAAGGAGTGCATATCCATTCGGATGGAGTTGTGCTGGAACTATCCTTAGATAATGTAAGACTTCCTGGATTATGAGTTAAAAGGTGGGAGGCATCCCACCCAACACATGGACTTGTTACATGTTGTATACCATTCAGGAGGTCTGTGATCCCTATCATTTCATGATGAAACTAGCACATCGCCAAAAGTAATTTCATGCCTTATGCTAATCCTCTAGAGAGCGTCTTCCTTAATTTTTGAAGCTACTAAATCAGGAGGATTTTCAAGGATGATTACGTCCTCTAAAGTATCAGGCGTGAGACGACCCGACTTTTTCTCCATAAAAAGTCGTATCATCCTTAAGAAAGAAAGGGATAGAAAAGAGAAAAGAAAGAAGAGAAAGAAGAAACAACACAAGAATCTCAACAGTGGAACGAATAAATTATATTAGTAACATAAGTATTACATAGTATTCATCAAATATCAGAGTTACACAGACAATACAACATATACTAGACAGTTATAAACACCTGTCTAGTTATTACAATTCAATACACAATACAGAAACACTCAGAGATACCAATACAGTGGAAAACAATATAACTAACGCAGAAGCCTCCTGCTCCATATGCTCCTCCACAATTCGTCAAAGCTAACCTGAATCCTAACCTGAATTCCCTTGGCTACTCGTAAAAATTTGAGTACCCAAGAGTTAAAGAAAAAACAGAAATAACTCCGGGTCAGACATGGGTCTGGTGTGAGTAACAGGTTAAAGTTGCTTAACTTTGAAAAACCTTTGAAAAGAAAAGGTATCACGTAAGACTTCCCACACATAAACATGGAAAAGTTTTTACCTTACGCTAACCAAAACATTTGATAGGAAATCTGATGATATTATAATAGTGTCTAGGGTTTTCAAGTAAATAAGAAATAGCCGAAATTGTTACATTCATTAAATTCCAGCTACTAGCCACAAAAGTGGGTAATACAATCAAAACCGTTGGCACTTATTGGATTTTGGATTCCATACAATGGCTGGGCTACTGGGTACCGCCCGTCACAGTACATGGCCTAGATCACCATACCGAGGAGTACGCCCGCTCCCCTGCAACACAAAGTCGGACCCATTCCTTACTGAACAGTTCCAAACAAGACCACCCCGCAATTGTGATCAGCAACCGCACCACTAAGCCGAAAATAAAGGGACCTCTAGACAGGGATAAATCTTGCTCTCAAGTGGGGGCTACCCATAAAGCTTTGCTGCACCTCCCCTGTTTTAGCCATTCCCGGTTGATGAGGCTTGAGGCTACGATTACCTTTATAGAACATATCACTTAGAATGCTCATCGTCCACCTGACGATGTTCTGAAAGCATTCAATCCATACAAGTTCGTTCCGGGTTCGAACGAAACCGAAGGCATTATCTCGTTACACTCATATTGGAATCACCCTCAGAGTTAACGACAATAACCCTTGCACTCTGAATCACCATCTCGAATCTATAAGTACTATTCCGTCAACTCATTACGGAATCACCCACAGAGTTATACTGACGTTTAGCCCTTACACCTCGAGTCTTCACTCGCTCCACTTGGATTAACGAACTAACGTTAATTTGGATCGATGTGGTTTTCAGATATCCAAATATGGAAACCCGATCCCGGTCTCATCGAAATCCAAAACGTGTCTTTTAAGGCCAAGTTGTTTTAAATTTTAAAACAATTCAATTTAATTATCTATATATACACAGATAGATAATTCACAACACAACAATTCATAACACAACAGATAATCAACCTTATCATTACCAACAGATAATTCATATCATAATCAGATAATCCATATTATCATCCAAAAGCAACCAATGCATTCATATCACATAACATTACTCATCTCATAACTGAGATTACAAACCATACATGGCAATTAATATCAATCATCAAACATAAGCAATGATCTAATGATCACACCATTTATAATTAATTTAAAATGAATTAAATTAATTACTTAATCTCTAATTAATTTAAAATGAATTAAATTAATTACTTTATCAATATAATCCTGCTTAACTTAACCATTAATTGATTACAAATCAATTTATAAATCATCATCTAAATATTCATTTCAATTAATCCTTACTGGTAAACCATTTCTAATTACAATAAGTAATTAGTTTTTAAAATTAATTACACAAGTTAATTATAATAAACCTTTTTCACATAATTAACATATAATTACTTAATTAATCATTTATTCATTATTAATTATACCTTAATTAATCAATTCCAAATTACATCATTAATTAATTAATTAATTATTACATTTAATCAATCTCTCAATATAAATTAATATCATAAGTAATTAATCTTTATTTTAAACCACATATATATTAATCACCCATGATTAATAACCATTCAGTAATTAACTACTTTAATTACTCATCCCATAAATTAATTACTCTTAATTAATTATCCTCATTAATCACTTGATTAATTTCCAAAGTAATTTAAATCCAAATTACTTCTATAATAAATATCTTTAATCACACCCAATAATTAGTAATTACAAATCCATAAATTACATAAAGTAATTATCAACAATCCACAAATGTTTAAATTAATTTAACTTAATTAATCCAAACTAATCGCACTAATCAAATTAATTACACCAATTAATTAATTCATTAATTACTTCCATTAAGTAATTAACTTAAACAATTGATTATTATTAATTAATTAATTTAATTAATTATTAAAATTAATCACATTAATTAATTGTTAAATAATCCTAAGTTAATGACCTTCATTAACATTTCTTAATCACTTAATTAAGAGTTAACTTAAATTAATCATCATTAATTATCAATTAATTAATATTTAATTATAATTTAATTAATCTCTAATTATTAATTAATTAAGTGTTAATTAAAATCTTAATTACTTTTAATCACTTGATTTAATAAATCTTAATCATTAATTAAAATTTAATTAACAATCCTTAATTATAGATTAATTAACCTTAAGTCTTTAATTAATCAAATTTTAAAAATTATTAATTACTTAATTAATCATCCACATTATTAATTAATTAAATAATTAATTACCCATCTTAATTATCTTAATAATTTAATGAATCCAATCATTAAATTTTATTTATCTTTAGATAAACATTTCTTACTTAATTAAGCATTTAAAAACAAAATGTTTTTAAATTTACTTTAAGTTCCGTTTAACTTCATTTTAAACTTAAGATTTAAATTTATCTTAAATAAGATTTTAAAACAATTCAAAACTTTTCTCTTATATGTTAAAAGAATTATCTACATTATCAATAAGTTTAAAACAATTTAAATTTACAATTCAATTTAAATTCAAATCAATTTAAAAATTACTTTTAAATTTCAAAATTGAAATACAACTTCCAAACTCATTCTAGTTTTAACTCTTTAAAACTCTTCCTACAATTTACATATTCAATTTAAATGCAAATCATTTAACCATTTAAAGTAATTTAATAATTTAAATTTAAACTTTATTTATTTTAAAAACTGTAGTTCAAACCCAATTTCAGGTTTTAAAATCTCAGATTCAAACTTACTTTATCCTTTAATTTAAAACTTCCAGTTTAAATTCAAACCAAATACCTTTTTTATACTTAAAAGTTTTAAAACTCAAACTTAAATTTCAAACTTAAATTATTCAAAAAAAACTCAAATTCAAACTAATCAGATTCAAACTCAGGTTTACTTAATTTAAATCTTAGTTTACATTTTCAAACCTGCTTTTAAAACTAAAAACAAAAACAGGTTTTCTGTTTCTCTTTTTTTTAAACCATACTTACATTTTAAAAACTCAAATTATTACAAAAACCAGAATTCAAACTTTTTGAATTCATATTTAAATTCAGGTTTAAAATCCTAAGTTAAAATTTTAGTTTATATTTAAACTTAACTTCAAGAAAATTGAAATAACAGAACAGGTTTCTGTTTATTAAAACCTGTAAACTATTTTAACCCGAGCCTACTCTGACCTGACTTCGAGTAAATATCTTTCTTGCTTCGAGTCACTACACAATTTAACTCGAGACTATCACGAGAAAAAAACCCTGCAACCCAAAAATCAACACAACCTGCACACACATCCCTGTGCACCCATAATCCAACTCCGGCCACCTCTGACCATCGTCAATGGCCATCCCCCATCGATCAGTAACCCCACTACACCCTTCAACCCTCAAATCCCCAAACATTCATCTCGAATTTGAATTCATATTAAAACCAAAACCTGAAAACACAAGACCACAACCCAACCAAACCTGTCAACATCAAATTCTCTCATCTCCGACACCCATCACACTCCATATCCGGCGATGACTCCATCAATACATCATCTACCTACACGCCAAACATGGTTGAACTCGATCGAATGTTGAAGCCGCATCACTCAATTCCTTAAACCCAGTAAAACTAGGGTTCCTAACTGTAATTCCCAAATTACAACACCAAAATTGAAATTCAATCCAATCCAGTATTTTTCCTATAATCTTTGATAGCTACACTATCTTCAGAATCAAATTCACCCAAATCCAATGCAAGCTTCAACTGTACTTAGCTAATATGTAATTTCAAAACTGTATTTTGTTTCTAACATTATAAATGGTAATATTATTTTTAAAAATCTTAATTTTGTAAGATGTTTTGAGTTGAAACCTTGAAACATTTATTTGCATAGTTTCATATTTTCACGTACAAAATTTCTAATGCTCTGTTACCTATTTTCAATAAGTTTTATTTAAATTTTACTTAAATAAAATCTTAAAGCCTAAATTCTGAAACTAACCTACATATCTTATCTATATCCTATAATTTAACAAAGACAAATTAAGGATATAAGAATCTAATTTGAAACTTGAACCAGGTAACAAGACAGAGCATAGCAATTTTTAACAGCATACATATATATATGCAATTCACACATCAGACAGTAAGCTTAAACACAAGAAATATTTATTTATTTGTTTTATCATGCAACAAATTTTAACCTTTAATTTATAAAAGAAGGTTACTCACCTTAATTATGCAGAGCCCAAATTTTTGAAAAGCCTTTTTGAAATCCTTTTTGAAAATTTGCTTGAATGCCTTTAATTTGCATGCAGTAGCTTGAATGCTTTTTAAAAAATGCTATTGCTCCTTAACCTTACATGCATGCTGATGTTTTACATTTACATTTGTCCCCAGGTTCTACATGCAAGTAGCCTAATTTCCAGACTTTAGAAAAGTGCAGGTCTTCATACTTGATTTAATTTGCATGCTCCAGATAAAATCCAGGTTTGTAGAGTTTTGAAAAAAATGAATTGAATGCAGGCCTTTGTCTTGGAGGATGCAGATTTTGAAAATGGACAAGGGATTTGAGAAATGCTGTGCATTTTGGAAGTTGATTACAGGGAATGACATGCATGCTTTAGTTTACAAGAACATGCAGGTTTTCTTGATTAAAATTGAAATGCAGATTTGTATTTTTGAGGAGTTGAATGCAAGTTGGTTTACAGATTTGAGAAATGCAGTTTGCTAGGCATTTGACTTTGCATTTGGTTACAGGAGCTTGAATTATGAAGAGGGGTTTCAGATGAAAATTTCTTTGTTGAGAAATGAAAATGAGAAAAGGAAAGGAAAGAAAGAAAATGCAAATTTATAACTTGTTTATAATTTAATTAAAAATCAAAGAAAAATAAAAATTGAAACATGACACTTGTAAAAGAAATGGACACTTGTAAATTCTCATGCTTAAATACATAACACTTGTTAACTTAGGTTTTTAAGATGCTTACACATGTATCTTTAAGTGATTAGTATTTTAATTAGTGTTAATGAATGTTTTAAACTTAATTAATTAGTTCTTTATGTTTGATGTGAATTTTTGTTTGATGATAACAAATATATATATATGTCAATAAGTGTTTGCAGATTGTACTATATACATATAAGAATAAATATTCATATTGAATATTAATACTATTGCACAGAATGTATATTGAATTCAATCAGTATTTTATTCAATATAATATTTTACAAAGTTTTCATCTCTCTCTATATACATACACTAGTTTATACATTTCATATTCATATATTCTCTCACTACAACACACAACACTGTACATTTTTACAAAACATTTAATCCCCATCTATCTACATTGTCCAGCTCCAGTTCTTGTCCCGTGTCTTGTGTACCTGTATAATTAGCAACTACAGCAGTAATATGAAAATAAACAAATTTGAATTTGCAAAAATATAAATTTGTTTTTATTGGTGCCTCAGTTATTTGGGTCGTTTATCATCATTTACATTTGAATTCATCACACACAAAGTTGTGCATGTAGATATATATACTTGTATTCCTATCAGGGACAGGTAATCATAAGTGGCTGCAATACACACGTGTACATTCATACACGTGTGCACTGCCTCGCCAACTCATGTGCGCATCCAACAAGAGCAAGTGTGCAAGTGAAAATCACAAAGAACAATGACCAAGAAATTACCAGAACAAGCAATGAACCAGACAGGTCAAGTAATGGATGCAGACATAAACACCATCATGCAAGCCATCAAGAATCAGCACACAATGACAAGTATGGTAGTGAAACTCAAGCAAGTGCACAAGCAACATCAAAATAAAGACCAAACAAAGACACAATTACAGGAAATAACAACTGAATACTGCAACACTCAAGCAACATGTCCAGTTACAACAATCCAATATACAATTGAGACTAGACATGAGTATCAAGCTACAACTAGAATGAGGAAGTGCACCGAGTATGCTCAAGATAAAATGCTATCAGGTCAGAAAGTATACAACATGTCAAGATACAGACATAAAGAACTTCAACCAAACAACATCAAGACATGTCAACAGTACATGAAGACTACTTGAATTGTGTCGACTAGACATCAACATATACACAAGGGCAGTGGACATCAAAAGCAAACAACAACTCACATGTATGAAATCAAAGAACTCAATGCAGACACAAGACAAACATCATATAAATGCCCAACACAAATGGCCACAGAAATGCACAGTGAAATGAACAAGTGATGCACATGATATGTCAATCATAAATGCTTGAAGACTACAAGATGAAACAATATCAAGTACATGAAGACAGTTCGAAGAATACTACAATATCAAGTTCAACTGAAATAAAAACAGTTCGAAGAAGACTACAATATCAAGTACATGAAGACCAAGGACACAGTGGAATCAACATCATCAGAGAAGATGGCCAGAGTCAAAGATCACAGGGATGAACACAAAAATGGCCGAAGCAGTGGCAATTAACTAAAGTTATTCACTGTAAAAGTCGAAAGATTAAAAGTGCAGTGTTAACCAAGTCAGAATTCAACGCAAACGTATCTTTGAAAAAGTCATAAATCAAAAGAGGAAATTTTGTTTCATATGACTCAAGTAAAATCAAACGTGTGAAAATCAAGACCGTATGCATCAACTAAGTGACTATATCAGGAAAGTGAAAATCAGGAAAGTTTCAAATTGATACAATTGAATTATAGGGTTTCAGAATCCATATAAATACGTCTCCCAAACCGTTATCGAAAGTGGGGGTATGAGAAAATCGAATCAAATCCAAATATTCACCCAAGTTCATCATCGGCAAGTGAGCAACAATTGAATTCAAGCATTCAATCCAGAAAAGCAAAAAGGAAAAGTTACATACCAAATTGAAGCCGAACTCCAGAAGCCTTAATTTCAAAATTGATCATCGGAGAAGCAAAGAGCATCACAAACCAGAGCCGAAGCCCTAATTCGAGAAAGAAGCCGAAGCCCTAATTCGACAAAGAGGAACGACCGTCATTTTTCCAAGCAAGAGGATCGGGTTAAAGAAAGAATGGGCCGGCCTTATTTTATAAAAAGGGGCTTGTTTTAAAGGGCTTTAGTTTTTGGGTTTATATTCAAATGGGGTTTTAGTTTTAAACTGTTTTTTAAGTTTTTTTTCTTTTCAAGTCAAATTATTGGTAAATCACCACCTAGGTTGTAGGTAGTGTCAGATTGTCTAGTTAGAATTAGTTCAGTGAGCAGGGTGTGCGAGTTTGCAAAACTCTATAGGCGGAGCAGAGTTTGCGAGTAAGCGAAACTCTATAGGCGGAGTAGGGTGTGCGAGTCTATGAGAGTGTTTGTGAGCGGGAGCAAAAGGGTTTGCGAGTCTAGTAGAGTGTTTGTAAGCGGGATACTGTTTAATTCTAATAGAAATGTGGGAATGCAGCAGTAGGCAGGGGTTGTCGAAGCTGGGTAAATTTTGTGTGTGATTTACTTTTCAGCATATTTATTTCTGCAATTTGTTTCTGCGTTTAATTTGACAAAATTTGCTATAACCATATTCACCCCCCCCCCCCCTCTCTAGGGTTAATCTAGATCGAACACTTTATACATAGTTATGGAGATAAATAATTTTTAAAGAATAAAACAAAGTATTATTATAAATGAAAATAATATACAAATAAATCATTTATCAAAGATACCTTTAAATAATAAAAATAGATTTATAAAAGAGGTTACAACTTACATGAATACATGTTTCATATTTTAAATTGTATTTTAAATTTCATATTAAATTTACAAATCACATTTTATAAATCAATATTTTAAAAAGAATAACACAAACATTTTTGTAACTTATTTTAATATTCAAACTTAAGTTAAAATGGATTTTAAACCAATAAAACATTTATCTCATATTTAAAATCATTTAGTTATTTTATTAAATATTTTTGAAAAGCTTAGATCCAAAAATAAATCACAATTCCTAGTTTCAAAATATTAAAATTATGCTATACTAATTTAATTAAAAACAACTTATCTATTTAAAATATATATAAGTACATATACATTATATAAATAGAAAACAATTTATTAACTCATTAAAAATAATTTCACAAATTAAATATTTAAATAAAGAAGATTATTAAATCAAATCAAATTTATTAACAAAAATTATCAATTCAATTTAAATTTAAACACGGATTATTAAATTTATATTGCCCAAAATTCCGGGATATTACAAGGCGCAAGATCGATAACTTCTGGCAGAAGGATAGGGACGATTTCAAAAAGATCAAGCTATGGACCCAAGCCTTTCGTCTATTCTAAATCATGTTTGAGTTGCAGACTATCAGACACGGTTTCTGAACTAGCCTCTACATCAAAATTGTCTCTCTACGAAGAAGGTCCAGCTGGCATGGCCATAAAGCGCTCGAAACGTATAGATTCTAGTGCTATTAAATATAGTAAAAATCAAAATTAGAAGAAATAACCTATACCCCCCAGTGCACAGTGAGTGCAAGGGAAGTGCGATAAAGTGTTGTTCAGTATAATAATAAATGGTGCAAAACTGAAGACAGAAAGGACAACAAGACTTAGATTGTCCAGAGAGACCATCATTTCTAACAGTCTCAGCTGTCTCTACATGTTATCAGGAAATGATATAGCTTGAGTTTCACGGACAATCATTAGCAAGTAGAAATCTGATTATTGTCTAAGTTACAGATGAGTTTTCACATGATAGTTAAAGGCTTTAGTTCACGTCATTTGTTCCAAGGCAATTTGCTAACAGTCATGAAGTTCATACCATATGCAAGTCGTACACTAGTCCAAAATGTTTGTTCAAATATGAAAGGCCAAAGCTCGTTGTTTAAGTTCAAAATTTCTCATCAAAGTTCCATTTTATAAAAAGAAAATTCCATTTCTACACTACGCCAATCGATCGTCCATGTGAGTTTATGTTGAACGTTTCCTTGAGGCGGCATTAGCCGATCATTTACCGCAAGCTTTCACCCACCGATCGTTCTTAGGTCCAAGGTATAACCGATCGTTCGTACATAAATTTCAAACTCCAATGACCTAGAACTTTACCGACCGTCTGCGAACTATCATGTATGGTTGATCGTGCAACTACTTCATACTCGCTACTTCATCTCCCTTAGTAAATGATCTGCTATGATAACAGTTCAATCATCTCTCACCATGGCGCGATTAACTAGTCCCTAACCACTCAATTTCCATTACACAGGATCGTAAGGAAAGAAATAGGAAGGAAGCAATCCTTCAAACAGATCAAGTCTCCATAGTTCTAAGGTTTCGGTCTTGAAATTATGAAGTGAATGTGAAAGTCGTATTACCTAAATTTGAATTTGAGAAAGAAGATTGTCGAATCGATTAAAAACAATGCATTTGCTATGTTTGATGGAGGATGACAAGAAGGGGTGGAAGAGTTTGCTTTTTTGTTGTCTTGGAAAGGAGGAATGGAGAAAAATGAAGGAGAACGACCAAGTAAAGGAGCTTATATAGGAGAGAGGCTTAACCAATCATTTTTCGGTCTAAAAACTTGGCCGATCGTCCCATGCCTAAAGTTCGTGCCAATCCATCTCCAACCTTTATGCCAATCAATCCATTCCCAAGCCATATGCCAACCGTCCCTTATTCCAACACTATGCCAATCGTACCTTATACATGCCTTACGCCAATCGTCTTGCAACCTAACATATGACGATCGATTCAATGATCACAAGTGGTTTGAAATTTGTTTTTTTATTGAAGGAAAGTTATAAAAAATGAATGAAAAGAGGAATGATGAATAAAGAATTTGATTGTAAACGTGAACATACAGAATATCATAAAAATTGGCAACGACCTATAAACATTTAAACATGTCTAGGAGCCAATGACAAAAACGTGTATGTGGATATGCAAAGGAACGATTTAAAAGTTTGACTTTTCGAAATCAATTGAAAATACAATCTAGCCTGAAACTCTCAAGTTCAAGATCGGATCAGATAGAAGAAAGCCTGCAAGCCCTACTTGACTGAATTTGTATATGCTAAATCAGACTTATATTATTGAAAGTTGATGAGGGAATAGTAATCAATCAAGAAGCTGAATGGACTTCTTTATAGCAATTTAGACTTTTTTTCGATTCAAAGAACGTCATGTTACTCACAAGACGTACTTTGGGAGGAAAATAATATCATGCCTTTTGGCAAAGCCATGATATCATCGATTTGACCTGGAACAGATGGTTTACAACCTAAAAAGCTAGCTACATACAATACTATAACGATAGTCAGGCAGATTGGAGCTGGGACCCAATCGAGGTGTAGTTAGCAGGAAATAACTAGCATGTCCCCAGGAAGTTATATCTCAAGTTTGGAGTTAACTGAAGTTTATATGCTCAAGCTATGGATGAAGCAAGAATTTGTTTGGATCGACTAGAGAACGATCCAAGAAAAAGTTCAAGTCATCGAAGAGCGTTCAATATATCGAAATCCATGAAGCCAAATCATGTGAAACTTCTAGGGCATCAATGGATTGAGGAGGAGGAGGACCTACAAAAACAATCGCGCATTGAAATGTAAAAGATGGAGTATGACCGATTGTTTCTGCCGATCATTCTTGCTGATCCATCCGATCGATCAGCATAGTTCAATGTACCGTCCAATTTTAACAAAGATCTACCCATATCTCTCAATCTATAACTTAGAATGATCTAATATTTTTGGAGCAGTGTCAGGAGACGAATGGGACCCTCCATGAACGATCGCATCGTGATTGGAGCCGATAAAAATGATCAGCTAGCATTGGGTCGATCATTCCTAATCATCAAGTTATTATAGCTGATCGATATGATGAGCCCCTTTGGACATAGAGAGCCTTCTTGCAAAGTTTCAGCACAATCCATGCATGTCTTCTCCTATAAATATAGCAGGCATGGCTTTAGAATAGGGATCCAGCTTTCTCTACTGAGGCTCTACCATTTTTATTCTTCACTTTTGTACTAATGGATTCCAACCAATCCAAACATTCTAGTATTCATAATCAAGTAAAAGATCAATAAAAATACAAAGTGGACGTAGGCCAAGATTGCTAAACTATTATAGAAGTCTGTGTATTCATTTATGATATTTGTTTTGCTTTAATTTCATTCTTCATTTAATCTGTACTAGAGTATATTGGGTATTGATGCCCATTTTTGGCGTCAACAGTCATAATACGAAGGAGCTACTTTAGGGATTGATGGTATTGAGTGGCTGTGTGAGGGCCCTCCTCTTCCCTACGTAGGAATTAGTAAATGGTTGAGGTTAAAAGGTAGGCATGGTAGTGGATATCTTCAAAGATATCACTCTGATGTGAAATGTTAATCGACTGAAGAGATTCCATGCAATGTTAGCTAAATAAGTACCAGTGCGGAGTCTACCTTGGGATTAAATGATGGAGAACCTGCCTTAAATAAGGTATTAAATGGTCAAAGTCTACTAATTTCCATTAAAAATGTATTAAGTGGCTTGTGTACTATCTCTTATATTGATAGGATATTATTAACAATAAATACGGGTTAGTGGGCTGTAAGAGTTACAATTATACAATTGAAATTGAGAAAGCGTTAGAGCTTAAAGTTGGAAAGACGTAGAATATAGCCATATACAAAATACATATTCCTATTTAAATTATACTGCCCAAGTACTATTATCTTAAGGCTCATGATTTTTATTCACCAAACATATGTTGTTCTATCTCCCTCCTCATTACACACAGGTTATGAAAGGCGATAGTTGAGGCAAAGGGGAGGAGGAAACTTGTAGTAGTTTATTTATTTATCTACTCATGTCATTTACTGATGTACCGAACGAAAAATGATGTTGTATTTTGAAAATGTTGTACTAGAGATATATGATATTTGTTTTTGACACTATGTTATGGATTTTTTGACATTTAGATTTTAAATAAAATGGGTATTTTTTGTTATTGTATTTTATCCTTCCGCTATGAGTTTTTAATGTGTAGATAAATAGCTCTGTATCGTCCATTATACCAACCAACAACCAGTCTTGGAATGAGTCTAAGTTTCGATGGACCTTTTCTGCGTTAGTGTTTAGGTATGTTTTATGAAGGGTTGTTACAACAATACCTACAACAAATCAGTAGGTTACAATCCCAACCATGCCTTAAAGACATAGCAAAATAAACTCTATGAAAGAGGAGACATGTATGCCAAATGAAATATTTGGGTATCTTGAAACTTCCCTAAACCCTCCCTTCAAGTCAATAACTATCACCATATTATGGAGCTACAAAAGCGCAGTCTGGCTTCTCGGCCAAATTATTGCACTAAACGTAGGGATATCAAACGACCAACTACTAGAAATAAAAAAAATATAAAAGTGTATATATATATATATATGTATATGCAAAGTCATAGAGTTAAAATATATAACTTGGCTTTTCAGCCAAAATACTATACTAGACATAGGGATATTAGATGGTCTGAAACAGTATAAAAATCTTTCTGTGTTAATTATACAAATATAGCTAACAATATTGAGTTGTAACTCATACAACTCAACTTTTGAACCAAACAATTACACTACTTGTAAGGATATTGACGGCCTGAACCAATATAAAAAACCATGCGCATGAATTTAAAAAGGTTGCAAATACGCGACCTGACTTCACGGTCAAAAATAATCTTCACCATAAACAGAGAAGATCTTGCCAAGCGAATAAATAAAAAAGGTTATAAATATGTGACCTAACTTCTTAGCCTAAACATAATCAAACTGCACCACAAATGGAGTAGGTCATGCCAAGCGTATGAATAAAAAGATTGTAAATACATGACCCGACTTCTTAGTCAAAACATAATCAGTTTTCACCATTAACGTAGCAGACCATGCCATGCACGTGATAAGGCATGAAAGCTAAAAATAAAGTTCGAAGAGCATGAGCAAGATAAAATGAGTCATTAAAGAAACCAAAGGCAGCGATAAAAGATTGTAAATTAGTTACGATTCGAGAATCCATAGAAAGCTCGCCAGAGTCAAGAGTTCCAATGAAAAGAAGGAGGAATTCATGCAATATAAATTAGAAAAACTCAAGCATAATGCACAAGATTGGCCAAAATAAAAGGATGCATAGTCTCCACAAAGCCTGTGCAGAAAAGCTTGAACAAACATCAACGTTACAAGATACAAAATTAAAAGCATAATCACTTAGAAACAGACCCTCAGATCAAATCAGCTAAAATATGCACAATGCTAACATCAAGTCAAGAGCACTGGGACACTCAATTCTAAGAAAGATAAGTTTTTCATATCTGAAATTTGTTATTTACTGTGTGCTTTTAGACATCTTTAATATATTGCTTGCAAGTGCACATGATAGAAAAAATACACCAAGTTATTACACTATGCATGCTCATTTGCTAAGCCTAAGTTTACTAAGTAAAGCACAAAAACTCTTCGCCTACTTAACTAGGGATCGGTTAAAATTAACTAAGTTATAAGCATAAGAAAACACATAACATGCAACCCCTCTGCTAAATACCTCAAAAAATATAAGGTATAAACTTATCAATTATGTGAAAATACTAAAACTTCACAAATTCTAACATACAAAGCATTCAGAAAAATAAATGCAAATTAAATGGATGGAGGAAACATCACAAGTAAAAAATACATGCAACCACCAGGTAAATATCAAAGAAAGTTGATAAAATGAAAGGAGACGAGAAACTAACAAAGGCCATATAGTAATGGTGTTTAACAAAGAGAGAAAAAACAAAAGTGATGGGTTATGAGAAAATATGGAAGTAGAGACAATTCCGCACCAATCTTAAATCGCTATAGAGTTAGAGGGCAAATGTTACACCCATATAGGAAAAAGAAGCAACAAAAAAAGCAAAGTCCAGATAATACTACACCAAAGTCTTAAGACGGTGGAAAAACATAAGGACTGTACTGTTCCCTCGAGCACATCATTAATGTTATATTGCTGCACTTGAGCCTTGAGATGGCCATAAAGCTAAGGAGTACTTTACAACCCTACTATTCACTTCAATAGGAAAAACCACGGCACTGTCTTTAATTACCAGATATGAAAGTTGTGATGCGGTTCCAAAAACAATAAGGATGTGGTATAATTTAAAATTACATCGAAGTGAGTGGACTGCACCACAATCTCAAGTTGAAGTTGAAGTAATAAGGATGTGCTGCAATTTTAAAGGAGTGCTACCTAACATCAAAGAACTGCATGGTTATAAGTACTTTGGAACTTCACTATTGAAACAACCCACCTTTAAGAAATTGTTATTTGTATGGCTCAATTTAGTTTGTGCTAATTTCAGGGTTGCTTACTTGCAAGACCAACTATTTCCTTTCTTTTATTAGTTTTTTATTTATTTTTATTTCCCAAGATCCAATCTGATCAATATAGAAATATTGATATACTTCTTTGTGGAAACTATTTGTATATGCATATAAATATACAAATCATCTTAATTCTAATATCAGAGTTTTGGGTAAAGAATGACTCAATTAGTTTTAAATTGAAATAACTAGTGATTTAGCCACAGTAAAAAGGGTTGGAAACCAAAAACCACCCCTATCTGAATGTTATGCAAATTTTTCTAACCAATTTTTGTTTTTTTAATTGTGTTTAACAATTGTATATTTAATAAAACATGTAAGTTGACTCATGATATTTAAACTTTTACAAAACTGCTTTTCAAATAGAAAAACAGGAGGTTGTGCATGCTTCTGTGCATCTGTGTGCACACAACCATGTACAACTGCTTATTTACTACACCTGAGTTTTCAGGTTGATCAACTTGATTAGGTTAGATCCCTATACTGTCTTGTCATAATTTGCTAGCTTTGCTTATTCATTTAAACATCAAACTCATGAAAATCTGGGTTCATGCCTCTTATGTTTTTTTTCTTTTCTGCTTATGGGTTCATCCTTACTTCATAATATTTACAGTTAATATGAAAATAGGTTCTAGCCACTAAAACAGTCTAATACATATGCGTACATTACTATTTCACATATGCTTCAGTTCTACTACCAGCTTCCCTACTTAATTCATGAAATTTTTACATGCTTACAGGTTATGATATAAAGTTAAACACATTTATCATTTTCCACTGAAAACAGTTCCATCTCATAGTAGTCTTTTTTTTAAACCATTCATTACATCACAATCAAAGTTTAGCACAATTCCAATATTATTACAGAAAAGTCTTTCAGCTACATTAAACATAACAGACACTCTTCAACAAAGTCATAATTCAGTTAATTAGCAACTTCTTCTTAGCATCACACATCTGCATCTTATCACTTTGCTTCCTCTTTTCCTACAGACATCCCATGACCTACTCCATAATGCATATGAAGCACCCATTTGATGCAGGCAACAAACAGGTCAGACTTATGTCTTGTGTAATTAAAATCTTTTGACAATGCATAAAGACTAATAAAATAGGTTCCATATTGCCTTTCTGTTTTCAGAGGTTAAGTGTTTCACTTAGTTTGTTAAATTACTTACTCATGCTCAAATTACACTGTGTTATATCAGTGGTAGGTGTTGTGTATTGTTAACATAATTATGTATATATGTGTGTTCTCAGACCAAACTGGTTAGCAAAAGCTCTAATTCAGACAATCCTATCATCCATCATACAACTCACACAGGTTGGTGCTAACACCCAATCATACACAAATATGCACATACTGTAATCATGGCACTGAGCTAAAATATCAGTCCTTAATTTACATGCTAGGGTTTCCACATACTTCTAGCCTATTTTTCCCTTGCATGTATGTTCATTTCATGTTGTTCTAGGGTCCAGTATCACATTCATGGTTGCACTGGTGCACATTGCCTGGAACTGCCACCTAATTTCCAGTGCACTACAAGCTACTAGAACATAAACATGCCATGTGCAAACTCACACCCCAACCTTGGTGCAAGCCAACCACTGTGTCATACCCACTTCCCTCATACCCAACCTGATAGAGGTGACCCACATTCTTAGTTTAATTACTAAGTTTTATTATGACTCAATATGGTCTATGCAGTGTCATATCCAAGACTATTATATACTTAACCAGTATGTGTTAACAATTTTTCATACAACCATCAATCATTCACCCATCCATGCATTCAACAATTAATCAATCACCCTTGTATACCATTTCAAGTCAGTTTTATTCAGAGATATATCCTTGGCTAAAGCATGGATTAGAGCATTTGAGAAAGTGAAATGCTACCGTGGTTCTCCAGTAATAAGGTTCTTACAGTTAGCCCATACATTAAAGTGTATTCACTTGTTACTCAACCTTATTTCCAGAGAACAATCAATGATGGATTAAGACTAAGCACATGGAAATCCCATTGCACCCTTATCCACATTTTCAGTTGCAAGACATAAGCCAGAGAACCCCTTTCTCTTATTGCCTTGCACCCTACTTTTCTTATTAATTCATGCTTTAACTAAAAATATTTCTCAAGTTCATACACATATAATAAAATCGGTTATTATTTCATCATTAAATTATCATGTATAAGCAAGCATAGGTTAAGTGACAACAAAGCAAAACAAATCACAAAATCTCAGAAACAACAGAAAATTGTTAAATTGAGAAAACATTCAAAGCATCAAACAGGAATCAAAATAAACTAAGGGGAAACATGGCTGCCTTTCATAGGTCTTAATGCCTTGCCAAGTGAGGGTTTACTCACTAAAGTTCTCCTTCCCAAATCTTGGTTCAGGTCTGCCATTGATTTCTTAAACTGCTGCATGTTTTCTTCTCTTTTTTTTTCTATATTTTGTTATCTGGTCCTAGCATGTAACCGTAGGTGATAATGATGTATATAGGGGAGTTGCTAGGGTTTTAAGGTTAGTTAAGTAATTTATTTTCATCAGAAATCCCATCACCATTTCTGGTTTCACCCACAGTTCACCCTCTCCACTTTCCTTTCCCACCATTTCTTCTTTTCCCTTGTCTTGGCCACTTTTGGCAAATTTCTTCACACACTATATGCATGACTTTGGCTCGGGCATAGTTTGTCTTTTCTGGTTTTTTTACTCATGCATATAAACTTATGTGTCTAACTAAAATTTTGTGTGTGTGTCAATCAATTTACTTTCCACATCTTATATTCATGCATTTTCTACCTACACAAGCAACTGTGCTTATATTTAATCAATAGGGTTTTTGGACTAAAAAATGCCTAGGTTACTTATGCATTGTAATTAGGAAAATGTATACACACTAACAAGTTATGCTCTCGTTTATTTTACATTTATCTATAGGGTCTTTACCTACTAAATTGCCTTGCCCATGTAGTATACTAGAACAGTGTGCACATGCACAAGAGCATGCACACTCACTCACACACAAGTATTTCCAGAAAATTGTGTTTTCAACTAACTATTTTTTTCTTTTATAAAATATTTATACACACACACACACACACACACACGCTTAAACTATGGGCTGTCACATACACCCCTCCTTTAAGAAATTGTGTCCCACGATTTAACATTTCTTACTGTATTAGTCATGCATCAAAACCAAACATGCACACACACATTTTTTCAACCAAAACATACATCAAAAAAACACATTCAACCCTGGACACTATATTTAACTAAATAAATTCAAGCATGAATAATAAATTACCTCTACTCTAATTGCTAGTTGCAAATAGTTGAGGATACCAGGCTTTTATCTTGTCTTCAACCTCCCATGTGCAATCATTAGGGTCTAGACTCCACTGCACCTTTACCAGTTTGATAGTTTTGTTCCTCAATTTCTTATCTTCTTTAGCTACAATGCCCATTGGCTTCTTCTCATACACCAAGTCTGGTATGACTTCTACCTGGTTTGGTGACTGAATCACTGAAGCTTCATCATGTACACATTTTCTCAATTGTGATACATGAAATACATTGTGTATTCCACTCATTTCTTCTGGCAACTTCAACTTGTAAGCCATATTTCCTACTTTAGCAATGATTTCATATGGTCCTATATATCTAGGGGTTAGCTTCCCTGCCTTGCCAAATCTCAACACCTTCCTCATTGGTGAAACTTTCAAGTACACATAATCTACTAATTCAAATTCAAGTGGTTTCCTTCTCCTATCTGCATATGATTTCATTCTGTCTTGTGCTGCCTTCATTCTTTGTCTGATCAGTGTGATCTTAGCACTTGTCTCTTTCACATGATATGATCCTAATATCACCTTATCACCTACCTCTAACCAGCAAGCAGGTGACAGACAAGGCCTCCCATATAACTCTAACCAGCAAGCAGGTGACAGACAAGGCCTCCCATATAAAGCTTCATATGGTGCCATCCTTATGCTACTCTGGTAGCTATTGTTGTAAGCAAATTCTGCTAAATGAAGATAGTCTTTCCAATTGCCACCGTGATCAAGTACACAGGCCCTTAATCAATCCTCCACGAATTTATTGACTACTTCTGTTTGTCCATTAGTTTGGGGATCGTAGGCTGTGCTCAAGCACAACTCAACCCCCATTTCCTGTTAAAAGCTACTCCAGAACTTTGATGTGAATATGGTGTCTCTGTCACTAATGATAGTGGTAGGAACTCCATGTAGTTTAACTATTTCTTTCATGAAAACTTGTGCCAGTTTTGGTGCATTTCTATCACTTCTTACTGGTATAAAATGTGATGACTTAGTCAATCTATCTACCACCACCCAAATACTGTCATTACCTCTCTTTGATCTTGGCAAGCCATCAATGAAATCCATTGATATGCTTTCCCATTTCCACCTTGGAACTTCCAGAGGTTGCAGTAGTCCACTGGGTCTTTGGTACTCGGCCTTCATCTATTGGCAAGTCATACATTTTGCCACATATTCACCTACACTCTTCTTCATTCCTTTCCACCAACGGCTCCTCTTCAGATCATGATATATTTTAGTACCACTGGATGTATGGTGTACTTAGACTTGTGATGAACATCCATGATCTTTCCTTGCAGTGGTTCTGTGTTAGGCACACACGGTCTTCCCTTGTATATTAAATATCCTTTTTCATCCAGTTCAAATTTGTCAATCTTTGAACCATTCCTTAACAATTCATTCTTCTCCCTCAGGAATGCATCCATGTCTTGTGAGTGGTTCACTTCTTCCACTAGGTCTGATTTTATTGTGATGAGGCTGAGCTTGCCATATTGTTCCATGTCCTCATCTAACTTCATAGTTTGGTCTCCCATGTTTTCCACTTCTACATCAGTCAGTATTGATAACATTTAAACTGCTCTATCATCAGTGTAGCCAACTTAGCATATTGCCTACTCAATGCATCTGCCACTCTATTTGCCTTCCCTGGTGTGTACATAATATCCAAGTCATAGGCAACAAGGAACTCCACCCACCTATGTTGTCTCAGGTTCAAGTCTATTTGAGAAAATAGGTATTTCAAAGCTTTGTGGTCAGTATAAAGCTCAAACTTTGCCCCTAACAAGTAGTGTCTCCAAAGCTTTAATGCAGACACCACAGCTGACAATTCCAAGTCATGTGTTGCATACTTGGTCTCACTTGGTTTCAGTTGCCTCGATGCATAAGCTATCACCCTACCATGTTGCATAAGAACAGCTCCTATTCCTGACCCACATGCATTAGTGTGCACTACCAGATTGTCATTGCCTTCTGGAATTTTTAGCACTGGTGCTTCCATCAATGCCTTCTTCAAATGGTTGAATGCCCCTTCACACTTCTCAGTCCATAGGAAAGGCTGGTCTTTCCTTGTTAGCTTGGTTAGTGGGGTTGCTATCTTAGCGAAATCTTTTATAAATCTCCTGTAGTATCCAGCCATGCCCATGAATGATCTTATTTCAGTAACATTGCTTGGTCTTTTCCATGCTTGCAATGCCATGACCTTGCTAGGGTCCACTGAAATTCCTTCTTGAGAAATTATATGGCCCAAGAATTTTATTTCATTCCTCTAGAAAGAGCACTTTGCAAACTTGGCTTTAAGACCTAGTTGACTTAGTCTACTTAGTACCATGTGCAGATGTTTCTCATGTTCATTAGCTGATTTAGAGTATATCAATATATCATCAATAAAAATTAGTACAAATTTATCTAAATAATCTCTGAAATCCTATTCATTAAATCCACAAAATAGGATGGTGCATTAGTCAATCCAAATGGCATTACTAAATATTCATACAAGCCATACCTAGTATTGAAAGCTGTATACTTGATACTTTCTTCTTCCACTTTCATTTGATGGAAACCAGATGCTAAGTCAAGCCTGGAAAATACCTTAGCACCATTTAATTGATCAAAAAGATCATCAATTCTAGGTAGGAGGTATTTGTTTTTGATGGTGACTGAGTTTAACTCCCTATAATCTATGCACATTCTCAAAGAACCATCATGCTTCTTAACAAATACTACTGGTGATCCCCAATTTGAACTGCTAGGCCTAATGAAGCCTTTTTGTTCTAATTCTTCTTATTTTTTCTTCAACTCAATCAATTCCTTAGGCCCCATTCTATTTGGTTTCTTAATGACAGGGCTTACTCCTGGTTTAAGTTTTATTTGAAATTCTACTGGTCTATTATAAGGAATGCCATTCACTTCACCAAACACATCAGTGTATTGGTTAACTATGGGTATCTCCTCTAGGCTTAATTCAACCTCACCAATGTTCAAGTTGAACATTATGCCCATACCCCTATCTTTGGCTGCCTCATACATAACCAAAACTCTTTTGCCATCAAGAAGTTGTAATGAGATTGTGGAATTTTCCAAGTTAATGATAGCACAAAAACCTTTTAACCAATCCATTCCCAGTATAATATCTAGCTTAGGGTAATTTAACACATATAATTCTGAAATAAAGGTGTGACCACCCATACATAATTCTACTTGCATGCATTTCATGTTTGTAATGCAGGAGCTACCTATGGGACTATTAACATGTAATGGCTTATCAACAAGAACACATGTTAACCCTAGTTTCTAAACTATGTCACATGAAATAAAAGAGTGTGTAGCTCCGGTGTCATAAACAACTGATACGGGTATGACTTTAATAAATAATATACCTTCCACTTGGCTAGGTGTTTCCATTGCCTTGCCCTTTCCTTCAAGTACAACCACCCTTGCCATTTCTGGACACTGCCTCTTCATGTGCCCTTCTTTACCACAGTTGTAGCACCTAAGAACAGTTGACTTGGGTGCTTGGCATTTGGTCTTTATATGGCCTTCCTTCCCACAGTTGTAACAGATCACTTTGGGTTTCTTATTGTCAGAGCTTGCCACCTTACTTCCTCCTTTGATATTTACTTCTCCCTTCTTCTTCTCATATGGGTGTGCTCTACTCTTCCAGCATTTAACCCTTGAATGTACCTTGCATTCCTTGAAATTTCATCTGGGATTAGTACTGCCCCATACTTGGACAACCCTTCAAATTTCTGAGTGTATTCAGCGACACTCATAGATCCTTGTCTCGACTTGATAAACTCCTCAAGCAATGAAGCTTTTGCTAAGGCTGGGAAAAATCTGGCTTCTAGCATTTCTTTGAACTGATTCCATGTGATCTCTTGTTCTTGCTTGCCTGCAATGATCACTTCCCACCAATCCAAAGCAATGCCTTTTAGTTGTCTTGAAGCTATTTGCCTCTTTCTCTGGTCATTAACTTGCATATCTGCAAAGATCCTCTTCACTGTTCTTAACCATGTTTGAACACTCATGACACTTTCTGTACCATCAAAGCTACTGCCTCCCAGATATGTATATGTTTTAAGCAATATGGATAGCTCCTCATGTGGATTATCTACCCTAGGTGCCATTCCATCCCTTAGTACTCTAACAAAATCTTGCATGTTAATCACTGGAGGACCAGTGGCCATTCCAGTTACTTGCCCCGTTCTATCATAGGATTGATCGTTCTCCCTTTCTTCAACAGCCTAGGGGTTGATCCTAACTGCTCTGGACCTCTATTGAACATTTCTAGTATGGTTAGTTCTAATTCCTATTCACTACTTCACTTTTAAAATTAGCAGTGAACTTATATAGTTATAACAAGTAAAATAACCAATGAAAACAATGCACACAGATTCAATCAAGTATTTTGTATTGGCTATGTATTTAATAACATAGCTCTGATACCAACTGAAGCAACCCACCTTTAAGAAATTGTTATTTGTATGGCTCAATTTAGTTTGTGCTAATTTCAGGGTTGCTTACTTGCAAGACCAAAT
The DNA here is from genome assembly GCA_030765085.1 of Allium cepa. Taxonomy (NCBI): domain Eukaryota; kingdom Viridiplantae; phylum Streptophyta; class Magnoliopsida; order Asparagales; family Amaryllidaceae; genus Allium; species Allium cepa. The sequence goes on along the minus strand of CM060928.1, from coordinate 663,356,764 downwards.
TTTTCCTTTCTTTTATTAGTTTTTTATTTTTTATTTTTTTATTTCCCAAGATCCAATCTGATCAATATAGAAATATCGATATACTTCTTTATGGAAACTATTTGTATGTGCATATAAACATACAAATCATCTTAATTCTAATATCAGAGTTTTTGGGTAAAGAATGACTCAATTTGTTTTAAATTGAAATAACTAGTGATTTAGCCACAGTAAAAAGTGTTGGAAACCAAAAACCACCCCTATCTGAATCGTGTGCAAATTTTTCTAACCAATTTCTGCTTGTTTAATTGTGTTTAACAATTGTGTATTTAATAAAACATGTAAGCTGACTCATGATATTTAAACTTTTACAAAACTGCTTTTCAAATAGCAAAACAGGAGGTTGTGCATGCTTCTGTGCATTTGTGTGCACACAAACATGTACAACTGCTTATTTACTACACCTGAGTTTTCAGGTTGATCAACTTGATTAGGTTAGATCCCTATACTGTCTTGTCATAATTTGCTAGCTTTTCTTATTCATTTAAACATCAAACTCATGAAAATCTGGGTTCATGCCTCTTATTTTTTTTTTCTTTTCTGCTTATGGGTTGATCCGTACTTCATAATATTTACAGTTAATATGTAAATAGGTTCTAGCCTCTAAAACAGTCTAATACATATGCATACATTACTAGTTCACATATGCTTCAGTTCTACTACCAACTTCCCTACTTAATTCATGAAAATTTTACATGCTTACAGGTTATGATATAAAGTTAAACACATTTATCTTTTTCCACTGAAAACAGTTCCATCTCATAGTAGCCTTTTTTTTAAACCATTCATTACATCACAATCAAAGTTTAGCACAATTCCAATATTATTACAGAAAAGTCTTTTAGCTACATTAAACATAACAGGCACTCTTCAATAAAGTCATAATTCAGTTAATTAGCAATTTCTTCTTAGCATCACACATCTGCATCTTATCACTTTGCTTCCACTTTTCCTACAGACATCCCATGACCTGCTCCATAATGCATATGAAGCACCCATTTGATGCAAGCAAAAAACAGGTCAGACTTATGTCTGGTGTAAGTAAAATCTTTTGACAATGCATAAAGACTAATAAAATAGGTTCCATATTGCCTTTCTGTTTTCAGAGGTTAAGTGTTTCACTTAGGTTGTTAAATTACTTACTCATGCTCAAATTACACTATGTTATATCAGTTAGGTGTTGTGTATTATTAACATAATTATGTATATATGTGTGTTCTCAGACCAAACTGGTTAATAGAAGCTCTAATTCAAACAATCCTATCATCCATCATACAACTCACACGGGTTGGTGCTAACACCCAATTATACACAAACATGCAAATACAGTAATCATGGCACTGAGCTAAAACATCAGTCCTTAATTTAAATGCTAGGGTTTCCACATACTTCTAGCCTATTTTTCCCTTGCATGTATGTTCATTTCATGTTGTTCTGGGGTCCAGTATCACATTCATGGTTGCACTGGTGCACATTGCCTGGAATTGCCACCTCATTTCCAGTGCACTACAAGCTACTAGGACATAAACATGCCATGTGCAAACTCACACCCCAACCTTGGTGCAAGCTAACCACTGTGTCATACCCACTTCCCTCATACCCAACCTGATATAGGTGACCCACATTCTTAGTTTAATTACTAAGTTTTATTATGACTCAATATGGTCTATGCAGTGTCATATCCAAGACTATTATATACTTAACCAGTATATGTTAACAGTTTTTCATACAACCATCAATCATTCACCCATCCATGCATTCAACAATTAATCAATCACCCTTGTATACCATTTCAAGTCAGTTTTATTCAGAGATATATCCTTGGCTAAAGCATGGATTAGAGCATTTCAGAAAGTGAAATGCTACTTTGGTTCTCCATTAATAAGGTTCTTACAGTTAGCCCACACATTAAAGTGTATTCACTTGTTACTCAGCCTTATTTCCAGAGAACAATCAATGATGGATTAAGACTCAGCACATGGAAATCCCATTGCACCCTAATCCACATTTTCAGTTGCAAGACATAAGCCAAAGAACCCCTTCCTCTTACTGCCTTGCACCCTACTTTTCTTATTAATTCATGCTTTAACTAAAAATATTTCTCAAGTTCATACACATATAATTAAATCAGTTATTATCATTAAATTATCATGTATAAGCAAGCATAGGTTAAGTGACAACAAAGCAATGCAAATCACAAAATCTTAGAAACAACATAAAATTGTTAAATTGAGAATACATTCAAAGCATCAAACAGGAATCAAAATAAACTAAGGGGAACATGGCTGCCTTTCATAGGTCTTAATGCCTTGCCAAGTGAGGGTTTACTCACCAAAGTTCTCCTTCCCAAATCTTGGTTCAGGTATGCCATTGATTTCTTAAACTGCTGCCGGTTTTCTTCTCTCTTTTTTCTATATTTTGTTATCTGGTCCTAGCATGTAACCGTAGGAGATAATGATGTATATAGTGGAGTTGCTAGGGTTTTAAGGTTAGTTAAGTAATTTATTTTCATCAGAAATCCCATCACCATTTCTGGTTTCACCCACAGTTCACCCTCTCCACTTTCCTTTCCCACCATTTCTTCTTTTCCCTTGTCTTGGCCACTTTTGGCAAATTTCTTCACACACTATATGCATGATTTTGGCTCGGGCATAGTTTGTCTTTTCTGGTTTTTTTACTCCTGCATATTTACTTATGTGTCTAACTAAATTTGTGTGTGTGTCAATCAATTTACTTTGCACATCTTATATTCATGCATTTTCTACCTACACAAGCAACTGTGCTTCTATTTAATCTATAGGGGTTTCGGACTAAAAACTGCCTAGGTTACTTATGCATTGTAATTAGGCAAATGTATACACACTAACAAGTTATGCACTCATTTATTTTACATTTATCTACAGGGTCTTTACCTACTAAATTGCCTTGCCCATGTAGTATACTGGAACCGTGTGCACATGCACAAGAGCATGCACACTCACTTACACACAAGTATTTCCAGAAAATTGTGTTTTCAACTAACTATTTTTTTATAAATATTTAAATATATATATATATATACGCTTAAACTATGGGCTGTCACAACTATCTTGAAGAGAACATTGAGAATAACGCTTCCATATATAGTTATATAGGACGATAATATAACACGACATCCAAATTGCATTAACACTTCAAAAACTGTTCCACCCAAAAGAACAACAAAGCACAATGTCAGGACTAATCAAAGCCAAACTACACGACTCTATAAATAGGAGTGCACTGCCATTATGAAGCCCACTCATACCAACCAATGAACTGCACTGGACATACCTCATCCTTCTGACCACTATGAACCCGAACAAGACAAATTATGCTGAAAGTCATCAATGCTTGGCCAAGCCAGGATCATAATAGAATGTGCCTAATCTACATACTCACCCACTAGTTAAATCCCACACAAAGTAAAACTACCTGGAACCCTCAGCAAAATATTCTCCACCCAAAATCATGAAAAGTCTATGCTCCTCAAACCATAAGCTAACCAAATATATGACCTATGCAAGTACTATGCGTAACCCTTCACCAATATCTACTCCCGATCCATTCTGAGCAAGCCATATGTGAACACGGCACATACCAAAAGGCCCAATAAACCTTAACACTATTCCTAACGTTTATGCATTGCTAACCCTTTTAGGTGCGGACCTGCAATATGCTTACTGTGGACTCTCAAAGCAGTTCATGCAGAATCAAAAGCATTCCAAGGGCTGCACACAGGTCACTCAAACAATGCTCCTGTGTAATTTCACACTTACTAGTAAACAGCAAAGGCTTAAGACGACACCTTGATCAGTAACTTGTGCACCCCTAATGCCTTAATCTAAGCATCCTTCATCAACGACCTATGCAACCCTATAAAGGAACTCAAACATCTATGCAACCTTATGTTGGAACATATGCATCTGTGCAACCCTAGATCAATCATGATCCAAAGCAGAAGACTCAACTAATATTATCCCATCGAAAACCTATATTGTCCCACCTAAATCAAGATTAACCTTTTTTAGCTATATAGGGAAAGATGACAAGGCAATGACTTGTAGCCTACCAACCACACTTCAAATAACCAAAAAAATGTAGCCATTTCACCACCATAAATACTTGTTCATTACTCATTAAATATGGATACAATGCCTAGTAAATGCCATTATGACATGCTTATTATTACCAATCAATATTAGTCATTTCTATATCAAATCTATTTATCCTTACCTTAAACTAAATAAGAAGATTGTGGTATAATTAATGCTAGTCTCATCAGCACCACCACATCTCCACGTCAGCGTTGGATCAAGGCCTACAGCTATAAATACATCTACTATTGCAACAGAAAAGAAAATTCTCCTAGAACTTCTTTTCTTATCAAGGAAAAAAATTCATGTTTATTGCAATCCTCTAAGATATCAAATCCCCTAAGTTCCAAATTTAAAAATCTTGCCTTCGACCAAATTTTCCCGCCTAATTAAAACTGATAAGTTCCTTTAGCCATATCACCAATCCAAGCACAAAGAAACTAGAGAATGGATGATGACATGTGAGAAAATTAGACGGTTAGAAAGGACAAACTGAATGAAGGGATTTAGATCCGTGTAACTTTATAGTACTACAAATAATAAATAAATATTGTAGAGGAGAAGGAGCTTTTTTGGAGGAAGGTTAGATTCTCTGGAAATTGTGAGATATACTTGTACTATTTTCTACTATTAAAAAGCTTTGTACAAGGAAGAGAAGTACAAGAAAAGATTTGATCCATGGACGTAGGATTCTTTAAAATCCGAACCACGTAAATTTCCATGGCTTTAACTTTATCTACACTTTATTTGCTTTGTTTTTAGTATCAGATTCTTTTCTATTTTTACCTTAGTTGACTGGGCTTGACATTTTAACAAATAGTTAGAATGCAACTTCTTAGTTATGCAAGCACACATCACATAATTACTATTTTAAGACAAATTTAATATTACTTAAATTTTTTGATTCATAATCATGAAAATAATTGACACTATAATTACTCTTCGAACCACTTGGTGTTGTGAGATGAAAATTTTCACTAACGGTATTAATTAGTTTCATTAAATTTATGATTAGAAGCAAAGAAAGAAAAAAAAACTTGAAGAACTTAAAGTCACAAGTTAGGTTCATCTCATCATTATATCCACTATATTGTGGACATCATTAAAGAAGACAGCTTAAGAATGTCTCTTTTGGTGAGAAATAAAAGCTATAGCAGAAGAACAAAGAACTGAAAAAGGGTTTTCATTTTCATTCGCATTTATTGGAAATAAAGGTTGCTATGTTCATTTAAATTCCAATCATTAGGTATGGGATTATAAGCCCAATTTAAGACTTCAACAAAAAAATGATATTCAATTTAATATTTGGTAGATCGTTTTGCTCTTTTGTCAATGTCACCAGTTACTGTAGAATTTATTGATGGGGATAGGATAATGTCCTAGGGGAAATTATGTAACTTGTTACAATATCGAACTTGATAACCAATCCTATACGAAATAAAAGGTATTTTCTATCTAATATATACTTGATATAATGATTTATATTAATTATTTAATTTAATTAAAAGTATATTTAATATAAAATCTATAAGTATTATATTTAGTGATAGTAGTTGTAATGTGTTGTAATCATGAGTGATTTATTGCAATAAAATAAACATACCATTTTAAATATTCATAGCCAAGATGTATTGAGACTGGATATCGATACATCCATTGAGACTAGAGATGTAATGCTCTCTAAATATTAGGCAATGTATTACTCATGGATGTAGGAGGAACCAATGAGTTATGTACTGACAGTTACTGGATAACTTTGAAATCACTCACTTGATGGTTTTCTGTTAGTTAATATAACAAGGTCAAATAAAAAATATCGATGTGATAATCTTACATAGTTCTCTTGACTTGAGAATACCATTGATCCTTAATATAAAAGCTCCACATTGGTTATAGTTAAATCGTGGCACTACGTCCACCGAATGACTATAGTTGGATCAAGTGGAAGCATTGGAAGTGAAATGCTATTCAAGAGAGGATTCATCTCCTCGGTTTTATGAGGTTAGTATCTCGGTCAACTGAAGTCAACTCAACGTCAAAGTCTTTGTTCATAGCAGTTCGATTAATAATGATTGTTATTATTAAATAAAGGACTTTGTGTTTAGACTATAAAGTTGAATATGGACGATATTAGAATCTTGACAATTACCAAATTGCATAAGTTCTAAGTAATATAGTTTTGATGAAGAGGAATGGTGTAAATAATTGTCACTACCGGGTAATGCTTAATAAAGTAAAATTGGATTTACCAATGCCAAGTAAGCGATGGATTTGGCCATAATGTTACACCATCCAATATATGATGTGTGAACATTAATATTTGAATTGTTCAATATTAACTGCTGATCAAATTTACACCTAAAAGTTACACAACTGAAATGCTGAATACTTCTGTTACCACCCGATTTAATTAAATTATAGTTGCTATACACTAAATAAATTAAGTAATATTTATAAAATATTAATTATAAAATTTTGATGTTTATTAATCAATATTAAATATGTGTATACTAGTTATAAATACACTAGTCAATAAGCGATATTGATATAGGTTCAAATTAGATTTAAATGTGCCAAATATTATTTGGGCTTGAAATGGTTTTGAGGCCCATGTGGGGCTTGTTATTTTTGGCAATTGCCAGGATTAGGAGACATGCCATATGATGGTCAAGAAGGGGCTTGGAATTTGAATTTAATAGAGAAGATTTAGTGTGAGAAAAATAAGGATCTAGATCCTTGTTTTACTCTTTATGATCTCCTTATTTAATTATCTCTACCTCATATATTTGCATGATTTTTTAGAGCCTCTACTTCTTCCCTTTCCTAGCTGAAATTAAACTCCCTTCTCCTCAAATTTTCAAGCTTTAAAACATCAAATAAGATTCAATTCGACTGTAGATGGTAATTATGTTTGTGAAACTAGCAATTTCTAGATATTGGATTTAATTCAAGGAGTTAGGTTCTTCATTTCAAGACATGAATTCTAGGCATAAGCAAAGGTAATTTTCCTTGATTAAAATTATATAAATGCTTATCTAATTTATCATATCATGTATTAGTTTAGATAGAATACTTTATCATGAATCTGTATATCTTTATGTTATAACATATTAGATGGTTATATATGTGTGTGTGTGTGTGTGTGTGTGTGTATTTGTATATGCATACATGCATAATAACTCACGGCCATGATTTAAAAAATAATATTTTTTAAAATAAATATATTAATAAATAATTTCCTTTAATAAAAAACTAAATATAATATAAATAATAGTACAAAAGGTATGTCTTATATTTTATGAACTTTATATACATTTATACAATTTCAAAATAATATACTTATGTGTGTATATGTGTATATATATTTCTTATACTATATATAGCATTCTATTTTATTTAAAATTAGTTTTTGAAAATTATAAATATGTATATGTTCATTTACAAATAATGTAAATTATAATGATAATTTTATACAAAATACATTATCGATTTATTTTCAAAAATTATTTAAAAAAAATTGTCAAAAGTATTTCATTATGGAAATATGATTTTGAAAAATATGTTCAATTGTAATAAACAACTCTAAACTAAAATGAAAAATCTAGTTCTAGAGCAATTTGTATGTATATGCATATTTAACATTATTACTTGCATTAATAAATATTTATAAGTATATATACATATATGTCTGTATATCATATATATGTTATGTTGAAATTTTATACATATAAAAAATATTTTTGGATTTCATATAATGTTTTGTGTATTTATACAAAACCACTTTGTAAACTAGTGTCCAAAATAATTTTGTAATTTAATTATATATATATATATATTATAAATATTTTATATAAATTTATTTATAATTATCATTTCATAATATACACATTTATACAAATATATTATATTACTTTATGTATATACGTACATGTATGTGTGTGTGTATACAATTTCCATGTATACTAAGGAGCTAACAAATCCATTACGATGCAAATCCCAACAACTATACACGTCATGTCAAAAAATGTAAACTTTATTATGTCGCACGTGTGTATACACACATATGTGTATATAATACACATATTATTATATAATATAAAATAACAATAACAATAAACAAAAAATTATTTATAAACTTAAATAAATTATTGATTTTATGAAAAACGGATTTAGATAAAATCTAAATAAATTTAGACTTCATAAGCCCAATAAGATCTAAATGGCATAATTTTTTTGAAATCTACCTTTTACCCAACTGCTTGATGTCCAGTTAACGGTGGTATTGGAGGCAAATAGCCTATGCGGTCTAAATTAGTAGTATTAGGGGATAACTTATTAAACCTTACCCATATAGTATGGTGTCTAGAAAAGCAGTGTCTAAAAAAGTAGGGTCTAAATTTAAAAGTGGTGTCTAAGGTTGAGTTTGGATAATTAAGTGCTATGCCCTTCTCGAGTTCTAGTCTAGCCCAAAAGGATAAGGTAAGCCCAATGATTAACCCTAATATCAAGACCCAAATTAATTTGGGCCTTAGGCTAATTTTCAAATTTTGTTTTGAAATTAAAATAAATTTTTTAATATAAAAAGGTTAAATTTAAAACTAATAAAAATTATATTTTATATTTAAAAGGTTAAATTTAAAATAAGTAATGATTTATAAATGTTATTTTCAAAAAATTGAAAATAAAATAATTTTTTCCAAAATTATTAATAATTAATTAGATTAATTAAATAAATTACATATATATTGATATATATAATTTTCGAAATTAATTATAATTGTTTTAGTTAGATATATTAATTAAATGTTAATTAATAAAAATTATAATACATATATATAAGATATATGTGCATTACTATAAATTTTATAGTGCACATATTCAATTTAAAATGTTTAAAATAAATAAAATAAAATTTATTAAAATGTCAACTAATTAAATTCATTAAAAATATTTAATTAATAAAATTATACATAATACTATTATATAAGTTAATTAAATTATAAAAGTTATATAATAATTAAAACTTATATAATATAAATGTATATTAAAAGGTAGAACAGTAAGAAACCCAATTAAACTTAAGTGATAAATACATACGTATAATACGTATATCGTGATTTTCAATTTGCTTGACACTTGAATCACGAGGGTATTTCTTAAGAAATACATTATTGCATAAGTGGACATTACTAGATTAAATATGTTATGACTATGGAATCCTTAATATAAATGTTGTCCTTACCATTTATATACTAATTAATTACTTATATACTCTTTGATTGTTGAGCAAACTCAACCTAAGGATGTTATGCCTAGTACTATTAATATATAGACTAGATGATGCAAGATAACTATATGTACTTGTTGAGAAAACTCATGGTACGTTTATTATAATTAGGCCATCGTGAAATGGTAGGTACGAATAAATATCTCTTGCGATTTGTTGAGTGAACGCAAGGTTAAAATGAGATTAAGACAAAGACTACAGGGTTAGGAGTTATTTATAATACAATTGATAATGTGTTATCCATCGTTTGTGAGCCTATGATTTGTTAACCAAAGTCAAGGTCAGAATCCTAAGGAAAACGAGTCCTAACACCTACTAGAGAAGTCGAAAGATTTCGATATTTCATCTTAGGGTTTTGAGCAACATAAAATGTAGTGGGAGCCTTATTAGATAAATGAAATGATAACATTTAGCCTATCTAATATTGTAAGAACATGTGTTATATAAACCTATAATAATCTACACTAAATAAATTTGTCTAATTATTTACAATTGATAAAATATTTATCAAATAAAATATACAAATGAACTGAACTAATATTGACAAATAAAATTATAAAATATATTTACCGAATAAATTTTTGCATATTGATCCATGCAAGCACCTAATTATACGAATAAAAAATAAATTCGTAACTATGTCACTTACACATTTACTTGCCCGAGATTGTGCGTTATTTTCTATTAGTTATCAAACTCTGAAAGAAATTATAAGAATACAGATATTTGATCCATATTCGATCAAATATAATTTTATATGGTGAATAACCATTATTCATGATATACGAAACCTCGAAGCAATTGGTTCATTCGAAATAAGCAAGTAAATCATAGTGTGAAATCCAGTATTTAATATGATTGATCACAGTCATGATCTTGTCATGTTAAATATAACACTATACTAAGAGCTACAAGATGACTATAAGAATTCGATCACTGAAATGTTAATTTGATCAGTTTACATAAAGTGCAACATATTTGAGATCCTTAAATGTTAATGATGACCAAATGCACTTTTGTAAAGAGTTCTTTATAATATTATAGTAAGAGTTTCTTTTGAATGGTTCGACCAAAAAGAAAGTGAATGTGCAAGAGTAGTTGTAACTTAAGGCATGGTAGGGATGAAGAGAGTGAATGATCACTTATGCTTCATAAACAAACATTGAAAACGAGAGTTGAAAATAATAATATATACTTAACAAGAAATGAGAAAAATGATTTTTATTTAGAAATGTATTTCATATAAAAAAATTATTTTCTACGAGATTTATTTCTTTAAGTTCAAGACATTTGATCTGAAAACATTCCATTATAAACTGATTACAGTAGATGGAATAAATAGCATATATTAAATTGTTGTATGACACCCTTTCAAATTTATAAGAAAGTAATCAATTAATAACGACGCTAAAAGTGGGAATTTTACAAACGTCGGAATTTGGTCACGAAAGTTTCAACATAGTGTTCATGGTGATTTTCTGAGCAACTTTCATATTTAAAGCTTCGCAATCGCTGTTCAAACGAAGAAGTTATCGACTTTCGAAAATTCTAAAATGAAAATAATTTAAATATATTTAAATTTATAAACTAAAAATGGTAGTAAATATTAAAACGTTAAGTGGTAGGCTTAATGTTTGAGAACACGTTAATAGCTTGGGTAATAAAGGAAGTAAACAGTATAACAATAAAAATTAACGCTAGATAATAAATTGGTGTCAGGACCGAAGATCAATCGACCGCCTAGCGGTCGACCGCCCAGATAAGAGCGGTCAACCGGTTGAGTTAAGGTAGCTAGGGTTTTTTAAGTCCTGAATGACCTGTCTATTATTTTAAACTGACTTTGATCCTATGGTCCAAGCGCGTTGTAACCACTATAAATAATAGACAAGACACCTCACTTTTTTCACAAGAAAAATAACCATGCTAACAAGATTTTGTCGGTTTCTTTCCTCCACAATAAACTTGCTAGATTCAAAATAAAAGATTTAAGCTTTAGGGAAAAGATTAATTAGGCTATAGGGAAAAATAATGAATTTTTACTTATATGTATATTTCTCTATTTCTATTCTTTCCTAATCTTTGAATTCTAAATCTAATATATATATATATATATATATATGCAAATGAATTGTTCTATATTGTACAATTAAAAAGAGAAAACTAAAGGAAGAAATCGGTGAAGGCATGAAACGAAATCCAAGAAATTTGGGGAGAGCTATCTGTGAGTGGAATTCATAGGTTTTCTCTTTATAGTAGTTTGTGCAGTTAGTAATTGAACTTGTTTTATGTCTTGAGGAATTTTTTATGCAAAAACTTTAAATCTAAAACCCAAACATTCCCCCAAAAAATTTTAATTCTGGAATTGGTTGGAATCTTATTTTTTTTATGTTAATATGGTAGATTTTAATTCATTATTATTTGCAATATGAATAATTTATGTTCTATTTAACTACCACTTTCCATTTTGTGTTTGTTATGATGAAGGACTCTAAAAGGAATTAAGAAACGACGTGTAAAACATGAAATTTTATCTCGTCTGTGGTTTGCACCGCTTGGTTCTGTAATGAAAATAAATAGGAACCCCTTTTCATTTCAACCTTATTCATTTAAAAGTCGAGTAGAATATAAAGTATTTAAATTGTAAAGTTTTGCTCACTTGAAATATAAGCATTAATTCTATTATGTTAATGTAGAACAAGTTGGATGTTCGAATTCATTTTTTTTGAATGTGTGTGTGTGTGTTTATGCATGTCTATTTTGTTTAGCTAATTTAAATTACGATATTAGCTATTGTGATGACCATGGTATTGGATTAGTGACTCGTATAGTTATGGAAACTGCCTCATTTAAATTATTTTAACAACCCAAATAGAAAGCAAAATTCATAGTATAGAAATGTTTCCATGCGCAACTAGGAATATTTAGTAAAAAATAATTAGCTAAAAATTAACATTAATTATAGATATAATAATGGATAATTCGTAACGTATAAGATAAATAGGTTAACAAAAAACAATAAACCGTATAGAAACAGAGTTACTTACAACTATGGAAATTAATCCATAACTAAAAGGCTAAATAAGGAGTTTCAATTATATAGCCCTAATTTGTATATGTGGGTGAGGTATATTGTGTGTGTGTGTGTGTGTATTATACATATATGTTAGTATAATTTCGTAAGGTTGGAGAGCAGAAATATGACCAAATTATAGAGATGTGAGGTCGGTTAAAAGTATACAGTAGTATGGCCAGCTAATCTAGCTACTAGCAGTGTGACTTTGGAACTGATGTGAGATATTGCTTCTAATAATTCTATAGGGTAACTCTACCCAGCTAATTTGGCTACCAACGCTTATGAATATCGGACTATTGTGAGACATCACAGTTTGGGTTGTGGATTATAGAACATATATCCCAGGATGGGCCTGCTTTTTGGTTGGTGGTATTAAATGGCTATCGTATGGTTGCCTCCTTCCTATTTAAGAAGTAGTAAATATTGAGGATTATCTTTTAGGTGCGGTAGTGGAAATCTCTAGAGGAGGTCTGCTTCATGGTTGAGGTATTAAATGGAAAATTGAGGTTTTGCCCCTTTCCCATTTAAGAAGTATTAAGTAGCCTTGTGGGATTTCTTACGATGTCAGCTAGAAACCAAAGAAGGGTTCGCCTTAGGTCTGGGTATTAAATGATGGGAATCTGCCTAGAGTCTGGGTATTAAATGGTTGGAGTCTACCAATTTCCCACTAAAAAGGTCTTAAGCGACTCAAGTACTTTCTCTTGCATTGTGAGTAAATGATTGACAAAGATAGGCCGTTGGACCCAAAATATATTCCATAGTTGCATTGCATCACGTTTTAGTTATGAAATTAGACTGGAAAAGGTCATTAGCCCACAGTCGGAGATAAGCTATAGAGATGGACTGGGAGAACCATTGGCTTACTGTAAGAGGTATACTTGAAGAGGTATAGTTAGGAAAGTGTGTAAGAAATAGTACTTATGTAAGTGATACTACCCAAAAACAATTATGGTAGGACTTGAGATTTTCATTCATCGGACATTGCTGTTCTGATTCCCTCCTTGTTTCAACCTACGGGTTATGGGGAATGATGTTGATGATGAAGTGTGAAGGAGGCAACGAAAACTTCTGGCAGCATGGTTATTTATTTATGTTTATGATTTATTCTATTGTGCCTAAATTTTAGACTTTTCGATGTTTGATTTTGAGATATTATGTTATGGATATTTGGAATATTGTATTTTTGAGAATTGAAAATGTATGAAATAGGTACTTACTTTATCATTATATTTTACCACTTTCGTTGTAAGATCCTAAACGCGTCGATACATAGCTCAATATATGATTATTTGATTAATTTTGCCAACCGCCAACCAACTCTAGAACGGACCTAAGGATCAATGGCTTTTATTGGGTCGAAAATTAAGCATGTTCTAGAAATATTTGTTATAGTTGGTATCAAAGCATAGGTTCCTCGATCAACGAGAGTACATATTGTTATTCTTGAAAATATTTTTCAAAACCAAACCATATGTGTGAGCGTACATCATGAACAAATGCGAACACATTAGGCAAACTTTTAATTCAGCAAGTTGTACTATCGTAATAAGTCATGATTAATCTGAAATTTTGAACCTATGGATGGTTGAAATGGCTGAGAATATTTGCTCAAAAATTTCAAACTACCCCATCTAAGATATACCCACCATTTTAGGTATGCCATCTTGGTTCTGACAATATATAAGGCTCGTGGGGCGAAGAAAGTGGGATTTTGGATAGACAAGAAAGATAAGAAGAAGATCAAGAAAGAAGGTGAGATATCTGCAAATGTCTGAAGAAAGAGCATGTCGCTAAGTACTGTAAAGTGAGTTTGATAAGAGAAGAGTTCAAGGGTAGGTGCTATAACTGCCATGAAGAAGGGCACTACAAGAACTGGTGCTTGAAACTAGCACAGAGAAGAAAAGGCAGGAAAGCTTATGCCATTGAGGTTGTACATTGAGGTCGTACTTGTGACGACCCCCAAATCCGTACCCTTTGAATCAACAATAATCCAAACATGTCCGACCCAAAAAGCACAGACTGACGGAAAGTCAAGTGAAAGAAAAGAAGAGTGAAGAAGAGAAGAGAAGAAAGAGAGGAGATAGAACCAAACAGAACAATACGGAATCTCACATCGCAACGGAAAATATATAATATCATAACAATGATCTTTACAAAACAGAAACTACATACATATACACATCAATCAGAGTTCACCAATCAATCAGTAGTTATTAGCCTGAATAGTTATAATAACCAATGTCGATAATTTAAAACAACTAAGCAATGCAGCGGATAATCAAGCAAATACGGATGTACGAAAATGAAGATCTCCTGCTCTCCTGCTGAAGCTCCAAAAGCATCAAATCTAGACCTGTAAATATACTTGGTCTGACCTAAGAATTGAAAGGGAAGAACGCCCGGATCAGTTTGGTAAACCAGTGTGAGAAACACACTCAACTGAATTTATTAAATTGCCAAACTTTTCCTTAGTTTTCAAAACAAAAGTATCTCGTAAGACAAGTCCACACATAAACACAGACACTTTTTTACCTTACGATAATTAAACATATCATATCAAATCCTCTTATATTATAGTAGTGTCTACTATATACAAATAATATTAATCATAGTCGAAATGGTTACCCGTATAGCATTCGAGGCTATTCATTACGCCTTTACAAACAAACTCGCAGCTCGTAGTAGGTTTTGGATTTTCATACAAATGACCAGGTGAAGGGACTACCTTCCGGCAGTACGTCTCTAGAATATTGCACCGAGGACCATCATAAATGATCCTCTACCAACACAAGACTAGCCCACCTCTACAACTAGATGGTACCGAATATATCATCCTCCGTTTGTTACCGACCTTTACCGAGGGCCCTTTAGCATACAAAACACAATAATCAGATACACGATGTCATTGCATGTAAAGATATATCTAGAAGAGGATGATCATACCCTAATGGGAGCGACCCATATAGCCCTATTGCATCTAACCCTGTTTTGGTCATTTTTGGTTGATGAGGCCTGACGAGGTAACGATTACCTTCATAATTACATATCACATCACTTTGAGTGCCACATGGCCATTTCGGTTGAATACTAATTGCCTTCCACAAAAATACAACCCTTAAGCTCGTACGTCTCAAGAAGGGTGTTAAGTTAAGAGAAGTTGCCTTCTCCGCCACCACTGATGTACGTTTGTAAAAACCAATATATGTAATCTATAGAAATGCAATGTCAGACAAACATCCATACAAGTTTTCCAGAAACGGGACACACCGAAGGTACTTTCTTACCACATCCTGTCGGGAAATCCCTAGGATTAGTAGCGAATAGTCCTCCCATTAGATATTTCATAATGTAGAGACCACTCCTACTAGATGATATTGGGATTTTAACCCCAAACGATCAACAAGCGGTCCCCCACTATGAAAATCCGAAATATCGATATCATCAATAAGCAACCTGCACAATCGTCGCATATATGTTGGTTTGATGTGGTTTTCAGATAAATCTGATCCCGGCCTCTTCGCACCAACAACGCGAAAGCGTTTCTCAACCTCGCACAGAAACTAAGTCTCATAGACTTATCACGTCTCCGACATTCAACTTGCAATCCTTCGGGCCAAGAAGGAAGCTCGATAGATTGGAGTAATACTTCACACTATACGAGTCAACATCCTCAACACAAGCGATAATCAAGCCTACACAGAAGGCTACGTACTAAGTGTACGACTAAATAGTTCCCACATCAAGTCGTGGAACTAAAATTTGGCTAATGTTTGATAGTCGGTTATTTAACTATCAAAACAAACAAACAAAATTCAGCACCATAACAATCACTGGGCCCTTTTAATAAATCTTCTATTAATTAAATCACTTGCCAAATGTTCACTTTAAATTATCTTTAAAAGATATAATCACAAAACATTTCAACTTATATTTTGGAAAACATTTCCAAATACTTATTTAATAATAAGTAATTCATGAATCAATTATTTTTGACACTTAGAAAACATTGCATATATTTAAATCATGATTGAGTATATATTTTATTCTTTAAGGAAAATATTCTTTTAAACATCTTTATTTTGGGTCAAAATAAATATTGCGTAAAACATCGTTACGACAACCCAAAATCAACAGTATAGGGATTCGAAAATAAAATAGATATATAAATCCCAAATACTATACAAAAACATTTCCTTTTGGAAATCATTTACTATAACAATGGAGTTATAGTCTATCATTTCCTTATTTCTCGAAAACGTCTATTTCAACAATGAATATTGAAATCTATGGTTTCGATACTTAACACATTTTAAAACATCTTTAAACCATTTAACTCCATTTAAAATATTCACTTTCCAAAACATTTATTAAAAGATTATTTACTATCCAAAATTGTGAATATAATGTCTTTACCAAATTCATTGCTTCTATATATTCATTAAAGGATTATCCACTGTCCAAAATCGTGGATATATCCCCTTTAATAAACTTTCATATTTAACTTATCCAATTCAATTGATTTCGGATTTATAAAACAATGTTTATAAATCACATATATATTTTATAAAAACTTCAATTTATAAATCTCCTTTATTAACCAATTCCATTTATCTCATTTATATGCCAAATCCAATTTATAAGTTAATTACTTATAAATCGTTTATTTTACAAATTCATTTATTTTATAACTTCACAATTAAAAATCTTATTCACTTATAAACTCCATTTATAACTTCATTTTAACACTTATAAAATTCATTTTATAATTCCAATATTTTAATTTATAAAATATAAATTTTATAAATCTTCTATATAAACTATTTATAATAAATCAAAATTCTCATTTTATACTATTTCACAAAATAGTAATCTCCACATTTCAAAAATCATATTCTGATTATATTTCCCAAAAATCATAATTTTTATAACATAAAAATTATAACATTTATTTATTTAAAATAGTTCCTTCCTTTATGAAAAATCAAATCATATATTTTCAAATCACTTAAAAATCCTTTTTTATTTGAAATCATCACTTTAACATTTTAAAGTTCCAAAAATAGGCCCAATGTTGCAACAGCACCAAATACATTAATCACGGCATCCAAAACATCCTATGTCATATGATAACAAAATATATTAAAATATCTGTAAATAAATCAATACCGGTGAGGAATCCAGTTGGATGCCTCCAACCTGTCACCTGCAACAATATACATATTAGAATATGTGTACAATGTCCGCTTTGAGGCAGATGCGTGTACAAAGGGTCATCCGCTCATACACGGAAATGTATAGGGTCATCTGCTCCCCTAGGTAGGTATATATCCAAATACCAATCAATATATAGATAATATATCATATATCATCCAAACAATCATCAATCATCATATAATAAATTATTTATCACTTATGTAAAAATATCAGTGAGTCAGAAAGAGTGAGCTGTACTCACATTACTTGTAGTCGTCGCGATAGCGATTTATTCCGATTAAAATTAAACAAGCGTTTAATTTCAACCAAAATTTTCACTAGCTCAAATAAATCTCAATCCAGCTCCATAATGTAGTACTCGTCAATACGAACCCAACGCAACTTGTTTCGGCAAAAACGGACCTCGTATGAAGAAGTTATGATGTTTTAAAGCTTGTACGAATTTAAAAGATAATTAATAACGTCATTAACTTAATTAATCTCCACCTAATTATCTTCCTCCTCATCACGTTACTTCCCAGGTTCACGTACGCAAATGAACCCATCACACCCCTACTCCATTTGATGGTCGCGCCCTCCACGTCGCACTAGAATTCGATCGGAGACCACCATACAAAAGCACGTCAGGAACTCCACCTACGCCTGCAAGCATGAGGCGCTCGGCCCCTCCACCATCACGAAAATCCCCCTTGAACGCGCGCCCTTCATCGCCAGATTTTGGTGAATCCAAGCCACTTCAACCAAAATCCTCCGTTGGATGTGAAGATCATGTTACGCTCTACAATACTGTAGTTGGAAGTTTTTGATAATTGTTAATGGATTGGAAGATAATTGAGGAAGAAGATTCGAGCTCTCTAGGCCATTGAAATTAAAAGTGGCGGCTAGAGTTTGCAAATGAACGTCCTTTTATAGAAAATGTTGCGCCATTATTCATCCGATTTTTTTTCAAACTCGAAACGAAGCATGCCTCCTAGCGTTTCTAATGTGTTACCCCCAGTCTGAACACAATGGAATATATATCTGGAGCCAATTCGATCGTATTTGGAAGATGGGTTTTCGAATCGACTATTTAAATTTAAAATTCACCTAAACGAATTTCTACGCATTTTAGCTTGCCCCGGACAAACCGTAAGTCCGATTGACACGAAATTTGAAATCCTATAATAATTTAACAATACGGATCCGATGAAACTAGTTTCGTCAAAATGCAAGACTGTATGAAAAATGACCATTTTCACTCGTCAATTAAATATTAAAATATTCAATTTTTACAAATTAACTTTTCGTTCGATTTTGAAAGTTCTCTAACATCATTCTAATTCAAATAGAATTTAAAACAACTTTATAAATCATTTTTATTCATTTTATCTCAATTATTTCTGCAATTTTAAATATTCGATTAACAATTTAATTATCCAATTAAATGTAAATATTCGAAATATAAGTTATTCGACTTATAAAATTTGCTTTTGAATATTTAAAATCAATTAAATATATGAATTTCAAATGACTGAAATTCTGGGTCGTTACGTTCTCCCCTACTTAAAAGAATTTCGTCCTCGAAATTACCAAGTAAGGAAAAGTCACAAAATCCATTAACTTTTCAAAACAATTCATTCAAATTAGATTTACCAAATCTATTTAACATTTTAACTTTTTCTAAAAATCCATTTGTTAAACTTCTTATAAAAACTTTAATAAGTTTTCAAATCATACATAGTTATCTTTTCAAAACTAACTAATATCATTTAACTTTTCAACTCAAAATAAAAAATTTCCAAAATCTCAACAAAAAAAAAATCTAATGCCTTAAATTTTCAAAATAATATTACAAATATACATCTCATCATCAAGGACGAGGCATCCCGTAGGGAAAAAAGTGTAAAAGTACAATATGTAATCCGAGATATGTACCTTATATATTATTAGCGAGCATATACGGCCAATATAGCACGAAAGTGCGCTCCAAAAGTGAAGCAAGCGTCATACGCACCTACTAAACACTCAACAAACCATGAGAAACATGTATGTATGAAAGTAATATCAATATACAACATATATCAATACAACAACTATATACGCCAATGTAGCAAATGCAATCACCACAACAAATCCAACCATCAACCAACTATCATCCAACAAACATCCATAACCAAATCAATACACTTTCACTTCTCATTAATATTTACTGAACTGATTTTCAATTTAATCACATTTGATTCATTAACATTGGATTTACTAACATTCATTCATATTCAATTAGTTTACATTAACTAATTCATATTCCAATTAGTTCACTTCCAAATCAAATCAAATCAATTCTATTTTAATTCACTTAACTTACCATTTGAATTCAATTATTTAGCTTTCAATTTTGTGAATTCGATTCCATTAACACTTAATGAATTTCTATACAATCAACTAACAATTATCTAATAACCAACGTATAACCAACATAACCAAATTAATTCACTTTACTTCGTTTACATTCAATTTGGTTTAACACATTTAATTCCAATTGGTTTAATATTCAATTGACTTTCATTTAATCATTCAATTTCATTAGCTTTTAATGAATTAACACCCACATCCACTATTCCATATCAATTCATTTACATTCAATGATTAACATTCAATTCATATTTCATTATCTCAATTGCTAATTCAATCTACAAATAAAGTTGAATTTTTTATATAACTCAAATTCACATTCATCACTTCATTTTACTAATTCACTTTATTAATTTACTTCGATACCCAAAATCAACTTCATTCAATATTACTTAAATTATATTTCATTTCGTTCTCACTTGCATTTACTTTCACTTATACAACTTAAGTTCACTACTAATTTATTTCAAATTCTATTTTATTTAACTTTTACTTAAGTCAAATTTCATTCTGCTGTTCAAATTCAGATTTTGTTTTGCTTAACAAAATTATTTAACCATTTTATCAATTGGTTTTACTTACCTTATCTCATTTTATAAGTTATACAACTTATTTATTCATAATTCCGTGAACATGTGCCTAAGTTCACTTCCATTCACTAAACTCGTTCTTTATAATTTCAAATCCATTTCACTTTATTAACTTTCCTTTAGTTAAATTTCAAATCTTATATTTATTATGCTAACTCACATTTATTTCAACTTTACCAAAGCTAAAATTTTGTTATCTCATATATTATAAGTCCAAAACTTATTTTACTTATATTTATCACTTACAACATGGATTTTAAATCAAATTTGTTTATCATAACAAAACTTCAATTTTTAATTTACTATTGGTAGCAAATCCATCACATAGAAACTCGAAAATGATACTGATGATGCTGCAGTCATCACCCTTATTATTTTCCAACAACAGTAGTGAATTCAGTGCTTTTATATTCTTTTAAAAATTCTTTTATCTTTATAAATCACATTCATAAACCTATACTTATCCAATTTCACTGTTATACTACACGCATATAAGATACATTCCAAATTTATTTATCTTATTTTAGATTTATAATAATATAACATTTAACTTTGAAAAACGACTTCCAAAATAAATGGGATTCAAAATTTCAAATTTTTAGTTTAAATTCATTTTTATTTATAACTCATATTTATAAATATATTCACTTAGTTTCACTTCTTATATATAAGATTATTTCACAATCGTAAGTCATTTTAATTATAATTCCATACTATATAATTAATTTGCTTATATAATTTCATTCTTTTACAATTGTTGTTCTTATTTAGATTATTCAAACATCTTTCATTAACTTATATATATGTACATTTTCAAACAACCAAACAATTCATTTATATACACTTTAATAATTTCTGAAAAATTATTTCCTTTATATATAAAATATAATCGAGGTAAAATTATTTCATTTACCCAATTTAAAATAATACTATGTCGACTTGCCTCGTTTAAGTGTTTAGAAATCTCTAGTGATAACATGGCATCCCACATACTGACCAAAATTCACAAACAACTCAACGGATAAGCAAACACAATATAAAATATTTTATATTCACTAACAAATACGCGCTCATATAGTTAATACACTCAAACTCAATCTAGGGTGCTACTGTCCCTATCTATACTGAGTACACATCAAAGCTTAGGAATATACAAAATCTAAGCTTTGGTACCTAATGTGACGACCTGCAAACCCATACCCTTTGAATCGACAAAAATCCACACATGTCCGACCCAAAATGCACAGACAGACAGAAAGTCAAGAGAAAGAAAAGCAGAGAGAAGAAGAGAAGGGAAGAAAGAGAGAAGATAGAACCAAACAGAACAATACAAATCTCACATTGCAGCAGAAAATATATAATATCATAACAATGATCTTTACAAAACAGAAATTGTATATATATACACATCAGTCAGAGTTCAACAATCAATCAATAGTTATCATCCTGAACAGTTATAATAACATGTCCTTACAAATGCCGATAATTTAAAACAACTAAGCAGTGCAGCGGATAATCAAGCAAATACGGATGTACGAAAATGAAGATCTCCAGCTCTCCTGTTGAAGCTCCATAAGCATCAAATCTAGACCTGTAAATATACTCGGTCTGACCCGAGCATTGAAATGGAAGAACGTCCGGATCAGTGTGGTAAACCAGTGTGAGAAACACACTCAACTGAATTTATTAAATTACCAAACTTTTCCTTAGTTTTCAAAACAAAAGTATCTCGTAAGACAAGCCCACACATAAACACGGACATGTTTTTACCTTACGATAACTAAAACATATCATACAAAATCCTCTTATATTATAGTAGTGTCTACTGTATACAAATAATATTAATCATAGTCAAAATGGTTACCCATATAGCATTTCGAGGCTATTCATTACGCCTATACAAACAAAATCGCAGCTCGTAGTGGGTTTTGGATTTCCGTACAAATGACCAAGTGAAGGGACTGCCTTCCGACAGTATATCTCTAAAAGAATGCACTGACGACCATCACAAAGGATCCACTACCAACACAAGACCGGCCCACCTCTATAACTAGATGGTATCGAATATATCATCCTCCAGTCGTTACCAACCTTTATCGAGGGCCCTCTAGCATAAAACCACAATAATCAGATACACAATGTCATAGCGTGTAAAGAAATATCTAGAAAAGGATGATCATACCCTAATGGGAGCGACCCACATAGCCCTGCTGCATCTAATCCTGTTTTGGTCATTTTCGATTGATGAGGCCTAACGAGGTAACAATTACCTTTCACAATCACATATCACATCACTTTGAATGCCACACGGCCATTTCCGTTGAATACTAATTGCCACAAAAATACAACCCTTAAGCTCATACGTCTCAAGGAGGGTGTTAAGCTAAGAGAAGTTGCCTTCTCCGCCACCACTGACGTACGTTTGTAAAAACCAATGTACGTAATCTATAGAAATGCAATGTCAGATAAGCATCCATACAAGTTGTCCAGGAAAAGGACAAACCGAAAGTACTTTCCCACCACATCTTGTCGGGAAATCCCTAGGATTAGTAGCGAATAGTCCTCGCATTGGATATTTCATAATCTAGAGACCACTGTTGCTAGATGTATATTGGGATTTTAACCCCAAACGATCAACAAGCAGTCCCCCATTATGAAAATCCAGAATATCGATATCATCAATAAGAAACCTGCACAATCGTCGCATATACGTTGGTCCGAAGTTGTTTTCAGATAAATCTGATCCTGGCCTCTTCGCACCAACAACGCAAAAGCATTTCTCAACCTCATACAGAAACTAAGTCTCATAGACTTATCACGTCTCCAACTTTCAATTTGCTATCCTTCGGCCAAGAAGGAAGCTCAATAGATTGGAGTAATACTCCGCACTATACGAATCAACATCCTCAACACAAACGATAATCAAGCCTATATAGAAGGCTACGTACTAAGTGTACGACTAAATAGTTCCCACATCAAGTCGAGGAACTAAAATTTGGCTAATGTTTGATAGTCGATTATTTAACTATCAAAACAAACAAACAAATATTCAGCACCATAATAATCATTGGGCCCTTTTAATAAATCTTTTATTAATTAAATCACTTGCCAAAAGTTCACTTTGAATTATATTTAAAAGAGATAATCACAAAATATTTCAACTTCTATTTTGGAAAACGTTTCCAAATACTTATTTAATAATAAGTAATTCACAAATCAATTATTTTCAACACTTAGAAAACATTGCATATACTTAAATCATGATTAAGTATATATTTTATTCTTTAAGGAAAAGATTCTTTTAAACATCTTTATTTTGGGTCAAAACGAATGTTGCGTAGAACATCGTTACGACAACCCAAAATCAACAGTATAGGGATTCGAAAATAAAACATACATATAAATCCCAAATAATATACAAAAACATTTTCTTTCGGAAATCATTTACTATAACAACGGAGTTATAGTCCATCATTTCCTTATTTCTCGAAAACGTCTATTTCAACAATGAACGTTGAAATCTATGGTTTCGGTACTTAAAAAATTTAGAACATCTTTAAACCATTTAACTTCATTTAAGAATAGTCACTTTCCAAAACATTTATTAAAAGATTATTCAATGCCCAAAATCGTGAATATAATGTCCTTACCAAATTCATTGCTTCTATATATTCATTAAAGGATTATCCACTGTCCAAAATGATGGATATATCTCCTTTACTAAACTTCTGTATTTAACTTATCATATTCAATTGATTTTGAATTTATAAAACAATGTTTATAAATCACATACATATTTTGTAAAAACTTCAATTTATAAATAACCTTTATTAACCAATTCCATTTATCTCATTTATATGTCAAATCCAATTTATAAGTTAATTACTTATAAATCATTTATTTTGCAAATTCATTTATTTTATAACTTCACAATTATAAATCTTATTCACTTATAAACTCCATTTATAACTTCGTTTTAACACTTATAAAACTCGTTTTATAATTCCAATATTTTAATTTATAAAATATAAATTTTATAAATCTTCTATATAAACCATTTATAATAAATCAAAAATTCTCATTTTATATTATTTCACATAATAGTAATCTCCACATTTCAAAAATCATATTCTGATTATATTTCCCAGAAATCATAATTTTTATAAATAAAAATTATAACATTTATTTATTTAAAATAGTTTCCTTCCTTTATAACAAATCAAATCATATATTTTCAAACTGCTTAAAAATCCTTTTTTATTTGAAATCGTCACTTTAACATTTTTAAAATTCCAAAAATAGGCCCAATGCTGCAACATCACCAAATACATCAATCACGGCATCCAAAACATCATATATCATATGATAACAAAATATATTACATCATATATCATTCAATTTTTACAAATTAACTTTTAATTCGATTTTGAAAGTTCTCTAACATCATTCTAATTCAAATCGAATTTAAAACAACTTTATAAATCATTTTTATTCATTTTAAATCCAAATCTCAATTATTTCTGCCATTTCAAATATTTAATTAACAATTTGATTATCCAATTAAATCTAGATATTCGAAATGTAATTTATTCGACTTATAAAATTTACTTTTGAATATTTAAAATTAATTAAATATATGAATTTCAAATGACTGAAATTTTGGGTCGTTACAGTACCTGTCTTAAGAAGACCTCATCCTAGGGAAAAAGGAAAAGCTGCGATGGAAGGTACAACCATTATTTTTGGAAATATCATTTGTACCTTATTTGATTCAGGAGCATCACATTTATTCACAGCCAGAAATGTAGTTAACTGTTTGGGATTAAAAGCCCAATTTTTCATCAACCCTATAATCATGTCAAATCCAATTAGAGGGTCAACACACTGTACTATGATTTGCAAAGGCCTAGTGGTGGATATATGTAATGTTGACTTAATATGTAACATATGTTCTGGGTTTTTGGGGGTACAGATTTAGCTTAGGAAAGGATTGGTTATCTTACTATGGGGGTGTCTTAGATTATGATATGTGGATTATATGGTTGAGAAGTTATAGGGGGTGAGATATAAATGTTCATTGTATGCCCCAAAGCTCAGTCAAGTTAAGTTACTTGTATTCTCTTAGCTTATCATAAGATGAGCTCTAATTTATGCTCGTAGTTCGAGAATTTTCAAACATTTTTGGATAAGTCTCTGGTCCCCCATCCTGAAGGGAGATCGAGTTTAGGATTCACTTAGAGAAGGATGCTTTACCCATCATGCTGCCATTGAGGCATATGGCCTACAAAGAAAGATGAGAGCCGGATAAGATGAATTCAGAGCTATAACAAAAGGGGTTTATTCGTTGTATCACTTTAGAGTGGGTAGTGCCTGTTGTCTTTTCCACTAAGGTTGATGGCTCATTAAGGCTCTGCATTGATTACCGAGCACTCAACAAGCTAACTAAGAAGAACAGTTATCCTTTACCTAGAATATATGACTTGTTTGACCAGCTTGTTGGAGCTAAGGTCTTTTCGCAACTAGACTTGGCCACTAAGTTCCATCAATTAAGAGTAGTTGAAGATGACAAGGAGAAAACTGCTTTTTGCACTTCATATGGACTATATGAATGGGAAGTAGTGCCTTTGGACTGACAAATGTCGTTGCATATTTTTTATATTTGATGAGTAGAGTCTTTAGGATGCTAGTGAATAAGTTCGTCTGAGTGTTTGTAGAAGATATTCTAGTATTCTCTAAAAGTAAGGGTGAGAATGAAGAACGCTTAAGGGAGGTACTAGAGACCTTAAGATGACACCAGCTAAAAGCCAAATTCTCAAAGTTTCATTTTTGGAGGAAGGAAGTATGGGTTCTTGCTTACATTATCTCCGAGAAAGAATTAGCTATTACTCGTGCAAAGGTAGAATCTTATAACGACCCAGAATTTCAAACACTTCGTATTTAAATATCTAAAATATTTAAGTAGTTGTATCTTGGATTTAATGTAAATAAATATGATTTTATAACCTTATTAACCCCTTTTAATTTATAACAAATGATAAAAAAATTGTATTTGATATTCATTTACAAAAATAATTAGTTTGAATAAATATTGATAATGTGATCGAAAATTGTTCTATCAATAAACAGTCTCGAAATGCGTGAAATTATCATCCCGGGTAACTGTCTCGATTCTGATGAAACTAGTATCATCAAAATTGGATTAATAAGACGATGTACGCTGACAAGTTTCGTAGCAGTCTGACGTCCTATGTGATCGTGTGAGCTCGAAAAGCGTAGTGGTTTTAAAGGAGAAAATTTAAATATAAAATTTATTTTATTATAAATAACCTATAGACCTACCCTTACCATTTACGTCTATTCCTCTCTTCTTCTTATTCGTTTTACTGTAAACCATAGAATAGACAGTCGCCTAACAAAAAGGATTAAATCCAGAGCTAGAAGCGATGAGAGAAGCCGTCGTTGGATCCGTTGGACTCGTGTGGGAGAGGGCTACAAATCCATACCAATTTTGTCATGTGCGATGGTGGTTGGTGTAGCTGAACATTAAGTGGCCATGCCTAGGGTTTTGATTTGGAGGATATTGGGGTATCGGTTGGAGAAACGGATAGTGGGGTTGAACTTGGGGTAGCAAGAGAAGAAAGTGGTGATGATTTGGGGTAGTGCGATGCTAGACCGTGGCTGCAACATTTCACACTATAGCAGCACGTCTACGGGTTGCATTCTTCTAGGGGTGAGTCGAGTCGAAGCTCTTGTGGATATTTTTGGTTAACGGCTTGGTGTTATAAATGTCCAAGCTGATGATAGTACTTAGACAGTAGCTCTGACAAGCTATATATACATATTAGAGTAACACTGTATATTATCTTTTGATATTATATGTTATCGTTTCGCTATGAGATTCTGACATTTTTGTTTTCCTATTTCTTATTCATTTTCTTTTATTCTTTTTCTTTACCCTAATGTTTGGTCTTTCCAATATTTAGGTGCTCAGCATGTGAATACCATGGATGTATCAATGTTGACATTCGGGGGTCGAGAAGACGTTCGTTACAATTTGTTATCTGAGTTAAAGGTTAAGCGAGATCCTCGACTTTGGTGGAGTATAACTCATTAAGAGATATGGTAATGGAATACCTTATTATGAGTTAAGTGTATTATATATACACTAGTGTATATTTATTAGTGCTGTAACAATGTTTTATATTGTGTTAAGTGGTACTTGAGTGGTTTATGAATCGTGGTGTACATATGTGACATTATGGTGTCGATAAGGATTTTTAAATTCTTAAATAAAGCAAAACCAACACAGTACTATTTTTAAAATTAGTGAATAAAGTAATTTTATCTAGGATTATATTCTATGTATAAATGAATAATTTTCAAAAAAAATTGATATAGTTATTTATGATGTATTTGTTTGTTAGAACATGATAATATTCAATTAGTATCCTTTATTGTTTGATTAATTGTGCTCGTCCAATTTATGATTGATTTTACCTTTTCACTACATGGATTAGGTAGATAATAATAGTAGGAACACTGAAATAAACACCTTATGAATTAAGTTCATAGTTTGACTATAAGGCATTCGATGATAATGTTGGGTTAAAATTAAATTTCAATAAAATGTTGTTTATTATAATCTAAAAAAATATACATTTATGAAATGATTTAGATAAGGAGGTAACTTTATATAGGTATGGTTTATAAAATATAGTTTATAAGTAAAAACGATTTAAACTGAGAATTTGAGACTTAAATCCCACTTTTTTGAAAATTGTTTTTTAAAGTTTCTGAGAAAATAATGATAGTATTATCTGAAAGTATTTATGAATGAAAATCTTTTAAAAAGGATTTTAAAGAAGCTAGAAAGTACCGAACTCACTTTTGTCATCGGAAAATAATTCTGATGAAGACTGCAGCATCGTTGGCGTATATTTTCGAGTTTCAAAGTGGAGGATACTACTATAACAATTTGCTATGGATTTATTTTGATAAAACAGATTTTGATTTAAACCCCAAAAGTATGATTTGATATACAAAAGTAGTACGAATGTATTACTTCAAAAAAGGATTTGAAAGAAAACTCGGTGTTTAGTTCTTAAATTTTCTATTAAGTTATCTTATAGACGCATGTATCCGATGCATTAGGACAGTTTGGTTGTGCATCATGATATGATATGTTGCTCGGTAGTTTCTCATTAATTGAAATAAAATGGAATCTGACCATATTTGACAGTCAGAAACTTCTGAATTGATATAGAAATTTAAACTAAGTGTTTTTATGAAAATATAAGAAGATAAGTTATTATAACTTTTAGATTTGAGAAGATGGTAAGTTAAAACAGGTTATAAATTTTGTAGAACATCCTTGTTAAGTAAAATAAAGATGAATGTTTTGTATATACTCTTAGGATTTAGGGAGTATTATACGAGTAACGAACTGAAGTCCTAAAATGTTTTAAAACTGAAATTTTGCTTTGATGAAATGTTTTAATAAAGATAAGCCTATATAAATGTTTATAAATTTAAGTCATATTTTATTAAATGTTTCACAAATGATTTTAATATTAAATGAGAAATATTTTTTATAAAAATAAATGTAAATTATAAGGTAATTGATGTAGTTAGGAAACCAATGAAATAAAATATGTAAGCTGTACTTAGATCATTTTATTCGCACAACTGTTCTCGATCTAGGATTCAAGTACACAATTTCAAGGTGATTTACATCGGCTTGAACATGGATTTTTTCACTAGGTTCTTGATGATGAACATTTGATATAGATTCTTGATATGATTCTAATGTTTTCTATCATAGTAAATGACTATGTAAGGAGAACATAGGTGTCTAATCAAGGAATTAAATCAGAGTCCATACTAGAGATGTCAAGTTATCTATACTAGTTTGGTTGTGAAATTTATGTGATCAAGCAAGTGATTAGAATTGATATTACTTATGGATGAGAAACATACATTGTACCAGCTTTGGTATATTTGTGTACTATGTTTGTTAGTTTGCGGAGAGTTTGGGGAATGATTCTTTAAATTGTTCGAGATAGTAAGAATAAATTGACTAAGTAATAACCTAAGTCTGTTGAGCATAATGTATACTTAATGGATTGTCTATTATCTTTGTGCAATGAGAAGTTTCAAAACCTTATCAAGCCGTGGATCTTATTTGCTAGTAGTTGTAATTCTGTTAAGTGTTAAATTATAACTGTTGCTTTTGCTGCTCGTGTTGGAATTTTGAGGATAGAATATTCTAAGGCAGGAGAATGTAAGGATCCAGAATTTTTAACACTTCGTATTTAAATATCTAAAATATTTTAAATATTTGTACCTTGGATTTTGTGTAAATAAATATGATTTTATTACCTTATTAGACCTTTTTAATTTATAACTAATGATAAGAAATTTGTTTTCGAAATTTATTATCAAAAATAAACAGTTTAAATAAATATTGATACTGTGACTGAAAATCATTAATAAATAGTCTCGAAATACATGAAATTATAATCTTGGGGCATTGTCTTAGATTTTGATGAAACAAGTGCCATCAGAACGGGAATAATAAGATAATATATGTCTACGAGTTCCTTAACAGACAGACGTCCCATATGATCATGTAAGATTGAAATGTGTAGCGATTTAAAAGAGAAAATATAAATATAATATTTACTTCATTATAAATAACTCATAGTCCTACCCTTACCATTCACTTCTTTTCCTTTCTTCTTCTTATTCATTTTCCTATAACCACAAAATACATAGCTGCCTAACAAAAAGAATTAAATCTGAAGCTAGAAGGGTTGAGAGAAGCCGTCATTAGATCCATTGGACTCGTGTGGGTGAAAGCTGCAAAACCATACCAGTTTAGTCACATGCGGGGGTGGTTAGTGGTGGTCAGTATTAAGAGGCCATGCTTAGGGTTTCGATTAGGAGGAGATTGGGGTGTTGGTTGGGAAAACAGAGAGTGGGGTTGAACTCGGGGTGGCATTAGAAGTTAGTGACGAAGGTTTAGGGTAGTGCGATGCTCGACGGTGATGTGCAACATTTTTCACTGTAGCAGCACATATGTAGGTTACATTCTTCTAGGGTAGTTCGATTTGAATATTTTTATGTTAGAGGCGAAGCTCTTCCGAAGTGGAGTTGAATGGAGGTAGCTGTGGGGCGAATCGTTGAGGGAGGAGGGAAATTGAGGTGGAGAGTGCACGACATAAGTTGCTATCAACGTGCATATGATTGTGTATAGGGAAAGTAATTAGTAAATTAAAGAAGGTTTAGATAGGTAATTAGTATTTCATTAAGTAATTAATTTATTTAATTAAGTAGTTAATTAATTTAATTAGTCAGAACCTTATAAAATCAATAACTTTTGCATACGAGATCTAATCGAGATGTCGTCTTTGCATTACACTCATACCAGGATAATCTACGTCTTTGTTAGGTTTAGGTGAGTTAGCTCATCATTTAATTTATATTTGTTGTGTATATAATTGTTTGCTGTGTTAAATATAAATTAAATAAATAATAATGCAAGTTATTACTTTTGGAGCCCTCTTGCCTTTGAAAGCTAAAATTATATGCAGTATATATTCTCTTATAACCCTATAGAATACATGACATGGTCAAGACTGTTATTTACATGTTTGATAGTGTGTTGTAAATATATTGAAGCAAAATATCGATATAAATATACTTTGAAATCCCTTGTATTTGACATATGTTAAATTTATTAAAATATGACTATGTTGTGGAAAATATATATTGGTTATTCATGGCACAAATTTTGACGTATTTGACATAAAGGAATTGCTTTGGAAAGTTACAGAAATTGTGAATGGAAGCCGTGAAATATTGAAGCGAAAAGGTTACGATGGATGCACTTTGAAATCGCTTTGTGTTCGACAATTTTTAAAGTTAACTTTGAAAGACATTCAAGGGATTCGTCATATTTTTACTAAATACTACAAATATATTTATTACTGGAAAAATATCAAAGTTTAAATATAATTTTATTAATTATTTTGAATTTTGAAAATAAAGGGTTTTAAATTATATGACACGTTTTTATGGTTTTTGAATAAAATATAAAATAAGAATTTTGAAGTAATATTTAAAAAAAAAATTTAAACCATAGTTTAAATATTTTAAAAGTATTTTTAAATATATATATATATATAGTTTTTAGAAAATTAGTTAAGGATTTCATCAAAGTATTAAAAAGCTTATTTAGTATAAAATCTTACAAATTATTTTAGAATTTTATTAATTATATTATAGGTAAATTAGTATACACATAAATATATACATTGTTTTAAAAGGGTTTTCAGTAAATATATAGGTTTCAAAAAGTAATGTAGTATTTATAAATGCGGTAGCGGAAGTTAGGATTTTAACACATAAGTTAATATATATTAAATTTAGATGTTAATTAAAAAGTTGGTACCTTAATCAATAAGTGCGGATATATTTTGATCTTTAAAAATGAATGTCCAAAAGTTGATGATAAATATAAGTGAATGATTTTGGGTTGTAACGATGTTTGAGTTACAATTGTTTTCAACTGTAATGAATATAATTAACTCTTTAAAAATTAAGTTATAAAGAAAAATTTTAAATGTGAAATTTTTTGGGTTTGTTGTGACAATGTTTATGTAACACTTGTCTTAAACCCATATAAATGCAACTGGATCTTTAAATGAAATTTTTAAAGATAAATGTTAAAGTATGGAATGTTTTGGGTTTGTAGTAAACAATGTTTTAGTAACATTCATTTTTAAGCCCTTGAATTATATTTTAAAGTGCAAAAATATTATAAATATAACTAGGTCTTTAAAGTGTAATTTTAATAATAATAATAACAAGTATAGAATCTTTTGAAATAGAGATAGGAAAGTTATAATTTTAACGTATTAAAGAGGAGTTTATAGTAACAATATTTTAGTAACTTTCGTTTTTGACCTCTTTGGTTATATTTTAAAGTAAGTAAATCTAGTTAATGATTTGTTAACAAAGTTATACCATTTGAGATAAATATATAAATACTTTTGAAGCATGGAAATGAGTATAAATGAATAGTAAAATACATGAATAGTAAAATAAAAGTACAAATCTTTTATAGAGAGATTAATTATATGTACAAGTATATAAAGGAAATTTTAATTAACAAAGGAAGTTTTGATTAATGAAAGAAGTTTTATTAGACAAAAAGCAATTTTATTAATAAAATGGGTTTTTAATTAATTAAGGATAAATTAATTAGAAAGGGATTAAATGTAACAACCCGCATATTTATCGATTTTATATTTAACTATTTTGTTTAAATATTTTTTCGATACTCGGAATTTAGTCCGAAAAGCTACTTTTTGCATACAGTCGAATTAGAACTCGGGACCACTTCCATTGAGTTCAAAATGACGTTTGCGATCTTTTTAAGTGTAAACTTTGATATGTTTGGAGTTAGAGGAATTTCGCCACTTTTTACTTAGGGCTTTGGTTTGGGCTGAGCCCAATAACCCCACTTTTCTGTCCCAACTCCACTCCAACTCTTCATTACTTCATTTCTAATTCCTAATACTCAAGCTTTAACAACAATGGTGAGTGGAATGGGAAATTAAACTCCAAACCCTAGTTTTCTTTTGCAAATCAAACTCTAGCTCCAAACTAATAGAAGAACCCATTGGTAAGCCTTCTCTTCTTCTTCTCCAACTCATTCTCTTATCAATTTCAGAAATTCCTAAACCTAACTTTGGGAATGTTCTTCTTTTAAAGCTTAGAATCAAGCTTCTTGAGTTGGATTTGAAGAGTGGTTGATTCTCCTTTGCTTTCAAGCTTATTCTTCATTTGTTTGGGTTCAAAGGTGAGATTTTTATCTCACATCTTTGTCTATAATTATCTTCGATTGTTAGATATGAATTCCTAACACTTATTCTTGTGCAATTGATTTTGGTTTGGATTGATTTGGTGTATATTCCAATTTTTGGTGTTTTGAAATCAAAATCTATGAAAATCCTTTTATGGATATTTGGACATTGATATTTGAGGCGTATCGAAGAGCCGTTAAGGCTGGGTTGTCGCTTGGTGTAAATCCTTAGTCGTTGTCGCTCGATCGATCGCTTCCGGTGTCTCTTTGGCCATTTTTGGCCTAGGTTCAGGGAATGTCATGAACCCTTGATTCAGACGTCTGAAACGTTAGATTCAGACGTCTGAATATTATACTGGGAATTTTTATTCCCCAGTATTCAGACGTCTGAATCTATATTTCAGACGTCTGAATTGGTTCGAATTGAACCAGAAAGGAAATAGGCTAAAATTTAACATTTCCAGACGTCTGAATTTATTGATTCAGATGTCTGAATTCTGTCCTGGAAAGTATTTTATTTTCCAGATTCATACGTCTGAATCATACCTTTCAGACGTCTGAATATGCCAATTTTTGCCTATTTACCTATTTAGCTTGAATTTCCAACTTTAATCGATTCGTGTTGATTCCCCTTTTGTTGTTATCATTTATTATTGACTTGGATGACATGTTCTTCGTGATTTTTGGGAATATCCATTTCGATGGATTCCGTAATCGATTTCTTTGGATTTTATTCACGTCTTCGAATGTGAATTTTAGTGATTGATTGTTTCTACAATCATTTCTATGATTTGTCACTTTAAAAATATAAATGTTTTCTATACTGGTAGTAAATACCAAAACTCTTTCGACAAATGATTTCAACACTATTTTATAACAAAGCTCGTTTTCTTAAACCAATTTCCAATCTATTAGTATATACAAACCTTTACCTCACTCGTATGAGAAATCTAATTAAACGGCTTAGTAAAACAAGTGGTATGAAACGCTTGCGTTTACTTCGTCGGTTAATTCTTGGACTTGTTCGATTGAACCTCTTGTGACAATTTTCTAGTGGAAATCTACAATTTGTTCGTAAATATTTAAGTTAAGCTAGTGGTTATGGGACATGAAGCTAAGTTCATATATTTACTAGCTTACTGTAATTGACACTTCTCGGTGATCATGACGATCATTTTTATGATTTAGACTAGCAATTGTGCGATGTCTCTTTGTCTGTGAGGCTAGACTAGACACCATCTGTGTGATTTCGACTCTCACATACCTTTTTGCTTTTTGGTTAGTCTAGACCTCATCAGTGTGATTTCGACTCACACATGTGGGGTAGCACCCCATGGTCTTCGGGTCGTTTGTGTGTCAAAAATTAATGGTTAGCTACCATGAGATAGCATCTCGTTCGTGTGATACATATGTTGGTGAGTTTTCATGCTCCCGTTCGTGTGATAGGCCTCCCCCTTTTTTTATTATGATATTTGGATTTCGTGTGTTGATTTCTGGAATTTATGCTTCACCAATTTTAGTGATTTTCATTAATATGATTTATCAATTTTTGTGCATTGGTGAATTCGTGTGTCATTGACTTGTTGTGAATACAAGTTTTGGGTATGAAACCCTTTTTGGATCTTTGTGAAGATTTTTGTGATATTGATTAATCTCATGTTGAGTTTCAATTACATACTTATTATAGTATGCCCGTATGGTTATCATATGTTTATGCCATATATCTTATTCTATATCATGTCATCTGATATTTATAGCTAGACTGATCCATTTATTATTTTCTTATAAATAATACTCGGGTCAGACCGAGATGTTACAGGTGCTTATGCTTGATTTCTCCCCAGGGATTCATTACTCTGACTTTTGGCTAACCACATAGATTAGCAGTTTTTGTTGTATACACTTGAGATATAGACTCATAGTTGTATCCTTTTGTATAGCACGTGTTGCTATTCTTTTGTATTATTATGGATCCTTTTGACCAATACTCTGATGTACACTTTCTTGTGTTAGTTATATATCCATATCTTCTTCCGCCTTTGTGATATGGATGTCTGTGACATATTTGTGTTATGTTTATTTCTATATTTGTTTCCGAAGATTATATATAGCCACTGTGTGATAGCTTTGAGTTTGTATCGGTATGTCGGATTTCCTCCTTAATTGATATATACTCTACTATCTGACATATCCGTGCTCGCACAAAGATATTACACGGATGGTCGCTCCTCAACAGCCTTATTCTCCGTGCTAGTTGACAGCATTACTCCGTAGTGTTCTTGACTAGCGTGGGTATAGAGGTGGGCGTCACAGCTTGGTATCAGAGCCAAACTTCGGAACAATATGGAATATTATAACAAGGATCATCGTCCTTAGTCTTTCTTAGGAGTCGTGCTTTAGGATTTAATTCGAGTCTTCGTACCGATTCATCCTATTTTCTTTATGATTCCTTGTTTTATCTATCAAGATTGCTTGATATTCATTTTGGGAATAACCTTCTTCTTCTTCCTTCTTTCTTTCTTAAGGAAGAGAAAGGTCGTCTCAGAGTTGGACCATCTAGTGCTCCACCACAAGATGGAGTTTTTATGACTACCCAGCAACTTCTTGACCTTGTCACCAATGCTCAAGTAGCTGGTTCTAATCCAGAACCTACTCACCCAAAATCTGGGTTTGCACGTTTGTGCAATGATTACACCAACCTGGGTGGGAAGCCATTTAAAGGTTCTGAAACTATCATCGAGGTCCAGGCTTGGTTGAGGACCTGCGATCGGATCTTCATTCGCATGAATCTCGTCGATCTTCACCGTGTTCAGGTGGTTTCCAGTATGCTCCAAGAGAGAGCATTAGATTGGTACGAACTTCTTATTTCTGAGATTAATGAAGCGGATCTCACCTGGGAGCAATTCCGGGAACACTTCGAATTAAAATTCATGCCAGAAGCAGAGAAAGTGACATTGGCTCGACGTTTCATAGACCTTGTTCAGGGTGAAGCCTCCGTGACTGATTATGTTGCATCCTTCGAGTCACTTTCCAAATATGGGGTTGAATACATCAACACCCCATTGAAGAAGAACCAAAGATTCGTCTATGGCTTAAACAAAAATCTCAAGAAGCCATTACTTCTAAAATTAGAAGTTCCCTTCGACCAACTCATTGATATCGCTCTTCGTCTTGAAGAGGCGGATAGGGAAAGTGATGTTGAAGTGGTGGGTTCCAAACAAAACTTCAACAACAAGAAGAGGCCAAAAAAATTCAAAGGTCTGTATCCCAACAAAGAGGGTAATCAAGCAACTCCTGCTGCGAAGACTTTTTCCTCTACTGAAGGGAAATGCTTTAACTGTGGTTCCAGAGACTATTTTGTGAACAAGTGTTCAAAGCCTCGTACTTGTCGCTATTGCAAAAGCCCGGATCATTATTTATCTTCTTGTCCCAAACTTCAAAATAGGAAGGAGGGAAAGCTTAATGTTGCTCAAGCCCCTGGCAACACATCTCGTGGTCAAGGTATTTCTCATTCTATCCTTCATGGTATTATTATATTTCGTGATCAACCTATTCGAGTTCTCTTTGATACGGGTGCATCCCACTCTTTTATATCAAAGGAACTTGTCGATACCTTTTCTTTAAGTGTTGTTGCTTTAATGACTTCTTTAAGAATTGTGAATCCGGTTGGTGGATCCGCAACTCTTAGTTTGCTTTGTAAAGATGTGGAGATTATTTTGTGTGATTTCCTTTCCTAGCCGATTTGCATGTCATGCGTTATTTAGGCTTTGGAATGATTTTGGGAGTGGATTGGCTTAACCGTTATGAATCTCATATCCTATGTCCTGAGCGGACTATTCATCTTCGACATCCTCAATCTGTTAAGCAAATTTCTATTATTCTCAAAGATTCGGATTCCACCTTATCTGCATCTTTATATTCTTTAAATCCTCGTGATGATGATGATGAGGAGGACATCATTTCTCTTATTCACGTTGTTCGTGAATTTTTCGACATATGTGAGCCCGTTTTATGATTACCACCTAAGCGAGCAATTGAGTTCAGAATTAATATTACCCCTGGAGCTCAACCTATTACTCGTCCTCTTTATCGTATGTCCAATAAAGAAAATGAAGAGATGCGTAAACAATTATCCAAATTGGAGACGAAGCAACTTATTCGCTCTAGTTCCTCGCCTTGGGGAGCTTCGGCTATTTTCGTAAAGAAATCCGATGGTACACTTAGGCTTTGCGTTGACTACTGCAAGCTTAATGATCTTACTATCAAAAATAAATATCCTTTACCTCGGATTGATGATCTATTCGATCAACTTAGCGGCAATTATCCGAATTGGAGACGAAGCAACTTATTCGCTCTAGTTCCTCGCCTTGGGGAGCTTCGGCTATTTTCGTGAAGAAATTTGATGGTACACTTAGGCTTTGCTTTGACTACTGCAAACTTAATGATCTTACTATCAAAAATAAATATCCTTTACCTCGGATTGATGATCTATTCGATCAACTTAGCGGTGCTAGAGTCTTTACACAATTGGACTTGGCTACCGGTTTTCATCAGCTTCGTATTGCTAAGGATAGCATTCCTTTGACATCGTTCCGTACCCGTTATGGATCTTATGAATGGCTTGTTATGCCATTTGGTTTAACGAATGCTCCGGCTTATTTCATTGACCTTATGAATCGAGTTTTCAAAGATTTTCTTGATCGATTTGTTCTCATCTTTATTGATGATATTCTTGTGTATTCAAAAACCGAGGAGGAACATGAAAAACAACTTCGGGTTGTGTTGGAAACTCTTAGGAGGAGTAATCAATTAAAGGCGAAATTTTCTAAGTGCCACTTTTGGCGATCTCGTGTGAAGTTTCTCGGTCATATTATTTTCGAATCCGGAATTTCCGTGGATCCTTCAAAGATTGAAGCGATTCAAGATTGGAAGAGACCGGAGGGTGTGACTGAGATCCGTTGCTTTCTCGGATTGGCGGGCTATTACCGTCGTTTTATTAAAGACTTTTCTAAAATTGTCGTGCCTCTCACTAGCTTAACGAAGAAAGGTTTTAAATACATTTGGTCGGACAAATGTGAAACTTCTTTCCAGAAATTAAAGGAACTTCTTTCTGATGCTCCTATTCTTGTTATTCCCGAGGGGAATCAAGATTTCGTTGTTTATACGATGCTAGTCGCGTTGGTTTGGGTGTCGTTCTTATTCAAAGAGAACATGTTATTGCTTATGCTTCTAGGCAATTGAAGCCAGCTGAGACTAGATATGCCACACATGATTTAGAACTCGCGGCTATTGTTTTCGCCCTTCGAATTTGGCATCATTATCTATTGGGAGAGAAATTTCTTCTTTATACTGATCATAAGTCTTTGAAGTATTTATTCTCTCAAAAGGAACTTAATTTGCGTCAACAACGTTGGCTCGAGTTCCTTGCTCCTTATGATCTTGATATTCTTTATACACCCGGTAAGGGTAATCGTGTCGTCGATGCTCTTAGCCGTAAGCAACAAGCAGTTGTTTCTATGATGATATCCGAATGGAACGATCTCGAGATCTTATTCGCTTGTGAGATTCGAGACCGCATATCCGATTTATGCTCATCATTTGCTTTATGTAGTCTTGAGGCTCATCCTTCTCTTTTAGACCGCATTCTTGAAGCTCAAAGGCTAGATCCTAATTTGGCTCTTCTTGGCCAAACTATTAAGGATAGAATTGATATTGAAGGTTTGAAAGACTTTGATATCGATTCTCGTGGCGACATTCGAAAATTTGGTAGACTTATCGTGCCAAATATTAGGGATCTTCGTAAAGATATTGTAGAAGATTCGCATCATTCTAAATTTACCATTCATCCCGGTAGTAGTAAAATGTACGCGGATATGAAGCGACTTTATTATTGGGAGGGAATGAAACTTGACATCGCTAACTTCGTTAAGTGCTGCATGACTTGCCAACTCGTTAAGGCCGAACATCAAAGGCCCGGTGGGTTACTGCAACCTTTAGAAATTCCAATTTAGAAGTGGGACCAAATTTCCATGGATTTTATCGATGGCCTTCCCCATTCTCGTTCGGGTCATGATAGCTTATGGGTTACAGTTGATAGACTTGCTAAATCCGCCCATTTTATTCCCGTTCGGTCTAACCGAACCGTATCTCTTTTGGCCAAACTCTTTATTAAAGAAATTGTTAAATTGCATGGAGTTCCTACTTCTATTGTTAGTGATCGAGATCCATTGTTTATTACTGGATTTTGGAAGAGTCTTCAAAAAGCTTTAGGAACGAAGCTTAATTTTAGCACCGCTTATCACCCCCAGTCCGATGGACAAACCGAGCGTGTAAATCAAACTCTTGAAGATCTTCTTCGTGCATGTGTTCTTGATTTTGGTGGAAGTTGGGAAGATCATATTTCTCTTGTTGAGTTTTCCTATAATAATAGCTTCCAATCTAGTATTGGTATGGCACCTTTTGAGGCACTCTATGGAAGGCCATGCCGATCTCCTTCTTGTTGGCTTGAGGCCGGTGAGAAGCTGGTTTTAGGTCCAGACTTTATTCGTGATTCCATAGAGAAAATTGACCATATTCGACATAGGATGAAAGAAGCCCAGAGTAGACAAAAATCCTATGCCGATAATTGAAGAAGGAGATTAGAATTTTCTGTTGGAGATCTTGTTTTTATACATGTGTCACCTATGAAAGGTGTTGTACGTTTCAGTCGGTCGGGAAAGTTAGCACCTCGATATATTGGGCCATTTCCTATCACTGAACGTATTGGTTCTATGGCTTATCGCCATACATTACCGACTCAGTTTTCTGCTATGCATGACGTGCTTCACGTTTCTCAATTACGGAAATGTCTTCGGGATTCCGATTCTATTCTTGAGCCTGGTGTTGTGGAAGAGATTGAAGTTTCGCCTAATCTAACTTATGAGCAACATCATATTCGTATTATTGCTTCGGAGGTTAAGCGCCTTCGAAATAAAGATGTTCCGCTTGTGAAAGTTCAATGGTCCTCAAATCCTAAGGATTGCTCTTGGGAATCTAGAGAATTCATCGAGCGAACGTATCCTGACTTACTTTTTCATGCTCTTTAAGGTGAACTTCTTACTTCAAAATTCTTTTGTGTTAATATGCTTTTATGGTTGTTACTTTATATTTTCTTCTTAAATACTGCGAGGATGCAATTTCTTTAAGGAGGGGAGTCTGTAACAACCTGCATATTTATCGATTTTATATTTAACTATTTTGTTTAAATATTTTTTCGATACTCGGAATTTAGTCCGAAAATCTACTTTTTGCATACGGTCGAATTAGAACTCGGGACCACTTCCATTGAGTTTAAAATGACGTTTGCGATCTTTTTAAGTGTAAACTTTGATATGTTTGGAGTTAGAGGAATTTTGCCACTTTTTACTTAGGGCTTTGGTTTGGGCTGAGCCCAATAACCCCACTTATGTATTCAGTCCCAATTCTACTCCAACTCTTCATTACTTTATTTCTAATTCCTAATACTCAAGCTTTAGCAACAATGGTGAGTGGAATGGGAAATTAAACTCCAAACCCTAGTTTTCTTTTGCAAATCAAACTCTAGCTCCAAACTAATAGAAGAACCCATTGGTAAGCCTTCTCTTCTTCTTGACCAACTCATTCTCTTACCAATTTCAGAAATTCCTAAACCTAACTTTAGGAATGTTCTTCTTTTAAAGCTTAGAATCAAGCTTCTTGAGTTGGATTTGAAGAGTGGTTGATTCTCCTTTGCTTTCAAGCTTCTTCTTCATTTGTTTGGGTTCAAAGGTGAGATTTTTGTCTCACGTCTTTGTCTATAATTATCTTCGATTGTTAGGTATGAATTCCTAACACTTATTCTTGTGCAATTGATTTTGGTTTGGATTGATTTGGTGTATATTTCAATTTTTGGTGTTTTGAAATCAAAATCTATGAAAATCCTTTTATAGATATTTGGACATTGATATTTGAGGCGTATCGAAGAGCCGTTGAGGCTGGGTTGTCACTTGGCGTAAATCCTTAGTCGTTGTCGCTCGATCGATCGCTTCTGGTATCCGTTTGGCCATTTTTGGCCTAGGTTCAGGGAATGCCCTGAACCGTTGATTCAGACCTCTGAACCGTTGATTTAGACGTCTGAAACGTTAGATTCAGACGTCTGAAACGTTAGATTCAGACGTCTGAATATTATACTGGGAATTTTTATTCCCTAGTATTCAGACGTCTGAATCTATATTTCAGACGTCTGAATTGGTTCGAATTGAACCAGAAAGGAAATAGGCTAAAATTTAGCATTTCCAGACGTCTGAATTTATTGATTCAGACGTTTGAATTATGTCCTGGAAAGTATTTTATTTTCCAGATTCAGACATCTGAATCATACCTTTCAGACGTCTGAATATGCCAATTTTTGCCTATTTGCCTATTTAGCTTGAATTTCCAACTTTAATCGATTCGTGTTGATTCCCTTTTTGTTGTTATCATTTATTATTGACTTGGATGACATGTTCTTCGTGATTTTTGGGAATATCCATTTCGATGGATTCCGTAATCGATTTCTTTGGATTTTATTCACGTCTTCGAATGTGAATTTTAGTGATTGATTGTTTCTACAATCATTTCTATGATTTGTCACTTTAAAAATATAAAGGTTTTCTATACTGGTAGTAAATATCAAATATCTTTCGACAAATGATTTCAACACTATTTTATAACAAAGCTCGTTTTCTTAAACCAATTTCCAATCTATTAGTATATACAAACCTTTACCTCACTCGTATGAGAAATCTAATTAAACGGCTTAGTAAAACAAGTGGTATGAAACGCTTGCGTTTACTTCGTCGGTTAATTCTTGGACTTGTTCGATTGAATCTCTTGTGACAATTTTCTAGTGGAAATCTACAATTTGTTCGTAAATATTTAAGTTAAGCTAGTGGTTATGGGACATGAAGCTAAGCTCATATATTTACTAGCTTACTGTAATTGACACTTCTCGGTGATCATGACGATCATTTTCATGATTTAGACTAGCAATTGTGCGATGTCTCTTTGTCTTTGAGGCTAGACTAGACACCATCTGTGTGATTTCGACTCACACATACCTTTTTTCTTTTTGGTTAGTCTAGACCTCATTAGTGTGATTTCGACTCATATATGTAGGGTAGCACCCCATGGTCTTCGGGTCGTTCGTGTGTCAAAAATTAATGGCTAGCTACCATGAGATAGCATCTCGTTCGTGTGATACATATGTTGGTGAGTTTTCATGCTCCCGTTCGTGTGATAGGCCTCCCTCCTTTTTTATTATGATTTATGGATTTCGTGTGTTGATTTCTGGAATTTATGCTTCACCAATTTTAGTGATTTTCATTGATATGATTTATCAATTTTTGTGCATTGGTGAATTCGTGTGTCATTGACTTGTTGTGAATACAAG
This sequence comes from Allium cepa, assembly GCA_030765085.1. Taxonomy (NCBI): domain Eukaryota; kingdom Viridiplantae; phylum Streptophyta; class Magnoliopsida; order Asparagales; family Amaryllidaceae; genus Allium; species Allium cepa. The sequence continues at coordinate 663,313,760 of CM060928.1, read as the reverse complement.
TTTTGGGTATGAAACCTTTTTTGGATCTTTGTGAAGATTTTTTTAATATTGATTAACCTCATGTTGAGTTTCAATTACATACTTATTGTAGTATGCCCGTATGGTTATCATATGTTTATGCCATATATCTTATTCTATATCATGTCATCTGATATTTATAGCTAGATTGATCCGTTTATTATTTTCTTATAAATAATACTCGGGTCAGACCGAGATGTTACAGGTGCTTCTGCTTGACTTCTCCCCAAGGATTTATTACTATGACTTTTGGCTAACCACATAGATTAGCAGTTTTTGTTGTATACACTTGAGATATAGACTCATAGTTGTATTCTTTTTTATAGCACGTGTTGCTATTCTTTTGTATTATTGTGGATCCTTTTGACCACTACTCTGATGTACACTTTCTTGTGTTAGTTATATATCCATATCTTCTTCCGCCTTTGTGATATGGATGTCTGTGACTGATTTGTGTTATGTTTATTTCTATATTTGTTTCCGAAGATTATATATAGCCACTTGTGATAGCTTTGAGTTTGTATCGGTATGTCGGATTTCTTCCTTAATTGATATATACTCTACTATCTAACATATCGATGCTCGCACAAAGATATTACACGGATGGTCGCTCATCAACAGCCTTATTCTCCGTGCTAGTTGACAGCATTACTCCGTAGTGTTCTTGACTTGCGTGGGTATAGAGGTGGGGCGTCACATTAAAAGTCGTTTAGGTGACTTGATCGTGCTTTGTAAGAATTAGTAGTGCTTGTGTGTTTACTAGGTTAAGGGAAAATATACGGGACTTGGTTTCCTTATATGGTCATTCCCCTTGTGTTTAATATGATCAAATTCATCGATTTAGTCTGGATGAGACTAAGATCGTAAGTATTTTACTTATTGAAAACCACTTCATAATAGAGATGCGTATTCTATCTTTTGGAAGTGGATATGATCGTTGTTTGCACCAAAATTTGTCACAAATACCCAATAGAAATTTTATAGAGAAATAAATGAAGAATATGAAATGAAAATAGAGGAATCAAGCAATTTAATAACAAAATGTAGCCAATAACAAGAAGACAGTGATTTATAATAGTTTGACATTGAAAGCCTATATTCACAATAAACACTCTACATTCTGTCGGTTTCCTTCCTCCCCAATAAACTTTCTATATTCAAAAATAAAAAATTCAAGCTTTAGGGAAGAGATTAATCGAATTAAAGGGAAAATGTAATGAATTTTATACATGTGTATATTTCTTTATTTTTATTCTTTGTTTGAATTCTGAATCTAATCTATATACAAATGAATTGTCATATATCGTTCAATTAAAAAGAAGATAACTAGTGGAAGAAATAAGCGAAGGCGTGGAATAAAATCTAAGGGAATTCGGGAAAAGCTATCTATAAGTAGTAATTTTAGTTTTTCTCCTTATAGTAGTTTGTGTAGTTAGTATTTGGATTTGTTTTATGCCTTAGGGAATTATATATGCGAAAACTTTAAATCTAAAAACCCAAAATTTCCCTGAAAAATGTTAATTCCGGAATTAGTTGGAATCTTATTTGTTTTGTGCTAATATGGTTGAATTTAATCCATTAGTTTTTGCAATATGAATAATTTATGTTCTATTAAACTTCTACTTCCCAATTTGTGTTTGTTATGACGAAGGGTTCTAAAGTGAATAAGGAGAAGGCATGTAGAACATGGATTTTTATCCCATATATGGCTTGCACTGCCTACTTTCGTAATGAAAAAAAATATGAACCTTCAACTTTATCCATTTAAAGTCCAATAGAATATAAAGTACTTAAATTGTAGAATTTTTCTCCCTTGAAGTAGAGGCGTTAATTCTATTATGTTAATGTAAAATAAGTTGAATGTCTTGATTCCACTTTTGAATACACAAACACACAATTATGCAAGTCTATTTTATTTAGCTAATTTAAAATGTCATATTAGCTATTGTAAAAACAGTGGTATTGGACTAGGGATTTGTATGATTATAGAAATTATGACATATAAATCATCTTAAGAACCCAAATAGAAAGTGAAAATCTTAGTATAGAAATGTTTTTACGCACGCCAAGAAATATTTAACAAAAACCAGTTAGATAAAAATTAACATTAAGTATAGATATAATAATAACTTATAAGTCATACCGTATAAGTTAAATAGGTTAATAAATAACAATAAACCGTATAATAAGGAAGTTGATAACAATTATGGATATTAATCCATAATTAAAAGGCGAAATAAGGAGATTTCCTTAAATGACCTTAATGCATAAATGCGGGTGAGGTATATTTGTATATATATTATACTTATATGTTAATATAGTTTTGTAAAGGTTGGAGAGCAGAAATATAACTAAATTATTAAGATGCGAGATCAGCTAAAAGTACACAAAAGTCTGCCCAACCATCTGGCTACCAGTAGTGTAATTTTGGAAATGATGTGAGACATTGCCTATAATAAGAACCCATGGTGGACGTGAGGTTAGTCCCAATTCTATAGGGTAATGCCCAGCTATCTGGCTACCAGCACCTACAAATAGTCAGACCAATGTGAGACGTCACTGTTTTTGTAACATGTCATAGAACATATATTCTAAGACATGCTTGCTTCAGGGTTGGAGGTATTAAATGGCTATATATGGTCTTCTTCCTTCCCGTTCAAGAATCAATGGTCGGGATTATTTTTAGGTGCGGTATTGGAAATCTCTAGAGGGAGTCTGCTTTGGGGTTGAGGTATTAATTGGATTTTGGAGGGTCCGTTTCTTCCCTATTTAAGAAGTATTAAGTGGACTTATGTGATTTCTTACGATGACAACTAGGAAGTACCAGAGAGGGATTTTCCTTAGATCAAGGTACTAAATGATTGGGATGTGCCTAGCGTTTAGGTATTAAATGGCCTGAGTCTGCCTATTTTCCACTAAAAAGGTCTTAAGTGACTTAGGTACTTTCTCTTGCATCGTTAGGATATGATTGACGAAGATGTGCCATTGGTCTCAATATATATTCCATAGTTGTGTTGCACCCACATTATAGTTATGAAGTTTGACTAGAAAGGTCCATTGGCCTAAAGTGTGAGATACGCTGTAAAGCTGGACTAGGAGAGTCGTTGGTTTACAAAGGTATACTCGGAAATATATGGTTAGGAAAATGCGTAGGACATAATACTCATCCAAATGATACTGTCCAAATACTATTATGGTAAGACTTGAGAATTACGTTACCAAACATTGTTATTCTGACTCCCTCTATATTACAACTCATAGGTTAGGGAGAGGATGCCGATAATGAAGCATGAAGAAGGCAGCGTAAACTGGTAGCAATATAGCTATTTATTTATGCTTGTGATTTATTCTTATGTACCTAGATTTCGACTTGTCGGTGTCCTATTTTGAGACATTATGCGATGCATATTTGGAATATTGTATCTTTTAGGTCTTGAAATGTGTGAAATGGATACTTGCTTTATTATTATATTTTATCCCTTCTACTGTGAGATTATGAAAGCATGGATAAATGACTATGTATATTGTTTATTTGATCAGTTTTTCCAACCAACAACCAGCTTTGGAATGGACCTAAGGATCGACGGGCTTTATTCGGTTGAAAATTAAGCTCGTTTTAAAGAGGGTCATTACAGGCTGAATGGAGCTCCGTATTTCGTACCTTATTATAGTAACGGAGAAAATAGTAGGAGCATATCATATAGCACTTATTAGTCACATCAAGTTACGAAAATTATTTCGTACAACATACCAAATGTTATATATGAAATAATAACTGTTTTTCAGTGTTGATTGAAAAATAGACATAGTTTTTTTGTATAAGTATCGTGAATATTAGTTATAAAATAAAACTACAATAGTGGTATTTGAGATGTATTATAAAAAACAGAAGTATTCAAATTTATTTGCAATTATTTTAGAACTGTAGACCAAGCCATAATTTGGAGAAATAATTCTTTGATTATATGATTATGAATCACATGGTACTAGTGAATAGTATCTCAAACAATAAAGGGCAAAACACTCATTGAATATGAGTATCATAAGAGTCAATGAACTCTTTGGATTAATACATATAAATGTACGCAATCATAAGTCTAATAATGCCAAAATGTTTCCCATGCGTTGTTGTATTCATGATGAGTTATCACAGACATGATTATGTGTATTTGATACATATATGGCATGTATATGATAAGCTAATAAATTGTAAAACAGAAGTAAACAAAATAGCATGCAGTAGAAAATAAAATTGATTCGACTTGATCAAATAGTTTAGTATATTAGAAAGAGCTCCAAACGTACCTAAAATGAATAAAGGTTCAATCTCAATAATCACCCCGCTCTATTATACATAATGATGTATCAATAAGGAGTAATCAAACTTTGTTGAACAAAGTGCGATTAATTGTGGGTGAAGCTGAGTTAACCTCTTTCTTTAAGGTCGTGTGTGCTTAAGAGTAGCACACAAGGTTAAAATTAATTTTATCTAAATAATAATTTATAAAATCATACAAGATAATGGTTATAAAAAACCCCAACATATTTTAGGCCAAGTAGTTGGCAGGTTGTGCGAGTCGAAAGACTGCATGTAATAATTATACTAAAGTGATCTAGTGTGAGTCATTTGGTGACCAGTTAATGTTTTGAACATAAGTATAGTAAAATAAAAACCAAGTCAGTTTTATATATAAGGAAATTCATAAAAATGTTTATGAATACCTATTCCGTTGAACTAAGAAACAATTGTCATTTTAAGAAATACTAACTACATGACGAAAGAATTTCTTTTAGAAATTACCGGTAGTAAAAAGTATTTGGATACGATCCAAGTATAAAAATTTAGTATGGAGGATGATATGAAATTAACTAAACCTAAAACTAAAACAATGCATTAGAATGTCTAATGAGTATTCTTTCATATAATATTTAGTTCTCAATTAAACCATTAAGAGTATTGACTTTGCAATATAGTAATAATGCATAAATCTGAAAGGAATCCAAGTGTGTAATCAAAATATGATTTTGATAGCTATACCTGAAGGAATATGATTAATCGGCCACAAATGTGTCTTCAAAAGAAAGACTGATGTAGTTGGAATATTGTGAGCCACATTGATAAGAATAACATCGTAAATTTCAGTTGTTGAAATTTACGTAACCGATCCATCGTTCAATATATGCTCATGTTGATTCGGATTTTACTCATAAAATTATCGATTGGTAAGACTTTATGTTTTAGTACATATGTGTTGAAATAGAAAAGTCCACATGATAATTTAGAATGGATTATTTGCATATAACAACCAAATTGTCTCCAAGTCAATGGAAGCGATATTGAGTTTATGAGTTTTCGGATACGATCCAAGAATGGATACAGAAGTATCATTCAATAAGCATCGAAGTTGAATAGTATTTTGATAGAAATATTAAATAGTTTGATTTTCAATCAAAATGCAGAGAAAATGTGTGTCCACAAGAAAGAACATTAAAAGGTACATAAATATTTCTAAAACTATAAGTAAACAACATGTTATTGATTGTTAATGATGTACTCATGTTAAAACCATTAAAAGTATGGTTGTTTAATACTTGAAATTGGATTTGTAAATTATATCTTTTATAATGAGTATAAAGGTTGATTGAGAATGTCCCAGACGATATGCAAAGTGTAACAACCCACTCCGAAGTAGGTCTAAATTCCATTCCAGATAAGGCCCGTTGAAACTTAGACTTATTCTAAAGCTAGTTGTTGGTTGGTAGGAACAACAAAACAGAGTTATCTATATATTCTTTTAGAACTCACAGTGGAAGGAATAAAATATGATAACAATAATTATACCTGTTTAATTCTAGTCATTTCATATGTCATAAAAAATTACATAATGTCAACCGTTACAACATTTCGCTCAAAAATAAATTTCATGAGTACAATAGAAAGTAACATGAAAAGATAGATAATAACCACCACAAGTTTCACTATTGCTATCTTCAAACATCATCGTCAACTCCTTCTCTAACCTATGTTGTAATGAAGAGGGAGTCAGAACAACAAGTGTTTGGTGAATAGAAATCTCGAGCCTTACTATTTCAGTACTTGGTCAGTATAATTTAAATAAGAACACGTCTTACGTAATTAAACCATTTATTACTTTATATAAGAAAAGGAGGCGAAACCTCAAACAATCACTTAATTCCTTCCATTCCTGAAGTAGGTTTCATCATCTCATAACCCATAACCAACGTCATTAATGTTTAACAATGCGAGTGATAGTCCCCAAGCCACTACCTTTTAGTGGAAAATAGGAAGACTCTAGCCATTTAAGACCTCAACTGAGGCTGACCCCATCATTTAATAGTTATTCCATAGGTGGACTCCTCACTGATGATTATTTAGTTGACGTCGCATGGAATCCCCAGAGCAATTTAATACTTCTTTATGGGAAGGCGGACCTTCAATCAGCCACTTAATACATTATCCCGAAATGGGCCTTTATCAAGATACCATATAACGTGCCTAATAACTTGCCCCTTGGACATTTAATACCTCATTTGGAAAAAAGAGGCAGGCTCTCAAAAAACCACTTAATATCTCAAGACCCCAAAGCAGGCCCTTCGTATTATGACCTACACTCATAATGACATCTCACATTGGTCCGATTATTCGTAGGAACCGGTAGACATATTAGCTGGGCAGATTTACCCTATAGAATTTGGGACTAACCTTACGTTATTATAAATACTTATCATTAAAGGTGTCTCACATCAGCCCCAAAGTCACACCGCTAGTATTTAGATTAGATGGGTATACTTCTATGTGCCTTTGACTGACCCTGCATTCCTATGACTTAGCCATAATTTAAATACTATATATACAATACTTATCTCACCATTCCATAATTAAGGCCCTATAAGGAAAATTCCTTATCACACCTTAAAACATCAATTACTTTCCTAAGGGGGGTTTAATGACAATTATTACATAATTAACTTTGCATTTATATGTTAAAATTATATGTTTATTATGCTGATTAATATATAAATAAATACGCACTTATTATTCTATGTGTGCGGAGATTTCTCCCTAAAACGTTAAATGTCAATTCCTTTTTAATCATAATAATACAAGTCTTTCCTTTTTCTTCCATTTCACCAATAATGTCCAAATTCCATATCCATAACAATTGATTCTAATATCCATAACAAGGGTTCGGTATGCATATCCAAAATTGCAATAAATATACTTGTATCTAGAATCTACTCCACCTTATCTCATATTAAAACAATGGAATAAACCAAAAATGAAAACTTGCAGTCTAATCAATTCTACGCTCTACTTAAGTTCTTTTACATGAGCTTAGACAAGGGAAATTTTACTAAATTTTATAGAAATAGGCAGTGCAAACTACGAATAAAGATTCTTCCTTTACACACCATTTCTCAATTAAATTCCTTAATCATATCTGGAGAAGAGGAATAGAAGGTAGAATATATAAACTGCAAGATCCATAACATTCCATTATGTTAATGCAAAACAATTAAGATTCCAATCCTAAGAATTGACATTTCGCTTTTAGGGGAATTTTGGGGATTTTTAAAATGGTGTTTTATAATACAAAATTCCTCAAAACATATATCAAATCCAAAATATATTATTCAAAAATGTTGCGGCTTTTCTATTGATTAGAAAAGCATAAATTTTAATAAATTCTACAAGCGCACAGGCGTGTAGTATGCAGGTCGAACACAGGGAATTGTGTTTTAAAATATTTGAAATCCAAATTTAAATTTTAGGCGTGTTAAACAAATTCGATGGTGGATCTTGAACAGGAAATAAAAACAATAATGTACTCCAAATTGAATTTGAATCTAATCAAAATTGCAATTAAAATATAAAATTGTAGAAATCAGAGCAGAAAATAAAAGTACCTAAAATAAAATAATAGAGTAAACAACTGAAATAAATGAACTGGATTTATTAACTAACTGGAAAAGTGCAGAAAATAATTAAGAACAAGAATAAGTAAATTGCTAAATCTAATTAACAATCTTATGTATTTTGTTCGAAAATAAAAACACTACTGAAATTAAAATTAAACTAGAAGAAGAGTGATGGGGTAAGAGATTATTTTTCATCTGCATTGCTCTCTCTATTTAAAGACTTCAGCCTCCAAAGATAACCCTAGTATTTAGGTCCATATGCTTGATATTTGGAGAATAATAAGGCCACCTCACTTTGAATTGGTCTTTGCTTTGTTATTTGATTAACAAGTGGCCTTGCTTTGAGAGATTTTCAGGCCAAACTTTGAATGTGTATTTTCAATATTTGCATTTGATTTCTTGCATGAATAGCACACATGTTGGTGACGCGAGATGCATTTCTTCATGAACGATATGTACTTTCTCTTCGAATTATTCGGTATTCAAAATGTTTCACCTTGGAATCTATAATCTGCAAAACCACAACAAAATATCCCTATAATACCTCTTTATTAAAATAAAATATGTGAAACAAATGGTTTAAAATGCAGAAATATACGTTCATCAAATACCCCCACACTAGAACTTTATTCGTCCTCGAATAAGCAAGAAGATAAAACTAACTAAATCTTTTTTCGTAGGAAACACGATTGCATTGAGCGTATGCAACAAGCCGTTAAACCTCTAGGTGTCCCTAGTAGGACGAGTGGTGTCTCGTGAGGGTTTTCAGCGGATACTACCCACAAAATCCAAATGCAGTATGTGATGATTCTAATGTACTACATGAATGCAAAATTTTAAACAAATGGAGATTGATTTACTTTAGAATAATTGCAACAAAATAATGTATATCAGTTTTTGTCAACTTCTAGAAACTTTTTGTTCCTCACTAAACACAAATTTCAATATAACTCAAGTTTTCATACATTAGATTCTAGTTTGGCCAGTTGTTTCGGTCGATAACATAGTGCAGCCATGAAATAAATTCTTCACTGTCAATCACTGTTTTTTTTTCAAAATGGTATTTTTCATTTCCATTCGTATAACAAGCCAAATCAACAAAGTCAAGAAGTGTTTCGGTTTCAAAGCTTAGTCTCTCTTTACTAATATATTTTTTTACACCTAACTTTTGGACCAAGGTATACCACCCATGCACTGCCTCGCGGGCTTACGTGAGAGTTGGGATAGAGCTTGGCGGATTGTGCAATCCGACGCTGACTATGTCAGAAAAGGTCGATAATCCTTAGATGATTATTTATTTAATTATTTATACACCTAACTCAGAATGTTGAGGCCAGATATACCATCCATGCACTGCCTTGCGGGCTTACGTGAGAAAAGTACAGAGCATGGCGAGTGTACACACTTTCGTAAGTGTGCACACCTATCGACTCTAGGTGTTTCTTCTTATTATTATTATTATATTTTTTTGAAATTAACTAAAGAGAGTTATGCAAATCAACTTAGCACCACTTAACTTCAATGATTTGAAATGTCAACGCATATACTTTAAATCTGCCACTTTTTTTTAATCAAGGACTATAGTTTAGAAAGGATTTCATAACCATCACCTACTAATCCCCACATATACTAACCTCACTATTATCGCTTGTAATTCAACTTTTCATTATATTATACATTTGAAATTAGTGATTCACAAAAAATTTCATCAATTGACTTCAACTGCTTACTTACTTTGTCTTGATTAATTAAAAATAAATCAAAGTCTTGAAAATAATGGGAAATGAGAAAAAAATTGAAAGGAAATTTGAAAACAAATAATGAGATGATTTTTTTTAAATGATGCCACACTATGAAATATGAACAAACAGAATGAGATATGCGTCCCCCCATACTGGAATGAGACAGTGTCCAAACTGTCAAATAGAATGCAAATGCAAAATAGAAGGAAAAAAACTAAAAAAACACGAATAAAAAAAAATACAACCTGATATGTACAAGATAGTGAGTGGCTCATGTCGATTAGCTAGGTTCGTGAAGATCCACGAACTCATCGTCCTCGTGTTGTTCAAACTCTAGAAATGGCTTCAAGCATTGTCCATTGACCTTTGAAATGGAACTGTCCCTAGGATTTTCAATTTCAACTGCACCATAAGGGTATACTGTTTTCACAATATATGAACCTGTCCAACGGGATCTCAATTTTCCCGGAAATAAATGAAGTCTGGAAGTATATAAGAGAACTTTCTGACCTACTTCGAATGTCTTATGAAGTATGGATTTATCATGATAAGATTTAGTTTTCTCTTTATAAATCTTTGCATTTTCATACGCTTCATTTCTTAGTTCTTCTAATTCTGACAATTGTAATTTACGATGCGATCCGGCTTTTTCTATGTCAAAATTAAGGTATTAGATTTCCCAAAGTGCGTGATGCTCGAGCTCAACAGGCAAATGGCATGCTTTTCCAAAGACTAATCGGTATGGTGACATTCCTAGATTGGTTTTATAAGCTGTGCGAAATGCCCAAAGGGCGTCTATCAATTTAGATGACCAATCTTTTCTGTTGGAGTTAACCGTCTTTTCAAGAATTTGTTTAATTTGTCTATTGGAAATCTCGACTTGACCGTTAGTTTGTGGATGATATGGAGTAGATAGTTTATGAGTGATAGAGTATTTCTTAAGAAGAGATTCAAAAGCACGATTACAAAAATGAGAACCGTTGTCACTTATAATGGCTCGAGGTGTGCCAAAACGAGAGAATATGTTTTCTTTCAAAAATTTGACAACAACTTTATTGTCATTCATTCTGGTGGGAATGGCCTCAACCCATTTAGACACGTAATCTACTGCAAGTATGATGTAGAGATTTCCAAAAGAATTAGGAAAAGGACCCATGAAATCGATGCCTTAAACATCAAAAATTTCGATAAAAAGGATTGGGTTTAGGGGAATCATGTTACGTTTGGAAATACGACCTGTTTGTTGACATCTAGCGCATTTGGAGCAAAATTCATGGGCATCACGAAAAAGAGAAGGCCAATAAAAACCGCACTGTAATACCTTGGCTGCAGTTTTCTTTGCTCCAAAATGTCCTCCACATGCTTGATTATGTGAAAAATAGAGGATGCTATGGAATTCATGTTCGGGGACATATCTACGTATGATTTGATCGGTGCAATATTTGAAGAGATAAGGATCGTCCCAGTAAAAGTTTTGAACATTGGAGAGAAATTTTTGTTTATCTTATTTTGACCAATGGGAAGGTGTTTCATTTGTGACAAGATAATTTACGATGTCCGCGTACCATGGTGCACTGGAGAGGGAAAGAATTTGTTCATCGGGAAAATGATCATTGATTTGAGAGTTATCGTAGTTTTCATGAACAATACGAGAAAGATGATCAGCTACGACATTTTCAGAACCCTTTCTATCTCGTATTTCTAGGTCAAACTCTTGAAGAAGGAGAATCCAATGGATTAAGCGGGTTTGGCATCCTTTTTCGTGAGAAAATACCGCAAGGCGGCATGATCGGTATAAACTATGACCTTAGAACCTACGAGATATGATCTAAACTTATCGAGGGCAAAGATAAATGCTAAAAACTCTTTTTCTGTGGTAGAGTAATTCAATTGAGCTTCATTAAGAGTTTTGGTAGCATAATAGATGACTCGAGAAAGTTTATCGATTCGTTGACCTAAGATGGCTCCAATGGCATAATTAGAAGCGTTACACATTAATTTGAAAGGCAAAGTCCAATTTGGAGGTTGAATGATAGGTGCAATGGTCAAGATTGATTTGAGGGTTTCAAAAGACGTTTTACATTCATTGGAAAATTAAAATTTAACGTCTTTAGCCAGAAGATTCGAAAGAGGTTTTGAAATTTTTGAAAAATCTTTAATGAACCTCCTATAAAATCCTGCATGGCCGAGAAATGAGCGAATGTCCTTTACGGACCTTGGAGGAGGAAGGCCAACAATAAGATCAACTTTAGATTTGTCAACTTCTAGACCATGTTTAGAGACAACATGACCTACGACTATTCCTCGCTTAACCATAAAATGACATTTTTCCTAATTAAGAACAAGAGATTTCTCCTTACATCGCTTTAAGACACGTTCTAAATGAAGGAGGCATTGATCAAAAGATGACCCATAGATTGAAAAATCGTCCATGAATATTTCTAAGAAATCTTCCACCATATCAGAAAATATACTCATCATACATCTCTGAAAGGTAGCGGGAGCATTACAAAGACCGAAGGGCATACGACGATAAGCGAAAGTTCCGAAGGGACATGTGAACGTCATTTTGTGTTGGTCCTCTAGCGCAATGGGGATTTGATTATAGCCGGAGTAACCATCAAGAAAACAATAATATTCATGACCGGCTAAGCGTTCGAGCATTTGATCAATGAAAGGAAGGAGAAAATGATCTTTTCTTGTTGCGGCATTGAGTTTTCGATAGTCGATGCAAACGCGTCATTTTGTTTTGACCTTTGTCGGAACAAGTTCGTTATTCTCATTTGTGGTCACAGTGATTCCAGACTTCTTTGGTATAACTTGTACCGGACTTAACCAAGTACTGTCAGAGATAGGGTAGATAATGTTATTGTCTAAAGATTTGATAATTTCTTCCTTTACCACTTCTCTCATATTAGAGTTTAATCGCCTTTGAGCTTCGCGAGTGGGTTTAGCCTCGTCGACTAAATGTATTCGATGTTCAATGATTGATGGACTAATTCCCTTAATGTCAGCTATTACCCATCTTATTGCCTCTTTATTTTCCCTTAAAATTTTCAAAAGTCGTTCTTCTTGGTCCTTAATGAGATCGGATGCTAAGATTACAGGGAAATTTTTTGAAGAATCTAAGTATGTGTACTTAAGATCGTTTGGAAGAGGTTTGAGGTCTAGTTTAGGGCGTACTTCTTTTGAGGCTTCAGTAGACATCAACTGATTGAATTCTAGTGAATTATGAGAAGAGCAGAGCATATCATTTAATTCATAAATGTATTCATCTTCATTTAAATTAGAATTAAAATGATCTAGGCACATGTTAACAGACTTCGTAATATCACTAAAATCATTTTCTACAATTGTTTGGATTATGTCAACTTCTTCTATTTCAAGATCCCTTGGTTGTCTGTTAAGATTGAATATATTTAGTTCAATGGTTACGTGCCCAAAGGAAAGTCGGAGTTGACCATTCCTACAATTTATGATAGCATTTGATGTTGCTAAGAATGGACGACCTAATATCAAGGGAATCTGACTGTTAGGATTTGAGACAGGTGCGGTCTCTAGGACTATGAAATCGACTGGGAAATAGAATTGCTCGATTTGTATCAAAACATCTTCAACTGTGCCCAATGGTCTTTTGACAGATCGATCAGCTAGTTGAATTGTGATGTTTGTAGGTTTTAATTCCCCTAGTCCAAGTTAATAGTACACAGTATATGGCAAAAGATTAACACTCGCTCCAAGATCGAGTAAGGTATGATTAATGTGAGTGTTACCTATTTTACAGCCGATTGTAGGACAACCGGAGTCCTTATACTTGATTGGGGAGGGATTTGACAGAACAGAGCTAGTGTTTGCAGTTAGAAACGCAGTCTCAGGAAAGTTAGTGGCACGTTTTTGAGTAAATAGCTCTTTCAGACATTTGGCATATTGAGGAATTTGCTCAATGGTATCAAAAAGTGGAATATTAATTCGAACATGTTTAAAGATTTCAAGAATTTGGTCAAAATTAGCGGGCTTCTTCTTTTTGTTGAGTCTATGAGGAAATTGAGCTATGGGTTTATAGACTCGTTCGGTAGTTTTTTCATTCGAAGAAGAAGGTGTGATATTAGAGGGTGAAGATAAGGGCGCTGAAATGTTGGGGTTGCCAACATCAGAAAGCGAAGAGTGGTCGAGATTGCCGACCTTGGATGAAGAATTAGAGTTGTTTGGATTGATAACAGTGGGTGTTGACTGAGTTTCAGAATTTTGAACAAGGGAAGACTTAAGAAGGACGTCGGGGTTGTCGACATGGTTGTCCATTGTCTTTCCAGACCTTAATGTGGTGGCAGCATTAATCGGATTTACATCTTCGTCCTCATAAAGATTTACTCCTCGAGAGTTATACTTTGGATTCACTTCGGGTTGATTAGGAAATTTACCTTTCTCATTGATTTTCATGAGATCCCTCATCATTATCAACATTTGTTCATTTTATTTGGTGATTTGCTCAATTCTCGCATCTTGATTAGTGGTTTGTTCATTTTGTTTGGTTAGTTGCTTTTCCAATCAAGCAATTTCTTGTGAAGGCTTAGAAGGTTGGGTTGATGGATTGAAATTAGGATGCATGTATGGTTGATTTGAAGGTTTTGTTTAAGGAGCTGGTTGTGAATTTTGAGCATTAGATTTGGGGCTCGATAATTCGGATTTGGTATCATCGGATACATATGCGATGGATTAGCCACAATGTTAGGATTTGACCAGGAAAAATTGGGGTGGTGCTTCCAGTTAGGATTGTATGTGGATGAATAAGGACTATTTTGAGCTATAGCATTGATTTGGTCTTGGGTGTAGTAATGGGGTAGTCCTTCTCCTTCTTGAGGAGTTTGGGCATCTAGAGGAAGATGTGATAGGTCAATGGCATGTACTCCTCTGCTTGGAGTACGAATTGGAACACGAATTATTTCCCATTGCATATCCTTTTCCGAGTACTCTTCTAAAAATTACCAAGCTTCCTCGTCTATTTTTTCCATGAATTCTCCTCCGCACATTGATTCGAGTTGGGATCTTGTTTGATAATTAAGCCCTTCATAAACGATTTGGCACAAAACATGTTTAGGGATTGCATGATGTGGGCAACTATATAATAATTGATTGAACCTTTCAAAATATTTTGAAAACATTTCTCCTTCATTCTGAGAGAATTGGTTGATTTCTGTTCGAATTTTAAGAGTTTTGTGGAAAGGAAAAAACTTCTTTAAAAATATAGTAACGAAATCGTCCCAACTTTTAATTGAATTTTTAGGAAGAGAATTAAGCCATCTTTTCGCACTTTCTAGAAGCGCGAATGGAATAAGTCTTAGCTTGATGGATTCATTAGAAAGTTGTTACGTTTTGGTTGTAGAAGCGTATAATTCCAATTCACTAAGAAATTCATAAGCATTTTCAGACCCAGTGAATTTTGGTACCCCTTGGATAAAAGAATGTTTTAGCTTGAAATTATTTCCTTCGGCAGGTGGAAATGAAATAACCGAAGGTTGAACAGTCTGTGTTGGATAGCATCAGTCTAAAAAGGATAATGGTCGGTTCTCATGAAATTCATTATTTCCAACATGTGATTTAGGTGATAATTTTAGTGAATTGTGGTGTGAACTGTGATGTGAACCGTGATTGCTCATATTTGTTTGATTTGAAATTTCCGTTGATTTGTTTAATGAAATATTTTGGCTTTCTAAACGGTTAAAATTATTTCTTGCCCAAACGCATATAAACAAATCAAGGTGTAGTAGCCAAAAGTAAATTTATACAGTTTTCATTTGGGTACCTGTAGAGTAGAAAATTACTTATAGAGGGGTATGGCAGTCCGTCCAGTGCAACTGAGCAGTGCTAGTGATTCAAACTCCACTGTTTGTAATAGCTTGATCCCTAGATCCTTGTTGTTGAATGGCTGAGATTTACTTAGTTGAGCTACCTGTAATCACTAGAGAAAAAAACGAAAATGCTGTAGATGAATACAGCGTGAAAAGCAATTGAAACAGAAACCAAACCAATGTGAAACTTGAAAACATGCAGCAAAAGAAAAAAACGATTTTTTTTAAGTGAAAGGAACTGGAAAAAAAATGATTTTTTTTTTAAGTGAAGGGAACTGGAAAAAGAAAAAAAATGAACTTTTTTGGAAACTAATGCAACATGAAACTGACTAAAATAGAAATGCGAAAACGAATGCAGCAAAAAATACCATACTTGTAACGTGAAACTTGACTAAAATAGAAATGTGAAAACGAATGCAGTGAAAAAAAACGATTTTTTTGAAAGTAAAACGCTACTTTGGTGAAAGGAACTGAAAAACGAAAAAAAAAAAGCTTTTTTTTAAAAAAACTAATGCAAAAATAATAAATTAACACGAATAAACTTAAAAAACGAAAAATCAAAATTTTCAAAATAGCAATTCCCCGGCAACGGCGCCAAAAACTTGTTGCGGCTTTTCTATTGATTATAAAAGCACAAATTTTAATAAACTCTGCAAGGGCACAGGCGTGTAGTATGCAGGTCGAACACAGGGAATTGTGTTTTAAAATATTTGAAATCCAAATTTAAATCTTAAGTGTGTTAAAAAAATTCGATGGTGGATCTTGAACAGGAATTAAAAACAATAATATACTCCAAATTGAATTTGAATCTAATCAAAATTGCAATTAAAATATAAGATTGTAGAAATCAGAGCAGAAAATAAAAGTGCTTAAAAGAAAATAATAGAATAAACAACTGAAATAAATGAACTGAATTTATTAACTAACTGGAAAAGTGCAGAAAATAACTAAGAACAAGAATAAGTAAATTGCTAAATCTAATTAACAATCCTATGTATTTTGTTCGAAAATAAAAACATTGCTGAAATTAAAATTAAACTAGAAGAAGAGTGATGGGGTAAGAGATCATTTTCCATCTGCATTGCTCTCTCTATTTAAAGACTTCAGCCTCCAAAGATAACCCTAGTATTTAGGTCCATATGCTTGATATTTGGAGAATGATAAGGCCACCTCACTTTGAATTGGTCTTTGCTTTGTTATTTGATTAACAAGTGGCCTTGCTTTGAGAGATTTTTAGGCCAAACTTTGAATGTGTATTTTCAATATTTGCATTTGATTTCTTGCATGAATAGTATACATGTTGGTGACGTGAGATGCATTTCTTCATGAACGATATGTACTTTCTCTTCGAATTATTCGGTATTCAAAATGTTGCACTTTGGAATCTATAATCTGCAAAACCACAACAAAATACCCATATAATACCGCTTTATTAAAATAAAAATATATGAAACAAACGGTTTACAATGTAGAAAAATACGTTCATAAAAAAAATAAAAACTAAGATTTCCACTCACAGGTGGTCCTTAACTTTGTTCTCTTCGGATTTGCAACACCCATTATAATCTCCTTCAGATCTCTTTTTTTATATATAGAATAAGGGATTTTTGTGTGTGTGTATGTATTAGATTCAGAAAGGTTGGAGGAGAACAGGTTTAGAAATTAAAAAATGATAGATTATGATTTCTTACCCGTAACCCTATTAGAGTTTTCTAAATCTAAGAAGAGATAAATTGATTGAGCTTCATTGATGTTTCCAAAATATTTATGAATAAAAATGAGAGGTCTAATATATTATTTATAGAGGCTGAAACGTACCGGAATCGTAGAATGAAACTATATGGAAAAAGAATAAATCCGGAGCATTTAACGTTGAAAAAAACCCTAGCTACCACTGTTTGTAGTCGTCGACCGCTCCCCATAGACCGGTCATCCGCTAGGGGTTGACAGGTTATGTCACACCAGTCTAGGACTGTCAATGGATACTCGAAAAATATGAAATTCGTTCGCATCCGTATCCGAAAAGAGGATAAATATCCAGTATTCGAAAAAACGAATACTGATGCGGATACGAAGACAACCGCATCCAAAAATTATCCGTCCGGTTTATGCCGAGATTATAGTTTAAATTAGGTGTATTTTAGTACAATGAAAAGTATATATTTATTATTTTATTAAGTTAGCAGTTTATATTATATGCATCTAATGCATTTACATGCTCAAAACAATTTATTATCATCATATTTGTTTGTTTTTAACACTTTTATAACCAATGAGACTGAAAATAACTCATGTTAAACTAAAATTTTCTATTAATATTTTTTGATTTATTAGTCATTAGCGAATAGGATAATTATCCAATATCCGTCCGTATCCGCGGATGTGGATATCCGATATCCAAAAATGGTTTAGGATGTGGATGCAGATATGGCACTATCTGCATCCGAAAGTATCCATTGACAGGCCTACACCAGTCGACTGTTCCAATATTTTAGGGTCGTTTTATTTGTTTCTGTTGAGTGATTATTTTATACTTTAATTAACTTTTAACGTTAATTGTTCACTTTAACATTTGCTTAACCCCAAATAATTCTACTACTAATTTTTGAAATTCAAGCTCTAAACTTAATTACTCATTTGAATTTGAACTTGAATTTGAATTAAACTAATTTAAATCTGAAAATTTCAAACGCTTATCGTTTCTTCGTTTGAGCTCCGTTTTCATCTATTATATATGGAAATAGATCAGAATTTTGTCATGAACGCAATGGAACAACTTTCATAGTCAAATTCCAACTTTTATAAAATTTTCGTTTTCATCCCTCCCTTAATTAACCGAGTTTCTCTTAATTTACTTATATTTAATCATGGTTGATTTCACGAGGTGCTACATTCTCCCCCCTCGAAAGGCTTTTTTTTAAAAATATTTCAAGGGGCGGACAACGTAACATGTAATAACATTCATGTTATACAACTAAGTTATCTACACAACATTCTACTTAACCAAAGTGCATCGTAACTATGTATTGCAG
This sequence comes from Allium cepa, assembly GCA_030765085.1. Taxonomy (NCBI): domain Eukaryota; kingdom Viridiplantae; phylum Streptophyta; class Magnoliopsida; order Asparagales; family Amaryllidaceae; genus Allium; species Allium cepa. The sequence goes on along the minus strand of CM060928.1, from coordinate 663,295,181 downwards.
ACATACTATAACCGAACTTAATCCTAGCATGAGTGTGTGATCGTGCTATGCAAATATGTATGTAAATACCCTAAACATGCATAAAATCACTATCTGAGTGTGAATTGACAGTGAAAAAATTAATCAACCATCTCCTAATATCTAGTCTAGCAACCACAATGCAACCAAAATTCTAATTTTGGAGAGAAAATTTATCAGAGATGGGCTTAGGACAAGAAGTTCTCATGCCTTCCACCAGATTTTCTCCCCATTGTACTCGGACCAATCTAATTTTTTTATTAAGGAGCTTCCTAGTTCCATGCTCCAAAATGCCTATAGTGTTATGGGATGTTAACGGCTCCATCTTAAAATCCCCTAATTGATTAGGCTATACTATAATTACCATGCTATTAAGGTATTTCCTCAAATAAAAAATGTGAAAAACATCATGGACTCCAGCCAACTTACAAATTTCCTTATTTTGTTCCCCAATATCGAGAAAGGCCCAATAAATCTGGTGCGAAAATTTTCAATTATCTAAATTTTATGACTTTCATGCACTGCCTAATCAACTGACTTTCCAATGTCTCGCAACTCAAATCTGGTCCAAGTAGAACTTGTCGGTGGTTTCCCACCCACAATTTGGCGATTGTATGGCTTGCCAAAAATTGCTTCAAGGGTGCTATACTAATCATCTATTGGTGACTATGACTATACATGAATTCTACTAAGGGTAAGTGCCACTATTAATGTCCTCCAAAGTCCAAGATGCAAGCTCTCAACAAATCCTACAAATTCTCATCCATTCCTTAGGTTTATCCCTCGATCTTTAGTTAGTAAGCGATGCTCAGATTCAACGAAGTCCCTAGAGCTAGTTCCTAAAGCTACCTGCAAACTCCTCTAGAATTTTTGGTAAACTAAGGATCCCTATCACTAATAATGCTAACTGCAACTCCATGAAGCTATGTTGGAGACAATGTGATTTTATTGTTTCGAACGGAAAATTCTACTTCCTTCTCCTTTATCATTGATCGGTAGAAAATTCTCTTCACATTCCTATATATTTCATATTTCCCTCGAATGGTGATAGTATGTGAGCTAATTTTTATTTTTCCCCAAAATTCTAATGTTTTGGGATTAAAATATTTATTCATTTTGGACTGCTAACCTAATTTTCTCATTAACTTCTAGTCTTACCTATGGTTTATCGCTAGTTAAGCGTCCCTACAAAATTTTCTATTTACTTTGCTTCCTAACATATATATTTATCAAGTTATTTAAATCCCATTCATAAAGTCAACAAAGGAATGTTATAGGGACATATCTTATACCACATCATACACTTTTCCAATAGTACAGGAGATAATTAGTGCATACAATCTGGGAACTCTAAAAGAAAATTTTACTGGAAGCTTCCATTTATTATTAAATGGTATAAATGGTGTTGAGGTCCTAACATTTCTTACTAAATTAAGATGGGTATTTCTCAACATTTATTACATTAGTACTCATTTTCCTTAATTTTTCTTTTCGGTTTCTGATAAACGTGGTCCATAATTTCCTCAATTGATATATCCATAGAAGTTGATCATTACTGTCAAAATTGGACCATTTCCAACTAATCCTTCTTTAATTTCTATAACCTTCTTTGGGTTTCCAAAATCCATTCATTACTCAAATTTATTCCATAAATGACATATCAAGTTTCCTTAATCAATTCCATTTTCATTCATTTTTCCTCTCATTAATTAAAAATTTATTGCCCGTTAAATTTGAAACTAATGTCCATAAATCCTAATCCATTAATTATTAACTAATATGTATATAGTCGTTATCTATGATATCTGTATATATTCTAGTCGTTAAGTGTCGCTATACATACATATATATATATATATATATATATATATATATATATATATATTCATAACTACTAATTTCTACACCTAGAATACTCATTTTCGTATTTTAATTTATCAAAGCTATTCTTCTAAAATGATTACCATCATAATTTCACATAAATTACCATAAGTGAGATTATTTCTTTGTTTGAAATTATAAAGAATTATTATTTTTTATTTTATTGAAATAGATAGTGTAAACTACGGAAAAGAATATACATCTCTTACATATCTCTTTCCTTTTTAGTTTATTTCTTATTACTTCAAACAATGCACTTTTATATGTATTTTGGAATTGGATAATTTATAAAAATTACATGGTAAATATTCCAAAATTAAAATATAGAAATTCATATTCTACGGGCAACCTAATTTATAACCCAATTATAGATTTGGAATATTTGAACAACTTTACCAAATTCTTCAAATAAAGATTTGGGACTGATTTCAAATTTCCAAATTAAGTTGCACACTCTATTCCAATTTTATTCATATCCTAAAAATCCTAGTCTGTCCTACCTAGGTTGTGATCCCTATCCAATCCATAAAAACTAATTTTTTATTAAACTTGAATTTTGAAAATCATACAAAATATTTTTAAATAAGCTATTTTCATCAAATTCAAAACTTGCATTAACTACCTCATTTCTTGTGAAACTTAAAATGTAACAAATACGAAGTACCAAACACAAAATTTCCATCTTTAAAAATATGAACTTAGAAACCTTGACCAAGAATTCCAAATTTCTTAGTTCCAAATATAAGCGAAATAAAAACTTTCTTCATCAAAGATTTATATCTTTAAAATTTAAACTTTCAATTCATACCATTCAGAGACTTCTCGGTTTTTTAAAAAAAAAGTATGGAAAACTTCCCTTTTTAATGTCTTACTATAATTTAGACTTATCCTGTCGAAAAAAGGATCTTTAATACAAAACATTCAAAACTCAATTATCATTCTAAAATAATAAATTGGACCTTTATTATTCCAAAGAGTTTTCTATTTTCATGAATGATCATTTCCAAAATAGTTATGTGACGCCCCACCTCTATACCCACGCTAGACAAGGACACTACGGTGTAATGCCGTCAACTAGCACGGAGAATAAGGCTGTTGAGGAGCGACCATCCGTGTAATTGCTTTGTGTGAGCTCCGATATGTCAGATAGTAAAACATGCATTTGGTTTCAGGAGGAAATCTGACACATCGATACAAACTCATAGCTACTACACAGTGGCTATATATATTCTTCGGAAACAAATATAGAAATAAACATAACACAAATCAGTTACAAATATCCATATCACAGAGGCGGAAAAAGATATGAATATAACACATGAAAGTGTACATCAGAGTAGGGGTCAAACAAGACCCATAATATCACAAAAGAATAGCTACAAGTGCTAGACAAAAGAATATGGATACATCAATGAGTCTATATCTCAAATGTATACAACAAAAAACTACTAATCTAAGTAGTTAGCCAAAAGTCAGGATGATAATCCCAGATGTGAAGTCAAGCAGAAGCACATGTAACATCTCGGTCTGTCCGAGTATTATTTAATAAGAAAATAATAAGCGGATCAGTCTAGCTATAAATATCAGATGAAATGATATAGAATAAGAGATATGACCAAACGTATAATAATCACAATGCCAAGCTGTGATAAGTAAGTAATTGAAAATCAACAAGAGATTAATCAATATCACAAGAATCATCTCAAAGATCAAAAGGAATGTCATACTCTATATTTTCATTCACCAGAATCATGACTATAGACAATAATATCATTGTCAATCACAAAAGTTAATGACACACAAATTCACCAATGCACAAATATTGATAACACATATCAATGTAAATCACGAAAATCGGTGAAACACAAATTCTAGAAATCATCAATGAAAATCCAAAAATCACAAAAAGGGGGGAGGCCTATCACAAAACGGGAGCATGAAAACTCACCAACACGTGTATCACAAAATGGAACGCTATTCCATGGTTGCTAACCATTAATTTTGAGATGAAGTTCCACAAAATGGCCCGAAGACCATGGGTCGCTACCCCACCAATTTGAGCCGAAGCTCCGTAGAAACGGGGTTTAGTCTCCCTCGTAGACAAAGAGACATCGCACATTTGCTAGTCAAAATCACAAAAACGATCATCATCGATCATCATGAAGTGTCAATTATAGTAAGCTAGTAAATATAAAAGCTTAGCTTCCTGTCCCATAACCACTAGATTAACTTAAATATTTATGGACATATTGTAGATTTCCACTAGAAAATTGTCACAAGAGATTCAGTCGAACAAGTCCAAGAATTAACCGGCGAAGCAAACGCAAGCGTTTCATACCACTTGTTTTACTAAGCCGTTTAATTAGATTTCTCGTACGAACGGGGTAAAGGATTGTATATTTTTAAAATGGCAAATCACAAAATGATCGTAGAAACAATCAATCACAAAAATTCACATACGAAAAAGTAAATAAAAATCCAAAGAATTTGATTCCAAATTCATCAAAATGGAAACATCCTAGCGACTCAAGACGGCGCAACCTAGTAGTGGAACGACCTAAGGAGGTAGCGGCTCAACAAAGGTCGAGCGACCTAACATGTTGCGAGGCATAGTAGGTGCGACCTAATGAATGGCGCGACCTAACTGCATGGTGCGACCTAAGAGGAAATGAAGGCCGAGCGACCTAAGGTGCATAAGACCTAAGGTGTAGGTGCGACTTAAGAAACTCACGGCATAAGGAGGTAAGCGACCTAAGCATGGTGCGACCTAAACGCACGCGCGACTTAATAGGTCGATCGACCTAACTGCGCGAGCTACAAAGCCGAGCGACCTAACTGCGCAAGCTACAAAGCCGAGCGACCTAACTGGAGTGGCCAAAGCCAAGCGACCAAAGTGGAAGCGGCTTAACAGGGTTGCGAGCTAAAGTAGGCCGAGCGACCTAACAACCTAACTAGGAACGACTTAAAGGGACCAACGGCGTTACCCAAGAGACGCGACCTAACCAGAGCGACCTAGCTGTAGAAAGCCGATCGACCTAGTAAGTGGTACGACCTAACATTGGAACGACCTAGCTTGTCGCGACCTAAGCTCGAGCGACCTAACTGCAGCCCGAGAATTTGATGTGTGCAGGCCGAGTGACCTAAGGGTTTTGAGGCTCAAAACTCACTCAATTTGCAACCGATCGAGCACGAACACTAGGGGATTACGCCTATCGGCTTCCCGGTCCTATTGGCTCCTTGATTCATCACCAAAAACATGTTCAAACATCCAAGCTTGGATTTTTAAAGATTTGAACCCAAAACACTAAAAATTGGGATTTTCACTAGTTCAATCCAAATCAAAAGAAAATGCACATGAATAAGTGTTAGGAATTCATACCTAACAATCAAAGATAGTTATAGAAAAAGATGTGAGATAAAAATCTCACCTTTACACAAGATCAATGAAGGAGAAGCTTGAAAGCAAGGAAGAATCAATGGCTTCTCTTTGAATTTGGAGTTGGATGTTGGATTTGCAAATGAACTTGAACTTGGAGTTTTAATTTCCCATTCCTTCCTCCATTTTTGATGAAGCTTGAGTGTTAGAAAATGAAAGTAAAGTTATGAAGGGAAGGGGGTTGAGCTAGAGTAAATAGTTTAGGCTAATGGGCTAAACCAAACCCAAAGTCCAAAGTGAAAAAGTGGCAAAATTCCACTAACTCCAAACACATCAAAGTTTATACTCAAAAAGATCGCAAACGGTGTCTTGAACTCAATGGAAGTGGTTCCGAGTCCTAATTCGACCGTATGCAAAAAGTAATTTTTCGGACTAAAATTCGACTAACGATAAAATATTTAAATAAAATATTTAAATATTCAAATCGTAAAATATGCGGGTTGTTACAGACTCTCCTCCTTAAAGAAATTGCGTCCTCGCAATATTTAAGAAGAAAATATATAGTAACAACCATGAAAGCATATTCAACACAAAAGAAATTTGGAGTAAGAAATTCACCTCAAAGAGCACAGGAAAGTAAGTCCGGATGTGTTCGCTCGATGAACTCTCTAGATTCCCAAGAGCAATCCTCAGGATTTGAGGACTACTGAACTTAAACAAGCGGAACATCTTTATTTCGAAGGCGTATGACCTCCGAAGCAATAAGACGAATAGGATGTTGCTCATAAGTTAAATTAGGTGAAACTTCAATTTCTTCCACAACACCGGGCACAAGAATAGAATCGAAATCTCGAAGACATTTTCGTAATTGAGAAACGTGAAACACGTCATGAATAGCTGAAAATTGAGCCGGTAATAAAAGGCGATAAGCCACAGAACCAATACGTTCGGTGATAGGAAATGGACCAATATATCGAGGCGTTAATTTTCCTGATCGACTGAAACGTACAACACCTTTCATAGGTGAAACACGAATAAACACAAGATATCCCACAGAAAATTCTAGTTTCCTTCTCCGATTATCGGCATAGAATTTTTGTCTGCTCTAGGCTTCTTTCATCCTATGACGAATAAGGTCAATCTTCTCTGTGGAATCACAGATAAAATATGGACCTAAAACTAGCTTCTCACCGGCCTCAAGCCAACAAGAAGGAGATCGGCATGGCCTTCCGTAGAGTGCCTCGAAAGGTGCCATACCAATACTAGATTGGAAGCTATTATTATAGAAAAACTCAACAGGAGGAATATGATCTTCCCAACTTCCACCAAACTCAAGAACACATGCACGAAGAAGATCTTCAAGAGTTTGATTCACACGCTCGGTTTGTCCATCGGACTAGGGATGATAAGCGGTGCTAAAATTAAGCTTCGTTCCCAAAGCCTTTTGAAGACTCTTCCAAAATCCACTAGTAAACAATGGACCACGATCACTAACAATAGAAGTAGGAACTCCATGCAATTTTACAATCTCTTTAATAAAGAGTTTGGCTAAGGAGGAACAGTTCGATTGGACCGAATGGGAATAAAATGGGCGGATTTAATAAGTCTATCAACTATCACCCATAAACTATCATGACCCGAGCGAGAACGGGGAAGACCGCCAATAAAATCCATGGAAATTTGGTCCCACTTCCAAATTGGAATTTCTAAAGGTTGCAATAACCCACCGGGCCTTTGGTGTTCGGCCTTGACAAGTTGGCAAGTCATGCAACACTTAACAAAGTTAGAAACATCATATTTCATTCCCTTCCAATAATAAAGTCACCTCATATCCGCGTACATTTTACTACTACCGGGATGAATGGTAAATTTAGAACGATGAGAGTCTTCTAAAATATCTTTACAAAGATCACTAATATTTGGCATGATAAGTCTACCAAATTTTCGAATACCGCCACGAGAATCAATATCAAAGTCTTTCAAACCTTCAATATCAATTTTATCCCTAAAATTTTGGCAAAGAAGGGCCAATTCGGGATCTAGCTTTTGAGCTTCAAGAATGCGGTCTAGAAGAGAAGGATGAGCCTCAAGGCTACACAAGACAAGAGAAGAACATAAATCGGAAACACGATCTCGATCCTCACAAGTGGATTAAATCTCGAGGTCATTCCATTCGGATATCATCATGGAAACAACCGCTTGTTGCTTGCGACTAAGAGCATCGGCAACACGATTTCCCTTTTCGGGAGTATAAAAGTATCAAAATCATAAGGTGCAAGGAACTCGATCCAACATTGTTGACGCAGATTAAGTTCCTTTTGAGAAAATAGATATTTCAAAGATTTATGATCGGTATAAGAATAAATTTTCTCCCAAAAGATAATGACGCCAAATACGAAGGGCGAAAACAATAGCCGCGAGCTCTAAATCATGAGTGGCATATCGAGTCTCGGCTGGCTTCAATTGCCTAGAAGCATAAGCAATAGCACGTTCTTTTTGCATAAGAACGGCACCCAAACCAACGCGACTAGCATCGGTATAAACAACAAAATCTTGATTCCCCTCGGGAATAACAAGAATAGGGGCATCGAAAAGGAGTTCTTTTAACTTCTGAAAAGAAGCTTCACATTTGTCCGACCAAATGTATTTAAACCTTTCTTAGTTAAGCTAGTAAGAGGCATGGAAATTTTGGAAAAGTCCTTTATGAAACGACGGTAATAACCTGCCAATCCAAGAAAACTACGGATCTCCGTCACACTCTCCGGTCTCTTCCAATTTTGAATCTCTTCAATCTTTGAAGGATCCACGGAAATTCCGGATTCAGAAATAATATGACCGAGAAACTTCACACGAGATTGCCAAAAGTGGCATTTAGAAAATTTTGCTTTTAATTGATTGCTCCTAAGAGTTTTCAACACAATCTGAAGATGCTTTTCATGCTCCTCCTCGGTTTTAGAATACACAAGAATATCATCAATAAAGATGAGAACAGACCGATCAAGGAAGTCTTTGAAAACTCGATTCATAAGGTCAACGAAATAAGCCGGAGCATTCGTTAAACCAAATGGCATAATAATCCATTCATATGATCCACAACGAGTACGGAAAGATGTCAAAGGAATGCTATCCTCTGCAATACGAAGCTGATGAAAACCGGTAGCTAAGTCTAATTGTGAAAAGACTCTAGCACCACTAAGTTGATCGAATAGATCATCAATCCAAGGTAAAGGATATTTATTCTTGATAGTAAGATCATTAAGCTTGCGGTAGTCAACGCAAAGCCTAAGTGTACCATCAGATTTCTTCACAAAAATAGTCGAAGCTCCCTAAGAAGAGGAACTAGAGCGAATAAATTGCTTCGTCTCCAATTCGGATAATTGTTTGCGCATCTCCTCATTTTCTTTATTGGACATACGATAAGGAGGATAAGTAATAGGTTGATCTCCAGGAATGAGATTAATTATGAACTCAATTGCTCGCTTAGGTGGTAATCCTAAAATGGGCTCAAATATGTCGGAAAATTCACAAATAATGTGAATAAGAGAAACAATATCTTCCTCATCATCATTATCGTCATCATGAGGATTTAAAGAATATAAAGATGCAACCAAGCTGGAATCCGAATCTTTAAGATCAATAGAAATCTGCTTAACAGATTGAGGATGTCGAAGATGAATAGTCCGCTCAGGACATAGGATTTGGGCTTCATAACGATTAAGCCAATCCATTCCCAAAATCATTCCAAAGCCTAAGTAGCGCATGACATGCAAATCGGCTCGGAAAGAAAAATCACACAAAATAATCTCGACATCTTTACACAATAAACTGATTGTTGCAGATCCACCAACCGGATTCGCAATTCTCAAAGAGGTCGCTAAACACATAACATCCATAGAAAAAGTATCAACAAGTTCTTTTTATATAAAAGAATGGGACGCACCCGTATCAAAAAGAACTCGAATAGGATGATCACGAAATAAAATAAGGCCATCAAGGATGGAATGAGAAATACCTTTACCACGAGATGTGTTGCCAGGGGCTTGAGCAACATTAAGCTTTCCCTCCTTCCTATTTTGAAGTTTGGGACAAGAAGATAAATAATGATCCGAGCTTTTGCAATAGCGACAGGCATGAGGCTTTGAACACTTGTTCGCATAATGGTCCTTAGAACCACAATTGTAGCATTGCCCACTACTAGAAGTAGGAGTCTTAGCTGCCAGAGAGGCTTGCTTCCCTTTCTTATTGTTGGGATAAGGACCCTTGAACTTATTGGACCTTTTCTTGTTGTTGAAGTTTGGTTTAGCACTCAAAACTTCAACATCACTCTCTCTATCTGCCTCTTCAAGTCGAAGAGCGATATCAATGAGTTGATCAAAAGAAACTTCTAACTTTAGAAGTAATGGCTTTTTGAGATTTTTATTCAAGCCATAGACAAATCTCTGGTTCTTCTTCAACGGGGTGTTTATGTACTCGACCCCATATTTAGAAAGTGACTCGAAGGATGCGACATAATCTGTCACAGAAGATTCACCTTGAACAAGGTCTATAAAACGGCGAGCCAAAGTCACCTTCTCAGCTTCTGGCACAAATTTTAATTCGAAGCGTTCCCGGAATTTCTCCCAAGTAAGATCCGCTTCAATTATTTCAGAAATCAGAAGCTCATACCAATCTAATGCTCTTTCTTGGAGCATGCTAGAGGCCACTTGAACACGGTGAAGATCAATAAGATTCATGCGAGAAAAGATTCGATCGCACGTTCTCAGCCAAGCCTGGACTTTAATAATAGTTTCAGAACCTTTGAATGGCTTTCCATCCAAATTGGTAAAATCGTTGCACAAACGTGCAAATCCAGACTTAGGGTGAGTAGATTCCGGATTTGAACTGGCTGCCTGAGCATTACTTACAAGATCAAGAAGCTGCTGGGCAGACATAAATACTCCATCTTGGGGAGTAGCACGAGATTGACCGGTGCTGGGACGACCAGGTCTAACCATTTCTCTTCCTTTAGAAAGAAAGAAAGGAGAAAGAAAAGGTTATTCGCCAAATGAATATCAAGCAAATCTTGATAGATAAAACAAGGAATCATAAGGAAAATAGGATGAATCGGTACGAAGACTCGAATTAAATCCTAAAGCACGATTCCTAAGATGGACTTAGGACGATGATCCTTGCTAGATTATTCTATATTGTTCTGAAGTTTGGCTCCGATACCAAGCTGTGATGCCCTACCTCTATACTCACGCTAGACAAGGACACTACGGTGTAATGCCGTCAACTAGCACGGAGAATAAGGCTGTTGAGGAGCGACCTTCCGTGTAATTGCTTTGTGCGAGCTCCGATATGTCAGATAGTACAACATGCATTTGGTTTCAGGAGGAAATCCGACACATCGATACAAACTCAAAGCTACTACACAGTGGCTATATATATTCTTCGGAAACAAATATAGAAATAAACATAACACAAATCAGTCACAGATATCCATATCACAAAGGCGGAAAAAGATATGAATATAACACATGAAAGTGTACATCAGAGTAGGGGTCAAACAAGACCCATAATATCACAAAAGAATAGCTACAAGTGCTAGACAAAAGAATATGGATACATCAATGAGTCTATATCTCAAATGTATACAACAAAAAACTACTAATCTAAGTAGTTAGCCAAAAGTCAGGATGATAATCCCAGATGTGAAGTCAAGCGGAAGCACCTGCAACATCTCGGTCTGACCCGAGTATTAATTATTAAGAAAATAATAAACGGATCGGTCTAGCTATAAATATTAGATGAAATGATATAGAATAAGAGATATGACCAAACGTATAATAATCACAATGCCAAGCTGTGATAAGTAAGTAATTGAAAATCAACAAGAGATTAATCAATATCACAAGAATCTTCTCAAAGATCAAAAAGAATGTCATACTCTATATTTTCATTCACCGGAATCATGAATATTGACAATAATATCATTGTCAATCACAAAAGTTAATGACACACAAATTCACCAATACAAAAATATTGATAACACATATCAATGTAAATCACGAAAATCGGTGAAACACAAATTCTAGAAATCATCAATGAAAATCCAGAAATTACAAAAAGGGGGAGGCCTATCACAAAACGGGAGCATGAAAACTCACCAACACGTGTATCACAAAATGGAACGCTATTCCATGGTTGCAAACCATTAATTTTGAGCCGAAGCTCCACAAAACGGCCCGAAGTCCATGGGTCGCTACCCCACCAATTTGAGCCGAAGCTCCATAGAAACGGGGTTTAGTTTCCCTCGTAGACAAAGAGACATCGCACATTTGCTAGTCTAAATCACAAAAATGATCATCATCGATCATCAAGAAGTGTCAATTACAGTAAGCTAGTAAATATAAAAGCTTAGTTTCATGTCCCATAACCACTAGCTTAACTCAAATATTTACGAACAAATTGTAGATTTCCACTAGAAAATTGTCACAAGAGATTCAGTCGAGCAAGTCCAAGAATTAACCGGCGAAGCAAATGAAAGCGTTTCATACCACTTGTTTTACTAAGCCGTTTAATTAGATTTCTCGTACGAATAAGGTAAAGGTTTGTAGATTTTTAAAATGACAAAACACAAAAATGATCGTAGAAACAATCAATCACAAAAATTCACATACAAAAAAGTAAATAAAAATCCAAAGAATTTGATTCCAAATTCATCAAAATGGAAATAGCCTAGCGACTCAAGACGGTGCGACCTAGTAGTGGAACGACCTAAGGAGGTAGCGGCTCAACAGAGGTCGAGCGACCTAACATGTTGCGAGGCATAGCAGGTGCGACCTAATGAATGGCGCGACCTAACTGCGTGGCGCGACCTAAGAGGAAATGAAGGTCGAGCGACCTAAGGTGCATACTACCTAAGGGGTAGGTGCGACTTAAGAAACTCACGGCATAAGGAGGTAAGCGGTCTAAGGATGGTGCGACCTAAACGCACGCGCGACTTAATGGCTTGAGCGACCTAACTGCGTGAGCTACAAAGCCGAGCGACCTAATTGGAGTGGACAAAGCCAAGCGACCAAAGTGGAAGCGTCTTAACAGGGTTGCGAGCTAAAGTAAGCCGATCGACCTAACAACCTAACTAGGAGCGACTTAAAGGGACCAACGACGTTACCCAAGAGACGCGACCTAACCGGAGCGATCTAGCTGTAGAAAGCTGAGCGACCTAGTAACCTAACATTGGAACGACCTAGCTTGTCGCGACCTAAGCTCGAGCGACCTAACTGCAGGCCGAGAATTTGATGTGTGCAGGCCGAGCGACCTAAGGGTTTTGAGGCTCAAAACTCACTCAATTTGCAACCGATCGAGCACGAAAGCTAGGGGATTACGCCTATCGGCTCCCCGGTCTTATTGGCTCCTCGATTCATCACCAAAAACGTGTTCAAACATCCAAGCTTGGATTTTTAAAGATTTGAACCCAAAACACTAAAGATTGGGATTTTCACCAATTTAATCCAAATCAAAAACAAATGCACATGAATAAGTGTTAGGAATTCATACCTAATAATCAAAGATAGTTATAGACAAAGATGTGAGATAAAAATCTCACCTTTACACAAGATCAATGAAGGAGAAGCTTCAAAGCAAGGAAGAATCAATGGCTTCTCTTTGAATTTGGAGTTGGATGTTGGATATGCAAATGAACTTGAACTTGGAGTTTTAATTTCCCATTCCTTCCTCCATTTTTGATGAAGCTTGAGTGTTAGGAAATTAAAGTAAAGTTATGAAGGGAACGGGGTTGAGCTAGAGTAAATAGTTTAGGCTAATGGGCTAAACCAAACCCAAAGTCCAAAGTGAAAACGTGGCAAAATTCCACTAACTCCAAACACATCAAAGTTTATACTCAAAAAGATCGCAAACGGTGTCTTGAACTCAATGGAAGTGGTTCTGAGTCCTAATTCGACCGTATGCAAAAAGTAACTTTATGGACTAAAATACGACTAACGATAAAATATTTAAATATTCAAATCATAAAATACGCGGGTTGTTACAAGTTATATCTAAAATAAAGATAAATATCCATTGCTTCAATGCTCAAAATATATTGTTATTTGACAAAATACTTCTTGAAACTTTATTCAAAACTCTTAAAAGCTCTTGTAATCCTTGTCTTATCAACTCCAACAATATTCTTATTCAAACAAATTTTGAATTTGAATTAGGAAAAATGCATATATAAAATTCTGATCTTTACATAATTACTTTTCCAGAAAAAATATCAAACTCTTTTATTAATTACCATCATTTAAATTGCCGAAAAACACCTTAGATATAGCTTTAAACATGGAGAAATGGTGTAGAAAAAGATAACTCATATCTTACTCCTATTACTCTTCTTCAATTCATTTATTAGTGGATTATAATCACTAATTCTATTACTACCTAAATTCAGCTATCATTCTCCGCATTTCCATGTACAAGAATGTTCCTCCTATCTACCTTATCGAGCATTCTTATCCTTCTATTCTTTTTATCCTATATTGATCAAGTGTCTTTTCCATTTATACACCGTTTCATAACAAATTTAAGGAAAAGAACCTCTAATTTTGTAAAGGAGGAAAAACCATGCATTTCTCAAAAGAAAAATCCTTTATTAAAAATCTTTGGACTAAATTTTTTTCGCATTTAAACTAAGAACTTTAAGAACGAAAAATCCCTTTTAGTTTGAACTTTCTAACAAAACTATTTATAAATTATAAATCTTTAAATTTTCTTGCTCTTTTCAAAATAGCAGCTATCAAATTCATAAAGTAGAAGAGGTCATAAAAAAATAGAAGAATCCAAAAGTTGAAAACTTCTAATTCAAATTTTTTAAAATTGAATGGTTAATAAATGAGAACCTTTATTTCTTTCAACTTTTCAAGTAATTAAAAATCATCCACCATTTTGTTTCCAAAAATTTTCACTGCTTCTTTCTAATTTTTTTACAAATAGCAGTATATTTCAAAAGCTGTTAAAAATCACTTTCGATTAAAAAAAATCATAATACAACACATAATATTTTCACTTTATAATATTTTGAAAAGCTCTTTCAAAACCTCCAAGGAGTATTCAAAAACATTTTTACTGCTTTCTTTCTCAAGAGGTAGGGTTAAAAATTGGCTTTAATTGTTCTTTCCTTTGAACTCCCTGCTCAATCATCTTATAATCTAATTATTTTCTTATGGTGATTAATGTACACCTTCTTATGAAAGCTTGTTTCACTATTATATCCCTTACTTTCGTATGTTTATGAAATATTAAGCCTTATAACATCTAACTATTACCTGACATAACTATTTTCTACTATCATAAATATCACTTTGTCCCTATTAAATAGTTATTATCTTAATAGACATTTCCTAAAGACATTTTTCCTATTCAATGTTACCTATTTAAATTCTTCCTTATTTTCCCATAATTACCCTAACAGTCTCATAAATCTATTTAATTTTTTGTAACTCTTCACTTATTGTACATTCATTACCTGTTAAATTTTTGGAGTCACTATCTTTCCTTCTATAATTCATATCCCTATTATTTAATATGCTTATGCGGTCCACAATGAGAAGGAAATCTAGGTCCAACAAAGAAGTACAAACTCAACTTTATTTATGTTTTTAACTCATAGTTTCTTCATCCACCCTTTCGGAATATGGTAGCAACTACTTCTATAGTCAAAATTTATAGAATTGGATGTAAACTCAAAATAAGTTTATATATCTACATGAATTTATATATAGTAAGGTTTTTGAAAAATATTTTCAAAAATAACAAATATGCCACTCATATGAATACTTTTCCCCATTGATCGGGTAACCTAAGATAATACCAAATGTAACAACCCACACCGAAATATGCCTAAATTTCGATCCAAAAAAGGCCCATCGAAACTTGGACCCATTATAAAGCATGTTATTGGTCGGTAAAGATAACAAAACAGAGTTATATATCTATTCATTCAGAACTCACAGTGGAAGAAATAAAATATAATAATAATAATAATGGTTCCCGTTTATTTCAAATCATTTAAAATGTCATAAAACATTACATAATGTCAACCGTTATAACATTTCGTTTAAAAATACATTTCATGCATAAATTAGAAAATAACATGAAAAGGTAGATAATAACTGCCCGCCACAAACTTCACTCTTGCCATCTTCAAGCATCATTAACTCCTTCTTTGACCTATGTTGTAATGAGGTAGGAGTCAGAACAACAAGTGTTTGGTGAATAAAAATCTTGAGCCTTACTATTTCAATACTTGGGCAGTATAATTTAAAGAATAACATGTCTTATGTATCTAAAACATTTAATACTTTATATAAGAAAAGGAGGAAGGTCCTCAAACAATCACATAATACGTTATATTCCCCAAGCAGGTTTTCAAATTCAATAACCTATAACCAATGTCATAAATGTCTAACAATGAAAGTGGTAGTTCCCAAGCCACTTAATACCTTTTATTGAAACATCAATTACTTTTCTAAGTGGTAGTTCCTAAGCCACTTAATACCTTTTCACTAGTGACTGTCTAGCTGACATCACATTTCATGCAAAAATTAGAAAATAACATGAAAAGGTAGATAATAACTGCCTGCCACAAACTTCACTCTTGCCATCTTCAAGCATCATTAACTCCTTCTCTGACCTATGTTGTAATGAGGTGGGAGTCATAACAACAAGTGTTTGGTGAATAGAAATCTTGAGCCTTACTATTTCAATACTTGGGCAGTATAATTTAAAGAATAACATGTCTTATGTAACTAAAACATTTAATACTTTATATAAGAAAAGGAGAAAGGTCCTCAAACAATCACATAATACGTTATATTGCCCAAGCAGGTTTTCAAATTCAATAACCTATAACCAATGTCATAAATGTCTAACAATGCAAGTGGTAGTTCCCGAGCCACTTAATACCTTTTAAGTGACTGTCTAGCTGACATCACATGGAATTTCTTAAGCCACTTAATACTTCTTTATGGAAGACGGACCCTCAACCAACCACTTAATACCTTATCTAGAAGCAACCCCTATCGAGATACAACCTAACATTCCTAATAACTACTTCATTTGGGGAAAGAGGCAAGTCCTCAAACAACTACTTAATACCTCAAGACCCCGAAGCAAGCCCCTCGTATTATGACTTATACTCACAATGACATCTTATGTTAGTCCGACTATTTAAAGGAACTGGTAGCTAGATTAGTTGAACAGATTTACCCTACCCAATTTGGGAATAACCTCATGTCACTTATCATAGAAGATGTCTCACATCAGCCCAAAGTCGCGTCGTTGATAGCAAGATTAGCTGGGCAGACTTTTATGTGCCTTTTAACTAACTTTTCATCCTTATGACTTAGCCATAATTTAAATACTATATATATATATATATATATACACACACACACACACACACACACACAACACTCATCTCACCATTCTGTAATTAAGGCCTTATAAGGAATCTTCCTTATTATACCTTAAAACATCAATTACTTTTCTAAGTGGTAGTTCCCAAGCCACTCAATACCTTTTCACTACTGACTGTCTAGCTGACATCACATGGAATCTCTTAAGCCACTTAATACTTCTTTATGGAAGACGGACCCTCAACCAGCCACTTAATACCTTATCTCGAAGCAACCCCTATCGAGATACAACCTAACATGCCTAATAACTACTTCATTTGGGGAAAGAGACAAGTCCTCAAACAACTACTTAATAACTCAAGACCCCGAAGCAAGCCCCTCGTATTATGACTTATACTCATAATGACATCTTATGTTAGTCCGACTATTTAAAGGAACTGGTAGCTAGATTAGTTGAACAGATTTACCCTATCGAATTTGGGAATAACCTCATGTCACTTGTCATAGAAGATGTCTCACATCAGTCCAAAGTCGCGTCGTTGATAGCAAGATTAGCTGGGTAGACTTTTATGTGCCTTTTAACTAGCTTTGCATCCTTATGACTTAGCCATAATTTAAATACTATATATATATATATACATATATACACAACACTCATCTCACCATTCCGTAATTAAGGCCTTATAAGGAATCTTCCTTATTATACCTTAAAACATCAATTACTTTTCTAAGTGGTAGTTCCCAAGCCACTTAATACCTTTTCACTGGTGACTGCCTAGCTGACATCTCATGGAATCTCTTAAGCCACTTAATACTTCTTTATGGAAGACGGACCCTCAACCAGCCACTTAATACCTTATCTCGAAGCAACCCCTATCGAGATACAACCTAACATGCCTAATAACTACTTCATTTGGGGAAAGAGGCAAGTCCTCAAACAACTACTTAATACCTCAAGACCCCGAAGCAAGCCCCTCGTATTATAACTTATACTCATAATGACATCTTATGTTAGTCCGACTATTTAAAGGAACTGGTAGCTAGATTAGTTGAACAGATTTACCCTACCGAATTTGGGAATAACCTAATGTCACTTATCATAGAAGATGTCTCACATCAGCCCAAAGTCGCATCGTTGATAGCAAGATAAGCTGGGCAGACTTTTATGTGCCTTTTAACTAACTTTGCATCCTTATGACTTAGCCATAATTTAAATACTATATATATACATATATATATACACACACACACATATATATATATACACACAACACTCATCTCACCATTTTGTAATTAAGGCCTTATAAGGAATCTTCCTTATTATACCTTAAAACATCAATTACTTTTCTAAGGGGTATTTAATGACACTTATTACCTATATAACTACGCACTTATATGTTATAATTATAGTTTATTATGATAATTAATATATAAATAAATACACACTAATTATTCTATGTGTGTGGAGATTTCGCTCTAATTCACGCTAAATATCAATTCCTTCTTAACATAATAATACAAGTCTTTCCTATTTCTTCCGTTTTACCAATAATATCCAAATTCCAATATCCAAAACAAGGGATTCTAACATCCATAACAAGTCTTCAATACGTATAACCAAAATTGTAATAAATACACTTATATATAGAATCTAAATTCAACTTATCTCATATTAAAACAAATAAATAAACCAAAAATGGAAACTTACAATTCAATCGATTCTACACTCTATTCATCTTCTTTTACATAAGTATAGAGAAGGGAAATTGTAACGACCCAGAATTTCGATCATTCGAAAATGGAATATTTAATTGATTTTAAATATTCATAAGTTAATTTAATAAGTTGAATAACTTATATTTCAAATATAATATATTTGGGTAATTAAATTGTTAATTTAATATTTGAAATTGTGTAAATAATTAAAATTTGAATTTAATAGGAATTACAATGATTTATAAAGTTAAATTAAATTCTTTTTGAATTAGAATGATGGTAATAAACTTTTAAAATTGATTTAAAAGTTAATTGATAGAAATTGGAAATTTATCGATTTAATTAACGTGTAAAAATCATCATTTTTGACACTGCCTTGGATTTCGACAAAACTAGTTTCATTGGATCCGTAATATTATATTATTATAAGATTTAAAATTTCAAGTCGATCGGACGTACGGTTTGGTTGTGTGAAGCTAAAACGCATAGAAATTTGTTTAAGTAATTTTTAATTAAAATAAGTCGATTCAAAAACCTATCTTTCAAATATGATGGAATTGACTCTCGATATATATTCCATTGTGTTTGAAATAAGGATAAAACATTATAAACTCCAGGCGGCATGCTTCGTTTGGAGTTTGAATTTTTTTAATGAATAGTGCGTGGATAATTTTCTATATAAGGCCACAATATTTTATAGTTTTCCAAAACCCTAATCCCCTAGGACTAGCCGCCACTTTACGCTGAACGGCTAGAAATATTTGATATTTCTCCTCGATTTTCTTCCAATCCACGCACTATTTTCAAAAACCTTCAACCACAACATTGTAGAGCTCGACGAGATCTATAAATCCAACGGCCATGATGTTATATGGTGTGATGGATCAATGACAACTCATGTTTAAACGCATGTGTTCGAGCATGAAATTTGAGGCAACGGTGAGGCTAGGGGGTTCGAACCTTTGGCGACGGGTGCGTGGGAGTGCGGCGGTTCTCTGATGAAGTCGAGATGAACTCCGATAATCGGTGGAGGCCGCGACAATCAAAAGTGGAACGGCGGCTATATGGGTTTCTCACGTACGAAGGCATGGGAAGAAGAAGCAAAACAAGTGGCCAGATTTGTATATCATAAGAATGTGCGGTCTTGATTTCTCTATTTTAAAAATAAATAAATAAATAAAGTTATAAATTTTATTATATAAACTAGTGTATTCTTTAAAATTGAATATCTTTTACATACAAGGTCGAAATTGGACGAAACAAGTTGTGTTGGGTTCGTATTGACGAACACTACGCGGTGGAGTTGGATTGGAGTTGATTGGAGATAGTCAAAATTTTGGGTAATTAAACGTCTGTTTAATTTTATTTGAAATAAAACGCTGCAACGACTATTGCATTCAAAGTGAGTACAGCTCACTCTTTCTGTCTCGCTTATATAAGTGAGAATAAATTTATTTTCTGTTGATTGATGATTGTTTGGGTGATATCATATATATATTGATTGGCTTGGACATATTCCCGCGTATTTTAGCGAATGAGACCCTATATGTTCCTGTATATGAGCGGATGACCCTTTGTACACCCGTCTGCCTCGAATCGGACATTATACATATATTCTCATATGTATATTTATTGCAGGTGATAGGTTGGAGGGATCCAAATGAATTCTTCACCAGTGTTGATTTTTGTTTACAGATATTGTGATATATGCTGTTATCATATGATTTATGGTGTTTGGATGCCGTGATTGATGTGAATCACGTTATTTAGTGTTGTTGTAGCATTGGGCCATAGTTTTGGTATTTTAAAAATATTAAAATGGTGATTTCAAATTTTAAAAGGGATTTTGAAAATAGACGTTTTATTAAATTTTGAATTGTTAAGAAATGAATTTGTTTTAAATAAATAAAAAATTACGATTTTGTAAAATACACCTAAATATTATTTTTGAAATATGAAGTTAACCATTTTGTAAGATAAGCTAAAATTGAGAATCGTGGATTTACTATAAATGGTTCATATATAAGATCTATAAAATTGATATTTTATAAACAAAAGTAATGGAATTATAAATAGTGTCTTATAAATATTAGAAATGGAATTGTAATCAAATTTGTATATGGATTTGGAATTGAAATTTAGAAATGGATTTATAATGGATTTTATAAATAATAAGACTTGAAAAGAATGGATTTGTATATAAGAGATTTATAAGTAAATAAACTTATAATTGGATTTTGGCATATAAATGTGATAAACAGAAAATTGGTTAATAATGGGTTTTTATAAATGGAAGTTTTTATAAAATATAAATGGAATTTATAAACATGGTTTTATAAATGTGAAATCACTTTATTTTGATAAGTTAAATATGTAAGCTTATTAAAGGAATTATATTTACGATTTTGGACACTGAGTAATCCTTTAATTTGAATAAATGTTTTGGGAAGAGATATTATAAAATGAAGTTTGAATGGTTTGAAAATAAAGTAAATGATGAATTCACTTTTATTTGTGATATTCCAAAATTTCAAACCTAATTTAAATGTGATAATCTTTTTAATAAATTAATTAAAATTAATAAAATTGTTATTTTAAACAATAATAATAAATGGGTTGTAAACATATATTGATTTTAATTGAAATTAATAAATACAAGTGGAAATGGATTTGTTGAAATTTTATGTACATATCAAATTTGATTTTCAATTTGAATTTGAAATTTATTCGAATTTGGATTGTTAAATTGAAATTCAAGATATAATTATTTATAACTTAAATCATACTTTGATTTTAAAAGTGTATTTCTATGGTTTTTATTTAGAATATAAAATTTGATTTATATTTATTTCTTTTAAGAAGAATTGATTTATATAAATTAAAAATGTATTTAAAAATTAGAAAAATTAATTATAAAAATATTTTAAAATCTATTTTGCATGAAGATTACATATGTTAATTTGTGAAGCCCTCTTATAACATGTGTTAAGAGAATAATTATATTTAGTGACAAGTGTCACATTTTTAAATTATTTTCTTTAATTTTTATAAAACAAAATTTAATCTATAAATGGCTATTTCATATTCTATATCTAAATTTTTCCCATTCTCATTTTCTAAAGCAAGAAAAAAATCATTTTTTCATTTACAAATCTAAACTTCATAAATTTCCACTCTTTCAACCAAGAATTCAAAACAAGAATTCAAAATCTCATTTCAAAGTTTCTAATCTGCAAAACAGAATACAAAAGAAATTTCTGCAAAATCAAGTTCCAGTAAAAAAAAATTAAATTTCTTGTAAGAAGAAAATCCAAAGCTCTCCTCAGTTCAGATCTTAAGTACTGATTGAATTCAAGTTGAAAACAAGCAAACAATTTCATTAAGCAATTCCAGTTTTAAGATCTGCAGTCAAATTTTTTCCAGATTTCAAATTTTGGTCCCTGCTTGAAAAAAATACAGGTGAGTAAATTTATATTAATAAATTTAAGTAAATAAATTTGTGCATGTGAATTTCTGTGATGTTGGATGTCATGCATGTATATATATAGGTGTAATCTTTATGTATATTTAGTATTACTCTGTGCATGTTTGAAAACTGTCTGATTTCCTCTCTGTTTCCAAATTACAGAGTAAAACTAAAATAAAATTTCAAAAAATTTCTTTAACAAATCACTGTTAGGCTTGAGTTACAAACACTATATGTTTATTTAAACATAAATTAAAGTTCAAAATTTTATTTAAATAAAATTTGTTTGAAAGGTTTCTGAAAACAAGATGATACTGTAAGAAAAATTAATAACATAATAAAATCAAGTATGATAATTTGATGATTCAATTTTATATCCTGAATCAACTCAGTGAAACTTGAATTTTAAAGTAAAAATCATGATTTTTAGTTTGGGTTTGGAGCAGTATTTCGATGATGACCGGAAATGGGTTTCTGGGAAAATACTGGTGACTGGGTGGATTCAGAAGGTTGTGGCTTGGATTGGAGCATGTATGGTGATGGGTGAACCTAAGAGAAATAGTAGGGGAGGTAATAAATCATCGAGGAATTAGAATTTGGGGAAATTAGGGTTTAACTCAGTGTTTTGGGTCGCGTTCTAAATGGAGTGACTGGGAAGCATGTAGTGGATCGAGTTGCGAATGATTTAGGGGAAAGTAGCGTGGACGCCTTGTGGTGATGTGGCCGGAATTTCGTGGCGAACGATGGTCGGCATCATGGGATTGAGGGGTTTTCAGGCGAAGTGTTGTTCCAGGTGATCGGTGCGAGCTGCTTCATTTTTTGATTGAGATCGCGTGATGGCTGATCAACGGTGGGAGTCGCGTCAGTGATCGATAGGGAGCTTGCGTGCGGTGTCGCTGGTGGTGGCGGCGGTGTTGGTGCGTCGTGCACGTGCACGATGTCAGAGGGGTTTGTGTCAGGGAGGTTGTGTGTTGAGACTCGAAGTAATGATCGAGTAGGAAGGGTTTTGGCTCGTGTATGACTCGGGTGATGCTGTTGCTCGTGCCAAGGATTGGGCGGTGTGTTGTTTACTTTCCAGATTCATGTAATTGAGGTTAGTTTTACTTAGCTAAAGAAATAGGAAAGGGAGAAGAAGAATGGACTCGAGTGTTCGAGTTTGGGTCTGTCGAACCCAAAACAAGCAATGTTTAAAAGGTTTTTCCAAAATTTGTTTTAAGTTTTAAAATTTAAAATTTATTTAAACTACTTTGTGAAAATGTTAAACTATTTTATACTTTGATAGTTAAATTTTGAGATGATTTTATATTCATTTAAATTTAATTTTTTAAAGTAATTAAGTTCAAACAAAATGGAAATGTTCTAAATAGGTAATAATTGTAAGTAATTAATGTAATTGATTTGATTTAAAAGTTAATTAAGATTTTATGGTTAAAGTTTAATTTAATTAATAAAGTAATTAAAGTGAAATTTATTAATAATTTTGAATTAATTAATTTATAAAGATTAAATTATTAATTAGTTATGGATTAATTAATTGATAATTAAGAATTAAATTAAATTATAATTAATAGATAATTAATTTAATAATTAAAGATTAATTAATAAATGATAAGTAACTAATTAATTAAGTGATTAGTGATTAATTAATTAGTGATTAAGAATTAACTAAATGATTAGGGTTAATTAATTAAGTAATTAAACATTAATTAATTTATAGTTAGAAGTTAATTAATTTATAATTAGAAGTTAATTAATTAATGATTAAGGATTAATTAATTAGATGATTAAGATTAATTAACTTATAATTAATTAATTAATTAAGTAAAATTAGTTTATAATTTGAAATTAATTATGCAATTAATTAAGATTAATTAATTGTTAAATTAGGATTAATTAGTAATCAATTAAGGAATGATTTATTTTTAATCAAGTTTCAATGATGAATAATTGGAGTTATTAATTAATAATTAAAGGATAATTAATTAATTAATTAAAGATTAATTAATTGATAATGAGGATAATTAAGAAGCGATTAATTAATTAAATGATTGTGATAAATAAATGATTGGTTAAGCAAGGTAAAGTGATTAATTCTTAAGTAATTAATTTAATTTGAATTAATTAAATTAATTATAATATGAATTAGAGATATGCTTGCTTATGGATGATTGTTTTGAATTGAATGTCTGGATTTTGTTGATATCGGTTGAATGATAATCTGAGATATTCTATGATGAGATATTTTATATATATTTGTGATAGATGTTTGTTATTATCTGTGGATAATGCTGTGTGGATTCAATGTTTAAAATTGAATGAAATTGTTTAAACCTTAAACAACTTGGCCTTTAAGACACGTTTGGATTTCGATGAGACCGGTATCGGGAATCATGTTTGATTTTTCGAAAACCACATCGATCCAAGTTAAATGTTAGGTCGTGACACCTCTAAGTGAAGATCGAGATGGAGTTTCAGAGTGCAAGGGTTATTGTCGTTAACTCTGAGGGTGATTCCAAAATGAGTGTAACGAAACAATGCCTTCGGTTTCGTTCGAACCCGGAACGAACTTGTATGGATTGAATGCTTTCAGCACATCGTCAAGTGGACGATGAGCATTCTAAGAGATATGTTCTATAAAGGTAATCGTAGCCTCTAGCCTCATCAACCGAGAATGGCTAAAACAGGGGTGGTGCAGCAAGGTTAAGTGGGTCATGCCCAAGTAGGACGAGATTTTCCCCTGTCTAGAAGTCCTTTATTATTTCGGCTGTGTGGGCAGTTGTTGGCCACAACTGCGGGGTTGTCTTGTTCAGGACTGTCCAGTAAGGGATGGTTCCGGCCTTGTGTTGCAGGGGATCGGGAGTGGTCCTCGGTACGGTGATCTAGTCCCCGTACTGTGACGGGCGGTACCCCAGTAGCCCTGCCATTGATGGAAACCCATTCTTCCTACGAGACCCTATGGTTTTGATTGTATTACCCACTTTCGTGGCTAGTAGCTGGAATTTAATGAATGTAACAATTTCGGCTATTTTCTATTTACTTGAAAACCCCAGACCCTATTATAATATCACCGGATTTCCTATCAAATGTTTTGGTTAGCGTAAGGTAAAAACTTACCCGTGTTTATGTGTGGGAAGTCTTACGTGATACCTTTTGTTTTCAAATGATTTTAAAGTTAAACAACTTTAACCTGTTTACTCGCACCAGACCCATGTCTGACCCGGAGTTTATTTTGTTTTTCATAAACTCTTGGGCACTCAAATTTTTATGAGTAGCCAAGTGATCAGGTTGGGATTTACAAATGTTTTTGAAGCTGGAGCTGGAGTCCAGACGTACTTTTCTATCTCTATCCGCTGTAGTGACATTTTGATGTTGTATTTTGGGGTTGTATGGTTTGGCAGACTCTTATAAATGTCTAATGTAATGAAGTCGTATTATTTTGTGTACTGATATGTAAAACTATGTAATGGATATGTGTAATATTATATTTTGTTCCGTTTCCGCTGTGAGATTATGATGATTGTTGTTCTTTTCTTTCTATCTTTTCTATTTCTATCTCTTTCTTTTCTTATTGATGATACGTCTTTCTGTGGAATGAAAGCTGGGTCGTCACAGTTGGTATCAGAGCATAGGTTGAGAAACACCTAGGATCTGGAGCAGTATCTATCTTGAGAGTGCGTATTTGTAATTTTCTTATATAACTATATCCCTATCTAAATTGGTCAGGTTACCTGTCCAGGTAGCCAGAATGAGTTCTAGAGGCAGAAGGGGAAGGGTTGTTGGAAGTACATCAACCAATAATAGGAGAGAACAGACTGATAATGAGGCTGTTAATCCAGTACCGCCTCCAGTCAGTTTTGCTGCTTTATGTAAGGACTTCATTAATCTTGGAGGAAAACCATTTAAAGGGTCGGAGACTATAATTGAGGTCCAAGCATGGCTACGCTCTTGTGAGAAAATCTTTAAGAGCATGAAATTATCGGATGAGTAGAAGAGGGTAATGGCTTCATGGCAATTACAAGGAGGTGCTGCAGCCTGGTGGGATGCAGTGACAGCAAATGTCTCGGAGGACGATATGTCTTGGGAAGAGTTTAAGGAATTGTTTGAGGAGAAATTCATGCCTACAGCAGGGAGAACTCGTATTTATCAGGATTTTCTGAATTTAAAGCAAGGGAGCATGACTATAGCGGAGTACGAGACCAATATTCAACGAGTTATCTTGCTATGGTCCAGGGCTTATAGACACTCCTCTCAAAAAGAACGAGATGTTTATGCAAGGATTGAGGCCAGAGTTTCATGAAAGGATGACAGCGCACTTGAAAGGATCTTTTGTGGAGCTAACTGATATGGCATTAAGATATGAAGATTTGATGAATAAGAGATCAGTGGCATGTGTTGCTACATCGGGAGGAAATTCTTCTAACCTGATAAGAGAAAATTCAATCCCAATTGGAAGAGGCAAAACAAGAAGAAGTCTGGAAGCAACAATGGACCTCACAAATGCCATATTTGTCAGCAAGAAGATCACCTGGCGAATAAGTGTCCCAGAAGAGGCTCCCAACAGCAGCGACACTCACTTATAGTGGACCGTGCTCAGCCTTAGTTCAGAAGTCTATTTGTTTCAACTGCCATCAACCAGGACATATGATTAAAGATTGCCCGCTCCTCCATAAGGTCCAGCAGAATAAAGTATTTGCTTTAGAAGGTGCACCATCAACCTCATCTAAGTGCAAAGGAGTATTGGAAGGTACATTACTTTTAAATGGAAAGTATATTAAAGTTTTGTTTGATTCTAGTGCTTCTTTGAGTTCTATTTCTCTGGAATATGTAGAGAAGTTCTTTCTTACCCCTAGTACTGTAGACAATCCCATCTTTATATCTAATCCTATAGGAGGGGTAACCAAATTAGATAGGATCTGTAAGGATTTGAAAATCTCCTATCTGTCCATAGTTTTTCCTGTGACCCTTATATGTTGGATTTTAAGGGTTTTGACCTTATATTGGGGATGGATTGGCTTGATAAATATAAGGCTGTCTTAAATTGTGATGAAAGAACAGTTCCGTTGGAAACTGATCTTGGTAGAATTGCTAGAGTATTATGTGACAATTGTGGAATACACTTGGGTAGTCTTTAACATGGGGTTGAGACTTCTCAATAGGAGGTTGAAGATATTGAAGTGGTCCAAAATTTCTTAGACGTGTTCGAGGAAGTTAAGTGTTTGCCTCCACACCGAGAAATAGAGTTTCGTATAGATTTGGTTCCAAGAGCAGTACCCATAATTCAGCCTAGTAGGAGGATGGCTCCAAGAGAGAGGGAGGAACTAGTGAAGCAAACTCAAGATCTGTTGGAGAAGGGTTTGATTAGGCCCAGTTTTTCTTGCTAGGGCTCTGATGCAGTATTTGTCACCAAGTCGGATGGGTCGCTAAGGTTCTACGTAGACTATCGAGAATTGAAAAAAGTGACCATTCGAAATAAGTATCCACTTCCTCGTATTGATGATCTCTTTGATCAGCTACATGGAGCTTCGGTCTTTTCTCAGTTGGATTTAGCATCAGGTTTCCATCAGTTAAGGGTAGATAAGGACATTATTCCCTTAACTGCATTTAGGGGACCTAATTGTTTCTATGAGTGGTTGGTTATGCCTTTCGGGTTAACCAACGCTCCTGCCTACTTTGTCGACCTGATGAACTGAGTCTTTAGAGATGTTTTGAATAAGTTCGTTTTAGTGTTCATCGATGATATCTTGGTTTACTCTAAGTCGGAAGAAGAGCACAAGTAGCACTTGAGAATAGTATTGGAAACTCTGAGAAGGCATGTTCTGAAGGCGAAGTTCTCTAAGTGCCATTTTTGGAAATCTGAAGTAAAATTTTTGGGGAACATTGTTTCTGGTGAGGGAATCTCGGTAGATCCAACGAAGGTGAGACTATTCTGGAGTGGAAGCAGCCTCGGACACCAACTGAAGTTCGCAGTTTTCTGGGATTGGCTAGCTACTACAGGAAATTTATTAGGGATTATTCCAAGATCTCTTCGCACCTAACTAAGCTGACAAAGGAAGGGAGCTAAATTTAAGTGGACACCGGAATGTGAGGAGGTTTTTCAGAATCTAAAGGCAAGGTTGACAAGTGCTCCGGTGTTGGCTATTCCAGATGGGAAGAGAAAGTTTGAGGTTTTTACTGATGCCTGTATTGTTGGATTGGGAGCAGTTCTGATGTAAAATGGTAGGGTAATTGCGTATGCGAGTCGGCAATTGAAGCCTCATGAAAGAAACTACGCTACGCACGATCTAGAGTTGTTGCCATAGTTTTTGGTTTAAAGAACTGGAGGCACTATCTTTTAGGAGAAAAGTTCGAGTTATTCACGGATCACAAACCGTTGAAATATCTTTTCTCCCAAAAGAATCTTAATCTAAGACAGCAGCGATGGGTTGAGTTCTTGGCATCGTATGATTTGGATATTCTGTATACCTCGGGAAAGGCAAACGTTGTGGCAGATGCTCTTAGCAGAAATGTTGTTCTATCTATTTTGCAAGTGGTTCCATCTCTTCTGGAAAGGATTTCGAGCAAGCAAGAATTTGATAGCAGATTAAGAGGAATCATCAGGAGAGTTAAAAAGGGTCAGTGTTCCAGCTTTAAGATAGATGTCCAAGGGACATTGAGGATTAACGGAAGGATCTGTGTTCCAAATTTCAAGGAATTGAAGTAGGAGGTGTTGTCAGAGAGTCATCGTTCCATATTAAATATCCATCCAGGAATCTCGAAGATGTATAAGGATATGAAGAGAGTCTTTTGGTGGAAGGGCATGAAGAAGGATGTAGCTGCTTTCGTTAATAGTTGTGCTATCTGCCAGCAAGTTAAAGGAGATCAGCAGAAGTCAGCCGGTTTGTTACAACCTTTGGAAATCCCGATGTGGAAGTGGGAGATGATTTCGATGAATTTCATCGACGGATTGCCTAGAACAAATAAGGGGAACGAAGGAATATGGGTGATTGTTGATCGCCTAAGAAAAAGCGCCTATTTTATACCAGTTAAGGCAACCCGTACTGCAGCTTCTCTGGCATAGATTTTCTTAAGACAGATAGTGAGATTGCATGGTGTCCCAGTCAATATTGTAAGTGATCGAGATCCTATCTTCACCAGTAAGTTCTGGGAGGCTTTGCAATCGGCTATGGGAACAAGTTTGAGATTGCGTACAGCATATCATCCCCAAACAGATGGGAAGATGGAGAGGCTTAATCGAATTCTAGAAGATATGCTGAGGGCCTGTGCATTGGATTTTGGTGGATTGTGGGAAGACCATCTACATCTAGTGGAATTCTCTTATAATAACAGTTACCAAGCAAGTATTAAGATGGCTCCCTATGAAGCTCTGTATGGAAGACCGTGTAGATCCCCAGCCTGTTGGATAGAATCGAAGGACCGTCTTGTGCTTGGACCAGATCTGATCCGTGAAGCATCTGCTAAAGTTGAGCTTATCAAGAAAAGAATGAGAGCTGCTCAGGATCGTCAAAAGAAATATGTAGATAAAAGACGAAGACAATTGGAGTTCGATATTGGTGATTTAGTCTTTGTTAAAGTTTCCCCTATTGAAGGAGCAGTAAGATTTGGGAAGACAGGGAAACTCGCCCCGAGATATATTGGTCCATTCCGAGTGCTTAAGAGGATTGGTGCCGTAGCATACAGGATTGAATTGCCAGTCCGGATGGCTGGAATTCACAATGTTTTCCACGTATCTCATCTACGGAAATATGTGCATGATCCATCTCTTATTATGGAGCCAGCTGTGCAGGAAGACTTAGAGGTTGAGCCGGACTTATCAGTTGTCAGACATCCAGTTCAGATTGTTGATCAAGACGAAAGGCAACTCAGAAGCAAGATAGTGAAGCTCGTTAAAGTCCAGTGAGTGAGGATCCCAGAGATTGTACCTGGGAGACTCTGGATAGTTTTAGGAAGGCTTATCCGAGTATGTATCCGGATAACTAGTGATGTTTGTATTGGATGAATTGTTGTTTGGATGTTTTGTTTGTTGATTGCTTATGTATGGATGATATGTATGCTTGAATTGTTGAAATGAAATGAAAAATTTTGGATTATCTTTTGTTTAAATTTTGGGGACGAAATTTTTTTAAGGAGGGTGGAATGTGATATTCCGGAATTTCAAACCCAATTTAAATGTGATAATCTTTTTAATAAATTAATTAAAATTAATAAAATTGTTATTTTAAACAATAATAATAAATGGGTTGTAAATATATATTGATTTTAATTGAAATTAATAAATACAAGTGGAAATGGATTTGTTGAAATTTTATGTACATATCAAATTTGATTTTTGATTTGAAATTGAAATTTTATTTGAATTTGGATTGTTAAATTGAAATTCAAGATATAATTATTTATAACTTAAATCATACTTTGATTTTAAAAGTTTATTTCTATGATTTTATTTAGAATATAAAATTTGATTTATATTTATTTCTTTTAAGAAGAATTGATTTATATAAATTAAAAATGTATTTAAAAATTAGAAAAATTAATTATAAAAACATTTTAAAATCTATTTTGCATGAAGATTACATATGTTAATTTGTGAAGCCCTCTTATAACATATGTTAAGAGAATAATTATGTTTAGTGACAAGTGTCACATTTTTAAATTATTTTCTTTAATTTTTATAAAACAAAATTTAATCTATAAAAGGCTATTTCATATTCTATATCTAAATTTTTCCCATTCTCATTTTCTAAGGCAAGAAAAAAATCACTCTTTCATTTACAAATCTAAACTTCATAAATTTCCACTCTTTCAACCAAGAATTCAAAATCTCATTTCAAAGTTTCCAATCTGCAAAACAGAATACAAAAGAAGTTTCTGCAAAATCAAGTTCCAGTAAAAAAAAATCAAATTTCTTGTAAGAAGAAAATCCAAAGCTCTCCTCAGTTCAGATCTTAAGTGCTGATTGAATTCAAGTTGAAAACAAGCAAACAATTTCATCAAGCATTTCCGGTTTAAGATCTACAGTCAATTTTTTTCCAGATTTCAAAGTTTGGTCCCTGCTTGAAAAAAATACAGGTGAGTAAATTTATATTAAGAAATTTAAGTAAATAAATTTGTGCATGTGAATTTCTGTGATGTTGGATGTCATGCATGTATATATATATATGTGTATTCTTTATGTATATTTAGTATTAAACTGTGGATGTTTGAAAACTGTCTGATTTCCTCTCTGTTTCCAAATTACAGAGTCAAACTAAAACAAAATTTCAAAAAAATTCTTTAACAAATCACTGTTAGGCTTGAGTTACAAACACTATATGTTTATTTAAACATAAATTAAAGTTTAAAATTTTATTTAAATAAAATTTGTTTGAAAGGTTTTTGAAAACAAGATGATACTGTAAGAAAAATTAATAACATAATAAAATCAAGTATGATAATTTGATGATTCAATTTTATATCCTGAATCAACTCAGTGAAACTTGAATTTTAAAGTAAAAATCATGATTTTTATTTTGGGTTTGGAGCAGTATTTCGATGATGACCGGAAATTGGCTTCTGGGCAAATACTGGTGACTGGGTGGATTCAGAAGGTTGTGGCTTGGATTGGAGCATGTATGGTGATGGGTGAACCTAAGAAAAATAGTAGGGGAGGTAATCAATCATCGAGGAATTAGAATTTGGGGAAATTAGGGTTTAACTCAGTGTTTTGGGTCGCGTTCGAAATGGAGTGACTGGGAAGCATGTAGTGGATCGAGTTGCGAATGATTTAGGGGAAAGTAGCATGGACGCCTTGCAGTGCTATGGCCGGAATTTTGTGGCGAACGATGGTCGGCATCGTGGGATTGAGGGGTTTTCAGGCGAAGTGTTGTTCCAAGTGATGGGTGCGAGCTGCTTCGTTTTTTGATTGAGATCGCGTGATGGCTGATCAACGGTGGGAGTCGCGTCAGTGATCGATAGGGAGCTTGCGCGTGGTGTCGCTGGTGGTGGCGTTGGTTTGGTGCGTCCTGCACGTGCACGGTGTCAGGGGGTTTGTGTCAGGGAGGTTGTGTGTTGAGACTCGAAGTAAAGATCGAGTAGTAGGGTTTGGCTCGTGTATGACTCGGGTGATGCTGTTGCTCGTGCCAAGGATCGGGAGGTGTGTTATTTACTTTCCAGATTCATGTAATTGAGGTTAGTTTTACTTAGCTAAAGAAATAGAAAGGGGAGAAGAAGAATGGACTCGAGTGTTCGAGTTTGGGTCGGTCGAACCCAAAACAAGTAATGTTTAAAAGGTTTTTCCAAAATTTGTTTTAAGTTTTAAAATTTAAAATTTATTTAAACTACTTTGTGAAAATGTTAAACTATTTAATTTAAAGTATTTTATACTTTGATAGTTAAATTTTGAGATGATTTTATATTCATTTAAATTTAACCTTTTAAAGTAATTAAGTTCAAACAAAATGGAAATATTCTAAATAGGTAATAATTGTAAGTAATTAATGTAATTGATTTGATTTGAAAGTTAATTAAGATTTTATGGTTAAAGTTTACTTTAATTAATAAAGTAATTAAAGTGAAATTTATTAATAATTTTGAATTAATTAATTAATAAAGATTAAATTATTAATTAGTTATGGATTAATTAATTGATAATTAAGAATTAAATTAAATTATAATTAATAGATAATTAATTAAATAATTAAAGATTAATTCACAAATGATAAGTAATTAATTAACTAAGTGATTAGTGATTAATTAATTAGTGATTAAGAATTAACTAAATGATTAGGGTTAATTAATTAAGTAATTAAACATTAATTAATTTATAATTAGAAGTTAATTAATTAATGATTAAGGATTAATTAATTAGATGATTAAGATTAATTAATTTATAATTAATTAATTAATTAATTAAAATTAATTTGTAATTAATTAAGCAATTAATTAAGATTAATTAATTGTTAAATAAGGATTAATTAGTAATCAATTAAGGAATGATTAATTTTTAATCAAGTTTTAATGATGAATAATTGGAGTTATTAATTAATAATTAAAGGATAATTAATTAATTAATTAAAGATTAATTAATTGATAATAAGGATAATTAAGAAGCGATTAATTAATAAAATGATTGTGATAAATAAATAAATGATTGGTTAAGCAAGGTAAAGTGATTAATTCTTAAGTAATTAATTTAATTTGAATTAATTAAATTAATTATAATATGAATTAGAGATATGCTTGCTTATGGATGATTGTTTTGAATTGAATGTCTGGATTTTGTTGATATCGGTTGAATGATAATCTGAGATATTTTGTGATGAGATATTTTATATATCTGTGATAGATGTTTGTTATTATCTGTGGATAATATTGTGTGGATTAAATGTTTAAAATTGAATGAAATTGTTTAAACCTTAAACAACTTGGCCTTTAAGACAGGTTTGGATTTCGATGAGACCGGGATCGGGAATCAAGTTTGATTTTCCGAAAACCACATCGATCCAAGTTAAACGTTAGGTCGTGACATCTCTAAGTGAAGATCGAGATGGAGTTTCAGAGTGCAAGGGTTATTATTGTTAACTCTGATGGTGATTCCAAAATGAGTGTAACGAAATAATGCCTTCGGTTTCGTTCGAACCCGGAACGAACTTATATGGATTGAATGCTTTCAGCACATCGTCAGGTGGACGATGAGCATTCTAAGAGATGTGTTCTATAAAGGTAATTGTAGCCTCAAGCCTCATCAACCGGGAATAGCTAAAACAAGGGAGGTGTAGCAAGGTTAAGTGGGTCATGCCCAAGTAGGACGAGATTTTCCCCTGTCTAGAAGTCCCTTATTATTTCGGCTGTGTGGGCAGTCCAGTAAGGGATGGTTCCGGCCTTGTGTTGTAGGGGATCGAGAGTGGTCCTCGGTACGGTGATCTAGGCCCCGTACTGTGACGGACGGTACCCCAATAGCCCTGCCATTGATGGAAACTCATTCGTCCTACGAGACCCTACGGTTTTGATTGTATTACCCACTTTCGTGGCTAGTAGATGGAGTTTAATGAATGTAACAATTTCGGCTATTTTCTATTTACTTGAAAACCCTAGACCATAGTATAATATCACCGGATTTCCTATCAAATGTTTTGGTTAGCGTGAGATAAAAACTTACCCGTGTTTATATGTGGGAAGTCTTATGTGATACCTTTTGTTTTCAAATGATTTTAAAGTTAAACAACTTTAACCTGTTTACTCACACCAGACCCATGTATGACCCGGAGTTTATTTTGTTTTCCATAAACTCGTGGGTACTCAAATTTTTATGAGTAGCCAAGTGATCAGGTTGGGATTTACAAATGTTTTGGAAGCTGGAGCTAGAGTCCAGACGTACCTATCTATCTCTGTCCGTTGTAGTGACATTTTAATGTTGGGTTGTATGGTTTGGCAGACTCTTATAAATGTCTAATGTAATGAAGTCGTATTATTTTGTGTACTCTGATATGTAAAACTATGTAATGGATATGTGTAATATTATATTTTGTTTCGTTTCCGCTGTGAGATTCTGATGATTGTTGTTCTTTTCTTTCTATCTTTTCTATTTCCATCTCTTTCTTTTCTTATTGATGATACCTCTTTCTATGGAATGAAAGCTGGGTCGTCACATTATTAAAATAAGTATATGGAAATGTTTTCCAAATAGTGAAATATTGAAATGGTTTTGGAATTATATCTTTTAAAGGTATTTTGAAGTGAATATTTGGAAAGTGATTTAATTAATAAAAGATTAATTAAAAGGGCCTAGTGATTGCTTATGGTGCTAGATATTTGTTTGTTTGCTTTAATAGTTAAATAATTAACTATCAAATTTGGCCATTTTAGTTCCTCGACATAATGTGGGAACTGATTAGTCGTACACTTAGTACGTAACTGACTGTGTATGCTTGATTATCGTTTGTGTTGAGAATGTTGATTCGTGTAGTGCGGAGTGATTGCTCCAAATCTATCGAGCTTCCTTCTAGGCCAAAGTATTTGCAGCTCGTCGCATGTGGTATCAGAGCTTAGTTTAGTATATTCCTAGGCTTTGATGTGCACTCAGTATAGATGGGTTGAAGCACCCTAGATTGAGCTTGAGTGTATTATATATATGAGCGCATATTTGTTAGTGATATAAAAAAGTGTTTTATGTTGTGTTTACTTATCTAGTTGTTTATGAATTTTGGTCGGTATGTGGGATGACATTTTATTGATAGGGATTTCTAAACGCTTAAACGAGGCAAGTCGACAAAGTATTGTTTTTAAATTGGGTAATGAAATAATTTTACGTTGATTTTATTTTATATATAAAGGAATAATTTTTCATAAATTATTATAGTATATATATAAATCGATTGTTTGGTTGTTTGGAAATGTAAATATATATAGAGGTTAATAAAAGTTGTTTGAATAATTTAAATGAAGATGATAATTGTAAAAGAATAAATTATATAAGCAAATGAATTATAAAGTTTGAATTATAACTAAAATGATTTAAAATTGTGAAATAATCTTATATATAAGAAATTAAACAATAGGAGTATATTTATAAATAAGAGTTATAAATAAAAATGAATTTGAACTAAGAATTTGAGAATTTGAATCCCATTGATTTGGATAGTTGTTTTTCAAAGTTTAAAGAGGTTATATTATTATAAATCTAAATAAGATAAATGAATTTGGAACGAATGTTATATAAATAAAGTGAAATAGTGAAATTATACAAGTAAGATTTATTTCAAGTTCAAAGTATATAAATAAAATGAATTTGGGAATGGGAGCAGTATGTTTTCCACTAGTACAAAATACGCATGTTGCTTCGCCTCATTTGCATTGGTTGTTACCACAACCAATGCAAATAGAAGTATTTGCATCGATTACGTTTTAACAACCGATGTGTTTGGTATGTGGAAAGCAGTAGATAGTAAAAAAATACAATTTGCATTGGTTATTATCGACAACCGAAGAAAATATACCGATGCAAATAGTGTTAGTTGCATCAGTTTTATTTACAACCGGTGCAAAAATACTATTCCCACATTGAAATGCATGATGAAAAGTTAGCGGTAAATTGATTTCGTCTCCCTCTCATTTTCACCGCGAACCTCTTATTTTCGTCCTTCACTCGAAAACCCTAAATCTCTCTCCCCCTTTTCATCTTTCCCTTTCAATCCATTCAAATCAAAGCGGAAAAATGGGTTTGGTTTTGTAGCTTTTGGGTCTGTTGGTAAGTCGGCTGGTGGTAAGTCGGCTTGATAAAGTTGTCTTTATTTGAGATCAACGAACATCTCCAATAGAAATTATAGATCAAATCAAAGCGGAAAAATGGGTTTGAAGGTAAATCCTCCATATTTATTTGAGATAATTCCTTGATTATTCATTTCACGTTTAATGTTTTTGTCAATAGAACTCAATACTATTTGATATTAAATCATTTCATTTATGTGGGTCAATTAACTTAAATTACAGATCCATAGACAGATAATTGGAAAACTATTGATTATATATTGGTAGGGAATCTATTAGTCTTATTTTTAATGGTAAAATAAAAGATGTTTCCAACTTCGATAAATCGTCATGATCCAAGATCCGGGTTCACGGATGATTACAGTTAATAAACGGTACTTTTATTTGCGAAGTGAATTCTATGTTTTTCATGTTCAAGCTATTTTCAAGAGTTAATTGTGGTAAGAATGTGTCTTTTTTTGTATGATCATCATTTGTTTGTAATAATGGATACGTAATAAGATAACACCTGATGAAGTATGATATTTGCATTTGGTACTAGGAACAAATATTATTAGTGGCTGTTAAAAGATTTATTATTTAATGGTCATGTAATTCTCTGCCTCGTTAGCTCGGCGTATACATGCTTTCATGAATCGAATATGGTTAGTGTAGCAGTATATAATTGAATATTAGTTGGTCGTATCACTAAGTATCCAATCTTTATCTCCATTTCTATGTGTTACTTTAGTCTGTGTAATTACAGAGAATCTGTGAAATCTTTAGCTGTTGAAATGTTCTTAACTTGTGAGTATGTCCTCGATGCAACTACTCGTGCATGTCCACACTTTATCATGTTTTTGCTGTAACTTTCTCTTGCATAGAAGAAAAAAAAGAACTTTCGCTTCCAGTGGTTTACACTTTATACTTTTTGCTATAGTCCCTAACTTTGTCTTATTTTAATTTTATACCATATGTGTACATGCAGTTTTCGATGGAACTTTTTTCCCTGAGTTGCTCCAGGAAATGTCGGCAGTTTCCAGCTGTTTCAACAAATGAGCACAGAAATTGCTCGAGTTTCATTTAACTTCCAATTTTAGGAAATCTTTCTCTTGCTTTAAAGTAAATATGCGTAACGATCATGAAAGCTTGATACAAGAAGGAAGAGAACTGGTTACCTACGCCATAATCAACTCCGTAGCCATGAGGAAAATTTTGAAGAAATATGACATGGTATGCTCCTTTGGCTTGGGCCCTTTATCTTCTACTCTTATAGACTTTCCTGAACCGATTTGAATGTTCTAACCAAAGATTAAAAATCAACTTTAGACATATAGTTCTATCTTCAAATCTAATGATTGGGTTGTGTGTGTTATTGAACTCTAATTACCAGAGGGGTTAACCATATGCTTTCTTAATTGTAAATTGTAATGACCAACATCTATAAATAATAATAATACAAAAAACATCGTTCAACTTAACCACCATCATGAAGGCTTCAATATCGGTCAATTTTCTGGTGCTATATTGTAATCTGTAGGACTATATTTCCTCCAGATACATGTTCCATTTTTTGTTCATAGTATAGAAAAATATATTTATCTTTCTGGTATGCCTGAATACAGCTTCACTATTCTAAGGAAGGACAGGAATTCAGAACACAAGCTCAGACTTTGCATATCGAGACGCTTAAATATCCTTGGCTTTGTGAACTGCTAGCATTTTACTTCAACTTAAAATGAACCGATCCCCATATCAACACAATGCTTGGTATATTTGCTGATTGCACTCTTAAACCCGATGCTGACAAACCAGTGCTTTCTTGTAGACTCTTTGATTCTGTGAAGCTCGACATAGACCTCACATGCTCTATATGTTTGGTAAGCAACAGGGTATCGTATACTAGTTATATATTGCAAGTGTTCAGTTTACGTTCACACTATATTTTATCATATATTTTGCAGGACATAGTTTTCGATGTTGTATCACTTACATGTGGCCATATATTTTGCTTCTCCTGTTGTACTTCTGCGGCATCTGCCCCCATTGTTTATGGTTTAAAATCAGCTAATCCAAAAGCCAAATGCCCTCTATGTCGTAGGGTACTATCTTCTTATGTTTCAAGGGATTCTAGCTCAAAACATTTGAATTCAGACTTCAAATGCTTTGCCACTTTACCAGTGAAATAAATGATGATATTCATTTGAAATATTACAGGTGGGAGTATTCAGTGGGGCTGTACCTATGGAGGAGCTAAACATGCTATTGAGCAAAAGGTAACAACCTCTTATCTTAGATGGTTTATATATTTGTTAATTATCGATCTCATAACTGTATGCTCTTCTCTTCCTTTTATTTTGTGATAATAGCTGTCCAAATTACTGGGAGGAGAGGCTGCAAGGAGAATGTTTTCTTGCTTCCCTTTGGCATGGCCTTTTGTTAACTTCTTAGTATGATCAAAGCATGTTTTCTTGCTTTAGTTTTCTTAGTTCCCTTGTGTCTCTTTTCAGAGTTGTCTTTAGCATGCACAAGCTCCTTTATTATATTGACTGTTGATAGTAGTTTTTATAACCTGTTCAAGTACATAGGATATATACATGTATCTCTGCAGTGTATAATTCTTCCTTACCAGCCATTTTTAGGCAAACTAAACGAGTATTGAACTTTCGTGTTCCATACTTATGATTGCTTTATTCAAAAGGCAAGTAGTAACTGTGGGCAACGAAAAAGAGTAACAAAGGCAGGGGCGTCTTTCAGTTGTCTAATTAGTATTTGAGCTCATAATTTTGGTATGACTTTCGAAAATATATAAAACTAGCCTTAAGAAACAAATATGTTGAACAACCAGGACTTAGGGTTCATGTTATGTTCTTAATTAATTTTATTGTATATTTATGACTACAACATATTTTTTCCTTCATAGAATTTGTAATATCAGGCTTTTGAGGTTATTTTACTTTATAATCTGCAATCCATCAGTGCGTGCGAGTGGACGTACATTATAGATTCAACACACAAGCCAAGATTCGCTGTAAGTACATGCAAGCACAACATAGTTAAGACCAACATCATTACCTTTCTTTCAAAATATGAAATGTTACCTTCATAATTATCTTAACCTCCCTTCTACTTACGACCTTATAGTTTTACAGAAAGCCTATCTATGAAGCAGGTTGCTGTCTATTGTGGTTTGGCGAGATGATAGTGAAGGCAATTGAAGTTTGGATTTCGGCAGCTGGTGTATTTGGAGTATGCATGGGTAATGCAAGCAGTAAGACTTGAACTAGAGATAGGCAGTGTATCAGGCAATTGAGAAGCAGTGGTGAGGAGGGGTTTGGTGGATTGACTGCAGCTGTTTGGTGAGTTGTTTTCTTTTTATGTGCAGTAGTTTGTAGGAAATGTACACAAATTGCAGTAGTTGTTTTCATTTTTTTTTGAACTGTGTTGCTACTAAGGCAGGTAGAAGTGTGTTGGTTTGAATCTGATGTGGTTGCGATGGCTTGCTGGTGGAAGAGTGTAGTTGTAGGCAAATGTTGGTCAGTTTTGAAGAAAGACGGTTTGGCAATGCAAGGAGGATGTAATGTGGAAGTTTTGTATTGCAGTGTGACAGTTGCTGGTGGTAGCTTGGTGGTCGAGGAAGGATTGCAAATAGTCTGTAATTTTGATGGTGATGTATGAGATTTGCGGCAAGTCTTTGTTTGCTTGGAGCAATGATATTTATGGCACATGACAGTTGTATATTAGGGTACTTAACAATCTAGACTATATTACTTGTACTAAAGATCTGAATTGTAGTACTAAAACGAATGTACGAGTCACTATTTTATATGGATTATGAACACTATAATTGAAATATATTTATTTGGTATTACCTTATTCAATATGTATTAGCCGTCCAATTTGATTTTAAATGACTATAATATTGCATGCAATAATTGTTGACAGTAACAACCGGTGCAAAAAATGTCTTGTTGCATCGGCTGTTACTGCCAACCGGTGCAATATAAGGGATTGGTTTTAAGCCAAAGATCTTAAGTTGCATCGTTTTTATTGACAACCGATGCAAAAGATGACTATTTGCATCGGTTTTACAACCGGTGCAAAAAAAATTAGTTTATTGCATCGGTTGCATGTGCATCGGTTGTAGAACCGATGCAACATGGGGGTGAACAACCGATGCAAATGACATGTTTTGTAGTAGTGTTCTACAATTAGAGAAAAATTATTTCAAGGTCAAATTGATATTCAAAACTGCCATGATAGTAACCTACTATCTAATCTTGTTGAACATGAAACTTTACTTTTAAAAGGCCTCTCTAAAGCTTTAGTGGAAGAAAATATCATGGCAAAGCAAAAAGATAAAACATGAATGGCATGTGAATGGTGATAAAAATACGTCCATTTTTCACAACACTTTGAAGATTCAGCATTCTATTGCAAATATATCTAACATTCTTGATATACATGACTTGACTTGCTCTTTACAAGACTCTATTCATGCTGCATTCCTGGAATACTTTCAGTTGATTTTGGGTAATCCTTATATTCCAACTATCTCTTTGGAATGGTTCTCTCAAATTCAACTCCTACCATTTCTAATGACATGAGGTATAATTTATTCAAGGAAGTATCTGATGATGAAATTAAACAAGCAATATTTGGAATGAAATCTGGTAGCTCGCCGGGTCCAGATGGATTTAATGTTCACTTCTTTAAAGTTACATGGGCTATTATAGGTGGTGATGTGACCAAAGTTATTAAGAACTTTCTCAAGCATATTAAGTTAGTCACTGGAATAAATGCAACCATGCTTGCATTTATTCCTAAAATTGATCAGCCATCTTCTGTTAATCAGTATAGACCCATAACATGTTGTAATGTGATTTACAAATGTATTTCTAGAATTTTGGCTGCTAGAATGAAGATCTTTCTTGCTGATTTGATTTCTCCTAATAAAAATGCCTTTCTTCCATCAAGAGATATTACTGATAATATCTTACTTGCCTCTGAGATTATAAGGGGTTACAATAGTAATATTATCACACCAAGATGTGTTCTTAAATTAGACATACAAAACGCGTATGATTCTGTTTAATGGAAATCTATCACATACATTCTTCATAAAATGAATTTTCCTATCCTATTCCTTTGTTGGATTTACACTTGCATATCTACTGTCAATTATTCTCTCAGTACTAATGGGTCCATCTTTGGCTACTTTGGTTCTACTTAGGGTATTAGACAAGGTGACCCTGTTCCACCCTATATTTTTGTGTATGTCATGGAACTATTCACTTCAATCAATTCAGCAGCAATGACTAATGAACTAATGGATTATCACCCATTATGCAAAAAAATAGCATTTCTTCTCTGCTTTTTGCTGATGACCTGCTTCTCTTCACTAAGCCTAATACTAAATCTATTAATGGGGTTATGTAAGTCCTATCTCATTTTCAGGTTATGGCTGGTCTAACCATTAATAGAAGCAAGTTGAGAATTAAAATTGCTGGCCTGTCTGATCATGATAAGGGGATCTTATATGCCATGTCTGGTCTATCTCCTTTCAATGACAATGAAATTTATCTACGAGCACCTCTGTGTACTTCTAAAATAAGGACAAACCAGTGTTTGCAATTGTTTGAAAAAAAAAATACTTCTAAGATTTTTAGCTGGACTAGTTCGAAATTTTCTATGGCTGGAAGGTTAATGATTGTTAAATCTATTGTTGTCTCCATGTGCTTATATTATGCCAGAATCTTCATCCTTCCTACCAAGCTTATTGGCATGATCAATTCTGCGTTGAATCATTTTTTATGGCATGGAAACCCTTATTCTAAGAAAATGATCCCTATTGCTTTTAGACATATATGTTGTTCTTATGATAAGGGTGGACTTGGAATTATGAATATTAAAAGATGGAACCTTGCTTCTCTTTCCTCTAGAGTTGACAAATTATTGAGAAATGACACAAACTTATGGCCTTCTTAGTGTAGATCATCTCTCATCAAGGATGGTAACTTCTGGTCTATCTCCCCTGCTTCGACTGTAGTTGGTCTTGGAGAAACATATTGAGAAGTAGAGTTGTTTTCTTGCCTATGGTTCAGCTGGGCATGAAAAACATTAAAAAAATCTCTTTTTGGTATGATCCATGGTCTGCTAAAGGTGTAATCCTCGCTGACATGATTGATTATGAGACTAGAGTAATAACTGGTATTCATGAGAAAGCTTATGTTGATAGATATTGGTGTGATGGAGCTGTGTCCATGCCTTACTGCAGTTCCACTGTTGTTAAATCTACTTAGAATGTTATTCAAAGTAAGACTTACAACTCTTGCAATGTTCAGGTCATATGGAATGAAAAGACACATTCAATAAAATCAGTATACAAAGTTCTTGATTCTACTATTGATTATCCATTTTTTCCTTGGTTCTCTAGAATCTGGAACTCTCAATCTATCCCTAAGGTAAACTTATTCATGTGGAAAGTTTTAAAGAATGGTATTCTTACTCTACAAAAACTTAAAACTTGTGGTTTGATACATAGTGATACTTGTATTTTG
Organism: Allium cepa; assembly: GCA_030765085.1. Lineage (NCBI taxonomy): Eukaryota > Viridiplantae > Streptophyta > Magnoliopsida > Asparagales > Amaryllidaceae > Allium > Allium cepa. The sequence continues at coordinate 663,252,545 of CM060928.1, read as the reverse complement.
TGTGGTATTGGAGTGGAAACCGTGTCACATTTGTATTTTGAATGTGAGTTTTCTTTCTATATTTGGAGTAGAGTTTTAGATCACTATGGCTTGCACAATCCTAGAAGAGTGTCTACTGTGGAATGGATCAACATATTCAAAGCTACTAGATGGAAGAATGAAGGAGGAAAATTGATGTTAAGAATTATTAAGAAGACTATATATCTTATTTGGTTGGAGAGGAACATTAGAGTGTTTAAGGGTCAATCTATTTCTAAACATGTAATGGTCCTTTCCATAATTAGATCTATAGCCTACTAGATATCCTTATGTGCTGTTAGTCTTTGCTTTGCGGGTTTTTTGTTGTAATGTTGTGTATCTATTCATTTGTTGGTATGGGACCATTCAACCCCACTGGCTTTGCCAAAAAAAGATTTATAAATGTGATTTATAAAAATAATAAAAAAGGAATTTTAAAGGAACATAAAGCACTGAATCCACTACCGTTGCTGGAAAAAATAAGGGTGGTTACTGCAGCATCATCAGTATCATTTTCGAGTTTCTGTGTGATGGATTTGCTACCATTAATAAATTGAAATTAAAGTTATGTTGTGATAAACAAATTTGAATTTAAAAATCCAAGTTGAAATCGATTTATAAGAAAAATAAGCTTTAAACTTATAATTGGAATTAGTAATAATAAGAAAAGGAAATTTCAAAAATTTAAGTGTGGAATCAAGATATGAAATTAAAATTTAACGTAAGTAAGGTTAAATTGAATTGAGTTAGTAAGTGAATTATATGATTTGAAATTTAAATGGGAAAGTTAAATAAATTGAATCGGAGTTGGACTAGATCAGATAAATTATTGAAATGGAAATTAAACTTGAAAGGTAAAGTGATTATATAATATGAATTTCAAAGCTTAAATAAGTTGTATAACTTATGAAGTGAGAAAAATGTAAGTAAAACCAAGTATTAAAATGGTTAAACAATTTTGTTAAGCAAAACAAAATCTGAATTTGAATAATGATATGAAATTTGACTTAAGTAAAAGTTAAATAAAATGACTTTAGAAATGAAATCTAAGTTAAGTTAAAAGGAAATGGTTTTTTGAAAAAGAAATTTAACTCAAGTAAAGTAAAAAAATGAGATAGTGAAATGAGTTAAATAAAATAGAATTTGAATTAAATAAGAGATGAACTTAAGTTGTATAGTGAAAGTAAATGTAAGTGAGAATGAAATGAAACATAACTTAAGTGATGTTGAATGAAGTTGGATTCGTTATCAAGACAAATTAATAAAGTAATTTAAAAAGTTGAAGTGAGGAATATGAATATAAACTTGAATCTTTAAATAACATTTAACTTTAATTGTAAAAGTGAATTAGTGAATAAACATGGATTAGAAATGTTGTTGTTAAGAATTGAATAAAACTTAAGTTAAGAAGTTGTGAATTAATAATAATATTTGAAGTGTTGCATAAAAATGTGAATAATAGTGAATACTATAATTCAATCTAAATTGTATATTAAACCAATTGAAATTAAACGTGTTAAACCAAATTAAAGGTAAATAAAGTAAATATGAATGTTTAAGTGTAAATTAAATAAATTTGGTTATGTTGGTTATACATTGGTTGTTAGATGCATGTTAGTTGATTGTATAGAATTCATTAAATATTAATGAAATTAAATGCTAAATAATTGAATTCAAATTGGTAGTAAGTGAATCTAAATAGAATAGAATTTAATTTTATTTGAAAGTGAACTAACTTGAATGTAAATTAGTGAATGTAAACTAATTGAATATGAATAAATGAATGTTAGTAAAATCCAATGTTAATGAATCAAATGTGATTAAATTGAAATCCAATTCAATGAATATTAATGAAATTGAATGTATATTGATTTCGTATGGATTGACTGGATAGATATTGGTTTATTGGATGTTTGTTGGATGATAGTTGTTTGATGGTTGAATTTGTTGCTTTTGATTGCATTTGCTATTTTGGCATACATAGTTGTTGTATTGGTATATGTTGTATATTGATATTACTTTCCATATATGTGTTCTCATTTGGTTTTGGAGCGTATAGTAGGTGCGGATGGCGTATGCTTCGCATTTGGAGCTCGCTTTCGCGCTATATTAGTCGTTATGCTCGCTAATAACATATAAGGTACATATCTCGGATTACATATTGTACTTTTATATTTTTTCCCTTTGGGATACTTCATCCTCGAAGATGAGATGTATATTTATGATATTATATATTGTGATTTTTTTTCAGATCGAAGCGCGTAAAGGAGGCTATGGTAATTTTTTTTGAAAATTTAAGGTGTTAGATATTTTTTTAGGAAAATTGGAAAAAAAAATGATAACTAAAATTTTGATATTGAGTTAAAAGTTAAACGATATTAGTTGATGTGTGGAACAATATTAGTAGATAAATACGAATGGATTTGAAAACTTAAGGAAAGCTTTTATAAGTAGCTTAACTAATGGATTTTGAAACAAGTTAAAAGGTTTAAATAATGTTGGTAATCTAGTTTGAACGAGTTATTTTGAAAAGTTAATGGACTTTATAGGTTTTTCTTACTTGGTAATCTCAGGGACGAAATTCTTTTAAGTAGGGGAGAACGTAACGACTTAGAATTTCGGTCATTTGAAATTGGAATATTTAATTGATTTTAAATATTCATAAGTTAATTTTATAAGTTGAATAAATTATATTTTAAATATAATAATTTATTTGGATAATTAAATTGTTAATTTAATATTTGAAATTATGTAAATAATTGAAATTTGAATTTAATAAGAATGAAAATGATTTATAAAGTTTAATTAAATTCTATTTGAATTATAATGATGGTAATAAACTTTTAAAATTGATTTAAAAGTTAATTGATAGAAATTGAAAATTTATTGATTTAACTAACGTGCAAATGTCGTTATTTTTGACACTGTCTTGGATTTCGACGAAACCAGTTTCATTGGATCTGTAATGTTATATTATTATAGGATTTCAAATTTTGTGTCGATCGGACATACAATTTGGTCATGCGTAGCTGAAACGCATAGAAATTTGTTTAAGTAATTTTTGATTAAAATAAGTCGATTCGAAAACCTATCTTTCAAATATGATAGAATTAGCTCTCGATATATATTTCATTGTGTTCGGAATAGGGGTAAAACATTATAAAACGCCAGGTGACACGCTTCATTTGGAGTTTGAAAATTTTTCGAATGAATAGTGCGTGAATAATTTTATATATAAGGCCGCAATATTTTATAATTTGCCAAAACTCTAATCCCCTAAGGCTAGCCGCTACCTTACTTTGAATGGCTAGAAATGTTCGATCTTTCTCCTCGATTTTCTTCCAATCCACGCACTATTTCCAAAAACCTTCAACTATAACATTGTAGAGCTCGATGAGAGATATAAATCCAACGATCGTGATGTTATATGGTGTGATGGATCACGGCAATTCATGTTTAAACGTGTGCGTTTGAGCACGAAATACGAGGCAACAGTGAGGCTAGGGGGGCTCGGACCTTCGGCGATGGGCACATGGGAGTGCAGCGGTTCTCTGATGAAGTCGAGATGAACTCCAGTGATGGGTGGAGGCCGCGAAAATCAAAAATGGAACGACGGCTGTATGTGTTTCTGACGTACGAAGGCATGGGAAGAAGAAGCAAAACAAGCGACCAAATTTGTAGATCATAATAACGTGCGGCCATGATTTCTCTTCGTTAAAAATAAATAAATAAAAAGTTATAAATTTTATTATATAAATTAGTGTAATCTTTAAAATTGTTTATCTTCTACATACGAGGTCAAAATTGGACGAAACAAAGTGCGTTGGGTTCGTATTGACGAATACTATGCGATGGAGCTGGATTGGAGTTGATTGGAGCTAGTGAAAATTTTGGATAAAATTATACGTCCGTTTAATTTTACTCGAAAAAACACTACGACGACTATTGGAATCAAAGTGAGTACAATTCACTTTTTCTGTCTCGCTTATATAAGCGAGAATAAATTTATTTTGTGTTGGTTAATGATTGTTTGGGTGATATATGATATATTATATATATTGATTAGTTTGGATATATTCCCGCATATTTCAGCTGATGAGACCCTATACGTCCCCGTGTATGAGCGGATGATCCTTTGTACGCGCATCTGCCTCAAAGCGGACGTTGTACATATTTTCTCATATGTATATTTGTTGTAAGTAACAGGTTGGAGGGATCCAACCGGATTCCTCACTAGTGTTGATTTTTATTTACAGATATTGTGATATATGGTGTTTGGATGCCGTGATTGATGTGAATCACCATATTTAGTGTTGTTGTAGCATTGGGCCATAGTTTTGGAATTTTAAAAATATTAAAGTGATGATTTCAAATTTTAAAAGGGATTTCTAGATGATTTTGAAAATAGATGTTTTATTAATTTTTGAATTGTTAAGGAAATGAATTTATTTAAATAAATAAAAATTTATAATTTTTGTGTTATAAAAATTATGCTTTTGTAAAATACACCTAAATATGATTTTTGAAATATGAAGTTAACCATTTTGTAAAATAAGTTAAAATTGAGAATCTTGGATTTATTATAAATGGTTTATTATAAGATTTATAAAATTGATATTTTCTAAATAAAAGCAATGGAATTATGACATTGTCTTATAAATATTAGAAATGGAAATGTAACCAAATTTGTATATGGATTTGGAATTGAAAGTTAGAAATGGATTTATAACGGATTTTATAAATAATAAGACTTAAAAAGAATGGATTTGTAAATAAGAGATTTATAGGTAAATAAATTTATAATTGGACTTTGGCATATAAATGAGATAAACGAAAAATTGGTTAATAAATGGATTTTATAAATGGAAGTTTTTATTAATATATAAACATGGTTTTATAAATGTGAAAACACTTTATTTCGATAACTTAAATATGAAAGCTTATTAAAGGAATTATATTCACGATTTTGGATAGTGAATAATCCTTTAAATTGAATAAATATTTTAGGAAGTGATATTATAAAATGAAGTTTGAATGATTTGAAAATAAAGTAAATGGTGAATTTACTTATTACTAACATAAGTATATGGAAATGTTTTCCAAATAGTGAAATATTGAAATGGTTTTGGAATTATATCTTTTAAAGATAATTTGAAGTGAATACTTGAAAAGTGATTTAATTAATAAAAGATTAATTAAAAGGGCCTAGTGATTGCTTATGGTGCTGGATATTTGTTTGTTTGCTTTGATAGTTAAATAACCGACTATCAAATTTGGCTATTTTAGTTCCTCGACTCGATGTGGGAACTGATTAGTCGTACACTTAGTACGTAACTAACTGCGTAGCTTGATTATCGTTTATGTTGAGAATGTTGATTCGTGTAGTGCAAAGTGATTACTCCAATCTATCGAGCTTCCTTCTTGGCCGAAGGATAGCAAGTTGAAAGTTGGAGACGTGATAAGTCTATGAGACTTAGTTTCTGTGTGAGGTTGAGAAATGCTTTGCGTTGTTGGTGCAAAGAGACCGGGATCAGATTTATCTAAAAACCACTTCGAAACAACGTATATGCGTTCGATTGTGTAGGTTGTTGAAGATATTGATATTTAGGATTTTCATAGCGAAGGACTGCTTGTTGATCGTTTGGGGTTAAAATCCTAATATATATCTAGTAGCAGTAGTGTCTTCTTTATGAAATATCTAATGCAATGACTATTCACTACTAATCCTAGAGATTTCTCGACTTGATGTGATAGGAAAGTGCCTTCGATTTGTCCTGCTCCTGGACAACTTGTATGGACGAGTGTCTGACGTTGCATTTTTAAGATTGCGTACATTGGTTTTTACAAAAGTACATCAATTGGTGCCAAAGAAGGCAACTTCTCTTAGCTTAACACTCTCCTTGAGACGTACGAGCTCAATATTGTATTTTTATGTGAGGCAATTAGTAGTCAACGAAAATGACAACGTGGCATTCAAAGTGATGTGATATATGGTATGTGAAAGGTAATCGTTACCTCAGGCCTCATCAACTAGAAATGACCGAAACAGAGTTAGATGCAGTAGGGCTAAGTGGGTCATTCCCAATTAGGATATGATCATCCTCTTCTAGGTATATTTTTTCTCGCTATGACGTTCGGGATGTAAATTAATGTGGTTTGTATGCTATGAAGGCCCTTAGAAAGGTCAGTAACGATCGGGGGATGACATATTTGGTACTGTCTAGTTATTGAGATAGGCTGCTCTTGTGTTGGTAGAGGGCAGATGTTTTGTGCCTCGGAACATCCATCTAGAGATGTATCCATCGGAAGGTAGTCCCTTCACTTAATCATTTGTATGGAAATCCAAACTCCACTACGAGCTTGTGGTTCTGTTTGTATTGGCGTAATGAATAGCCTCGAAATGATATATGGGTAACCATTTCGGCTATGATTACTATTATTTGTATACTAGAAACTAGTATAATATAAGAGAATTTGATATGAAATGTTTTGGTTATCGTAAGGTAAAAACAAGGCTGTGTTTATGTGTGGGCGTATCTTACGAGATACTTTTATTTTAAAGGAAAGTTTTGGTAATTTAATAAATTCAGTTGAGTGTGTTTTCCCATGTTGGTTTACCGGACTGATTCAGGAGTTTTTCCCTTTCAAAGCTCGAGTCAGACCAAGTATATTTACAAGTTCAGATTTGGTGCTTTTGGAGCTTCAGCAGGCGAGCTGGAGATCTTCATGTCGTACACACGTATCAGTTTATTTTCCGCTGCTTTGTTATTTAATTATCGGCAATTATAAAGACATGTTATTATAACTATCCAAGCTAATGATCAGTGATTGATTGTTGAACTCTGATGGATGTATGTATGAGATATTACGGTTTCTGTTTTGTAAAGATCATTGATATGATATTATATGTTTTCCGCTGCGTTATGAGATTCTGTATTGTTCTGTTTGGTTCTCTCTTCCCTCTTTCTTCTTTTTTCTTCTTCTCTCTTCTTTTCTTTCTCATGACTTTCTACTAGCCTAGCTTTTGGGGCCGGACATGTGTTGTTTATTATCGATTCGAAGGGTATAGATTTGCGGGTCATCACAAAAATTCTATTAAATTTTATAGAAATAGGCGGTGCAAACTACGAATAAATATTCGTCCTTTACACACCATTTCTCAGTTAAATCCCATAATCGAACCTCAAAAAGAAGAATAAGAAGTGGAATAGAAGGTAAAATACATAAACTGCAAAATCCATAAAACTCTATTATTTTAACACAAAATAATTAAAACAGAAAAACTAAGATTATCACTTATAGTTGATCCCTAGCTTTGCTTCTCTTTAAACCTGCAATGCCCATTATAATCTTCTTTAGATCTCTTTTATATATATATACAACAAGTGAGTTGTGTGTGTGTATTTGTCTATATATATATATATATATATATATATATGTATATTAGATTCAAAAAGGTTGGAGGAGAAGTGGTTTAGAAATTTAATAATAAACAAAGATAGATTAGGATTTCTTACCTAAAACCTTAATGGAGTTTGCTAAATCTAAGAAGAGATAAACTGATAGAGCTTCATTGGTATTTTTTAATATTTGTGAATAGAAGTGAGGGGTCTATTGTCTTATTTACAGAGGTTGAAACGTACAAGAACCTCAAGATGAATGTAGGTGAAAATGGATAAATCTGAAACGTTTAACGTTGAAAAAACCCTAGCCGCCACTATTCATAGCGGTCGACCGCCCCGCATAGACCGGTTGATCGACAAGGGTCGACCGATTAGGTCGCACTGGTTGATCGCTTCACTATTTCGGGAGCTTTTTGTTTGTTTCTATTGCTTGATTATTTTATACCTTAATTAAATTTTAACTTTAATTGTTAACTTTAGCGCTTACTTAACCCCAAGTATTTTTACTGGTAAATTTAAAAATTCAAACTCTAAATTTAATTGCCCATTTGAATTTGAATTCAAATCAAACTAATTTAAATCTAAAAACTTCAAACCCTTATAGCTTCTTCATTTCGGCTCCGTTTCAGTATATTATATATGGAAACATATCAGAATTTTACCACAAATGCAATGAAATAAATTTTGTGATCAAATCCAACTTTTATAAAATTTCTATTTTTATTCCTATCTTAATTAATTGAATTCTCTTAATTTAATTATTTAATTATGGTTGGTCTCACGGGTTGTTACACAAAGAAACCTTATTAAAATATTTAGTATGGAACGTGTAAGAAGCATTCCTTATGTATTGACAATATGAATTATCATACATATGTATTGTGTGCAACATCATATTTTGCTTACATATGTGATACATGAAGCAAATATCAAATCCAAGTCAAGATCACTAAACGATACTTTAGAGTGGCCTTGAGTATTTAAGTAATACTAGGGAACTATAGTATTGAGACTCAAACTTCATAAGTGATATTGCGTTAGTATAATGTATCAAAACAAAATGCATATTCAAATTTTAGATTAAGGTGATTTAAGTTGGAAATGTTCCAAACCAAAAGTTGTGGCTAATTCAATACATTGACTTGAATAGCACCACGATAAAAGCAATGTATAAATATAAATGCACAAAGTAAAACTAAGCTAGGGGTGATTCCAAGTATTAAGAATACTATATTATTGTCATATGATAGCGATGTAATGATAAGATCTCACTAGAAGTGAAGGAACATACATCGAATAGTTCCACATGATAAAAGTAGTTTATCAACATTGAAGAGAGTTGATTTACAGAGTAAATAATTAAGACAACATAGCAGATCCATTCATGAAGGGTGGTTATCGTAAGGTAAAAACATGTCTATGTTTATGTGTGGGCGTATCTTACGAGATACATTTATTTTAAAGGAAAGTTTTGGTAATTTAATAAATTCAGTTGAGTGTGTTTTCCCATGTTGGTTTACCGGACTGATTCAGGAGTTCTTCCCTTTCAATGCTCGGGTCAGACCAAGTATATTTACAAGTTCAGATTTGGTGCTTTTGGAGCTTCAGCAGGCGAGCTGGAGATCTTCATGTCGTACACACGTATCTGTTTATTTTCCGCTGCTTTGTTATTTAATTATCGGCAATTATAAAGACATGTTATTATAACTATCCAAGCTAATGATCAGTGATTGATTGTTGAACTCTGATGGATGTATGTATGAGATATTACGGTTTCTGTTTTGTAAAGATCATTGATATGATATTATATGTTTTCCACTGCGTTATGAGATTCTGTATTGTTCTGTTTGGTTCTCTCTTCCCTCTTTCTTCTCTTTTCTTCTTCTCTCTTCTTTTCTTTCTCATGACTTTCTACCAGTCTATGCTTTTTGGGCCGGACATGTGTTGTTTATTATCGATTCGAAGGGTATAGATTTGCGGGTCATCACAAAAATTCTATTAAATTTTATAGAAATAGGCGGTGCAAACTACGAATAAATATTCATCCTTTACACACCATTTCTCAATTAAATCCCATAATCGAACCTCAAAATGAAGAATAAGAAGTGGAATAGAAGGTAAAATACATGAACTGCAAAATCCATAAAACTCTATTATTTTAACACAAAACAATTAAAACAGAAAAACTAAGATTATCACTTATAGTTGATCCCTAGCTTTGCTTCTCTTTAAACCTGCAATGCCCATTATAATCTTCTTTAGATCTCTTTTATATATATATACAACAAGTGAGTTGTGTGTGTGTGTATTTGTCTATACATATATATATATATATATATATATATATATTAGATTCAAAAAGGTTGAAGGAGAAGTGGTTTAGAAATTAAATAATAAACAAAGATAGATTAGGATTTCTTACCTAAAACCTTATTGGAGTTTGCTAAATCTAAGAAGAGATAAACTGATAGAGCTTCATTGGTACTTTTTAATATTTGTGAATAGAAGTGAGGGGTCTATTGTCTTATTTACAGAGGTTGAAACGTACAAGAACCGCAAGATGAATGTAGGTGAAAATGGATAAATCTGAAACATTTAACGTTGAAAAAACCCTAGCCGCCACTATTCATAGAGGTCGACCGCCCCCCATAGACCGGTTGACCGACAGGGGTCGACCGATTAGGTCGCACTGGTTGATCGCTTCACTATTTCGGGAGCTTTTTGTTTGTTTCTATTGCTTGATTATTTTATACCTTAATTAAATTTTAACTTTAATTGTTAACTTTAGCGCTTACTTAACCCCAAGTATTTTTACTGGTAAATTTAAAAATTCAAACTCTAATTTTAATTGCCCATTTGAATTTGAATTCAAATCAAACTAATTTAAATCTAAAAACTTCAAACGCTTATAACTTCTTCATTTCGGCTCCGTTTTAGTATATTATATATGGAAACATATCAGAATTTTACCACAAATGCAATGAAATAAATTTTGTGATCAAATCCAACTTTTATAAAATTTCTATTTTTATTCCTATCTTAATTAATTGAATTCTCTTAATTTAATTATTTAATTATGGTTGGTCTCACGGGTTGTTACACAAAGAAACCTTATTAAAATATTTAGTATGGAACGTGTAAGAAGCATTCCTTATGTATTGACAATATGAATTATCATACATATGTATTGTGTGCAACATCATATTTTGCTTACATATGTGATACATGAAGCAAATATCAAATCCAAGTCAAGATCACTAAACGATACTTTAGAGTGGCCTTGAGTATTTAAGTAATACTAGGGAACTATAGTATTGAGACTCAAACTTCATAAGTGATATTGCGTTAGTATAATGTATCAAAACAAAATGCATATTCAAATTTTAGATTAAGGTGATTTAAGTTGGAAATGTTCCAAACCAAAAGTTGTGGCTAATTCAATACATTGCCTTGAATAGCACCACGATAAAAGCAATGTATAAATATAAATGCACAAAGTAAAACTAAGCTAGGGATGATTCCAAGTATTAAGAATACTATATTATTGTCATATAATAGCGATGTAATGATAAGATCTCCCTAGAAGTGAAGGAACATACTTCGAACAGTTCCACACGATAAAAGTGGTTTATCAACATTGAAGAGAGTTGATTTACAGAGTAAATAATTAAAACAACATAGCAAATCCATTCATGAAGGGTGGTTATCGTAAGGTAAAAACATGTCTGTGTTTATGTGTGGGCGTATCTTACGAGATACTTTTATTTTGAAGGAAAGTTTTGGTAATTTAATAAATTCAGTTGAGTGTGTTTTCCCGTGTTGGTTTACCGGACTGATTCAGGAGTTCTTCCCTTTCAATGCTCGGGTCAGACCAAGTATATTTACAAGTTCAGATTTGGTGCTTTTGGAGCTTCAGCAGGCGAGCTGGAGATCTTCATGTCGTACACACGTATCTGTTTATTTTCCGTTGCTTTGTTATTTAATTATCGGCAATTATAAAGACATGTTATTATAATTATCCAAGCTGATGATCAGTGATTGATTGTTGAACTCTGATGGATGTATGTATGAGATATTACGGTTTCTGTTTTGTAAAGATCATTGATATGATATTATATGTTTTCCGCTGCGTTATGAGATTCTGTATTGTTCTGTTTGGTTCTCTTTTCCCTCTTTCTTCTCTTTTCTTCTTCTCTCTTCTTTTCTTTCTCATGACTTTCTACCAGTCTATGCTTTTTGGGCCGGACATGTATTGTTTATTATCGATTCGAAGGGTATAGATTTGCGGGTCATCACAAAAATTCTATTAAATTTTATAGAAATAGGCGTGCAAACTACGAATGAATATTCGTCCTTTACACACCATTTCTCAGTTAAATCCCATAATCGAACCTCAAAAAGAAGAATAAGAAGTGGAATAGAAGGTAAAATACATAAACTGCAAAATCCACAAAACTCTATTATTTTAACACAAAATAATTAAAACAGAAAAACTAAGATTATCACTTATAGTTGATCCCTAGCTTTGCTTCTCTTTAAACCTGCAATGCCCATTATAATCCTCTTTAGATCTCTTTTATATATATACAACAAGTGAGTTGTGTGTGTGTATTTGTCTATATATATATGTATATTAGATTCAAAAAGGTTGGAGAAGTGGTTTAGAAATTAAATAATAAACAAAGATAGATTAGGATTTCTTACATAAAACCTTAATGGAGTTTGCTAAATCTAAGAAGAGATAAACTGATAGAGCTTCATTGGTATTTTTTAATATTTGTGAATAGAAGTGAGGGGTCTATTGTCTTATTTACAGAGGTTGAAACGTACAAGAACCGCAAGATGAATGTAGGTGAAAATGGATAAATCTGAAACGTTTAACGTTGAAAAAACCCTAGCGGCCACTATTCATAGCGGTCGACCGCCCCCCATAGACCGGTTGACCGACAGGGGTCGACCGATTAGGTCGCACTGGTTGATCGCTTCACTATTTCGGGAGCTTTTTGTTTGTTTCTATTGCTTGATTATTTTATACCTTAATTAAATTTTAACTTTAATTGTTAACTTTAGCGCTTACTTAACCCCAAGTATTTTTACTGGTAAATTTTAAAATTCAAACTCTAATTTTAATTGCCCATTTGAATTTGAATTCAAATCAAACTAATTTAAATCTAAAAACTTCAAACGCTTATAACTTCTTCATTTCGGCTCCGTTTCAGTATATTATATATGGAAACATATCAGAATTTTACCACAAATGCAATGAAATAAATTTTGTGATCAAATCCAACTTTTATAAAATTTCTATTTTTATTCCTATCTTAATTAATTGAAGTTTCTTAATTTAATTATTTAATTATGGTTGGTCTCACGGGTTGCTACACAAAGAAACCTTATTAAAATATTTAGTATGGAACGTGTAAGAAGCATTCCTTATGTATTGACAATATGAATTATCATACATATGTATTGTGTACAACATCATATTTTGCTTACATATGTGATACATGAAGCAAATATCAAACCCAAGTTAAGACCACTAAACGATACTTTAGAGTGGCCTTGAGTATTTAAGTAATACTAGGGAACTATAGTATTGAGACTCAAACTTCATAAGTGATATTGAGTTAGTATAATGTATCAAAACAAAATGCATATTCAAATTTTAGATTAAGGTGATTTAAGTTGGAAATGTTCCAAACCAAAAGTTGTGGCTAATTCAATACATTGCCTTGAATAGCACCATGATAAAAGCAATGTATAAATATAAATGCACAAAGTAAAACTAAGCTAGGGGTGATTCCAAGTATTAAGAATACTATATTATTGTCATATGATAGCGATGTAATGATAAGAGCTCACTAGAAGTGAAGGAACATACTTCGAATAGTTCCACATGATAAAAGTAGTTTATCAACATTGGAGAGAGTTGATTGACAGAGTAAATAATTAAAACAACATAGCAGATCCACTCATGAAGGGTGGTTATCGTATGGTGAAAACATGTCTGTGTTTATGTGTGGGCGTATCTTACGAGATACTTTTATTTTGAAGGAAAGTTTTGGTAATTTAATAAATTCAGTTGAGTGTGTTTTCCCATGTTGGTTTACCGAACTGATTCAGGAGTTCTTCCCTTTCAATGCTCGGGTCAGACCAAGTATATTTACAAGTTCAGATTTGGTGCTTTTGGAGCTTCAGCAGGCGAGCTGGAGATCTTCATGTCGTACACACGTATCTGTTTACTTTCCGCTGCTTTGTTATTTAATTATCGGCAATTATAAAGACATGTTATTATAACTATCCAAGCTGATGATCAGTGATTGATTGTTGAACTCTGATGGATGTATGTATGAGATATTACGGTTTCTGTTTTGTAAAGATCATTGATATGATATTATATGTTTTCCGCTGCGTTATGAGATTCTGTATTGTTCTGTTTGGTTCTCTCTTCCCTCTTTCTTCTCTTTTCTTCTTCTCTCTTCTTTTCTTTCTCATGACTTTCTACCAGTCTATGCTTTTTGGGTCGGACATGTGTTGTTTATTATCGATTCGAAGGGTATAGATTTGCGGGTCATCACAAAAATTCTATTAAATTTTATAGAAATAGGCGGTGCAAACTACGAATAAATATTCATCCTTTACACACCATTTCTCAGTTAAATCCCATAATCGAACCTCAAAAAGAAGAATAAGAAGTGGAATAGAAGGTAAAATACATAAACTGCAAAATCCATAAAACTCTATTATTTTAACACAAAATAATTAAAACAGAAAAACTAAGATTATCACTTATAGTTGATCCCTAGCTTTGCTTCTCTTTAAACCTGCAATGCGCATTATAATCCTCTTTAGATCTCTTTTATATATATACAACAAGTGAGTTGTGTGTGTGTATTGGTCTATATATATATATATATATGTATATTAGATTCAAAAAGGTTGGAGAAGTGGTTTAGAAATTAAGTAATAAACAATGATAGATTAGGATTTCTTACATAAAACCTTAATGGAGTTTGCTAAATCTAAGAAGAGATAAACTGATAGAGCTTCATTGGTATTTTTTAATATTTGTGAATAGAAGTGAGGGGTCTATTGTCTTATTTACAGAGGTTGAAACGTACAAGAACCGCAAGATGAATGTAGGTGAAAATGGATAAATCTGAAACGTTTAACGTTGAAAAAACCCTAGCCGCCACTATTCATAGCGGTCGACCGCCCCCCATAGACCGGTTGACCGACAGGGGTCGACCGATTAGGTCGCACTGGTTGATCGCTTCACTATTTCGGGAGCTTTTTGTTTGTTTCTATTGCTTGATTATTTTATACCTTAATTAAATTTTAACTTTAATTGTTAACTTTAGCGCTTACTTAACCCCAAGTATTTTTACTGGTAAATTTTAAAATTCAAACTCTAAATTTAATTGCCCATTTGAATTTGAATTCAAATCCAACTAATTTAAATCTAAAAACTTCAAACGCTTATAACTTCTTCATTTCGGCTCCGTTTCAGTATATTATATATGGAAACATATCAGAATTTTACCACAAATGCAATGAAATAAATTTTGTGATCAAATCCAACTTTTATAAAATTTCTATTTTTATTCCTATCTTAATTAATTGAATTCTCTTAATTTAATTATTTAATAATGGTTGGTCTCACGGGTTGTTACACAAAGAAACCTTATTAAAATATTTAGTATGGAACGTGTAAGAAGCATTCCTTATGTATTGACAATATGAATTATCATACATATGTATTGTGTACAACATCATATTTTGCTTACATATGTGATACATGAAGCAAATATCAAATCCAAGTTAAGATCACTAAACGATACTTTAGAGTGGCCTTGAGTATTTAAGTAATACTAGGGAACTATAGTATTGAGACTCAAACTTCATAAGTGATTTGCGTTAGTATAATGTATCAAAACAAAATGCATATTCAAATTTTAGATTAAGGTGATTTAAGTTGGAAATGTTCCAAACCAAAAGTTGTGGCTAATTCAATACATTGCCTTGAATAGCACCACGATAAAAGCAATGTATAAATATAAATGCACAAAGTAAAACTAAGCTAGGGGTGATTCCAAGTATTAAGAATACTATATTATTGTCATATGATAGCGATGTAATGATAAGAGCTCACTAGAAGTGAAGGAACATAGTTCGAATAGTTCCACATGATAAAAGTAGTTTATCAACATTGGAGAGAGTTGATTGACAGAGTAAATAATTAAAACAACATAGCAGATCCATTCATGAAGGGTCTAAATTGATTGGTTCTCATCAAACTAATTGAAGGGATGTGATAGATATTCGATAATTGGCCTTAAGCGCAAGTGGGAGATTGACACGATTAGGGGTATCCCCTATGGTAATTATGTAATTTGTTTATTTAACTCGATAACCTACCTTGTTTAAATAAAAGATGTTTTCTTTCTATTATATACTTGATATATTATATTATATTAATTAATTAATTTGATTAAAAGTATATTTAATAGTAAATCCATAAATGGTATAGTAGTTAAAATGTGTTGTAACCATGTGTGATTTATCATAATAAAATTAAAATATTCTTAGTCAAGATGTACTGAGGCTGGATATCGAGACAACCACTGAGACTAGAGCATATAATGCTCTCAAAATGTTGGACAATGTATTACTCATGGCTGCTGGAGGCACCAAGGGGTTACGTACTGATAGTTATTGGATAACTATTGTATGACGTACTTGATAATTTTTTATTGGTTAATATAACTAAGGTCAAATAGAAAATATCAATGAGACAATACTACACCGTTCTCTTGATTTTAGAATGTTGTTGATCTTTAATATGGAAGCTCAACTTCGATTATAGTTAAATCATGGAACGACGTCCATTGAACGACTGTAGTTGGATTAAGTGGAAGCATTAAAAGTGAAACACTATTCAAGAGAGGATTCATCTCCTCGGTTATATGAGGTAGTGTCATGATCAACTGAAGTAATCTCAAAATCAGAGTCTTTGGCCAGAGTAGTTTAATTGATAATAATCGTTATTTTTGAGCCAAGGACTTTGTGCTTGGATTATAAACTTGAGTATGTATAATATTAGAATTTTGACTATTACCAAATTCCATAAGTCCTAAGCGATATAGTTTTGACGAAGAGAATTGGTGTAAATAAATATCACTACTGGGTAACGCTTAATAAAGTAAAATTGGATTTCATCAATGCCAAATAAGTGGTAATTTTGAACATAATGTCACACCATCTACTAAATGACGTGTGAACGTTAATATTCGAATTGTTCGATACTAATTGCTGACTAAATTTACACTCAAGAGTCACATAACTGAAATGTTGAATACTCCTGTTATAACTCGATTTAATTAAATTATAATTTTTATAAATTGATTAATATATATGTGATATTAATTATAAAATTTTATTTGATATTTGTTGATCAATATTAAATATGTGTGTATGTAATAATAGTTATAAATACACTAATAACTATACGATATCGATACACATTTTAATTGGATTTAAATGTATCAAATATTGTTTGAGCTTGAAATAATTTTGAGGCCCATACGTAGCTTGTAATTTTACTCTACTGATAAGACTATGGGAGGTATGCAATCTGATAGTCAAGAAGAGAGTTGGAAATTGAATTAAAAAGAGGAAAATTAGTTTGAGAAAAATAAGGATCTAGTTCCTTATTTTACCCCTTAGGATCTCCTTATTTAGTTATCTCTAACCCATACATTTGCTTGACTTTTTGGAGCTTTCACTTCTTTCTTTCCTAACTGAAACTAAAACCCCCTCCTCAAATTTTCAGGCTTTAAAACATCAAACAAAATTCAATTCAATTATCAATGATAGTTGTGTTTAGAAAGCCAACAACTTATGGATACAAGATTTAATTCAGGTAGTACGGTTCTTCGTTTCAAGGTGCGAATTCTAAGCATAAGCTAAGGTACTATTACTTGATTAAAATTATATACATGCTTATCTGATTTATCATGTCATATATTAGTTTAGATAGAATACTCTATCACAAATCTGTAAATCTTTGTGTTGTCACATATTGGATGGTGATTATATATGTGTGTGCGTATACATATTTACATATATACATATGTGTGTGTATGCATAATAGCTCACGACCATAATTTAAAAAAATTTGAAAATAAATATATTAATAAATAATTTCCTTTTAGTTAAAAACTAAATATAATATAAATAGCATTACATAAAGTATGTTTTGTATTTTATAAAATTTTATATGTATTATATAATTTCAATATATATATATATATTTAATTCGAATATTATATACATAAAAGATTTTATGTAATTTAAAATTAATTTATGTAAATTATAAATACATTTATATACATTTGTAGATTACAAGTACAAAATTTTATACAAGATGCATTATTAATTTATTTTCAAAAATTATATTAAAAAAATTAATTTTTTTACTAAAAGTATTTCTGTACTGATATATGATTAAAAGGGAAAACATTTTATTTTGATAAACAAATTCAAACCGAAAAAAAATCTAGGTCAAGAGTAATTTGTATGTATATGTATATTTCACATTATTACCTATATTAATAATTATTTATAAGTATACACATATATGTCTATATTATAAACATGTTATATTTAAAGTTTACTAAAAAAATATTTTCGGATTACCTATATTGTTTTATGTATTCATACAAAACCACTTTTAAACAAATGTTCAAAATAATTTCGTAATTTAATTATGTATATACATATATATATATATTATAAATATAGTATACAGATTTATTTTTAAGTATCATTTCATAATATACACAATTATATATATATATATATATATTATATCATTTTACATACACACACAAATATATATTGACAACATGCATGTATACATAGGGACTAACATGTTCATGTGACGTAAATCCCAACACCTATACATGGGCGTGTCAAACCATGTACAGTTTATTATGTTGCACGTGCACGTACGTACATATGTGTATATAAAACGCACATATTATCTAATACAAAATAACAATAAATAAAACATTATTTATAAAATTAAACAATATCAATTTTATTAAAAACAAATTTATATAAGATCTAAATAAACTTGGACTTCATGGGTCCAATAAGATCCAAATGGTATATTTTTTTTTGAAATTTATTCATTTACCCCGCTGTGTGCTGACTCAATTCCAGCGGTGATCGAGTTGTTTCCAATAGCCATCGATTTGAATATTTGTTCTGAATATTCAAAATTAAGTGTCGGTGCAATTTTGTATTTCGGTATCCCATATCCAAACTCTTAAAAAAACGTCATAGAAAATTAATCGAATGACAATTATCTAAATCTTATGAAAAATAGAAAACACCCAAGCTTGATGCTAGAGCCGACCATTGTTGCCAATAATAGTGCTTCGAGTATCATCCCAACCATCCTCGGTTTCGTTTTGAGCTTTCTTGCTTTTCATTTATTCGCCGTAACTATAATCTGAATTCATTGTTTGATCAGGTGCTAACAGATGTCCAATAGTCCTCATAAATTTCCTAACCAAACCTTTTTTATAGGAAAAAAGGATGATTGGTCTTTTATTTCAAATTGAAAAGGTGTACATAAAAGTACTATAAACGATGCCTGAAAACCATAGAAAAGCTCAAAATCCATAAAATACTTTGTATACGGTAAGCATAAACGATAATAGAAATCGCCTTTCATTGCTTTCAACCCTAACTTTCCTAATTAAAACTAGGGGTTTTGATTTTCCTTTTCCCCCAAAACATGTGTATATTTCGTATTTCTTTTTGTACACAAGTGAATTATCCAGAACAATTCTTGCAGACAATGTTAGCAACTGAGGATTAAAAAAAGCTTAGTCGAGATCTTTTTTTCTCTGTTTTTTTGGATCAAAACAAGTATACTTGTTTTGGAGAAAAAGATTTTGGAACATGATATGACTGTTAGAAACTGGGGTGGCTACAACACAATGTTGGATCTTAAGGCTATTCAGACACTAGAAGTGGTGAAATGTGTATTAACTACTTACTTATGAATATAAAACTGTATTTACTCAAATTGCATACAGAAAGAAGTAATCAAAGAATAAGTAAGTAATAAAGTAAAATGCAGTAACGTAAATAACACCCAGATTTTTATACTGGTTCGGATTGACCAATCCTACATCCAGTCCTGCACTCTATCGTGCAGAATTCCACTATAATCGCTTGCTTTCCAAAGGTGGCAAGAACACCTTTACAATCTTGGTTTCACGGCCTACAAGACAGACCCTCTTGATTTCACAGGCTACAAGAACACCTTCTCCTTATGACCAACAACAAACTATGGCAGGTAGTAGTATCTTTAATATAGATTCTTGCAGATTCGGTACAATGATCCTATAGACCTCCAATGGTAATATATCTTTGAATTCTTTGACAAATAGGATGAAATCAGAGAGAGAATGGTGTGAATTAAAGTACAACTCTCTGATATTGTGTGGTTTGCAAATCAGTGAAGAATTAGAGTGAAACAGTATTGATTTGCAAGGAGATTGAAAGAGTATGCAATGGATTTCTTTTGCAAATGTTTGAAGAAGAAGGAGTAAGAGAAAATAAGAATTCTTGATGTTAAAATTCGTTTTCAGATGTCTTTATATAGTGGTTGAAGAGACGTGTCTTTTGGTGAAAAGGTGGAGGGAAATGTCTCTTCATTTAAAATTTGAAATTCTGAAAAACGGGTACCTTGTCGACAACCCCCTACCCCCCTTGTCGACAAAGGTGTGTTGCAAAATGAATAGCAACACTAATAAGTGTTGTGAATTTTCAGCATTTCAAATTACCTTATATTTATGGATTTTTGTGATTCGGTTGAGGTCAATGGTTGATGATCTTCAAGTATAATTGCCATGAGATCTTTAACAAGATATTCTAAGGTTCAACCAACTCCTCATCACTTTAAACACCTTTATCCTTCAACATTCTTCTCTAATTGGGTTTTGTTCTTCAATTGCTCTGATTAACCTTCTTCTATAATTCATTTTCTTCCACTGTATTCTTGTTAATCCCTGTAAATGTCTCCATAATATATCTGATATGACTGCATAACTCGAAGATACATTAGTAGTAATATTTATGTAGTTGTTGTCATCAAAATCAATACCTAGGGTATTAACAATCTCCCTCTTTTTGATGATAATAACCATATAAATATTTAAGAGATAAAATATAATACTTTTATATTTGACTCCCCCTAACTCTATGCACTCCCCCATCATTTTGCCTAGTATATTTATACCTTTTCTCCCCCTTTGTCATCAACAAAAAGGGCGAAAAAAGAGTCACTTAAATCACTGCTAGACAATATGTAGAGTTTGTATATAGAGATGAATGCTTATAAATAAAACACATGAGGGGAAACCAAATCAATTCAAAACATGAAATAAAAATTATCTAATAATAAGATGAGTTGTAGAGTTACTGACTTTGCCAATGCCAATAACAAATTCTTTTCGTATTTATCCAATGTTCAATAGATTTCTTGTCATATGCTTTGAGCATCTTCTATTTGATATACATTGTTTGGTACCTGAAAAATTATAAAATATGCATACTGGTACCCTTTTTATTCTGGGGTCCATGGGGTTAAATTTTGGGATGCCAAACCCAAGAAGAGTTTGAATGTCCTTTCAAAATATAATCATTAGATGAATGAACCTTATTAATAAAATTATCAGTATATTTTTCTTTTTCAATATCATCCAACCTTTTTGGAACCCATAAATTAATGAATCTATTTGGAGGTTTTAACTTTAATTTCCTAGGTTTTGGTTTCGAACTTGGTAGCCTTAACAAACTTAGTATTTTGAATACTATTTTTCTTTGATTTAGCCTTAGGGGTGTATCCAAGTCCATGTTTATTCCTAGTGTGTTTAGATGTAGATAATAATTTTTCTAGATTATCCTTCCCCTTATTAAATTTATCAATATCGGTTTTCATTTTGTCAAAATCCTTATTACATTTAAGAATAACATTGTCCAGAGATGTTATTTTGTCATTCAGATCAATGATCTGTGACTTCATTGAAAGATTTTCTGATTTTAAGGATTCATTTTCACTTTTTAGTTTTTCAAAATTTCCAAGTGTCAAATCCTTTTCATCATTATACCCATTAAGTCTTTCAATTTCATCTTTTAGACATTGTTTTTCTTTAGTTAACCTTTCAATAAATATTTTTAATCTATCTATCTATCTCTGCCAAACTACTGTTGTACTCTTTCCTAAGTATTTTGTATCCCTGATTCATATCATTCAAAACATTAGTAATTTCTTTATTAAAATTCCATACCTGGTCATCCTTTGCCATGAAGCAAATGTTGGCATTTTCTGTTTCTGAATCACTATCACTTGCTGATGTATTTGAATCATCCCATTTTGCATTGAATGCCTGTTTCCTCTCCTTATTGGAAGTGTTTGACTTTGATTTCTTCAGTTTGGAACAGTCTCTTTTCAAATGAACGGGTTTATCACATTCAAAACACTTAACAACATTTCCATTTCTAGAATCATTGTTGTTAGTTTTTCAAAGTTTGTTTGTTATCCAATACTTCAAGAATTTCTTGAACTTCTTGGTTATAAACTCGATATCATCATCACTAGCATCATCATCTGGTCCATCTTTGTCAATCATAGCATTAAGTGCTAGTGATTTCTTCACATTTGCCTGATTCTCTTTTCTAATCTGCAACTTTACTTCATAGGACATTGGGTTACCAATTAATCTTCTAATTTCATAATACTAATATCATTGGCTTCTTCAATTGCCAGAATCTTCTGATCCCATTCACTAGGAAGTGAATTCAAGATCTTTCTGACTTGGTCTTCTTCAGTAATTTTCTTTCCTAATGATATTAAGGCACGTACTATATCTTGAAATCTAGAATACATATTAGAAATAGACTTATTTGGTTTCATTTGAAAGAGTTGAAACTGGTTAGCGAGCATAGATATCTTTGTTTGTTTTACTTTATTGTTGCCTTCGTGTGTGACTTGCAGCATTCTCCAAATTTCATTTGCAGAATTAAAAATAAACATTCGATTAAATTCATTTCTATCTAAGGAGCATAATAAAATGTTCATGGCCTTAGAGTTATTAAGTGCTTATGTCTTTTGGTCTAGTGTCCATTTTGAATATTCAGTTTGAGGCTCTATGTATTCTATTGGGTAATGTTTCAAATATCCAAACCATTAGACTGCAAATAACATTTCATTCTACAAGCCCAATATACATAACTACTGCCATCAAATAGAGGGGGTCTAGTGGTAGATTGCCCTTCTACAAAAGTGTTAAAAAATGCGTTACTAGTGTCATTAGCCATTTATACTTTTCAAAAACCAAGTTATGAATTTTTGAAAACCAAGGCTGTGATACCAAATGTTAGAAACTGGGGTGTCTACAACAAATTGTTGGATCTTAAGGCTATTCAGACACTAGAAGTAGTGAAATGTGTATTAACTACTTACTTATGAATATAAAACTGTATTTACTCAAATTGCAAACAGAAAGAAGTAAACAGAGAATAAGTAAGTAATAAAGTAAAATGCAATAATGTAAATAACATCCGGATTTTTATACTGATTCGGATTAACCAATCCTACATCCAGTCCCGTACTCTATCGTGCAGAATTCCACTATAATCGCTTGCTTTCCACGGGTGGCAAGAACACCTTTACAATCTTGGTTTCACGGGCTACAAGACACACCCTCTTGATTTCACAGGCTATAAGAGCACCTTCTCCTTATCACCAACAACAAACTATGGCAAGTAGTAGTATCTTTAATATAGATTCTTGCAGATTCGGTACAATGATCCTATAGACCTCCAATGACAATATATCTATGAATTATTTGAGAAATAGGATGAAATCAGAGAGAGAATGGTGTGAATTAAAGTACAACTCTCTGATATTGTGTGGTTTGCAAATCAATGAAGAATTAGAGTGAAACAGTATTGATTTGCTAGGAGATTGAAAGAGTATGCAATGGATTTCTTTTACAAATGTTTGGAGAAGGAGTAAGAGAAAATAAGAATTCTTGATGTTAAAATTCATTTTCAGATGCCTTTATATAGTGATTGAAGAGATGTGTCTTTTGGTGAAGAGGTGGAGGGAAATGTCTCTTCATTTAAAATTTGAAATTCTGAAAAACGGGTGCCTTGTCGACAACCCCTACCCCCCTTGTCGACAAGGCTGTGTTACAAAATGAACAGCAACACTAATAAATGTTGCGAATTTTCAGCATTTCAAATTACCTTATTTTTACGGATTTTTGTGACTCGGTTGAGGTCAATGGTTGATGATCTTCAAGTATAATTGCCAAGAGGTCTTTAACAAGATATTCTAAGGTTCAACCAACTTATAACGACCCGCCTTTTTGGACAGTTTAAACCGACGATCAAATACACATGTTGATTCCAAACCATTCAAAAGGGCAGATGGTTATTGGGGTAAATAAGAAAAGAAAAGAAAAGAAATAAAGGAAATGAAACAACACAGAATCTCGCAGCAGAACGATAAAATATAATAGTCAAATAAACAGTTCATGAAGCTGTTTACTATACCTTGATTATTATTTATACAACATTTATCAGAGTTATACATATACAACAGAACAAATAAAATAATGCAGCAGATGGCATGATGCAAGGGTAATAATAATAATAGTATACCAAATCTTCGTCTTCATCCTCCAGAATAGATCTTCAAAAATATGAAAAACTCAGGACTGACCCGAACGTAAATAAAAGACAAAACACTCGAGTCAGGAATGAAATATCCTTATGAAAGTTAAATCAATCGTAAATAAATATGAGTGTAACGGCGTCAGAGATGTTTACGGGGTTTGACATCTCATATCCAGTGTCAACGTGCGTGCAATAACTCAAGAGATGTTACGGGATTTTGCATCTCTTAAGGATCCGTTAAACTATCTACTATGTAGTAATGTACGCTAAGTAGATAATGCCTATCAGTAATATAAAGTATCAAAATAGCGTTAAGGCGTTACCATAATCCCCCTTAACACATTTTTATAATGCCATAGTCTATACAGCACCGTAAGCCCCACCGTAAACTGGTGGTTATCAGAGGGTACCCCATAGGTATAACACAAAACATAACGTAGTGGTCGCGAATAGGATAATCAGTATGACAAGGTACATGAGGCGATACCAACTAGGATACTAGTAGTTGCGTGATCCGGACTGATGTTGAGCATAGCCAGCAGCTACCCCAACACCGCGAAACAACACTCCCAAATCAAGGGGTGCACCCAAATCGCATCACAAATGTAATAGATATGGTATCGAAGATGTGTGTCCGCTAGAGATGGCGAACCTCAAAGGCCCGGCGCGGCTCCTGTTTTAGTCATGTCAGGGGTCATCCAATAATTGTTCTCTTTCTTCAGTCAACGCGTTCACCAAACCATCCACTTCATTCTGGATCAACACTCCGCGTATAATAGTTATTAAAGTGGTTTCGGTATCGACAGAGAGTATGTCCATATCCGATCCCGGTCTCTTTAATAACTACGTATTATTACACCGTTGGCTCTTTTACATTTCAAATCGATTCATAATTGATATCAAAATATCATGCTCGCTTCAAAAATCAAATCCATTTCAAATATCATCGTATCTATTCAAATGTAAGATTCTGTTTCAAAGATCATTTTTCGCATCAATATCTCATTTCGGTTTCAAAATCATTTCGAATTTCAATTTAGGTTGCAACTTCATTTAACCCAGTTCGTATTTAAATTCAAGATTTAAATATAAACATTCACCTTATTGACCAGCTTAGAATTTTAGAAAAATAGTTTTAAGTAGTTTAAAAGTAGTTTTAAATAATTAAAATAGTTAAAATACTTAAAATCTTAAAATGGATTTGAAATAGATAAATTAGTTTAAAATAATTTAAATTGGGTTAAGTAGATTTAAAATAGATTAAAATAGTTTAAGTATTCAAAAATGGTTTACATAGCAGAGTAATTTGGAAAACAAAATAAACAGCTTCAAAACCAATCCATTTCAATTTATAACTTCCTGTGACGCCCCACCTCTATACCCACGCTAGCCAAGAACATTACGGTGAATGCTGTCAACTAGCACGGAGAATAAGGCTGTTGAGGAGCGACCATCTGTATAATTGCTTTGCATGAGCATCGATATGTCAGATAGTATAACATGCATTTCTTATCAAGAGGGAAATCCGACATACCGACACAAACTCAAAGCTACTACACAGTGGCTATAATGTTTTCGGAAACAAATACAGAAATAAACATAACATAAATCAGTCACAGATAATTCATATCACAAAGGCGGAAATAGATATGAATATTACACATGAAAGTGTACATCAGAGTAGTGGTCAAACAAGATCCCCAATATCAAAAAGAATAGATACAAATGCTAGACAAAAGAATAAGTATACATCATAGGGTCTGTATCTCAAATGTGTACAACAAAAAACTACTAAACTAAAGTAGTTAGCCAAAAGTCAGAAGATGGTCCGATAAGGAGTCAAGCAGAAGCACTTGTAAAATCTCAGTCTGACCCGAGTATTATTTAAGAAGAAAATAATAAACGGATCAGTCTAGCTATAAATATCAGATGAAGTGATATATAATAAGAGATATGACATAAACATATAATAATCACAATGCCAAGCTGTGATAAATAAGTAATTGAAAATCAACAAGAGATTAATCGATATCACAATAATCTACTCAAGGTAAAAAGGAATGTCATACTCCTAATTTCATTCACCAAGCCACAATAAATGACATATATATCAATGCCAATCGTAAAAGTCGGTGAAACATAAATTCCAGAATTCAACACACGAAATCCAGAAATCACAAGAATATGTGAAGGATAAAATTTCCAGAAATCAACACACGAAATCCAGAAATAATAAAAAAACAAAAAGATATATGTGAGTCGAAATCACACAAATGGTGTCTAGCCTAACCTCGCAGACAGAAAAGATATGCGTGAGTCGAAATCACACAAATGGTGTCTAGGCTAACCTTGCAAACAAAAAGATATGTGTGAGTCGAAATCACACAAATGGTGTCTAGGCTAACCAAAAAGCAAAAAGGTATGTGTGAGTCGAAACGACATAAATGGTGTCTAGCCTAACCTTGCAAACAAAAAGATATGTGTGAGTCGAAATCACACAAATGGTGTCTAGGCTAACCAAAAAGCAAAAAGGTATGTGTGAGTCGAAATCACACAAATGGTGTCTAGCCTAACCAAAAAGCAAAGAGACATCCACATTGCTAGTCTAAACCACAAAGATGATCGTCATGATCAACGAGAAGTGTCAATTACACTAAGCTAGTAAATATAAAAGTTTAGCTTCATGTCCCATAACCACTTGCTTAACTTAAACATTTACGAACAAACTGTAAATCTTCACTAGAAAAATGTCACAAGTGGTTCAATCGAACAAGTCCAAAAATTAACCAATGAAGTAAACGCAAGCGTTTCATACCACTTTTTTACTAAGTCGTTTAATTAGATTTCTCATACGAGTGAGGTAAAGGTTTGTATATACTAATAGATTGGAAATCGGTTTGAGAAAACGAGTTTTGTAATAAAATAGTGTTGAAATCATTTGAAGAAAGAGTTTTAATATTTACTACTAGTATAGAAAACCTTTATATTTTAAAGTGACAAATCATAGAAGTGATTGTAGAAACAATCGGGCATAAAAATTCACATTTGAAGACGTGAATAAAATCCAAAGAAATCGATATAAAATCCATCAAAGTGGATATATCTAAAATTCCCAAAGAAAAGGTCATCAAAGTCGATAATAAATGACAACAACAAAAGGGAGACAACACGAATCGATTAAAGTTGGATATTCAAACGAATTAGCAATATAGGCTAATCTGGCAAATAGTAGCAGGTCGGTCGACCGGACTCCCTGAGTCGGTCGACCGAACCAGAGGTTGGAAGTGCTCGGGGCACCAGGTCGGTCGACCGGCCCAGGGGGCTCGGACGGCCGAAGCCCCAAACCAAAGCCCTGAGTGAAAAGTGGCAAAAATCAACTTTCTCCAAACATATCGAAGCTTATACTCAAAAAGGTCGCAAACGGCATTTTGAACTCAATGAAAGTGGTCTCGGGTCCTAATTCGACTGTTTGCAAAAAGTAGCTTTTCGGACCAAAATCCGACTAACGATAAAATATTTAAATAAAATATTTAAATATAAAATCGATAAATATGCGGGTTGTTACACTTCCCAATTCAAATCAATTTCAATTTCCATTCTACCGATTCAATTTCGATTTCAACTCAAATCAATGTCAACTTTGACTTCAATTTATTCAATTTTATATTCACTTTCAATTAATTCAATTTCAATTTATATCGATTTAGAGCTTGGTTTTTCAAAATATCCATTTATAACACTTAACAAAATTATCCATCAATTTTCGAGTTTAAATCCAAATTTCAAATATGATTCAATTCCAAGCTCGACTTCAAAATATCATTTTTATATCACTTTCACTTGGTAATATTCAAAGCTCGAATTAAGGTTAAATCTTTAAACAAATCAATTTTTGAAATTCAATCGAATCCCAATTTTTAAATTTCAAAGTCTCGACTTATATTATTTAACAATTTCTTTTAACCAAAATTTATTTCACATTCCAAACTCAATTTTTCGATAAATTTGATTCCTATAAATTTATTTTTATTTATAACTTTTAAATCAAAACATTTAAATAAATTTCAAATCGACGATTTTAAAAATTATTAATTTAGCCAATCCGGTGTCCGTATATAATTTTCTATCCTATGGCCAAGTAATTATTTATTTCAATTAAATGTCAGGGATGAGTATATATTACTTAAACCAATCACAGTGTCATATGTATGCATAACAGTATATATAAGCAAATAAACATCCAAACATTTAAATATCAACCAATAACATCCATCAAAATACATCATCCAATAGACAATACAATTCATGGCAGTTTCATAGTTATCAATGTCAGGTAATTTAATCACAATTCAATTTTAATTTCAGTTTAACTGTCAATTTAAATTTCAACGGTTAATTCAAATGACAATCTATATGACAATTAAATTCTATCAAACAACGACAAATAAAATTCATAACACTTCATAATGTCAAATTTAACTAGCATAAAGATATTTAGTACGTTGTGAGCGTTATAAAACACTCACCTTGATTTCAATGCAGTCCCAGCGTTTTATTTCGAATAAAATTATACGAGCGTTTAATTTTACCCGAAATTTTCTTTAGCTCCAAACGACTCCAATACAATTGCATCGCGTAGCATTCGCGAATACGATTCCAACGCACTTCGTCTCGTTAGATTCCGACCTCGTACGAATGAGTTGCACTAATTTAAACATTACATGATTTACAATATAATTAATTCACTTTTAATTAATTTCCAAACCCTACTATGCAATCAAGGCCGTAGATTTTCTTTCCTCAGATCCTGGCCACGTGCCTTTTCTTCTTCGTTACCCAGGCTACGTGAAAATCACGTTCAAACCCATTATAGTCGAAACTAGGGTTAACAACTACGGCCACCTCAAAGCTCGAAACGTCATCACCCCACCACCATTCGAAAGCTCATCACCTCCTCTATGCTCGGCATGAATATCAACGAGCTCGGCTAGCCCCTCGTCTCGAGAATCGCGCGCGACCAGCAGGCCGACGCCCCCCCAGCTCCTACCACACTGCGCGATACCCCTTCACAACCGCATAGATTCAAAGCTCTCCTCGAGCTCTAGAACTTCCATGTTGAAGATTTCGTATGAAAGTTGATGGATCAGAAGAGATTGAGGGAGAAAGATGGTGCGTTTTCGGACATTGAATTTCTAGGGCCGACTATAGAATAAATTAGGGTTTTGGACCAAATGAAATGAATTAAGGGTCCTTTTATAGCAAACTGACGAACACTATTCATTCCCAATTTTCCGAACTCCAAATCTCGCACAGTGACCGGCGTTTCTGGGGTTTATCCCGCGTTCCGAACACAATGGAACATGTTTCGAAAGCTAATTCGATCGTCTGTGCGAGTTACAGCAATAAACGATCAATTTTAAATTAAACCGATTAAACGATTTTCTAGGCGTTTGGCTTGCCCCGGACAAACGCTAAATCCAATTGACACGAAATTTGAAATCTTACAATAATATCACATTACGGATCCGATGAAACTGATTTCGTCGAAATCCGAGACTGTTTGAAAAATGACTATTTTAACTCGCCAAATTAGTATTAAAACCATTTGGATGCGTTTCGAGCTGCCACGGTCGAACAACAACTCCGATTGCTACGAAAATTGAAATCCGATAATAACAAATTATTACGGATCCAATGGAACTAGCTTCGTCCAATTCTGAGACTGTTCAAAAAATTGGCTATTTTTCAGTCGATAATTAAATATTAAAATATTCAATTTTCACAAATTTACTTTTAATTCAATTTTAAAAGTTCTACATCATCATTCTTACTTTAATATGACAAAATATAATTTTACAAATCATTTTTAATCATATTAAACCCGTTATTCAATTATCCAATAAATTCCAATTTTAAAATCTTATTAACTCTATTATAATCCCAATATAACTTACATTCACTTTGAAAACCAATTTGAATCATATTAAATCAAATTTCAATTATTCACTCTATTTTCATATATTAAATTTCAATATCAAATTAATCATATCAAATTCGGAATTTAATTATTCAAACATTTGTAATTTTAAATTTAAACAATTTGATTATTCTTAAATCGCTATCTTTTGAAATATTCGAAACGAACTGATAAAATTTAACAAATTCAAATTATAGAACAACCATTTTCATTAAAACAGTTATTCAATTCCCGTTATTCAATTTATTCAATAAATTTCAAATATTAAATTTAAACAATTTAATTGTTCATATTTGACGGATTTCAATATTGAATTTTTAAATAAAATTTCATTATCAGTCGATTTACTATATTACATCAAATGAACTCTATATTATTATTTTACTACAGTTAGAGATAATGCACTCAACTAATATATAAACTTCCATTTCAATTGCAATTGGTTCACAAATTTAATTCGACCAACTAAATGAATAGGTAACTTAAATAATTATCACCGTTAACTTTTAGTTACTTATAAGCTTATTATTTACAAACAAGTGTCACAATTTCCTATACAATACAAATTCATTCAATTACCTTTGACTACATATTATTTCAATTGATTTTTGATTCCATTCAATTCATAAATAATTAACTTAGATAAAAAAATTTGCATTCCATTCTAGTTATTATTATTCCAAACGAATTACAAAAAATTTTCTAACATTAAATCATGAAATCTTATTAAATTAGCTATTTTAATTATCGAAAATTTACGGGTCATTACACTCTCCCCCACTCAAAACTTTTCGTCCCCGAAAAGGAAAAAGAAGGGAAAAGGAACTAAGTATAGAATTCAACATTAGATATATTTTATTTGAAAATTACCAACTCATAAAACAATGAAATTTCATTTATAAAGTCGTAACTACGCTTCCACTAAGTTACTCCAAACGGATTTCTAACTTTAAAAGTTGGTTACCAAAACAAGTTTTAAAAAAATTTAAAACTTGAAATTTTTTCTAACACTTGGATTTACGAAAAAATTCGGCAGAGTCTCCTTTGCGCGGCTCGATCGGTACAGCTACAAAACGCCTCTACGGGCCCCAAACCAACAAAAGAAAATCAAAAGCCAAGTGGCTCGTCGAAAATCACCAAATCCAATGATAAAATAAACATGTACCTTATATTTTTATTAGCGAGCATATATGACTAATATAACACGAAAGCGAGCTCCAAATGCGAAGCAAGCGCAATCCGCACCTACTAAACACTCAACAAACCATGAGAAACATGCATATATGAAAATAATATCAATATACATCATATAGAAACATAACAATTACATGTGCCAACATAGCAATTGCAACAAACAACAAATGCATCCACCAAATCAATTATCATCCAACTATCATCCAACAAATCCATAACCAATCAATATAAATTCACTTCTCATTAATATTTATTGACTTGGATTTCAATTTTAATAACAGTTGATTCATTAACGTTGGATTTTACTAACATTCATTCTCAATTCAATTAGTTAACATTAACTAATTTATATTTACATTAGTTCACTTCCAGTTTGAATCAAATTAAATTCTATTTAAATTCATTTAACTTCCAATTTGATTTCAATGATTTATAGCTTTCAATTTCAATAACACTTAATGAATTACACACAATCAACTAACGATCATATAACAACCAAATCATACTCAACATAACCAAATTATTAATTTTACATTCAATTTGATTTATCTCTTCCAACTCCAATTGATTCTTAGCCATACCAAATTCTTTTGTTTGCATTTACTTCATATTCAGTTTCAGTTAATAACCAATTTATTTGCGGAACATTTGATTAATGCAGAACATTTTATTAATCATCACTTTAATTTATAGTCATTCCATAAAAGTCTAACTTCTTATATATGACTTTTCTTAGTTTATAGTTATCTCAAAAGTTACAAATTTATCTTCACATATTTGGCATCTTAAATTTCCAATATTAATTTTTAATTAAGTCCGTAAGCCGTACATATATCATCCGTGAGCAATATCAATCTAATCGCTTATTCGATCACACAATTTCACTTCCAACTTGTATCGTTCACCCGACTCTCTAGTGCGGACTCAGATTTGGTTCCTTGATTGGAAACTGTTACTCTCCTTGCATAGCCATATACTATGATAGAGAATTCCAGAATCAAATTAAAAATTCATATCCAGGGTTCGCCGTCGAGAATCGAGTGGAAAATCCTAACTTGGATAGATATAAATCATCTCGAAATTTTATGCTCGAATTTGGATCAAATCATTATGCGAATAAAATAATATACGTACAATCTCACGTATCACCTTCCAATGGATTTCTATCCAATTTATCTATACTAAATTATTTTATTGGCTTTTTTTTCAATTAATTATTCACAATCCATTATTCAGTTAGTATATTCATTTCTTTACATAGCATGCTCTTTAACATTATCTTTTCTTAAACATCATATCAAAGAATTTGCTTACTCAAGTTCATTTTAAACATTCAATGTAATTTAATTAAATTAAATTTCATTTTCCAATTGA
This sequence comes from Allium cepa, assembly GCA_030765085.1. Lineage (NCBI taxonomy): Eukaryota > Viridiplantae > Streptophyta > Magnoliopsida > Asparagales > Amaryllidaceae > Allium > Allium cepa. Next base: position 663,219,815 of record CM060928.1, on the reverse strand, counting down.
TTCTTACTATAAGAAATTCCTTTGTTTACATTTATTGCATTTTCATAATTTCAGTTAATAACGAATTCATTTGTGGAACATTTTATTAACCGACACTTTAGTTTATTAATCATCATATAAAAGTCTAAGCTCTCATAAATGACTTTTCTTAGTTTACAGTTATCTTAAAGGTTACAAATTCAGAAATTTTTTACAACCCCTTTGCAATTTATATTTATTTTCTATAACCGATTTACAAAGATATAATACGATTCATTTATCTTCTTTCTTAAGTTCACTTACTTGTTCCATTTATTCATTCATCATTTCATGCTATATTTAAGTTTATAACATTTTTATCACAACCAAACTTCCATTTATATACATTTTAACTCCTTTTGAGTTTTCCTTACTTGTATATTTCAGTTACTTTCAGGTTCTGTTTATCTATACAATATCTCATTACATATCCAAAACATCATTTTAACTTTTAACATTTGGAAAATCTTGTTATAAGTTATCAGAATGTAATTTTGGTATTATACAAATTTATAGAATTTCATTTTTCTTAATTAGAATGTTCACAAATTTAATTTGTTTAAATCCTCTTTACCTTTCAACTTTAAAGTTTTCCCAAACAATAGCTTAGATATCTCAATCCTCTTATTTTATAAACTCTGGTTATTCACATTTCATTCAAATAATTTGAAAAATATTAATTAACAGAACTTAGAAATTTAAATGCCCAGTTCTTTTCAAATCGTTTGAAATAAATATATACACTTATATCTTTAATATATCAAATCATACCTTTGGAGTTTAAACCAAAACCCATTTATCCAAATAATTTCGAAGAAAAACAAAGCTTCTTAGAAGCCTCCCCCACTTTGAGACTCGAAAATGAACGTCGATGATGCTGCGCAGTCATCACCGAAATTATTTTCCAGCGACATAAGAGAGGAATACTGAATTCATTCTTTCCTTTAAAATCCTTTCAAAATATTTCCATAAACAATTTCCAACTAATATTACTATATATTTCTTCAAAACTTTGAAAACCATTTTCAAGATCTCCGGGTCTTAAATTCAATATTTTCCAATTTAAATCTATTTTAATTTATAAGTCTCCTTTATAAAACATTCTTATAGGATTTTCTTTCTTAAAACATTCCACAAGTGTTTTATCATTGTTCATTTTGTAATTCACCTTATTTATTAGATTACAATATCCAATTAATGATAATAACCAATATTTTAATTCCTAACAACCAGGTAAGCTAGATAAGTCACAATAATTTTTGAAAATAAATTCTTTATATACAAAATATAATTAGAGCAAAATTATTTCATTTACCCAATTTCAAAACAATACTATGTCGAATTGTTCTGTTTAAGTGTTTAGACATCCCTATCAATGACGTTAATTACTCGTATTGACCAGAATCCATAAGCCACTCAACAAATCAACCGACACAATATAAAACATTTTATATCACTAACAAATACGCTCTCTCATATATATATATATACACTTGGTGACTCATCATAGGGTATTACTACCCTACTTATAAAGAGTCATACCCCACAAAGCTAAGGTTATCGCTAAACCAAAGCTCTGATACCAACTGTAACGACCCGCCTTTTTGGACAGTTTAAACCGACAATCAAATACACATGTTGATTCCAAACCATTCAAAAGGGAAGATGGTTATTGGGGTAAATAAGAAAAGAAAAGAAAAGAAATAAAGGAAATGAAACAACACAGAATCTCGCAGTGGAACGATAAAATATAATAGTCAAATAAACAGTTCATGAAGCTGTTTACTATACCTTGATTATTATTTATACAACATTTATCAGAGTTATACATATACAACAGAACAAATAAAATAATGCAGCAGATGGCATGATGCAAGGGTAATAATAGTAATAGTATACCAAATCTTCGTCTTCATCCTCCAGAATAGATCTTCAAAAATCTGAAAACTCAGGACTGACCTGAGCGTAATGAAAAGACAAAACACTCGAGTTAGGACTAAAATATCCTTATGAAAGTTAAATCAATCGTAAATAAATATGAGTGTAATGGCGTCAGAGATGTTTACGGGGTTTGACATCTCATATCCAGTGTCAACGTGCGTGCAATAACTCAAGATATGTTACGGGATTTTCCATCTCTTAAGGATCCGTTAAACTATCTACTATGTAGTAATGTACGCTAAGTAGATAATGCCTATCAGTAATATAAAGTATCAAAATAGCGTTAAGGCGTTACCATAATCCCCCTTAACACATTTTTATAATGCCATAGTCTATACAGCACCGTAAGCCCCACCGTAAACTGGTGGTTATCAGAGGGTACCCCATAGGTATAACACAAAACATAACGTAGTGGTCGCGAATAGGATAATCAGTATGACAAGGTACATGAGGCGATACCAACTAGGATACTAGTAGTTGCGTGATCCGGACTGATGTTGAGCATAACCAGCAGCTACCCCAACACCGCGAAACAACACTCCCAAATCAAGGGGTGCACCCAAATCGCATCACAAATGTAATAGATATGGTATCGAAGAAGTGTGTCCACTAGAGGTGGCGAACCTCAATGGCCCAGCGCGGCTCCTGTTTTAGTCATGTCAGGGGTCATCCAATAATCGTTCTCTTTCTTCAGTCAACGCGTTCACCAAACCATCCACTTCATTCTGGATCAACACTCCGCGTATAATAGTTATTAAAGTGGTTTCGGTATCGACAGAGAGTATGTCCATATCCGATCCCGGTCTCTTTAATAACTACGTATTATTACACCGTTGGCTCTTTTACATTTCAAATCGATTCATAATTGATATCAAAATATCATGCTCGCTTCAAAAATCAAATCCATTTCAAATATCATCGTATCTATTCAAATGTAAGATTCCGTTTCAAAGATCATTTTTCGCATCAATATCTCATTTCGGTTTCAAAATCATTTCGAAATTTCAATTTAGGTTGCAACTTCATTTAACCCAATTCGTATTTAAATTCAAGATTTAAATATAAACATTCACCTTATTGACCAACATAGAATTTCAGAAAAATAGTTTTAAGTAGTTTAAAAGTAGTTTTAAATAATTAAAATAGTTAAAGTACTTAAAATCTTAAAATGGATTTGAAATAGACAAATTAGTTTAAAATAATTTAAATTAGGTTAAGTAGATTTAAAATAGATTAAAATAGTTTAAGTATTCAAAAATGGTTTACATAGCAGAGTAATTTGGAAAACAAAATAAACAGCTTCAAAACCAATCCATTTCAATTTATAACTTCCCAATTCAAATCAATTTCAATTTCCATTCTGCCGATTCAATTTCGATTTCAATTCAAATCAATGTCAACTTTGACTTCAATTTATTCAATTTTATATTCACTTTCAATTAATTCAATTTCAATTTATATCGATTTAGAGCTTGGTTTTTCAAAATATCCATTTATAACACTTAACAAAATTATCCATCAATTTTCGAGTTTAAATCCAAATTTCAAATATGATTCAATTCCAAGCTCGACTTCAAAATATCATTTTTATATCACTTTCACTTGGTAATATTCAAAGCTCGAATTAAGGTTAAATCTGTAAACAAATCAATTTTCGAAATTCAATCGAATCCTAATTTTTAAATTTCAAAGTCTCGACTTATATTATTAAACAATTTCTTTTAACCAAAATTTATTTCACATTCCAAACTCAATTTTTCGATAAATTCGATTCCTATAAATTTATTTCTATTTATAACTTTTAAATCAAAACATTTAAATAAATTTCAAATCGACGATTTTAAAAATTATTAATTTAGCCAATCCGGTGTCCGTATATAATTTTCTATCCTATGGCCAAGTAATTATTTATTTCAATTAAATGTCAGGGATGAGTATATATTACTTAAACCAATCACAGTGTCATATGTATGCATAACAGTATATATAAGCAAATAAACATCCAAACATTTAAATATCAACCAATAACATCCATCAAAATACATCATCCAATAGACAATACAATTCATGGCAGTTTCATAGTTATCAATGTCAGGTAATTTAATCGCAATTCAATTTTAATTTCAGTTTAACTGTCAATTTAAATTTCAACGGTTAATTCAAATGACAATCTATATGACAATTAAATTCTATCAAACAACGACAAATAAAATTCATAACACTTCATAATGTCAAATTTAACTAGCATAAAGATATTTAGTACGTTGTGAGTGTTATAAAACACTCACCTTGATTTCAATGCAGTCCCAGCGTTTTATTTTGAAAAAAATTAAACGAGCGTTTAATTTTACCCAAATTTTCTTTAGCTCCAAACGAATCCAATCCAATTGCATCGCGTAGCATTCGCAAATACGATTCCAACACACTTCGTCTCGTCAGATTCCGACCTCGTATGAATGAGTTGCACTAATTTAAACATTACATGATTTACAATATAATTAATTCGCTTTTAATTAATTTCCAAACCTACTATGCAATCAAGGCCGTAGATTTTCTTTCCTCAGATTCTGGCTGCGTGCCTTTTCTTCTTCGTTACCCAGGCTACGTGAAAATCACGTTCAAACCCATTATAGTCGAAACTAGGGTTAACAACTACGGCCACCTCAAAGCTCGAAACGTCATCACCCCACCACCATCCGAAAGCTCATCACCTCCTCAATGCTCGGCATGAATATCAACGAGCTCGGCTAGCCCTCATCTCGAGAATCGTGCGCGACCAGCAGGCCGACGCCCCCCCCCCCCAGCTCCTACCACACTGCGCGATACCCCTTCACAACCGCATAGATTCAAAGCTCTCCTCGAGCTCTAGAACTTCCGTGTTGAAGATTTCGTATGAAAGTTGATGGATCAGAAGAGATCGAGGGAGAAAGATGGTGCGTTTTCGGCCATTGAATTTCTAGGGCCGGCTATAGAATAAATTAGGGTTTTGGACCAAATGAAATGAATTAAGGGTCCTTTTATAGCAAACTGACGAACACTATTCATTCTCAATTTTCCGAACTCCAAATCTCGCACAGTGACCGGCGTTTCTGGGGTTTATCCCGCGTTCCGAACAAATGGAACAGGTTTCGGAAGCTAATTTGATCGTCTGTGCGAGTTACAGCAATAAACGATCAATTTTAAATTAAACCGATTAAACGATTTTCTAGGCGTTTTGGCTTGCCCCGGAAAAACGATAAATCCAATTGACACGAAATTTGAAATCTTACAATAATATCACATTACGGATCCGATGAAACTAGTTTCGTCGAAATCCGAGACTGTTTGAAAAATGACTATTTTAACTCGCCAAATTAATATTAAAACCATTTCGATGCGTTTCGAGCTGCCACGGTCGAACGACAACTCCAATTGCTACGAAAATTGAAATACGATAATAAAAAATTATTACGGATCCAATGGAACTAGTTTCGTCCAATTCTGAGACTGTTCAAAAATTGGCTATTTTTTAGTCGATAATTAAATATTAAAATATTCAATTTTCACAAATTTACTTTTAATTCAATTTTAAAAGTTCTACTACATCATTCTTACTTTAATATGATAAAATATAATTTTACAAATCATTTTTAATCATATTAAACCCGTTATTCAATTATCCAATAAATTCCAATTTTAAAATCTTATTAACTCTATTATAATCCCAATATAACTTACATTCACTTTGAAAACCAATTTGAATCATATTAAATCAAATTTCAATTATTCACTCTATTTTCATATATTTCAATATCAAATTAATCATATCAAATTCGGAATTTAATTATTCAAACATTTGTAATATTAAATTTAAACAATTTGATTATTCTTAAATCACTATCTTTTGAAATATTCGAAACGAACTGATAAAATTTAACAAATTCAAATTATAGAACAACCATTTTCATTAAAACAGTTATTCAATTCCTGTTATTCAATTAATTCAATAAATTCCAAATATTAAATTTAAACAATTTAATTGTTCATATTTGACGGATTTCAATATTGAATTTTTAAATAAAATTTCATTATCAGTCGATTTACTATATTACATCAAATGAACTCTACATTATTATTTAACTACAGTTAGAGATAATGCACTCAACTAATATATAAACTTCCATTTCAATTGCAATTGGTTCACAAATTTAATTCGACTAACTAAATGAATAGGTAACTTAAATAATTATCACCGTTAACTTTTAATTACTTATAAGCTTATTATTTACAAACAAGTGTCACAATTTCCTATACAATACAAATTCATTCAATTACCTTTGACTACATATTATTTCAATTAATTTGTGATTCCATTCAATTCATAAATAATTAACTTAGATAAAATTTGTTGCATTCCATTCTAGTTATTATTATTCCAAACGAATTACAAATTTTTTTCTAACATTAAATCACGAAATCTTATTAAATTAGCTATTTTAATTATCGAAAATTTACGGGTCGTTACACAACTCCTCATCACTTCAAACACCTTTATCCTTCAACATTCTTCTCTAATTGGGTTTTGTTCTTCAATTGCTCTGATTAACCTTCTTCTATAATTCATTTGCTTCCACTGTATTCTTGTTAATCTCTGTAAATGTCTCCATAATATATATGATATGACTGCATAACTCGAAGATACGTTAGTAGTAATATTTATGTGGTTGTTGTCATCAAAATCAATACCTAGGGTATTAACAATGACAAAACAGTATAACTTATAAAACAAAGCTAAAGTCTGATGCTTCATAGTTTACATGGAGCATAAACCATTTGATATTTGAGACAAACTCTCATTTTCCACTCCCGTGTTTATAGCATTCCATGCACATTGCATCATGAAGTTGAAAATAAAGTAAAATCCACTTTTGCTAAGTGTTCATCTAAATGCACATCAGCTTCATTTGTGAAGGAAAGGTGGATTTATTTTTCCAATCAAAACAAAGAAGTGTGTATTGTTTTGAAAAAAATGGTTTTGAATAGGAAATGACAAATAATATAACTTATAAAAAATTCAAAGTCCATTGCTCTAGATGTTACCATATATCATTTTAAAATCTCAGATCCGTCGGGATATCCCTTCACGGAAGCAACATAGAGTTTGATCAATATGTTTTAATTAAAAGAATTCCTCGCTGTTATATCTGACCAAACTCGTATATATACTATTCCATTTTCATTATTTTTCATATTATCATTATTTCTAATCCTGGCCTGTTACCATACACAATGCTGACACTCCCCATCCCAAATCCTTCAAATGACCAGTGGACGATCTTTTTGGTGGGCAAGCTAATAATTAATTAAGGTCGACTATTTGAACACAAAATAAAACACAAATTGTAACGCTAAATATTTGGATCATTGAATCTTGTTGTCGTTATACAAAAAGTGGAATTCGGAGGGCAAATCGATAATGGAGATCCACTATGTCACCAATTGTATCATCAAATTGTGTTCAAATAGATTTTCCCCAAGGAAAATTCTATTCCTACACCATTAATTGATTTACAAATACCATAATTATTTTATAAAATATTAGACAAAGATGTCCCTATTTAACAAAATAAAAATAAAACTCAATATTAAAGAATAACAAATTCATAGTATAATCAATATAATTTCTTTCATAAAGTAACTAAATTTTTTATATCAGTTGAATTAAATTAAAACTACTTTTAAGTATTAAATTATTTCTATACAATTTTAGGTTATATTCATGCATAGTCAATCATAATAGTTTTCACTTCAAATTAAATATAAAAATTAAATTTTAAAATTATTATTGAAATAAATATCATTCGTAAGGCACTGAATTCTTCTCTATTTTTTATTTAAATTAAATCAAGTTTAAGTTTAACATCAAAATTGAAATAGTTTAATATTTTAAAATTCAGAAAACAAGTTAAATCTGTTATATATAAATGATTAAATAAAGTTGAATTTGAATTCCATTTAATGTAATTTGAAAATTAAAATTTAGAACTTTGTTTTAATTAATGCATGAGAGAAAGAAAGTTATTGAAATGAAAAAGTATATTGTTTTATTTCAAATTAAAGACGGACTTGTAATCTGTGCTGTGTGTATTAAGTAAAAAATGATATATTTGATTTCAATAAATTTTTAGGGTTATGTATTACGGGTTACGGTGTATAAATAACATCTGCCTTTCCCCAATTAATTTGCGTAAAAAAAACCCTCAGATGCACGGAAGCGTTCATCATCAGGTAAATTTTAGCCGTCCATCACTCAATAATCTTATACGTGGACGTTCCAGCTATATCCTTTTCTGTCATTTTCGCGATTAAAGTGTTTTTTCTCTTTTAAGAGAGTTCCTTCCATTCCCACATCACAGAAACAAAACAAACTCTTTCTCTAGACAGATTTGCGACGAATATAAAAAGGATGGCAGAGGCTGTGATCGCTTGTCATAGTGTGGAGCACTGGACTCAGATGCTCGAAGAGGCTAACCAAAACAAGAAGCTTGTAACGCTCGAAACCCTGATCTATTTCTACATACTGTTTGTTTAGAAATCTGAGCGGTGAATTCGATGCTTTTCCCAACCGCTATAATTTTTTTTTTTTTTTTGGGTGAGATTTTTAGGATATAGTTTACTATATGACTTGATTTTGTTAGATTTAGTAAATCTGATAGGTTCTGTTATTTGACTGCTAATGGTGTAGTAATATATAATTTCATTCGGTCGAAATATGGACATTTATATATTTATATGTACAATATTGGCTTGAAATTAACTTAATTATACAAATATACTTAATTATACAAATATACTAGTTATTAGGCATCATTCGTGGACCTTGGTTAAGCATTCAACTTGATAACTATATTTTAAGCTTTTGACTGTTGATTGTGTGTCTAATGCAACATGTAAAGCATACAGTTCATGCTCAAAGGTCGAAGGATCATATGACCTTATTTCTTGCTTTATGTTAGTCGGTTAACAATTCACTGTTCTTTTGCTTTTTTCCCTTTATCTATTGCAGTTTTTCCTATGTGGTCGGTCACTGAAAAAATTAGTGTACTGTGATAAAACAATATACAAAGTATGAAAAAGGTGCGTTCTAGTTCCTATTCTAATTCGGCTTTTCTTCACTTACCATGTCTCAGTTTTCTCGATGAAGTATAAAAGAGGGCTTAGGAAATACCAATTTAGATTTACAAGATTGGATCTTCTGGCTTAAAATATTAATTGAAAATATATAATATTCGACGCGTATATTTACTAAAGGTGGTTATATATAACTATATACGTAATATATGTGTGTGTATGTACACGCATGGACATGCGCACGCGCGCGCGCGCACACACACATATTTCATTGTTTTAAGAAAACCTGTATTGATACCCACCTCAAGGAGCACCTCAAGGCAACGGAAGATAAAACGTTTTGAGATTTTTTTCAAAAAGGATTTTTACCTTTAAGGCTTTCGTCTCCGAAACTTGAGACGTACAAAACATACGCCTTGCACACCTCTAACTATCGAGATACGCTACTTAAGAATATTTTTACCTTTAGTTGTAAATATTGAAACTAGTAGAAGTTACAAAACTTCAATTATTTAATAGAAAGAAAACAAACAAAATTTAAGAAAATTGAAGTTAGTGTTTTTACTTTTAAATTTAATATCGACATGGTTAAGTAAGACCGTTTTTGAATCAACGATCAAGAGTCACGTAATGGATTTTCTTAAATGCTATTTAAGAAAAATTTCTGAATAGTATCACTGCCAAGTAAATTTTGTAGAAGAAAAATAAATAAAGTAATGACTTATATGATTTTCTACTGCATGTAATGGAGATTGATTTCAGTAGAATCGATCAAAAATCATCTGCAAAAATCTAGATTTTTGTGATGACAAATAGTGGGAGGACGGGAAAAAAATAAAGATTTTGTTAAAGGGACTCGACTGTTGGGTAAGGAGGATATAATTGTTGGGTGACTCCGTTCTAAAATAAAATTGTTATGGAAATGACGCGATAAATAGAATCCAATCAAACGATTTACTGTTTTTTTTACCCTCATATAAGTAAATTGAGGAACATCCTATCCAAGAATGAAAAGTAAACGATGAAGATCCACCAAAGACTATATTAAGAGGGATTCGATCGAAAATAAAATCATAAACGATGGGGGGCCATCGTAAAAATTGCACAACAACATTAATAATAGAATTAGTTTCTTTTTTTCATGATGAGGCGAAATTTTGTGATATCCCTCGTAGCAATTTTAAGAATATTGAAAAAATTGTTATATCTTATCTGAAATTGTAGTCCCTTTTGACCATGGTTCGAGAATTCGGTTTCGATCATTTGAAATTTTGTTAGTTTCGGATGATTTCGTAAATTTCTAAAGTTTAGGTTTTATTTCGGTTTCGGTCTAGATTTCGATTTTCAGTAGTTTGTTAATATACTTACACTAATTTACTATCCATTGAACCTATACTAATATACTTACACTAATATACATTATACTAATTCACTGACCATTCACTGACCATTCACTGTTTGGTTGAACATGAGTTAAAACCCAAAATAAAAAGCCACATACTTACAGTAATTGACTGACCATTCCTATTACATTCTTAAAGCCCAAAAAAATCCAGCCCAAACCAGAAGCTTCAAGATTAAAAGACTAGGGCAATTCACTACCTACACAAACAAACCAATTCACTAGTTCACTATCCATTCACTGCCACACAACAAACTAGGGCAATTCGAAGAAAAAAACACGCACATCTAAAAAAAAGCTTCACTATGTAGTTCGACGACTTCGCCTACGCTGCTGTAGATTGATGATTGCCACCGCAAAACATTCGCCGTCTCTACCATCGAACTCTCTGCTGCTGCGGTCGAAGGTGTTGCTATATTTTTTTCTTTCTCTTTTTTGATTTCTTACATCGATTTTGATTTTTGGGTTTGATTATGCCTTTTTTTAAAGATAATTGACGAAATCGATTTTGAGCCCTAATTTCGTCTCGCTTAGGAACGAAACCGATACGGTACCCCCGAAATTGCAGGGTACAGGCCGATACCTTAAACCATGCTTTTGACAATATTAAAAATAAAATACATACCATTATGGAGTTGAAAACTAAATATAAGTTATTCTAACGTACTAATTAGGATTGACTTGTGTGTATGTAAAATCAAGTGCTTAAATTTTATTTATTATGGTTTTAATTGTTTATACTTATATGAATGAATAATAAATAATGATTAGGATTGAACTCTTTACTGTTAAGTGTTTATATTGTTATTTATTTGTAGTTTTATATGATTAATCGTTAGCTTTTTTTTGGTTAAATCAAAATTTAATAATTACTAAGCAATAATAACTTACGCCTCAATGTTTACTCGAAAAACTTACATCTCAATGTTTTGAGGCTTGCTTCTCGTCTCACGAGCAAAAGAACGCCTCATGTATGACGCTGTCGCGTTTTAAAACTTTGATACACACATGTATATATAGTTTTGATTTAAAAGAGAAGAAGCAGTTTAAGGGAAATTGGTTTCCTATTACCATCTTTTTTCACTCAATTTTACAAAAGTGGATTTGTATTATACATAAATTAATTAATTTATATACGTACGTATATGTTAGTATTTTCTTATGTGGGGTTTAAGGAGAAGATATACGAGTGTGTGTGGGCGCGCGCGTGTGCATAATAACAATAATAAATGTTTATATGAAGTAGGTTAACCACGTGAATATAAAGGAAAATGTGCGTATTTTATTTCGGCCATCCATGGTAAATACTTAAGCTATGAAGTGGCATGGTAACTTAGTTTTTGATTATTTTTCTTAAAGGCGTGAGATGTTCATTCCAACTATAGACTGATATCTTTGCTGACTGTAACTTTATGTTGTTGATTTAATATACTTGTCAACTGTCTATGCCATTGAAATATAAGTTTGGCAATCTCAGCAAAAGTGGCTAGTTGATTCAAAAATGAATTCGGAACCCCCATTTATCCGCTTCTATTCATGAAGAAATTCTGTTTGCATGACCATTATGGAGTGCCTCGCACGTATCGTTTAAACATTATGTATCGTAGGGCGGGGTTTGCTGGCCAAATATTTTAGTAGTAAGCTTAGTTGATGTGACTATTTTGTGTTTAAACATCTTTTCAGTCAATTATTTATCTCATATGTTTGAACTTTATTTGGCATGCTAATAGTTACATAGCCATGCATTTGATGTTATGAAATAAAAGTTGATGCGATTATTTTTATCTTGAGCTAAGTAAAAAATTTCAAGGATTGATCATATTTATGGCTTACTAGGATATTTTATTTATTTATTTTCTGATTATAAATCAGTTTATTTCTTCAATGCACAGTGCTGCTGTTTGAGAAAATTTTCGGGTAACAGTGAGTTGTTTCCTTGTTCTGGCATGTCCCACTGTATTACATTTGCTGATTATAAACGTTAACGAAAATATTTTAGCTCATTTCTCATTAATCAATCATTTTCCTGCCAACTAAATTGTGGACCATACATAGATATCAATCATCAGTCAAATTCGTACCGTTTCGTTTGATTGTTAAGAACATAGTTGATTTCAAGCCGAATTTGAATTCCCCATTATCTGTTCCTATTCATGAAGAAACGTAAGCTAATTAAATCCTTAATTCTGTTTACATAATCATTCTGGAGTGCATTGCATGCACCTTTTAAACATTTGAAAACTATGCATCATAGTGTGGGTTTGCTGGCCAAATATTTTTGTAGTAATCTTAGTTGATGTTGTTATATTTCAAATAAAAACTAATGATATGATTACTGTCATCACATTGATAAGTTAATATAATTTCCGAAGGATTATTCATATATACGGCTAATTTCAGCTTCTTAGGAATTTTTATATTTTTGCATATTATTGTTGAATCAGTTTGATCTCTTCAATGTTAGGGTGCGTTTGCCGAATTATTTTGCCCCGTTACCGTTCAAGACGCGTCCAACGCACGAGGAACGGTAACGGGGCAAATGCCCCGTTGAGATGAAAGCAACTATTTGATTCGTTCACATGTTTTAATAATGTTAATTAATAATTTTATATTTTTATAAATTTCTAAAATTAACAACTTGTGCAAATGAGGTCCGTTTGAGACGCGGTTTTTTGCGTTACGATCGTATTAAAGTGCTCTACATTATGGAGTTGGTTTGAACCGAATTCGAGCAATTTATAATTTTACAATTTATTTATTTTTGTAAATTATTGACACACATTGTTTATTAAAAAATAAATTAATTAATAAAGGAAAATAGGCACAGGGAAGAAGTTGCAAAAAATTTATTCTCAAAGACGACGAGTTTACTTTTTAGTCTGAATGACACTTTTTTGTGTAAACAGAAAATGATAGTTACAACTATCATTATGTGATTTACACTAAAGCGTCTTTCAGTCTAAAAAACAAACTTGTCCTGTAACTAAATTTTTCTCCAACTTTTTCCTTAAGCCTAAAAAGCTCTTAATAATTAATCAATTATAAACCAGTTAAATTAAAAATTACAATTTAAATACTTAGCTCAGATATTCCATTTGCATCGCCAAACACATTTTCCGTTCAATCAACTTTTCTGCTCAAATACCCCGTTCAAATGCTTTGTTACCGTTCGTTGAGAACGCACCCTTAGTTTGCTGCTATTTGATTTTTTTTCCTGTTCAAATAACATTTAGTTGTCCCCTTATTGTGGCATATGTCACTGCATTACATTTGCCGATTAATTGTGGAGACAAACACACTGTAGCTCATCTTCCATGAATCAATCATTTTCTTATGACTATTGATTATGGACCAATGGATGGATATCAATTATTATTGTTGTTAGTTAGACGGTCACTGCTGATTGTTGACTTGAAAATAATATGTAATTATTATATCCTTTATTATTTCCTTTCCATGCTAAATTGCAGTTCTTGGGGTATTTGAAGTAGACAATTTTATATGCTTACAACTAAGGGCATTGTTGTTTGGTTGAGTAGGTGGTTGTTGACTTTACGGCTTCATGGTGTGGACCTTGCCGTATGATGGCCCCACTATTTTCAGAGCTTGCTAGAAAGTTCACCAATGTTATGTTTCTAAAGGTTGATGTTGACGAACTGAAGGTTAGATACTATCTACTCTACTCTTATTGTACTCTATAAAACATAATTTAATTACATTGTGTATTTGTATGTTGGTTTGACAGCTAATTTGATTGTGATGCATTTATGGGTATGATTGCAGACGGTGGCACAGGACTGGGCAATAGAAGCAATGCCTACATTTATATTCATGAAGGATGGTACCATAGTCGACAAAATTGTTGGTGCTCGCAAGGATGAGTTGCCCAAGAAAATCGAGCAACACATGTGATTATAACTTTGCATACTTTGTGGTATTGACTGGCATCTTTAATCATTTTTAGGCTTTAATAAACCATGTTAAAATCCGGTCTTGGATCAACAGCTTCTTATGGGATTTGGTATTAGTTTCTAGTATTTGGTTCTCATTCTTGCATTTTTATTTTTTATGCTACACTTTATGCTGGACAAGATGGTTATTAAATGTTCTCCTGATCATCTTTTTCGCCGATGCCGATGCTGATGCTGGTGCATGGAAATCAGTTTTAGAATCCTAGGAAAATTTGTGAATTGTGCTTCTTACTGATGTAAGCAGATGGACATCCAGCGATCTTCTGCGTGCGTATTTGATATTTATTTTTGTTTGGTAAATCAGCATCTTCTTGTTTGATGATTGTACTAACAGGTAAAATCGTTGTCCACTGTCGAAGCAATCTTAGGGGTTGTTTTGGCAATCTTAAATCTTCGTTTGTTTATTCAGCATTTATAATGTTGTTGCCTATACATTTGAGGTTGTGAAAATGGCATCTGAATTTATGAATTGGATAAGTGGAAGGATATTTTATTTTTAATCGTTGCTCGATATGCATATAAAATAGGAAAAATGTTAGCATGTATTCTAAGGACACATGTTAAGATTAGTTAAATTACCTAAGTAACACCCCCTTTTATGTAATAAGGATAATATAAGCATTTGAAATTTGTATTTTTGTCTTTTAACATATAAATATCATCATTGACATGTGTCTTATGGCACACATTAACAAAATCCTATAAAATATCACTACATCCTCGTTTACTAACATAAAAACAATCTCTCGTTTACTAACATAAAAACAATCTCTCGTCTCATTTCTATAAATAACTCCTTGTTTTAACTCTACAAAGTCGGCGCGTAAGAAAACACATAAATTTGCTTGTTTAAACTTTCGACCGTTCAACGATTAATTTTGATTTCAATGGTAATTCCCCTTTTAAACGATAGTCTGAACAAGATTTCCAACAACGTTCTCGTCAACGAATGTGAATAGTGCTATATTCACATTTGAAATCATTTTCGGATATCGCATCCGCAGATATGAACGGATATTGAATAATTATAATACTATCTAACGATTAATAAATCAAGAAACATAAATAGAAAACTTTTGTTTAACATTTTTTTCAACCCAACTTATTGTAGAAGTACGCAAAATCAAAAAATATAATGATAAAAAATAGTTTTGAGCAATTAATATGCATTAAATGCATATAATATAAACTATTAACTTGTAATGATCCACCTCGGAACAAACCTAAATTTCGATCCAAAAAAGATCCATCAAAATTAGATCCATTCTAAGACAAGCTGTAGACAGTAAAAATAAAAAACATTGTATAGTCATACTAAACTTTTAGACTTACAGCGGAAGGAACAAAATATAATAGTAAAGTGTACTCATTTATTTTAAAACCATAAAAAACGTCGTAATACAAAATTCTATAAAAACCATAACAAAATATCCGTCACATGGGTACACTTAAAAACAAGTAATAATAACAAATACTGCCACAAGCCAAGCTTCTCCATCTCTAAGCATAGTCACCGCCATTACTTCATTCTTAATCTGTATTGTAACGAGGAGAGAGTCAGAACAATAAGTGTCTGGTGAATAAAAACCTCAAGTCTTACATTTTCAGTACTTGGATAGTATATATCAAAATAAGAATATGTCTACGAATATAAAACCATTAAAATCATTTAATACTTCTTCACAAGGAAAGAAGGCGGGTCCAATCACTTAATACCTTCCATTCCAGAAGTAGATCTCATACCACAATCATACGTCATACATGACTAATAATGTGAGAGACGGTATCTAAGCCACTTAATATTTCCTAGTGGAGAATAGACAGACCCCGTCATTTAAGATCTATTTCCAAAAGCATGCTCCTCAATGGTACTATCTAGTTGACATCATATGGAATCTCAAAGGCAACTTAATACTTCCAAGTGCAAAATAGGCAGACCCCGTCACTTAAGGCCTAATCCCAAAAGCGGACCCCTGTAGAGATATCATCTAACGTAACCTCTTGGCTATTTAATACTTCTTCTGGGGAAAGGTTCAACCACCTAATACCTCAAACCCCGAAACAGACCCTTCGTCTTATCATTAGTCCGCTTTTCGTAAAAACTGGTAGCCAGATTTGCTGGACAGATTTTCCCGATAGAATTTGGAACTAACTTCTCCCGTCATTAAAATATCGATCATAAGGATATTTCACATCAATAAAAGTGTACACAACTGCTGGTAACCTCAAAGTGAATGTCAAACTTCTGTTATGTAACTTTCTTGACCTCGCACCTCTATGACCTAGCCATAAATTAATTACTTCCTATGTATATATATACTCATCGTCGTTTCATAAATAAGGCCTTATAAAAAATCTTTCTTATTACGCCTTAAAATAATAATTAGGCTATATAAGATCTTCCTCTTATTTTCACCTCAAAATCAATTTCCTTCCTAGTGGGGAAAAATAAAGTAAATTAACGTCTAATTAACTATGCCATATACACATAGTTATACGTTAATTACGTAAATAGAAATAAATAAATATTTGCGCTTAATAAGTTCTAAATTCACGGATTTTACGCTCTAAACCAGTGTTAAATGTCAATTCTCTAATCATTTATCATTAAAGTCTTTTTTCTTTAATTTTCCAAGATTTCATGGAATTCAAATATTCAAACAGGGAATAAATATTCATAATCAGAACTGCAATAACAGACTTGTAAATAAAATAGAAACTCGATTCGTTACACCAATTCAATGGAATATCTTAAACAATTGTAATTTAAACCCCATATTCTATTCAACTCCTCTTTTTACAAAAAAATAGATATGAATAAGTGGTGTAAACTATGAATAAGTGGTGTAATTTAAACCCCATATTTGTGAATTGCGCTTCTTACTAATGTAAGCAGATGGACATCCGGCGATCTTCTGCGTGCGTATTTGATATTTATTTTTGTTTGGTAAATCAGCATCTTCTTGTTTGATGATTGTACTAATAGGTAAAATCGTTGTCCACTGTCAAAGCAATCTTAGGGGTTGTTTTGGCAATCTTTAATCTTCTTGTTTATTCAGCATTTATAATGTTGCTGCCTAAACATTTGAGTTTGTGAAAATGGCATCTGAATTTATAAATTGGATAAGTGGAATGATATTTTATTTTTAATCGTTGCTCAATATGCATATAAAATGGGAAAACCTTAGTGTGTATCCTAAGAACACGTGTTAAGATTAGTTAAATTATCTAAGTAACACCTCCTTTTATGTAAGAAGGATAATATAATTATTTGAAATTAGTATTTTCGTCTTTTAACATATAAATATCATCCTTGACATGTGTCTTATGGCATACATTAGAAAAATCCTATAAAATATTACCACATCCTCGTTTACTAACATAAAAACAGTCTCTCGTTTACTAACAAAAACAATCTCTCGTCTCATTTCTATAAATAACTCCTTGTTTTAACTCTACAAAGTCGGCGCATATTTATCATATAGCCTAAGATGTAAGAAAACACATAAATTTGCTTGTTTAAACTTTTGACCCGTTCAACAATTAATTTTGATTTCAATGGTAATTCCCCATTTAAACGATAGTCTTAACAAGATTTCCAACAACGTTTTCGTCAACGGTCGCATCAACATGCTACTACTAGTAGCTACGATAATCAACCAACTGTCAAATCTATAAAAACCATAACAAAATATCCGTCACATGGGTACACTTAAAAACAAGTAATAATAACAAATACTGCCACAAGCCACACTTCTCTATCTCTACGCACCGTCACCGCCATCACTTCGTTCTTAACTTGTATTGTAATGAGAAGAGAGTCGGAACAATAAGTGTCTGGTGAATAAAAACCTCAAGTCTACATTTTCAATACTTGGATAGTATATTTCAAAATAAGAATATGTCTATGAATATAAAACCATTAAAATCATTTAATACTTCTTTATAAGGAAAGAATGCGAGTCCAACCACTTAATACCTTCCATTCCAAAAGTAGATCTCATACGCCAATCATACGTCATACATGGCTAATAATGTGAAAGACAGTATCTAAGCCATTTAATATTTTCTAGTGGAAAATAGACAGACTCCATCATTTAAGATCTATTTCCAAAAGCGTGCTCCTACTATCTAGTTGACATCATATGAAATCCCATAGACCACTTAATATTTCCTAGTAAAAAATAGACAGACCCCGTCATTTAAGGCCTAATCCCAAATGCGGACCCCTGCAGAGATACCATCCAACGTAACCCCTTGGCTATTTAATACTTCTTCTAGGGAAAAAGGCAGATCCAATCACTTAATACCTCAAACCCCGAAGCAGGCCCTTCGTCTAATGACCCATACCGATAATGACATCTCGCATTAGTCCGCTATTCGTAAGAACTGGTAGCCAAAAACAGGAAATAAATATTCATAATTAAAACTGCAATAACAGACTTGAAAATAAAATAGAAACTCAATTCGTTACACCAATTCAATGGAATATCTTAAACAATTGTAATTTGAATCCCATATCTGTTCAACTCCTCTTTTTACAAAGAAATAGATATGAATGTGTGGTGTAAACTACAAATAGAATTCGTAATCTAAACCTTTATTTTATCGAAGGATCATAATTTTGACCCAAAGAAGAAGGAGAAGTGGAATAAACAACGAAATTATCAAAAATTGCATAAACGAAACAAATTCCATAAAATTAATCTAAATAATTGAGAATGTCAACATAGAATTGATATTTCAAAACAAAAAGGAATTTTGGGGTATTTTATCTATCATATTTTCGAAATCCTAAAATCCCTAAGGCATATTCAAATCCGAAATACACTAAACAATTGCTGAAAAGAAATACTAAGGTTTCCACTTACATATTAACCTTAGCTTTACTCAATTGGATTTGTAACCTTTCGATCTCTTCCAGAATCTCTCTTTTTGATATACACACACATAATAAGGGAGAGGAATATATATTTATTAGATTCAGAATAGTTGGAGGAGAATATAATAGGTTAAAGGAAGAAGAAATGAATAGAAAATAGATTGGATTCTTACTCGAATTCTCTATGGAGTTTCTGAATCTAATTTGGAGAGATAACAATGGCAGAATTTCATTGTATTTTCCAAAATAATATGAATAAAAATGGAGAGGGTAGGGTTCTAATTATAGGAGTTGAAACGCACCAGAATCGTAGAATGGAAGTAGGTAGGAAATGGGTAAATCTGGAGCGTACAACCGAATAAAACATTGCATAAAACCCTAGCCGTCATTCGCAACTGCCGTTGCCAAGCGGTCGACCGCCCATGGGCGACCAGTCAACTGCTACGGTCCATCGGATGTATTCAGGTCGACCGCTCCTTTTATTCATGGGATATTTATTTATTTCCATTGTCATATTATTTTATTCCCTAATTAACTTTTTAATGCTGAACATTAATTAAACGTTTACTTGGCCCCTAAGCTATTTTTTTAAATTTAAACCCTAAATTTGATTTTCCATTTGAATTTGAATTCAAACTAAATTAATTCAGCAAAACACTGCAAAAACCCACTTCATTCAGTTATGCAAAACCGAGTGAAGAAACAAATGGACGATTTGGCGTAAGCAACCGAAGCTTATAAAAATAATTAAACCATAATTATCAAAATTAATAATAGTCGCTTATATCTTCAATTGATGGTAAAGTTTATCCATATCCAAATTAGTAATACAAGGAAGACCTATTTTAATGTTTTTGAGAAATTCCTTGAATTAAAAGTGGTTTTTTTTTATCCTATCATACTATGAATGAAATTTATATGTGTTGCAATTTCATCAATTCGAAGGTTGGATTTATTATATTAGTTGTTGTTTTGATTCAAGATAGTAGTTATTTCAATTTAACTTTTGGTCCATACAATAGATAAGTCCTAGAATTAATTTTTGTTTAAAAGCTCGATTTCAAGTACGATCGGGTTTGTAAGCCCATAAATTTTAATGGTCATGGTTGTTTACATAATTGTTCAGAAAATAATTCGTTTTTTGTCTTTTCTTTGAATTTATAGGTTGATGAATCCACCTTCTTAATTTTTTAGGAATTACATGATATTATTATATTTCTTCTTAATTAATACACAAATTGTAGATGATGTTGGGTGCTCCAATTTAATAGTTTGTAGTAATGATTTTGGAGATGAATGGAAATATTGCATAAAAGATTTTTAAGATATTAAAATAAAAGAGGTGATTATGGAAGAAAGTGGGTTTGACATATGTTTATGATTTTTTTTGGAAAAGGAAACAAACTGATGCATGCATGGGGAAAATAAATAAAAATGAATTGGATGGATGCTGTTGGGTTCATGAAGTGTTTGGTTGTGTCGGAGGATAAATGGGTGTAGAGTGTTAATTAGGTGTATGTAGATAGTAATACCCATTTTTCTATGCTCTTGATTCCCAGATTTGGTAAAAATTTAAGTTGATTTATGATGTTAAAACATGGCTTTGGTTAAGATATTTATTTAAACTGTTTTATGAATAGTATATGTGCAACAATGATGTTAAAAGTTGGGTTTTCGGATTTAAAAGTAATGATAACGATCACCAAATGATTCGAAATTTAGATATGTTGTGCCGAGGTTAAATTGTAGATTGTTTTTTTTTATTTATAATTTTTTGAGTTAACATGAATTTTCTATGATTTTTATGAGTTGGAAAATGATATAACTCGGGTTTTAATTATTTAAAATATGAAAAATAATTATTTTACTGAAATACTTCCTTATGTTAGAAGATAGAAAATTTGGTTCTTGAGAATTTTTTAGGGTTTTACCATGTAATATCGAAGTAACATGAGTTACTTGATGAAGGTAAAATTGGGATAAAAATGATATTTGATTGATTAATTAAGATATTAATATTTTAAATGAAAGAGATTCTCTAAAAAAATTCTGAAAAGATATTGATTAACATATGAAAAGATTTGGTCAAAAGTAATTACGTTATAAATTAATTTTAATATTAATTACCGGATTTCAATTTTACATCTTTGATAGCTATTAGATCTTCTATAGCTCTAAACATGCAAACCTTCAATTTAGAGGCTCGATGGTGCACAAGTCTAGAAGCTCGATAGCTGAATTTTACACAGTTGATTGCTTGAGTTTAGATCCTCGATGGCTATATATGCGATAACTTAAGTCTAGAAGCTCAATAGCTAAATTTTACATCTTCAATAAACATATGTTATAGATTTTGATAGCTATACCTTCGATAACATACATTTTAGACACCGAATAGTTATATCTTTGATAGCTTGATTTTAAAGGCTGGATAACTAAACATATGATAGTTTTAATTCAGAATTTTGATAGCTCTAAATCTGTAATAGCTAAATATTCGATAGCTTCATCTTAGAAGCTTAATAGCTATATATACGTAAAAGCTTCACCTAAGGTGCATGAACCAATTTTACATATTCGAAAGTATATTGTTAGTTGTTAGTTCAGGCCCCCCTAATACTAAAGATGCCGAATTTAAAAACTTGTTAAGAAGTTTTAAAGGAAAGGACACTTGTTAAATAAGATTTAGATAAGTAGGAAAAAAGAAAAAATTTGGCCAAAATTCATTGAGCTTATATGATATAAGTTATATGTTTATTCATAGCTATCATGATAACATTTTGATATTATTGATGAAATTTAATATGTTCAATTATAAACCTTGATCAATTATGTTATTGTGCATGTAATTGTTGATATGTTCATTGGTATATAGTCACCAAATAATAATGACAATGGGGGCTGAGAATTCATACCTTGTAGAGTTGTTCCATGAGTACTGTCAGGCTAGTCTCCTATGTGAATATAATTGCATCCATAATGTCGGGGAGATCAAATTATGTTAGGATGTTCAGAACCATTGAAAGAAATAACTTGTTTAATGTCTATAAAACCAAATTAAGTTGTATAGACTAGCATTGAGGTAGCATCTTGCACTATAATAGATTAAGCATCTTGGGTATCAAGATCAAGGATTCTAATGTGTAGGGCTTTTCCAACATCGAGGCAAAATTTTGTGTGTACGCATTTGAGAATCAAGCGGGGACACTTATTATTATTTTCTTCTATCACGGGGATATTTTGTTATCCTTGTGGAAATGGAAGCTGTAGGTTTTATCTGGTTTTATCCTGAGTCAGCCTGATAGGTTTTCAGTTGACTTGTGAAGGTCTGTAGTGACGCTGTGAAAACCATTTTGATATGTTGACACCAAATAGGATGGGCAGGTGTAGGGAATGCATAACCCTTGAACTCTATTGAATATTGACCTATTCATTTTTAACTCATTATGCATGAAGCTTATGTTATGTTCTAACCATTGTAGTTTCAAGTGGATGAGGAGAGCATAGTACGTTGGACCCGTCTAATCCTATCAAATAATATTATGTTTGACATTTGATTGTTAAGACATCAGCGAGGGGAAAACCTATTCTACTAAGTGGCGTAGTCTCACCATGTGTCCATTTTATTTAGGATGACTAATATTATTCATACACGACTTTTTCTATGATTCACAGTTTTTGATTTCCCTCTAATCCTTCAGGTACTCAATTGAATAGGTCAATAGCAGTGTTCGCAGGTTTAAATAAATAAAGCTTTCCAGAGACATGTAGGAGGCAAGCTACTACTTTTTTAGTTATTCTGCTGTGCTGCATAACCATTATGTGTGTATGTAATGATGGGTTTACGGCTTTAGTCACTCAAGGAGGCGGCATTGTATATCGCTCTTAAAATTATAATTAGTATTTATTAAAAAAAATTCCACACATGATAATCATGGGGTTATGTAATGCAGATGTAACAAATGAAAATGCTTTATGAAAATGTTGACGTAACAATTGTCTTTTCGATCCTCGAATGTCAACGCTAAATACATCCACGGTAATTGTGTGCCGAGCATCCAAGCGCCCAAAAAGCAAAAAGTTAGGGTAAAATAAAATAAAAAGAACAAGAAAAAAGAACACAACATCAGAACCTCACATGCGGAACAATAATATATAATATACCAAAAGTGTAGTACAAAGAGTTATTCTAATATACATGAACCTTACAGTTGCAAAATGACTAAATACTACAATCCGCCTAGATAGTTATAACTGCCCGTTCTCACAATGCTGAATACATATAAGTGAACGGAAATAGAAATAGGTAGATAGATAGGTAGGAGCAACCAACTTGTCTCCTTAAGCTTGAAACATCTAACCCTAAGACCTGCTTTACTCAATCTACTCGAAAGAGTGCATGAGGAATTTTGGGAAAAGACTTGTAAAAAGAAACACCACGTGTCAAACATAAGTCTGTATGTGAAACTCAAAAATGCATATAAATACATAACGATGCTTTTGAGACCAACCAAATTACCAGATTGGTTTTCCCTCGAAAGAATCCAACTTAATTGATATTTACATTAGGTGATATTATAGATAATGTCTAAGGTGAGTAATACAAATATGAAAATAGTTATGATGCTTACATTGGTCACACCATAGCATATTAGAGTACACTCAAAACCATAAGGCACAATCGTATAAATGAATTTTCCACAAAGACCTCCTCGGTAAACCAAGACCGATCACCTATGACAAGGATCAAAACCTACCTTTTAAGCATCGTATATCTCTAGATAAAATATACCATAAGGTAATTATAACTGGCCCAATATCCAAATGCTTTTGTGAACAATATGAACCAAGTATCAAGAACTCCTATTAGTAATATATATAAGCATACTCTAGATAATGGAATTAATGTACTCCCAATGGTTAGCTAAACTCGGGATCATGCATCCTACTCTGTCTTTAGTCATTTTCTGATATCGAGGATGCATCTTTCATATAAATCTTTATTACTCAAACAGAATCCACTTCAACGATCTCTTCCAGAACTGAACCGTGTAATAGTTTTAAAGTGGTATTCGGTAAATAAAACACTTACCGACCCCAGACTCTTCAAAAATAATCGATGAATTTTCGGTTAACTTAATCTTGGTACTTTTAAAAGTAACCGAAAGCCAGAGGCGTTTCATACCAATGCTCCTCCTCGGAGGTTCTCATCGGTGGAAATTTATAAATCCTTTCATATACTTCCTAAGTTAAGTTTGGTCTAGATTGGTAGTTGACTAATCAACTACCGAGTCTCGAGCGCTTGCTTATAGAAATCAAGGTTCGTATACTTAACACATTTCGACCTTTAAACTTAACTATTCCTTGACCAAGAGGGAATCTGATAGGTTAGAGCTCTGTTTCTCCATCCCTACTCAAACATCAATCTTGAATCTCACAAATAAAGAAGCCTACCTCATTTGGCTTTTAGTGTTAAGCATAGTAATACTAACATTGCATAAACAATCGAACTAAGGTCAATACATATGTATTAGTTTTCATCTCTTATTCTAAAACAATAGCCTATTGAAATTACTTGTATAAATAAGTTAGGGACTATTTTAAAACAATATAAATATGCATAATATGAATATAGAGTTTAGAATAAGTTAAGAAAGAAAAGTGTATAAAAGTTCTTATTTTATAGAGTTAAAAATAGTTTTATAGACTTATAAATAAATACCTTTAAATTACTTACAAATACGATATAAATAGTTATAGGAATTATCATCTTAAAAATAGTTACTTAATATCGATTTTGAAAACCTTACTATTTTAACAAAATAAACAAGTTTTGTTTAAATAAAATAGGAACAACTTTTACTTTAAATCTTCAACATAATCATTTAACATATATTTAAACTTCAATCTTCTTTTAAAATATTTATATATCTTCTATGAAACTCCCTTGAAAATATTTCATAAAATATTCAAAGTTATAACATTTTTAAACTTCACAAAAACTTGTTTTTCCAAAGTGCATCCATATCGACTATCGCTATATGGACCATAACTCTACTAGCTTTGTTTTATAAGTAAAATAGCTTTTAAACTTCACTTCTTAATACCTTTATATTTTTATAAGTAAATGAAACATTTTATTTGAAATAAGCAAAATATGGTGTTTAAAAGGTGAGATAAAAGAAAGAGATTTCAAAGTGCATTTATAGCACCTATCGCTATACGGACAATTCCGTATCCAATTCAATATTTAATATCATTCACTTATATAACCATATATGATTCCTAAATTCAAGTCATATCACAAGGAAGCATGTAATAACATATGTACTAAATAACATATCCAAATTCGGTATTCCAACTTTCAATTACATGTACATATTTTAACAACACAATTCAAGGCTTTTTAAGGCATAATACTAAAAAAAATCACATATTTTGTAAAGCATATGATTAAGGATTATAACTTTAAGTTTTTTGGGTATATCATCATTGTTTATAACAAGCAATTTTAGCAACTTTTCGACTTAACTTGTGATAAGTTTATAGTTTTATTTTAATGAGTGAGATAACTCACTTTTTCAACCAATTAAAGCTAGTTCCCCTTATGCTCTTCTTAATAATACCACTACAACTCCCTTCCTTCAACGCATGCACACAAACAAGCATGAACAAGAGAAGTATGTCCTTGAAGAGCACGACCAAAGGGATGATGGAGCTTAGGGGTGCACGACCTAGCCTAGGATTACTCTATTTGGGGTGCGGTCTGGGAGGGTTTTGAGATGATGGATCCAATGTTTTTAGGTGATGGAATGGTATTATAATCTTAATTAGGATGATAGCTTAAGTTTGAAGGAGTTTGAATTAGTTTAGAGTTGCTTTGATTCAATAATTTTGTGAAGAGGAAGAGAATGGAAATATAGAGATTCTTTGAGTTATGAATTGTGAGAATGAAAAGTGCCTCCTCCATCTATTTATAGGCTTAATAATTAGTACAAAAAGACCACCAATACCCTCCTAGGTCAACCACGAAGCCATATGCATCCATGCCTCTTACACACCATGCTTTCCCTAAATCGCTCCACCTTTTCCTCCTTAAATCAAGGGTCCTTTAAGTCCTTCTTTATAAAAGATTTTAGATTAATTAATTCTCATTAGTAATAAGAAGGTTTAAGCACTTGTTAAAGTTTTCATCTGTTTGTTACATAAGCCCAAAAATATATTGGTCAACTTTTATTGAAAAAAGTTGATTTTTAACAAAACCTTTTTTGGTCACGTTTTCAATATTTATTCAAAGAATATAATTTTGCAAACACATTTCAAAAAGAAGTTTCTATCATCAGTTATTAATTAAAAAGTGCTTACCAATGTTATAAAATTAAATTTTGGGTATTTAATCATTCTCCAAAAGTTGAGATATTAGAAGATGAAGTGTTCGAATTTATGGGTTGTCACATTCTCCTCCCTTAGGATATTTCGCCCTCAAAATCCAAACAAGAACAATACAAGGAGAATAGAAGAAAGGATATATGTATGTGTGTATGTATAGAATACTGCTCAAGCGACATATATACAAGGATACCGGCTAAGTGACTCCACCATAAGTGGTGAGTACATAATAAAAGATAAGATACAATAGAATTTGCTGACTAGGAAATAACTCTGGATAAGAGGCTCTAATAATCTCCTCTATCTCCCAAGTGCAATCTCGAACAACGTCACTCCACTTCACCTTGACCAATTTCACAGCCTTAATCCTTAGTCTCTTCATATCACAATCAATAATACGAATAGGTTGTCTTGCAATGCTCAAGTCGGGCTCAACCTCCAAATCCTCTTGCTGCGATGGCTCGATGTTCAAAGTAGGATCATGTACATACTTTCGTAGATGAGATACGTGAAAAACAAGATATCACCTGATAACCTAGTCGGTAACTCAACTCGATAAGAAATAATGTATGTCCTTAGCTGTTAAAAACGGTCCAATAAAATGTGGTGCTAACTTTCCTCCCTTACCAAACCGAATTATACCTCTCATCGGAGAAACTATGCTAAACACAAATCTGCAACTAAGAACTCCAAGTCTTGTTGCCTCGCATCAGCATAGCTCTTTTGCCTACTCCGAGCTACCTTCAAGGACTTCCTAATCTCTACTACCTTATTCGTAGCCTCATGGACCATATCTGGCCTATGCATTAAGCGACCTTTTGGTTCTACCCAACACGTATGAGGCTTACATGACCATCCATACAATGCCTCAAAAGGTTTCATCCCAATACTCATCTAAAAACTATTATTATAAGAAAACTCCACAAGTGGCAAGTGATCCTCCCAAGATCTTCCAAAGTCACGAATAAAAGCTCTAACCACCTAAAATTTTGGTTGTTTGATTTTGAATATTTAATTAATTTTAAATGTTGCAACAATTGATTTTTAAAGTTTAATAACTTGAAATTCAAATATAGGGATTATTTAAATAATTGAATCTTGAATTTAATTTGAATAAGCTGATTTCAGAAGCTTATTTAAACTTTTGTTAAATAATAAATGATAATAGTAAACTTTTAATTTAGTGGAAATTAGTCACAAGGGCATCTTTAGCAAGTGGAATTAGTTTCTAGGATACACAACTGAAATAATTACTTTCAAGGACAAAACACAAAATAATTAGTTTTTAGGGTCTAAAAACCTATGAAATTATGTTCTTGAAAGTAATTGGACTGCTGGCTTTGTGCTTGAAAGTAATTATTCTGCTGACTTTGGCCTTGAAAGTAATTTCTTTGAATGTGTGTCTTAGAAACTAATTGGACTGCAAAGTTTGTCCTTCTGGTGAAATGCCCCTTTAATTTATAATTAAAAGTGATCAAATTTGTTTTAGTAATAATTTCTTTTAATTAATGTGTGAAATTATCATCCCGGGACACTGTCCTAGATTTCGATGAAACTAGTGCCATTGAACATGTAATAATAAGGTAAGCTCCACCGACGAGTTTCGTGATGATCCGATGTACCGTATGGTCGTGTGAGCTCAAACACATAGTGATTTAATTAAGTGAATTAAATATATTAACCGAAATGTTAACTTTTGTATACTATAGAATTAGGTTCGGTAAATAGTTCAATTGAGTTGGGAATAAGCATATTTGGCTAGGAATGCCAATGAGCATGCCTTGTTTGGAGTTTATGTATTTCGGGCATGAATATGGTCATAGAATTGGCTATATAAGGACCCCCGAATCCATTCTTTTTCCCAAACCAAAAAATATAAACCATAGCCACCATTTTTGCTGACTAAAACTCCATCATCCAACGATCCATATTGATTGGAGCCACTCAAGGCAGTTTTGGGCTTGGGTCTCAACATCGAAGTTGGTCGCAGGGAGGAGAGAAAGGCGATGGATGGTCAAATAGAGGTGATTCATCATGTAGTGGCCGAAATTCAAGTTTGTCGGTGGCAGTATTTTTGGGTTCACGGGGAGGCGTCAAGCGATGGTAGGGGTCGTGGCTAAAGGCAATGGGTAGGGGATGGTGATGGCTGCTTGGGTTCACCTCGCGGTGGCCGGAGTGGGCGTGTGGCGGCGAGGATGATCAATAAAGGCAAAGTTAGGTTTTTGATTTTAGGCAACATGAGTATCGTGATTAAGCTGCCTTGATTAGCTCCTTAATTAGGGTAGGGCATCAATTGAATAATGATATAATTTAGGAGTTAATTATATTATTTACATAAATCTTATAATGCAATAACTATTTCATACTTGGCCCAAATCGAACACAGTAAGTTGCATTCCATTAGTAGTAACGATATCTGTGTTATGGAATGGAATTTGTGGAGTTTGGAGCTTATAGAATTTCAAGCTAAAATCGAACACTGGATGGAACCAAAATGCTTCAAAAATAATTAGAATTTCGGTGAGTTAACTCACCTCTGAATGAAGACTATAAATGTTATATAGTAGATAAAAATAGTTGATTGCATGTTCGGATGCTTGTTTAATTGATTGTTGGGTTTTGTTAAATTGTCGCTTTTGAAAGCAGTCGATATATGAAATCATTTGTAGGGAATTTATATGATGTAAAGGGAATTTATAGAAGGATCCGATGGGATTCCTCGACATTGTTGATTCATTTTCAATATTACTCTTGTCATATGAATTCTTAAATATAAAACTTGATTTTTTGGTTCCTTTTTTGGATATGACATTGGTACATGTTAAAATTTAACCCCCGTAGTGATAAAAATCCATAATAATATTAGTTAAGTGCTTGGATGGCTATTGGCCTTAATTTAGTATTTTGAAATACTATTAATTACTTTTGGCTTGAAATTGGTTTTTGATTTGGAGAATGATTTTAAATCTAACCTTTTTGTTTTCTATAATATTTCTATTTGAGCAGATTTCGAACTTCTCAATTTTACCTCAACCTTTTTATTTGTCATTTCTAAAGCATTTAGAAATGTTTTGAAGTTGTTTAACTATTATTTAATAATACTGATTTAAAGTCGTTTAACTATTGTTTAAAAATGTGTTAAAAGTTTTTTTAATTTATATTCAATATTTTTTTAAAGTTATTTATTAATATTACAGTATCATGAAAAGTTATTTATTTAAATGATTAGTAATGTTTTAGAATTAATTATTATTATTTATTAGTAATGTTTTAGAAGTTAATTGTTGTTTATTATAATAAAGTTTGAAGAGTAATTATTATTGTTTTATTAATAATGTTTGAAATTATTAATTATTATATTTATAATGTTCCGAAGTTAAGAACTAATATTTACTAATAATGTTTTGTTGTTAAAAAATATTATTATATAATAATGTTTTGAAGTAAAAAGTTATCATTTATTTATAATATTTTAAAGTAAATAATAATTATTTGTTTATAAATGTTTGAAGTTATTGATCATTATATTAATAAAGTGTTTGGAGTAAAATATTTATTTTATTTATGATGTTTTAAAGGAAAATTGATTTTGTTACTAATGTTATTGAAAAGTAACTTATTATTTATTTATGATGTTTAAAGTTAGTTAATTTATGTGATTAATTATATTATAAATAATAAATTGATTTATAAATGGATTTTTATTTAATAAAAGAGTTTATAAATGAAAATGGAGTTTTGGATTTATAAAGGATTTTCATGAAGACTTTATAAAGAATTTGTATAAAGGAGTTTCAAAAGGGATTTTTATAAAGGATCCTCATACGGGGAATAAAGTTTTATAAATTATTATGGAGATTTATAAAGAGTTTTATTAAAAGGTTTTATAGATTTATAAAAAAGTGTTTTATAAATGTTTTAGAGATTTGTAAAAGAGGTTTATAAATGATTCTTTTGAAATTTATAAAAGGAGTTTATAAATGATATTTAAGTTGTATAAAAGGGGAATTTATAAGAAGATGAGACTGATTAACAAAAAGATCTTTAATTAATTATGATGGTATGGAAAATATCTTTCCATACTTAAACTAAAAGGATACCATTCTCAGTGTTTGTGAATACACTTATACTGTTGAGATAAGTATATAAATACATTTCCTAATTAATGAAAGTGTAATGTGTGGTGAATATATTTATACCGTTGAGATAAGTATATGGATACTTTTTCTAACTAATAAAAGTGTAGTGTTTTGTAAATATACTTATACCTTTGAGATAAGTATATGGATATTTTCTTTTCCAAGTATTGAAAGGAGTATAAGGGTTTGTGAATATATCTTTGTAAAGTATTTCGATACAAATATTTACAGAGTGAATTTTTTTAATTAATGGAAGGATTAATTAAAGAGGTTAGTGCTTGCGTATGTGCTTAACCAATATTGGTTGCCCTATGGAAATAAATACGATTGTTTTTTTATTTGATAGCTAAATAACCAACTATCAAACTTAGCTAATTTCAAACTATCGTTGTTAGTTCGGAGAGACTAGGATCAGATAAGTTATTCGAAAACTACTTCTAACCGGCATAAGCATTTTGAAGTTGAATGCCTTGAAGATAATCAAAGATGTAGCCCTTTGAAGTGCAAGGGTTATTTGCTACTAATAATGAGGGTGATTCCAAAATGGATGTAGTAAAAGTGGTGCCTTTGGTTCGTTCAGACTTAGAATGAACTTGCATGGATGAATGATGGCATTGTATTTTTGCCTGGAGGGCAGTATTATTATTCCAAGTTGGATTTTTCATATGAAAAGGTAATCGTAGCCTCAAGGCTCATCAAGTGGAAATAGCTAAAACATGATAGACGCATAAGTGCTAGGTGGGCCGCACCTATATGTGTATCGTTACCTTTCTAGATCATTATATTATGTATTTGGTTGTGTATGAGAGCTCTCAATGAAGTTTGGAAAGCAACCAAGGTGATGACATATTCGATACTATCCAGTAAGGGGGTAGGCCGGTCCTGTGTTGGAAGAGGGGTAGATGCATCTGTAGCCCTTGGAACATTTTATCTAGGGATGTACTATATGGATGGTAGTCCCTTCCATTCTCCAATACGAGCCTTCTGACTTGATTGTATAACTATTATGTTGGAGTTTAATTAATGTAATAATTTCGGCTGTGATTCAATATTATTTTAAATCCTAGACATTATTATAATATCAAAATATTTCTCATAGAATTTTTTTGGTTATCTTAAGGTAAAAAACCATCTGTATTTATATGCAGCGTGATTTTACAAGAAACCTTTTATTTTGAAAGGGTTTTCAGGTAAAGAAATCGATATGATTTGATTGAGTTTTTCGCGCTGGCTTATCAGACTAATCCAAGCATTATCTTCTTATAATGCTTTGGTCAGCTCGAGTTTATTTTAGATTTAGTTTGGATGCTTTGAAGCTTCAGGAGACAAGCCGGATGCTTCCATGATGTATTCACTTATTTTATTTTCGTTACATTTTTTATTTTGTATTTATCAGCAATTGTAACGACAGGCTGTTATAACTGTCCACGCTGATTATAGTTTAGTACTCTGATTGATGTGTGTGTGTACATATTACAGTTTTCTTTTGTAAAGATCATTGTTTATATTATAGATTACTCGTTATGATGTGAGATTCTATTCTGGTTTTTATTTTCTTTCGCCCCAACAAGTTGTCCTTTCGACACTTGGATGCTCGACATGTGAATACTGTGGATGTATTAATGTCGACTTTTGAGATCGAAAAGGTGGTTGTTATAGTTGGTATTGGAGCTTGGATTGAGCAAACACCTAGGCTTTGGTGCAGTAACTCATTTGAGATAGGGTAAGTTAGAGCCTAAGATGAGTTTGAGTGTATTTTATATATGACCACGTATTTGTTAGTGCTATAAAATGTTTTATCTTATGTTGCTTTATCGGTTGAGTGGCTTACGAATTCTGATCGATACACAAGTACAACTGTATCGATAAGAGTTTCTATGTAGTTGAACTAGGAAAACCGATACAGTATTGTTTTGGAAATGGGTAGATGAAATAATTTTACTTAGATTATATTGTATATATAAGATCAATTTCAAGAAATAGATATATTTATCGATGTTGTGTTTGTTTATTAGGAAATGATAATATTTGATTATTATAATTTATGGTTTGATTAAATTAAATATAAAAACCTTGTGAATTCAGTTTCATGATAATAAGGCGTTTGATGATAATGTTGGTTAAAATTTTAATTTTAAAAAGAGTTATTTGTTATAATTTAAAGAAAGTAACATTTGTAAAATGATTTTATTTTAGGAAGTGAAATTATCTAAGTATAATTTATTTAAGTATAATTATATGAATATGTTTATAAATAAAATAATATAAGAATTTAAGTCCCGATGTTTTGAAAATTGTTTTCAAAGGTCTTAGAGAGAAAAAAATATTATTATTTGAAAGGTATTTTTGAAAAGAATTATTTTAAATGCTTTTGGAAGAAATATTAATGGTATTATGCTGAAATATTTTTGACTGCAAATATTTTAAAGAAATTTGAAAAGAGAAAGAAAGTAATGAACTTACTTCGGTCGCTATAAAATAATTCTAGTGATGGCCGCAACATCATCGTTATTCATTTTCGAGTTTCTAAAGTGAGCAATTGCTACCACAATAAAAGCTGGTTATTGAGTTGTTTTGGGTAAAACAAATTTGTTTAAAATTCCTAAAGGATGATTTGAAGTGTTAGTCCTTGAAATGATGGTTTTGATGACAACAACCTTCGAACTTGTTATAAAATATAAATCCTAACTTTATGGTTCAGATATATATGTATATGCATAATAGAAACATGCAGGTACCAAGAATGAAGACTGTACGGTACAGATATACAAGACTGATGAATTTAAAGATCGAAGATATCATGATTGAAGACTCATGAGTATCAAGAATCAAATTATCAAGAGTTTAAGATTTCAAACAGTACAAGATAATGTAGTTAGTCTAGAATTATGTTAAAACTTCTTGAAAGCACTTACATCTTTATTTGAAATTTATTCGTGGAATGGGATCCACTTCGAGCCTGTTATGAAAATGTGTACGTGCTAATATAGTACACACGGATCGTGTAATATGATGTATAACACACAAAAATATGACTAATCACAGATAATAGAAAATTCAGTAAAATAGAAAAAGCACACCAGAGATTTTTATACTGGTTCGGAGTACCGTCCTACGTCCAGTCCCAGACTTCTATCTTGATTTTCACTACCAACTTCCTCGCTTCACCCGGAGGAACAAGTTTACAACACCCGAGCGGATTTCACGCCTCTAATACACTGAGGACTTCAACACTTGCCTCTTACAACACCGTGGACTTCAACACTTGCCTCTTACAACACCGAGGACTTCAACACTTGCCTCTTACAACACCGAGGACTTCAACAAAGATGAAAATAATTGTTTGTTGACGGTATGTGTTCTTGCTAACACTATTTTGTCACTTGTAGTACAAACTTCCTATAATCTTATCCTCAAATAGAATATTTATATATATGAAGATTTGGAAGTGGATATCGTATTGAATCAAAAGAATGTTAAATAAATTTCAGGATTCAAAAACGATATATGATAGAATATGAGTAATTTGAGCGCTTGAGAGTATAAGATTGAGATCAATAGAATAGAGATTAGAATAATAGAATTGGTTAATTGGAATAATGATTTCATGATGTTTATATAAGAAATAAACAGTTGTAACCCTTTGTGAAAAGGTACAAACAAAGGTCATGATCATTGGTGAAGAGAAAGAGAAGCAACCGTTGAAGAAAAGGAAGTGTCTATACGAAAGGTTGCTTTCTGTTTGAAAATGGTCGACAGGTCAAAAAAGACCAGTAGAAAGGAATTTGAATATATATACGTTATGTACACTTGTGCACGTTAACTGAGCATTCTGGGCAGAAACGGTCGACTGCCTTGTTTTAACCGGTCGACCGGTTTAGCCCAGATTGCGCAGTTAATGTGCACTCATTCATATATATATATATATATATATATATATATTCAAAGATTGAAGGTATAAGATTATTTGAGTATAGATTTTAACATAAATAACATGACAAACATACCAAATAATCAACCTCTAACATATGGAGCTCTTTGTGTCTCTTTAATAAATAACTTCTTTTTGTCGATCACGGCTTATCCCTTTGTCTTGTCGATCACGGCTTATCCCTTTGTCAGAAATCAAAACTCTATAAAAATCTTGACTCGACATTCTCCCCCTTTTTGATCGATGACAATATAGTTATGAATCTCCCCCTGTATATGATATCCCCGTGAGATTGTGTCCTGCATATATACTGTTAGAACAATTTTCTCCCCCTTTGTCATCGACGAAAAGGAGTTGTAAATGAGATTATAAGCAACATAAAACTACTACCATAGATCAAGAGTAATATTCACACAAGATGATAATACACACAAGTCTAGTACGAATTAACACACGACACTATTTAGTACAAGTGCCAAATAATGTCTTTAAAGCAAAAACTAAAGTCATAAGAACACAAAAAAAAAAAAAACTAAAAGAGACTTAATTTGACTCCGTCTCACCCTCTTCTTCTTCTTCTTCTTCTTCTCCTTCTTCTTCAACAAGTTGATATTTTCCGTGTCCACGTTCATGACTAGTTCCCGAGCTTGTACTCTCCTCCGAAGATGTCCAAGCAAAAGTAGGAGGAGCTGGGCGCTTGCCAAGGTCTGGAGCTTGCATTGATGAAGATGATGCACCACATAATATTGCTTCCCATATAGAAACGAAGAAAGACTTAAGTTTGTTAAAGCGTTTATCCATTTTTGTATTCATGCGCTTAAGTCGTGCTTCGAGAAGGAATTAATTTCGAGCAATAGTGTCAAGTGATTCTTTTGTTGAGGAAGATGGTCGTAAAAGTTTAACTTCCTCAGGTTTAGGGCGAGATGATCGTGATGAAGCTTCTTTATGTCCTTGTTCTTTCCATTGTTCAAAAGGCATAATATTAAAGTATGGAGCGGGAAGCTTCATTCTTTTAATCGATGCTTTGTTGATGACTTTTGGTTTGGAAATTGAAGACTTGGGAGGTTCAATGCCACAATCAAGCAAGAGACGCATAATATACTCGTTATAGAACAAGTGTGTCCTAGAACAATCATTTACTTTCAAGATCTCATCAACGATCATACCAATCCAATTTATACGAATACCCCCATAAATTGAGTATAATACCTTGAAATTTTCTTTATAGACGGCATCAAAATTTCCTATTCTCGGTAATAGAGAGTGCATAAGAGTATGATGAAGAATTCTTGCAGAAGGCCGTAAACCAATAGACTTAGTTCTATCCTTGTCATCTTCAATAAATTGATGGCTAATTTGATTGCGGACATGAACATTGCAAAAATTACTTGAGAATTTTTCACCGATAAACGAAGAACCAAGAATGGTTGCCATCCTATCATATGAGATAAACACTTCTTTGCCACAAACAACGGACCAAAGACAATAATTAGGATTCTCTGGCTTGTTTTTCTCTAAATTTAGGTTAGCATAGAATAATTTGATCATTACATGGTTAATTTCCACATTGTTTTGATCAAAGTCAATTAGGTTTTCAATGTCGGCATCCTTTGCTAAGCCAAGAATACGATAACTAGAGAAATCTGAAAATTTAACAAAAGAACCTGGATGGATTGTAAAATCCTTCATCTCATTCCACCTTTTGACTGCGATTGGATCCACAAGACACTTCCTGACAGAGAGATCGATTGGTTGAGTTTCGGAGGTAGAAGCTTGCTTTAATTTCTTTTGTGGAGGAGCCATTTGGGTGAGATTGGTAGAAGAATTTAGTTCTAGGGTTATGAGAGTTTGTTGGAAAAAAATGAAGAGATGGAGTGGAAAAAAATAACCGTATGTGCCTTTTAAAAAAAACAAAACCGCTCGAAACCGGTCGACCGTCCTGAAATCATCGGTCGACCGTTTTCATACAAAAGCAAAAACGGTCGACCGATGGTATCTGGCCGGTCGACTGGTTTGCCTGTGAGTTGTCTTTCCTTCTTCTTGCTTGTATTTCTGAGTGTTAACGGTCCATATAATATTGAGTTTATTCAAAACATGATATATATATACACATATATATCAGTTCATAAAAAACAAATACGAGAATACAATCATAATATTGAAACAAATTTAATGAGAGGTAGAGGAATTATGGTCGGAAGTCTCTTCTTTGACATCGGTAATGCGTGGTTTCCATGGCGACCATTTTTCTTTCGCTCCTTCATTCTGAGCATTGTTTTTATCCCATGAATTGGGCTTCTAGAGGATGAAGGTGCATGAGACATTGGCTCGTATACGCCATGTTTGTTTGAACCACAAAAGAATGATGCCATTCTTTCTAGAAGAGATAGTCGTTCCGAAGTCAGTTGTTGCTCATAATGCAGCTGTCTTTGAAGATCGATTTGATGTTTTTGATAATGATGAATCTCATTGATCTTCTCTCTGGTACGGGGTGAACAAAACAACACCTTCTTTGCTCGTTTCGAAGTTGGCGTATTGCCAGGAGTATGAATGCATTGGTGATGACACTTTGATTTGTGTTTTGGAGTTTCAGGAGAGTAATATTCTTCTGGCTCAAAATTTGTGACCGAAATATGGGACTTTTGAGCCCACTCATCACAAATATGTGCCATAATGAACTATATGTATAAACTTTTAGGCTTAGATAGGAAGTGATAAAAACAATATTTTTTGTCAAGCTTATAAAAAATTCTTATATATAAGCTTGTGGATGAGAATTGTCATGCAAACTTGGCCGTAGAAAAAATTAGAAGTTCATATTCAATTTCCTAATATAGCAATAGCAAAAATAATCCGAAAAGAACTTAAGAATATAACGCTAGTGATTACTTATCAAGTTCTTTTCTAGAAATTAAACCAAGTTCTCTATGAAATTTAATGAAACTAGACTCAAGTAGAGGCTTAGTAAAAATGTCTGCTAGTTGACTATCAGTTTGGACATATTCGAGACATATATTTCCTTTTTCAATATTGTCTCTAAGGAAATGATGACGGATATCAATGTGTTTGGTTCTGGAGTGATTCACTGGATTCTTAGAAAGATTTATAGCACTTGTATTATCACAATATATAATAGAATTTGATAAATGAATATCAAAATCTTGAAGTGTTCGTTGCATGTATATTACTTCAGTACAAGCGAGAGCCGCTGATATATACTCAGCTTCACATGTTGATAGTGAAACACAATTTTGTTTCTTACTAAACCAAGAGACAAGTGATTTTCCAATAAAATGGCACGTACCACTTGTACTCTTTCTATCCGTTCGAGAGCCTCCAAAATCAGCATCACTATATGATACTAACTCAAATGGACATCCTTTTGGATAAAAAAGACCGAAATCTTTGGTATTATTAAGATAACGAATTATACGTTTCACTGCTCGTAGATGTGATTCCTTTGGATCTGCTTGAAAGCATGCACATAGACAAACACTCATCTTTATATCTGGACGACTTGCTGTAAGATAAAGAAGAGAACCAATCATGCTTCGATATAGTTTCTGGTCAATATTCTTACCATTTTTATCTTTTTCAAGATGTGTAGTTGTACTCATAGGAGTAGATTTACCAGATGTGTTATTTAACCCGAAGCGTTTGATAAGATTTCCGCAGTATTTTTCTTGATTAATAAAGATACCATTCGGAAGTTGTTTGATTTGAAGTCCAAGAAAATATGACAGCTCTCCCATATGAGACATTTCGAATTCTTTGGTTATAATATTTGCAAATTCCTTGCAGAGTTTATCGTTTGTTGAACCAAAGATGATATCGTCTACATATATCTGAATAACTAGAATATCCTTTTGAGAATGTTTGATAAACAAAGTTTGATCGACTTTGCCTATTTGAAATCCTGAGTTAATAAGATAGCTACGTAGTCGTTCATACCAAGCACGAGGTGCTTGTTTTAAACCATACAGAGCTTTCTTAAGTTTGAACACATGGTCAGGATATTTTTCATGTACGAACAAAGGAGGTTGTTCGACATATACATTCTCTTTGATAAATCCATTGAGAAATGCACTTTTGACATCCATTTGATAAAGTTTGAAATTATGGTGACAAGCAAAAGATAATAGGATTCTAATAGCTTCTAATCGAGCAACTGGTGCAAAAGTTTCTTCATAATCGATACCTTCTTTCTGATTATATCCTTGTGCTACTAATCTTGCTTTATTTCTGGTGATATTTCCTTGTTCGTCGGCCTTATTTTTAGAGACCCATTTAGTACCAATAACTGACTGATCAGTTGGTCTTGGAACAAGTTCCCAAACGTCATTGCGCTCAAACTGATTTACTTCTTCCTGCATGGCAATGATCCGGTAATCGTCTGCAGCAGCTTCTTTTGGATTCTTAGGTTCGATATTTGAGAGAAAAGCGACATGACCCATTTGGTTGAGTTGACTCCTTTTGCTGACATGTGATGTTACTTCACCGATTATATTTTGGGCCGGATGGTCTCTTAATATCCTTGGTGGTGATTGTAACTCACATATTTGAGGAATATTCTCAATAATTATTTCCGAGTCAGAATCAACATTTGTGATGATTGGATTATCAGTGACTATTGTTTCATCATTATCTGATATATTTTGATTATGCTGATAGAATTCATCGAAAGAGACATGAAGTGATTCTTCAATAGTTTTGGTTTGTTTATTAAATATACGATAGGCCTTGCTTCGTTCCGAATAACCGACAAATATTCCTTCATCGGCTTTTGGATCGAATTTGCCAAGCTGGTCTTTCGTATTTAAAATAAAGCACTTGGAACCAAAAACTTTGAAGTATGAGATTTTAGGCTTTCTTTTGTTAAATAATTCATAAGGAGTATTCTTGGTAAGAGGTCTTATGGACACACGATTTAAAACATAACAGGCAGTTGCGACGGCTTCTGCCCAGAAATGTTGGTAAGGTGGTTCCATTCAATAATGTTCTTGCACATTCTTGTAAAGTTCGGTTCTTCTGTTCTATAACTCCGTTTTGTTGTGGAGTTCTGGGAAACGAAAAATTATGATATATACCTTTCTTTGTACAAAAATGTTCAAATTCATTATTTTCAAACTCTCCGCCATGATCACTTCTTATATTTTTAACTTTAATCCCTTTTGATTTTTGAATTCTTTTGACGAAAGATTTGAAATGATCGAAAGTGTCACTTTTGTTTTTTAAGAAAATTGTCCATGTGTAACGGGAGAAATCATCAACAATTACAAGCACATATCGAGTGTGATTTATTGACTGAACCCTAGTAGGTCCAAATAAATCCATATGTAGTAACTCAAGTGGTTGTAATGTTGATATGACTTTCTTGGATTTAAAAGATGATTTGGTCAATTTTCCTAATTGACATGCGTCACAGATGTTGTTAACCTAAAAACTTATTTTGGGTAGTCCTCTAACTAGATCGTTTTTGACTAGCTTGTCAATAGTTCTGAAGTTTATATGACAGAAGCGTTTGTGCCATAACCATGGATCATTATCATTAGCCACAAGACACATATTTGAATTAGGATTAATATTCATATTCAGAATATATATATTTCTGTCTCTATAACCTTCGAAAGCTAAATTATGGTCTTTATCTAAAATACTGCACTTATTATCCGAAAAGGAAATTGTAAAACCCTTGTCACATAACTGACTAATGCTAAGTAAATTGTGTTTCAAATTTCTAACTAGCTTGACATTAGTAATGAGAGGTAAGTTAGATGTACCGCAATTGCTCACATCGCCTTTTCCGATGATATAGCCTTTTGAATTATCTCCAAAAGTGACGGAGCCACCATCTGAGTATGTAATATTTGTCAATAAGCTCTTGTCTCCAGTCATGTACTTCGAGCAACCACTGTCCAATATCCACTTTCCTCTTTTCTTATGTGGGACCTGCAAAAAATAAAATTAGGTCCATGGTACCCACTTTTTATGGGGTCCTAAGAGTTAGGTCTTATGAGTCCAAACCCATACGGGTCCGGTATCCCCTTTATATATATAATTTGTATTAAGATGCACAGTATTCATGAAATTCTGAATATATTTGTTCCTAATCAAATTGTTATTTGTTTTGGGAACCCATATTTTGATAGTCTTGACATTTTTCTTCTGAAATTTCACAATTGGTTTTGGTTTGGAATATAATAAACTAAGATTTTTCTTAGCTTCAATCTTTTGTACTTTCTTCTTCCTTTCATTACCAAGATGTTTCTTGGTTTCTTGTTTCTTTTATCCCAAACCTTGTTTATTTGAAACAGATTGTGAACTTTCAATGATTTTTGTCAAATTTTCTCGTCCTTTGTTAAAGTTAGAAACATTTTGAGTAATGTTATCTAACTTAGTTTGTAAACTAGCCTTTTCTAGGTCCAGAATTTTGACTTTTGCCTTAAGCTCATGATTTTTAGTAGTGAGAGCATCATTTTTCTCTTTTTGAGTTTCAATTTCTTGACTCAAAAGAGATAATTGAGAGTCAACATTAGATGATGATTCTTGAAGTTTTTCAAGTTCTTCTTCTAATATTTTCTTCTCGTCTTTTAACATATCTCGTTCAAATTCTGCTCTACTCAAATCTGCTTTGGCTTCTTTTAGCTGTCGTTTTATGTCTTTATATTTGACTATCAATTCAGCATTAATATCAAGTACTTCATCAAATGTAGGAATTTGTACCTCATCTTCTGTTGCCATGAAACAGACATTTGCTTGTTCATCTTCCGTATCATTATCACTTTCTGATGAGTCTGTATCATCCCACGTTACCGAGAATGCTCGTTTCTTTGATTTGTCCTTCTTATATTTTAATTTGTTATTTTCTGACTTCTTCTTTTGCTCCGGACAATCCTTGTGCATGTGCCCCTTTTTGTGATAGTTGAAGCATTCTATAGGGGATGATGTTGGTTTATTTGATCCCGATTTCTTTCTGTTATAACGCTGGCTTTTCGCTGTTTTAGGAATTTTTTGAAACCTTTTGCTATGAATGCCAGATCTTCATCTTCAGACTATGATTCATTTTCGTCTTTTTCAGCATGGAATGCCACGTTCTTCTTTTCTTCTTTTTGTTCCTTTCTAGTCTGCAAGTTAGCTTCATAGGACATTAGATTTCCTATCAATTCATCTGGCTTCATGACGGAAAGGTCATTAGCTTCTTCAATTGCTAATACTTTTCCTTCCCATTCACTAGTCAGAGAATGTAGGACTGTTGAAACAACATCAAAATCAGAATACTTTTGTCCTAAGCCAATAAGTGCATGGTGGATAGTTTGAAAACGTGAATACATATCATTGATTGTCTCATTTGGTTTCATTTTGAAATTTTGAAATTGACTTTTCAGCATGGCTATTTTGGCTTGTTTAACCTTGTTAGTACCTTCATGAGTGGTTTTCAGCGTTTTCCAAATTTGATATGCAGTAGTGCAGATACTAACACGGTTATATTCATTTTGGTCTAATGCACAAAACAACATATTTATTGCTTTCGCATTTACGGCTGCTGCCGTTTTCTCAGCCGCTGTCCATTCTGAATAATCAGTTGTTGAATTCACTATTTCTTTTTGAGTAGCATTCCAGGCATCATAACTGTTTGATTGCATAAAGAATGACATACGTGTTGCCCAATAGCTATAGTTAAGACCATTGAAAAATGGAGGTCTTTGTGTCGATTGACCTTCCGTGTAAGTGGTGTTTTAAGTGCTAGTACTTGCATTATTTGCCATATTACAAGAATATACCAAATAACTGCGGTTATATGATGACCGTGCTCTGATACCAAATGAAAATGTGTACGTGCTAATATAGTACACACAGATCGTGTAATATGATGTATAACACACAAAAATATGACTAATCACAGATAATAGAAAATTCAGTAAAATAGAAAAAGCACACCAGAGATTTTTATACT
Source organism: Allium cepa (assembly GCA_030765085.1). Lineage (NCBI taxonomy): Eukaryota > Viridiplantae > Streptophyta > Magnoliopsida > Asparagales > Amaryllidaceae > Allium > Allium cepa. Next base: position 663,177,078 of record CM060928.1, on the reverse strand, counting down.
GGTTCGGAGCACAGTCCTACGTCCAGTCCCAGACTTCTATCTGGATTTTCACTACCAACTATCTCGCTTCACCCGGAGGAACAGGTTTACAACACCCGAGCAGACGAACGGGATTTCACGCCTCTAATGCACTGAGGACTTCAAACTTGCCTCTTACAATACCGAGGACTTCAACACTTGCCTCTTACAACACCGAGGACTTCAACACTTGCCTCTTACAACACCGAGGACTTCAACAAAGATGAAAATAATTGTTTGTTGACGGTATGTGTTCTTGCTAACACTATTTTGTCACTTGTAGTACAAACTTCCTATACTCTTATCCTTAAATAGAATATTTGTATATATGAAGATTTGGAAGTGGATATCGTATTGAATCAAAAGAATGTTAAATAAATTTCAGGATTCAAAAACGATATATGATAGAATATGAGCAATTTGAGCGCTTGAGAGTATAAGATTGAGATCAATAGAATAGAGATTAGAATAATAGAATTGGTTAATTGGAATAATGATTTCATGATGTTTATATAAGAAATAAACAGTTGTAACCCTTTGTGAAAAGGTACAAACAAAGGTCATGATCATTGGTGAAGAGAAAGAGAAGCAACCGTTGAAGAAAAGGAAGTGTCTATACGAAAGGTTGCTTTCTGTTTGAAAACGGTCGACAGGTCAAAAAAGGACCAGTAGAAGGAATTTGAATATATATATGTTATGTACACTTGTGCACGTTAACTGAGCATTCTGGGCAGAAACGGTCGACTGCCTTGTTTTAACCGGTCGACCGGTTTAGCCCAGATTGCACAGTTAATGTGCACTCATTCATATATATATATTCAAAGATTGAAGGTATAAGATTATTTGAGGATAGATTTTAACATAAATAACATTACTAACATACCAAATAATCAACCTTTAATATATGGAGCTCTTTGTGTTTCTTTAATAAATAACTTCTTTTTGTCGATCACGGCTTATCCCTTTGTCTTGTCGATCACGGCTTATCCCTTTGTCAGAAATCAAAACTCTATAAAAATCTTGACTCAACATGTTAAAGGGATGGAACCCTAGTAGGATGGAACCCACGACAATATCTAGTGAATCATATAGTAGTCCTACTTTGGTATCCACTAATTTTATAAAAATGCTTTTCAAAATATATATATATCTCTTGCTTTTAAAAAATGTTTTCAAAACTTTCTTTTTAAAAAGACATCTCTCTTGATTTTAAATATTTTAGCCCCAAAACTATTTTTAATATTTTAATTTCAAAATTGTCCTTGTTTTTAAACCATCTCTTGTTTTAAATATTTAGCTTTAAAATATTTATACACTCAGATTTTAAATCACTTTATAGATTAAGATTATATATATTAAAAATTATTTTCTAAACTCTTTTATATGTTTAAACTATATTCAAATATATTTACAAAGTTTAGAAATTGTTTTGACAAATTATATAAACCAATTTTAATAAGAAAGTCAAAACATCAATTTTGCCTTGAGCATGTCGACATCCCTCAACCCCCCATATTGACATGGTGTCCGTTATTTTCAAATTTCAATTTTCAAAAGAAGAATCTATTCGTCGTATCCTTTCATGAAAAGATGTGGCTGTTACTCTACTATAAATGCTAGTAAGTTCTAAATGAATTTTTTTTACCAGATTTCATTTATTTTCTCTCCTCTTCATCTTCCACATTTATTTTAAAGAATCCTAAATTATACTCTGCCAAAATACCAAGTGAATGAAACTTGATTACCTCTTGTTTGATTCTATGCCACTCTCTCCATAAGATCTCAGTGTTATTCAGAGTTATAGAATCTTTTGTAAATCAAACTGTTAAGCAAAAGGTGCGGTTGAGCCTTGAAATCAATTGGGTGTGATTGTAGCCACGGAAATCAATTAGGTGTGATTGTAGCCTGGTTAAATCAAGAGTGTTTTCCTTGGATTCGAATACAGGAGGATGTACCTTGTAGCCTTGAAACCGAGGGTGTAATCTGGGAGATTACTTTGATAAGAAATTCGTACGATTATACGGGACTGGATGTAGGGTAACTCCGAACCAGTATAAAATCCTGATGAGTTCTTTCCTTCACTGCTTTTATTTAGTATCTGCATCTGTGTCCAATTCTGTGATTATATCTATGTCTGTGAATTGCATTTGTTGGTGACTAAATTACATAAGTTTCAAAAAATATTTAGAAAATCCAAAAAACACTATTCGCCCCCTCTAGTGTTATTCCAGCCTTAAGATTTGTAATCCACATTTGTCACATTTGGTATCAGAGCATTGGTTTTCAAAGTTTTCGTAATCTGAATTTTGAAAAGTTTTAAAAATGGCTACCAACACTGGTTCTGTTAACACTATCACTAGTTCATTTGTAGAGGGTCAATCTACTTCCAGACCACCACTTTTTAATGGCAGTAACTATGCATATTGGGAATGTAGAATGAAAATATACAATAGGATTAGACACTTGGAATATCACACAAACTGAATATTCTGAACCCACAACTAGTTTTTCACAATGGATTGCTGAGCAAAAGACTATTGCACAAAATAATTCCAAAGCCATGAATATTTTATTTTGTTCACTTGATAGGAATGAATTCAATAGAGTATCTATTTGTAAGTCTGCATATGATATTTGGAAAACTATACAAGTTACTCATGAAGGAACAAGAAAGTCAAACAGACCAAAATATCCATACTCACAAATCAGTGTCAATTATTCAAAATGAATTCTAATGAGTCCATTTTAGATATGTATAGTAGATTTCAGGATATTGTGCATTCTCTAATATCATTGGAAAAAAGTTTTTCTAAAGAAGATCAAGTTAGAAAAATTCTAAATTCTCTTACTCCAGAATGAGATCAGAAAACTCTTGCAATCGAAGAAGCAAATGATATCAGTACTTTAAAGATTGAAGAATTGATTGGAAATCTAATGTCGTTCAAAGTACAAATGCAAGGAAGAAGAGATAGCAAGGCATTCGAAAAGAAGTCAATTGCGTTCAATGCATTAACAGATGAATCAGACTCGGGAAGTGATGATGATGAAGAAATAGCTTTCAATACAAAGAATTTACGAAAGTTTCTAAAATACAGAAAGATGAAAACTTCAAAAAGAATGATCACAGGAATTATAAAAATCATAGTGAAGTACCAAACCACATCAAGTGTTTCAACTGTGATGAGCCAGGCCATCTCAAAAGAGACTGTCTGCATCCTGATAAGCAAAAGTTTCCTACAAGCAATGATTATACAAAAAAAGAAAAAGAGCGTATATCGCTACACTAGACGATTCAGACTCAGACTCATCCTTAAGCGATGATGATCAGAAGACAGAAAATTCAAATATGTGCTTTACGGCTATTCATGATTCCGATGATCTCGGAGATACGAATCTAGAAAAGGTACACGTTTACAATATATTGGTTGAAATTGTTTGCTTAAAATTGTTTGATTGTTTGATTGCTTTTGAAATTATGTGTTGTTTGAATTTTTTTTTATTATTGTTTATTTTTTATTTTTAATATTATAATATTTTTTATTAAAAGAGTATTATTATATTTAATATTACTCCAGAAAATATACAGACATTAATAATAATATATGTATATAGATATTAAAGTATATAGGAATATACAAGTCAGATGAATTCTCTGACCCATGTCGACATGGCCCTACCCATGATGTCGACATCCCTGTCAAAAATTTGAAATTCAAATTTGAATTCAAATCTTTGAATTTCTCTCCACCTTTTCACTAAACCGAATGTTCTAGAAAGGTACCTCTTGACCAGAGAACATATCTATTGAATATTTGTTTATTTCCATTATCTTATCATACCTTTTCACTTTCATCTTGAAATTCAAACTCTCTTTCACTCTTTTAAACTTTCTACTCTCTTCAAAAATGGCTTCTTCAAGCAGTCCATCTATAATAAGGCTGTCTAAAACCATTAAAGAGTATCTCTATAATGATCCGGAAGCAATCAAGGCTTATATAAGCTATGCTAATTTCGAAAAAGCTCATACGGGAAATTTTGCTATCTTTAGCGATTTCTCTACATATGTAATCAATACTGTTCTTGAGGAGCATCATATCATTAGTCTTTTTGACAATTCTCAAAATGATTTTGTTTGTTACCCAATCTTGTTAAAGTGTTTTATGCGAATTTGAATCGTGGTTTTTATGAAGGAAATGAAGATGAAATTTGAAGTAATGTTAAAGGCACTAAAATTATTTTAAATTGTGAAATATTGGGCAATATTCTCAATTGCAAGAATTCGAGAATAGATCTTTCTACTTTTAATATTGATAAACGCCATCGTGAGACATTTCATCACATTTCGAAGGAGATGACAACTTTGAATTTAAAAATCGTAGCTTTCAACCGAAAGCGCATATTGTCAATCTTCTTTTGCAACATACTATCACTCCTAGACCGGGAAATTTAAATAACCCAACTTTAAAAGTTTGTAAAGCTCTTTTTGCTATCTTTGGTCATTATGACATTAATTGGGTGCAAGTGATTATGGAAGAACTTCTTTCTAAGAATTTGGAAATGGGTGAGAATACCTTGTATATGGAATCTATCTCACTCGGATTTTTAATTATTTTGGCATTGATTACAAAAGGGAAGAATTTGTTTCAAGAAAAGTGTTTAATCATGCAAACATTTCTCTTATGAAAGTTCCTTTCATATTTCAAAAATATGAATCTCTTACCGAAAAGGATGAAAGATTGGTACATGAAGATATGGAGGAAGAAGATGAAGAAGAAGAAGAAGAAGAAGAAGAAGGGAAGGAAATGAAATTTGAAGAAGATAATGAAGAGACCTCCTTGAAAAGTATTGAATATCCTACCAATACTAACAATCCTTCCAACAAAACTCTCCTAAAAAATCAAATGATTATAGTGGAAAATCAATGGATTCTCAAAAGATCCGTTAGTAAGAAATTGGATAGAATGTCCACTCATATGAAAAAATTCTTTGCTAAAGTTGGTCGGAAACTTGGCTTATCATCATCCCCCTCATCCTCTAGCACATTGTAAGAACTAGGTTGTAATGTATTAGTTTGTTTTGTGTGAGCTTGTATTGTTCTTTTTATCATTTTATGTAGTATCTTATGTATCATATCGTCTATTTATAAAAGTCATCTATCTTATGTTTTTCTACTTTATCCCGTCTCTGAAATAAATGTTAGAATAGTATATAAGTTTATATATATATACATACTTATTCACAAAATAAATAAGACACATAAATTAACAGACCCATGTCGACCTTCCTCTATCCCCCTATGTCGACATATAACTGTCAAATTTAGTTATTTTTAAAATTTTGAAAATAAAATAACTAACTTGTGTCTATTCATTTTAAACTAATTTCTGCCTATTTAAACGCCTATTTCTTTCAGAAATTTGTAATCTTTTCATTTCTACTTATCTCTATTTCCATCTCTTCATTACTTATCAAAAATGGCTTCCTCTTCTCAAAATCTAAGTGACAATCATGAAGAAACCCTCAATTCATTTAAGAATATACTTAATTTTATTCTATGCAATCAAAGGTACTTAGAACTAAGTCAAATGCAGATGATAAAAGATCAAGAGAAGTATTTCGATGCCCTACGTTGGATGATTTCTACCCTCAACAAAGATGATCTCGATACAAATCCTGTAGGAACTTTGATTCAAGATAATGAAGATTGGGAAGTTATTAAAAATGATCCTATATTTGGAGAAAAAGGATGGGTTGAAGTTTCTAGAAATATTTGATCTTCTTATGGTTTGAGTTGCTTGTTTTTGAATTGTGTGATTTGATTTGATTCCCTTTGATTAGAATTGATTTGGTTTGAATGGATTGTATAACATTATATGAAACATAGTACATATTTATTGGGTTTAAACTTTCACATTTGTCATGTATTTGTTATTAACTCATGTTATTATATTATATATACACACACTCCATCATAATTTGTCATGGGTACTCCATTATAAGACTAAGGGGGAGTTATATTAGTTTAGGATACGTTTTTTTGTTGATGAAAAAGGGAGAGAAATATAAAAAAGAGTAGTTAGAGTAATTAGCTTAAATTAAGGGGGAGTTATTAGTTTTAGGGGGAGTTACTGTAAAGGAGAAGTATATTTTATAAACATAGGTTGTCAGCATCAAAAAGGGAGAGATTTTTAGTCCTTGAGATGATGGTTTTGATGATAACAACCTTAAGACTTGTTATAAAATATAAATACTAACGTTATGGTTTAGATATATATGTATATGCATATAAACATGTAGGCACCAAGAATGAAGATTGCACAGTATAGAGATATAAGACTGATGCATTTAAAGATCGAAGATATCAAGATTGAAGACTCATGAGTATCAAGAAATCAAGTTATCATGAGTTCAAGATTTCAAATAGTACAAGATAATGTAGTTAGTCTAGAACTATGTTAAAACTTCTTGAAAGCGATTACTCTTTATTCGAAATTTATTTGTGGAATGGAATCCACTTTGAACCTATTAAAGGGATGGAACCCTAGTGGGATGGAACCCACGACAATATCAGTGGAACATATAGTGGTCCTATTTTTATATTCACTAATTTTATAAAAATGCTTTTCAAAAATATATATCTCTTGTTTTTAAAAAATGTTTTCAAAAATTTCTTTTCGAAAAGAAATCTCTCTTGGTTTTAAATAATTTAGTTTCAAAACTAATTTTATCATTTTTAATATTTTAATTTCGAAATTATCATTGTTTTTAAACCATCTCTTGTTTTAAATATTTAGCTTTAAAATATTTATCTACTCAGATTTTAAATCACTTTATAAATTAAGATTATATATATTAAAGATTACATTCTAAACTCTTTTATATGTTTAAACTATATTCAAATATATTACAAAGTTTAGAAATTGTTTTGACAAATTATAGAAACCAATTTTAATAAGAAAATCAAAACATCAATTTTGCCTTGAGCGATAAAAATCAAAACATCAATTTTGCCTTGAGCGTGTCGACATACCTCAACCCCCATGTTAACATGGTATCCGTTATTTTCAAATTTCAATTTTCAAAAGAAGTATCTATTCATCGTATCCTTTCACGTAAAGGTATGGCTGTTGCTTTACTATAAATACCAGTAAGTTCTAAATGAATTTTCTACTAGGTTTCATTTATTTTCTCTCCTCTTCATCTTCCACATTTATTCTAAAGAATCCTAAGCTATACTCTGTTAAAATACCAAGTGAATCAAACTTGATTACCTCTTGTTTGATTCTCTGCTGCTCTCTCCATAAGATCTCAATGCTACTCGGAGTTATAGAATCTTATGTAAATCAAACTGTTAAGTAAAAGGTGCGGTTGAGCCTTGAAATCAATTGGGTGTGATTATAGCCTCGGAAATCAATTAGGTGATCTTGTAGCCTGGTTAAATCAAGAGAGTTTGCCCTGGACCCGAATACAGAAGGGTGTACCTCGTAGCCTTGAAACCGAGGTTGTAATCTGAGAGATTATTTTGATAAGAAATCCGTACTATTTTACGGGACTTGATGTAGGGTAACTCCGAACCAGTATAAAATCCTGGTGTGTTATTTCCTTTACTGCTTTTATTTAGTATTTGCATCTATGTCCGATTCTGTGATTATATCTATGTCAGTGGATTACATTTGTTGGTGATTAAATTACATAAATTTCGAAAAAGATATATAAAATCCACAAAACCCTATTCACCCTCCCTCTAGTGTTATTTCAGCCTTAAGATCCGTAATCCGCATTTCTCACATAAAGGAGACATGCATATTACTTAAAACAATTTGAAAGCAAATCAGGTGTTTAAATTATAAAATTTTCAATTAAGTGATATTGTAGGCTCATATAACTTATCCATTTGGATAGTTTGTTTTGTGCATCTCATTTTGAGATGTTTGGTAATTTTTATTTACTAAAATGAAATGGAATTTTTGGGTTTTGAACAGTCCAAACTTCTAAGTTAAATTGGAAAATTTAATTAAGTGTTTTGTGAAAATATTCGGGAATAAGTTTCTATAACTTATAAATTTGAAAAATAGCAAGTTAAAAATAATTTTCATTTGTTGGACATTTGGTTTCGTAAAAGCAAAATTTGAAATTTGTATATATACTCTTATGATGCAGTGGAGTATTATTCAAACATGAACTTAAGCCTTAAACTGTTTTAAACAAAATTTTGTTTAAGCGCAATGTTTTATCAGTAAAGATAACTCTTTATGGAATGTTCATAGAATAAAGATAATGTTTTATGAAATAATTCATAAATGATTTTAGTATTAAAGGAAAGTATTGTTGGTGTAACTAATGGCGATTTAAAATGTATTTGAATAAAAACGAATGTGAATAAAAATAATTGGCTAAATTAAGAACCAAAAGAAATAAAAAATAAAAATTCATAAGTTTTACGTAGATCATTCTATTCGGATAACTGTTTGATCCAAATTTGAGCATATGATTTCGTGGTAATTTACATCGGTCTGAACAAGGATTTTTCTCTTGACTCTTGACGAATGGATAAGGATTTTTTGATATGATTCTACAGTTCTTTATCACAGTTTAAGGCTATGCAAGGAGAACGATGGCTTCTAATCAAAGAACCAGATCAAAGTCTGCACTAGAGAAGTCGTGTAAGTGATACTAGTTCGAAAGTGAAATTTGTGTGATCGATCCGATAATCGGAATTGATATTTCATGTGGATGGCATATGTACATCGTATGGACTTTAACATAAAAAAATTTCTCCTTGCATTAGAAATGTAAGTTATATGATTTGATATGGCATGATTTTTTGAGATGGTTGTAGTAACGATCCCGATTTTTGGGTCAAATTTAAATTGGTAGTTAATTTAATTTTTGGAATCAAATTGTAAATAAACGGGATTTTTTCCGAATTTAATAAGATATTTGTATATAAGGGATTTTAAATTGAATTGTGGGTTTGAAATTCAATTATAAATATGTTGAAAATAAATTGGATTTGAAACTCTACATTTAAATTAGTATAAGTTTGTTTTCTAAAATTTTACTGTACATTGATTTGGAAGTTATATTTTAAATCCAAATTTAAAAAAAAAGATATTTGAAAGTTTTATTTTGATATAAATAATTTTAAAAATTTGTTTAAAGTTAAATTTATATTTTAGAGACTTATATATAATTTATATGTGTGATGTCCCGGGATTTTTGGCAATAATTATTTAATAATTTCATTGATAATTATTTTAAAATGTGAAATACTGATTTAATAATTTAATTCAAATAGAAATTCTCTTTTGAAAATTAATAATTATTTAGTTTGTTAAATGATATTCTTTTCAAATGTTAAAAATATTTAAGTAATAAATTCATCTTTCTAAACTGATTTAAAAATATTTTATTTATAATGTATAAATGTTTATACATTGTAAATAGAGGATTTGGTTTTAATTTTAATTTATATTAAATAAAGGATATTTTCTAATTACTATATAAATGTATAAATTGTAAATTGATTAATTTAATTTAAATTAGTATTGTAACTTTTCAAAAAGTTTGTTTGAAAAATCTTTCTTATATCTTTATAGAAAGGTAAGTAAGTATTTATTTTGTTTATAAGAATAAATATAGTTTAAATTTTGTTTTATAATAAAAGTTTGTTTTGTTTTATTTTAAAGGGAATTATTTTTTCTTTGAAATAAGATTTAATTCATTCTTGTTTAAGTATAACATTTGATTTAAAAACTCTTGAATAAAATCTAATTCAACATTTCTTTTTCTTCTTTTAAAAATCTTTTCTTTTGAAATTTAAAGAATATTATTTTGAAAAATAATCAAACAAACATTAAAATAAATGTTATAAGAAGTTATAAATAAACACGTAATTATTTCAAGGCTAATGTTAAATAAACATTTGAAACATGCTAAAATAAGTTTGAAATAGTTTAAGATAAATTCAAATACATTTATAAATTTAGGAATTGCTTTTTAAATATTAAAATATACATGTGTTAGTCATTTAACTAATAAAATGGACACTTGTAATCACCTAACAAATTAATATAACAAGTGGCATTGATTTAAAAACCTTTTTATTTAAATTATATTAACAAGACAATAAAACATGGCAATGCATTTGTTAAAACATTTTCTCATTTAAAAACCTGAAAATCAAATTTCAGTAAAGATCAAAACCAATCTTCAATAAATTTCTTCAAAACAAATGCATGTTAAAAATCTGCATTCATCTTCAAATCTGCAATCAATTCTCAAATCTGTGAAACCAAAACTTTCTTAAATCTGCCAAATCAAATCTACAATCTTTCTCTTCAAAATCTCAAACTGCAAATAGAAGAACAACTTCAAATCTGAGCAATAAGTATAGGTCTGCATGCATAATCATCAACAGAAAGCAACAAGCAATTTCTGTAATCAAATGAAAGCCAGGATCAACATGCATTTCAATATGCATTTCTGGAAAATGGAATCTGCACCTAAAATTGTTTCTGCATCTTCTAATTAAATGGTGAGTAAGCTTCTTATCTTTTAAAAACTGTTTTCTTTAGAAATCAAAATCAAACATAAATTAAAGAACTTATGTCTTTATTTACAGAAATCAAACTGTTTTAAACAAAACTGTTCTGTTTTGTTTTAAAATGAAATAAGTAACCTCACATGCACAAAATTTGTGACACCTGAGTATATGAAGTGAAAGTAATAAAATAATGTGGTGATTACATACTCATGAATGTTATGTGTTTATAGAAATGAATATGCTTATATGTTTTTCTTATTTCTGGAATCTGCATATTTAGTTGGTTGTAAACTGAGATGTTTCTTAAATAGTAAAGCTTTATTATTTAAATTGTTTCTGTTAATAAATTTATGTGTAAACAAAGTATGGTTGTTTAGTATAAACTTGGGTTTTGTAAAAGCATGTTTAGTTAATAAGTTAAATCTAAAATCTGTTACATCTGGAATAATTGTAGCAGTAAGTATTTTCAAATAAAATCAGGATATTAACATCATAAACTATTTAAAACAAGATTATATCATTGATGTATGTTAGAAATCAGAAAGTGTTTCACCTTTTAAAAATTGAACTGTGTAAATTAGCATCCTGTTTTGAACAGAAAAGAAAATTTTAGAGGTATTTGATAGACTAGTGAAATTTAGGGGTTAAGATGCCTGCTGTAGTGGAGTTTTTATGTAAGTATTTAGGGGAAATTGGTGATGGATGATCAGAGAGAGAGGTGAGGTGATATTGAGTGTGTCCAGGTTTTCAAAACCTAGTGCAGTGTTGTAGTTCCATATCTATGCATATGCTTTCTGCTGCATCGAATAGGAGTGGGGTTTGTTGAGGATTGCAGAGGGGTTGTAGATGGACCATCTGCCTGAATTGCAGCAAAGATGATGGTCGGAGGCGAGCAAATTGGATGATGACAGGTTTGGGTAGTTAAGTGCTGCAGTATTTCCAGGTTTTCAAGTGGTTTCTCAAAAACTTGAATTCGAGTTACAGTATGTTTCTGATGGTTGTAATCTTGTGAGGAGGTGTTCGGTGACTCGTAGCAGTTGGTTGAAGTGACTGGAAGCTGCCGGAGTGTCGGTGCATGTGCACCATTCATGTTGGAGTGTGGTGGTCTTTTGATTTGTGCAGGGTTTATTTACTCGAAGTAATCCTCAGGTTTTTGTGCTTCTGACTCGAAGCAGATAGGATGGGAACTCGAAGTATAATTAGGGGTTACTCGGGTTAGAATTGTTGCAGGTTTTAAAAACCTGAGATTTTGCAGTTTTGAATGAATTCATTTTTTTTTAAATTGGAAACTTGATTTTAGTGGAAGTAGAAACTGAATTCAAATAAAGTTTGAAATCCAAAGTTTTAAAAAAAAATGAAATCTTAAATTAAATTCAGTTTTAGAAAAAAAACAGTTGTAGGTTTTAAACTAAAGAATTTTGCAGTTTTAATTTTTGAATGAATTCATATTTTTTTAAAGCTGGATTTTTGATTCAAGTGGAAGCTGAAAAACTGAATTCAAATAGAAGTTTGAAATTCAAAGTTTTTAAGAAAATGAAATCTTAAATTTAAACAAGATGTAATCTGGTTTTAAATCAAGTATAAAACAGTTTCAGGTTTGTTTTAAAACAAGATTTTTGTTTCAAAACAGTTTTGCAAGTTTTAATTTTTGAAAAAATTTAAAATGTTTAAGCAAAATTTAAATTGTTTTGAAATTAAGTTAAAAACAGTTTCAAGTTTACTTTGGAATCCAGTTTTGATTTCAAAGCAGTTTTGAATCCAGTTTTGAACATATTCAAATGTGTAAAAATAGATTTGAAAATAGAATTTGATTTCAAATAAGATTTAAAACTTGAAATAGTTTAATTCCTTTAGTATTTGAATTAAAAATATGAAGTGTTATTTTAAATTTGAAAGTTGAAAAAAAAATCAATTTATTTTCAAAGATTAATTTATTTTAATCAAGTAAATTGTTTTAAATCTTTCTTTATATTTAAGTAATGAATGTTCTTAAACATTCATTTTATTTTAAGAATTTTATTTATTTAAAATTTGGATCAATGTTTAAAAAGTTAAACATTTTAAATATTTAAATGAATTGGAATTTGAATTTAAATTTAGAAATGTATTGTTTAAATATATTTTGAATATAAATGATGTCATTTGATAAGTAAATAAAAATATTTAAGATAATTAAGAATTTACTTAATTATTTGACGTTAAATAATGATTTAGATTAATATTAATTAGAAATGATTTATTAATCTAATTTAAATTTTCTTAAGTATGTAATTAATGAAATGTTGATTAATAATTGGTGATAATTATCTAGGGATAATTTAGTAATTAATTAATGTAATTAATTTTGATAATTAACTAGATTAATTAATTGAATAAAATTAATTGTAATTGGTTAAGTATAATTAATTTTTAAAATAATTAAGGAATTAATTACTTATTGTAATTAATTTTGATATGTGATTTATTTAAGTTAATTAATTTAGTTTAATTAATTTTAAATAAATCATTTGATGATTTTATGAGAGTAATTACTTAATGTAATTAATGGAGCAGGATTACTTAGAGAAGTAATGATGATAATTACTGGAATGTAATTAGTAATTTAGATAATTACTTTTGTAATTAATTAAGAAATTAATTAATGATTAATTAATTTATAAATGAGTAATTAAAGAAAGTTAATTACTAAATTGAATATTAATCAAGGTGATTAATAATTAGATTAATTACTAAATGTAATTAATTTTAATTAAATAATTTATTTAAATATTAGAGATCATTAATTATTATAATTAATGATGTAATTAAGGATTGTTTGATTAAGTAATAATTAATTAAGTGATTAATTAATTGTAATTAATTAAGGACAAATATAATTAATTATAATTAATTAATAAATGAAGTAATTAGATGTTAATTACTTATGATTAAGGTTAATTAATTTGTGAAATTAATTAAAGACTAATTACTTATTGTAATTAGTGAATGATTAATCAAGATGTTTAATCAAGTTTAATAGGAAGTGATTAATTAACTGGGTTAATTATTTATGGATATTAAGAAGGAGTTATAGAAATGAGTAATTAATTTAATTTATTTTAAATTAATTAGAGATAGTTATAATTAATTTAATTCATTTTAAATTAATTATAATTGATGATTAAATCATTGCTTATGGATGTTATTGATTGAATGGTTGTGATCTCAGTATGAGATTAGTTGTATGTGTATGATATGAATGATTAGTTTAAGTACGATGGTTTGTGATGGATTATTTAGTTGAGATGATTATCTGTTTGTTGATGATACAGATCATCTGTTTATGATATGAATGTGATTATATACTGTGATATATAGTTTATCTATCTATGTGAATTAGATAACAATGAAATGAGTTAATTACTTAAAACACTTAAGTACAACTTGGACATTAAGATGGCGTTTGGTTTTGATGAGACCGGGATCGGGTTTCCATATCTGGATATCCAAAAACCACATCGATTCCAATTAAACGTTAGGTCGTTAATCCAAGTGGAGCAAGTGAAGACTCAAGGTGTAAGGGCTATACGTCAGTATAACTCTGTGGGTGATTCCGTAATGAGTTTGACGGAATAGTAATTATAGGTTCGAGATGGTGATTTAGAGTGTAAGGGTTATCGTCGTTAACGCTGAGGGTGATTCCAGTACGAGTGTAACGAGATAATGCCTTCGGTTTCGTTCGAACCCGGATGAACTTGTATGGATTGAATGCTTTCAGAACATCGTCAGGTGGACGATGAGCATTCTAAGATTGATATGTCCTATAAAGGTAATCGTAGCCTCAAGCCTCATCAACCGGGAATGGCTAAAACAGGGGAGGTGCAGCAAAGCTTCGTGGGTAGCCCCCACTGGAGAGCAAGATTTACTCCTGTCTAGAAGTCCCTTTATATTCGGCTGTGTGGTAGTTGGTGACGACCAATCTGCGGGGTGGTCTTGTTTGGAACAGTTCAGTAAGGAACGGGTCCGGCTTTGTGTTGCAGGGGAGTGGGAGTACTCCTCGGTATGGTGATCTAGGCCACGTACTGTGACGGGCGGTACCCCAGTAGCCCTGGCATTGATGGAAACCCATTTTCCCTACGAGACCCTACGGTTTTGATTGTATTACCCACTTTTGTGGCTAGTAGCTGGAATTTAATCATGTAACAATTTCAGCTATTTCTTATTTACTTGAAAACCCTAGACACTATTATAATATCACTGGATCTCCTATTAAATGTTTTGGTTAGCTTAAGGTAAAAACTTTTTCATGTTTATGTGTGGTAAGTCTTACGTGATACCTTTTGTTTTCAAAGGATTTTCTAAAGTTAAGCAACTTTTATCCCCGTTTACTCACACCAGACCCCTGTCTGACCTGAGTGTTTATTTTCTATTTTATTAAACCCTTTGGTACTCATATTATGTATGAGTAGTCAAGTGATTCAGGATTGCTTTGACGAGTTCTGGAGGAGATAATGGAGCAGGAGTCTTCAGCGTGTAGATATATGTAGTGGTTCCGCTATGTTGAGTTGTATCTGTTTCTCTGATATACTTGGATTGTAATTGCTAGACATATGTTTATAACTGCCTAGTTTGTGTTGTATTAGCTGTAAAACTCTGATGTATATGATACTATGTAAAGTATTATGTGATATATTATAATTTATTCGATTTCGCTTTGAGATTCTGATGTAGTCTGTTCTTTCTTTTCTGTTTTCTATCCCTTTCTTTCTTCTTGGCGATGCGACTTCTTGGAGTCTGGAAGTTGGGTCGTTACATTGTGGTATCAGAGCTCTAGGTTGAGCGAATACCTTGACTCTGGAGTGGTGTCCTTCTTGAGAGTGCGTATTTGTAATTTTGAATATTTATTTATTTATTTCTACCTATTAGATTGGGTTACCTGTTCAGGTTTTCCAATATAAGTAATAAAGGTAGATTGGGTAGTAGTGTGTGTAACACAACTACCAATGGTTGGAGTTCGAGTGTTTGAAGTTGGAAGTGGTCTGCTTGGGCAGTGTTGGACATCTTGAGTAGTTTTGCAGTTGGTGAAGGATTTCACCGACCTCTGAAGGAAATCTTTTCAAGATTCGGAGTTTATTTTGGATTGTAAGTTTGGTTGCACTCGTGTGAGTGGTTTTTCTTGAATTTGGATTAGTAGGAAGTTCTGAAGCCAGTAATGGTATCTTGGAAACTTCAGGGAGGAGTTCTGTCTATATTTGAGTTTGAGATTCAGTTTAACAGAGTGTTTGAGCTTGGTTTGGGAGCGAGTTTCCTGAAAGATATCTATCTATCTGGAAGGCTCTATTGTGAAGAGGCTGGTGTAGCTTTGTGATTCGATGAGTTTTTGGATAAGGAAGTTTTGGCAGCAGTAGCAGCAGCGAGTGGCCTGTTTCTTCGATGGTCAGAAATCTCTGTGATTCTTCTGTCAGTAGTCCGGGCATATGGTGTAGCTTGTCCATTTCTTTTGGAAGCTAATTTGGGAGTGATGTTTGTGGTTAGAGGTAGACCACTAGTTCTTCTTTTGGGCAGAAGGCTTTAGCTGTTCTGATTTTGTAGTGAGGACGATTTCTTGGGATCCGAACTGAGAGGAATCGCAAAAGTGACTTGCGATAGTTCGAAAGTTCTCTAAGTGTTCTTTGTTTTGGGATTGAAACATCTCTAGTGGATGTTTGAGTTTTCGAAGTGGTATTTTCTGGATATCTTCGAAGGAGTTGAGATTTGCATCAGCATCAGGAGATTGAGTTCTGTATCGACTTGGTTCTTGGAGCTTTACCGATGGCTCAGCATTGTAGGAGATTCTTTGAGAATGTGATCTGTTTAAGTTGGTAGGATTTATTGGATCCAATTTTCTGGTTGAATTTTTGTTGTGATGTTTGTGATCGAATCGGATAGGTCACTGAGATTCTATGGAATTTGATGAACAATGTTTCCGGGATAAGCTGATCAAGTTTATGCTTGTGTTCATCAACAGCATTCTCGAATCAGAGTTGCGCAGTGGAAGCATGGTGGCAGCTATTCCAGAATAGAAGCAGCATCGATTCTTTGGGAATTTGAGTTTTGTCTTGGATCAGAGGATTTCTACAGGAAATTCATTTTGGATCTGGAGACTTGATTGTTTTGTATCTGTTTGTTTTCCAGATAGAGTAGTTTGTCTGAAGTCTTCTGATATTTGCGTAAATAGAGTTTGTGTGGTGGATCTGTTTGATCTAGAAGTTGAGGGCGGCCCAGGATCGACATGAGAGATTTGTGGATATGAGTATTGAATCTTTCTGTTTTCTTTTAAGGATTAAGTGTTTGTTCTACAGGATTGAATTTCCAGTTCGGATAGCTGGGATTTGTTTTGTTTTTCCCACGTATCTCTGAGGGAGTACGTGTATGGTTTATCTCTGGTTTTAGAATTAGTAGTTCTGAGAGATTTGGAAGTTGATCAGGACTTGTCTGTGGTTCAGTATTCTGTTTAGATTTGTAGATCTAGATTTATAGAAGCTCTAAATCTGAGTGGTGTAGCTAGTTTAGATTTTATAGGGCGAGTGTCCTGGTATTTGTACCTGGGAAACTCTAGTGAATCTTATCCAGAATTTTGTCTGGATAGATAGAATTGTTTGTTTGAATTGGTTGCTATGGTTGCTAGTATTTAGTTGATAATATATGTTTTCTCTTTTAAAATTCAAAATCTGTATGGGATTACTAAATTACCTTTGCTTTTAAATTTCGGGGACGAAATTCTTTTAAGGGGGGAGGAATGTGATGTCCCGGGATTTTTGGCAATAATTATTTAATAATTTCATTGATAATTATTTTAAAATGTGAAATACTGATTTAATAATTTAATTCAAATAGAAATTCTCTTTTGAAAATTAATAATTATTTAGTTTGTTAAATGATATTCTTTTCAAATGCTAAAAATATTTAAGTAATAAATTCATCTTTCTAAACTGATTTAAAAATATTTTATTTATAATGTATAAATGTTTATACATTGTAAATAGAGGATTTGGTTTTAATTTTAATTTATATTAAATAAAGGATATTTTCTAATTACTATATAAATGTATAAATTGTAAATTGATTCATTTAATTTAAATTAGTATTGTAACTTTTCAAAAAGTTTGTTTTAAAAATCTTTCTTATACCTTTATAGAAAGGTACGTAAGTATTTATTTTGTTTATAAGAATAAATATAGTTTAAATTTTGTTTTATAATAAAAGTTTGTTTTGTTTTGTTTTAAAGGGAATTATTTTTTCTTTGAAATAAGATTTAATTCATTCTTGTTTAAGTATAACATTTGATTTAAAAACTCTTGAATAAAATCTAATTCAACATTTCTTTTTCTTCTTCTAAAAATCTTTTCTTTTGAAATTTAAAGAATATTATTTTGAAAAATAATCAAACAAACATTAAAATAAATGTTATAAGAAGTTATAAATAAACATGCAATTATTTCAAGGCTAATGTTAAATAAACATTTGAAACATGCTAAAATAAGTTTGAAATAGTTTAAGATAAATTCAAATACATTTATAAATTTAGGAATTGCTTTTTAAATATTAAAATATACATGTGTTAGTCATTTAACTAATAAAATGGACACTTGTAATCACCTAACAAATTAATATAACAAGTGGCATTGATTTAAAAACCTTTTATTTAAATTATATTAACAAGACAATAAAACATGGCAATGCATTTGTTAAAACATTTTCTCATTTAAAAACCTGAAAATCAAATTTCAGTAAAGATCAAAACCAATCTTCAATAAATTTCTTCAAAACAAATGCATGTTAAAAATCTGCATTCATCTTCAAATCTGCAATCAATTCTCAAATCTGCAAAACCAAAACTTTCTTAAATCTGCCAAATCAAATCTACAATCTTTCTCTTCAAAATCTCAAATTGCAAATAGAAGAACAACTTCAAATCTGAGCAATAAGTATATGTCTGCATGCATCATCATCAACAGAAAGCAACAAGCAATTTCTGTAATCAAATGAAAGCCAGGATCAACATGCATTTCAATATGCATTTCTGGAAAATGGAATCTGCACCTAAAATTGTTTCTGCATCTTCTAATTAAATGGTGAGTAAGCTTCTTATCTTTTAAAAATAGTTTTCTTTAGAACTCAAAATCAAACATAAATTAAAGAACTTATGTCTTTATTTACAGAAATCAAACTGTTTTAAACAAAACTGTTCTGTTTTGTTTTAAAATGAAATAAGTAACCTCACATGCACAAAATTTGTGACACCTGAGTATATGAAGTGAAAGTAATAAAATAATGTGGTGATTACATACTCATGAATGTTATGTGTGTATAGAAATGAATATGCTTATATGTTTTTCTTATTTCTGGAATCTGCATATTTAGTTGGTTGTAAACTGAGATGTTTCTTAAATAGTAAAGCTTTATTATTTAAATTGTTTCTGTTAATAAATTTATGTGTAAACAAAGTATGGTTGTTTAGTATAAACTTGGGTTTTGTAAAAGCATGTTTAGTTAATAAGTTAAATCTAAAATCTGTTACATCTGGAATAATTGTAGCAGTAAGTATTTTCAAATAAAATCAGGATATTAACATCATAAACTATTTAAAATAAGATTATATCATTGATGTATGTTAGAAATCAGAAAGTGTTTCACCTTTTAAAAATTGAACTGTGTAAATTAGCATCCTGTTTTGAACAGAAAAGAAATTTTTAGAGGTATCTGATAGACTAGTGAAATTTAGGGGTTAAGATGCCTACTGTAGTGGAGTTTTGATGTAAGTATGTTAGGGGAAATTGGTGATGGATGATTAGAGAGAGAGGTGAGGTGATATTGAGTGTGTCCAGGTTTTCAAAACCTAGTGCAGTGTTGCAGTTCCATATCTATGCATATGCTTTCTGTTGCATCAAATAGGAGTGGGGTTTGTTGAGGATTGCAGAGGGGTTGTAGATGGACCATCTACCTAAATTGCAGTAAAGATGATGGTCGGAGGCGAGCAAATTGGATGATGACAGGTTTGGGTAGTTAAGTGCTGCAGTATTTCCAGGTTTTCAAGTGGTTTCTCAAAAACTTGAATTCGAGTTACAGTATGTTTCTGATGGTTGTAATCTTGTGAGGAGGTGTTCGGTGACTCGTAGCAGTTGGTTGAAGTGACTGGAAGCTGCCGGAGTGACGGTGGATGTGCACCATTCATGTTGGAGTGTGGTGGTCTTTTGATTTGTGCAGGGTTTATTTACTCGAAGTAATCCTCAGGTTTTTGTGCTTCTGACTCGAAGCAGATAGGATGGGAACTCGAAGTATAATTAGGGGTTACTCGGGTTAGAATTGTTGCAGGTTTTAAAAACCAGAGATTTTGCAGTTTTGAATGAATTCATTTTTTTTAAATTGGAAACTTGATTCAAGTGGAAGTAGAAACTGAATTCAAGTAAAGTTTAAAACCCAAAGTTTTTTTAAAAAAAAATGAAATCTTAAATTTAAATTCAGTTTTAGAAAGAAAAAAAAACAGCTGCAGGTTTTAAACCATAGAATTTTGCAGTTTTAATTTTTGAATGAATTCATATTTTTTTAAAGCTGGATTTTTGATTCAAGTGGAAGCTGAAAAACTGAATTCAAATAGAAGTTTGAAATTCAAAGTTTTTAAGAAAATGAAATCTTAAATTTAAACAAGATGTAATCTGGTTTTAAATCAAGTATAAAACAGTTTCAGGTTTGTTTTAAAACCAGATTTTTGTTTCAAAACAGTTTTGCATGTTTTAATTTTTGAACAAATTTAAAATGTTTAAGAAAAATTTAAACTGTTTTGAAATTAAGTTAAAAACAGTTTCAAGTTTACTTTGGAATCCAGTTTTGATTTCAAAGCAGTTTTGAATCCAGTTTTGAACATATTCAAATGTGTATAAATAGATTTGAAAATAGAATTTGATTTCAAATAAGATTTAAAACTTGAAATAGTTTAGTTCCTTTAGTATTTGAATTAAAAATATGAAGTGTTATTTTAAATTTGAAAGTTGAAAAAAAAATCAATTTATTTTCAAAGATTAACTTATTTTAATCAAGTAAATTGTTTTAAATCTTTCTTTATATTTAAGTAATGAATGTTCTTAAACATTCATTTTATTTTAAGAATTTTATTTATTTAAAATTTGGATCAATGTTTAAAAAGTTAAACATTTTAAATATTTATATGAATTGGAATTTGAATTTAAATTTAGAAATGTATTGTTTAAATATATTTTGAATA
Source organism: Allium cepa (assembly GCA_030765085.1). Taxonomy (NCBI): domain Eukaryota; kingdom Viridiplantae; phylum Streptophyta; class Magnoliopsida; order Asparagales; family Amaryllidaceae; genus Allium; species Allium cepa. Next base: position 663,156,274 of record CM060928.1, on the reverse strand, counting down.
TAAATGATGTCATTTGATAAGTAAATAAAAATATTTAAGATAATTAAGAATTTACTTAATTATTTGATTTTAAATAATGATTTAGATTAATATTAATTAGAAATGATTTATTAATCTAATTTAAATTTTCTTAAGTATGTAATTAATGAAATGTTGATTAATAATTGGTGATAATTATCTAAGGATAATTTAGTAATTAATTAATGTAATTAATTTTGATAATTAACTAGATTAATTAATTGAATAAAATTAATTGTAATTGGTTAAGTATAATTAATTGTTAAAATAATTAAGGAATTAATTATCTATTGTAATTAATTTTGATATTTGATTTATTTAAGTTAATTAATTTAGTTTAATTAATTTTAAATAAATCATTTGATGATTTTATGAGAGTAATTACTTAATGTAATTAATGGAGTAGGATTTCTTAGAGAAGTAATGATGATAATTACTGGAATGTAATTAGTAATTTAGATAATTACTTTTGTAATTAATTAAGAAATTAATTAATGATTAATTAATTTATAAATGAGTAATTAAAGAAAGTTAATTACTAAATTGAATATTAATCAAGGTGATTAATAATTAGATTAATTACTAAATGTAATTAATTTTAATTAAATAATTTATTTAAATATTAGAGATCATTAATTATTATAATTAATGATGTAATTAAGGATTGTTTGATTAAGTAATAATTAATTAAGTGATTAATTAATTGTAATTAATTAAGGACAAATATAATTAATTATAATCAATTAATAAATGAAGTAATTAGATGTTAATTACTTATGATTAAGGTTAATTAATTTGTGAAATTAATTAAAGACTAATTACTTATTGTAATTAGTGAATGATTAATCAAGATGTTTAATTAAGTTTAATACTTAGAAAGTGATTAATTAACTGGGTTAATTAATTTATGGATATTAAGCAGGAGTTATAGAAATGAGTAATTAATTTAATTTATTTTAAATTAATTAGAGATAGTTATAATTAATTTAATTCGTTTTAAATTAATTATAATTGATGATTAAATCATTGCTTATGGATGTTATTGATTGAATGGTTGTGATCTCAGTATGAGATTAGTTGTATGTGTATGATATGAATGATTAGTTTAAGTGTGATGGTTTGTGATGGATTATTTAGTTGAGATGATTATCTGTTTGTTGATGATACAGATCATCTGTTTATGATATGAATGTGATTATCTACTGTGATTGTAACGACCCAGAATTTTTATTAATTAAAATTTGAATATTTAATTAATTTTAAATATTTATAAGTGAATTTTTAAGTCAAATAAATTTTTATTTGAATTATTAGATTTTATCGAATAATTAAATCGATAATTTAAATATGTTAAATTATGGAAATAATTAAAAATTGAGTTAAAAATGATTATAAATAATTTGGAAAATTTTATTTTATCATGTTGAAGTTATAGAAATATTTTAGAACTTTTAAAATCGAATTAAAAGTTAATTTGTGAAAATTGAATATTTTAATATTAAATAATCGACTGTAAAATAGTCAATTTTTGAACAGTCTCAGAATTGAACGAAACTAGTTTCATTGGATCCGTAATAGTTAGTTATTACCGGATTTTAATTTTCGTGTCAATCGGAGTTATCGTTTGATCGTGGCAGCTCGAAACGCATCGATTCGTTTTTAATTTAAATTTGGCGAGTCAAAATAGCCATTTTTCAAAAAAGTCTCGGATTTCGACGAAACCAGTTTCATCGGATCCGTAATGTGATATTATTGTAAGGTTTCAAATTTCAAGTCAATTGGATTTACCGTTTGTCCGGTACAAATTAAAACGCCTAGAAATCGGTTTAAATCGGTTTAATTTAAATTGAACGTTTTCAGCCATAACTCGCACATACTTCCGAATTAGCTTCCGAAACCTGTTCCATTGTGTCCGGAACGCGGGATAAACCCTAGGTACGCTGGTTACGGCGCCTAAATCGGAGTTCGGAATTCCCGGAATGAATAGTGTTTACGCTTGCTCGTTCTTATAAATAGCACCATTCACAAATAAAAAAAAAAAAAATTAACATATGAAACCCTAGCCGCCGTTCACCCTTTGAATGGCCAGTATTGTTCCATTCGATTCTCCTCATTATCTTCTAATCCGTGCAATGATTCAAGAAACATCCAACTACAATCTTGTAGAGGGCGATGAGAACTACGTTTTCAACGGTGGTGATCAGAAACGAGCTGGCGGATCAACGGCAAATCGACCACAAAGGGGCCGGCCTGCGCACGCATTTCAACGTGAAGGAGATGGCCGAGTTGGCCAAGGCTGGGGCCGAACCTAGCTTATGTCGTGCTCTTCGACGTGGCGGAGGTGTGATCGAATTTCATCGAGTATTGAAGTCGCTAAATTTAACCCTAAAAGCTAATGAATGGGTTCGGCTATACGATGTCTTCCTGGAAGCATACGTGAAGAAGGAGGAAGCCAATATCACGCGGCCTGGATTTCTTCAGTTTGAGATGAACGGCCTTGATTGAGCTGTGGGCTTAAACTTTTGATTTATGTTGTGATTTATATTTAAAATACGAGCAAACTTGTAAAAATCATAACTTTTTCATACGAGGTCGAAAAAATGCAAATCCAGTTGCGTTGGAATCGTATGGACGAGCACTACGCGATGGAGTTGGTTTGGATTCGTTTGGAGTTAGTGAGAATTTCGGGTAAAATTAAACGCGCGTTTAATTTTATTCGAAATAAAAGCTTAAACGGAATTTAAAACCAAGGTGAGAATTTCTCACTCAATCGAATAGGTTTCGATTTTATTTTAAATAGTTAGATTTAAAATATTTGAATGCATGTTTGAATGATGACTGTAAATTATTGATTGTTAAAATAGACATTATGCGCCGTTAGTAAGCGGATGTTATTTATTATAAACATATACCGCGAATATTTCATAAACAGTGAAATTGGTATTATATATAATATCAATATATATATATATATTGGCATATATATATATTGGAGTTGATTGATTTCCCGCATTTTTTTTGTTTAGCGGATGAGACCCTATTGCGCCGTTATTAAGCGGATAATATTTATTAAGAACATGTACCGCGATAATTTCGTACTGGAGCGAAATTGGTATTGTGCTAATGTTTTTGGATGCAGGAAACAGGTTGGAGGGATCCAACTGGATTCCTCAACAGTATTATTTGATTTTCAGATATTTTGATATTTGATTGATTATCATATCGATATATGATATCGTTGTTGTCGTGATTGACTATTTGGTGTGTAGCATCATTGGACCCAGATTTTGGGATTTTAAAATGATTTTAAAAGTGATTTTGAAAATATACTATATTTTTGGAATTGATCCATTATAAATAAATAAACGTTATAATTTTTAAAGTTATAAAATTATGGGTTCTGTGAAATATAGTTAAAAAGCTGATTTTTAGAAATACGGTTAAAAGTTGATTTTTGAGAAATATGGATCAATGATTTTATAAAATAATTTAAACTGGATTTTTGAGTTTATTATTAAAAGTTTGAATTTAAGATTTATAAAATTTGATTATTTTATAAATCAAAATGGTGAAATTATAAAGGAATTTAAAGACGTTTTAAAGAATAATATAAATTGATTTATATTAAGAGATTTATAAATGGATATTTATAAATTGAAATACTGACATTTTAAAACGAGTTTTATAAGTGTTTGAATGAAGTGAAAATGAATTTCACTAAAGAATGAAATTTATAGAATTTAAATGGTGAAGTTATAGAATGAAATTTATAAATAGTAAGATTTATAAATTTGTGAAGTTATTTGAAGAATAAAATTTGTTAAATAAATGAATCTTATAAGTTATAAGATTTATGGTTTGGAAAGTCTTTAAAAGAACGATTCTGTAAAATAATCGTTTTATAAGTAATTAACTTATAGTATGAACTTTTAGTTTATAATTAAGTTATAAACTGGAATAGGTTAATAAAGGAATTTATAAAAAGGAAGTTTTTATAAATAAAGAGAAATGGAATTTATGAACGTTGTTTTATAAATTCGCAAACGACTTATTTTGATAAGTTAATTGTTATAACTTAGAAATAGAGTTATATTCACGTTTTTAGACAGTGAATAATCCTTTGAATTAAAATGAATAAAAGGATGGGATTTGTTAAAGAAGTATATTCACGTTTTTGAATAGTGAATGATATGTTAAAGAAATTGTTTTGAATGAGATGTTTAAATAGAATTAAAATGATCTAATGATGTTTTAAAATGTGTTGAGATTCGAAACAATAGATTTCAACATTTATTGTTGAAATAGATGTTTCGAGAAATAAAAGGAAATGGTGGACTATAACACTGTTGTTATAGTAAATTATTTCCGAAAGGAAATGTTTTGAATAGTATTGGGATTTATATATCTATTTTAATTTCGAATCCCTATACTAGTGATTTTGGGTTGTCGTAACGATGTTTTACGCAACATTCGTTTTGGCCCAAGTAAATATGTTTAAGTGAATAATTTCCTTAAAGAATGAAATATATACTTAATTCGATTTAAGTATATTGAATATTTTCTAAGTGTTGAAAATAAAAGAGATTTGTGAATTACTTATGAATAAATAAGTATGGAAATGTTTTCCAATGTGAAGTGAATATTTAGAATTTATCTTTTTGAAGATAAATTGAAAATGAATAATTGAAATCGTATATGCACGAATATTTTGAAATATAAATTCATTATGGAATTTATATGTGAAAAGTGAAATTGGTTAAAAATAAATATTGATTTATTTTTGAAGTGTTGGAATTTTATATCTTGTAAAGATATTTTGGAAATGTAAATAATTTGGAAAATTATTTGGAATCTGGTGATGTATGCATATCAATTGATAGTTCAATAACCGACTATCAATATTTCCCTTTGAATGGGTATTTGATGTGATTTGATTGAATTTGAATGCACACTTATTTTTGAATAAGCGCTCACTATTCGGGTTAACCGGGAAAGGACCATGGGGTCGTATAACCCATTCCGAATATGTGATACGTCGTTGTGAATTGCATTTGAAGATCGGTGTTGAAGACCGGTATTTGCGAGAGCGATAGGATGACCTATCGATTGTCTCTGCACTGGGTAGCTCCTGGTATAGAGATTCCATAAGTGATGGGAAATCCGATCAGGATTGTGAATATCCGGATTGCAAGGACTTCTTTGTAAGTGCCTTCGGTTCTGTTCGATCCCGGAACAGACTTGTATGGATTGTATGCCTGACATTACAATTTGAGATATAAAGCCGATTTCTTTCAAATATATTTCTGTTGGTGGCGGAGAATTTATTCTTTGCTTAACACCCTTCTTTGAGACGTACGAGCTCAAAGGTTATATAGTTGAAGTTATCAGCGATATATCCCATTTTGGTAATGTGACATGCTGAGTGATGCTGAAATGATCATTGTGTTGATTATTTGTGATAGGATCATTTATTTGATCGTCTATCTTAGTGATCATTGTGTTGATCATTTGTTGACCCAAAGCACGGCTTTTTGTACAAAGTGTGTTTTTGTGGACGTGAATTCATCGAGCCTCACATCCCGTTAATGGTCAAAACAGGAAAGATGCGGCAAGGTTATGAGGGGTAGCTCCCTTTAGGGTATGTGCATTTCCTTCTGGAAAGGGTGGTATCATGGTATGGAGCCCAGATACTTACTCATGTTGATACACTATATCTATTTCTGTGTGGTGTTGTTGGTGACGAGCGCTCGGTTAAAGGTCCAATGGGACCGGGGGATGCCATATTCGTGTAGTAGTTACCTAGTGATAAAGGTAACCCGGCCTTGTGTTGGCAGAGAGCTGGTTAAGTTCTCGGGACGTCCAGCCAGAGGCGATTCCATGTGGCAGTAGGAAGTTCCTTAGCCTGACCATTCGTTGGAAATCCAAAGAAACAATACGAGACTTGTACGGTTTTAGTTGTAGAACCTGCTTCCTCAGGAGGTAGCTATAGTAGGCATAATATAATGGTACCTATGCTGGCTATGATTTATATCTTTACTTTCGAAAGGATTTGTTCTACACTATGCACTAATAATAATATCAAAATTGATTTGATTTTTGCGTAGAAGCATCTTTGACTAACATAAGAAGAAATCTCCTCCAAGTCTGCGTTTGCATTGTGTGTGTGGTGGGAGGTCTTATGGTAGTTACATTTTTAAAAGCATTGCGAATTGAATTTTAAAAATATTCCTCCATTTTGATTTTAAAGATAAATAAACTGTTTTGAGTTCTCACACCAGTCACATGACTGACTCGGAGTTTATTGTTTTCCTTCCTAAACTCTGGGTGCCCACCAATTTCCACACGGGCAGTCAAGAGTTAAGGTTTATCAGGATATTCTGGATATTCAGGAGTTACTGGAGGCAAGCTGGATGGCATGGCGTATTACTAGTTTATATAGTATTTCTTTTTCCGCTGCACTGTTAATTGTTGTATGTTGTTGTACACTCTGATGATATGATGTGAAGTAATGAAATGTAATGTAATAACTGATATAGTTCTTTGTTTAAAGATTATTCATTTATTATTATATGTTGTTCCGCTGCGAATTGTGAGATTCTGTTGTTGTTCTGTTTTGTTCCTTCTGTCCCGTTCTTTTTCAAATTTTCTGTTTTCTTTCTCTATTTCCTATCTTCTTATCTTCTTTTTTTCTTCTTTCTTTTTTTCTTTTCTTTTTAAAACCCATAACATCTCGGTTTTCGGCCTTTGATTTCTCGGCAGTCGATAAAGTGAGTGTCGATGTCGAATTTTCGAAAGTCGAAAATTTTCGGGACGTTACATTTGGTATCAGAGCTCTGATGGTTAAGCGACAACCATGGTTCTGTAGGGTATTACTCATTAGAGATAGAGTCAGCAGTACTCTAGAATGAGTTTGAGTGTAATAATAGATATGAGAGCGTATTTGTTAGTGAATATGAAATTGTTTTATATTGTGATGGTTGGTTTATTGAGTGGTATATAGATTCTGGTTAATACGAGTAATTAACGTTGTTGATAGGGATCTATAAACACTTGAATAGAACAATTCGGCACAATATTGTTTTAAAATGGGGTAAATGAAATAATTTTACCTTGATTATATTTTTATATATAAAGGAATAATTTTTCAGAATTATTAAATGGTATATAAGTTGATTATTAGGTTGTTTGAATAATCTAAAATAAAAGAATAATTGTATAAGCAAAAGAATTATAAGAATTGAATTATAATTAAAGTGATTTACAATTGTGAAATAAACTTATATATATAAGAAGTGAAACTATATGAATATGAGTTGTAAATAAAAATGAATTTAAAGTTAAATGGAATATAACTTAAGTGTTGTTGAATGGAATTGATTTTAGTATCGAAGTAAAAAATCAAGTGGATTAAATGGATATGAACTTGAGTATATAAATAAAAATTCAACTTTAGAAATTGAATTGAATGAATGAATTGAATGTTAATCAATTGAATGTGAATAATTGATATGAAATAATGAATAAAAGTGTTAATTCATTAAAATCTAATGTTATTAGAAGTTGAATAAATTGAATGAAATCAATTTAATAAAACCAATTGGAAAGTAAAGATGTTAAACCAAAATGAATGTAAGTGAAGCAAGGAAATTTGGTTGTAATTGATATACATTGGTTGTTATTTGATTGTTAGTTGATTGTATAAAATTCATTAAGTATTAATGAAATTGAAAGCTATGAAATTAAATTCAAATTGAAAGTAAATAAATTTGAATAGAATTGAATGTGAATTAGATTTAATTAGTAAATGTAAACTAATTGAATTGAGAATGAATGTTAGTAAATCCAATGTAAATGAATCAAATGTAATTTAAAGTGAAAACCAATTCATTAAATATGAATGAGAATATGAATGAATATTTATTGGATATGGATGTTAGTTGGTTGATGGTTGAATGTATATTGCTATTGTTGCATTTGCTATGTGACATATATAGTTATTATGTTGCTATATGTTGTATATTGAGATTATTTGCATATGTGCATGTTCTCATGTTGTTTGTTGAGTTTAGTAGGTGCGGATCGCGTTGCTTCGCATTTGGAGTTCGCTTTAGCGCTATATTAGCCGTATATGCTTGCTAATAAAATATAAGGTACATATCTCGGATTAAATATCGCACTTTTACACTTTTTTCCCTTCGGGATGCCTCATTACTTGATGAGATGTATATTTGTGATATATATACTGTCAACTTTTTTCGGATCGAGCCGCGCAAAGGAGACATGGCGAATTTTTTCGAAAATTTAAGGCGTTAGAAAAAAAATTTGAGAAATTTGGAAAATTTTTGAAAACTTATAACTTTGATTTGAAGTTGAAAGTTAAATGATATAATTGTTTTTGAAAACATAACTAAGTATGATTTGAAAACTTAGTAAAGATTTGTAAGAAGCTTAATTATGAATTTTGGAAAGTTAATAAATTCTGTAACCTTTCTTACTTATAATTTCGAGGACGAAATTCTTTTAAGGGGGAAAGATTGTAACGACCCAGAATTTTTATTAATTAAAATTTGAATATTTAATTAATTTTAAATATTTATAAGTGAATTTTTAAGTCAAATAAATTTTTATTTGAATTATTAGATTTTATCGAATAATTAAATCGATAATTTAAATATGTTAAATTATGGAAATAATTAAAAATTGAGTTAAAAATGATTATAAATAATTTGGAAAATTTTATTTTATCATGTTGAAGTTATAGAAATATTTTAGAACTTTTAAAATCGAATTAAAAGTTAATTTGTGAAAATTGAATATTTTAATATTAAATAATCGACTGTAAAATAGTCAATTTTTGAACAGTCTCAGAATTGAACGAAACCAGTTTCATTGGATCCGTAATAGTTAGTTATTACCGGATTTTAATATTCGTGTCAATCGGAGTTATCGTTTGATCGTGGCAGCTCGAAACGCATCGATTCGTTTTTAATTTAAATTTGGCGAGTCAAAATAGCCATTTTTCAAAAAGTCTCGGATTTCGACGAAACCAGTTTCATCGGATCCGTAATGTGATATTATTGTAAGGTTTCAAATTTCAAGTCAATTGGATTTACCGTTTGTCCGGTACAAATTAAAACGCCTAGAAATCGGTTTAAATCGGTTTAATTTAAATTGAACGTTTTCAGCCATAACTCGCACATACTTCCGAATTAGCTTCCGAAACCTGTTCCATTGTGTCCGGAACGCGGGATAAACCCTAGGTATGCTGGTTACGGCGCCTAAATCGGAGTTCGGAATTCCCGGAATGAATAGTGTTTACGCTTGCTCGTTCTTATAAATAGCACCATTCACAAATAAAAAAAAAAAAAAAATTAACATATGAAACCCTAGCCGCCGTTCACCCTTTGAATGGCCAGTATTGTTCCATTCGATTCTCCTCATTATCTTCTAATCCGTGCAATGATTCAAGAAACATCCAACTACAATCTTGTAGAGGGCGATGAGAACTACGTTTTCAACGGTGGTGATCAGAAACGAGCTGGCGGATCAACGGCAAATCGACCACAAAGGGGCCGGCCTGCGCACGCATTTCAACGTGAAGGAGATGGCCGAGTTGGCCAAGGCTGGGGCCGAACCTAGCTTATGTCGTGCTCTTCGACGTGGCGGAGGTGTGATCGAATTTCATCGAGTATTGAAGTCGCTAAATTTAACCCTAAAAGCTAATGAATGGGTTCGGCTATACGATGTCTTCCTGGAAGCATACGTGAAGAAGGAGGAAGCCAATATCACGCGGCCTGGATTTCTTCAGTTTGAGATGAACGGCCTTGATTGAGCTGTGGGCTTAAACTTTTGATTTATGTTGTGATTTATATTTAAAATACGAGCAAACTTGTAAAAATCATAACTTTTTCATACGAGGTCGAAAAAATGCAAATCCAGTTGCGTTGGAATCGTATGGACGAGCACTACGCGATGGAGTTGGTTTGGAGTCGTTTGGAGTTAGTGAGAATTTCGGGTAAAATTAAACGCGCGTTTAATTTTATTCGAAATAAAAGCTTAAACGGAATTTAAAACCAAGGTGAGAATTTCTCACTCAATCGAATAGGTTTCGATTTTATTTTAAATAGTTAGATTTAAAATATTTGAATGCATGTTTGAATGATGACTGTAAATTATTGATTGTTAAAATAGACATTATGCGCCGTTAGTAAGCGGATGTTATTTATTATAAACATATACCGCGAATATTTCATAAACAGTGAAATTGGTATTATATATAATATCAATATATATATATATATTGGCATATATATATATTGGAGTTGATTGATTTCCCGCATTTTTTTTGTTTAGCGGATGAGACCCTATTGCGCCGTTATTAAGCGGATAATATTTATTAAGAACATGTACCGCGATAATTTCGTACTGGAGCGAAATTGGTATTGTGCTAATGTTTTTGGATGCAGGAAACAGGTTGGAGGGATCCAACTGGATTCCTCAACAGTATTATTTGATTTTCAGATATTTTGATATTTGATTGATTATCATATCGATATATGATATCGTTGTTGTCGTGATTGACTATTTGGTGTGTAGCATCATTGGACCCAGATTTTGGGATTTTAAAATGATTTTAAAAGTGATTTTGCAAATATACTATATTTTTGGAATTGATCCATTATAAATAAATAAACGTTATAATTTTTAAAGTTATAAAATTATGGGTTCTGTGAAATATAGTTAAAAAGCTGATTTTTAGAAATACGGTTAAAAGTTGATTTTTGAGAAATATGGATCAATGATTTTATAAAATAATTTAAACTGGATTTTTGAGTTTATTATTAAAAGTTTGAATTTAAGATTTATAAAATTTGATTATTTTATAAATCAAAATGGTGAAATTATAAAGGAATTTAAAGACGTTTTAAAGAATAATATAAATTGATTTATATTAAGAGATTTATAAATGGATATTTATAAATTGAAATACTGACATTTTAAAACGAGTTTTATAAGTGTTTGAATGAAGTGAAAATGAATTTCACTAAAGAATGAAATTTATAGAATTTAAATGGTGAAGTTATAGAATGAAATTTATAAATAGTAAGATTTATAAATTTGTGAAGTTATTTGAAGAATAAAATTTGTTAAATAAATGAATCTTATAAGTTATAAGATTTATGGTTTGGAAAGTCTTTAAAAGAACGATTCTGTAAAATAATCGTTTTATAAGTAATTAACTTATAGTATGAACTTTTAGTTTATAATTAAGTTATAAACTGGAATAGGTTAATAAAGGAATTTATAAAAAGGAAGTTTTTATAAATAAAGAGAAATGGAATTTATGAACGTTGTTTTATAAATTCGCAAACGACTTATTTTGATAAGTTAATTGTTATAACTTAGAAATAGAGTTATATTCACGTTTTTAGACAGTGAATAATCCTTTGAATTAAAATGAATAAAAGGATGGGATTTGTTAAAGAAGTATATTCACGGTTTTGAATAGTGAATGATATGTTAAAGAAATTGTTTTGAATGAGATGTTTAAATAGAATTAAAACGATCTAATGATGTTTTAAAATGTGTTGAGATTCGAAACAATAGATTTCAACATTTATTGTTGAAATAGATGTTTCGAGAAATAAAAGGAAATGGTGGACTATAACACTGTTGTTATAGTAAATTATTTCCGAAAGGAAATGTTTTGAATAGTATTGGGATTTATATATCTATTTAAATTTCGAATCCCTATACTAGTGATTTTGGGTTGTCGTAACGATGTTTTACGCAACATTCGTTTTGGCCCAAGTAAATATGTTTAAGTGAATAATTTCCTTAAAGAATGAAATATATACTTAATTCGATTTAAGTATATTGAATATTTTCTAAGTGTTGAAAATAAAAGAGATTTGTGAATTACTTATGAATAAATAAGTATGGAAATGTTTTCCAATGTGAAGTGAATATTTAGAATTTATCTTTTTGAAGATAAATTGAAAATGAATAATTGAAATCGTATATGCACGAATATTTTGAAATATAAATTCATTATGGAATTTATATGTGAAAAGTGAAATTGGTTAAAAATAAATATTGATTTATTTTTGAAGTGTTGGAATTTTATATCTTGTAAAGATATTTTGGAAATGTAAATAATTTGGAAAATTATTTGGAATCTGGTGATGTATGCATATCAATTGATAGTTCAATAACCGACTATCAATATTTCCCTTTGAATGGGTATTTGATGTGATTTGATTGAATTTGAATGCACACTTATTTTTGAATAAGCGCTCACTATTCGGGTTAACCGGGAAAGGACCATGGGGTCGTATAACCCATTCCGAATATGTGATACGTCGTTGTGAATTGCATTTGAAGATCGGTGTTGAAGACCGGTATTTGCGAGAGCGATAGGATGACCTATCGATTGTCTCTGCACTGGGTAGCTCCTGGTATAGAGATTCCATAAGTGATGGGAAATCCGATCAGGATTGTGAATATCCGGATTGCAAGGACTTCTTTGTAAGTGCCTTCGGTTCTGTTCGATCCCGGAACAGACTTGTATGGATTGTATGCCTGACATTACAATTTGAGATATAAAGCCGATTTCTTTCAAATATATTTCTGTTGGTGGCGGAGAATTTATTCTTTGCTTAACACCCTTCTTTGAGACGTACGAGCTCAAAGGTTATATAGTTGAAGTTATCAGCGATATATCCCATTTTGGTAATGTGACATGCTGAGTGATGCTGAAATGATCATTGTGTTGATTATTTGTGATAGGATCATTTATTTGATCGTCTATCTTAGTGATCATTGTGTTGATCATTTGTTGACCCAAAGCACGGCTTTTTGTACAAAGTGTGTTTTTGTGGACGTGAATTCATCGAGCCTCACATCCCGTTAATGGTCAAAACAGGAAAGATGCGGCAAGGTTATGAGGGGTAGCTCCCTTTAGGGTATGTGCATTTCCTTCTGGAAAGGGTGGTATCATGGTATGGAGCCCAGATACTTACTCATGTTGATACACTATATCTATTTCTGTGTGGTGTTGTTGGTGACGAGCGCTCGGTTAAAGGTCCAATGGGACCGGGGGATGCCATATTCGTGTAGTAGTTACCTAGTGATAAAGGTAACCCGGCCTTGTGTTGGCAGAGAGCTGGTTAAGTTCTCGGGACGTCCAGCCAGAGGCGATTCCATGTGGCAGTAGGAAGTTCCTTAGCCTGACCATTCGTTGGAAATCCAAAGAAACAATACGAGACTTGTACGGTTTTAGTTGTAGAACCTGCTTCCTCAGGAGGTAGCTATAGTAGGCATAATATAATGGTACCTATGCTGGCTATGATTTATATCTTTACTTTCGAAAGGATTTGTTCTACACTATGCACTAATAATAATATCAAAATTGATTTGATTTTTGCGTAGAAGCATCTTTGACTAACATAAGAAGAAATCTCCTCCAAGTCTGCGTTTGCATTGTGTGTGTGGTGGGAGGTCTTATGGTAGTTACATTTTTAAAAGCATTGCGAATTGAATTTTAAAAATATTCCTCCATTTTGATTTTAAAGATAAATAAACTGTTTTGAGTTCTCACACCAGTCACATGACTGACTCGGAGTTTATTGTTTTCCTTCCTAAACTCTGGGTGCCCACCAATTTCCACACGGGCAGTCAAGAGTTAAGGTTTATCAGGATATTCTGGATATTCAGGAGTTACTGGAGGCAAGCTGGATGGCATGGCGTATTACTAGTTTATATAGTATTTCTTTTTCCGCTGCACTGTTAATTGTTGTATGTTGTTGTACACTCTGATGATATGATGTGAAGTAATGAAATGTAATGTAATAACTGATATAGTTCTTTGTTTAAAGATTATTCATTTATTATTATATGTTGTTCCGCTGCGAATTGTGAGATTCTGTTGTTGTTCTGTTTTGTTCCTTCTGTCCCGTTCTTTTTCAAATTTTCTGTTTTCTTTCTCTATTTCCTATCTTCTTATCTTCTTTTTTTCTTCTTTCTTTTTTTCTTTTCTTTTTAAAACCCATAACATCTCGGTTTTCGGCCTTTGATTTCTCGGCAGTCGATAAAGTGAGTGTCGATGTCGAATTTTCGAAAGTCGAAAATTTTCGGGACGTTGCAGTGATATATAGTTTATCTATCTATGTGAATTAGATAACAATGAAATGAGTTAATTACTTAAAACCCTTAAGTACAACTTGGACATTAAGATGACGTTTGGTTTTGATGAGACCGGGATCGGGTTTCCATATTTGGATATCCGAAAACCACATCGATTCCAATTAAACGTTAGGTCGTTAATCCAAGTGGAGCAAGTGAAGACTCGAGGTGTAAGGGCTATACGTCAGTATAACTCTGTGGGTGATTCCGTAATGAGTTTGACGGAATAGTACTTATAGGTTCGAGATGGTGATTTAGAGTGCAAGGGTTATCGTCGTTAACTCTGAGGGTGATTCCAGTACGAGTGTAACGAGATAATGCCTTCGGTTTCTTTCGAACCCAGAACGAACTTGTATGGATTGAATGCTTTCAGAACATCGTTAGGTGGACGATGAGCATTCTAAGATTGATATGTCCTATAAAGGTAATCGTAGCCTCAAGCCTCATCAACTGGGAATGGCTAAAACAGGGGAGGTGCAGCAAAGCTTCGTGGGTAGCCCCCACTGGAGAGCAAGATTTACTCCTGTCTAGAGGTCCCTTTATATTCGGTTGTGTGGCAGTTGGTGACGACCAATCTGCGGGGTGGTCTTGTTCGGAACTGTTCAGTAAGGAACGGGTCCGGCTTTGTGTTGCAGGGGAGTGGGAGTACTCCTCGGTACGGTGATCTAGGCCACGTACTATGACGGGCGGTACCCCAGTAGCCCTGCCATTGATGGAAACCCATTTTCCCTACGAGACCCTACGGTTTTGATTGTATTACCCACTTTTGTGGCTAGTAGCTGGAATTTAATCATGTAACAATTTCGGCTATTTCTTATTTACTTGAAAACCCTAGACACTATTATTATATCACTGGATTTCCTATCAAATGTTTTGGTTAGCGTAAGGTAAAAACTTTTCCATGTTTATGTGTGGGAAGTCTTACGTGATACCTTTTGTTTTCAAAGGATTTTCTAAAGTTAAGCAACTTTTATCCCCGCTTACTCACACCAGACCCCTGTCTGACCTGAGTGTTTATTTTTTGTTTTATTAAACTCTTGGGTACTCATATTATGTATGAGTAGTCAAGTGATTCAGGATTGCTTTGACGAGTCCTGGAGGAGATAATGGAGCAGGAGGCTTCAGCATGTAGATATATGTAGTGGTTCCGCTATGTTGAGTGTATCTGTTTCTCTGATATACTTGGATTGTAATTGCTAGACAGATGTTTATAACTGTCTAGTTTGTGTTGTATTAGCTATAAAACTCTGATGTATATGATACTATGTAAAGTATTATGTGATATATTATAATTTATTCGATTCCGCTGTGAGATTCTGATGTAGTCTGTTCTTTCTTTTCTTTCTTTTCTCTTTTCTATCCCTTTCTTTCTTCTTAGCGATGCGACTTCCTGGAGTCTAGAAGTTGGGTGGTTACAATATGTGTGTTTATTTATTTAGTATAATTAGATTTCAAACTCATTTTCTTATAAAATTGTAAATATATAAATATAAATACAAGAATAAATAGGAAAGATGTAAAACATAATTTATAATAACATAAGGTTTAAAATGCAAATTTATAAATTAAGTAAAATTTAGGATTTAAACACAATTTTAATTACATATGACATTTGTAAAATAAGTAACATATATAATAACAAGTGTAAAGAGAATAGATCGTGAGATTAACAAGTGTTAACTAAAATAGACTAGTGGCAAATAATTCTTTTCTTTTTAAATTAAAACATATAAAACATGTATTAGAAATTAGAGAAAGCAGACCATTCTCTTTAAAAATTTCTCAAACAAAGAGATTAAAACAAAAAAATTAAAACCTGGAAAGTAAACTGAAAACCAGAGAAAAGTGTAACGCTCGGCCCCTATACCCATGCCATCCAAGAGCAATACTAAGTATTACTGTCAAAAAGCACGGAGAATGAGACTCGATAGGTCTAAATGTTGTACTCGTTCCCTTGAACTAACGTTGGCACGAGAAATTTTCAAAATTTTTTTTGCTTACCATTCGTGCTCAGTCTCGGTTCAAAGCAATGGTACAAGATAAATTTTTCTATGTTACATAGTATAGAATATAATAGAATGTACAGTTCAGCACAATAACAGCAGAGTACATAATACATATCATAATAGTAATGTCCACAATACATAGTCCACCATACATACCACTCCCAAAATACATAATAACATACATACCATCATACATATATTAACTACTCCTAAGTGCGAGCTATAAAGTCCAAAACCCCAAAACGTGGAAAATGATAAGAATGCTGCTATAGTCCTAGCCTGCACACAATCCTCAGACTGACCCGAGGATTATAAAACAAATCACATGGATCAGACTATTTCTAGTGTGAGTGAATTAAGATCTATGGACAATGATTATCTCAATCAACAAAATGAAAAGAAAGCGCCGCATGTATAAGCCAACATGAGGCATATATGTGTGTGAACTAACATGCAGATTTAGTTTCATAAACAGTTCATTTAATCAAACTTAGACCAAAAATATCGTATGTAATCCAATACGATACCAACTCAATTATCATATGTAAAACAATAATTAAGTTCATACACGCATTCCCCAAAGATAATGGGTTTTTTTAAATCAACTTTAATATTTCCCATAAAAATCATAAGATAAAGAAAATTGCATTGTGAGAATTATGGGATAAATGTAACATGACTCATAAAATATACCAAATAAACAGACGCTGGTATTGTAAAATCACAGTGGTAGAGCTCGAGTGCGCGTTGAGATATCAGCACCGTAACCTACTCATAACGCCATAATACACCTGGCGATCAACCCAGGATAACCAAGACAGTCTAAGGCAAAGACCTTATGCTACCCATTCACGGATCTACACGTGGGACCCCACACCTCCATCCATCATAGTCCGTGACCCGTCGATCGAAGATCCTGATAAAAAGTAAGATTAACCCTGTGTAGCAGATCGTTGACCTTTGGTGGTAAAAGGGCAAGTGATATACCACCGATTCAGGTAGCGATCCTGAATAAGGTCGGGCAAGATAGAGTTTTGGCCCATTGGTACAACAGAGTCCAATCTATCCCGACCCAAAAATCAAAAGTGTTTGTAACTTCAAAACACTTCTTAAAAATAAAATCAGTGATGACAATGTCCATTTTTTGTTTTTTTCTTTTAATTTTTTTTGATAAACCCAGCATAATTTAAAAAGCAAAATTTTTTTAGCAAAACAACTGTCCATATAAAGAAAAATAATTACATCTCCGTTTCGCATTAATACACAAGTACCCCATAATACTTATGTATCAAGGCGAAACATAGAAACTTAATTTATTGGATTAAAACTATTCAAAATTCGATAACTTAGATAAAAATTCATAACATTTAAAAACAAAACAACACATGTTTTCGTATGCAAAATGCTATCAAAATTATAAAAAAAAATTCTTATTTTCCGAAACACGTAATAAATCGATAATATAATAATAATTTTTTCTTTAACCAAAATAATTTAATTTAAAATCGAGAATACTTTTTTTTGCCAGGGTTGTACAGTGCAGCCTGGACAAATCTAGGCTGCATGGTGCAGCCTAAGGGCTGCAAACGCAGCCTATCTGGGCTGCACTTTGCAGCCCCGAGTTGGGCTGCACTTGTAGCCCCGAGCTGGGCTGCGCAGTGCAGCCCGCCAGGGCTGCACTTGTGCAGCCCGAGTGCAGCCCGCCCGAGCTACACTTGCATCCCCGCTCGGGCTGCACTGGTGCAGCACTTGCAGCCCCGCCCAGGTTGCACTGGTGCAGCCCGTCCGGGCTGCACAGTGCAGGCTGCACTAGTGCAGCCACCCTGGCTGCACCTTTCCTGCTCTGAAATTATTATTTTTTTATTTTTTTTCTTTTCTCCTTCTCTTTCTTCTACTGTTTTCCTCGTGCCTTAATTTTCTTTTAACATTGTTGCATGCTTTTGAGGATTTTAACATACAGTTAGTGTGCATTAGCAAATATATTATGTATCAAAGCTTAATCTTTTTTTTTCATTCATTTTTTTATCAATTGTAGCAACCTGTAACCAATTCCATTCCACATCAAACTATACGAAAATATGAATTTAATTCTAACAAGACTTTAATTAACATTATATGAAATAGAAGAAGGGGCCAAAAAGCAATCATTTACAAAGAATCATTTTTTAGTTTTACATGCAAACACTAAACCAGTAAATAGGAAATTATAATTAAGACTTCACTCGCCTAAATCTCCAAAATGCAATCTTCAAGCTCTAGGTCAGTTAGCATTTGATTGCTTGCCTTTCTCCTTTTAATTACTTACAAAACTCTTAGAATTGGTAATCTTTTCTTTTACCTTTGATTGCAGAGAGAGATTTGTGTTTGAATGAGAAGATTAGAAACCAGGTTTCCTCTTTTTTTCCTTTCTGTTTCTCAACTGATGTACGTACAGTAAAGAGATAGAGGAAAGGAAATGGTGTTTTTATTATAAAGCCCCTCTTTTAGAATGTTCTTCCAATTAACCCCTAACTTTATTATTTCTCTTTTCTTTCTTTTTGATACAATGTATTCAGTTTATTTTGTCCTTATTCTTTATTTTTCTTTTGCTTAACATTATTTTATTCAATTTCTAGATCTTTCCTACATGACATTATAAAAATGATATTATTATTTATTATGTATTAGTATTTTATTATTATTATTTACTTTTCTTTTTTCGTTTTATACCTAATTATAAATCAACATTAAAAAAATTCTCATCTAAAATCTTCATACATAAAACACATTTTATCTCATGTAATTAGTTATCATTCTTTCATAAAAAAACATATCATTCTAATTTTTAACTTTTCAAATAATTTGGTTTAATAAAATGGTTCATCTATTAAAATAAATGACATTACTGTTTGCGCCAAAATTGGTCACAAACACCCAAAGTCGTGAAAGCACCCGTTTGCGTGTTCAATTCGATAATATTCAACACAGAACTCAGCAACAATCAATATATAATTCAGCTCTAAGTAACAAATCGCAGTAAGTCACAAACAACAATTGCAAACACAGGATTTATAGTGGTTCGGCGTTCGCGCCTACGTCCACTCTGAAGGATTTCTCTTTATTGCCTGGTTCGATTCAATCGATTACAATGGATTACAGTAGATATTAGCTCCAATATCTGAATACAACAGTGATTATGATAGATAGACTTGAATCCGGCAGAGTTTTGGCGTTCAATGGCAGAAGTTGTTCCAAGCCCCCCTTTCTGAAGGCTTCAGGGTGCTATTTATAGGCGTTGGAGGCCCAGATCTTGCTGAAACTTCGTGAGACTCCTTCTGGCACGTGAGTGGGCCCACGCGACCGATCCCACCAAGTTTCGTCTCGATCTGACATCGGTTCGAAGTGATTTCGAACCCATCTAGAAATGGTCCAATCGAGCTGAAACTTGGCAGGAACAATCTTTACCTCATATGGAAACTACTGTGAAAATTTGGTTGCATTTGGATTTGTGGTTAAGGAGATATGCTCGGTTCGAAATTAGCATTTTCGGTTGGCTGGGTCATTCGAACCCATGATTTCGAACCCATCATTTCGAATCCATCAGTGCACGTGGGCTTGCAGTGACGTGGCGCGCATTCCTCGAATCGATCCTAACTTATCTCCGAATGGACCGCTTCGACTCCGTGAACTACGGCGAACACGTCATCCAAACCGATTGACTCGGTGGATTTGAAATAGGAAGTATTCCTGGTTTCGAACGTGACTGGTTCGAATCCAGGAATCCTTATGGGTTCGAACTTGATCGGTTCGAACTGGGTCACTCGATGGGTTCGAAGTGAGGATGCGAGGCCGAGTGAAGTCATGGATTCGAAGGTAGGCCACTGTGGTGGATTCGAAGGCGATGGAGTCGAGGTAGGTGCTAGCTGATGGGTTCGAATGTGGCTTGGGTTCGAACTTCATGGCTTCGAACGTGGATGGGTTCGAACTAGGTGGGTTCGAAGGAGAGGGCGTAGATGGTTTCGAACAGGATGGGTTCGAAAAGGATGGGTTCGAACTTCATGGTTTCGAACTAGACAATGACTATTTCTCTTCACACTGAATCCATCATATCTTGAGCATACGAACTCGGATTGACTTGAAACTTGAAATGATGGCTCCTACAACCTTTCTTGTCGTGTCCTATCAATTGTGGCCTGATCCGGACCCGGGCAAAATTCATCGATATCCATAGCTAAGTGAAGTATATCCAATCTCTGAGATGAACTGTTTCCCGTTTTCGACCAATCTTTTGGTATCACGGCTTTGCCAAAAAGCGGGATAACACTTTGCCCCCAAAAACATGCCTTGCTGTAGGAAGGTGTGTTTTGTAATGCCTTGAGTTGGATGTTCGTATCCGATCATCAACCTGCAAAGAACTCAATAGTTTCATATGTCCTCAAATGACGATCGTTCGGGATCGAGCCATTTGGGATGAAGTGCGGCCGTTCATGGTCAAGCGCTCAACTTCAAATGACGATCGTTCGTGATCGAGTCATTCGAGGGGAAGTGCGACCGTGCGCGGTCGAGCGTATAAATTCATGCTTCGATCGTTCGGGATCGTATGCTGCTTGAAGTGAATCGGGACCGTTCGCGGTCCGTGCCGTTCGTGGCATAAGATGAAATAGGACCGTTCGCGGTCGATGCCGTTCGCGGCGAATGATGAGATGGGACCGTTCGCGGTCGACTGCCGTTCGTGGCAAATGATGATCGTTCGCGACCAAGTGCCGTTCAAGGCGAATGGTGACCGTTCGAGGTCGGATTTCATAATCAGTGAGCCATGACCGTTCGCGATCGATGGCGTTCGAGGCAGGAAGTGATCGTTCGCGATCGTGTGCCGTTCGAGGCAAATCTGTGACCGTTCGCGGTCTGTGTCGTTCAAGGCAGAAAGTGATCGTTCGCGATCGTGTGCCGTTCGAGGCGAATTCGTGACCGTTCGTGGTCGGATGTCGGACCTCAAGTGACGACCGTTCGCGATCAAGCCATTGAGGTAAGGTGAGTTATGACTGTTCGAAGTCGGGTGCCGTTCGAGGCGGATTGTGTGTGTGCCCGGGAGGGCTTGGTGTTATCGATGCCAGGGTCACGTTCGGGTGAGTTCCTGGATCGTTTGCATGGGCGGTTCATCGCCGTCTCAGAGCATACCTAAGGATCGTTCGCGATCCCGTACATGTGTAAGTAGCTTAGCCATTTCAGAGTTATCAGAATCAAATATCTATTACACGGATGAGTTTCAAAAACAATTGTCCAAACAAACAGAGTCTAAATGTTCAAATTAAAGCGAAATGAAAGTAAAGCATGGATGTCAAAGTGTAAGTTCCCACTACAAAACGGTCAACGATCATTCAGAGCATGTCTGGAGATCGTTCGCGATCTCGCACATGTGTAAATGATTTAATTGCGTTAGTGGAAGCTTACAACTTGTTCATCGTTATCTTACTCAATTGATAACCATACGGTGCCTTGATTCGGGGTCGCCCCTAGCTGATGTGGACGGTGGTCGTTCTGGTTCCGCCACAGGAGCTCGTCTCCTTACATATTGAAGGAGCATACCGTTCCTGATATGCCCTTCCACCTCGTCCTTCAGGTGCCTACAATCATTAGTGTTATGACCATTTAATTCATGGAATACACAGAACTTATCTGATTTCCTTTCGTCAGAAGTAGGATCCCTTCGCATTGGCCTACGATACGGAATCTGTTCTTTGGTATCCTGATAAATTCGTTCCAGGCTCTCGTTCAACTCAGCGTAGGTGGTGAATCGCGGCTCCCTCCGTTGCCGCTTTGATCTGTCTCTGTCATTCTCAATCTTTCTTTTACCTTTATCCGAATCTTTTTTAAGAGGCTTTTCGTCTCTAAATGCAAAAACTTCTATCCCATCTCCTTCTTCTCTCTCGGCATTCGCATCTTCTAATCGTAAAAACTTTTCTGCTTCATGATAGAATTCCTCTAGATCAATGGGTGGATCTTTAGTCAATGAATTCTTGAACTCTGTGCCGTCAGCTATTCCGGACACAGCTGCCATTACCACCATGGACGGATCCGCTCTATCCACTGAAGCTGCTGCTGCATTAAATCGTGCTAAATAACTTCTCAAGGTCTCTCCGGCTTTTTGCTTTAGGGTTGCCAGAGTCATCACGTTCTTGGGTCTCGTAATATGGACCCTGAATTGCCTCATAAATCTCTCCACTAAACCATTCCATGTTCCGATGGATCCGTTCTCCAGCTATCTAAACCATAGTGCAGCGATATCTGTCAAGTACAATGGAAAACATCGGGCCATAACCTCCTCCGATGCCCCCAGTACTTCCATATGCCTCATATATTTTGTCAGATGGACCGTGGGGTCCGTTCTCCCGTCATACATATCCAATGATGGTAGTTTGAAATCAGGCGGGTTCCTAGCTTGCCTGATTGCTGAAGTAAAAGGACTTCTATTGACATCTTCCAAATCTTTGTTCACCATACCGCCTCTCAAAGCTCTCCTAACTATCTCTGCTAATCGGTCATTGTCTCCGAGATGTAATCCTTGTTCACTACTTCCAATCTGCCCCCCGAGTTCACGAGGTAACTCCGGGATCTGCCCCCTTGACTGAGCGTTCACTCCTCTACTACTCCTAGGTTGCGCAGATCCTTCTCTTTCTCTTTCCAAGATTGGGTCAACATTCTCCATATGTGTGCCCCCTAGCTCTGGTGCTACGCCGGACGGTCCCGCTCCGTTCTGGACTCCATTGGCTTCCCTATTTTGTGCTCCAAGCTGTCCTATCTGTTGGAATAAACTCTGGATCATTTCCTCTTGCCTCTTCATCATAGTTTCCATCTCGTCCCTAGTAATGTATATCGATGGTTGATTTGCTCCTGAGGAAGCCTCTTGGCTTCCTTGTGGTTCGCTTCTCTCAGGCCTTGGCCTCCTACTCGATTGTCTTGCCATAATTCCTAGATCTGAACTCCTGAATTTTCAAATTCAACTTCTTCCTGAATTAGTTTCTCAGTGAAAGCACCAAAATGTTTGCGCCAAAATTGGTCACAAACACCCAAAGTCGTGAAAGCACCCGTTTGCGTGTTCAATTCGATAATACTCAACACAGAACTCAGCAACAATCAATATATAATTCAGCTCTAAGTAACAAATCGCAGTAAGTCACAAACAACAATCGCAAACACAGGATTTATAGTGGTTCGGCGTTCGCGCCTACGTCCACTCTGAAGGATTTCTCTTTATTGCCTGGTTCGATTCAATCGATTACAATGGATTACAGTAGATATTAGCTCCAATATCTGAATACAACAGTGATTATGATAGATAGACTTGAATCCGGCAGAGTTTTGGCGTTCAATGGCAGAAGTTGTTCCAAGCCCCCCTTTCTGAAGGCTTCAGGGTGCTATTTATAGGCGTTGGAGGCCCAGATCTTGCTGAAACTTCGTGAGACTCCTTCTAGCACGTGAGTGGGCCCACGCGACCGATCCCACCAAGTTTCGTCTCGATCTGACATCGGTTCGAAGTGATTTCGAACCCATCTAGAAATGGTCCAATCGAGCTGAAACTTAGCAGGAACAATCTTTACCTCATATGGAAACTACTGTGAAAATTTGGTTGCATTTGGATTTGTGGTTAAGGAGATATGTTCGGTTCGAAATTAGCATTTTCGGTTGGCTGGGTCGTTCGAACCCATGATTTCGAACCCATCATTTCGAATCCATCAGTGCACGTGGGCTTGCAGTGACGTGGCGCGCATTCCTCGAATCGATCCTAACTTATCTCCGAATGGACCGCTTCGACTCCGTGAACTACGGCGAACACGTCATCCAAACCGATTGACTCGGTGGATTCGAAATAGGAAGTATTCCTGGTTTCGAACGTGACTGGTTCGAATCCAGGAATCCTTATGGGTTCGAACTTGATCGGTTCGAACTGGGTCACTCGATGGGTTCGAAGTGAGGATGCGAGGCCGAGTGAAGTCATGGATTCGAAGGTAGGCCACTGTGGTGGATTCGAAGGCGATGGAGTCGAGGTAGGTGCTAGCTGATGGGTTCGAACGTGGCTTGGGTTCGAACTTCATGGCTTCGAACGTGGATGGGTTCGAACTAGGTGGGTTCGAAGGAGAGGGCGTAGATGGTTTCGAACAGGATGGGTTCGAAAAGGATGGGTTCGAACTTCATGGTTTCGAACCAGACAATGACTATTTCTCTTCACACTGAATCCATCATATCTTGAGCATACGAACTCGGATTGACTTGAAACTTGAAATGATGGCTCCTACAACCTTTCTTGTCGTGTCCTATCAATTGTGGCCTGATCCGGACCCGGGCAAAATTCATCGATATCCATAGCTAAGTGAAGTATATCCAATCTCTGAGATGAACTGTTTCCCGTTTTCGACCAATCTTTTGGTATCACGGCTTTGCCAAAAAGCGGGATAACAATTACAACTAAAAAGACATAATTTATAGCGCCAAATAAAAGTAAATGAATTCATTACCATTTATTTTCCTCTCAATGCTATTAATATTAAATTTTCATTTTATTTTCTTTTGTTTTCATTTATTTATTATTTTATTTTTTCTCCATAAATATTTAGTTGTTTGTTATTATTAACAGATCAATTATCAATTTATTAGTTGATTCCCAATTTAGTATCCCTTAAAATCGGGTTGTTACAAAAAGAATAGAATAAAAATCAAAAAATTCAAGTTCTTCAAACTAGAATCAAGCCTCAAGCAAATCAGTTCAACACTAAGCAAGGATACAAACTCAAATGAAAATCAAAAGCAATTAAAAGTTTCAACTTGAACAATTCAAAACAAATGCAAGATTCAACTCAATGTACATACAACTAGAATCAAGATCAAGCTTCAGTTCAAAGCCTAAAAGCAATTTAACAAAATCCAGATCAAAATCAAAAGCAGTCTGTCCTCTGTTCTTTCAAAAGTCAAGTGAGAAAATTCCTTAAACTATATATATATATATATATATATATGATTTAGTTTGCATGTGATTAAGATTGAGTATAAATATGTACGTATATGCGTGTATATGTGACTGTGTGCTTACAGGTACATGTCTCTATTATATATTAACAATATTTGAAAACCTGTTCATAAAGAAGAAAATAAATCAAACCATCTTATCTAAATGACTTTAGGTTTGGTTTTCTAAATGAAAAGAGATTATAACCATGTAAAGACAATTTTAAAAATGGTTTCGAAAATTTATATTAACTAATTCACAAATAGGAAAATCAGTAGAAAAATCAAATATAAGTAAAAATTTGATGATCACAATTTCAAGTTTGGATTTCACCATCAGATTAGTTATGGAAAATTATGAATTTTAATAGAAAATTCTAGAAGTTTAAGATTGTAATAAGAGAGGAATTTCGATATGATTTGAATTGGGTTTTTTTACCAATTCTCAATGATTGGCAGCGAAGTGAACATCGGGGTTGATGTTGGAGATGGTCGGAGGGCTTGTGGCCATAGGAAAAATGCTAATTGAATTTATTATTGATCGAGGCTGCTCGGCGACGATGAACTAGGGTTTTTGACCCAGTTTTGTTCAGTGTGGAAGATGCGACGATTTCATCATCGACGTCGCATCAAGATGCATCGCACCGGGGCGTAAAGGTTTGGGGGTGAGTGACAGAGCTTTGGTCAGGATGGCGAGGATTATGGTAGCTGTGATTGTCGGGAAGAGGGAGATTTGTCGACGGTGATGAGTTCCAGTTTTTGATCATGTTACTCGAATTCGAATTACGGCGAATTGATGGTATTTGAAGGGTTATGTGGGTCGGCAAGGTCGTTCGTGGTGTTGTCGAAGGTTACGATGGTGATCGGAGGTCGATCGCCTGGCTGTGCACGTGCACCGTGTATCTGTGATGTTTGGATAATTGTGGATTGGGGAAGAAGATGAAGTACTCGGGTTCAACTCGAGGAATTCGTGAAAAATACTCGAAGCAAGTGAAGTCATGGGTTAACCCGGGGTCAGGCTCAGGAAAATTTAGTAACTGGCTCGGGTATTTTGCCATGAGCTCGAAATTGTTTAAATTTGATTCCAGATTTTCAAATTTGAAAAGAAAATGTTTTCAAGGTTTTGAAAATAAATCTTGTTCAAGTTTAAAAATTTAAAAGTAAACTTTGATAAGACTTTTAAAAGTAAAGAAATCAAAGCTTTAAAGGTAAAAAGAAATTTTTTAATAAATTTTCGATATAAAATATTTAGACAAGTTTTTAAAACAAGTTTCCAGAAAATTGATTTTTAAGTTAAAAAATATGTTTAAAATTGTTTTTGGGTTTGAATAATTTTATTGGAATGATTATTTAAAATATTCTTAAATATTTCAAATAAAATTTGATGATGTGATTAAAATAAGTGATCAAGATAAATGGTTTATCTTAGGTTAATTAAGGGCTTAAGTAATTAAAGGATCATTTATTAATGCTATTAATTTAAAGGTTAATTACTTTAATGTAGTTAAAAGTTGATTAATTAATTTGTTATTAAAAGTTAATTAATGATAAGTAAATTAAAGGTAATTAATTACTTAAAGATAATTACTTAATTAAAAGTAATTAAGTAATGGTTAAAGTTGATTAATTGATTAAGGATAATCACTTATTGTAATTAATTAAATGGTAATAAATTAAGGATTAATTAATTAAGGTAATTAATTAAGGGTTAATTTATTAATGTAATTAATTAAGGATAAATAATTAGGGGTTAATGATTTAAATGATTAAACGTTGATCAAAATTATTAATTATGGTTGATTAATTAATAATTAAAGGTTGGTTAATTTATTATTAAAGGTTAATTAATAAATGATTAAAGATTAATTAATTAAGATGGTTTGTAATTAATTAATATTAATTAACCCAGATTAGTAGTTTATTCATAAGTAATTAATCTGATTTACATTAATCAGATAATTAATTAATCTTACTTATGGATGTTTGGATTCTACTGAATGTTTGAATTGTTTGATATCCCTAATTTGTGATGCGCTGTTTCGGTTTGAGCTGTTATGAATGTAATTTATTTATCTGCGATAAATTTATATTATTTATCTATGAATCTAAGCGTTATAGATTATACCCTTATTGACATTTTTGTGCTTGGATTGTGATGATTGATGATGTTGCACTATTGTGTAAAACCCCTAGATTACACCATACACACACAAATATGGATTGCATGAGGAAATTGGTTAAGTCATAGATTTTTGAAATGGTTTTTGAATCAAATGGTTTTGGAAATGTGATTGGGTTAAATATGAAAAGCTTTTGAAATGGAGTTTTAAAGATAAAAGTTATTTTGAATAACTTGATAAAGTTTTGAAATTTAAATAGTTTGATTCGAATTTAAATTCAAGATTAGAAATTGAACTCTATGTTTGAAAACTATGGTTTAAAAAGGTTATACAAGTTATCAATGTGTTTATATGGGTTTTAAACCATTTAAAAAAAATTATTTTGGAAATTTGAATTTAACCCAAGTTTTATACTTGAAGGTCTTCAACTTGTGCAAATGTAATCGGATTTTTCCGAAGTGAAAACTATTTGTTTTCAAATAATAATAGCTTTCATATAAAGAAAGGATTTCCAATTTGTATTGAAAAGATTTCAAATTTGAAATGAAAATTGTTTTGAAATCTATGAATGAATCTTTGTTAAAGATTAGTGAACTTTATTTTCAAAGTAAAGAGGATTTTAAAAGAGTATCTTTTGTATAAAAGATTTGAAATAGAATTTCTTTGGAAGCTACAAATAAATCTTTGTGAAAGATTGGTGAACTTTGTGAAGTGAATCTTTTTGTTTAAAGATCTGAAAATGGTAATTTGTTTAAACCATTTGAAAGAAAGGTTTTAGGTAATAAGTTGTGACTTAACTAAGATCCAATATCCATATGCTTTTTAAATTAAGCGCTCATTATTCGGTTTAACTGGAAGAGGACTTTGTGTCATATAACCCATTCCGAATAATGATACCACATTATGGATAGCATTTGAAGACCGGTGGTGATGACCAGCTATTTTCGAAAGCGAAAGTATAACCCGTCGAATGTCTCTACACTGACTGGTTACCGGTATGGAGATTTGATCACCCTTTGTGATGGGGAGTCTGGAAGTGATTAGGGATTATCCGAATTTGCAAGGGCTTCTTTATGAAGTGCCTTCGGTTATGTTCAAACCCGGAACAGACTTGTATGGATGTATGTCAGACGTTACACTTTGAGATGTAAAGCTTGTTTCTATCAAATACATTTATGTTTGGTGGCGGAGATTTATTCTCTTAGCTTAACACCCTTCTATGAGACATACGAGCTCAAAGGTTATGTAGTTGACGGTAACTAGTGATACATTCCCAATTTGGTAATGTGGCATACGAAGTGTTGCTGATCATTTGTTGATCGAAGCATGGCTTAGTGAAAAGTGTAGCTTTGTGGACGTGACCTCGTCGGACCTCACAACCCGAAATGGTCAAAACAGGAAGGATACGGTAAGGTTATTTGGGGATAGCGCCCCCTGAGGGTATGTCATTTCCTTTTGGAAAAGGGTGGTATCATGGTATGGAGCCCAGATACTTAACTTAAGTGGTTGCTGCAAATTTATTATAATTTGTGGTTGTTGCTTTGTGATTGAGGATCCTCGGATAAAGGTCTCAAACGAACGGGGATGGCATACTCATATAGTAGTTACCTAGTTACAAAGGTAACCCGGCCTCGTGTTGGCAGAGATCCAGGTAGGTTCTCGGGGAGTCTCTCCAGAGGCGTACCCATGTGGCAATAGGAAGTTCCTTAGCCTGACCATTTGTTGGAAATCCAATCACCAATACACGCCCTTTAAGATTGTAGTTGTGTAACCAATCGTTCTTAAATGGTAGCTATAGTAGGCATAATATAATGGTACCTATGCTGGCTAAGATTAATATTATACTTTCAAAATTGTTTTCTGTACTACGCACTAATAATAATATTATCAAAAGGTTTTCGCGTATCAAGCATGTTTGACTATCATAAGAAGAAATCTCCCCTAATTGTGCGCTTGAATTGTGTGTGTGCGGGGAGGCCTTATGGTAGTTTCATTTTCCAAAAAGCATTGCAGATTTCAAATTTAAAAATGCTTTTGCTATTATTGTTTTCAAGATAAACTATTTTTGTTTGCTCATACCAGTCCCATGACTGACCTGGAGTTTATTGTTCCCTTCCTAAACTATGGATGCCCACAATTTTCCACACGGGCAGTCTAAAGTTGGGTTTTTCAGATAATCAAATAGTAGGAGTAGATTCGATAGAATCCAACCTTTGGATTAGATGATAGCATTTTTTCAACTTGACTGACCTTGCTTAAATCAACTTGATGGGGGTTCGAGCTTATCGGATTGGAGTCTTCGAAGCTTTTGGTTAAGCCATTTAGTTTTGGAACTTTGGCATTGGAATGCAGTTTTGGATTCTATCTTCTTTATATTCATTGTAAGATCAAGTTGGTGATATTGTTTCGCTGCTGGTGTTTTGTTTCCGCTGTTATTTTTGTGTCTCTGATATCATTTGTATCAATAAATTGTATTGAATATTGTATATCAATATTATTATTAATTTTCTTCCACTGTGTTGTTGTACTTAATGTGTTACAAGCTCCGGCGAATCGGATTTTTATGGTTGAATCTACGACATTCGAATACGAGTGAAGTATGGATGTCGATTTTTAAAAGCGAAAATCCGGGTCGTCACACTTGGTATCAGAGTTGAAGGTTGAACTTTAGCTTTTGGAGTATAACACATTAGGTGACTCATTAGAGATAAGGTGAAGAATACCCTAGAATGAGTATATCCCTAAGATATCTGTCTGTATGCCTCAGTAAATTCTCTTACTATCCACTGATAGTGAGTATGAGTGCATGAAGAGTATGAGATAGGGACCAAGGAAGTACCACTACAAATGGTCAATACCCTGTAACAACAAGGAAACAAATCATCTCAATCTCCTTTGATCCAGTTTCAATTCTTTGATTGCTTCGTGGCGACTACAAGGAGAAGCTTTGGTGTTGTGGTAGCTCTGCGAATCATTGTAGAAAAATTTCTAATTCCTATTTCATATTCTTTCCATCATTTTTAACTTTAATGAATTTAAATTTTAAATTGAAATAATTATTTAATAAAATAGGAAGCTAAAAGCTAGATTGTATCAATAAAACCATTTGGGTCAAAACCAAATTTGAAATTTTATTGTAATTTCCTGTGAGGATCAAAGTCCGGAGAGGGACAACTTGATGTGTACCTTGGATATTCCAACCTGAATTGAGTATCCATTATTTTTTCTGTCGGGTCCATATTTATTCTACAAACGTTTAGTTATCCTTTCGAACTAACCAATGCCATTGCATATTCGTTGACCGAATGACCCGAGTATTTCGTAAAGTGCTGAACAATTTGTTCTCGTATCTATTGATGATATTCTAATTTGGAAAGCCAAACGCAGAATAAATATTTAGTTTGATCTGGAAAAACAATCCTTATATGTTCTTTGTTGTCTTCCTGTCTAGCAAATTTCGAGGACGAAATTTTCTTAAGGGGGAATTTGTAATGTTCCCCATTTTTAAGTCAAATTTATATTGGTAGTTAATTTAATTTTTGGAATCAAATTGTTAATGAATGGGAATTTTTCCAAATTTAATAAGATAATTGTATATAAGGGATTTTAAATTGAATTGTGGGTTTGAAATTAAATTATAAATATGTTGAAAATAAATTGGATTTAAAACTCTACATTCTAAATTAGTAAAAGTTTTTTTTTTAAAATTTTAATGTATATTGATTTGGAAGTTATATTTTAAATTCAAATTTAAAAAAAAGATATTTGAAAGAGATTTTATTTTGATATAAATAATTTTAATAAGTGATTTAAAGTTAAATTTATATTTTAAAGACTTATATATAATCTATATTGTGTTTATTTAGTATAATTAGATTTCAAACTCATTTTCTTATAAAATTGTAATTATATGAAATATATAAATATAAAGACAAGAATAAATAGGAAAGATATAAAACATAATTTATAATAACATAAGGTTTAAAATGAAAATTTATAAATTAATTAAAGTTTAGGATTTAAACACAATTTTAATTACATATGACATTTGTAAAATAAGTAACAATATATAATAACAAGTGTAAAGAAAATACATCATGAGATTAACAAGTGTTAACTAATATAGACAACTGTAAAATAATTCTTTTCCTTTTAAATTAAAACATATAAAACATGTATTAGAAATTGGAGAAACCATACCATTCTCTTTAAAAATTCTCAAACAAAAAGATTTAAACAAAAAAAATTAAAACCTAGAAAGTAAACTGAAAACCAAAGAAAAGATTAGAATAAAAATAAAAAAATTCAAATTCTTCAAACTAGAATCAAGCCTCAAGCAAATCAGTTCAACATTAAGGAAGGATGCATACTCAAATGAAAATCAAAAGTAATTAAAAGTTTCAACCTGAACAATTCAAAAAAAATGCA
This sequence comes from Allium cepa, assembly GCA_030765085.1. Taxonomy (NCBI): domain Eukaryota; kingdom Viridiplantae; phylum Streptophyta; class Magnoliopsida; order Asparagales; family Amaryllidaceae; genus Allium; species Allium cepa. Next base: position 663,124,539 of record CM060928.1, on the reverse strand, counting down.
AGATTTAACTCAATGTACAGACAGCCAGAATCAAGATCAAGCTTCAGTTCAAAGCCAGAAAGCAATTTAACAAAATCCAGATCAAAATCAAAATCAGTCCGTCCTCTGTTCTTTCAAAAGTTAGGTGAGCAAACTCCTTAAACTATATATATATATATGATTTAGTTTGCATGTGATTAAGATTGAGTATAAGTATGTATTTATATGAATGTATATGTGACTATGTGCTTATAGGTACAGGTCTCTGTTATATATTAACAGTATTTGAAAACCTGTTCAAAAAGACGAAAATCAATCAAACCATCCTATCTAAATAACTTCAGGTTTTGTTTTCTAAATGAAAAGAGATTATAACCATGTAAAGACAATTTTAAAAATGGTTTTGAAAATTTATATTGAGTAACTAATTCGAAAATAGGAAAATCGGTAGAAAAATCAAATACAAGTAAAAATTTGATGATTGCAATTTCGAGTTTGGATTTCACCATCAGATTAATTGTGGAAAATTATGAATTTTAATAGTAAATTTTAGAATTTTAAGATTGTAATAGGAGAGGAATTTCGAGATGATCTGAATCGGGTTTTTTTACCAATTCCCGATGATCGGCGGCGAAGTGATCATCGGGGTTGATGCTGGAGATGGTCGGAGGGCTCGTGGTCATAGGAAAAATGCTAATTAAATTTATTATTGATCGAGGCTGCTCTACGACGATGAACTAGGGTTTTTTCCCTGTTTTGTTCAGTGTGGAAGATGCAACGATTTCATCGTCGACGTCGCATCAGGAAGCATCGCACTGAGGCTTAAAAGTTTGGGGGTGAGTGACAGAGCTTTGGTCGGGATGGCGTTGATGATGGTAGCTGTGATCGTCGGGAAGAAGGAGATTTGTCGACGGTGATGAGTTCCAGTTTTTGATCGTGTTACGCGAATTCGAACTGCGGTGAAATGATGGTATTTGAAGGGTTGTGTGGGTCGGCAAGGTCGTTCGTGGTGTGTCGAAGGTTACGATGGTTGTCGAGGTCGATCGCCTGGCTGTGCACGTGCACCGTGTATCTGTGATGTTTGGATAATTGTGGATTGGGGAAGAAGATGAAGTACTCGGGTTCAACTCGAGGAATTCGCGAAAAATACTCAAAGCAAGTGAAGTCATGGGTTAACCCAGGGTCAGGCTCGGGAAAATTTAGTAATTGGCTCAGGTCTTTTGCCATGAACTCGAAATTGTTTAAATTTGATTCCAGATTTTCAAATTTGAAAAGAAAATGGTTTTCAGGCTTTTGAAAATAAATCCTGTTCAGGTTTAAAAATTTAAAAGTAAACTTTGGTATAGATTTTTAAAAGTAAAGAAAATCAAGGTTTTAAAGGTAAAAAGAAAAATTTTAATAAATTTTCAATATAAAATATTTAAACAAGTTTTAAGAAAATTGATTTTTAAGTTAAAAAATATTTAAAATTATTTTGGGTTTGAATAATTTTATTGGAGTGATTATTTAAAATATTCTTAAATATTTCAAATAGAATTTGATGATGCAATTAAAATATGTGATCAAGATAAATGGTTTACCTTAAGATAATTAAGGCCTTGTGTAATTAAAGGATCATTTATTAATATGATTAATTTAAAGGTTAATTACTTTAATGTGGTTAAAAGTTGATTAATTAATTTGTTATTAAAAGTTAATTAATGATAAGTAAATTAAAGGTAATTAATTACTTAAAGATAATTACTTAATTAAAAGTAATTAATTAATGGTTAAAGTTGATTAAGTGATTAAGGGTAATCACTTATTGTAATTAACTAAATGGTAATAAATTAAGAATTAATTAAGGGTTAATTTATTGATGTAATTAATTAAGGATAAATAATTAGGGGTTATTTATTTAAATGATTAAGGTTGATTAAAATTATTAATTAAGGTTGATTAATTAATAATTAAAGGTTGATTAGTTTATTATTAAAGGTTAATAAATAAATGATTAAAGGTTAATTAATTAAGATGGTTTGTAATTAATTAATATTAATTAAACCAGATTTGTAGTTTATTCATAAGTAATTAATCTGATTTACATTAATAAAATAATTAATCAATCTTACTTATGAATGTTTGATTCTATTGAATGTTTGAATTGTTTGATATCCCTGGCGTGTGATGCTCTGTTTTGATTTGAGTTGTGATGAATGTAATTCATTTATCCGTGATGAATGCAATTTATTTATCTGCGATAAATTTATATTATTTATCTGTGAATCTGTGAACGAAGATAAGCGTCATAGATTATACCGCTTATCGACATTGCTGTGCATGGATTGTGATGATTGATGATGTTGCATTATTGTGTAAAACCCCTGGACTACACCATACACACACTAATATGGATTGCATGAGGAAATTGGTTAAGTCAAAAATTTTTGAAATGGTTTTTGAATCCAAACAGTTTTGTAAATGGAGTTGGGTTAAATATGAAAAGCTTTTGAAAAGGAGTTTTAAAGATGAAAGTTATTTTGAATAACTTGATAAAGTTTTGAAATTTAAAAAGTTGGATCTGAATTTAAATAGTTGGATCTGAATTTAAATTCAAGATTTGAAATTGAATCTATGTTTGGAAATTATGGAAAAAGGTTATACAAGTTGTAAATGTGTTTATATGGGTTTTAAACCATTTTAAAAATATTATTTTGGAAATTTGAATTTAACCCAAGTTTTATACTTGAAGGGCTTCAACTTTTGCAAATGTAATCGGATTTTTTCCAAAACGAAAACTATTTGTTTTCAAATAATAATAGCTTTCATATAAAGAAAGGATTTCCAATTTGTGTTGAAAAGATTTCAAGTTTGAAATAAAAATTATTTTGAAAACTATGAATGAATCTTTGTTAAAGATTGGTGAACTTTGTTTTCCAAGTAAAAAGGATTTTAAAAGTGTATCTTTTGTATAAAAGATTTGAAATAGAATTGTTTTGGAAGCTATGAATAAATCTTTGTGAAAGATTGGTGAATTTTGTGAAGTGAATCTTTTTGTTTAAAGATTTGAAAATGGTAATTTGTTTTAACCATTTGAAAGAAAGGTTTTGGGTAATAAGTTGTGACATAACTAAGATTCCAATATCCATATGCTTTTTAAATTAAGCGCTCATTATTCGGTTTAGCCAGGAGAGGACTTTGTGTCATATAACCCATTTCGAATAATGATATGACGTTATGGATAGCATTTGAAGACCGGTGGTGAAGACCGGGTATTTTTGAAAGTGAAAGGATAACCCGTTGAATGTCTCTGCACCGACTGGTCCCAGTATAGAGATTTGATCACCCTTTGTGATGGGGAGTCCGGACGTGATTAGGGATTATCCGGATTTGCAAGGGCTTCTTTGTGAAGTGCCTTAGGTCTATTCGAACCTGGAATAGACTTGTATGGATGTATGTCTGACGTTATACTTTGAGATGTAAAGCTTGTTTCTATCAAATACATTTCTGTTTGGTGGTGGAGATTTATTCTCTTAGCTTAACGCCCTTCTCTGAGACATACGAGCTCAAAGGTTATGCAGTTAACGGTTACTAGTGATACATTCCCAATTTGGTAATGTGGCATACGAAGTGCTGCTGATCAGTTGATCGAAGCATGGCTTTGTGAAAAGTGTAGCTTTGTGGACGTGACCTCATCGGACCTCAAAACCCGAAATGGTCAAAACAGGAAGAATGCACAAAACAGGAAGAATGCAGCAAGATTATTTAGAGGAAGCGCCCCCTGAGGGTATGTCATTTCCTTCTGAAAAGGGTGGTATCATGATATGGAACCCAAATAGTCAATTCATGTGGTTGCTGCAAATTTATTATACTTTGTGGTTGAGAATCCTCGGATAAAGGTCGCAAATGATGGGTGGATGGCATACTCGTGTAGTAGTTACCTTGTTATAGAGGTAATTCGGCCTTGTGTTGGAAGAGATCCGGATAGGTTCTCGTGGCGTCCCTCCAGAGGCGTATCCATGTGGCAATAGGAAGTTCCTTAGCCCGACCATTTGCTGGAAATCCAATCACCAATACGCTCCATTTATGATTGCAGTTGTATAACCTGCCATTCTTAAATGGTAGCTATAGCAGGCATAATATAATGGTACCTATGATGGATAAGATTAATGTTATACTTTTGAAATTTTTTGTGCACTATGCAGTAATAATAATATTATCAAAAGGTTTTCGTGTATCAAGCATGTTTGACTATCATAAAGAGAAATCACCTCCAATTGTGCACTTGCATTGTGTGTGTGCGAGGAGGCCTTATGGTAGTTTCATTTTCCAAGAGGCATTGTGGATTTCAGATTTAAAAATGCTTTTGCTATTTTTGTTTTCAAGATAAACTATTTTGTTTGCTCATACCAGTCCCATGACTGACCTGGGGTTTATTGTTCCCTTCTAAACTTTGGGTGCCCACAATTTTGCACACGGGTAGTCTATAGTTGGGTTTTTCAGATAATCAAATAGTAGGAGTAGATTCGTTAGAATCCAGCCTTTGGATTTGGCGATAGCATTTGTTCAACTTGACTGACCTTGCTTCAGTCAACTTGATGGGGGTTCGAGCTTATCGGATTGGAGTTTTTGAAGCTTTTGGGTTAAGCCATTTGGTTTTGGAACTTTGGCATTGGAATGCAGTTTTGGATTCTATCTTCTTTCTATTCTTTAGAAGATCAAGTTGGTAATATTGTTTCACTGCTGGTGTTTTATTTCTGCTGTTATTTTTGTATCTTTGATATCATTTGTATCAATTTGTTGTATCGAATATTGTATATCAATGATATTATTCATTTTCTTCCGTCGTGTTGTTGATGTTATAAGCTCCGTCGAATCGGATTTTTATGGTTGAATCTACGACATTCTAATACGAGTGAAGTATGGATGTCGATTTCGAACACGAAAATCCAGGTCGTCACATTGCTATTTATGGTTTGGCATTCTTGGGTTCATGTTATATGTTGGATAGGTAGCTGTATTGTCTCATTGTCAAGTTTAACTCTCTTTTAGGTTATGTAAGTGAGTTTTAAGTACATGGAAGAAAAGGCTAGCTTTGCATGATAACCGCCCTACACCACTGGCACCCAATATACATAAGATAGTGCTCTACTATCCTATCAATCGATGTAGAGCGAACATTAAGGTTTAAAATGAAATTAAAGCATCATAGAACTTGTAGTCTATCCCACAATGCATAAAATAAAATTTAATATCATAGATATAGAACATGAGTGACAGTAATAACTAGGAGATCCAAATATCAAAGCATAGATACACAGAGTTATATGTCATGAAATAGAGCTTATACAATAGAAATAAACTCAAATAACCATCTCATACTACTAATATTAAGTGAACACTGCCAAGGCTTTACAGTGTTACATAGTAGAATAAGAATAGAAATACATATATAATACGAGATAGCTCCATCCTGCTCATCCTCTGCACAGCCATTGCGTCACACCTAAACCTGCTATAATAACCATAAATTTATAAATTTGATAAATTATATTTATTTTTAAATCATTTAAATATATTCTTTTAAAAACATGGGTGATGATGTTTTGAACAATAAATAATAACGGTAATAAGTATTCACAAAAATATTTGCCTTAGAAAAATATCGATAAAATGGCTGAAAACCATTTTGTCAATAAACAGCTCTATAATCATAAAACATCGTGCACAGAGTTGGATAAATACGCTTATTTTTATAGTTGACAAGAATATGAAATAAAATAATTTATTTTATTTTTTGGAAATTAAAAGGTTATATGACATCTTAGTGATGCCCTTGTATTTAATAATTAATTTATGATTTTAAATTCAGATTTAATGATTTAATAATTATTATAATTATTCAAATAATTGTTTTTGAATGATAATAATTCATTTAAATATCGCTTTACCAATATTACTGATTTGAAAATATACGAAAAATTAATATCGCTTTACCAATATTACAGCAATTTTTGGAAATAATTGTTAATATTGATTTATATGATTTTATAGTTCAAATTAGATCATTTTAAAATTTATAATGATAATAAATTTATTTTAATTTTTTTACATATATATGCAATTTAAATTAGAAGTGAAAATGTGACCGGGAATCGGTTTCCCGATTTTCAAGGGTTTAACAAATGAAAGTTATTCAAAGTTGTTGTAATGTTATAATTGACACTAACACATATTTATATGCATGTATACATATCACATGCTCACATATATAAACATATAACACACACATGTTAAAAATATCAAATATGTTTTATGAAACTTCACCCTTAAGCTTGCATAAGGTCGACAATTAGGACACGAAGTGATTTGAGGTGATGGAGAACATGGGGAGGGGGGTTTCAACGTGTATAACATGATAGGTAGGGTGGTGAAAAGTTGAGATGTGATGGATAATGAAACAAAGATAATTTTTGTGAAGTTGCATAGCCCTTAAGGCTCCTAAGGCTATAAATACACACACCATTTCACCTCTTCATTCATTCATTTCTTCATCTTCTTCATCTTCTTTATCAAACTTTTCAACGGCTTCCCTCTTAATAAAATAATGGAGAAAAATATAAAAAATAAGTAAATATATAAATATATATGTGCATGTCACTCCACATTGCAAACCATTCCATTACTTCTCCTCTCTTCTAAAACCATAGGCCGTGAGGTAGAAGGAAGATGGGCTTGAGGCCGTGAGCACTTGAAGATGGAAAGGAGCATGGCCAAGAGAAAAACAAGGAAGAAGTGATGGTCAAGAGTTAGGTGTAAGAAAAAGTTGATTTGGAGAAGTTTTGGTTACATTTAGTAATGATTTAGTGAATTGTTATGGTGATTTGAATGTTGGTAGGAAGTTCGGTTTGGTTAAGGTGAGTACTCAATGTTTATTAAATAATTAACAATCTCTATAACTACTTTTAAGTATGATAATATGACCATTTAATCTCTTAATGGTTGTATGAATGTTATAGCTTGTTTGATTATGTGGTTGATTATATGGATGTTGATAACCTGGTTGTGATAAAATATGAGAAATCATAATAAAAATGGTTAAGAAACTAACCATGAATAATATATGAAAAATAAATGCTTACAAATGTGTATATGAAGTTATTTAGCCTCTCAATGATTTTGAAAATATAAAAAAGGTTGAAGTGAATATTATAGTAATATAATATTATGAAACGATTTAAAAGTTAAAAAGAGATTTAATATGGAAATGCATAGAAATGCATAGATAAGGTCGAAATGTCGAAAACAAGTTAAGTATGAAAGATATAATTTTTCAAATTTAAATAACTTGGATTGCATAGAAATGATTTGGAAATGTTTTCCTAAATAAAAGGTGAAATAAATTATATAATGTCGCGACTTTGATCTCTGAGAAGATGAATGCATGCCTATGAACGAAAAGTAAGGGGGGAGAGAGATATTATGGTTGTTAATAACTTTCTTATATGTTAATTAATTTTTAGTTATATCACTAATGCTAACTATCGCATAATTATTGCGTACGAGGTCTGTTTCGAGTAAAACGAATCATGTTGCGACCTTAGCGATGTCGTCCATAGCATGAGGTCAAACTGGAATTTATTTCAAACTAAAATATTTTTCAGTTTCAAATAAAGGTGAGTGTCTTAACGCTTACGATGTAATATAATATTTTTATGTTCATTAAATTGAAATCGTGAAGTTGTCTAATTTTATTATCTGTTGTTTGAAATGGAATTGACATATGAATTGACTGCAGAAAGTAAAATTGACAGTTAAATTTGAAATTGGAATTTAATTGCCAATGAAATACCCGATATTGATGATTATGTAATTGTTGTGAATCATTGGTTGATTTGAATGTTGATTGAAATTGAATGCTATTGGTTGATATATTGGATGGTTGGATGTATGTTTATTTTATATATATCCTGTTATCACCATGTATATCATTTGGCAGTATATAATTGTTATTTGAATTATTCCGAATAATCTAAGGAATAGGTCGAAATGGTACATACCTATGAAATTTTGATTTAGATTGAAATGATATATATCCATCCTTGAAATTAAATTGAAATAACTATTCACTTGGCCATAGGATAGAAAATTAAATTCGAACACCAGATCAGTTAAGTTAAATAATCCTATAAGGCTTGATTTTTAAATTATTTAAATGATTTTGATTCAAAGAAATAAAATCTAATTTATGAAGATTGAATTAATTAAGAATTCGAGTTGAAATGTTGAAGTTAAATTTAGCTAAAAGGAATTGTTTCAAAGAATTTAAATGGGAGTTTGAGGTCCTGGTGGAAATATGATTTGAATTATCGAAATTGAATTGGTTAAAAAGGTTTTAATTTTTCATGAACTTTGAAGTTATTTAAGTAAAGATAATTTAAATTGATATTTCAAAAATTTGAGCTCGGAATTGAATTATTCGAAAGATTATTTAAATTTAGTAATTGCTGTTTAGTGCGAATTAAATGATTTAAATCGATATTTTTGAATTGAACTTGAAATTGATATAAATGGAAATGATTGGAAATTGAGAATCGAATTGAGTTTACTTCAGATTAGAATTGAAATTGAAATTAATTGAAACTGAAAGTGAAATTTAATTAATTTGAAATCGAAATCGAAATTGATTTGAATTTAATTTGGAATCGAAGTAAATTCGAATAGAAAATCGGAATTAAATCGAATTAAATTGAAATTGATTTGAATTGAATTCAAATTCAATCGACTGAATTGAAATGGAAATTGAAAATGATTTGGATTAGAAAACTTAGAATTCGATCAGTTTGACTTTGAAACAATTTTCAAATAAATTATTTTAATACAAACTGTTTAAAAGCTATCTTTTAAATATTCAAATTATTTTGATTTCCAAGCTATCATAAACCATTTTTAACACTCAAACTATTCTATGTTAAACTGTTTTAACTCTTTAAATTATTTTAAACTATTTTATAGAATTCAAACTGGTCAAGGTTGGAATGTTTATATATAAATCATGGATTTAATTATGAATTAGGTTAAATTGAAGTTATAACCCAAATGGAAATTCGAAGCAATTTTGAATTGGAACTGAAATAGAGATATTAAGAGAAATGATTTTTAATTGAAATAGTATATTTTGAGTAAATATGATGATTTCGAATGAATTTGATTTTGAAACGAATATGATATGTTGATATCAAGTATGAACAATTTTTGAATTATAAAAGTACCAACCGGTGTGTAAAACGACATTTGTTTGTTAAAGAGACCGGGGCCTCTTATTGGCATACTCTCTGTCAATATTGGAACCACTTTAACAACTATGTACGTGGAGGTGACTCCAGAACGAAGTAGTTGGATTTGGCGCTGTTTGCTAGATTTAAAGAAAGAGAACGATGATGGATTGACCCCGGCATTTGTGCCAAGTTGAAATGACTAAAACATGACGGCTTGACAGGGCTAAGCGGGCGCTACCCCTAGCGAACATCCGTTTTTCAATTTTCCTGGACTCGGTCTATATTATTCCTCTTGCTGTTGGTTTTGATTAGTGCACCTTGATTTGAGATAGCCTCCCTTTGACTCGATATGAGATGGATGGATGCGGTGGGTTATCATGGCTACGATGCGCAACCACCATCCTTGCGATTCGAACTGAAAGTATCCTACCTAGGGCATTTCCTCAGGTGCCTTGTCATATTTTTATCCCTATATAAGAATGCTACGATTTTGGTTTAGTGTTGTCATATCACGGTGCATCCCTATCCCTCGACGCCCTACATGGGCATTATATGCAAACTGTATGACAATGCTTAAAAACGCATTAAGGGTGATTAATGTAAAGCCTAAACGCTAAGAAAAATATTTATTTTACTGATTAGACATCATATATATTGCATATTCTACTATATATAAATAGTTTGACGGATCCTTAAGAGATGGAAAATCCCATAACATCTCTTGAGTTATTGCACGCACGTTATACACTGGATATGAGAAGTGAAATCCCGTAAACATCTCTGACGCTATTGCACTCAAGTTATGTGATATCAATTTGACTGATATTTAGTCCTGACTCGAGTGTTTTGTTTTTCATTATGCTCGGGTCATCCCTAAGTTTTTTCAGTGCATTGAAGATTATTTTCCAGAGGACGAAGACGAAGATTTGATATATTATTATTACCAGCATTATTCCCCGCATAATGTTGTTCTGTTGCATTATTTATTTATCCCTATTGTATATATAACTCAGATCAATGTTGTATAAATTATAATTAAATGTATAGTAAACAGCCTCATGAACCGTTTATTTGATTATTATATTTTATCGTGGTGCTGCGAGATTCTGTGTTTGTTTTCTTCTTCTTTTCTTAATTATCCCCAATGATTATGTGACGACCCGCCCTTCTCGACCCTCGAAAATCAACACAAAATACTACACAGTATAATATGCCGACGATCGAGTGCCGAAAAAGACAGATTGTTGAGGGAAAAGAAAGAAGATAGAAGAAGAAAGAACTAAACAATAACAGAATCTAACCATCGCAGTGGAATAAAATATAATACATAATATCAGATCTTTACACAAAATGAAAACTATATCTATTTTATATATTACATCATCAGAATATCAGAAACAAACAACAATTACCAGCTTGACAATCTCAAACAGCACAGTAGCGGATATAATCAAGTACGGATAATACATCTCGAACTCAAGCTCTCTCCTGCCCCATAGCATCCTATCCTGAACATATAATACTCGGTCTGACCCGAGCATTGTAATGAAATAACACCCGAGTCAGTCTGGAATACCAGCTGATAAAAATACACCCAAATTGATTATTAAAATTTCAGAAATCTTTTTGAAAACAAAAGCATCTCGTAAGACCACGTCATAAATAAACATGTTGTTTTTACCTTACGGTAGATAAAACACCTTTTATAAAAATCCTCTGATATTATAATAGGGTCTATGTACAAATACTTATTAAAATAGCCGAAATTGTTACATTCATTAAATTCCAACTACTAGCCACAATCGTGGGTAATACAAACAAAACTCGTAAAAGGCGCGTAGGGAGAATGGATTTCCAACTAATGACCAGGCACTGGGGTACCACCTATCACAGTACGTGGCCTAGCTCACTGTACCGAGGATTACACCCAATCCCCAGCAACACAAGGCCGGGACTACCCATTATTGGATAATCCCGTGTAAGATCACCACACGGTTGGGATCAGCAACCGCACCACTAAGCCGAATAAAAATAGACATCTAGACAGAGATGACCTTACCCTAGTGGGTGCTACCCACCTAGCCTTGCTGCATAACCCCTGATTTTCAGTCATTCCCGGTTGATGAGGCTTGAGGCTAAGCATTACCTTTTTAGAACGTTTCACTTAGAATACCCATCGTCCACCTGACGATGTTCCGAAAGCATTCATTCATACAAGTCCGTCCCGGGTTCGAACGGAACCGAAGGAACTACTCCTACTACATCCATTTCGGAAATACCCTCAGGACTAGTTGCGACAATCCCTTGCAATTCACTGCTCCATCTTCGACTCTGAACTCGTTTTTCCCATGAAAACGTACAAACCGGATCGAAGTGGTTTTCGAGAAATCAATCCCGATCTCGGTCTCTTCGAAACGATCAACGCATTGTCCAATATTGATAGTCGGCGATTTAACTATCAATTAACATCCATAAGCATCCATCACACAATAAATAATTTCCCACATTATTTATTTTCCTCAAAAATCTTTGCAAGATATATTTCCATTTTCGATTCCTTTTGAAACAATTTTCAAACCCAACTCTTCTCATGGAGTAAATTCCTAAATCTTTAATTCCTCTTAAAACATCCAAGTACCCATACTTAAGATTTGAAATAATTTAAATTCTTTATTCTTGAAAATATGCTAAAACATTTATATTAAAACTTCTTACATACTTAATTTAATATATATATATACATACTTTTAAAAATATTTCGAATAAAACTGCTTTATAAAATATAAACTATTTTCTTCAAAATAAATTTAAGTCATACCAAATTTTAAAATAAAGCTATGAAATCCTATACAAGTTTTCAAATAAAACTTTAACTAATTATCTTTAAAATAAAACCATTTCATAAAGTATAAAAATTAATAATATTCTTTAAAACATAATACTAATTACCCCTTTAAAATAATTACTTCTATAACTATTTGATAAATGTTCAATTTTAAAATTCATACAACTTAAATAATTTCTTGAAACCATTCTTTAATACAACTTCAAAACTTCTAACTTTTTCAAAAATCTGCTTTAAAAACGTACTTGTCTTTTCAAGGAAATACACTTCCATTTTAGGATAACCCAAAGAATTCATTTTATAAATCCTACACGATTTACCCCAATTCAATTTTACGTTCATCCGTAAATTCCTTTCCATACTTTAAAAATAAACTCCTTTTATTTTTAAACACATTGCTATTTCCTGGAAATCACTTTCAAAATATATGTTTAAAATATTTAAAATAAAGCTTCTAGAAATTAGTTAATTGAAAATAATACTTAAGGAAATATATAGAGGTTTTCTAAGTAATTTAAGCCAAATTTAACCTTTAAAATAAAGTTATTAAATCAAATATTTATATTATAATTTCCTTTGAAAACTTAATACTACTTTACTTTTTAAAATAAGTAAATACCATAATTACTTAAATAAATGTTTACATACACTTTAAACAATTAAAATAATATTTCTTTTTCTAAAATATTCTAAAACACAATTTAAACTGCCAACTTAAAATTTTGAAAGCTTTTCTTTGAAACATACCAAATTTCTAGGAAAAATGCACTTTCCATCCTTTAAAGATAATCTCATCTTTACTTTTAAAACAATTATACCTTTCTTATAAAATTTCCCATCGGAAATCAATATTTTCAAATTTATCCATTGATAAATATATCAATTTATTTATAGACCTAATTTATAAATTTCCATTTCTCATTTCCGTTCCAATCTCAGTTTCAAAATCATTTACAAATTTCAACCCAATATCTTTAATTTAATTCCCTGAAATTCATAATTTAAAAATTCCTTTCATTTCCCTTTAATCCAAATTTATTTATTTATTTATCTTTTTAAAATACCAAATTATATTTATCCAATCATAACACAACATAACAAGATCCAAATTAATTTATCACAGGATATCAATGAGACATATCACAGAGTATAAATAAAAATTCTATTTATGAGGAATCCAGTTGGATTCCTCCAACCTGTTTCCCTGTATCCACAGATATTAGCACAACCAATAAATATCGATTCAATCTGATAATAATTATCATATTCAGCTAAACAACCAATCAAACATTTAAATATTAGCTATTTAAATTAACTGGTATCCAGATGTGAGTGAGATTAACTCACCTTGAATTCCGACGAACGTTTAAATTCCTGAATTAAATCGACCGCGATCGATTTAACCCAAAATTTCACTAGCTCCGATCGTCCCCAAATTCGCACTATAGTGTAGATCGCGTCGCTGCGATTCCGATGTTTCTCGTTTCGTTGAAATCTGACAATGAATGCATTAGATATGAATTTTTAAAGGTTTTTAATATAATTTATAAACAATTCCTTTTTTAATTAAATTACCATCGGCCATTGACTTCAAAACCGAGGATCCATGCCACAAATTTCCTTTCTTCCCTCTCGCTCATCTATTACCGTTCACTTAACCCGTCGCCGCCATCATTTCGCGACCACCCATGCTCACAGGTAGGTCGATCCAAGGCCACCATCTCGAGCACCGAAGCTAGCACCACCCATGGCCCAAGCCTCCTCGAACTCGGTGAACCAACAACCGTGAAATTTGACCTTGAACTCGAGACCTATTTTGTCAGTTTGCCACCTCGTCGATGAACTAGGGTCGATCACCACCGTTGACTATGTAGAGCTCCTCGAGCTCCTCCATCTACGTTTAGGAAGTTTTCAAAATTATGGCGTGGATTGATCGAAAATGGAGATGAAAGTCGAAGGGTTTTGGCCACGGAAAAGTATAGAGTGTCGGCCGCTGAAAAAAATTAGGGTTTCGGCCCCTTAAACGTATATATATACGTACAACCCAATTAAATTCACTTTTAAACAATTTTCTCAAATGATCTCTAAACAACACGTGCCGATGGGCGATTATAAGGTTTTACCCGCGTTCCGAACACAATGAAACGTGTTTCGAAAGCTAATCCGATCATATGCACGAGTTACGAAAATAAACGATCAATTTTTAATTGAATGGATTAAAATAGTTTCTATGCGTTTTGAGCTGCCAGGGTCAAACGACAACTCCGATTGCTACGAAAATTGAAAACGATAATAACTAACTATTACGGATCCAATGGAACTGGTTTCATCGAATTCCGTGACTGTGTCCCGGAAGGCTACTTAACTCGTCGATTAAATCGAGCGATTTTCGAAATTGTCAAAATCACTTAAAATTTCACTTTTAAAATTTTACTAACTTTATTATAAATCATACAGAATTTATATTCACATCAAAAATCATTCTGATTAATTTCGAACCAAAATCTGATTATTTGCATTATTATATTATTAAATTCCATTATTAAATTAATATAAAATTCCAAATTCAACCTATCGACTTTAATTCCATCCAACAGTCCAATATTATAATTCAAATCCAAATAGACTTAAAATAAATTTTAGAATCTATTTACACCCAGAATCACCAATTATCCCAGTTCCAATATTAAATTAATATTATTCAAATTTCAATTGAATTTTCATATTGTAAATTACAACTAAATTCTATTGATTTAATAAAATCCTTATTTCAAAATCAATTAAAAATGCACATTTAACATTTAAAATGAATTAAATGTTCAAAATCTAACGATCAAAATTCTGGGTCGTTACATTTTCCCCCTTATAAAAATTACCTCCTCGAAATTTGCTAAGGTAGAAAGAATGCTCCAAACTCAATAGCAAAACCTACTTAGTGAAAATCTCAATTTCACTTTGTCTAAATTCTTTAGTTTCAAAATTTTCAAAAATTTTCTAACTCCCAAAATTTTCGGAAAATTTTGGCAGAGTCTCCCTTGTACGGAGGAGCTTTTGCAATATCACAATAGATATAAATATATATACATCGACCCATACGGTCGGAAAACAAAATATATCACAATATATATCATTTTCCCAATTTTATTGCGTAGGCGTACCTTTTATTAGCATTTTAAAAGCAAGCGGCTAAATAATATTGCATATACGCGCTCCAACCCTATCAATTGCCTCCCGTACCTGTACTTACTTAAACAAACGCATCAGTTTTCAATAATATGAGAATTTATTAACATTATATTCATTAAACTAGCCAAACACATCAATTACATAGTTTAAACCAATAAACCTCATAATTTAACATGTTAACCATATATTATCGGCAATCCAAAGATTTCAATCACCATTTTAATTTCTCGACAAATCCAAACTTCATTTTTAATCTCCTCGAATGATTTAAATTCAAGTTTACTTTTTACAATTCATATTTACTACAACCAATCCACTCTCTCTTCAATATGATTAACATATGCTTTACTTACATCAATTTATTCCAATCCAAATCCAAATTGATTCACAATCAAATTCTTATTTTCAATTTGATACCTTTGCATTTCTTTTATGACCTGCTTTAATTTTTATGCAAAACTGCTTAATTATATTACACTTATTTCAATTGAGTCAAAACCAACTTTATTTACTTCTTCAAATCAATACACTTTCATTTACAACATAGGACCAATTTCTATGCAAATTAAAAGTTATCCAAGCAAGTAACCATCAGTTAAGCTTATAACCATTTAAAATTAATTCCAACTTAGATTTATATTAATTTTATTTCGTTTGGAATTTTTTTCACAATCCCAAATATTCTTATTTCCTTGCAATTTTTAAATCAAATCCTTATTCTCACTTCAAGTTCATCATCCAACTTAAGTTTATATTAATATCATTCCATTCTGTATTATTTACAACTCATACATTCTTATTTCATCACAAAAATTAATTAAAATCCTTTCACTTGCATTTCAATTTTATTATCTAAACAAATTTCATTCAAGACCCCTTATAAAGCTCGACCATAATTTTATTAATAATATGACCATTTTTAATTATCTTATACCCAAACTGAATTTTACTTGCATTTAGGACCATATCCATTTTAAATTGATTTTTTTATTCAATCCAATATAATTTCCATTTAATTTAGCTTACGCTAAATTCATTTCTAAACAATCCTTTTTGAATTTAGTTGAGTGAGAATTTAATTCATTCAATATCATTCTTACTTAATTTAAATTCCATTTAATTCAATTCTATTCCCAAATTTAATTCAAGTTTAACTAAATTTTTATTTAGCCAACTTAAATTCATTCCACTTCCTTTACTACTTAAATAAGGATTGAATTTCATTCAATATTATTTATAACACAACTGAATTTTTAATTTTAATTAAATCCAAATTCATCACAATTCCATTTAGTCGAAGTTAAATCCAATTCGATCCAATTTTATTTCTCCATTCACTTTAAATTTTACTTTCTAATATATAAGTTTTAAAACTTATTTACTAACTTAAGTCCATTCACATCTTATATTTTTTTTCTTTGCCTTATCACATTTAACATCCATTTAGGATTTAAATTTTGAATTTACCATACCATTCAACCATTTTATTTTGGTTTTACAATTTCATTTCCTATTCTTAAGTTCACCAACTTATTTACTTAAAAGCTTATATTGCTCATTTTAATCCATTTACATCTTATAATCACAATTCCAGATTACCTATATAATACTTAATAGCTTAAGGATATAAATTTTCATTTCACAATTATAACCCACACTTATATAATCATTTTTCATTTCAATTTTATATCCCATTTAATTCGATTCCAATTTATTTAACTTATCTCAAGTTAAATTCAAATTTTCTATTCACTTCCATATACTCAAGTTAAAATTTAATTCCAGGATTAAAATTTTCATTTCCTTCTTATTAATATCAACTTCACTTAATAAGTTCTATAGTTGATTCATTTTAACTTTACACATTATTTAATAGAATTTTCCAGAATTCAATTACCCGGTTTTATTCCAAAACCATTTTGAAATAATAATCAACTCATACCTACTTGGTATATCAAATCAAATCTCCGGATTCCAAATAACTTGTTTATACCAAAACAAATTTCCCCCTTTGAAATTTCTAAAACACCTTGTATATTAAACAAATCTAAACAGATATCGTACCCAATTACTATGGAAGCAATCCATCACTTTAGAAACTCGAAAATGAATTCTAATGATGTGGCCATCATCATCAGGATTATTTTCTAGGAGCTGAAGTGAGTTCAGTGCTTCCCTATTTCCACAAATTCATTTCAAAACAATTCTCATTCAAAAATACTTCCCAAAATAATACTCCATCATTGCCTTCAAACACTTTGGAAAACATTCCCAAGATTTTAAATTTTCAAACTTTTGTTTTCATTGCATTTAAAACACTTTTCAAAATTTTCGAGATTTAAATTCTGGTTTAATTCAAATTTAGTTATTCTTCTTTTGTATAATTTATACTCACGGAATTTCATTTGGTTATAACCATTTCAAATTTTAGATCAAATTTTAGATTCTTATTTGATTAAGATATCCACATCCAAACAATCAAATATATATAATAATTTCAGAAAATTATTTCATTTTCCCAGTTTTAAAACAATACTATGTCGGTTTATCTTGTTTAATAGTTTAGAAACCCCTATCGATACGGTTGTACTTCCCATACCGACCAGAATTCATAAACACTCAACCGATAAGTCAACACAGTATAAAAACAATTTTTATATTCACTAATAAGTACGCTCTCATAGCTATTAATACACTCAACTCATTATAGAGTACTATTGACTCTATTTCTAATGAGTAATTTCCCCACCAAAGCCTAGGTTATCGCTAACCTAAGCTCTGATACCAAATATGACGATCTGCCCTTCTCGACCCTCGAAAATCAACACAAAATACTCCACGGTATAATATGCCGACGATCGAGTGCCGGAAAAGATAGATTGTTGAGGGAAAATAAAGAAGATAGAAGAAGAAAGAATTAAACAATAACAGAATCTAACCATCACAGCGGAATAAAATATAATACACAATATCAGATCTTTACACAAAATGAAAACTATGTCTATTTTATATATTACATCATCAGAGTATCACAAACAAACAGCAATTACCAGCCCGACAATTTCAAACGAGCGCAGCAGCGGATATAAAAAAGTATGGATAATACGTCTCGGACTCCAGCTCCTCTTCTGCTCCATAGCATCCTATCCTGAATATATAATACTCGGTCTGACCCGAGCATTGTAATGAAATAACACCCGAGTCAGTCTGGAATACCAGTTGATAAAAATACACCCAAATTGATTATTAAAATTACAGAAATCCTTTTGAAAACAAAAGCATCTCGTAAGACCACGCCACAAATAAACATGTCGGGTATTTACCTTACGATAGCTAAAACACTTTTTATAAAAATCATCTGATATTATAATAGGGTTTATATACAAATACTTGTTAAAATAGCCGAAATTGTTACATTCATTAAATTCCAGCTACTAGCCACAATCGTGGGTAATACAAACAAAACTCGTAAAAGATCCGTAGGGAGAATTGATTTCCAACTAATGACTAGGCACTAGGGTACCACCTATCACAGTACATGGCCTAGATCACCGTACCGAGGATTACTCCCAATCCCCTGCAACAAAAGGCCGGGACTACCCCTTACTGGATAATCTCGAGTAAGATCACCCCACGGTTGGGATCAGCAACCGCACCACTAAGCCGAACAAAAAGGGACATCTAGATAGGGATGACCTTATCCTAATGGGTGCTACCCACCTAGCCTTGTTGCATAACCCCTGATTTTTAGTCATTCCCGGTTGATGAGGCTTGAGGCTAAGCGTTACCTTTTTAGAACGTTTCACTTAGAATGCCCATTGTCCACCTGACGATGTTCCGAAAGCATTCATCCATACAAGTCCGTCTCGGGTTCGAACAGAACCAAAGGCACTACTCCTACTACATCCATTTTGGAAATATCCTCAGGAATAATAGTGACTATCCCTTGGACATCACTGCTCCATCTTCGACTCCGAACTCGTTTTTCCCACGAAAACCTACAAACCGGATCGAAGTGGTTTTCGAGAAATTAATCCTGATCCCTGTCTCTTCGAAACGATCAACGCATTGTCCAATATTGATAGTCGGTGATTTAACTATCAATTAACATCCATAAGCATCCATCACACAATAAATAATTTCCCACATTATTTTTTTCCTTATAAATCTTTGCAAGATATATTTCCATTTTTCGTTCTTTTTGAAACAGTTTTCAAACCTGTTTCCCAGGGAATTGACCGGGCAACTTAGTACTCGGCCTACCAAGGGCGTTCGGCCTGAAGGTGGATCGGTACCATAACGTTTTGACATTATGTTACGCTTGGCATCTAAAGAACGTTCGGCCTAAGACTTTGCTCGGCCAAAGATGGCGCTCGGCCAGAGACTTCGTTCGGTCAAAAGCATTGTTCGGCCAAAGGCCTTGTTCGGCCAAAAGCTTCATTCGGTCAGAAGCCTCGTTCAATTAAGATGGTGTTCGAACATCAAGCTCCTCGTTCGGCACCCAGACCGTTCGGCACCAAACCGTTCGGCATCAAGGAGCATCCGGTATCCATGAAGGCTTGGCATTGTCATTCGGCCTCCCGAGACGTTTGGCAATCAAGAATGGTTCGACAATCAAGGATGTTCGGCAATCAAGAATGGTTCGGCAATCAAGGATGGTTCGGCATTCTCCCCAGCACGCCCGGTCCGAACACTGCTCGGCCTACTCTTCCCCACAACAGACGTGTCGTTCGGCATAAAGAAAATGGACCGGTACTCGACCGTTCGGCATGCTCGGTTCGGCGTACAGGACTTGTCCTATTTGGACCGAGTTATTCAGCTACCAGGCCCACCAGGGAAGTCCAACCCACCTTTGTCTATAAATAGAGGGGCAGAGGCATAGAAAAAGGAGAGAGATTTTAGAGAACACTGGGGAAACTCTGCCATTTTCAAGACTCATTCCAGACTTATTTTTTTACTTTGCAATTGTATTCTAGTAACTAAAAACGGATTTTATCTGTAACCACCCATCAAGTAAATTAATGGAAATCAACCTCAAAGTGGATGTAGGCAGTTACGCCGAACCACTATAAATTTGGTGTTCTTGTTCTCTGCATTTAAATTTACACTCTATTCTCTGTTTTAATTTACTTTCTTCATTAATTTCTCTACCCAATCTTTCTAAGGGTGTTAGTGACCAATTTTGGTGCTAACATTTTGGTGCTTTCGCTGAGAATTGAACTCAGGCTATTAGGATCTACTTTGCAGCTATTGGATTGCATAAATCCCCCGAAGGAGATCCATAATCATCTATAAGGCATATGTTGATACTACTCAGAGTTACAACCAACAACTCTACCATGGGAAGACCACGAACTAGATCAGCCTCTCAAAATGTAGATGCCCACGAAACCGCTAGTGTGCAACAACTGGGAACTTGCAATCAGCAAGCGATTCGGGGTGTAGGGCCCTCCCACCAAAACCAAGCAGAAGTTGTTTCCCGAGCAGAATTCAACGACCTGATAAGAGAACTTAAGGAAAGTAGAAAGAAACTTGCCGAGCAAATGCAATCCAACGCTGACCTCACGCCTCAGCTTACTCAGCAGCAGCATTAGAATGCTGAAGGTAGCCCTGTCCCCTATTCTGAAGATGATAGCTCGACTTCTGCTAATAATCCTCCTAGGCGTAGATGTCGTAAGGTTGAAGATGCATATGCAGGTGCTACTGATCGTTCTACTAGAAACCAAGACCCAAATCGGACGGGACATCAACCTGCACGGTCCCGTGGAACTGAACCCAACCTCCCATCTCCCATACAAACCCCGGATTTGACGGCTATGGTCAGGCAGCTGATGAAAGAAAACCAAGGTCTAACTAATGAAGACCGGGGAGTAACTAAGAGTCATACTCCCTTCACGGATACCATTCTACAGGCCGAATACCCAAGAAAGTTCAGCATGCCCGCCATTCCCGCCTACGAAGGGAAGACTGACCCCAGGCAGCATGTGATGAGGTACGGATGGATGATGGATTCCACAAGAGCTAATGACGCAACTAAGTGTAGGTGTTTCCCAATCACTTTGTCCGGG
This sequence comes from Allium cepa, assembly GCA_030765085.1. Lineage (NCBI taxonomy): Eukaryota > Viridiplantae > Streptophyta > Magnoliopsida > Asparagales > Amaryllidaceae > Allium > Allium cepa. The sequence continues at coordinate 663,103,204 of CM060928.1, read as the reverse complement.
ATTGCCACCATGTGGTTCACTCGATTCCACCACGAACTATATCTAGCTTCGATGAGTTAGCAATGAAATTCGTAGAACAATTCAGGATACACACCACTCGTCCAAAGGACGTGATGTCCTTATCAAGTGTAACTCAAACTCCAGGTGAGTCATTGAAAGCATACCTGCAAAGGTTTCATGTTGCTTCTACCGAGGTGAGCAATCCTAACGACACACGATTTTGATGGAAGTAATGCGTGGAGTGGATCCAGATTCTGAATTTGGAGATTGGTTGGCGGGGAATCCCCCAGCTACGCTGGAACATTTTTATTCGAAGGCTTGTCGGTTCATAAGAAGGGAGGAAGCTCGGTGGACAAGGCGAGACAAGGCATTAGGGCCCGTTCAAGAGCCTGTGAAAAGTAACGCCGCCGTGAAGCAAATCGGAAATAACCCTGGAAAAACTCAAGTTGACATACAGAACAAGCCTGGGCAGTCTAAAGGATCCGGAGGTGGAAACCCCGGAAAGAAAAAAGAGACAGGGAAATGGAAATCAAGAATCCCAATATACAATGAATACAGCCCGTTGAACGCTTCTCTTGAGAACATCTATCTATCAACTTGCAACACTTTCCAGTATAGGAAGCCACGTCCAAAGGAATCGATAGAAGAACAGGAGCGGACTGGGAAGTATTGCCGTTTTCACGAGTCTTATGGGCACAACACAGAGGAATGCAGATATCTCCATGACACCATAGAAAAACTAATTAGACGGAAGAAGCTACAGGAATTTGTCAAAGACCCATAGGATGCCAGGCGAGAAACATCAGACCCTGGACGCGGGCCAGCCCCACACCAACCGGAACAACCTAACCGAACTGTGGGTAGATTGGTTATTAACACGATTGCTGGCAGACCTCACCCTGTAGATAAGAACTGGCAGGAGACGGAGCGATATGCTAACTCCTTAAGACATGCGGAGTACGAGTGTTGTTCGAACGTGGAGGATGGGACCCCTGCAAAGCAGTAGCGCACGATGAATGACGATATCGTATTCAGGAACAGAGATGCGGATAAGGTAGAGGCTCCTACCATTGACCCAATGGTCATATCTGCGACCATCGGGCCGGCATTCGTAAAGAGAATCTAATCGATTGCGGAAGTTCCGTTAACATCATCTTCCGGAAGGCATACGACCAAATGAAGCTGGAGACCAAGGATTTGAAACCATCCAAGGCCAAAATCCATGGCTTTAATGGCGCAGCAACTGATGCAATGGGATGTGTGGAGTTACCAGTTGAACTGGGACAAGGTGAACGCAGAAGGGTGCGAATCCTACCATTCATAGTACTGGACGTTGATTCCCCGTACAATGTATTCCTAGGCCGTTCAGCCCTGGCGGAATTTAGGGCAGCTTTGGCCCCTTGGTGTTTGACGTTAAAATTTCCAACAGACGGGGGGTTGGAGTGGTACACGGCGACCAGGCAACCGGCCGTGCATGCTATGTAGCTGAGCTCAGGGAGGCACGACGTAGGGAGAAAGGAAAGGTTGTGGACAGCCCTGTCCGCATCCAAGGTTCTGACAATTGACAACTAGCGCCCGAGCCCTGGCTTGGGCGGCATTCTCGGATCCATAGAGACATAGATCCAAGTGACGATGATGGGGAACCCAGGGAAACAAACGCGGCACGGGCTGAACTAACCATCGACATCTCAGTTAGACGCAGCGACCCATCACGAGTTCTTAAAATAGGTTCACAACTCGACCTCGTGGCAGCTGAGAATCTTACTGACTTCCTCCCAGCGAACCTTGACGTTTTTGCTTGGACGCATTCTGATATGTGCGGGATTTCTCCTACAATCGCGAGTCATATGTTGAACATAGACCCGAGACATGTTCCTATAAAACAAGAAAGGAGAGGCATGGACACGGAGAGGTCCGCGGCTCTCCAAGAGGAGGTGGACAAACTCAAAACCAACTGGTTCATCCGCGACGCCCTCTACTCAAAATGGGTATCTAACCTGGTGTTAGTAAAGGAAGCGAATGGAAAATGGAGGACTTGTGTTGATTACTTCGACTTAAACAAGGCATGCCCGAAGGATAGTTTCTTGCTGCCAAGGATTGACCAACTCGTCAACTCCACTGCCGGACATGAGTTGCTATCATTTATGGACGCGTGCTCTGGTTACAATCAAATTCCGATGCACATCCCAGACCAAGAACACACCAGCTTTGTCATAAACGTGGGATTGTATTGCTATGTATTAATGCCATTCGGATTGAAGAACGCAGGAGCGACTTATCAACGCCTGGTGAATCGAATGTTCAAAGACCAGATTGGTAAAACAATAGAAATCTATGTGGATGACATGTTAGTGAAGTCACGGCAGTCGAATGACCACGTCCGAGACCTAATGGAGATGTTTGACATACTCAGGCATTATGGAATGAAGATCAATCCGTTGAAGTGTTCATTCGGCGTAGCATCGGAAAGTTTCTGGGATTCATTGTGAATGCCCGGGGAATCGAGGCTAACCCAGAGAAGATCCAGGCTATCCGAGATATACAAGTACCCAAAACCATAAAGCAGGTGCAAAGCCTGAATGGAAAAGTGGCTGCGCTAAGTCGATTTATATCCAGGGCTACAGACAAGTGTATCCCCTTCTTCAACATTATAAAGAAAGGAAAGAGAAACTTCGAATGGACATCCGATTGCAAGGAAGCATTCCGGGCTCTGGTAAGGCACTTGGAAAGTCCCTCCGTACTGTCCAAGCCGATAGACCACGAAACGTTGTATGTGTACTTGGCGGTATCCTAGCACGCTATCAGTACAACCTTGGTCCGCGAGGAAGACCGGATTCAGAAGCTGGTTTACTATGTCAGTAAGCACTTGACAGGGGCGGAAAGAAATTATCCAAAGATTGAAAAACTGGCTTATTGCTTGGTGATCGCATCACGCAAGCTTCGCCCCTACTTTCAGGCACACTCAATCAGTATCTACACTGACCAACCCTTGCGATAGGTACTCCAATGACCGGAAACTTCCGAAAGGATGCTGAAATGGAATATTGAGTTAAGTCAGTTCGATATTACCTATTTGCCGCGAAGGGCCATACAAGGACAAGCACTAGCCGACTTCATTATTGAATTCACTGTGTTAGATGAACCGAGTAATCACAGAACCATACCCCCCGTTCGATGGAAGATGTATACCGATGGGGCATCTAACGACCGTTGCTCGGGGGCAGGTATAATCCTCGTAACTCCTGAAGACCGATCAATCTGCTATGCTTTGAAGTTCGACTTTGCAGCAACAAATAATGAAGCCAAATATGAAACATTGATTGCTGGCTTGAGACTTGTTATCGAACTGGGAATGAAGTCACTCGAAATCTTCTATGACTTGCAGTTGGTAGTACATCAGGTGCGGGGAGACTATCAAGCGAAGGGACAGAGACTCGCTTCATACCTTGCTCGGGTTCAAGAGCTGCTGGCGCGTCTGGAATACTACGACATCTCACACGTCCCACGCGAACGAAACAGAGAAGCCGATTCGTTGGCAAAATTTGCAAGCACTGGCGATGCACAGCAAATGGGATTGTTCCCTGTTGAGACCCTCCATGCTCCGAGTATAGACGTGATGGAGATTGATTTCGTGTTAGAAACCGAACTTGAGAAGGAATCGTGGTTGACCCCAATCAAGCAGTACCTGTTACTAGGGGATTTGCCTAAAAAGAGAAGCGAAAGACGCCAAGTCCTCCGTAAAGCTTCGCGTTATATAATACAGGATGGGATAATGTATCGGAGGGGATTCTCGACCCCCTTACTCCGGTGCGTAGCCCATGATGAGATAAAACGGATATTAAAGGAAGTCCATGAAGGAGAGTGCGGCGACCATACTAGGGGGCAGACATTAGCAAAGAAGATCCTCCGCTATGGATACTATTGGCTAACCGTGAATCGGGACACTGCAGACCATGTGAGAAAGTGTGACAAATGTCAGATATATGCAAAAATTCCAAGAGCGCCACCAACGGAACTCACGCAAATGGTTAGTCCCTGGCCATTTGCAATGTGGAGGATTGACCTAATCGGCTCTTTACCCATACCCAAAGGAGGCGCAAAATACACAATAGTAGCGGTCGATTACTTCACCAAGTGGGCAAAGGCGGAACCATTGGCCACAATCACAACCAAGAAATTCATTAATTTCGTTGTATGAAATATCATATTCCGTTTTGGTCTTCCATGAACCATCATAACAGACAACGGAACTTAATTCGAAAGCAAGGAGTTCAAAAAAATTTGTCAGAAGATGGCATTGAGAAAAGGTTTGCAGCAGTCGCTCACCGAAGGTGAATGGACAGGTAGAAGCCGTAAACAAAATAATCAAGTCCGTATTGAAAAAGTGTTTGGAAAAGGCTAGAGGCAAGTGGGTAGATGAGCTCACGACGGCGCTTTGGGCCTATAGAACTACCCACAAGACCGCGACTGGCCACACTCCATTCGCATTGACATATGGCACGGAGGCTGTCATACCCGTGGAACTTGAAGTTCCATTTCATCGGGTAACTCACTACGACCCTGCGTCGAACCGGGATCTCTTATTGGAATCATTGGACTTTATTGATGAAAAACGCGAAGAAGCCGATTTGAGAGCGGCCTCATACAAACATCAGGTCGCTAGATATTATAACGAAAAAGTCCAACCGAGAACCTTTGACGTGGGAGACCTCGTTTTGAAACAAGTTTTTCCAGCCCCATCTCATATGAACCCCGCATGGAAAGGTCCGCACGTCATCAAACGGAGGCTTGGGGAAGGAACTTTCAAGCTAACGACCGTCGATGGAGCGACACTCCCCCGAGCATGGAACAACGAGCACTTGTGATGTTATTACACTTAGTCTATTTCCTTTAGGCCATAGTCGCATTTATTTCCAATACGTTTTCATTTCTAGTTCTTGGCATGAATAAGACAATTTAGCTTGCTCTCATTAATAAAGGCTTGAAGCCATCTTTTTTATGAATGATTAATGTTGATGCGTGAGATAGCCCTGCGGCAAGCGATTAAAATTATATTATTCTGGCTGGTGTACGAACGGTATAAACGAGTAAAAATCTCCAAGTCTCCGGAGTGCGGACTGGAGTACTCTAAGTCTCCGGAGCGCGGACTCGAGTATAAAGGAATAAAAATCTCCAAGTCCCCGGAGTGCGGACTGGAGTACTCTAAGTCCCCGGAGCGTGGACTCGAGTATAAACGAATAAAAATCTCCAAGTCCCCGGAGTGTGGATTGGAGTCTCTAAGTCCCCAAAGTGCGGATTTGAGTATAAACGAATAAAATCTCCAAGTCCCCGGAGTGCGGACTGGAGTACTCTAAGTCCTCAGAGCATGGACTCGAGTATAAATGAATAAAAATCTCCAAGTCCCCGGAGTGCAGACTGGAGTACTCTAAGTCCCCAAAGCACGGACTCGAGTATAAACGAATAAAAATCTCCAAGTCCCCGGAGTGCGGACTGGAGTACTCTAAGACCCCAGAGCGCGAACTCGAGTATAAACGAATAAAAATCTCTAAGTCCTCGGAGTACGGACTGGAATACTCTAAGTCCCCAAAGCGCGGACTCGAGTATAAACGAATTAAAATCTCCAAGTCCCTGAGTGCGGACTGGAGTACCCTAAGTCCCCGGAGCGCGGACTCGAGTATAAACGAATAAAAATCTCTAAGTCCCGGGAGTGCGGACTGGAGTACTCTAAGTCCCCAGAGCGCGGACTCGAGTATAAACGAATAAAAATCTCCAAGTCCCCGGAGTGCGGACTGGAGTACTCTAAGTCCTCAGAGTGCGGACTCGAGTATAAACGAATAAAAATCTCCAAGTCCCCGGAGTGCGGACTGGAATACTCTAAGTCCCCAGAGCGCGGACTCGAGTATAAACGAATAAAATTGGACTAGAGTACTCTAAGTCCCCGGAGCGCGGACTCGAGTATAAATGAGTAAAATTCTCCAAGTCCCCGGAGCGCGGACTCGAGTATAAACGAATAAAAATTCATAAGTCCCTGGAATACGGACTGGAGTACTCGAAGTCCCCGGAGCGTGGACTCAAGTATAAACGGAAAAAACTCTCCAAGTCCCTAGAATGCGGACTGGAATGCTCCAAGTTCCCGTTGTGCAGATTAAAAAATGATTCTAAGTGCTTGAAGAATGGGAGGAAAACAAATAACTCTCAGAGAAATCAGCGGGCCGTGTGAAGACAAACCAAGAAGCTATGTTACACACAACAACAAGGACTCGAATCGTGATCACAAGGGAAACTGAATAATAAGAATCTTTTGAAAAGACAGAAAAGGAAATTAAACTTTATTCAGGAAAAGTCTTCTGCTACAAGTACTTCAAAATTCGGAGTCAACAGTCTATTTACAAAAATCACGAAAAAAAAGAAATCATTACACGACTTAGATTGACTCTCGTTGAACGAGGACAGTAGTCATTGCTTGTGCTTCTTCAACTTCTTCCCGGACGACTCTTCCCCAGAGCGTTTACCCTTAGAACCTTTCCTTGATGGAGAGTAATAACTGAAGAAGTAGGGGGAACGTCTGAGGGCTTGGACCTGCCAGGAAGGATGACCTTCAATGGCTTGTTCAAGGGATCATCTAGGTCCACCTCACGCGGCTCAACCTTGACCATGGCTGTATCTCTTTTCTCTTTTTCGAGCCGCTCCTTCATGCTCAATTCAGATGTATGCTCAGAGGCGCCTGTGACTTCTACTTCATAACTCCCAGAGGAGGAATCGGACTTTCCTTCTTCAAGCACCCCGATCACTTGAGCATCTAGCCCAGGAACCTCACCAGCATGAGCGCCCCCACCAGACTTTTCCACTTCCTTGGCGACATCGCTCCTCAGAGTGGGATCGGGGTCGGAACGACCTGCACAAAATCAGAAAAGATGAGCACTAGAGTGCAATAGTACTTCACAAAGAATGACAACTTTCAAAATCTTAAAGTGGAAGGTTATCTACCAGGCCCTGGCAAACTCTCTACCGTCAAAGGAGTTTCGCCCTCCGGGATAGGAGACAAAACATGAACGCCCAGGCCGGGGGCTTCCAGATCATAGCCAATGTGGTGTTCAAAGGGATCAAGTGTCGGCCGACCGGCAGGCTAGGAAGGCACGTGAACAGGAGACTCGACCCCGGATGGACTGGTGACAACTTCTTTCCCTTTCCTCGAGGGGGAGCCTTCGCAGTAAACGGCCTTGGCCGTCAATAGGTCCGAAGGCTCATTTCCCTTCAGAAATTCCTTTATCAAATCCTCCTCGTCAACCTCCTCGACACCGTGCTCGGCCTTCCTAATCTGAATTAAGGTTTCCCACGCCTCGAACAATGATTCAACATAGCCATCGCCCAAAAAAGTTAGGTCACGGTGCATGAGCACGCAAGCGTTGAATTCGGCAATGAGTGGGTCGAACGCAGTTTTGATCTCCTCTCTACCTTCCTCCCTGGCTGCCTCAAGTCGGGTATCGATGTCCATCAACGCCGTCCTCTTTCCCTCCTCATGGGCCTTACTCTTTAACATCTCAACCCTGGAGAGCTCGGCCTCGAGTTGTTCTTTTAAAAGTCGGATAGCGACGATCTCGTCACAGTATCGCTGTGACTCTTCTTGGGCAGCCGTTTTCTCCTCTCTCTCTCTCTGCGGAGAAGCTCTTCAAGTTCCTTGACCCGAGCGCTGAGCGCATCCCTCTCCTTTTGAACGAAGTCCTTTTCCAAGGCCAAAGCCCCACATCATTGAACCGCCTCGTCAAGCTCTTTCTTATGAGTTGATTCCAAGCGAGTGACGACCTCAGCAGTATCCCTGGCACTCCGATGGGTGGCCTCGAGTTCAGATTTATAAGTGGCGATTTCTTCATCCTGGGCCTTAATGATGTTTTTATCATGGGTGGCCTCAAGCTTCAAATGGTCTATTTCATGCTGGCGCTCCACAGAGACTTCGGAAAGTTTCTCGGCTAGGTGGACGAACGCGTCATGTTGAACATAGACGTCGTTGGTACAAGCAATGGCGTTCTGCTTAACATCTCCAGGTATAGGATGAATTGCCGGAAGAAACTTCAACCATCGAAGCAAATCTTAGGAAATGTAGCCTTGAGCTCGCTCAGTCTCTCTGATACTATTGGATCCGATGCAGGAACAGGAGGAGACGGTTTTGAAAGTTCGCCCCTCCTATGAGAATCTCGAAACTGACGAGTGGAAGAAGAGTCGGGGCGTTGATCTCGGGGGATATCAGACTGCGACCCCTTGTAACCAGGCTGATCCTTGCTTTGCCCCGAATGGGAAAGGGGTGTCGGTGATGCTTGGGCTGGTAATACGGTTTCTTTCGAGATGACGAGTCCCGAGAATGGCGGTCCCTACCACCATCACCATCTCTATCTTGACGTCTCTCGGGACCCGAGTCCCGTCCGGACGGATGAAAAATAGAAGAACCACGGAGACGATCGAATCCGTGCGAGCGTCCCATGTCACATGCATGAATTTCAAATAACAACGAGTTAGCAAGGAGAGATGTGACAACAAAAATTTAAGTGCGAATTGAAGAGCAAATGTTCATGTGTGTCCTAGTGTTTCCCCCCGACGGACCAGTAGCCTTGCTAACAGGAGTTTTCTCTCCCTGACTTTGGATCGGAACGCCCATATCGCCTCTGAGGGGCGAATGGAACTTGAATGCCTCCGGATCGCCAAAATCATAGTTGAGCAGATCTTCCGGAATGAAGAGGTTCGAGAGGCCCTTTAGTGAACTTTCAACATGCTGTGAAGAAGCCTCCTTCTCTGCCGGGATGAGCGTAACTTTGGAAGTTCCGCCAACTTTCTCCTTTCTAATCTTATATGTCAACGTCTTTCTCCCCTTCGAAGGGGAAGATGACGTTCCAATATCATGCACTTCGACCAGAGGATCCTGAGAAGGACCCACATTCTCACCTTGTGTTTCGGGTGCTTCACCCTCTCTGATTTCCCCCTCCTCATGCGCACCGGGGGTGTGGCGTGACAACGATTTAGCCAACGTTTTCCCTTTATCGGATGTGGGCTTGGGGAAGGAGACGCCCTCAGGAAGGCTCACCCGACGGCCTTCTGCTAACAGCCCGAACCTTGACAGTGACTCATTTGAAATGAGGGTTCGTATGTCTCGTTCCTCAGCGGGAAGAGCTCTAATAGCCTCAACAGCCTTTGAATAGCCGCAGCCCTCAGGACGTGGATTGATGTCTGAAAAAATGAAACAAGAGTCAGAAAAAGCATCGCCTCAACCGAAATATGAGCATCGCCCTAAAAAGAATACTTACTTCGTTCAACCCATCTCCTCACGAAACCGGGAGGGCAGCTCATGTAGAACCATTCCTGTTTGTATAGGGAAAACTTGTGTCAGGACCCGATTCTTCGTCTTCCGAAAATTCAACATCGACACTCACTTTATCGACTGCCGAGTAATCGAACGACGGAAAACCGAACACTGAGGGTTTAAGAAAAAGAAAAGAAAGAAGAAGAGATAAGAAGGTAGAAAATAGGGAGAAAAAGAACATAGAAAATAGAGAAAATAGAAAATTTTAAAATAGAAGAAAAAGAGAATAGAGAACATAGAACGGAACAGAAAACAACAGAACAATAACAGAATCTCACAATTCGCAGCGGAACAACATATAATAATAAATGAATAATCTTTAAACAAAGAACTATATCAGTTATTACCTTACATTTCATTACATCATATCATCAGAGTGTACAACAACATACAACAACAAACAGTGCAGCGGAAAAAGAAATACTATATAACTAGTAATACGCCATGCCATCCAGCTTGCCTCCAGCAACTCCAGAATATCCAGAATATCCTGATAAACCTAACTCTTAACTGCCCGTGTAAAAATTGGTGGGCACCCAGAGTTTAGGAAGGAAAACAATAAACTCCAAGTCAGTCATGTGACTGGTGTGAGAACTCAAAACAGTTTATTTATCTTTAAAATCAAAATAGAGGAACATTTTTTTTTTAAGTCAATTCGCAATGCTTTTAAAAATGAGACTACCATAAGACCTCCTGCCACACACACAATGCAAACGCAGACTTGGAGAAGATTTCTCCTTATGATAGTCAAAGATGCTTGATACGCATTAAAATCAAATCAATTTTGATATTATTATTAGTGCATAGTGTAGAAGAAATTCATTTCGAAAGTAGAATATAAATCTTAGCCAGCATAGGTACCATTATATTATGCCTACTAATAGCTACCATATTAGATGGCAGGTTCTACAACTAAAACCGTACAAGTCACGTATTGTTTCTTTGGATTTCCAACGAATGATCAGGCCAAGGAACTTCCCATTGCCACATGAGAATGCCTCTGGATGGACATCCCCGAGAACCAAACCGGATCTCTACCAACACAAGGCCGGGTTACCCCTAACTGAGTAACAACTGACCGAATATGCCATCCCCCGGTCCTTTGGGACCTTTTAACCGAGCGCTCGTAATCAATTCACACAATCATAACAAAGTGTTTTCAACATGAGTAAGTATCTGGGCTCCATACCATGATACCACCCTTTTCCAGAAGGAAATGCACACATCCTAAAGGGCGCTACCCCTCATAACCTTGCTGCTTCTTTCCTGTTTTGACCATTCACGGGGTGTGAGGCTCGACGAAGTCACGTCCACAAAAACATACTTTATACAAAAGCCATGCTTTGGGTCAACAAATGATCATAGAAATGATCACAAAGATAGACGATCAAATAAACGATCCTATCACAAATAATCAACACAATGATCATTTACAGCTACACTCAGCATGTCACATTACCAAATTGAGAATATATCGCTGATAACATTCAACTACATAACCTTTGAGCTCGTACGTCTCAGAGAAGGGTGTTAAGCTAAAAGAATAAATTCTCCGCCACCAACAGAAATATATTTGAAAGAAATCTGCTTTATATCTCAATTTGTAACGTCAGACATACAATCCATACAAGTCTGTTCCGGGCTCGAACAAAACCGAAGGCACTTCTTACGAAGCCCTTGCAATCCGGGTATTCACAATCCCGATCGAATTTTCCATCACTTAGGAGATCTTTATACCAGGAGCTACCTAGTGCAGAGACAATCGATAGGTCATCCTATCGCTTTCACAAATACTCGGTCTTCAACACCGATCTTTAATGCAATTCACAACGACGTATCACATATTCGGAATGGGTTATACGACCCCATGGTCCTTTTCCCGTTAACCCGAATAGTGAGCGCTTATTCAAAAATAAGTGTAGCATTCACATTCAAACAAATCACATCAAATACCCATTCAAAGGGAAATATTGATAGTCGGTTATTGAACTATCAATGGATATGCACACATCACCAGTTTCCAAATAATTTTCCAAATTATTTATTTTCCAAAATATCTTCACTAGATATATAATTTTCACATTTCAAAAATAAATCAATATTTATTTTTAAACAAATTCCACTTTCCTTTATAAATTCCTTAGTGAATTTTCCATTTCAAAATATCCATGCATATCGATTTTAATTATTCATTTCAATTTATCTTCAAAAAGATAAATTCTCAAAATATTCACTTTATATTGGAAAACATTTCCATACTTACTTATTCATAAGTAATTCACAAATTTTATTTATTTTCAACACTTGGAAAATATTCAATATACTTCAATCAAAATTAAGTATATATTTCATTCTTTTAAGAAAATCATTCACTTTAACATATTTATTTGGGCCAAAACGAATGTTGCGTAGAACATCGTTACGACAACCCAAAATCACTAGTATAGGGATTCGAAATTAAAATAGATATATAAATCCCAATACTATACAAAACATTTCCTTTCAGAAATCATTTACTATAACAACAGTGTTATAGTCCACCATTTCCTTTTATTTCTCGAAAACGTCTATTTCAACAATGAATGTTGAAATCTATGGTTTCGAATCTCAACACATTTTAAAACATCGTTAGATCGTTTTAATTCAATTTAAACATCAAATCTAAACATTTTTTTTAACATATTGTTCACCATTCAAAAACGTGAATATACTACGTTAACAAATTTTCATTCTTTTATACTTTTCATTTTAAAGGATTATTCACAGTCAAAAATGTGAATATAACTCCATAAATAGGTTTCAACAATTTACTTATCAAAATAAGTCGTTTACGAATTTATAAAACAACGTTTATAAATTCTAATTCTATTTGTTTTATAACTACTTCCTTTTGTAAATTCCTTTATTAACCTATCTCAATTCATAACTCAATTATAAACCAAAATTCATATTATAAGTTAAACACTTGTAATTTATTTGTTTACAAGAATCGTTCTTTTGAACTTCATAATTATAAATCTTATAACTTATAAGATTCAATTATTTATCCAAAACCATTCTTTAATAACTTCACGAAATTTATAAATCTTATTATTTATAAATTTCACTTATAACTTCACCATTTATAATTTTATAAATTCCATTCACTTATGCAATCCATTTTCACTTCATTCAAACACTTATAAAAACTCGTTTTATAATGTCAATATTTCAATTTATAAATATCCATTTATAAATCCTTTAATATAAATCAATTTATATTACTATTTTAAAACGTCTTTAATCTCCTTTATAATTTCATCCTTTTGATTTATAAAATAATTAAATTTTATAAATCCTATATTTAAACTTTTCACAATCAATTCAATTAGTCCTGATTTAAACTCTTTTATAAAATCATAAATCCATATTTCTCAAAAATCAACTTTAACCGTATTTCTCAAAAATCATAATTTTATATAACTTTTAAAAGTATAACGTTTATTTATTTATAATGGATCAATTCAAAAAATATTTTATAACTTATACTTTCAAAAATCACTTTATAAATCATTTTAAAATTCCAAATTTGGTCCAATGATGCTACATACCAAATAGTCAATCACGACTACAACGATATCATATATCGATATGATAATCAACGAATATCAAAATATTCAAAATCAAATAAATACTGTTGAGGAATCCAGTTGGATCCCTCCAACCTGTTTCCTGCATTCACAAACATTAGCACAATACCAATTTCGCTCCAGTACGAAATTATCGCGGTATATGGGATTTAAAATATTATCCGCTTAATAGACGGCGCAATAGGGTCTCATCCGCTAAACAAAAAAAATGCGAGAAATCAATAACTCCAATATATACATATGCCAATATATATATATTGCTATTATATATAATACCAATTTCACTGTTTATGAAATATTCGCGGTATATGTTTTTAATAAATAACATCCGCTTACTAACGGCGTATAATGTCTATTTTAACAATCAATAGATATCAATCATCATTCAAACATGCATTCAAATATTTTAAATCAAACTATTTAAAATAAAATCGAAACTGATTCGATTGAGTGAGAAGTTCTCACCTTGATTTTATTTCCGTTTTAGCGATTTATTTCGAATAAAATTAAACGTGCGTTTAATTTTACCCAAAATTCTCACTAACTCTAAACGACTCCAAACCAACTCCATCGCGTAGTGCTCGTCCTTACGATTCCAACGCAACTGAGTTTGCATTTTTTCGACCTCGTATGAAAAAGTTATGAATTTTTGAAGTTTATACGCGATTTTATAACTAAATTATACAACAAAATTTTATAATTAAAACTTAACAAGATCATGGCCGTTGATCTCACCCCCCCCCCCCCTTCATCAGGCCCGTGCACACACCCCCCTCCCCTTTCTTCTTCGTTCCCATCTACAGACATTCACACGCACACAAAACCCATACATCAATTACTAGGGTTTAATATTGCAACTCGATCACTCGACTAAACTTCGATCAGGGAGTTGCAAATCGAAGCCTCTAGCCTCCCCTATGTTCGGCCTAAACCATACGAAGCTCGGCCACACCCCCATGCTCGAATTGCGTGCGCAAGTATGGTCGAACGCAGCCCCTAATCTCCCAAAATACAGCTCCAAATCACATCTCCACCGTTGAAGTTGTAGTTCTTGATGTCCTCTTCAACATTGTAGTTGAACAAATTTGATGAAACTGAATAGATTTGAAGAAATCAAAGAGAGAAGGAGAGAAAGTATCGGCCCTTGGTTCTGTATATGGCGGCTAGGGTTTATATTAGGGTTATTATTATTATTATTATTTTCTAAATTATGAAGGCAAGGGTCTCTATTTATAGAAGAAAATCGAACACTATTCATCCGGAAATTCCGAACTCCGATTTACGCGCCGAAACTGACGTACCAAGGGTTTATCCCGTGTTCCGGACACAATGGAACAGGTTTCGAAAGCTAATTCGGACATCTGTGCAAGTTATGGCAATAAACGCTCAATTTAAATTAAACCGATTTAAGCGATTTTTTAGGCGTCTTAATTTGTACCGGACAAACGGTAAATCCAATTGACACGAAATTTGAAACCATGCAATAATATCACATTACGAATTCGATGAAACTGGTTTCGTCGAAATCCGAGACAGTTTGAAAAAATGGCTATTTTAACTCGCCAAATTAAAATTAAAAATAAATCGATGCGTTTCGAGCTCCCACGATCAAACGATAGCTCCGATTGACACGAAAATTGAAATCCGGTAATAACTAACTATTACGGATCCAATGGAACTAGTTTCGTTCAATTCTGAGACTGTTCAAAAATTGACTATTTTTACTAGTCGATTTTAATATTAAAATATTCAATTTTCACAAATAAACTCTTAATTCGATTTTTAAAGTTCTAAAATATCGTTCTAACTCCAACATGATAAAATAAAATTTTACAAATCATTTTCAATCATATTTAACTCAATTTTCAATTATTTCCATAATTTAACATATTAAATTATCGATTTAATAATCCAATTAAATCCAAAAATTCAAATAAAAATTTATTTGACTTAAAAATTCACTTATTAATATTTAAAATTAATTAAATATTCAAATTTTAATTAAATAAAATTCTGGGTCGTTACAACTTGCTCCATGCTTCGTTAGAATTTGGCACTTGTGGTGCGGCTCGAGGAACATGTAGGAGGGTCTATCTCTTCGCTTCGTGATCATGTAAATATATCTTATGTCGCCGAGAGTTGGAGGCCTGGAGAAGACAGCCATAAAAAGGAGGTAGGTCCCATAAACGAACGCATGACCGTTTGGATGCAGCTGCGACGGGGCGACGTCTATGTATTGCAACACATCCCGAAGAAACAAATTGAATGGAGGCATGATGCCCACCCAGTGCATAAATTATTGCAGGCGGTGTATTTGACTGGGAGCAGGTGTGGATGATCACGGCTCGACGAAACCAACACATCGGCGAAAGGGATTCCGTGAATCGAACATATTCGCCGGAGCGCGGCGTCGCTAAACTTCGAAGCCTGTGAATCGATCGGATTATCCAGGAGAATCGTTGACTCCAGGGTATCAGGAGAAAAATCATGAGCGGGGGAGGTCGACGGATTAGAAGTGTCTGCGCCCCCTTGTTTGGAAGACGGCCCGGGCCTGTTTGAGATAGTGGCAGAGCTGGATCTTTTAGACATCTTCAATAAATAGAGGATATAACAAAACACCTGTGCGAACTATACTTGAAAAATGATTGATGTCAGAATTAACAACACGAATAATCCCCCCATGTGGTGTGTGAACTAGTGCAGTCAATCGTGTATAAGCATTGAAAATTTAGAAGTCGCGAGGTTACTGATATAAAACTAAGTTTAAAATCATCGCCTTCGAAGACCGTCATTGCGGACCGTCTCCAAAAGCCTTCCTATAGAGATTACAGTTTCAGATTCAGGAAACGTTAGAGGAAGTTATCTAGTTACATCGAATTAAGTTCAGGTTTATATCTGCTGGGAAGGTTATTAGTCCAAATTAGTTCGATATACAAGTATGCTGGAGTTCCTATCCTTGTTCAGTTATGAAATTTGGCAAGGCAGTTGTTCGGTCGTTTTAAGTTATGTTCAGCCAATAGAATATGGTCGGCATTTATGTTTTGTTCGGCCAGGTATTGTTCGAGCGTGTCAATGTTCAGCATGTTTGGTCCGGCGTGTGTGCGTTGTTCGGTGCACGAGTGTTTGGCCTTGAAATGGTTCGGCACGTAAAAGTGTTCGGCCTTGAGATGGTTCGGCAGAGTACCGTTCGGCCAAAACACCATTCGTCCGAAACAACACTCAGCCTTCCCACTAACTCATGTTTCCTCCCTAACCTTCCAACCCATCATTCGGCCTAAGGTGCGCCGTGCCGAACCACAGTATCTCACCCAAACAACCCCTACGAATTATCATCCCTAACCACTTCTCCCCACGTCACAACGTTTGGCCTTGGAATCCTCCACCCACGTAGCCCTTCCGACCACAATTCTGATCTATGGACTTGGGATGCTAATCGAGACCTTTTTAATCAGGAAAAGGAGTCGGATAAAGGGATTTTAGCTAGTTCGTGGACAGAGCTTTAGAAAGGATTGGGAGGACTTTAGAATATGATGACAGGGGTGGTTCGAAAGTTCAAGGTTGCAGAAGTGAAAGTAGGAAGAAAGGAGGAAGAAGAGGATGTCAGGTTTTATAAGAGAGGATGAGAAGTTGAAGAGACTATGACCGGTTTTACCGGTCAAGGCGGTATCATTCGGCTATCTCGGTTTGTTTGGCCTGGGCTAACATGGGTCGTGCGGTACTCGTCTTTGGCTGGGTTGTTCGGCATACGAAGTCACTCAGTGTAACATGGATCGTTCGGCCTTCGACACTGCGTTCGGCCAAGAGAATCATGCGACCCCCAAGGGTGATGACCAAGGATTGAAGCAAAGCGTGGAAGGTGAGTAATTCAAAGCGTATCACGTTCGGTCACGTAATACACTTTGGGGGGCAAGTGTTTCCTAGGGAATTGACCGGGCAACTTAGGACTCGGCCTACCAAGGGCGTTCGGCCTGAAGGTGGATCGGCACCATAACGTTTCGGCATCATGTTACACTCGACATCTAAAGAACGTTCAGCCTGAGACATTGCTCGGCCAAAGATGGCGCTCGGCCAGAGACTTTGTTCGGCCAAAAGCATTGTTCGGCCAAAGGCCTCATTCGGCCAAAAGCTTCGTTCGGCCAGAAGCCTCATTCGGTCAAGATGGTGTTTGAACATCAAGCTCCTCGTTCGGCACCCAGATCGTTCGGCACCAAACCATTCGGCATCAAGGAGCGTCCGGTATCCATGAAGGCTCGGCATTGTCATTCGGCCTCCCGAGACGTTCGGCAATCAAGAATGGTTCGACAATCAAGAATGGTTCGGCAATCAAGGATGGTTCGGCATTCTCTCCAGCACGCCCGGTCCGAACACTACTCGGCCTACTCTTCTCCACAACAGACGTGCCGTTCGGCATAAAGAAAATGGACCGGTACTCGACCGTTCGGCATGCTTGGTTCGGCGTACAGGACTTGTCCTATTTGGACCGAGTTATTCAGCTACCAGGCCCACCAGGGAAGTCCAACCCACCTTTGTCTATAAATAGAGGGGCAGGGGCATAGAAAAAGAGGAGAGATTTTAGAGAAAATTGGGGAGACTCTGCCATTTTCAAGACTCATTCCAGACTTATTTCTTTTACTTTGCATTTGTATTCTAGTAACTAAAAACGGATTGTATCTGTAATCACCCATCAAGGAAATTAATGGAAATCAACCTCAAAGTGGATGTAGGAAGTTACGCCGAACCACTATAAATTTGGTGTTCTTGTTCTCTGCATTTAAATTTACACTCTATTCTCTGTTTTAATTTACTTCCTTCATTAATTTCTCTACCCAATCTTTCTAAGGGGGTTAGTGACCAATTTTGATGCTAACAAAACCCAACACTTCTCATGGAGTAAATTCCCAAATCTTTACTTCCTCTGAAAACATCCAAGTACCCATACTTAAGATTTAAAATAATTTAAATTCTTTATTCTTGAAAATACATTAAAACACTTATATTAAAACTTCTTACATACTTAATTTAAAATATACACACACACACACACACACACACTCTTTTGAAAATATTTCGAATAATACTACTTTATAAAATATAAACTATTTTCTTCAAAATAAAGTTAAGTCATACTAAATTTTAAAATAAATCTATGAAATCCTATACAAGTTTTCAAATAAAACTTTAACCAATTTTCTTTAAAATAAAACCATTTTATAAAGTATAAATTTAATAATATTCTTTAAAACATAATACTAATTACCCCTATAAAATAATTACTTCTATAACTAATTTGATAAATGTTCACTTTCAAAATTCTTACAACTTAAATAATTTCTTGAAACCATTCTTTAATACAACATCAAAATTCTAACTTTTTCAAAACTCTGCTTTAAAACGTACTTGGCTTTTCAGGAAAATACACTTCCATTTTAGGATAACCCAAAGAATTCTTTTTATAAATCCTACACGATTTACCCCAATTCAATTTTACGTTCATCCCATAAATTCCTTTCCATACTTTAAAAATAAACTTCTTTTATTTTTAAACACATTGCTATTTCCTGAAAATCACTTTCAAAATATATGTTTAAAATATTTAAAATAAAGCTTCTAGAAATTACTTAATTGAAAATAATACTTAAGGAAATATATAGAGGTTTTCTAAGTAATTTAAGCCAAATTTAACCTTTAAAATAAAGTTATTAAATCAAATATTTACATTATAATTTCCTTTGAAAACTTAATACTACTTTACTTTTTAAAATAATTAAATACCATAATTATTTAAATAAATGTTTACTTACACTTTAAACAATTAAAATAATATTTCTTTTTCTAAAATATTCTAAAACACAATTTAAACTGCGAACTTAAAATTTGAAAGCTTTTCTTTGAAACATACCAAATTTTCAGGGAAAATGCACTTTCCATTTAAAGATAATCTTATCTTTACTTCTAAAACAATTATACTTTCTTATAAAATTTCCCACCGGAAATCAATATTTCCAAATTTATCCACTGATTTATAGACCCAATTTATAAATTTACATTTCTCATTTCCATTCCAATCTCAGTTTCAAAACCATTTACAAATTTCAACCCAATTTCTCGAATTTAATTCCCTTAAACTCATAACCCAAAATTTCGCATTGCAGCGTAGATCGCGTCGTTGCGATTCCGGCGCTTCTCGTTTCGTTGAAATCTGACAACGAATGCATTAGATATGAATTTTTAAAGGTTTTTAATATAATTTATAAACAAATCCATTTTTTTAATTAAATTACCATTGGCCATTGATTTCAAAACCGAGGATCCATGCCGCAATTTCCTTTCTTCCCTCTCGCTCATCTATTACCGTTCACTTAACCCGTCGCCGCCATCATTTCGCGACTACCCATGCTCACAGGTAGGTCGATCCAAGGCCACCATCTCGAGCACCGAAGCTAGCTCCATCCACGGCCCAAGCCTCCTCGAACTCGGTACACCAACAGCCATGAAATTCGACATTGAACTCGAGACCTATTTCATCAGTTTGCCACCTCGTCGTTGAACTAGGGTCGATCACCACCGTTGACTATGTAGAGCTCCTCGAGCTTCGTTTAGGAAGTTGTCAAAATTATTGCGTGGATTGATCGAAAATTTGAGATGAAAGTCGAAGGGTTTCGGCCATTGAATAGTATAGAGTGTCGGCCGTTGAAAAAAAATTAGGGTTTCGGCCCCTTAAACGTATATATATACGTATAACCCAATTATTTTATTATTAAATTCAGTTTTAAACAATTTTCTCAAACGATCTCCAAACACCGCGTGCCGACAGGCAATTATAAGGTTTTACCCGCATTCTGAACACAATGGAACGTGTTTTCGAAAGCTAATTCGATCATATGCACGAGTTACGGAAATAAACGATCAATTCTTAATTAAATCGATTAAAGTAGTTTCTCTGCGTTTTGAGCTGCCAGTGTCAAACGACAACTCCGATTGCTATGAAAATTGAAATCCGATAATAACTAACTATTACGGATCCAATGGAACTAGTTTCGTTGAATTCCGTGACTGTGTCCCGAAAGGCTATTTAACTCGTTGATTAAATCGAGCGATTTTCGAAATTGTCAAAATCACTTAAAATTTCACTTTTAAAATTTTAACTTTATTATAAATCATACAGAATTTATATCCACATCAGAAATCATTCTGATTCATTTCGAACCAAAATCTGATTATTTACATTATTATATTATTAAATTCCATTATTAAATTAATATAAAATTTCAAATTCAACCTATCGACTTTTAATTCCATCCAACAGTCTAATATTATAATTCAAATCCAAATAGACTTAAAATAAATTTTAGAATCTATTTTTATATCTATTTACACCCAGAATCACCAATTATCCCAATTCCAATATTAAATTATTATTATTCAAATTTCAATTGAACTTCCATATTGAAAATTACAACTAAATTCTATTGATTTAACAAAATCTTAATTCAAAATCAATTCAAAATCCACATTTAACATTTAAAATGAATTAAATGTTCAAAATCTAACGATCAAAATTCTGGTTCGTTATAGATTATCTATGTTCCGCGTTGTTTAAGTCCGACATGTGTGGATTATTATCGATTTAAACCTTTCGAAATGTGGGTCGTCACAGTTGGTATCGGAGTTATGGTTTAGGGAAAACCTTAGCTTTGTGAGGTTTGACTCATTAGAGATAGGGTAGTAATACCCTAGATTGAGTCTGTTTGAGTTTGTGTGTGTGTATTTATATAAGAGCATACTTGTTAGTGTTAAAAATTGTTTTATATTGTGTTTACTTATCCATTGAGTTGCTTATGAATTCTCATCGATGTGTGGGATGTCGTGTTATAGATAGGGGTTACTAAATACTTAAATGAGGCAAGTCGACATAATATTATTTTAAAATAGGGTAAATGAAATATTTTTACCTAAATTATATTATATATATAATGTTAATTATTAATGAATATTAGTTGTTAGGAGATGATAATATTTAATTATCATCAAATATTGGTTGAATTAAATTTAAGTTGAACACTTTGTGAACCCTATTTCACGAAGTCTTCGATATTAAATTGAATTAAAATCAATTACAATAAGAATTGTTTAAAATGAAAAAGTTGTAAATTAGCGAAATATTTTTATGATAAGGTAATAAAATTGAATAAGTATATTTATAATATAACTTATAAATAGAAAAGACTTAAAGGCTGGGAATTTTATAGTTTAAAATCCTGTTGTTTTCAAAATTGTTTTCAAAGCATTCAAAATTAATAATAATATTATTTGAAAGTATTTTGACTAGAAATATATTTAAAAATATTTTTGAAAGAAATAAAGCATCGAACTCGCTTTAGTCGTCGGGAAATAATTCCGTGGTTGACTACAATATCGCTAGTATTTATTTTCGAGTTTCGGGGTAAGAATTGTTACTAGAAGAAATATATTTCTTGTTAAAACAAGTCCTTATTGCAAAGAATATTTTAAGTATGGTTTGATAGATATATGAAAATAGTTTTGAACATATAAATTGAAAATAGTATAAATAAGAAATAAGTTTATAACTTATTAATTTGAACAGAAATATAAAACCGAATTTTAAAAATGGTTGAAATTTTGATTAAGCAAATAAAAGAAAATTTGAATTTGAAATATGAAATAAAAGGATTAACCTAGGAAATGCGAATAAGTTGATTTAGTGAAATAAAGTAAATAAAATGAGGTTTAACTCAAGAAGCTTAAATAAAAGTGAATTGTATTGAAATGAATTAGACTAAATAATGAAATGAAATTTATAAGTGAATAAATTTGTATAGATTATATATTTGAGGAATATTAAGCTAATAACAAATTTTAAATTTGTTGATTGTGAATGATAGGAAAGAAAAAATGTTTAACTTAAATATAGTTGAGTAAACCGAGAAATGAATCAAATGAAATAAAATTTCACTTAATAAAGATTAAATGAATTGAATTGGATATTGAATGAAACTAGATAAATTAGTAAAGTGAATTAATTCCACATAATCTATAAAATGAATTAACAGAATGAATACGAACTTGAGTTATAAAATGATGAAATGCAATTGGGATGTGAAAGAAATTGAATGAGAATAAATGAGTGTAAGAAAATTAATGTGAGTAATTGAATCTATTTTAGATTGGATGTAAATGAATTAAATGCAAATAGAATGAGTTTCAATAAAGTTGAATGATAACTAATTGGATATGAAATAAGTTAACGAAATGAATTAAAAGATAAAAATTAACTTAAGAGAAGTGAACGAATTGATTATGATAAATGGAAAATTTATTAATATAAATTTGAATTATAAAATAAAATTTATTTGAGTAAAATTATTAATATGAATTTGAATAAATGGAATGAATAAATGAAGTGAATCAGTGAATTAATATGAACTTAAGATATGAAGTAATAATAATAAACATGAGTTGGGTTATATAACATGTTTATAATAAACTTAAATGGTTATAAATGATATTAGTATTAAAAAGAATATACTGAGTGGTAATAAAATAAAATTTATTTTAGAAAAGGTTAAATGGAATAAATTTTATAAAATGGTTCATAAATGAAATTATATGAAATATGTTAAACAAAAAGTGAAACAATTGAAATTTAACAAACTGAATTGAATAAATTGAATGTGTAGGAAATAAATGTAAATAATTGGAAGTAAACTAATTAAATGTTAATAAAAATTGGATGTTGATAAGAGGTAAAGTGTATAAATTAAATATTGACATATGAAGTAATTGGATTAATTGGATCAATATTGATAGTTGATTGTTTCTCTTGTTGCAAATCGTTGTTATAACTATTTTGATCACATATGATTGTTGTATGTTGTGTGATTGTGCTCGTGCTTATAATTTGAATTCAAAATTCATGCTATATGATTCTATTTAACTCATACATGTTTTATATATCTTATTATAAGTAACTAATATTCTAAATTGTGTTGAGATAAGTATATACGAAGACCGTTGGATGTATACGCGGATTTATATGCTTTTACTTGCTTAATATGAGCGAACTCACTTATATTATTAATAATAAGGTACACATCTCGGATTACATATCACACTTTTATATTTTTCCCTACGGGATGCCTCATCATTGAGATGAAATGTATATTTGACATATTTGGTATATATTTGTGATATATATTCTATTGTAAAAAAATTCGATCGAGCCGTGCAAAGGAGATGCTGCCTAAATTTTCCATAAATTTGGGTGTTAGAAATTTTTTGTAGTTTTTTTTTATGACTTGTTTTTATATATAAGTTATATTTCCCATAAAATTCATATCATAGGGGTGTAGCGAAATGGTAGTAAAGGTTTTGTAAATAAGATTTTAATGTTTTATAAGTTGATTGTTTTGAATAAAATATATCAAGTGTTAAATTCCGTACTTAGTCCCTTTTCGAGGACGGAAAGTTTTGAGTGGGGGAGAGTATAACGAACCTTATTTATTTAACCATATCAAATTATTAAATTTAATGTGATTATTGAATAATAATGGTTAGAAATAAAAACTTTAATGTTTATTTATGTGATATATTGAATTTGAATTTGGATAAAACTTTGAAATAACCAATTTCAATGATTTGGGCAATAATCAATATTGAAATAAAATTCTATATATTGGACGTGTTTATAATCAGTAGTTGGAATTGAATAGTGAATATTGAATTACTATAAAATGGAAGTATTTGTTTAATATTTAAATTCGTTTTAAATAAATTTTTATAAGTTGAATGACTTACATTTAAAAAAGTAATTTATTGAACGGTTAAATTTATAATTTAATATTGAAATTATTTAAATAATTGAATCTTGAACTAATGTGAAAGAAAATAGAATCGAAAATTGATTCAAATTTCATGTAAATAGCAATCTTCATTGTTAAACTTAAAAACAGAATTTAAAGTGATTAAATTATTTTCTGGAAATTACTTGTTTTAATTAACGAGTAAAAATGGCCATTTTGGCCACTATATTGGATTCCAACGAAACCAGTTTCATCGGATCTATAATAATGAATTATTGTAGGATTTCAAGTTTCGTAGCGATCGGACTTGTTGTTTGACCATGTGAGCTTGAAACAAGTAGAAATTAATTTCAGAATTTAATTAAAATAATTGATTTTGAAAGGCAATCTTCTACGGTTGAATTAGGCCTCAGGACTAGGTCCTTTGTTTTCAAAATGTGGATAGAACATTATGAACGCTAGGCGGCATATCTCATTTGGAGTTCGACATTTTCGAGTATGTTTTGTTAAATAATTTAAAATTAAAATCAACAAAAGTTAGCATCTCGTACACTCCGCATAATCCGTCTTTTCCCCGTCCCTATCTTTCTTTTGTCCCTCGTCCTCTCCTTCAAATTAAACCTGCAGATCGACAAATAAATTAAAATGAAAAAAATGAAACTCAATCGTGAGGTGGTGGCGTGCGACCGTGAAGGTGAGTACAGCGAGGGAAGCGATGGCCGCCAGCGGCAGTGGAGAAGGATCGACAGCGTTCTAGGGTTTTGGAATCGTCCGCACGTTGCTTGGTGGGGTCCCAACTTTTGCTCTGGACATCGGGGCTGTGGTGGCGCTGGAGACTGGGGGCCGCAGCCGCTGGAGGTGATGGCATGGCTAGGTTTGTGGCAGTAATCGTATTTATAAAAAAAAATTGGCGGTCGCGACTTTGATCTCTGAGAAGATGAATGCGTGCCTATGAACAAAGCAGTAGCGGGGGCGGGGGGAGGATATTAAGGGTGTTAATAACTTTGTTATATGTTAATAAATTTTTAATTATATCATTAGTACTAATTATCGCGTGATTTTTGCGTACAAAGTCCGTTTCGAATGAAACGAATCGTGTTGCGATCGTAGCGATGTCGTCCGCAGCATGGAGTCAAACTGAAATTTATTTAAAGCTGAAACATTTTTCAGTTTCAAATAAAGGTGAGTGTTTTAACGCTTACGATGTACTATTATATTTTTATGTTCGTTAAATTAAAATCGTGAAGTTATCTAATTTTATCGACTGTTGTGTGAAATGGAATTGACATATGAATTGACTGCAGAAATTAAAATTGACAGTTACGTTTGAAATTGAAATTTAATTGCCAGTGAAATGCCCGATATTGATAACTATGTAATTGTTGTGAATTATTGGTTGATTTGGATGTTGACTGAAATTGAATGCTATTGGTTGATATACTGGATGGTTGGATGTTTGTTTATTATATATATATATATATATATATATATATATATCCTATTATCATCCTGTATATCATTTGGCAGTATATAATTGTTATTTTTTTATTTCGAATAAACTAGGGGATATGTCAAAATGGTGCATACCTATAACATTTTTGATTTAGATTGAAATGGTATATATCCATCCTTGAAATTAAATTGATATAACTATTCACTTGGTCATAGGATAGAAAAATTAAATTCTGACGCTGGATCAGTTAACTTAAATAATTTTATAAGTCTTGGTTTTGAAATTATTTAAATGAATTTTATTCAAAGAAATAAAAGTCGGATTTATGAAGATTGGATTAAGTAAGAATTTGAGTTGAATGTTGAAATTAAATTCGGTTAAAAGGAATTATTTTAAAGAATTTAAATAGGAATTTGAGGTCACGATGGAAATATGATTTGAACTATCAAAATTGAATTGTTTAAAAAGAATTGAATTTTTCTTCAACTTCGAAGTTATTCAAGTAAAGATAATTTAAATCAATATTTCAAAATTTTGAGCTCGAAATTGAATTATTCGAAAGATTTGAATTTAAATTTGAACATTGATGTTTGATGTCAATTAAATGATTTAAATCGATATTTTTAAATTCAACTTGAAATTGATATAAATGGAAAAGATTGAAAATTGAGAATCAAATTGAGTTTACTTCAGATTGGAATTAAAATTTATTGGAATTAAAAGTGACTGAATTAATTTGAAATTGATGTTGAAATTGATTTGAATTTAATTTGAAATCGAAGTAAATTCGAACTGAAATCAAAATTAAATCGACTTAAATTGAAAATGATTTGAATTGAAAACGAAATTGAATCGATTGAATTGAAATGGAAATTGAAATCGATTTGGATTGAAAAATTTGGAATTCGATCAATTTGACTTTGGAACTATTTTCAAATAAATTATTATAATATAAACTGTTTAAAACCTATCTTTTAAATATTCAAATTATTTTGATTTCCCAACTGTTTTATTTTTATAAGCCAATAACACTCAAACTATTTTACGTTAAACTATTTTAACTCTTTAAATTATTTTAAACTATTTTCTAAAATTCAAACTGGTTAAGGTTGGAATGTTAATATATAAATCATGGATTTAAATACGAATTGGGTTAAATTGAAGTTATAACCCAAATCGAAATTCAAAGTAATTTTGGATTGGAACTGAAATCGAGATATTAAGGTGAAAATGATTTTTAATTGAAATAGTATATTTTGAGTAAATAATGATGATTTCGAATGAATTTGATTTTGAAGCGAATATGATATTTTGATATCAAGTACGAATCATTTTCGAAATATAAAAATACCAACCGGCGTGTAGAACGACGTTGTTTGTTATAGAGATCGGGGCCTCTTATTGGCATACTCTTTGTCAATATTGGAACCACTTTAACAATTATGTACGCAGAGGTGACTCCAGAATGAAGTGGTTGGATTTGGCGTCGTTTGCTGGATTTGAAGAAAGAGAACAATGATGGATAGATGCCGGCACTTGTATCAATTTGAAATGACTAAAACAGGACAGCTTGACAGGGCCAAGCGGGCTTGCTACCCCTAACGTACGTCCTTTCTTCGATTTTCTCGGACACGGTCCATATTATTCCTCTTATTGTTGGTTTTGATTGGTGCACCGTGATCTCGGATAGCCTGCATTTGACACAATATGAGATGGATGGACGGGGTGGACGGTCGTGGCTACGATGCGTTACCACCAGCCCTACAACCCGAACTGATCCTACCTTGGGCATTACCTCACCTTCCTTGTCATATTTTTATCCCTATACGAGACTCCTACGATTTTGGTTTAGTGTTGTCGTATTACAGCGTATCCTTATCCCACGATATGCTACTGGGGCGTTATATGCAAACTGTATGACAATGCTAAAAACACGTTAAAGAGGATTAATGTAAAGCCTAAACGCTAAGAAAAAATATTTATTTTGCTAATTAGACATTATATATATATATATATTGCGTATTCTACTATATATAAATAATTTGTCCTTAAGAGATAGAAAATCCTGTAATATCTCTTGCGTTATTGCACGCACGTTATACCCTGGATAGGAGATGTGAAATCCCGTAAACACCTCTGACGCTATTACACTCAAGTTATGTGATATCAATTTAACTCACATAAGGATATTTTAGTCCTGATTCAAATGTTTTGTTTTTCATTACGCTCGGGTCAGCCCTAAGTTTTTTCAACGCTTTAAAGATTATTTTCTAGAGGACAAAGACGAAGATTTGGAATTTATTATTAATAGTATTACTCCCTGCATCATGTTGTTCTACTACATTATTTATTTATCTCTATTATATATAACATCGATCAATGTTGTATAAATTATAATCAAATGTATAGTAAACAGCCTCATAAACTGTTTATTTGATTATTATATTTTATCCTTCCGCTGCGAGATTCTGTGTTTGTTTTCTTCTTCTTTTCTTAATTACCCTCAATGATTCTCTATGTTTCGGATTGTTTAAGTTGGATATGTGTGGATTATTTTCAATTTGAACATTTCGAAATGTGGGTCGTCACAGTTGGTATCAGAGCTTTTGTTTAGGGATAACCTTAGCTTTGTGGGGTTTGACTTAGGGATAGGGTAGTAATGCCCTAGAATGAGTCTGTTTAAGTGTATATATATGAGAGAGCATACTTATTAGTGTTAAATATTGTTTTATATTGTGTTTACTTATCCGTTGAGTTGTTTATGAATTCTGATCGATGTATGGGATGCCGTGTTACCGATAAGGGTTTCTAAACACTTAAACATATAATATTGTTTTAAGATATGGTAAATGAAACAATTTTACCTAAATTATCTTTTATATGTATAAAAATGTTAATTAGTAATGAAAGTAAGTTGTTAGAAGATGAAAATAATTAATTTTCATCAATTATTGGTTGAATTAAATTTAAAGACGAATACTTTGTGAACCCCATTTCATGAAATGTTCGATAATTAAATTAAATTAAAATCAATTACAATAAGAATTGTTTAAAATGAAAAGGTTGTATATTGGCGAAATATTTTTATAATAAGGTAATAAAATTGAATAAGTATATTTATTATATAACTTATAAATGAAAAGACTTAAAAGATGAAAATTTTATAGTTTAAAATCCTATTGTTTTCAAAATTGTTTTCAAAGCCTTCAAAATTAATAATAATATTGTTTGAAAGTATTTTGACTAGAAATATATATTGAAAATATTTTTGAAAGAAATAAAGCATTGAACTTGCTTTAATCGTTGGGAAATAATTCCAAGGATGACTACAGCATCGCCAGTATTTATTTTCGAGTTTCGAAATAGGAATTGTTACCAGAAGAAATTTATTTCCTCTTAAAACATGTCTTTATTGCGAAGAATATTTTAAGTATGATCTTTTAAATATATGAAAATAGTTTTGAACTTATAAATTGAAAATAGTATAGATAAGAAATAAGTTTACAACTTATTAATTTGAACAGAAATATAAAGCCGAATTTCAAAAACAGTCGAACATTTTGATTAAGCAAATAAAAGAAAATTTGAATTTTAAAATCTGAAATAAAAGAATTAATCTATGAAATGTGAATAATTGAGCTAGTGAAATAAAGTAAATAAAATGAGGTTTAACTCAAGAAGCTTAAATAAAAGTGAATTGTATTGAAATGAATTAGATTAAATAATTAACCGAAATCTTTAAGTGAATAAAATTGTATAACTTACAGATTTGAGAAATATTAAGCTAATAACAAATTTTAAATTTGTTGAATGTGAATGATAAGAAAGAATTTTTTTAACTTAAATAAAGTTGAATAAACCGAGAAATGAATCAGATGAAATAAAATTTCACTTAATAAAGATTAAATTAATTTAAATGAATTGGATATTGAATGAAACTAGATAAATTAGTAAAGTGAATTAATTCCACTTAAGCTATAAAATGAATTAATAGAATGAATACGAACTTGATTATAAAATGATGAAATGCAATTGGGATGTGAAAGAAATTGAATGAGAATAAATGAGTGTAAGAAAATTGATGTGAATAATTGAATTTAATTTAGATTGGATGTAAATAGATCTAATGAAAATAGAATGATTTTCAATAAAATTGAATGATAACTAATTAGATATAAAATAAGTTAACGAAACAAATTGAAAAATGAAAATTAACTTAAGAGAAGTTGAATGAATTGATTATGATAAATGGAAAATTTATTAATATAAATTTGAATTACAAAATAAAATTTTCTTAAGTAAAATTATTAATATGAATTTGACTAAATGGAATGAATAATTGAAGTGAATCAACGAATTAATATGAACTTAAGATATGAAGTAATACCAATAAACATGAGTTGGGTTATATAACATGTTTATAATAAACTTAAATGGTTATAAATGATATTAGTATTAAAAAGAATATACCAAGTAGTAATAAAGTAAAATTTAATTTAGACAAGGTTAAATGGAATAAATTTTATAAAATGGTTCGTAAATGAAATTATATTAAATATGTTAAACAAAAAGTGAAACAATTGGAATTTAAGAAATTGAATTGAATAAATTGAATGTGAAGGAAATAGATGTAAATAATTGGAAGTAAACTAATTAAATGTTAATAAAAATTGGATGTTGATAAGAGGTGAAGTGTATAAATTAAATGTTGACATTGAAAATGTAAACTGTGATAGGTATGAATTAATTGGATTAATTGGATGAATATTGATGGTTGATTGTTTCTTTTGTTGCAAACTGTTGTTATTACTGTTTTGATCACATATGATTATTGTATGTTGTGTAATTGTGCTCATGCTTACAATTTGGATTCAAAATTCATGCTATGTGGTTCTGGTTAACTCATACATGTTTTATATCTTATTATAAGTAACTAATATTCTAAATTGGGTTGAGATAGGTAAATACGAAGCCAGTTGGACGTATATGCAGATTTATGTGTTTTGCTTGCTTAATATGAGCGAGCTCACTAGTATTATCAATAATAAGGTACACATCTTAGGTTACATACCACGCTTTTATTTTTTTTCCCTACGAGATGCCTCATCATTGAGATGAGATGTATATTTGACATATTTGGTATATATTTGTGTTATATATTCTATTGTAAAAAAAATTCGATCGAGCCGCGCAAAGGAGACGCTGCCGAAATTTTCCATAAATTCGATTGTTAGAAAATTTTTGAATTTTTTTGTAACTTGTTTTTATATGTAAGTTATGTTTCCCGTAAAATCGATATGGAGGGGCATAGCGAGAGCGGTGTAAAGATTTTTTTGATAAGATTTTAATGTTTTATAAGTTGATTGTTTTGAATAAAATATATCAAATGTTAAATTCCATACTCAGTCCCTTTTCGAGGACGAAAAGTTTTGAGCGTGGGAGAGTGCAACAACCCTTATTTTTTTTAACCATTTTAAATTATTAAATTTAATGTTATTATTGAATAATAATGGTTAGAAATAAAAACTTTTATGTTTATTTATGTGATATATTGAATTTGAATTTGGATAAAACTTTGAAATAACCAATTTCAATGATTTGGGCAATAATTGGTATTGAAATGAAATTCTATATATTGAACATGTTTATAATCAATAGTTGGAATTAAACAATAAATATTGAATTACTGTAAAATGAAAGTAGTTGTTTAATATTTGAATTCGTTTTAAAATATTATTTTTTAAGTTGAATGATTTGTATTTAAAAACGTAATTTATTGAACAATTAAATTATTAAATTTAATATTATAATTATTTAAATAATTGAATCTTAAATTAATGTGAAAGAAAATAGTATCGAAAATTGATTTAAATTTTATTTAAACAGTAATGAAGATTGTTAAACTTAAAAATAGAATTTAAAGTGATTAAATTAATTTCTGAAAATTACTTGTTTTAATTAATGAGTAAAAATAGCCATTTTGGCCATGTCTTGAGTTTCGACGAAACTAGTTTCATCGGATCAGTAATAGTGAATTATTGTAGGATTTCAAGTTTCATAGTGATCGGACTTGTTGTTTGGCCGTGCAAGCTTGAAACACGTAGAAATTCATTTCGGAATTTAATTGAAATAATTGATTTTGAAAAGCAATCTTCTGCATACGATTGAATTAAGCCTCGAGACTGGATCCATTGTGTTCAAGACTAGGTCCACTATGTAATTGTTGTGAATTATTGGTTGATTTGGATGTTGATTGAAATTCAATGCTATTGGTTGATATATTGGATGGTTGAATGTTTGTTTATTTTATATATATATATATATATATATATATATATATATATATATATATATATCCTGTTATCACCCTGTATATCATTTGGCAGTATATAATTGTTATTTGAATTATTTGAATAAACTAAGGAATAGGTCGAAATGGTACATACCTACGACATTTTGATTTAAATTGAAATGAAATATATCTTTCCCTGAAATTAAATTGAAATAACTACTCACTTGGCCACAGGATAGAAAATTAAATTCGGACACCGGGTTGGTTAACTTAAATAATTTTATAAGTCTTCGTTTTGAAATTATTTAAATGATTTTGATTCAAAGAAATAAAAATCGAATTTATGAAGATTTAATTAATTAAGAATTTGAGTTGAAATGTTGAAATTAAATTTGGTTAAAAGGAATTATTCTAAAGAATTTAAATTGGAATTTGAGGTCACGATGGAAATATGATTTGAATTATCGGAATTGAATTGTTTAAAAAGATTTGAATTTTTCTTGAACTTCGAAGTTATTTAAGTAAAGATAATTTAAATCGATTTCAACAATTTGAGCTCATATTCGAATTATTCGAAAGATTTGTATCTAAAATTTGAACATTGATGTTTGGTGTCAATTAAATGATTTAAATCGATATTTTTAAATAGAACTTGAAATTGATATAATTGGAAATGATCGGAAATTGAGAATCGAGTTGAGATTACTTCAGATTGGAATTGAAATTAATTGGAATTGAAAGTGAAATTGAATTAATTAGAATTGAAAGTGAAATTGAATTAATTTGAAATCGAAGTTGAAATTGATTTGAATTTAATTTGGAATCGAAGTAAATTCAAATTGAAATCAGAAGTAAATCGACTTAAATTGAAATTGATTTGAATTGAAATCAAAATTGAATCGATTGAATTGAAATGGAAAGTGAAATTGATTTGGATTGAAAAATTTGGAATTCGATCAGTTTGACTTTGAAACTATTTTCAAATAAATTATTTTAATATAAACTGTTAAAAACCTATCTTTTAAATATTCAAATTATTTTGATTTCCCAGCTATTTTATTTTATAAACCATTTTAACACCCAAACTATTTTATGTTAAACTATTTTAACTATTTAAATTATTTTAAACTATTTTCTAAAATTCAAACTGTTCAAGGTTGTAATGTTTATATATAAATCATGGATTTAAATACGAATTGGGTTAAATTGAAGTTATAACCCAAATGGAAATTCGAAGCAATTTTGAATTGGAACTGAAATCAAGATACTGAGGCAAAACTGATTTTTAATTTATATACTATATTTTAAGTAAATATGATGATTTCGAATGAATTTGATTTTGAAGCGAATATGATATTTTGATATCAAGTACTAATCATTATCGAAATATAAAAGTACCAACCGGTGTGTAAAACGACGTTTGTTTGTTAAAAAGACCAGGGCCACTTATTGGCATACTCTGTCAATATTGTAACCACTTTAACAACTGTGTACGTGGAGGTGACTCCAGAACGAAGTGGTTAGCTTTGGCGTCATTTGCTGGATTTGAAGAAAGGGAACAATGATGGATAGACCCCGACACTTGTGCCAATTTGAAATGACTAAAAATGGACGGCTTGACAAGGCCAAGCGGGCTTGCTACCCTAACATGCATTCTTTCTTCGATTTTCTTGGACTCGTTCCATCCTCTTGTTGTTTGTTTCGTTGGGGCATCTCGAACTGGGATAGCCTCCCATCAACTCGATATGGGATGGTTGGACATGGTGGGTGGTCGTGGCTGTGATGCGTTACCACTAGCCCTGCAACCCGAACTGGTAGTATCCTACATTGGGCATTGCCTCACGTGCCTTTTCATTTTTTTATCCCTATATGAGACTCCTATGGATTTGGTTTAGTGTTGTCGTATCACGGTGCATCCCTATCACCCGACATGCTATTGGGGCATGATATGCAAACTGTATGAGAATGCTTAAAAACGCGTTAAGGTGGATTAATGTAAGCCTTAACACTAAGAAAAATATTTATTTTACCGATTAGACAGTATATATATTGCATATTCTACTATATATAAATAATTTGATGGATCCTTAAGAGATGGAAAATCCTGTAACATCTCTTGAGTTATTGCATGCATGTTATACACTGGATAGGAGATGTGAAATCCCGTAAACATCTCTGACGCTAATACACTCATGTTATGTGATATCAATTTGACTCACATAAGGATATTTTAGTCCTGACTCAAGTGTTTTATTTTTCATTACACTCGGGTCAGCCCTAAGTTTTTTCAACGCACTGAAAATTATTTTCTAGAGGATGAAGACAAAGATTTGGTATATTATTATTACTATTATTATTCCCTGCATCATGTTGTTCTACTGCATTATTTATTTATCCCTATTGTACATATAATTCTGATCAACGTTGTTTGAATTATAATAAAATGTATAGTAAACAGCCTCATAAACTGTTTATTTGATCATTATATTTTATCATTCCGCTACAAGATTATGTGTTTGTTTTCTTCTTCTTTTCTTAATTATCCCCAATGACTCTCTATGTTTCAAATTGTTTAATTTGGACATTTGTGGATTATGGTCGATTTAAACCTTTTGAAATGTGGGTTGTCACAGTTCGTATCCAAGCTTATGTTTAGGTATAACCTTAGCTTTGTAGGGGTTTGACTCATTAGAGATAGGGTAGTGATACCCTAGAATGAGTCTGTTTGAGTGTATATATATGAGAGAGCATACTTGTTAGTGTTAAAAAAAAATATTGTGTTTACTTATCCGTTGAGTTGCTTATGAATTCTGATAAATGTGTGGGACGCCGTGTTATCGATAGAGGTTTCTAAACACTTAAACGAGCCAAGTCGACATAATATTGTTTTAAAATATGGTAAATGAAATAATTTTACTTAAATTATATTTTATATGTATAAAATGTTAATTATTAAGTTGTTAGGAGATGATAATATTTAATTATCATCAATTATTGGTTGAATTAAATTTAAAGACGAATACTTTATGAACTGCATTTCATGAAGTGTTTGGTAATTAAATTGAATTGAAATCAATTACAATAAGAATTGTTTAAAATAATAAAGTTGTAAATTAATGAAATATTATTATAATTAGGTAATAAAATTGAATAAGTATATTTATAATATAACTTATAAATAGAAAAGACTAAAAAGTTGAGAATTTTATAATTTGAAATCCTGTTGTTTCCAAAATTGTTTTTAAAGCCTTCAAAATTAATAATAATATTATTTGAAAGAATTTTGACAAGAAATATATTTTGAAAAGAATTTTGAAAGAAATAAAGCATTGAACTCGCTTCAGTCGCTGGGAAATAATTTTAGAGATGACTGCAGCATCGCCAGTATTTATTTTCGAGTTTCGGAGTGAGAATCGCTACTAGAAGAAATTTATTTCCTATTAAAACAAGTCTTGATTACGAAGAATATTTAAGTATGATTTGATAAATATATGAAAATTGTTTTGAACTTATAAATTGAAAATAGTATAGATAAGAAATAAGTTTATAACTTATTAATTTGAACAGAAATATAAAACCGAATTTTTAAAATGCTTGAACATTTTGATAAAGCAAATAAAAGAAAACTGGAATTTGAAATATGAAATAAAAGAATTAACCTAAGAAACACGGATAAATTGAGTTAGTAAAATACAATAAATAAAATAAGGTTTAACTCAAGAAGCTTAAATAAAGGTGAATTGTATTGAAATGAATTAGATTAAATAATGTGTTAACCGACACCTTGGCCCGGCTACAAGACTACAGTTGAAGATATTATTATTAGCACTAGACAAGGTTCTGACTAAGAGGACCTGGTAGCATACGGGTTTGATGCAGTCAACATGTTTGGCATTTAGGCATGGTTCGGCAAGAATGCTCGGCACACGTCGCTTGGTCCAGATGGCTCGGCAAGCCTCGTTCGGCACAAGCCTCGTTCGGCACAAGCCTCGTTCGGCACAAGCCTCGTTCGGCACAAGCTTCGTTCGGCAAGCCTCGTTCGGCACAAGCCTTGTTCGGCAATTGCCGTTCGGCATCTATGGCTTGGTGCGCAGAAGTTACTTACCAAGGGTCGAAGTACACTGTTCCTAGGCTATTGTTCCTAGGCCCATTAGGAAAGTCCAACCCATTTTCATCTATAAATAGAGAGGCAGGGGCACAACAAAAGTGACCATTTTTCGGGAACACTAGGGAGACTCTGCCATTTTTATACTCTCCTCTTTTTATGAAACTGGTATTCAAGTGATTGATTTACGGATTGTATCTGTATTCAAGTAATTGAGAAAGCAATAAAGATCAAACTCAAAGTGGATGTAGGCAATTACGTCGAACCACTATAAATCTGGTGTTCTCGTTTTTCTTGTTCTTTTTGCATTGAATTACACTATTTTTCAGTTCTAATTTGCTCTCTTCATTAATCTCTCTACATAACTCTACTCAAGGGTGTTAGTGACCAATTTTGGTGCTAACGTTTTGGTGCTTTCACTGAGAATTGAATTCTCAACTTGATAGGATCTCATCGTCTACTAGTGGATTTCCATATTCACGAGATAGATCCAGTTGTCTACTAGAAAACTTCCTATTCTACTCAGATTTGAAAGAAATCTAAAGGAAGATGATAGCCGTAGATTGATTCACTGATCTACGCAAGATTTGGTGATTGGATTTTGAAGTTTGCACTCAAGTTGAATGAAGGCCGAACCTCCTCTAAACGAAGTTTAGCCAATCACCCCAGAAAAGGCGTATGCCGATCGCCCTAGAAAAGGCATATGCCGATAGCTTTAGAAAAAGTCTATGCCAACCGCTTTAAGAAAGGCATGCGCTGATCGCTCCAGAAAAGGTCTATGTCGACCGCTGTAGAAAAGGTGTATGCCGATCCGCCTTGGCCGAGCCACTCTTGGCCGACCAACTTTGGCCGACCCACCTTGGCCGACCAACCTTGGCCGACCAACCTTGGCCGACCCACCTTGGCCGATCCAACTTGAACGAGCCACACTTTGGCCGATCCATCTTGGCCGATCTACCTTGGCCGACCCACCTTAGCCAAACAACCTTGGCCGATCCAACTTGACTGAGCCACACTTTGGCCGATCCATCTTGGCCGAACAACTTTGGCCGATCCATCCAGGCCAAACCACACCTCCAGGCCGAACCACACCTCCAGGCCGAACCATACGTCCAGGCCGATCCATACCTCCAGGCCGATCCATACCTCCAGGCCGATCCACACCTCCAGGCTGAACCATACCTCCAGGCTGATCCACACCTCCAGGTCGAACCATAACTCCAGGCCGATCCACGCCTCCAGGCCGAACCATACCTCCCGGCCGATCCACACCTCTAGGCAAAACCATACCTCCAGGACGAACCATACCTCCAGGCCGATCCATACCTTCAGGCCGATCCATACCTCTATGCCGAACGACATCCAAAGCTGATCCAATGTGGAATGCCGAACAGTGTGGATGCCGAACAGTGTGGAATGCCGAACAGTGCGAATGCCGAACGGTGTGGAATGCCGAACAGTGTGAATGCCGAACAGTGTGAATGCCGAACTGTGCGAATGCCGAAAAGTGTGGAATGCCGAACAGTGTAAATGCCGAACGTTCCTAAATGCCGAACGCTCTCGGATGCCAAACGTTCTTGAAGGCTGAGCGGTCTCTAATGCCGAACGCTTCTGAATGCCGAGTGCTCTCAAATGTCAAACGCTCCAGAGTGCCGGGCGTTCCTAAATGCCGAACAGTGTGGAATGCCGAACAATCTTGTATGCCGAGCAACTTTGTCATGCCGAACGGCCCTCAATGCCGATCGAAACTTAAGTTACACCGGTCTTTTATACGGCCCCTATTTTCAAAAAAATATATTTTCAGGTAGTGCGGCAGCCTTCAACTTAATAAAGGAACATTTTATCTACTTCCCTTACATCCCTTGATCGACCAGGGCATAGAGGATCTAGCGACAGCTTCTGAATGGCAACAAGGGAACGGACAGACAACCACAACTCAAATGATACTCTCAAAGGGATATCATACTGATCACCCTTGAGGAGAATCGGCCTCCATATATATTTTTTGGCAGCCAGTTAGCTGGAGAGCCTCCTACGACCATGGATCGTCTCTAAGACAAAAATGAATCTAAACCAAAGTGTGGAGGAGCATAACAGACTAAGAAAAATAACAATGAAGGCCTGTTGGCTAAGGATGTAGATCCCAGTAGCCGAAACAAGACCTCAAAATTCGGCTCATATGCTCTTTGAAAGATTCAATTGACAACCTCTACTTGAAGACTCATGACTCAGAGTGGTACTGGAAACCAACCTCGAGAGAGTACACCAAAGTCTAAAGAAAATCAGGGGAATTATGTATATTCGTAGATGCTCACTGATCCTAACACGGGCAATTACAAACACCTCCGAGGTGTGATCGAAAAGCTGATCTGGAAAGGAAAGCTTCAATAATATGTACAAGTCCTGTAGAATGGCGGGCAGCGAATATCCAATGCCTATTAATAAAGGGCTATGATTATCAATTGGACGTCTGACGGCCGACATCCCTTTGGAAGGAGCCAAGGGCAAAGTCGAATAGCGAGCATATGATGCGGCTTCATTTATCAATGAGATTTATCCTAATCTTCTTTGAATTATTTCCAAATCTATTTCTATTTTAATTGCTCTATGAACTACAAATAACTTGAAATAAACTACTTTCAAAATGATGCAGGTGACCAGGTACTCAGATTTGGTTGCCAACCAATCCACGCAGACAATGATCGGACGTGTGGAGTCGCATCCAGACGAGCATAATTCAATCGCTCATCATCAATCATGTGCCTTTAATTTGAGGACAAGAACTAGAGATTGAAAAGCTCATCACGATTAGAGCCCAAATACAAAGTCAACATGACTGACCATCCATTCATTGACCTCCACGTTTGACTTGGAGACCTGAACAAGGCTTGGAATCAGTATGGCCCGATCGTCCACTCAAATCAAGTCATAGAACAAAGTTCGACAAAATACAGAGGCCTTTTCTGAAGCTCAATAACGCCAAGATCTGTTTAGAGTGGACGTGATTTGATCATCTACACATCAAATCCTACCTTCAACACAAAAGGTTATTTGAAAGCCCGACTTGAAGTAGTTATGGTGGATTGCCTGCTCATTAACCATCGCTATCAATGCATAGGCACGAATGCACCTTGGAACATATACAACTTACTTTGTCTACTCAAAAATCTATTATCCTTATTTTCTAGAAGGAGATACGGAGCAAATTGTAAGAGATTTTGCTATCTAACCCAACATGGATGTGATCCAACCATCTGTCATATACCTCCTTCCTTGACTTGATTGGAAGAGCTATAATCACCAAGCGGATGAGAATCGGTCGTTCATTTTTCAAATTTCATCCCTCATGCTGGGGGCAGAATCCCATTCCATAAGCAAACATAGTTCGATTGTTTATTCGACAACATTATCCTCGATACGGTAGATGAATATAAATTAAAGAGTGGAAATACGACTGCTCTCAACTTAAACCTCCAAGTCCCCAAAGTGCGGACTGGAGTATAAACGACTTAAATCTCCAAGTCTCCGGAGTGCGGACTGGAG
Source organism: Allium cepa (assembly GCA_030765085.1). Classification (NCBI taxonomy): domain Eukaryota; kingdom Viridiplantae; phylum Streptophyta; class Magnoliopsida; order Asparagales; family Amaryllidaceae; genus Allium; species Allium cepa. The sequence continues at coordinate 663,064,013 of CM060928.1, read as the reverse complement.
TACTCTGAGTCCCCAGAGTGTGGACCAGAGTATAAACGACTTAAATCTCCAAGTCCACTGAGTGCGGACAGAGTACTCTCAGTTCCCAGAGTGCGGACTAGAGTATAAACGACTCAAAATCTCCAAGTCCCTGGAGTGCGGACTGGAGTACTCTCAGTCCCTAGAGTGCGGACTAGAGTATAAACGACTTAAAATCTCTGAGTCCCCGGAGTGCGGACTGGAGTACTCTGTGTCCCCAGAGTGCGGACCGGAGTATAAACGACCAAAAACTCCAAGTCCTCGGAGTGCGGACTGGAGTACTCTCAGTCCCCAGAGTGCGGACTAGAGTATAAACGACTCAAAATCTCCAAGTCCCTGGAGTGCAGACTGGAGTACTCTTAGTCCCTAGAGTGCAGACTAGAGTATAAACGACTTAAAATCTTTGTGTCCCCGGAGTGCGGACTGGAGTACTCTGAGTCCCCAGAGTGCGACCGGAATATAAACGACCAAAAACTCCTAGTCCCTGGAGTGCGGACTGGAGTACTCTCAGTCCCCAGAGTGCGGACTAGATTATAAACGACTCAAAATCTTCAAGTCCCCAGAGTGTGGACTGGAGTACTCTCAGTCCCTAGAGTGGGACTAGAGTATAAATGACTCAAAATCTCCGAGTCCCCGGAGTGCGGACTGGACTACTCTGAATCCCCAGAGTGAGGACTAGAGTATAAACGACCAAAATCTCCAAGCCCCCGGAGTGCGGACTAGAGTACTCTGAGTCCCTAGAGTGCGGACTAGAGTATAAACGACTCAAAATCTCTAAGTCCCCAGAGTGCGGACTAGAGTACTCTAAGTCCCCAAAATGCGGACTCGAGTATAAACGACTTAAACCTCCAAGTCCCCAGAGTGCAGACTCGAGTATAAACGACTCAAACCTCCAAGTCCCCGGAGTGCGGACTGGAGTACTCTAAGTCCCCAGAGTGCGGACTCGAGTATAAACAACTTAAACCTCCAAGTCCCCAGAGCACGGACTCGAGTGCTCTAAGTCCCCAGAGTGTGGACTCGAGTATAAACGACTTAAAAACCTCCAAGTCCCCAGAGTGCGGACTGGAGTACTCTAAGTCCCCAGAGTGCAGACTCGAGTAAGAATGACCTAAGAACCTCTACGTCCCCAGAGTGCGGACTAAAGTGCTACCAGTCCCCTGAGTGCGGACTAAAGTACAAACGGCTTAAAAAACCTCTTCGTCCCCAGAGTGTGGACTACAGTACTCTCAGTCCCCAGAGCACGAACTAGATTATAGACGACTTGAGAAAAATCTCTAAATCCCAGAAGCGGACTAAATTACTCTAAGTTCCTAGAGTGTGGACTGGAGTATAAACGAGTTGACGAAAATCTCTATATCTCGAACTGTGTACTAAAGCATAAATCGTTCGACAAATCTCTAAATCCCCGGAGCGTGGATCGAAGCATGGACACAAATTGGGCACGAGTCAACCGGGGGGAGAATAATACTAAGTCATCAGAATGCAGAGTGGTGTATAAACATCGACAAATAGATGAGTGGATTCCGACCATTCTCTATTCTGCAAACTTCGGTCGAAAATCGACAGGAGGATTATTAACTCGCTAAGGATGGAGCTCGACAATTCAACTAGTGGCCTGGCTAAATCAATGATGGGAGCAGGGGTACAAATCACTAAAAGCTGAATACGACAGCTTACTATAGCTCTAGCTTGGCGTTCTTTATAACTTAAGGCAACGACTACATGGAGGCCTCAATACAGAACTAATCGAAATGGCATCCAAAGCTACGAGCACCGATTATATCATACCTCATATCGAGGGTCAATACCGATCCGCACTAAGCACATACGAATGTGACTAGGATGTTCCTTGAAAAACTATAACCTCCAGAGTGTGGAAAGGAGAGTAGACCATGAAGATTTTGTCAAAAATTATCCAGCACCCTCCTTCAATCCATTAGGAGGAGTATGAAACTAGATGGGCATGACCTGACTGCATTTGTAGCCAACTTTACCTCGAGATCTGATTACAGAACATGAACCAAAGTGGATGTGGATGACCGTCCAGTGTTCGAATTATGCCCTAAAACTGACGAGGCATCGAAGTATTCCTCTTGGAATGAAAAACCACGATAATCCAAGATAGGCAAGACCCCGTCTCCCATCGACTGACCTGATCCCTGATTCAACGGGAAAGAGAGTAATGCTAAAGTGGGCATGGCTGACCTTCCTAATTATTGGTATATATGCCCTAGACCTAGGGGCATGAGCTAGAAGTAACATGAATGTGAACCGACTATTCATCGATAAACTCTATGTTCTCGAAATTTGGGTGAGAATATAAACATAACTAGGACGAGACTCAACCGTCCATGTAGTACAGCTATCACCCCGAGACTGGGAGCAGAGCATGGTCATCCAAAGACTGGCTATGATAGCTCAGTATTGAAACTTATGTATAGTGCTTAGAGCTACTCAAGGCTATGACCGAAAGGATGCCTAGAGATAGAATCATTAAATCGATACCTTAGCTCATGGGCAATTGATTTTCACTCCAATCTGAAGGACGGGTAAAGGATCATGAATGCATTGAAAAGAAAGTGTGTTACTCGAATATACAAGCAAATTTAAACTTATAGTAAGATCCAGCTATACGGTTGCACGCAACTCGAGGCCGACCCCTACTCGACATTTCCTTCAATGCTCTTTTAAGCCTGATCTTTGGCCATTTGCTGATAATCTATTAGAGCATTCAGAGCCCTTCACTATTAGACTTAATAACTCATGACAAGACTCTAGGATTTGACTAGAGTAACCATCAACATTGGCCGTCCCAACCATATTTCACATCGAATGTTATGCAAAGTAGTTACATCTGAAATCAAAGAATCTGGGATGGCACCTGCTGAGCCGACGATTGACATACCAGTCAGCCGGGATGACCCATCACGAGTCCTTAAGATTGGATCGCAACTCGACCCATCATTGGCCGAAGATCTTACTGATTTCCTCTGAGCGAACCTAGACGTTTTCTCTTGGACACATTCTGATATGTGCGGGATTTCTCCCGCTATTGCGAGTCATATGTTGAACATAGACTCGAAATACGTCCCGGTATAAAAAAAGGAGAGTCATGGACCCGGAGAGTTCCGCTGCTCTCAGAGAAGAGGTGGACAAACTCAAAGCCAATGGGTTCGTCCGCGATGCCCTCTACCCTGAATGGGTTTCTAACCCTGCGCTTGCGAGGAAAGCAAATGGGCAGTGGAGAACTTGTGTTGATTACTCTGATATGAATAAAGCATGCCCGAAGGATAGTTTCCCTTTACCTAGAATTGACCAGCTCGTCGACTCTACGGCCGGACACGAATTATTGTCTTTTATGGATGCGTATTCGATATAGAATCGCATCCCGATGCACATTCTAGACCAAGAACACACAAGTTTTGTCATAGATGTGGGCTATATTACTATGAAGCAGTGCCTTTTGGATTGAAAAACGCGGAAGCAGCTTATCTGCATCTGGTGAATCGAATGTTTAAAGACCAGATTGGCAGAACAATGGAAGTCTATGTGCAAGACATGCTTGTGAAGACACGGCAGTCAAACGACCACATCTGAGACCTAGAGGAGATGTTTGATATACTCAGGCATTATGAAATGAAAATCAATCCTTTGAAGTATTCATTTGGTGTAGCGTCGGGAAAGTTTTTGGGTTTTATTGTGAATGCATGGGGAATCGAAGCTAACCCTGAGAAGATTCAAGCTATCTGAAACATACAAGTGCCCAGAACTATGAAGCTAGTACAAAGCTTGAATGAAAAGGCGGCTGCACTGAGTCGATTCATATCCAGAGCCACAGACAAGTGTATTCCTTTCTTCGATGTCATAAAGAAAGGAAAGAGGAATTTCGAGTCGACGTCCGACTGTGAGGAAGCATTCCGAGCTCTTGTAAGGCACTTAGAAAGTCCCCCGATATTGTCAAAACCAATAGACCACGAAATGTTGTACGTATACCTAGCTGTATCCCAGCACGCTATCAGCACAGCCCTGGTTCGCGAGGAAGATCAGGTCCAGAAGCCCGTTTACTATGTTAGTAAACACTTGACAGGGGCGGAAAGAAATTATCCAAAGATTGATAAACTAGCCTATTGCTTGGTGATTGCATCACGCAAGCTTCGTCCCTACTTTCAGGCGCACTCAATGGGTGTCTACACTAACCAACCCTTGCGACAAATACTCCAACAACCGGAAACTTATGGAAGGATGCTGAAGTGGAATATTGAGTTAAGTCAGTTCGATATTACCTATTTGCCGCGAAGGGCCATACAAGGACAAGCACTAGCTGACTTCATTGCTGAATTCACTGTGCCAGATGAACCGAGCAGTCACAGTGTCATACCTCCCGTTCGATGGAAGATGTACACCGATGGTGCATCTAACGACCGTCGCTCGGGGTCTGGTGTAGTCCTTGTGACTCCGAAAGACCGATCAATTTGCTACGCTTTAAAGCTTGAGTTTGCAGTGATGAATAACGAAGCCGAGTATGAAGCATTGATTGCTGGCCTGAGACTTGTTAACGAACTGGGAGTGAAGTCAATCGAAATCTTCTATGACTCGCAACTGGTAGTATATCAGGTGCGGGGAGACTATTAAGCAAAGAGACAGAGACTGGCTCCCTACCTTGCCCGTGTTCAAGAGTTTCTAGCGAATCTGAAATATTACGACATCTCACATGTCCTGCGCGAACAAAATAGAGAAGCCGATTCGTTGGCAAAATTCGCAAGCAATGGTGATGCGCAACAGATGGGATTGTTTCCCATTGAAACCTTACATGCTTCAAGTATAAATATGATGGAGGTAGATTTCGTGTTAGAAACCGAAATCGATAAGGAATCATGGATGACCCCATTTAAGCAATATTTACTATACGGGGTCTTACTTGAAAGAAGGAGCAAAAGACGACAAGTCATTCGTAAGGCTTCGTGATATGTAATGGAGAGCGGAATAATGTATCGAAGGGGATTCTCGACCCCCTTACTCCGATGCATAGCCCATGATGAGATAAAACGAGTCCTGAAGGAAGTCTATGAAGAAGAATGTGGTGATAACATCAGGGGGAAAACCATGATAAAGAAAATACTCTGCTACAAGTATTATTGGCCAAGTATCAGTCCATATGCGGTTGATCATGCTAAACAATGCGACAAGTGTAAGATGTTTGCAAAAAATCCAAGAACCCTGCAGATGGAAATTACTCAAATGGCTAGTCTATAGCCGTTTGCCACTTTGGGGCATTGAAATCATCTTCTTGGTGCAAAATACACCATCATAGCAGTTGTTTACTTCACCAAATAGGCAGACAAATAACTTTTAGCCACAGCCAAAAAAAAAATCAACCTCACTGTCTGTAACGTCATCTGTCCTTATGACTTTCTATGATCTACTATTATTGCAAATGGACAGGTTGAAGATGTGAAAAAATCGTAAAGCCTGTTCTGGAAAAGGCTAGAGGCAAGAGGGTGGATGAACTCCCAACAACACTATGGGCTTATAGAACTACCCATGGGTCTGTGACTGGCCTTACTCCATTCACCCTTGCTTACTGCTTTGAGAAAACAAAAACAAGGAATCGCAATTGAATTGCAATTAAACTAGATGGAACCGGCGACGACTTATGAGCATATAAAACGCATCTGACAGCCAATGGCAAGAACATGTACCCGAACATGCATTGTACATCCAAAAAAGTTCGACTTCTTGAAATCAACATAAATTGAATTATCGCTTAGGGTTATTAAGAAAAGACTAGATAAGATAGCCTAAGATTACTAGCACTGTAGAATCAGACACGGATGGCCATTGATGAACTACAACCCTGGATTTATAACATTGGGAATCGACCAAGCATCATGATGACCGAAGAAGGATACGACACCTAGGGAGGATAAAATTAAAGGATAATGATTGTTCAAGGAACACGGTGGATTTCTTTCTAGAGACAAGGAATACTCGCTGCTTCAAAGCATGTCGTGTTGCTTCACACGACACACTTTGGGGGGCAAGCGTTAACCGGCACCTTGGCCCGGCTACAAGACGACAGTTGAAGATATTATTATTAGCACTAGTGTGACGCCCCACCTCTATACCTACACTAGCCAAGAACATTGCGGTGAATGCTGTCAACTAGCACGGAGAATAAGGCTGTTGAGGAGCGACCATCCGTGTAATTGCTTTGCGCGAGCATAGGTATGTCAGATAGTATAACATACATTTCTTTATCAAGAGGGAAATCCGACATACCGACACAAACTCAAAGCTACTACACAGTGGCTGTAATATCTTCAGAAACAAATATAGAAATAAACATAACATAAATCAGTCACAGACAATTCATATCACAAAGGCGGAATAAGATATGAATATTACACATAAAAGTGTACATCAGGGCAGTGGTCTAAAAAGATCCACAATATCACAAAAGAATAGTTACATGAACTACACAAAAGAATAAGTATACATAATGGAGTCTATATCTCAAATGTATACAACAAAAACTACTAATCTAAGTAGTTAACCAAAAGTCAGAGAAATCAATCCCAAGAGAGAAGTCAAGCAGAAGCACCTGTAACATCTCGGTCTGACCCGAGTATTATTTAATAAGAAAATAATAAACGGATCAGTCTAACTATAAATATCAGATGAAACGATATAGAATAAGAGATATGACTAAACACATAATAATCATAATGCCAAGCTGTGATATATATATATATATATATATATATATATATACACATATACTTAGTTGATAATCATCAAGAGATTAATCAATGTCACCAAATCTACACAAGAATCAAAGAAACGTCATACTCCTTATTTTGTTCACCAAACCATAAATATTGACGATAACATCAATGTCAATCACAAAAGTCAATGACACACAAATTCCAGAAGACTACACAAGAAATCCAGAAATCACTAAAGTCAATGACACACAAATTCACCAATGCACAAATATCGATAAGGCTTATCAATAGAAATCACGAAAATTGGTGAAGCACAAATTCTAGAAATCATCTCAAGAAATCCAGAAATCACAAAGGGGGGGAGGCCTGTCACAAACGGGAGCATAAAGCCCACCAATACGTATATCACAAACGGAACGCTAATTCCATGGTTGCTAACCACCACAAATTGAGCCGAAGCTCCACAAACGGCCCAAAGACCATGGGTTGCTACCCCACCAAATTGAGTCGAAACTCCACAAAACAGGGTTTAGTCTCCCTCGCAGACAAAGAGACATCGCACATTGCTAGTCTAAATCACAAAGATGATCACCATGATCAACGAGAAGTGTCGATTACAGTAAGCTAGTAAATATACGAGCTTAGCATCATGTCCCATAACCACTAGCTTAACTTAAATATTTACGAACAAATTGTAAATCTCCACTAGAAAATTGTCACAAGAGTTTCAATCGAACAAGTCCAAGAATTAACCAACAAAGTGAACGCAAGCGTTTCATACCACTTGTTTTACTAAGTCGTTTAATTAGATTTCTCATACGAGTGAGGTAAAGGTTTGTATATACTAATAGATTGGAAAACGGTTTTATAAACGAATTTGGTATTAAAATAGTATTGAAATCGTTTGAGGAAAGAGTTTTGATATTTACTACTAGTATAGAAACCTTTATATTTTTTAAGTGACAAATCACGAAGAAGATTGTAAGAACAATCAATCACTAAAATTCACATACGGAGATGTGAATAAAAATCCAACGAAACCGATAAAGAATCCATCAAAATGGATATTCAAAAATCCCTAAAAAGGAGTCATCAAAGTCATATTAATTGATAACAATAAATAGGAAACAACACGAATCGATTTAAGTTGGAAATTCAAGCAACTAGGCGAAGAAGGCAAAAAATCATCAGGTCGGTTGGCCGGCTACAGAGCTCGGTCGACCGGACCCTGTTCTAAAAAACTCTCGGGACAGCAGGTCGGTCGACCGGCTACACTGTACTCGGTCGACCGAACCTTAAACAGGGGAGTGCTTATGCACTTGGCAGCAGGTCGGTCGACCGGACCAGGGGGGTCGGTCGGCCGAACCTGATGCTCTGCACATTGATGCCCATAAATTGATATGCAACCTCCACCAATTCGCAACCGGACGAGCACGGACACTAGGGAATTATGCCTAACGGCTACCCGGCCCTATTGGCTCCTCGATGCATCACCAAAAACACATTTGAACCTCAAAGCTACGATTTTTAAGGATTTTGGCTTTCAAACACTAAAATTGGAATATTCTCAAAAAGCAATCCAAATCAAAAGCAATTGCACAAGAATAAGTGTTAGGAATTCATACCTAACAATCGAAGATAATTCATAGACTTAGATGTGAGGTTAAAAATCTCACCCTTTTACAAAATCGAACAAGAAGAAGCTTGAAAGCAAATGGAGAATCGACCTCTCTTCAACACAACCCAAATGAGCTTGAATCTATGCTCAAAACAAGATCATTCCCAAAATTAGGTTTAGGAATTTCTGAAATTGGTAAGAGAATAAGTTGGAGAAGAAGAAGAGAATGTTTACCAATGGGTTCTCTTGAACTTGGAGCTAGGAATTTGAAGTTGCAAAAGGAACTAGGGTTTTGGAGTTTTAATTTCCAATCTCTCCCACCATTAATACTTTAAAAACTAAAAAGAGAAGAGAATGAGGGTGAATGGGGGAAGAGTGGCTCAGATTTGAGCATAAGTTAACATAGGGCTGAGCCTAAAACCAAACCCAAAGTGAAAAGTAGCAAAAATCAACTTTCTCCAAACATATCGAAGCTTATACTCAAAAAGGTCGCAAACGGCATTTTAAACTCAATGGGAGTGGTCCCGAGTCCTAGTTCGACCGTATGCAAAAGGTATCTTTTCGGACTAAAATCCGACTAACGATAAAATATTTAAATAAAATATTTAAATATAAAATCGATAAATATGCGGGTTGTTACAGACTCCCCTCTTTAAAGAAATTGCGTCCACGCAATATTTAAGAAGAGATCTTAAAGTAAAAACCATAAAAGCATATTCAACATAAAAGAAAATTTGAAATAAAAGGTTCACCTTAAAGAGCACGGGAAAGCAAGTCCGGATGTGATCGCTCGATGAATTCCCTAGACTCCCAAGAACAATCCTTAGGATTTGAAGACCATTGAACTTTAACAAGCGGAACATCTTTATTGCGAAGTCGTTTGACTTCCGAAGCAATGATACGAATAGGTTGTTGCTCATAAGTTAAATTAGGCAAAACTTCAATCTCTTCCACAACATCGGGCTCAAGAATAGAATCGGAATCTCGAAGGCACTTCCGTAATTGAGAAACGTGAAACACGTCATGAATAGCAGAAAATTGAGCCGGTAATAAAAGGCGATAAGCCATGGAACCAATATGTTCAGTGATAGGAAATGGCCCAATATATCGAGGCGCTAACTTTCCCGAGCGACTGAAACGCACAACACCTTTCATTGGTGAAACAAGAATAAAAACAGAATCTCCAACAGAAAATTCTAATTTCCTTCTTCGATTATCGGCATAGGATTTTTGTCTACTCTGGGCTTCTTTCATCTTATGACGAATAAGGTCAATCTTTTCTGTGGAATCACGAATAAAATCTGGACCTAAAACCAGCTTCTCACCGGTCTCAAGCCGACAAGAAGGAGATCGGCATGGCCTTCCGTAGAGTGCCTCAAAAGGTGCCATACCAATACTAGATTGGAAGCTATTATTATAGGAAAATTCAACAAGAGAAATATGATCTTCCCAACTTCCACCGAAATCAAGCACACAAGCACGAAGAAGATCTTCAAGAGTTTGATTCACACGCTCGGTTTGTCCATCGGACTGGGGGTGATAAGCGGTGCTAAAATTAAGCTTCGTTCCTAAAGCTTTTTGAAGACTCTTCCAAAATCCACTAGTAAACAATGGATCACGATCACTAACAATAGAAGTAGGAACTCCATGAAATTTAACAATTTCTTTGATAAAGAGTTTGGCCAAAAGAGGAACGGTTCGGTTAGACCGAACGGGAATAAAATGGGCGGATTTAGTAAGTCTATCAACGATCACCCATAAGCTATCATGACCCGAACGAGAACGGGGAAGGCCATCTATAAAATCCATGGAAATTTGGTCCCACTTTCAAATTGGAATTTCTAAAGGTTGCAATAACCCACCGGGCCTTTGATGTTCGGCCTTAACGAGTTGGCAAGTCATGCAACGCTTAACGGAGTTAGCGATGTCAAGTTTCATTCCCTCCCAATAATAAAGTCGCTTCATATCCGCGTACATTTTACTACTACCGGGATGAATGGTAAATTTAGAATGATGAGAATCTTCTAAAATATCTTTACGAAGATCACTAATATTTGGCACGATAAGTCTACCAAATTTCCGAATGCCGCCACGAGAATCGATATTAAAGTCTTTCAAACCTTCATTATCAATTTTATCCTTAATATTTTGGCCAAGAAGAGCCAATTCGGGATCTAGCCTTTGAGCTTCAAGAATGCGGTCTAAGAGAGAGGGACGAGCCTCAAGGCTACATAAAACAAATGATGAGCATAAATCGGATACGCGGTCTCGAATCTCACAAGTGGATAAGATCTCGAGATCGTTCCATTCGGATATCATCATAGAAACAACAGCTTGTTGTTTACGGCTAAGAGCATCGGCAACACGATTACCCTTACCGGGTGTATAAAGAATATCAAGATCATAAGGAGCAAGGAACTCGAGCCAACGTTGCTGACGCAAATTAAGTTCCTTTTGAGAAAATAAATATTTCAAAGACTTATGATCCGTGTGAAGAACAAATTTCTCTCCTAAAAGATAATGACGCCAAATCCGAAGAGCGAAAACAATAGCCGCGAGTTCTAAATCATGAGTGGCATATCTAGTCTCAGCAGGCTTCAATTGCCTAGAAGCATAAGCAATAACACGTTCTCTTTGCATAAGAACGGCACCCAAACCAACGCGACTAGCATCGGTATAAACAACGAAATCTTGATTCCCCTCGGGAATAACAAGAATAGGAGCATCAGAAAGGAGTTCTTTTAATTTCTGAAAAGAAGTTTCACATTTGTCCGACCAAATGTATTTAATGCCTTTCTTGGTCAAGCTAGTGAGAGGCACGACAATCTTAGAAAAGTCTTTGATAAAACGACGATAATAGCCCGCCAATCCGAGAAAACTACGAATCTCTGTCACACTTTCCGGTCTTTTCCAATCTTGAATTGCTTCGATCTTTGAAGGATCCATGGAAATTCCGGATTCGGAAATAATATGACCGAGAAACTTCACACGAGATTGCCAAAAGTGGCATTTAGAAAATTTTGCCTTTAATTGATTACTCCTAAGAGTTTCCAACACAATCCGAAGATGCTTTTCATGCTCCTCCTCGGTTTTAGAATACACAAGAATATCATCGATAAAGATGAGAACAAACCGGTCGAGAAAGTCTTTGAAAACTCTATTCATAAGGTCAACGAAATACGCCGGAGCATTCGTCAAACCAAATGGCATGACAAGCCATTCATAAGATCCATAACGAGTACGGAACGAGGTCAATGGAATACTATCCTCTGCAATACGAAGCTGATGAAATCCAGTAGCTAAGTCTAATTGTGAAAAGACTCTAGCACCACTAAGTTGATCAAATAGATCATCAATCCGAGATAAAGGATATTTATTTTTGATAGTAAGACCATTAAGCTTGCGGTAGTCAACGCAAAGCCTAAGTGTTCCATAGGATTTCTTCACAAAAATAGCTGAAGCTCCCCAAGGCGAAGAACTAGAGCGAATAAATTGCTTCGTCTCCAATTCGGATAATTGCTTACGCATCTCCTCGTTTTCTTTATTGGACATACGATACGGAGGACGAGTGATAGGTTGAGCTCCAGGAATAAGATTAATTCTGAACTCAATTGCTTGCTTAGGTGGTAATCCTAAAACGGGCTCAAATATGTCGGAAAATTCACAAACGACGTGAATAAGAGAAATAATATCACCCTCATCATCATCATCGTCATCACGAGGGTTTAAAGAATATAAAGATGCGACCAAGCTGGAAACTGAATCTTGAAGATTAATAGAAATCTGCTTAACAGATTGAGGATGTCGAAGATGAATAGTCCGCTCAGGACATAGGATATGAGCTTCATAACGGTTAAGCCAATCCATTCCCAAAATCATTCCAAAGCCTAAATAGCGCATGACATGCAAATCGGCTCGGAAAGAAAAATTACACAAAATAATCTCGACATCTTTACACAATAAACTGATTGTTGCGGATCCACCAACCGAATTCGCAATTCTCAAAGAAGTCATTAAACACAAAACATCCAAAGAAAAGGCATCAACAAGTTCTTTCGATATAAAAGAATGGGACACACCCGTACCAAAAAGAACTCGAATAGGATGATCACGAAATAAAATAATTCCATCCAGAATAGAATGAGAAATACCTTGGCCACGAGATGTGTTGCCTGGGGCTTGTGCAACATTTAACTTTCCCTCCTTCTTGCCTTGAAGTTTGGGGCATGAAGATATAACATGACCGGGAACTTTGCAGTAGCGACAAGAGAGAGACTTTGGGCACTTGTTCGCATAATGGTCCTTCGAACCACAATTATAGCATTCCCCACGGCCAAAGGAAGAAGTCTTTGCCACGGAGGTTGCTTGCTTCCCTTTCTTATTGGGATAAGGACCTTTAAATTTGTTTGGCCTCTTTTTGTTGTTGAAGTTTGGTTTAGCTCCCACCACTTCAACATCATTCTCCCTATCCGCCTCTTCAAGTCGAAGAGCGATATCAACGAGTTGATCAAAAGAAACTTCTAACTTTAGAAGTAATGGCTTCTTGAGATTTTTGTTTAAGCCATAAAAAAATCTCTGATTCTTCTTCATAGGGGTGTTGATGTATTCAACCCCATATTTGGAAAGCGGCTCGAAGGAGGCGACGTAATCAGTCACGGAGGACTCACCTTGAACAAGGTCTATAAATCGTCGAGCCAATGTCACTTTCTCATCTTCCGGTACAAATTTCAACTCGAAGCGTTCCCGGAATTGCTCCCAGGTGAGATCCGCTTCATTAATCTCAGAAATAAGAAGCTCGTACCAGTCCAATGCTCTTTCTCGGAGCATACTAGAGGCCACCTGAACTCGGTGAAGGTCAATAAGATTCATGCGAGAAAAGATTCGATCGCATGACCTTAGCCAAGCCTGTACTTCAATAACAGTTTCGAAACCTTTGAATGGCTCCCCACCCAAATTAGTGTAATCGCTGCACAAGCGTGCAAATCCCGACTTTGGGTGAGTCGGTTCCCGGTTAGCTCCAGCTGCTTGAGCATTCGTCACTAAATCAAGAAGCTGTTGAGCAGTCATAAAAACTCCATCCTGCGGTGGAGTGCTAGATGGCACGGCTCTGGGGCGGCCAGGTCTAGACATTTCTCTTCCTTTAGAAAGAAAGAAGAAGAAGAAAAAGGTTATTCACCAAATTGAATATCAAGCAATCTTGATAGATAAACAAGGAATCATAAGGAAAATAGGATGAATCGGTACGAAGACTCGAATTAAATCCTAAAGCACGACTCCTAAGATGGACTTAGGACGATGATCCTTGTTATAATATTCCATATTGTTCCGAAGTTTGGCTCTAATACCAAGCTGTGACGCCCCACCTCTATACCCACACTAGCCAAGAACATTGCGGTGAATGCTGTCAACTAGCACGGAGAATAAGGCTGTTGAGGAGCGACCATCCGTGTAATTGCTTTACGCGAGCATCGGTATGTCAGATAGTATAACATACATTTCTTTATCAAGAGGGAAATCCGACATACCGACACAAACTCAAAGCTACTACAAAGTGGCTGTAATATCTTCAGAAACAAATATAGAATTAAACATAACATAAATCAGTCACAGACAATTCATATCACAAAGGCGGAATAAGATATGAATATTACACATAAAAGTGTACATCAGAGTAGTGGTCTAAAAAGATCCACAATATCACAAAAGAATAGTTACATGAACTACACAAAAGAATAAGTATACATAATGGAGTCTATATCTCAAATGTATACAACAAAAACTACTAATCTAAGTAGTTAACCAAAAGTCAGAGAAATCAATCCCAAGAGAGAAGTCAAGCAGAAGCACCTGTAACATCTCGGTCTGACCCGAGTATTATTTAATAAGAAAATAATAAACGGATCAGTCTAACTATAAATATCAGATGAAACGATATAGAATAAGAGATATGACTAAACACATAATAATCACAATGCCAAGCTGTGATATATATATATATATATATATATATATATATATATATATACTTAGTTGATAATCATCAAGAGATTAATCAATGTCACCAAATCTACACAAGAATCAAAGAAACGTCATACTCCTTATTTCGTTCACCAAACCATAAATATTGACGATAACATCAATGTCAATCACAAAAGTCAATGACACACAAATTCCAGAAGACTACACAAGAAATCCAGAAATCACTAAAGTCAATGACACACAAATTCACCAATGCATAAATATCAATAAGGCTTATCAATAGAAATCACGAAAATTGGTGAAGCACAAATTCTAGAAATCATCTCAAGAAATCCAGAAATCACAAAGAGGGGGAGGCCTATCACAAACGGGAGCATAAAGCCCACCAACACGTGTATCACAAACGGAACGCTAATTCCATGGTTGCTAACCATCACAAATTGAGCCGAAGCTCCACAAACGGCCCGAAGACCATGGGTTGCTACCCCACCAAATTGAGTCGAAACTCCACAAAACGGGGTTTAGTCTCCCTCGCAGACAAAGAGACATCGCACATTGCTAGTCTAAATCACAAAGATGATCGCCATGATCAACGAGAAGTGTCGATTACAGTAAGCTAGTAAATATACGAGCTTAGCATCATGTGCAATAACCACTAGCTTAACTTAAATATTTACGAACAAATTGTAAATCTCCACTAGGAAATTGTCACAAGAGTTTCAATCGATCAAGTCCAAGAATTAACCAACAAAGTGAACACAAGCGTTTCATACCACTTGTTTTACTAAGTCGTTTAATTAGATTTCTCATACGAGTGAGGTAAAGGTTTGTATATACTAATAGATTGGAAAACGGTTTTATAGACGAATTTGGTATTAAAATAGTATTGAAATCGTTTGAGGAAAGAGTTTTGATATTTACTACTAGTATAGAAAATCTTTATATTTTTTAAGTGACAAATCACGAAGAAGATTATAAGAACAATCAATCACTAAAATTCACATACGGAGATGTGAATAAAAATCCAACGAAACCGTTAAAGAATCCATCAAAATGGATATTCAAAAATCCATTAAAAGGAGTCATCAAAGTCATATTAATTGATAACAATAAATAGGAAACAACACGAATCGATTTAAGTTGGAAATTCAAGCAACTAGGCGAAGTAGGCAAAAAATCATCAGGTCGGTCGGCCGGCTACAGAGCTCGGTCGGCCGGCTACAGAGCTCGGTCAACCGGACCCTGTTCTAAAAAACTCTCGGGACAGCAGGTCGGTCGACCGGCTACACTGTACTCGGTCGACCGAACCTTAAACAGGGGAGTGCTTATGCACTTGGCAGCAGGTCGGTCGACCGGACCAAGGGGGTCGGTCGGCCGAACCTGATGCTCTGCACATTGATGCCCATAAATTGATATGCAACCTCCACCAATTCGCAACCGGACGAGCACGGACACTAGGGAATTATGCCTAACGGCTACCCGGCCCTATTGGCTACTCGATGCATCACCAAAAACACTTTTGAACCTCAAAGCTATGATTTTTAAGGATTTTGGCTTTCAAACACTAAAATTGGAATATTTTGAAAAAGCAATCCAAATCAAAAGCAATTGCACAAGAATAAGTGTTAGGAATTCATACCTAACAATCGAAGATAATTCATAGACTTAGATGTGAGATTAAAAATCTCACCTTTTTACAAAATCAAACAAGAAGAAGCTTGAAAGCAAATGGAGAATCGACCTCTCTTCAACACAACCCAAATGAGCTTGAATCTATGCTCAAAACAAGATCATTCCCAAAATTAGGTTTAGGAATTTCTAAAATTGGTAAGAGAATAAGTTGGAGAAGAAGAAGAGAATGCTTACCAATGGGTTCTCTTGAACTTGGAGCTAGGAATTTGAAGTTGCAAAAGGAACTAGGGTTTTGGAGTTTTAATTTCCAATCTCTCCCACCATTAATACTTTAAAAACTGAAAAGAGAAGAGAATGAGGGTGAATGGGGAAGAGTGGCTCAGATTTGAGCATAAGTTAACATAGGGCTGAGCCCAAAACCAAACCCAAAGTGAAAAGTAGCAAAAATCAACTTTCTCCAAACATATCGAAGCTTATACTCAAAAAGGTCGCAAACGGCATTTTAAACTCAATGGGAGTGGTCCCGAGTCCTAATTTGACCGTATGCAAAAGGTATCTTTTCGGACTAAAATCCGACTAACGATAAAATATTTAAATAAAATATTTAAATATAAAATCGATAAATATGCGGGTTGTTACAACTAGACAAGGTTCTGACCAAGAGGAGCCTGGTAGCATAAGGGTTTGATGCGGTCAACATGTTTGGCATTTAGGCATGGTTCAGCAAGAATGGTTCGGCACACGTCGCTCGGTCCAGATGGCTCGGCAAGCCTCATTCGGCACAAGCCTTGTTCGACATAAGCCTCGTTCAGCACAAGCCTCGTTCAGCACAAGCTTCGTTCGGCAAGCCTCGTTTGGCAGAAGCCTTGTTCGGCAATTGTTGTTCGGCATCTATGGCTTGGTGCGCAGAAGTTACTTACCAAGGGCCGAAGTACACTGTCCTAGGCCATTGTTCCTAGGCCCATTAGGGAAGTCAACCCATTTTCGTCTATAAACAGAGAGGCAGGGGCACAGCTAAAGGGACCTTTTTTCGGGAACACTAGGGAGACTCTGCCATTTTTTATACTCTTCTCTTTTTAATTGAAACTGGTATTCAAGTGATTGATTTATGGATTGTACCTGTATTCAAGTAATTGAGAAAGCAAAAAAGATCCAACTCAAAGTGGATGTAGGCAATTAGGCCGAACCACTACAAATCTGGTGTTCTCGTTTTTATTGTTCTTTTTGCATTGAATTACACTATTTTTCAGTTCTAATTTACTCTCTTCATTAATCTCTCTACATAACTCTACTCAAGGGTGTTAGTGACCAATTTTGGTGCTTACATAATGAAACAAATTTTTTAAGTGAATAAGTTTGTATAACTTATTGATTTGAGAAATATTAAGCTAATAACAAATTTTAAATTTGTTGAATGTGAATGGTAGGAAAGAAAAAAAAGTTTAACTTAAATAAAGTTGAATAAACCGAGAAATGAATCAGATGAAATAAAATTTCACTTAATATAGATTAAATGAATTGAATTGGACATCGAATGAAACTAGATAAATTAGTAAATCGAATTAATTCCACTTAATCTATAAATGAATTAATAGAATGAATACGAACTTGAATTATAAAGTGATGAAATGCAATTGGGATGTGAAAGAAATTGAATGAGAATAAATGAGTGTAATAAAATTAATGTGAGTAATTGAATTTAATTTAGATTGAATGTAAATAAATTAAATGAAAATAGAATGAGTTTCAATAAAATTGAATGATAACTAAATGGATTGAAATAAGTTAACGAAATGAATTGAAAGATGAAAAGTAACTTAAGAGAAGTTGAATGAATTGATTGTGATAAAAAGAAAATTTATTAATATAAATTTGAATTACAAAGTAAAATATACTTAAGTAAAATTATTAATATGAATTTGAATAAATGGAATAAATAAATGAAGTGAATCAATGAATTAATATGAACTTAAGATATGAAGTAATAATAATAAACATAAGTTGGGTAATATAACATGTTTATAATAAACTTAAATGGCTATAAATAATATTAGTATTAAAAAGAATATATCGAGTGGTAATAAAATAAAATTTAGATAAGGTTAAATGGAATAAATTTTATAAAATGGTTCATGAATGAAATTATATGAAATATGTTAAACAAAATGTGAAACAATTGGAATTTAACAAATTGAATTGAATAAATTGAATGTGAAGGAAATAGATGTAAATAGTTGGAAGTAAACTAATTAAATGCTAATAAAAATTGGATGTTGATAAGAGTTGAAGTGTATAGATTAAATATTGACATTAAAAACATAAATTGTAATAGGTCTGAATTAATTGGATTAATTGGATGAATATTGATGGTTGATTGTTTCTTTTGTTACAAACCGTTGTTATTACTGTTTTGATTGCATATGATTGTTGTATGTTGTGTAATTGTGCTCATGCTTATAATTTGGATTCAAAATTCATGTTATATGGTTCTGTTGAACTCATACATGTTTTATATCTTATTATAAGTAACTAATATTCTAAACTGGGTTGAGATAGGTACATACGAAGACCGTTGGACGTATATGCAGATTTATATGCTTTTGCTTGCTTAATACGAACGAACTCACTCTATTATTAATAGTAAGGTACAAAGCTCGGATTACATATCGCGCTTTTATATTTTTCCCTATGGGATGCCTCATCATTGAGATGAGATGTATATTTGGTATATATTTGTGTTATATATTCTATCGTAAAAAAAAATTGATCGAGCCGCGCAAAGGAAATGCTGTCGAAATTTTCATAAATTCTTAGGTTAGAAAATTTTTGAAGTTTTTTATTTTTTTATAACTTGTTTTTATATATAAGTTATATTTCCCATAAAGCCGATATCGGAGAGGTGTAGCGAGAGTGTAGTAAAGGTTTGTCAATAAGATTTTAATGTTTTATAAGTTGATTGTTTTGAATTAAATATATCAAGTGCTAAATTTTGTATTAAGTCCCTTTACGAGGACAAAAAGTTTTGAGTGGGGGAGAGTGTAACGACCGTATTTTTTTAACCATTTTAAATTATTAAATTTGTTGTGATTATTGAATAATAATGGTTAGAAATAACAACTTTTAATGTTTATTTATGTGATCTATTGAATTTGAATTTGGACAAAACTTTGAAATAACCAGTTTCGATGATTTGGGCAATAATCAGTATTGAAATGAAATTCTATATATTGAACGTGTTTATAACCAATAGTTGGAATTGAATAATGAATATTGAATTACTATAAAATAAAATTAGTTGTTTATTATTTGAATCTGTTTTAAAATAAATTTTATAAATTGACTGACTTATATTTAAAAAATTAATTTATTGAACAATTAAATTATTAAATTTAATATTGCAATTATTAAATAATTGAATCTTAAATTATTGTGAAAGAAAATAGCATCGAAATTGATTTAAATTTTATTTAAAAGCCAAAGAAGATTGTTAAACTTAAAAATTGAATTTAAAGGATTAAATTAATTTTTGGAAATTACTTGTGTTAATTAACGAGTAAAAATTGTCATTTTGGCCACTGTATCTGATTTCAAGGAAAACAGTTTCATCAGATCCGTATTAGTGAATATTATATGATTTCAAGTTTCGTAGCGATTAGACTTGTCGTTTGGTTGTGTAAGCTTGAAACTAGTAGAAAATAATTTCGAAATTTAATTAAAATAATTGATTTTGAAAAGCTATCTTATGCATACGATCGACTTAGGCCACGAACTAGGTCCATTGTGTTTGTAATGCGGGTAAAACATTATGAATGCCAGGTGGCATGCCTCGTTTGAAGTTCGACATTTTCATGTTTGTTTTGTTAAACAGTTTAAAATTAAAATAAAAAATCAACATCTCGTACGCTCCGCATACATTTCGTCTTTTCCCTGTGCCCTATCTTTTCCCCCCATCCTCTCCTTCAAATTAAAACTGCAGATCGACTAACAAATAAAAAAGAAAAAGAAAAAATGAAACCCAATCGCGAGGTGGTGGCGTGCGACCTTGGAGGTGAGTACGACGAGGGAAGCGGTGGCTGCCGACGGCAGTGGAGAAGGGTCAATAGCGTTTTATGGTTTTGGAATCCTGTGCATGTTACTTGGTGGGGTCACGACCTTTGCTCTGGACGTAGGGGCTGCGGCGGCGCTGGAGGCTGGGGGTCGCGGCCATTGGAGGTGATGGCACGGCTAGGGTTGTGGCAA
Organism: Allium cepa; assembly: GCA_030765085.1. Taxonomy (NCBI): domain Eukaryota; kingdom Viridiplantae; phylum Streptophyta; class Magnoliopsida; order Asparagales; family Amaryllidaceae; genus Allium; species Allium cepa. Next base: position 663,043,802 of record CM060928.1, on the reverse strand, counting down.
CAATCGTATTTATAAAAAAAAGAAAAAAATGGCAATCGCGACTTTGATCTCCGAGAAGATAAACCATGCCTGTGGATGAAGCAGTAGAGGGAGGGAGAGATATTAAGGTTGTTAATTACTTTGTTATATGTTAATTAATTTTTAGTTGTATCATTAATGTTAATTATCGCGTAATTTTTGCGTATGAGGTCCTTCAAGTGAAACAAATCGTGTTGCGAGCATAGTGATGTCATCTACAACATGGAGTTAAATAGGAATTTACTTGAAGTGGAAATATTTTTCAGTTTCAAATAAAGGTGAGTGTTTTAACGCTCACGACGTAATGTAATATTTTTATGTTCATTAAATTGAAATCGTGAAGTTATCTAATATTATTGACTGGTGTTTGAAATGGAATTGACATATGAATTGACTGTAGAAATTAAAACTGACAGTTAAGTTTGAAATTGGAATTTAATTGCCAGGGAAATACCTGATATTGATAACTATGTAATTATTGTGAATTATAGGTTGATTTGGATGTTGATTGAAATTGAATGCTATTGGTTGATATATTGGATAATTGGATGTTTATTGATTTTATATATATCCTGTTATCATCATGTATATCATTTGGCAGTATATAATTGTAATTTGAATTATTTCGAATAAACTAAGAAGTTGGTCGAAATAGTACATATCTATGACATTTCGATTTAGATTGAAATGATATATGTCCATCCCTGAAATTAAATTGAAATAACTATTCACTTGGCCATAAGATAGAAAATTAAATTCGGACATCGGATCGGTTAACTTAAATAATTTTATAAGTCTTGGTTTTGAAATTATTTAAATGATTTTGATTCAAAGAAATAAAAATTGAATTTATGAAGATTGAATTAATAAAAAATTCGAGTTGAAATTTTGAAATTAAATTTGGTTAAAAGGAATTGTTTTAAAGAATTTAAATGGGAATCCGAGGTCATGATGAAAATATGATTTGAATTACCGAAATTGAGTTGTTTAAAAAGATTTGAATTTTTCTTGAACTTCGAAGTTATTTAGTAAAGATAATTTAAATCTATATTTCAAAAATCTGAGCTCAGAATTGAATTATTCATAAGATTTGAATCTAAAATTTGAACATTGAAGTTTGGTGTTAATTAAATGATTTAAATCGATATTTATAAATTGGACTTGAAATTGATATTAATGGAAGTGACTGGAAATTGAGAATCGAATTGAGTTTACTTTAGATTGGAATTGAAATTGAAATTAATTGGAATTGAAAGTGAAATTGAATTGATTTAAAATCGAAGTTGAAATTGATTTGAATTTAATTTGGAATCGAAGTAAATTTGAATTAAAATCGAAATTAAATCGACTTAAATTGAAAATTATTTGAATTGAAATAGAAATTGAATCGACTTAATTAAAATGGAAATTGATTTGGATTGGAAAATTTGGAATTGCATATGTTTGACTTTGAAACTTTTTTCGAATAAATTATTTTAATATAAAATGTTTAAAACCTATCATTTAAATACTCAAATTATTTTGATTTCCAAGCATTTCATTTTATAAACCATTTTTAACACACAAACTAATTTAGGTTAAACTATTTTAACTCTTTAAATTATTTTAAACTATTTGCTAAAATTCAAACTGGTCAAGGTTGGAATGTTTATATTTAAATCATGGATTGAAATACGAATAGGGTTAAATTGAAGTTATAGCCCAAATGGAAATTCGAAGCAATTTTGAATTGGAACTGAAATCGAGATATTAAGGCGAAAATGATTTTTAATTGAAATAGTATATTTTGAGTAAATATGATGATTTCGAATGAATTTGATTTTGAAACGAATATGATAATTTGATATCAAGTACGAATCGTTTCGGAAATATAAAAGCACTCGCCAGTTTGTAAAACGAGTTTGGTTGTTGAAGAGACATGGACCTCTTAATGATATACTCTTTGTCAATATTGGAACCTTTTTAACAAATGCGTACGCGGAGAAGACTCTAGAATGTAGTGGTTGGATTTATCATCGTTTGCTGGATTTAAAGAAAGAGAACGATTATGGATAGACCCCGACACTTGTGCCAATTTGAAATGACTAAAACAGGATGGCTTGACAGGGCCAAGTGGGCTTGCCACCCCTAGCGGACATCCGTTCTTCGATTTTCTTAGACTCGGTCTATATTATTCCACTTATTGTTGGTTTTGATCGGTGCACCTTGATTTGGGATAGCCACTCTTTGACTCGATATGGGATGATGGACCTGGTGGGCGGTCTTAGCTACAATGCGTTACCACAATCCCTCCGACCCGAACATGTAGTATCCTCCTTTAGGCATTGCCTCATGTGCTTTGTCCTACTTTTATCCCTATACGAGACCATTACGATTTTGGTTTGGTGTTGTCATATTACCTCGCATCCCTATCCCCCCACGTGCCATTGAGGCGTTATATGTAAACTATACGACAATGCTAAAAATGTGTTAAAGGGGTTTAATGTAAAGCCTTAACGCTAAGAAAAATATTTATTTTGTTGATTAGACATTAAATATAAAGCGTATTCTATTATATATAAATAATTTGATGGATCCTTAAGAGAATGAAAATCCTGTAACATCTCTTGAATTATTACACGCACCTTATACACTGGATAAGAGATGTGAAATCCCATATACATCTCTGACGCTATTACACTCATGTTATGTGATATCGATTTGACTTACATAAGGATATTTTAGTCCTGACTCGAGTGTTTTGTTTTTCATTACGCTCGGGTCGTCCCTGAGTTTTTTCAACGCATTGAAGATTATTTTATGGAGGACGAAGACGAAGATTTGGTATATTATTATTACTAGTATTATTCCCTGCATCATGTTGTTCTGCTACATTATTTATTTATCCGTGTTGTATATATAACTCTGATCGGTGTTGTATAAATTATAATCAAATGTATAGTAAATAGCCTCATGAACTGTTTATTTGACTTATATTTTATCAATCATATTCTGTATTAGTTTTCTTCTTCTTTTCTTATTTTTCTTAATTAACCCCAATTATTATCTAAGTTCCGGATTGTTTAAATTAGACTTGTGTGGATTATTGCTGATTTAAACCTTCCGAAATGTGGGTCGTCACATGTAGCTCGGTACCCAATGCCTCATTTAAGCTCTTCCAAAACCCACAATTCAACAACGGATCTCGGTTGCTCATAATGCTCTTCGGTACATCATGAATCATACAATCCATTTCACATACAGCCCTTCCAGTTTGACTGCCATTCCCCTTGATTTGATGGTATGAATCTAGCACTCTTATCCAGCTGATCTAGTATGACCCAGATGTTGTTGTACCTTGCTTGAGTTCTTCGCAGTCCATCTATGAAATACATCGATATCTGCTCCCACTTCCACTCGAGAAATTCAAGTAGTTGTAAAAGATCACTCGGTTTCTTTTGCTCTGCCTTTACCGATTAGCTGTTCCTACGCTTGGATATGAATGTCCCGACATCCTTCTTCATCGCTTTTCAATAATAGGTTTGTCTCGTATCAGGGTACATTTTATTACTACCGGGATGTATGGTCAACTTGGAATGGTGCACTATAACGACCCGAAATTTCGATCCCGAAAATTTCAGATAGTTAGGAAAAAGAAGAAAGAGATAGAAGAAGAAGATCAGAAATATCAACATATCACATTCGCAGCGGATAAAATATAATAACAAATAATAACAGTTTACAAAAGAAAACTATATCTGTTGATTACATTTTAATACATCAGAGTTACACATATATACAGACACTCAATATACACAGTTACCATGTCACGGATATACAACAATATAATACAACGGAAACACTCCATACGTTTTTACGACCCAACTCGCCTCTTGAGCTCCCAAACGTCCTTACCTGAAAATCTGTAATACTCGGTCTGACCCGAGCATTACATCAAAGTAACACCCGGGTCAGGCTGAAAACCAGCATGAGTAAACCCATCTATGGAATGCAAAAACATACAACCTATGTCTAACCCAAGATAACTTGTATCAATCACAAATTTAAAATTTGTTATTGATAACATTTATTTCACACATCAATCTCTAAGTTTTAAAACATAGATTAATTAGTCAAATTGACTTAAATCGTTCCATACGAGCCTATTGACTTCACACATCAATTTATAAAGAATCGAAGTAGTTTCGGGTATTTACTAATACCCGACCCCGGTCTCTTCGAATTTAATATCATCTTAGCCCGAGTTATTTAAGTGAACCACAATTCAACTCTAAATGCAAGATCTCACCATTTTACATAGAAATTCATCATTTTAAATAACCACATTATAAATGTCCATCCAAACATTTCATGTCACAAAACACTTCATGTCACAGACTAACACAGCATATCGTCCAATAGATATCATCCAATTCAGATGTTTTTTTCTCAAACAATCTTTCATTAGCAATCATTGTTAATTCCTATTATAATTAATTTAATTTACTTAAATTAAATCAGTTAAGAATAAATCATCGAACTTCGCTTAATCAACCATTAATTAATTTCAACCTTTTAATTAATCAATCATTCTTCAAATATCCATCTCAATTAATCATCTTGATTAATTATCTTCAATCACATAGAGTAATTATTCTTCAATTAATTTCACAAATTAACTAGCCGTAGCCATTTACAATAATTAACATTTAATTGCACTCATTATTACATTAATTACATTAATTAATGAACCTTAATTACTTCTCCTAAGTAATTAACCATTAATTACTTCCCATTAAGTAATTTACCTCATATTAATTAGATCTAGTATTTATTCATCAATTTCTTCACTAAGTAATTACACTTTTCAATCTCATTAAGCAATTATACTTAATCAATTACCAAGCGACTATCTTTAATTAATTAACAATTTAATTAATCGCGTTTATCTCTTTAATTACATCTGGGTAATTGGTCCCTTAATTATTCCATAAACCGTTTAATTCACCTAAATTAATTGACTTACAACCTTACTTAATTTAAGATAAATTCTTTTATCTTAATTTTAAGTTCTTAATTTTAAATTCTTAATTTTCATCATTATACATTATTAAAAAAAACTTTTGGAATCAACTTAAAATGGAAAGCGTAACTTTTTTTCAAAAAAACAATTTAAACATTTAATTTTAATATTTAAAACCTTACAAACTTATTTAAACAAAATTTTGATAAATAAGTTCTCTTGAAACTTATTTATCATATCCTTTAGAACTCGTTAAGAAAACTCTGTTAAACAATTATCCTTGAAACTAATTAAAACTTTAAAACCTTAAACTTATTTAACACATTACATTTAAAACTTGTTTATAGACTTCCCATTGAAATCATTCTTTTTATTTCTAAAAAAATATCTTATCTTGATTCACCCTTTTTGCACTTTAGTTTTGTTCAAAACTTGAATTACTAAGGTTCCCTTAGCCAAAAGAAATAAAAATCTGGGTACTGCCACTTTAACTAACAACCTGGACTACACGATCAACCCGAAGTTTGCACCAGAATTCACGAGGCAACACACGCACAACTCCTCGTCTCCATTGCTTTGAGTCAACACCACAAATCACACGAGTACGTCCCGAGACGAGGTTTTCTTCTCAAACAACCATCCACACTTGACATTCAAACGTGCACAGTGCACGTGTATGGTGCTTCGGACTTCGCTGCTGCCTTGCCAATGACGCCCCCAAGTAGACGATCATCTTGTCATCACGTGAGAACCCACAGATCGATGTAAACATCAACCAACCAAAATCGAACAATTTGATGACGACAGAGACCACAACCAAACTGAAAAAACTATATCGCTACGACGATCACGGCAGCTGGAAACTCCGGCCATCCTTCCAGAGAAGCACCATACCTCCACGCCTCCATCCCTAGCCTTGTGATCAAACTCGATGCAATAATTAAGACGAAATCACCTCGCCATTAGCCGCGACCGAAACACCTCCAAAAACCCTAGATTTGCCTCATTCCATCATATATTACAAAAGAAAAATTATTTAACAATTTTCCCAACAACATTAATCACCAAGCTAGCTTCGATCGAAAATTGAACATCCAAGATTAGTTCAATCACTAGAAATTAGTAAAAATGCATTTTCTGACCAACTATCAATTGCTCTTAGCTTACTCAACTAAAAATCTCCATTTAAGTTTTAAAAATCCTATTTTCATATGTTGATTCAAGTTATGTAATTGAATTAGCAATTCATGACATTCGAATTTTACCTATATTTAAAATTTCGTTGTAAAAATCAAATTTCCAGATGCTATATATCACTATCCTACTTAAAACTATTTTTAGATCTTAATTCATGTATAAAAAAACTTGTTTTGTTTTAACTATAAGCCTATTAGTAATTAAATGGAGATGTATTGATTTTCTTGGTTATTTTTCCACCCTGTAACCCAAAAACAGAGAAGAAACACACAGTACAAACATGTAGATATATATAGAGTTACACACCTGAAGAAAATATATAAGCAAAACCCAATGTTATTCATGAATCATATTCACAGATTTAAGTTATTCTTAGATCTCGAAATAAATTGATTTACTCACCTGGAAGCAATTTGAACAGAGAACAACTCCTGCTTTTTGAAAAGCTGCTAGCTTGTTTTTCTTTGATCTTCTTACTTGATTGTTGTTTAAGTTTGTACAATGATGATGATGATTACCCTTTTCTTGTTTCTGGTTTGCTATGTTTTTTTGACCAGTAGGAACTAGAAGTATGTATATATATAAAGAAGAGTTTTGTATAAGGGCAGGTGTTTACTGGCATAGTTGTTTTCCTCTCTTCTTTTTTTTTATTTTTGATCAGATTCTTTTTGTTCTGTTGACCAAACCAGATTTCCTCCACTGAACTGAAATGATTTTTCAACATTTCGAAATGACCTTGTTTATGTGCTGGAGATGATGGTATTAAATGCAATGCCTCCCTCTATGTTTACAGCCTTGTCCTATTTTGTTTTATTTTTGTTTTTATATGTAGATATTTTGTTTTGCCTTGCATATACACAAGTATGTCCATAGTATAAATATAGATTCTAGAGTTATCTTATGTTGCTTCACACAATAACCATTTAAACATTTATTTCTAACATAATTTCCTTATTTTTTCTATTTTAAGTTTAAACTTATCCAAACATTTAATTGATCCTATTTTTATTTTATACTTATATTTAATATTGATAGGATTGATTTTATCTTAAACATTATCATTTATTTTACATCCATATACATACATCTAGATTAAATGTTAATAAGGTAGAGCATTTTAATTTAATTAAATAAGATAGATTTTATTAAATATTTTTTTTCAAAGACTATATTTTGAATTTTCAAATCAGAGCTTTCTTTCAAAATACATATGTATATAAATAAATGGCAAATATTCCAAAAGTCTTATTCATTTTTAAAATGATAAGTTTCCATTTTATTTAATTGGATTACATATTTATTAAAATAATGTTGCTAAAATCCCGGGTCGTCACATTTCACCCCCTTTGAATCTTTTCGTCCTTGAAAAGGAACAAAGTCAGAATTATTAGAATTATTACAATGCTTTAAAATCAGATAAATTTTCTTTAATCGTTTTTAAAGTACATTAAAAAATCTATATCATATTACTAAAATAGTTTTTATACAAATACTTTTATAACTCGATGTTTCGACAAGTCCATCCTTGTTCTTATAGAAATTTGATCATATGCTGACCAAGCGTACGACTGAAAATCTATAAGTGCTTGGCCGACCTGTTTCCAACATCCAGTGAAAATATTTTGAAAAATAATTTTATTGAAAATATAGAAAACAGTTTTAAAATCGAGGAAATATCTTTGGTGAGAATGCTCTAGAAATCATCAACCCCATCCATGGTCGCGGTTACATCCTGGGTTATGTTGCCATCGCAACAAAAGTCCATGTAACTGTAGGCACTCCGCGCCCCTCGATTATGCCATGGAACCCACAACAGATCGCAGTTACATTCCAGGGTTACGTTGCCATCGCAGCAAAAGTCCATGTAACTGTAGGCATTAGCGCCCTCGATTTTCGCTGTCGAAATGAAACTTCTCCACTCCTACATAGATCGCGGTCTACCGATGTAAAATCAAATGTAGGCTGTTGGCTCTCAGCGGCACACACGACTTTCGCTATGTTACCATTGGTCGCAGTCTACTGATATAAAATCAAACATAGGCCGTTGGCTCTCAGCAGCACACACGACTTTTGCTATGATCTGCAGTAGATCGCAGTGACATCGAGTTACACTGTCGTCACAGCATAACCCAAATACCTCTGTAGGCATCAGCGCCCCTTGACTTTCTCTACACACTATCATAACCCTTAGGAACTAGTTTTGTCCAGACTCCTCACAGGATCAACTTTAGAACCCCCCTTAGGGTTCAAGGCAGCACCTCCCGGTGGTACTCCTGAGAAGTTCATTTCAAGGGAGCGCCTTTTTCCCCATATCCATCATCAAAACACTTTATACTATACACATATAGTATCTTTCAAATCATACACCTAGTACGATATCATACAAAGCACCTTTACACAAAGTCAATTATCCCAAAATCGATAGTTCTCAAACTAGGCTTTCCGAATTCCAATATTGATTTTTCCCAAAAATCAAAAGCCTTTCCAAATCCAAAGGTTCTCAAAACCTTTTTCCAAAATCTTCATAAAATCCTTTATATATATAGATATATAGAAAAAATTTAAAAACTTTAGATCATTTCAAACTTGTATAAAATTCCTTTTATACTTCAAAACCCTTTTCTTCCGGCAAGAGATTCAACAAGGGAAGATTTATCTTATATAACAAAGATATGTAACTTTGTTTATTCAAAATCAAATAGTCAAATTTGATTACTCTTTTCAATATTAATTTCATTCAAATCCGTATGATGTACACATATCATCCGTACGCTATACCAATCTGATCGCTCACTTGATCACACAATTTCACTTCCGAACTAGTATCGTCCACCCGACTTCCTAGTGCGGACACAGATCTGGTTTCTTGATCAGAAACTGTCATTCTCCTTGCATAGCCATAACTATGATAGAGAATATCCAGAACCAATCAACAATCCATATCCAAGTTCACCGTCGAATATCGAGTGAAAAATCCCAACTCAGATCGATATAACTATCTCGAAATTCTGTGCTCGAATCTGGATCAAATTACCATGCGAATAGAATAATATACGTACATCCTACGTATTTAACTTTATTGATTATTAGCCAAATCAATTTCCTTTCTATTCACATTCACTTTAATTTTCATTCACTTATTTACAATTTCCTTAATCCCCATTTGGATCATCACTTCAATTTCTTATCTCGGTTGGGTATTTAGTCAATAACAGTTTGAACTCCGTCCAGCTTGAATTTAGAAAATAGCTTGAAAATTTTAAAAACATATAAGTAGTTGAAAAATAATTGTTAGTTTGCAAAATAGTTAACTAATTGTAAAATAGTTGGAAAATAGTTAAATAGTTATAGAAATTTTAAATAATTGCAAAATAATTGTAAAATAGAAATTAGTTATAAAGTAGTTGAAAAACAGTAATCAGTTTATAGAACAGTTGAAAATTTGCTTAATAGTTCCAAAAATAATAGTGAAATAAGTATAAGATAGTTTGGCTTCTAAAAATAAATATTGTATAGTGAGTAGCTTGGAAAAATAGATTTATATTAAAACCATTTATTCTGAAAATAGTCCAGAGCCAAACTGTTCAATTCCCAATCCCCATTCTTATCAATTCAATTTAAATTTCCACTTCCATTTAAATTGACCCAATTCTAATTTAAATAACTCCAATTTCCATTGGGCTTGATTTGTCTCCAATCTAAGTTGAATTAATTCTCAATTTCTTTCGAACTTCAAATCAAATTCCATTTGATTTAAACATATTCACTTTAACTACAAATCCCAAATTATTTAAATTAATTTAGACGAATTTCAAATTGAATCCACTTCAATTTCAGATCATTTCAATTTCTATGAATTAGTCCCAATTCCTATTTGAACTTGAACCATTAAACTTCAATTTCATTTCAAATAAACTCAAGTTTTCCATTTGAATTTTTAAACTTATCCGTCTTTAATCACAATTCTAATTAAATTAAATCAAATTTAATTTGAACTAATTCAATTCAAATTTCTAGACTTAAACCATCTCGAATTATATAAATTCAAGTTAAATTTTCAAATGTTGATTTAACCCTTTAAATTAAAAAACCCTATTTTTTTTAAATCAATAATCCAAATCTTTAAACAATTTAGTTCTGAGTCCAATTCTCAAAATTCCATTTTAAATTATCTTTACTTACTTATTTTAAAGTTCAAATAAGAATCCAAAACAATTTTATCTTAAAAATTCAACTTATTACCCAATTTTATCTTCAAGTTTTGAAACCTGTTTCTTAAACAAGTTTAATTTACAAATTCAATTATTCAAATTTTCAGTTCAAAGTAATTCCATATCCTTCAAATTAAAGTTTAATTTCCCTTTTACCTCAACAATGGATATATTACCACACTTCATTTCTCATTCATTTAAACAAACTAAATTCGCAATTTAAAGATTATTAAGAACAATAGGATAATATTATCCAAACTATTTTAAAACACCCATACATTTCAAATTTACAGATCTCAAACCCATTTTGAGATCACCCAAACTCCCAATTAAATTAACTGTGACACCCCACCTCTATACCCACGCTAGCCAAGAACACTATGTAGTAGTGCTGTCAACTAGCGCGGAGAATAAGGCTGTTGAGGAGCGACCATCCATGTAATTGCTTATCACACGGTGGCTACAAATAATCTTCGAAAACAAACGTAGAAATAAGCATAACGCAAATCAGTCACAGACATCCATATCACAAGGCGGAAGAAGATATGAATATATAACTAACACATGAAAGTGTACATCAGAGTAGTGGTCAAAAGGTCCACAATAATACAAAAGAATAGCAATACGTGCTATACAAAAGAATACAACTATGAGTCTATATCTCAAGTCTATACAACAAAAACTGCTAATCTAAACAGTTAGCCAAAAGTCAGAGTGATGAATCCCTGGGAAGAAGTCAAGCAGAAGCACCTGTAACATCTCGGTCTGACCCGAGTATTATTTAAGAAAAATAATAAACGGGTCAGTCTAGCTATAAATATCAGATGACAATATATAACATAAAAGCTATGGCATAAACATAAAATATCCATAATGACATACCACTATAAGTATGTAAATAATGATCAACAGAAGATCAATCAATAAGAGATAATCAATATCACAAGAATCTTCTCAAAGATTTGGAAAGGGCATCATACCCCAAACTTGTACTCATAACAAGTTAATGACATAAATTCTAGAAATCAATGCAAGAAGTCCATAAATCATAGAAAAGAGAAAGAGGCTTATCACATGACGGTCCGAAGACCAAGGGGAGCTACCCCACATGTGTGAATGGAATCACACAGATTAAGGTCCAGACTAACCAAAAAGCAAAAAGGGATGTGTGTGTGGAATCACACAAGTGGTGTCTAGTCTAACCTCGCAACAAGAGACATCGCACAGTTGCTAGACTAAAGCATCAGAATGATCGTCATGATCAACGAGAAGTGTCAATTACACTAAGCTACTAAATATAGAAGTTTAACTTCATGTCCCATAACCACTTCCTTAACTTAAATATTTACGAACAAACTGTAAATCTTCACTAATAAAATTGTCACAAGAGGTTCAATCGAACAAGTCCAAGAATTAACCGACGAAGTGAACGCAAGCATTTCATACCACTTGTTTTACTAAGTTGTTTAATTAGATTTCTCATCCGAGTGAGGTAAAGGTTTGTATATACTAATAGATTGGAAAACGGTTTAAGAAAAGAGCTTTGTTATTAAAAATAGAGTTGAAATTGTTTGTTAAAAGAGTTTTGATATTTACTACTAGTATTGAAACCTTTATATTATAAAATGACAAAACACAGAAGCAATTATATAAACAATCAATCACAAATATCGCATACGAAGATGTGAATAAGATCCAAGGAAATCAGCTCAATGTTTTTCAGATAAGATCCCCTACGGAGGGGGGGGGGGGTCCAGGGGGGTGGCAACGCCACCGCTTACAGGGTTCGACCTTCCCGGTCAGGTCGCAGGGGTCCAGGGGGCAGCGCCCCGTCCAAAACGGTACGACCTAGTGAAGACAAAAAGGGGGTCTAACGACCTAAGAGGGATAGGGTCGAGCGACCTAACGGTTGCGACCTAGGGGTCTAAGGGGTCAAGCGACTTAGTGGTTGCGACCTAGAGGTGTTCGCGACCTAACGATGACTCACGACCCAACATGGCCAACTTAACAGAGGTCGCGACCTAACAGGATAACTCGTGACCGACTTAAGAGTTGCGTGACTGAAGGGTTGCACGACTTAAGGGTTGCACGACTTAAGGGTTAGGCCAGGAGCGACCTAACGAGATAAGGTCCAACGACCTATGAGTTAAGGGTCCAACGACCTATCGGGATAACTCGTAACCGACTTAAGAGTTGCGTGACTGAAGGGCTGCACGACTTAAGGGTTGCACGACTTAAGGGTTGCACGACTTAAGGGTTAGGCCAGGAGCGACCTAACGAGATAAGGTCCAACGACCTACGAGTTAAGGGTCCAACGACCTATCGGGATAACTCGTAACCGACTTAAGAGTTGTGTGACTGAAGGGTTGCACGACTTAAGGGTTAACACGTAAATGACTCACAACCTATGGATGAACGACTTAACTCCGAACGAGCTAAAAATGGCCAGAACGACCTAGGGTTAACTCGTAAACGACTCACGACCTATGGATGAACGACTTAACTCCGAACGAGCTAAAAATGGCCAGAACGACCTAGGGTTAAATCGTAAACGACTCACGACCTATGGACGAACGACTTAACTCCGAACGAGCTAAAAATGGCCAGAACGACCTAAGTGCAGAAAATTCACCAAAACGCTAAAAATTGGAGTTTTACGCCAATCCAAACCAAATGCTAACATGCATGCAAAAATGATAGGGAATCATTCCCAATAGTCCAATATAGTTATAGGCTAGAATTGTAAGATAAAAATCTCACCTTTGCACAAATTCAATGAAGAAGGAGCTTGAAACAATGGAGAAGCAACTACAAGCTAGAATCCAATGTCTTCACTTTGATTTTGGAGTTGAATGATGGATTTAAAGTTGAAACCTAAGCTTGGAGTTTTAATTTCCTCTTCCACTCACCATTAATGCAAAAGCTTAGTTGTTAGGAAATTTATGAAGAGTGAGAAGAAGGAAGGGGGTTTGGGCTTGAGTTATAATGGCAATCTAACCCAAAGTCCAAAGCGGGAAAAGTTAGTGAAATTCCACTAACTCCAAACCTACCAATGTTTATACTTAAAAAAATTGTAAACGGCATTTCGAACTCAATGGAAGTGGTCTCGAGTCCTAATTTGACCGTTTGCAAAAAGTAGCTTTTCGGACCAATATCCGATTAACGACAAAATATTTAAATAAAATATTTAAATATAAAATCGATAAATATGCGGGTTGTTACATTAACCCTTTAACTTCCCAAGTTAAATTCCAATTTCATATTGAAATTTCCAAATTAGGTTGTCCATTTAAACTTATTTAACTTCCTCTAAGTTAAATTCAATTTACCTAATCCAGTCAAATTTATACAATTTGAATTTTCCATTCATATTTTATACTTCAGATTTATAATCTTCCCACTTAAGTTTAATACTTACTTCACTTGGGTTTTATGTCACATCCCCAGGAAGATTCAAAACTCAACCTTAGGGTTTATTTCATATTTATTTCCTTTACACACCAGGTTACTTTTAAATTTTAAACCACCTTTGGTTTTAAATTCAAACAAATTCTTTTAAGATTTTCAAACGACTCTTGTTTAATCAAGTTCTATCATTCAAATAATTTTAAATAACATTATTTATTATTTCTTCATTACTTTGAAACAAAATTTTCAAATTCTGGACCCAGATTTAAAACTCCACAATTCAGACCAACTCCAATTCCTATTTATAAGTCATACTTGCCTAAATGTTTTACTTCTTTAAAACATTTCATTTTGCTTACTCATTAATTATTAAACACAACCATCATTTCAGATAATAACCAGGATTATCACATCTAAAACCATTTATTATCATCTTATTCCACTTCTCCAATTCAAGATTTCAATTTCAGTTTGAATCCATTTCAAACTTATCTTTATTTAATTTTAGTTTGGTTGTATTATATTACTTCTTAATTTAATTATAATAATTTAACAGCCAATTTCCTTAATATTTATCAAAATGAAATATTGCTTAATATATCAAAATATAATCTTATATAAAATCATTTAAAATCCTTATATAAGAAAATAACAAGTACACTCTCATATATATATATACACACACACACACTCAACTCATTCTAGGGTACCATTGACCCTATCCTTAATGAGTAATCCCAACAGAGCCAAGGTTCTCGCTTAACCTTCAGCTCTGATACCAACTGTAACGACCCGAAATTTTCGATCCCGAAAATTTCAGATAGTTAGGAAAAAGAAGAAAGAGATGAAAGAAGAAGATCAGAAACATCAACATCGCACATTCGCAGCGGATAAAATATAATAACAAATAATAACAGTTTACAAAAGAATACTATATCTGTCGATTACATTTTAATACATCAGAGTTACACATATATACAGACACTAAATATACACGGTTATCATGTCACAGATATATAGCAATATAATACAGCGGAAACACTTCATACGTTTTTGCCACCCAACTCGCCTCCTGAGCTCCAGAACGTCCTTACCTGAAAATCTATAATACTCGGTCTGACCCGAGCATTACATTAAAGTAACACCCGGGTCAGGATGAAAACCAGCATGAGTAAACCCATCTATGGAATACAAAAGCATACAGCCTATGTCTAACCCGGGATAACTTGTATCAATCACAAATTTAAATTTTGTTATTGATAACATTTATTTCACACATCAATCTCTAAGTTTTAAAACTTAGATTAATTAGTCCAATTTACTTAAATCATTCCATACGAGCCTATTGACTTCACACATCAATTTATAAAGAATCGAAGTAGTTTCGGGTATTTACTAATACCCGACGCCGGTCTCTTCGAATTTAATACCATCTTCGCCCGAGTTATTTAAGTGAACCACAATTCAACTCTAAATGCAAGATGTAACCATTTTACATAGAAATTCATCATTTTAAATAACCACATTATAAATGTCCATCCAAACATTTCATGTCACAAAACACTTCATGTCACAGACTAACACAACATATCATCCAATAGATATCATCCAATTCAGATGTTTTTTTCCTCAAACAATCATTCATAAGCAATCATTGTTAATTCCTATTATAATTAATTTAATTTACTTAAATTAAATCAATTACTTAAGAATAAATCACCTAACTTTGCTTAATCAACCATTAATTAATTTCAACCTTTTAATTAATCAATCATTCTTCAAATATCCATCTCGATTAATCACCTTGATTAATTATCTTCAATTACATAGAGTAATTATTTTTCAATTAATTTCACAAATTAATCATCCGTAGCCATTTACAATAATTAACCTTTAATGCTTTCATTTATTACATTAATTACATTAATTAATGATCCTTAATTACTTCTCCTAAGTAATTAACCTTTAATTACTTCCCACTAAGTAGTTTCCCTCACATTAATTACATCTAGTATTTATTCATCAATTTCTTCACTAAGTAATTACACTTTTCAATCTCATTAGGTAATTATACTTAATAAATTACCAAGCGACTATCTTTAATTAATTAACAATTTAATTAATCACGTTTATCTCATTACTTACATCTGGGTAATTCACCCCTTAATTATTGCATAAACTATTAAATTCACCTAAATTAATTGACTTACAACCTTAATTAATTTAAGATAAATTCTTTTATCTTAATTTTAAATTCTTAATTTTCATCATTATATATTATAAAAAACACTTTTGGAATCAACTTAAAATGGAAAGTGTGTAACTTTTTTTCAAACAAAACAATTTAAACATTTAATTTTAATATTTAGAACCTTACAAACTTATTTAAATAAAATTGATAAATAAGTGTTCTTGAAACATATTTATCATATCCTTTGGAACTCGTTAAAAAAACTCTGTTAAACAATTATCCTTGAAACTAATTAAAACTTTAAAACCTTAAACTTATTTAACACATTACATTTAAAACTTGTTTATAAACTTCCCTTTGAAATCATTCTTTTTATTTCTAAAAAGAATTCTTATCTTGATTCACCCCTTTTGCGCATTTTAGTTTTGTTCAAAACTTGAATTACTAAGGTTCCCTTAGCCAAAAGAAATAAAAATCTGGGTACTTCCACTTTAACTAACAACCTGGACTACACGATCAACCCAAAGTTTACACCAGAATTCATGAGGCAACACACGCGCAACTCCTTGTCTCCACTGCTTCGAGTCAACACTACAAATCACACGAGTACGTCCCAAGACGAGGTTTTCTTCTCAAACAACCATCCACGCCTGACATTCAAACGTGCACAGTGCACGTGTACGGTGCTCCGGACTTCGCTGCCACCTTGCCAACGACGCCCCCAAGTTGACGATCATCTTGTCATCACGTGAGAACCCCAGATCGATGTAAACATCAACCAACCAAAATCGAACAATCTGATGATGACAGAGACCACAACCAAACTGACAAAACTATATCGCTACGACGATCATGGCAGCTGGAGATTCCGACCATCCTTCCAGAGAAGCATCATACCTCCACGCCTCGATCCCTAGCCTTGTGATCAAACTCGATGCAATAATTAGGACGAAATCACCTCACCATTAGACGCGACCGAAACACCTCCAAAAACCCTAGATTTGCCTCATTCCATCATCTATTACAATAGAAAATTTATTTAACAATTTTCCCAATAACGTTAATAAACAAGCAAGCTTCGATCGGAAATTCAACATCCAAGATTAGTTCGATCACTAGAAATTGGTAAAAATGCATTTTATGACCAAATATCAATTGCTCTTAGCTTACTCAACTAAAAATCTCCATTTAAGTTTTAAAAATCCTATTTTCATATGTTAATTCAAGTTATGTAATTGAATTAGCAATTCATGACATTCGAATTTTACCTATATTTAAAATTTCGCTGTAGAAATCAATTTTCCAAATGAATATATCACTATCCTACTTAAAACTATTTTTAGATCTTAATTCATGTAAAAAAAACTTGTTTTGTTTTAACTATAAGCCTATTAGTAATTAAATGGAAATGTATTGAATTTTCTTAGTTATTTTTCCATCCTGTAACCCAAAAACAGAGAAGAAACACACAGTACAAACATGTAGATATATACAGAGTTACACACCTGAAGAAAAATATAAGCAAAACCCAATGTTATTCATGAATCATATTCACAGATTTAAGTTATTCTTAGATCTCGAAATAAATTGATTTACTCACCTGGAAGCAATTTGAACAGAGAACAACTCCTGCTTTTTGAAAAGCTGCTAGCTTGTTTTTCTTTGATCTTCTTACTTGATTGTTGTTTAAGATTGTAAAATGATGATGCTTCCCCTTTTCTTGTTTCTGGTTTGCTATGTTTTTTTAACCAGTAGGAACTAGAAGTATGTATATATATAAAGAAGAGTTTTGTATAGGGGTAGGTGTTTACTGGCATAGTTGTTTTCCTCTCTTCTTTGTTTTGTTTTTGATCAGATTCTTTTTTTTGTTCTGTTGACCAAACCAGATTTCCTTCACTGAACTAAAATGATTTTTCAACATTTCGAAATGACCTTGTTTATGTGCTGGAGATGATGGTATTAAATGCAATGCCTCCCTCTATGTTTACAACCTTGTCCTATTTTGTTTTGTTTTTGTTTTTATATGTAGATACTTTGTTTTGCCTTGCATATGCACAAGTATGTCCATAGTATAAATATAGATTCTAGAGTTATCTTATGTTGCTTCACACAATAACCATTTAAACATTTATTTCTACCACAATTTCCTTTTTTTTCTATTTTAAGTTTAAGCTTATCCAAACATTTAATTTATCATATATTTTATTTTACACTTATATTTAATATTGATAGGATTGAATTTATCTTAAATATTATCATTTATATTACATCCATATACATACATCTAGATTAAATGTTAATAAGGTAGAGCATTTTAATTTAATTAGATAAGATAGATTTTGTTTTAAATATTTTTTTTAAAAGACTTCATTTTGAATTTTCAAATCAGAGCTTTCTTTCAAAATACATATGTATATAAATAAATGGCAAATATTCCAAAAGTCTTATTCATTTTTAAAATGATAAGCTTCCATTTTATTTAATTGGATTACATATTTAATAAAATAATGTTGCCAAAATCCCGGGTCGTCACATTTGCACTCTCTGAGCACCGCGTCCCTCAATCAATCAACATGAGGAACAACCAATCTCCCATTCTTACAGAGCAACCGTCTCGTTCGAGTTCGTACAGTCTCATGTCTTAGACTCTACCCCCCCCCCCCCCCCCCACTTCAATCTTGGAAATGATCTTAGTTATTATGACATCACCTCTCTAACTAGTACCAATCCGCTTTATAAGAGTAGGCTTGATGGCCAAGCTTGCTAACATCTCTTGCTCTAACTCGCAATGAGGTCTAAAGTCATAACCAACAATATATTCCAACTATGTCCACTCTAGGAATATCGCTCCAAAACTGGCATGTCTTCTACTCAATGCATCAGTGATCGCATTCCCTAATACCGGCATGTCTTCCAACCATTGCTTCTATCAAAGGTTAAGATCCTTCTAAGAGAAAAGTCACTTCAAGGATTTGTAGTCCGTGAACAGCTACTACCCTAAACCGAATGAGAAATGTCTCCAAATCTTCAAATTAAATACTATCGTTGCCAACTCTAAATCATGAGTTGGATACTTCCTCTCGTGTGGCTTCTGTTGTCGACTAGCATAGGCAATAGCTTTTCCCTTTTGCATCAATACCACACCAATCCAATACCACATGCGTTGGTGTATACTGTCAGCTCCTCATTCCTGCTCGAAATTGTCAACACAGGTGCACTCATCAACCTCTCCTTCAGACTCACAAATGCCTGCTCACATCTCGCATTCTAAGTAAAAGTCCGATTTTTCTTTGTCAAATTATTTAACGGCCTAGCTACCTTCGAGAAGTCTTATAAAGCATCTATAATATCCCACCAGTCCTAATAAACTCCACATATCAGTAGCATTACTAAGTCGGCTCCAATGCCGAACTACCGCCACCTTGGTAGGGTCTACTGCAATATGATGCTCATGGATGACATAGCCTAAGAATCTCTATTCCCTTCTCTAGAAGTGACACTTTGAAAACCTTGCTTTCAACTTATGCTTCCTTAACACTTCGAGCACAATCCTCAAGTATGCCTTGTGTTCCTCCTCGGTCTTAGAAAAGATCAGGATGTCATCCACAAACAAAAGTACAAACTTGATGAGTCGATCCCTGAAGACGCGATTCATGATATCAACAAAGTATGTCGGAGCGTTGGTTAGATCGAATGACATAACCAACCACTCATAAAAACCAAATGGTGTACGAACTACGATGATCGATACATTCTCCTTTGCTATCCTCAAATGGTGAAATCCCATCGCCAAATCCAATTGGAAGAACACCTTCGCACTATGAAGCAAATCAAACAAGTCAGTAATACGTGGGAGTGAAAACTTATTCTTCCTCATCGCTTTATTCAACTCACGGTAATCAACATATAATTTAAGAGAGCAATCCACCTTAGTGGCGAATTCTATAGGTGCAACCCACTCAAATATACTCCTATGAATGAACCCTTTTCTCAACAGGTCATTCACTTGCACCTCCAACTCCTTCGACTCTCTAGGCACCATATGCCTCAATGGCATAACTATTGGTCTGGCATCCCTCGTTAAGTCTATACGAAACTCGTTCTCTCTATGCGGTGGTTATCTGATCACCTCTCAAATATGTCCGAATACTCTCTAATGATAGGCATAGGTGACAACTCATCCTATGGAATATCAAGTGAATATTTAAAGCTAACCATAACCCCATGCTTTGATAGGAAGCCAATCACTACCGTCCTTCCTTCCGCAGCCCCAATTATCACCAATAGCTTCTCGCAATCTACTACAGTTGTATACTTTCTTAGCCAGTCTATTCTTAAGATAATCTCGAACCCAGCGAAATTCAGAACAAAATAATCACAAACAAAAGAGCATCCATGACTCGATAAGGTAGAACCATGACAAACCACACACGGGCTAGTGGACTTCCAATAGGGTTTGTCACAATCAATAGTTGATCAACTATTTCGACTTTCAATCCTTGCCTATCTACTAGGTTGCTAGGTATAAAGGAATGTGAAGCCCCGGTTTCAAATAAAACACGTATGGAAATATTATAAAGGGAAAACATACCTTAAATGACAACATCCTTCCCTTTCTCTTTCGTTGAGGGAGCACTCGACAAAGTCGGAACAGCATCTAAAGGATATGCCTTCACTACTTGTTTCTGCTACAATGGTTCCAGACAATTCTTCAGTACATGCATGGGCTTGCCGTAGTTATAACACCTTTTCTTTTCATTGGTTTTGTAGTCTTGGATCTTATGACCCTTTTCTTAACAAGCATAGTAAACAGGATCCTACTTGACCTTCTTCTGAGCATCCTCCCCTCGAGATTGCTTTATCTTTCTAAGCCTTCTCTTCTTCTTGTCTCCTTCGCTTTGTTGCAGTTTTAGCTCCTCCTTAGCAACAACAACTGATTTAGACTTATGGTATAGACTCTCCTGGCGAAGGGCTCTCTCAACGAGTCTCTCAAATGGCTCATCATCTTCTCCCCCAAATAGTCATCCAAACCCATAATGAACTTCTCATTCTTTCTCAACATAGTAGTGATGAAAGACATCACATACTTCGAAAATTCGTCAAACTCAGCATCGTATTCGGTAACAGGCATATTTCCCTGCTTCAAATCAGCAAATCTCTTGAATAGCACCGACTTTTGAGTAGCCCGAACAAACTTCTTCTCAAACCTAGCCTTGAACCGATCCCAACTGAACTGATTATCGGGTGTAGCGGCAGTGATAGCATTCGACCAATTCATGGCCTGCCACTAAAGTTGTCTAAAGGACAGCCTCCTTTTCATGGCATCATCAATCTACATATCACCAAAAATACGCTCCTAGGTGTCCAACCAATCCCGCACTTCAATGGCAGACTTTGTTATAAGGAATGACTTGCCTCCCAAAGTAGAACAATTTTTGCATAACTTGGCAAAGTTTGCCCTCGACGCTTGCGCTTGAGCACTACGACCAACAACAACATTCGAAGCAGCCACTTAGGCAGTCTAAAGCATATTCGCCATCATTGTGTTTAACATAACTTGAAAATTTGGATTAGCATCCTCCAAACCTGCTCCTTGCTCAACTCTTGAGAGGGAGGTCCTAATAAGGTTTCTTGTCTGCTGGCTCATTATTGATTTGTAACAAGAATGGTCAGTCAATCCAAAATGAAAACCATGTCAATGGTAGTCATGTATGCATGTGACTTATATTATACACACACACACTACTATATAGTTTTGAAAATCAAAATATGTATAACAAGTATGTTCTCTCGTATATATATACACTCTTTTGATTCATTTTAGGGTGAGAAATCCTTTCCTATCTCCACTAAACCACGATATTCCTTAGGTTAAACAACACAACCTCACTCCGGTACCAAATATGACGACCACCCTACACCACATGCACCCAATAAGATAGTTCGTTGTTGTCGTGTCGATCGATGTAGAGCGACCATCAAGGTTTGAAAATAAAGCATCAAAGAACCTGTAGTATATCTCACAGTGCATAAAATAAATTATAATACCGTAGATATAAAACAAAAGAGATAGTAATAACTAAGTGATCCAAATATTAGAGTACAGATACACAGAGTTATACATCATGAAATAAAGTTTATATAACGAAATAAACTAAAATAACCATCTCATACTACTAATAATAAGGGAACACTGCCAAGGCTCCACAGTGTTGCATAGTGGAATAAGCATAGAGATCCATATATAATATGAGATAGCTTCATCCTACTCGTCCTTTGCACAGCTACTGCATCGCACCTGGACTTGCTAATTAGTCTACACATTTAAGAGCACCCAAGATAACAAGAAGCAAATCATAAAATCTCAAGTCAGATAATTGTCTGGTGTGAGCGGTAAATAAATCTTAAAATACTATACAAACCGATATAGTAAGTGGCAAAGTATATAAATCATACCTGAAATATCCCTAACCCTAAATAGCTAGCACATAATATACTACTCTACCTATCATAAATAAAAGTATAACACAACCAAGTTTGATAGAGGGTATCCAGGTTTCCCAATCTCCTCTACCTATCTCCGATGGAAACCCTAGAGTGATAGGTGTCTTGCGAAGCAACCATAATAGACATAGCATCCATCAAACAATACTATCACTCAATGTACTCTGGATAAATGATAACTCGTATGACCATTCTTCTGCCAGGGACTAATAGAAATCCCAGTTTTCAATTGTACTCTCTTTAGCCTAAAGCTGGTACTAGGCCCATTCTTCCGGTTTAGGGTACACAGATCCATTCTTCCGATTTGGGTTAGCCATTCTTCACTACCCATGAGCATCCTCATGATACCCCTTCTTTGAGTATAAAAGAAAACACTCTGAGTACCAACGATCCCTTAGTATGCATGTACGAGCCTTTCCTTTGCTCCATTTAACTTACATTATCTTGAGGGACCCATTCTTCATTCCTCCACTTAAAAACTTCTTTATTCATTGAGACGTTATTCTTAAAGAGCCATTCTACATTCCCTACTCCATGACTCCTTTCTTCATCGAGCTGTTATCTTTGAAACCACTCCATTTTTCATCGAGTTACTATCCGAAGATTCTAACTTTCATCATGTTGTTGTACTACTGTCAGTCATCACATGAACAAGCCAACACCTCTAGCATGACCTCTAGAACTCCAAAACCATGATTCAAAAATTCAGTCTCCATTGGACTAAGGATGAAAACTCAATACCGACTTCAAGAGGTCGGCACCGACTTCTATACTTGGCCAACTAGTGGCCAAATCTTCTTCCATACAACTTCTTGCCTCTAGTACTTCATGTCTTGGTGCTTGAACCCCGACTTATATGCTCTAGTTAAAGTCGTCTTGTCTTCCAAATACCCTACTTTGCATCCTAGAAACAAGTCGATGCTGCCTTCTATACTTAGTCAACCTTGGATCCAACTTCGTAGATGACCTTTACCAGCTGGCACCTTCCACCTCTCCAAGTCGCTGTCAACTTGGAGTAAGCTACAAAAATCGATACTGACTTGAGAAGTCAGGACCGACTTATATACTTTGCGAATTGGAGCTTGCGGTTTGAACTGCAAGCTCTACTTATGCTCTAGATTCTGCCTTCCAAGCCCTATCCAATTCCAAGAAGTTTTTCCTTTTATCTACCTAACATCCAAAGAACTAGCAAACAACATCAAATCATAACATACAATCATGGAATAATATGCATATATACCCATTCATACAATCAATATATGAAGTATGATAATCAAACTAATTTTGCCCTAAATCCAAGTTTTACACTAACATATGCATATGAGTGACAGAATTTACTTTAGTAAGTGAATAGGTGTTAATAGTTTACTATACCTATTTCTAAAATCATTTAAAAATCCCATATTTCTAGTCATCAACATACATGAACAAGTGGTTAAAGTTAGAAAACAATTTTAGTACCAAAAACATGTTTAAAAAATCATTTTAACTATATAAACAAGTATAGATGAGTGAGAGGTCAAGAACCACTGACAAATACCTAAAATACCAATTTCTCTCCTCAAATCTAAAGTAGGCAGCAAAGGAGATGAACCCAAATCAGCAGAAATGATAATATTAAGTTTTCTTATGCTAGTCTTCTTTCTAATCAATGATTTAACTAAGATCAGCAAGGAAAATGTGTAATTTTTGATGGAATTAGGGCTATTGGAGGTTTAAATCTATTTTGAGGAAGAAGGAAATGACTTAAGTTAGTTGTTACTGCTTCCTATTAGAAAAAAGTTTGAAATGGGCCAGTGGGACTAAGCATGGGCTTAGTTCATTACCCACTAAAACTGGCCAACAATTGCTAAAACTTGAAACTGCCATGACTTTCAAATGACATCTTCGTTTTTTCTATTGTGACCATCCTACGAAATGGGAACCATCATCATGAAGCAAAGAAAATGGTTTGAGATCCTAATTCAGATCCTATCAAAAGTTATAGTCCAAACAAGATTTTCAGGGTCAAAATGGTCATGTAAAAATTCAGAAAAAATCATAGATGTGGAAAATGTCTGTAAGACCACTTCCCAAAATCTTAGAGTCAAACAATCTCATCTTTACTAATAATAATAATAATTCAGTGAACTATTTTCAACCGTGTCTTTTGGGATTTTCAAAAGTACCATTTTCCCTATTTTTTCCAAAATGCATGTGAAAATACATGCAAAGCTAAAATGCAGTGATGTTAGTACGGAGATGGCTAAAATTTATAGTGCCAGTCATGAAATAAATTCCAAGTGAAGACAAAAATAAACATGCATGCGAATGAAATATGTACACATATACATGTACAGGTTAAAAGGAAAATATATCACACGGAACATAGATGCATGCAAATTCACTAAGGCCAAGGCACAAAAAAGCAAAAGAATAAAGTGGGATACATGTCACCAGGCAAATACAAGAGGAAGTTGACTTAATTAATAAAGCATGCACCATATGCACAACCACTTAAATATGAAATTTATATGCATCTGCAAGTTGGATATAGCTTACGGAAAGAAAAATAACATGCGTCCAAGGCTTAAGTAAAATATACATGGACAAGCGTCGACCCAAGAATTACTAGCAATGATAATATTTATTATAGGCTCACGAAGGCATTATTTCGCAATAGGTCATGAAGCCATTATTTCGCAACGACCTTCATTTTTTAATACGCGATGACTTTAAGTGGGTTTGAATGTGATGGCTTCTATTTTTACGCGACGGCTATGAGGTTGTTATATGAAATGGGTGTTGGCTAAAACACAAGACGATCTCCAATTTCAATGCGCGGTGACTAAGTAAAATTTGAAGGCACGATGGTCTATACTTAACCCCTAAGAGAAAAATAAATTTTTAAGGTGTGACGACCTATATTTTAATGTGTGAAAATAAGTGAATTTTTAAGGCACAACAACCTTTGATTTTAAAAAGTGGAAGATAGCTATTTTATAACACTCGGAAGATTTTCACTTTACTCTGATGCTAATTTTTACTTGAACAAAAAGATGATTTTGTTAAGTATTTTTATGGGATTTTAAAAGAGAAGAAAAACATATTAGTCCATTTTTGAAAGAGTTTTAAGGAGAAAGCTATCGATCAGGAAAAGTATTTTATGTTGGTTATCATATTGAACGTATATTTAATTAATTGATCGATGATGTGTTGCATGTTCATTTTTATATATTGATCAGTTATTGTTGCATATATTGAAGTTATTGTTGCATTTATTGAATTGTTCACATACGCACTTATATATATTATATATGATATCACCCACCTTTATGACCTTTGCAATTTGACAACCGATGACCAGTTAGGGTATTCCAATACTGAGTATCGTCAGACTTAAACTCCTGAGTGGGTAGAATTGCATCCAAGAGATCATGAAGTTTAAATTGTGTTAGAATGCCTGAACCGATTAAAAGACATGACATTAACTTTTTTCAAACTAGATTTAAGATTTAATGGTGGAGACCGATATAGGATCACTTTTATGCTCCAATCATTAATCCCTCGGTTGGTCTGGTCCATTGATTGCAATGCGTAGGGTTTTTCTAATTTAGACTAAATTTTATCCATAATTTGAGCATAATTCTCAATAGCTAACATCTTTTTGAATAGAGGAATAATGAAATAAAGTTAAGTCAAGAACTGGCATCAATTTTATATTTTTCATCTCATAGAATCTCTTTCTATAGTTTCAACTTAGAATCCACATGCTTCATTATCTATTTATTTTATAATCTAAGAATTCTTTTGAGTCGTTTCCCACCCTATATTCATCTTGATTGAATTATTCATCATGCATCCTCTATATATGTCATGCTTGATGCAACAACCCGAGATTTCCCTTATGTCATGTATACATAGCTTAAGTCAACCTAATTACTTTTTTGCGTTTTATGTTTGCTTCTTTTTCAACTCTAAAGCCTAAGTCATCTTAAATCCATGTTATTTATGTTGTGAAATCTCAAGGGTTAATGTTTAATGCATATAATTCATTGTGTTGCACCACATGTTCACACTACTTATAATGTTGATGTGATTTCAATATTAGAGGATAAATGGCTTACTGTTGATGCTGAAAAAATTTGGGCTTTGTATGGAAGTGTTGCTTTTCCTCAAAAACGCCACATTACGTCTTTAGTTTTAAATTTTACAGTGTCATAAGAACCTGAGGCTATCGACTTGCTATGGTACCTATATACCTTTCTAATGTTGAAAAAGGAGGAAGGACCGTCAACCCTTGGTAAAGGTTATAGAGTCTTTTATTTATAATTTTCTCTAACACGTAAAAAACTCGTTTTAATATGTAGATTAACTTTAAATGAAATTACATATTAAATGCAATTGCATATTTTTGAACAACCACACTATACTCATTCAGGAGGCAGCTATAGTAGAAGAAAATTATTGTTTGGCGGAGTGTGAAAGAGTATGATTTTTAGGTAAAATGATATGAATGTAGCATAGTATATAACAGTTATCCAATATTTTCAAAAAAAGGTTCTTTTAATTTGACAAATTTGGAGCAGTGAAACCAGAAGGAGGAACTGTTATATTTTTGATCTGAAAATTGGACAAAATATAAGGTTCATTAGGCTTACATGGTTGTTGTCTAGTAGTAGAAGGTGAAAAGGACATGTATAAGCTTACATCTAATAGAAATGTAAGTGATAATACAAGGTTGTTGTCCAGTGGTAAAAGGCCAAAAACGAATGTATGACTTACATTTAATGTTGAAGATGGATAATACATGTATACATATTTAGTTCAAAAAATAAAATTTTGTAATATTATTTTGTTTAGAGGACGTACAACTTGCTGCAATTTGATTTAAAACGCATGCACTTGTTGGAACTATTACTGTATTATTGTAGCTAACATTGTTGTGCTATATTTATTTTATTTTTAGTTTGCTAATTATAGTTTAAATCTTTGAAGGTTATGTTAAATTTACTATAGTTTATTCATAACTAGAAGTAAATATGATGTGGCTACTAAATTCAAAGTTTGAAGGAGCCATATGCAACATACATGTTGTAAATAGTTTTCTTTAAATTGTGCAGCTAATTTCATAATTTATGATCGAGGTTTGGTTTTTTTGGTTATAAAAGAAAAAAGAAAAATCTCCATGTCATAATTAAAAAGAAAATTAACATGGTTCAGTGATTGAATGCATGTCCAAATGGACATGCGTATATACTGTACAATTAAAATAAAATTATTTTAGGATCATCCGATATGTAAAACACGAGTTTGTTACACTTTCTGCTTTTGGTTTCATGAGTAGAGTTTCCCCGATAAATAGGTAAATTGTAGATTTAGAATTCAGTGTTTGATTGGTATTTTATTCCCCAGATATAGGAAGCTTCTTTTGGGCTTTGTTTTCTTTTGTTGGATTGGGCCATATGTGCAAAATTGTAGTTTTTTGGATCTAGCTGTGCAGAAGAGGTGCTGCCAAAATTTTCAATAGAATTTGAGACTTTAATAATCAAATAACTCATTTCAACTAATTTATTTGGAAAGCTTAAGGTTTTAGAGATATTTTCTTACTTTGAAAATTTCGGGGATTAAATTCTTTTAAGGAGGAGAATGTAACAACTCAAAATTTTGGTCATTTGATTTTGAATATTTAACTAATTTTAAATGTTGCAATAATTGGTTTTTTAAGTTTAATAAATTAAAATTCAAATATAGGGATTATTTAACAAATGAATCTTGAATTTAATTGAATAAGATGATTTTGGAAGCTTATTTAAACTCTTGTCAAATAATAAATGATAATAGTAAACGTTTAAGTTATAACTAAAAGCGATTAAACTGGTTTTAATAACAATTTCTTTTAATTAATATTTGAAATTATCATCCTGGGGCATTATCTCGGAATTTGACGAAACCAGTGCAATTGGGTCTGTAATAATATAGTGAGATGCACCAACGAGTTTCGTAACGATCCGATGTACTATATGGTCGTGTAAGCTCGAAACACGTAGTGATTTAATTAAGTGAAATAAAATATAATAATCGAAAAACTAACTTCTATATATGATAGAATTAGCTCATGAAATTAGTTCCATTGAGTTGGGAATATGGGTATTTGGCTAGGAATGCCGGTGAGCACGCTTCGTTTGGAGTTCATGTATTTTCGGGCATGAATAGGGTCGTCGAGTTTAGCTATATAAGGACCCCCAAACCCATTCTTTTTCCCAAATCAGAAAATATAAACCCTAGCTGCCATTTTTGTTCATCAAAACTCCATAATACAACGATCCACATTTATCGGAGCCACTCGAGGCAGTTTTGGTCTTGGGTCCCAACATGAAAGTTGGTTGTGGGGAGGAGGGGAAGGTAAAGGACGGTCGGATTGAGGTGGTTCATCGTGTAGTGGCCAAAATTCGAGTTTATTGATGGTAGTATTTTTGGGTTCATAGGGAGGCGTCAGGCTGTGGTAGGGGTCATGGCTGAAGGCGATGGGTTGGGGAATGCGGTGGCTACCTGGTGAACTCACTGTGGCCGAAGAGGGCATGTTGCGATGGGGATGATCAGAAAATGTGAAGTCGGGTTTTGGATTTTAGGTGGCATGGGTATCGTGATTAAGCGGCATGATTAGGGTATGGTATAAGTTGAGTGATGATGTAATTAATGAGTTAATTATATTATTTAATTTACAAATCTTATAAGTACAATAACTATTTCATACTAGGTCCAAATCAAGCGCGATCAATCGTGTTCTACTCTTAGTAATGATATCTACGTAATAGAATAGGATTGTTGGAGTTTGGAGCTTGTATAATTTCAAGCTAAAATTGAACGTGATTCAATTTTAGACGATACCAGAACGTTTTGGTGATAACTGGAATTACGGTGAGTCAACTCACCTTTGAATGAATACTATAAATGTTATCTAATAGATAAAAATGGTTCATTGTATGTTTGGATGCTTATTTGATTGGTTGTTGGGTTTTGTTGAATTTTTGCTTTTGAAAGCAATCAATATATGAAATCATTTGTAGTGAATTTATCTCATGTACAGGGAATTTGTAGAGGGATACAACGGGATTCCTTGCCATTGTTGATTTATTTTCAGTAATAATCCTATCATATGAATTGTTGAATATCAAACCTGATTGTTTGGTTCATTTTTGGATATAACATTGTTATATGTTAATACTTAACCCTTGTGGTGGTAAAAAACCATAACAATATTGGTTAAGTGCTTGGGTGGCTTTTGGATTCAAATTAGTATTTTGAAATGCTATTAATTGATGTTTGGCTTGAAATTGGTTTTTGATTTGGAGAATGATTTTAAATCTAACCTTTAGATTTTCAATAATATTTTTATTTGAGCGGATCTTGAACTTCTCTAATTCACCTCAACCTTTTTATTTGATTTTTCTAAATCATTTACAAATGTTTTAAAGTTGTTTATTATTTAGTAATGATTTAAAGTTTTTTAACTCCTGTTTAAAAATGTTTTAAAAGTTGTTTATTTATATTCAATATGTGTTAAAAGTTCTTTATTAATATTTTAATATCATGAAAAGTTATTTATTTAAAAAATTAATAAAGTTTTGGAATTAATAATTATTATTTACTAGTAATTTTTTGGAAGTTAATTATTATTTATTATAATAATGTTTGAAGATTAATTATTATTTTACTAATAATGGTTGAAATTATTAATTATTATATTTATAATGCTATAAAGTTAATAATTATTATTTATTAATAATCTTTGTTTTTTACAATTATTATTATATAATAATTTTTCCGAAGTAAGCAATTATTATTTATTTATAAGGTGTTGAAGTAAACAATAATTTTTTATTTATAAATGTTTGAAGTTATTAATCATTATATTAATAAAGTGTTTGGAGTAAAATATTTATTTCATTAATGATGTTCTAAAGGAAAATTGATTTTGTTACTAGTATTGTTGGAAAGTAATTTATTATTTTTAAGATGTTTAAAGTTAATTAATTTATCTGATTAATTATATTATAAATAACATATTGATTTATAAAAAAATTCATTTAATAAAAGAGTTTACAAATGAAAATGGTGTTTTGGATTTATAAAGGATTTTCATAAAGACTTTATAAAGGATTTTTACAAAGGAGTTCTAAAAGGGATTTTTATAAAGGATCCTCATAAGGAGTTTTATAAAAGAATAAAGTTTTACAATTTGTTCTAGAGTTTATGAAGAGTTTATTAAAAGGTTTTATAGATTTATAAAATAAAGTTTTATAAATGTTTTAGAGAGTTGTAAAAGAGATTTATAAATGACTTTTTTAAAATTTATAAAAGGATTTTATAAATGGCTTTTAAGTTGTATAAAAGGGGAATTTACAAAAGAAGATGAGATTGATTCCATAAAAGATCTTTAATTAATTATGGTAGTATGGATAACATCTTTCCATCATTCTTAGTGTTTGTGAATATACTTATACTGTTAAGATAAGTATATGAATATATTTTCTAATTACTAAAAGTGTAGCGTTTTATGAGTATACTTTTACTATTGAGATAAGTATATGAGCACATTTTCTAATTAATGAAAGTGTTGTGTTTTGTGAATATACTTATACCGTTGAGGTAAATATATGGATATGTTTTCCAAGTATTAAAAGGAGTATAAGGGTTTGTGAATATATCTTTGTAAAGTATTTTGATACAAGTATTTTCAAAGTGAATTTTTTTAATTAATGAAAGGATTAAATAAAGAGGTCAGCAGTTGCATATGTGCTTAATCAATGTGGATTTTCTTGTAGAAATAAATCCCTAAATTCGATTGTTGTTTTATTAGATAGTTGAATAACCAACCGGCTAGTTTTAAACTATCATTGTCGGGTCGAAGAGACTGAGATTGGATTAGTTATCCAAAAACCACTTCGAATCGGCATAAGCATTTTGATCTAAACTATCTTGAAGAATATTAAAGATGGAGCCCTTTGAAGTGCAAGGGCTACTTGCTACTAATCGTAAGGGTGATTCCTAAATGGATGTAGTAGGAGCGCCGCCATCGGTTTCGTTCGGACCCAGAATGAACTTGTATGCATGAATGCTTGCATTGCATTTCTTCCTGGCGGGCAGTGTTAGCATTCCAGGTGGGATTTGCTACATGAAATGGTAATCGTAGCCTCAAACCTCATCAAACGGGAATAACTAAAACATGGTAGATGCAGGAGGTCCTTATGGGTTGCATCCATTAGGATGTGTCATCACCTTTGTTGATCATTATATTATGGATTTGGTTGTGCATGAGAGCCCTTGGTTAAGGTCAGAAAGCAACCGGGTTGATGGCATATTTGGAACAATCCCGTAAGGGGTAGGTTGATTCTATGTTGGTAGAGGGGCAGATGTGTCTGTAGCCCTCGGTACATTTTATCTAGAGATGAATTGTACGGTAGGAAGTCCCTTACCTTGCCATTGTTGGAATCCATTCTCCAATATAAGACTTCAGGCTAAATTGTATACCTATTATGCTGTAATTTAATAGTGTAACAATTTCGGCTGTAATTTAATATTAATTTTAAACCAATAAACATTATTATAATATCATAATATTTTCTATAGAAAAGTTTTGGTTATCATGACTTAAAAACCGGTACATGTTTATGTATAGCATGGTCTTACGAGATAACTTTCATTGAAAGGGTTTTCAAATATAGAAATCAATATGATTTGATTGAGTTTTCTTACACTTGTTTACTTGACTGGTCCGGACATTATTTTCTTATAATGCTTGGGTCACCCAAATAGATTTCAAATTAGGTCTGGATGCTTTGGAGCTTCAGGAGATGAGCTGGATGCTTCTAAGACTTAATTGTATTTTATTTTTGTAGCATTTTCTTGCTTTGTATTTATCAGCAATTATAAGGGCGTCTGTTATAACTGTTCAGGCTGATTGTAGATTAGCACTTTAATTTATGTGTGTGTACATATATATCATGATTTTCTTTAGTAAAGATCATTATGTATATTATAGATTACTTCTTATGATGTGAAATTGTATTCTGTCTTTTATTTTTCTTCCACCCCGACAATCTATCCTTCCGGCACTTGGATGCTCGACACGTGAATACCATGGATGTATTAGTGTCGACTTTTAAGGATCAAAAGGGTGGATAGTTACACAAGCTCTAAGTAAATCCTCCAAAAACCAATTTACTCTCTTAGTCTGTCCATCTATCCGAGGAAGATAATTGTACTCCAACTAAGCTCTGTTCCAAGCGCATCATGCAAACCCTTCCAAAACTAACTTGTGAAAATCAGATCTCTATCACTCACAATACTACATGGAGTGTCATGAATCCTACCAACCTCTCTAACATACAACAACCAAACTAGATACCATCCTTGTTGCCTTAACTGGTAAGAAGTGCGCACTCTTGGTTAGCCAATCCACAATAAGCCAAATGCCTTCATTACCTCTCCTCGATCTAAGCAAACCATCAATAAAATCTATCGAAATCCGCTCCCACATCCACTTTGGAACCTCCAACGGATAAAACAAATCGGCCATCTTTCGATGACTACACTTCACCTGTTGGCAGTTAGCACACCTTCTCATAAAGATAGAAACACCTCTCTTTGTATCTTCCCACTAGAAAGCACATCTCATATCCTGATACAACTTAGTAACCCCTGGATGTATCGTCAGTCTAGAATGATGACTTTCTAATAAGAATTTTCTGCTTGATGCCATCAACATTTGGAAGGCACAACCTACCATTCATTCCCAAAATGCCATGGTTGTCTAACTCAAATTCTGGGTACCTACCCTGAGCAATATTTTCACCAATGGATTTCGCTATCTGAGTGGGACGACCATCCTTTTACCGATCATCCTCTTTAGGACTGATAAGAGTTGGACGAACCTCCATACTAGCTATAACAGCATACCCCGCCTTAGCTTTCCTCCACATATATGAAATCTCAAGATCATATGCTGCAAGAATCTCCAGCCAATGCTGTTGCCTCAAGTTCAAGTCCTTTTGAGTGAAAAGATACTTCAAAGATGTGTGGTTTGAATAAAGCTCAAACTTCTCACCTAACAAATGATTCCTCTACAACTTCAACGTAAAGAGAATTATTAACAATTATAAGTCATGCGTTGCATTTCTAGTCTCATGTGGCTTTAGCTGATTACTAGCATATGCCACAACCTTCCTATGCTGCTTCAAAATAGCACCCAATCCTATTTCATAGGCAACAGTGTAAATAGTAAAGCCTTCACCTCCATCCGGAATAGTTAGAATGGGGGAGCTAGTCAACTTCTCCTTAAACTCCCTATATGTAACCTTGCATTTTTCCATCTAAATAAATTTGACATCTTTCTTTGTCAAAGTCATTAGTAGTGAAGCAATCTTGGAGAAATATTGAATGAACCTCCGAAGAAAACCAACCAAACCTAATAAGATTTGCATCTCCATTACGCTTTTAGGTCTCTTCCAATCCTGAACAGCTGCAGTCTTTGCTGGATCAACTAAGATACCATCTCTAAAAAAACATGCCCCAAAAACCTTACCTCTAATCGCTAGAAATGACATTTCGAGAACTTAGCCTTAAGAACGTGTTCTTTTAAGGTCTCCATTACAATTCTCAAATGCCAAGAATCCCCTTCCTAAAACTTGGAATAAACTAGAATATCATCAATGAAAACAAACACAAATATGTTTAGGAAATCGTGAAATACATTATTCATTAAGCCAACGAAATAAGCCCGAACATTGGATAGACCAAATGACATAACCAACCATTCATTAAATCGTTTAGAATGAAAACGATCAGGGGCACACTTTCCTCTACTACTCTCAACTGATGAAAACCTATAACAAGGTCAAGCAAAGAGAATAAACGACCTCCATGATGCTAATCAAACAAGTCATCAATTCTGGGCAAGGGATACCTATTTCGAATAGTCCGTTTATTAAGCTTGCGGTAGTATCCAAAAAGTCTTAGGGAATCGTCCGCCTTAGTAGCAAATACGACGAGTGCAATGACCCGGGAATTTATCACTCTGGAAGACAATATTTGATGTACAAATATTCAAATATAAGTTTTTATAACATAAATTATATTGTTTTGGACAACGATCAATAATGGTAATCTTATTTTGAATAAGTACTTACTATAATATATTCTTTGGAAAATATCATAAAGTGATCGTAAATCATTTTATCGATAAACTGCTTTTTAACCATCAGGAATCGAGAACGAATCTGGATACATACACATAATTTTCCATACAAGAAAGAACATGTAGTAGATTATTAATTTTATTTTTAAAAATAAAATGTTATTATGACATCATCAACGATACCACCATTTTTGAATATTGGTTTTTGAATTTAAGTTAAGTTTAAACAATTTGATAAATGTTTTAAAATCCAACAAGGCTCTTTTATTTCATTAAATAATAAAAGAAATATTATTATTAAATTTTGTTTACAAATATATATGGTTTAACTAAGAAGTAAAAATATGACTAGAAATTGGATTCCGTGTTCGTA
Organism: Allium cepa; assembly: GCA_030765085.1. Lineage (NCBI taxonomy): Eukaryota > Viridiplantae > Streptophyta > Magnoliopsida > Asparagales > Amaryllidaceae > Allium > Allium cepa. The sequence continues at coordinate 663,008,720 of CM060928.1, read as the reverse complement.
ACGGTTTGACAAGAAGAAGTTATTTTGAGATGTTTAACTTAGTTTGCCACATATATTAATATGCACATATATATGTAATATACATACAAATACACATGCATACATACATATATACTCAAGGAAAAATATAACGATATTTTATACCAAAACAAAACAAAACTTCCCATCGCATTAGAGCACATGGAGCATTACACGGAGGAGGCACATGGGTAAGGAGGTCACGACCGAGAATGATAAGGGGTAAGCCTTGAATTTACACGTCAAATTTACACAAAGGAAATCACTTTTCTACATGAATTATAAAAGTGTTATGGAATGGTTAAACCTCTTTAAAATGTTTTAAAATGGTTTGTAAATGTTTTAAAAACATTAAAATTCAATTTGGAGAAGTTTTGACAAGATATGAAATTGGAGTCAAAAATAGGCATGCCGCGTTCGCGATTTCATGCCATAAAAGTTAAATCAATTTGTAAAGTGGAATATAGCTCGGAACGATTCAAAATAAGAATTTTCCGAACTCTTATAACTATGTTTTCAAATAAAGAAGAAAAATCAAGATTTTATTAAGTAAAATTTAAGATGTGTCCAAACCAAATGCCAAAATCTTTAAAATGGTAACTTTTAAATTTTAAAAAATATAAATAAATTCTGTAAATACGTTAAATGTTTTAAAAGGGAATTTGAGTTATAAAAATGGACATATGTGGAATGAAGTTAATGTTTTGATAAAGAAGCTTTTAAAAACACTATTTGCAACACTTTTTGCACCACTTTTTGGTAACTTTTGAAATTAAGATTTAAACTTGGGATTTTCTTCCCAAATCGTTTGCAAATGTTTTTCAAATAATAAATCAAGAATTCCATGAAGTTTAGAGTTGATAAAATTACATGACCTCCTTATGGGTGACAGAGAGATAGTCTTTAGGCTTGAGTTTGGAAAAGCAGTTGCCTGCTCTTCCTAGTTATTTGGACTGGCCGGACAGAGGGATAGTAAACTTGATTTACTTGGGCCACATTTTTCCAAGATAAAAAGAGATTTGGAGATTTCCAAAAGTTAAAAAATATTTTAGGATAAAAGGATTTTGGTGATATATGAAATTTATTGGTTAAACTCTATATTAAATTCCGAGGAAGGGACTCATACTATCTGTGTAAATTTAAAAGGTGATCTATCCATTATTCAATACATAAAATAGGTTGAATATAGAAATAATTCCTATGGATCCTATTTACTCAATACTAATTGGTTTTGAATTTACCATCTTAGATCACATGGTTTTAACCCATTTAAAAGATATGTTTTGAAAATATGAAACCTCTATTAAAATTATATTAAATTACGAAAACATTTTCCTATGTAATAAATGATAAACGATTTGGTGTTTTCAAAGTTAAAAGAGGTTTAACGATCATGTATATACTGAAAAAGGAATGATTTAAGGATATATCTCTAGAAGATATTTTATCTGGATAAAAGATATTGATAAATTGAGTAATAATCACCTACATACTTAAATCTTTTATCGATAAATTGGTTCGGAGGAACCGGGGTCTGATTTGCATGATTCCTATCCGAAAACCACTTCGAACCAATATACGTTCGAAAGATTTGTTAAAAACTATGATTTTAAAGATGGAGATCTTCATAATGTAGGGCTGCTTGTCATGAACGTCTAGGGTAATTCCCTTATCATATATATATATGTGTGTGTGTGTGTGTATACACAGTGGCAGTGGTTCTTTCAATTTGAAACCTTCGATGCAAGGACTACTTGCTATTAATCCTAGGGGTGATTCCCAAACATGGTGTAGTAGGAGAAGTTCCTTTGGTTTGTCTTATGCCTAGATAACTTGTACGGATGAGTGTCTGATATTGCATGTCTAATACCATGTATGTTGATTTTTACAAATGTACATTTGTTTAGTGGTGTAGGAGGTAACCCTTCTTACACTTAACACCCTTCTTTGAGACGTACGAGCTTAGAGATTATACTTTTGTGGAAAAATAGCGTGTTGTTAGAAATGGCAAGGTGGCATTAAAAGGGGGATTTGTAATGTGAAAGTTAAAACATTACCTCAAGCCTTATGCATCGGTAATGGCAAAAACAAAGTAGATACAACAGGCTAAGTGGGCATCATCTATTATGATATGGTCATCAATTTTCTAGATTACCCTCTATATTTCAGGTATGTTGTGTATGCTTTAGGATTCCATGGATAGGTTGGGAATAACCGAGGTGACGAGATATTCGATACTATCTATGGTAATGGTAGAACAGTTCTGTATTGGTAGAGTTTAGAGCCTCGGGTGCATCCCTCTAGAGATGTATTGTCGAAAGGTAGTCTCTTACCTTGTTATTGTATGTAATCCATTCTCCTATAAAAACCTTTATGGTTTTAGTTGTAGAATCTAGTATATTGGAATTTAATTAATGTAACAATTTTGGCTATTCCTAGTATGTTATTTGAAAGGGTTTTCAAAGAATGTCATAAAAAATAATATCCTTGATTTTACGTAGCAAATGTTTTGTTTTTCATAAGGTAAAAACCCTTCCGTGTTTATATGTGGCGTGGTCTTACGAGATACCCTTTGATTCCAAAAGTATCCATTCTTTTAAGTTTTCTAACACCGGTCCCATGACCAACCCATAGTTTATTTTCTTTTCCCCTTAAACTCTAGGTGCCCTATTTTTTTGGACAGATATATAGTTAGGTAGCTTGGAGCATTTTGGGAGGAGCACGTAGCATGAAGCATGAAGCTGGAGGGTCTTTTGTAGATAGTTATCTATTCCTATTTCCGCTATATTATGTATAAGTATATACTAGCACTGTAAGCATAGGTAGTTATAACTGTCCCTAGCGGGTTAGTACTTGCTATGACTATGATATCTCATTTTAAGAGTGATTGTATGTACTATCTATATGTATAATTACAAGTTGTTAAATGTGATGTAAGCATCTAATTTGTTCTTTCTTCTATCTTTATTCTATTTTATCCCTGATTATCTGCCTCTTCGGCACTTGAATTTGCGGCACACAAACACCGAGGATGTATTAGTGTCGATCTTCGATGGTCAAAAAGGCGGGTCGTCATAATTGGTATCAGATCTTAGGTTGAGCGAACACCTAAGCTTGATGTGGTCAACTCATTAGAGATAAGGTTAGTAATGCCCTAGAATGAGTTTCGTTAGCGAGAGCACGTATTTAAAAAAGTATATTTGAGTTTTATGCCTATTCCCTACGATAATCTCGTCCATATTCTAAATTATCTCTTTACATATCCAAATAATGAAAAATAGTAATCGAAGAGGACGTAGAAGGGGAGGTAGCGGGACAACGACCACTAATGGTCGAACTCCAAATGTTGCGGTAATTGAAGAAGTAATGGTTCATGTGCAACCTTAAGTTAACTTTACCGCTCTTTGCAAAGATTATACCAGCTTGGGAGGAAAGCCATTCAAGGGTACAGAGTCTATTATTGAATTTCAAGCTTGGCCTCGATCCTATGAGAAAATCTTTAAAGTATTAGACATCGATGATGAACAAAAGCGGTTCTTGTCCTCTTGGCAATTGAAATATGGGGCTCTAACTTGGTAGGAGTCCATTACTGTTAATGAGTTGGAAGATAATTTCTCTTAGGAAAGGTTTAGAGAAGTTTTTGAAGAACAGCACATGCTCGTCATTGGGAAATCCCACCTCTATAGAAATTTTATGGATTTGAAACAAGAAGAGATGTCTGTGGAAGAATATTTTCACAATTCAATGAATCATCTTGCTTTGGCTTGGACTGATAGACATGCCTCTGAAGAAAAATGAGATGTTCATTTCTGGGATGGAGGAGTAGTATCAAGATAGGATGATCGCTCGTATAAAAGGAACCTTAGTGGATTTAATAGGTATGGGTTTCACTATGAAGCTTTGGACAAGAAGAATCCGGTTGCAACCCGAAATGACAATAACAATAAGAGGAAGTTCAATAACAATGAAAGAAGCCATGGCAAGGCAAGCATGGAGCAGGATCTCAGGAAAATCGATTTAAAGATCTTGAGTGTTTTAACTGTAGAAAGAAAGGCCATTATTCAAAGTACTATAAGAGTCCCAAGGTTCAAAGGTAGCAGTAAGGAGCTATCTCTTATGGTTTAGAATAGACTCTACTACAACGGCCATCAACTCGGACATTGGAAAAACAAATGGTCGTTAATAAAGAAAGGAGATTAGGTTAAAGTCTATGCTATCAAAGATGAGCATTCGACCTCTACTGATGTAAAGGGAAAGGAATTTCTTGAAGTAATATCTATGTCAATGATGATTTACTTAAATCATAATTTGATACCAGGGCTTCTCATAGTTTTATTGCTAAAGGATTGGTTGATAGATTAAAACAGATTATAAAAATAGTAGATACCCATATTTATATGTCTAATCCCACAGTCAGTGCAACTAATCTTTGTATGATTTATGAAAACATCCAAGTTACCCACCTATTCTAAAAAATTCATGTGACCTGTTTATGCTTGACATTATTGGATTTAAAGTTTTGCTCGGTATTGATTGTTTATCTAAGAATAAAGTTGTTCTTGATTGTGTTAAGAGGACAATACTTATGGAAATAAAGTTAGGGAAGATTATTTAAATATTTTATAAAGAACCTAGTCCAGTAAGGGATAGTTTCATGTATGATCTAGATTCATACCAAAAAGATTTAGAGATGATACTGATTGTTAAGGAGTTTTAGGATGTTTTTGAAGAGGTACCCCTACATCGGGAAATTGAGTTTCATATTGACTTGATTCCTGATGCAAAGCCTGTTATACACCCTATTCGAAGGTTGGCTCCAAAAGAGAAGGATGAGTTGAGGAATAAAACCAATGAATTATTAATGAAAGGGTTGATTAGACCAAGTTTCTCAAGTTGGGGTGCAATGGTAGTTTTCGTTGCAAAGTATGATAGCTCCTTAAGGCTTTGTGTAGATTATCGAGACCTAATCAAGCAGACGGTTTAGAATAGTATCCTCTTCCTCGAATAGTTGATTTGTTTAATCAACTTCATGGTGCCCGAGTATTCTCGCAAATGGATCTAGCACAGGATTCCATCGGCTAAAGGTTGCATTCCATTAACTGCATTCAAAGGTCAGTATTATTTTTATGAGTGGTTGGTTATTCCTTTTGGGCTGACCAATACACCCGCTTATTTTGTGGATCTTATGAATAGAGTACTTAGAGATGTGCTCAAAAAATTCCTGTGGATTTTTATTGACGATATTCTCATCCATTCAAAAACTGAGGAGGAACATGAAAGACATGTAGAGATTATATTAAGGATACTAAAGAGACATATGCTTAAAGTCGAATTCTTAAACTGTTATTTTTAGGAGAATGAGGTAAGGTTCCTTAGGCATGTAGTGTCAGGGAATGGAATTTTGATAGACCTAGGAAAGATTTCAGATATACAAGATTGGAAGCAAAGACAGACTCCAACGGATGTCCGCAGCTTCTTAGGATTGGCCGGGTATCGGAGGTTTATTCAAGACTTCTCAAAGATTTCCTCCCATTTAACAAAGTTGACTTTGAAGAATGTTAAGTTTAACTGGGCACTAAAATGTGAAGAAGCATTTAGTAAGTTGAAGAAAAGGTTAAATAGTGCTCTAGTCCTAGCTATTGTTGATGAAAGTGGCGGTTTAACTGTATATACTTATGCTTGCGGAGAAGGAATAGATCCATTTCTGATGCAACATGTAAAAGTTATCGCTTATGCGAGCAGATAATTGAAGACTCATGAAAGGAATTATGAAATACATGACTTAGAATTATTAGCCGTTGTGTTCGCATTAAAATTGTGGAGGCATTATTTACTAGGTAAGAATTCCTTATGGTTTATATAACAAACTTTAATTGACCTTAGTGAATAACATTCCTTCTTTAAATAGGTGAAAAGTTCGATCTCTTCACAGATCATAAATCATTGAAGTATCTTTTCATCCAAAAGGACTTAAATATGAGACAACAATGTTGGTTAGAATTTCTCGCTCGCATAATTTTGACACTTTATATATGCCTGGGAAAGCCAACGTGGTAGCAAATGCACTAAGTAGAAGGCATGTCCTTGTAGCTTATCTGGTAGCGACTCCGACTCTCCTGGAAAGAATTTCCTACAAGTAAAGAGAGGATAAGCATCTAAAGAAGATAATGGAGGATATAAGCAAAGGGAGGGATTCAAGCTCGAAAATAGATAACCAAGGGATATTACGGTTGAATGGAAGAATTTGTGTTTCCAATATTAATAGCTTAAGGAAAGAAGTATTAAGTGAATGCTATGAATCCAAGCTTTATATACACTCTGGGGTTAACAAGATGTACACGTGAAATGGCTGTTTTGGTGGAAGGGTACGAAGAGGGACATCATAAATTTTTAGCAAATCAAAAGCGATCAGTAAAAGATTGTTGGACTACTTAAACCTCTTGAGATTCTAACTTGGAAGTGGGACCAAATATCAATGGTTTTCATTGATGGCTTACCTCGAACGTGGAAGGAAAATGAAGGCGTTTGGATTATCATAGATCGAATGACCAGAAATGCATACTTTTTTCCAATAAAGTCAACAAGGATAGCCTTGGGCTTAGCTGAAATATACATGAAAGAGATTGCTCGATTATATGGAGTTTCGAGCAGCATAGCGAGTGATCCGGATCCAATTTTTACCAGTCAGTACCAGGAGGCATTATAGATGGCTTTGGGAACGAAGTTGAATCTAAGCACCATATACCATCCTTAAACTTATGGGCAAACTAAAATGGTAAACTGAGTATTAGAAGATCTTCTAAGAGTTTGTATCTTAGATTTTGGAGGTTCATGGAAAAATCACCTTCATCATATGGAATTCTCCTACAACAACAACAACCAGGCAAGTATTGATATGAACCTCATGAAGCTTTATATGGTCGTCCATGTAGACCACCAGCATGTTGGATCAAAACTGAAGATCGGTTAGTATTTGGTCCTGATATGATTTGAGAAGTCTCAAAGAAGGTACATATGATTAGAAAGAAGCTGAAGGAAGCTCAAAGTAGGCAGAAGAGTTATGCCAATCAGAGGTGTAGGAATTTAGAATTCCCAGTTTGGGATTTAGTATTTTTGAAAATCTCTCCGATGATGGGAGTAGTGAGATTTGGAAGGACTAGGAGGTTAGTACCTCGATATATTAGACCTTTTCCCATTCTCGAGCAGATTGACCCACTAGCATATCGGGTACAATTACCAGAAAGGTTATCGGGTATACAAAATGTTTTTCATGTGTCACATCTTCTAAAGTGTGTGTATGAACCAAAACAATCATAAAGACAGCTGCCCAAGAAGATTTAGAAGTAGAGCCAAACTTAGCAGTTATTAGATCACCATTTCGAATCGTTGATCATGATGTGAAGCAGTTGTGGAAAAAGGTTGTGAGATTAGTTAAAGTCTAGTGGAGTGGTGATGTTGAAGACTACACTTGGGAAACTAAGGATGGAATGAGAAAAGTTTATCCTGTGTTTAGGATTGATGCATAGTTTACATGTTGTATTGATATAGTGTACTCACCGATGTGGTGTAGTCACTTATCATATCTTTATATTCCATTGTGTCTAATATATTTCTTTTTGAGTCTTCTTCTTCTTTTCGTAAATTTTGAGGATGAAATTCTTTTAAGGGGGAAGTCTATAACGACCTGGAAATTTATCACTTTGGAAAGTAATATTTGATGTAAAAATATTCAAATATAAAATTTTATAACACTAATTATATTGTTTTGAATAATGATTAATAATGATAATCAAATTTTATATAAGTATTTACAACAATATATTCTTTGGAAAATATCGATAAAGTGACCGAAAATCATTTTATCGAGAAACTGCTTTTTAACCACCAGGCATCGCGAATGAGTCTGGATACATACACTTAATTTTCCATACAAGCAAGAATGTTTAATAAAATTATTTATTTTAGTTTTAAAAATAAGATGTTATTATGACATTATCAACGATATCACCGTTTTGAATAATTTGTTTTTGAATTTAAATTAAGTTTAAATGATTTGATAATTATTTTAAAATCAAATGAGACATTTTTTTGATCTTTAAATATTAATAAAGATATTATTATTAAACTTTGTTTACAAATATATATAGTTTAACTAAGAAGTAAAAATATGAACGAAAATAGGATTCCCTGTTCGTGATGGTTTGACGAGAAGAAGTTGTTTCGAGAGTTGTATCTTAACTTGTCGCATATATGACACATGCACATATATATGTGTTATATACATACAAATACACATGCATGCATACATATATACTTAAGGAAAAATATCATGGTATTTTTTACCAAAACAAAACAAAACTTCTCATGACTTTAGAGCACATGGAGCATCACATGGAGGAGGCACATGGGGGAGGAGGTCATGGTCAAGAATGATGAGGGGGGTTAGGGTGATGTATGTAAGCACATGGATAGTGAAAATTTCATGACATTTTGGTGAAAATATCATGATATTTTTTCTCCACTTTTTCCCTATAAATTGGAAGCCACTTCCACTCTTCCTCTTCACTAATTCACTACTTCTTTTCTTTTTCTTCTTCACCACCTTAGGAGCTCTCTTCAATGGCCTACTACTCTTCATAAAATAATCCATAGGAATAGCAAATCTCTATTGAGAAATATACCTCCATATAGAAAGGTATATACTACCTTAGGTTCGAGATTGAATTATTAATATACTTTTTTCTACCTAGGCTGTGCCTATCCATGCATTCCACACCACCCTTGAAAGCCCAAGGCCCAACCCCTAAGAGTCCCCGAGCAAGATTCATAAGCTCCGGTGTAGGAAGAGCTGAGCTATAGTCGATTCGTAGTTCGATCGAAAAAGACATAGTGAGAAACTCTACTTATTTTTATTACAAATTATACGAGGATATGATATGTTTGCTATGATTGTATTCTATGGTTGATCATGATGTTTGGATATGATAATATGTTTGTTTGGTTGTGGAAATAATTCACGTTAAATACATGTCGAATTTACACAAAGAAAACCACTTTCCTATATGAATTATAAAAGTGTTAGGAATGATTAACCTCTTTAAAATGACTAAAATGTTTTATAAATATTTTACAAAAAATAAAATTCAATTCGGAGAAGCTTTGACAAGATATGAAATTGGAGTAAAAAATAGGCGTGTCGCGTAACAACAGTTCACGATTTTGCGCCATAAAAGTTAAACCAATTTGTAAAGTGGAATATAGCTCGAAACGATTCGAAATAAGAATTTTTCAAACTCTTATAACCATGGTTTTCATTAAAGAAGAAAAATCATGATTTCATTAAGTAAAATTTTAGATGCCTCCAAACCAAGTTTTGAAAAACGTCGTGCTTTGGTAGTTCGGTAACCAAAATGGCAAAATCATTAAAATGGATATTTTTAAATCTTTAAAAACATGAAATAAATTACATAAATAAATTAAAATGTTTTAAAAGGGGATTTGAATTATAAAAATGGTTGATCGAAGAAACTTTTAAAAACTATCCGCAACACTTTTTGGTAACTCTTGAACTTAAGATTTAAACTTGGGATTTTCTTTCCAAATCTTTTGCAAATATTACTCATATAATAAATCAGGAATCTTAAAGATTTTAGAGTTGATCAAATAAATTGACCGCCTTGTGAGTGATAGAGAGATATTCTCTAGGCTTAAGTTTGGAAAACTAGTCGCCTGCTCTCTAGTTATCCGAACTAGCCCGATGGAGGGGATAGTAAATATGATTTACTTAGACCATATTTTCTTAAGATAAAAAGAGATTTGGAGATTGCCAAAAGTTAAACAAGACTATAGAATAATAAGATTTTGGTGATATATGAAATGTATTGGTTAAACACTGCATTAAATTCCGAGGATGGAACACATACTATCGGCATGAATTTAAAAGGTGATTTCACCGTTATTCGATGGATAGTACAAATACGAAAACTAGTGTTGATTATAGTTAATATAATTCCTCCGGATCTTATTTTCTCAATATTGAATGGTTTTGAATTTACCATCTTTGATAACATGGTTTAACCCATCCCTCTTACACACATTCTTTCCCTAAACCACGTCACATTTTCCTCCTTAAGTCAAGGATCCTTTAATTCCTTCTTTCTATAAGCTTTTAAGTTAATTAATTCTCATTAGAAGGTTTAAGCACTTATTAATGTTTTCATGTGTTTGTTACATAAGCTTAAAGATATTGGATAACTTCTATTGAACAAAAAGTTGATTTTTAACAATTTTCGTATTCGATGAATATATATTCCTAAACACATTTCAAAAAGAAGTTTTCTATCATTAATTATTAATTAAAAAGTGTTTAACAAGGTTAAAATATCATATTTCAATATTTAATCATTTTCCAAAAGTTGAGATATTAGAAGATGAAGTGTTCGAATTTCAAGGTCGTTACATTTGAATTTTTGCACTCTCGATATTAATAATATACTATATGATCTCATTTTATCTATGTAAAATAGTACTAACGATGATGGAAGCATCATTAATGTCTATTTTTAGGTCTCAAAATGGAGGTTGTTACAACTTGGTGTCAGAGTCAAGATTACTTAAAACATAATTTTTTTTGAAAACATAACCTAAATGAAATATAAAGATTAAGATTGGGGAAATGTGAAAACGCTATAGCAACATACTTGTTACTGAATATATTTATAAGTATGCATATCCATCTGTATTCTCCCCTCTATCTTTAATCGATTCTTCTAAATATCATAAAGACTATAAGCAAATTATGAGATAATAAGTTATGGACGCTAGAAGTGGAAAATCCATTAGGGAGGAGGAAGTACCAAGACCAGTATAAACATTCGACCCAATGTAAGAGGGAATGCAAACCGAACTACAAGTGCTAATGCAAATATGGGTGCTAAGCGGTGCTAGTGAATATGGGATGGCATATCACTTATTTCTAAACATGATGCAAGATAGGGCAGCTACTGAGATGATTGGAGTACACACTGGAGTTGATGTAGGTAGTAATGAAGGAGCTGCCATCCTGAAGTAATTGTTCGTAATAAATTTGCAGTGCAAAGCAAGGACTATATCCGTTTGGATGGAAAGCCATTTATAGGTATGTATAATGCCATTAAAATGGAGGATCGGCTTATCCATTGTGAACGGGTATTTGCTGATTTGTGATTTACTAATGAACATAAAAGAAACTCGGCTTTAAGGTAGTTGCAAGGAGATGCTTTTTTACTTATGGAATACAATGACTATGAATGTACCAGAGGATGGTATTGTTTGCGCTGATTTTGGGGTACGGTTCGAGGAAAAGTTCCTACTTGAAGCAGTAAAAGCCACCTTGTGTAGGAAACTATGAGATTTAGAACAATGAGTTATGATAATGTTGGACTACGCGACTAAGTTTAATGAACTCTCAAGGCATATGCGGGCCATCATTAACAGTTTGGGAAAGAAAAATAAGAAGTTTATTCGAGGATTAAAGCACGAGATTGTCAGTGCAATTATGCCATTTAAGGAATTTGATCGGTCTATACTGGGTGAAATAGGTAGATTTTAATTTTTTTTTTCCTATATGGATCATATATTGGCATACGAAGTCTAATGGGTTTCACTAGATCCTATCGAGTTAATTTAAGTAATATCCAATTTTATTTAAATTTCTGATTAAATTTATTAAATTTATGCTTATTAAGTATAAATTATGAAAAGATATGAATATATCAAGTATATTTATATTTCTAAAGGGTGTATAAAAGGGGATGAGCATACTATTATTAGACTAAATATAACCATGTCAAGATCTAAAACAAGATAGATAAAATGGTGGTATCAACAATTGATTACACCTTCCTCTTTTGCAAATATTCTACCGGAATTTTACCTAATATTTATTCAAATTAACATGTAAAAATAAAATGTTTAACATGACCAAAACAACAAGGTGAATGTATACATGTGTAGATATTATGATTTATGTCTACCATGTATGTGTGTGTATCAATCGCCTAAATCTATTTGAGTTTGTAAGATGTATGTTTGGTTGCAAAACATTATATGTAAGTGTATAATAATTTATAAATCCCAATATCCATATTTATATGTACATAAAGTTATACACATGTTTATATTTCATTATGTAATGTTGTTATATCATTCAACGTATACACGCTACATTCAAATAAAACATTTTGTTCGATGAACTAATGTGATTAATTAATAAACATAAATAATTTTAAATAAAATATGATTTTATTAAATAAAAAGATTGGATATAGTGAAACCCATTAGACTTCATAGGCCCACTATGATCCCAACAAGGAATAATATCATTTTTTTTCTTCCTATTTAGATCTTTATTGGGCTTCTGAAGTGTAAATTTATTATTAGATCTGAATTAATATGTTCAAACAAAAATTGTTTTTATTTAACTTTTCTATTTCATTTAAATGACGAACTTAACCAAATTTGTAATGGTTTGTTTGTGGGTATATCTGGATATACTCTAGTGTATATAGTGTAAGTGTAACTTTTCATATTATGTACATAGTTAATGTGTACGTGTGTAGGTGCTGACATTTACACTGCAACAGACACATTCACCTTTTGTATGCGCATTAGCCGTCCAAGACATTATTTGCAAATATATGTACATGTATGTTTTAATTTTTTTGTTCATTAAATTCCTTGATAAATCTAAGTTGATTTTGAGCAAATCAACAAATTCAAAGTCAAATTTCTTTTCCTGGAACATTAAGTTATTTGATTTGGTAAGACAATAAAATTAAATCTAGATCTGAAAATTCAAATTTATATTATATATTAGTAATTTAAAAACAAAAACAAAGCAAAGATCTTTTGTAATTATAATATACATATTTTTTTTTTTGAAAAACGATTCTTCTTTTAGTGATGTATAAAGAACACCATTGGTTTTGCCTCCTTTAAAAACCTACCTTACTTGAATAGTAAGGAAAAAGAGTTTAAAACTTAACAATCCACAATAGTACAACACTTGGTTAAAAAATAATAAAACACACAGACTACATAGCAAGGCCCACCCATACAAGCCCAACATCACAAATGCATTAAACCCTAAAAAGAAAATGTGTCGTCTTCCTTCATTCTTCAGCTCGATACCGCATCTATGCAGAAACTCTCTTTCCTATATTGTAACAGCGACGATCCTACCCACATCCTAATTTTACATCACTATCAATAATTGTTGCCCGTTGAAGCCGTGTAGTTTCTTTGTTGTCAAAAATTCTTCTGAACCCCACACCCACAACCCACCCCCCGCCCCCTCAAATATGATAAACCAGTGTAACCAGCGAAACTTATGTTGTACTCTGCATGATGTTTTTCGAAGTAAAGATTGATTGAAGCTCTCGAATCTCCTCTAACAAATCAGCAGAAGTTAGACGAGAGATTCCCATTTTTAGTCAAAAGATGGAGACAAATATATCTGCTATAATTACATCAGAAGAACAAGTGCTGGTGCGATTGGACCTCTGTACGACACAATGGACATCAGCTATCAAGTTGGATCCCCCAATTTGATACTCGATCTACTATTGGTAATCTCCGAATCACCGTTTTATATGCACATATAGACATTTCCTTTGCATTTAGCTCATGCCAAATTACTCGATGCCAGTCCACTGTAGGATTCTTTTCTCGAATTTCATTCCAAACTACTGCAAAATTAATATCTTTTCTACCATTAATTTCCCAGTAATCTGCTTGCCAATGCATGTTGATTGATATAAGAGTAATGTAGTCCTTTATCTCCCTTGTTTTTGGTAGCATATCCGGATAGAATTGATTGTGTTGTATGATATGTGAGACCATTTTATCTGTGTTAAATATTGCAACCCTATGCCATCCTAGTAAGTCGACTAAAGATTTGTGGTTGATCCAGAGATCAAACCACAAAGATGCAGTGTTTCCCTCAGTAATCACCCTGTTAAATTGTTTTACTGCATTCTCTCTACATCTCAGCATATGCTTCATAGTAACTGAGTAGTTATTGTTGATGTACAATGACCAGTAATTTGTGTGTACATATTAGTTTTTCATCCATTCTGTCCAAAGGCATTGCTTTGTCAAGGGAGCCCAATTTAATTTCAGAATTATTGTAGACCTAAATCTGACAGTCTTCTCAAACCAATATCCTCTTCACTTTTAGGTCTACGTAGAATGTCCCATAAAATTCTATGAATACTGCCACCTCAAAAATATTTGTACATAGAGATTCATTTTTTTTTTACGAATGAAGTAGGAAAATGATATATTATTAGTCAATAAAGCACTATAGGAATAATGACACTTTGAATTAATTGTGCTCTTCCAACAGAAGATAGTAAATTACTATCCCAACTTTCAAGTTTTGTAGTTATCCTCTGTAACACATTATGCTGCATTGACATATTCAGAGGACAATAGGACCCTCAAATATTTGACTAGTAGGTGTTCCTTATTCATGCCCAATACTTGTAATATTTCAAGACCGTTGACCACACTTTTTCCAAAGTACACCTTTGACTTAGGTTGGTTGATTTGTAGCCCAGTTGATTGTTTTAAATCTTCAAATACATGTCTAATTTTAATAGCATTATCCAGAGTGGCTTCTAAAAAAATCACTACATCATCTGTATACAATCAATTTGAGGCTATAGGTTTTATTTTAGACGTAGGCCGAAGTTTTCCTTGAGAAACAACATCCTCCGTTCTATGGAAGAAAAACTTCATTGCAATATGAAATAGATAAGGGGACAGGGGGTGTCTTAATCCCCTGTTGGGCTCTAGAGTGTAGTAAACCATGTGGAATCCCTCTAATTAAAATAGAAAAAGTAGGTGTACTTATGCATTTATAAATTTGGTTGATAATTGATAAAGGAAAGCCCATTGCTTGCTTTAAGCATATGACAAGTAAACTCCGTGTTTATCATGTCAAATTCCCCTTTTGTAAATCTATCTTGACACACATTTTTGGTCTTCCAATCCTTTTGAAGTCCCTATCAGCTTATGTGCAAGCAATATGTTCTCACCAATATTTCTGCCTAGTATAAATGCAGACTGATTTTTGCAATTAAAAAAGGCAGAAAAAACTTGAATTTGTTACATAAAATTTTGGCAACTAGCTTACATAATACATTAACATGTGCAATTGGCCTATAATCAGAAAGAGTTTGGGGCTCATCTTTTTCTGGAATGATTGTAAGGAAAACATGGTTGAGACCCTTAGCTAGTTGTCCTATTTGGAAAATTTCTGTGATAACAAGGAACAACTCTTCCTTAATTTGATCCCATTGTAATTTGAAAATTTTGAAGTAAAACTATCTTGGCCCAGGCATTTTGCATCATGTATTGAGTTTAATGCTTCCTTTATTTCTTCGAGTTGAACTGGAGATGATAAGTAAGTTTTTCCCTAATTACGGATGGTCATTCTAAGCTCTATTTGCGGGAAGACAATTGCATCGTCACCGTCATATAGATTTGTGTAATAGTCCAGATATTCCTGAAATTACATCTCTACTGTATATGTAATTACTATCTGGAGACAGAAGTGCTTGAATGCGGTTTTTATTTTTCCTCATTGACATTTTTGCAAAGAAAAACTTAGAATTTGTGTCTTTATCATGTAGCCAAAGAGTTTTGCTTTTTTGCATCATCTGCTCATCTTGCAATTTAACTTGTTGTCTCAATTCCACACTTATATGCATCATTTTGTTATATAATGAGAGATCTTTTAGGTCTGCATCTGTTTGAAGAAAAGTATTATCATAATCATACTGAAGATGTTTGACTACATCTTCTTTCTTTATATTCATGTTCCAAAATTTTGAATTCTCTTTTGTCTGCTTAAGCTTTGCTATGAAACTTTGTGTGAAATCCCTCCATGTAATAGCTTTGAATCCTTCTGTTACGCATTGCTAGTACCCCTCCATAGTAGCCCAAGTATTAATATATTTGAACGGAGCATTTTTGTCTTGTTTTCCTTTATCTTTGAAATTGATTAATATTATAGTGTGGTCACTTAAGCTTGTAGGTAGTGCAATAGTACTTAGATCTGGACAGAGCTGTAGAAATTCCTAGTTGACAAGAACTTTATCAATATTAGTAGCCATGCCTCTTTTCCTCCATGCGTATTTACACCCCTGTTAAGAACATTGAGCAAGGCCACATTGTAAAATACAGTTATTAAAACTTATAAGATAAGAAAAAAAGAATATGCAATCCTCTCTTCTTATCTTTAGAGTTCAAAGCATTATTAAAGTCCATTAAGTAATCCATGGCATATGAATAGAAGATGCGTTGAGGAACTCCAAAGCTTCTCCCTTTCAGGAGATGAATTACTAATAAAAGTTGCAGTGCATTGGAAACCACAAGAATTGGTTAAAACAATAGTAATTTGTTGATTACTCTTATCTAAGACATCTGCAGTCAAAACTGTAGTGTCAATGATGACAAGAATTCTGCCATTTGTTCCCATATCATTGTTGTGAAAGCAAGTCCAATGTGCAGGAAATTTAGTCGTAAATTTCTGAATGCTTATATTGTTTAATTTTGTCTCAAAAAGGGCTGTAATAGATAGCCTATGAGACCGTAGAAGTTTGTATACTGATAGCATTTTGTTATCAGTAATCAAACCTCTAAACATTCTATGAAAAGACATTTATTTAATTTTATTGGTGCCCCTAGTTGATCTTGTTGTTTCATGTCAAAGCTTGATTTTCTTATTTCATAAAAGATGAAATCAATCAAACTTGAAAATGAGAAATTGAAAAATGAGAAATTAAATTTAGAAAATCAATATGGTGTTTTGAAAAATAATTTTGAGGCTCTTAAAGATTTTCTAGACGAACAAAAACACTATGTTTGAAAAAGAAAAAGAAAAATTTTCAAAAGAAATTACGGATTTGAAAAGACAAAATGATTTATTACAATCATCTATAGATAATTTAGAATCTCGAATTTTTCTCCTCGAAAATGAGAACTGTACGTTAAAAAAAGAGAATTCTGAATTAATTAAGCAAATTGATATTTTAAAAAACAGTAATATTTCTTTTGAAAATAATAACTGTGACTTTAAAGCTAAATTTGATAAATTTAACACTGAAGTCACAAAATTTAATAAAGGTCAAAACGATTTAAACATGATTTTATTTAGTTCTAGACCTTTACACGATAAAAGTGGTTTAGGATATAATAAAACTGAGCGTAGAACTAGCACTAGATACGCTTTCATGTATAGTAAATATGTTATTGCTACTACTAGATTACGAGTAAAGTCTAAATTCAATTTTTATAGAAATTCAAACACTGCTATGATGAATGATCAATAATGTTTATAATTTATTTAGAAGTACAAAATCATTGACGGGAAATACGAATAAAAATTATTTAAGTATTTGGGTTCCTGCTAATTGGAAAAATAGAAAAAAAAATACATTGATGATTATTTTGATATTGTAGTTAATAATGAAAATTATATTTATAAAGGTTCAACCACACCCAAATGAGTATGGTTTTCAAAAAATTAAGAAATTATAAGAACCTTGGGTATCGCATGTTTTAAATGTTTATTTTTTCGTTCTATATTGTTATTTTGCTAACACTTACGTGAAATATAATTTATGTCATCATATAAACTCTTCTTTTTATCGATGACAAAGGGGGAGGAAGATATTACTTTAACACTATTTGCAGGAAGATATTACTTTACGACAACATCCGGACTCAACGACTCAAAGTATGATTCATATAGTTATATATTTTAACAAGAGTCATCAAATATGTATATAGAGTCTTATTTAGTGCTTTGTTAAAATCTTTCCACTCGAACCTGGGTCACTAGTTTAGAAGATAGGTACACTAACCAAATGAGCTATAATGATTTTTGTTTATCAATAGAATTCAGTCGATTGAACAAGATCATTCAGTTGACTGAATCTGTACATTTTAACATATATGTGCATGTTTTTAAATTCAGTCGACTGAATAATCAAAGTCAGTTGACTGAATCCTGCAACTGTAGTTTTTTTATGAAAAGACACATCTTTTCTGAATAGTTGTCTTCCTCCCCAAGGGTTGCAACCATTGCTATTCGTAGAGATATCTTCAACGGCAGTTGCAACTTTTTAACTACCATATACATGCATGAATTTCAAGATCAAATTACTTCACTTGCTTGCTTATACTTGAATCATATTTTTTGAATTAACTACGCTCTTGAATTCATACATTTATCGTTTACGTATTCATTTCCATATTTTTCAAGCAATTTGAAACTTACACATAACTACGCACATCATACTTGAGGAAAAGATTATAGGAAGGGTGTATTATAAACAGACTTATCCGTGTTATCAGAACACAAAAAGTCAAACAATCATTTGTATTTGTTGAAGTCCTATTCTGCTGCTCAGGCGTGTGAAGTATTCTTCAGCTGCTGAGGCGAAATCTTGTTCCGCTGCTCAGGTCCTTGTTTGGTTACTCAAGGGTTGTATAGACCCGTTCCTTGGGATTAAATGAGGGTTATTGTTTTTAGTGAAATTACAGAAAGAGTCTGGGAATGGACGTAGAACGAAGCTTCGAACCAGTATTTTTATTATATTACTTTTATATTCCGCAATATTTACCGTATAACTATCATCATTATACTATGTATTATCGTAGATTCATATTACACGAACCATATCACACTTTCAGATCTTTTAGGAGCCGTTGGAGTTTGTGGATTCTCATGCTTCTTTCCATATTTCATATTTTCCTTTAGCATGTGTGGTACATTCTTTGTGATTATTTCTGGTTTTCCTGTTTCTTCAATATGTTATGCTATTTCCTCAATAAATTTTTGTTGTTCATCTAGTATATAATTAGCAAGAGAATATTCTTTAGAGTCTGAAAGTATTTCAGTGTTTTGGTTTGGTAATACATCCTTTTAATTATGACCAGTGCATTCTTCTGTAGTACTTTCTGATTGCTTTTTGGTATGTGCACGTGAAACAGGAGGTAGATCTGGCTGTACTATGTTGCTGGCTTGATCAGTACACACTTTTGGAGATGGATGCTCTGGGGAAAAATTAAATGTGTGGATCTCGTCTTTGTAGGAGATAGGCAATAAAATCAATTAGAAGTTTCAATCCCAGTTTTTGCCTTTCCTTTTTGTAATTTAGTACGATGTACTTTAGTAGTAAAAATTGTTTGAGATGTGGATGTATTACATTCCTCCACATGTGTATGGAGAGAAGTGGGCTTGCCACTGGGTTGTTTTGGATGTGCGTCATTATTTGGCTGTGTAGATTTTGAAGTTTTGAGTTTTGGTTGCTAGTATTGATGAAAAGAAATGTCATAGTTTTTTGTACTATGTCTGAAACTTTATAATTCTCATAAGGCATTGGCTTATGTTCATAAGATGCTTGAATATCGAGCACTAAGCCATCCAAATTTACCCCTTGTACGGATGGATGCAGGATAGGAAAAATTTGGGTTAATTTCTACCAAAATCCATGCAAAATGCAATCAAGTTTCTTTATTATTATCCATTCAAATAGGTTTACCGAACCCGCTAGCAATATGACTTATTGCATCTCCGTTCCGAAGTTCTAAGTTTAGGTCATGCAGTTTAACACAAAATGGGATGGAAGAGAAGTATTCTCTTGTTAGTTTCATGCCATTCTTCCACAATTTCAGAATTATAATTCTAGAGTTAAAAGTGTTAAGGTCCAAACTTTATAATTCCAGTGCAATCATCTTCCATCTCAAATCTAATTATAATAAAACCACTTTGTTTATAAGATATATCTACCTTTCCCGTCGGTTTCCACACGTTTTGAACAAATCTGCTGAATTGCACATATAACAGTCTACTTCTAATAACATAAGCAATGATTGTGTTCTTCCAGTTCTTCTCAGCGTCAACTTTATTTTATTCAAGAATTTGAAAAGTTGATTTACCGTTGTCAAGAACCAGTCGTATGAAATTGAGATCAAAGTCTTGATAGTCTACATCAGAATTGGTAATTGCTCTAACATCATTAAACCAAAATCTACTCCATGTGTCTGGTGCTGGTCGTGCAAAGCTTAGTGGTTGATCTGGTGGTTTGAGAGGTAGTCGTCAGTTGTAACCATTCCCAATCGTGCTGGTGTGTCCGCCATATTCTTTTACACACATAGACATGCACACATACGCATACGCGCACGCTTGCGCACACATATATTCTTTCTAAAAAACATAAACTTTCATTTTTCCTTTTGTTCAATTGATATGTTTTACTTTATGAAAAATTAAAAAATTAAATGTGAATATAATTGTTAAATTAACATGTTGATCTGAAATGAAAGATTAATCAACATTTTTTTAATCAAAAAGATTATAAAACTAGGATGTTACTTTATATGAGTCTATACATCAAAATGGATATCCTTTAGCATGTATATGTATATGTATGTGTATGTGTATATGTATGTGTCCATGTCTATGTATACATATGTGTGTATGTTTTGAAATAGAAAACAAGTTATGAATCAATGGAAATTAACATTGATATTGAACAAAATAAATGCATATATAATAATAAATTAGGTATTAGGTTGGATCTAAACAACATCAATAAAAAAAATAACAATCAAAATCATTATTATTAATCAAATCCTATTCAAATCAACAAACACAAAAAAATTCAGATCTACACATGCATTAATTAAAAGTGGACAACAAATGCGTATATTAATTTGTTAAAATAATTAAATAGTTATATTTGCAATATCATGATCAAATATACAAGGTAGATTAGGTTAAACTTTATTGATACTACCTGGAATGCACCTTGATTGAAAGAGTTGCTCCTAAATATGAAATTCTAGCTCCTAGTTTTGCAAGAGAAAGAATCACCTTTTATTTGTTTCAATTGGATAACGTTAAATTTTATTTTTCCTTTTAGATTTCTGCTAGAAATGAAGAAAAAGGAAGATGGAGGCAAGGGTTCGAGAGAGAGAGAGAAAAAGAGATGTACTGGGAGGAAATGAGGACTTAAATATTGTATCTACAGAGGGAATCAAATATTAAATGCCTCCTTTAATTCCCCAACTCCATTCTTATTCTAAATCCAAACTTTGGATTTTCAAACTCCATTTCGCTCATTCGATGGCAGGCCATGACAGGGCCAGATGGACCCTTTAAATGTTCCAATACATTTAGCAATTAATTATTTTAAAATCAAATTCAAACATGTATCGTTATTGTATATTGATTGGTACATATATAATTTTTATGTAGGCACCCAATCAATTGCCAGTGGCTTCCAGAAAATGCAAATGTCACCCGATACATAAAATAGATAAATAATTAATATTTCAAAAAATATCGATTAATTAAAATATTAATTTATTAAACTAATTTATTATAATTTATAATCAAATTGTGTGGTATTCCAGAGACAATCAATGCGATTATGGGATTCGCAGCTGTAAATTTATTTGGCGATTAATATCGAACAATTTAAGCATTAATGTTTACGCTTCGCCTTAGTTTGTGTTGTAATTCTTTAGCCAAATTTATAGCTTATACATCTTTTTTAGTAAAATCAAGTTTTAGAGTTTCAAGCGGTACCTTTCTGTAATAATTATTTACACTAATTTTCTTCTTCGACATTATATCACATTAGGACTTATGAAATTTGATTTTATCAGAATTCCTAGGTTGTACATATTTAACTTGGTTAGTATTTAAGAAAATTCTTGGTTCAGTAATAACATTTATTATTAGCCGTACTACTCTAGCTAAAGACTTTAACTTTGAGTTGTAGTTGACCGTGATACTAACCTTGTTTGATTGAGAGATGAATTCTTTATAGGAAGTATTTCATTTTCAATGCTTCAACTAAGACCCAACTATAATCAGTTATTGGATGCTATGCTATGATTCAATTATAATCAAAGTGGAGTATTTCAACAATATTCTCAAGTCGAGATAACCGTGCAATATCATCAGTTTGAGATTTTCTGTTTGACCTTAGTTATTATTAACCAACATAAAATTATCGAGTGGACCATTTTATAGTTATCCGATAACTATCAGTACGTAACCCCTTGGTGTCTCTAGCATCCATGAGTAATAAACATGCCAACATTTGGAGAGCGTTACGTACTCTGGTCTCAACCGATTTATCGATATATTTCTAGAAACATCTCGACCAAGAATATCTAAAATAAAATATTATTTTATATTGTGAACAATCATTTACTATGCAACTATCTGCAACTACAATCACATAACATTTATTTAAGGATTTTATTATTTCTGTACTTTAAATTTATTGCTTAATTAATAATATCATTATAATAAAGTACACAATATAAGTTAAATACCTTCATTATGAACAAGATTGGTCACAGAGTTAGACATATATAACAACTTGCGTAATTTCCCATAAGGCATACCCTTAACTCTTTCAATCTTTCACTTGCATTTGGGGTCAATTATATAATCTTATTCCTGTTCCTCCGATCTGTTTTCTTAAAACCATCTATCTAAGCCCTTGGTGAATGGATATGTTAATTGTCTTATCTATCTTCTTTGTCAATCAAATCTCTTCATTATTTAAAAATTACATTTATCATGTGGAAAATTTTGGAGTATGTTTCTCGACTTCTAACGAGATCTAGGTTCTTTTGCGATCTGTATTACAACATTATTATAGCATAACAATGTTATGCGATTCTCAAATTTAGGAATCACGCCTAGCTCAGTTATAAATTTGTGTTATATATTACAGCTTTTGTTCAGGTGCTATTTAAGACTATGTACAAAGCCTTTAAGCTAAATTAGCCACAACTTTTTGTTTGGAACAATTTCAACTTGAAGCTCCTTAACTAGTGAACATGAAATTTGGATTAACATACTACACTCAATATCACTTATGAGGTTTGAGTCCGAGTACTCCTTCATAAGAAATTCATTGATTTTATTCAAAATTCTCTCATATTTTGTAAATACCTAAGATTATCTTGACTACTATTTAGTTACTTTAATTTGATTTGGTACTCACTTAATGTACCAATTACAAAAGCAATTTGTGATATAGTAGACAACATAACATATATGTAATTTCTATTGCTAACGCATAAGAATCAACCTAAAATGCTCCATATTAAACATTTTAATAAATGTCAGTTTATATCGTTTGGGACAATTTCAATATTTTTTATACCGATTATGAAAGATATCATTTTCAAATGTAATATGGAGTATTAAACAACCGATTTAAAATGATTTTAACATGGGTACGTCATTAAAAATCATAAGTTTGTTGCTTACATATAGTTTTAGACATATTTTAGTACCTTTTAGTTCTTTGCTATAGGTACAAGATTCCTCTGCATTTTGACTAAAAGTCAAACTATTTAATTTTTTGTTAGAATGTTTGCTTAACTCTGATGCTTATTGAGCAACACTTTCATATCGGTTCTTGGATCCTACCTAAGACCCGAAAACTTAGCACAACTTCCACTAATTTTAAGACATTTTGGTTGTTATGTGCAACAAATATTCTAAATCATTATTTAGAATTTCTATTTCAACATACATGAACCAAAAATCAAAATTGTATTGAGAAATAATTTTACGAGTAAATCCGAATTAACGTAAGCACGATGAATGATGAATCTGTTACATTAATTTCAACAATTAAAATTGACGATATTTGTTAGCGCCAAAATTGGTCACAAACACCCAATATCGTGAAAGCACCAGTTTTGAACACAAATCAGCAACAATCAATACAGAATTCAGATCTAAGCAATAACAACCACAATAATTCACAAATAACATTCACAAACACAGGATTTATAGTGGTTCGGCGATCTTGCCTACGTCCACTTTGAAGCTTATGTCTTTATTGATTCACTTGATGATTTCAATCTATTGCAGCGGATTACAATTGATGATAGCTTTCAAATCTGATTACAACGGCGATAAAAAAGTATGGAATTGAATCCGGCAGAGTCTTGACGTTCAATGGCGGAAGATCCCCCTTTCTGAAGGCTTCAGGGTGCTATTTATAGGCGTTGGAGGCCCAGATCTCGCTCAAACTTCGGGAGACTTTTTCTGGCACGTGAGTGGGCCCACGCGACCGACCCCACCAAGTTTCGACTCGATCTGAGATCGATTCGAAGTGATTTCGAATCCGTTAAAAAATGATCTAATGGAGCTGAAACTTGGAAGGAACAATCTTTACCTTGTATGGAAGCTACTGTGAAAATTTCATTGTATTTGGATCAGTAGATCTCGAGTTATCGTGGATTCGAAATGAAGTCTCTCGGTTGCTGTTTGCTTCGAACCGATTCCTTCGAATCGATGTCTTCGACTCCATCGGCTCATGTGGTTCCGTGATGAGGTGGCGTGCGTCCTTCGAGTCGATCCGGTCTTCCCTCCGGGTTGAATGCTTCGATCCCTTAGATCTCACCGACTTCGAATCGTGGGGTGACACGTCATCCAAGCTAGTTGACTTGGTGGATGCGAACAAGTGTTTGTTCGTGGATTCGAACGTGACCGATTCGAGCTGAGGCATCCTAATGGGTTCGAACTCGATCCATACGAACAAGACCGGTTCGAAGTGACTAACTCCTGATGGATTCGAACCTGATGGATTCGAATGGAGCGAGGCGTTGTCATGCTGATGGATTCGAATGGCATGCTCTTTCCTTAGATTGAATCGATCATAACTTGCACATATGAGCTCCGATTGACTTGATATTTGAAACGCTGGTTTCTACAGCTTTGGTCATCATGTCTTGTCAATTGTGGCCCGATCCGGACTCGGACAAAATTCATCGATATCCATAGCGCAGCGAAGTACAACCAATCTCTGAGACGAACTGTCTTTTGGTAACACCGCTTTGCCAAAAAGCAGGATAACATTTGCCCCCCAAAATATGCCTTGCCGTAGGAAGGCGTGTTTTGTAATGCCATGAGCTGGCTGTTCATATCCTGTTGATGTCCTGCAAAGGAATTTACAGTTTTTTGTGACCTCAAATAACGACCGTTCGGGATCGAGATACTTGAGATGAAGTGCGACCGTTCATGGTCAAGCGCCTAACTTCAAATGACGATCGTTCGGGATCGAGCCATTTGAGGTGAAGTGCGACCGTGTGCGGTCAAGCGGCGGGCCTCAAATGACGACCGTTCGCGATCGAGCCATTTGAGGTGAGGTGAGTTGTGCCGTTCGGGGCGAGTTGTGACCGTTCGAGGCCGGGTGCCGTTCGAGGCGAATTGTGACCGTTCGCGGTCGGGTGCCGTTCGAGGCGAGTTTGTGACCGTTCGAGTTCGGGTGCCGTTCGAGGCAAATTGTGACCGTTCGCGGTCGGGTGCCGTTCGAGGCGAGAAAGTGTGCCCGGGAGGGCTTGGTGTTATCGATGCCAGGGTCACATTCGGGTGAGTTCCTGGATCGTTTGTGTGCCTATTGGAGGCGAATAAGTGTGCCTGGGGGGCTTGGTATTGTTGATACCAGGCTCACATTCGAGTGGTCCCTGGATCATTTGTCAGGGCATATCGCCATCTCAGAGCATGCCTAAGGACCGTTCGCGACCCCGTACATGTGTAAGTAGCTTAGCCATTTCAGAATTATCAGAACCAAATATCTATTCAACAGATGAGCTTTAAAATAGGAATGTCCAAACAAACCAAGTCTAAATGTCCAAATCAAAATGAAACAAAAGCAAAGCAAGGATGTCAAAGTGTAAGTTCCCACTACGAAACGGTCAAGGATCATTCAGAGCATGTCTGGAGATCGTTCGCGATCTCATACATGTGTAAGTGATTTAATTGTGTTAGTAGGAAGCTTACGACTTGTCCATCGTTATTTCAATCAATTGATAATCAAACGGTGCCTTGATTCAGGGTCGCCTCTAGCTGATGTAGACGGTGGTCGCTCTGGTTCCACTGCCGGAGTTCGCCTCCTCACATACTGAAGGAGCATACCGTTCCTGATATGCCCTTCCACCTCGTCCTTCAGATGTCTACAATCATTAGTTTTATGACCATTCAATTCATGAAATACACAAAACTTATCTGATTTTCTTTCGTCAGAAGTTGGATCCCTTCGCATCGGTCTACGATATGGAATCAGCTCTTTGATATCCTGATAAATTCGTTCCAAACTCTCATTCAGCTCTGAATAGGTGGTGAATCGTGCCTCTCTCCCCAGTCGCTTTGGCCCGTTACCACTATCCTCAGTCTTTCGTTTTCCTTTATCCTTGCCTGAGTCCTTTTCGAGAGGCTTTTTGTCTTTAAGCACATAAACCTCTATTCCCTCTCCTTCTTCTCTTTCTGCATTCGCATCCTCTAATCGTAAAAACTTTTCGGCCTCGTCGTAGAATTCCCCTAGATCCACAGGTGGATCTTTAGTTAATGAATTTTTGAACTCTGTGCCGTCAGCTACTCCAGACACAGTTGCCATCACAACCATAGATGGATCTGCTCAATC
Organism: Allium cepa; assembly: GCA_030765085.1. Taxonomy (NCBI): domain Eukaryota; kingdom Viridiplantae; phylum Streptophyta; class Magnoliopsida; order Asparagales; family Amaryllidaceae; genus Allium; species Allium cepa. The sequence continues at coordinate 662,982,183 of CM060928.1, read as the reverse complement.
CACCGAAGCTGCTGCTGCATTGAATCGCGTTAGATAACTCCTTAAAGTTTCTCCGGTTTTCTGCTTTAGGGTTGGCAAAGTCATCACATTCTTGGGTCTTGTAATGTGAACCCTGAATTGCCTCATAAATCTCTCAGTTAAATCATTCCTTGTTCCGATAGATCCACTCTCTAGTTGTCTAAACCATAATGCTGCAATATCCGCCAAGTACAATGGAAAGCACCGGGCCATAACCTCCTCTGATGCCCCCAGCACCTCCATATGCCTCATATACTTTGTCAGATTAACCGTGGGATCCGTTCTCCCGTTATACATGTCCAACGATGGTAACTTGAAATCCGGTGGGTTTCTAGCTCGTCTGATTGCTGGAGTAAAAGGACTCCTATTAACGTCCTCCAGATCTTTGTTTACCAAACCGCCTCTCATAGATTTTCTAACCATCTCTGCCAATCTGTCACTGTCTCCGAGACGCAATCTTCGTTCGTCACTTTCAACCTGCCCCCCGAGTTCACGAGGGAACTCTGGGATCTACCCCCTTGACTGAGCGTTCATTCCTCTACTACTCCCAGGTTGCGCAGATGCTCCTCTCTCTCTCTAAGACTGGACCAACATTCTCCATGTGCATGCCTCCTAGCTCAGGTGTTATGCCGGATGGTCCTGCTCTGTTTCGAACTCCATCCGCTTCTCTATTCTACGCTCCAAGTTGCCCTATCTGTTGAAATAAGCTCGGGATCAACTCCTCTTGTTTCTTCATCATTGTCTTCATCTCGTCCCTAGTGATGAAGATCGACGCTTGATTCGCTCCTGAGGAAGCCTCTTGACTTCCTTGGTGTTCACTTCTCTCTGGCCTTTGCTTCTTACTTGTTTGTCTCGTCATGGTTCTTAGATCTAAATCTTTAAGTCTTCAAATTTAAATTATCCTGAATCAGCTCCTTCTCAGTGAAAGCACCAAAGTGTTAGCGCCAAAATTGGTCATAAACACCTAATATCGTGAAAGCACCCGTTTACGAACACAGATCAGCAACAATCAATACAAAATTCAGATCTAAGCAATAACAACCACAATAATTCACAAATAACATTCACAAACACATGATTTATAGTGGTTCGGCGATCTTGCCTACGTCCACTTTGAAGCTTATGTCTTTATTGATTCACTTGATGATTCCAATCTATTACAGCGGATTACAATTGATGATAGCTTTCAAATCTGATTACAACAACGATAAAAAAGTATGGAATTGAATCCGGCAGAGTCTTGACGTTCAATGGCGGAAGATCCCCCTTTCTGAAGGCTTCAGGGTGCTATTTATAGGCGTTGGAGGCCCAGATCTCACTCAAACTTCGGGAGATTTTTTCTGGCACGTGAGTAGGCCCACGCGACCGACCCCACCAAGTTTCGACTCGATCTGAGATCGATTCGAAGTGATTTCGAATCCATCAAAAAATGATCCAATCGAGCTGAAACTTGGCAGGAACAATCTTTACCTTGTATGGAATCTACTGCGAAAATTTCATTATATTTGGATCAGTAGATCTCGAGTAATCATGGATTCGAAATGAAGTCTCTCGGTTGCTGTTTGCTTCGAACCGATTCCTTCGAATCGGTATCTTCGACTCCATCGGCTCACGTGGTTCCGTGATGAGTTGGTGCGCGTCCTTCGAGTCGATCCGGTCTTCCCTTCGGGTTGAACGCTTCGATCCCTTAGATCTCGCCGACTTCGAATCGTGGGGTGACACGTCATCCAAGCTAGTTGACTTGGTGGATGCGAACAAGTGTTTGTTCGTGGATTCGAACGTGACCGATTCGAGCTGAGGCATCCTAATGGGTTCAAACTCGATCGATACGAACAAGACCGGTTCGAAGTGACTAACTCCTTATGGATTCGAACCCATGGATTCGAATGGAGCGAGGCGTTGTCATGCTGATGGATTCGAACCTGATGGATTCGAATGGCATGCTCTTTACTTAGATTAAATCGATCATAACTTGCACATATGAGCTCCGATTGGCTTGAGATTTGAAACTAGGGTTTCTACAGCTTTGGTCATCATGTTTTGTCAATTGTGGCCCGATCCGGACTCGGACAAAATTCATCGATATCCATAGCGTAGCGAAGTACAACCAATCTCTGAGACGAACCGTCTTTTGTTTTTGACCGATCTTTTGGTAACACGGCTTTGCCAAAAAGCGGGATAATAATATTATTCTATCAACGTAGCTTACTTATATTCCAACTATATTAATCTTCCTCTTGAAGATACTTTTATGGATGATAGATCATATCCCATTTGATACAACTATCAAAATCATATTTTGATAATGTACTTGGAATCCATTCCAGATCCATGTATCATGCCATATGGTGAAGTCAAAACTCTAAATACCTTCACAGCCGATTTAATTTTTTTTCTTGACTTCTATACGAAACTCATAGTTTGTCTTTAATGTGCGAGAACCTTTACTAGACATTTTAGTGTGTTATGTTTATTTTTGGTTTGGTTGATTTCATTTCTTCTTACGCAATCAGTTTTATATTTGGATTGTGTCCAAATCCATTCTACTATCTATAATTTCTTAATGAAATCCCTTCATCATGAAGTTGGCGGTTCTTGAAATAATGGTCGTTTCTCAGTATAAAGGAATACGCATTCGCAAACAGTTTGTTGCCTTTATATATTTATAAATCTGATTTATCTTTCAGTTTATAAAATTTATGTTAATAACATAAATTAGTCAATCAATACTGGTCAGCTCCAAACTGCTTTCGAGTTATCCACACAAGATCCCTTATAAATAAATATTAGGTGCAGCCTCTTGGCTTACACAACCTATCAACTTCTTGATCTAAGATATGTAGGGGTTTCTTATATACTTACTTTTAAGTACACAACCTTACAAAAAGAAGATAACTCGACCTCACTCATCATCAATCATACTTTGTCTAACAAAGTCTGATTATTCCTGGTCGATATATCATTATATACCATAGGAAGGAGTGACTTTTGAGATATTATTCATTATAGGTACATTTTGGAACTCCTTTCCAATACACTCACTTATTTGATCGAATAAAATATTTATTTTATTTGCATATTAAGTTTTCTACTTCCTTTTTATATTTAATGAACTAATCATAAATACACAATTTATATATCAAATACACGAGCTCATTTCTATGATAATTCATTTGTAAATTTAACAAAATAAGTGGATATGTTTTGGTAATATTAGACCATGGACTACATGCATCTATATGTATCAATCCGAAGAGTTCACCAACTCTTTTGTCGCTCTCATCGAATGGGTGCATCTTCCTTAATCTTCTGAGATATAATTCATCAACACCATATGATTCATAATCATACAATTATTGAATTATTCCTCAAAGATATAGCTTATTCCCTAATTCCAAGATAATTGTAGAAATATCATATACTTCTATATTCTCTAGTGCATCATTTTTATTATAAAATCCATTATTAAATATTTATTTTAAACAAGATATTCATAATATTCATATTAAAATAAAACTGTACCCATTTTAAGTTAATACTGAAAATAGTTATTATTTCATAACTAGTATTTGGTATATTTATGGAACAACTTTTCCACTAAGAAATGTTATATGGTATGCTTCCATTATTTACTTCATTACTGCAATAGTGTACGAAACAAAGATCCATTCAATAAATTATTAATAGTTTTTATTTTGTGCACTATAATTATTTTATAGTCGAGAATTTTAGACCAAAAAATCTAGAACTCGAAGAAATAACTTTCATAAAAAACAAATGTCTATATGAAAATACATTTGGAATAGAAATCACATTTTCTCATTTCATATTAAGTATCCTTTAGTATTTTATATAATTCTCATTTCCAATGTCTATCCATGAAGTAGAGATGGTTACCCACCCTCTTCATCCTAATTATGCCTAAGTTACATCCGCTCACATACATTAACTTTCTTTTCTAAATGCGTGAACCATCCAAAAGGAAGCCTTTTTCACACGACCAAACGAACTCTTTATAAAAATGCATTTGGTCATCCTTAACATTTAAGGATATCAAATAAATTGCATTTTACATAAATTGATCAAACTAACAATTCAATAATCAAATTCCTAGGTACACCTTACAGCTCTTGGTCAAATGCTACATTTAACAGAATAAGATCCTTATTGTAATCAATCATATTGAGTGCTTAATCTCACATTATGGTTTACTTGCTTATTTTGAATAAATTAATTTTGTTGAAGTTTTGTACACTATGAACCGCAATGGTTCACCGTATAAAATTTATATGTGATCGAATATGGATCAAATATCCATATTCATTTACTGAATTAGAGTTCGAAAAAAATAGAAGATAATAAACAGTCTCATACAAATAAACAATTAAGCGACCGAGGCACGGATGCTATAGTGGTTGTATAAATTGGCTCATGCATGGGTTTCCATGGGTCTTGAAATAACAATATGCCAAAAGATATACTGGTAAGTATATTTTATATTTCTATGTCTATCTTAATTCAGTTCATTTGTATATTTTAATTGATATACATTTTATTAATTATAATGCTTGCATAAATTTATATAAGTATATTATTTAACTTTATATAACATATATTCTTACAATATTAGAAAGGTTAAATTCATTCATTCATTTTTCTAGCAAGGTTCCCACTACATTTCTATTTTTCACAATACCCTAAGAAAAACATAGAAATATTTCGACTTCTCCGGTAGGCATTAGGACCCACTTGTCTTGGAATACCGACCTTGAGGATTTTCAATAAATCATAGGCCTGTAAGTGATGGATACCACTTTATCAATTGTGTCATATATAACTCATACACATGGTCTTTGTCCTAATCTCATATCGACCGTGAGGAATATCAACAAATCGAAAGAGATTAACCATTTGTACCTACTATTTCATGACGGCTTAACAATAATGCATGTAGCTTGGGGAATATCAACAAATACAAGCACGTGTCTTACCTCATATAGTTAATATTTTAATAGTACTACACATAACGTCCCTAGCCTTAGGAATATCAACCTAAAGATTATGCAAGTGATTTATTCATATATAAATGGTAGAGGAAAAATTATACATCAAGGATTCATATTTTTTTTGAAATGGTACTTCGATACAACATGTCACCAGGACAACATAACACAAATTACACGTCAATATATGTTCGAATCACGCTACGTAAGTTTCAAACTTGTGACCTCTCGCACCAAGGCTGAATTACTTAACCAATGGTGGTTGTCAGGATTCATAATTTTAATTTTTTTAATATGTGTATGTGTACATGTGTACGTGCGTGTGTATGTGTGTGCATGTGTACGTGTGTACGTGTGTGCGTGTGTGTTAAGTGATATCGATTTAAGAAATAATGTATTTCTTATGAAACGCTCTTATGATTAAGGTGTCGAACACATCTAAAATCATAATATACGTACAATATGCATGTACTTATTCCTCAAATCTAAGTTAGATTTCTTATAGTTCCACTTAAGATTATACATTCATATTATATAATTTTAATTCAATTATAAATGTTTATAATTTAATTACTTTATATAATATTATTAAGTATATTATTAACTAAATCTTATTTAATTTATTTTAACTCTTATTAGTTAAATCATTTTAATTAATTTTAATTTACTAATTTAATTGATAAGTTAATTAGATTATTTTAATTTTTATTTATTCATCCGATCCTGTTTAAGATGAATATGAACTATAATGTTTGCGGCTATTTATGTATCATTATATATATGTATTTAATAGTTAACATGTAATTAATGTATTTATCGAATAAGTATTTTATGCAATTAAATCAATTTTAATTAAATAATTTAATAAATTTTGAAATTATTTTAATCTACGATAAACAATTAAGGTACACACATATGTATTCATAAACATACATACCCACACAAACCATAAACAAATAATAATATAACATTTATAGTTATATAAACATATATAAACAGAAATCCACTTTTAATTAATTAATTGTTTAAATAATCCAATTAATTAATTTGAATAATTTTGGAAATTATTAAAATTAATTTTTCAAAATTAGTTTTCATTTTAAACTTAAGTTATAAATATTTCAAAATTTTAAACTAAAATTCAAAAATTATCCCAAGGCTAAAATCAATTTGGACCCTTATAATTGGGCCAACCTTTTGGACTTACTCCACCCAAAAGAGCTAGCTAGTAGCCATGGATGGGAAAATACTGAATAATTCAACCCCAAGCCTAGACACTGCTATTCTAGACACTTAGTTGGTTAAGTTAGCTTTAGCTAATTGGCCCTAAATTTTCTAATCAGACCAGAATAACTAGTGGCTTCAATACTTTTATAGAAATCGGGTCGATTTGCAATGAGTAAATAGGGTAAATTAAAAAAATACCCTATCTAGATCTTTATTGGGCTTATAAAATCAAAATTTATTATTAGCTTCGATCTAATGTGTTCAAATAAAAATTAATTTTATTTAACTTTTCTAGTTTGTTCAAATGATAGACTTAACCAAATTGTATTTGGTGTGTTTGTGAGTTGATCTAAACATACTCAAGTGCATATAGTGCAAGTGCAACTTTTCACATTATGTGCACGTACCAACCCAAAATTCTGGACATTTGATTATAAATGTTTAGTTAATTTTAATATTTAGATAATCAGATTTTAGAATTTAATAACTTATAATTCAAATATAGGGAATGTTTAAATATTTGAATTGTGAATTAAATCTTAATTAAATGGATTAAATACTTTTATTTAACTCTTTTTAATTAATCATAATACTGGTGAATTCAATTTGTAAATTTATTTACAAATATAAATAGATCGGATAAATATCGATAATTAAATATAAAACGATATTTAAATATGTGAAATTGTCGTTTCGGTGCACTATCTCGGATTTAGTTATGCATGACTTTATTTATATTTTTTAAATAAAACTTTTGTATTTAATTTACTAATAAATAAATAATTTTCTTAACTTATATAAATAAAACCCTTTAAAGAAAATAATATAAACCAATTATATTCTAAATATAATCTTATATAATATAATTTTTAAATCCAAAATATTTTAGGATATTTATCTTTTGAATTTCCAATTCAAATTCAAATTCAAATCTAAAATTCAATTTAAAATCAAATATATATTTATATTTTTAACAAAAACCTGTTTCCAAAATCACTCCAAACAGATTAAGGCTTAACAGTCTCAATGGTACTTATCAATTCACAATCACAGATATTCAAATCAATCATCTTCCATAAATCGATTCGCATCATATTCTCAAATATAATTAACATGCAAATAACAGATATATGCATGAATAACTGATCAGAAATTATTATCGCTAGTAATAATTTACACAGATAATATCAGATCAATGGCTTACACTATCCAAAGCAATTAGATTAACTATTCAGCGGAATGGTGTCTGATTCCGCTATCCAGATGTCAAACAGTTTGAAATAACCTACAATCTATACCACTCTTAGTTTGGGAACATCTTAACAGTCAAGTCGTATACAACTAACAGCAGCATTTATTCTCAATGGTAATTAAATTCAGGCTGAAACAAGCTTATAAAATCTCACTATTTAATTTCACAATGGATCGTACCATTATTATATATAAATTTAAATAGTTATTTTAAATATCATATTACTTAAGAATTTGAATTCATTTCAAAGTATAAACATTTATTTTTCCTTAATTATCTTAAATATACTTCACTTATTCAAAATCCAAGGATTAATAATAATTTTTTTTAAAAGCTTGTCCACTTAATGGTAAAATAATTTTAAACAACTTAAATAAAATCTCAAACAAAACAAGTTTATTTCCAAATTTTCTTTGTCTCTGTAAAACTTAAAGTAAACATTTAGCATTAAAGAAAAAAAAATGGTTTTAAAAATATTTATTTCAAATCATCATCCTTGTTAAATTTTTTTGAAAGTCAATTTGCTTTGGACTTTGTTTAACATAATAACCAAATTCTTTACTTAAAAAAAACACTATATCATCGGCCTGAGGCCCACAAACAACCAAGCTTAATTTTTAACTCAACACAACGACCCGAAGCCCAGACTAAATAAAAAACAAACCTGAAACCCTATTTTCTTATCACAAGGCAAACGGGCCGAAGCCCAAATCGAAGAAAACAAAACCGGAAACCTTCCTATCCCTTCTCCTCTTCTCTCTTTTCCCAGAACAACAACCCAAAGTCACCCAACTCAAAATGAAATCCGACGCCACGCAATCCAGAAAACTCAATCTTCGATCAACTCAAATACAATCCTTACGAACAAACGATGCACGCGAACGAACCTAACCTGGAATCAAAGCCTAGCCATCCCTCTCTCAGTTCACCCATCACCGGAATACTTTCGTGCACATGGTGAACATGCACAACTTTGCCAATGACCAACTCACCGCCGCGACATCCCCATTAATCGCTCAACTACCCCAAACCCAAAATACTGCAACGACGAAGACAGCATACCGCTCGATCGAAAAACGAACTTCAACTTTCCCTATTTCCAACCAGAAATTAAATAACCCCCCACAAATCGAGCTATTGCACCCTCGTTGCATTGCCGAAGCAAAAATCACCTCTGATCGAGTAATCGATCTTCTTCGTCATCGAACTCCGATCTTGTATTTCGTCTGTGTATTTCCTAAAGAACCGGGGTTGAGTTTACCGAAAAATAGCGAACGTTGTTTTAAAGAGAGACCAGGATCGGATTTGAAATCCGAAAACCACTTCGATCCAACGAGTACGTTTTCGTGATGAAGACAAGTGTTTGGAGTCGAAGATGGAGCAGTGAAGTGCAAGGGCTACTCGCTACTAATCCTGAGGGTAATTCCAAAATGGATGTAGTAGGAATAGTGCCTTCGGTTCCATTCGAGCCTGGAACGGACTTGTATGGATGAATGCTTTCAGAACATCGTCAGGTGGACGGTGAACATTCTAAATGATATGTTCTACAAAGGTAACTCTTAGTCTCGAGCCTCATCAACCGAGAATGACTAAAAATTAGGGGATATGCAGCAAGGTTAAGTGGGTCGCGCCCATTATGGTAAGGTCATCCCTGTCTGGAGGTCCCTTTTATTTCGGCTGTGTGGGCGGTTGCTGATCCCAACCATAGGGTGATCTTGTTCGGGCTATCCAGTGAGGGGTAGTCCGGTCTTCTGTTGTAGGGGATTTAGGATGGATCCTCGGTACGCTGATCTAGACCAGGTACTTTGATAGGTGGTATCCCAGTGCCTAGTCATTCGTTGGAAATCCAATCTCCCTACGTGCCTTTTACGGTTTTGATTGTAGAACCCACTTTGTGGCTAGTATGCTAGAATTTAATAATGTAACAATTTTAACTATTTGAATAAGTATTTGTATATAGACCCTATTATAATATCAAAGGATTTTATAAGAAATGTTTTTGCTATCGTAAGGTAAAAACCCGACATGTTTATTTGTGGCATGGTCTTACGAGATGCTTTTGATTTTCAATGGATTTTTAAACTTTAATAATCAAGTTGAGTGTGTTTCTCATGCTGGTTTACCAGATAGACCTGGGCTTGGTGTTTTTCCTATATGCTCGGGTCAGACCGAGCATATTTTCAGGTTTAGCTGGAAGAGTGGAAGCTGTTTAGGAGGGGAGCTGGAATCAAGAGACGTATTGACGTAGATGTTTATATTCAGTCTGTATTTGATTGTGTGGTCATTTGTTGTAAGGACATAATTGATATAAACTGTCCGAGTTGTGTGTTGTATCTCTGATGTAAAGTCTGTATATGTTACAGTTTTGGTTTTATGTAAAGATTTATTTATATTATAGTTTATTTGATCCGCTGTAAGATTCTGATGTTCTCTTTTCTTTTATCTTCTTTCTATTTCTACCTTCTTTCTTTCTTTCACTATCCGTCTTCCCGTACGATTTAGCTGACAAGTGTGGTTTAAAGTCAGTTTAAATCAATACAGAAAAATGGGTTGTGACATTATGGTAACGAAACTAGTTTCATTAGAACTATAATAGTGAATTATATTATGGCATCAAATTTCATAGCGATCAGACGAATCGATTGGTCGTGCGAGTTTCAAAAATTTAATAAAATAATTGGGTTGAAAAGCTATCTTCTGCATACGATTGAATTAAATATCGGGACTAGTTCCATTACATTCGGAACAAAGGTATACATATACAACGCCAAGCGACACAACTTGTTTGGTGTTCGAGATTTTTGGGTATGTAATGTCGGATATTTTAAATTAAAATAATAGCATAACCTACTTGTTATAGCCCATACCTGTTTGTTGAGGCCTTTCCCCCATCATTCTACCACATGTCTGTGCCCATACCCGTATGTTCCTGTCCATACTCCCCTTCTATTTTATAACATAGCCAGTAACTTAGAAAGAGAGCTTCTAAATTTTTTAGAAATCAAATCAATTTCGTTTCTCATCTAAAAATCGTGAGACAAGAACATCGAGTTTGTCTGGATCGTGGCTCTGACGTTATCGCCTCGAATTGGAGGACGTCGATGTTTTGGCCAAAGTCAGTTATTGGCTGTGTTCTAAGGTTGGGCTTTTTTAGGGATTTTGGTCATCGATTCAACAAATTGAGCTCGGATTTGGTTTCGGGATGGAATTTATCACCTAGGCGTGAATTTTTAAAGGGATCGATGGCACATCGTGTCACATGACCTGATGGGCTACGTGGGGTAGAGTAGTAGGCTGTGAGTTTTGTTGCAGCCTAGGGGGCGTGATTTTTGGTACAGGTTTGTCGAGTTCGTCGAGAGCAGACCATTGGCAAAGACGAATTTGGATTTCATCATATTTTGCTCCATGCATTGGAATGTCATGCAAGGCCATGGTTCACATTTCATTATGCATGCTCGGTTAGATTGGGGAAGATGGTTGAGTGGTAAAGTTGTAATTTTTATTAAGTTTTTTAATTAAAATTTAAACTAATCTGATAACTTATTAAATCCATAACTTTTGCGTACGAGGTCGGAATCAAATGTTGTTTTTTTACGTTGGACTCGTGTCGTCAAGATCTACGCAATGGAGTTGGTTTGGTTCGAGTTGGAGCTTGTTGGAATTTATGGTAAAATCGAACGGCCGTTCGATTTTAGTCCAAATCGGAACGTTTCGACGAAAACGAAAATCAATGCGAGTTTAACTTACATTCAATTTTATCATATCATATCTATCATATCATATCTATGATGTTGTAAATGTTTATTGATTATTTGGATATTAGTTAAATTGTTTGATTGCTTGTTTGGTTGAACTTCCGTTTGAAAAATGGATGACATATTAATTTAATCGCTATGAACCCATATGATTATATATATATATATATATATATATATATATATATATATAAACACTATCCATAACCATTGTTTTACGGGGAAAATCTATAGAGTGACCCTGAGGGGTTCTCGCCAATAATTATTTATTTACAACCTTATGCTGTTATATTGATGTTTAATTAAAATAAATCTAGATATTCCGTTTAATTTATTAAGTGTCATTATAGCAATTTTGCTATATCGGCATTTATTAAATTTGATCCCCAAAACCATGCCGTATGTTTTTGAGCTTGAGCTTGTGTTTTCGCTAAATAGAATGTTAAAAATTCATTAATCATTTTGACTAATGATAATTTAAGGTAATTAATCATTTTAACTAATGATTTTGAGATTAGTTAGCCAATTTAATAAATGATGTTTAAAATTTGTTTATCTTTGATTTAAATGAGACTGGATATAATAAATCATTTTAACTAATGATTACTTGATTTTAATTAATTATTTTAATCAATGATAATTGAAATTAATAATCATTTTAATCAATGATATTTAAAAGTAGTTTATGATTTTAAATAATGATATTTGAATTTAGTTAATCATTTTAATTAATGATTATTGTGAATCTAACAAATTGTTTTAACTAATGATATTTGGAATTTAGTTAAATCATTTTAATTAATGATGTTTGAGATGAATTACAAATTTTAACTAATGATTATTTGAATTTAATAAATCTTAGTAATCAATAATATTTAAAGTTAATTAATTGATTAAATAAAAGTGATTAAAGTAAATTAACTAATATAAAAAGTGTTTTAAGTTAATTAACTGCTTTACAATTAAAAACTGATTTAATAAAGATTTAAAAGTTAATTTATTAATGATATAAAAGTGTTTGGAAAATAATTGATTTGTCTTTTCAAAAGAGACTTTAAATGTGATTAATTACCCTTGGGGATAATTAATATATTTTTAAATTTGTAATGGTATTTAAATTGCTTTATTATATTTTAGGATAATAAATATTGTTTCAAATTTTCAAATAATGGTTTATAAATGAAAAAATCCTTTAAAAGGGATTGTTTAGAAATAAAGCTAAGTGTAAATTATTTTTGAGGTAATAGTAAAAAAATGTTTTAACGACATTTGTATTTGACACTTGTTTTAATACACTTAGTATTATAAATTTTGCCTTGTAAAGAACGTTTTAAAAGAGTATTTCTAAAAAGGTTTCACCAATACTAAAATGTGGAAATCAAGCACAGGTTTGGTTTTTAAAAGTAAGATTCGATTTTATGGGAAAATAGTTCCGCAATCGACATCGCTTATATGAAGAGGATCTAGTCATACTTTTAACGCTAAATGTTCAGGCTTAGACTCATTTCTATATCGAAGGTTAAAAATTTCGTCATGGCGATGCCTAGAGGTGACACTATCTTAACTTGTCTGGCTTAATTTTTGACCAAGAGATAGCACTTATCAATGAGTAGTGGTAAATATATGATATTTAATTTCCATATACGATTATTTTAATCATCCCAGATAGTTCATTTATTAATTATCAAATTTAGCTTTTCTCATTGTGTATCGTCGCCTTAAAAATGATTTTCTGCTCCTTGAGGTTTGTTATCCTTTTTCAAAACTGACTAAACCTAAAGCACAAGAGGAAGCCAAGCTATGTGGGGTTGCTTCCATTAGGATAGTTCCACATATTATCTAGGTTGGATTCGGTTGTGTACTTAGATGTGAAAATATTCAGATCTCGGTAAGGTTTGGCGGGGTCCAGCTTGGTATTTTCCGAGAAGTGTTACAAAGTAAATGAGCTTCTCAGAAGTATATTACTAGAGGTATACTTCAATGGGGGTGCACCTTCCTACTCATTTGTTGGAAATTTTCCTGTCCTTATTTGATTCAAAAAGCTTGAATCTTTTTATCGTTAAATTGTCATGAGAAGAGCCAACCACTCTTCGCGACGTTTAAGTATTGGTTTAGTCCATTCTATTAATGTTGGACCGTTATCTTATTTTCTCCATTCTATCAAGTTTGAACTGCCACCTTGTTTAGTCCATTCAATCAAATTTGAACTGTTTTCTTTTTTTATCCATTCTGTCCAGTTTGGATTTTACTCGGGTTATTTCTATTCTTTCAAGTCTGGTTTTAATGTTTATTATGCCTATTTTTATTTGGATTTGTTTCCTGATATTTATTTCTGCTCTTGTCGGTATAGATGTTATTCTTGTGAGGTAAAAACTCGTTTCGCATTAGCGGCGTGGTCTCACAGAACATTTATATGTTCCCCATTATTTGAGTTATCTCACGGTGGTATTGCCAGACTGATCCGGGTGTTATTTTATTATAATGCTTGGGTCAGACTGAGTATTTTCCCAGGTTGTCTTTGGAGTTATGGAGAGCCTGGAGGAGAGCTGGAGATTTACCTATCGTAGTGTTTTACTTTCGGCTGTATTATGTAGTATCCCTATCAGCATTTGTAAGGTCGGGATTTTGTAATTTTCCAACCGATAAGGTTTGTTTTTAACTCTGATATACTCTATATTTTTAAGTGACAGTTTCTATTGTCCTTATTATATTATATGTTGTCGATTTCGCTGTGAGATTCTATTTTTCCCCTATTCTCTGTTCTTTTCTTTCTATTTACCTTAACAATATGTCCTTTTGTCAATTGAATGCGTGACATTTGAACATAATGGTAGTGTTCGGTGTCGACTTTCGGTGGTCAAAATGGAAGATCGTTACAGTACATGTTTAATGTACATGTGCATAGGTGTTGGGATTTACACTACAATGGACACATGCGCCCTTTATATACTCATTAGCTGTCCAAAATATTATTTGCAAATGCGCGCACACATGTATTTATATGAATATTTCACACGTTTTCTATTAAATCACTTGATTATTCTAAGTTGATTTTGACCAAATCAACAAATTTGAATTCAAATTTGTTTCCAAAACATCAAGTTCTTTGATTTGGTAAGACGAAAAAATTATATTTGGATATACAAATTCAAATATATGTTACATATTAATAATTTAAAATAAAAATAAAACCTTTTGTAACTATAATATACAAATATATATATATATACACTAATTTTTCAAAAACACAACCTTTCGTTTTTCCTTTTATTCAATTGCTATGTTTTATTTTGTTACAAAAGTAATAGTTAAAAATTAAATGTGAATATTATTGTTAAATTAACATTTTGACATAAATTGAAAGATTAATCGATATTTTTTCTATCAAAAAGAAATATTTATTAAACATAAAACGTGAACCACCTTTTATTTGTTTGAATCAATTGGATGCCATTAGAAAAACTTATTTTTATTTTTTTCCTTCAAAATTTTACCTAGAAAATTATGCCAAAGGAAATGAAGGCTAGAGTTTGAGAGAGAGACAAAGATTCATTCAAAGAGGAAATGAGGACTTAAGCATGGTATTTATAGAAGGAATCAAATATTAATCGCCTTCTTTACTTTTGTGACTCCTTTCTTCATACTCAAGATCCAAACTTTGGGTTTTCAAACTCCCTTTTCTTTATCCATTGTCGGCCATGACCAGCCTAGATGGATCCTTTAAATGTTCAAAAACATTTAGCAATTAATTATTTTTAAATCAAATCCAAACAGGTATCGCTATCGTATATCGATTAGTACATATATAACTTTTATATACAAACTCGGTAATTACTAATGGCTTCTAGAAAATACTACATCCTAACACATCAAACAAGAAAATAAATAATATTTCTGTAACGACCCGCTATTTTGGACCATCCAAATCGACAATAAAACCATACATGTCCGACTTGAATAATTCAAAATACCGAATTGTTAATTTAAAATTTGGCAAAACGTAACATATACAATAAATAAATCAATCACAGATCACAGACACAGAGTAATAAAATGCAGCGGAATAGATAAAGAATAGTAGTTCATGAAGCTACTATATACATCAGAGTTTTAAAATAAAATACATCAGAATATCTTGAATACAGAAAAGTCTTCAGTACGAGCCGATGACTTCTCTGAACCAGTCAACTAAAACTGAAAGCTGAAACGATAGTTGGATCTCCAAATGAAGCTCCAATCTCCAAAGGTGAGTCTCTAATGCTGTATTACTCAGTCTGACCCGAGCGTAAAGCAAAACACAAAACACTCGAGTCAGGATTAACATTCTTATATCAATAAATTCAACTCAAATGAAATATCAACTGAAGTACAATATAACTTAAAGGATGTTTGGGATGTCCATCCTCTAAGGGTCCATAGAACTATCAACAGGGTAGAAATATACACTATTACATCGTGGTCATTCACTTAATTTATACTTCAAACCCAAATGTCAATTTCACTTCAAATAATAGTATTTATGCATACAGTAAAGTACTTTCAATTTCCTTAAGTTAACAAATCGTTTTACAACAACCCGACCTTCCCATTCAAATTTAATTCAATCTCATTTTATCAATTTAAATTTTCCTAACATAACCACTTCAATTTTTATCAATCTCACATTTGGATTTGATATCCCAATTACCCCTTTTATTTCAACATGTTTCCCTATTGTAAGTATTCAACATTTCAACTAAATTTTTCCCAATCTAGTTTTCTAAATAAAGATTTCCCAATTTAGTTCCACCTAAATTTTCATTTAATTCAATTAGTTATCAACTACCAAATTCAACTATCTTGGTTCCAAATACATATCCAAATCTCTAAACTTTTTTATTGCAATATAGTTCATAACCTTAATATCCAGATCTCGATTTTTACATCATTATTATTTAGTCTTGAACACCCCCTTACTTGATTCAATATCATTTTGTGACCTTAAATTACATATCCTCAATATTTTCTTAAATTTTATTAAACGTGAAATATCCATTAAACAACTTTAAATCAAAAGTCTAGTTACAAAAATCATATCCTTAAATTTCCCATTCAATAATTTCACATTGATTAAACGAAATAAATCCTTATTTAAATACCATTTTTAAATAAACCCAAATTTATCTCCCAATCTTAATTGTTCAATATTATTGCAAGATTTTATCCGAAATAAAATTTACATAAATATTTCTTAATTTATGTATTTGATCAAATCTTGGTTAACTAGATATAATTAACTCTATATTTATCATTACCCTTTATATATGTATTTAAGAATTTACATTTAATAAGACCATATATTTCTTATCATATGGTCAATAAGAATTCACATTTAATAAGACCATATATTTCTTATCATATGGTCAAATTGTTATGGGTATTATCATTTAAATTCTTATACTAAATGTATACGGGTGGATAGCATTTCAACCTGTAATCCCAAATTTTAATTAAAAGGAATCCGCTTGGGACTATCATTTCAACCCATTTAAATTCAGACACAAACATAACAAAAGAGAACTTGTAGTGTGATGACAGGGATGGTGTCAAATTAAATAAACAAGCAATAACAACAATCAATAACAATTCAATAATAAATCAAATAACCCCGAAATAATCGTATTAATTTGCATTGTCATTGGTATAATTATCCTAGAATCTACACTATCATTTCATATAGATTAAAGATTATTACATTACAGTTTTTCACTTGTCGTTCCTTTTTAAATTTCAGTTTAAAACTACAACACTTAATCCAAACCACGTTCAAAGATTTAAAGTATAATTTATCAATTTCTACGGCAATTAAAGGGTCTAAGTTAACTAATCAAATTTACATATGGCGGGGTCAGGTTTTAATAAATCAAGGTCCGTCATATATAATCCGTTTTAATTTATAAACTATACTACCCAATTTAAACTAGCAAACTAGTCATCACTTAACCAAATTTAACATCCAATTTAAACAACAATAAATCAAACAATCAATTATCAACCAATCTGTATTATTATCACATAAATAATTAACCGATAATGGTGTCAGGTGTCATAGGTGAACAGATACAGATAATAATAGTCATAACAGTAAAAACAACTAACAGCAGCATATTTCAATTGTCGTTTCAATTGAAATCAAATTTAATAAATAAAAGAACGTTAATCGTGAGTGATTGCTCACCTTTCGAGGCTGGATAGATAGGAAAGAAGTGAGTTACGAAATCCAGATCCGAATTCCAAAACAAAGCTAACCGGACACGATTCAATGATCAAAGCTGATAATAGGAACGACGAATTCAAATCAGAATTGGATCGAGGGAGATAAATAGGATAAGTGAGTTTATATACAACTAGTCAATTAATATATATATATACACATCTATACATATAACTTAAAACCCAATATCCACCCATAAATCTCAAAAAAATCAATGTTTATAAGGTTTATACATTTCTTTCAAAATGGACATTAAATCAACACACACGTTAAAAATGAAATATATATACGCACACCCATGCAAACCAAATAACCTTAAAATGCTATTATATTTTTAACACCATATTATCAAATCAATATTAAAATTTAAACATATATCTACAAGTATATGAAACATATCCAGACTGGTTACAACCCAACTGAACGTCCCCAGCTTACCTAAATCAATATACATATATAAGTAGATTTTTTTTTTTACTTTTATAACTTCCCCACCTAACTGTTTATAAAAGTACTTGATATATATGTATGAAATTTGACTTTACAACACAGTAACACTGAAATATAACATATACTAACATATATGCATAGTACCAACCTACCCTATGTGCAGACACGTCTCAAACAGCATTTATACATTGGTTGAAGATGAACGTGCATGAGACTCAAAGGTATACCTATGTACAAAATAAACTACATCATTCTATATGACGCATGCAGACCGCAAGCACCAATATATACCTATACGTTATATATACTTTAAGATCTTGTACCTTCTGACGTAACTCACATCACAAGGTATACTTATATAAGTATTATGTAGAACCAGTATAGCTTTTCATACATATTGAAATCTAGACTCAAATGTTTATTAAAAAAAATCAATATTGAATTCAAAACATCTATGAAATGAATGCCTGAACCCGCTTATACTTTTATGTGTTCAAGTTAAACTGTAAAAAAAAATATATTTAACAAGCAATAAAAATCAAAGATCTTTATATACACTAACAGATTTTAAATGAATCATTGTACAACTCATACATACATACCCTTATATATAAATTATTATACTATATATATTACTTATTATATGATTATATAACTTACAAACATATATAATATAAAATATACCTAAATGAATATATACAGAGAAGCTCGGCAATTGGTGATGAAGCACGAGAGGGAAAGAGGAGGGGAGAACGATGGGGCTGGTTGTAGATGACGTGTTCTCGGCTAGGGGCGGGGTGAAGGCTGTCAACGTTGCTCGGCTATTGGGTTTGAATGGCGGTCGGGTTAGCTGATACGGTAGGAAAGGGACATGGGGCTTGGCTAGGAAGATGGAGGAAGATGTCGGAAGGCAGGGAGATTGATAGTTGGCAGGCACTTGGTCTTGGCCGAGAGTAGGGTCAGGTTGCAAGGGAGAGGCGAGCTGATGGGGTGCAGTGGGCAAGGGGGTAGGTCGGCCGGAGAGGTAGTGGTGGTTCCTGCGTGGCCGTTGGTGCTTGCGTGGGAGGCGGAGATTGGCGGAGGCTGAGGCTGGTGCTCAGACTCGGGTGGATGCTGCTGTGGGCGATGAGGGCTCGGTGAGGAGGCGCGTCGGGTGCACGACAGTGGTTCAGGTGGGGTAGACTCGGCTAGCTCGTTGAGGTGGAGGGTGATGGAAAGAGGATAACTGGGAAGAGATGAGAAGCTTTGCAAAGAAAAAAAAATAAAAAAAATAAAAAAAGAAAGAAAAGGAGTAAGGAGAAGAAGTGACAGGATCTTAGAGACCACGTTTTATATAAAAATATATATACAGTTTTCATTTGAAAGCTGTAAACAGAAGTAGAGAAGAGAAAGAGCAAAAGAAACGTACCAGCCACTGTAAATGTAAATTGAATGGACGAAAAGTAACAGCTGGCTACAAGTAACAATACTGGCTACATATTTTATTGAACGTTACTAATAATCTTCTCAAAATAGTGAACCGAATGGAGTCAGGCAAAATATTATAATGGAAAAAGGGGAATTGATGGAGACGTTTAAGCCAAGATAAACGTACCGCAATAAATGAAAATCAACAGAAAAAAAAAGTAAGAAACGTGGCCCCAGAAAATTTGAATATATAAATTATTTATCAACCTGAAGTGAACGCAGATAATTGAAAAGGCAGAGAAACAGAATTTTACGAATAAAGTGAAATGATGGAAATGATAACGCCTCTCCATTCATTCGGCAAAAGTTATTAAAGCAATTAAAATTTTCTTGGTAGACACGGATAGAGTTTGAAATGCAAAGCAAAGTTAACGGTCAATATTAAAAGGTACCGTTACAATGAACACTTTATTGGTTCTGTCGCATACCGGACCTCAGAATGCAGAAATAAATATACTATTGAGATCAGCACGACGAGACGATCCCAACGGTACACAGATACCAGTGGTATGATTGAATTATAAAAATTCGAATTTTCTACTAAGGGCAAGATGTAGTAAAACGCAGAAAATAAGAACGATGGAGCTATAGAAGTCCGAATTTTGAAAAACTAGAGATGACGCCTTGCTCAGAAGAGGATTTAGAATATTTCTATGTAAAATATTCTGGTTTGGAAAAAATAAATTTGTTGTCAACAATTTTTAGCTAGCCTGAATTTAATAGAATTTCATAATAAATAAATTTTCGTAAAATAAATTGAAATTTTAAAATCTGCTATGTTTAATTGGACGTAATCCAAATATTAACTTTTTATTTGCCAATTAATTTATTTAAAATTTTACCTAATCCAATTAAATACGTAAATAAAACAATAAAATTTTACTAAAATCTTACTGGTCGTTACACTCTCCCCTACTCAAAACTTTTCGTCCCCGAAAAGGAAGGAGGTAGGAGAATAGAACAACCAGGAATAAAGTAAATTGAAAGTCAAGTGTAGATAATTTATTTAAACTATATAAATTTTACTTGAAATACTCATTTGAAACTCCTTTTTGAGACCATTATTTACATTATTATTTATATTCACAAAGACTATTGAAAATATTAAATCCAGATTTGTGAAAATTTTAAATTTATCTCAAGATATCCTTCAAACATTACCAAATAAGTTAATAATCATTTCTTTAAAAATGTTTTATTTAATTAATAACTTCAAAAATATTTATAACACTAGAATTTTATATTAAACAAAGTAGTATATAATTAGCCAATATTTTAAAGGATAAATCCAACAAGGAAGGAAGGTAGATTGGGAAAAACAGAATCAAGGTGAATTAACTAAACTGAGCAGATAAGGTAGATTCAAAAGAAAAGAATCGGGCACGAATTTTCAATTTTCCAAAGGAATTTAATTTCAAAGGTTAATACAAATTTCTTTGTTGGGGAAAATACTTTATAATAAATACTTTTATAATAAGATACTACTATATCAAAGTAAATTTTCTTTCGAAATTACTTTTATAACTCGATGTTTCAACAAGTTTATCATCGTTCTTGCAGACTCTGGCCATGCGTTGATCAGGCGCAAAGCTAGAATTCTTCAAGTACTTAGTAGACCCGTTTCAACACCCAGTGAAAATACTTGAAAAACCCTTTTTAAAAACAGATATGGAAAGTACGATCCAACAAAACAATCAAACCAAAAACCTTTGTCCGATCATGGTTCGCAGATACACAATGGTTACGCCTGGTTCCCCCAGGAAACAATCCATATCCGTAAGCTTTCTCAGCCCTGCGAGTTACGCCATGATGACTAGTAGGGTGCAGGATACACAATGGTTACGCCTGGTTCCCCCAGGAAACAATCCGTACCCCTAGGCAAGACTCAGCCAGGCACTTGCGCTACTATTCGCGACCTACACAGATTGCAGGATACACAATGGTTACGCCTGGTTCCCCCAGGAAACAATCCGTACCCCTAGGCAAGACTCAGCCAGGCAATTGCGCTGTGCATTCAAGAGAGAAAAAAAAACCATGGGTTACGCCACGGTGGGAAACACTCGAGTATTACATCCGGAAAACCGAAAATCAGAGAGAATAATATCGATAGAATGAATCCACGATGTGGCCACAAAGCGGATATCAAGCAGAAGGCACTTTCCATATCTTTACTTGGAAAATATATATCATATAGTACCTTTCAAATACTTTCAAATATCGTACTTATATAAAGTCCATATATAAAATAGGATTCCTTTTTAAATCAACTACTTTCCAAATCAATAGTATATCAAATCATACTTATATAGACTTCAATCATATAAAAGTTCTCTTTCCAAATTTGAGTACCTTTCGAATCAATAGATTTCAAATCAACTTTATACTTATACAAATCCATTTTATATAAGTTCGACCACTCCCAAATCAAGTGCTTAATAATATAAGGTTCTCAATTTCAAATTATTTCAATATCAATTCAGTTTCAAAATCATATGTGATTTTACCAATTTTCTTCCAAATTAAATATCTAAAGTCAATTAAACTCAAAAATGGTTTCCAAATTTATAGTTATCCCTTTAAACCTTTAAACTATCTATTTCTATTAGAAATATCCAATTTACCTTTCTGAAAACCATTATTTAAGATTAAAATTTTCCAAAACATTTCAAGACTAAATTTATATTCTTAATCAACCATTTTATACTCTTTGAAATTTCTTAGCTTTGAAAATTTAATCTCGATTTGGAAGTTTTCGAACATTCAAATAGTTAGGGAAATCCAATTTTCAATTCAAGAGTTGAAAATCAACAATAAATCAATAAACCAATTATTAAATCCGAAACTCGAGGACTGAACACTGGTCTCATTTTATATTATTTCAAATATATACTTATATCTTTCTAAAATATCAATTTTAAACTTTGGAATTTGAAATCAAAAATAGTTTACAAAATCACTTGCATAGCGAAGCTATTAAAGTGGCCTCTCCCCCACTCTGAAACTCGAAAATCAATGTCGATGATGCGTGCACTCATCACCGAAATTATTTTCCAGCGACATAAGCGAGTTCTGGACTTCTATTTTCTTGAAAACTTCTTTGAAATTTCTTCAAAATTATTGGAATTCATTTGAACCCGTTTGAAACATTTCTCATTCAGAAAAATACTTTTAAATCGTATTTTTTTTTGTATAATTTCCAAAATCTTAAAACTAATTTCAAAATACCAGAATTCAGTTCTTGAATTTCAAATTTAACACTTTAGTTATAAATCATTTTTATATAAATCAATTTCTTAAAATTTTAAATCCTTTGAAAACTTTTATATATAGAATCACATTTCCTATTTTTTTTATGAATAGGTATATAATCTTTATCGAAAACATTTTCTTTATATATATAGAATAAAATCATAGTTATCAAAATAATAATTTCGGTATAAACAATTTCTAAAATACAAACAAAACCCGATTTTCAAAGGATGATTTAAGGATGGATTTCAAAACAAAGATAGAGATTTAATTTAAAGGAACTCTAATCAATAGAATCCTGATTCGAAGATAGACTCGATCGAAGATGAGATAATTAAGTTACAAAATAGAAGATGGATATACTTCTATAAATCGCGGGCGACCTTTACCTGTCAACCGTGATTCCAAAATTAGATCGGTGTAGAATTCTGAGGCAATTCGACATTCGATCGTCGGAGATATAGAATTCGGCATAACAAGATATATCAGCATCGTAAACCGAGGGTACAGAAATCTTCGGTGAATCAATGCCAATTGTATGGAGTTTCATCCGTTTATAAAACATTCAGTCTTTGTCAAAACATTCAGTGGAGTCATTGGATACTCTAGAATCAAAGAACATAAATAGAGGGAGACAAGGATGAATTTCGGAATCGAGGGGCATTCCAAAATTCAAAGGAAATCGAGTCGAAAGGAAGAGATTCAACTCGAGCGAAAGTGATTCTGTAAGTAAATTTACCATATATGTCAAGTTTTGCCTAGAGCCAAAGCTCTGATACCAACTGTAACGACCCGCTATTTTGGACCATCCAAATCGACAATAAAACCATACATGTCCGACTTGAATAATTCAAAATACCGAATTGTTAATTTAAAATTTGGCAAAACGTAACATATACAATAAATAAATCAATCACAGATCACAGACACAGAGTAATAAAATGCAGCGGAATAGATAAAGAATAGTAGTTCATGAAGCTACTATATACATCAGAGTTTTAAAATAAAATACATCAGAATATCTTGAATACAGAAAAGTCTTCAGTACGAGCCGATGACTTCTCTGAACCAGTCAACTAAAACTGAAAGCTGAAACGATAGTTGGATCTCCAAATGAAGCTCCAATCTCCAAAGGTGAGTCTCTAATGCTGTATTACTCAGTCTGACCCGAGCGTAAAGCAAAACACAAAACACTCGAGTCAGGATTAACATTCTTATATCAATAAATTCAACTCAAATGAAATATCAACTGAAGTACAATATAACTTAAAGGATGTTTGGGATGTCCATCCTCTAAGGGTCCATAGAACTATCAACAGGGTAGAAATATACACTATTACATCGTGGTCATTCACTTAATTTATACTTCAAACCCAAATGTCAATTTCACTTCAAATAATAGTATTTATGCATACAGTAAAGTACTTTCAATTTCCTTAAGTTAACAAATCGTTTTACAACAACCCGACCTTCCCATTCAAATTTAATTCAATCTCATTTTATCAATTTAAATTTTCCTAACATAACCACTTCAATTTTTATCAATCTCACATTTGGATTTGATATCCCAATTACCCCTTTTATTTAAACATGTTTCCCTATTGTAAGTATTCAACATTTCAACTAAATTTTTCCCAATCTAGTTTTCTAAATAAAGATTTCCCAATTTAGTTCCACCTAAATTTTCATTTAATTCAATTAGTTATCAACTACCAAATTCAACTATCTTGGTTCCAAATACATATCCAAATCTCTAAACTTTTTTATTGCAATATAGTTCATAACCTTAATATCCAGATCTCGATTTTTACATCATTATTATTTAGTCTTGAACACCCCCTTACTTGATTCAATATCATTTTGTGACCTTAAATTACATATCCTCAATATTTTCTTAAATTTTATTAAACGTGAAATATCCATTAAACAACTTTAAATCAAAAGTCTAGTTACAAAAATCATATCCTTAAATTTCCCATTCAATAATTTCACATTGATTAAACGAAATAAATCCTTATTTAAATACCATTTTTAAATAAACCCAAATTTATCTCCCAATCTTAATTGTTCAATGTTATTGCAATATTTTATCCGAAATAAAGTTTACATAAATATTTCTTAATTTATGTATTTGATCAAATCTTGGTTAACTAGATATAATTAACTCTATATTTATCATTACCCTTTATATATGTATTTAAGAATTTACATTTAATAAGACCATATATTTCTTATCATATGGTCAATAAGAATTCACATTTAATAAGACCATATATTTCTTATCATATGGTCAAATTGTTATGGGTATTATCATTTAAATTCTTATACTAAATGTATACGGGTGGATAGCATTTCAACCTGTAATCCCAAATTTTAATTAAAAGGAATCCGCTTGGGACTATCATTTCAACCCATTTAAATTCAGACACAAACATAACAAAAGAGAACTTGTAGTGTGATGACAGGGATGGTGTCAAATTAAATAAACAAGCAATAACAACAATCAATAACAATTCAATAATAAATCAAATAACCCCGAAATAATCGTATTAATTTGCATTGTCATTGGTATAATTATCCTAGAATCTACACTATCATTTCATATAGATTAAAGATTATTACATTACAGTTTTTCACTTGTCGTTCCTTTTTAAATTTCAGTTTAAAACTACAACACTTAATCCAAACCACGTTCAAAGATTTAAAGTATAATTTATCAATTTCTACGGCAATTAAAGGGTCTAAGTTAACTAATCAAATTTACATATGGCGGGGTCAGGTTTTAATAAATCAAGGTCCGTCATATATAATCCGTTTTAATTTATAAACTATACTACCCAATTTAAACTAGCAAACTAGTCATCACTTAACCAAATTTAACATCCAATTTAAACAACAATAAATCAAACAATCAATTATCAACCAATCTGTATTATTATCACATAAATAATTAACCGATAATGGTGTCAGGTGTCATAGGTGAACAGATACAGATAATAATAGTCATAACAGTAAAAACAACTAACAGCAGCATATTTCAATTGTCGTTTCAATTGAAATCAAATTTAATAAATAAAAGAACGTTAATCGTGAGTGATTGCTCACCTTTCGAGGCTGGATAGATAGGAAAGAAGTGAGTTACGAAATCCAGATCCGAATTCCAAAACAAAGCTAACCGGACACGATTCAATGATCAAAGCTGATAATAGGAACGACGAATTCAAATCAGAATTGGATCGAGGGAGATAAATAGGATAAGTGAGTTTATATACAACTAGTCAATTAATATATATATATACACATCTATACATATAACTTAAAACCCAATATCCACCCATAAATCTCAAAAAAATCAATGTTTATAAGGTTTATACATTTCTTTCAAAATGGACATTAAATCAACACACACGTTAAAAATGAAATATATATACGCACACCCATGCAAACCAAATAACCTTAAAATGCTATTATATTTTTAACACCATATTATCAAATCAATATTAAAATTTAAACATATATCTACAAGTATATGAAACATATCCAGACTGGTTACAACCCAACTGAACGTCCCCAGCTTACCTAAATCAATATACATATATAAGTAGATTTTTTTTTTACTTTTATAACTTCCCCACCTAACTGTTTATAAAAGTACTTGATATATATGTATGAAATTTGACTTTACAACACAGTAACACTGAAATATAACATATACTAACATATATGCATAGTACCAACCTACCCTATGTGCAGACACGTCTCAAACAGCATTTATACATTGGTTGAAGATGAACGTGCATGAGACTCAAAGGTATACCTATGTACAAAATAAACTACATCATTCTATATGACACATGCAGACCGCAAGCACCAATATATACCTATACGTTATATATACTTTAAGATCTTGTACCTTCTGACGTAACTCACATCACAAGGTATACTTATATAAGTATTATGTAGAACCAGTATAGCTTTTCATACATATTGAAATCTAGACTCAAATGTTTATTAAAAAAAATCAATATTGAATTCAAAACATCTATGAAATGAATGCCTGAACCCGCTTATACTTTTATGTGTTCAAGTTAAACTGTAAAAAAAAATATATTTAACAAGCAATAAAAATCAAAGATCTTTATATACACTAACAGATTTTAAATGAATCATTGTACAACTCATACATACATACCCTTATATATAAATTATTATACTATATATATTACTTATTATATGATTATATAACTTACAAACATATATAATATAAAATATACCTAAATGAATATATACAGAGAAGCTCGGCAATTGGTGATGAAGCACGAGAGGGAAAGAGGAGGGGAGAACGATGGGGCTGGTTGTAGATGACGTGTTCTCGGCTAGGGGCGGGGTGAAGGCTGTCAACGTTGCTCGGCTATTGGGTTTGAATGGCGGTCGGGTTAGCTGATACGGTAGGAAAGGGACATGGGGCTTGGCTAGGAAGATGGAGGAAGATGTCGGAAGGCAGGGAGATTGATAGTTGGCAGGCACTTGGTCTTGGCCGAGAGTAGGGTCAGGTTGTAAGGGAGAGGCGAGCTGATGGGGTGCAGTGGGCAAGGGGGTAGGTCGGCCGGAGAGGTAGTGGTGGTTCCTGCGTGGCCGTTGGTGCTTGCGTGGGAGGCGGAGATTGGCGGAGGCTGAGGCTGGTGCTCAGACTCGGGTGGATGCTGCTGTGGGCGATGAGGGCTCGGTGAGGAGGCGCGTCGGGTGCACGACAGTGGTTCAGGTGGGGTAGACTCGGCTAGCTCGTTGAGGTGGAGGGTGATGGAAAGAGGATAACTGGGAAGAGATGAGAAGCTTTGCAAAGAAAAAAAAATAAAAAAAATAAAAAAAGAAAGAAAAGGAGTAAGGAGAAGAAGTGACAGGATCTTAGAGACCACGTTTTATATAAAAAAATATATACAGTTTTCATTTGAAAGCTGTAAACAGAAGTAGAGAAGAGAAAGAGCAAAAGAAACGTACCAGCCACTGTAAATGTAAATTGAATGGACGAAAAGTAACAGCTGGCTACAAGTA
Source organism: Allium cepa (assembly GCA_030765085.1). Classification (NCBI taxonomy): domain Eukaryota; kingdom Viridiplantae; phylum Streptophyta; class Magnoliopsida; order Asparagales; family Amaryllidaceae; genus Allium; species Allium cepa. Next base: position 662,954,457 of record CM060928.1, on the reverse strand, counting down.
ACAATACTGGCTACATATTTTATTGAACGTTACTAATAATCTTCTCAAAATAGTGAACCGAATGGAGTCAGGCAAAATATTATAATGGAAAAAGGGGAATTGATGGAGACGTTTAAGCCAAGATAAACGTACCGCAATAAATGAAAATCAACAGAAAAAAAAGTAAGAAACGTGGCCCCAGAAAATTTGAATATATAAATTATTTATCAACCTGAAGTGAACGCAGATAATTGAAAAGGCAGAGAAACAGAATTTTACGAATAAAGTGAAATGATGGAAATGATAACGCCTCTCCATTCATTCGGCAAAAGTTATTAAAGCAATTAAAATTTTCTTGGTAGACACGGATAGAGTTTGAAATGCAAAGCAAAGTTAACGGTCAATATTAAAAGGTACCGTTACAATGAACACTTTATTGGTTCTGTCGCATACCGGACCTCAGAATGCAGAAATAAATATACTATTGAGATCAGCACGACGAGACGATCCCAACGGTACACAGATACCAGTGGTATGATTGAATTATAAAAATTCGAATTTTCTACTAAGGGCAAGATGTAGTAAAACGCAGAAAATAAGAACGATGGAGCTATAGAAGTCCGAATTTTGAAAAACTAGAGATGACGCCTTGCTCAGAAGAGGATTTAGAATATTTCTATGTAAAATATTCTGGTTTGGAAAAAATAAATTTGTTGTCAACAATTTTTAGCTAGCCTGAATTTAATAGAATTTCATAATAAATAAATTTTCGTAAAATAAATTGAAATTTTAAAATCTGCTATGTTTAATTGGACGTAATCCAAATATTAACTTTTTATTTGCCAATTAATTTATTTAAAATTTTACCTAATCCAATTAAATACGTAAATAAAACAATAAAATTTTACTAAAATCTTACTGGTCGTTACAATTTCACAAGCATGGATTAATTAAATTAATTTATAATAATATGAAAATCAATTAAATTGTTTGGTATTATAGATAATCTATTAATGCAGTTGTGCGATTCACAAATGTAATTTAGTTGGTGGTCAATATCAAATAATTTGAATACTCATGTTTACACTTCACCTTAACTAATGTGTGACAGTTTGCCCGAATTTATCACCTATACACCTTTTATGGTGAATGTAACATCCCCTTACTTGGAGGCCCAAAACTAACAACTGCTCTATAGTTATTAATCTTCTACGACCAAATACGGCGGTGCTAGAATCATTGATACACGGATCACACGAATATGGAAAAAAATTAACAATTTGAAAACATATTTCCACATTCCATTCAAAACATTACATATTCATTACATAATCCCAAAACATTAACAACGATCAGCAAAATATAATTGTAACACATACGCCAAGAGCGACATATAAAGATGCCTCTTTGATTGATCAGAGTATATAGTAAGGCTAATAAATTTGCCTTTACATCCAAATACACAGCGGAAAAAGATAACTCTAAATAACTATCTACCTCGTACACGCCTATGGAAGCTTTATTCGTATAAGAAGAGAACTTAAAAACTCTAAACCTCAAACTACTCAAAATCAATTGAGTACCCTAGTGTCTAAGGGGAAAACAAAAAATTCGAATCAGACATAAAGCCTGGTATGAATAATAATCTAATATCTCAACCCTTTTAGATATCCAGTGAGACCACACCGCTTAGCGAAACTTTTTTCCCCTCACTAGTATCCTAAAATCTTTTTAAAACCATATTCTATGCTCCTGCATGCACAATGATTAAAATATGACATGCATACTTAAAACAATTAGGATTTCCCATTCCCAGTTTAACCTGACTCCCTGTCAAAAATTATAGTTTCTAGGGTCACTATTAACCTTTTAGTTTTCATGGGTTTACTAATAATCTTTATATAATTAATGAACGTCCATTTCTTTTCATAGTTTTCATGAGGTTACTAAGAACCTATAGGATCCTGCCAGTTAACTTAATTAATTCATGGGTACCGCTGAACCTATTATTCCAATAACTAATCACCTTAACCTAGTTTTCATGGGTTGACTAGGAACCTATGGATTCATCCAGTAACTCACTTCACATCTTAGTTTTCATGGGTTGACTAGGAACCTACTGATACTTCCGTTAGCCACTTTCTTATCATATTTTTCATGGGTTTAATAGGAACCTATTGACTAATGTCAATCCTTAATTCAGATATAGTTTTCATGGATTCACTACAAACCAATTAGCCCCTGCTAACTATCCTCAATACATAGTTTTCATGGGTTCACAATGAACCCGTTGGTTACCTCCAATAATTACTAAGTGTAAGCATACTATATTTTTGTCCTCCTGATGCCTTGGTTGCAATTCTACTCATTCAAGAGTTTAAGCATCACTTAAGAGTTAACCTAGTTGGTTCTTCTACCCCTTTTTCCCCAAAATACAGTTATGGGTTATCATGTGAATATATTCATATTTATAGAAGTAAAACAACAATTTAACAATACCACTCCTGTTGGTTTGAGGTCCTTGAATTACATTTCATATAAAACGTAGTTAACCCCTTTAACTTATATTTTTATCAAGGCAATACTTCTTCAAAATTACATACTTAAAGTCATTACAAAACTCCTTTATATAAGCCGTGGGTTTTCCTTTAAAATATCTGAGCTAGGGTTTTAGAACTTTTCGACAGCATTGAAGGCTTCAGCCTTCGACTCCTTTGAAAGCATAAATCATATCTTTTAAAACTATAAGCTCCCGCCTCTTTAATACTTTAAAACATTACCTTTAAAACCTTTCGACCTTGTTAATGTATCATTAAATAAGAGTAGAACCTTTCGAAACCAATGAAGGTCAAACCTTTTGAAACCATTGAAAATCAAACCTTCCGAAAGAATTGGGTTTGTGCTTAAAAATATTACTTTGGGTCATAGTGAAAATAGTTGAAAGTATCTCTTTCAAAACCACACTTTATTTTATAAAATATTGGGGAAGTTTGATGGTGTTGAAATCATCCTTTTGAAAGCATTATAACATCTGGGAAACAATTGAACCTTTCAACAACGTCGAAAACTCCTGTTTTCGACCCCGTCGAAAGGTTTAGGAAGCGGTTTGTTTTTATAAAAACCAATAAACCTTTCGACAATGTCGAAAGCTCCTGCTTTCGACCTCTTCGAAAGCTTTAAACAAAAATAAAGGCGATAGATCTTTTTTCTTCTTTCAAATTCCTCTTTGAAACAACCTTCCGAAAGCATAGCGTTCGACTACGTCGAAGGCTCCTTTAAAAAATATCCTTTCAATACCATAGCTTTCGACCTTGTCGAAAACTGTTTACCAAACCAACCTTTCGAAATCATAGATTTCGAACTTGTCGAAATCTTTTTAAAATAGGCAAGTGATTTTCTTTTTCAAATCAAAGTAAACCAAGGGTCCATCTCCTTCGAAAGCAACCCTTCGACACCATACCTTCCGACTTGGTCCAATTCACTACATACCACCCGAATGATATCATGTGCATTGCTTTCGACTCATTGGTCATTGAAGTCGAAAGGTCTTGGATGATAGGTCTAAGTCGAAAGGTTTTCCAAAGAAGGCGGAACCACCTTTTTCTGGGTAAAAGCTGATTTTGCCAAAATAAGTAATCTTTTTGTAACAAACTTGCCTACTTGTAAACATTTGATTGACTTTTACAACTTCTAAATAATGTGGATAATATTTACCGCATTTTCTCAGATCTAAAATCAAAATAACATTTAACAATTAAGCCCTTCCTCTTATAAAAATAATTAAATCAATCAGGTCCTCCTTTCAAAATAATTTAATTAACATACTAAATCACTTAGTAAAAATCCCTAAAAATTTCCAAAATTCAATTTAATCATGTTATTTAACATATCATAATTTCAGACCCAAATTCTTAATATATTTTCCAAAATAAATTTATAAACCCAAATAATCATATTTTCCTTTGAAAATTCATAACTAATTCTCCACAGTTTGGAAAATTGTGAAAATTGGAATCCAACTCCAAAATCATGTTTTCCATAACATAAAATTTTTCCATGAAATTTAAAAATCGTTTAATCTCGGTTTTACCCTAAACCCCATATATCTCCTTTAATAACCATGTTAAAACATATATAAATCATAAGTTAAGGATATCATCATTCAATATATCATAAAAACAGATTTACCATTAGATCCAAAACCATATGAATTAAATAGAGATGTAAACATTACTTTCACCTTAGATTGGATACGGAAATTGATGATTGATTGAGACTGATTTCTTCTAGCTTGAATCCTAAGCTTAAATTTGATTTTCTCTTCTTCATTTCTTCCTAATTGCCGGCCTTGCTTTCTTACGATTATAAATTTTTGTTTGAGATAAAATGAACGTGTATGACTAAAGAGAATAGCATAAGGGGGGAATATGGGCGGTGTAACAGCCCTAGTTTTTAGCTATTTATTTCTTTTAATTTTTTTGTTTTTAGAAATATAATTTATATAAATTGTGTTTACCAATATTGTTTAAATATTTAATTTAGAGAATTAAACTCGTTAATTTAATATGATTTTTGTAACTAAATTTAAGAAGAAAAAAAAAAGGAAAATTTTATAATGTATAATGAAGTGAGTGGTAACTAAATGTTTTGGATATTATCATAATATCTGTTGTTATACCCATTCCCTAAAAATAATGAAAAGGAGAAAATTTGTAACATATTAAAGTAGTTAATTAATTATGTTAATTTGGTAGGTTATGACATGCAAATCATGTTGGTGGAATATTCTCAATTTTGACATATTAATTATGTTAGCAGTGAACATTGTTAAGCAATTTAAAACAATGAAACTTACAATCAATTTATTTGATAAATCTACCTTATTCCTAGTTAGCAATTCAAAACTTGAATAAAGGCACATACGGATATTTTAAAATGGAGTTAATGACAATTAATAGATATTTCAAAAAGAAATTTATGACAATTAATAAAGAAATTAATTGTAAAATTTCAGTAGTTGACCAGAATTAATTTATTGAATAATTAATGCAAATTAATAAAATTGATGAAAGATAAATAAGTTAATTCTTTTGGTTAATGGCATGAGGACACGAGGTTAATCCCCATTTTGTAGGAGAAATCTGCCCGTGTAACCAGTCCGGCTACCAGTGCCTACAAAGCGGACGGATTAATGTGAGACGTCGCAGGATTGATAATTAACAAAAAGGGTTAATTAACTAATTAAGTTAGTAACCAAATTTGAGTATGTAATTAAAGGAGGATAATTAATTGGTAATATGGTAATTAATTGAAATCAATTAAGGAGGGTAATTAAAAGGGATAAGGTAATCAATTGAAATCAATTAAAGGCAATTAAAGGGGAATTAATTGATTAGAAGAATATGGAAATCAAATTTGCCTTCCTTTGCGCGTGACACAAAATTTTATTCTTTTAACATTTTGACATTTGCCTCTTACCATTTGTTTCTTGAGCATGTCACTGTATTCATTTATTCACGCAGCCTTATCCACAAAAATATCAACTCTTCCAATTGCCATTTTTCCTCTCACCTAAATTAAATGCATTCAAAATTTAATCTTGCCTATCTTTGCAAATTTTCGCATACCCATTATATCTCTCTGTTTCCACTGCGTTGTTTTGCAATAAATAAATTTTTCGAACCATTGATCAAGTAAATATTTATGTAAGCATTTATTACTTTTGCCTTTTCAGTTAAAAGCTTTTTCATTGCTTACCATAAATCACGCAAGAGCTCAAGTTTTGCTTCCTCAATCAAATCTGTTCAAATTTGCAGTAACGCATGCTTTAAATTTAGATTATAACTGGTATAAATCACGCAAGCTATCTAAAAAAAAAAAAAATCCAAAAGAGTGATATCGTTCAAACATAAAACTGGAAAGAGAAATCAACGCATGCATTTATCACAATTTTCGTGTAGCGTTCAAACAAGAAGAACTGGAAATAAATCTCTTGCCTAAACGCATGCACTCAAAAATCAACGCTTGCATTTATTTCTTACGTTTTCAAACCTGCCTATTTATCTCCCCTTTTTATTTCGCAAGTTTATCTATAAATACTTTGCCTCATTCACATAAGTTTTCATATCTCCTTGTTTGTCCCTCTCTGGTACAAGCTTCTATCAGGTAAATAAATTTGCATTGTTTATTTCTTTGCTTCTTCCAATTTTCCTTCCTCCTTCTTGTGTTCTCTGATTTCCTTGCTCGGCTACTTCCCCATCATGCCGTGCCATTTATAAATACATATAGAACTTTGTTAGTAGTAGGCTGGAAGAAATGATATAAATTGATTGTAGGAAGCTAGACTATGGAATTAGTGTAGTTATGATGTAGTTAGTGGTATTGTGGATTTGGATAAGTGCAGTTTGAAGAGGAAGGCATAGAAAAAAAAAAAAGAATTACAATTTAATAATGGAGAAGATAAATTGATAAGGAGAAAATGATATGAAATGTTGTTTAATTCAAATAAACAATATTGTATGAATAAATCTTGGGTGAATATAATAAAATGACATTTATTTCAATTTTTAATGGTTGAAATAAATTTAAGATGGTTAAAAATAAATTTAACTACTTATTTGAGAATTTGGGTGGATAAATATCAATGGATTGTATTTATTATGGTTAATAAAAGGATATTGGTGATGTATACCAATAATCACCTTTTAATGTTTAATAATAAAAGTAAAAGAAGAAATAATTTGCCTAAACATGATGAACATGTATGTGAAATAAAGTATTATTTAATGAATTCGAATGTAGTTAGTGGCTACATTTGATTAAATCGAATAATTTGAACAGTATTGTGTTTGTTGCCAATATTGTCATTTTATTTAAATAAATATATATGAGAATGAAAATAATTGATCATGATAAATATGATTAAAAATGTGAGAAATAATTTAATAATGTCTAAACATGTATTTGTTTTGTTTGGGTGCATAACATCTTTTTATTCAATCAATTGTATTAAATTTGCAATTTATTTTGCAATTTATTCAATTTATTTTATGCATGCGTACGGTTGAAGTATGGGCCTAGGATATGTTGAGACGGTTAGCGGGTTGTAGTAGTCGAGCAAGTTGAACTAAATTTCTTTTATTCTATTCGTTCCAGTTGTTCTGAAATTTTGCTTTGACCGTAATTTTTAAATTCGCATACTTGGTATTTGGATCTTATAGATTTAAGTCAAGGCTTTGCATCCGCCGAAGTTTGATCGTGCTTTCCGTTTTTTTTTCCGAAGTAGATACCGTGTTTGATTTAGATCCACTGCAGCGTTTAAGGTGAGTATTTCTCACCAGACATATGTACATATATTTTGTGAATTATCGCAAGTGTATGTGTAAAAATTTTATTTAAATATTATCTGTCTGTAGTATAACGTAGAATGATGAATCCCATTTAAATTGACACCTCATCAGTTATTATCTGTTGTATTATTTCTGCAGTTATATTATATTATTGTTTATTTACTGCTTAAATCACCACTGCAAGTTCCCTGTTAAATTTAGATTGTTGTGGGCTGAAATGATAGGCCTAAATGATGATTACTGTGCTATTATTATGTTAACTGTTTAACTGTTAACTTGGGATTGCGGGTTTGAAATGATAGAACCCGGGGTTTGTAAATTACGGATTGAAATGATATAAATCCGTATCACTTGACCTAGGCTAGAAAACTATATACAGGCCCGTGGTCCTTATAATATTTTCTGAAATATTTAAAATTATTTTGGAAGTTAAATATTTGATTTAATATCTTTAAAGGATTTTATATTGATTTTGAATGAGTTATAAATGTTAATAAATAAATAAATAAATATTTGAATAAAATTTTGGAATATAACTTATTTTGGAAATTCTGGATTTTTGAAAGGATAAGATTTCAGTTAAGAAATATATATATAAGTTATATTTGGAAATATTTATTAAGTTAAACAATCTACTAAAGCATTTAAATGCTGTCTTTTGAAATTGGACTAGTTTTACCCGTAACTTTAGGTAGCATTTCCTAAGTGCTATAGAATCTGGAATTTGATTGTTTTGAAATTTATGGAATTTGATAAATTTTATTTTATGTTTAAGTTTTGGAAAATCCTAAGATATGATATTTATAACTGGATTTTCCTTAATAAATTTAAGATGAATATTCCAGTATTAAGTAAATTTGAAAATATTTAATGGCTAATTTGGAGTTTTATTTATGGAATTTATGGGAATATTCAAGACTAAAAAAATAAAACATTGATTTGTTGAAAGAATAAAATCCAACCTTATTTTTGAATAGTAATACTCCAATTGGATATATATATAGGAATTGTAATGGTTTTGGGAACATGAAGTAATATTTAAATTATGGTTTAAAACTTTAAATAAAGAAATATATTTGTAAAGCTATGTAAATTATCTTCTTTACAAAGTAACCATAAAGTTAAACCATTTATTCTATATACCGTTGAATGTCCAAACCATTGTGTTTGGGAGTTATGGTTTTAAAGTAAAATTTCCAAAATATTATGTTTTGAAGATATAATTTAAATATTTGGTTTCCAGATATTATAAATTTTAAGCAGTATGGTTTTTGGAAAAGAATTATACTTGAATATAACGGTATCATATTGTTTTGGGTTTTGAATGATATCGTGTTTATAGTTTGAAATAGAAATGTTTATTTTGGTTTTAAAGTATAAACTGTTTTAAAAGACCACGGTGTTATAATAACGATGGGTTGGCAAAGAGACCGGGATCGGATATGGACATACTCTCTGTCGATACCGAAAACCACTTTGACTAACCGTGTACGCGGTGGAGATTCCAGAATGAAGTAGGTTGGTGGCGACGTTTCCTGTAAGGTAAATACGTGGACCCGACTCCCGTGAGTTGGCATAAGGTGGCTAAAACAGGAGCGATCGACGGGTTAATGAGGTCATTCCTCTGATCGGACACTCCTCTTCGATATTATACTATGACTTTGGATTGATTCAGTGGCCACTTCTATTTTGATTTGGGGAGTTGTTTCGAGGTGGGCGGTTGCTGCGGCTTCGCGTTACCATCGGCCCGGATGCGTAATTGGTATATCTACCCTGGCATTGCCTAGTTGTGCCGTGTCACCTACCATACCGCGCCTTGTACGAGTTTAGATTTCTCCCGTAGCCCGTGTGGTATCCTCTAGTTGCTTCCCGATCAGGAGGAGCTATGATATTGGATGGACTACTGGGACTATTACGTGTTAAGGTGGAAAATGTAAAGCCTTAACGCTACTTAAAAGTAAGTTTATTTTATAAATAGACACTAGTATAATAGCGCAATATACTACATAGTAAATAGTTTGACGGATCCTTAGAGGATGGGCGGTCCCAAGCATCCTTTAAGTTACTTGCTCTATATTACAGTACACTTGAATTAGCTTACATTATATAAGTATGTATGTCCTGACTCGAGTGTTATGTTTTATTTTTACGCTCGGGTCAGCCTGAGTTGCAGTTTCAGTTTCTCTCCGGAGTTATGTCATCCCGTAGATCATTCATACTGCCGGAAGCCTTTCAGTCTTTATCTTATTTGCAATCAATCAAATTGGAAGACTCTGTTTCTATTTATGTCTACAGCTGTATTGCAGATTCTAAACTATGTAAATTCTATTTGGTTAAAGTTTTATAGTGGCTTCATGAACCACTGTATATTTTATTTCCGCTGTGAGTTCTGATATATGTATGTGATTCTGTGATTTATTTACTACATATTCTGAGTTTTGCCAAATTTATTTTACAACGCAGTATTTTGAACAATTCAAGTCCGACATGTGCGGATGCGAAGGGTTGAAAATACTGGGTCATTACATTTGGTATCAGAGCTTTGGTTCTAGGCAAAACTTAGAATGTATGGTAAATTTGATTTACAGAATCACGTTCATTCGAGATTGAACCACTCTCTTTTCGAATTTTGGAACATTCCCTACGGTTCCAAAGCTCATTCGTATCCCTCACTTTTTCATCTGCTTTAGATTCTGGAGTATCTCATAACTCCACTTCGGATGATCTTTATTGTAAATTGGCGGTCTCGCCATTATTCTAATAAAGGGGTGAAACTCCTTTACCATTAGCATTGATTCACCGGAGATTTATATTTATCCTCGGTTTATATGCTAGTATCTTTGGTTATTCCAAATTCTATCTCTTCGGATCAAATGTAGATTTACCCCAACCACATCGATATGGCTCTTTAAGTCACGGATGACTAGGTCAAGGTTGTCCGCGACTTATATAGACTTACCCAGTTTCCTTATTCTGATCTTCTGATTTCAATTTATCTTGAATTCTATTTGATTTGAGTTCATCAAATTTGAGTCTCTATCCTGGTTTGAGAAGTTTATTCCTATATTTGAAATTAAAATCTAATATTATATATATGAGTATAATTTTCAAAATTTTATAATTAATTTAACTAGTTGTCAAGAGATAATAGTTTTGATTTTATTTATGGTGTTGTAAGCCATGTGTTTGTCTAATAAATAAGTGAATATAAAACAATGGTTATAAATTAATTTGGAAACAGAAATGAATTTAAAACTAAAACTTGAGAATTAAATTTCTGATGATTTCAAACCTTGTGTTTAAATTTTTAAAAGGATGTAATAAGTATTTTTGTATAGAAATTTGTTTCCAAAGAAATTTTAAAATTAGTGCTTTTCTCTTTGTCGCTGGAAAATAATTTCGGTGATGACTGCAGCATCATCGACATTCATTTTCGAGTTTCGAAGTGAAAAGACCATTCTGTAGTCTGGCTACAGTGTTTCCTTGAGATTTTAATTGATTTGAATTTCTAAAGTATGACTTAATATATATAGATATATAATTTAAATTTGATTTGACATATTAGGTATATATATTTAGTTATCTCTAAATGGTTTGAAGGGAATCAGGAATTTAATTCTTAAAGTTTATCTTGAGGAAGGAAAATAAATATAATAACAAAAATTTGAATAAAAAGGTTCCAATTGGAGATAATTAAATTGAAAGTTTTATTTGTATAACACCCAATTTCATTTAATATAACTTACCTTGATTTTCAAAAGTTAACATGTAATTGGATAATATACAATATAAAAGGATTTTATGAATAAAATTTGAGTGGTTATAATAAATATTATACACTTAAATTTTAGTTATAAAAGATTAATGGGGATAAATAAGGAAAAGGAATTTAAGGAATTTTATTCAAATGTCTTAATAATCAAATTAATTTAATATGGAGCCGTAAATCTAACCAAGAGATTTTAATAAAAGGTTATTTCCTGAAATGAATATGTTTGTGTAATAAACAAGGTATCTTTGAATAAGGAAAATATATTTGAAAGGGATATTTTTGGAGTAAGGATTATATATCTTCAAATCATAGTTTAATTGATGTCTAAATAAATAGTTAAGACGTATTCTAATATCACTAAATTTTGATAATTGAGAATTGGTTTTCAAATGGAAATTCAAGGGTAACTTATTGAAGGAATATCTTATTTATAAGATAAGTATTTTTAATAAAGTGTTAGGTTATTTGTTAAAATTCAGAGTTAAGTACATAATAAACTGATTAGGAATACTATTATATCTACTATAGCATATTATGAGTGCTGCTGTTTCTAAAAATAAAATATTTTGGAAATTTTTTTTTTAAATGAACTTAGGAATATTTCAACCTTGAAATGAATATTGTTTGGCATTGAATTTAAAAGGTATAAATGAAGATTATTTTAAAGGTATTATGATTTTAGTAGCATGATTTCCAAATTTATAAATTTAATGATTTCAAAGCATTATGATTGCAAATTTATTATCTTATTTGTTTTCAAACTATCTTTAAGTGTCCTTGGTTTCCCTATCTGCTACAGAATGAGGAGGCTATTGCTTATACCAGTCTATTTAGAAATCTTTTCTATAATCTTTAAAAATCTTTGTTACTCATCGGGGCCTGAGCACCGCTTACCACCCATAGACCGACGGTCGAACTGAAAAGAGTAAAACCGATTCTAGAAGATCTTCTTCGTGCTTCAAATCCGGAACTATTCGTTTAAAGTTCTTGTTTATCTAGCTTATCTTCCTTTGTTTCTTTTCTTTTGTTCCTTTTCGAGGACGAAAAGTTCTTAAGTGGGGGAGAGTGTAACAGCCCTAGTTTTTAGCTATTTATTTCTTTTAATTTTTTTGTTTTTAGAAATATAATTTATATAAATTGTGTTTACCAATATTGTTTAAATATTTAATTTAGAGAATTAAACTCGTTAATTTAATATGATTTTTGTAACTAAATTTAAGAAGAAAAAAAAAAAGGAAATTTTTATAATGTATAATGAAGTGAGTGGTAACTAAATGTTTTGGATATTATCATAATATCTGTTGTTATACCCATTCCCTAAAAATAATGAAAAGGAGAAAATTTGTAACATATTAAAGTAGTTAATTAATTATGTTAATTTGGTAGGTTATGACATGCAAATCATGTTGGTGGAATATTCTCAATTTTGACATATTAATTATGTTAGCAATGAACATTGTTAAGCAATTTAAAACAATGAAACTTACAATCAATTTATTTGATAAATCTACCTTATTCCTAGTTAGCAATTCAAAACTTGAATAAAGGCACATACGGATATTTTAAAATGGAGTTAATGACAATTAATAGATATTTCAAAAAGAAATTTATGACAATTAATAAAGAAATTAATTGTAAAATTTCAGTAGTTGACCAGAATTAATTTATTGAATAATTAATGCAAATTAATAAAATTGATGAAAGATAAATAAGTTAATTCTTTTGGTTAATTGCATGAGGACACGAGGTTAATCCCCATTTTGTAGGAGAAATCTGCCCGTGTAACCAGTCCGGCTACCAGTGCCTACAAAGCGGACGGATTAATGTGAGACGTCGCAGGATTGATAATTAACAAAAAGGGTTAATTAACTAATTAAGTTAGTAACCAAATTTGAGTATGTAATTAAAGGAGGATAATTAATTGGTAATATGGTAATTAATTGAAATCAATTAAGGAGGGTAATTAAAAGGGATAAGGTAATCAATTGAAATCAATTAAAGGCAATTAAAGGGGAATTAATTGATTAGAAGAATATGGAAATCAAATTTGCCTTCCTTTGCGCGTGACACAAAATTTTATTCTTTTAACATTTTGACATTTGCCTCTTACCATTTGTTTCTTGAGCATGTCACTGTATTCATTTATTCACGCAGCCTTATCCACAAAAATATCAACTCTTCCAATTGCCATTTTTCCTCTCACCTAAATTAAATGCATTCAAAATTTAATCTTGCCTATCTTTGCAAATTTTCGCATACCCATTATATCTCTCTGTTTCCACTGCGTTGTTTTGCAATAAATAAATTTTTCGAACCATTGATCAAGTAAATATTTATGTAAGCATTTATTACTTTTGCCTTTTCAGTTAAAAGCTTTTTCATTGCTTACCATAAATCACGCAAGAGCTCAAGTTTTGCTTCCTCAATCAAATCTGTTCAAATTTGCAGTAACGCATGCTTTAAATTTAGATTATAACTGGTATAAATCACGCAAGCTATCTAAAAAAAAAAAAAAATCCAAAAGAGTGATATCGTTCAAACATAAAACTGGAAAGAGAAATCAACGCATGCATTTATCACAATTTTCGTGTAGCGTTCAAACAAGAAGAACTGGAAATAAATCTCTTGCCTAAACGCATGCACTCAAAAATCAACGCTTGCATTTATTTCTTACGTTTTCAAACCTGCCTATTTATCTCCCCTTTTTATTTCGCAAGTTTATCTATAAATACTTTGCCTCATTCACATAAGTTTTCATATCTCCTTGTTTGTCCCTCTCTGGTACAAGCTTCTATCAGGTAAATAAATTTGCATTGTTTATTTCTTTGCTTCTTCCAATTTTCCTTCCTCCTTCTTGTGTTCTCTGATTTCCTTGCTCGGCTACTTCCCCATCATGCCGTGCCATTTATAAATACATATAGAACTTTGTTAGTAGTAGGCTGGAAGAAATGATATAAATTGATTGTAGGAAGCTAGACTATGGAATTAGTGTAGTTATGATGTAGTTAGTGGTATTGTGGATTTGGATAAGTGCAGTTTGAAGAGGAAGGCATAGAAAAAAAAAAAAGAATTACAATTTAATAATGGAGAAGATAAATTGATAAGGAGAAAATGATATGAAATGTTGTTTAATTCAAATAAACAATATTGTATGAATAAATCTTGGGTGAATATAATAAAATGACATTTATTTCAATTTTTAATGGTTGAAATAAATTTAAGATGGTTAAAAATAAATTTAACTACTTATTTGAGAATTTGGGTGGATAAATATCAATGGATTGTATTTATTATGGTTAATAAAAGGATATTGGTGATGTATACCAATAATCACCTTTTAATGTTTAATAATAAAAGTAAAAGAAGAAATAATTTGCCTAAACATGATGAACATGTATGTGAAATAAAGTATTATTTAATGAATTCGAATGTAGTTAGTGGCTACATTTGATTAAATCGAATAATTTGAACAGTATTGTGTTTGTTGCCAATATTGTCATTTTATTTAAATAAATATATATGAGAATGAAAATAATTGATCATGATAAATATGATTAAAAATGTGAGAAATAATTTAATAATGTCTAAACATGTATTTGTTTTGTTTGGGTGCATAACATCTTTTTATTCAATCAATTGTATTAAATTTGCAATTTATTTTGCAATTTATTCAATTTATTTTATGCATGCGTACGGTTGAAGTATGGGCCTAGGATATGTTGAGACGGTTAGCGGGTTGTAGTAGTCGAGCAAGTTGAACTAAATTTCTTTTATTCTATTCGTTCCAGTTGTTCTGAAATTTTGCTTTGACCGTAATTTTTAAATTCGCATACTTGGTATTTGGATCTTATAGATTTAAGTCAAGGCTTTGCATCCGCCGAAGTTTGATCGTGCTTTCCGTTTTTTTTTCCGAAGTAGATACCGTGTTTGATTTAGATCCACTGCAGCGTTTAAGGTGAGTATTTCTCACCAGACATATGTACATATATTTTGTGAATTATCGCAAGTGTATGTGTAAAAATTTTATTTAAATATTATCTGTCTGTAGTATAACGTAGAATGATGAATCCCATTTAAATTGACACCTCATCAGTTATTATCTGTTGTATTATTTCTGTAGTTATATTATATTATTGTTTATTTACTGCTTAAATCACCACTGCAAGTTCCCTGTTAAATTTAGATTGTTGTGGGCTGAAATGATAGGCCTAAATGATGATTACTGTGCTATTATTATGTTAACTGTTTAACTGTTAACTTGGGATTGCGGGTTTGAAATGATAGAACCCGGGGTTTGTAAATTACGGATTGAAATGATATAAATCCGTATCACTTGACCTAGGCTAGAAAACTATATACAGGCCCGTGGTCCTTATAATATTTTCTGAAATATTTAAAATTATTTTGGAAGTTAAATATTTGATTTAATATCTTTAAAGGATTTTATATTGATTTTGAATGAGTTATAAATGTTAATAAATAAATAAATAAATATTTGAATAAAATTTTGGAATATAACTTATTTTGGAAATTCTGGATTTTTGAAAGGATAAGATTTCAGTTAAGAAATATATATATAAGTTATATTTGGAAATATTTATTAAGTTAAACAATCTACTAAAGCATTTAAATGCTGTCTTTTGAAATTGGACTAGTTTTACCCGTAACTTTAGGTAGCATTTCCTAAGTGCTATAGAATCTGGAATTTGATTGTTTTGAAATTTATGGAATTTGATAAATTTTATTTTATGTTTAAGTTTTGGAAAATCCTAAGATATGATATTTATAACTGGATTTTCCTTAATAAATTTAAGATGAATATTCCAGTATTAAGTAAATTTGAAAATATTTAATGGCTAATTTGGAGTTTTATTTATGGAATTTATGGGAATATTCAAGACTAAAAAAATAAAACATTGATTTGTTGAAAGAATAAAATCCAACCTTAGTTTTGAATAGTAATACTCCAATTGGATATATATATAGGAATTGTAATGGTTTTGGGAACATGAAGTAATATTTAAATTATGGTTTAAAACTTTAAATAAAGAAATATATTTGTAAAGCTATGTAAATTATCTTCTTTACAAAGTAACCATAAAGTTAAACCATTTATTCTATATACCGTTGAATGTCCAAACCATTGTGTTTGGGAGTTATGGTTTTAAAGTAAAATTTCCAAAATATTATGTTTTGAAGATATAATTTAAATATTTGGTTTCCAGATATTATAAATTTTAAGCAGTATGGTTTTTGGAAAAGAATTATACTTGAATATAACGGTATCATATTGTTTTGGGTTTTGAATGATATCGTGTTTATAGTTTGAAATAGAAATGTTTATTTTGGTTTTAAAGTATAAACTGTTTTAAAAGACCACGGTGTTATAATAACGATGGGTTGGCAAAGAGACCGGGATCGGATATGGACATACTCTCTGTCGATACCGAAAACCACTTTGACTAACCGTGTACGCGGTGGAGATTCCAGAATGAAGTAGGTTGGTGGCGACGTTTCCTGTAAGGTAAATACGTGGACCCGACTCCCGTGAGTTGGCATAAGGTGGCTAAAACAGGAGCGATCGACGGGTTAATGAGGTCATTCCTCTGATCGGACACTCCTCTTCGATATTATACTATGACTTTGGATTGATTCAGTGGCCACTTCTATTTTGATTTGGGGAGTTGTTTCGAGGTGGGCGGTTGCTGCGGCTTCGCGTTACCATCGGCCCGGATGCGTAATTGGTATATCTACCCTGGCATTGCCTAGTTGTGCCGTGTCACCTACCATACCACGCCTTGTACGAGTTTAGATTTCTCCCGTAGCCCGTGTGGTATCCTCTAGTTGCTTCCCGATCAGGAGGAGCTATGATATTGGATGGACTACTGGGACTATTACGTGTTAAGGTGGAAAATGTAAAGCCTTAACGCTACTTAAAAGTAAGTTTATTTTATAAATAGACACTAGTATAATAGCGCAATATACTACATAGTAAATAGTTTGACGGATCCTTAGAGGATGGGCGGTCCCAAGCATCCTTTAAGTTACTTGCTCTATATTACAGTACACTTGAATTAGCTTACATTATATAAGTATGTATGTCCTGACTCGAGTGTTATGTTTTATTTTTACGCTCGGGTCAGCCTGAGTTGCAGTTTCAGTTTCTCTCCGGAGTTATGTCATCCCGTAGATCATTCATACTGCCGGAAGCCTTTCAGTCTTTATCTTATTTGCAATCAATCAAATTGGAAGACTCTGTTTCTATTTATGTCTACAGCTGTATTGCAGATTCTAAACTATGTAAATTCTATTTGGTTAAAGTTTTATAGTGGCTTCATGAACCACTGTATATTTTATTTCCGCTGTGAGTTCTGATATATGTATGTGATTCTGTGATTTATTTACTACATATTCTGAGTTTTGCCAAATTTATTTTACAACGCAGTATTTTGAACAATTCAAGTCCGACATGTGCGGATGCGAAGGGTTGAAAATACTGGGTCGTTACAGGCGGCTATTTACCCTAATACCCTTATGTTTAATTACTTAACCATTTATAAGTTCATTTTGTCAAATAGGCACGTCCACTAAATTTTTATTAATCAACCTCAATCATCTTATCTACATTATTCTATTTAATTTATTCTGATTAATTCTCCTGAATAATGTCGTCATTAAATTTAAGGGTGTTACAGGCTCCCCTCCTTAAAGAATTTCGTCCTCGAAATATAGTGAGGACTAACTAGCAAACATAGAAATCCTCTTTAACATCTCTAAACAACCATACTAGCCTGTATGATTAGCAACCAATCTATATAGATCCAATACATACATACCATCAAAGCAGATCAGGATAAGCCTCTCGAATCCTGTCCTCTGTCCCCTAGGTATAGTCTTTCTCGTTGTCGCTACACTAAACTTTCACCAACTTGATTGTCCTGGTCCTCAATCTCTTCTCATCTCTTACTACATAACTGGTTTTCTAACAAAAGTCAAATCAGGCTACACTACTAAGTCCTCC
This sequence comes from Allium cepa, assembly GCA_030765085.1. Classification (NCBI taxonomy): domain Eukaryota; kingdom Viridiplantae; phylum Streptophyta; class Magnoliopsida; order Asparagales; family Amaryllidaceae; genus Allium; species Allium cepa. The sequence goes on along the minus strand of CM060928.1, from coordinate 662,936,336 downwards.
AACTCCGTCCGAGGAATAGTAGCCTCTGGATCATGCACAAACTCATGAAGATGAGACACATGGAATACATTATGGACACCTGCCAAACTGCTCGGTAATTCTACACTGTATGCGAGATTTTAATTCCTTTCTATAATCTAAAACGGACCAACATACCTCGGGGCCAACTTTTCCGACTTCCCAAATCGTACCACACCCTTCATTGGTGATACTTTAATGAAAAACCTATCTCCCACTAAGAACTCTATGTCTTTATGCCTTTTATCTGCGTAACTCTTCTGCCCAGATTGAGCTTCCTTCATCCGTCCTCGAATTAACTCAATCTTATATAATACCTCTCTAACCAAATTCGGACCTAAGACCAATCTGTCTCCTGTCTCCAACCGATATGCTGTCGATTTGCATGGTCTTCCATACAAAGCTTCAAAAGGCGCTACTCCCATACTAGTCTGATAAATATTATTATAGGAAAACTCAATCAGATGTAGATGATCTTCCTAAGGCCCACCAAAGTCCAATACACAAGCTCTTAATAAATCCTTGAGTACCTTATAAACTCTCTTTGTCTACCCAACAATCTGTGAGTGATATGCTATACTCATCTTGAGCTTGATACCAAATAGCTCTTGTAGACTCCTCTAAAATTCGCTAGTGAATAATGCATCTATGTAACTGACTATGCTACTAAAATTACCATGAAGTCTAACTATGTTCTTCATGAACAACTTAGCCAAAACAGGTGCTGCCCTGGTTGACTTTAACGGAATGAAATGGGCACTCTTGGTTAACCTGTCCACAATAACCCATATTCTTTCATTTCCTCTCCTTGACCTTGGCAACCCATCAATAAAATCCATAAATATTGAATCCCATTTCCAAACTGGAATATATAGAGGCTAAAGTAACCCACTCGGCTTCTGGTGTTCGACTTCCACTTGTTGACAATTTACACATTGCCTAATCCATGAGCCAACATCCCTCTTTATGATTTCCCAATAGAAGCTCCTCTTCATATCTTGATACATCTTGGTCCCTCCAGGATGAATTGTAAACCTTGATCGATGACACTCCTCTAGAACTTCCCTCCTTAAATTCTCCACATTTGGAACACATAGTCATCCCTCCCTTCTCAACCATCCTCTTTGATCAAGATTAAAATCTTCAAATCATCAACCTCAGTTCCAATCTCAAGCCTTTTGATCCTTTCAGCTAAAACTGGGTTTTCTCTTTGCTTAGAAGTTATCTTCTCGATCAGCACTAGTCATACTTCTAAACAAGATATCATGGCAGTACCTTGACTAAAACTAGCAGTAGATCTCAACTGCACACTACAACTGGCTAAAGCTTCTTGATCCTTCCATTCTGCCAACATTTCTAGCAACACATTCTGATGTTTTCTACTGAGAGCATCTGCTACCTTATTTCTTTTCCCTGTAGTATACTCTATACTGAAATCATAAGCAGCCAAAAACTCCAGCCATCTCTGCCGCCTCATATTCAACTCCTTTGAGAGAATAAATACTTTAATGACTTATGATCGGTATACAACTCAAATCTCTCTCCCCAAAGATAATGCCTCCAAATCTTCAAGGCAAAAATCACCACTGCCAACTCTAAGCCAAGATATCTAACTTCATGTGGTCGAAGCTGCGTGGATGTATAAGCAATAACCTTGCCCCTCTGCATCAATACGGCTCCTAACCCAGCCCCACATGCATCAGTGTATGCTACAACCCTTGATTACCATCTAGAACTACTAACACCGGCGCATTAGTTAACAAATGCTTTAACTTAAGCAATCCTTCCTCACATTTGTCAAATCAAACAAACTTCACGTCCTTCCTAGTTAACTTAGTCAAAGGCGCTGCTATCCGCGAGAAATCCTTGATGAATATCCAGTAATAGCCAGCAAGTCCAAGAAAACTTCTAATCTCGGTCACTGTTTCTGGTCTCTTCCAATTATTCACAGCTTTGATCTTATCTGGATCGATTGACAATCCCTTCTTTGAAACCACATGACAAAGAAACTTAACCTCTTTCTTCCAGAAATGACACTTGGAAAACCTTACCTTTAGCTTATTCTACCTCAGCGTCTCCAGCACCACTCAAAGATGCATCTCATACTCTCTTTCATCCTTTGAGTATACCAAAATGTCGTATATGAATACCAACATGAACCTATCCAAGTACTCTCGGAAACACGGTTCATCAAATCAATGAAGAAAGCGGGCACATTTGTCAAGTCCAATGGCATCACCAACCACTCATCGAACCATACCTAGTCCGAAATGCCGCTAAAGGATGTTATCCTCCGCCACTCTTAACTGATGGAACCTCGTCGCCAAATCCAATTGGAAAAATACTCTGGCTCCACTCAACTGATAAAACAAATCATCTATTCTCTGCAGATGGTACTAATTTTGATCGTCTTTTCGTTTAACTTACAATAGTCGATGCACATTCTTAACGACCCATCTAGTTTCTTTACAAACACCGCAACCGCTCCCTAAGGCGAACTGCTTGGTCTAATAAAATTCCTTCCCTCAAGATTCACTAGCTGCACCTTTAATTCCTTCATTTCTATTGGTGTCATCCTGCTAGGTGGTCTACCGACAAGTTCAGCTTCTTGTACAAGATCTATCCGAAACTCAAAAGGTCGTTTCGATGGTAATCTAGTAATCGACTCAAAAATATCTGCAAACTCTCTAGCCACACGAACCTGATTAAGGAATCCTTCAACTTTCATGGCACTCAACAAAGCCCAAACACTCTTACTAGAATTCTCCACTAAGAAAATTATTCGGTTATGACTATCTGGGTGCCTCAATGATATTTCTCGATCCTAGAAAAATATCATAGCCTCATACTTACCCACCAATCCATACCCAAAATGATCCTGAAATGTATGAAATCAAAGACATACAAACTGCATGCAAACTTATGACCTAACAAATCAACTTCTAACTGGTCATATCTCATCCCAAGAGTAGCATGTCGTCCTATTGGATTTGCAACCCTTAAGGAAGTAACAAGGTATGTAGGTTCTATACATAACCTATTAACCAAATACTGTGATATAAATGAATGTGATGCACCGGTATCAAAAAGTACCCTAACAGGTATACTCTGAACCAAAAGCATACCTCCACCACAGTCTTCCCTTTCTCCACTGCAATAGGTCTAGAAGAAGAAAGTGGTTCAATAGCAAATACCTTCCCTCTGTCTGCCCTGACTGGCTCGGACACTAGTTCTTATAATGCCCAACTTGGTCATAGTTGAAGCATTTCACGTTCTTCTTCTCTGCAGGCTTCTTTCCATTTCCAGTTCTGCACTCATTTGCATAATGGCCCTTCTTATCACACTTATAGCAAACCAAATCAGCCTTTGCCTTCTTAGCGGCCTCCTTTTTTAGGCTCCTTTCTTCTTAAAGATTTCATTTTCTTTCCTTAAGGACCCTGGTATTCAACTAGCTTCTCCCTAACTGACACAACAAGCTTCTCCTCGGTGGATGGCCATCTCCACCACTACATGATAAAGTTCCCTAATATGAGTCATAGCTATCCTGCCTAGCTCTGGCCTTAATCCTCTAATTAATCTCTCATTTCTTTCAACATCAGCATCAACCAAAGCATGACCATATTGAGATAGCTCATCAAACTTAGTAGCATACTCGAACACAGAGATCCCTCCTTGGACTAGATCCATGAACTTTTTCATCAATGCCAATTTGGCAACCTCAGATAATAACCTTTGCTCGAACCTCCTTCTAAAATCAGCCCATGTTAGCTCTTCCTTCGGAACTTTGGCCGTCACACTGTTCCACCAGTGAAGCGCTAACCCTTGCAACTGTCTAGAGGCTAGCCTTCTCTTCTCTCCATCCTCTAAGCCTAAATCTGTAAAGATCCTTTCACATTTCCACTCATCCTCCGTTTCAACAAATGGCTTCCTACGTAGACTGGTATAGTCTCTGCTTAGCTTAGCATAGTTATAACCAGTTGGAACTAAAAGATTAGCTCCTTCAATTTTACAGCAGCACTTGCTTGTAAAATATTATCCAACAACTGATACACTATCCCCGCATCTACTGGCGGATTTCCAACACCAACATTGGCCTCAATATTTTGGTTAGCATTAGTCTGTCTCCAAGTATTTAGTCGAGCATTTCCATTGGTTGTGGTGCTTCCTCCACCTAGATTTCATCTTCTGTTTCCCTTCTCCATATCCTCTTTCTCATAAATTTACATATGATCCTTCGTAAGATACAAAAGAACGGTCTAAGAGAGAAGGGAAAACATACTTAGATATATACCTATATGTCAAATACAGGTACGTTATTATAGTGTTAACCCAAACCCGATCATATTTTTAAATTCATTGGATTATGTTTCAAAAAGCTTTTAGCTTTAACTTTTCTTTTAAAGTTTCATAAACATATGCTCTGATACCAACTTGTCACATCCCTCTACTTGAAGACCAGAAACTAACGGCTACGGATGGTGTAGTCATCCATAATTATTAAGGTTTTCATTTTAACGTACATTATTTTAGAAAATCTAAGAATGAATTTAATATAAGAATAGATTTAATATTGTATCAGTTGACTATTTTGAAAATAAAAGGGATGTTTCAAAAATAATAAGAAGGATGTTTTCATTTAAGTAGAAGAATCTGGATATGAATGATAAAGTTAGTAGGGTATTTTAAAAGAATTATATTTTGAAAATATATTCGAATATATCTATGGAAATTGCTATATTTGAATTTATATAAAGACGGAAGATTTATATTGAAATTCTTTTGTATAGAATTTTGATAGATTATATTACTAGGAAGATTTTCGTATAAAATAATTTGAACTATTTGGACATCAATATAGTTTGAACTTCAGTTTGAATTATTTTCAAATGGGAAATAATTGGATCTTAGTTGAAGTCGAATTTAAATCCTATATGAATATTTTATTTGGATTTTTACGTAGAAATGTTTTTTAAAATGAAGTTGATTTATTTTAGAACTAATTTGAATTTGAATTTACAATATAATGGATAAGTGGTTTAAATATATAAGCTTTTCTATGGAAGGAATTTTGGAGAAATTAATTAGTTGTGGAATATTAAAAACCTATTCTGTTTCAAAATTTAAATAGAAACTGATAAATACATTGAAGGGAAAAATAAATTTGCAAATGTAGATATTTTCATATAAAAACGTTCTAGAGAAATTTGATTAATAGTGCAATGACCCGAAAATTTACCACCTTGATTTGCAAATATTTAATAAATTTTAAATATTCGAATAATAGATTTTATAATATAAAAAGTATAACTCTTTTAAATAATAATAAATGATGGTAAAATAAATATGTAATGACCTAAGATTTTTCCACTTTGAAATAAGCTATTTAAATATATTTCATATAATCAATAAATGGATTTACTAGCAAATAAATCTATTTTACTTATTTAATAATGATGATAAAATAGTTTTAATTTGTTTACCAACATAGATAGTTCATAGAAAAATAGAAAATGTGATCGAAGAACATTTTTTGAAATTTCTACCTTTTGACACCCGAGAGTCGTCGGGGACGTTGTGCACACTTGGTGCATCATGCACACACATACGCACGCGCACACACACACACACATATATATATATATATGATAGGATTAGTAATAATAAAACACTCTTATTTACATACTAACACATATTTAATTAAGCATAAAAAAGGATGTGACGAATTATGTTATAAAAGGGATATATACACACATATAAACACATTTGCATATATATAAAATCCTATGCCATAAAACATGGCCTGGGGGTTCATGGTGGACGTGTGCACCTAGAGTGAGGGAGAGAGTATAGAAAGCATTCTACATGACAACATTTAATATATTTCAAATGTAAAGTTAATTTAACTTATCACTTCATTGCCTATAAATACCTCCTATCTCAACTTATTCTTCCTTTAAACCATCTTTTCCAAATTCATTTCTATCCTCTTCATGTCTACAAGTTCATCCATGGCTTCCAAGAGAAAATTCCTAAGCTACAATTAGTAAATACACTTCTAAAATCTAGTTAAATAGCATAACTTCATTTCCAAATATCATCCTCCACCAAAACAAGCTCCTACATCCCAAACCACCACGGCTGAGCCCTCACATCCCACCAAGGTCCACTAAAATAAGCCATTAGCAAAGTGAAGCATGGTTCTTGTGTTGTTTGAGAAGTTAGTGCAAATCCGGTTAAGTTAGTAAGCGTTTTGGTGAGTAAAGTTCATGTTTTTAAAACCCAAGTTACTAAATTTTTAAAGTTGTAAAATTTATGAGTTAAAATGTTGCTTAAGTATGTGGTGATGTTATATGTTGTGGATGCATGCATATATGTTGATTTGGTGTTGATTGCTTATGCCGAAGTTTGAGTAGGCGAAAAAGATTATAACTTGAATATTGGAAAAAGTTAGTTAGTACTGTAAAGTAATACTTTGTTTATGATTATGCTATAATGTTATGATGTGATATTGCGATTGAATGTTGCATGGGTTTTATATGGGTTCATCACAAAATGGTAGTGATTTGCTAACCAAAAGTGTCGTAGGAATCCGCTTTTTGTTAAAAGTTTGATTTTTGTTTTCAAAGTGAAAATTTTTCGAGTTTAAAGTTTTGAGTTTGGTTTCAAAAGTTTGTTTTCATGTTTTAAAGAAGATAAGAGTTCAATGTTGAAGTTTTTAAAAGTTATAAAATCAAATTTTCAAATTTCAAAAATTATGTGTCCGTATAGCGATAGTCACTATACGTGCAGTTCGAAAAACCTAACTATTTTCTAGTCTAAACTTGTTTTAAATTGAAAACATTTTAGAAAACATTTTCTAAGTTTAATTTAGTAATTAAAGAAAAATTATTTAATTATTATTTATTTAATGATTATTTAATTAATTGATTAATTAATAATGGTAATTAGTACTTTTTCATTTGTTAATAATGGTTTTCAAGCCTAAATGTTACTCAATTAAGCGAATCATGATTTGTTACTTAACTAAAGTTATATTGTTTAATTATTAATTAAGAATTAATTAGTTATCATTTAATTATTTATTTAATATAATTTTTATTAAATTATTATTTTAAAAATGGATTTTATTTAATTAATCTTATGATTAAAGTTAATTATGTTTTAATAAGGTTTAATTAAGGTTTAGTTACTTTTACTTAGTTTAGTTACTATTTAACAAGGAAATGATTCTCATTTACAAGGGTTTTAACTTTTTTTAAATTACTTTGAGTTTAAGTAACTAGTTTTGTTTTGGACTGTTTTATTTACATGTTCGTTTTTTAATCAAGGGATTTCTATGTGCTTACCCTTAAGTAACCCCATATGATAAAGAAAACTAAATGACATCTATTAGAAAAAAAACATCATTCTTCTATTACAGTTAACTTGGACATTTACTTAAGTTGATTGATTGTTATGTGTCGATCCCTTATATGCATGTTGTTATGTGATGCCATGTTAAACTGGATAAGTAAAATCAAGTGAAAAGCACCATTGTGGTCACTAACCTCCATGTGGTTTTTGTAAAGGTAAATATTTCATTTTTTTTGAAATGGTTACAAATTTATTGCGTTTGAACAAGATATTTTAAAAAATGATTTGACAAACGGTTTTACTAAAGATGTTTTTAACTAATGGGAATGGTTTTCCATGTTATAAAAAGTAGTTTTTACTAGGAGTTTTATATATGGATTTAGAAATTATTAGGTGTTCTGGATAAATGGATTTGAGTTTTTAAGGAAGAAGATTTCATAAATAAAGGATATTTATAAAATGGATTTGCTTATTAAAGAAAGCTAATTGGATTTAAGGTTATTTAAGAAGTTGTTTAAACGTGAAAGGTTTATAAATAGTTATATAAGTGGTTTTGGGATATTTATTAAAAAAGGTTTTAGAAAATGATTTGGATATTAATAAAGGGAGTTCAAAAAATGTTTGGGTATTTATAAGGAATCTATATAAAATGTTTGAATATTTATAAAAGCAAGTTTTAGAAATGATTTTTGAATATTTATAAAAGGGCTTTATAAATGAATTTGAGTTCGGAAAGCTTTTTGAAATGGACTTGGACTTCAAGTAAAAAAGATTTCATGAATGAAATAGATTTGTTTAAAAAATTTTATCAAAAGAAATATAAGGAGAATTTAAGATCTGGGTTTCTCTAAACCGACCTTTAAAAATGGTGGTATAGAACATCCATTCCGCACTTAACACCAAGAGGATAGTGTTTAGGGTTGACCTTACCTCAAATTTAAACAATATTTGTTTAATCCTTTTTAACATGATTTGGAAGTAAGAAGTTATTTATAAATGTTTTGTGAATACAATTACGTCAGAGAGATAAGTATATGAATTTTTTAGACAAATATTTTGAAAAGAGATTTATTAAATAAAGATATATTTTGAGGCCTAGTGGTTGCTATGGATAAATAAATCTCAAATTGAATTGGATGTTGTTTGTTTGTTTGATTGTTAAATAACCGGCTATCAAATCTGGACCTATTTTGAATCAAGAGGTATGTCGGGTATATTCGAGTTCCTCGGTGAGGATTCGATTGCTTAGTGCATACTGCCAAAAAGAACCAAAATTGAGTTAGCTAAAAAATTATCGCTTAGTTTGGGAGACACCGGCCCCTAGATTTATCCAAACCACTCCAAACTAATAAAGAATGATGTTAAATCATATTGAAGTATGTTGTGGAGTTAAATTATGCTTCCTGAGGTGATTCCAAAATGAAAGACAGTAATGTGGAATGTTTGTTCGATCTCGAAACAACTTTCATGGATGAATGCTCGCATTGAATCTCTGCCCAGAGGGCAGAGTTAGCTGTAACGATCTACCTTTCTTACATCTAAAGATGACAATTAATACATCCTCGATATTCATGTGTCGATCATATAAGTGTCCGAAAGACAGGTCATTTGGGGTGAAAGAAAGAAAAAGAAAGAAGAGAATCTCATGAAATATGACGAGTAATATATAATATAAGTAAATCTTTACAAAATGAAATCATCTTTATTATAAACAACATCAGAGTACACTAACTATTATCAGCTTGGACAGTTATTACAGCATATCCTTACCATTATTGACAAAAACAAATAAAAGCAAAACAAAATATCGAAAGAATATAAGATACGTGAATATGTATGGGAGAATCTAGTTCATCGCCTGAAAGCTCCAAAGAATCCAGCTAAATCTAGAAAATATGCTCCGGATGACCCGAGCATTATAGGAAAAACAACGCCCTGGTTAGTCTGGTAAAACCAGTGTGAGAAACTCAAATCATAAGGAATTAATTTATTATAACTTGTAAATCTTTTAAAAGCAAAGGTATCTCGTAAGACCATGACGCTCAAAAACATGTACCGGTTTTTACCTTACGATAACCAAAACACTTTTATAAAAAAATCTAGTGATATTATATTAATGTCTATAGGTTCAAAGTAAATATATAAAATAGCTGAAATGCTTGCATCTCACATTCCAACATATTTGGGCATAATTAAAAACGTATGACACTTATTGGAGAATGGATTCCATACAATGACTAGGCTTCTAGGGTACCGCCCGTCACGGTGCATATCTAAACAATTTACACCGAGCTCCTCACAAGGACTCCCTGCTAGTCAAGACTGGCCCTACCCCTTACTGGATAGCGTCGAATATGTAATCACCTTGGTTGGGATCAACAACCTAAATGGGCCCCGAGCATACATGATCTGTTATATCGATCTAGATTGGATGATGACCATACCATAATAGTAGCGAACCACATAGCCTTGAAGCATCTCCCATGCTTTAGTCATTCCCGGTTGATGAGGCTTGAGGCTACGATTACCTTTTATATAGCAAACATATTGGAATGCTAACACTGCCCTCCAAGCAGCAATGCAAAGCCAGCATTCATCCATACAAGTTCATTTTGGATGTAAATGAAACCAAATGCACTACCTCTACTACATCCATTTTGGTATCACCCTCGGGATTAGTAGCAAGTAGCCCTTGCACTTCATAAGCTCCATCTTCAAGTGGATGGATCTCCCCCTAATTGTTTAAGTGGACGGATCTCCCTATTTGTTTAAGTGGACGAATCTCCAAGGCACTACAGCAGTTCTTTGAAAATAATCAGATAATACATAGGAGCAGGGATCACCCCCTAACTGTTTAAGTGAACGGATCTCCCTATCAATTATCCTAGGAGAACAAAACGAGATTAATACACACAGTACAACATCATCGAAGATGCTACGCCATATAACTCACGTGTTTCTCCTAGATATTTCCGTAGTTGTATTTTGGTCCATATTTGATAGTCGGTTATTTAACTATCAAATAAACAACACATTGATTTGAATCCATATGGGATCTACTAAGCCTTTATTAATTAATCTTTACTTAAAAACACTTTGCAAAACTTGATCAAAAGATTTTTTTTTTTAAAACACTACTCCCAAAACCTTTACATTCCTTTTATACTTGGAAAACATTTTATCTCAAAAATGTAAGTATTTACCAAAAAATTTTGGAAAATTCCCTCTTCTCAAATTCCATATGAAATGGCCAAGAAATTCCCTTTTTAAAGCATCACTTACTATAAAACCCATTCACTTTATAAACCTATTCACTTATCCCTTATAAAAATTATTTATATAAGTTCACTTCATATTTCTAACCTCCTTACAGATCTTCGAACTATATTTAAACTTCTTTTTAAAAACTTCCTAAATGATTTATAGAATCTCTTTCAATTTTTATAACTATTTGTAAAATTCTTTTATAATACCTTTACGGAATTTCCTTTATAAAACATCATTTACAAAATACCATTTGTAAAATAATTAGGGTAACCCTTTTATAAACAAGTTATTATTTATACTCATCTTTATAAAATAATAATATAACTTGAAATCATTAATAAACTTTAAACCCCAAATCTAATTAAGAATTTAAGTTAGTTCAAAAACCTACTTATAGTTCAAAAAGAGGCTTATCAATCCCAATTTACCATTTTAAGTTACCATTTTATTTCAATTCGAATTCCAATTCACTTAACAGTTATTTACATAGGTCAACATGTATGTAAATACAACACATATCCAAATCAGAGAGTAACATGTCAATATGTAACGATCTGGAAATTTCGATCCCGAAATTTTCCGATAGTTAGGAAAAGAAGAAAAGAAAAAGAAGAAGAAACAGAATACATAACACAGATTCTCACATTCGCAGCGGATAAAGTATAATATCTCATAAAATAATAGTTATACAAAGAAAACTGTATCAGTCAATACATTTTAATACATTGGAATTTCAACATTTACACAATCACTGGTCGGTTAAAATAACTAGTCCCAGATATACTACAATATAACACAGTGGAATACACTCTATACGTTCCTGCCATCCAGGTCGCCTCCTGAACTCCAGAACGTCCTTATCTGAAAATTTGTAATGCTCGGTCTGACCCAAGCATTACATCAAAGTAACACCCGGGTCAGGCTGGTAACCAGCGTGAGTAAACCCATCAAACATGGAATACAAAAGCATACGACTTATATAAACCCGGGTAACTTATATCGGTTTACAACTTCACAAGTTGTTATAGATATCACTTATTTCACACATCAATTTCTAAGTGCCAAAACTTGGGTTAAATGGTCCAATTCACTTAAATCATTCCATTCCAGCCTAGTGATTTCACATATCAATCTATAAAGAATCGGAGTGGTTTCGGGTATTTACTAATACCCGACTCCGGTATCTTCGAATCCAATGTCATCTAAACCCAAGATATTCCATTTAAATACAATTCAACTTTAATTGTCGGATAACACTTTTACACAGCAATTCATAATTGATTGATAATCACATTATCATTGTCCATCCAACATATCATATCACAAACAATTCATGTCAGAGATATCAACCAATTCAAAGTACTCATCATCATTAAATCATTAATAAGCAAGATTGATTACTTCCATTAATTACATTAATTAATGATCCTCTAATTACTTTCATTAGTTAATTATTCTTAAATTTCATATAATAATTAACCTTTAACTTTATTACATTCATTAATCATTCTTGATTAATCACAATCAGAAATTAACTTTCCTTAATTACTTCATCAATTAAACCAACTTCTTGATTAATTATATAAATTAATCCTTCAATTACACTGAGTAATCATTACTTAATTCCTTCCACCATGTAATTATCCTTTAATTACTACCCATCAAGTAATTTCCTTTAATTAATTGCATCCAGTAATTATCCACTAATTTCTTCACTATGTAATTATACCTCATTAATTACCTTAAGTAATTATACTTAACTCAACACCAAATGATTACCTTTAATTAATTAAACTTAATTAATTAACTTATATTAACCATTTTAACAAAATTAATTACACAAAATAATTAACCTTACCATACACATTGATTACGTTGATCCAAAATTAATTACTCGAATTAATTATTCTATAATTACTTACATTGATTAATTATCCTCTAATTAATCATCTTCATTAATTAACTAACCCTTTTATTAATTCCCTTAATTATTCAATCCTTTAATTACACTAAGTGATTAATCCTTAATCACTTCCTTTAAGTAATTAATTAGTCACTAATTACAAATTAATTACTTAATTAACTAACCTCTAGCTATTAATTAATAAATCTTAAATTTTATTAAATTAAACTAATTAATTACCCTTAATTACCTTATTTAATTAATTAGTCATTAATAATCCAGTTCTGCCTATTTTTCCCAACATCATCGAGACTTCTCCCACCTCCAGCCGAAATTCCGACCACCATAGTTACTTTGGCCACCAATAATAGCTAAAAACTAAAAATCCGGGCATCCATCAAATCCCACGAGTTTCTCAATTAAAAGTCATGATTTAAATTTTAAAATTCTTAGATTTTGATGTTGATTCAGAATATATATATTAATCCTCAATGTTAAAATCAAAATTTCGCCAATTCTTAGTTTTACTGTAAAATCCCACTTTCTAGAGAATATACATAATTGTTTATCATAAAACAAATTTTAAACTTTAGCTTGTTTAATAACAATCATAATTTGTTTAAACACCTAATCCTAGAAAAGATCAGAGGAAAATTGAAATTTAAACTAAGTTTTGAATCCTGGAACCTATACAGGAAGGATCTTCCAGTATCTCTGTTTATATAAACATAATTTACTTTTTAAAATAACATGCGTACAAAATTTTCAACCATATATCACAACTTTAAATCTAACATTTATCACATACATTTAAACAAATACCATTGTGTTTAGTTTACTCGCAGGCATTTCAAAAATAAGCAGAGGAAAACCAGTTTGTAATACTCACCTGAGAACAAATTCGAACAGAGAGCAATTTTGTTTGAAAAGCTATTAGCTTGATCCTCTTCCTAAATCTTCTTGCTTGTTTTTCTTATATCTTCTTTCACTTAGTTGTTGAGTTATTTTGATTTTGAAGTTGATATGCAGTTTATTGTTTGATAAATTCTGGTTTGAGGAGAGATTTATCACTGATTGTTTTGGAGTTATAGGATTTTAGTTTCTTAGCTTTAAAAGAGAACAGGAAAAAGAAATGAAGAGAAGGAACAATGTTTTATATAGGTTGAATTTGAGTTATTTAAAATAAAAGAAAATCAAAAATAAAAAGTGACACATGTTTAAAATCTTTACATTTATCATTCTCTAAAGTTTATAATCAACATTTGTTATAATGAAAACTTAATATATATACACTTGTAATTAAGTGACTTATATCTAATTTTAAAATGTTAGTAAAAGCCCTTACTTAATTTATTTATTGTTGTGTAAATGTATATATGAATTCCTTTTTAAAGAAAATGTAACAAACAATTTATATATAAATAAAAGCTTATACATATATTTTAAATCCAAATATTTAAAATATCTATCCTTTGAATTACTAAATAAATCCAAACTCATATTCAAGTTAAATTTGAAAATCTAATTTAAAATCAAGTCAACAATACATATATTTTAAACAAACCCAATTCAATTTGTAAAAATTAATTATATTTAAAAATTTATTTATCTATAAATTCAGTATTTCTATTAATTAACCCAATTATATTATTGATTACAATGCCCAGAAATCCTTGTTATCACATTCCTCCCCCTTTGAATCTTTTCGCCCTCGAAAAGGAACGAAAGCAGAATTTATTAAATATTTTAAAACCAGTTAAAATATTCTTTGATAATTTTCAAAACACTTTAAAATCTATATAGTATTACAAAAATAGTTTTTATAAAAATACTTTTATAACTCAATATTTCGACAAGTCCGTCCTTGTTCTTGCAGAAATTCGGTCATACGTTGATCAGACGTAGGACTGAAAATCTATAAGTACTTAGCAGACCCATTTTCAACACCCAGTGAAAATACTTTTGGAAAATAATTTTATTGGAAATATAGAAAACATTTTTGAAAATAGAGAAAACATCTTTGGTGAGAAGGCTCTGGAAATCATCACCCCCATCCATGGTCGTAGTTAACCCGTTGGTTACGTTGCCATCCCGACAAAATCCATAGATAACTGTAGGCCTCCGCGCCCCTCGATTATACAATGGAACCCGCTACAGATTGCAGCTACAACTGGGATTACGTTGCTATCACAGCAAAAACCCATATAACTGTAGGCCTCAACGCCCTCGAATTTCGCTGCCAAAAGAATGGAACTTCTCCACTCCACTTGACCATAGATCGCAGTCTACCGATGTTACGTTGCCTTCCCTGCAAAATCAAGCGTAGACCGTTGACACTCACCTCTACACGATTTCTGCTATGGTCCACACAGTAGATCGCAGGGACATCGAGTTACACTGTCGTCACAGCACAACCCATATGCCTCTGTAGGCATCAGCGCCCTCGACTTTCGCTACCCAATAATCCACAGGAACTGGTATGTCCGGACTCCTCACAGGATCAACTTTAGAACCTCCTCCTTAGAGGCTCAACGCAGTACTAACCTATGGTACTCCTGAGAAGTTCATCCCAAGGGAGCGCCTTTTTCTCCAGATCCATTTTCAAAACACTTTATGCTATACAAATATAGTATCTTCCAAATCATACACCTGGTATGAATCTCAAATAAATCTCCTTTCTCAAAATCGATAATTCTCAACTAGGCTTTTCAAATCCAATATTGAATTTACCCAAAAATCAAAAGCCTTTCCAAATCCAAAGGTTTTAAAAATCTTTTCTCCAAAATCATTCTCATAAGATCGTTTATATATATAATCTTAGAAAATCTTTGGATCATTTCAAACTTGTATAAAACCCCTTTTATACTTCAAATATTTACAAAACCCTTTCTTCTGGCTATAGATTCACAAAGGGAGATTTATCTTATATAACAAATATATATATATATATATATATATATATAACTTTGTTCATTAAATATTCAAATTTGTTTACTCTATAAAGTCACTTACCTAATTACTTACTTCCATAAAGTAAATTTTTACCATAGAAATCCCCTATTTCCACTTTACTTCAACATATATTTCACAAAAATATATTTTCACTTCAAAAACCATTTCACATTTCTTATCCACAAATTCCCAGTATCAACTTTATTCAAACCCGTACGATGCACACATATCATCCGTACGCTATATCAATCTGATCGCTCACTCGATCACATAATTTCACTTTCAAACTAGTATCGTCCACCCGACTTACTAGTGTGGACTCAGATCTGGTTTCTTGATCAGAAACCATCATTTTCCTTGCATAGCCATAACTATGATAGAGAATATCCAAAACCAATCAACAATCCATATCCTGGTTCGCCGTCGAAAATCGAGTGGAAAATCCCAACTCGAATCGATATACTATCTCGAAATTATGTGCTCGAATCTGGATCAAATCACTATGCGAATAGGATAATATACGTACATCCCACGTATTTACTTTCATTGATTATCAACTAAATCAATTCCTCTTCCTGTTCACATTTCCTTTAATTTCTATCCATAATCACAATTGTTTCAATTCCATAGGATTATTGCTTTAATCCTTATCTTAAATGGATATTCAATCATAAACAGTTCGAACTCTGTCCTGTTTAAATCTAGAAAATAGCTTGAAAAGATAAAAATAGACAGGTAATTGAAAAATAATTATTAGTTTGCAAAATAGCTGTAAAATAGTTAAGTAATTGTAAAATAGTTGGAAAAATAGTCAAATAGTTAGATAATTATAAAGTAGTTTAAAATAGTAATTAGTTATAAAATAGTAATTAGTTTATAAAACAGTTGTAAAATAGTTAATTAATTTCAAAAATAATTATAAAATAAGTATAAAATAGTTTGAAATTTAAAAAGAAAGGTTATATATATAAATAGCTTGGAAAAGTAGGTTTATATTTAAAACAATTTATATTGAAAATAGTGCAGAGCCAAACTGTTCAATTCCAAACCTCCATTTCCAATCAATTCAATTTAAATTTCCACTTTCATTTAAATTGACTCATTTCCAATTTAAATAACTTCAATTTCCATTGAAATTGACTTAACCCCAAATTCAAGTTGAATTAATCCTCAATTCCTTTCCTAAATTCAAATCAAATTCCATTTGAATTTACTCATTCAACTTTTATCACAATTTCAATTAATTCAAATAAATTTCAAATTGAACTAATTTAAATTCATATCAATTTCTGTTTGAATTAATCCCAATTCCCATTTGCAAACTTATTCAACCTCAATTTCATTTCAAATCAATCAATTCAAATTTTCCATTTCAAATTTTAAACTTATCCATCTTCAATCACAATTTCAATTAATTCAAACCAAATTCAATTTGAACTAATTCAATTCAAATTTCGAATTTAAACCATCCCGAATTATATAAATTCGAGTTAAAATTTTAAAGGATGATTTAATCCTTGAAATCAAATCAACTCAACTTATATCTTTAAACCATTTAATTCTGAATCCAAATTTCATTTCAAAATTATTTCAAAGTTCAAATAATAATTCAAATCTTTTTTAAACAACCAAATCTTTGAAATTCAATTTATCATCAAAATTCAATTTTGAAACCAAACCTCTGAAGTTTTATCCTAAACATTCATATCATATGTCCATAATGATCCCATTTTACCTTAATAATGGATATATTACCACACCCCATTTCCTTAAACAAATCCAATTCACAGTTTAATGATTATTAATAACAATAGGGTAATGTCATCCAATTATTTAAAACATCCATCCATTTCAAATTTTCGGATCTCAAACCCCATTTCTTTCGAATATATTAAATAACATCTCTTATTTTAAAATAAGATCATATTCAAAATAGTTTGAATAATATTATTTCCTTTAACATTTGGAAACCTTTTCAAATTAACCATTTAACTTTTCAAGTTAAATCCCAATTTCATCTTGAAATTCCCAAATCAGGTTGTTCGTTAACTTATTTAACTTTTCCCAAGTTAAATTCAATTTACATAATCCATACAACCTTACTCAATTTGAATTCCCAATTCAAATTTAAACTTCACATTAATAATCTTCCCACTTATAAGTTCAAAAACTCATCACTATGGGAATCACACCTCATTCCAATTTAAAATTTTAAAACCCAACATTTAGAGTTTATTTCAAACCATCCTTGATATTATGTATATTCCTCATATACACATATTATTTCCTTAACTCACCAAGTTATCCATAAATTTTAAACCACCAATGGTTTTTAATTCAAAACAAATTTCTTTAAATTTTCAAACTACTCTTGTTTGAAATAGGACCCTTCATTCAATTACATTAAATAATATTATTTCTTTGTCACTTTAAAACAATTTTCAAATTTCTAGATCTAGATTTAAAACTTCAAAATTTAGATCATCTTCAGTTCCAATTTATAAGTCATACTTATCTAAATGTTTTACCTCCTTAAAAAATATTTCATTATTAAATACAACAACCATATATGATAATAAGCAAGTTTGTCATATCTGTACACCATTCATTATCATCTATTTCCGAAACTCTTTCCCTAAATTCAAGATTTTAATTTCAGTTTTAATTCATTTCAAACTTATCTTTATTTAATTTCAACTTGGTTGTATTTCCATTACTACTTAATTTAATTCCAATAGTTTAACACCAATTACCTTAATATTTATTAGAAAGAAATATTGCTTTATATATCAAAATATAATCTTATGTAAAATCATTTAAAATCTTATATAAGAAAATAACAAGTACACTCTCATATATATATATATATATATATATATATATATATATATATATATATACGCTCAACTTATTCTAGGGTACCATTGACCCTATCCTTAATGAGTAATCCTACCAGAGCCAAGGTTCTCGCTTAACCTTCGGCTCCGATACCAAATGTAACGATTTGAAAATTTCGATCCCGAAATTTCCCGATAGTTAGGAATAGAAGAAAAGAGAAAGAAGAAGAAACAGAAAACATAACATAGATTCTCACATTCGCAGTGGATAAAATATAATATCTTATAAAATAATAGTTATACAAAGAAAACTGTATCAATCAATACATTTTAATACATTGGAATTTCAACATTTACACAATCACTGGTCAGTTAAAATAACTGGTCCCAGATATACTACAATATAACACAGCGGAATACACTCTATGCGTTCCTGCCATCCACCTCGCCTCCTGAACTCCAGAACGTCCTTACCTGAAAATCTGTAATGCTCGGTCTGACCCGAGCATTACATCAAAGTAATACCCGGGTCAGGCTGGTAACCAGCGTGAGTAAACCCATCTAACATGGAATACAAAAGCATACGACTTATATAAACCCGGGTAACTTATATCAGTTTACAACATCACAAGTTGTTATAGACATCACTTATTTCACACATCAATTTCTAAGTGACAAAACTTGGGTTAAATGGTCCAATTCACTTAAATCATTCCATTCCAGCCTAGTGATTTCACATATCAATCTATAAAGAATCGAAGTGGTTTCGGGTATTTACTAATACCCGACTCTGGTCTCTTCGAATCCAATGTCATCTAAACCCAAGATATTCCATTTAAATACAATTCAACTTTAATTGTCGGATAACACTTTTACATAGCAATTCGTAATTGATTGATAATCACATTATCATTGTCCATCCAACATATCATATCATAAAGCAATTCATATCAGAGATATCAACCAATTCAAAGTACTCATCATCATTCAATCATTAATAAGAAAGATTGATCACTTCCATTAATTACATTAATTAATGATCCTCTAATTACTTTCATTAGTTAATTATTCTTAAATTTCATATAATAATTAACCTTTAACTTTATTACATTCATCAATCAATCTTGATTCATCACAATCAGAAATTAACTTTCCTTAATTACTTCATCAATTAAACCAACTTCTTGATTAATTATATAAATTAATCCTTCAATTACACTGAGCAATCATTACTTAATTCCTTCCACCATGTAATTATCCTTTAATTACTACCTATCAAGTAATTTCCTTTAATTAATTACATCCAGTAATTATCCACTAACTTCTTCACTAAGTAATTATACCTCATTAATTAACTTAATTAATTATACTTAACTCAACACCAAATGATTACCTTTAATTATTTAAACTTAATTAGTTAACTAATATTAACCATTTTAACTTAATTAATTACACAAAATAATTAACCTTACCATACACATTGATTACGTTGATCCAAAATTAATTACTCGAATTAATTATTCTACAATTACTTACATTGATTAACTATCCTCTAATTAATCATCTTCATTAATTAACTAACCCTTTTATTAATTCCCTTAATTATTCAATCCTTTAATTACACTAAGTGATTAATCCTTAATCACTTCCTTTAAGTAATTAATTAGTCACTAATTACAACTTAATTACTTAATTAACTAACCTCTAACTATTAATTAATAAATCTTAAATTTTATTAAATTAAACTAATTAATTACCCTTAATTACCTTATTTAATTAATTAGTCATTAATCATCCAGATCTTAGTTATCTCTTAAGATAAATCTTTATTTTTATTAATGACTTACTTATCACTAACAAAATTTAAATTCATTCCCAAAACACTCCACTTTTAAATTGAACTTTAAATTTAAAATAAATTAAAATTTGACTTAACAAATTTTAAGTTAAAAAAACATCAAATCTTCTAAATCAAATGTTTCAAGAAAAACATTTATCTTACATAATAGTTCTAAAATTAAATTCAATTTAAATTTTAAAACTAGTTTTATAAAACTTCAAATTCCTGCATTTTTGAACCTACTTCGGGTCCAACCCGAGAATAGCTCGAGTCCAGACTTGATATTCTTCAACTTCTTTCATTTTTCCCAAAAACTTTGCTAAAGTTTTTTTTAAAGACAAAACTGTTAAGCTAATATACTTACACAAGCCTCAGAAAAAAACTCGAGCAAACCATTCTCGCCCCCGATCATAAACTCGAGTACCCATAATTGCTCAACACCATACCGTGCACACGACCATAACTGTGCACATGCACCACCATCGACGATGCTTCGGCACCTAAGACGACCACCAACAAGTCCACGATTGATCCCTCCTTCGATCGCAACAGCCATACACCCCAATCGATCACGAGAACAAAAGTCGACATACTCGAGCTCCCAGACAAAATCACTCCGACCATCCATCGCCTCGTTTAGGCAATGCCGGCCTTCAGATGCCACCAAACTCCGCCTGCAACATCGCCTCAACCCAAGCTTTCGATTCCCTCACAACCGGCCCCCTCGGATGCTTCCACGGCAGAGCAATCACCGCCATTTCGACCTTGGAAAAAAAACACTCGAAAACCCTACATCGATCAGTTCTCGATGCCACGAAGAACTGGAACAGTACTGCCTATTTTTCCCAACATCATCGAGACTTCTCCCACCTTCAGCCGAAATTCCGACCACCATAGTTACTCCGGCCACCCACAATAGCTAAAAACTCACAATCCGGTCATCCATCAAAATCCCACGAGTTTCGCAATTAAAAGTCATGATTTAAATTTTAAAATTCTTAGATTTTGATGTTGATTCAGAATATATATATGAATCCTTAAATTGTTGAAATCAAAATTTCGCCAATTCTTAGTTTTACTGTAAAAATCTCACTTTCCAGAGAATATACATACTTGTTTATCATAAAACAAAGTTTAAACTTTAACTTGTTTAATAACAATCATAATTTGTTTAAACACCTAATCCTAGCAAAGATCAGAGGAAAATTGAAATTTAAACTAAGTTTTGAATCCTGGAACCTATACTGGAAGGATCTTCCAGTATCTCTATTTATACGAACATATATTTACTTTTTAAAATAACATGCATACAAAATTTTCAACCATACATCACAGCATTAAATCTAACATTTATCACATACATTTAAACAAATACCATTTTGTTTAGTTTACTCGCAGGCATTTCAAAAATAAGCAGAGGAAAACTGGTTTGTAATACTCACCTGAGAACAAATTCGAACAGAGAGCAATTTTGTTTGAAAAGCTGTTAGCTTGATCCTCTTCCTAAATCTTCTTGCTTATTTTTCTTATATCTTCTTTCACTTAGTTGTTTTGTTTGATAAATTCTAGTTTGAGGAAGATTTATCACTGATTGTTTTGGAGTTATAGGATTTTAGTTTCTTAGCTTGAAAAGAGAACATGAAATAGAAATGAAGAAAAAGAACAATGTTTTATATAGGTTGAATTTGAGTTATTTAAAATAAAAGAAAATAAAAATAAAAAATGACACATGTTTAAATCTTTACATTTTTCATTCTCTAAAGTTTATAAATCAACATTTGTTATAATGAAAACTTAATATATATACATTTGTAATTAACTTATATCTAATTTTAAAATGTTAGTAAAAGCCCTTACTTAATTTATTTATTGTTGTGTAAATGTATATATGAATTCCTTTTTAAAGAAAATGTAACAAACAATTTATATATAAATAAAATCTTATACATATGTTTTAAATCCAAATATTTAAAATATCTATCCTTTGAATTACTTAATAAATCCAAACTAATATTCAAATTAAATTTGAAAATCTAATTTAAAATCAAGTCAACAATACATATATTTTAAACAAACCCAATTCAATTTGTAAACATTAATTATAATTACAAATTTATTTATCTATAAATTCAATATTTCTATTAATTAACCCAATTTATTATTAATCACAATTCCCAGAAATCCTGGTTATCACACAATATAAGCTAATTAGCATATACATGTCCAAATAACATAATAGTAGGATGATGTCTTGTCCTACTAAATAGATGTCCAAACAATTCAATCAATTTATAGCAGAACGGAGATTTATTTGCTAACATATGTCCAAAAAATCAAACAGTCTATATTATAACCCATTCAAAGTTATATGGTCTCTTAATGGTATCGACACTTGAATCCCTTGAATTCAAAACCATCTTTGAAAAAGAAGTTCCTTTAAAACAATTTGATTCTCGAAAAAACAAAGGACTTAAAACTTTAAAACTCTTTTTAAAATAATTAATTATAAGTTAAACTCTTATTAAGTCATAATTAGTCTTTATCAAATCTTAATTTAATTAAATAAATTAAGAAATAATTAAATCTTTAAATAAATGATCAAACAATAATTAATTATTAAATAAATAATTAATCCCTAATTAATTATTAAATAATCATTTAAACCTTAATTAATAATTTAATATTAATTAATATTAATTTAATAATCTTTAATTAAGTCTTAAAGAAGAAATTAAACCTTAATATATAATTTATAAATTATAACCTTAATTAAGTTAAAATAAAACACATGGTTAAATATTAATTAATAATTGACCCTATATTTGACTAATCATTAATTAAAAGAAAATCGTATACTTAACATATAATAATTAAAAGCCAATCATACTTAATAATTGATTAACTAAAATTAATCTTATCCTTAAAAAGGTAATTAATTTGTGACTAATCTTCACTTAATTTGTAACGACCCAGAATTTTCGATCCCGAAAATTCCAGATAGTTAGGAAAATAAGAAAAGAGAAAGAAGAAGAAACAGGAACAAGTCACAGAAACCTCACATTCGCATCGGATCAAAATACAATATCACATAAATAACAGTTTACAAAAGAAGAGCTATATCAGTACACTTACATTTTTATACATCAGAGCTACAACCAATACATAACACTAGACAGTTTAAACAAACATGTCCTAGATAAACTATATCACAGCGGAAATACTCCATACGTTCCTGCCATCCAACTCGCCTCCCGAGCTCCAGAACGTCCCTACCTGAAAATCTGTAATACTCGGTCTGACCCGAGCATTACATCAAAGTAACACTCGGGTCAGGCTGGAAACCAGCATGAGTAAACCCATCTAACATGAAATACAAAAGCATACAACTGATATGAACCCGGGGTAACTTATATCAATTTACAAGTTCACAAGTCGTTATAGACATCACTTACATCACACATCAATTTCTAAGTACAAAAACTTAGATTAAATGGTCTAATTTTCAAAAATCATTTTATTTCAGTCTATTGATTTCATATCTCAATCTATAAAGAATCGAGGTGGTTTCGAGTATTTACTAATACCCGACTCCGGTCTCTTCGAATTCAATGTCATCTTGACCCAAGTTATTCAAGTGAAATAAAATTCAACTTTAAATAGCATGTCACTTATACATAGCAATTTATCATTGATAAATAACTACATTATCACTGTCCACCTAATCATATCCTATCGCAAAACATTTTATATAAGAGATATCAACCAATTTAAGGTATTAAATAACATTCAGCCAGCCATCCATAAGCAATGGTCTGTTAATCATACTATCTCTGATTAATTACTTTATCTCTAATTAATTTAAAATAATTTAAATTAATTATTTTCATCATTATAAATCCTGTTTACTTAACCATTAATTAATTACAAATTAATCATCCTCTAATCATACATCTTAGTTAATCCTCCTTGATTAATTATCCCCTAACTACTTTAAGTAATTATCCTTTAATTAATTTCACAAATTAATTATTCTTAACCCTTTACAGTAATTAACCTTTAATTACTTCATTAATTAATTAACTATAATTAATTACATTAATCCTTAATTAGTTACACTAATTAATCACTTTATTGAGTAATTATTCCTAATTAATCAATTCTTAATTATTAATTATATTAATTAATGATCCCTAACTATTTCCATAATACTAATCACTCTTGATTAATCTTATTCAGTAATTAATTACCCTTAATTAATTACATTACTTAATTATCTCCAAATAACATTATAAATCAATTCTTAAATTAATTACACTAAGTAATTAATTATTGATTACTTTCACTAAGTAATTATCCTTCATATTAATTACACAAAGTAATTAATCCCAAATCGCTTCCAATCTTCAATTAATTGCATCCTGTAATTACTCATCTTAATTACTTCACTAAGTAATTATTCTTTACAAATTACACTAAGTAATTATACTTATCAAGTAAGTGAATGATATCTTAAATTAATTAAACTTAATTAATTAACCTAAACTAATCACATTAACTCAATTAATTACAATGAGTAATTAATTCCTTAATTACTTTCATTAAGTAATTTTGCTTAAACAATTCCACAATTGATTATCTCTAATTAATTAATATAATTAATTATTAAAATTAATCACATTAATTAATTATTAAATAATCCTTAGTTAAATGACCTTCATTAACTATTAACAATTCTTTAATTACTTTTCTTAAGTAATTAACTTGGATTAATTACAAATTAATTTATCTTTAACAACCCATTAATTAATCTCTTATTATTCAATTTATTAAGTGTTAACTGTAACTTAACTAACCCTCAATTATTTGATTAATTAATTACAAATGATTAATTAATATTCTATACTTATCTAATTAATGATTCTAATTACTAATTAATTATTCTAATTACTAATTAATTATTCCTTAATTAATTAACTTAATAATTTATGTTATTCCAAATCATTAAATCTTAATTAATTTCAAGATAAAACATTTTTCTTATAAATGACTTAAATATCATTTACAAATGCATTTGAAAACATTTTACTTTTGAGCTTACTTTAAATTCATTTTAAATTTAAGGTTTAAAATGAATACAATTTAACTTTAACAAAGTAAAAACAATATAAAAAAACTTTAAAATTACATGTTAAAGTAATTAGTCTTATAAAAGAAATTCAAAAGAGTTTAAACCCAATCATTTAAATTCAAATCATTTTATAAAATATACTTGAACATTTTAAAGTTGTTTAAATACTTTAAATTTTATAAAACTTCATATATTTCAAACTAGAATTCAAATGTTAATTTGAATTCCATCTTTCAAATTCTGATTTTAAACTTATATTAAAATCTGTTTTAAATTCAAATTCTGTTTAAAATTAAACAGACGGGATTCACAAAAACCTGTAACAAATCAAAACTGACCCGAGGCCATACAAAAATGCTTCGAGTCAAATTTTAATTTGCTCCAAGCAAAACCCAGAAATTACTCGAGATCAACCCGAGTGTCCAAATCCTCAACCAAAACTTCCAGAAACACAAGTGCACAGTGCACCTGCACTGGCCAACCACCGGGCTCCGACCCATCACGATCATCTCTACATGTCTGCGATCTCCATCACAACCTATCCAGATCATCCAAAACTTCCCAAGCAATTTGAAAACAAAATCAAGCTCCAAACCCAACCTGGAACTCAATTCTATCAACATAATCAAAACCTGTCAACACCTCGACTTCCCAATACCCTTCACCGAAACACCAGAATCTTCGGCTACAACCTCGCCAATGTCCGAGCTACCGATGAACTCGATCAACCATAGACGCAGTGATGACCACATTCCCGAACAAGCCTAAAATTAGGTTTACAGCCTTCTCCGGCCAACACCCATCACCTCGGCAATTTACACACCCATCTGACAATTTCGCCAAAATACCCTATCACTCCTCTATCACCAGGGAGAACCCCGACCCTTCAGCACACAGAGATCATCAGAATTTCCCAATTAACCAATTTCTGGTTAAACCAGAAATAACCCCATATTCCATTACTAAAAATCATGATTTAAGTTTTAAAAATCATGTTTTGCTTTAAGTGTTCGATCTATATCCTTGAATCAATTAATCAGGATGATTGAATTTCCACTATATTTATCTTGCTCTGTTATTTTGTTATTTCCAGAACCAAGATACAGTTGTTTTATTTTAAATAAATTCTTAAACTTTAATTCATGATACAACAAACATATTCTGTTTGAATCTTAAACACTAACGTTTATTAGATCAAGCGATAATGGATTTTGATCAATTCTTGAGTCTGGTAACTAAGGACAGTAAAATATAGGGACAACACATATATTCACTTATATATATACATCAGATCTACTGATATGTATAAACATAGTATATACATAACACAGAACTTACCATGCAACAGATTCAATACTTAAACTTGTTAAAAGTGGTGTTACTCACATTTCTTCAAATCGAGCAGCGCTTCTAAAAATAGAAAAAAAACTGCTAGCTTGTTGATGTGTTTATCTTCTTATCAACCTGAGTGCTTTGATTTGTTTTAAGTTTAGAGATGGCAGTATTTGTTATCTTTGTTATGCTTAGCTCTTATTTTTCTTAAGAAGATGAGAGGAGCCTTGTGAAATATTGTAACAACCCGCATATTTATCGATTTTTATATTTAAACATTTTATTTAAATATTTTATCGATACTCGGAATTTAGTCCGAAAAGTTACTTTTTGCATACGGTCGAATTAGGACTCGGGACCACTCCCATTGAGTTTAAAATGCCGTTTGCGACCTTTTTGAGTATAAGCTTTGATATGTTTGGAGTAAGTTGATTTTTTGCTACTTTTTCACTTAGGGCTTTAGTTTGGGCTGAACCTTCTTGTTAACTCAGTCCCAACCCCCTCTCCTCTTCACTACTTCATTTCATATTCCTAACAATTCAAGCTTTTATAGAAATGGAGAGTGGAAGAGGAAATTAAAACTCCAAGCCCTAGTTTTCTTTTGCAAATCAAACTCTAGCTCCAAACTAATAGAAGAACCCATTGGTAAGCTTCTCTTCTTCTTCTCCAACTCATTCTCTTAATCAATTTCAGAAATTCGTAAACCTAATTTTGGGAATGTTCTTCTTTTAAGCTTAGAATCAAGCTTCTTGAGTTGGATTTGAAGAGTGGTTGATTCTTCTTTGCTTTCAAGCTTCTTCTTCAATCGTTTGGGTTCAAAGGTGAGATTTTTATCTCACATCTTTGTCTATAATTATCTTCGATTGTTAGGTATGAATTCCTAACACTTATTCTTGTGCAATTGATTTTGGTTTGGATTGATTTGGTGTATATTCCAATTTTTGGTGTTTTGAAATCAAAATCTATGAAAATCCTATTATGGATATTTGGACATTGATATTTGAGGCGTATCGAAGAGCCGTTTAGGCTGGGTTGTCACGTGACGTAATTCCTTAGTCATCGTCGCTCGATCGATCGCTTCCGGTATCCGTTTGGCCATTTTTGGCCTAGGTTCAGGGAATGCCCTGAACCCTCCATTCAGACGTCTGAAACGTAATATTCAGACATCTGAATATTGTTCTGGGTAGATTTCTATTCCCAGATTCAGACGTCTGAATATAAGGCTTCAGACGTCTGAATTGGTTCATTTGGAACCAGAAAGGTAATAGGCTAAAAAGAGCCTATTTCAGACGTCTGGATTCAAGGATTCAGACGTCTGAATTCTGTCTTTGGAAAATATTTATTTTCCATATTCAGACGTCTGAATCCTTAGTTTCAGACGTCTGAATCTGCACTCTTTTGCCTATTTGCCTATTTGCCTATTTGCTTGCGAATTCCAACTTTAATCGATTCGTGTTGATTCCCTTTTGTTATTATCACTTATTATCGATTTTGATGACATTTTCTTCGTGATTTTTGGGAATATCCATTTCGATGGATTCGGTATCGATTTCTTTAGATTTTATTCATGTCTTCGAATGTGAATTTTAGTGATTAATTGTTCCTACAATCTTCTTTGTGATTTGTCAATTTAAAAATATAAAGGTTTTCTATACTAGTAGTAAATATCAAAACTTTTTCTCCAAAACGATTTCAACTCTATTTTCAATAACAAAGCTCGATGCTTAATACCGTTTTCCAATCTACTAGTATATATAAACCTTTACCTCACTCGTATGAGAAATCTAATTAAACGGCTTAGTAAAACGAGTGGTATGAAATGCTTGCATTTACTTCGTCGGTTAATTCTTTGACTTGTTCGATTGAATCTCTTGTGACAATTTTCTAGTGCAGATCTACAATTTGTTCGTAAATATTTAAGTTAAGCTAGTGGTTATGGAACACGAAGCTAAGCTCGTATATTTACTAGCTTACTGTAATTGACACTTCTCTTTGATCAAGACGATCATTTTAAGATTTAGACTAGCAATTGTGCGATGTCTCTTTGTTTTGGTGTGATTTCGACTCACACATGTGGGGTAGCTCCCCATGGTCTTCGGGCCATTCGTATGTCAAAAATTAATGGCTAGCTACCATGAGATAGCTTCTCATTCGTGTGATACATAGGTTGGTGAGTTTTAATGCTCCCGTTCGTGTGATAGGCCTTCCCCCCTTTTTGTGATTTCTGGATTTCGTGTGTTGAATTCTGGAATTTATGCTTCACCAATTTTAGTGATTTTCATTGATATGATTTGTCAATTTTTATGCATTGGTGAATTCGTGTGTCATTGACTTGTTGTGAATGCAAGTTTTGGGTATGAAACCCTTTTTGGATATTTGAGAAATTTTTTGTGATATTGATTAATCTCTTGTTGATTTTCAATTACTTATATATATCACAGCTTGGCATTGTGATTAATATATGTTTAGTCGTACCTCTTATTCTATATCGCTTCATCTGATATTTATAGTTAGACTGATCCGTTTATTATTTTCTTATTAAATAATACTCGGGTCAGACCGAGATGTTACAGGTGCTTCAGCTTGACTTCTCACTTGGGACTGACTTCTCTGACTTTTGGCTAACTACTTAGATTAGTAGTTTATTTTGTTGTATACACTTGAGATATGGACTCATAGTTGTATTCTTTTGTATAGCACGTGTTGCTATTCTTTTGTATTATTGTGGATCTTTTTGACCACTACTCTGATATACACTTTCATGTGTTAGTTATATATTCATATCTTCTTCCGCCTTTGTGATATGAATTATCTGTGACTGATTTGTGTTATGTTTATTTCTATATTTGTTTCCGAAGACACTATAGGCACCGTGTAATAGCTTTGAGTCTGTATCAGTATGTCGGGTTTCCTCTCGAAATAAAATGCATGCTATACTATCTGACATATCGGTGCTCACGCAAAGCAATTACACAGATGGTCGCTCCTCAACAGCCTTATTCTCCGTGCTAGTTGACAGCATTACTCCGTAGTGTTCTTGGCTAGCGTGGGTATAGAGGTGGGGCGTCACAGCTTGGTATCAGAGCCAAACTTCGGAACAATGTAGAATTTTATAACAAGGATCATCGTCCTAAGTCTTTCTTAGGAGTCGTGCTTTAGGATTTAATTCGAGGCTTCGTACCGATTCATCCTATTTTCTTTATGATTCCTTGTTTTATCTATCAAGATTGCTTGATATTCCTTTTGTGAATAACCTTTTTCTTCTTCTTTATTTCTTTCTTAAGGAAGAGAAATGGTTAGACCTGGCCGTCCCAGCGCCGGTCAATCTAGCGCTACTCCCCAAGATGGAGTTTTTATGACTACCCAACAACTTCTTGACCTTGTCACGAATGCTCAAGCAGCTGGTTCTAATCCGGAACCTACTCACCCTAAATCTGGGTTTGCACGTTTGTGCAATGATTACACCAACCTGGGTGGGAAGCCATTTAAAGGTTCTGAAACTATTATTGAAGTCCAGGCTTGGTTAAGGACATGCGATCGAATCTTTTCTCGCATGAACCTCATTGATCTTCACCGAGTTCAGGTGGCTTCTAGTATGCTCCAAGAAAGAGCATTAGACTGGTACGAGCTTCTGATTTCTGAAATAAATGAAGCGGATCTCACTTGGGAGAAATTCCGAGAGCGCTTCGAGTTAAAATTCGTGCCAGAAGCTGAGAAGGTGACTTTGGCTCACCGTTTTATTGACCTTGTTCAAGGTGAATCTTCCGTGACTGACTATGTCGCGTCTTTTGAATCTCTCTCTAAATACGGGGTTGAATATATCAACACCCCATTGAAGAAAAATCAAAGATTTGTCTATGGCTTAAACAAAAATCTCAAGAAGCCATTACTTCTAAAGCTAGAAGTTTCTTTCAACCAACTCATTGATATTGCTCTTCGTCTTGAACAGGCGGATAGGGAAAATGATGTTGAAGTGGTGGGTTCCAAGCCAGGCTTCAACAACAACAAGAAAAGGCCTAGTAAATTCAAAGGCCTTATCCCAATAAGAAAGGGAAGCAAGCAACCCCAGTGGCAAAGACTTCTTCCTTTGGTCGTGGGGAATGCTATAATTGTGGTTCGAAGGACCATTATGCGAACAAGTGCCCAAGGTCTCTCTCTTGTCGCTACTGCAAAGTTCCCGGTCATGTTATATCTTCATGCCCCAAGCTTCAGGGCAGGAAGGAGGGAACGCTTAATGTTGCTCAATCCCCTGGCAACACATCTCGTGGTCAAGGTATTTCTCATTCTATCCTTGATGGTATTATTATATTTCGTGATCAGCCTATTCGAGTTCTTTTTGACACGGGTGCATCCCATTCTTTTATTTCAAAAGAGCTTGTTGATACTTTTTCTTTAAGTGTTGTTGCTTTAATGACTTCTTTGAGAATTGCGAATCCAGTTGGTGGATCCGCAACTCTTAGTTTGCTTTATAAAGATGTGGAGATTATTTTGTGTGGTTTTCCTTTCCTAGCCAATTTGCATGTCATGCGTTATTTAGGCTTTGGAATGATTTTGGGAATGGATTGGCTTAACCGTTATGAAGCTCATATCCTATGTCCTGAGCGGACTATTCATCTTCGACATCCTCAATCTGTTAAGCAGATTTCTATTAATCTTAAAGATTCGGATTCCAGCTTGGTTGCATCTTTATATTCTTTAAATCCTCATGATGACAATAATGATGATGAGGAAGATATTATTTCTCTTATTCACGTTGTTCGTGAATTTTCCGACATATTTGAGCCCGTTTTGGGATTACCACCTAAGCGAGCAATTGAGTTCAGAATTAATCTTATCCCTGAAGCTCAACCTATTACTCGTCCTCCTTATCGTATGTCCAATAAAGAAAATGAAGAGATGCGTAAACAATTATCCGAATTGGAGACGAAGCAATTTATTCGCTCTAGTTCCTCGCCTTGGGGAGCTTCGGCTATTTTTGTGA
Organism: Allium cepa; assembly: GCA_030765085.1. NCBI lineage: Eukaryota > Viridiplantae > Streptophyta > Magnoliopsida > Asparagales > Amaryllidaceae > Allium > Allium cepa. The sequence continues at coordinate 662,904,725 of CM060928.1, read as the reverse complement.
AGAAGTCTGATGGTACGCTTAGGCTTTGCGTTGACTACCGCAAGCTTAATGATCTTACTATCAAAAATAAATATCCTTTACCTCGGATTGATGATCTATTCGATCAATTTAGTGGTGCTAGAGTCTTTTCACAATTAGACTTAGCTACTGGATTTCATCAGCTTCGTATTGCAGAGGATAGCATTCCTTTGACATCGTTCCGTACTCGTTATGGATTTTATGAATGGCTTGTTATGCCATTTGGTCTAAAGAATGCTCCGGCTTATTTCGTTGACCTTATTAATAGAGTTTTCAAAGATTTCCTCGATCGGTTTGTCCTCGTCTTTATTGATGATATTCTTGTGTATTCAAAAACCGAGGAGGAACATGAAAAGCATCTTCGGATTGTATAGGAAACTCTTAGGAGTAATCAATTAAAGGCGAAATTTTCTAAATGCCACTTTTGGCAACCTCCTGTGAAGTTTCTCGGTCATATTATTTCCGAATCCGGAATTTCCATGGATCCTTCAAAGATTGAAGCGATTCAAGATTGGAAGAGACTAGAGAGTGTGACGGAGATTCGTAGTTTTCTTGGATTGGCGGGTTATTACCGCCGTTTTATCAAAGACTTTTCTAAGATTGCCGTGCCTCTCACTAGCTTAACGAAGAAAGGTGTTAAATACATTTGGTCGGACAAATGTGAAACTTCTTTTCAGAAACTAAAGGAACTTCTTTCTGATGCTCCTATTCTTGTTATTCCCGAGGGGAATCAAGATTTCGTTGTTTATACCGATGCTAGTCGCGTTGGTTTGGGTGCCGTTCTTATGCAAAGAGAACGTGTTATTGCTTATGCTTCTAGGAAATTGAAGCCAGCTGAGACTAGATATGCCACTCATGATTTAGAGCTCGCGGCTATTGTTTTTGCTCTTCGGATTTGGCGTCATTATCTTTTAGGTGAGAAATTTGTTCTTTATACCGATCATAAGTCCTTGAAGTATTTATTCTCTCAAAAGGAACTTAATTTGCGTCAACAGCGTTGGCTCGAATTTTTTGCACCATATGATCTTGATATCCTTTATACTCCCAGTAAGGGTAATCGTGTCGCCGATTCTCTTAGCTGTAAACAACAAGCTGTTGTTTCTACGATGATATCCGAATGGAATGATCTCGAGATTTTATCCACTTGCGAAATTCGAGACCGTGTTTCCGATCTATGTTCATGTCTTATTTTATGTAGCCTTGAGGCTCATCTTTCTCTTTTAGACCGCATTCTTGAAGCTCAAAGGCTAGATCCCGAATTGGCTCTTCTTGGCCAAAATATTAAGGATAAAATTGATATTGAAGGTTTGAGAGACTTTAATATCGATTCTCGTGGCGGCCTTCGGAAATTTGGTAGACTTATCGTGCCAAATATTAGTGATCTTCGTAAAGATATTTTAGAAGATTCTCATCATTCTAAATTTACCATTCATCCCGGTAGTAGTAAAATGTACGCGGATATGAAGCGGCTTTATTATTGGGAGGGAATGAAATCTGATATTGCTAACTTTGTTAAGCGTTGCATGACTTGCCAACTCGTTAAGGCCGAACATCAAAGGCCCGGTGGGTTATTGCAACCTTTAGAAATTCCAATTTGGAAGTGGGACCAAATTTCCATGGATTTTATAGACGGCCTTCCCCGTTCTCGTTCGGGTCATGATAGCTTATGGGTGATTGTTGATAGACTTACTAAATCCGCCTATTTCTCTCCCATTCGGTCCAATCGACCGTACCTCTTTTGGCAAAACCTTTTATTAAAGAGATTGTTAAATTACATGGAGTTCCTACTTCTATAGTTAGTGATCGTGATCCATTGTTTACTAGTGGATTTTGGAAGAGTATTCAAAAAGCTTTAGGAACGAAGCTTAATTTTAGAACCGCTTATCACCCCCAGTCCGATGGACAAACCGAGCGTGTGAATCAAACTCTTGAAGATCTTCTTCGTGCATGTGTTCTTGATTTTGGTGGAAGTTGGGAAGATCATATTTCTCTTGTTGAGTTTTCCTATAATAATAGCTTCCAATCTAGTATTGGTATGGCACCTTTTGAGGCACTCTATGGAAGGCCATGCCGATCTCCTTCTTGTTGGCTTGAGGCCGGTGAGAAGCTGGTTTTAGGTCCAGACTTTATTCGTGATTCCACAGAAAAGATTGAACTTATTCCACATAGGGTGAAAGAAGCCCAGAGCAGACAAAAATCCTATGCCGATAATCGAAGAAGGAAGTTAGAATTTTCTGTGGGAGATCTTGTGTTCATTCGTGTTTCACCTATGAAAGGTGTTGTACGTTTCAGTCGATCGGGAAAGTTAGCGCCTCGATATATTGGGCCATTTCCTATCACTGAACGTATTGGTTCCATGGCTTATCGCCTTTCTTTACCGGCTCAGTTTTCTGCCATGCATGACGTGTTTCACGTTTCTCAATTATGAAAATGTCTTCGAGATTCCGATTCTATTCTTGAGCCCGGTATTGTGGAAGAGATTGAAGTTTCACCTAATTTAACTTATGAGCAGCATCCTGTTCGTATTATTGCTTCGGAAGTCAAACGACTTCGAAATAAGGATGTTCCGCTTGTGAAAGTTCAATGGTCTTCAAATCCTAAGGATTTTTCTTGGGAATCTAGTGAGTTCATCGAGCGATCGCATCCGGACTTGTTTTCCCGTGCTCTTTAAGGTGAACATTTTATTTCAAATTTCTTTTGTGTTGAATATGCTTTTATGGTTGTTACTTTATATTTTCTTCTTAAATATTGCGAGGACGCAATTTATTTAAGGAGGGGAGCCTGTAACAACCCGGATATTTATCGATTTTTATATTTAAATATTTTATTTAAATATTTTACCGATACTTGGAATTTAGTCCGAAAAGTTACTTTTTGCATACAGTCGAATTAGGACTCGGGACCACTCCCATTGAGTTTAAAATGCCGTTTGCGACCTTTTTGAGTATAAGTTTTGATATGTTTGGAGTAAGTTGATTTTTTGCTACTTTTTCACTTAGAGCTTTAGTTTGGGCTGAACCCTCTTACTAACTCAGTCCCAACCCCCTCTCCTCTTCATTACTTCATTTCATATTCCTAACACTTCAAGATTTTATAGCAATGGAGAGTGGAAGAGGAAATTAAAACACCAAGCCCTAGTTTTCTTTTTCAAATCAAACTCTAGCTCCAAACTAATAGAAGAACCCATTGGTAAGCTTCTCTTCTTCTTCTCCAACTCATTCACTTAATCAATTTCAGAAATTCGTAAACCTAATTTTGGGAATGTTCTTCTTTTAAGCTTAGAATCAAGCTTCTTGAGTTGGATTTGAAGAGTGGTTGATTCTTCTTTGCTTTCAAGCTTCTTCTTCAATCGTTTGAGTTCAAAGGTGAGATTTTTATCTCACATCTTTGTCTATAATTATCTTCGATTGTTAGGTATGAATTCCTAACACTTATTCTTGTGCAATTGATTTTGGTTTGGATTGATTTGGTGTGTATTCCAATTTTTGGTGTTTTGAAATCAAAATCTATGAAAATCCTATTATGGATATTTGGACATTGATATTTGAGGCGTATCGAAGAGCCGTTTAGGCTGGGTTGTCGCGTGACGTAATTCCTTAGTCATCGTCGCTCGATCGATCGCTTCCGGTATCCGTTTGGCCATTTTTGGCCCAGGTTCAGGGAATGCCCTGAACCCTCCATTCCGACGTCTGAAACGTAATATTCAGATGTCTGAATATTGTTCTGGGAAGATTTCTATTCCCAGATTCAGACGTCTGAATATAAGGCTTCAGATGTCTGAATTGGTTCATTTGGAACCAGAAAGGAAATAGGCTAAAAAGTGCCTATTTCAGACGTCTGGATTCAAGGATTCGGATGTCTGAATTCTGTCTTTGGAAAATATTTATTTTCCATATTCAGACGTCTGAATCCTTAGTTTCAGATGTCTGAATCTGCACTTTTGCCTATTTGCTTGCGAATTCCAACTTTAATCGGTTTGTGTTGATTCCCTTTTGTTATTATCACTTATTATCGACTTTGATGAAATTTTCTTCGTGATTTTTGGGAATATCCATTTCGATGGATTCAGTATCGATTTCTTTGGATTTTATTCATGTCTTCGAATGTGAATTTTAGTGATTGATTGTTCCTACAATCTTCTTTGTGATTTGTCACTTTAAAAATATAAAGGTTTTCTATACCAGTAGTAAATATCAAAACTTTTTCTCCAAAACGATTTCAACTCTATTTTCAATAACAAAGCTCGATGCTTAAAACCGTTTTCCAATCTACTAGTATATATAAACCTTTACCTCACTCGTATAAGAAATCTAATTAAACGGCTTAGTAAAACGAGTGGTATGAAACGCTTGCGTTTACTTCGTCGGTTAATTCTTGGACTTGTTCGATTGAATCTCTTGTGACAATTTTCTAGTGGAGATCTACAATTTGTTCGTAAATATTTAAGTTAAGCTAGTGGTTATGGGACATGAAGCTAAGCTCATATATTTACTAGCTTACTGTAATTGACACTTCTCTTTGATCATGACGATCATTTTAAGATTTAGACTAGCAATTGTGCGATGTCTCTTTGTTTTGGTGTGATTTCGACTCACACATGTGGGGTAGCTCCCCATGGTCTTCGGGCCATTCGTGTGTCAAAAATTAATGGCTAGCTACCATGAGATAGCTTCTCGTTCGTGTGATACATATGTTGGTGAGTTTTAATGCTCCCGTTCGTGTGATAGGCCTTCCCCCCCTTTTTTGTGATTTCTGGATTTCATGTGTTGAATTCTGGAATTTATGCTTCACCAATTTTAGTGATTTTCATTGATATGATTTGTCAATTTTTATGCATTGGTGAATTCGTGTGTCATTGACTTGTTGTGAATACAAGTTTTGGGTATGAAACCCTTTTTGGATCTTTGATAAGATTTTTGTGATATTGATTAATCTCTTGTTGATTTTCAATTACTTATATATATCACAGCTTGGCATTGTGATTAATATGTGTTTAGTCGTACCTCTTATTCTATATCACTTCATCTAATATTTATAGTTAGACTGATCCGTTTATTATTTTCTTATTAAATAATACTCGAGTCAGATCGAGATGTTACGGGTGCTTCAGCTTGACTTCTCACTTGGGACTGACTTCTCTGACTTTTGGCTAACTACTTAGATTAGTAGTTTATTTTGTTGTATACACTTGAGATATGGACTCATAGTTGTATTCTTTTGTATAGCACGTGTTGCTATTCTTTTGTATTATTGTGGATCTTTTTGACCACTACTCTGATATACACTTTCATATGTTAGTTATATATTCATATCTTCTTCCACCTTTGTGATATGAATTATCTGTGACTGATTTGTGTTATGTTTATTTCTATATTTCTTTCCGAAGACACTATAGCCACTGTGTAATAGCTTTGAGTCTGTATCAGTATGTCGGGTTTCCTCTCGAAATAAAATGCATGCTATACTATCTGACATATCGGTGCTCACGCAAAGCAATTACACGGATGGTCGCTCCTCAACAGCCTTATTCTCCGTGCTAGTTGACAGCATTACTCCGTAGTGTTCTTGGCTAGCGTGGGTATAGAGGTGGGGCGTCACAAATATGTACAGCCTTTTTATTTTTTTAAGTATCATGTATATATATATTTTTTCTTAAAAAAATCAATGCCACTTGTCTCTCCAATATTAACATTTGTAAATACATGTTATATTTATTTTGCAAATGTCTTAATTATGAATTTATGTTTAAATCCTTGCCTCTAATTTATAAATTATGTCTAAACCCCTACTAAATTTTTATTTACATAGATTATTTATTTTATATTTACATATGAGTTATGTATTTTAAATATATATATATATATATATATATATATATATATATATATTTGAAAGATAGACACATATCAAAGCTTCATATTTATTCACATATATACTAACTATATCTATTTCTTAGTATATAAAAGAAAAGTATTTTTAAATCTTTAATTAAATCTCACCTTTAATATTTACAAACCAATCTTACATATATATATATACACACATAAATTTCCAAAAATTTATTTAAAGATTGAATTCTATATATATATATATATTAACACTAAAATAATATCTATCATATATGTTAATTTCAGAACATAACTTTCAATATATATATATATATATACCTATATATTATCTTAGAAAATTATTCTTATTAATTCAACCCAGTTAATTTCAATTATTAGATTGAAAAATTTAGGTTATCGCATTTCCTCCCCCTTTGAATCTTTTCATCCTCGAAAAGGAACGAAACCAGAATTTATTTAATACTTAAAATCAGATAAATTACTTTTTGATTATTTTTAAAACACTTTTAAAATCCACATAATATTACAAAAATAGTTTTTATAAAAATACTTTTATAACTCGATGTTTCAATAAGTCCATCCTTGTTCTCACAGAAATTCGGTCATACGTTGATCAGGCGTATGACTGAAAATCAATAAGTACTTGGTAAACCCGTTTCAACACCCAGTGAAAATACTTTGGAAAATAATTTTATTGAAAATATAGAAAATAGTGTTTGAAAATAGAGGATAATCTTTGGTGAGAATGCTCTGGAAGTCATCACCCCCATCCATGGTCGCAGCTAACCCGATGGTTACGTTGCCATCCCGACAAAATCCATAGATAACTGTAGGCCTCCGCGCCCCTCGATTACACTACGGAACCCACAACAGATCGCAACTACAACTGGGGTTACGTTGCTATCACAGCAAAAACCCATATAACTATAGGCCTCAACGCCCTCGAATTTCGCTGCCAAAAGAATGAAATTTCTCCACTCCACTTGACCATAGATCGCAGTCTACCATTGTTACGTTGCCTTCCCGGCAAAATCAAGCGTAGACCGTTGACACTCACCTCCACACGATTTTCGCTATGGTCCACACAGTAGATCGTAGCGACATCGAATTACACTGTCGTCACAGCATAACCCAAATGCCTCTATAGGCATCAACGCCCTCGACTTTCGCTACCCAATAATCCTCAGGAACTAGTTTGTCCGGACTCCTCACAGGACGAACTTTAGAACCCCCCCTTAGGGTTCAAGGCAGCACCACCCGGTGGCACTCCTGAGAAGTTCATTTCAAGGGAGCGCCTTTTTCTCCAGAGCCATCATCAAAACACTTTATACTATACACATATAGTATCTTTCAAATCATACACCTAGTATGATCTCGTACAAAGCTCCTTTACACAAAATCGATTATCCCAAAATCGATAATTCTCAAACTAGGCTTTCCAAATTCTCATATTGATTTTACTCAAAAATCAAAAGCCTTTCCAAATCCAAAGGTTCCCAAGACCTTTTTCCAAAATCCTCATAAGATCCTTTATATATATAGATATATATAAAATCCTTGATAAAAATCTTTGGATCATTTTAAACTTGTATAAAACCTTTTTTATACTTCAATTATTTCCAAAAATACATTTTCTTCTGGCTATAGATTCTACAAGGGAAGATTTATCTTATATAACAAAGATATATAACTTTGTTTATTCCAAATCAAATATTCAAATTTGATTACTCTATAAAGTCACTTACCAAATTACTTACTTCCATAAAGTAAATTTGCACCATAGAAATATCCAATTTCCATTTTACTTCACCATATATTTCACAAAATATACCTTTCATTTCAAAAACCATTTCACAATTATTATCCACAAATTCCAATAACAATTTCATTCAAACCCGTACGATGCACACATATCATCCGTACGCTATATCAATCTGATCACTCACTCGATCACACAATTTCATTTTCGAACTAGTATCGCCCGCCCGACTTCCTAATGCGGACTCAGATCTGGTTTCTTGATCAGAAACCGTCATTCTCCTTGCATAGCCATAACTATGATAGAGAATATCCAGAACCAATCAACAATCCATATCCAGGTCCGCCTTCGAAAATCGAGTGAGAAATCCCAACTCGGATCGATATAACTATCTCGAAATTCTGTGCTCGAATCTGGATCAAATCACTATGCGAATCGAATAATATACATACATTCTACATATTTATCTCATTGATTATTAGCCCAATTAATTTCTCCTCTCTATCCATATCCACTTTGATTTTCATTCACTTATTCACAATTGCTTCAATCCCATTTGGATTATCACCTCTATTCTTATCTCAATTGGGTATTCAATCATAAACAGTTTAAACTCTGTCCATCTTAAATTTAAAAATAGCTTGAAAAGTTTTTAAATAGATAAGTAGTTAATTTTTTTATAGTTTGTGAAATAGCTGTAAAATAGTTCAGTAATTGTGAAATAGTTGGAAAATAGTCAAATAGTTTTAGAAATTTTAAATAATTGCAAAATGGCTATAAAATAGCAATTAGTTTATAGTTGAGAAATTATTAAACAGTTCCAAAAATAATTGTAAAACAAGTATAAGATAGTTTTAGGTTTTTTTTAAAAAGAAAAGTAGTATAGTAAATAGTTTGGAAAAATAGATTTGTACTAAAACAATTTATTTTGGAAATAGTTCAGAGTCAAACTGTTCAATCCCCAACCTCCATTTCCAATAAATTTCAATTTAAATTTCCACTTCCATTTAAATTGACTCAATTCCAAATTAAATAACTTCAATTTCCATTGCAATCGACTTAACCCCAAATTCAAGTTGAATTAATTCTCATTTCCTTTTCTTAATTCAAATCAAATTCCATTTGAATTTACTCGTTCAACTTTAATCACAATTTTAATTAATTCGAATAAATTTCAAATTGAACCAATTTCAATTCATATCAACTCCAGTTTGAATTAATCCCAATTCCAATCTCCATTTTGAATTTGAACTCGTTCAACTTCAATTTCTTTTCAAATTATCCAATTTAAGTTTTCCATTTGAATTTTTTAAACTTATCCATCTTCATCAGAGTTCTAATTATTTTAAATCAAATCTAATTTGAACTAATTCAATTCAAATTTCAAATTTAAACCATCCCGAATTATATAAATTCGGGTTAAATTTTTAAATGTTGATTTAATCCTTTAAATCAAATCAACTTATATCTTTAAAACCATTAAATTTTGAATCCATATTTCATTTTAAACTTATTTCAAAGTTTAAATAATAATTCAAATCTTTTTTTTAAACAACCAAATCTTTGAAATTCAATTTATCATCAAATTTCAATTTTGAAACCAAACCTTTGAAGTTTTATCTTAAAAATTTAAACCTTAAGTCCAAAATGATTCCATTTATCTTAATAAGATATATTACTACATCCCATTTCTTTATTCATTTAAACAAATTCAGTTTCAGCTTAAAGGTTATTAATAACAATAGGATGGTATTATCCAAATTATTTTAAAACATCCATCCATTTCCAATTTCTAGATCTTGAACCCATTTTGAGATCACACAAACTCCCGATTCAAATTAACCATTTAACATTCCAAGTTAAATCCTAATTTCATCTCGAAATTTCTAAATCAAATTGTTCATTCAAACTTATTTAACATTCTCAGAGTTAAATCCAATTAATCCCGTGAACCTTACTCAAATTTGAATTCTCCATTCAAATTTTAAACTTCAGATTAATATCCTTCCCACTTAAGTTTAAAACCTACTTCAATTCGGGTTTCACATCACATTCCAAGGAAAATTCAAAACTCAACCTTAGGGTTTATTTCTTATTTATTTCCTTTATACCAGGTTACTTTTAAATTTTAAACCACCTTTGGTTTTAAATTCAAACAAAATTCTTTTAAGATTTTCAAACGACTCTTGTTTAACCAAGTTCTATCATTCAAATAATATTAAACAACATTATTTATTATTTCTTCATTACTTTGAAACAAAAGTTTCAAATTTTGAACCCAGATTTGAAACTCCATAATTCAGATCAACTTCAGTTTCAAATTTATAAGTCATACTTGCCTAAATGTTTTATTTCTTTAAAACATTTCATTTTGCTTACTCATTAATTATTAAACACAACTATCATTTTGGCTAATAACCAAGATTATCATATCTAAAACCGTTCATTATCATCTTATTCTGAAACACTTCTCCAATTTAAGATTTCAATTTCAGTTTGAATCCATTTCAAACTTATCTTTATTTAATTTCTGTTTGGTTGTATTTCTATTACCACTTAATTTAATCCCAATTCAAGATTTCAATTTGGTTGTATTATATTACTTCTTAGTTTAATTCCAAAAATTTAACAACCAATTACCATAATATTTATTAGAAAGAAATATTGCTTTATATATCAAAATATATTCTTATATAAAATCATTTAAAATCTTTATATAAGAAAATAACAAGTACGCTCACACACACACACACACATATATACACACACACACACTCAACTCATTCTAGGGTACCATTGACCCTATCCTTAATGAGTAATCCCACCAGAGCCAAGGTTCTCACTTAACTTTCTGCTCTGATACCAAATGTAACGATCCAGAATTTTCGATCCCGAAAATTCCAGATAGTTAGGAAAAGAAGAAAAGAGAAAGAAGAAGAAACAGGAACAAGTCACAGAAACCTCACATTCGCATCGGATCAAAATACAATATCACATAAATAACAGTTTACAAAAGAAGAGCTCTATCAGTACACTTACATTTTTATACATCAGAGCTACAACCAATACACAACACTGGACAGTTTAAACAAACATGTCCTAGATAAACTGTATATCATAGCGGAAACACTCCCTACGTTCCTGCCATCCAACTCGCCTCCTGATCTCCAGAATGTCCTTACATGAAAATATGTAATACTCGGTCTGACCCGAGCATTACATCAAAGTAACACCCGGGTCAGGCTGGAAACCAGCGTGAGTAAACCCATCTAACATGGAATACAAAAGCATACAACTGATATGAACTCGGGGTAACTTGTATCAATTTGCAAGTTCACAAGTCGTTATAGACATCACTTACATCACACATCAATTTCTAAGTACAAAAACTTAGATTAAATGGTCTAATTTTCTTAAATCATTTTATTTCAGTCTATTAATTTCATATCTCAATCTATAAAGAATCAAAGTGGTTTCGAGTATTTACTAATACCCGACTCCGGTCTCTTTGAATTCAATGTCATCTTGACCCAAGTTATTCAAGTGAAATAAAATTCAACTTTAAATAGGACGTCACTTATACATAGAAATTTATCATTGATAAATAACTACATTATCACTATCCACCTAATCATATCCTATCGCAAAACATTTCATATCAGAGATATCAACCAATTCAAGGTATTAAATAACATTCAGCCATCCATAAGCAATGATCTATTAATCATACTATCTTTGATTAATTACTTCATCTCTAATTAATTTAAAATAATTTAACTTAGTTATTTTCATCATTATAAATCCTGTTTACTTAACCATTAATTAATTACAAATTAATCATCCTCTAATCATACATTTTAGTTAATCCTCCTTGGTTAATTATCCCCTAACTACTTTAAGTAATTATCCTTTAATTAATTTCACAAATTAATTATTCTTAACCCTTTACAGCAATTAACCTTTAATTACTTCATTAATTAATTAACTTTAATTAATTACATTAATCCTTAATTAGTTACACTAATTAATCACTTTATTGAGTAATTATTCCTAATTAATCAATTCTTAATTATTAATTATATTAATTAATGATCCCTAACTATTTCCATAATTATTAATCACTCTTGATTAATCTCATTCAGTAATTAATTACCCTTAATTAATTACAATACTTAATTATCTTCAAATAACGTTATTAACCAATTCTTAAATTAATTACACTAAGTAATTAATTATTGATTACTTTCACTAAGTAATTATCCTTCATATTAATTACACAAAGCAATTAATCCCAAATCGCTTCCAATCTTCAATTAATTGCATCCTGTAATTACTCATCTTAATTACTTCACTAAGTAATTATTCTTTATAAATTACACTAAGTAATTATACTTATCAAATCACCGAGTGATTATCTTAAATTAATTAAACTTAATTAATTAATCTAAACTAATCACATTAACTCAATTAATTATAATGAGTAATTAATTCCTTAATTGCTTTCATTAAGTAATTTTGCTTAAACAATTCCACAATTGATTATCTCTATTTAATTAATATAATTAATTATTAAAATTAATCATATTAATTAATTATTAAATAATCCTTAGTTGAATAGCTTTCATTAACTATTAACAATTCTTTAATTACTTTTCTTAAGTAATTAACTTGGATTAATTACAAATTAATTTATCTTTAACAACCCATTAATTAATCTCTAATTATTCAATTTTTTAAGTGTTAACTGTAACTTAACTAACCCTTAATTATTTGATTAACTAATTACTAATCATTGATTAATATTTTATACTTATCTAATTAATGATTCTAATTACTAATTAAATATTCCTTAATTAATTAACTTAATAATTTAAGTTATTCCAAATCATTAAATCTTAATTAATTTCAAGATAAAACATTTTTCTTATAAATGACTTAAACATCATTTACAAATGCATTTGAAAACATTTTACTTTTGAGCTTACTTTAAATTTCATTTTAAATTTAAGATTTAAAATGAATACAATTTAACTTTAACAAAGTTTAACAACAGTATAAAAAAACCTTTAAAATTACATGTTAAAGTAATATTAGTCTTATAAAAGAAATTCAAAAGAGTTTAAACCCAATCATTTAAATTCAAATCATTTTATAAAATATACTTCAACATTTTAAAGTTGTTTAAATACTTTAAATTTTATAAAACTTCATTTATTTCAAACTAGAATTCAAAAGTTAGTTTGAATTCCATCTTTCAAATTCTGATTTTAAACCTATATTAAAATCTGTTTTAAATTCAAATTCTGTTTAAAATTAAACAGACAGGTTTCACAAAAACCTGTAACAAATCAAAACTGACCCGAGGCCAGACAAAAATGCATCGAGTCAAATCTTAATTTTCTTCGAGCAAAACCCAGAAATTACTCGAGATCTACCCGAGTGCCCAAATCCTCAACCAAAACTTCCAGAAACACAAGTGCACAATGCACCTGCACTGGCCAACCACCGGGCTCCGACCCACCACGATAATCTCTACATGTCGGCGATCTCCATCACAACCTATCCAGATCATCCAAAACTTCCCAAGCAATTTGAAAGCAAAATCAAGTTTGAAACCCAACCTGGAACTAAATTCTGTCAACATACCCAAAACCTGTCAACACCTCGACTTCCCAATACCCATAACCGGAACACCAGAATCTTTGGCTACAACCTCGCCAATGTCCAAGCTACCGATCCCCAGAGTTCTATTGAACTCGATCAACCAAAGATGCAGTGATGAACACATTCCCGAACAAGCCTAAAATTAGGTTTACAGCCTTCTCCTGCCAACACCCATCACCTCGGCAACTTACACACCCATCTGACAATTTTGCCAAACTACCCTATCACTCCTCTATCACTAGAGAGAAACCCGACCCTCCAGCACACAAAGATCATTAGAATTTCCCAATTAACCAATTTCTGGTTATAGAAATACACCCATATTTCATTACTAAAAATCATGATTTAAGTTTTAAAAATCATGTTTTGCTTTAAGTGTTCGATCTATGTCCTTGAATCAATTAATCAGGATGATTGAATTTCCACTATATTTATCTTGCTCTGTGATTTTGTTATTTCCAAAACCAAGACACAGTTATTTTATTTTGAATAAATTCTTAAACTTTAATTCATGATACAACAAACATATTCTGTTTGAATCTTAAACACTAACGTTTATTAGATCAAGTGATAATGGATTTTGATCAATTCTTGAGTCTGGTAACTAAGGATAGTAAAATACAGGGACAACACATATATTCACTTATATATATATATATATATATATATATATATATATATACACACACATAAGATCTACTGATATGTATAAACATAGTATATACTTAACACAGAACTTAACATACAACAGATTCAATACTTAAACTTATTAAAATTGATGTTACTCACCTTTCTTCAAACCGAGCAGCGCTTCTAAAAACAGAAAAAAACTGCTAGCTTGTTGATGTGTTGATATTCTTATCAACATGAGTGCTTTGATTTGTTTTAATTTTAGAGATGGCAGTATTTGTTATCCTTGTTATGCTTAGCTCTTTTTTTTAAGAAGATGAGAGGAGCCTTGCGAAATATGTACAACCTTTTTATTTTTTTAAATATCATGTGTGTGTGTATATATATATATATTCTTAAAAAAATCAATGCCACTTGTCTCTCCGATACTAACACTTGTAAATACATGTTATATTTATTTTACAAATGTCTTAATTATGAATTTATGTTTAAATCCTTGCCTCTAATTTATAAATTATGTATAAACTCCTACTAAATTTTTATTTACATAGATTATTTATTTTATATTTACATTTGAGTTATGTAATTTAAATATATATATATTTTTAAAAGATAGACACAATCAAAGCTTCATATTTATTCACATATATAATAACTATATCTATTTCTAAGTATATAAAAGAAATGTATTTTTAATTCTTTAATTAAATATCACCTTTAATATTTACAAACCAATCTTACATATATATATCCATAAATTTCCAAAGATTTATTTAAAGATTGAATTATATATATATGTATATATTTAATTTTTTTAACACTAAAATAATATCTATCATATATGTTAATTTCAGAACATAACTTTCAATATATATATATATATATATATATATATATATATATATATATATATATATATATGTACCCACACACACACACACACACACCTATATATTATCTTAGAAAATTATTCTTATTAATTCAACCCGGTTAATTTCAATCATTAGATGTCCAAAATTCGGGTTATCACACAACTAAAGTTAATAAACCTTATTAACACTTAATTAATTAATGATTATTAAAACTTAATTAATTAATTAATAATTATTAAATTCTTAATTAACTTTTAAAAACATTATCATTAGGCTTGTAAAACATTTACAAAACAATTTTAAGTATAAAACTTAAATTTGAAAAATTCGGAACTTTAAAGCGAAACTGCATCCGTAGCAACTACTGCTATGATTACCAGTAATTCAAAACTTGTTGCATCTTAAATAATTCCTAAAAACACTTACTTTTAAATTTATTTTACTTTATGAACTAGGTATAAAGTTTTGAAAGCAACACAAAACGTTAGAAAACCTTTTCTTTTAAAACAAAGTAAGAAATCAATTTGAAACTCAAAGGATTGCTATGTCGAACACAACACATCTCAAGTGCTAATCTAGCTCACTAACTTTTTCATTTACTAACTTTCCATATCACTTCCAATCACATGATGAAGATCACAACTTTATAATCAAAACATCACTTTATTCATCAATTCAAAGTTCTAATGCTAAACCACAAATTAGCACATGCATATACATCCAAATCATACCATAATGCAAACAAAAACATCACTTATACAACCATATAACGACCATATATATAAAGGTAAATTCTTTCCCAAAAAATTTAAGAAATTCACTCAGTGAAAAGCTTTGAAAACTTGAAGTACTTTAGAACTTTTAAATCTTGGAAAACCATAAAAATCATCTGGAAAATGGGTTAACTTCTCCTTAATTTTTGGGCATGTTATTCTTAGATTTTGTAAATGTTTTTGGAATATCTTTTCTCTATACTTACAAAAAAAAATCACACAATTTCAATGGAGTTTGAGGAAGATATGGTCAATAGAAGAAGGGGCGTTTTCGGATTGGAAAATTTTGAGTCCAAAAACATATCTGAATGAAATGCATTTTTAACATAGCTACGCTCACAATTTGAAAATGTAGTACAAATAAAAGTTGTGGCCACTGAAATTTCATACGGCTTTGAATAAAGAAAATATCCATTTTGTTTAGAGATAAGGTAGATATGATAGAAGGAAGAAAAGTGTAACAACCCGCATATTTAACGATTTTATATTTAAATGATTTATTTAAATATAGCGTCGTTAGTCGGATTTTGGGTCCGAAATGTTACTTTCTGCAAACGGTCGAATTGGGTCTCAAGACCACTTCCATTGAGTTCAAAATGTCGTTTGCGATCTTTTTGAGTATAAGCTTCGATATGTTTGGAGTAAGTTGAAATTGGCTACTTTTTCTAGTTGGCTTTGGGTTCAGGTTCAGCCCACTAGCTTAACTAATACCCTAACTCAGCCCTCTCCTCTCCATTCACTCATTCCCACTTCTCAAACTCAAGCTCCAACTGAAAATGGTGGAAGGGAAGAGGAAATAGAAATTGCAAGCCCTAGTTCTTCTTGCTAGCTCATAATCTTGCTCCAAAATCAAAGGGAAGCCATTGGTAAGCTTCTTCTTCATCTTCTATATCTCTTTCTCTCTTCAATTTCAGAAAGTTACCTAAAACCTAATTTGGGAAATATGTGTTTTATCCTTTGATTGAAGCTAGTTGATTTGAAGTAGATATTAGTTGGTCATCTCCTTGTTATTGAGCTTCTTCTTCTTCTTTTTTGTCTTTGGGAAAAGGTGAGTTTTGAACTCACATCTACTTCTCTTGATTTCATTGATGTTGGGTATGAATTCCTAACACCTTGTTCATATGCACTTGCTTTTGGTTTGGATTGAATTGGTGAATATCCATATTTTTAGTGTTTGGGTTCAATTCTTTAAAGATCCTAACTTTGATATTTGACATGTTTTTGGTGGCGAATCGGAGAGCTAATGGAGCTGGGGTATCTATTGGCTAAGGCTCCTTAGGTCCATTGCTCGAACGGTTGCGTTTTGGAAGAATTTGCATTTCATTAAAAAAGGGCAGGAACTGCAGAAATTTACAGTTCGGCCGACCGAGCCCTGTAGTCGGTCGACCGACCTACTACCCCGAGCCTTGTTTTATTTTCTGCATCTGACCAGCCGACCGAGCCCTGTAGCCGGTCGACCGACCTGCTCACGTTTTGCCTGCTTTGCCTATTTTTGCACATTTTGATTGGTTTTCCAAATTTTATCGATTCAAGTTGCTTTTTAGTAGTTGTTATTGCATCTTTGACTTTGATAACTTATTCTTGACTTCATCCACGGGTTTTTATAAAATAATCTCTCGAATCACATTTAAAAGCTCGTTTCTCCAATTTATAAATTCCATTTAAAACACACACTTTCGCACTTCGAGCGTAGTGGAAGGGTGATTAAATGGTTGGGCAAAACACGGACCATGAATCTGTGCGTTTATCCTTCCGATTAATCCCCGACCTATTCAATTGATCGTTTTGACCTTCGGGTTTGGTTTACCGATGATATGAGGTAAACTTTGTACTGCTTTGAGTGTGAAAGTGACTAACGGATAGTAAACCGTTTAGTGCGAACGAGTGGTTATGGGACATACGTTAACACTTTTCGGATTCCTTTTCGAGAGTTGTGACACATTCCGCCAGTTAGTGGTGTCCAGTACTGGGTCTTCAACCTTCACCACTACGGTTTGTCGCCCTATAGTATCGCTTACGATGTTGGTCTTTATGAGCCGCATGGGTGTTATTGGGTTTGTGCCTTCGGGTTTGTCGCCCTATAGTATCGCTTTCTATGTTGGTCGTTATGAGCCGCATGGGTGATATTGGGTTTGGAGTCTTCGGGCACATGGATCCTTGTTTATACAGTACCGAGCTCAAGCAATTTTCTGATATTTCATTGATATGTATATTCCCTTGGTATCGCCCTTCGGTGTTGGTCTTTTTGAGCCGCATGATGTGTAGCGATTACCTTGTGGAACTTGTATACCTTATGGGTATTTGTTATTTGCCTTTTGGCTTGATTTGGGATAATTGTATCCTTTGTTTATCTATGTCGCCGATGATATGAGGCTTGTTCTATATGATTCATCTTTTGTTGATGATTGTGTTATCTCTTTTAGAGATATTTGTTATACTTTGTAACCTTGCAGGTTTATTGTTGTTCAGTTTATCTAACTGATTTGTTTAGCTAGACTGACCCGTGTATTTTATACTTAGGTCAGGCCGAGATGTTTCAGGTTAGGTACTTGGACTTAGACTATTTTGCTTCCGCATGGACTACTTCGCTAGCTTCTTTTTGTCATAGCTTTTGTGTAGTCCTATTATGTTGTAACTCTGATATTTATTCTTCTGGATGTATATTGTGGTTTGCTATACCACTTGACATGTATCATTTTGTATACTCTGTTATGTATCCATGTATGTGTGTATGTGATGATCTACTGTTCTGTGATGTATATTACATTTGAGTTGTTATATTCTGTTCTGATAGATCTTCCAGCCACCTATGGTTTTGTTTTAAGTATTCATTGGATATGTCGATCTGTTTGGTACGATTTTTGCCGACGTATTTAATGGATAGTTAAAGCAAGGCTATAGATGGTTGCTCCTATCCAGCCTTATTCTCCGTATTAGCAGACGGTATTACCTAATAATACTCTTTGCTAATGTGAGTATAGAGGTGGGGCGTCACAAAAAGGAAAATGGAGAAGTTTTGAAACAAAGTTTGAAATGAATTTAAAAGGAAAAACTTAAAATTTTAAAAATTTGGAAATAAAAGAGAAGCCATGAAATTATCAGACGCCTTGGAAGAAAGGATAATAAATACATGTGTATAAAAGTTGATTTAAAGAAAGCATATGATTCGATTAATCGAGCTTTTGTTACACACATGTTAATAAGCCTGGGTTTCCCAGACAAATGGGTGAAAATTATTGAAAACATCATAACGACTCCAGTGCTTTCTATCATTGCAAACGGGGAATCGCACAGTTATTTCAAGAGTTCTAATGGCCTTAAACAAGGCGACCCACTTTCCGCTATTTTATTTACTTTGGTCATGGAATATTTTACGCTATTGATGGAAGAAAAAGTCAGGGATGGTCTAATTTCTCCAATCACAGACTATGATAATAAGATAACCCACCTTATTTAGGCCGATGATATTATTGTTTTTACTAAAGCTAATGCACAAACTGCAATTGCTATTAGTGATGTCTTTCAAACCATGAAGAGAGTTACCGCTTGGAACTAAGTTGTGAGAAATCCAATGTTTTCTTTGGAAAAGGGGTAGATCATTGCACTGATATTAGTACTATCCTCAATATTCAGCAATCAGATCTCCCGATAAGGTATTTGGGCATTCCCTTGTCTAGCGCTACTTTGAGGGATAAGGATTGTTCTCTTTTGATTGAGAAGATCAAGCTAAGATTTGGAGGATGGGAAACTAGAATGCTTAGCTTAGCTGGAAGACTTGAACTCATAAAATCTACCATTTACCCCATAATTCAATTCTGGATGCAATGCTTTTGTCTCCCAGTCTCTACTGTTCAGAAAATTAAACATTTGATTCTTAACTTTCTTTGGAAAAGTCGTAGTAGTAAGATTCCCTGGGAAATTTTGTGTAGACAAAAAGAAGATGGTGGAATGGGATTGAGAAATCTAGAAGAGTTGAATCGAGCGTTATCTACTAAATTGATATGGAAAATAATTAATGTTGAAGGAATTTGGGCGGATCTCATTCATTGTAAATATATCGGTCATAAAAGTTTTTAGGAAATTAATCAGCGATTGGACGACTCTGGAGTGTGGAAATTCATTTTGAAAAATAGACATGAAGCTTTGAAATGCTTCTCTCTCAACATTGCCGATGGTAAAATTACTTTTCTATGGTATGATCCATGGTTGAACGGAAGTTCAATCATGGAATGTATTGGCAGAGACACTGCTTTTAGAACTGGTACGAAAAATTTGACTCTCAGCAGGATTTTAAAGAATGGTGAGTGGAAGTGGGACTCGTATAGTTTTTTATTTCAAATTCATGTAGAAATAGAAGGCATCAAGATTCACAATGATAAAGAAAGGGACTTTTGGTCTTGGAAGTGTACTAAGGACGGTTTATACCAGTTCAAAAAAGTTTGGAACACGATTAGAACCAGTTTTGAAATCAAATATTGCTCGTCTTTGGTCTGGAATAAAATACACATTCCAAAAATGGCGGTATGCTTTTTTAAAGCCATCAATGACTATCTACTGACAAAAGAAAGATTACTTCAGAAGCAGATAGTCGTGGATCCCTTCTGTGTTTTTTGTAAAAATCACACCGAAACTATAGACCACCTATTTTTTCAATGTAATTATACAGAAAACGTATGGCTTTGGAGCTGTAATTTTTTTTTTAAATCACCAAAAAGTTTGCTCTCATTTACTCTGAAGGAAGATTTACAGAACATCGTTTCTTACTCAAGAGATAAAAGTCTCAATTCAGATTTGTTTCAACTCTCACTCTCAGTTTGTGTTTGGCATATATGGAGAGAAAGAAACGATAGGATTTTTCAGAATCGTTTTACAGAAAACACACAAATTTGTAAAAAAAATTATCAGAGCATGAACATAAAAATGGCCAAATCTAAGCAGTTTAAGAACATTACTGGCATGAATGAAATAATAGCAAAGAAATGGGGATATACCTCCCAACGCTGAATTGGGGCATCATCTGCATAATCATATGTTTCGTTCTCCTCCAATCTTCTTGCTTCTCGTTTTCTTGGTTTAGGTTATCCTGTACCTGTATTATTTACATTGTCCTCACCTTCTCTCTTATAATTTACATTACAATTACAATCTACAATACTTATTGATCTAGTTTGAAAAGTTGCAGATTACAGCTTAGATTACAGCTTCTTCCGGATCTATGCTGGCTTGTTGTTGTTGTTTCTGCTTCCTTGTTGTTGTCTCGAGCAATCTAAACACAAGGAAATTTAGTTAGTTTCTCATATCTAGTTTATTGTTCTGGGTGTCAGAGACTTATCTTGCGAAGGTTTTGCTTTTCTTGAGGAGGTTATGGTTTCTGGTTTTGGATACGTTATTTGTCCAGAACTGGTAGTAGAAGATGGAGCTTTGAGTTACATTTGACATTGAAGAGTTTCTCCTCTGCTCTGGAGTAGTCTCGAGCACCCTAAACATAAAATATAAAGACATCGTCTTTTTGGTTGTAAGAGACTTATCTAGCTAATATCTATGTTTGCTATACTTGAAGAGATAGCAGCTCTAAGACCTTTCGTCTTTCTGGATCTAAGACCTTCGATCTGCTGTTGTTATTGCTTTCTATGGTATGGAATTAGTTCAGATCTGGATGAAGAAGTTGAAACTTTGAATATTCTGAAGCGATACTCCTCCGCTGCTCTGTTGTAGCCTCGAGAAACAAAACTGCAAAGAAACTTAGTTAGTTTTCTCTAATACAGTTTAAAGACTTTATCTTTTGGGTGTCAGTGACTTATCTTGATTAGATCTGCGTTGCTTGACTTGAAGGAATTATTGGCTTTTAGATTTGCTTTCTCTGGTCTTATCCTTGTCTGTAATTTGTCTCGATCTGGAAGTAGAAGATGAAGAGTAGGGGTTCAGTTGTTTATGAAGTGTAACATGAAAAGAATTTCATTTCTACTCTCATGCCGCCATTAATGCTTTTTTATCATTTTATTTCGGAGATGAGTAAATGAAGTAGATGGAAGTGTCGTTTTGCCTAATGTGCTTGGAGCGTTCTCTCGAAGCTTCTGATATTTGGGCTTTTGTTTCGGAATATTAAAACATATAACATGTTGGGCCTGTTGAGAATATTTTGTAGTTGACTTAGTGTTGTTGTGAACTTGCCTTTTGGCACTTGTAAACTCTTTGCTTATAGTTTTAATAGTAAAGTTAGAACCCGCTTTCAAAAAAAAAAAAAGATAAAAAAAGAGAAGCCATGAAAATGTTTTCAAAAGCTAAGGAAGAAAAGGAAGTTTTGAAAAGTGATAAATAAGAAAATGAAAATGAGAAGAAAATGAGAGAATTTATTTTTATATAAAAATAAATATGCAAATTACCTAAATACCCCTGGGTACATAGCCTCCTTTCCTTGCTTGCCACATCATCAAGTTTTTCCCCTCCTTTACAATGTAAATTTCGAAATTTTGTCCCCTCTCACACATGCTAATCCAACATGCATTAATTGTATAAGTGTACTTGTGTTTAAACATGTTTTTGCTAATGTCATTTCTGTTTTCAAACCTTTTACTTCTTTTAAATTTTATTTTAAACCTTACATACTTAAGTATAAATACATATGTATATACCATCTCATTTGTAAATGAATGTAAATATTTATATGTATATAGTTGTACTAAAAGGGTTTGCACACTTCCGACAACTTTCAGACGACGAAAAGATGAAAATTTGAGAAACGAATTCCGGTCACATTTTTTATTTTTCTTCGAACTATATATTTCTGTAAACAAATTTAAAAAAATGTTTCACCTTCATTATTTACTATTTAAAAGAGTTTTATTTTAATTATAAAATATGTTATTTGAATATTTCAAAATTAAAGGGCTAAAATTTTGGGTCATTACACTCTCCGCACTTGAAAGAATTTCAACTCTAAAATTTTTCTACAACCCTAACCTCGAAATACTTAACACTACTCATCAATCTATAAGATGTACATAGATCATTCCCATGCAAAATCTAATTCAGCCACTCACTCGAATACATTGCTTTACTTCTTAACTAGCATTGCTCACTTGATTCTCAAGTGTGGACTCCAATCAGGCTTCTCAATTAGAAACTTCCATCCTCCTTACATAGCCATATACTATGTAGAAAACTTTTGGTTTCATATTAAGAACTCTCACCAAGCGTTCACATCAATGATCGAGTGATAAATCCTTCTTCGGAATGGGGTGAAATACCTTAAGTCGTGTACTCGAATCTTGGATCGAGAATTATGTGAAAAAGTGAAATGATCTACGTAACGGTTACGTACTCATCTATGGGTACTTACTATCCAACTACTTTCTATCCTCCCCAAAATATTTATGAAACATTTCATAACAATTCCATTGGGTTCAAACATTTTTAAATGGTACAACTTATTTGTGAAACCTTT
The DNA here is from genome assembly GCA_030765085.1 of Allium cepa. Taxonomy (NCBI): domain Eukaryota; kingdom Viridiplantae; phylum Streptophyta; class Magnoliopsida; order Asparagales; family Amaryllidaceae; genus Allium; species Allium cepa. The sequence goes on along the minus strand of CM060928.1, from coordinate 662,881,716 downwards.
TCATAAAATCATTTTAACTTATTAACTATGTATAATACTCTCCTACATCGTAAGAGTATATACCAAAACTTCTGATTTTAAACATTATTCACCTATTCTATTCGGATGTTAGCCCAAATAACTTTGGTCTTAAAATTTAGTCAACCAATCCAACCTCTTTACCCAATTGGTCTGGTAAGTAGCTAAGAAGAGTAGGATGTTGGTATCCAAACCCCGTCCTAGAGATTACTTTTTTTAGACACATCTATGGTAAAGATGTTTATTAGTCGTCCCAATAACATCAAGTAAATTTTCACTTCTAGATGTTAAAATCAAAAGACACGTTTTAATAACACCAAGTTTATTATACTTTTTTTATTAAATTAATTCAATTTCAAAACTTCATTTATTCACCCATTCTTTAATCAAAATATTTGAAACTTAAGAGCCATGTACACAGGTTTTAGTTCAATTTTTTTTGAAATGATACTTTGTATTCAATCCTTAGAAAATATAAATATAGTTCGAGTAACTCCAAAATGATATTAAGGAACTAGGTACTGCCGAATAGTATCATAAATCCCTTTATCAACAAGGGTAATGCTTAAGAGACATAATTACCATCCGAACACATCTTTCGAGTCACTCGAACTAGTTAGTTATAAAAATATTTCTTCTTTTTGAAACAATACTATATATATTTCCAACTAAATAGATTTTAACAAAAAATTTATCCTCCACTTTCTTTGGATTCATTCGGATTCAAACTTGATTCGATCATACAATGACAAAGAGAAAAATTTACTAAGTGCACTACCATTTCTCCCTAAGCAAACATTTGATTGTCACTTAGAAGATTATTTAGATCATCACAAAATATATTGAAACTCATTTCTCGAATCGTCCAATGAAAAATCTTACTCTCAAATTCTTTTTCAAAATATTTATACCACAAAGTATTTTTAAGTAAAATTATTGCTACTTTTCCAAGAATCGTTTGAAAACTTTATCAAAGCCATCGAGATTTGAATTTCCTAATAATTCATCTTATTTCCAAAACATATTTTATAAGTATAATTTATAAAAATCTACCTTATTAAATCATCTGAAATATTTCTTTTAATAAACACCTTTTATGAAAATTCAGTTTTTAACCAAACATTATCATCGAACGCCTTATAGCTAAACTGTGAAACCTAATTCACAAGGTATTCAATTCAACGTTCCCACAACTCTATCTACCTAACCTATACTTAAAAGGGAAAACTACTAATAGATTAGAGAATAGTCAATGCTCAAAAATGGACGAGCATGACTAGTCAAACCCTAAATGATAACAATAATTATTAACAACTCCTACCAACAATCACATTATACATAACTATACTTTTTTTTCGAAATTATTTCTTTATATATAAAAAATATTCCTAGGTAAAATTATTTCATTTACCCATTTAAAACAATACTTGTTTATTTGCTTATTTTAAGTGTTTAGAAACCCCTATCAACACCGTGGTGCTCTACGTCTCGACAGAATTCAGAAACCTCTCAACTGTTAAATCAACACAATATAAAACATTTTTATAGCACTAACAAATACACACTCAATATATATACTAAAACTCATCCTAGGGTCTAACTTACCCTATCTCAAATGAGTTTACCCCACCAAAGCCTAGGTGTTTTCTCAACCTATGCTCTGATATCGCATGTAACGATCTGTCTTTCTTACACCTAAAGACGACACTTAATACATCCTCGGTATTCATGTGCCGATCATTTAAGTGTCCGAAAGACAGGTCATTAGGGGTGAAAGAAAGAAAAATAAAGAACAGAATCTCACAAAACAAGACGAGTAATATATAATATGAATAAATCTTTACAGAAAGAAATTATCTTTATTATAAACAACATCAGAGTACACTAACTATTATCAACTTGGATAGCTATAACAACCTGTCCTTACAATTGCTGACAAATACAGACAAGAACAAAACAAAATAGAATAGTGGAAGAATATAAGATACATGAATACGTCTGGGAGAATCCAGTTCGTCACCTGAAAGCTCTAAAGAATCCAGCTAAATCAGGAAAATGTACTCGGGCTGACCCAAGCATTATAGGAAAAACAACGCCCGGGTTAGTCTGGTAAAACCAGCGTGAGAAACTCAAATCATAAGGAATTAATTTATTATAAATTGTAAAATCTTTTAAAAGCAAAGGTATCTCGTAAGACCATGCCGCATAAAGACACGGACGAGTTTTTACCTTACGATAACCAAAAAACTTTTATATAAAATCTAGTGATATTATAATAATGTCTGTAAGTTAAAAGTAGATATATAAAATAGCTGAAATGCTTGCATCTTGCATTCCAATATATTTAGGAACAATTAAAAACATATGGTACTTATTGGAGAATGGATTCCATATAATGATTGGCTACTGGGGTATCGCCCGTCACAGTGCATCTCTAGATAAAGTATACCGAGAGCCTCGCTTGGACTTCCTACGAGACAAGACCGGCCCTACCCCTTACTAGATAGCACCGAATATCTCATTACCTTGGTTGGGATCAAAAATCTAAATGGGCCCTAAGCATACATGATCTATAATATCGATCTAGATTTGATGATGACCATACCCTAATGGTAGCGAACCATATTGCCTTAAGCCTCTCCCATGCTTTAGTCATTCCCGGTTGATGAGGCTTGATGCTACGATTACCATTTATATAGAAAACATCATGGAATGCTAACACTGCCCTATGCCCCACAGGTAGAAATGCAGTGCCAACATTCATCGATACAAGTTCGTTTTGGGTCTGAACGAAACCAAAGGCACTACCTCTACTACATCCATTTTGGAATCACTCTTGGGATTAGTAGCAAGTAGCCCTTGCACTTCAAAAGCTCCATCTTCAATCATCTTCGCAGTGTCTTCATTTTTAAACGATTGAGTTGGATCGAAGTAGTTTTCGGATAATTTATATTTATCCGATCCCAGTCTCTTTGGAACAACAATCGATAGATCTGGTAAACTCAACCCCGGTTCTTTTAGAAATAATTAGACAATACATAGGAGCAGGGATCACCCCCTAACCGTTTAAGTGAATGGATCTCCCCATCATTTGTCCTAGGAGAACAAAACAAGATTTATACACATGGTACAGCATCATCGAAGATTACCGTGTCATATAACTCACGTGTTTCTCCTAGATATTTATGGAGTTATATTTTGATCCATATTTGATTGTTGGTTATTTAACTATCGTATAAATAATCATTCAACATTGATTTGATTCTATATGGGATCCACCATGCATTTATTAATCAATCTATAATTAAAAACACTTTGCAAAACTTGATCAAAAGACCTTTTTAAAACTCTATTCCCAAAAACTTTACATTCCTTTTATACATGGAATTTTTTTTACTTATCTCAAAAATATAAGTATTTAACAAAAATATTTGGAAAATTCCCTCTTCTCAAATTCCATAATAAATGGCAAAGAAATTCCCTTTCTAAAACATCACTTACAATTAAGCCCGTTCACTTTATAAAACCCATTCACTTATCCCTTAACAAAATTTTATTTTATAAGTTCACTTCATATTTCAAACCTCCTTACAAATATTCAAACTATATTTAAACTTCTTTTTAAAATCTTTAAAAATGATTTATAGAATCTCTTTCTATTTTTAAAACTATTTATAAAATTCTTTTATAATCCCTTCACAAAATTTTCTTTATAAAACATCATTTATAGAATATCATTTGTAAAATAATTAGGGTAAACTTTTTATAAACAAGTTATTATTTATACTCATCCTTATAATAATAATATAACTTAAAATCATTTATAAACTTTAAACCCCAAATTTGATTAAGAATTTAAGTTAATTCAAAAATCTACTTATAATTCGAAAGGAGGCTTATCAATCCCAATGTACTAATTGAAGTTACCATTTTATTTCAATTCAAATTCCAATTCACTTAACAGTTATTTACGTAGGTCAACATGTATGTTGTTCGTCGATGGAAGTTCTATCGGTTTAGAAAACCCTCGTACGAATTTAGATTAAAAATAACTGCAAGCGCACGGTGTACGAATGTAGCACGTGGCGAATACGGATCGATCCACAGGGAATTGATGATTTTAAAATTCTACTCAGTCAAATTAACCAAAGTTGAAAGAGTGATTAACTAAAAAAAGAAGAAAAATGACAAAAGAAAATAGATAAAAATATGAGAGTGTTAAGACAATTTAGAGGCAACTTCCACTCTCTAGATCACATAAATCAACAAAATGAAGTTATGATCTCTCTTTTCTTTGTCATTAGTTAGCTTAATTGATGGGCTTATCATAAGTATGGCCTATTTGTGCTATTAATTAGCTCAACATAAGCCATCAAACCATAGCACACCCCTTAAACCATTTACTAACTCACATGAAAAATGATAACAAATTTGAAAGCAAAATCTATTTTAAGTATGACCTATTAACTATTAATTAATAAATATAGACCATCAAATTTTAATCTCAACATTCACTTCGTTACCATCATCATATGTAGATGAAGAGGTAATTTGTGTTAGTGATTGTTTAAGTATAGCCTATTTGGTGTCAACAATATAGGCTATCAAATTTAAAGCAAAAACAACAATTTAACCACTTCATACATTCTCATTAAAGCACAAAAAGAGAGTATAAAACATCAAAATGTTGAAGCTACATGATTAGAGGCTTCATTACCCCTAAATTGAAGGGATTAGCCTCTCATTTGTGTTATCATATCAACACAAGTAGCATGCAACATAAAAGCAAAAAGAAAGAAAAATGAAAGCAAATGGAAAAGAGATCTATTCTATTTGCATAAAAGAAAAGGAGATCTACACTACAACATGAAAGGAAATAAACAAAGAAAGGAAAAGATCATATATTAAATTGCATAAAAAAAGAAATTACATGAGAATAAAAATGGCTAAGTAGCCATGAAAAAAGAAAGAGAAAAGCTTTGTTTATTTTGAGCCTAAAACTAATGAAAGAGGAAGAGAGACTAAGTAAGAGGCTAAAAGAAGAGATGGAGGCTACATGAAACATATGAGTATTTATACATGTATGAAACCCTAATTCATATTTTTGGGGAATGGCCAAAATACCCTTGAGGTAGTGTGGAGGCCAAGTAATCATTAGCTTCTACTAATCATCATTTAAGTGTACATGAAGCCATTAATTCCATAAGCATGTGCATTAGCCTCTAACTTGTACATCAAGGTAGGTGGGTAAGTGGGGTCCTCCATGTTCTTCACTTTGAATTATTTCCATCTTCTTCCTTTGTATTCATTTTGTGCATGTATATCCCTTCATGAACCCACTTGTAGTTTAGTTTAATTTCCTACAAAATAATATAAATATTTCCAATTAAATTTTCTCAAATTAATATATGCACAAAAATGACCATTTTACCCCTGGATGAAGATGAAGATGTGACAATTTCAAATAATATGAGTTTTGGTTTAAACAAGTTAAAATACCCAATATGATCATTTATTTAATTTAAATAGATTAAATATGGTGGTAAAAATATGCACATTTACGTGCACATCAAATGCCCCCACACTTATCATTTTATTCGTCCTCGAATAAAGAAAAACGAAGATAAATCCGTTTTCGTAGGGAGCATGATTGCATTGAGCGTATGCAACAAGCCGTTAAACCTCTGGGTGTCCCCAGTAGGACGAGTGTTGTCTCGTGAGGGTTTTCAGCGGATACTACCCACAAAATTCAAATGCAAGATGAAAATATTTACAAAATGCAAGATTTATTTACAAAGAGATGAATGCGAGTTTTTGAAAAATATTTACAAATGAAGGATTTATTTTTAACTTGACACGAATAAGTTAAATATAGGTTTTGGTCATTATCTTGAAATTTAAGTTATTTGCTCGTCAATATTTCCATTAAAAACGAAGTTATCATAACAAATAAATTATAGTTTAACTTGTTTGTTTGGTTAATAACACAGTGTAACTATGAAATGGATCCTTTGTTGATTATCAAAGTTTATCAAAGTGGTATATTCTTTTCTTTTTAATAACAAATCAAATCAAATAAGTAAAAATAGTGCTGTGATTTCAACTGCTTGCTCTCTCATTATTTGCAAGAAAAATTACACACCTAGCTCAGGTAAACTGAGGCCAGATATACCACCCATGCACTGCCTTTCGAGCTTATGTGAGGGGAGTACAGAGCATGGCGAGTGCACACACTTTCGTGCATACACCTATCGACCGTAGGTGGTTTTTATTAAGTCTATTTTTTTACACGTGTTCCATACATGCATAACCGTGAGGACTTTTAAATGAGTATGAAAGCACAAAATTAAAGATTCTAAGTAATTCACCGATGCATAACCGTGAGGACTTTTAAATGAGAGTGAATACTTTGGATGTTACTATTTTTTTTATATTTTTTTACAAGAGAGGGAGAGTTTTGCAAAATCATCTAAGCACCATTTAACTTAGAAGACAAAAAAAATGTTATATCCTTTACTTTAAATCAACCACTTTTTAAAACAAAGATTTTCAATTAGGATGTACTTCATAATTAACATATATGAATCTTCCTATATACTAGTTAAACCATTATTATTCGTAATCAAACTTCATTTTTATTTTTGTTAAGACAAATAAATTTTCAAAAATTTCAATTTAATAAACCAAAACCATATATTTATCTTATAGTGTTTCTTAACATAAATCAAAAGAAAAATATATTTTTTTTGGGATTTTTTTTTTGAGATTTTAAAGCAAAAATAAACCATGAAAAAAAATGAAGATGAGTCTCCCCCCACACTTGATTTTGACTGTGTCCCCACAGTCAACCCAAGTGAAAGGAACGTTTATTATTATTTACATGAAAATGAAATGTATTTACACGAGATCAGAAAGTATATCGTCAAAAGTAAATGAAACGGTCTTCCAAAGATCGATTCATTTGTCTCGTCAAGCATATGAGACACAGCTTAAGCTCGAAAAACCAAACCATAAAACATTTTGAAGTCGATTGTTGATTTGGAAAAACGATTTTGTTTTATTAAAAATTGAATGAGTTGTTTTGTTTTCAATGATTTTTGGGGTTGATAAGACAATTGATTGAAATTCACATTTATTTTCACCAAATTGAAATTCAAGTTTATCATTGAAAACTTCTTTCAAATTATCGATTTCGTCAAAACGGTGATCGAAATCTTCCCCATAAAAATTTAATGACTCATTTTCGTAAATTCCATAAAACTCGTGTTCGTTAAATTCATCTTCCTTTTTTGGATTATCAACAACTCGTCGCATATATCCATTTCAAAATCCGAAGTTGTTGTATTCAAATTTTCAGAAAAAGGAAGATCGAAATTTAAATCGAGTTTCTCACCCTCATAAGAATTGAAATCCAACTCAACTACCGTCTTTTAAACAACTTCGTTAAGATTATCATTTGAAGTTTCAAAAGTTGTTGTTTGAAAATTATCGATTTGGGTAAAAGATGGATTATCACTTGACTCGTCACACGTTGAAATTTGATTTTGTTTCTCACGAAAATTTTCCAATGTTTTAATCAACAAATTCGTGTGATCATCGTAAATTTCATTCATTTTCTCAATAAAGTCAAATTTGTAATTATTAACTTGAAAATGTTCGATTTGGACTTGTTGAGAACAAGAATTGTCAATTTCGATAAACGGTAGATTATTATTTGATTCTTTGCAAGTTGAGATTTGATTATGATTTTCACGAAATTTTTTGTATTTTTCAAGTAATAAATCCCCGTTATCTTTTTCCATTTGGTCAACAAAATCAAATTCATGATTATTAATTTGAAAATGATCATTTTGAATTTGTTGATAACCAAAGTTTTCAATTGTATCGTTATTGAAACTATTCCCATTGCCAAAATTATTTGAAAATTGGATCACATTTTCGTCTTGATTTTGAAATTCATTTTGGATTTCAAAATTGAATTGGCATGGGTTATACTCGAAATCGTTTGAATTTTGAAGTGAATTCAAATTTTGATTATTTTGAAAACTTTGATTCGAGTTATCGCACATATATGAATTACACAACTCATTTATCATTTGATTTTGTTGTGTAGAAAGTTCGAGTAAAGATGAAATGCTATTTTCAAGATTCGAGGGTTGGTCCTCATTTTGAAAACTTTGTTGTTCACAATTCGAATTGTTTAAAGAATAGTTGTCGTTAAAATATCCATACGAATTTGAAGTGAAATCATATGGATTATATTGTTTTTCACGACTATTGTATGTGTGAGGAAACTCGGACATTTTGAAGATTTTTTTTTGTTTTTTTATAAAGGAGAAATATTTACAAATAAAATTTATTTTTCAAAAGGGAAATTGATTTTTGTTTTTTTCTCAATTTTTTTTTGTTTTTTTTGAGAAGATTTTATATATTTTTTGGATTTTGGATTTTCTAAAAAAACTAAGTAATTTTTTTTTGTATTTTTAAGAATTTTCATTTGAAAATTTTCAAAGAAAAAGGAAAAAAAAGTAAGTTAAGAAATATTTACAATTTTTTTTTTGGATTTTGATTTTTTTTAAATATGCATGAACTAATGCAACTAAATGAATGCAAGGTTTTAATTACAAATGATTTATACTAAGTTAACCCAAAATTGTATAATCACAAATTGTCTTAAATAAACAAGATAGTTCTCAGCCAGGTAACGGGCAGGATTTATCGGTGCACCACGAACCACCGTAGCAATGCAACCGAAGGTTTAAGTACCTTCAGAGAAATAATTCAGTATAATATTTACGAATCACCGTAATATTTATAACTAATTATTGCTCTACCGTAGCCTAGACACCAAAAAATTAAATTGTTCAAAGAAGACAACTTGTCAATATACAATTAAGTGTGTTATTGACGTCTAACCGTTATTATTAATCAAATTCTAAGATGAAATGCAAAGCAGAAAGTAAACGTGTATTAACAATGCAACTACAATGAAATTTTTGTTTTTAATTTTTTTTAAATGCAAATGCAAAAACCAACTATGCAAGACAAATAAAACAATAGATATAACAAGCAGGCAATTTATTTTATTTTGGCAAGCAAAGAGAAGCTATTATTTTGGCAGCAGTTCTTCTCCTTTTGAAATTCTACTTTGGCAACCTAAAATAAAAACAAGATATATACAATTTTTTTTGTGAGTGAGTGGGAGATAAAATAAAGCAAAACAAAAGAAAAGCAAACTCTGTTTTTTAATTAAGGATGAAAAAAAGGAAGCAAAACAAAACAAAAGCAAATCAACCTTCTAAACCATATTATACCTACCCGACCCAACTAACACTTGATAAAAAACGAAACTTACCACTTAAACAAATGAAATTGACATTGTTCTTCACTGGAAACAAAACAATTGAAATTGTTATTTTTTATTTTTATTTTTTTTAAAAAGGAAAGACTGCACTAAAACTAAAAACAAAGCAGACTCTTTTGCAAACTAAAGCAAAACTTGTACTCGACTTTACTTGTTTCTCGATTTTACAGAAAACCCGGCCCAAACAAAGCTAAATTCACGACTCAAATTAACAATCTTCGAGATTAACTTCAAAACCGCAATCCCAATTTCACATTCTACCGAGAAAACAAAATAGGAATCCCAATTTAATAATCAATTCACGCGTTCACTTCCAAATCCACGAATTAGGGTGCAGCGATGGGATATGTGGTTGTTCGAGATTGGAATGACTGGAGTGTGTTCGCGATGGCGATGTCAGTGAGTTGATGGTGTTTGCAGTGTTTGGGTGAAGGCAATGTTTGTGGAAGGTTGAGGCTGCGATGACTGGAAGTTTGCTGTTGGAGTTCGAAGGCGAGAGGGTCACGGGTAGTAGAGGCAGCAGTAGATGTCTGGTGAAGATCTGTAGTGAAGCAGTGACCGGTTGTAGTCGTAAGTGACCGTTGTGGATCGGTGATGAATTGTGGTCGGTGATGCGATTTGGGAAGGTAGGTGGAGTTCATGTGGTCGCAATGGGGGTTCGACTGCAATTGTGTGGTATGCAAGCGCGAGTGGACTTGGGCAAGTTGCTTGAGTGATTTAGGGATGTTATGGGAGTGAGAATGATTTGGATTTGCAATTGCGTGGTGGCAGTCTGATTGTAAGTTGAATGTAGCAGTTTTGGTTTGTATTGATGGGTTGCTTATTGTATGGTCGCTGCTAGGTTGCAGAGGTTGGAGGTTGAGATCGAAGTTTGGGAGAATGTAGTTGTATTGTTTTTGATGTGGTGGTGAGGTATTCGATTATGGCAGTGGAGATGAAGAGTGGCAGTGATTACTGGTAGTTGGTCTGGAATGCTCTGATGTGTATCAGAGGAACAATTGAGCTGTTATGGTGTATATGTAGATGCAAGGAGATGATAGTGGGGGTGCCGAAGTCAGATGTTTGACGGCAATGTGGTAGAAGGAAGTTTGTAAAGGCAGGGGAGGCTGATTAAGTATGAAGAAATGCAGATGGTTGTAAATTCAGATGGGTTAGATTGGCAGATGCAAGTCGAATTGGAAGATGAAGTTTGGTTTATTGCAACATGCACAAGGAAGTGAACAGAAGGGAAGGAAAATGTAGTGGTTGATGAGTTTTTGGGAAAATGTTTGTGGTTAAGAAGGCAGTGAGAATGGTTGGAAAAAATTGATGTTTGTCAAGGAAGGTGGAAGTGGTGGTTTCTGATGGCAGGCACTGTGTGTTTGAAGTGATGAAGTTTGAATGCAGTGGGTATGGGGATGCACTGATAAACAGAGTAACAGACAGAGATCAAGAACAGAGAGCAAGCACTTACAATGCAAAGTTTTTTTATTTTTTTATGTAAATTGTAAAATGAAATGAAAATTGTAAATGAAATGGAATATTTTTTTTTTCAATATGAAAATGCAAAATTAAACTAGAAGCAAGAAATTGCACAAGAACAAAGCACACAAAAAAAAATTTGAAAACAAAGTTCACACTACACACAACTTTTTTTTAATTGCAAACACATAAATTAAAAGAAAACACACAAAAATTAAAAGAAAATAATTCGAAGAATAGAAAATCAAAATCAAAACAACTCCCCGGCAATGGCGCCAAAAACTTGTTCGTCGGTGGAAGTTCTATCGGTTTAGAAAACCGTCGAATGAATTTAGATTAAAAATAACCGCAAGCGCACGGTATACGAATGTAGCACGTGGCGAATACGGATCGATCCACAGGGAATTGATGATTTTAAAATTCTACTCAATCCGATTAACCAAAGTTGAAAGAGTGATTAACTAAAAAAAGAAGAAAAATGAAAAAAGAAAATAGATAAAAATATGAGAGTGTTAAGACAATTTAGAGGCAACTTCCACTCTCTAGATCACATAAATCAACAAAATGAAGTTATGATCTCTCTTTTCTTTGTCATTAGTTAGCTTAATTGATGTGCTCATCATAAGTATGGCCTATTTGTGCTATTAATTAGCTCAACATAAGCCATCAAACCATAGCACACCCCTTAAACCATTTACTAACTCACATGAAAAATGATAACAAATTTGAAAGCAAAATCTATTTTAAGTATGACCTATTAACTATTAATTAGAAATATAGACCATCAAATTTTAATCTCAACATTCACTTCATTATCATCATCATATGTAGATGAGGAGGTAATTTTTGTTAGTGATTGTTTAAGTATAGCCTATTTGGTGTCAACAATATAGGCTATCAAATTCAAAGCAAAATCAACAAGTTAACCACTTCATACATTCTCATTAAAGCACAAAAAGAGAGTATAAAACATCAAAATGTTGAAGCTACATGATTAGAGGCTTCATTACCCCTAAATTGAAGGGATTAGTCTCTCATTTGTGTTATCATATCAACACAAGTAGCATGCAACATAAAAGCAAAAAGAAAGAAAAATGAAAGCAAATGGAAAAGAGATCTACACTACAACATGAAAGGAAATAAACAAAGAAAGGAAAAGATCATATATTAAATTGCATAAAAAAGGAAATTACATGAGAATAAAAATGGCTAAGTATCCATGAAAAAAAAAAGAGAAAAGCTTTTTTTATTTTGAGCCTAAAACTAATGAAAGAGGAAGAGAGACTAAGTAAGAGGCTAAAAGAAGAGATGGAGGCTACATGAAACATATGGGTATTTATACATGTAGGAAATCCTAATTCATATTTTTGGGGAATGCCCAAAATACCCTTGAGGTAGTGTGGAGGCCAAGTAATCATTAGCTTCTACTAATCATCATTTAAGTGTACATGAAGCCATTAATTCCATAAGCATATGCATTGGCCTCTAACTTGTACATCAAGGTAGGTGGGTAAGTGGGGTCCTCCACGTTCTTCACTTTGAATTATTTCCATCTTCTTCCTTTGCATTCATTTTGTGCATGTATATTCCCTCATGAACCCACTTGTAATTGAGTTTAATTTCCTACAAAATAATATAAATATTTCCAATTAAATTTTCTCAAATTAATAATGCACAAAAATGACCATTTTGCCCCTGGATGAAGATGAATATGTGACAATTTCAAATAATATGAATTTTGGTTTAAAAAAGTTAAAATACTCAATATGATCATTTATTTAATTTAAATAGATTAAATATGGTGGTAAAAATATGCACATCATATGTAAATACAGCTCATATCCAAATCAGTGAGAACATTTCAATGTAAGCCTACTAGCATATACATGTCCAAATAACATAATAGTAGGATGGTGATTTGTCCTGCTAAATAGATGTCCAAACAATTCAATTAATTTATAGCAGAATTCTGCTAACATATGTCCAAACAATCAAACAATCTATATTATAACCCATTCACAGTTATATTGTCTCTTGATGGTATCGACACTTGAATCCCTTGAATTCAAAACCATCTTTGGTAAAAAAAGTTCCTTTAAAACAATTTGATTCTTGGAAAAACAAAGGATTTAAAACATTAAAATTCTTTTTAAAATAATTAATTATAAGTTAAACTCATATTAAGTCACAAATAATCTTTATCAAATCTTAATTAATTAAATAAGTTAAGAAATAGTTAAACCTTAAATAAATGATTAAATAATAATAAATTATTAAATAAATAATTAAACATTAATTAATCCCTTATTAATTATTAAATAATCATTTATACCTTAGTTAATAATTTAATATTAATTAATCTCAATTAAATAATCTTTAATTAAATCTTAAATAAGAAATTAAACATTAATATATAATTTATAAGTTAAAACCTTAATTAAGTTAAAATAAAACACATGGTTAATAATTAATTAATAATTGACCCTATATTTAATTAGTAATTAATTAAAAGTAAATCATATACTTAACTTATAATTAATTAAAAATTAATCATACTTAGTAACTGATTAATTAAAATTAATCTTATCCTTAAAAAGGTAATTAATTAGCGACTATTCTTCGCCTAATTAAAGTTAATAAACCTTATTAACAGTTAATTAATTAATAATTATTAAAAACCAATGACTTAATTATTAGTTATTAAATCCTTAATTAACTTTTAAAAACATTATTATTAGGCTTGTCAAATATTTATAAAACAATTTTAAGCATAAAACTTAAATTTGAAAAAATCGAATTTTTAAACCGAAATTGCATCCATAGCGATTATCGCTATGGGTTTCCGTAATTCAAAACTTGTTTCATCTCAGATAAATCCTAAAAACACTTACTTTTAATTTATTTTACCTTATGAAGTTTTGAAAGCAAAACAAAAAGTTAGAAAACCCTTTCTTTTAAAACAAAGTAAGAAATCAATTTGAAACTCAAAGGATCGCTATGTCGAACACAACATAACTCAAGTGCTAAACTTGCTCACTAACTTTTCCATTTACTAAGTTTACTTACTAAATATCCATATCACTTCCGATCACATAACAGAGATCACAACTTTATAAACAAAACATCACTTTAATCATTATTCAAAGTTCTAATACTAAACCACAAATTAGCACATACATATACATCCAAAGCATACCATAATCCAAACAAAAACATCACCCATACAATCATATAACAACCATATATATAAAGGTAAATTCTTTTTCAAAAAATTTATCACCAAAAAGCTTTGAAAACGATGTACAATAGAACTTTTAAATCTTGGAAAACTACAAAAATCATCTCGAAAATTGGTTAAATTCTCCTCAATTTTTGGCCATGTTACTCTAAGATTTTGGAAATGTTTTAAAAAGAATTTTTTTTGAAAATTATTTTCTCTATACTTTCAAAAAAATAATCACTCAATTTAAATGGTTTTTGAGGGAGATATGGTCAATAGAAAAGGGGCATTTTCGGATTGGAAAGTTTTGAGTCCAAAAACATATCTGAATGAAATGCATTTTTGACATAGCTACACTCAAAATTTAAAAATGTGGTACAAATAAAAGTTGTAGCCACTGAAATTTTGTACGGTTATAAAAAAAGAAAATCTCCATTTGGTTAGGAGATGAGGTAGATAGGATAGAAGGAAGTGGGGGAAAATGGAGAAGTTTTGAAACAAAAGTTTGAAATGAATTTAAAAGGAAAAACTTAAAATTTTAAAAATTTGGAAACTAAAAGAGAACCAAGGATATTTTTTTCCAAAAGCTAAGGAAGAAGAGGAAGTTTCGAAAAGTGAGAAATAAGAAAATGAAAATGAGAAGAAAAAAGGAGAATTTGCTTTTATATAAAAAGTAATACACAAATTACCTAAATACCTTTGGGTACATGCTCTCCTCTCCTTGCTTGCCACATCATCAAGGTTGTCCCCTCCTTTACCTCAAATTTCGAAATTTTGTCCCCTCCTATACATGTTGACCCAACATGCATTAATTGTATAAGTGTGCTTGTGTTAGAAAATGTTTTTGCTAATGTCATTTCGTGTATTCACTTCACTTTTACTTCTTTTAAATTTTATTTTAAACCTTACATACTTAAGTATAAACACATATGTATATACCACCTTATTTTTAAATGAATATAAATATTTATACTAAAAAGGTTTACACACTTCCGACAACTTTCAGCCGCCGAAAAGATGAAAATTTGAAAAACGAATTCGGATCACATTTTCAATTTTTATTTGAACTATATATTTTTTAAACAAATTTGAAAAACTATTTCACCTTCATTATTTACTATGTAAAAGATTTTTATTTTAATTATAAAATATATTATTTTAATACTAAAAATAATTAAATATTCCAAAATTAAAGCAGTAAAATTCTGAGTCATTACATTAGCATTCCAAGATAGTTTTCTGGAAGATAGAATGTAAAGCGTTGCCTCAAGCCACACAAACCAAAAAATAGAAAAAAAAGAGTATGCAGTAGAGCTATGTGGTCAGCTACCATTAGGAGCCTTAATCCCATTCTGGATTGTCCATATTCGAATTGTTTTGCGTGTAAACACTTTGGTATTATAAGGCCTCAATGTCAAAAAAAGATAGGTAATCCGGTTCGCCATGTTAAAGGGGCAGCCGACTCTGTGTAGTAGTGTACATGAAGTTCTTGTCAGACTCTGATGCATTTTCTAGGGATATACCATCAAAAAGCGGTCCCTTACCTTGATATAGTATGGAATCCATTTTCCAATACATGCCTTAAGGTTTTAGATGCACCCAACTTTGTTAAAATGTGAGAAGCAAGCATTTCCGCTATATACATATTTTATTTGGAAACCATAGACATTATTATAATATCACTGGATTTTATATTCAAATGTTTTGGTTATCGTGTGTTAAAAACCCATTCGTATTTATATGCGGCGTGGTCTTACGAGATGCTTTTGATTTAAAGGTTTTTATAAAGTTAAAGACTTATGTTTTACTCGTACCATATTTGACCCAAAGTTTATTTTCCCCTTTTTCTAAACTCTTGGGTGCTCAATTTTGAAGGGTAGCCAAGTAGTTTAGTTTTTTTTTCCCATTTTCATTTTGGAGGAGCTTGGAGCAGGTGGCTCCATTGATAACTAGTTATTACTTTATCTTCCTGTGTATTATACATATGTTGTATCAGTTAGGTAGGGACAGACTGTTATAACTGCCCTAGGGTAGAATTTGTATTTGTATGACTCTGATGCAACATTTTTGAAATGACTTCGTAATATATTTTGTTGAGTATATATATTATTCCATTGCATTATAAGATTCTGTGCTGTTGAGTTTCTTCTCTTCTATCTCTTCTTCCTTTCGCCCCTAATGACCCATATTTCGGACAGCTAAATGATTGGCACACGAATACTGAGGATGTATTAAGTGTCGTCTTTGGTTGTAAGAAAGACGGATTGTTACATTTGGTATCAGAGCAATGTCGAGCGAACATCTAGGCATTGGTGGGGGTAAACTCATCATAGATAGGGTCAGTAGTGCCATAGAATGAGTCTGAGTGTAATATATGTATGAGTACGTATTTGTAAGTGAATAAATATGTTTTATACTGTGTTGTTTGACCTGTTGAGCGACTTAAGAATTTTGATCGATGTGCCCGATCAACATTATCGATGAGGATTTTCTAAACACTTGAATAAGTCCAATTGACATAATATTATTTTAAATTTGGTAAATGAAATAATTTTACCTAGGAATATATTTTCTATATATATAAAAAAGGATGATTTTAAAAATCTATATAGTACCTATGAGGTAAGTGGGTTAGGAGTTAATAGTAATAAATTATTAGTAGTAAGGGTTTAACTAGTCATGCTCGTCCAGTTTTGAGCATTGACTATTATCAGATTTAATTGTATATTTCCTTTTTCCATCATAGGTTGGGTAGATAGAATTTGTAGGAACATTGAATCGAACACCTTATGAATTAAGTTTCACAATTTGACTATAAGACGTTCGACGATATGTAGGATTAAAATTAAATTTTAATCAAGGAGATATTAATAGAAAATCTTCAAATAATTTTATATGGTAAATTAAGAAAGATGATTTTACAAATCAGAACTATTAAATGTGTTTTAAAAATGAAAAGGATTTTGAGAGTATTGAATCTTGATGGCTTTGATAAAGTTTCAAATGATGTTGGTAAATAGCAGTACTCTTTCTTAAAGATATTTTAATATATAGATATTTTAAAATAAAGTTTGAGAGCAAGGTTTCTTTTGGACAGTTTGGGAACAAGTTTTGATCTATTTTGTGATTATTTGTATAATCTTCAATGTGAAAAATCAAATGTTTGCTTAGACGGATATGATGGTGCACCTTGTCATTGTACAATCAAGATGAGTTCAGATCCGAATAATCTAAAGCAAGTGGACGATTTTTTTTAAAATTATTTGTCTATAAATGGTATTGTTTCGAGGTGAAATTTTGGAAAAGAATAAATATTTTTATTAACTAGTTCGAGTGTCCCGAAAATGACCAAAAATGGGTAGGAGATGTGTTCAGATGGCAAACACTTTTCTTGGGTATTGCCCTTCTTAGTAAAGGGGTATATGATATTATTTGGTAGCACCCAGTTCCTTGTCATCATTTTGGAGTTACTCGAGTTGTATGTATGTTTTGGAAATAAAACTTGGATATTGTGTTCTTGGATTCCTTAAAGGGAAGAGTTTCAAAATAAAAGAATATTTTTATTAAAAAGGTAGATTAATAAATGAAGTTTTAATTAGGTTAAATTTAATAAGGAGTTTAATAAACTTTGTTTATTTAAAACCGTGTCCTTTTATTTTAATATCTAAGATGTTAAGAATTATTTGATGTTATTAGGCCAGCTAATAGACATTTTTACCTTAGTAGTGTCTAAGAAAAAGTAGAAGTTAGGATGAAGATTGGATTCCAACATCCTATTCTTCTTAACTACTTACCAGGCCAATTAGGGTAAAGGATAGTTTCAAGACCCAAATTATTTTTGGCCTACATATTGTAGTTAGAAATTAAATACAATTAAAAATTAGATGTTTACATATACTCTAAGGAGGTAGATGAGTGTTATACAAGTTAAATAAATTTGAAAATTCATTCTTATGAAACATGGTGGGAGGGAAGAAAGTAGTTAGATGGTGAGAATCGTTAAATCAATCTGAGATTATATGAAGATCATTTCTCCTTTTTACATAGTTCTCGATCCTAGATTCGAGTACGTAACTGGAAATATTTTACACCATTCCAGATAAGGATTTATCACTCAATTTTTGACGATGAGCATTGGTGAGGGTACTTACATGGAAACAAAAGGTTGTCTATCATAGTAATGGCTATGCAAGAAGAACAGAGGTTTCTAATTAAGAGGCCTGATCAAAGTCTACACTAGAAAGTCAGGTGAGTGGTACTAGTTCGAAAGTGAAGTTATGTATTCAAGTGAATGATCAAATCAAATTTTACAGAGGAATGATCTATATATATCATACAGACTAATGAATAGTTTAAGAGTTTTCGAGAATTAGGGTCGTGGTACAATTTTGAGGATGAAATTCTTTTAAGGGGGAAGAGTGTAACGACCTGGAATTTTACTATCTTAATTTGCAAATATTTAATAAATTTTAAATGCTCAAATAGTAGGTTTTATAATAAAAAATATTATTCTTTTAAACAATAACAAATGATGGTAAAATAGATCTGTAATGACTTAGGATTTTGCCACTTTGAAATAGGTTATTTAAATACATTTTATATAAGCAATAAATGGATTTTATCAGCAAATAAACCTATTTTAATAATTTAATAATGATGATAAAATAGTTTTTAAAATTAGATTACCAATATAGATAGTTCATAGAAAAATGGAACTCTGACCAAAGAATATTTTTCGAAATTTCAAATTTTCGATATTCGAAAGTCATCGAGAACGTTGTGCATACTTCGTGCATCATGCACAAATATATATGATAGGATTAGTAACAATAAACACTCTTATTTACATATTAAGACATATTTAATTAAGCATAAAAGTGGATGTGACAAATTATGTTATAAAAGGGATACATACATACATACATATACATATACATATACATACATATATATATGTTTGTATATATATATGTATGTCTCTCTCTATATATGTATGTATATATATACATATAAACACATTTAATATATATATATGTATGTATGTATGTATGTATGTATAAATCCTATGATATACCTTAAGTACCCTACAACATGGCCTAGGGGGGTACATGGTGGACATGTGCACCTAGGGTGAGGGGGAGGGTATGGAAGCATGGTACATGCCAATATTTAATATATTTTAAATGTAAAGTTAATTTTATTTACCACTTCATTTCTTTTGCCTATAAATACCTCCTATCTTTACACATTCCTCCTTTACACAATCTTTCCCACATTCAGTTCTACCCTATTTATGTCTACAAGTTCATCCATGGCTTCCAAGATAAAATTTCTAAGCTAAAATTAGTAAGTACACTTCTAAAAATCAAGCTAAATTGCCTTACTTCATTTCCAAATATCATCATCCACCAAAACAAGCTCCTACACCGCTG
Organism: Allium cepa; assembly: GCA_030765085.1. Taxonomy (NCBI): domain Eukaryota; kingdom Viridiplantae; phylum Streptophyta; class Magnoliopsida; order Asparagales; family Amaryllidaceae; genus Allium; species Allium cepa. The sequence continues at coordinate 662,862,221 of CM060928.1, read as the reverse complement.
AAGCTCCTACAGCGCTGAACCACCATGCCCGAGCCCATATTTGGCTAGACTGAGCCCTAGCATACCACCAAGGTCCACTAAATCAAGACATTAGCATAGTGAATTTTCGTTCTTGTGTTTTTCGAGAAGTTAGTGCAAATCCGGTTAAGTTAGTAAGCATTTTGGTGAGTAAAAGTTCATGTTTTTAAAACTTAAGTTGCTAACTTTGTCACGACCCATTTTTCCATACCGATTTAAACCGACATTAAACACTCTTGTCAGCTGAACCGTTCGGAAAGACAGATAATGAAAGAAAGAAAGAAGGTAGAAATAGAAAGAAGATAGAAGAAAAGAGAACAAATCAGAATCTCACGGCGGAACGAATAAATTATAATATAAAGAAATCTTTACATGAAACCAAAATTGTTACCTTTATATATAACATATACAGGTTTTACGTCAGAGTTACAACCATACAAATCGGACAGTTATATCAATCCTGTCCTTACAATCATAAACACAAGACCAAAGGATTACATATAAACATTTACGAGAATACGTCTCCTGATCCAGCTCTTTCTCCTGAAGCTTCTACTCTTCCAGTTAACCCTGGAAATATGCTCGGTCTAACCCGAGCATATAGGAAAAACACCAAAGCCTGGGTCAGTCTGGTATACCAACGTGAGAAACACAATCAACTTGATTATTAAATTTTTGAAAATTCTTTCTGAAAACAAAAGCATCTCGTAAGACCACGCCACAAATAAACATGTCGGGTTTTTACCTTATGATAGCTAAAACATTTCTTATGAAATCCTCTGATATTATAATAGGGTCTATGTGCAAATACCTATTAAAATAGCCGAAATTGTTACATTATTAAATTCCAGCTACTAGCCACAGAGTGGGTAATACAAACCAAACTCGTACAAGGCGCGTGGGGAGAATGGATTTCCAACTAATGACTAGGCACTGGGGTACCACCTGTCACGGTACGTGGCCTAGATCACAGTACCGAGGATCACTCCCGACCCCCTACAACACAAGACCGGGAGTATCCTTTACTGGATAATCCCGAGTAAGATCACCCCGCGGTTGGGATCAGCAACCGCCCACTAAGACGAAATAAAAAGGGACATCTGGACAGGGATAACCTCACCCTGAAATTGGTGCTACCCACCTAGCCTTGCTGCATAACCCCTGATTTTCAGCCATTCCCGGTTGATGAGGCTCGAGGCTAAGCGTTACCTTTTTAGAACATATCCCTTAGAATTCTCATCGTCCACCTGACGATGTTCTGAAAGCATTCATCCATACAAGTCCGTTCCGGGTTCGAACGGAACCGAATGCACTATTCCTACTACATCCATTTTGGAATCACCCTTAGGATTAGTAGCGAGTAGCCCTTGCACTTCACTGCTCCATCTTCGACTCCAAGCTCTTGTCTTCATCCCGAAAACGTATCGTTGGATCGAAGTGGTTTTCGGATTTCAAATTCGATCCCGGTCTCTTCGAAACAACGTTCGTTGTTTCCCGGTAAACTCAACCCCGGTTCTTTAGGAAATACACCGACGAAATACAAGTCCGGAGTTCACCTCCTAACCGTTAGTGTACGGGTCTCCTTATAATTCGTCCTAGAGAACAAACGAGTTTATACGTACGGTATAACACCTCGATCGGTAACCGTACCATATAATTCTCGAGTTTCCTCTAGATATTTCCAAAGTCAGGTTTTGTCCAATTTTTGATAGTCGGTTATTTAACTATCAAAGCAATCAATCAATTCAATAAAGTTATTTCCCATTGCAACCGTTAAACCTTGTTCACCTTTTAAAATCCAAGTGAGTTATTATTTATTTAAGAAAGCTTATTTCATTTGAAAAATATATAAAACTGTTTTCTTTCAAATCATACTTATAATTTTCCAAATATTATTTCAAGTTTAATAAATAAATTATTCTTCATAAAAGTTATTATAATTCATTATTTAAACTACTTTTATTAAAGTGATTTTAATTTGAAGAAAATATGCTTAAATATTAATAAAATTATCCTCTAAAGTGTCATTACAAAATGAGTTAATTACTTGAAACAATTTAAAATTTTATTTATTTATAAAAATTATAACTTAAAAAGATTTTCAAAGGTAGAAGTAAATAACTACTTTCAATATTTCAAGATATTTATAAATCTTTAACACATTTCTAAAAATATTATTATTATTATTATTATTATTATTTTTTATACAAAACTAATTTCACAAATCAATCCAAACCGAACAAGGCATATCAGTCCAAACGGTACTTATCAATTCACATTTCATAATTCACAATCACAGATATTCAAATCAATCAACATCCATAGATCGATTCAAAATATATTCTCAATATAATTAACAGGCACATAACAGATATATGCAAGAACAACAGATTAAAGATTATCATTACTAGAACAATTATTAGACACAATTAGATCAATGGCTTACACCCTACACAACAACTAGATTAATTATACAACGGAATGGTGTCGGTTTCCGCTGTCCGAATGTCATCTAGTTAAACAATCTAGATAAATACAACTAATCAATTGGAAACATTTCAACAGTTTGGCCCTAAAATTATTAAATGGCATTCATTTTCGATTGATAATTAGATCCTATCTAAACAAGCTTATACAATTTCACATATTAACCTTAAAATGGATCATACGACAACGTAACATTCGTCGATACGAACCATTCATTCCATAACACTTCATTTATGAAATGATTATAATATAATATAACTTAAGGACTCGAAGTCACTTCAAAGTATAAGCATTTATTTTTTTCAATTATATTTCACTTTTAAATTAATCATCCTTGATTAATTATTTTCTAATTACATTAAGTAATTAAATTTTTAATTAATTACAAAAATTAATTATTCTTAACCATTTATAACAATTAACCTTTAATTGCTTTATTAATTACATAATTCCTTAATTAATTATAATTAATTATTTGATAATCATTTATATTGATTAATTATTCCTTAACTAATCAACCCTTAATCCCCTCATTAATTATTATAAATTAAAAATCTTTAAGCACTTGATTAATTCAAAAGCTCAATTATAATGATCTTCTAAATCATTTTTACTTTACTCAAATTATTCGAATAAGCTTAAGTAAAAGAATTTTATCTTTTAAGTTAAATCAAATACTGATAACAATTTTACTTAAATAACTATAATGAAGTATTAATATAAACAATTTATTATTATTAAAAACCCATTGTTTTTAATTAAATCTTAAATAATATTTAAGGTCAAAGATGTTGTTTAAAGGATTCACTTATGTCATCATACTTGTTAAAATGTTGGAAAACAATATGAACTTAAAACTTTATATATCATATTCTTTAAAGTAATAAACTTAAATAAACATTACAATATAAAAGTGGATTTGTACAAAACATATACTTTGATCCACTCACTTATTCCATGCTTGTTATATACTTTTGGAAACAAATGGTTATGATTTAATTTTACTTTATAACAATTTTCGTTATTAACAAAGCTTGTTAAAAATAAACCACGTACCATCGGTTCGAGGCCCATGACCAAAACAACCGAACCTATTCTATCACAACACCAATGGGCCGAAGCCCAATATAAACAAACAGTACGAACCCGTTTCTCCCAATCTCTTCTTCTCTCTATTCCCAGAAACCAGAATAGCATCTCGAAACTGATGAAAATCCGATGCCATGAACCCGACGAGACCATCTCCGATCATCTCGAAGACCACCCTCTCGAACAACGGCAACACGAACAAACACAACCCGTATCGAACCCTCCTTCTCGCCTTTCCAAATCCCACCATGACCGGCATCACGTGCATGCGGTGCACATGCACAAATGCTCCGATGCCCATTTCAACATTGCGAATCCTTGGGCCGATGTTTTTCCCCCTTCTGGTCACCATCGTTACCGTGACGACGACTCGAATCCACTCCCTCGAAAAACACCCCTTTAATTCGAACCATCGCAAAACCCAAGTTCGGTTTCCATTGAACCGCTCTCAACTTCCCCCACCGATCGACATAACTTACCCACCGATGGTAGGTTCTTCTTCGACACTTCCTTCCTACCAAATCTCGAAGGACTCGGCTGTGTCCTTTCTTCTCAGATTGCTCGTGTTTACAGGCCTCCCATCGCCACCTCAAAACCCTACAATCCATTTACCTGCCTAATCAAAAGCCAAATCGAACAAACGACCACGGTCACCGCCTTCCCTAAGTCACCCAGCACCCTCCAGTCCTGGCCGCACCACCCCACGGCGATGAAATCGTCGGAAATTAATTTTTGAATAGAAAAAGTTCATCCCCAAATTTCTTACAAACTAGGTTGTTAAAAATCACAATTCAACCTCTAGAAATCCTAATTCTAACAGGGAAACCAACATGCATGCTTGAATCTTTGATTCAAATATATTGAAATTTCACAAAAAATATGATTTTTACTGTAAAACGAACCCCAAGCTAACTACACAGCATAAGTAATTCATTAACCAATTTTAACTTAAACTATTCTAGTAAATAAGCATATTTCTAGTTCACAAAATTTTCAAATTCAAACTAGATCAAAAGATATGGGTTTTAGAAGTGAAGATAAACATAATAATCACTGTCAACAGAGCATGCATGTTATTTTCAATTTGAAACCAACAGTTTCTCCCCTTGAACATCTTGGTTCCAGATGCTTTTAAAACTTGAAGATTCGAAAAGTTGAAATCTTGTTTTTGAATCCCTGAGCTTGAATCTAACAGAGAATGTCTCTGTCTTCTTACATGCAGAATATCAAAGTGCTGTTATTCTTCTTTTTTATTTTTATGTACTGATACTTAAAAATGTTAACAGAGATATTCTTTAGCTACTGATTGAAAATATTTGAACATAGGACTTTTTACTTGTATAAATTTTCAGACAACAGTCCAGACAATAGATATATAAATACAATTTTGCAATATCAATGTCAGACAGAAATGACTTTTGGAGGCTGAAGTAATATTTTCTAAGCAGAGAGAACTTTGAAAAGAAACTTGAATAATTATGTTGGATTTCCAGATTTTAAAGTGCCAAATGTTAGTTTGTTTTACTGATACAATTACTCACACATTTACCCATTGTTTAAATTTGTTAAAACCGTTTTCAGGTTTTGTTAATCTGTGTTTATTTAACAGTAATAAGTTTACAACCTTTTCTTTTAATGTGTATTAATATAAAACATTCAAAAATAAAACATAGTCAAGTGTAATTCAAGAATTAAACAGCCTATTAATATCATTGTCAAAGTAGTGTTGAGTTATACACATTTAAAACTAAAATGTAAGTGAGAACTATTTTGAAATAATACTTAGTTTAAATTTAACATTTGGAAATTAATAATTATTATATATAAAATCACTCAAGACCTTCAATTAAATTTAAAGGTTTAACATTTTATTTTCCCTTATTTATTTTCACATATAAACCATAAAACATTTAAAGTGTGTGTGTGTGTGTGTGTGTGTGTGTGTGTGTGTGTGTGTGTGTGTGTATAAGTGTATTTACAAAGTTAAACAACCCATAGTTATATTGACAAAGTAGCATTGCATTTGTCACTAACATATTTTAAAATAAAGGTGAGAAAAATTAAAATAACTTCTTTGTTAATTTACCTAGACATATATATGTAAATAGTTCCTACTATTGTTCAAGTGATTTTATACACATCAATTTATAACATTTTTATCTATTAAATATTATAAATTTTCCTTTTAACTTATCATAACATATATAAAATTTCCTTATTCAAAGTACATATATTTTTAAGAAACTTAAAATTATTTTATTCAATATAAACAATATTGTTTGTATATACCAAATCAAATTATAGCACTTTCACTTCATTAAGAATTTTAATCTAATTTTATTACATAAAGATTTATCATCTTATATATGAAAATAATGGATTTTCAATAAATTTAAATTTCCTATTATATTTCAACTTTAAAACAAATATACATATTTATCCTTGAAACAAATACATATATTAAATCTAAACAATATATACAAATTTTTACTTTAAAACAAAATATATATTTAAGAAATTTTATTTAAATCAACTTAATAATTTAATATAGTTTTGAAAACCCAAGTTATATTGATTTTAGAAAAATTATATATAATGATTAATCATTGATTAATGGAAATATTGTATATTAAAATACAATATCATTGAATATTATAAATAATATTCACAACTCGGGATGGCCAAAATTCCGGGTCGTTACATTCCTTCCCCCTTAAAAAGAATTTCAACCCCGAAATTCCATAGTTAAGCTAGTAAAAATTATCCACTCACAATAAAACAGATCAATAACAACTCAAACTACATTGGTAGACATAAAGATTCACATTGTATATCAAAATATACATTACATTAAGCACTATCCAAAATATTCCTACAGATGTTATCACCATCCATCAACCATACATATATACACAGACATGTAACTACCCTACCAAACACTTAACATCCATGACGTCCATGGGCCAAAACACATACAAAAACTATATATACATTGAAGAGGAAACTACCCAACTCCTACTATGGACTCCCACTATCGGAGTCCTCCCTCTCAGGTCCTGACAACTCCCTAACCTCTCTATCATTATCAGGAACCCGAACCTCCTCTGGATTAGGTTGACCAGCATCTGGTCCCTCAACAACTTCACATATATTCCAATTGAAAGCATCATCGTTTTCATATTCAGGATCTTCTTCCACCTCGAATTCCTCCTCGTCGTCGAACTCCTCTTCTTCTTCGACCTCAAATTCTTCTTCGTCGTTGAACTTCTCTTCTTCTTCGACCTCAAATTCTTCTTCGTCGTCGAACTCCTCTTCTGAATCTTCCTGATGAGGTTGAGGCTGGGGCTGGGGCTGAGGCTAAGGCTGCTCAACCGGCTCTTCAGGCGCCTTCAGCTCTTCAGGTGCCTTCGGCTCTTCTTCATACAAGGATGGCTCATTAAGTTCCGCCCTGATCCTTCTGACTTCGTCCAAACCACCCTCTCTTCTAGCTCGATCCAAAGCTCCACCACGATGAATAATACGGGATCTCTATAATCAAAACCAAGTCCCAAAAATGAGATCCTAAGGTTTAGAATTCTACAAGTTAAGGAGTTCATCAAAGTTTATACTTCAAATTCATTCTACCACTTTGAATTCTCATTACCCAAGATTTTATAAAACCAACTTTTCAAAATAATCCAAGTTTATATATATTTTTGAAAAGTAATTATAGGTAGAAAATACACACACACACACATATATAGTAAGTTTTATAAATAATTTTTTTCTTCAATATGTAGATCCATGTATATATATATAACAGATAAATTGTTATAAGGTTTTAAAATTTCAAACATTCCCAATTAATTAACCTAATTAATAATTAAAATTAATCACATTAATCAATCACCACATTACCCTAGTTAATGACCTTCACATTAACTATTAACAATTCTTTTTAATTATAATTTATCTCTAATCACTGAATTAATTAAGTGTTAATTGTAACCTAATTAATCTTTAATTACTTGGTTAATTAATTTTATCTTTAAAGAGTGGAAAATTTCCTAAAAATTTACTGGTTTAAAAACTTTTCAAATATCAATTTAAGAGTTTTCCAAATTTCTCTTGTAAATAAAACTTATTAAGAATACATTTTCCACAGATTCAAATTCTAAAGGGCTCAATTTCTAAGGGTATATTCTAGTCAAAAGGCAACAAATGAATATACTTAAGGTTGATGGCTAAGACCACACAAAATCTAGATGATAAATTACTATCATCACAACCAATCATTTTAAATTCCATATATATTTTAAAAAAAATCATACTTTTATATGGAAAATATATTTGGGTAAAATTATTTCATCTACCCCTTTTTAAAACAATATCGTGTCCATTGGCCTGGTTCAAGTGTTTAGAGATCCCTATCAATAACGTTAGCTACTCGTATTGACCAGAATCCATATGCCACTTAACCGATCAATTAACACAATATAAAACCATTTTATACAACTAACAAATATGCTCTCTCGTATATATATACTCTCAAACTCAACATGTTGCTATAGACTCTATTCCTAATGAGCAACCTACTCGAACCTAGGTATTCACTCAACCTAGGCTCTGATACCACAATGTCACGACCCATTTATCCGTACCGATTTAAACCGACATTAAGCACTCTTGTCAGCTGAACTGTTCGGAAAGACGGATAACGAAAGAAGGTAGAAATTGAAAGAGGATAGAAGAAAAGAGAACAAATCAGAATCTCACAGTGGAACGAATAAATTATAATATAAACAAATCTTTACATGAAACCAAAATTGTAACCTTTATATATAACATATACAGGCTTTACATCAGAGTTACAACCATACAACTCAGACAGTTATATCAATCCTGTCCTTACAATCATAATCACAAGACCAAAGGATTACATATAAACATTTACGAGAATACGTCTCCTGATCCAGCTCTTTCTCCTGAAGCTTCTACTCTTCCAGTTAACCCTGGAAATATGCTCGGTCTGACCCGAGCATATAGGAAAAACACCAAAGCCCGGGTCAGTCTGGTATACCAGCGTGAGAAACACAATCAACTTGATCATTAAATTTTTGAAAATTCTTTTTGAAAACAAAAGCATCTCGTAAGACCATGCCACAAATAAACATGTAGGGTTTTTACCTTACGATAGCTAAAACATTTCTTATGAAATCCTCTGATATTATAATAGGATCTATGTACAAATACTTATTAAAATAGCCGAAATTGTTACATTATTAAATTCCAGCTACTAGCCACAGAGTGGGTAATACAAACAAAACTCATACAAGGCGCATAGGGAGAATGGATTTCCAACTAATGACTAGGCACCGGGGTACCACCTGCCACGGTATGTGGTCTAGATCACAGTACCGAGGATCACTCCCAACCCCCTGCAACACAAGACCGGGACTATCCCTTACTGGATAATCCCGAGTAAGATCACCCCGCGGTTGGGATCAGCAACTGCCCACTAAGCCGAAATAAAAAGGTACATCTAGACAGGGATGACCTCACCCTGAAATGAGTGCTACCCACCTCGCCTTGCTGCATAACCACTAAGCCAAAATAAAAAGGGACATCTAGACAGGGATGACCTCATAGTACATCCAACCATTGGTAGTCGTGCTACACACCACCACCCTATCTACCTTTATAACTTATATTGGAAAACATGAACAGGTAACCCAACAGAAAGGTAGAAATATATATATATATATATATATATATATATATATATATATATATATATAAATTACAAGTACTCTCTCTCAAGAAAGACACCACTACAGAGCCTAGGTATTCGCTCAACCTATGCTCTGATACCAACTGAAACGACCCGACTTTCTCACCCCAGAAAGACGCATCATTTTTAAGAAAGAAAGGATAGAAAAGAGAAAAGACAGAGAAGAAAGAAAGAAACAACATCAGAATCTAAACAGCGGAAAGAATAAATTATATTTATCACATAATACATTACATAGTATCATATACATCAGAGATACGCAGCTATACAACACATACTAGACAGTTATAAACACCTGTCTAGTTATACATATCAAAATACAACACAGACAAACGACTCAGAGAACACACAGCGGAATACTATATATCTATACGCAGAAGCCTCCAGCTCCATTGCTCCTCCAGAATTCGTCAACTCAACCTGAATCCCCTGGCTACTCGTAAAAATTTGAGTACCCACAGAATAAACTCAGGGTTAGACATGGGTCTGGTGTGAGTAAACGGTTAAAGTTTCTTAATTTTAAAAACCTTTTGAAAGATAAAGGTATCACGTAAGACTTCCCACACATAAACATGAAAAAGTTTATACCTTCCGCCAACCAAAACATTTAATAGGAAATTCAATGATATTATAATTGGTCTAGGGTTTTCAAATAAATATGAAATAGCCGAAATTGTTACATTTATTAAATTCCAGCTACTAGCCAAAAAAGTGGGTAATACAATCAAATCCGAGGGCGCTTATTGGATTTTGGATTCCATACAATGGCAGGGATACCGGGGTACCGCCCATCACAGTACGTGGCCTAGATCACTGTACCGAGGATCACTCCCAATCCCCTGCAACACAAGGCCGGAACCATTCCTTACTGAACAGTTCTGAACAAGAAAACCTCACGGTTGTAGCTATTAACCGCCCACAAAGCCGAATAAAAAGGGACCTCTAGACAGGGGAAAGTCTCGTCCTACTTGGGCATGACCCACTTAACCTTGCAGCACCTCCCTTTGTTTTAGCCATTCCCGTTGATGAGGCTTGAGGCTACGATTACCTTTAGTGAACACATCACTTAGAATGCTCATCGTCCACCTGACGATGTTTTGAAAGCATTCAATCCATACAAGTTCGTTCCGGGTTCGAACGAAACCGAATGCATTAACTTGTTACACTCATTTTGGAATCACCCTCAGAGTTAACGACAATAACCCTTACACTCTGAATCTTTATCTTCACTTGAGATTCATGACCTATCATTAATTTGGATCGATGTGGTTTCCGGATATCCAAATATGGAAACCCGATCCCGGTCTCATCGAAATCTAAAACGTATCTTTTAGGTCCAAGTTGTTTAAGGTTAAACAATTCAATTCAACTATATATACACACACAGATAGATAATTCACAATTTCGCAATATATAACCTACATTATCATCACAACAGATAATTCATGTTATCATCACAAATAGATAACTTACTACCATCTCAATGCAACCAAAGCATCCATATATATCACACATATCTCATCAGAGATATCAAGCAACTAAGCCATTCAATATAAATCAGCCATCCATAAGCAATGATCTATAAATTACACTATTTATAATTAATTTAAAATGAATTAAATTAATTACTTCATCTCTTAATTAATTTAAAAATTAGTTAAATTAATTACCTTCATCACAATAAATCCTTACTTACATAAACATTAATTAAACCAATTAATTAATCATCATCTTAATTAATCAACCTTGATTAATTATCTCTTAATTAAGTAATTAATCCTTAATTATTCTCATTAATCATATTAATTAATAAACCTTAGTTAATTACTTCCATTAATTAATTAACTATAATTAATTACATTATTGCTTAATTAATTACATTAATTAATCATGCTTAAATAAATTGCTTTCATTAATCAACTTTAATAATTATAAACAGTAATCAATTACTCTTAATTACTTCTTAATTACTTTTATAAATCCTTTGATTTATTACATCAAGTAATAAATCCTTAATTACTTTACCAAGTAATTATCCATTTAAAATACTTCCCCATAAGTAATTTACCTTATTTCAATTACCTCCAGTAATTTATTCATCAATTACTTATCTTAAGTAACTACTCTTATCAAAATTCATTAAGTAAGCATACTTAATCATTTATCATGTGACTATCTTTAATTAATTACAAATTAATTAACTTAACTTGACCACATTCACCCCATAAATCATGATCGAGTAATTCATCCCTTAATTACTCTTTACCCAAATTAATCATCAACTACAGATTAATTATCCTTCAACTGTTAATTAATAAACCTTAATTATTAATCAATCCTTTAATACAAAGTAATCAATCTCTAATTAATTTTATAATTAATTAATTAACCTTAATTAACTAATTAATTATCTCTTAATCATTAATCAATAAAACTTATTTATTAATTAACAACCTTAATTACAAATTTATTAATCCATAGTTATAATTAATCAATCCTTAATTATAATTAATTAACCTTTAATAATATTTGTTTTAATTCTTAATTAACTTGCATTATAGATTAATAAACTTTTAATTATCAATCAAGAAAACCTAATTATTACTTAATGAAACTTTTATTAAGTATTAATTAATTACTATTTTAATTAACCCTTAATTACTTAATTAATAAATAATTACAATTTATTTAATCATTAGTCATTAATTAAATCATCATAATTATTAGTCAATTAATAAATATACTTAATTAATTACTTAATAAGCCCTATTTAAATAATTAATTAAGTAAGTTAATTAATACACTTAAACTTCTTAACTAACTTAATTAGTCTCAAATTATTTAACCATAATTGTCTTGAGATAAAACCTTATATTAATTATGCTTATTAAAACAATTTACTTTAAAAATTAACATTACTTAATCAAATTATTAATTAAGTTCAAAAAACTTATTCAACATAATAATTTAAAGTTTACAAATCACAACTTCCTTTAAATACTTCAAAATATGATCAAGTAATGGTTTAAATCAAGTTTTAAAATTTAAATCAATATACTTACTTTTTATCAAATCTTTATAATTTCATTTCTATTAAAGTTTAAAATACTTTAACTCGATTTAACAAAATTTAAATTAAATAAAGTTCAACTTCATATAACAATGTTAAAGAAGCATTTATTTTATCGAAAATAATTTTTTTTAAAAACAAGATTCATACCAAAATTCAAACATACTTTATTTAAAATTTAAACCTGTTTTAAAAGTAAATCCTTTAAATATTTTTTTGAAAACTTTCTTTAATAAACCTGATTCAGTTGAATTCCAAGTATCACTTGAAACATTCAAAGTTTCATTCTTTCCTGCCATTTCAAAATTTTAGTTTAAATTTAAATTAAAACCTGCAATCTATTAAACTGTTAACTGTTTTAAAAAAACAAAGCAGGCTGCTTCGAGTTTCAACTCGAGCCAAACACTCAAATGCACCATCATCCCTTCGAGCCACAACCTAACCCTTACCCTCCAATACATACTGACACCAAAACGTCCCGTGCACCTGCACCAGTGCCGGAACCACCTCCGGCCTTCGATGAACTCACCGGCACGTCACTTATCATAATGTAACACAAATCCAAATACTGGAACTCTCGCATGAGCCATTGATCAAAATCAAACTACCCAGTTGAAAAACTGGAACAACAGTCAAAGCCACATCCTCCACGAACTCGCAACGACGATCACCGGAATTCGCGCCATCACGGTCACATCTCCTCCAGACTTCCACGATCATATTCCCAAAATCCCTTCAAACTCGATGCATAAATAAAGCTACAGGTGACCAATTTCCAAATTCGAACAGAACTAGGTTTAAAAAAAATTGAGCAAATCCAAACTCCATGATGGATTAACTACCCTTCAGCAATTTTTGCCACACTCCCCAATCCTACTTCTAGCTCCATCAAGAACCCCGAACACCCCAGATGCATAGATCCACAGATTATGACCAAAAACCAAATTCCGGCAAAACCCCAATTACTCACTCAATTCAATTTTAAAAATTGTGATTCTTGTCTTAAAAATCCTAACTTTCCAAGATGATCTAAGATATATGCTTGAATCAATATAAATTAACATCTAATTTTATTACATTTGAAGATTCCAACCGTGTTTCCTTATTTCCAGAAATTTTCTGAATCCTAAAATATAGTTCTTGTTTTTAAGAAAATTAGATGATGTTTAAACTAACTAGCCTGATTTAAACACCATGGATTCATAGTGATTAAACTGAGAATTTAAAATTTTTGTTTGTTTTAAATCTCTGTAATCAGAAACAGGGAGGTTTAAACAACCAGCCAAGAATTTCAAATACATTCCTAGACACAGATTGGTACTTCTATCTTCACATGCAAGACATCATTATCACAGAAATTTTTCAAGCATCAGATAATTAATCACTTAAGTTTTTAGTAAAAAGTTTACTCACCTATCAAGGAGATGCAGAGCTTTGAAAAAGAACTGATTGAAAACTGCATGCAATTGTATTTTGATTCCAAAAAAACTGAATACCTGATTTGCTATAAACAGAAATGCTTCAGGTTTGCCCTTGACCCAGATTATTCACTTGCATGCACTGAAAACTGGCAAATGCTTGAAAATTTTGAAAACATATTGCAGGCTTTTGATCATGAGAAGAATGTTTCTGGCTTTTGGTCACAGAATGGTTTTGGAAAATGGGTTAGAGGGCCTCAAATTTATTTCTGGATTGTGTTTGATTTTGATGGATTTCAGATTTTCATTTGAACTTGAGAGGTACTGATTTTTGAGGAACTTTCAGGCTTTGGAATGAATTGCAGGTTTTTAAAACTGAGCATTGGTTTTAGATTTGAACTTGAGGAGGATTTCAGATTTTGGATTTTGAGGATTTTCTGGTTTTGTTTGAAGAGTAAGGATTGCAAGGATAATTCTAGTTTCTTTTTAGGAATGAACATAAAATTTAAAGAAAACGAAAGTGAAGAGAATATAGTGTTTATATAGGCTAATTTTCAGTTTTATTAAATTAAAAGAAAATTAAAAAAAAATGGTCACTTGTCTCTAGCTTATTTTAAATGTTTAACACTTGTTATCAAAGTGATTTAGAACTTAACACTTGTCAACATTTATTTATTTTTATCCTAAAAGAATTTTAAAAGCTTTTTAAATTAATTTCCTAATTAACTAATATGTTTTCTTAATTTAAAAATACTTTTCTAATTAAACTCCTAATAAACAAATACATTTATAAATTTGGAAATGTTTTCTAAATTTATATAAATACAATCTTTAAAAGAAAAGAAAATAAAACCAATTATAATTTGAAATTGTAATATTTAATTGATTTAAAACATTTAAAAGTTAATTTTTAACTTGAATTTCAAGTAAAATGATTTATTGGGTAATTTAATAATTGGAATTAGTAAATAATTGAATCTTGAGTTCTAAGCTTGTTAAAATTAATTTAAAGAGCTTATTAATTTATATTAATAATAATGAAGGTAATAGAGCTTTTATATTGAATTTAAAAGTGATTTGTTCAATTTTAAAAATATCTCGTTTAAATCGATGAGTAAAAAATAGCCTTCCGAGGCACAGTCTTGGATTTCGACTTAACCGTTTCCATTAGATGCGTAATGGTATACTATTATAGGATTTCAAATTTTGTAGTGTTTAGAGTTATCATTTGGTCGTACGGAATATAGACGCTTGAATTTAATATCCAAAATTCAATATAATAATTGGGTTCAAAAAGCTATCTTCTCCATACGATCGAATTAGGACTCGAAACCTTTTACATTGCATTCGAAATAGGGGTATAACATTATAAACGCCTAGCAGCATGTCTCGATAGGGGTTCGAGATCTTAAGCTACGAAACGAGACAATTTGTAAATTTAAATAATATAGATATATAATTGACTTGACTATATTTCCATCAACCTTTTTCCCTTCACTTCAAAGCACTATAGATACTAACCCACATGCCAAAATCACGTCTTGTTTTTGAAATAAGGCACGCAAACCGTACAGTAAGAAAAAATGGCAAACTTTAAAAATTCCTATCCCCAAGACTACTCAGCAAAAAATTCTCCAATTCATTTTAAATATCTAGTTTTGGCCTCCTCTTCGATTTGGTATGATTGTTAAGGGGTGCGACATCGAGATTGATTGATCGGCAGTGAATGTCAGGGGGTGTAATGGATAAGGGTTACAGTTTATAGAGGATTGGCTTGCCAAATCAAGGAATAGGGTGGATATTTGGGACCGTGATGTGAAAGCGCACGTGTGGCCAACGTATGGAGATCTGCGATCACTTGGGAAGGGGTGCAACCCTTCATACGGTCGGTAGCAGATTGTCAAGGTCACGTTTTGCTGTGCAGTTCCAGGTGAGGCGGCGTTGGGTTTAGGTGGTGGAGTTTTGGTCGAGATGATTGAAGCAACAATTGGATTAGGAAATGGTGGGGAGACGGTGATGTATATGTGCACGTACGAGTGGCCGTATGGGGTATCTACGTGCACAGGCGTTTGAAAATAAAGAAGGTGGAAAAAGAAGGAACAGTGATGGGCCGGGTCGTTTTTCGTGTTGTCTGGTAGTGTTTTTGAGTAAATTAATTAATTATTTGTATATATAGTTAATTTAAAATTTCAGTTCTTATAATAATACATATCTCGTTCATTTTAGATCCAAATCCAATGCAGTCAGTCGCGTTAGATTCGTATTGGCGAATCCTTCGATATGTAATTGGATTGGTTGAGATCCGAGCCTGTAAGTTTTTTAGATAGTTGAAACTTGTTCGAATTAAATTGGAAACAGGACGCGAAAGCGACAATAAAAAGCAATGTGAGTAAATCTCACTCATTTTGCTCGTTTAAATTAAATTATTGAAAAATTAAATTATTGATTGATTGGATGATTTGATAATTATTGCTATCAGTTGGATGTCATAATTTATGTAGTAGTATATATTAGTAGTTTGACTGATATTCCCACATATTTTTAGTGAATGAGACCCTATGCACCCCGCATAATATCGGTTGACCTTATGTACCGCAATATCCCCCTCAAAGTGGGATGGGTATTTTTAAGTTGTATTAACATCTGTGGATGTAGGAAACAGGTTGGAGGGATCCAAATAGATTCCTCAAAAATGTTAAATTAAATTTCATATATATCGATATATGATCTATTTGAATAATCTTTAGTAAATTATAGTGTGATTTGAACTTATTGGATGCTATGGTAGTTTTGGCCTAGATTTGGTATTTTTAAATACCAAAAACGTATGTTTTGAATTAGAAAGAAATTAGAAAGAAATTTGGGAGTGAAATATTTATAGTGAATTTTTAATTAATCAACGAAATGAATTTGGGTAAAATAAGTAGTTGACTTTTAATTTGCACTCAACAATTTCAGAATATGGTAATTAGAGATTCGGATTAAGGATTTTAAATAATAATTCCTAAGTGATACTTGTTTTAAATATAAAAGGTTTTTAAACCAAGATTTTAAATAGATTGGGAAAAGCAGTGCATTTGGAAATAAATGTGAAATTGAATATACCGGATGTTAAATAAGACTTCTTAATTACAAATGGAAATATAATCGAGATTGGGTTGTATTTGGAATATAGTTTAAATTATTTGAGAAATTGATTTATAAATGGAACTTAATTTAGAAATCAAATTATAACGGATTTAAGTGATGTGGAATCGTTATAAACTAGAATTGAAAACTATGGGATTTATGAACGTTGTTTATAAATAATGTAGAATGATTATCGGTCGATAAATTGAAGTTATAAATTCATGGTGAGAATTTATAATGAGATGGTTAAATCATTTTAAAGTAAAAAGATATATTTTACTTTTAGAAATGAGAAAAGGGGATTTATGAAATTAGGACATAAATCTACTAGGGGATAAATCGAGGGGGATTTATAAATATTAGACTGACTATATTGGAATTGAAAAATATATTTTATCGAGAAGTTGAGTTTGTTTTAAAAAGAGGATTTTAAATTATCAAACTAGGTAATTTTAAAATGTTTTAAATATTTTTTTTAGAAAGTTAGTTATTTAATATTTTTAAATTATCAAAATGAATCATAAGTTTTATAAACAAGTCTTGTAAATCGACTAGAATCTTAGTAATAAATCATATTTATTTTTATTTCAAAGTTATGTAATTATTTTAAATTGTTTAAAGTCTATTTAATTATTAATTGAGTTAGTTTATAATGAGTTTATATCAAGTTAATTATTATTTAAGAATTAATCAGCATTATTATTTTAAAAGATAAATTATTCAATATATTTATATAATAACTTTTATTTAAAGAGTATTTGCCTAAATTAAACTTGGGAATTTATATAGAAATTTTATAAGTGTATTTTTGACAAAATTATTAAATAAAGTTTTCGGAAAGCAATGGTATACTTTCATGGCGAAATCGAAAGCAGAGATTGCCTGCAGTTAAGTTTGGATTTCTCTAGGATAGAGACGTAATCATTGAGCTATGAATCCATGGCGGATACCGCGTGGCGCTTTCCATATTTATTTAAAAGGGTTTTTCAAATATTTTTGAAAAGGATGGTTAGTGAACGTACTTACTCCGATAAGATAAGTATATACCTTTTGATAAAGAGATTTAATTTATTAAAATTAAATTAAATGAGACTAAGTGTTTTCAGTGGAAAACGAACTCTTTGGTTGAATGATTATTTATTTGATAGTTAAATAACCGACAATCAAATCTGGACCCAAAAATATAACTTTGGTAATATCTAGGAGAAACATGGAAATTATATGGTATAGTTACTGTCGGAAGGTGCTATACTGTACGTATAAACTCGTTTCGCTCTTTTAGGATGATGATAAGGGAATCTATCCACTAATTGATAGGAGATGATCTGCGATCTTATTTTCATATGTTTATTTCCTAAAGAACCGGGGTTGAGTTTACCAGAAATATCGAAAGTTATTTCAAAGAGACCAGGATCGAATAAGTTATCTGAAAACCACTTTGATCCGACGTGTACGTTTTGGTGAAGACAAGAGCATGGAGTCAAAGATGGAGCACTAAAGTGCAAGGGCTAATCGCTACTAATCTTGAGGATGATTCCAAAATGGATGTAGTAGGAATAGTGTCTTGGGTTCCGTTCAGACCTAGAACGGACTTGTATGATGAATGGTATCAGTTCATTGTCATTGGAGGACAATGAGCATTCCAAGTATAAATTCCTTAAAAGGTAATCATAGCCTCAAGCCTCATCAACCGAGAATGACTGAAAATCATGGGAGATGCAGCAAGGCTAAGTAGATCGCACCCAAGTAGGGTATGTTTATCACCTTTCTAGATACCCTCAGATATTATTACTACGGTGCATGGGAAAAATTCGGTAAGGGTAGGAACATCCGGGGTGATAGCATATCGGTCTATCCAGGTTAGGGGTAGTCTGGTCCTGTGTTGTAGGGGATCCCGACATGGTCCTTTGTCCATTTTTCTAGATATGTACTGTGACAAGTGGTACCCCCGTGCTTAGTCATTCGTATGGAATCCATTTTCCAATACGTGCCTTTATAGTTTTGGTTGTAGAGCCTAGTATGTTGGAATTTAATTAATGTAACAATTTCAGCTATTTGAATAACTACTTATACCTAGACTCAATTATAGTATCAGATGATTTTGATATAAAATGTTTTTGTTATCGTAAGGTGAAAACCCGTCGTGTTTATGTGTGGCGTGGTATTACGAGATACCTTTGCTTTTCAAAGGATTTTGATAACTTTAATAATTCAAGTTGAGTGGCGTGGTATTACGAGATACCTTTTCTTTTCAAAGGATTTTGATAACTTTAATAATTCAAGTTGAGTGTGTTTTCTATTGTTGGTTTTCCAAACTGACTCGGATGTTATTTTATTATAATGCTCGGGTTAGACAGAGTATTACAGATCAGGATAGGATGCTATGGAGCTCAGGAGACGAGCTGGGTGATAAGGACGTATTACATGTATTTGATTTTATTCCACTGTGTATTGTAGGCCGTATATTAAGCACTTGTGAGGACAAGTTAATATAACTATCCATTATTGAGTTATTGATGTATTGTACTCTGATGATGTAATGTAATAAATAACAGTTGTAGTTTTTTTGTATAAAGACATATTATTATCTATTATATATTGTTCCGCTGCGATTGTGAGATTTCTACGTTGTTTTTTTATTTCTTCTACCTCTTTCTTCTTTTCCTCTAACGATCTGGTACTTCTGGCGCTCGATTGCACGACATGCTATACGGTGGACGTATTGTTGTAGATTTCGAGCGTCGAAAATTCTAGCAGTGACAACTATTGATTCTGAAAGGTATTCAATTTGGAAAGTTATGATATTATATAAATGGAATTTTATAGTAGTGTAATATATATGAAGTTATGATATAAAAGGGTACTATGTATAGTATGATATATTTTGAAATCGAAGATATGGAGAAGTGCCCTCCACGAAAATCGTTGGTCCAATAGGTGGACCCAATCAGAATCCCACTAGGTGGGATCAATCGAAAATCCACTCTATGGATTCAATCTATGGTCACTGGACATGAACTCATGAGTTGCCTTAATTTTTTTTAGGGTAGATGGTTCTTTAGTTTACCTAATGGTTCCACTTTCGATCCTGGAATCTGTTGGTTATGGATCTTTCGGGAAGGAAGTGCAATTATTGTGTAAACAATAGAATCAGTAGTGTGCTAATGCAGCAGGGTAGATAGTCCCTTAGTTTATGACATGGTTACGGGTATTTTCGAAATTCAAAAGGTAGATGGATCTTTTGGAAAAAAATTACGACCATTGCAAAAACAATGGAATCAGCAACGTGCCACTGTGAATGAATCATCGTTTTCATTTGACATCGGATATTGAGCGATACTTTCCACATTTGTTTTGGAAAAGTTTTCAAGTAGTTTCACTGGGTGTTGAAACAGGTATACTAAGTACTTAGAGATTTTTGGTCTTCTGCTTGATCAATGTATGGCTAAAGGATGTAAGAACAAGGATAAACGTGTTAAGACATCGAGTAATAAAAAGTATTTTTATACTAAATTTATTTATCTTCTCTAAATCATTTGGAAATGTTTAAAAGTTGTTTATTTATAATCAATATTGTTTAAAAGTTGTTTATAAATATTTTAATATTGTGAAAATTTATTTATTAAAATAATAATATTGTTTGAAGTAATTATTATTATTTATTAATAATGTTTTGGAACTAAGTATTATATTTTATATAAATGTTTGGAAGTAAATTATAATTTAGTATAATAATGTTTGAAGGTTAATAAGCACAGTTTTGTTAATAATGTAGGAGAGTATTTTGATATTAAACTAATAAATTTTCAAATAATGGATATAAGAACTTAAATAGCACTCTTTCTAAATATAAGTATTGATGGAATAATTATTTTCAAATATTTTACATATATTTATAAGGATGTCTATTGTGAATATTTAAGTGGAAATTATAAATGAAATTTATGTAAAGTAGGAAACTTTATAAATGAATTTTGTAAAGTATTAAAATATTGAAGATTATTGTTTTTTGCAAATGAATTTTTCAATTGAGATTTATATAAGTTTTCTTCAAATATAAAATTTAGAGATATTATATAAATAAAGTATATATAAATTTTCCATTTTAAAGTTTTTTGAAACCAATAATTTAGAAAGTTATTATTTATAGTAGTATGTTGTAAAATGTTTTTGAATATCTATTGCCGAAGGAAAAGGTTTTTAAAGTATTTTACTTGGTTTTCAAAGTAATAATGTTATTTAAATTTATAATAAACCTAAGTAAATGTTTTCCATGATTTGAATAATTATTTTAAAATAACAATTTTATAAATTAATTATGAAAGATATGAAATTTATATTCTTGATTTGAAATAAAAACTATAATGTAAGAGTAAAATATATATATCAGTTTCAGTTTCATAATCTTTGAGTTTAGACTTATTTAAAATAATGAATTTGATAAATCATCGAATTGTGAAGAAATGTTATTTTAAAGCTTAATTTAAAACAATTTTGATATCAATTCCTAATATTATTTTAAACGTAAAAAATCTTTGCGTAATACTATAAGAATATCTTATATAAACCTAAATGAGTAAGTTTTAATGTTTTATAAGGCAAATTTCAAGGTATATCGAAATACTAGATTCTTTACTTCGTTTCTCTTCAAAGGCGAATATCGAAAACCTAAAATTTTTCCTAATTCAAATTATTTTATTCTTAGCTTGAACTTATTAACTTACTTCACTTCCCCATATTTCCTTTCCTTTTGAAATAGTTGTGAAACTGAGTTAAGGCTTATTTCTTTTATAAAATGTTCTATGAAATAATAATTATGAATTATTTTGTGAAATGTTTATAAGCTTATGTAAATGTTTTATGGAATGTCTATAAATAAATTTAGTATTAAATGAGAAAAATTATTTTTGAAAATAATTATGAGTTAAGATGTAGAGAAACTTAAGTAATGTTTTAAGAAATGATTCGTTGATGATTTTAATATTAAATGGAAAATAATCAATCTAAGCAAATAAAAATAAATGAAGAAGAGATTGATCTTTGTGTAAATAAACGAGTATTATTAATAAATGAAAAGTTATCGGTGTATTTAAAAAACCAATAGAATAAAATAAGTGGGTTGTACGTAAATCATTTTATTCGCGTAACTGATTAGATCCAGATTCAAGTACATGATTTCGAGGTAAATTATACCGGTCTAAGTTAGGATTTTTCACTCGATTTTTGATGGTGAACGCTTGATGTGGATTTTTCACTAGATTCTAAAGTTTTCTATCGTAGTACATGAATATGCAAGGAGAACGAATATTTCTAATCAAGGTACCTTGTAAGAGTCTGTACTAGGGAAGTCGAGTGAGCGATACTAGTTCGGAAGTGAAATTTATATAATCGAGCTAGTGATCGGATTTGATATTGTGCGAGAATTTCATATGTACATCATATATTATTTAATGTAATTGATATGCTTTTAACATATCAAAATACTGGATTTTTTACTTCGTTCCTTTTCAAGGACGAAAAGTTTTGAGTGAGGGAGATTGTAATGACCCATAATTTTAAACCATTTAAAAATATTAATTTTCTAGACTTTTGGAATAAATTTTGTTAAATATGAAAATTTTATGATTTATTAAGGGAAATTATATTAGAAAACCTGTATGATCTTAAATAAAATTCTTGAATGACAGATTTCAATAAGATAGAAAACGATAACATATTAGAATATAATTTAATAACATAATTTAATTTAGAGATAATGTAATGATATTGTCTATATATAGTAATAAAGGAATCGGAATAATAGATGTTACTTTTATTGACGAGTTGAATGAATATTGATTGATAGAAAATATTTATTTAGTATGTATTTTAATGCTTGTTGGATACTGTAAATTTATAAATGTGTTTGAATAACGATAAATAAGGGTTACAATTGTTTATGTATTTATTTATTTGTTTCCTTCAGTTAGGGTCTATTTTGATCTGTAAGATTGAAATTAATTAAACATTTATTTATGGAAATCTTCCAATTAATAAAGGAAAGAGAAATTAATTGCAATTGATGTGTTTAATGTACGAAGGTTTTCATTTTAATGTACATTATTTTGGGAAATCTTAGAATGAATTTAATTTTGTATTAATTGCCTATTTTGAAAATAAAACGAACATTTCAAGAATAATAAATAGGACGTTTTCACATAAGTACGAGAATCTAGATACGAATATTAAAGTTAGTTGGATATTTGAAAAGAATTTTATTTTTAAAATATATTCAAATTTATGTTTGGAAATTGATTTATTTGAATTTATATAAAGAAGGAAGATTTTATATTGAAATTCTTTTATATAGAATTTTTGATAGATTATATTAATAAAAAGATTTACTTATAAAATAATATGAACTATTTGGACAACAATATAGTTTGAACTTCAGTTTCAATTATTTTCAAATGGGAAATGATGGGATTTCAATTAAAGTTGAATTTAAATCCAATATGAATAATTTATTTTATTTTTATGTAGAAAAGTTTTTTAAATGAAGTTGATTTATTTTAGAACTAATTTGAATTTGAATTTAAACTATAATGGATAAATGGTTAAAGTATATACGCTTTTCTGTGAAAGACATTTTGGAGAAATTAATTAGTTGTGGAATAGAAAATCTATTCTATTCAAATATTTAAATAAAAACCTATAAGTACTTTAATGAGAAAAATAAACTTGGAAATGCAGATATTTTCATATAAAAATGTTCTAGAGAAATTTGATTTATAGTTTAAAACCATAAAATGTAATGACCCGGATTTATAATGATTCATAATTAAGTATTAGAATTAATTAAATATTTAAATCATGGATTTAACATGGGAAAAATGATTTCGAATTTTTTTTAAATCGGAATGATGATTGTAAAACTTTTAATTTAGAATTAAAAGCGATTTAATTGGTTTTATAATAGTTCATTTTAGTTAACATGTAAAATTATAATATAATTTGATTTTAAAATCCAAATTTTGTATATGATAGAACTGTGTCCCGAAACCAGTTCCATTGTGTTCAGAATATGGGTAATTAGCTAGAAGCGCTAGTGAGCATGCCTTATTTGGAGTTTGTGATTGTTTGGAACGTGAAGAGTGTCGGTTAGTGTCCATATAAGGGCCAGTTCGCTCTGTAATATTTTATTCAGTAAACAAAACCCTACCACTTAAAAAGAAAATAATTAAACCAAAATCGGATGGCCACCATTCATCGAAGCCACCAAAGGTAGTTTCTAGCAACATCGTCAAATAGAGAAAGGTTCATCTTGATGTAATGCATGGTTTTGATCGGTCGGATCATCCTAAGGCGTGGTGTGGCAATGGAAAATGGTGGATGAACTGAAATTGGGAATATGGGTTTTTCCCCTGATCAATGGCACTTAAGGAGTCAATGCTGGTGGCTTGGGGATGATTAAGGTCTGGGCGGTCTTTGGTAAAGGCGCTGCGGTGGTTGGAGGGATACGGCGGAGGCGACGAACAATTGAAGTCGGCGGCCAGTTTGGGTTTGAACGATCGTGTAGGAGAAGGTTATCAAGGATATAAACCTAATTGATTAGTTAATTGATAATTTAATTAATCATAATGTTTACAAATTCATATCTTGTTCATAGAGGTCCAAACTGGACACGGTCAGTTGTTTTGCACTTGTAGCGATGCTACTTTCATCTTGGAGTAGGATTCGAGGTCGTTCTTTTTCATGAAATTGTCAAATTAGCATAAGGGTGGGTGTTTAAACCCCACTCACGAAATTTTAAAGTTTTATACTGCAAGTTAAACCAAGTAATGATGTGATATATTTATTGATTTGCTGTTTGGAAATTTAAATTGACACTGAAATTGAATATTATTGCTAGTTGAACACCCTAATATTTGATAACTAATATAGTCTTGATATATGTTTGATTGGTTGATTTGGATGTTGGTTGCATCTGTATTCCTATAGTTGCTTATGGATGATATGTTATTATTATTTATGCATTGAAATTATTTGATTGCAAGTTAAAGTTGGCAATTTGATATATTAGTGGTTGTGAAAAATAATGTATAGTCGACACCCATGATATGTATTAAGTTGTTTATGATGTTAATTGTTATGGGCAGGTTTAGTGGATGGAATAATTTATGTTGCTGGTTATTTATTGAGATATGTCACATTTTTGCCAGCTGTTGAAATTTGATTTGAATTGCCATGTTAATATTCTGGACATCGAAAAATTGTGAATAAGTGTCGAATCCCTTGTAAACACATGACATTGGCACATGAATAAATTTGAAAATGATTATTTACTGTTTTGGCCAAAGTCTACAAATTTGAAAAACACTGCCATTTTGTCCTTATTTGAATTTTTTTCACAAATGTATTATTTGATTTTGAATTTTTTTACATTATAATAATTGGAAATTAGAAGCTTTTTGTTAATCAATTTTGCCTAGAAATTAGTTTGAATGTAATTATGTATTTTTGTAATATATGCGATCAAAATGATATTTTGTGAAATTACAATAACATGACTTAAAATCTTTTATGTAACTTAGGTATAGTAAAAAAAATTGCGATTGTACTTATACTTAATTTTGGAATTCGAATATTAATTTGGAAATGGCTTTGTTCGAAAGATCGAATTTTTTTTTAAATAATTATTTTGACTTGAAACCTTTTATGTTACATTTCTTAAGTTATTTGCACCCATATTTCACATGGTTTGAGTTAACTTACATAAGATTTATTAGTTCTGACTCGAGTGGCTTGTTTTCCTTTACGCTCGGATTAGCCTGAGTGTTTGAATGTTCGAAGACATTGTTCTGAAGATGGAGATGGAGATTGGTGGATCGTATTTACTACTATTATTCGACCGCATCATTTTGCTATGTCTATTAATTGTATAACTCTGATTATGTTGTAAAAAGAAACTAAATGTATATTGTAAAACAGCTTCATGAACTGTTTATGTTATTATTACACTTTGCTATTCCGCTGTGAGATTCTGTGTATTGTTTTCTTCTCTTCTTTAAATTCTTATTTCAAACCCCAATGATAATCTGTCTTTTGGATTGTTTGGGTTAGACATGTGTGGTTTACTGTCAACTTGAATAGTTCAAAATGGCGGGTTGTCACAATATTAAATATGGTTATAATGTTTGTATTATGAATACAAACATATTATGAAACTAAATTAAATTAAAACAAATAAAATGATAGCATATATATATATATATATATATGTATGTATGTATGTATGTATGTATTTTGAATAAATTATAAAATATAAACATCAAAGTTATAATAAATAGAATAATTAGATTACAATTACAACCCCAAACTTTTTATTAATAAATACTAAATATGGTTTAGTCTGAAATTATTATTCGTAAAAATACAAAATATGATCTAGTGCAAAATAATAAAAGGAATTTTGTTTGGAATCCCCCGTTTTCACCTTAATGCCAATGCACCTGATCTAACATGCACTTGGGTTCGTGTTGAAATTCCAAACATATTGATATTATTTGATAACAAATATTTTACATATATCTAATAGAGATCATTAGACTTTAGAATATTAACTTATTATTTGAATGATAATATATATAGTAATAGTTATAACTATAAATTAAAATAATATGATACAATTTGTTTCATTTAAATTATTGATATTCATTGGAAAAACTATAAAAATATTATACGTTGAATTATGTATAATGCATTTATAATTAATACTTCTGTATTTGCACATCAACTATGCTAGCATACACCTACCCCTTATATATTAGGCATTAATGTAATAAATAAATAAATACATAGCTCACTTAATAAAAAATATGATGCTCTTGAAAACACTATAAACTTGAAATATAAATTACGTTATATAAAACTAATGCTTTGAAAAGTTACAATAACTAAAACTAAATTAAAAATTAAAATTTAAAGTTTAAATTCGAATCACATCTACAACATCAAATAAGATTTAGTGTTCCTAACATTATTCATGATAAAATTATAAAAACTCTAGTGCATAATGAATTAGAGGGGAAAATTTTGAAATTTTCCCCTTTTTATCTTGTTGCACGATGCAGCTGATCAACCACCATATGCTTATGTCTACCTTCTGTGTAAGCTTTATCAGCACTAAATAATCTATTGGAGTTCAAGCTTCGTTTGCAGCTGCAAATTCCTTATTTTTCTAAGAAACAAAACACCCATACACACACACACACACAGAGAGACAAAAACACACACACATATTGGTCACAACGATCCTTCTAACTTGAGTAACAACTCTTAATTCATACTATTGCTCAATTTTCTTGTAAGAAAGAGAATCTCCGACCGGCACATCTAGCACAGCCCGATTCAAGTCAATTTGCATGACAACAGCAAACAAGCACGTCAAAGATGCAACCGACTTTCCCCCTCCACCGACTGGCATGACTCAAGACTAACAACAAACTCATTTGACTAGACCACCTTGATAGCTACCAGCCCTTGGCCTGGTTCAATCTCAGTCCTCATCCAGCCAATCTCGTGCAGCTAGTCTCATCACAATGTGAATGACTCGTGTCATCCCCTTTAGCTTGGTCTTTATTATGCATGCTTTTGCTATTAGCAATCGAGCATTAATGTGCAAAAGAAGCTTCCCTTTAGTCTTCTTTTTAAGAAAAGTGTACCGTATGACACTGTCCATCTGAAAGAGTACAATTGTGCATAAAAACTACTTGTCCACTGTGGAATATTTAACAAAAGTGCACCTAATCCTAAGTCATTCCACATTTCCTGTGCAAAGCATGCCTCTAGTATGGAATGCCAATTGGCATGCATCTTAGCGACATGACCGTATCGCCTTTGTTGATGTCCTCCATCAGCATAGGGATTAAATCAATGGCCCGAGCAATTCACACCCTTTGGTTGTGCAATAATCTTGACCAATCAAAGAGTAATCTAAACAGCTACAAATATTCCTTGCCATGTAGCTTTATTAGGGTTCAGAACTTTATTTCCAACATTGAAGAATAAAAGGCTCTTGAGTTTAGTAATATTGTAAACCTAAGTGCTCTTAAATTTTTGTTATTCTCTTATAATTCCTTGTAACCATAAGAGATCAACGTAGGAAAAAATCTTCACAATGGACGTAGGCAAGCTTAGTTGAACCACTATACATCTCACGTCATTCTACTTTAATTGCTTACTTACTCTTTATTCTCAATTTTCAAGCCTGGTGTTAGTAAGTAAACTTTACTAATACAAACAGATGATGATAATTTTAAGGTTGGCTTGTCAATAACTTGGCGCTAGAAGTAGGGATTCCCTAAAACCCCTCTAAAATATTTTCACCTTTTCTCTACTAAAACTCTACTCTGGTTATTACCATGAATCCTAATGGTGATAATTAAGGTATCAACTCTAATCACCATGGCACTGATGACAATACTGTTGATAGTGATGCTTTTCTCATGCTTGAAGTAAGTAACAGCACGTGACAAAGTATCTTTGAGGGTTTAACAATGTGAAGTAAATGAATCGAGGACAAGGGTAGATACTTATATGATCGTAAATTTTGATACCCCAACCCTTTCGGTAGATTATCTAAATCCCGCCCAGCCTACCATCCTAGTGCTTATTGTCTCATTAATATCGGGGTAGCATTTACTCATAATAGAGGAATGCTTGTCATGTGCGAACCAAATCATGTTATTGATGTTGTGGACATAGATCGGCCGTGTACAGAGAATAAAGGAATCGTCATTCCCTTTCAATGCAATGACCATTTGCTTTTAAATGCCTTTAGGCGGTAGATGGAGCACTAAAAATGAGATTCAATTGTCTTCATAGTAGTGCTCATGCCATGTGCAGAGAGCACAGGGCCCCATCGGCCACTTCCTGTACCATAAGGAGGTAGCCAGGCTCGGATCAAGGGATAGGCAAGCCAGTAATCATAATCGCCTTTTGGGCATAAATAGAGGAGGATCCCTTCTCCAATCCCTCGTCGCTACTCTCTGTCTCATCATCATTACCTATCTTCCACTCCAGAAAGATTTCTATGGATTCCATCTCCAACAGGAGGCCAAACACGTCCGTAATATATAGGATCTAGCATTTAGGAGGAAATGGCCCATCTTTGCCAATACCTCAATGGAATGCAATATTGGAATGTCAGAGGGAAGCACTATCTAAAAACAAGAATGGGGAGTCTTTCTCTAAAAAAATATTTGGTACATACATCCATAGACGATATGCTTTGTCGTCTATCGACAAATATAATAGGAGTGATGACACATCGGACTACATCACTCTTTCAATTCCATCACATGTGCCATGTAACATTCTGACTCCGTAAGGTGTATACTCTTTCTCTACACTCTTGTAGGACTGTGTGCCCATTGGTACTTACATCTGCAACTGGGCAACATTCATTCTTAGGTTCAGTTTTGTGTAGATTTCAAAACCTGGTTCTTTGCTTCAACATCCCCATTCATCATGGTTCGTGAGATGGGTAACATTATGCAAGGGTCGACCGAGAATCTTTGGTTGTATGTGAATCGTTTTAATAATGATTTCAGTTGGGTTGCGGTGTCGACAAAAATAGCCTAGTCGTGGCCCTTTTCTTAAGGGTAAGGTCCAAGTCGAGGATGTGGAAAGAACTTCAAAAGCAGACGCTCATGTCCCTAACCAATTTCTATTAGAGGGAGAATGACATCATGCAAGTAGAGGATGCTAATCTCTTTGACGTTGAAGACGAGGGATAATGTTATCACTAAGACGACCATATGAAATGCTAAATGCTGAGGTAATAATCGACAGAACAACAACAAAAGGTGCATAGAAGATGAAACCCATTATGAGTCAAGGCATTAAGTATGCCTCTTTTAATCGAGATATGGAGCCTATATATCTCACAATAAGGGACCAGGTACCATAAAAAAGACCATTCACATAAGAAAAGGGAGAAAGGAGGAACCTCATAGTAACGTCAAGTCTTGTGAGTTCCACATAATCAGTGGCCACTCCATTAATGAGTGCCATGTACCAAAGGATGAGATTGGGAGGCTAATCCAAGAATGAGTGCTTATGAAGAATGTTCGACACATCGACCAAAAAATGACTGGTAATATTTAGCCTGATCAACCCCCGCAACCCAAAAACAATGTCGCAGCTATAACTGACATTTTGACTATCTATGGGGCCCGTATGTGGCTAGAAGTAGTTGCGGAGAACAATCCTAATATTAAAAAGAAGTGGGTCAGCTGGCTAAGTTTATTTGCTGGAAAATCGAGCATCCAATATATTGGAATTCGACTAGCACGCAGTAGGATGAACGGGTAAATTTCAAAAAAATCCATTATTGGATATTTAATGGACTTATGCAGTCTAAATCCATTGACAACTTTTCTAATTCTTTTATATATTCTAAAATAATACTTGTAAAATGATACTTAATAGCACACACACACACACACACACATATATATATCTCTGTGTGTGTATGTGTAACGGCCCGTATTTTTAACTATACTAAATTATGGAATTTGATATAATTATTGAATAAACATGGTTAGTAATAATTTTTTTTAATGATTTATTGATATAGTTATTGGACACTAACTTGAATAAAATTTTGATATAATTAATTTCGAAGATTTTGACGATAACAGTATTGAAATGGAATACTACGTATTGAATGTACTTATAATAAATAGTAAGAATTGGATAATAAATGTTGTATTATTTAGATAGAAATAAAATGGGGTGGATAACAAAAATTTATTTGGAACTTAATGTCTTAAATAATGATTTATAAGACAATTAAATTGTTTAAATTTAATATTGGAAATTAATTGAAAAACTGAATTCGGAATTTAATATGATTGAAAATGATATCGAAAGTTGATTTAAACTTTATTTAAACAACAATGAAGATTGTTAACATTCAAAATTGGAATTAAAAGTAAATAGTTAGAAATTGTAAATTTCATATTATAATTAATGAGTAAAAATAGCTTTCGGGGGCACAGTCTCGGATTTTGACGAAACTAGTTACATTGGATTCGTAATGGTGTATTATTATCGGATTTCAAATTTCGTAATATTTCGAGATATCGTTTGGTCATGTGGGATAGAAACACGCTGAAATTAATATCGAAAATTCAATATAATAATTGGGTCTAAAAAGCTATCTTCTCCAAACGATCAAATTAGGTCTCGAAACCTATTCCATTGCATTCGAAATAGGGGTATAACATTATGAACGCCTGGCGGCATGCCTGGTGGCACGACTTGATCTGTGTTCGAAATAAATATCTTGATATTTTAAAATTTAAATATATACGATTTGACTTCACGTAAATATCATTAATCACATTATCTTACTTTTATCTGAGCAAGCAACCCTACGAGCTTGCCTACTCCTTTTTTTTCTTCTTTAAAATGCTTCATTCTTTCCATTTTTAAAACACGGCACAAAGAGAAAAAAAGTGTTGAATTCAATTTTATTTCTAAAAAATTCTCGGCATACCCTAAACTAAGCTTCGACGGCCATGTTTATCTCCATCCCTAAAATCGTACGACCGTAATTCGTCTGTAAATCATGACTGCTAGAGGCCGTTCTGGCCTTTGGCCATAACTGGAAAGTTCAAAAGCTCGAGGAGATAAAGTCATCCAAGGGTGGCGATCAATTTATATGGCCTGAGGCGACCAAAATATGCCCGAGAAGCGATGCCATTCTATGTTGATTTCAAGCGAACCATAACGTCGAAAGGGGGTCGGACGACACTGAGGAATTGAGCTCGATGAGGCGCGTCTTCTGGCTACATCGGAGTAGCTCATGTCGTGTCTGGTAGCCGCGTTGGTGGTTCAGTCGAGTGACATCGGGATGTTTAAATCACATTCGGGGTTCATCTGGGAGGATGAAAACACAATGGGAAGAAACAACATGTGGCCTGATCTGCTGCTAGATGGATGGACAGGTCAGATCTAACGTTAATTAAAATAGAAGGAAAATTGTAAACTTATTTATACTATACATTCGTGAATTGTTATAAAATGTACATCATCTTCATACGAGGTCCGATGGAGACGAAACAAGCGGCGTTGGAATCGTATGACGAAGGTTTTAGCGTGGAATTGAAGTGACATTTATTTAAAGCTGAATAATTTCGTTTCTAATAAAAGGTGAGTGTTTTATAACGCTCACAACGTACTATAATTTTTTGATGTTTGTTAAATTGATATCATGAAGTTATTTATTTTATTGACTATCAATTGGTAGTTAAATTGACATATTTTATTGACTGTGATTTGGTTTGAAATGATATATATCCATCCTTAAAATTAAATTGAAATAAATGATCATTGGGCCATTAGATAGAAAAATATATACGAACATCGAATTGGTTAAATTAAGTTACTTTAAAAAATTTGATTTGAAATTTATTTAAATGATATGATTTTAAGAAAATGAAAAATCGAATTTCTGAAAATCGAACTTTTTTGAAATTGAGATCGGAATTGAATTATATTTGAGATTTGGATTTCAAAATTGGGTATTGAAAGTAAATTTGGTTTAAGTGTTTTGAATCGATGTTTTGAAAATTGAACTCGGAATTGATAAAAATCGAAATGGAAATTTAAAAGTGATTTGAATTGGAAAATTTGGAAATTGAATCAGTTTGACTTTGAATCTATTTTCAAACAAATTATTTTGATATAAACTATTTAAATCTACCTTTTTAAATAGTCAAATTATTTTGAATTTTCCAAACGATTTTTCTATATAAACAATTTTAATACTTAAACTAATTTATTTTAAACTACATTAACCACTTAAACTATTTTAATTATTTAAAGTATTTTAAAACTATTCAATTAAATCTTGGATTTAAGTGGAATTGAGTTAAAATGAGGTTATAATCTAAACTGAAGTTTGAAACGATTTTGGAAGTGAGATCGAAATATTGAGGCGAAAATGATTTTTTTAAAATGAAATGGTATATTTTGAATAATTATGATGATTTCGAAATGGATTTGATTTTGAAGCGAATATGATATTTTAAATCAAGTATGAATTGTTTTCGAAATATAAAAGTACCAAACGGTGTGTAAAATGACGTTTGGTTGTTAAACCGGATATGAGAATACTCTCCGTCGATACCGGAACCACTTTAACAATTGTGTATGTGGTGTGATAATATAGAATGAGGTGGTTGGATTTGGCGTATGTTTGCTGGATTTGAAGAAAGAGAACATGATAAATTGACCTGGCACTTATGCCAATTTGAAATGACTAAAACAGGAGCCATACCGGTCAATGGGCTAGCTACCCCGAGCGGACACACTTCTTCATATTACCATCATTTACATTATGATTGATTGGTGCGCACCCTTGGATTTTCGAAGTGTTGGACGCGGTGGGCGATCATGACTATGATGCGTTACCACCGGCCGAGAAGGGTAAACTGATAGTTGTAATGACCCGTAAATTTCGAACCGTTCAAATCGACAATCATCCACTCATGTCAAACTTGAATTGCTCAAAACAACAGATTGTTAATTGATATTTGGCAAAACTTAGCATATATATTAAATAAATCAATCACAGAATCACAGACACAGAGTATTACAACAATAAGTAGGGAATAGATAAATAATAGTTCATGAGGCTACTATAAAACATCAGAGTCTGAAACAAAATACAGCAGAATCTTAAATACAAAGTAGTCTCAAATACAAAAGTAACTGACAAGACTGAACATAAGCAACTAGAAGTGACAAAAGGCCAAACAGATATAAGATAGATCTTTAAGCAAAGCTCTAAGCTCCAAAGGTGAGTCGCAAATGCTGTGACACTCAGTCTGACTCGAGCATAAAGCAAAATACAAAACACTCGAGTCAGGATTAACATTCTTATATCAGTAAATTTAACTCAAGTGAAATGTCAACTGAAATACAAGTAACTTAAAGGATGTTTGGGATACCCATCCTCTAAAGATCCATGGAACTATCTACTATGTAATAATATACGCTATTATAATATGTCTATCAGTAAAGTAAAGTAAAGTATTAAAATAGCATTAAGGCGTTACCCATATCCCCCTTAGCACATTTTATATAATGTCATAGTCTTTACAGTACTGTAAACTCCACCCGCATGTGGGCTATCAGGGAGCACTCCATAGGTACGACACAAACCAAACCCATAGAAGGCGCGACAAGGCATGTGGCAAGGCAATGAGGCAATGATAGGGTTGAAATACCATTTGCAGATCCGAACTGGTGGTAACACAGAGCAGCTACTACCGCCCACCTAGAGACACACTCCCAATCAAAGGTGCATCCAATCAAATCACAAAGTAATAGAATAATGTCGAAGAAATGTGTCTGATCGAAGGAATGACCTCACTTGGCCCGACATGGCTCTTGTTTTAGCCACATCAAGCTGACTCACGGGAGTTAGGGCTACGCTAAAACCTCATATAGAATCGTCGCCAAACCATCCTACTTCGTTCTGGAATCTCCACCACTTACATAGTTGTGAAAGTTGTTTTCGGTATTGGAAGAGAGTATGACAATATCTGATCCTGGTCTCTTTAACAACCAAACGCTTATTTCACACCGTGGACATTTCATTTCAAATAGTTTGTACTTCATATAAAAATATCATATTCATTTCAAATCAATCTCTTTTGAAATCATATTCACTTTCGAAATCATACTCACCTTTGAATTCATATCACTTTCTAACTTAAATTGTTAAAATATTGAAATTAGTATATGTGTATTAAAATAGTTATAAATCTAAAATAGTTTATATTTAAAGCAGGTTACAGATTTAAACATAGTTTATTTATTAAATAGCTTATATATTGAAATAGTTTATATATAAAATTGTTTCATCCAATTTCACAAAACAATTCAAATCAATCTTAGTTCCAAATTCAATATAAACTAAATCCCAGTTCAACAATTTCAATTTAAATGGTTAAAGCTTCATTTCAAATTCTTAATAAGCCATTTCAATTTATATCAATTTCAAGTATAGGTGTGAACTATCATTTCAATTCCAATAAGATTCAAAGTTTAAATATTTACAATATAATTTTCATTTATATTTCAACATTTATTTTTATTTTTATTGAAATTGGAAAATATTCACTTAATCATTTTAATAACAATTAAATAAAATCTCCAATTACACCTTTAAATCAAAATAAATATTCAATCTCATTTTTATTTAAAGCTGAAAATATTCATTTAATCACTTTTTATCAAATCAAGTTATAAAATCTTACTATTTAAATTCAAGTATTAACCCATTTAAATTTCAAGTCCAGTCTTATTTAATATATCTTCCCACCTCTATTTATTTAAAGTTATTACAAAATCTATTTAAATAATAACATTTTATATATATATTTAAGACATATTATATATATACTAATTAAATTATTTAATTAAATCTCATTATTACATTTTATTTTATATTAAATCTTATTTATATATAAGAAAATATCAATAAAATAATGAGTAACCTTAAAATTTGTATTTTCAAACTAACTTATACATTTAAAATTTCCAAAAAAACATAAAATTTTAAAATCTAAATTTTATACCTATATAAAAATAGCATTTATATATTATATTTTAAAAATCAATATTCATTAATACCCATATATTTTCTTTCAAAACCTTGAAAATCATTTTCGAAAATATACCCAAAGTGTCCGTATATAATTCTCCATCCTATGGTCAAGTGATACAGATATTTATCATTTTAATCCGCAATTTAAATATTTATGGCTATATATCATTTCAACCCGCAATCTCAAAATTCCAAATCAGTGAAAATCGCTTGATTTATCATTTCAACCCATAACGATTTTCTCCTAATCTATAAAATCGTTTGGGTATGTATCATTTCAACCCATAAGGAATTCTAAACTAACAGAGAACTTGCTGAGTGATAACAAATATGTTAAATATTTTAACATATCAACAACAGACATATATCATCAGTAACAAATTTAAATATTATATATACAATAGTTATAGTGTCATATGTCATAGGTAAATAATTTTAGATAATGGCATATCATATTTAACAATTAAATAACTTAACAATTCAAATTTAACAGCATATTTCAATCCTCATTTCCTGCGAATTAAATTTACTAAATATAAGAATGTTAATTATGAGAGATTGCTCACCTTTCGAGGTTAGAGAAATTTTACAATGAAATGAGCTATGAATCCAAGCACGAATCCCAAAGCAAAGCACGATGGACACAAATTCGACGAATAAAGCTGAGATTGACGGACATGGATTGGCAAAACAAAATGTATACATATTTGTATGAAATATATATGTATATATATATATATATTAAAATCAATGTTTAATTTAAAACACTTTCTAAAATCAAAATCTTTTTATATAACTTATTAAAAAAAACCATACTAAAATCAAGTAGCTTCTCAATAATGAAAACACATCTATATATTATAAAGATCAAAATACTTATATGTTATATTTAAAGCTTTTTACATATATTTTAAAAATCCAAAGATCGGTATATATACATTATATACATAAATAAACACATCGACACTTATATATTATACACTAAAATCAAATAAGACCTTAATATAATATAATTCAAAATTAATATATATATATATATATATATATTATTTTATAAAATCAAATTTAAATTTGAAAACATAATTTAAAATAATAATCTTTATATATACACATTAAACAATATATATATTCTAAAGTTATTATAGAACCCAATTTTTAAAGATATTAACATAATATAAGTAAATACTTTAAACGTGTTATATACATACATTCATACTTCAAATCTACTATATACATATATATGCAGATGATGCTGTAGCATATAAAGGCAATATATAAATATACAAACATGTGTGTGTGTGTATTTCATATATATATAAACCTATCATATATATCTATACAAAGGAAGGCTGCAAGAAAATCTTAGACAAAAAACAAGTAAACTTAGATATATACATACATATGTGTATGTATATCATTATATTATACGTAGATAATATAAAAATTGGTATGTATAAAAAAAGGAAGAAAAAAACTACAATCTTGAAGAGCTGCAAAATAGAGAAAACCGATATATACATGTTGTAACCAACATATGCATGCTGTAATATACAACATATATTACATATACATGCTGTAATCAAATGCAAAATGTGAATATATATGTACGGTCAAACATATACTTATATAACTTACATAGACCTATACATATATACATACATATATATATATATATATATATATATATATATAACTAGAATATATACAATATATATACTTCATATTATAAACAAATACACACACACACACACATATATATATATAACAATAATATATATATATATATATAGACACACACACGAGCTGCTATCATGGCCGGAGGAAGCTGATGAGGTGTTGTGGTCCGCAAGTGGCTGTAACAGTCAGAGTTTGGCTCGGAAGCTGGTGGAGATGATCGGATCTGGGTTTGAGGAAGCTGTGTCGATGGTGGAGAGAGGGGAGAGGGGGAAGGCGGTGGTCTAAGTCGGAGGGGAGTGTGGGTAAAGGTGGACGGGTGGGCTGTGGGTGATCGGAGCAAGGTGAGGCATTGGTGAAAGGAGGTGGTGACTGTCTCAGTTGTGGGGTGATGTGTATTGTGAGGTCCATGTGGTGGGGAGGCTGGAGTTAATGGTGGAAGTGAATTGCTATTGTGTGGGTGAGCATGCAAGGTGGGTTTGGTTTGCTGCTAAGGGTTTCGGCTACATGCGGCTACTTGGGCGGATGGCAGCGTGGGATCGGACGATAGAGAGTTACTATGGGTGAAGCATGGCAAGCAAATGAGTAGCAGTTTATAGAAATTTATGCAAACATGCATTATATTATAATTTATAAAAATATTTCTTCAAATGCTAAACAACGAAAATAAGATGGGAATGGGAGAACCAGCAGATAAAATGAAGAAGTGGGATAACCAAAGGTCAATAGTTGCATTTTGGAAATATTAAAAGACAACGCTATTGGTTGTCTCGAGAAACAAATGAAAGGACAACCCAAAAGCGCCAAATACGGAACCGATATTGTAAATCGTTTCGCAGATTACGCCGCATACCGGATACTGAAATACATAAATGAATATACTATAGAGATCGGCACGACGAGACGAACATAACAGTGCACAGATATGAGCGATATGATCACCCTATCAATAGTCGATATTCGCGGCCAAAAGGCTGTTCAACCATCGAAAATAAGGTAAACGGAGCTATAGCAGTCCAAATTTGGTGAAACGAAATATGATGTCTCACTCAGAAAATGATCTACATTTTATTATATAAAAATATTCAGATTTCGAAAACATTTTATTTTCATCAAATTAACTGATATTAAATTAAAATTAAAAATTACACAACAGAACTAACTTTCATACTGAGAAGTGAATATTTGCAATTTGCTATGTTTAAATAGACGCATACCAAATATCAAATTTTCGTTGCCAAATTTTATTGTTTAATTTCAAGAAAAATTTCAGTTAATTACGTTATAAAAACCGTTAACATTTACGGGTTGTAACATTAGTATCCTACCTTGGGCATTGCCTAATGTGTCTTGTCATACTTTTGTCCCTATACGAGATCTCTACGATTTTAGTTTAATGCTGTCGTATCACGGCGCATCCCTGACTACTGACGTGCTATTGGTGGTGTCAAATGCAAATTGTATGACAATGCTTAAAAACGCATTAAAGGGGATTAATGTAAAGCCTTAACTCTAAGGAAAATATTTATTTTACTGATTAGACCTTATATATGTAGCGTATTCTACCACATATAAATATTTTGACAGATCCTTAAGAGATGGAAAATCCTGTAACATCTCTAGAGTTATTGCACACACGTTATACATTGGATAGGAGATGTGAAATCCCATAAACATCTCTGACGCTGTCACACTCATGTTATATGCGATATCGATTTGACTCACATAAGAATATTTTAGTCCTGACTTGAATGTTTTTTTTTCATTAAGCTCAGGTCCGTCCTGAGTTTTTTTAGCTTATTGAAGATTTATTATGGAGGACGAAGACGAAGATTTGGTATATTATCACTATGAGTATTCCTGCATTATGATGCCTGCTGCATTATTTATTTATCCATGATGTATATATACTCTGATAAATGTTGTATAGATTATAATCAAATGTACAGTATAAACAACTTCATGAACTGTTTATTTAATTATTATATTTTGTCATTTCACTGTGAGATTCTATGTTTGTTTTCTTCTTCTTTTCTTATTTTTCTTGATTAACCCCATTGATTATCCATGTTCCAGATTGTTTGAATTGGACATTTATGGATTATTGTCGATTTAAACCTTCCGAAATGTGGGTCGTCACAATTGGTATCAGAGCCAGGTTTAGCTATAGCTTGGCTTTGAGGGGTAACTCATTAGAGAAAGGTTTAATAGCACCCTAGAACGAGTTTGAGTGTATTAATAGATATGAGCGCGTATTTGTTAATGAATATAAAAATTGTTTTGTATTATGTTGGTTGATTTGTTAAATGGCTTATGGATTCAAATCAATACGAGTAACTAACATTATTGATAGAATCTCTAAACACTTGAACAGAATAATTCGACATAGTATTGTTTTGAAATTGGGTAAATGAAATAATTTTACCCCGATTATATTTTGTATATAAAGGAATAATTTTCAAAAATTATTATGTTATACATAATGTGAATTGGTTGTTAGAAATGATAATATTGATCATTATCGTTTATTTTTGGATTAGTCAACATTCCTAAACTATTATCTATTATATGATTATAAGAAAATGAAACTGTATAAATATGATTTATAAAATATAATTTGCAAGTAAAATGAATATAAAATTGAGAATTTGAGAAAATTAAATTTCGATGTGGTTTTCAAGGTTTGGAAAATAATATTAGTATGGTTTAAAAGTATATACAAATACAAATGGTTTTCAAATAAATTTTAAAAGGAATGGATTTAGTACTCCCCTCTTCTGTTATTGGAAAATAATTTCGATGAACTGCACAACATCATCGACGTTCATTTTCGAGTCTCAAAGTGGTGGAGACTTCTGAGAAGCTTTGCTAGGAAATTGATTTGATAAACAGATTTTGGTTTAAACTCCAAAGGTATGATTTGATATACAAAAGATATAAGTGTATATACTTATTTCAAATGATTTGAAATGGATCCAGTATTTAAAATCTTAAGTTCAGTTAATCAATAATCTTTAAATTATTTGATTGAAATGAAATATTTGAATAACTCGAACTTATAAAATAAGAGAATTAAGGAATCTAAGCTAAATGTTTTGAGAAACTTCAGAGATGAAGTTTGCAACTCTTAAATTGAAAGTAAAGAAAATATAAACAAGTTAAAATAGTGAACATTCTAATTAAGTAAAATAAATCGGATAAATTTGTATAATGCCAAATTTCATTCTAATAACATATAATAAGACTTACCAAATGTTAAAAGTCAAAATGATGATTTGGATATGTAATGGAATATTAGACAAGCAAACCAATACTTAAGTAATTAAAATGTTATAAGTGAAATTTAAGTTGTATGATAAATGTTATATAATTAATTAGTATATTATGAAATGATTAAGGACTAACTTAAACAAGTTGGAAAAAAAGAAATGAACCTTTATAAAATGGTGATAAACTAAAGAAGTGAACTTAAGTGTAGAATGAATGTGAATAATGAGTTGATATGAGATGTTGCTAAACGTAAAATGGAACAATTGAAATATAACAAATTGAATTGAATAAATTGAATGTAAATAAAATAGATGTGAATAAACTGGAAGTAAATCAATTAAAAACTGATGAAATTTAGATGTTAATAAGAAATGAAGTGTATAAGTTGTAATATTGACATTGGAAATGTAAATGGTAATAGTTTGAATTAATTGAATGATGACTAATAATTAAATAGTTTCTATTGTTGTAAATCGTCGGTATAACTGTTTTATTGTATATGATTGTTGTTTGTCATATAGTAATGCTTATGTTATGGTTTGGATTTAAAATTCATGTTATATGCTTCTATAAAACTCATACATGCTTTCTAGATAATTATAGGCGACTAATATTCTAAATTGAGCGGAGATTGGTACATATGAATACCATTTGGACGTATACGTGGATTATATTTTTCTTTTGCTTACTTAATATGAGCGAACTCGCTCATATTATTAATAATAAGGTATGTATCTCGGATTACATACCGCGATTTTATATTTTTCCCTTCGGGATGCCTTAACATTGAGATAAGATGCATATTTGATATCTGTTTGGTATATTTGGGTTATATATCGCATTGAATTTTTTTTTCGACCGAGCCATGCAAAGGAGACTCTGTCGAAAGTTTTCGTAAATCTGAGTGTTAGAAATTTTTTGAAGTTTTAAAACGTTTATAACTTGTTTTGATAACTAACTTGTAAATTCCATAAGCCGATCGAGTGGCGTAGTAGAAACATAGTAATGGTTTTATAAATGAGATTTAATGTTTTATAAGTTGATTGTTTTAAATAAAATATATCAAATATAAAATTCTCTACTTGGTTTCTTTTCGAGGATGAAAAGTTTTAAGTAGGGGAGATTGTAACGACCCGCATTTTTAACTATATTAAACTATGGAATTTGATATAATTATTGAATAAAAAAGGTTAAAAATAATTTTTTTAACGATTTATTAATATAGTTATTGAATATGAACTTGAATAAAATTTTGAAATTGTTAATTTCAATGATTTTAACGATAGCAATAATGAAATGGAATTCTACGTATTGAATGTATTTATAATCAATAGCAAGAATTGGATAATTAATGTTCATTTGATAGAAATAAAATGATGTGCATAACTAAAACTTATTTGGAACTTAATGTTTTATTTATATTGATTTGTAGGATAATTAAATTGTTTAAATTTAACACTGAAAATTATTTGAATAACTAAATTCTGAATTTAATAATATTGAAAATGACATCGGAAGTAGATTTAACTTTTATTTAAACAACAATGAATATTATTAACATTTAAAATTGGATTTAAAAGTGAATTATTAGAAACTGGAAATTTCATATTATAATTAACGAGTAAAAATAGCTTTCTGGGGCACAGTCTCGGATTTCGATGAAACTAGTTCCATTGGATCCATAATAGCATATTATTATCAGATTTCAAATTTCATAACATTTGGAGTTATCATTTGGTCATGCGGAATAGAAACGCGTAGAAATTAATATCCAAAATTCAATGCAATATTTAGGTCCAAAAAGCTATCTTCTCCATACTATCGAATTAGGTCTTGAAACCTATTCTGTTGCGTTCGAAATAGGAGTGTAACATTATGAATGCCTTGCGGCATGCCTCGACCTGAGTTTGAAATAAATATCTTGACATTTTATTATTTAAACATATACGATTTGACTTCACACGAATACCTTTAATCACCTCAGCCTACTTTTATCTAAGCAACCCATCCTATGGCCTACCTACTCCTTTTCTTTCTTCTTTAAAATGTTTCCTTCTTTCCATTTCTAAAACACAGCACAAAGAGAAAAATAAAGTGTTGAATTCAAAATTTTATTTCTTAAAAATTCTCGGCATGCCCTAAACTAAGCTTCAACCGCCATGTTTATCTCCATCCCTAAAATCGTACGACCCTCGTTCATCTGTGAATCATGACTGCTTGAAGCCGATCTGGCCTTCAACCATAACTAGAAAGTTCAAGAGCTCGAGGAGCCGAAGTCCTCCAACGATGGTGATCAATTTATATGGCTTAAGGCGATTGGAATCTATTCGAGAAGCGATGTCATTCTATGTTGATTTTCGATGAACCTCAACGTCGATAGGGGGTCGGATGACACTGGGGAGTTGAGCTCGACGAGGCATGTCTTCTGGCTACATCGGAGGAGCTATAGTCGTGTCTAGTAGCCGCGGTGGTGGTTCGATCGAGTGCTATCGGGACGTTTAAATCACATCCGGGGTTCATTTGGGAAGATAAAAATGCGACGAGAAGAAACAACGTGCGACCTGATCTGCTGTTAGATTGATGAACGGGCCAGATCTAAGGTTGATTAAAATAATAGGAAAATTGTTAATTTATTTATATTACAAATTCGTGAGTTCTTATAAAGTATATATCTTCTTCATACAAGGTACAATTGAGACGAAACAAGCGGCGTTGGAATCGTATCAACGAAGGCTTTGGCGTGGAATCAGAGTGGATTTATCTGAAGCTGAATTTTTTTTCAGTTTCAAATAAAAGGTGAGTGTTTTATAACGCTCACAACGTACTAATTTTTTTTGATGTTCATTAAATTGATATCATGAAGTTAATTATTTTATTGACTATCAGTTGGTAGTTAAATTGACGTATAAATTAATATCTGAATTAACTGTTAAACTTAAAATTGATGGTTAAATTTGAAATTGGAATTTAATTGTTAGTAAAATACCTGACATTAATAACTATGAAATTGTTGTGAATTATTTTGACCATTTGGATGATTGATTGTGATGGATGCCAATTGATTGATATTTGGATGATTGGATGTTTATTTATTTTGTATATATATATATATATATATATATCCTATTTTCACCTGATAAATTATTTACAGTATATAAAACTGTAAATTGAATTATTTCGAATAAATTAAGAAATAGGTTGAAATGATATATACCCATGACACTGTGATTTGGGTTGAAATGATATATATCCATCATTGAAATTAAATTGAAATAACTAATCACTTGGCCATAGGATAAAAAATTATATACGAATAATGGATTGGTTAAATTAAATTATTTTAAAATTTTTGATGATAAATATATTAAAATGGTTTGATTTTAAGAAAATGAAAAATCGAATTTATGAAAATTGACCTTTTTAGAAATTAAGCTCGGAATTGAATTATATTTAAGGATTTGGATTTCAAATTGGGTATTGAAAGTAAATTTGTTTTAAGTGTTTTGAAGCGATGTTTTGAAAATCGGACTCGGAATTGAGAGAAATCGAAATGGAAATTTAAAAGTGATTTGAATTGGAAAATTTGGAAATTGAATCTGTTTGATTTTGAAGCTATTTTCAAACAAATTATTTTGATATAAACTATTTAAATCTATCTTTTTAAATATTCAAATTATTTTGGATTTTACAAACGATTTTGCTATATAAACCATTTCAATACTTAAACTACTTTATATTAAACTATTTTAAACATTA
Source organism: Allium cepa (assembly GCA_030765085.1). Lineage (NCBI taxonomy): Eukaryota > Viridiplantae > Streptophyta > Magnoliopsida > Asparagales > Amaryllidaceae > Allium > Allium cepa. The sequence continues at coordinate 662,817,873 of CM060928.1, read as the reverse complement.
AACTATTTTAATTAATTAAACAATCTTAAAACTATTCAAACTATTTTTCAAAATTTAAACTGATCAAGTGGTGAAATGTTTATAATTAAATCTTGGATTTAAGTCCGACTTGGGTTAAAATGAAGCTATAACCTAAATTGAAATTTGAAACGATTTTGGAAGCGAAATCGAAATATTGAGGCAAAAATGTTTTTTCAAATGAAATGGTATATTTTGAGTAAATATGATGATTTCGAAATGGATTTGATTTTGAAGCGAATATGATATTTTGATATCAAGTATGAACTGTATTCAAAATGTAAAAGTACCATCCGGTGTGTAAAACAACGTTTGGTTGTTGAAGAGACCGGGACCGGATATGGGCATACTCTCTGTCAGTACCGGAACCACTTTAACAACTGTGTACGTGGAGTGATGATTCAGAATGAAGTGGTTGGATTTGGCATACGTTTGCTGTATTTGAAGAAAGTGAACGATGATGGATTAGCTAGGCACTTATCCCTATTTAAAATGACTAAAGCAGGAGCCATAACGGTCAAGTGGGCTAGCTACCCCGAGCGGACACATTTCTTCGTATTATCATCATTTACATTGTGATTGATTGGTGCGTACCCTTGGATTTTGGTGTGATGATGCATTGGGCGATCATGGCTATGATACAATACCACCAGCTGGAAAGGGTAAATTGGTAGTATCCTACCTTAAGCATTGTCTAACGTGCCTTGTCATACTTTTATCCTTATATGAGGTCCCAATGATTTTTGTTTAGTGTTGTCGTATCATGGCACATCCCTGACTACCGACATGCTACTAGTGGTGTCAACCAAACTGTACGACAATGCTTAAAAATGCGTTAAAAAGATAAATGTGAAGCCTTAACACTAAGAAAAATATTTATTTTACCGATTAGACATTATATATGTAATGTATTCCACTACATATAAATATTTTGATGGATACTTAAGAGATGGAAAATCCCGTAACATCTCTTGAGTTATTTCACGCGCGTTATACATTGGATAGGAGATTTGAAATCTCGTAAACATTTCTAGCGCTATCATACTCATGTTATATGCAATATCGATTTGACTCACATAGGAATATTTTAATCCTAACTCGAGTGTTTTGTCTTTTCATTATGCTCGAGTCAGTCCTGAGTTTTTCAGCTTATTAAAGATTTATTCTGGAGGACGAAGATGAAGATTTGGTATATTATTACTATTAGTATTCCTACATCATAATGTCTACTACATTACTTATTTATCCTTGATGTATATATAACTCTGACAAAAGTTGTATAGATTATAATCAAATGTATAATATAAATAACTTTTAAACTGTTTATTTGATTATTATATTTTTTCATTCCGCTGCGAGATTCTTTGTTTGTTTCCTTCTTCTTTTCTTATTTTTCTTAATTAACCCAATTGATCATCCATGTTCTGGATTGTTTGAATTGGACATGTGTGGATTATTGTTGATTTAATCGAAATGTGGGTCATCTTCGTATGTATGTATGTAAGATATAGTTATATTACAAAATGTTTTCAATATTAATATAATTAAACATATGTATGTATGTATATTTCGGAAGTTGTAATAAAATTTTCAAAATTGAACTGTGTATATATATTACATACATACATATATATACGTGTAAAATATCATGAAATATATAATAATAATTAAAATTTATGTATATTTTTCTCGGCTAAAAAATAAAATATATTTTTTAGTTTTAAAATTATTAAACAATCTATTGATTTTCTTTTGAATTTTCCTTACATAAAATTAAGCTTTTTATTTTTAAATCTAAAATTAAAATGACAACGTGCTTTGCATAAAATTTATATTTGTATTTTATATTACTTACAATTTATATAGATATTTATTAATAACATAAACTAATTTTAAGTTAACTAAATATATTTAAATTATATACATAATAAAAAAATTATTGAAACCTTATGCATGTAAATGTCATTAGAATTTTATAAAATATAAATCATATATACAAATATAAATATATAAATATATATATATTAAAGTATTATATTTAATGTATAAGTGTTTTAACAAAATTAGAAATAGGTTAAATATACGTGTCATTTTAATTTTAATTTTTTTATTACCAGGCCATTAGATATTAAGTTTATAAATTTATACACACATAAGTATATATAAAAAATATCAAAATTATGTGACATCATATCGATATACGGTTTCATAATAACCGCCAACTACCAAAATTGTGATATATAACTGTATTAGATGTTTCTAAATCAGAAGTATAACTTTCACCAATTCCTCATACATACATGTTGAAGCGAAGAACGAACTCCTTGAATCTAATTCCAATTTTTAAGTTGGTAGCTCCCGAGTAGCTTTACCACCGATGATTGAATCGAAGTAACTTGATGTAAACTTGTGTTTTAGGGTTTTGGAACTTCTAATGGCGTGGTCAGCCTAATATGTGCAGTAAGGTATTTGAGCAAAATGTCCTAAAGAAGTAAATGTTAGAGTGGATAAATAAAGAAGGGATGAGAGAGTGAAATAAGGATCAAGATCCTTGTTTTTCTCCTACTAGATCTCTCCTTTTGAATTCAAAATTTCTCCTCCTAAGAAATCATAAGACCACACTCTATTTTTTGCCCTATTGCCGACCTAAGTACGCTCAAAATGGACCTCGAAACTATTTCAAGCCCTATAACGACCCATCTCCTTGACCTTCAGAAATCAACATTAGTACATTCACGGTATTCACGTGTCATAAACCTAAGTGCTAGGGAGGCAGACTATCATAAGGAAAAGAAAAATAATGATAGAAGACAAGATAATAATAGAATCTTACATCCCATTCAACATTTAATTATTCATGTGATGAATACATACAATCACTCCAAATGATACGTTAGAGTTAAATACTAATTCAGCAAGGATAGTTGTAACCGCCTATCTTATATATGTAGAAACATTCAATATACATAACACATGGAATATAGGTAGATATCTATATAAGGTACTTCAACTCCATTTTCTTCAAAAACATCTCTAAAATACTTTCCTAACATGCTCCAAAATGCTCCAAAGTTATCATAACTACTTGGTTGCCCAGGAAAATAGGGCACCAAGAGTTTAAAGGAAAAGTAAAATAAACCCCAGGTCAGCCATGAGACTGGTGTGAGAACTCAAAATACAATGTTTGAAAATAAAAAGGTATCTCATAAGACCATGCTGCAAAATAAACAGTGAACGAGTTTTTACTTTATGAATCTAATGCGCATAGAAAATTATCCCTCCTTGGACTAGGGTCTTCACAAGATATTTCTATAAACTTCCTGAAGCTGGTCCATAAAGATATCATCCTTATATCGCAATCGAGAACAACTTTATACTTAATTAACCAATCCATACCAATTAAAATTTCAAATCTAATGAAATTTAAGACAAACAAGGCAAAAGGAAATTTATTGGAAGAGTAGGAAATTTGGACTTTGTCACAATTCATACAAAGGTTAGTGGTACCTCCTATAGGATTTGTTACGCGGATAGGGTATTAACGATTTTAGGGATAAGTTTTAATTCATCTACTGATTCTTTAGCAACAAAATTGTAAGAAGCTCCTATATCAAGTAATACTCTAACTAAAACATCTTTGATAAAAATATTACCTTCCAAAACTCCTTTGCCCTTCACATCCTAAGAGGTTGAAGTTCATCCTTTATAACGTAACCTCTGGTTTGCTCTCCATTCCTCGTTATTAGACAATCCTTTATCAGTTTCCCTGGTTGAGGACAATTATAGCAAAGACTATTCTAAACCATAGGAGAGACAGAATTCTGGACTTTTGGACTCCTACAATCCTTCGCAATATAAACCCTTCGCTTATAACTGTTACAAGCATAATCCTTAAAGTGATTCTCTTGAGATCCTTCCATGGGTTTTCCTTGCCATGGCTTCTTTCCAATTTTATTAAACTTCCTCCTTTTCTAGTTATTGGTGTTGTTGTTGGTCTGAGCTACCACTGAATTCTTCGTATCCAATGTTTCATAATGAAATTCCATATCCACCACCTCTATAAACAATCCTTTTACATGAGCAGTCATCTTGCTCTGGTACTTCTCTTTCATCCTGAAAATAAACTTCTTGTTTTTCTTTAAAGGCATCTCAATCAGACTTGGCCCAAAACAAGACAATTCATTGAACTTATTTGCATACTCCACAACAGTCATTTTGTCCTACTCCAGATCCGTAAAGCTTCTGTAAAGGTGAGATTTTCCAGCTGTTAACATATACTGTTCTTCCAAGGCTTCCTTAAACCTTTCCTAAGAGAAATTGTTTTCCGATTCATTTAGGGTAGTCGACTCCAAACTAAGCCGGAGCCCCTTCCTGTAGTTGCCAAAAGGCCAAGAACCTCTTCTGCTCATTACTAATATCCCATGCCTTAAAGATTCTTTTCCAAGACTTGATCCAAGCCTGTACTTCAATGATAGTTTCCATGCCTTTGAATGGTTTTCCCCCAAAGCTGGTAATTTTTTTGGACAGGATGGAAAAGTTAACCTGGGGTTTTACGGGAGCTACTTCTTCTGCAATAGCAGCGATTAGAGCTCGACTGTTGGTTGTTGTGGTGCTACCATTTCCCTATCTTCGTCCTCTATGAGTACTCATGTCTTATTACCTGAATATAGTAAGATAACTTTAGAATACAAATACGACATTATCTTGGGGAATGAGTATTAAGCATAACACAACTAGTGTTTATTCAAATATTTTAAATGCACACTCTCATAGATTAAACTCATTCTAGGGTATTACTAACCCTATCTCTAATGAGTCATACCCTACCAAAGCCAAGGTTCTCGCTTAATCTTCTACTCTGATACCAAATATGATGACATGTTTCCTCGACCCTTAGAAATCGACATTAATACATCCACGGTATTCATGTGTCGTAAACACAAGTGCCGGGGAGGTAGATTATCATAGGGAAAAGAAAAACAAAAATAGAAGACAAGACAATAATAGAATCTCACATTGCATTCAATATTTAATTATACATATGATTAATACATACGATCACTCTAAGCGATCCTTTAGAGTTAAATACTAATCTAGCTAGGATAGTTATAACTGCCCATCCTTATATATATTGGAACATTCTAAATACGTAACACAACAGAATATAGGTAGATATCTACCTAATATAATGACCCGCTATTTTGGAGCATTCGCATCCGCACATGTCGGACTTGAATAATTCAAAATACCGAATTGTTAATTTAAATTTGGCAAAACTCAGATATACAGTAAATAAATAATCACAGAATCACAGACACAGAGTAATAATATGCAGCGGAAGCAAAAGATAGTAGTTCATGAAGCTACTATATATATATAACAGAGTTAAGCAAGTTACAACAGAAGTCTCGAATACAATAGTCAAATACAAGAATCAGAATACATCACTGGAATCAACTGAACATCTGAAAGCTGATAGATAGCTGGATCTCTAGGCGAAGCTCCAACTCCAAAGGTGAGTCTCGAATACTGGTACACTCGGTCTGACCCAAGCGTAAAGCAAAACACAAAACACTCGAGTCAGGATTAACCTTCTTATATCAATAAATCCAACTCAAGTGAAATAACAATAGAAATACATATAACTCAAAGGACGTTGGAATAACCGTCCTCTAAGGATCCGTTAAACTATCTACTATGTAGTAATATACGCTAAATAAGTAATGTCTATCAGTAATATAAAATATCAAAATAGTGTTAAGGCGTTACCATTATCCCCCTTAACACATTTTATATAAGCGTTAAAGTCTATACAGCACTGTAAACTCCACCGTAAACTGGTGGGCTATCAGGGAGTACTCCATACGTATAACACAAAACAAATTTGTAGTGGTCGCGTATATAAGGATACAAGTATGACAAGGCACATGAGGCAATACCCAAGGTAGTGAAACTACCATTTGCCTGATCTGGACTGGTGAAAACACATCGCCGCAACGATCGCAGCACCGCGAAACAACACTCCCAAAATTTACGAGGGTGCACCAATCAATAACAAGTAATGAGTAGTATTCGAAGAAGTGTGTTCGCTCGAGGTGGCTAACCCCATTTGGCTTGGCACGGCTCCTGTTTTAGTCATTTTCAATTTGACACAAGTGTCAAGGCTATCCATTATCATTCTCTTTCTTCAGTCATCACGTACATCATTCCAAGAACTTCATTTTGGATCATACTCCGCGTATAGTTATTAAAGTGGTTTTCGGTTTAGACAGAGAGTATGTCCATAACCGACTCCGGTCTCTTTAATAACTTTCGTAATTATTACACCGATTAGTCGTTTAATAAATTTCAAAACCAAATCAAATTCAATTTCAAATTATAATTTGTAAATTTTTATTTCCTTTGTCTTTCTAAAACAATTTCCATAATTTACGGTTCAAAACTTCTGAAATTACCATTTCAAAATCTTATAATTCAATTTCAATTTTTATTTAATCAATTCAATATTGATTCAAGTTCGTATATAAGTTTCATTCCGGAATCATTTAAATTAATTTAATTCAACATTCAAATCAATTTAAATTCATTGATCAACTCATTAAGTAAATTTGTTATTCAAAACAATTCCTATTTAATTTCCAATTTATTAAATCAATTATTTAAGTTCAACTTCATTATATCAAAACTTCAAATTGAATTAAGTTAGATTCGTCAAATCAATTCTTTAAATTACAAGATTTGCATTAATTTTAATAAATCACATTTTTATTTTTGTTAAAGAAATTCAATTCCACATATTTTACTTACTTACAAATTTCCAAACTAAATAAAGAAACTTAATTTCACATATTCAAGAAGTTCAATTTCACTTATTAACTTACTTAAATTTTTCACTACTTAATTAATAAAGAAACCCAATTTCATTTATTAACGTAGTTCAAATTCACTTATTCAAAAGTTCAATTTCTTTTATCAAAGAATTCAAATTTTTATTAATTATCAAATAATTCGCCTTTATTTAATTATTTAATAATTTCCAAACTTAGTTAATAATTTCAAAATTCAATTATCAATTAAATTCCAATACCTAATTATTAAATAATTCCAATCTTAATTATTAAATAATTCCAAACTTAATTATTAAATAATTCCAAACTTAATTATTTAATAATTTCAAAGTTTAATTACTAAATAATTTCATAGCTTAATTCAATCATTTCTTAAATTAAACAACTTTCTTTCATCAATTACTTTATTTATATTTTGTTTCAGATTACAAAATATTATTTCCTATCATTAAAATTCAAATTCCAACTTCATTTCAAATCTTATTATTTATTCAAATAAAATCTTTATTTTATTTTTAAATTCAATTATTGACCAATCGAGTTTATTTAATTTTCTATCCTAAGTCAAATTTTATATGGGTATTTATCATTTCAACCCGATTCCAATTCAATTCAAAAATCAAAGCATAACAAAGGTAACTTGCAGTGTGATAACTAGGATGGTGTCAAAGTAAATAAACAAGCAATAACAACAATCAATAACAACCCAACAAGTAATTCAAATAATCCCGAAATAATCGTATTAATTTACATTGTTGTTTGTGCAAATTAATATAATTATTTCTAGAAGCTACACTATCATTTCATGTAGATTAAAGATTATTACATTACGATCTTTCACTTGATGTCTATTATTCAATTTCATACAACATCAATTTAAACAACAGACATTTAAATGGGTCAAGGTGTATTTCACCAAATTTCTACGTGTCAATTAATTCAACATTTAAAGGGTCATATTATGCAAATGTCATCTAATCAAATTTAACATATATCAAATCTAATTATCCTACGCCAATTTCAATTTCAAATTATTTATCACTTGCTACATTAACAATTTAATGTCCAATGTCAACATCAAACAATCAATCATTTCAACCAAACTGGATTATTATATAAATAACAGATAATGGTGTCAGATGTCACAGGTGAACTGATACAGGTAATAGCATATATAACAGTGTAAATATCTAACAGCAGCATATTTCAACTGTCATTCCAATTGAAATCAAATTTAATAAATAAAAAAACATTAATCGTGAGTGATTTCTCACCTTTCGAGGATAGAAAGAACGGAAGATGAAGTTAAGTTACAAAATCCAAGCACGAATCTCAAAGCAAAGTAAGATTGGCACGAATCGACGATCAATGCTGATAACAGAAATCGAGTAGAACCCGTCAAAATCCATAAGATAGAAACAGAATATATCTATTTTAAACTTTAAATAAAAATTAAATTTAAACACACATTAAACTAAATGTATATGCATTTCAAATCATCGGTTTAAATAAACGCATACATAAAAAAATATGTATATATAATATTTAAACCCATAATTAAATCAAAATACATATAAAAATATTCATATTATGCAATTTCAAATTTCTACGCCATAACACTTATTAAAAATTTAGACAACTCCCATACTTATATGCAAAATATTAACTACTTTAAAATATACATATATAACAAACGATATGCACAGACAACACAAATTCATATGCAAAATATGTATATACTATATAAAATGTACCCTGCCTTATCTATACGTATACATTAATATATATATACTATGAAATATGCATTACAAAATATGTCAATGCCCACATACTGTTGTGTGCATTTCCACCATAGAACCAGAGAGAGTGAAGGCACCACCAAACCAACGTCCCACCGGACCAACTCCACTTCCAGGAATGACCGAACCAACCCACTTCACCTACCACCGGACCAACCTCTCCTCCATCACCGGACCAAACTCCGCCTAGCCACTACCGGACCAACGTCCCATCGGACCAACTCCACTTCCAGGAACGACCGAACCAACCCACTTCACCTACCACCGGACCAACCTCTACCGGACCAACCCAATTTCATGCATCACCGAACCAAGGTCTTGCCGTACCAACGTTGCCAGGCCAGATTGCATCAGCCCAGGCCTACCAGCAGCTATATACCTCCAGGACCCCTGCCCCCAGCCTCACTCTATAAATAGAGGGGCAGGGGTACAACAATGAGAGACAAGTTTGAGAGCTCAAGCACGGATAGAACTTTCAAACAACTTTCATACTCTTGTAATAAAGGCTTTGTACTTGTAATCCGAAGAGTAAAGGAGAATAACATATAAAGTGGACGTAGGCACATTCTGGCCGAACCACTATAAATCTGTGTGTCTTTTACAGTTTAGTCCATCTATTTTATATATTTCTATAAATCACCCAAATCACTAAGAACAACATATGATCAACTAAATCATAAGATTTGGAGGTGTTTGCCCATTTTTTATGCAAACATTTTTGGTGCTTTCACTGAGAGCTGAACTCAAGGCCCCCCGCTTAACACTTTTCCTATCAGCATCATTCATTACTTGGAAAACATGCCTCCCGGACGGAAGAAAGATGCTAACAAAGGAAAGAACATCGCAAATAGCAGTATCCCAGATCCAGTGATCAGAGATCAAGACAATCGTCCGGTTCCAACAGCAAATGGAAATCAGGCAAATCCGATAGCCCCTGCTACGGAACAACCAATTACAAGGGCGGATCTGGACAGGGTTGTGGCTGAAGTAACTAACCACTTCGCATCTCAACAAGAAGCCTTGGTGGATCAACTCATGTTACGCTTAAGGGATGCTGAAGAATCCAACCGCAACACTGAATCATGGGGTGAGTCCCAGTCTGGAGGATCTGGGAGACGACAAAGGTCTTTCTTCTTCGAAGAGGCTAACAACAGCTATGGTAGGAGCCGAGCCCGGACTCAGCCTGAATTTCGACCCGAGGAAACACTTGGAATCGAACCCAACAGGGGAGGTACCAGGCAGGGGTCGGATGTAGCTGAGCCTGCCATGCTACCTAACCATGAAAACACCAATGGACGAGGCCGAGCTGGAGTCCAGCCCGAAGTTGGACTCGAGGAAGTACTGAGGACAGAACCCAGCAGGGGAAGATCAAGGCAAGGGCTAACTGTGGCTGACCCCAGCGTGCCCCAAGTAGACCAGAGGCAGCCATTGGAGAATGTTAGGAGTGATAGACGATACCATCCCTATAGGTCATTTAGACGGCATTAATCCCGCAGGGAAGAACCAAACTCATTTCTATCCGCTCCAAGTTCTGATGAAAGGATGGCGCGATTGCTTAGAGAGTGCGTCCAACGGGACCAAAGGGATCGGGGGATAGGCGCTAGGGTAACCAGCCCCTTCACCCGCAATATCGAAACTTCCATCACCCCCCGGGAATGGAAAATGCCAACAATGGAACCTTACAAGGGAACCTCTAACCCCGTTGTACACTTGCAGAGATACACACAACATATGCTCATGAGCGGAGCAACAGAGGGAGTGTTGTGTAAATGCTTCCCACTATTCTTGGCAGATCTAGCTACCTCCTAGTTCTGCCATCTACCCCAAGGGTCCATCAGCTCATGGGAAATGTTGAAAGAAAAGTTCATCAGCTAGTTCCGCATTCATGTGGAACAACACAAGGACGCTTATTCCCTATCTAATATCAAACAGAAACCCGGAGAGATAGTGCAACAATATCTAACCCGATTCAACGCCGCAGCGGCCGTAGTCCAAGATGCCGATGAGAAACTTATCCTAATGCCCCTCTGCAGTGGTGTGCATCCGGATACTAAATTTGCTAGGAGACTAACGAAAGAAAAGCCAGCTACCTTACCCGATTTCTTCCATGAAGCCGGGAAATATATGAGACTTAAAGACGCTGCCATTGAAAGGTAGACAGGGCAACAAACCAAGGCAGCTCATGGCAACACACCCGCAGTAGCAAAGGACGTTCGAAAAAATGACTCCAGAGATAGTGCTGGTGGCAAGAAGGGAGAAAAGCGTTTATATAGGCCAGGACCGAGATTTGACTCTTACACTCCTTTAAATGAAACAATCGAAAACATCCTCTTGGCCACCCAAGACGAGGTTAGATACAAGCGCCCCCCACAAGAAGGAATCAGATAATGCAATTAAGTCTGGAAAATTCTACCGCTTCCACGAATCTCATAGGCATGACATCAATGAATGCCATCATCTTCGGGACTTGATTGAAGAACACATCAGAAGGAAGAGACAGGAGCGCTATGTGAAAGGTCAGAACAAGACTTCAATTCCTGCCAATGAGAACCCAGGATACCCCTCCCAGAAGTAGGCGGAGAAAATCGCAACACCAGCGGCTCCAGTCAAGAGAAGATAGTGGTCCTTACCATATCAGGAGGACCACACATCGCCGACGGAAGCTGGGCAGAGATGGAAAGATACGGTAAGTCACTTAGAAACAATGAAGGCTACGTTAATTCTGTTATAGAAGAACGCCACCCGAAACGGAAAGAGAATGATGACATCACATTTAGTAGGCGTGATCTAGAGGGAAGACAGTACCCTCACATGGATCCTATGGTCATCTCTGCCTGGCTCGGTCCAGCCAAAGTTTTCCGAATTCTAGTAGACACTAGAAGCTCAGTAAATATCCTATTCAAGCATGCTTTCGACAAAATGAAGCTGTCAATGAAGGATATGTCTCCCTGCAGCAAACCACTACATGGTTTCACTGGAGATGCGAAGATGCCCCTCGGGCAACTGGACCTCTTTGTCAAAATAGGAAGTCATCCCCGCTCCGTTGTGCGAAAACAAACATTTGTGCTAATAGAGAACCACTCGGCCTACAACGCCTTTTTGGGAAGACCAGCCTTGTCTGACTTCCAAATTGTCCTAGCCCCGTGGTGCCTGAAGATGAAATTTCCAATAGATAACGGAATAGGAGAAATAGAGGGAGATCAAGACGCCGCTCGAGATTGCTATATAACTGAACTTCGCAATAACCGCAGGAAGGATAAAGGGAAGGATGCAGAGACTTCTCCCTGCAAGTAAAACTTGGAAGCATAGCAATTAAAGAAAGCCCCTCCTCTTCGATATACCAGTGATCCTTTCAACGAATTAGACCCCAGGGACAAGGAGGAGGAGGCCACCACCGAGCCTGCAGAGGCTATGAAATTTGTATCTGTAGACAAACACGACCCAAGTAGACTGCTGAGAGTCGGGTCTCAGTTGAGAGCGGAATTGAAGGATCAACTCGTTGATTTTCTTCACCACAACTTGGATGTATTTGCATGGACGGACGCTGACATGACTGGAATCTCCCCAGACGTAGCATGCCACGTACTTAACATCGATCCCACCAAGGTGCCAGTAAAGCAGAAAAAGAGAAGCATGGGGGCAGAACGATCAGCAGCCCTCGAGGAAGAAGTAAAGAACCTACTTGCCAATAACTTCATACGAGAAGCCATCTACCCAGAATGGATCGCCAACCCGGTACTGATAGAGAAGGCTAATGGGAAGTGGCGAACATGCATCGACTTCTCCAACTTAAATGACGCTTGCCCGAAGGACTGCTTCCCACTCCCCCGAATCGATCAACTCGTGGACAGCACAGCCGGACACGAACTCTTATCCTTTATGGACGCTTACTCAGGATATAACCAGATCCCTATGCACGCCCCCGATCAAGACCACACTAGTTTCATCACTGACCGGGGATTGTACTGCTACAGAGTAATGACTTTTGGACTTAAAAACGCCGGAGCTACTTATCAGCGCCTCGTCAACAAGATGTTTGCGGAACTAATAGGACGAACTATGGAAGTTTGTGTGGATGACATGCTGGTAAAATCGAGGAAAGCCAACGATCATATAAACCACCTGGACGAGATGTTTCAAGTACTTCGCCAATATGGAATGAAGCTGAATCCTCTAAAATGCGCCTTCGGAGTATCATCGGGAAAGTTCTTGGGATTCATCGTCCATGCCAGGGGGATTGAAGCAAACCCCGAACAAGTCCGGGCTTTGCAAGATATCAAGATACCATCCACTCGAAGAGAGATGCAAAGCCTAAACAGGAAAGTGGCCGCCCTAAGCAGGTTCATCTCTAAAGCAACCACAAATGCATCCCTTTCTTCGAGGCTCTAAAGAAAGACAAGGAAAGTTCGAATGGACTGACGAATGCTCGATAGCCTCCTTAACCTAATCGAACACCTTCGGAGACCATCAGTACTCTCAACTCCAAATGAAGGCGAAGAACTATACCTATACCTTGCTGTATCGTCCCATGCTTTAAACGCCGCTTTGGTGAGAGAAGACAACCGCACGCAGCGGCCCGTATACTTTGTAAGCAAGAGATTTATAGGGGCAGAAGCCAGATACCCTAAACTTGAAAAGCTAGCATACTTTTTGCTAATCACGTCACGGAAACTGCGACACTATTTCCAATCTCATTCCACCAGAGTTTTAACCGATCAACCGCTAAGTCAGGTACTCCATCGCCCCGACACTTCTAGGCGACTACTTAAATTGTGCATTGAACTGAGTCAATATGATATCACCTACCATCCTCGCACCGCCATCAAGAGACAAGCCATGGCCGATTTCATTGCCGAATTCACTACCAACGAAGGTAAAGATCGATCTGAAATAACAAAAGATATCAAGTGGAATCTCTTTGTAGATGGAGCATCAAATGAACAAGGCTCAGGGGCAGGTATTGTGATAATCACCCCCAGGGGAAGGAAGCTGCACTATGCCCTAAGGTTGGAATTCGCTGCCACCAACAACGACGCAGAATACGAAGCAGTGATAGCCGGATTAGAACTTGCCCTAGAGATTGGGGTCGGTTCTTTATGTCTCCATAGTGATTCTCAACTTATTGTAAATCAAATACTGGAAGAATTCCAGACTCGAGGAGAACGACTCACAGCATATCTAAAGAAGACCAAGCTGCTGCTCAATCAATTGGATCACTATTTAATCAAACACATTCCTCGAGGAGAGAATCAGAAGGCCGACGAACTGGCAAAGCAAGCTAGCATGAAGGACGACACCACTTCCTGAACAATAACCATCTCAAAGCAACTAGCCCCGAGCTTCGAGCAAGTGAATCTGATAGCTGCAATCGAAGAGGAAACTTGGATGACTCCCATCTGAAAGTACTTACAAAGTGGCACACTGCCCAACGGGCGTAGCGAAGTTAAGAAAATCTTGAGGAAAGCTTCCCGCTACACAATACAAGAAGGCATCCTCTATCGACGCGGCTTCTCTAACCCCTTATTAAGGTGTGTCGCTGGAAGGGAAGCCAAGGAAGTCTTGTCCAACATCCATCAAGTAAGTTGTGGAGATCACACTAGAGGGCAGACTCTAGCGAAGAAAATACTCCGATATGGGTATTACTAGCCCACTTTAAACAAAGATGCCTTAGAATTCGTCAAAAGATGTGACAGATGTCAGAAATTTGCTAAGATTCCTCGACTACCAACAAATGAGATTACTCAAATGACTAGCCCTTGGCCCTTTGCAGTATGGGGAATTGACTTGATTGGTGAACTGCCGATGGGCCGAGGCGGAGCCAAATATGCTATAGTGGCAGTCGACTATTTCACCAAATAGGTGGAAGAGGAACCTTTAAATAAAATATCTTCGGTAAAAGTTATTAATTTCTTGATCAAAAATGTTCTATGTAGGTACGGGGTTCCACTCAAAATCATATCGGACAATGGACTTCAGTTTGACAGCGAGGAGTTCGCCGACTGGTGCCGAGAGCACGGAATTCACAAAAGCTTCTCATCTGTAGCTTATCCTCAGGTAAACGGACAAGTCGAAGCTGTCAACAAAATTCTTAAAACTCTCGTCAAGAAGAAGCTTGAAAAGTCAAAAGGCGCTTGGGTAGATGAACTTCCTATGGCACTCTGGGCCTACCGCACGTCTTTCAGAACATCAACTGGGCATACTCCTTTCTCTTTGGCATATGGATCGGAGTCCATGGTCCTAGTTGAAACTGTAGTGCCATCCCACCGTAGGATCCACTACAACCCAGAAGAGAACGAAGAGCTCCTCCACATGTCTTTGGATCTAATCGAAGAAAGAAGAAATGATGCAGCACTTAAAGCTGCAGCTCACAAGCGAAAAGTGGCAGCACAATACAACTCCAAAGTCAAGCACCGCAGCTTACGAGAAGGAGATCTTGTCCTCAAACGGATCTTCTCGCGCCCCGGAGCGCTAGATCCAATCTGGGACGGACCCTATGTAATTCATAAAGATCTCCACAACAGAGCTTATATTTTGTCAACAGTGGACGGAGAGGTGTTCCAGAAGGCATGGAACATCCAACACCTTTGTCGATACTTTTCTTAACTTGTACTGCCCATATGAAGTGAATTAACAAAGAGAATCAGTGGACGTAGGCATTTTCGTGCCGAACCACTTTAAAAATCTTGTCTCTTTTTAACTTGTTCCTTTATATCTTGGCTGCTTGTTAAGATTTATCCTTTTCTGTTGAACAAAATCCTGTGTAACGGCATTTCCATTCTGGACACTTCACGGCACAACCTCACCTGGACAAGACCTAACAGGTACTATACGAATCTATACCCTCGCCAATAAGACACTTTTGCTCCAGCATCCCTCTGCTGCGGGTTAACTCATTGCTCGCGACGGCCCTCAAAGCCAACTGTAATGAGCCGATTATAAGCCACCAAGAAGGCCGACTATAGCCGAGGCAGCTCATTACGGCGTTCGGCTCGCCAGCAGCCGTGAACCGATTATAAGCCCCAACATAAGGTGTAGCCAGCCAGGGGCAGTTCACAGTTGACGATCGGCACCCACGCTAGCCGGCCACGGAAAATCGAATAATACCCACGATTACGGGCCATAATGGCCCGGGTAGTTACCGTGCGTGATCTCGACTCCGATGTGTCTTAAGTGCGGCTGTGGTAAAAAAGAAAATTCCCCGCAGAGGCGTAAGATGGGTGACAAATGTCTCCAAGACCCACAGCTAGGGAAAGTGACTACAAAACCCGTTTGCCACGAACTTAAGCACATCGAAGGCCTTCCGTGATTGGAAGTTTTTACTTTTCTTATATTTCCATTCTATTTAAAAACTTTCCTCCTATCCTCTATAGCAACCCTTAAAGTACAGGACACCAAATAGGATGCACTCGCTAATGGGAATGAGAACTCTCAACTGGATGACGGGTCACTCAACTGCATTCCGTATTCGATCATACAAGGCATTCAAAGCCACCATCTACAACTAAAAATCGAAAGGGCGGTACTTTCTTCTCTTGTATACAAATAAGTAGCTCTGATATATTCACACATCACATTAACATTGCAAGACATGAAATTATATTTTAAGCGAGAACTTGACATCAAACACAGTTGAATCACTAGCACATGCGCAGCTATATTTCTTATGCAACACATCAAAGTAATGACAGCATCCAAATGTAACAGAATCAGCTTATGTTATAAAATTACATGTTAAGAATAAAGTCGTTCGTTGCAATGACATAATTACAACCTGAAAGTACATTAATGTTTTGGAACTAGTATATACAGGAATGTCAAGTAGACCAAAAATGTCCGGATCAAGTCAAAATAGTCAGCAGCATCAGAACTTCATCTCTATCCTTCCGACCCCCCAAGGTCTACTTAACCGCTGGATCAGAACTCCCAGCATGCTAACCAGAGGTCCCACCTGTCCAATTCAGGAGAAGAATCTATTAGATAAACGATAAGAAATCAAGTTGTGACGCCCCACCTCTATGATCGCAATAACAAAGAGTATTAAAGGAAATACTGTTTGTTATCACGAAGAATAAGGCTGGATAGGAGCGGCCATCCGTAGTTAGGCCTTACACTAGTATTGGTTATCTCGATAGGAGTGGTATATATTTTTATTTTTCATCTCTTATTTATTTACTACCATCGACATACCCAATTCTAGTATAAAACGAACTACGATGGTTCATAATAGTTTAGGACAATATATATAATAATAACACAGATAATATAAATGCGGAACACAGATAAAACAAGTCTCATATATATAATAATAACTGATGTCAGTTGATATACATGTGATACAATACATATGATACAACTACACTGTCGACTCTGGAAGTTACATATACAAGTACATTATCGTGAATAATATACATGGATATACAACATCCTATACAAATACACTGACTACTAAACATGACGACGACTACTCCATAAGATATGAAGAGACTTCATAGCTCTAGCAGCAACCCCAAAGCTAAAAATCTACAACCTGTAAATACTCGGTCTGACCCGAGTATTAAATTCAAAAGAAAATAATACACGGGTCAGTCTAATTCAAACTCAGTTATTAGTGCACAGAAGCTATAATAATTAAATAAAAATTAGACGACAGTCAAAATAAATTCACCTATCCGATCCTTTAACAAGGAAATCGGATAACGGTGAATATAACACGTATAGTGTTAAACAACAATTCAGCAAACTCAAATTATCAACGAAGATAGAAGAAAGGATTATTAATGAAGATAATTTAGAAAAAAACTTCAGAATTGCCTAATCAGCAATTAACATCAAAATCTAATGGTTAATAAATAATTAGAAACTCATAATCTAATTATCAAATAGATAATTAGATAACAACAAAATGATCTAATGAAACTAAATCAATTTAAACAATTGAAATATCACTTAAAACATCAATTCTAATTGGTTGCAGTGTACGCTAACGTGTACTGCCTCGCCAATACGGCATATGAAATACGCCAAAGATCAATGGATCAAAAGTAATTGAAATATCAATAAAAGCAATACCGTGTGGCTGCAGTTCACGCTTGCGTGCACTGCCTTGCCACTACAGGGATGATGTACCCAATGAATACCGTGTGGCTGCAGTTCACGCTTGCGTGCACTGCCTTGCCACTACAGTGATGAAATACACAAATGCTCAATGAAAATTCACAAACGAATACAAGGTCAAACCCAAGAAAAGTCGGGTTCAACTCAAATGCAATTCAAATGAAATCGCAATGCGAGCACAAGGTCAAACCCGAGCAATTAAGCGGGATTCAACTCAAGTGTAATTAGAACAACTAATCCAATTACATCAATGCAATGTGAACCAACAAGGGTAAGACTGCATACAAACGAAACTGCAGTCGAATGCAACCTTACATAAAATAGTAATGAGTCAGGTACAACACCAGGAAGGAACCAGACCCCAAAGGAAATCAAAATGGTCAGGCACTTTAAATCTAAAGCAATGCTCAGTGCATAAGAGCAGTGGACAATGCAGTAGTGCATACTTGATGATAAAAAAGGCAAGAATAGCTGTGGTATAAATATCTCATTGCGACACCAGTACAAGATACCTGGACGAAATTTCGAATCAACATGTGATGTGCACAGCCACTAGCACATATAGATATACAGTAGCTGCAACAGAGACAACCGAGGTTCAACATGACTTGCAGCAGTGCCACAAGACCACAGGATAATCCAGACAACAATGGATCAGAAGTTACAAATCAAAGGCCAATAGTTCTAGTCATATAAGCAACTCAAAACTGCACATAAGAATAGACAAAAACAAGATCGACACCTATCCAGATTTAGATCTTCAACAAAGGGTGCACATGACCATCAATATGACTCAAGTAAAGGTCACTCATAGTGAAAGTATGATGGTAGAGACCAGAAAATAGTAACCTGATCAGGGATGCTGACTCAAACACATCAAGCAAATTGCTCGACCAGTGAACAAAAAGACTACACCATATATCATGTACACATGAATGCCCATGACTCAAGACCTTCAAAATTCAGAGAACCCAACCATAACAGAGTGAATGCAATTGCCGAAGTAAAGTCAAGACAAGCACTGAAATAAAAATGACCAGAGCCGAAGTCAAATGGAACAACAAGTTAAGTCAAAGACAAGATAAACAAGTCACATTGCAAAATCAGGTTCAGGGTCGAGATGTACATTTGTACAAATATGAAATTGTATGCAGTGACGCAGCCAAAAACAGGTTCAACATGTATGCAAGCAGTGACAACATAAAATCAAGCTGCAACATGTACGCAATGATGACCAGGTAGCAACAGACAAATACATATAAGCATTCTCGATCAAAGACAAAATATACAAAGTCAAGCAGCAAGTCCAGCAACAAACTGCATACGCATGAAGTATGACCACTTTCATACATAAGAGTGGTACCAACAATCAGAGAAAGGCGAAGCAATGCCAAACAGTGAACCCATTATCACGATATCAAGCGGAGCCACCGAACCGTAAACAATAGGGGTGAAATATTCAAAAAACATCAAATGCAGCTCAATGATATCAAATGGTCGAAAACAGTAGAAATTTCAAAGAAATCAAGCAGTGGGTTTCACAAAAAAACAAAATGGCCGAAGATCAAATAAATCAATTCGAAGGCCAGAGAATTCCAAGCAGAAATTTCCAACCAAAATCAAAACTCATGGAAATCAAGAAGTAAAAGATCATATGACTTTGAATTAGATGTGAGTAAATAAGAATTACTCACCTTGTCGACGAATTTAGAAGAAGCCGAGCCCACCAGAAATCAAGCGAATCCAGAGCAACCGAGGGAAGACGAACGAAGACGAGAACGAACGAGCGTGCGCCATTTATTTTTGAAGCCCTAGCTCGAGCCAGAGAATAAAGAGAGCCGCCATTAATATTCTCGTTCGTAAGTTTTTTTTTTAAGGGTTAGGTTTCGAATGAATGAGAATGAAAGGGGGACGGGTCGAATAGCAATACAAAGAGAACGGCATTCAAAAGTTAGTGGGCCGAGATTCACAATTTCAAAGATTAACAACACTTAACCAATTTTTAAAGAATTTCAACCCGGTTTAAAATCTTCAACAACAAACAGCAATTAGGTATCATCATTAATCGTCTAATGATGATAATAAAATAATTATGAAATCCCGGGTTGTTACACAAGTTAAGAAAAGATTAAAAGAGAAGACTTACCAGTGTCTGCTCCCTAATTATCATCCTCCAACTGCACACCTACCTCCTCGGCAGCGAGCAGCCGCATGCCCTCCTTCACCGCCACTTTCTCCTCCTTAGTGAACTGGGCCGTAACCACATCCATCCTGAAGGCCATGCCATCCTCTTTATCAGCATTAGCCTTGGCCTCCTCCAAAGCCCGGAGATATATTCTAGCCATGACCCGGGGGTAATCGTCCATCCAGGATAGGTTGCCCTGCTTCCAAGTACGAAAATACATATCCTGCAGCATATCATCCATCATCCCCACATTCTCCTCAAACTCCCTCATACGGGCCTCAGAAGCCGACAACTTTGCAACGGCAGCATCCCTCTCCAATCGGTATCGCGAGCAGTCATCCTGAAGGGATCTCCTCATCGCCTCCATCTCCTCCTTTAGCTTGGCCTGAGCAAGCCCTGCGGCTTCAAGCTTTCCAGATAACTCCTCTACCTGCTCAAGATCCACTCTCCGAACCTCATCCACCATTGCGATGGCCATGTCAATTCGTTTCTTGCAAGCAGCCTCCATCTTTCGCAACTCTGCCTTGCTAGCCTCTTCCATGGTTTTCTTTAGTCGTCTGGAGGCCGCCTCATGCTGGGAGATCTGGATGGCCTGATCGGCAAGCTGTTTGGCCTGATCGAAAACCGTTAGCTGCAACCGAATGTTAGCACTTTCGATTTCCTCTCCAGCCTTGACCAGTCGGGCATGATGCACCATCAGCTTCCTGGTCTCCTCAGCCACCCGATCTATGTTTTCCTTGGCCTCATTCCCCATAGTCACAGTCCGAGTGGTCAACAAGTCGAGATCCAAAGACTTAGCCTCATCAAGCACCCTTACTATAGGATTGCGGGGTAGGAGGTGCTCACCGGTAACCTCATCGAAGGAAATATCATGGGAGTTCGGACCCAGGTCCGGATGACCCATGAACGGGTTGCGAGCCAAGCTGGGATGATCTATCGGTGTAACGGTAGGGTTCTCAGATGGATGCGGAGAGGGTACAAAATCTGTAGTCTCCTCCGTAATATCTTGAAGCGGCTGATTTGGAGGCCGAGGACGAGATGGAGATTCGAACAAGGAGCGGCCCTTCTTCTTCTTTTGGATATCTTCTTCAATAATCCCGAGAAGAGGACGATAGTCGACTACGTCCCTGGGGCAGCTAGTAGGAGGCTACGGTCTAGCAGAGGCTTTGAGTAGCTTGTATTGTTCGAGGCGGTGTCGAACATCTGATGTCTTGGCCACCTCGCCTACCCCTGGAATAAAGAACAAATGTTACGAGCATACACTAATCCATAATTCAAGAAATATGTTAAGTTAAAAGGAGCAAGAAGTCACATTTATTATACAAACCTTGAGGGGGAGTGGGATACTGCAATAAGTCCTGAATCTCATTCCAAGACGGGAGTTGGCCATAAAATATTCCTAAGTCCTTATCATAAAGGGGGTTTGCAGAAGTCAAAAATTCACCTTGAATCACCGGAGTCGCCTTAGCCGGATACTCTGAGAAGATGAACCAGCACCAGCCCCGGCCTTGTCATCTCTCTCGGACTCCTTTACTGGAGCCGGTCCTCCCTCCAACCCCTCAAAAGCTTGGCAGAAAGCATCATCCGTCCACTCTTGAATCTCACCTGCTTACCCAGAGGTCAAGGCACCAACGCCACTACCAATCTGTCCATCACCACCACCCTGTCCATCACCACCACCATCACCTTCCTACCACTTCCTCTCTCCGCCTCACCTCCTTCACCCTCGCCTCCTTCCTCCTCCACGCTCTCCTCCTCCGGAGCATCTGGGCATGTGCTGGGAGAGGGTCCATCGGATTTCTTGAGTTTCTTCCCCCCAACGACGGGAGGTATCGAGAAGGGTTTCCTCTTGCCACTCTTTGCCGTGGCCCCTCCTTTGGCTTTAGCAGCTCTTTCCTCAGCCGTATCCCTCTGCTTGACCACAGGATGATGTGGTAGAATCAAGTTGTGTTGTAGAAGAGTAGCGTTCCTGATCAGGTAAGAAGCTGACCTCTCCCTTCCCGAAATGGCTTCTATCTCCGCGGCCATATGAACCAGATGATCGTTCTCCACGACCTCAAAGCCACATGTCGCTAGCAAATAGTAAAGCACATGAGGAGAAGCGTCGCAGTCAAAACGGAAATTACAAGTAAACTTCAACTTACAGCCAGAGGTGAAGCGGTGGATAGAAACGGAGTCATCCTGGACGAAGAACCATTCCTTCTTAAACATGGTGAACTTTGAATACAAGTCCAGGACCGACTTGAAGGAGACGGCCGATTCCAAGCTGATGTATGGAGACCTCTTCTTGTAACCTCTCAAGTTATATAGGTACCGAATCTCCCGGTTGGAAGGGGGCGCCCGTACTTTCTCTGGAAAATCACGAATAGGCACACCAAGATAGCGTAGGAGTTGGGCTGGAGCTGGAAAGGGGCCACCTTCAAATAGGTGACGAAGCTAACTATCCAAGCATTGATTGGAGGAATGGCCCCACACATGCAGTGGTACCTACTATAACCGAAGTATCCTTCAGGGGGATTATATGGCATGACTCCCTTCCCTGGCAACAGCATGCGTGCTCTATCAATCCCAAAGGAGCGGGAGATAACATCAAGCTGCTCTTCTTTGAGAGAGCTAGGAAAGCAATCAGGCGGAGAATTAAGAATCTCTTGAGGACCATACCCATCTACTAGCGATCTCGGGGTGGGTCCATGATGTTCCGGTCCTGGCTGAGCTGGGGGCACTACGGTGGACTCTCCTTCGTCCTTGGATTTCTTCTTATCTAATCGAGTTTCCACTTTACGAGACATTTATCTGCATCACAAGAAAGTACATCGTTAGAACAGAGGATATAAACAAACAAGTGTATATAGTCTGAAATTTCACTCATAATTTAAAACAATCAAACTCCTGGTGTCATTCGGTAAAGCAAATAAAAAAGTTCATTCGGTATTCGGGGTCTCAGGCTTCATCCGTTGATTCAAGTATAAGTTCATTCGGCGCTTTCCATTCTAATTCAGGTGGTTCGAGCACAAGTTTCATTCGGCAACTCAAATATGAAAGTGACATTCGGTACTTAAAACCCCTCAGTTCATTCGGAAGTTCAACCTTAAAAAATCGTTCGGCAGAAGAAAGTTTACCTGGTCCGACAATTAAGATTCGGCAGTCAGAACTGGTTCGGCACTAATCAGTTCGGCAGTTGGGAATTTGATTCGGCTATTTCACTTGGCAGGGAATAATGAAGGCCTAACACCCCTATTTATAGACGAACGCAGGATGACCGGACCGGGTGGTTCGGCACATATGACCGGCTGGCAACACCCAAGTTAAAACAAAGCACGCCATGTGCATGCACATGCCCTACTTTGGAGGCAAGTGTTGTGTGCATTACCACCACCGAACCAGAGAGAGTGAAGGCACCACCGAACCAACATTCCACCGGACCAACTCCACTTCCAGGAACGACCGAACCAACCCACTTCACCTACCACCGGACCAACCTCTCCACCATCACCGGACCAAACTCCGCCTAGCCACTACCGGACCAACGTCCCACCGGACCAACCCACTTCCAGGAATGACCGAACCAACCCACTTCACCTACCACCGGACCAACCCACTTCCATGCATCACCGAACCAAGGCCTTCTCGTACCAACGTTGTCAGGCCAGATTGCATCAGCCCAGGCCTACCAGCAGCTATATACGTCCAGGACCTCTGCCCCCAGCCTCACTCTATAAATAGAGGGGCAGGGGTACAACAATGAGAGACAAGTTTGAGAGCTCAAGCACGGATAGAACTTTCAAACAACTTTCATACTCTTGTAATAAAAGCTTTGTACTTGTAATCCGAAGAGTAAAGAAGAATAACATATAAAGTGGACGTAGGCACATTCTGGCCGAACCACTATAAATCTGTGTGTCTTTTACAGTTTAGTCCATCTATTTTATATATTTGTATAAATCACCCAAATCGCTAAGAACAACATATGATCAACTAAATCATACGACTTGGAGGTGTTTGCCCATTTTTTGCGCAAACACATACTATATTCTGTTAACAGACTAGTACTTACACAAACCGATTACAAAATAAAATAAAATATTATAAAATATATACGCTTACCAATAGATTACTTCCAACCAAAACAAAACAAACAATACATGCCTATATACAGGATGCGAATATATACACACACGCACGCCAGCAACATGAAATTTGCCCTGAAAACTGATATATTGTGTATGTTATATATATTATTATAATAATCTTTTTTGAAACATACACTCGTAACGAAAGTATATAAATATGTGTTCAGATCACAAACATATCCTATTAACAACTTTCATTATTTAAAGTTTATATACAACAGTTACTAGTGTGCGCATGCTATATAAGTTTCACTTGAAACCAAAAGCTCAACTATGAAGATCAGTATGCAGACAATCATTCTTAATATAAGTGACCAGCATGTAGACAATTATACTTGATATGTTCTGCTTGAAACCAAAAGCCCAAATATGAACATCATTACATAAATTTTATTATTATTATTATTATAATAAGAAATGTGCACCACTTTATCCATACAGATCTCACCTTTTGTATGTACAAAAATTAATATCATACATAATATATACCCATTTTTTATATATAAAACTACCAATAATGCATATTATCAACCTGAGTATACTTTCTTTAAAACTCAACACTAAGTTTATTGAATAAATTCATACAACAGGCTAATCACAAGTATTCCAGCATAACCCATATATTCAAATCGAGTATCTATAACATATATAAACAAAAAAAACGATCTAAAAAACAGAACTTATATACATACTAAATAGATATATAAGTATACTAACAGCTAATTTAATTTTTTTTTATGATACACGCATACCTTCCTAAAGGAGAGGAAGGCAGGGACACTAGAGAGCTTCAAGTGGAGGAAGCATGGCTTGTCACTGCTGGAGAAGGAGTCGCCGATGATGGTTGGACCGAGGAAGTGAATAGGGCGGTATCGGGTACGATCTGACGGCTTCGGCCAGTTGAGGGGACAAGGCGCACAAGGGAGTTCGAGGCTTGCGGCAAGAAGGGCGGCTGGAGTAGGCGAAGGAAGAGGGGGAGAGTGGGTGGTCGATGGTTGATGTGGTGATGGCGGACATTGGGTTTGTTTGGTTATAAATGGGTTTGAAAACAATTTGTAATATGAGAACCTGGAGATGGAAGGGAAAAGCATGCAACAGTAAGAGAAGTGAATTCACATATTTCCTTCGAATGATGTAAGCAGAGATAAGATAACAAGGAACCGAATTTTAGCTTGAGGTTTGGGAAAGTGTGATATGGGTGAGAATTTATGAATGAATAAAAGTAAAGGGCTGTTCGAATTTTGGACCATTGGAATTTGTGAATAGATATGGGAAAACAATAGATTAGAAAACAGATACAAATAGTTCTTGAACGGTACCGATTCGATGGATCGGTATACCGATTTCGTCGCGTATTATACGTCAAAATACAAAATCGAATATAGTGCGGAGATCAGCACGACGAGACGATCACAATGGTATACAGATATTAGCGGTACGATTGAATTATAAAATTCGAATTTTTATATAAGCGGAAAATGCATGAAAAACACAGAAAAATAAGATCGACGGAGCTAAAGATGTCCGAATTTTGAAAAACGAAAAATGACGTCTTGCTCATAAGACGATTTAGAATTTTTCTATGTAAAAATATCTAAGTTTCGAAAACTTTTTATTTTCATCGTTTTTTAACTGATTAAATTGAAGTAAATTTACGCGCGAAATAAACTTTCATATTTTCGGACGAAAATTTACCGGTTGCTATGTTTAACTGGACGCATTCCAAATATCAAATTTATATTTCAAAATTTTATCGTTTAAATTCCCATAAAATTTCAATGAATAACGTTATTAAAACCGGTTAAATTTACGGGTCGTTACATTCTCCCCCACTCAAAACTTTTCGTCTCCGAAATAGAAGGAAGTAGTAGAATAGAAACAACCAAAAGAAAATAAACTTGAATTGCATTATAAACAATTAATTTAAACCTTATAAATTTCAATTTAAATAAATTTATATTCAACAAATTGTTTTTAAATTCAAGGTTTCCATTAAATTGATTTGATTTCGCATTTATTAA
Organism: Allium cepa; assembly: GCA_030765085.1. Classification (NCBI taxonomy): domain Eukaryota; kingdom Viridiplantae; phylum Streptophyta; class Magnoliopsida; order Asparagales; family Amaryllidaceae; genus Allium; species Allium cepa. Next base: position 662,791,758 of record CM060928.1, on the reverse strand, counting down.
TGTTAGGTAAAAAAAAATTCTTTCAAACTGAAATTCAATTTAAATTCAATTAATTCAAGATACCTCATTAAGTTGTTTTAATTTCAATTTATTAACTTTGAAAACAAAGTTTTTATTTTATTAATCACATCTATTATTCAATTAACTTATTATTCTATTTATCTGCATAAGCGTTTCATAATTAAAATTTAAGTGATGACATTTATTGTACGCACTCACATTTTATTTATAAAGACAATTTATATTATATATTATCCAATTATCTATTTAACTTTTTCAAAGATCATAAATTTGAATATTCATTTATTATAATCATACTTTATTGACAAATTTAATTCTTCTTTATTCCAAATTATTATTTAATTTGTTCTACTTAATATATCTTATCACATATTAAGTATACTTACATTTATTATAACTACTCAAATTTATTTAAAAATATTCCTTTGATATCATTTTCTACTGTATAATATTCAATTACATAGTTAACTTTTGAAAATTTAGGTAAGTTATATTGAATGCAATTGAGTATTATACAAGAAAATTTCTAATTTAATTATTCAGGCTTAAATTTTTATTCAAAATTTCGATTTCATTTATAATTGAAATTATCCTTTAACATAAAATTTAGAATTAAATTTTCGAGTAACTTCAAACTTTTTAGAGATAAATATATATATATATATATATATATATATATATATATATCAACTCGGATTTAAATCATATATCAATATATATTACAAATCAAATCCTACTTTAAGAATTTCAAATCAATTTATTTTTCAAAGCAAACCATAGCAAAGATACAAAATAGTCTCTCCACTTCGAAACTCGAAAATGAATGTTGATGATGCGGCCGTCATCACCAAAATTATTTTCCAGTGACAAAATAGGAGAACTCTAATTTAATCATTAAAAATTCTTTGAAAACCATTTCTGTTCGAAGATATTTTAAATAATATACATTTTACACTTGAAAACCATAGTTCGAATTATCGAAAATTAAATTCTCGAATTCTAATTTAAATCCATTTGAATTCCAAATCAAATTATAAACAAGTTTTATAAATTCATTTATTTATATTATGCAATAGCCAATGGTTTACAAAACAATAAATGAAAATTAAATATTATCATTTCTGACAACAAATTCATTAACAATTTAATTTCATAAAAATTTATACTTATATAATATAATCATTCAAAATTATTTTATTTACCAAATTTGAAAACAATATCGTGTTAGTTTGTTCTGTTCAAGTGTTTTGGAAATCCTATCGATAGCGTTGATCAGACGAATCGATCGAAAATCCAAATCAACATCAGCAACTCGAACAACACAATATATAAAACATTTTTAACATTAATTTACAAATACACTTCTACGCTTGACGATACAAAAATGGATTTCAAAACAAGGATAAAGATTCAAATTTGATGGACTCAAATCAAAGAGAATTTTGATTCGAAGGTAGGTTCGAAACAAAAATAAGATGATTAAATTAAAATATAGAGATGAATAAGTTTATATAAATCGCGGGCAACCTTAACCGGTTGACCGTGACTTCAAGAATAAGATCAATGCATAATTCCGAGGCAAATCGACATTTGATCTCAAGAAATAGAATTCAGGTATAGCAGGAGATACATAGCATCGTAATCCGAGGATATAGAAATCTTCGGTAAATTAATGCCTATTATAAAGGAGTTTCACCCATTTACAAATAATTCGAAGATTGGCGAGACCGTCGATTCATCATAAGGATCATTCGAAGTGGAGTTATGGGATACTCCGGAATTAAGAGAAGACGAATAGTGAGGGACACGAATGGATTTTGGAACCGCAGGGAATGTTCCAAAATTCAAAGGAATCGAGTCAAAAGGAAGATATTCAAACTCAAATGAGAGTGATTATGTAAATACATTTACCCTATATGTTAAGTTTTGCCTAGAGCTACCAAAGCTCTTATACCAACTATAACGACCCGCTATTTTGGACTATTCGCATCCGCACACGTCGGACTTGAGTAATTCAAAATACCGAATTGTTAATTTAAATTTGGCAAAACTCAGATATACAGTAAATAAATAATAACAGAATCACAGACACAGAGTAATAATATGCAGCGGAAGCAAAAGATAGTAGTTCATGAAGCTACTATATATATATATAACAGAGTTAAGTAAGTTACAACAGAAGTCTCGAATACAATAGTCAAATACAAGAATCAGAATTCATCACTGGAATCAACTCAACATCTGAAAGCTGATAGATAGCTGGATCTCCAGGCAAAGCTCCAACTCCAAAGGTGAGTCTCGAATACTGGTACACTCGGTCTGACCCGAGCGTAAAGAAAAACAAAAAACAATCAAGTCAGGATTAACCTTCTTATATCAATAAATCCAACTCAAGTGAAATAACAGTAGAAATACAAATAACTCAAAGGACGTTGGAATAACCGTCCTCTAAGGATCCGTTAAACTATCTACTATGTAGTAATATACACTAAATAGGTAATGTCTATCAGTAATATAAAATATCAAAATAGTGTTAAGACGTTACCATTATCCCCATTAACACATTTTATATAAGCGTTATAGTCCATACAGCACTGTAAACTCCACTGTAAACTGGTGGGATATTAGGGAGTACTCCATAGGTATAACATAAAACAAATTCGTAGTGGTCGCGTATATAGGGATACAAGTATGACAAGGCACATGAGGCAATACCCAAGGTAGTGAAACTACCGTTTGCCTGATCCGGACTGGTGAAAACGCATCGCCGCAACGATCGTAACACCGCGAAACAACACTCCCAAAATTTACGAGGGTGCACCAATCAATAACAAGTAATGAGTAGTATTTGAAGAAGTGTGTTCACTCGAGGTGGCTAACCCCATTTGACCCGGCACGGCTCCTGTTTTAGACATTTCCAATTTGACACAAGTGTCAAGGCTATCCATTATCGTTCTCTTTCTTCAGTCATCACGTACATCATTCCAACCACTTCATTCTGGATCACACTCCGCGTATAGTTATTCAAGTGGTTTTCGGTTTAGACAGAGAGTATGTCCATAACCGACTCCGGTCTCTTTAATAACTTTCGTAATTATTACACCGATTGGTCGTTTAATAAATTTCAAAACCAATTAAATTCAATTTCAAATTAGAATTTGTAAATTTTTATTTCCTTTGTCTTTCTAAAATAATTTCCATAATTTACGTTTCAAAACTTCCGAAATTACCATTTCAAAATCTTATAATTCAATTTCAATTTTTATTTAATCAATTCAATATTGATTCAAGTTCGTATATAAGTTTCATTCCGAAATCATTTAAATTAATTTAATTTAACATTCAAATCAATTTAAATTCATTGATCAATTCATTAAGTAAATTTGTCATTCAAAACAATTCCTATTTAATTTCCAATTTATTAAATCAATTATTTAAGTTCAACTTCATTATATCAAAACTTCAAATTGAATTAAATTAGATTCGTCAAATCAATTCTTTAAATTACAAGACTTGCATTAATTTCAATAAATCACATTTTTATTTTTTGTTAAAGAAATTCAATTCCACATATTTTACTTAGCTACAAATTTCCAAACTCAATAAAGAAACTTAATTTCACATATTCAAGAAGTTCAATTTCACTTATTAACTTACTTAAATTTTCCATAACTTAATTAATAAAGCAACCCAATTTTTAACGTAGTTCAAATTCACTTATTCAAAAGTTCAATTTCTTTTATCAAAGAATTCAAATTTTTATTAATTATCAAATAATTCGCATTTATTTAATTATTTAATAATTTCCAAACTTAATTAATAATTTCAAAATTCAATTATCAATTAAATTCCAATACCTAATTATTAAATAATTCCAATCTTAATTATTAAATAATTTCGAACTTAATTATTAAATAATTCCAAACTTAATTACTAAATAATTTCAAAGTTTAATTATTAAATAATTTCAAAGATTAATTCAATCATTTCTTAAATTAAACAACTTTCTTTCATCAATTACTTTATTTATATTTTGTTTCAGATTATTAAATATTAACATTTTCCTTTCATTAAAATTCAAATTCCAACTTCATTTCAAATCTTATTATTTATTCAAATAAAATCTTTATTTTATTTTTAAATTCAATTATTGACCAATCGGGTTTATTTAATTTTCTATCCTAAGTCATATTTTATTTGGGTATTTATCATTTCAACCCAATTCCAATTCAATTCAAAAATCAAAGCATAGCAAAGGAAACTTGCAGTGTGATAACTGTGACGGTGTCAAAGTAAATAAGCAAGCAATAACAACAGTCAATAACAACCCAACAATTAACTCAAATAATCCCGAAATAATCGTATTAATTTACATTGTTGTTTGTGCAAATTAATATAATTATTTCTAGAATCTACACTATCATTTCATGTACATTAAAGGTTATTACATTACGGTCTTTCACTTGATGCCTATTATTCAATTTCATATAACATCAATTTAAACAACAGACATTTAAATGGTTCAAGGTGTATTTTACCAAATTTCTACGTGTCAATTAATTCAACATTTAAAGGGTCATATTATGCAAATGTCATCTAATCAAATTTAACATATATCAAATCTAAATATCCTACGCCAATTTCAATTTCAAATTATTTATCACTTACTACATTAACAATTTAATGTCCAATGTCAACATCAAACAATCAATCATTTCAACCAAACTGGATTATTATATAAATAACAGATAACGGTGTCAGATGTCACAGGTGAACTGATAAAGGTAATAGCATATATAACAGTGTAAATATCTAACAGCAGCATATTTCAACTGTCGTTCCAATTGAAATCAAATTTAATAAATAAAAGAACATTAATCGTGAGTGATTGCTCACCTTTCGAGGATAGAGAGAATGGAAGATGAAGTTGACTTACGAAATCCAAGCATGAATCTCAAAGCAAAGTAAGATTGGCACGAATCGACGATCAATGCTGATAACAGAAATCGAGGAGAACCCGTCAAAATCCATAAGATAGAAACAAAATATATCTATTTTAAACTTTAAAGAAAAATAAATTTAAACACACATTAAACTAAATGTATATGCATTTCAAATCATCGGTTTAAATAAACGCATACATAAAAAATATGTATATATATAATATTTAAACCCATAATTAAATCAAAACACATATATATTCATATTATGCAATTTCAAATTTCTACGTCATAAAACTTATTAAAAATTTAGACAACTCCCATACTTATGTGCAAAATATAACCTACTTTAAAATATACATATATAACAAACGATATGCACAGACAACACAAATTCATATGCAAAATATGTATATACTATATAAAAAGACCCTACCTTATCTATACGTATATATTAATATATATGTATTATGAAATATGCGTTATAAAATATGTCAATGCCCACATACTATATTCTGTTAACAGCCCAGTACTTACACAAACCTATTACAAAATAAAATAAAATATTATAAAATATATACACTTACCAATAGATTACTTCCAACCAAAACAAAACAAACAATACATGCCTATATACAAGATGCGAATATATACACACACGCACGCCAGCAACATGAAATTTGCCCTGAAAACTGATATATTGTGTATGTTATATATATTATTATAGTAATATTTTTTTAAACATATACTCGTAACGAAAGTATATAAATATGTGTTCAGATCACAAACATATCCTATTAACAACTTTCATTATTTAAAGTTTATATACAATAGTTACTAGTGTGCACATGCTATATAAGTTTCGCTTGAAACCAAAAGCTCAACTATGAAGATCAGTATGCTGACAATCATTCTTAATATAAGTTACCAACATGCAAACAATTATACTTGATATGTTCTGCTTGAAACCAAAAGCCCAAATATGAAGATCATTACATAAATTTTTGTTTTTATTATTATTATTATAACAAATGTGCACCACTTTATCCATACAGATCTCGCCTTTTGTATGTACAAAAATTAATATCATACATAATATATACCTTTTTTACATATATAAAACTACCAATAATGCATATTATCAACCTGGGTATACTTTTTTTAAAACTCAACAATAAGTTTATTGAATGAATTCATACAACAGGCTAATCACAAGTATTCCAGCATAACCCATATATTCAGATCGAGTATCTATAACATATATAAACCAAGAAAAAAAACGATCTAAAAAAACAGAACTTATATACATACTAAATAGATATATAAGTATACTAACAGCTAATTTAATTTTTTTATGATACATGCATACCTTCCTAAAAGAGAGGAAGGCAGGCACACTAGAGAGTTTCAAGTGGAGGAAGCATGGCTTGTCACTGCTGGAGAAGGAGTCGTCGATGATGGTTGGACCGAGGAAGTGAATAGGGCAGTGTCGGGTACGATCTAACAGCTTCGGCCAGTTGAGGGGACAAGGCGCACAAGGGAGTTCGAGGCTTGCGGCAAGAAGGGCGGTTGGAGGTAGGCGAAGGAAGAGGGGGAGAGTGGGTGGCCGATGGTTGATGTGGTGATGGCGGACATTGGGTGCGTTCGGTTATAAATGGGTTTGAAAAAAATTTGTAATATGAGAACCTGGAGATGGAAGGGAAAAGCATGCAATAGTAAGAAATGTGAATTCACATATTTCCTTCGAATAGAAGTAAGCAGAGATAAGGTAACAAGGAACCGAATTTTAGCTTGAGGTTTGGGAAAGTGTGATATGCGTGAGAATTTATGAATCAATAAAAGTAAAGGGCTGTTCGAATTTTGGACCGTTGGAATTTGTGAATGGATATGGGAAAACAATAGATTAGAAAACGGACACAAATAGGTCACGAATGGTACCGATTCGATGGATCGTTATACCGATTTCGTCATGTATTATACGTCAAAATACAAAATCGAATATAGTGCGGAGATCAGCACGATGAGACGATCAAAACGGTATACAGATATTAGCGGTACGATTGAATTACAAAATTTGAATTTTTATACAAGCGGAAAATGCATGAAAAACACAGAAAAATAAGATCGACGGAGCTAAAGATGTCCGAATTTTGAAAAACAAAAAATAACGTCTTTCTTAGAAGATGATTTAGAATTTTTCTATGTAAAAATATTTAAGTTTCGAAAACGTTTTATTTTCATCGCTTTTTAATTGATTAAATTGGAGTAAATTTATGCGCAAATTAAACTTTCATATTTTCGGACAAAAATTTACCGGTTGCTATGTTTAAATGGACGCATTGCAAATATCAAATTTATATTTCAAAATTTTATCGTTTAAATTCCCACAAAATTTAAATGAACTACGTTATTGAAACCAGTTAATTTTACGAGCCGTTACACATAAGGTACTTCAGCTCTATCTTCTCCGAGAACATCTCTAAAATACTTTCCCAACATGCTCTAAAATGCTCCAAAGTTATCTTGACTATTTGGCTGCCTGGGAAAATAGGGCACCCGGAGTTTAAAGGGAAAACAAAATAAACTCCGGGTCTGTCATAAGACTGCTATGAGAACTAAATTACGATGTTTGAAAAAAAAAGTATCGCATAAGACCATGCTACACATATACACGGAACGGGATTTTGTCTTGTGATAACCAAATCTTTATTACGTAAAACTAAGAAATATTATCTTTAATGACATTTTTTTAAAAACATTTGCAAGTAAACTTATTAATCTTAGCTGAAATTGTTACATTGATTAAATTCCAGCATTCTAACCACAAAGTGGGTTCTATAGACAAAATGGCAAGCACTTATTAGAGAATGGGTTTCTATATAAATGACCAGGTGAAAGGACTGCCTCCCAGCAGTACATCTTTAGAGGAATGTACCGAGACTATAGAAAATCTGCACCTCTACCAACACAAGACCGACCTATCTCTTCCTAGATAATACTGAATATGTCATCACCTCAGTCGTTACCGACCTATCCCAGATGTCTGTTAGCATACACAGCAATAATTTAAACCCGAACGTTTTAGCATGTAGAAATATATCTAGAAGGAGATGATCATACCCTAATGGTTACAAACCACATAGTCTTACTGCATCTACCCTGTTTTGGACATTTTCGGGTATGAGGCTTGAGGTAACGATTACCTTTCACAAAGCATACCATCTTTCCTCTTTGCACAATGTCATTCCATAATCAAACAACTGATTTCTTTAAACATAGAACTCCAAAGCTCGTACGTCTTAGGAAAGGGTGTTAAGCTTGGAGAAGTTGTCTTCTCCACCATCAAGCAGATGATACGTTTACAAAGATCAATCAATGTGATTTTAAAATGCAATATCATACATTCGTCCATACAAGTTGTCCAGGAAAATGAAAAACTGAATGCACTTCTCCAACGACATCCTGTTTTAGGAATCACCCCTAGGATCAGTAGGGATTAGTCCTTGCAATTCGAAGATTTCCATAACGGAGCACTGTTGTCGATATATAATATGGTTAATTTCCCCGAGGGTCTAGTGGCAAGTAGCCTTACACTATTAATATCCTTGTCTTCATTGATCTTATCTTCAACATATGTTACTTCAAAATGTAAATTGGTTCGAAGTGGTTTTCGGATAGTAATCACCAAAATCCGACCCCGGTACCTTTGAAATCCAATCAGCGATAAAAATGATGTCCTATAAGTAGATGATTGTTGTTTGATTTATTTATTTCTTTATCAATTTATCTTCAAGAGATATATATCTCAAAAATATTCTTTTAGTAAATACGAAATCATTGAAACCTTCCTTTTGATATTTATCAAATCATTTTTAGAAAGTAACTTATGAGAAAATAGGATTATAGAAATCACTCTACTTCTATTTAATATCAATTTCCGTATTCAACAGGTACTCTCCTTCAAATAATGGTGAAATCACCTTTTAAATTCATACGGTTAGCATGAGTTCGCTTCTCGTACCTTAATATAAAATTTGACCAGTATATCATTTATATTATTAAAAATCTGGTTTAATTAATTCTTTTGAAAATTCCTTACGTTGGGAAAAACTTAAATGAGATCTTTTTTATTTTAGAGCATCCGAGCTTTCCCTTCGATCTATTCCGCCCCTTATCTAAAAGAGAAAATAGAGGCCAGGTAATTTTAGGGCACTAGTTGCTCCATCCCTAACCTTAGTTACACATCTTGTTTTCGTGTTTAGATCTCACAGGCGGGACAAATGTACAAGTCGTTTTTGTATACTCCTTTCATCTTTAGAAATGATTTATAAAACTTCCAAATCATTATTTAAAATACTTAATTATTTTTCTAAAAAACATTTATAAAAGATATGAAAATGAATGGTTAAGTTTAAAATCATATTTCACAAGTAATTTAAAACTACTATGAAAAGTGCTGCGAAAAGTGTTTTTAAAGCTATATTGATTAAAATGACTTTCTATCTTTTGAAAATTGATTTATATAACTCAAATTTCCTTTAAAAAAAATTAAAATGTTTATAAAATTTATTTCATATTTTTAGACATTTAAAAATATTCATTTCAAAGAATTGTATACTTCGGTCGCTTTACTGCAAAAGCACGATTTATCTAGAAATTTGATTTGGACGTATTTTAACATCTATAAGATGAAATCTTTATTTTTTTCTTTATTTTAAAATTATGGATATGATAGTCTAGAAAATTCTTATCTCGAGTGAAATTCCGTTCTGTGTACTCATTTGAATTTTTCGATGCGAAATCGCGAACTACCATAACGCGGTGCGCCTAGTTTTGACTAATTTATTATTTTTCATTTAAAACTTATCGAAACAAGTTTATATATTTGTGGAACATTTTCTAAAAAAATTCAATCATTTTATAAGGTATTAAATGATTCAATACTACTTTTCAAATTCATTTGGAAAGTGTATTCCATGTGAACGACGTATATATCGTGACTCGTTCAAACATTCACAAGAGATAAACAATATATGATGATAAAAATCATAAAAAACCATCCATACGATCATATTACATCATCACATCCATATATATATATAATAATTAGGATTTCTCACCTTGTATGGAATTGAGCTGACATTAGACGGATATAACTTTCCTAACTTTAATTAAACGCTCATGGACACTTGCACGCTTGACTTTAAATGGCTTGGCTTGGACTTGGAGAGGGGGAAGGTGCTCACGGCTTTTTCTTAGGGGAGAGGTGGGCTCAGCTTTGTTGGGTGGAAGTGGGGCCGTGGGTAGGAGGGAGGAGAAGGAGGAGTTTCGAAGTTTTCTGGTGGTGTTTGGATGGATATTTGATTTAAGATATTTTTGAACTAAATTTTGGCATTATTTTATTAAGGTTGGAAGCCATGAAAATGAAGAGAGAAAGCTTGGAAATGAAGAAGGAGAAGTATGAAAAAAGTAAAGAAATGGTTTGCTATCTATAGAAAACTATGTTTTTTCAACACTTAACATCACCATTCGCTCCACAACTTTATGTCTTAATCACTTAAGTATTAAGTAAAATAAAGTAAGATTTTTGTTTAGATTTGATGTTGACTTGTTTATCTTTTTATGCTTACTTTTTGTTAATGATATTCTAGAAATTTCTAAACTTGTCTAGGAAAACTAATCTGTTTTAGTGACTTTATTAATACTTACCATTTTTAAATAAGTGTACATGTATATGTAAATAAAGATGCAACAATGTTACAACAACTTTTGCTTGTCAAAAACATTGATTTTCGACAAAACGTTTTATGGTCACATTTTGACCTTTTGTTAAAATTCATGTATTGTAAACAAAAAGTGAAATTGTATGTTTTTGTTTAAAAATAAAAATCTTTATTAAATAATTTATTTAACCATCCAAGCTTACTTTTCTAAATTCAGACTCTTGCCACTTTTACTGATATAAGCAATGGTTCATATTTTGTGTATATTTCGATCTCCAAATCCTATCTAATATTATTTGAATCATAAAATCTTATATATTTTATATTTAAAATCAGTTTGAATATTATATTTTAGAGTGATCAAATTCTAGGCCGTTACAAGCTCAAGCAATATTTGTCACTTTAAAATCCTATTTAAATGCGCTTCAATTTCGTAGATCGATTAGTGTTTATGTAAGTATTATATGCACACTATTTAATATTTTTCAATATAAATCAAATATAATATTTTAATTAATATTTCATAAATTTCAATTAATTTAATTAGTTTATAATAATTATAAAGCAAATTAAATCAGGTGGTAATTGAAGTATTCAATGTTTCGGTTATATGACTTTTACTTGTAAATTTTGTCAGCTATTAATATCAAACAATTCGAATATTAACATTCATACTTCACTTAGCAGGTGTGGTGACATTATAACAATATTTATCGCTTACTTGGTTTTGGTAAAATCCAATTTCGCACTATTTAGTGTTACCCGATAGTGACAATTATTTACACCAATTATCTTCATCAAAACTATATTACTCTGGAGTTATGGAATTTGATAATTGTTAAATTCCAGTATCGTCCATTTTCGAACTATAGTCCAAACACAACATCCTTGGTTCAATAATAACAATTATTATTAACCGAGCTACCATGGAACAAACCTCGTATAACTGAGGTGACGAATCCTCTTTTGAATAGTATTTCACTTCCAATGCTTCTACTCGACCAAACTATAGTAGCTTGATGGACACTATGCTAGGATTCAACTATAATCAAAGTGAAGCTTTCACATTGAAGATCAATAGTATTCTCTAGCCAAGAGAACTGTGTAATTTTGTCACATCAATATGTTCTATCCAACCTTAGTCATATTAACCGAGAGAAAACTATCAAATGAGTCATTCCATAGTTATCCAATAACTATCAGTATGTAACCCCTTGGTGTCCCTAACAGTCATAAGTAATACATTACCCAACCTTTGAAGAGTATTACATACTCTAGTCCCAATGGATGTATCGATATCCAGTCTCGATACATCTTTACTAAAAATATTTAAAATGACATGTTTATTTTATTGTGATAAATCAATCATGATTACCACACATTGTACTACTATCACAAAACATATCATTCAAAGACTTTCTACTAAATATACTTCTAATTAATTTAATGAATTAATATAACACATTATATAAATCATGTAATAGAAAGACACCTTTTAATTCGAATAAGATTGATTATCAGTTAGATCTCTGTAACAATTACATAATTTCCTCTAGGGCATACCTCTAACTCTGGCACAATTCACCTATGCATGAGGCATAATAGTCCATCACATTCACCATCGAGGATAGAAAGTCATCTCTTAACCCCATCACACCCCATGGTTATCATCATTGCAATCGCAAACTCAAATGTACATATAACTTTCATGGATGGGGGTATCTTAGTTAATGTCATGTTCAAGCATGTTTTTGAGGCACTCAAGCTTCCTACCACTAGCCTTACCCCTTACGCCTGCCCATATATGTTTTTGGGGATGTTGGCATTTTTCAATTGGGACTACTTCATTTATGGGCACTTTCGGCAAAGAAGCCCAAAGAATCTTTGTAGTAGTAGATTGCCCATCTTATTATAACCTGCTAATAGGACGACCAACCCAAACTAGATGCGATTGTTTCATACAATTAGCTTATCATGAAATCCCCTTCAAAGGTGGGGTCGGTGTGATCTGGGGTGATCAATAAAAAACCAGGGATTCTTATAGGACCTCCTTTAAATAAACAAAGAAGCGTCCTCATGCTTCAACAAGAGATTGCAATGCTTGATGAAAGATACTCGAGAGAACACTGGAACTGGTCAACGCTTCAGTTCATGCTGAGACCGTCCCCTAACACCAGAGTATAGGCATCCACATCAAAATCTCCCCCCGTAAGGAAAACGAAGCCCTGCAGCAATCTTGTACAAGTTGGGGTCCAAGACAACCTACCCGGTGAAATCACAACTATGGGTGATGTATCACCTAGGAAGTGCTCGAGCTAGTCAGTGCTCCCCCTCGTGTTGAGACTGTCCCTAACTCCCTAACTTTGAACAAAGCAATGTTATTGGTATGTCTTCTAGGAGTAAGCCTTAGCCTATCAAAGCTCCGTTTCATGCTGGGAACACCCAAAGCATTGAAGCTACAACTAGCCATATGTAACACAAGAGAACCCTCTAACTGACCGATGCTTTAGTTTATGCTAGGGTTATCCGCCACTTTGAAGAATGGAATGGCAAGGATCCTTTCTCCTTGGGTACACCCAAATAAAAAGCTTATTATAGCATGGAATGAGAGAGTCGCACTCTTTTGGTAAACGGGGATGTCTAACATGATGACTCCTACCCTTCCAATATGAGCAAACTCATTCATAAGAGGTAGGGGTAACCTAAGCCACACAACTCGAGCACAGACATCTATCCCTACTGAGGATGTCACATAGCGAATGACGCGTTGGAATGGTGTAACTTAGAGACCAACTTTGATCTCAACGATGACCTACTAGAACCATGCGTAGGATATTCAAACACCAATGGCGGGCTAATTACTCCACTCGAGTCAATATCTATAGATAGAGATGACCCTGGCAAGGTTGTACAGATCAGGACGAAGCTCAGCTTAAAAATTAGAAATGAATTTGTTAGACTTTTGAAACAAAGCAAAGATGCCTTCGCTTATAGGCACGTTGATATGACTAGCACTTATCTAAGAACTATTTTCCATTCATTGAACATTGTTCCAAAGGCAAAACCCATCCTTAGAAATGTAGACCCCTTAAATTAGAAAGGCATTGAGCTCTTAAATAATAGGTGAAAAAATTATTAGCCAACGATTTTATTCGAAAGGTAGAATATCTAGTTCAGTTAGCTTTCCCATTACCGCTAAGAAAACCAATCTGGTCTTGTAGAACTTTCAGTGACCTCTTCGACCTCAAAAAGGCCCGTCGAAAATATTGTTTTCCGTTACCTCGCATCAATCAGCTAGTAGATGCAATTAAATAGGGATGAGCTCCTCAATTTCATGGACGCTCACTTCGAGTACAATCACATTGCCATGCACAGCCCAACCCAAGTGCATACTTCATTCATCACCAATGTTGGCTAATATTGCTATCGATACATGTCATTTGGGCTTCAAAATGCAGGCACAACCTACCACTGGCTCATCAACTACATGTTTTATGAGCAGATCGGTCGATCCATGGAAGTGTACAAAGACAACATGTTGTGTCTTAGAAGGCTAGGGGGAATATACAAAACATGTCCAAGATTTTCAATTTTCTATGCCAGTATAACATTAAGCTAAATTTTAAGAAGTGCTCGTTCTTCGTCCGGTGCAAAAAAATTGTTGGTTATGTAGTAAGTGCAAAGGGTATTGAAGCCAACCTTGATAAAATTTAGGTCATCTAAGACATGCAACTCCTTAGAACTATAAATCAAGTACAAAGCTTAAATGGGATGGTGGTTGCATCAAGCAAGTTCATGTCCAAGGCAATTGACCGGCGTCTCCCTTTCTTCAACCTCATCAAGAAGGTAAAGTCGTTTAATTGGAGTGATAAGTGCAGAAAGATGTTTGAAGAATTAAAATACCAGTTGGCTACTCCTCCAATACTATCCAAGCCAGCCAATGGACAGGACTTGTACCTGTACCTTGTACTGACTGACCATATGATCAGCATTGCATTGATTAGAGAAGATAATAAGGTTAAACGGTCGATCTACTACATTAGTAAAAGGTTGCCAGCTCAAAAATGAGATATAAAGGTTGGGGAAGCTAGCTTTCTTCCTATTAATGGCGACCCGAAACTTTGGCCATACTTCTAAGCTCATACCATTAAAGTCTTAACCAACCAACCATTGAAACAGATTCTTAGCCAATTAGACAAAACTGATCAGCTCTAAAGTGGTCCATTGAACTTGGGTAGCTTCACAACTTCATCTATCCCTACCTTTGCTATCAAGGGCCGAGCTAAAGCCAATTTCATTATCGAGTGCTCAAGCCCAAACATCAAAAGGAAGAGAACATCACCGGTCAACAAACTCAGCGCCTATATGTGAATGGGGTATCAAATGAGAAAGGGGCAGGATAGAGTTCGGCATGGTCCTTGTCACCCCCAAAGGGAGAGAGCTAGATTTTGCAGTCTACCTCACTTTCAAAGCTACCAAAAACAAAGCCTGGAATGAAGATATTCTAGCCGATCTCAGAATGGCAATGAAGTTGTGTGTGGATTCCATTCATGTGTTCAGTGACTCGATGTTAGTAATCGATCAAATTTGTGGGTGCTTCCAAGTGAAAGGCCAAACACTGGTCCTCTATGTCATCGAAGCTAGGAAAATCATTAGCACTATCCCGAAGTTCAAACGGGAGTATATACCTAGGGAGAAAATGCGTTGATCGACTAGTTAGCCAAGATGGAAAACGGTCCAAAAGAAGCCACTCCTTAGGTTCCAATAGAGATTCTGAATGCCCATGCTACGAGTCGGGGGTAACAACTATAGAGATTGGCAAACGATCCATTAAAAATTGGATGATTCCTACGATCAAGTACTTGGTAAATAAAGAGATTTTGATCGATCGCATAGAAGACTGAAAGGTATTCCACTGGGCTACTCATCGCACAATGATGGATGGGAAGCTTTACAAATAGGATATTCCACACCGCTTCAGCGGTGCATGTCCAAAGACAAAACCAGTAAGATTTTGGAAGAGCTGCTTGAAGGATTTTATAGGAATCATGCTGGGTGGAAAAGCCTAGCAAAGAAAGCCACACAACAAGGCTACTACCAGCCTACTATGGTAAAGGACTTGATGGACTACACCAAGAAGTGTGATCTATGCCAATGGTTTGCAAAGATCTCCTAAGCCTCTCCAACCCTTCTCACCTCAGTGACTTCCCTTTGACTATACGATATGTGGAGATTTGAATTGATAGGAAAGCTACCTAATGTCAAGGGAGGGACAACCATGCCATGGCCGCCATCGACTACTTCACTAAATTGGCCGAAGCTGGCCCTTTACCTGGTCACCAGCCCAAGATTCTAAACTTCGTCATTAAAAAAATAATATGCTGGTTTAGCCTACCAAGAAGATCATTACCAACAAATATCACTTGGTTCGAGAGTGGCCTCATCGAGGACTTTTTGAAATAAATGGGATAAAGAAGCACTTCTCCTACATTGCCCCTCAAATCAACACTTAAGATGCACCTCATGAAAGCCATGGAAAACTATACTGAGGAACCACCACTCATTCTCTGATCCTTTCACACCTCTAGCCACACTTCAACGGGCCACACTCCCTTCTTACTTATGGATACAAAGCCATGCTACCATCGAGGTAGACATCCCCTCTCCTTGGCGTCTCAACTACAAATCCAAACAAAATGACGAGCTACTTAAGCTCGGGCTTAACAACCTATACGAATAAAGATCTAAAGCCAAACTCCACGTTGAAGCCTACAAGAGGAAGATAGTGAAGCACTGCAACTACAAAGCGAAGCTTTGACAATTCACTATCGGTAATTAGTTCGACGCCGGGTGTTTACAAACACAAAGAACCTTGGTGAATGAGTGCTTGACCCAAATTGGGATGGGTCGGATTTTATCATTGTTATATTGTCAAATAATGATTACCGCCTATCTCAGCCAGAAGGAATGCATATACCTCGCACTTGGAATGCAAAGCATCTATGAGCCTATCACTTATGAATGAAAGTTGCAAATATAAAGCAAAGAGATTGTAAAATTTTTTTTGGAGAATACATCGAAGAGACATCAGAACCAAATCTATCAACACAATCACCAAGGTTATCATGTAGGTACGAGCTACTTTAGTTCTTCTCCCAATCGAGGACTGTCGATGCACTCTGACAAGGACTATGTAAGCCACTCAATGATCCCCTCCTTGCTAGAAGGCTAACTAGTATGGGTGATCCTCTCGCTGTCTCTCTTCCATATCGGGGACTGCCACTACTATAAGTTATCCAATAAGGGTGAGTTATCATATGCTTACTTCCTTATTTTAGGACTGTCGATCAACTCCATCAAGGACAGCACGAGCCATTCAATGCTGCCCTCTTTGCTAGAAGCCTATCAATTGAAGGTGAATTATAGTACATTGTATTTGTTGTGCACATAAATATGTATATTTTTACTTCCATATTTTATCGAATTTAATTAAATAAATGAGCATACAGGGTAATATAACACGTTTAAATCAAAATTCAAATTATTTTCAAATCATCATCTATTCATCTTCATATAGGGAAAAAATGGTCATTTTTGTGCATATATTAGCATATATTAATTTGAGAAAATTTACTTGAATACTTTTTTACGTTATTTTATACGAATTTGGATTCAAATGGAAGAGGTCTACGTGAAAGTATGCATGTACAAGGGAAGACAAACAAATGAAGATGGAAATAATTCAAACTCATGTATCATGGAGGAGCCCACCTACCCACTTACCTTGATCTTCAATTAGGAGCTAACGCACCTTCTAAATCGCCATTAAAGTTACATGCACACTTAATGGAGGATTATCTCATGCTAATGATAACTTGGTGGCCATACTTCCTCAAGGGAAATTTAGGTAGTTCCCAAAAATATGGTTAGGGTTTTCAAACATGTATAAATACCTCATATGTTCATGTAATTAAGCTCTTAGCCTCCTTTGAGCCTCCTCTTGTGGTTAGTTTAAAGCTCACAAATAAACAAAAGCTCTCTTTTCCATTTCATGGCTTCTTAGCCATTTCTCTAATTTAATTTTCTTTAATGCAATTTTAATTCATGCACTCTTTTTTTATGTTCTTTTCTTGTTTATTTCCTTTCATATTAGTAGCTTAGTTTATTTTCATGCAAATAGATTAGCTCTCATTTTATTTTAATTTGCTCTCTATTCTCCTTTTGTTTTTATTTCATGTTCAATGCTACATTTTTTGAAATGATAACAAATATGAGAGGCTAAACCCCTTTAATTTAGGGTTAATGAATCTCTCTAATTGTGTAGATTCAACATAATTTGCTTATTTATGTTTTCTTTTTGTGCTTAATGGAAAGTTATATGTTGATGTAAATTTATTAATGAACTTGATAGTTTATGATATTAATCACCTATAGGCTATTCATACTCAAACAAACACAATTTACATCATCATCAAACATACTGATTTTGGTAATGGAAGTGGGTTTAAAGTCAAAATTTGATGGTCTATATTTCTAATCAATAGTTAATAGATCATGCTTAGAATAGATTTTATTTTCAATTTAATTCCAATTTTCATGAGAGTTAGTAAGTGGTTTAATATGTGTGTTATAGTTTGATGGTTATATTGAGGTAATTATTAGCATAAATATTCTATACTTATGATAAACACATCAATTAAACTCACTAATGACCAAAAAAGAGATCATAATTTCACGTTGTGTTGATTTATATGATCAAGAGAATGGATTTATCTCTAAATTGCCTTTCACTCTCATATTTTTATCCACTTTTCTTTTTTGTTAGTTTATATAAATTTTTAGCTTCAAATAGTTTCAAACTCTTGGTTAATTTGATTGAATAGAAATTTTAAATCTAAATAGTTCCCTGTAGATCGACCCGTACTCGCCACGTACTAAAATTATACGTCATGCATTTATGATTATTTTTATTTAAAATATTTCGACGATTTTCTAACTCATAGAAAACTCGTCATTAAACAAGTTTTTGGTGCCATTGATGAGGAATTTATTTGATTTTAATTTTTTTCTTCGAATTGTTTTTGGCTAATTTTTGTGTGTTTTCATTTGGTGTGTGTATTGCATTTAAAAAAAATTGCTGTGTGTTTGTGTGTGATTTTTGTTTGCATTGTGATCGTGTGCATTTCTTGTTTTCTAGTTTCATTTGCATTTGCATTTCTATTTAAAAAAACACATCATAATTTCATTTCAGAAAAAAAAAATTATTTCAATTTTTTTATATATATTTACTAGTGTCCATTTTTGTTTTTTTTAATGTACATTTTATATAAGCCTCTTATTCTCTCTTATTTCATTGCTTCCCTATGCATTTTCTTTCTGCATTTTTCACTACTGGCTGCACTATAGCCATATGCATCTACTATACCGATCAACTTGCTTCCTTTACTTCAAATAACACTTCTGCCAATACAAAACTATCATCAATTATTCTGCCTGACATCTTCAACTATTTCAACCACCTTGCTGTCTTACTACAATCGGTGCCCTTACTTCTACCAATACAAAACTATCATCAATTGTTATGCCTGACATCTTCAACTATTTCAACCACCTTGCTATCTTACTACCATCAGTGGCCTTACTTCTGCCAATACAAAACTGTCATCTCTTTATCACACTTAATATTGCAGCTGTTACAACCTATAACATTGCCTCTTTATATCCACTTCATTCCCCTCCCATATAATTGCTTGCAAACAACAACCCCAACCACAGTGCACACTGCTTTTCCTCCAACCGTAACAACAACCTACATCTCATCATCTCAAACCATACCAACCTACACTACTTATCTTTCCTTGCTACAACCCCAATCATCTTCCCTTGTTACAAATCAACTGCATTCGCAAGTTCACCCTGCATACACCTATACATTCACCCTGCCAACTTCCCTCTTCACCCCGTGAACCACTGTCGATACAACTGTGCATATCATTCCACAAGCCACTACCATTCATCACACTTCTGCACATATCAAGCCCCTGCACACAACATAGCATTTCATCATCAAACACAACAGTTCATAGTCCATCACTGTTGGTGCACAAACAAACATCATAGTGCACACACATCACAATGCACAAACTCTTTGTTAGTCCTCCAACCTACTGCCATTGCCTTCAACATAAACTTCCTCCTACCAACTTCCGTGCTACCTACCATTGTTATCCCGCCTTTTGGCAAGGCCATGACACCAAGGACTTGACTAGAGACTGAAAACAATCCGTCCCGAAGATCGGTTATCTATAGATTCACAATGTATACAGGCGAATTTGGTCCGAGTCCAGATCGAGCTACAGTTAGCATTGTGTGAACAAAAAAGATATAAAAGGCAACATTCCAATTATAAGTCAATAAGAGTTTGTATGCTCGAGTTATGGATCGATCAAGTTTCATATGAAACATGTTTGTCTCGTATCCATCCCCTTCGTATCCATCAACCCCCATCCATCCCCTTTGTATCCATCAAGTAATAGCATCAATCATAACCCATCTGCTCGACCACTACCCATTTCGTATCAATCCTACTTCCATCCATTTTGTATCGATCAGCTAAGCATCGATACGAAAATAGCAACCAATCATCGATACGAAACAACAACCAGGCATCGATACAAGGATAATATGCAAGCAACAATATGAAAGGAACCACATCAGATCGATATGAAAGAAGTAGTCTAACCAAAGGAAGTGGTCTACAAGCTTGAAATTTGGATATCCAGCAAGTCTTCGCTACACGTCATCGATACATAATCGACCGATACGAAAGCATCGATACACATGCTTCAGCCAAACTACAAATCCAACCTTGGATCGATCATAACTCAAAATCTACGAGCTCAAATTCCTCTAAATTTTCACAGTAGATTTCTTATCATCTGAAGGACCATCGTGATCAATCGCAGCTCAAATGGAGTTAATATTAATCGATAAGAAGATGATGGGGATTGATCGGGATCGATCTCAAATGACCCTTGATCGATCTGGAGGACCCACCCACATGTGAGAAAAGGTATTCTGAGCGTTGAGGGAGGTATTTCCAAATCTACTCCTATATATATCACCCCTGCGCCTATAGAAAAAGGACATTTTGAAGCTTCTACGTCGTTACTCTACTGCAACTCCATTGTAACTTGAGAGCTAGTGATTTGTAATATTGTAGTCAGTTGTCAATCATCAATAAAAAAATAAAACTATTCATAGTGGACGTAGGCTACAATGCCGAACCACTATAAATTCTTGTCGCTTTTTATTTCTATTTGATCTTATTGGTGTGATTGTTAGATTAGCCTCCTTTTCCATTTAATTTCTTCATTCTAAACTCTTCAATTACATCCAAAGAGTGTTGTGCCCAATTTTGATACAAGCACTTTGGTGCTTTCACTGAGAGAACCCTGCTTTTTCCTGATTCAGTGGATCCTCTACCATTGCTGGATTGCTAAACTCTATGGACGAGATCCAGATCTGTCTTATTGTGGTTCCTTCCATTCTACTCAGATTACTCTAGATCTAGAAAGAGCTACATTCATCATAGTGCGTACCACCAGAACTACTTCAAATGCTATAGATCCAGAGGAAAAAGATAGGCAAAATCCCACGCCGCTGACCACAGTAGGCCAGACATCGGCTGAAGCTCCAAATCCACAAGGCCCTGTGACTAGGGAAGAGTTCCAGACCCTCATGTAAGAGCTTACTCAAAGCCGTTAGGAGCTCGCACAATAGTTCCATGCCAACATGGAGCTCACAAACCAGCTGAATGAAGAGAGTCGAAGGAGATTTAGAAGGGATCATGTCTCTCATTCCTCAACCGAAAGATCGGCTTCATCTGATTTCAACCACAGATCTACACGTCGCCGGCTGGATGCAAACTATGTAGAAGCCTCCCAGCATCAGCATGCCATGACTATAGGATAGGCCAGGATTGGTCCTTCTACGGGCACCAAGCTGGACCCTCCTCGTGAGGAGGGGCACTTCCTTATCACACCACTCACGACCATGCAGCTGTTTCCGCTATAGATCTGGAAGCCGAGATCCAGATCCAGCCCTTCGTCAACTCCGTTCACGCTCAGGATTCTCACTTCTCTAAAGATCGTGAGCCAAGGAGGCGAGGAACGGACCATAGGCAATAAATAGACCATCCCCGCAACATGGCACCCAACCATGCCTTGGCCCCGAACATCCAGATGCTTGACATTCCAACCATGATACGCCATATGATCAGAGAATGCCAAGGCCTTACAGATAATGATTGGGGAATCTCCACAAGTCATACTCCATTCACCGATGACATTCTTTATGCAGAGCCACACCGCCGATTCAAGATGCCGACTTTGCAGATGTACGAAGGAAATTCTGATCCTAAGAAACTTATCTTAAAGTATCAATGGCTCATGATCGCCATTCGATCTGACGATGCGGTTAAGTGTAGAAGTTTTTCTATCTCTATGGAGGCATTGCAACATGTTGTTCACTCGATTACCTCCCAGATCAATCTCGTGTTTTGATCAATTGGCAACTAAGTTTGTTGAGCGGTTCCGTATGCCTGCTACAAGACCAAAGGATGTCAACACCTTGTCCAGTGTTACTCAAGCTCTAGGAGAGACTCTTAGACGTTATCTAGAAATGTTACATGCTGCTTGTGCAGAGGTCAGCAGCCATAACGATAATTCTATTCCGATGGCATTGACTAAAGGGATCGATCCTGAATCCGAGTTTGGTGATTGTCTGGGAAACCACCCACTTTGTTGGATCATTTTTATGCTAAGGCGGCCTAGTTCTTGAGGAGAGAAGACGCTAGATGATCTAGGAAGGAGGACGTAGTGGGGCCTATTGGTGAAGGCATTCAAATTAATGTTGCTGCGAAGCAGACCGGTGAGAACTCCGGCCAAGTTCAATTGAATATTCGGAATTAGCAAGGTCAACAAAAGGGTAATGGAGGTCAGGAAAAGAAGAGAGACCTAAATCGTGGACCGAGACATAGAGCTCCCATGTTCGATCGATATACTTCCCTAAACACGTCATCGGAATTTTTTTACCTGCAGACTTATAATACCGGACGGTATAAGAAGCCAGCTTCAAAACCATCATCTGAGAAACAAATTCAAATCGGGAAATTCTGTGTACCCCACGATTGTTACGGCCATAATACTAATGGGCGCCATCATTGACAAGACATCATCGAGAAGCTGATTAGAGAAAGGAAGTTAGAGCTATTTGTTCAGGCTCTGCAGGATGGAGGAGCGGGCCCATCTAATCCAAATCAAGGTCAAGGCTAAGCTAGGCCAAAGAATCCACGCATACTGGCAGGAGGTTATAATGAACACTATGATGGTGGTCCTCATTCGGTTGATTGGAGTTGGAAGGAAATGAAGTCATATGCCAGTTCGATCAGGCATGTGGACTTTGAATGCTGTAGTAATGTTAACGATGGGGTCCCAGCAAAACAACAAAGGACGATGACATACAACATCATTTTCAAGAACCGAGATGCTAATAGAGTCGAGGCCCCCACTATTGATCTGTTGGTTATTTCAGCTCAGTTGGTCCTACTTAGATGAAAAGGTTCTTAATCGACAGAGGAAGTTCTGTCAATATACTTTTCAAGTGCGCTTACGACCAAATGAGAATGGAGGCGAAAGATCTAAAACCATGTCGGTCACGCATATATGGTTTTAATGGAAGTGCAACCATCCAAGATGGCATGGTAGAGTTACCTATTGAATTAGGTATTGGAGATCGTCGGAGAGTCCGGATGTTGGAGTTTGTAGTGTTAGACATACATTCCCCTTACAATGCTTTCTTGGGCCACCGTCCCTTGCGGAATTCAAGGAAGCCATTGCCCCATGGTGTTTAACTTTGAAGTTCCACACTGATAATAGGGTTGGAGTAGTACATGGTGATCAGGCGGCTGAACACGCCTTCTTACAGTCTTTTGAGTAATGACCAACCATCCCATAACTATTGTACTTCCCTCCTTTATTAATCTGCGTCTAAGGGTCTTCTCCTTTCTTTTTGTCTTTATTGTTATTTCACAATTTCTTCTTAGAACCTTCCGTCTTAGGGACCTTCTTAGACTCTCCTTCCTTAGCTGCATCAGACATAAGTGCCATCTCCACCAGTGACTCATAGGTTGCTTCCATCGATACATGATTCAATAACAACCCTTGAAGGGGATGATTCAATCCCTTTGTGAACTTCATGGACTTCTTGTGCAGTGTATTCACAAGCTCCATCCCAAACTGTGACAACTCATTAAATTGGTTGACATACTCCTTTATTGAATGACTTCCTTGCTTCATGCTAATAAACCTTTCCAACTGCATACCCTCTTCTGCTTGTGACAAAAACTTCTTCTCAAACCTCTCTCGAAATCTAAACCATCCAATGTCTCTTCCTTCCAACTCAACAACCTCCCACCAATAGAAGCTTCTCCATTTAGCTGCCAAGATGCAAGCTGAACTCTCTACTGATCTTCCAGTCCCAATAGTCCAAATATCCTCTTTGTACTCCTTAACCATGCTCTCGCCTCCACAAAATCCTTTATACCGGAAAATGTTTTGCCATCTAAATTGGCAAAGTCCTTGCATATAGAGAAATTGGCTGATGCGGGTGGATTGATGGAATTTCCACCCGCTGGTGCTGGATTGGGCGCTTGCCCTTGCACCTCTGGAGTCGTAGCTTGAAGGTATCTACGAAACTAACCTGGGACTTGGACACCCTTAGGAAGATTAGAGGCATCCACCATTCTATGCAAAGAAAAAGAGAATTTAAGCTCAAAAGAATCAAAGGAAGATTTAACCAGACTTTTATGGGAATTTTATAAAAACTCTCTTTTATACATGAAAACTTTTTCTAAGAGTTTCTTTTTGAAAAATACTTTTAAAACATGTGATAACCCGAGGTTTGGACATCTGATAAATGGGTAATTAACCATTTTAATCAATTGAACAGATAAAATTATGATAATAATAGACATCTGGATCTGTAAATGAATTTAGAAATATAATAAGAATTGAATTATCCATATTTAAAATAATAATTATTTAACAATCTCCTTTATAAATTATTCAGACTTGACAAAATTATTATTTTCAAGCAATAATAGTAATGTGATGTTTTTAAATATAGGTATAAATAGATTTTAAAATAGAATTATTATTTACAAATTTAATATGTGAATTGAATTTAAATTGAATTTGAATTTGGATTAAAATATTGAAATTCAAAGAATATATATCTAGATATATTTTTGTATGATTTTATTTAGAATATAATTGTTTTATATTATTTTCTTTTAAAGGGTTTTAATTTATATAAATTAAGATATGTATTTTAATTAGGAAATTACCATTTAAAAATTCATGTACTCATGCCTAATTATAAGCCTTTTTAATAACACGTGTTAAATAGTTAAGTAGAGTAAATGACAAACATTATATACATTTAAATGTAAAACATAAATGCATATGTACTTAAATAATTTAATAAAAAGAAAAAAATTTATATAATAAAAAGAAGTTTAACACTTGAAAACATATTAAGGTGGTTTTAAGACACTTGTAAAAGTATATGAATATGTGTAATGTAATTAGATAGTAAATGACAAATGTAAGTTTTTTTAACATGTGTCAACTTTTAATTTTACTTTCTTTTATATTTTTAATAAATCATATTTAATTTATAAAGGCATATACTTCCTCTCTTCCAATTCTTTTAATTTCTATTCTCGGCTAAAATAAGGAAATTTTAGATCAAAACCTGTAAACTACTTCAAACCACAAACTAAAATTCATTTCCAATTTCCAAACTCAAGAATTTACAGCCTGAAACCAAGCTCAAAACCAAATCTGCAATACATTTCTCCCTGTAACCATTATTTGTAAGCCTATAATCATTTTCAAGAGTTCAAATTCAAAAATCTGGAAGCTAAGAAAGGTCAGTAGGCAAATCACATTAGGCAACTCCAGATTCAACTAAGCATAGACAAGGAATCATGGATAAAGTCCAGTTTCAAATTTTCAAATACAACAAAGATCTGCTCTGTTCAAGCAGTAAGGTGAGTAGATAAACTTATCAAATAGCTTAAATCTGAGCAATCTTGATATTTATGAATATTTTTTTGAAACGGTGTTGGAAAAAATGTGGTATGATGCTTGCGTGTTTGAGAATTGTGTACTGGATGGTTCGCATGTCAGTGTTTATAAACACACAAAGTTTTGTTCCAGGTTTTACAGGATTCAGAGTTGATAAAAAAATCATTTTCCAATCCCCTGATTGATATTAGACAAAAATTTCTAGACAAAAGATGTTAGTTCTATCAAGATTCAAACCATAAAATAGTTTTAAAATTTATGATAACAAAATTTCTCTAGAAATTTAGGATTGCAGACAAAGATTCAAAATAAGTTAAGATTCAAACATCGTAATTTGATGTTTCAAGAGTATAACTCGAATCAATTGAGAAAATTATGATTTTTAGAACTAAAATCTAAAATTTTAATATTGCAATTAGTATACAATTTGGGTTTGTCTGGAAAATGATGTTGAGGCTCCATCTGGCGATCAAGAGTGTGAGAGGCCTCGAGGTTTCTACTGGTGATGGAGGAAGTTACGATGTGTTCGGCAAAAATGGTGGATGGGGTGGTTTTGGACAGTCGCGACGACGATGTGACGTTCTCTGTTCTAACCCTAGTCTTGGTCGACTTTGCAATATTGGATGCTATGTTGTTTTTAATGCATCGAGCTGCTTGAAATTTGGATGGGAGCTGTGTGGATGTTGCGTGGAGATGTGGCCAGAGTTTCTGGTGCTCCGGTGATCGTCGTTGATCGTTCGACGTGATTTTAGGTTGGGTGACGAGTTCCAGATTTCAACTGGAATACTTGATTTTGATTTCGAATTTGGTGATCGAGTTGGAAGGTTGAGATCGGAGATGGGGTTAGTAAGTGACTTGCTGACAGTAGGAGATGAAGTCAAGTCGTCGACGGCCACCTGTGTACGTACACGGGTGCACAGCGTGTCAGGTGAAGTTGGAATTTGGGAAAGAAGGTGTTGCCATGGGTTCGAACTCCATGTAAGTTAGCTTTTGACTCGAGTAGGGGTTCGAGAAAAAGATGGGGTTTTACTCGGGTTATTTTGTTTATTGGGCCGTGAAGTGGGAAGGGAATTATGTTTAGATTAAACATTAGAGATGGTGATCCTCTGGGTCTCGCTGGTTCATTAGAAAATAACTAACGGGTTTAAAAGTAAGTCACCATGATTTAAATTTTAAGGAAGATGACTTTGAAAATTAAATTGTCTTTGGTTGGGATAATTATACAAGGAAATTTAAAGTAAGGGATTTATTAAATATAATTAATGATTTAAATTTATGATTAACTTTGGGTTAATTAATTAAAAACTTAAGGATAATAAATCAAGTGATAGATACTCAATAATTAGATAAGTATAATTGTTTAGGATTGTAAAAGAATAATTACTGGGGTAATTATAAGGGATTATTTACTTAAAGAAATTAATTTAATAATTAATTAACTAAAATATGATTTGTTAAGGGTTAGTCAATTTCTGAATATGGTTAGTTGATGAGTAATGAATGATTGAGAATGATGGAAGTATAATTAAGGGATCAATTAAGGATTAATGTAATTGATAGGAGTAATTAAAGGTTAATTACTATATTTGTTTGGGAATAATTAAATTCATATAAGTAATTAAGAAATAATTACTCAATGTAATTAAAGGAGTAAATGTAATTAATCAAGGAGTTGTTTTAATGAATATAAGTAATTAAGGGAAGTTAATTACTAATGTGATTATTCAGGATTAATGAATGAAATTGTTTGAGGATAATTAATTTGTATAATTAATTAAGAGTTGATTACTTAATGTAATTAAAGAATAATAATCAAGGGTGATTAATTAAGATGGGTAATTGGTTAATAATTAATTAATTTGTTGTAATTAATTAAGGATTAAATACACAGGATTTATAATAATGGAAGGAATTAATTTAATTTATTTTAAAATTAATTGAAGATAGTGTGATTAAAGTCTTTGCTTATGAATGGCTAAATGTTATTGGATGTTTGGATTGTTGTTATACTTGGCTGGTGATTGTGATGTTAGGGTGTTAGATATGGATTATCTATCTGAAATAGAATTGCTATGTGAATCTGTTACTGTGGATACACATGGAAATGTTTAAAGCTTAAATAGCTTTGTCTTAGGATGGTATTGAATTCGAAGAGACCGGAGTCGGGTATTAGTAAATACCCGAAACCACTTCGATTCTTTATAAATTGATATGTGAAATCAATAGGCTGAAAAGGAATGGTTTAAGTGAATTGCACCATTTAATCTATGTTTGGGTACTTAGAAACTGATGTGAGAAATAAGTGATGACTATGACAATTTGTGAAATTGTATATTGATGCAAGTTACCCGCATTCATATAAGCTGTATACTTTTGTATTCCTTGTTAGATGAGCTTTCTCACGCTGGTTTCCAGCCTGATCCCGGTGTTACTTTGATGTAATACTCGGGTCAGACCGAGTATTACAGATTTTCAGGAAAGGACATTCTGGAGCTCAAGAGGCGGCTGGATGGCTGGAACGTATGGAGTGTTTACCGCTGTGATATTATTGTATAATTTGGACATGTTGTTTAAAACTATTCAGTGAATAGTAGTGGTTGTAACTCTGATGTATAAATATAAGTGTATTGATACAGTTCTTCTTTTGTAAACTGTTATTATGTGTTATTATATTTTGATCTGCTGCGAATGTGAGGTTTATGTGTCTGGTTCCTGTTTCTTCTTCTTCTTTCTCTTTCTTTTACTTTTCTAACTATTTGGAATTTTCGGGTCCAAAATTTACGGGTCGTTACATTTGGTATCAGAGCAGAAGGTTAAGCGAGAACCTTGGCCCTGTTTGGGGATACTCATTAAGGATAGGGATGAGTTAAGTGTGTGTATATATATATATATATATATATATATGAAAGCGTACTTGTTATTTTCTTATATAAGGATTTTAAATGATTTTATAAGATTACATTTTGAGATATAAAGCAATATTTCTTTCTAATAAATATTAGGGTAATTGGTTGTTAAATTATTGGAATTAAATTAGATGTTAATAGAAATACAACCAAATTGAAATTAAATAGAGATAAGTTTGAAATGGATTCAAACTAAAATTGAAATCTTGAATTGGAGAAGTATTTCAAAATAAGATGAATCAGAATTGGTTTCAAACCAGAGAAATATAATGGTTATTGTGTTTAATAATGGGATGATTGTTTTCCAATTAACAATAAATTATTTAAAAACTGGTTTTAAACTGGAGAATAAAATTTAGTAATAAATTAAAATTTTAAAATAAAATTGTTTCGAACTCTTATTTTAACTTTGAAAAGGGTTAAGTAGAGATAATTTAAAATGGAAGTTTGAGAATTGGACTCAGAATTAAATTGTTTAAAGATTTGGATTATTGAATTAAAAATAAAGGTTAATTTGATTTAAGGGGTTGAATTAACATTCGGGAATTTAACCCGAATTTTTATAATTCGAGATGGGTTAGAGTTAAGATTTAGATTTCATTTGTTCAAATTGAATTTGATTTGAATTAATTAGAATTGTGATTAAAAATGGATAAGTTTAAAAAAAATTCAAATGGAAAATTTGAATTGGATTGTTTTGGATTGAAATTGAAGTTGAATAAGATCAAATTCAAATAGGAATTACAATTTATTCAAACAGGAATTGAAATGATTGAAATTGGAACTAGGTCAATTGAAATTTATTTGAATTAGTAGAAATTTGAGACCAAGGTTGAATAAAGTTAAATTTGGAGAGAAACTTAGGTTAATTCAACTTGAATTGGGGTTGAATCAATTTCAATGGGAATTGAAGTTATTTAAAATTGGAATTGGGCCAATTTAAATGAAAGTGGAAATTTAAATTAAATTGATAAGAATGGAGATTGGGAAGTGAGCAGTTTTGACTCTGGACAATTTTTAATATAAATTGTTTTAATATAAACCTATTTTTCCAAGTTATTCATTATATATACAACCTTTCTTTTAAAATCCAAATTATCTTATATTTGTTTTACAATTATTTTTGGAACTGTTTAACAATTTTCCAACTGTTTTATAAACTAATTACTATCTTACTACTATTTTGCAATTATTTAAAATTTCTATAATTATTTTAATTATTTTCTAACTATCTTACACCTATTTTACAAACTTGTAATTATTTTCCAACTACTTATCTATTTTTAAAATTTTCAAGCTATTTTCTAAATAAAATGGTCGGAGTTCAAACTGTAATTGGTTAAATACCCAATCGAGATAATAATAGAGGTGATAATCCAAATGGATTGAAGCAATTGCGAGGAAGTGAATGAAAATCAAAGTGAATGTGAATAGAAATGGAATTGATTTGGCTAATAACTAATAAAGATAAATATGTAGGGTGTACGTATGTTATTCTATTCGCATAATGATTTGATCCAGATTCAAGCACAGAATTTCGAGATAGTATGTCAATCCGAGTTGGGATTTTTTTTACTCGATTTTCGACGGCGAACCTGTATATGGATTGTTGATTGGTTCTGCATATTCTCTATCATAGTTATGACTATGCAAGGAGAATAATTCAAGAAAACAGATCTGTGTCCGCACTAGGAAGCCGGGTGGACGATACTAGTTCAAAAGTGAAATTGTGTGATCGAGTGAGCGATCAGATTGGTATCGTGTACGGATGATATGTGTACATCGTACGGATTTGAATGGAAATGATATTAAAAAGAGTAATCAAATTTGAATATTTGATTTAACAAAGTTGAATATCTTTGTTTTATAAAATGAAACTCCCCTTGTTGAATCTTTTGCCAGAAGAAAAGGGTTTTTGAAAATGTTTGAAGTATAAAAGGAGTTTTATACAAGTTTGAAATGATCCTAAGTTTTAAAAATTATATATATGTCTGTGTGTATATATATATAAAGGATCTTATGAGGATTTTGGAAAAAGGTTTGGGAACCTATGGATTTGGAAAGGCTTTTGATTTTTGGGTAAAATCAATATGAGAATTTGGAAAGCCAAGTTTGAGAATTATCGATTTTGGAATAATCGATTTTTTGTAACGGAGCTTTGTATGAGATCATACGAGGTGTATGATTTGAAGATACTATATGTGTATAGTATAAAATGTTTTGATGATGGCTCTGGAAAAAAAGACGCTCCCTTGAAATGAACTTCTTAGGAGTACCACCGGGTGGTACTGCCTTGAGTCCCAAGGGGGTTCTAAAGTTGATCCTGTGAGGAGTCCGGACAAAACTAGTTCCTGCGAATTATGTGTAGAGTATACCATAGCAAAAGTCGTGTGTGCCGCTGAGAGCCAACAGTTTGTGTTTGATTTTAAATCTGTAACGATAGCGATTTTTCGTTGCCGAAAAACCGAAATGTTATGGGTTTAAGAAGAAGAAAAGATGTAGAAGAGAGAGAGAAAAGACAGAAAATAGAGGGAAAAGAACATAGAAGAACATAGAAAATAGGACGAAATAGAACTGAAAGAAAACAACACATAGAACGGAACAGAAAACAACTGAACAACATCAGAATCTCACAATTTGCAGCGGAACAACATATAATAGATAAATGAATAATCTTTAAACAAAGAACTATATCAGTTATTACATTTTATACATTACATTTCATTACATCATATCATCAGAGTGTACAACAACAACAACATCTAACAGTGCAGCGGAAAAAGAAATACTATATACTAGTAATACGCCATGCCATCCAGCTTGCCTCCAGCAACTCCTGAATTCCTGATAAACCTTAACTCTTGACTGCCCGTGTGGAAATTGGTGGGCACCCAGAGTTTAGGAAGGAAAACAATAAACTCCAAGTCAGTCATGTGACTGGTGTGGGAACTCAAAACAGTTTATTTATCTTTAAAAACAAAATAGAGGAATATTTTTAAAGTCAATTCGCAATGCTTTTAAAAATGAGACTACCATAAGGCCTCCCGCACACACACACAATGCAAACGCAGAATCGGAGGAGATTTCTCCTTATGATAGTCAAAGATGCTTGATACGCATTTAAAAGACATTTGATATTATTACTAGTGCATAGTGTAGGAAATATTTCGAAAGTAGAATATAAATCTTAGCCAGCATAGACATTTCGAACTATGCCTACTATAGCTAACTATGTTCAATAGCAGGTTACCGCCACATTCCATAGCAGGTTATACAACTAAAACCGTACAAGTCTCGTATTGTTTCTTTGGATTTCCAACGAATGATCAGGCCAAGGAACTTCCCATTGCCACATGAGAATGCCTCTGGATGGACATCCCCGAGAACCAAACCGGATCTCTACCAACACAAGGCCGGGTTACCCCTAACTGAGTAACAACTGACCGAATATGCCATCCCCCGGTCCTTTGGGACCTTTCAACCGAGCGCTCGTAATCAATTCACACAATCATAACAAAGTGTTTTCAACATGAGTAAGTATCTGGGCTCCATACCATGATACCACCCTTTTCCAGAAGGAAATGCACATATCCTAAAGGGCGCTACCCCTCATAACCTTGCTGCATCTTTCCTGTTTTGACCATTCACGGGGTGTGAGGCTCGACGAAGTCACGTCCACAAAAACATACTTTATACAAAAGCCATCTTTGGGTCAACAAATGATCATAGAAATGATCACCAGGATAGACGATCAAATAAATGATCCTATCACAAATAATCAACACAATGATCATTTACAGCAACACTCAGCATGTCACATTACCAAATTGGGAATATATCGCTGATAACATTAAACTACATAACCTCTGAGCTCGTACGTCTCAGAGAAGGGTGTTAAGCTAAAAGAATAAATTCTCCGCCACCAGCAGAAATATATTTGAATGAAATCTGCTTTATATCTCAATTTGTAACGTCAGACATACAATCCATACAAGTCTGTTCCGGGCTCGAACAAAACCGAAGGCACTTACAAAGAAGTCCTTGCAATCCGGATATTCACAATCTTGATCGGATTTCCCATCACTTAGGGAGTCTCTATACCGTTGCAACTCAGTGCAGAGACAATCGACAGGTCATCCTATCGCTCTCGCAAATACCGGGTCTTCAACACCGATCTTCAAATGCAATTCATAACGACGTATCACATATTCGGAATGGGTTATACGACCCCATGGTCCTTTCCCGGTTAACCCGAATAGTGAGCGCTTATTCAAAAATAAGTGTGGCATTCAAATTCAAACAAATCACATCAATTACCCATTCAAAGGGAAATATTGATAGTCGGTTATTGAACTATCTATGGATATGCACAACATCACCAGATTCCAAATAATTTTCCAAATTATTTACTTTCCAAAAATATCTTTACAAGTTATATAATTCAATATCTCAAAAATAAATCAATATTTATTTTTAACAAATTCCACTTTCTTTTATAAATTCCATAGTGAATTAATATTTCAAAATATCTATGAATATACGATTTCAATTATTCATTTCAATTTATCTTCAAAAAGATAAATTCTCAAACTATTCACTTTATATTGGAAAACATTTCCATACTTATTTAATAAGTAATTAACAAATTTTATTTATTTTCAACACTTAGAAAATATTCAATATACTTAAATCGAGATTAAGTATATATTTCATTCTTTAAGGAAATCATTCTCTTAAACATATTTATTTGGGCCAAAACGAATGTTGCGTAAAACATCGTTACGACGTCCCAAAATCACTAGTATAGGGATTCTAAATTAAAATAGATATATAAATCCCAATACTATACAAAACATTTCCTTTCGGAAATCATTTACTATAACAACAGTGTTACAGTCCACCATTTTCCTTTTTTTTCTCGAAAACGTCTATTTCAACAATCAATGTTGAAATCTATGGTTTTGAATCTCAATCCAATTGAAACATCGTTAACTTGTTTTTAATTCTATTTAAAACACCACATTCAAACATTTTCTTTAACATATTATTCACTATTCAAAAACGTGAATATACTACGTTAACAACTTTCATCACTTCTATTCATTTTATTTCAATTTATAAATATCCATTTCTAAATCTCTTAATATAAATCAATTTATATTATTCTTTAAAACGTCTTTAATCTCCTTTATTAATCTATTCTTTTTGATTCATAAAATAATTAAATTTTATAAATCCTAAAGTTAAACTTTTCACAATAAATTCTAAAATCCCAAATTTTAAACTATTTTATAAAACCATTAACCTCATATTTTCAAAAATAAATCTTTAATCGTATTTCTCAAAAATCATAATTTTTATAACATTAAAATTATACGTTTATTTATTTAAAATGGATCAATTCCAAAAATATTTTATATTTTCAAAAATCACTTTAAAAATCATTTTAAAATTCCAAAATTTGGTCCAATGATGCTACACACCAAATAGTCAATCACGACAACAACGATATCATATATCGATATGATAATCCATCAAATATCAAAATATCTGAAATCAAATAAATACTGTTGAGGAATCCAGTTGGATCCCTCCAACCTGTTTTCCTGCATCCACAAACATTAGCACAATACCAATTTCGCTCCAGTACGAAATTATCGCGGTATATGGGATTTAAAATATTATCCGCTTAATAGACGGCGCAATAGGGTCTCATCCGCTAAACAAATGCGGGAAATCAATAACTCCAATATATACATATGCCAATATATATATTGCTATTATATATAATACCAATTTCACTGTTTATGAAATATTCGCGGTCTATGTTTTTAATAAATAACATCCGCTTACTAACGGCGCATAATGTCTATTTTAACAATCAATAGATATCAATCATCATTCAAACATGCATTCAAATATTTTAAATCTAACTATTTAAAATAAAAATTGAAACTGATTCGATTGAGTGAGAAGTTCTCACCTTGATTTCAATTCCGTTTTAGCGATTTATTTCGAATAAAATTAAACGCGCGTTTAATTTTACCCGAAATTCTTACTAACTCCAAACGACTCCAATCCAATTCCATCGCGTAGTGCTCGTCCATACGATTCCAACGCAACTGTTTTCGCGCGTTTTCGACCTCGTATGAAAAAGTTATGATTTTATGAAGTTTATACGAATTTTATATAACTAATTACAACAAAACCTTTATATTATTAAACCTTAGCCAATCTAAGCCATAGGATCTACTTGAGAAAATCAAGGCCGTCCCCATCCTTCCATCTCCCTCACGTCCTCTACAGGTTATTGAGCACGCATATGAACCCAAACACAAAGAACTAGGGTTAAATCTTACTCCTCCATCTTGCCACTTGACGACGATCAGGATACGCCGTATCGAAGGCCTCACCTTCCTCTATGTTCGGCCTCAAGGCGTTGAAGCTCGGCCACTTCTCTCCCCTAGGAATGCGTGCGCAGCTGTAGGCGTTGGCCCCCCCTTTCTCCCTCCATACGACGTCGTTTCAGATCTCAACCGTATAGATTTCTAGCTCTCTTCATGCTCTACGTGTTTGTAGTTGATCACTTCTTCTAATTGTTTGTAGATTGGGAGAGATTGAGGAAGAAATGAGATCAATTTCTGGCCTTTGAAGCTTGAACTGGCGGCTAGGTTTAGGGTTTGTTATATATATATTTTTTTAATTTATGAAGGGTGTTGGTGTCTATTTATAGAATTTCGAACGACACTATTCATCCCGGAAATTCCAAACTCCGATTTACGCGCCGAAACTGACATTCCTAGGGTTTATCCCGCGTTCCGGACACAATGGAACAGGTTTCGGAAGCTAATTCGGACATCTGTGCGAGTTATGGCTATAAATGCTCAATTTAAATTAAACCGATTTAAACGATTTTCTAGGCGTTTTAGCTTGCACCGGACAAACGGTTAATCCGATTGACTTGAAATTTTAAACCTTACAATAATATCACATTACGGATCCGATGAAACTAGTTTCGTCGAAATCCGAGACTTTTTGAAAAATGGCTATTTTAACTCGCCAAATTAAAATTAAAAAACAATTTCGATGCGTTTCGAGCTGCTACGATCAAACGATAACTCCAATTGGCACAAAAATTGAAATCCGGTAATAACTAACTATTACGGATACAATGGAACTGGTTTCGTTCAATTCTGAGACTGTTCAAAAATTGACTATTTTCACTAGTCGATTTAATTATTAAAATATTCAATTTTCACAAATAAACTTTTAATTCGATTTTAAAAGTTCTAAAATATCATTCTAACTTCAATATGATAAAATAAAATCTTACAAATCATTTTCAATCATATTTAACTCAATTTTCAATTATTTCCATAATTTAACATATTAAATTACCGATTTAATTATCCAATTAAATCCAATTATTCAAATAAAAATTTATTCGACTTATAAATTCCACTTATTAATATTTAAAATTAATTAAATATTCAAATTTTAATTACTAAAAATTCTGGGTCGTTACAATCTTCCCCCCTTAAAAGAATTTCGTCCTCGAAATTAACAAGTAAGAAAAGTTACAGAATCTATTAATTTTCCCAAAATCCATAATTAAACTTCTTACAATGCTTTACTAAGTTTTCAAATCATACTTAGTTATCTTTTCAAAAACAATTACTATTGTTTAACTTTCAACTCTAAAATCAAAGTTAAAGTTTCCAAAATTTTCCAATTTTCTCAAATTTTTTCTAACGCCTTAAATTTTCGGAAAAATTCGCCATAGTCTCCTTTGCGCGGCTCGATCCGAAAAAAAATGACAGTATATATATCACAAATATACATCTCATCAAGTAATGAGGCATCCCGAAGGGAAAAAGTATAAATGTACGGTATGTAACCCGAGATATGTACCTTATATTTTATTAGCGAGCATATACGGCTAATATAGCGCGAAAGCGAGCTCCAAATGCGAAGCAAACGCGATCTGCACCTACTAAACACTCAACAAACAACATGAGAACATGTATGTAGAAAATAGTATCAATATACAACATATAGCAACATAATAACTATACATGCCAACATATCAAATGAAACTAAAGCAATATATTCAACCATCAACCAACTAGCATCCAACTAACATTCATAACCAATAAATATTCATTCATATTCTCATTAATATTCAATGAAATGGTTTTCAATTTAAATCACATTTGATTCATTTACAGTGGATGTTTTTATTAATATTCATTTTCAATTAGTTTATATTCACTAATTCATATTCAAGTTGGTTTACTTACAATTGGATTTCAATCACTTTAGCTTCCAATTTCATTAATTTAATTTCATTAACACTTAATGAATTATATACAATCAATCAACTAACAACCATATAACAATCAATGTATATTAATTACAACCAAATTCCTTTGTTTATATTTTTTTTTAAATTTGGTTTAACACCTTAAATTAAATTGACTTCCATTCAATTTATTCAACTTCCAATAACACTAGATTTTAATGAATTAACACCTATATTCATTATTTCATATCAATTATTCACATTTAATTGATCATTATTCAATCCATTCATTCAATTCAATTACAAAAGTTGAATTTCATTTCATAACTCAAGTTCACATTTATCACTTAACTTTATTAATTTACTTTGATCTCTTAAGTTATATTCCATTTGACTTTAAATTCACTTTTATTTACAACCCATATTCATAAATATATATTCATATAGTTTCACTTCTTAGATATATAAGTTTATTTCTCAATTGTAAATCACTTTAATTATAATTCAATTCTTATAATTCTTTTGCTTATATTATTCAAACAACTAAACAATCAACTTATATACACTTTAATAATTCTGAAAAATTATTTCTTCATATACAAAATATAATCAAGGTAAAATTATTTCATTTACCCAACTTAAAAACAATACTGTGTCGAATTGTTCTATTCAAGTGTTTAGAAACCCCTTCGGCATAGTTGTCCAGACCGTGCTGACGAAGGTTCATATACCACTCAATAAACCAATCATCACAATATAAAACAATTTATATTCACTAACAAATACGCACTCATATCTATTATTACACTCAAACTCATTCTAGAGTACTACTGACTCTATCTCTAATGAGAAATACCCAACAGAACCATGGTTGTCGCTTAACCATATGCTCTGATACCAACTGTAACGATAGCGATTTTTCGTTGCCGAAAAACCGAAATGTTATGGGTTTAAGAAGAATAAAAGATGTAGAAGAGAGAGAGAAAAGACAGAAAATAGAGGGAAAAGAACATAGAAGAACATAGAAAATAGGACGAAATAGAACTGAAAGAAAACAACACACAGAACGGAACAGAAAACAACTGAACAACATCAGAATCTCACAATTCGCAGCGGAACAACATATAATAGATAAATGAATAATCTTTAAACAAAGAACTATATCAGTTATTACATTTTATACATTACATTTCATTACATCATATCATCAGAGTGTACAACAACAACAACATCTAACAGTGCAGCGGAAAAAGAAATACTATATACTAGTAATACGCCATGCCATCCAGCTTGCCTCCAGCAACTCCTGAATTCCTGATAAACCTTAACTCTTGACTGCCCATGTGGAAATTGGTGGGTACCCATGTTTAGGAAGGAAAACAATAAACTCCAAGTCAGTCATGTGACTGGTGTGGGAACTCAAAACAGTTTATTTATCTTTAAAAACAAAATAGAGGAATATTTTTAAAGTCAATTCGCAATGCTTTTAAAAATGAGACTACCATAAGGCCTCCCGCACACACACACAATACAAACGCAGAATCGGAGGAGATTTCTCCTTATGATAGTCAAAGATGCTTGATACGCATTTAAAAGACATTTGATATTATTACTAGTGCATAGTGTAGGAAATATTTCGAAAGTAGAATATAAATCTTAGCCAGCATAGACATTTCGAACTATGCCTACTATAGCTAACTATGTTCAATAGCAGGTTACCGCCACATTCCATAGCAGGTTATACAACTAAAACCGTACAAGTCTCGTATTGTTTCTTTGGATTTCCAACGAATGATCAGGCCAAGGAACTTCCCATTGCCACATGAGAATGCCTCTGGATGGACATCCCCGAGAACCAAACCGGATCTCTACCAACACAAGGCCGGGTTACCCCTAACTGAGTAACAACTGACCGAATATGCCATCCCCCGGTCCTTTGGGACCTTTCAACCGAGCGCTCGTAATCAATTCACACAATCATAACAAAGTGTTTTCAACATGAGTAAGTATCTGGGCTCCATACCATGATACCATCCTTTTCCAGAAGGAAATGCACATATCCTAAAGGGCGCTACCCCTCATAACCTTGCTGCATCTTTCCTGTTTTGACCATTCACGGGGTGTGAGGCTCGACGAAGTCACGTCCACAAAAACATACTTTATACAAAAGCCATCTTTGGGTCAACAAATGATCATAGAAATGATCACCAGGATAGACGATCAAATAAATGATCCTATCACAAATAATCAACACAATGATCATTTACAGCAACACTCAGCATGTCACATTACCAAATTGGGAATATATCGCTGATAACATTAAACTACATAACCTCTGAGCTCATACGTCTCAGAGAAGGGTGTTAAGCTAAAAGAATAAATTCTCCGCCACCAGCAGAAATATATTTGAATGAAATCTGCTTTATATCTCAATTTGTAACGTCAGACATACAATCCATACAAGTCTGTTCCGGGCTCGAACAAAACCGAAGGCACTTACAAAGAAGTCCTTGCAATCCGGATATTCACAATCTTGATCGGATTTCCCATCACTTAGGGAGTCTCTATACCGTTGCAACTCAGTGCAGAGACAATCGACAGGTCATCCTATCGCTCTCGCAAATACCGGGTCTTCAACACCGATCTTCAAATGCAATTCATAACGACGTATCACATATTCAGAATGGGTTATACGACCCCATGGTCCTTTCCCGGTTAACCCGAATAGTGAGCGCTTATTCAAAAATAGGTATGGCATTCAAATTCAAACAAATCACATCAATTACCCATTCAAAGGGAAATATTGATAGTCGGTTATTGAACTATCAATGGATATGCACAACATCACCAGATTCCAAATAATTTTCCAAATTATTTACTTTCCAAAAATATCTTCACAAGATATATAATTCAATATCTCAAAAATAAATCAATATTTATTTTTAACAAATTCCACTTTCTTTTATAAATTCCATAGTGAATTTATATTTCAAAATATCTATGAATATACGATTTCAATTATTCATTTCAATTTATCTTCAAAAAGATAAATTCTCAAAGTATTCACTTTATATTGGAAAACATTTCCATACTTATTTAATAAGTAATTCACAAATTTTATTTATTTTCAACACTTAGAAAATATTCAATATACTTAAATCGAGATTAAGTATATATTTCATTCTTTAAGGAAATCATTCTCTTAAACATATTTATTTGGGCCAAAACGAATGTTGCGTAAAACATCGTTACGACGTCCCAAAATCACTAGTATAGGGATTCGAAATTAAAATAGATATATAAATCCCAATACTATACAAAACATTTCCTTTCGGAAATCATTTACTATAACAACAGTGTTATAGTCCACCATTTTCCTTTTATTTCTCAAAAACGTCTATTTCAACAATCAATGTTGAAATCTATGGTTTCGAATCTCAATCCAATTGAAACATCGTTAACTTGTTTTTAATTCTATTTAAAACACCACATTCAAACATTTTCTTTAACATATTATTCACTATTCAAAAACGTGAATATACTACGTTAACAACTTTCATCACTTCTATTCATTTTATTTCAATTTATAAATATCCATTTCTAAATCTCTTAATATAAATCAATTTATATTATTCTTTAAAACGTCTTTAATCTCCTTTATTAATCTATTCTTTTTGATTCATAAAATAATTAAATTTTATAAATCCTAAATTTAAACTTTTCACAATAAATTCTAAAATCCCAAATTTTAAACTATTTTATAAAACCATTAACCTCATATTTTCAAAAATAAATCTTTAATCGTTTTTCTCAAAAATCATAATTTTTATAACATTAAAATTATACGTTTATTTATTTAAAATGGATCAATTCCAAAAATATTTTATATTTTCAAAAATCACTTTAAAAATCATTTTAAAATTCCAAAATTTGGTCCAATGATGCTACACACCAAATAGTCAATCACGACAACAACGATATCATATATCAATATGATAATCCATCAAATATCAAAATATCTGAAATCAAATAAATACTGTTGAGGAATCCAGTTGGATCCCTCCAACCTGTTTTCCTGCATCCACAAACATTAGCACAATACCAATTTCGCTCCAGTACGAAATTATCGCGGTATATGGGATTTAAAATATTATCCGCTTAATAGACGGCGCAATAGGGTCTCATCTGCTAAACAAATGCGGGAAATCAATAACTCCAATATATACATATGCCAATATATATATATTGCTATTATATATAATACCAATTTCACTGTTTATGAAATATTCACGGTCTATGTTTTTAATAAATAACATCCGCTTACTAACGGCGCATAATGTCTGTTTTAACAATCAATAGATATCAATCATCATTCAAACATGCATTCAAATATTTTAAATCTAACTATTTAAAATAAAAATCGAAACTGATTCGATTGAGTGAGAAGTTCTCACCTTGATTTCAATTCCGTTTTAGCGATTTATTTCGAATAAAATTAAACGCGCGTTTAATTTTACCCAAAATTCTTACTAACTCCAAACGACTCCAATCCAATTTCATCGCGTAGTGCTCGTCCATACGATTCCAACGCAACTGGTTTCGCGCGTTTTCGACCTCGTATGAAAAAGTTATGATTTTATGAAGTTTATACGAATTTTATATAACTAATTACAACATAACCTTTATATTATTAAACCTTAGCCAATCTAAGCCATAGGATCTACTTGAGA
The DNA here is from genome assembly GCA_030765085.1 of Allium cepa. Taxonomy (NCBI): domain Eukaryota; kingdom Viridiplantae; phylum Streptophyta; class Magnoliopsida; order Asparagales; family Amaryllidaceae; genus Allium; species Allium cepa. The sequence goes on along the minus strand of CM060928.1, from coordinate 662,749,984 downwards.
AAATCAAGGCCGTCCCCATCCTTCCATCTCCCTCACGTCCTCTACAGGTTATTGAGCACGCATATGAACCCAAACACAAGGCACTAGGGTTAAATCTTACTCCTCCATCTTGCCACTTGACGACGATCAGGATACGCCGTATCGAATGCCTCACCTTCCTCTATGTTCGGCCTCAAGGCCTTCAAGCTCGGCCACTTCCCTCCCCTAGGAATGCGTGCACAGCTGTAGGCGTTGGCCCCCCCTTTCTCCCTCCATACGACGTCGTTTCAGATCTCAACCGTATAGATTTCTAGCTCTCTTCCTGCTCTACGTGTTTGTAGTTGATCACTTCTTCTAATTGTTTGTAGATTGGGAGAGATTGAGGAAGAAATGAGATCAATTTCTGGCCTTTGAAGCTTGAACTGGCGGCTAGGTTTAGGGTTTGTTATATTTTTTTTTTAATTTATGAAGGGTGTTGGTGTCTATTTATAGAATTTCGAACGACACTATTCATCCCGGAAATTCCAAACTCCGATTTACGCGCCGAAACTGACATTCCTAGGGTTTATCCCGCGTTCCGGACACAATGGAACAGGTTTCGGAAGCTAATTCGGACATCTGTGCGAGTTATGGCTATAAACGCTCAATTTAAATTAAACCGATTTAAACGATTTTCTAGGCGTTTTAGCTTGCACCGGACAAACGGTAAATCCGATTGACTTGAAATTTTAAACCTTACAATAATATCACATTACGGATCCGATGAAACTAGTTTCGTCGAAATCCGAGACTTTTTGAAAAATGGCTATTTTAACTCGCCAAATTAAAATTAAAAAACAATTTCAATGCGTTTCGAGCTGCTACGATCAAACGATAACTCCAATTGATACAAAAATTGAAATCCGGTAATAACTAACTATTACGGATCCAATGGAACTGGTTTCGTTCAATTCTGAGACTGTTCAAAAATTGACTATTTTCACTAGTCGATTTAATTATTAAAATATTCAATTTTCACAAATAAACTTTTAATTCGATTTTAAAAGTTCTAAAATATCATTCTAACTTCAATATGATAAAATAAAATCTTACAAATCATTTTCAATCATATTAAACTCAATTTTCAATTATTTCCATAATTTAACATATTAAATTACCGATTTAATTATCCAATTAAATCCAATTATTCAAATAAAAATTTATTCGACTTATAAATTCCACTTATTAATATTTAAAATTAATTAAATATTCAAATTTTAATTACTAAAAATTCTGGGTCGTTACAATATCGGTAGACTACGACCTATGTAGGAGTGGAGAAGTTTCATTTCGACAGCGAAAATCAGAGGCCGCAGAGAACCTGCAGTTACATGGACTTTTGCTGCGATGGCAACGTAACCCTGGAATGTAATTGTGATCTGTCGTGTGGTTCCATGGCGTAATCGAGAGGCCGCGGAGAGCCTGCAGTTACATGGACTTTTGCTGTGATGGCAACGTAACCCTGGAATGTAACTGCGACCATGGATGGGGGTAATGATTTCCAGAGCATTCTCACCAAAGATATATCCTCTATTTTCAAAAATTGTTTTCTATATTTTTAATAAAATTATTTTCCAAGTATTTTCACTGGATGTTGAAAATGGGTCTTCTAAGTACTTATAGATTTTCAGTTGTACGCCTGATCAACGTATGACCGAATTTCCGTGAGAACAATGATGGACTGGTTAAAACATTGAGTTATAAAAGTATTTTTATAAAACTATTTTGACAGTACTACAGATTTAAAAAGTTTTTAAAATGATCAAAGAATATTTTAACTGATTTTAAAATATTTAATAAATTTTGGCTTTGATTCTTTTCAAGGACGAAAAGATTCTAAGGAGGGAGGAATGTGATAACCTGGGGTTTGGGCATCTGATAAATGCGTAATTAACCATTTTAATCAATTGAACAGATAAAATTATGATAATAATAGACATCTGGATGTGTAAATGAATTTGGAAATATAATAAGAATTGAATTATTCATATCTAAAGGAATAATTATTTAATAATCTCCTTTATAAATTATTCAGACTTGATAAAATTATTATTTTCAAGCAATAATAATAATGTGATGTTTTTAAATATTGGTATAAATAGTTTTTAAAATAGAATTATTATTTACAAATTTAATATGTGAATTGAATTTAAATTGAATTTGAATTTGGATTAAAATATTGAAATTCAAAGAATATATAACTTAAATATATTTTTGCATGATTTTATTTAGAATATAATTGTTTTATATTATTTTCTTTTAAAGGGTTTAATTTATATAAACTAAGATATGTATTTATTAATTAGGAAATTACCATTTAAAAATTCATTTACTCATGCCTAATTATAAGCCTTTTTAACATCATGTGTTAAATAGTTAAGTAGAGTAAAAGACAAACATTATATACATTTAAATGTAAAACATAAATGCATATGTACTTAAATAATTTAATAAAAAGAAAAATTTTATATAATAAAAAGAAGTTTAACACTTGAAAACATATTAAGGTGGTTTTAAGACACTTGTAAAAGTATATGAATATGTGTAATGTAATTAGATAGTAAATGACAAATGTAAGTACTTTTTTAACATGTGTCAACTTTTAATTTTACTTTCTTTTATATTTTTAATAAATCATATTTAATTTATAAAGGCATATACTTCCTCTCTTCCAATTCTTTTAATTTCTATTCTCAGATAAAACAAGGAAATTTTAGATCAAAACCTATAAAGTACTTCAAACCAAAAACTAAAATTCATTTCCGATTTCCAAACTCAAGAATTTACAGCCTGTAACCAAGCTCAAAACCAAATCTGCAATACATTTCTCCCTATAACCATTATTTGTAAGCCTGTAATCATTTTCAAGAGTTCAAGTTCAAAAATCTGGAAGCTAAGAAAGGTCAGTAGGCAAATCACATTAGGCAACTCCAGATTCAACTAAGCATAAACAAGGAATCATGGATAAAGTCCAGTTTCAAATTTTCAAATACAACAAAGATCTGCTCTGTTCAAGCAGTAAGGTGAGTAAACAAACTTATCAAATAGCTTAAATCTGAGCAATCTTGATATTTATGAATATTTTTTTGAAATGGTGTTGGGAAAAATGTGGTATGATGCTTGCCTGGATGGTTTGCATGTCAGTGTTTATAAACACACAGAGTTTTGTTCCAGGTTATACAGGTTTCAGAATTGATAAAAAAAAAATCATTTCCCAATCCCCTGATTGATATTAGACAAAAATTTCTAGATAAAAGATGTTAGTTTAATCAAGATTCAAACCATAAAATAGTTTTAAAATTTATGATAACAAAATTTCTTTGGAAATTTGGGATTGTAGACAAAGATTCAAAATAAGTTAAGATTCAAACATCGTAATTTGATGTTTCAAGAGTATAACTCGAATCAATTGAGAAAATTATGATTGTTAGAACTAAAATCTAAATTTTTAATATTGCAATTAGTATACAATTTGGGTTTGTCTGGAAAATGACGTTGAGGCTCCCTCTGGCGATCAAGAGTGTGAGAGGCCTCGGGGTTTCTACTGGTGATGGAGGAAGTTACAGTGTGTTCAGAAAAAATGGTGGATGGGGTGGTTTTGGACAGTGCCTACGGCGATGTGACGTTCTCTGTCCTAACCCTAGTCTTGGTCGACTTTGCAATATTGGATGCTGTGTTGTTTATAATGCATCAAGCTGCTTGAAATTTGGATGGGAGCTGTGTGGATGTTGCATGGAGATGTGGCCAGAGTTTCTGGCGCTCCGGTGATCGTCGTTGATCGTTCGACGTGATTTTAGGTTGGGTGACGAGTTCCAGATTTCAACTGGAATACTTGATTTCGATTTCAAAATTGGTGATCAAGTTGGAAGGTTGGGATCGGAGATGGGGTTAGTAAGTGACTTGCTGACAGTAAGGGATGAAGTCAAGTCGTCGGCGGCCACCTGTGTATGTACACGGGTGCATAGTGTATCAGGTGAAGTTGGAATTTGGGGAAGAAGGTGTTGCCATGGGTTCGAACTCGATGTGAGTTAGCTTTTGACTCGGGTAGGGGTTCGAGAAAGATGGGGTTTTACTCGAGTTATTTTGTTTGTTGGGCGGTGAAGTGGGAAGGGAATTATGTTTAGATTAAACATTAGAGATGGCGATCCTCTGGGTCTCGCCGGTTCATTACAAAATAACTAACGGGTTTAAAAGTAAGTCACCATGATTTAAATTTTAAGGAAGATGACTTTGAAAATTAAATTGTCTTTGGTTGGGATAATTATACAAGGAAATTTAAAGTAAGGGATTTATTGAATATAATTAATGATTAACTTTGGGTTAATTAATTAAAAACATAAGGATAATAAATCAAGTGATAAGATACTCAATAATTAAATAAGTATAATTGTTTAGGATTGTCAAAGAATAATTAATGGAGTAATTAAAACGGATTATTTACTTAAAGAAATTAATTAATAATTAATTAACTAAAATATGATTTGTCAAGGATTAGTTAATTTCTGAATATGGTTAGTTGGTGAGTAATGAATGGTTGAGATTGATGGAAGTATAATTAAGCGATCAATTAAGGATTAATGTAATTGAGGAGTAATTAAAGGTTAATTACTATATTTGTTTGGAAATAACTAAATTCATATAAGTAATTAAGAAATAATTACTCAATGTAATTAAAGGAGTAAATGTAATTAATCAAGGAGTTGATTTAATGAATATAAGTAATTAAGGGAAGTTAATTACTAATGTTATTATTCAGGATTAATGAATGAAATTGTTTGAGGATAATTAATTTGTATAATTAATTAAGAGTTAATTACTTAATGTAATTAAAGAATAATAATCAAGGGTGCTTAATTAAGATGGGTAATTGGTTAATAATTAATTAATTTGCTGTAATTAATTAAGCATTAAACACACAAGATTTATAATAATGGAAGGAATTAATTTAATTTATTTTAAAATTAATTAAAGATAGTGTGATTAAAGTCTTTGCTTATGAATGGCTAAATGTTATTGGATGTTTGGATTGTTGTTATACTTGGCTGGTGATTGTGAGGTTAGGGTGTCAGATATGGATTATCTATCTGAAATAGAATTGCTATGTGAATCTGTTACTGTGGATATACATGGAAATGTTTAAAGCTTAAATAGCTTTGTCTTAAGATGGTATTGAATTCGAAGAGACCGGAGTCGGGTATTAGTAAATACCCGAAACCACTTCGATTCTTTATAAATTGATACGTGAAATCAATAGGCTGAAGAGGAATGATTTAAGTGAATTGCACCATTTAATCTAAGTTTGGGTACTTAGAAATTGATGTGAGAAATAAGCGATGACTATGACAATTTGTGAAATTGTATATTGATGCAAGTTACCCGGGTTCATATAAGCTGTATACTTTGTATTCCTTGTTAGATGAGTTTTCTCATGCTGGTTTCCAGCCTGACCCGAGTGTTACTTTGATGTAATGCTTGGGTCAGACCGAGTATTACAGATTTTCAGGTAAGGTTGTTCTGGAGCTCAGGAGGCGAGCTGGATGGCTGGAACGTATGGAGTGTTTACCGCTGTGATATTATTGTATAATTAGGACATGCTGTTTAAAACTATTCGGTGAATAGTAATGGTTGTAACTCTGACGTATAAATATAAGTGTATTGATACAGTTCTTCTTTTGTAACCTGTTATTATGTGATATTATATTTTGATCCGATGCGAATGCGAGGTTTCTATGTCTTGTTCCTGTGTCTTCTTCTTCTTTCTCTATCTTTTTATTTTCTAACTATTTGGAATTTTCGGGTTCGAAATTTCTGGGTCGTTGCAAAACCAGTTATTTTTGAAAAATGGTTTACTTATTGAAATAAATTTTTAGGAATCCTGTAACCTTAGGCTCTGTTACCAAGTGAAACATCCTACACCCCTTAATATACCCAAAAAGGGCACGCTAAAGAATATAGTGTGTTCTATGTGTAGCTAAAAACTAACATAGATTAAGATTCACAAGAAAAAATAAATAAAACAGCGAAAACATTTCAAAACACTAATTTATTAAAAATCAAACTTCATAAAATAAGCCATAACCAAAATAAGTCTCAAAATATCAAATACATATGTCTTATGGAAAACATCATCTCAGTCACAATATTAGAGTACATACATAAAACCATACCTCTCAACAAGTGCCGGTACATGACAACAAATCTGAAATAAGAAGAAGAAGAAGAATACACGAAAAAAAAACTCCGTAGCTGAATCTCTAAGAAAATCCAAAATCTACTATCCCTGCCTCTGTTGGCCTATGGAGGAAATGGGAAAATAGAGGAGTGAGTCAGACCAAAAGTCTGGTGAATGAAAGTAATTACTAATATTCTTAAGTAAGGTAAAGATAATAGGCTTTGCAATAGTTCTAGTATAAAAGGAAATACAGAAAAAGATAAAGCTGGAATAAAATACAGTTTAACTGTTTACTTTGCTTAGATAGTTCGATTGTATTGTTTGCACTTTTCTAAAACTACTTTGATTAGGATGAAATCCAATCCTAGTTTAATTAGGCTGAAGTCCTAATTCTATCATTTGATCGACCTTCTATCTCTGTTTTGCCGACTGTGGGCTAGTCCCATTCTGTGGATCCCACAACAAAAGACACATGTTTAGCACTTGAAACTCAATAGCGACTTATCTCCCTACACTAGGCCGCACGCTTGACCACCGTTAGGCTCGCGCTGCCTGTTTCTCCCTTTTTGGACCTCTTATTTACCCTAAACAACATGAGCGTGCCCAGCCCCACTTTCGTGTGTTGTGAGATCACCAGTTCCTGACTAAAGGGAAATGCTTCCGATACAGGTCCTAACAAACAAAATCTAGTTGTGCCCCTTATCCAAATCCCTTAATTTGAACTTCTATTTATTGACCACTTATCTACACTAAACCACATAAGTGTGTACCAAGGGAAATGCTGCCGGCACAGGTCCTACTTTTATCTTTGTTTATTAACTTAGTATAGGTCTTTAAAATAAGCCTTTTCTGCTTTGTCTCTAATTATAACCCGTGTGTTATAACTTTGCTTATTTACTTAACCCAAGGCATAAGTTTAAAAATAAGCTACTTCTGATATTTCTTTTATTTTCTCTTTTTAGTTAAAATTACATGTTAGAACTATGCTTGCAAATGTCTTAAATTTGCCTATTTCAGTCCAAGTCTAATTTATTACAGTTCTCCTTATTTTACATCCCATTTTCTGTAAATTCAGTGTTCTTATATTCTAGTCCATATTAACAAATTATTTTCTTTTATTTATTCCATTCATGCGAAAAGGGAATTAAAAATAAACTAGCATTTATAGAATAAATCCCAACATAGAATGGATGTAAATAAAAAGTAAATAATAATAACTGTAAATACCGTAAATAACTGTAAATAATTGGGAAAGTTATAATTAACAGTAAATAATTGCAAATAACTGAAATAGAATAGCTAAAAGAAAATAGACTAGAAAACAAGTCTAAAATTTACTTAAAAATAAACTATAAATAAACTTGCATAAAGGTTATCCCAAAATTATAGAAAATCTACAACTATTGGAAACTCTATTATTTTAAATAACTTACAAATCTAAAATAATTACTTAAGCACGATCGAGCATGATTGAGAAATTTGGAAGCGGAGCTCGATAGATTATCTCTACAAGAGGAGATTGGTTGGAAGCAGCGTTCCAAAGCAAAATGGATCGAGGAAGGCGACAAAAACACAGCTTATTTTCACCGCCTTGACAATGGTAGGCGCAGATCCACATTTATCCCTGAAATCAATCACAACGATATATCTACCACTGACCAAACTGTTATCCTCAACATGTTCTCAACCTATTACCGCAACATCTTAGGTAAACACCACCCTCCTATCCCACATCTTGACTGGAACCTTCTCTACCCTGATAGTTCCCTCATCCCAATCGATCAACCCTTCTCGGAGGAAGAAATCTGGGCTGCATTGAAGGACGTGTCCGACGATAAGGCCCCGGGTCCCGATGGTTTCGGTCCCCTCTTCTTCAAACACTTCTGGGAAACTGTCAAACAAGATATTATTGAGATGTGTGCCGAATTTCAAGAGGACCCATCATCAGTGGCTCGCCTAAACTATGCTAATATTATCCTTATTCCCAAAATCCGTGGGGCCAATTCCCTTCCCTCCTTCCGTCCCATCAGCCTTCTGAATACCACTTTCAAAATAATCACCAAAGTTCTGGCCAACCGCCTTCAATCAGTCATCGCCCCTCTTATTGGAATTGAGCAATCCGCTTTTATCCATGGCCGTAACATTATGGACTGTGTAGCCACCACTCAAGAGATTATTTCCTCCTGTCACCAAACTTCAACGCCAGGCATTCTCCTCAAATTAGACTTCTCCAAGGCCTTTGACACTGTCAACTGGCAATTCATTCTTGACCTTATGAAGCATAGAGGCTTCACCCCAAAATGGTGCAATTGGATCCGAAGTATTCTTAATACTAGCTATTCTTCAGTTTCGATAAATGGCTCTACTAGTGGTCTAATAAAATCCACACGGGGTCTGCGTCAAGGAGATCCACTTTCTCCCCTGCTCTTCGTCCTCGTGGCTGACGTTTTCAATCGTACGATCAAATTAGCTATATCTAATAACCTCTTCGATGGCATTAAGCTCCCTAATTCCACTCTGACCATATCCAACATACACTTCGCCGATGATACTATCCTGTTTGCAACCCCTAACGTCAATCACATCCAATGCCTCAAAGTAGCTTTGTATTCTTTTGAACTTATATCTGGCCTATCTATCAATTTCAATAAAAGTTCCATCATCATGTTAGGAAACTCTGACCATCTCGGGCCCACTTACTCCAAATTGCTCAACTGTACTATCGCACAATTCCCCATCTCATATCTCGGCATCCCCCTTAGACCAACCAAGCTCCTCATAACTGACTGGCTCCACCTCATATCAAAAACTGAAAATAGACTCCTTTCTTGGAAGGCACATTCCCTCTCCTCTGCAGGTCGTCTTGTCCTCATCAAATCAGTCTTATCGTCCATCCCTTCTTATTTGATGTCGTTTTACAAATTACCAGGTTGGGTAATCAAAAAAATTGACAAGATTAGAAGTTTTTTCCTTTGGAATGAGGGCAGAATAAAGAAACTCGTCAACTGGTAGACGGTTTGTATGCACACCAGTAATGGTGGCCTTGGAATCGTTAATCTTCACCATTTCAATCTGCCCTTCTTACTAAATGGCTCTGGAGATTTCTCTCCCTCGAAACCTTCCTTTAGAAATCATGGATTACCACACTTTACTACCACTCTATCCCCCATCTTGTCCTTCACTCCGTTCCCAGCCCTAAGCCTTCCACTTTCTGGTCTGGTGTCCTCTCTACCCTCCCCCGAGTTAAATCACTCTTTCAAGTCAAGGTGGGCAATGGAGCTAAATGTCTCTTCTGGTTAGATATATGGTTCGGCCACCTTCCACTTTCCTACATCCTCCCCAACCTCTTTTCCAACTCAGCCTCTTACCAAACCAGTACTTCAGACTCTTTCCTTCTCGGCCCTGACCATCTTCTTCCATCTTCATATTTCGACCTCAATACCTATTCCGAGCTCCAATATACTGCCTCCATCATTCAATCCCTTCAATTCTACCCATTCCCAGATAAAATAATTTAGTCCCTCAACCCTGCAGCAGGCTTCTCCGTTGCATCTTGTTATTCTTATCTGAACAACCCTGGTCGCCTGTTCAACTTCCCCAGACTTTGGAACTGTAAGCTCCAACCTCGAATTGCGCTCTTCCAATGGTGTCTTATCCATGGCCCTATCAATACCAGAGATAGACTATTTTGACTTAATATCACTTTGGACCCCTACTGTGCTCTTTGTTCTAATGCAATTGAAAGTATACAACACCTCTTCTTCGATTGCGACTTCTCACTTAGGGTTTGGGCTGCAACTTCTGCTCACCTACTTGGTTTCATCCCAACAATCACTTCGTTTTACGATTTCTGGCAATATAACCCCCCAAATAAAAGATTGGATCCTTTTGTGGCTATCTTTAGTTGGTACATCTGGGTTGAGCGAAATGCTCATGTGTTCAGCTAGACCAAATTGCTATTCGAGGGAATATGCAGGCGCATTATTTACTGTTATTCATCCTTAACAGGTCACAGTTTCTCGGCGCCCTTCAGGCTTAGGCTGCCACGTACTAGATCTTCTTCAGCTGAATCAACTGGTAGCTCCTCTGCGATCCCCAGAAACAGGCAGCATGGACAGTGATAGTAGCTCCTATCATCGGTCAGTTTTGTTGTCAATTGTATGGACTGTCTCCTGGTTTCAATTAGTATTACTGCTATGTTAAATTCTATCATTTTGGTCAGCGATCAAGCTTGTTAATCGCGCTACTTAAATATACTTATGCTATTTAACCGGTTGTGTAGTCACGCGCTACACATCCTTTTTACTTAAAAAATTACTTAAGCACTCACATATGGTCCTTAGCTCTTTTCTTTGGCCATTTTGGATCCACCTGAGTGGTATAAAATATTTTAATTAAAAAGATCTTCTCCTTGGAAAAATATTCCTTTTAAGGTCCAGCCTCTGGCAATGAACTCACATGAAGAAAATCTGAATGAGAAAAATAGCTGGGCCTGGGGTCTTATTTATAGTGTCACTTAAGGATCTCATACCTTTGAATTTGGAGATTAAATTTGGTGCAATCATGTCATAGGCTCGATGGGAACCGTCGGAAGGAAGCATGAACAAATGAGATGGAGTAAAAATAGAAAAATGTGTGTTGAAATCGAACTGGATGAAGCCAGTAAAAGAATGCATGCAGGTCGACCTACCACTTGCTAGGGTCGACCTGCAGGTCAGCCTAGCCATGGTAAGGGTCGACCTTGCCGATATATATTTCTTTTCTTTTTCTCGTTTCTTGTGTATTCCGTAACTTCTTCATTCTAGCTCCGATTTTGATAATGTATATATGAAAATTGACTAGAAAATTACCATGGACACAATGGTGCAAATCCCGTGGTCCACTTTCGATAATTTCGCAAAGTTACTTTATTATTTAATTAATTCATTAGTTAATTACTATAGCATAAATTTTGAGTTGTTACATGACTACTTTACTAAATGCGCGGAAGCTGAGCCCCTTGCTACTAGCACGACAAAGAAAGTAACCAACTTTGTTGTGCGCAACATCATCTATCGCTTTGATCTTCCACACCACATCGTAACTTATAACGGGACCCAATTCGATAGTTTCCAGTTTAAAGATATCTATCAACGCTACCGCATCCAGAAGAAGTTCTCGGCGGTTGCTCACCCTCAAGCAAATGGACAGGTCGAAGCTGTCAATAAAATTATCTAGTCCATTTTGAAGAAACGACTGGAGAAGGCTGGAGGCAAGTGGGTCGATGATCTTCCCATGGCCCTATGGGCATATCGAGCTACCCACTAGTCTATGACCTGCCATACTCCATTTGCATTTTCCCATGGCGCTGAAGCCGTTAATCTAGTTGAATTAGAAGTACCTTCTCACCGTGTGACTTAATACGATCCAAAGAAGAATGCCATCCTACTTGCAGAATCACTGTATTTACTGGGTGAGAAGCACAAAGAGGATTATTTGAGGGCAGTCGCACATCGCAGTCGAGTCGCCCGATTGTACAATGCTATGGTCCGACCCAGAACCTTCGAAGTTGGGGATCTCGTACTCAAGCGAATTTATCCGGTCCCTTCACATATGAAACTAACATGGGAAGGTCCGCATGTCATCGAGCGGAGACTTGGAGATGGCACATTCAAACTATCAACTGTTGACGGTCTCACTTTACCAAAATCATGGAACAACGAGAGTCTCCGTCGCTATTACACATAACTGGCTTTTATTCATTTAGTCTGCTTTTAATTTGAAATTTTTTATGCATTTTTTGAATTGAACTTGTAATAACGCAACTAACTTTGTCGTACTTTCTTGTTTTAGCAATAATATGCAGACTCAACAAGCCAGAGTGGCAATTTCTTGAAATGCGTCGTGCAACCGTCAAGATATACGAAGAGCTAAGTCCCATCATACGGTGGGACTCATTCAAATAGGGAGTGATCATGATCCTACCGGTCACTCTCTAAGTGAAACACCAAGCTTAGGGGCAAGCAATAATAAAGTCAAGAAGGATTGAAACACGACAATCCTCTAACAAACTCCAACTCCTAGAGTGTGAGCTGAAGTACAAAACTCCAAAATCTTGGCTCGAGGAGCATGGATCCATCCATCCACGACCTCGCCTTCATTCTTCCAAGTTCAATGAGGATGGATCCGTCCATTTACGACTTCGCTTGCTAAATCAAGGTGGATGTGATCTGACCATCCACAACCTTGATCAACTCCTTATTCCTAGAGTGCGAATGAGATCCTAATACTCAAATAGATGTGATTGACCGTCTATCGACCGACTTTAGATTCCCGGAGTGTGAACTAGGGTATAAACATCAAATGGGTGTGACTGACCACTCGTCGATCAACTCGGGTCCCGAGAGAGCAGACTAGAGTATAAACACCAAATGGGTGTGACTGACCACCCATTAACTAACTCTGGTACCGAGAGCGCGGATCGGAGTATAAACACTAAGCGGATGTGACTGACCGCCCTTAGATTAACTCATGTCCCCAGAGCATGGATATGATTTTGAACATCAAATGGGCACAACTAACCGCCCATAAATTAGCTCGTGGATATGATTCTAAGCGATAAGCAGGCATGACCGACCGTCGACATATTAGTTTAATCCCAAAGTGTGGATGTAATTACCAGCAAATGAGCGAGTGTGATCCAACCACTCAATCTCATTTCACTTTAATTTTTTTTCGATTAGGTTAAATTAAAGTTAGTAAAGGCGAAGAGCTACTGTTGACTGACTACTTCGATTCCCCCCAGGGCTGGGGGCATAACCCAAGTATCAACCACTGACCAAGACAGCGCAACATTGGGATTCGACTCGATATTTGATTATGACCCAAAGCCATGACTTCAGGATTTAGCGACCAAACTCAAGTTCAACTCAGAAACTAAAGTCTCACAAGTACATTGAATGGAAACGCGAGTGCTAAATACCTAAACAAATGAACACTAAGTTATGTTGAAAAATGAAAAGAAAATTTATTTCCACTATTCTTTGAAAAAGGTGAGTACAAAAATCTGTTCGATGAATTCCTATAAGTAGGGGCCAAACCGCATCTACACATGGCCAACGAAATGCAAAAGAAAAGCTTATTCTAGCCATATACAAAAGAGTGGAAACAAAAATGCGAGTCCATGCCTTTGGTTTTCTATCCTTCTTTCTTTTCTTCGGTGTAGACCCATAAGGGCTACCTCTCAGAACCCTCACCCTCTTTGAACCGTTGCCTCTCCGGCCTGCTCCGACGGGCTTGTCTCTAGTCGGGTATTGAAGCAGTCTCCTCCTTGAAACTCACAGGGATCGGAGTGTCCTCTGTATGCGGAACCGAAGGGATGGTGGCACTTTCGATGTTAGAGGGAGGAGGCTTATCGGTATTAATGATGGTGCCACCTGGAGAAATAACAAGTATCAGGACCGGACCAGGGCCCACCATGCCAACGCTAGCTCTAAGAGCCTGCTCAACTTTCTTAATTTCGGCTTTTATTTCCTCCACTATCTGTTCCGCCCGATCCACACGTATGGTCATTGGAATACTGCTGGTCGGACCCAAGGATCCCGTGATGACCACATATTCAACTACATTAAACAACAATTCAATACGTGGATCACTTTGATGGCTGAAGAGTGCTTTCATCAATTGTTCATCAAGTAAGTAGCTGCCACCGTGCATCTCCCTAGCCAATGTAGTGGCTATTGTAGTTGTAGCCTCCATCGTTGTTGCCTCCTGCTCATGATGCATTTCATGAATTGCAGGAAGATCGATTGATGCAGAATCTAGAGCTGATTAAAGATAGGAGAAAATATTAACAAAGGTCTTCTTACAATGCTCCTACATTTGGATGAATGGAAGAAGTACCCAAAATACCTTCCTCAGGTTGACTCCTGTGTTGAGCTGATGAGCCTTCCTAGCCGCGTTCATGTATCTGAGAGAGGTGCGGCTTATCAAGGTCATATCGTAGGGCAACTGGAGGATGAATGGAAGAAGTAGGCTCAAATGGAGAGACTGAGAGCACTTCAAAACCTACTTATTAATGCTCAACTCCAGATCCTTCTGCAGCGTCCGAATACTTGGCAGCCAACTTTTCTTTTTCAAAAGCGACGATTGTATCATGGAGGACCTTGGGTTCATCTCCAACAAGTATTTGAGCTTCCAATTCGAACTCATCGATAGTTGTAGCATCGTGGATCACCATTTCGTCATCTACCAAGCGACTCCAGGCCTTGTATAGTTGAAAACGATAATCTTCGCCATGCAAATTTAAGTTGCAGTTTCTTAAGACATTGGCATTGTACGTGACCAAGAGATCTTCAAATTCATTCTCCATCCTGGCCTCGACTGCTATAATTTCCCTATCCATCTTGACATTGGCTTCCTAGGACTTCAAGTTCGCTGCATCCCAGGCCTTCAAGTTCGCTGCATCCCTCTCCTCCTTAAGTTTCATCGCCTGCTCACATACCTCCTGGGCGGCTTTGTTGGCCTCGTCTTATTCCTTGATGGCCTCAGCTAGCTTCACCCTTAGCTCATCAACCTTCCATGTGGAGTACCTTTCCTGAATAATGACAGTGTTATGGTGGCCCATCTCCTGCACTAGATCCATACAAGTTTTTCTCATGTTTTTTTATGGACTGTCTAGCCTCGTCGTCTCTTTTATCGGCCTCCATCTCTGATTTCCTTAAAGATTCAGCTTCATTATTAAGCACTTCTATTATTCTGTCTTTCTAAGCAAGGTCGGCTTCTAGTTTCTCAATTGTCTTAGCCCGCTCGAAAGATACCGTAGAAACTATCTCAGCCGTCTTAACCCATTCCCTTTACTGGTTGTATGCATCGTGCACATAGTTCTGCACCAGTCTATCTATATTGTTAGGAATTCTTTTCAAGTTTGGAGGAAAGTGGAAGCCATAAAAATAGTTTTTCGAAAAATCTTTCTTTAACTTAGCAATTTGGATGACTCCCTCCCTTATGGGTTTGATGGTGACTTGCTCTGTAGCGACGAGAGTTTCCGTTTCAGTTCCATGGCATTGATTGCCAGATTTCAAATTATGAGGAGACACTACTTGGTGTGCAGTTTTAAAAGATTGCCTACCAGAGCTGGATGGCTTTGAGGAAACTTTAGGTCGTTGCGATAGCGATCAGTAGTAGTACCTACTTTGATATGACCTTTCCTTCTCCCTATTATAACACTCATGCTCTTGGCTGGAGTGGCGGTCGCGATCGTAGTCTCTTTAACTTTCGTGCCTATGAGATTCAGTGTAAGAGCTAGAAGAATGGTGTTTGGAGCGAAGATTGCTAAGCATAAGCCCCTGCCTCACCATCTTGTCTACAAAATGAAAAGAGAAGTAGAATTAGTCATCTTCGGAGATTAGAACACATGTGATTAGAAATTGTATGGTGCCGTAAAGTGCGTGTATGCATGTGCAAACCCCCATAACGACCCGATTGTGCTGGCCTTTGTTTGCGTCAAAATTGACCACAAACACCTAATATCGTGAAAGCACCCGTTTATGAGCACAAATCAGCAACAATCAATATAGAACTCATATCTAAGCAATAACAATCACAATAATTCACAAATAACATTCACAAACACAGGATTTATAGTGGTTCGGCGATCTTGCCTATGTCCACTCTGAAGCATATGTCTTTATTGATTCACTTGATGATTCCAATCGATTACAGCTAATTACAATTGATAATAGCTTTCAAATTTGATTTCAACAGCGATAAAGAAGTATGGAATTGAATCCGGCAGAGTCTTGACGTTCAATGGTGGAAGATCCCCTTTTCTGAAGGCTTCAGGGTGCTATTTATAGGCGTCGGAGGCCCAGATCTCGCTCAAACTTCGGGAGACTTTTTCTGGCATGTGAGTGGGCCCATGCGACCGACCCCACCAAGTTTCGACTCGATTTGAGATCGATTCGAACTCCATTCGAATCGATCAAAAGATGAGCCAATCGAGCTGAAACTTGGCAGGAACAAACTTTACCTTGTAGGGAAGCTACTGTGAAAATTTCATTGCATTTGGATCAGTGGTTTAGGAGATATGATCAATTCAAGTTGTGGTTTTTCGTGAGGGCTGTTGCGTTCGAACCCACTCCCTTCGACTCGATCGGTCATGTGATTCTTTGGTGACGTGGCACGCACTCCTCGCATCAATCTTATTTTTGTCCGAGTCGATCGCTTCGCATCCATGATCTTTGCCTCGTTTATATCGTTGTATGACACGTCATCCAAGCTAGTTGACTTGGTGGACACGAACGAGTGATTGTTCATGGATTCGAACCTGATGGATGCGAAGACGATCGATACGAAGCAGTGCATGGGCACGAGACCAATCGATTCGAAGTAGGGCATACAGATGGTGATGGATTCGAAGTGCTCTGGACTCGATGGATACGAAACAGTGCTCTAGCATGGATACGAACGTGCTGAGGGGATGCCCATTTGATGGATTCGAACCGATCGATTCGAAGTGATCAATATCCTACTGATCGATTCGAATTGATCGATTCGAAGTACATGGAGCCCGATGGATTCGAACTTGACAGACAGTGATGGATACGAATCCTATGGATTCGAAATGAGCACCTCCTCAACTTTTTGATGGGTTCGAACGACATACTTTGGCCAAATTGCATCGATCATATCTCATTCATACTGCCTCCGATTAACTAGAAATTTGGAATGCTGGTTCCCATGACTTTGCTTGCCTTGTTCTATCAATCGTAGCCTGATCTGGGCTCGGAAAAAATTCATCGATATCCATAGCGAAGCGAAGTGCAACCAATCTCTGAGACAAACTGTCTTTTGTATCGACCAATCTTTTGGTATCACGGCTTTGCCAAAAAGCGGGATAACATTTGCCCCCCAAAATATGCCTTGCGGTAGGAAGGCGTGTTTTGTAATGCCATGAGCTGGATGTTCGTATCCTGTTGATGTCCTACAAAGGAATTTACAGTTTTATGTGACCTCAAATGACGACCGTTCGGGATCGAGATATTTGAGATGAAGTGCGACCGTTCATGGTCAAGCGCCTAACTTCAAATGACGATCGTTCGGGATCAAGCCATTTGAGGTGAAGTGCGACCGTGCGCGGTCAAATGGCGGACCTCAAATGACGACCGTTCGCGATCGAGCCATTTGAGGTGAGGTGGTTGTGCCGTTCGGGGCGAGTTGTGACCGTTCGAGGTCGGGCGCCGTTCGAGGCGAATTGTGACCGTTCGCGGTCGGGTGCCGTTCGAGGCGAGCTTGTGACCGTTCGAGGTCGGGTGCCGTTCGAGGCGAATTGTGACCGTTCGCGGTCGGGTGCCGTTCGGGGCGAGAAGGTGTGCCCGGGAGGGCTTGGTGTTATCGATGCCAGGGTCACGTTCGGGTGAGTTCCTGGATCGTTTGTGTGCCTATTGGAGGCGAATAAGTGTGCCCGGTGGGGCTTGGCATTGTTGATACCAGGTTCACGTTCGAGTGGGTCCCTGGATCATATGTCAGGGCATATCGCCGTCTCAGAGCATGCCTAAGGACCGTTCGCGACCCCGTGCATGTGTAAGTAGCTTAGCCATTTCAGAATTATCAGAACGAAATATCTATTCAACAGACAAGCTTTAAAATAGAAATGTCCGAACAAACCAAGTCTAAGTGTCCAAATCAAAATGAAAAAAAAGCAAAGCAAGGATGTCAAAGTGTAAGTTCCCACTACGAAACGGTCAATGATCATTCAAAGCGTGCCTAGGGATCGTTCGCGATCTCATGCATGTGTAAATGATTTAATTGTGTTAGTAGGAAGCTTACGACTTGTTCATCGTTATTTCAATCAATTGATAATCATACGGTGTCCCGGTTCAGGGCCACCCCTGGCTGATGTAGACGGTGGCCACTCCGACTCCATCGCTGGAGCTCGCCTCCTCGCGTATTGAAGCAGCATGCCATTCCTGATGTGCCCTTCCACCTCATCCTTCAGATGCCTACAGTCGTTAGTGTTATGACCGTTTAATTCATGAAATACACAAAACTAATCTGATTTTATTTCGTCAGAGGTTGGATCCCTTCGCATTGGTCTACGATACGGAACCTGCTCCTTGGTATCCTGATAAATTCGCTCCAAACTCTCATTCAGTTCTGAATAGGTGGTGAATCGCGCCTCTCTCCGCAGTTGCTTTGGCCCATTACCAGTATCCTCAGCCTTTCGTTTTCCTTTATCCTTGCCTGAGTCCTTATCGAGAGGCTTTTTGTCTTTAAGCACATAAACTTCTATTCCCTCTCCTTCTTCTCTTTCTGCATTCGCATCCTCTTGTCGTAAAAACTTTTCGGCCTCGTCGTAGAATTCCCCTAGATCTACAGGTGGGTCTTTAGTTAATGAATTTTTAAACTCTGTGCCGTCAGCTACTCCAGACACAGCTGCCATCACAACCATAGATGGATCTGCTCGATCCACCGAAGCTGCTGTTGCATTGAATCACGTTAGATAACTCCTCAAAGTTTCTCCGGCTTTCTGCTTTAGGGTTGCCAAAGTCATCACATTCTTGGGTCTTGTAATGTGAACCCTGAATTGCCTCATAAATCTTTCAGTTAAATCATTTCATGTTCCGATAGATCCACTCTCTAGTTGTCTAAACCATAACGCTGCAATATCTGCCAAGTACAATGGAAAGCACCGGGCCATAACCTCATCTGATGCCCCCAGCACTTCCATATGCCTCATATACTTTGTCAGATGAACAGTGGGGTCCATTCTCCCATTATACATGTCCAACGATGGTAACTTGAAATCCGGTGGGTTCCTAGCTCGTCAGATTCCTGGAGTAAAAGGACTCCTATTAACATCCTCCAAATCTTTGTTTACCAAACCGCCTCTCATAGCTCTTCTAACCATCTCCGCCAATCTGTCATTGTCTCCGAGATGCAATCTTCGTTCACCACTTTCAACCTGCCCCCTGAGTTCACGAGGGAACTCTGGGATCTGCCCCCTTGACTGAGCGTTCACTCCTCTGCTACTCTCAGGTTGCGCAGATGCTCCTCTCTCTCTCTCTCTAAGACTAGATCAACATTCTCCATGTGCGTGCCCCCTAGTTCAGGTGCTACGCCGAATGGTCCTGCTCCGTTTCGAACTCCATCCGCTTCTCTATTCTGTGCTCCGAGTTGCCCTATCCGTTGGAATAAACTCTGGATTAACTCCTCCTGTTTCTTCATCATTGTCTCCATCTCGTCCCTAGTGATGAAGACTGAAGCTTGGTTCGCTCCTAAAGAAGCCTCTTGACTTCCTTGATGTTCACTTCTCTCTGGCCTTTGTTTCTTACTTGTTTGTCTCATCATGGTTCTTAGATCTAAATTCTTAAGTCTTCAAATTCAAATTATCGTGAGTTCATTTCTCAGTGAAAGCACCAAAATGTTTGCGTCAAAATTGACCACAAACACCCAATATCGTGAAAGCACCCGTTTATGAGCACAAATCAGCAACAATCAATATAGAACTCAGATCTAAGCAATAACAATCACAATAGTTCACAAATAACATTCGCAAACACAGGATTTATAGTGGTTCGGCGATCTGGCCTGCGTCCACGCTGAAGCTTATGTCTTTATTGATTCACTTAATGATTCCAATCGATTACAAAGAAATACAATTGATGATAGCTTTCAAATTTGATTTCAACAGCGATAAAGAAGTATGGAATTGAATCCGGCAGAGTCTTGACGTTCAATGGCGGAAGATCCCCTTTTCTGAAGGCTTCAGGGTGCTATTTATAGGCGTTGGAGGCCCAGATCTCGCTCAAACTTCGGGAGATTTTTCTGGCATGTGAGTGGGCCCACGCAACCGACCCTACCAAGTTTCGACTCGATCTGAGATCGATTCGAACTCCATTCGAATCGATCAAAAAATGAGCCAATCGAGCTGAAACTTGGCAGGAACAAACTTTACCTTGTATGGAAGCTACTGTGAAAATTTTATTGCATTTGGATCAGTGGTTTAGGAGATATGATCGATTCAAGTTGTGGTTTTTCCTGAGGGCTGTTGCGTTCGAATCCATTGCTTCGAACCCACTCCCTTCGACTCGACCAGTCACGTGATTCTTTGGTGACGTGGCATGCACTCCTCGCATCGATCCTATTTTTCTCCGAGTCTACCACTTCGCATCCATGATCTTCGCCTCGTTTATATCGTTGTATGACACGTCATCCAAGCTAGTTGACTTGTTGGACACGAACGAGTGATTGTTCATGGATTCGAACCTGATGGATGCGAAGATGATCGATACGAAGCAGTGCATGGGCACGAGACCAATCGATTCGAAGTAGGGCATACAGATGGTGATGGATTCGAAGTGCTCTGGACTCGATGGATACGAAACAATGCTCTAGCATGAATACGAACGTGCTGAGGGGATGCCCATCTGATGGGTTCGAACCGATCGATTCGAAGCGATCAATATCCTGCTCATCGATTCGAATGTGATCGATTGGAAGTACATGGATCCCGATGGATTCGAACTTGACAGACAGTGATGGATACGAATCCTATGGATTCGAAACGAGCACCGCCTTAACTTTTTGATGGGTTCGAACGACATACTTTGGCCAACTTGCATCGATCATATCTCATTCATACGGCCTCCGATTAACCTGAAATTTGGAACGCTGGTTCCCATGACTTTGCTTGCCTTTTTCTATCAATCGTAGCCTGATTCGGGCTCGGACAAAATTCATCGATATCCATAGCGCAGCGAAGTGCAACCAATCTCTGAGACGAACTGTATTTTGTATCGACCAATCTTTTGGTATCACGGCTTTGCCAAAAAGCGAAGGCGTGTTTTGTAATGCCATGAGCTGGATGTTCATATCCTGTTGATGTCCTGCAAAGGAATTTTACAGTTTTATGTGACCTCAAATGACGACCGTTCGGGATCGAGATATTTGAGATGAAGTGCTACCGTTCATGGTCAAGCGCCTAACTTCAAGTGATGATCGTTCGGGATCAAGCCATTTAAGGTGAAGTGCGACCGTGCGCGGTCAAATGGCGGACCTCAAATGACGATCGTTCGCAATCGAGCCATTTGTGGTGAGGTGGTTGTGCCGTTCGGGGCGAGTTGTGACCGTTCGAGGTCGGGCACCGTTCGAGGCGAATTGTGACCGTTCGTAGTCGGGTGTCGTTCGAGGCGAGCTTGTGACCGTTCGAGGACGGGTGCCGTTCGAGGCGAATTGTGACCGTTCGCAGTCGGGTGCCGTTCGGGGCGAGAAGGTATTCCCGGGAGGGCTTGGTGTTATCGATGCCAGGGTCACGTTCGGGTGAGTTCCTGGATCGTTTGTGTGCCTATTGGAGGCGAATAAGTGTGCCCGGGGGGGCTTGGTATTGTTGATACCAGGTTCACGTTCGAGTGGGTCCCTGTATCATTTGTCAGGGCATATCGCCATCTCAGAGCATGCCTAAGGACCGTTCGCGACCCTGTACATGTCTAAGTAGCTTAGCCATTTCAGAATTATCAGAATCAAATATCTATTCAACAGATAAGCTTTAAAATAGAAATGTCCGAACAAACCAAGTCTAAGTGTCCAAATCAAAACGAAACAAAAGCAAAGCAAGGATGTCAAAGTGTAAGTTCCCACTACGAAACGGTCAATGATCATTCAGAGCATGCCTAGGGATCGTTCGCGATCTCATGCATGTGTAAATGATTTAATTGTGTTAGTAGGAAGCTTACGACTTGTTCATCGTTATTTCAATCAATTGATAATCATACGGTGTCCCGGTTCAGGGCTACCCCTGGCTGATGTAGACGGTGGCCGCTCTGACTCCATCGTTGGAGCTCGCCTCCTCACGTATTGAAGCAGCATGCCATTCCTGATGTGCCCTTCCATCTCATCCTTCAGATGCCTACAGTCGTTAGTGTTATGACCGTTTAATTCATGAAATACACAAAACTTATCTGATTTTCTTTCGTCAGAGGTTGGATCCCTTCGCATTGGTCTATGATACAGAACCTGCTCCTTGGTATCCTGGTAAATTCGCTCCAAACTCTCATTCAGTTCTGAATAGGTGGTGAATCGCGCCTCTCTCCGCACTCGCTTTGGCCCGTTACCACTATCCTCAGCCTTTCGTTTTCCTTTATCCTTGCCTGAGTCCTTATCGAGAGGCTTTTTGTCTTTAAGCACATAAACTTCTATTCCCTCTCCTTCTTCTCTTTCTGCATTCGCATCCTCTAATCGTAAAAACTTTCGGCCTCGTCGTAGAATTTCCCTAGATCTAAAGGTGGGTCTTTAGTTAATGAATTTTTGAACTCTGTGCCGTCAGCTACTCCGGACACAGCTGCCATCACAACCATAGATGGATCTCCTCGATCCATCGAAACTGCTGCTGCATTGAATCGCGTCAGATAACTTCTCAAAGTTTCTCCGGCTTTCTGCTTTAGGGTTGCCAAAGTCATCACATTCTTGGGTATTGTAATGTGAACCCTGAATTGCCTCATAAATCTTTCAGTTAAATCATTCCATGTTCCGATAGATCCACTCTCTAGTTGTCTAAACCATAACGCTGCAATATCTGCCAAGTACAATGGAAAGCACCGGGCCATAACCTCCTCTGATGTCCCCAGCACTTCCATATGCCTCATATACTTTGTCAGATGAACTGTGGGGTCCGTTCTCCCGTTATACATGTCTAACGATGGTAACTTGAAATCCGGTGGGTTCCTAGCTCGTCTGATTGCTGGAGTAAAAGGACTCCTATTAACATCCTCCTAATCTTTGTTTACCAAACCGCCTCTCATAGCTCTTCTAACCATCTCCGCCAATCTGTCATTGTCTTCGAGATGCAATCTTCGTTCACCACTTTCAACCTGCCCTCTGAGTTCACGAGGGAACTCTGGGATCTTCCCCCTTGACTGAGCGTTCACTCCTCTGCTACTCCCAGGTTGCGCAGATGCTCCTCTCTCTCTCTCTGAGACTGGATCAACATTCTCCATGTGCGTGCCCCCTAGTTCAGGTGCTACGCCGGATCGTCCTGCTCCATTTCGAACTCCATCCGCTTCTCTATTCTGTGCTCCGACTTGCCCTATCCGTTGGAATAAACTCTGGATTAACTCCTCGTGTTTCTTCATCATTGTCTCCATCTCGTCCCTAGTGATGAAGATTGAATCTTGGTTCGCTCCTAAAGAAGCCTCTTGACTTCCTTGATGTTCACTTCTCTCTGGCCTTTGTTTCTTACTTGTTGTCTCGTCATGGTTCTTAGATCTAAATTCTTAAGTCTTCAAATTCAAATTATCCTGAGTTCATTTCTCAGTGAAAGCACCAAAATGTTTGCGTCAAAATTGACCACAAACACCCAATATCGTGAAAGCACCCATTTATGAGCATAAATCAGCAACAATCAATATAGAACTCAGATCTAAGCAATAACAATCACAATAGTTCACAAATAACATTCGCAAACACAGGATTTATAGTGGTTCGGCGATCTTGCCTACGTCCACTCTGAAGCTTATGTCTTTATTGATTCACTCGATGATTCCAATCGATTATAGCGAATTACAATTGATGATAGCTTTGAAATTTGATTTCAACAGCGATAAAGAAGTATGGAATTGAATCCGGCAGAGTCTTGGCGTTCAATGGCGGAAGATCCCCTTTTCTGAAGGCTTCAGGGTGCTATTTATAGGCGTCGGAGGCCCAGATCTCGCTCAAGCTTCGGGTGACTTTTTCTGGCATGTGAGTGGGCCCACGCGACCGACCCCACCAAGTTTCGACTCGATCTGAGATCAATTCGAACTCCATTCGAATCGATCAAAAAATGAGCCAATCGAGCTGAAACTTGGCAGGAACAAACTTTACCTTGTATGGAAGCTACTGTGAAAATTTCATTGCATTTGGATCAGTGGTTTAGGAGATATGATCGATTCAAGTTGTGGTTTTTCGTGAGGGCTGTTGCGTTCGAATCCATTGCTTCGAACCCACTCCCTTCGACTCGATCGGTCACGTGATTCTTTGGTGACGTGGCGCGCACTCTTCGCATCGATCCTATTTTTCTCTGAGTCGACCGCTTCGCATCCATGATCTTCGCCTCCTTTATATCGTTGTATGACACGTCATCCAAGCTAGTTGACTTGGTGGACACGAACGAGTGATTCTTCATGGATTCGAACCTGATGGATGCGAAGACGATCGATACGAAGCAGTGCATGGGTACGAGACCAATCGTTTCGAAGTAGGGCATACAGATGGTGATGGATTCGAAGTGCTCTGGACTCGATGGATACGAAACAGTGCTCTAGCATGGATACGAACGTGCTGAGGGGATGCCCATCTGATGGATTCGAACCGATCGATTCGAAGTGATCAATATCCTGCTGATCGATTCGAATGTGATCGATTCGAAGTACATGGAGCCCGATGGATTCGAACTTGACAGACAGTGATGGATACGAATCCTATGGATTCGAAATGAGCACCTCCTCAACTTTTTGATGGGTTCGAACGACATACTTTGGCCAACTTGCATCGATCATATCTCGTTCATACGGCCTCCAATTAACCTGAAATTTGGAACACTGGTTCCCATGACTTTGCTTGCCTTGTTCTATCAATCGTAGCCTGATCCGGGCTCATACAAAATTCATCGATATCCATAGCGAAGCGAAGTGCAACCAATCTCTGAGACGAACTGTCTTTTGTATCGACCAATCTTTTGGTATCACGGCTTTGCCAAAAAGCGGGATAGCAGCCTTGCTCGTAGGAGTTGGCTGCTCTATGTCTAAGAAGTTAAGCATGCGCCAGTTCATGGCTTGGAAGGGAGTCCCTCTAATCCAAGATCTTGGAATGAAGCTATGTCATTTGGAATAAGGACATCAGATAATCCGCTCAAAGAACTTTCCATTTGCGGAGAGGAAGTCGCCGGACTTATAGCAACTGCAGTGGATAGAGATACTACGACGGTCTTACGCCTCTTGGATTTGTGGGCGAGAGTCTTGCCTTTTTTATTTGACTGATAATTAGAGACTCTGCAAAGGCGCAATTGCGGGCTCATCCCTAGCTGTTATACTCCCGTCATCGCCCCGTTCAGTGATTGTGACTCCAGGAGCTCTTCTTCCTCCTTGCCATACCGGAGCCATCCTGGGATCTCCTATTAGCCCAATGTTTTGATCTCTCTCTATAAGCCCCACGGCAATCAAGTTTTCATCAATAATAACTTCATCGATTTCTCTAAGTTCAACTGGCACCAATTGGAGAGTCCTTACTATCTGCTTGAATTGCGCTCCTTCGGGTCATGGAATCAAAGCTGTAAAAGAAACCCAGTATTAGAATCAGCATCAACTTATGTTACCAAGTTAATCGGTGAAGAAGTTGGAGCACTTACGTCTAACTAGCCACCAACTAGTAGATCCTGATGGACATCTAACAAAAAACCATTCAGTCTTGAAGTAACTCAATTTACGCAAAGCATCGGCCACTACATTGCAATTTCTAACCGATTCAAGAAAGGTAAACGAAGGATTATCCCCGCGACTCTTGACATTAAACAAGTATCTAATTTCCTCAATGTTCGGGGGTCATAAAAGATGCTCCATGAAAATCATGTATAAGCTATTGAGAAGTGCATATCCATGCGGATGTAGTTGGCAAGGCGCAATCCTCAAAAAGAACAGCACATCCCTAATAAATTGGTTGAATGGGCGCAACGTTCCAGCTATGCACATAAATCTATTGCAAGCAGTAAACCCCTCCAAGGGATTGTGTGCTCTATCTTCTGACCCCGATAATAGAACATCTTCTAGAGATAATCCATGCCTGAGATAAATTCCGCCTACCAAATATTTAGAGATTTTAGAACGAACTGAGTCCGTCGGAAACTAACACTACACCCAACAATTCATCTAGAGCAGGTCTTACTACATCTGCCGCGATGTTTGGGCACTTCGATTCTAGGAAGTGGAGGACTTTGAATTTCCTACAGCTCGGAGCTTCCGGGATCCATAGTTATTGAACTAAATAAAAACCACTATTAGATGGCAATAAACCCGTGTAACCCTCGGTGTAAAGTGAGTGATCGTGTTGTGTAGTGTAGTGCTATATAATACTTTAAATCTCTACAAGTTTGAAAGATGGTAAAACGACAAGACTTCGAGATTTGATCAGAGTGACCATCATCGCTGACCATCCCCATCGTGCCATCCTAACTTCGAAGAACGATCCATGTTTAAGTTCTTTATGTTTGTCAAATTACGGTTCCATCCAAGAGCTTCTAAGGACAGTCAAATACGTAGTTTAATGGCCAAGTCTAGTTATGCAAGGCTAAAGCTTATCGGAGTCAAATGTTCAAGTATACAAAAAGTAGCTGGGTTCGTGTCCATCAAGGTTCAACTAGATCGTTCCTCTAAAGCCTTTCTTTATATCAATCCCAAGGGTTAGATTTCATATCGATCGATCCACAGGTCACCGCACTTCGTATCGATGCTAAAGCCTTGGCTTCGTATCGATCAAAGATCACTACACTTCTTATCGATCCCCAGGGCCCTAGCTTCATGTCAATCACTCCAACCATCAATGTTTTTCATATCGATCCAATGACCTTGGCTTTGGATCGATCGCCATGCCTCTTCCATCGATATAAACTCCCATAATTCTAGATCGACACAAAGGAGCTTCTACCACCTCGTATCGATACAAATTTGAAGCAAGAGATTGGAAGCCAGTGACTTCCTCATCTCTATCGGTTGCTCTCCTTATTCCTCAAGCCTCCAAGGTGCCATTACTGCATCTTTGACCTCGCCTTAGCCCAATTTCGACATCAACAATGCCGGAATTGGCCATCGCCTTGGATGAAGTGGTGTGAAACTCAAATCTTGTCATGTTAAAACGGTTTTAGTCAATCGATTACCTAATTCAGGAAATCTAGATATAAGATTAAAAATTGGTTGATTGGAGGGTGATAGTTCTGCAACTCGTTTTCTTTTCGTATCAATATGAAGTAAAAGTAAAAACAAGAGCAAGTGAAATTTTTCTAAGTCCAAAAGGTATTTATATAGGTTCGTACCCAAGAGAGAAAACATTTAGTATCCCAGTTGCTATACATAAAAAATCGGTCACTTCCATCGATACGAAGGCATAGCTTCGTATCCATCAACTCAGAGCGATCCAGAGTCTAGCACTTTGTATCCATCAATGAGCAATCATGTACTTCGTATCCATCGATATGAGGCCCACGGGCACGAAAGTCGCTGCAAGATCATATTTGAACCATTCAACTCCATCGACATGAGATGTCAATTTCGTATCCATCTATTCGAAGTCCTAAAGCTTCATATCCATCGATACGAAGCATCCCTAGACCTATCTGTTTCGTATCGACAGCCATCAATTCGAAGTATATGTTCCTACATCCCAAATTGATCCAGGCGAGGATCAATGCAGAGGAGTAAATTAAAACAACCATCCATTGTTGTTACGAATTGAATTTCACATTGATCCAAGGGAGGATCGATAAGAAACTCGATCCAAACAAGAACAAAGAAAGTTGGCAATGACCCATGAACGTGCAAACGTGAATGGGAGTCAGGTTAACATATGTGCATGTATGACAAACTAAAATTCGATTTTCAAAATTAACAGGAATTTAATGCTTACCTGGTGACAACCAGAACAGTGACAATAAATTGCTAGCACTCAAACTTCAGTTACAACAAAACACTTCATGATCATTGGCAGTCTACAATTCAGCATTTATATTACTGGAAATTAATCAAGGTTTACATCTCCTGATGAAAAGACAATGATTGTTCAATGAATCGGACGGGACTTTTCAAAATAAAGAATGCAGCTTTTCAAAGCACTTCATGTTCACACAATACATATTTTGGGGGGCAAATGTTATCCCCCTTTTGGCTAGGCCGTGACACCAAGGACTTGACTAGAGACTGAAAACAATCCGTCTGGAAGATGGGTTATCCACTGATTCACGATGGATACAGGAAAACTTGATCTGAGTCCGGATCGAGCACCAATTAGCATAGTGCGACAAACAAAGCTATGAAAGGCAACATTTCAAATTTCAGGTCAATCGGAGTTCGTATGCTCAGGTTATGAATCGATCAAATTTCATGTGAAACATGTTTGTTTCGTATCCATCCCCTTCATATCCACCAACTCCACATCCATCCCCTTCCTATCCATCAAGCAACGACATCGATCATAACCCATCTGCTCGATTGCTACCCATTTCGTATTGATCAGCCAAGCATCGATATGAAGCCAGCAACCAATCGATCAATACGAAACAACAATCCGGCATCGATACGAAGATAATATGCAAGCATCGATACGAAAGGAACCACCTCGGATAGATACGAAGGAAGTAGTCTGACCAAGGGAACCGGTCTACAAGCGTGAAATATAGATCTCCACAAAGTTCTCACTCCACGTCATCGATATGAAATCAATCGACACGAATGCATCGATACGTATGCTTTAGCCAAACTGCAAATCCAACCTTGGATCGATCATAACTCAAAAACTACAAGTCCAAATACCTCCAAATTTTCACAGAAGCTTTCTTATCATCTGAAGGACCATTATGATCGATCGCAGCTCAAATGGAGCTAATATTGATCCATACGAAGATGATGGGGGATCGATCAGGATTGATCCCAAATGACCCCTGGTCGATCTGGTGGGCCCACCCACATGTGAGAAAAGGTATTTCGAGCTTTAGGGAGATATTTCCAGATTTACTCCTATAAATAGCACCCCTGCGCCTACATAAAAAGGACTTTTTGAAGCTTCTACACCGTTACCTGCTGCAACTCCATTGTAACTTGAGAGCCAGTGATTTGTACTATTGTAATTAGTTATCAATCGTCAATAAGCAGCAAAACTATTCAAAGTGGACATAGGCTACAATGCCAAACCATTATAAATTGTTGTCTCTTTCTATTTCTATTTGATTTTATTGGTGTGATTATTAGATTAGCCTCTTTTTCCATTTAATTTCTTCATTATAATCTCTTCAATTACATCCAAAGATTCTTATGGCCATTTTTGGTACAAACAACCATAAACATCATCACTGCCTTCGGACCCCTCCTACAAACTGCTGCTATAACTTACTTCATTCACCGTCCCACATATAATTCATCACCAAGCCAAGCAGCAACACATTAATTTCCCCACTGCAGTACAAACACTTCAATTCACCCATACTCCTATACACACTTTACAACATTTAAGTGCCACCCTTATGCATATCCTACTGCCTTCAAGTACAATTACCCTGCAAACATCAGTGCCTGACACTGCAAAAACACATAAATCTCAATATCCTCTGCTAATTGCCTGCATGCATACATACCAAACCACCAATATCATCACTGACCACCCACTTTGGCTATCACCATCAACACAGTACTTCACCAAATCCATCATCAGTAACAGACGCACTTCCCTCATCCCACTGCTTAAACTTCCAAAATCCCCTGCCACTTCACAAAACTACCTTCATCACCATACATACTTGACCACTGTCAAACATAATAACACAATACCAACCTTAACTTCCTCCAAACACCTTCCTTTCCATTCTGCCTACTGCTGTCTACTTCAACTGCATTGTCTACCTCCACTTACATCAACCTTCAACCTACAAGCAATTGTAACACCCCACTTTGCACACTCCCAACAGCAGCTCCTTCTCCAGCAACATCGGACCACACCACAACCATCATCTTCAATACTTCCTCGCTTCAAGAAATCCTGGTTCCATCATTCTCCCGCAAGTTTGGCCACTCTTCTTCCAGCCCCTGTCACCAATCCACAATCTTCACCCAGTCATCTTATCGCTTAACCACGACAACGGAAGAGCCTTAAACCAAACCAGAAACACACAACCATCGCGACAAAAATTTGAAAATCCTCGACCCCGCGGCTGAATTCTTTTAATTTCAATAAAGGTTTTCAGAATTTCGATTATTAGACGTGGATTTTCTTGTAAAAATGTTGATTTGGGGATTCTGAACATTCACAAGAGAATTAGATTTGGGAAATTTTGGTGTTTATATGGTGAAGAAAATTTTGTTTATACGGTGAATTTGTGAAATTTGTGAAACTTATGGTAAATTTGTATACTTTTAGTGAAATTAATGGGCCTAGCTTGGAAGCCTAAAAAAGATTTTCTTTTAATTACTTTGTTTGCTTTTGTTTTGTTTACTTTGTTTTAGTTTTGTTTAATTTGTTTTATCCTTAAAAAAAATGTGAATTTGTTTTTTTTTGTTTTAAATTGTTTTAAGTTCCTTCCTTGTATATATTAAAAAATAATTGTATATATCTTGTTTAAATTTCTAGGTTGCCAAAGCAGAAAATCGCAAAGAAAAGAATGACTTGCCAAAAATAATTGCTTGCTTGCTTATAAAAATAAATAAAAAATCGTCGCTAAAAAAATTTAAAAAATGACTAATAATTCTGCACGCTCTGCTATTGTGCTCCTATCTCTTGTTTTTATTTGCCTTGCATTGTTGGTTGCTTGCATTTAAAAAAAATTCAAAATAAAAAAAATTCATTCGTAATTGCATTGTTAATGCACGTTAAATTTCAGTTTTGTATTTCATCTTAGAACTTGCTAATAATAACGGTTAGACATTTTACTTAAGTGTGTCATGAGCTCACATAGGACTTACTTTTATATTGACAAGTTGTCCTCTTTCGGCAATTTATTTTCTTGGTGTCTAGGCTATGGTAGAGCAATAATCAATTATAAATGTTATGATGTTTCGTAATATTATACAGATTGTTTCTCTGAAGGTACTTAAACCTTCAGCTGCATTGCTACGGTGATTCGTGGTGCACTGATAAGTCATGACCATTACCTGGCTGAGAACTATCTTGTTGGATTAAGAAAAAGTGTGATTATACAATTTTGGGTTAGGAGCTACCTAGGATAGAAATTTTGTAATTAAGCTCTTGCATTCATTTAGTTGCGTTAGTTCATGCATATTTTTAAAAAAAAATTTAAAAAAAATCCAAAACTAAAAAATTATAAATATTCCTTGACTTAGTTTTTTTAAATCCTTTCATTTGAAATTTTTAAATAAAAACCCAACTCCAAAAAAAATTAAGTTAGTTTTTTTCATAGAAAAACAAAAATCTAAAACGAATTAATAATCTTTTCGAAAACAACAAAATTTGAAAAAATCCAAAAAAATTAAACAAATTTCCCTTGTGAAAAATAAATTCCTTTTGGTAAATAATTTTTCCTTATAAAAAAAACCCAAAAAAATATTCTTGAAAATGTCCGACTTCCACTACCCCTCGAATTATACATAATTGTGAAAATCAATGTAATCCATATAGTTTCACATCAAACTCGTATGGATATTTTAATGACAACTTTTGTACATACAATTCGAATTTGAACAAAATTTTCAAAATGATGACCAACCCTCAAATCTTGAAAAAAGCATTGAAACGATTTCGTCTTTACTTAAACTCTCTACACTACAAAATCAAAGGATAAATGATTTATGTAATTCATATTTGTGCAATAATTCAAGTCAAAATTTTCAAGATAATCAAAGTTTGAATTCGCTTCAAAATTCAAATGATTTTGATTGTAACCAATGCCAATTCAATATCGAACTCCAAAATAAATTTCAAAATCGAAACGAAAATGGAAACAACTATTTATATGATTTTGGAAAGGGGAATAATTTCAATTATGATGCTATGGACAATTTTTGTTCTCAACAAGTTAAAATTGAAAATTTTCAAGTTAATAATTATAAATTTGATTTTATTGAGCAAATGGAAGAGATTTTGATTGAATTTTTGATTTCAAATGGAAGAGATTTTGTTGAGCAAATGGAAGAGATTTCCTTGAGCAAATGGAAAAGTTCCTTTTTCGATTTCAAAAATTTGAATACAACAACTTTTGATTTTGAAATTTATACATGCAATGAAGTTGTTGATAACCCAACAAAGAAAGACGAATTTAACGAACACAAATTTTTTGGACTTTTCAAAGATGACTTGTTGAATTTTGAAGGGGAAGATCTAAATCGTCATTTTGATTTTGAAATCAATAATTCTGAAGAAGTTTTCAATAATAAGTTTGAACTTCAGTTTGGTGAAAATAATTTAGAACTTCAACCAATTGTTCTATTAACCCAAAATACCATCGAAAATAAAACAACCCATACGATTTTTGATAAAACGACATTCGTTTTTCCAAATCAATATTCAACTTCAAAATCTTCTACAGTTTGGTTTTTCGAGCTTCAGCAGTGTCTCGCAAACTTGACGAGACAAATGAATTGGTCTTTGAAAGACTGTTTCATTTACTCTTTAACGATATACTTTCTGATGTCGTGTAAATAATAATCGTTTCATTTTCATGTAAATATAAGTCATATTTTTATTTTATTTTTTCTCCTTTCACTTGGGTTGACTGTGGATACACAGTCAAAATCAAGTGTGGGGGAGGATTCTCATCATAATTTTTAATTTTTCATGATTTATCTTTTGCATTTTCTTTCCAAAAGTAAAAAATTCTCAAAAAAATCCCAAAAACAACTTTCTTTTTGTTTACTTTTGAAGAAACACTATAGGATAAATATATGGTTTTGGTTATTAAAATTTTTGAAATTTATTCGTCTCAACAAAAATAAAAATAAAGTTTGATTCCAAGTAACTATGCTTTAACTAGTATATAGGAAGATTCATGTTGATAATTATAACGTATATCCTAATTGAAAATCTTAGTTTTAAAAAGTGGTGGATTTAAAGGAAAGGATATAACATTTTTTATCTTCTAAATTAAATGGTGCTAAGATGATTTTGCAAAATTCTCTCTTCAAAAATATATATATATATATATAGCAAAAAAATTGTATAAATGTATATTTTTTATAAATAACTAGAGTCATGTGTTCACAAACTTGTGTGTACACTCGCCACGCTCTGTACCTTTCTCACATAAGCCCGAAAGGCAGTGCACATCTGTATATCTTGCCTCGGTTTATCTGAATTAGGTGTATGTACATAAAAATTCTTTTTAATAATGCCTACAGTCGATAGGTGTACACATTTATGTGCTCACTCGCCACGCTATGTATTCCCCTCACGTAAGCCCGAAAGGCAGTGCATGTGTAATATATCTGGACTCAGTTTTCTGAGTTGAGCATATATAAATATTGTTAATATCAATAAAATTTTCAAATAAGAGAGAGTAAGCGATTGAAATCCAAATACTAGTTTAACTTATATGATTTGACTTGTTATTCAAAAGAAATGAAAAGACCACTTTGAAAAAACTTTGATAATCCACTAAGGATCCATTTCATAGTTGCACTATGTTATCAACCGAAACAAATAGCTAAACTAGAGTCTATTTGTTCTGATAACTTAGTTTTTATCGGAAATTTTGACAAGTAAAATGACTAAAATTTCACGACGATGACCAAAATTTATATTTTACTTATTCATTTCAATTTAATAGTAAATCCTTCATTTGTAAATGTTTTCAGAAACTTGCATTTATCTCTTTGTAAATAAATCTTGCATTTTGGAGTATTTCATATTGCATTTGGATTTTGTGGGTAGTATCCGATAAAAACCCTCATGAGACAGCACTCGTCCTACTGGGGACAACTAGAGATTTAACGGCTTATTGCATATGCTCAATGCAATCATGTTTCTTACGAAAACGGATTTATCTTAATTTTAGTTTATTCGAGGACGACTAAAAAGATAACTGTGAGGTATTTGATTTGCACGTAAATGTGCATATCTTTTACTTCCATATTTTATCGAATTTAATTAAATAAACGAGCATATAGGCTATTTTAACATGTTTAAGCCAAAATTCAAGTTATTTTCAAATCATCATTTATTCATCTTCATATAGGGGGAAAATGATCATTTTTGTGCATATATTAATTTGAGAAAATTTGCTTGGACATTTTTTTACATTATTTTATAGGAATTTGGATTATAATAATATGCATGCATAAGGAAAGACAAGCAAATGAAGATGGAAGTAATCAAACTCATGTATCATGGAGGACCCCACCTGTGCACTTACTTTGATATTCAATTAGGAGCTGATGTACATGCTAAATGGCCATTAAAGTTACATGCACACTTAATGGAGGATTATATCATGCTAATGATAACTCGGTGGCCACACTTCCTCAAGGACAATTTGGGCAGTTTCCAAAAACATGATTAGTGTTTCCAAACATGTATAAATACTCCATATATTCATGTAATTAAGCTCTTAACCTCCTTTGAGCCTCCTCTTGTAGTTGGTTTTAGGCTCACAAATAAACAAAAGCTCTCTTTTCTATTTCATGGCTTCTTAGCATTTCTCTTATGTAATTTTCTTTAATGCAATTTTAATTCATGCACTCTTCTTTTATGTTATTTTTCTTGTTTATTTCCATTCGTGTTAGTGGCTTAGTTTATTTTTATGCAAGTAGATTAGCTGTCACTTTATTTTGACTCGCTCTCTATTTTCCTTTTCTTTTATTTCATGTTAAATGATGTAGGATCGATTTCACCCTAGAGGAGGGGTGAATAGGGTGATGGTATAAATTATAAAAATTAATTGCGGAAGCTTATAAAATTATTTCAACACAGATCACAGATTAATAGCAGCATAGAAAAATAGCAGAATAATAAAATGCAGAGATAGAACGACACAGAATTTACCCAGCTTCGGCAAAACCCTACCTACGTGTTGCGCCCAAGGTTTCTACTAGAAATTAGATAGTCAGACGCTTACACACGTAAACTCGCGACACCCGCTATCGACTAAACCTAACTCTATGATCAAAACCCTGCCACAACTCAGCCATTGAGTTGCGAATTCTCAAATTACGCCACGTAGCTTGTCCCCTAGTCACACGACTAGAAATTTAAATGGTTAAAAGAGTTTTTGAAAATAAAAATAAAAAAAATGTTGAAACCCTTAAAAAAATAAAGCCCATTTAAATTAACAAGTCGGCCCTTTTTGTAATTAAGCTTAATAATAAGCCGGCCCCTTTTCTCTTTATGTTCCGATCCTTCTTCGATTTTCTCTAAGAATCTTGAGAAAGAAATATGACGGCTTCGTTTTCTCTTAGCTCTGAGATTTAGGGCTTTTTCGAAGCTCCGACTCTAAATTGATCGAATCAGTGGTTAATTGCGTGAAGTCTTGTTCGATCGAATCCTTGTTGCTCACTTCGGTTGCTTCGACGAGTTCGATTGTTGCTTCAGTAAGAATTTATGCTTTTGTGCTTT
Source organism: Allium cepa (assembly GCA_030765085.1). Classification (NCBI taxonomy): domain Eukaryota; kingdom Viridiplantae; phylum Streptophyta; class Magnoliopsida; order Asparagales; family Amaryllidaceae; genus Allium; species Allium cepa. Next base: position 662,714,526 of record CM060928.1, on the reverse strand, counting down.
TATGTGCTTGTACTCGAACTCTTATCTTTAATTTGTCGATGATGATTTGTTTGTATAAGGTTTGTAACCCTTGGTTTTCGTCGTATATTCTTTATTTAAATTTGTCAACTGATATAGCTTGATCGTTGGATTTCGATTGTTTGCTTGAGATTGTATTAACTTATTCAGAATACGTATATACCCCGTTACTTGATGGTCATGGCTTTGATTCATTTCGTGGTCACCACGATTTTGACTTTGACCAGAAACACGTCTTGACAATGTTTCCTTGGACACCTATGTTGACTTCGGCACTTGATATGTTCTTCACTCTGTGGATTTTGGCCATTTTGATTTTTGACTGACTTCAGCATGACCTGAGTTTTGTTTTGACGATTTCACTGTGACTTCGGTTTTACCTTGCTATTTTGTTTCTTCTGATTTTTTTCACTCCGGTCAGTTGCTTTGAATAGTTCGACATTGACTTCGACTTGGCCTTTTGGAGTTGTAGCTTGCACTGTGCATTCATGTGCTTGCTGTGTTGCCATATTGATTCCGCTGTTTGCTTTGGCTTCATTTGATTATGTGATGTTGCATCGCTTGATGTTGCCCTGTTCCCTGACCTTTGTTGCCTCTGTTCATTGGGCTGCACATGATTCATTGGCACTTTGTTGCTTCCCTGACCTGTGCATTCCATTCTCGTGTGTTCATCCTTGTAGTATATCTTGATGCTTGAATTTTTCTGTTGTACATTAATGTGCCTCTTTGTGTATTTATGGTCTGATCATTATTTGGTCTTGCTTGCTTGATGGCATTTGATCTTGCCTGGCTTTTCCTTTGTGGGTTTGTGATGCACTTGTTTTGTACTTCACTATACTGCATATTGATCACCATCTTGCTTGCATGCTTGAAGTCATAGCCTGTACAACTGCCCTGTGTTGAGTCCAGCTAATAGCTCGGGTTTGACCTTGTGCGCGTGTTGTGATTTTATTTATATTGCATTTGAGTTGAACCCGGATTTTCATTTGGGTTTGACCTGTGCTCGCCTGTCCCGGTAAATCAATCAAGTTTATATTTCGATGTGCACGGCCTTGTGGCATATACAGTGATACACTGTGTATGTCACAAGCTGTTCGTGTATGATGAATTCAAATTTAAATGATGACGAACAACCCAAATAACCGAGGCAAATATTATTTTCAAAAATTCACATTTTATTTTATATTGCAAAAATATTTCTTTTTCAATTTTACCGTGTTAGTGAATATTTTTGCAGATTGCTCAGATGCTGGATTCTAACAGGAATGAAGTTGAAGATGAACTACGAGTGTGAGTGATATGTTGTGAGGAATTTATGTAAATTAGATTGTGATGTAATTAGAAATTGTATTTTAATTGAAATTGTATATGTATATAGTGAGAGCTTGAATTTGTACTATTCAAAAATTGTAATAAATATTTGTTTGAATAAAATTTCTGTTTGAATTCAAATTCTGTGTTATTTAATTTTTATTCAGCAAATATTTATATAATCTATGAAAAATAAAATAGTACATTAACAAATACATTTAAACGAATATATATGTTTATTATCATCAAACAAAAATCATATAAGCACATATTCAACAAATGCTATATCTGTTGAAATTATAACAAATATAAGATGCTAAAACCCTTCAATTTAGGGGTAATGAAGCTCTCTAATTATGTAGATTCAACATAATTTGCTCATTTATGATCTCTTTTTATGCTTAATGGAAAGTTGCATGTTGATGTAAGTTTATTAATGAATCTGATAGTCTATGATGTTAATCACATATAGGCTATTCTCACTCAAATAAACACAATTTACATCATCATCTAACTAATTGATTTTGGTAATGGAAGTGGATTTAAAATCTAAATTTGATGGTCTATATTTCTAATCAATAGTTAATAGATCATCCTTAGAATAGATTTTACTTTTAATTTCATTGCAATTTTCATGAGAGTTAAGAAGTGGTTTAATGGGTGTGTTATAGTTTCATGGTTTATATTAGGCTAATTGATAGCACAAATATTCCATAGTTAAGATGAACACATCAATTAAACTCACTAATGACCAAAAAAGAGATCACAATTTCATGTTGTGTTGATTTATGTGATCAAGAGAGTGGATTTATCTCTAAATTTCCTTTTACTCTCATATTTTTGTCCACTTTTACTTTTTGTTAGTTTATAGAAATTTTTAGCTTCAAAAAATTTCAAACTCTTGATTAATTTGATTGAATAAAAATTTTAAATCTAAATAATTCCCTATGGATTGACCCGTACTTGCCACGTACTAAAATTGTACGTCGTGCGCTTGCGATTATTTTTATCTAAAAATTTTCGACAATTTTCCAACTCATAGAAAAACCGTCATTAAACACACTTCCTCATTATATTAACTTGCCCGGTTAAGTTTGGGTGAGATATCTCTTCCTTTTATGACAAGGTGTATCGATGACTGAATGACGCAACTGTAATGATCCCAATTCCTTCACCTATCCCTTTTACCAAATGGGGCACTATTGTCAAGACTGGCACCCCAATTACACTGAAGTTTGACATCCGCCGTGCATCCACATATAAGAAGGACACCATATCAACTGGTCGTACATTACCTAAGATAACCCTCAAGCCTATCAGTGCTTTAATTTTTACCAGGACCACCTGCCACTTTGAATCTTGTCCCATCTCACGTAGGAGAACCTCTGAACCATTCGACACTCTGGTTTGTGTCGGGACTGACCAACATTGTAAAACAACACAACTAGGCTTGGAAACCATGTGTCCGCCTTTGTGTTTGCCTATAGTTGGGTGAAATAGCAAATGCTCGTATCTGAGCTCATTTACAACCCCGACTGGTCATCAAGATAGGCTTATCTATTTACAATGAAATTCACTCAATTTCATGCATATGAATGGGCTACACTCACCACCCGACTCATAATTGTACACTTTTTACTATTTATCTTACTAATAACATTAATTTAAGCGTGGATAATACAAATGAGATATGACCCAACCAATCATACATAGACAATGAGAAATGATAGTGTGGAAATATTTAAAACAAATATCTTACAAAAAATGATTTTATCCATTATATCAAAAGTGCGAGGAACAAGGATCACCCTGTTGTGCTTACAAAAAAGGTGTCTAAAAATTAGGTCCACTAGTCGACCTGGTCAGGATGTCTATCTGATCCCTAGTCAAAATGGTTGACACGACTAGTTCCCCAACCTCCTTCTCTATCACTACCTCGGCCTGAGTCTTGGCAAGGAGCTCAATCTTAAGGCTGCTAAGAGAACGTAGAAGGTGGTAGCTACCCCTGAACATGGACTTAACCATGTTCTTCAGCCTGGCCTTCCACTTATCCACTAACATCATAGTAGCCGCCACCTCTTCAGCCAACTGGCATCCCACCAGCTGTTTGTTTAATTCACCCCTCAGGATTTTGGTCTCCCTCGCAGCTCTTGTCAACCCACCCTTATGTTCCATAACCTCCTTCTTCGCTTTTCCTGTTGATGTGGCCAAGCCTCTGCCTTCTTCCCGACTACCTTTGCTGCCTACATTGCTTTGCTCACCTCATCCTTGACCATTTCCAATGCATCCTCCCCACCTTAGCTTGGGTCTCGACGCCTTTTGCCTTAAGATTCACTGCCTTCCATACCTCCTCTTTTATCTCTATATCTTCTTAGTTGTTTTTTAATGTTATCTTGGATGCGGATGGAGCGATGTGTGGCCTAAATCTTAACTAGTTTTAGAGAATTATTAATTAATCAATAAGGGAAATTAAAGGTTTGATGCTTACTAGTAGGGCATCTCGAGCATGCGTGCTTATCACGTCCTCTAGGGAATGCTAGGTCTAACTAGATATGGGCATGTGAGTGTACTTTAAGGTCTCGATGGCCATAAGCTAGAAACTCCTCATGATACGATCTAGCCCTTCAACGTCCTAATCATATAGGACATCTAGAGATACTTGTCCTATGAACATAGCCTCAGCTGGTTTAGCTAGCCCTTTACATCATAAATATTTGATTTCTTGGCATAAGAAACGAAGACCTCAAAGGACTAGGACTTGCTTCTATCAGGCCATCTCCTTTTCCTATTGTCCTTTTCCTACTATTAGAGGAGTGGATGAGCGACGGTTAGGGGATATAGGTAGCACAATAATCTCCCAAATTGTGCCGACTGTCATGAGCCTAGAAGTTGGACCAATTTTGAAAGTAGGTTTGAAAACACCGAAATGAATCTCATCAAAAATTGAAATAAAACAAGTGGCAATGGTTATTTCAAAACTTCAAGCGCCTGAAAAATAAGGAAAAGCAAATGTAAACTAACTACCATTTGAAACCACTTGACTTCGTCTTTGGACAAGGGGTGGGTACGATGAGATGGTGCTACATATGATGGATTGATTAGTCCTTAAATAAGCCATGCTTGGTGGCAAAACATGTTAATCAAGATAGAAAGGGTTATGAGAAGGATGAGGCCTAAAAGGACCAACGTTTCTACGAACACCCAGTTCTTGTAGCCTTCCCCTTGCATATCATACCATAGAACACTCTTTAGTATCCCAAGAGATGTCCAGAATCCCACTCTATTGGACTGGGACATCGACCAGCTTTAGTGGGTCAAATGGTTCCCATTGTGGCTTCGACACAACATCACATAGCTTGTCATAGTCACAGACTATCGTTCTTCCAATCCATCATCGTTAATTATATTGTCATAGCCCCGATCTTCATCAATGATCGATTAGGCATCAGTGTTCGGGAACTTGATCTTTGTATAATCATGCTACTTCTTGGCCAGGTCTGTTTTCATCACACTCCTCTCTACCACCTTCATAATTTGGTACTCCCTTACGAGCCCACTAGGCATATCTTCTTATCGATCACTGTGGTGTTTAATTTGATGGTGTTGGGAGCTCCCATTATCTGATCTAGATATTTACCAAGTGCCCCGAAGTTTATACTGCTAGAGCCAAGAGAGGTCTCTACCATAGTAAGGATGGAAAGATGAATGGAAGAGAGTGGCAAAATGACTTACGTAGAACTCAGAACTCGGTATTCTTGGGTTGGGGATGATCTCGTGAGGAATGAAGAAGTGCTTCCCTATTCAACCCGGGGAAGCATCGCTAAGAACACTAATAAAAAAAGGCATAGTGTTAGCTTAAAAATGATTATAAGTAAAAACTGGGTAGTCGTCCTCCATTGTAACCGAAAGATTATACCGAATAGATGGCAATCGACTCATGAAGCTGGAGTTCTATACAAGCAACATAAACTCCACACAAGAACCGGTAACTGCTGGGAGTGAGCTTACCCGAGCGATATAATAGGACTTAAGAAAAGAGATGAGAAAGTGGTAAAGAGGAAAAGAGGCCACGACCTTGAAATAGCTTAAAGATCAAGTAAAGAAGCCCAATATTGGACAATTGGGTCGGTCAACGGCTGTGGGATAACTAACCATTCTGATGTTGCAACCGTCCTTGGCTAGGCATTCAGTAAGATTTCCCTCCCCTTCAATTATTTCTGATGCTTTAAAACTTAAGTCATTCATGGTTGTCGATCCAGAAGTAGCCATCTAAAACACAAGTGAACTAGTTAACTATAATGGCCCCATAGTTAATCCTAGCAAACTCAGGGAAGCCCCACAGTGGAAAAAATTAGATAGTTCCCCTTGTGGCAAGTTAGGACCAGACACCCCACGTATGTCAGCTTACGATTTAAACTATAGCTAAGTTATGGGACGTATGGCCCATATTCAAACTATTCTTTTGGCTTAAAGCCTGAAGCAACAAGTTTAGGCCCAAAGCTATGACCTAAGGCGCTAATACGTTTGTTGAGTTTACACGTCATTGAAAAGGTAACCAATGTCAATCCATTTCCACTAACACGGTGGAAATGGTTGATCGACATGCAAGAGATGGTCAAAAAGTACGAGTTCAACCTAACAATGACATAGGAATAACACAAAAACAAAAAATTTTAAGGTAATGAACCAAAGCAAAACTCAAAATCCCATACTCATATTTTCAATGGCCAAAGCGAAGCATCTGAAGCAAAAATGAGGACGAAGCAAAAAAAGAAGAGTATGCTAACTATTTTTTTGAACGAGAAACTGCTGAAAGCTTTATAATTCCAAGGATTTTTGATGGCAGAAGAATTTTGTAGGTTCGATGAAAAATGAAGAGAGGGCAGAAGAGGGTTATTTATAAATTTATCCCCTCCATCATAATCATCGATTCAAAAAAAAGAAACCCCAATAGTCTAGGTTTAATTATGGAGTTGTCATGTCAATGGGGTTCTCACTCTGAACCGTCATAATGTCCCTTTGAAAAATGAACTGTCTTAACTAATCTTGTGTATACATATGGAACACTCATTAAATGCAAAGTAGACATCCCGATCCACAAGTTCTTTGCGACTTGACAATCCTATCCCTACTAACCTGTGTAGTTAAATCCCTTAGCCATCCCGGAGCGGTGGAGGTGCAAAAATTTATTGCGAGGATATAACGGAAAATAATAGAGGTGCAAAAAGCTTCATTAGATATAAAATTAAATATTTAAAGTTAATTTATCTCATTCTCTCATCATTTATGTAGGAAAAGAAATACTGTTTAATCTTATATAACAAAACTGAAGAATATCATGATTTATGTACTCTAGATTTTACGATACAATAGACTTCTAGCTTATATTGAGCACTTATGCATTAAATTAGGTTTTTACCCTAACTTTGTTGATTCGGTTCAAAAGAGAACTAGTCAAATTAACTTTTTCATATTATTGTTGCTAAAGCGGGTACTAAAAAGCCTTGATTTAGCAGATGTAGAGGAAAATAGCGAGGCTTAAAGCGGATCTACTATTTAATATCGCTATATTGAAAAAGCATAGAAGTTGATGAGAACTACACACTATAGCGGAGATTTTGTGAGGCTTCAGTAGGTCTTTAGCTGCACAGTTACTAACAAAGATGAGCTTGGGGGTAAAGTGTTGCTTAATTTCTCGCAAGTAAAAGAATTGCCGGGAAATGCGTCTAGCTTGGCCCGATTCAAGTCAATCCGCATGACAAAAGCAAACAAGCACGTCAAAGATGCTACCGCTCACTTTCCTCGACTGACCAACATGAGTCAAGACTAATAGCAAACTAGTTTGACTAAACCCAGGTCAAAAGCGATCGGCCATTAGCATGGCTCAAACTTAGCTCGCCATTGTCTAGTAATGTGCTGTGACGGCCCTGACTCGACTTTCGAAAATCGGCAACAAATACAACACCCGTATTCAAATGCCGTAGATCCAAACATCGAATCTGGTTCGCCGGAGCTTATAACAACATTAGATGAATATAAAACAGCGGAACAAAATGAACATCATGCATACATCACAGCTACAACATCATAATATCCAATAATACATCAGAGTATTTTTAATACATACACCACAACTCCAAATAACCATCATAATAATACAACAGTGATTATATATCCAAAAAGTCTTCAAAGGAATGAATTGGTAACGAACTCCCAAAAACTGAACACCTGAGATCTCAAAAGCTTCTAAAATATCTTCAAAGCAAAAGCTCCAAAATACTGCTACACCTGGTCACAGAAAACTGCTACTAGGCTACCCGTGTAGAAATTATGGACACCCATAGTTTAGAAAAGAAACAATAAACTCCGGGTCAGTCATGAGACTAGTATGAGTAAACAAAAACAGTTGCTTTTAAATGAACTAGATTTATAAAAGAAAATCCGGAATGCTTTTGGAAAATGAAACTACCATAAGACCTCCCGCCACACACACAATGCAAACGCAGAATTGGAGGAGATTTTTTCTTATGGTAGTCAAATATGTTTGATACGAGAAAAATTCTTTGATATTATTACTAGTGCATAGTGTAAAAAAGTCATTTCGAAAGTAGAATATTAATCTTAGCCAGCATAGGTACCATTATACTATGCCTACTATAGCTACCATGTTAAATGGCAGGTTCTACAACTAAAACCGTACTTGGTTCGTATTGTTTTGTTTGGGTTTCCAACAAATGGTCAGGCTAAGGAACTTCCTACTGCCACATGGGTACGCCTCTAGCGGGACGTCTCGAGAACTTAACCAGCTCTCTGCAAACACAAGGTCGGGTTACCTCTGTAACTAGGTAAGCACTACACGAATATGCCACTCCCCGGTCCTTTGGGACCTTTATCCGAGGGCCCTCTATCACAAAGCAACAACCACCCAGTAAATGAGATTGGAGCTACCACACAGGTAAACATCAGGGCTCCATACCATGACATCACCTTTTTCCAGAAGGAAATGACATACCCTAAAGGGCGCGACCCTCATAACCTTGCCGCATCTTTCCTGTTTCGACCATTTCCGGGTTGTGAGGTCCGTTGAGGTCTCGTCGACAAAGCTACGCTTTACACGAAAGCCATGCTTTGATCACAAATGATCATTAACACACAGCAGCACTTAGCATGCCACACTACCGAATTGGGAATATAATGCTGATAACCTTCAATTACATAACCTCTGAACTCGTACGTCTCAGAGAAGGGTGTTAAGCTAAGAGAATAAATTCTCCACCAACAAATACGTATTTGAAAGAAATCTGTTTTATATCTCAAAGTATAGTGTCAGACATACGGCCATACAAGTCTGTTCCGGGTTCGAACAGAACCGAAGGCACTTTGTCCAATAAAGGAAGAAGACCTTGCAAATCCGTGTATCCACAATCCCGATCGGACTTCCCATCACTTAGGGAATCTCTGTGCCGGAGCAACTCAGTGCAGAGACAATCGATAGGTTATCCTATCGTTTTCGAAGACACCCGGTCTTCACCACCGGTCTTCAAATGCTATCCATTTCGACATATCACTATTCGGTATGGGTTATATGACACAAAGGTCCTCTCCCAGCTAAACCGAATAGTGAGCATTTAATTTTTTTAAAACATGTGGACCTATCAATCACCAAGATTCATATTCAGGGTTCGATGTGGGTTTCGGATAACTAACTGAGATCCGACTCCCTAACGCATCCAAGTTTAAATGCCGTTTTACGGCAAAGGGGTTCTCACACCAATACAGAACAAATCGCAATTACAGGATAGTACATGGCAATCTACATCACACAGCATCACAATCAGAACAGAAATAGCAATCTAGTGCACAACGATAGTTAATTATTTTCAATTAATGTGAGTGTGATTTTAATAGATTAACCACATAATTATTTGTAGTGATTGTTTAAAATCAATGATTAAATTTGGATAAATTAATTAAATCTTAATTAACTCGATTAATTATTTCTTAATTAGTTATTTTAATTAGCTGCCAATTATAATTAACTAACTTAATTTTTCTAATTAACAAATTCTTAATTACAAATTAATTTAAACACTTAATTCTTTATTAATCCATTTTAATACAAATTATAAATTATTCTTAATTTCTTTTCAAAACTATTAGTTAATAAAAATTATTTACCTTAATTATCATTTGAAAATCTTCTTTATACTTTGGAAATCAATTTATTACAGTTATAAAAAGTTTTAACGTTAATTAGCTTTAATACTTAAATTAAATTATTTAGTTAAAGAATTAATTATATTGTAAAACATTGTTAAATGATTTAAAACTTATAGTAAGTTCCTAATTTAGCATAAATCAATATTGGTTACATTGTAAATACAAAAATTTACTTAACATTGTAAATTCAAAATTTTATTGGGCCTAAACCAATTTTAGAGTAACCCGAGCAACCAGGTTTTTCACTCGAGTCAAACTCAAGTTCCTCTCGTCTCCTCCCCGAGATCTTTCTCTCTTCCCCTCGTACCTGTTTCTTCTTCTTTCGTTTTCTTTTTTTCCAGTTAAATTTACATTAAGCTTAAACTAAGTAACAGGTAAATATATTCGCGTACACGAGTTCCATGTGAAGCCACACGTGCATTTCCTCGAGTGTTGACTCGAGTCATTCGCTATTTCACCCAACGCTGACACCATCTCTGCCGTGTACGTGCACGACACGTCGCCGTTGCTCCGGCGAACACCAACATTTGCGGCAAGTCGCAAATTCCTTCTATGCTTGAAATCAAGGCTCAATTCGACGCAAAAAAACTCAGGATCGAAATTCACCCCTTCGTTTGAACTGTAACTCGAACCCCCCAGCCTAAAACGCCTCGTCCTCCTCGCATAGTTCACCAAAAAATCCATGCTTCCGGCCATATCACGTCAACATTTCGTACTATTATTCCCCAAAAGCATATGCAGGTCAATCGCTCCTTGGTGATGAAATCACCTTATTTACAGACACGCAAACAACCTCGGCTACAACCCTAATTTAACTTCGACACATCAATCTACACAATGGAAAAATTCTTCGACAATTTTCCCTAAGTCCAAGATCAACACGCTAGCTTCACACCAATTTTTATCAATTATCGTTTCGATCGATTATCAGTAATTTGGAAAAGAACAAAATTGGTTCAAACTTGAACTGCTCTTGAACCACTTAAATAAAAATCATCGTATTGCCTTTAAAAATCATAACTTGATATGTTTATTCAAATTATGTGATCAAATCCATGATTTAAAATATTTGAATTCATCAAAAATTTTGTTTTTACTGTAATTTACCAGTTGCACAGACAATCCTCCTTGTTCAAGCTTGAAACAATTTTTTTTTACTGTGATTGAAGTGGAAACAAACTTGTTTTGTTAAAAATCCTAAGCTAAAAAGGATTGTGTGAGTTTGTTTGAATATTTTTTCTTCAATTTACTTTGTTCTGAAACAAAGTATTAAGAACAACTGTATAAATACTTCTAGTAATACAGAAACATACAAAACAACACTTTCTTTTCAATATACAACCAATAATACAATATTCATGAAATAATTACTTAGATTCCGATAAAAATCAAGTTTTACTCACCAAAAGTTTTGATGAACAGAGAGCTGCTTTGAAAAAAAACAGTTTGATTGTTTTTTCCTGAACACCCTTCTTCCTTTTTTTTCCTCCTTTTTTTTCTTTTTTTAGTTGAGTTATAAACTTGAGTTTCAGTTGTGTAATTTGGTTTCTGAAATGCTATATTTTTCTTTTTACTTTTAAACGAACTGAAACAAATATGTATGTGTATATATAAGGGAGATGGTTTGTACAGGGGAAGGTTTTCACTGGTGCAAAGTTTTTCCTTTAATCATATTATTTTTGTTTTCTTTGTTGAATAAACCAAAAAATATTTCGGCTGATATGATCTTGTACATGCTGAAGAATAGATAGCATTAATTGCTCATGCCCCCATTTTTGTTAACATATATATGCTGCTTGATTTTTTTTCTGTGAGTACAAAAAAAATTCTTTGTAAGTACTAATTTTTGTTTTATTGAAGATATTTATCTTCTTGTATAAGCCTTGTTTGATTTTTATATGTACTATTTGGTTTTGTTTTATAGTTTTTTTTCTTATTTATATTTCTACATACTTATACTTAAATGTATGTCCTTTCTTTTGTGATCAAAATTTGTTTTTGTTTTACATCCAAATTTTTTCTTGTTTCCTGGTTTATATAGTTCTTATGCAACTTGTATGAATTTTCTATGTCATCTTATAACTATAAAATCTTATTACAACATAAACCTTGAATTTTATTTCTATTTTAAAGTTAACTATTAATATTTAATTCATCACATATATTTTATTTTGTTGTTTAAAACAATTTCCTGTTTGTTATATATTTTTATTTATTATTATTTTTATTATTATTTAATTAAACTTAACTATCAAATATTTATTTAATTCCATATATCTCTCTTTTATTTAATTTTAATAATATTTTATTTCATTTGAAACTTTTCAATTTAAATTTAAAAGTTCAAATGGTTTATCGAATTTAAAATTCAAAATTAAGGGATGTTACATGTACAGCCTGTCTTACCACAACGTGAACGACTCATCTCGTCCCTTTTAGATTTGTCTTTACTCTACAAGCTTTAGCTATTAGCATTCGTTGTTACCATGCAAAATAAGCTATTCACTAGCCTCCTTTCATGGAAAAGTGTATTATACGACATTGTTCATCTAACAGTAGTGCCACTGTGCATGCCAGCTACTTGTCCAATGTAGTATATCTGACAAAAGTGCATCCACTCTTGTGTCATGTTATTTTGCTCTGCACAGAACATGCATGTAGTTCAAAATGCCAACCGGTGCACATCATAGCTACATGACCATACCACCTTTCCAGCTGACCTTCATCGTCCTAGGAGACCGGATCAGCTGCCCAGGGTGATTCGCGTTCTTTGGTTGCGCACTCTCAACTATTCAAAGTTCAATCTCGATAGCTATAAATACCTCTTCCATTTAACATTATAAAGATTTAGAATCTTATTTCCAACACAAAAGAATACGATGGTTGTTGAGTTTAGTAACATTGTAATGTTAAGTGCTCTTGATTTTTATTATTCTCTTGTAATTGTAAGGTCATTATAGTAAAAAAACTTCACAGTGAATGTAGACAAGCTTAGTCGAACCACTATATATCTCGTGACTTTTTATTTTAATTATTTACTTACTCCTCATTTTCAATTTTTAAGTACAGCTTTAGCAAGTAACCTTTTCTAACACAAATGTTTTATGATAATTCTGAGGTTGACTAAATTTGAAGGTATCACATTCTCCCTCAGCCATCTAAAATGACCAAAGAAATATAGCTGTGTCAGTTTAAGAGGCAACTCAACTATCCGCATCAATTGTCACCGATGGATCGTACATCTATCAATCATATGCTCTACTTAAAAAATTAGTTGTATCTGTTTAACTATCTCCACGATAGACCGCAAATACAATGGTTACAAATAAATTGTCTATAAATAATAATAGATAACTGAACACGATGGAGAAAAAAATGGTAAATAGATTCGAATCATGATATACAAGCACATAGTAATAACATGGTCCACAAATATAATGAGCAATAGCAAATAGTTCTCAAATAAAAATACGCAATTATACAAAAGAAACAAATGGTATAAAGATACAAATCATGATAGACAAGTACATAGTAATGACAGAGTCCATAAATAAAAAAGGGTATAAACAAGTACTCCTCGAATAAAAATACATAATCGCATATGATGGAAACATATACAGATGATAATAAAAAAGTAAGAAGTAACGATATAGTCTACACATACAATGGGTACAAATAATTGTTCCCAAATAAAAATATGTGACTGCATATGCTAGAGACATATGGTACACATATATAGATCATAATAAACAAGTACATGGTAACGACAAAATCCATTAAATATGATAGGTACAAACAAATAGTTCTGAAACGAAAACACATAAATGCATACGATAGAAACAAACGGTACAGAAATAAGTTGCTCATCCTTGTCGCCGCCATTATCATACCATGGAAGCTCACTCTCATCGTCATTCCTACTGAAGCCAGCATGCCCAAGTAAATGGACCAAGGTGGATTATCGTATATAGGCCTATGCTAATACCTAGCCTCGTCCTGAAAAAATAGCTCCCTGGACACATTGAGTCAAATCATGTATTTTCTACATGTATTCCTCCACGCTCCAAATAGTCTGGTGGTGCAGTCTATGCATAACATTATGAAGATTGCCTGCATATCTAATAAATGTCACACGAAAATGCCACTGGATTAGGATAGTCGGTAATCTTAGGATGAGGAATATCTACGCATCGATCTTGTCAGTCTATACATAACCACTTGGCAGAATAACAAGGGCGGAGCTGCTTAGGTGGGCTATGGTAAGTCCTCTGGGGTGTAACTCCTAATGTATAGTAGGTGGTCCAACTAATTCTACAATGCTCACATGAGTAATATCAACTGAAGCATATGTAGTGTAGATGCGATTTCAGAAATTAAGTAAATCCATGTTTAGAAGAGTGAAGTAACTGGTTAACCACTAGTTATTTGTTATAGTATCCTATAGTGAAGACTCATCTGATTCAAGCCGTTTGACCAAGAGAAGCTAATTAAAATGGATCTAGAAAACTTATACGAAGTCGGCTTGACTTGAAATTTTGAAAGAAGTACTTATAAGACATAGAAGAAGGCTTAAAGTAAAAAAGGGATTGATTGAAGTATGATGGATCGTTGGCGATCCATCTTGATGGGTCGCTAGCGACCCATGTACGGTAGACCCTACTACCTTAAATTTTTAGGGTAGGTCTCACACAGCTCATAGAGAATATCAGTAAAGTTTCGTCTGATTCCGTTTAAGTTTTGAGCAAGTTATAGATGATTCTTCTGAACTAGATGATCCATGAAGATGGACGATCAAACAAACTCCAAACGACTTGGTATTTGGGCAAGACACTCAAATAGAAGATAGAAAGACAACCAAATAAAGATCACTCAAAAATCTCCGAAGTACATGGATCGCTAGCGACCAAGCCCGATGGATCGCTAGCGATCCATCAGGTTAGCTCGGGTTATCTTCAAACTCTTTGAACTTCTTCGTAACATCATGTGCAGGCTTCTGACAAAGCAAACTTGGCTCAATGACTCTTCAACCCTTATAAATACAATCATAATTGTAACATAAACAAGATCTTGGGGACTGACTGCTAGAACTCTGCATAGATTATTCTTCACTCTTCTCCTCCCACACAATAGTCATCTAAGGATTCACTGTGATTCTCCAATGAACTCTTGGACTTGTGACTTGAGCAACCGACACTTAGGGGAAACACAGGAGTCAACCTGGAGATCAGCGCCGATGATGGGATCATTATTGGAGCTGGCACCGAGAGGGCCGCCAATGGAGTGACTGTTGAAACTCCAGGAACCGGTGGTATAACAGCTAATCTGAATACTAGGGTACAACTGGTGGAGGAATATGATCTACCCCGAAGGAGTGGTGGACATAATGAGAATAGAAGAGTAAGGCAGACCACTGGTGTGCAACCCATGGAGTATGCACCGGATTTCCCTCGCCGAGGCGGGGGTCGAACATTGCCTTCGAACAAAGACCTTCGTTGGATTGTAAAAATCGAACTACTGAATTGGTAAGGAGTTTGGAAAGAGGAAGGACCAACAGATTAGGGTATGGAAGATATGAACAGAAACCCATTTACTGCTAATATCCAAAATGCGAGAAATCCTTCTGATTTCGACCTTCCCGCGTTGGAAATGTATGACTGAAAGACCGATCCAATGATTTATCCAATGAGATAGATCCGACATATGGAGGTGTTAGGTGCTTTTGAGGAAGTAATGGGGCCGTACTTCCCATTATACTTGACGGATTTTGCGGCGATGTGGTTTAGACAACTGGAGAATGGGTCCATTAGCACGTAGACTGAGTTGGTAGGCAGATTTTTAAGGCAATTCCGAGTTCATGTCTCACAACTAAAGAAGGTGATGACATTGGCTAATGTGAAGCAAAGGTTTGATGAGACCTTGAGAAGTTCTTTAACAAGATTTAATGCAGCAGCAGTTGCGATGGATAGGCCAGACCCATCAATGATTTTGATGACAGTAGTGTCTCGAGTCGCGAGCAAGATCGACTTCAGGGTTGCAATTAAAAGGGATCCACCAATGGATCTTGTTGAGTTTGATGATGAAGCTGAGAGATATTTACATCTGGAGGATGCTAACATTGAAGATAAGGTTGAAGATGCTAAAATTTATGCTGTGGATGGCAAGGGATCCTCTGGAGCAGGATTTTGAAAAGATAAAGGGAAAAGAAAAGCCGATGATGATTCTGGAGAACCAAAATGACAAAGGAGGGAGCCCAAATTCTCTTCCTACGCTAAGCTAACTGAAACCCTAGAAAGGATAAACCTATACATAAGGGGGAAAATTCCTTATCGAAAGCCTTCGAGAAGAGAGCCCACTGATTGAGAGAAAGGATCCAGAAAGATTTGCATCTTCCATGAGCTGGGCAGACATGAAATTAATGAGTGCTGATACCTCCGTGATCTGATAGAAGAACTGGTTCGGAGCAACCATCTGCTGCAGTCCGTGAGGAACAAAGCCGCGATATCATAGCTGGAGCAACCACCACCCACATCAGAGGCTTTAAGAAATGCCCAGGGATCTGAGCCAAGACAGAAAATCACATAACCAGGATGGATGGAAGTTTGATCCGGCTGCTAATTTTCTTTTTGTATATTAGCGGTAAAAAAAATAATGATCCCAGATCGCTTAGACGTTTGCTAAACCTAGATTGGTTCATAGTCACGGTCTGAGCTGGATATCTAGGATAACTGCTTATGATACTAAACTCAGACCGCTTGGACATGCACAAAACCTAGATTGGTCCCTTGCCATGCTCTAAGTCGGATGTCTGGGATAGACATTTAGGATTTCTACTTCTTTAATTTCTTCTTGTTTGTTTTGATTTGAAAATTGAATTTTTGTAAAATCCATATTTAATGTGATAACTGATTTTGAATGCTAAATAGTCCAGAATGGAGAGCCAGGACCAAAGTGCAAGGTGCATGCTCCCTTACCGAGGAGCAAATGGATGGACTTGTACGATATCGAATGCCATAGAATCCCGACCTAAGAGACGAGACCGGAGTGCAAGAAGTAAGTCTCCTCACCGGAGAGTGAGCATATGGGCTTACTTAATTCCCCTTAATGTGATGACCCATATTTCGGAAGGTTTAAATCGTCAATAATCCAAACATGTCCAACTTAAACAATCCGGAACGTAGATAATCAATGAGGTTAAATAAGAAAAATAAGGAAAGAAGAAGAAAACAAACACAGAATCTCACAGCGAAAATGATAAAATATAATAATTAAATAAACAATTCATGAAGTTGCTTACTATACATTTGATTATAATCTATACAACATTTATCAATGTTATATATACACATCAGGATAAATAATCAATGCAGCAGAATAGTATGATGCAGGGAATAATAACGATAGTAATATACCAAGTCTTCGTCCTCTAGAGAATAATCTTCAATATGTTGAAAAACTCAGGACTGACCCGATCATAATGAAAAGAAAAAACACTCGATTCAGGACTAAAATACTCTTATCTAAATCAAATTAATATCACGAAATATGAGTGTAACGGCATCAGAGATGCTTATGAGATTTTACATCTCCTATCCAGTGTACAACGTGCGTGCAATAACTTAAGAGATGCTACGGGATTTTCCATCTCCCGAGGATCTGTAAAACAATTTAAACTATTTTCTAAAGTTCAAACTGGTCAAAAGGGTGAAATGTTTATATTTAAATCTTGAATTTAAACGCGAATTGGGTTAAAGTGAAGTTATAACCTAAATAGTAATTTGAATCAAAGTTTGAAGTGAAATCAATATATCGAACTGAATTGACATTTCAAAATAAAATATGATTTTTGAAGCGAATATGATGATTTCGAAATGGATTTGGTTTTGAAGCAAATATGATATTTTGATATCAAGTACGAATTGTTTTCGAATTGTAAAAGTACCAACCGGTGTGTAAAACGACGTTTGGTTGTTAAAGAGACCGGGGCTTCGTATTGGTATACTCTCTGTAAATATTGGAGCTACTTCGACAACCGTGTATGCGGTGGATGATATCCAGAATGTAGTGGTTGAATTGGCGACGTTTACTGGAATGAAGTAAGAGAACGATGATGAATAGCTTTGACACTCGTGTCATAATTAAAATGACTAAAACAGGAGCCTATGTCTGGCCACTGAGTTTAGCCATCTCTAGTGACGTTGATCTCTCATATTACTATTATGATTTCGTATTCGATTGGTACACCTTTTGTTTGAATAGATTGTCGTGGTCATCCACGGATGGGTTACGACCAAACAGAAAGGGCAAACTGGTAGAATCCTACCTTGGGCATTGCCTCACGTGCCTAGTCATATTTATCCTTATACGAGCCCGTTACGACTTTAGTTTAGTACGGTACCCATAGGGGACTCACTGACAATCGACGTTACTAGTTGTGTTACAGGACCTGCATGGACTACATGCTATAAAAATATGTTAACGGGGATAACGTAAAGCCTTAACGCTATTTTGATATTTATTTTTCTAATAGACATTACCTATTATAGCGTATACTATTATATATAAATAGCTTAATGGATCCTTAGGAGATGGAAAATCCCATAATATCTCTTAAGCTATTGCACGCACGTTATACATTGGATAAGAGATGTAAAATCCTAGACATCTCTGAGGTTGTTACACTCATATTTCATGATATTGATTTGACTTACATAATAGTATTTTAGCCTTGACTCGAGTGTTTGGTCTTTTCATTACGCTCGGGTCAGGCTTGAGTTTTTCAGCGTATTGAAGATTATTCTTTGGAGGACAAAGATGAAGGTTTAGTATATTACTATTATTATTATTCCCTGCATCATGTTATTCTGCTGCATTGATTACTTATCCTGATATGTGTATATAACTCTGATAAATGTTGTATAGATTATAATCAAATGTATAGTAAGCAGCTTCATGAACTATTTATTTGATTATTATATGTTATCATTTCCACTGTGAGATTCTGTATTTATTTTCTTCTTCTTTCCTTATTTTTCTTATTAACTCCATTGATTATCTATGTTTCGGATTGTTTAAGTTGGACATGTGTGGATAATTGTCGATTTAAACCTTTCGAAATATGGGTTTCACACTTAACTTAATGAGAAAATGATCCGAAGAGATCATCCCCCTAAACTGAAACAACAAACGATCCGAGGAGATCATCCCCTAAACTAAACATTATACGATCCAGAGAAATCACACCGTTAAATTTAAACAGTCATGGGAGATTGAACCTTGGAACTGATTCGATTTTGCGAAAAGGATTTGAATGCCTTATAAATAGAATAAAACGGATAAATCCTGGACGAACATAGGATGTCTTTGATATATGATGTGATTTTGATATATGATCTGACAACTCTAAATGAGAAGCAAAATAATAATGATGTAAATCCCGAATGAACATGGGACAATTAGAGATATGTGATGCAATTGGAGATATGTGATGTAATTGGAAACATGTGATTTAATTAGAGATATGTGATGTAATTGGAAATATATGATTTAATTAAAGATATGTGATGTAATAATTCTGAATGAAGTCGGAATGATTGTGATGTATAGATTACACTTAGGCAGAGTCTAGGGTCTTAGGCTGTAATAGAATTGGAACGACTTATGATTGGTAAAAGAATTTGAAGGAACTTGATGATTCACCGAGGCTAAAGCAGCTGGAAAGCTCATTTATCGAAGACTAGAGATAGGAATTTGTTCTTAAGTAAATCGCACCTTTCATTCAAAAGGCGTACTTTGGGGGGAAAATGTTAACCATGATTTGAACCCATCAGAATTCAATAGGAGTTAGAACATTCATACTATGCCAAAATAACTCGACACTCAAAAAGATAATCAAGAAAACAAGACAGTGGACCTCAAGAAAAATAAGTTAAGAATACACTAAGTGGATGGATTGCTAGCGATCCATAACTTATAGATCGTTAGCGTTCCATAAGGATGCATTACGAGTCATCCTAACCTCTTGCATCATGATAAACTATCTCTTCTAAGAATACTTTCCAAGTTTTATAGCATTCTAAGCAGTGTAGTTACAGAAGTGAAAACTCATCCGATTCAGGCTGTTTGACCAAAAGAAGCTAACTTATAACGGACCAAGAGAACTCATACAAAGTCAGATTGACTTGAAATTTTAGGAGAATACTTAGAAGACATAAAAGAAGGCTCACAAAAAATAGGATTGATTGGAAGTATGACGGATCATTGGCGATCCATCTTGATGGGCCGCTAGCGACCAATGTAGGGTGGGCCCTACTACCTTAAATTTTTAGGGTTGGTCCTACACAGCCTACAGAGAGTACCTGCAAAGTCTCGTCTGATTTTGTTAAGATTTGAGCAAGTTATCGATGATTTTTCTGTACTAGATGACCCGTGAAGATGGATGATCAAACAAACTTCAAATGATTTAGTATTTGGACAAGGCACTTAAATAGATGATGGGAAGACAACCAAATGGTGATCACTCAACAACCCCCTAAGTACATGGATCTCTAGCGATCCATCAAGTTAGCTCGGGTCATCTTCAAACTCTTCGAACTCCTTCGTGGCATTATGTGCAGGCTTCTAGCAAAGCAAGTCTGGCCCAATGGCTCTTCGACCCCTATAAACACGGTTCTACTTGCAACATAAGCAGGATCTTGGGGATTGACTGCTTGAACTCTGCCTAGATTATTCCTCACTGTAACGATCCGTAAATTTCGATAATTAAATTGGTTAATTTAATAAGATTTTTGTAATTAAATTTAGAAAGAAATAAAAGCTTTATAATTTATAATGAAGTGAATGTTAAGAATGAAATGTAGCAATGGTTATTAAAACTAATTATTGACAATTGAAGTGAAATCACAATAATGAAATGGTTTAAATTGTTGCACGTGGTTATAAAAATTGAATATAAGTAAATAAGGGTAAGTGTTGTATAAATAAATGAATTAGTATAATTAATGGTAATTCAATGAATTCAGTAGTATATAAGTAATTATAATAATGAGTTGAATATAAAATAAACTTAAGTGTAAAATAAAGGTTACGATAACAATTACTATAAATTACCTATTTAATTTGTCAACGAAACTAATTGAAAATCAATTAAATTTAAATATAGGTAAATGATCATTAATGTGAGTTAGGACAATAATTGTAAAGTGTGAATGTAATAAAATGAATGGAAAAGAATATTTTATTCATAAGATAAAATAAAAGAATGAAACTAAGTTGAATAAATTGATTTAGGTTTTAATTATAATTAATGAATATATTTAACAAATTCAATAATTGAAAATAATAGTTAATACAAATGAAAGTTGAAAATTTGAATATATTAATGCAGATTAAATGTGAAACAAGTGTTAACCGTGTTATAGAGTAATAATGGATCTAGTATAAAGATGGGAATTAAATCAAATCAATTTATTAGAATTAATTATAATTGATTGGAATGCAATATATAATAAATGGATTATGGTAGGTAAATGGAATTAAATACTAGGTTAATGGAAATTAGGATGAAGTGGAAAATTTTAATGTATTAGGATATAAACCAATATTAATATTACCTTTAAGGTGATAAGTTGATAATTGATTTCATAACAAGATTTAAATCAAATAAATGGATTTATTGGGAATTTAAATTTATAACTACTGGATTAATTGAATTGAAACTAAATGCTGTAAATTGTGAAATGTCCAATAAATAAGTTAAGAAGAGAATTTTTTTAAAGGATTTTAAAATTTAAGCAATCCAAAGTGATAGAAATTGGAAATAATGATAATTGAAGGGAAAGGTGATTTAATTTAATTTAGTATTAATTTGTTTAATTAACTGAAATATGTTCATTTTGGCCACCAACTCGGACTTCGACGAAACCAGTTTCATCGGATCTATAACGTTGAATTATTGTACGATTTCAAGTTTCATAACGATCGGATTTGTCATTTGATAGTATGGACTCGAAACGCTCAGAAATAAATTAAATTGAAATCAATTTGAAATAAAATGATTTTAACGTAACTCCTTCATACGATGGAATTTGTACTTGAAACCGGTTCCATTGCGTTTAAAATATTTAAAAACATCTGTTTTGATATATGGGTTGATCTAGTTTCGTTACGGAGTCAGAACGGGCTTTTCGGGCCATTTATCTTTCAACTGTCCAAAATCATCGTATCCGTTCCTCTATTTTCAGCTCTACCTATATATATCCGGTTATAAACCCTAACAACCCTTCTATTTCTCATTTCGGTGTGCACAAAAATTTCTGTTGCTCCTCTTTCTCAATGGCAGACAAAATTCCCAAACTTCAAATTCAATTCCGAATTCCACTTCAAAAGTTAAACACCACAAACTATATCGAATTATATATGGATTTGAAGCTCTTGACGAGCGCAAGTCAATTATCTAATTTGTTTATCAATCCGGGTTGCTTTGTTGCCGGAATTAGCTAGTTTATTTTCGACCGTTCATCGCTCGACGATGAACTTCGTCTGATCGGGGAACAACGACAGGGTTGTATGGAGAGTCGAACGCGTATTGCATCTATGTGGTTTGTTTGGTGATTCAACATTCAGATCATCACCAAAAATTGTCTAGGGTTTAAAGCTTTGTGGCGGCTGCTGCATTGGGATGCGTCGTTGATCGTCGATGTGGTGGTCGAAGTCTCGGGGATAGGACGTGGCAATGCTGGTAGGGGGTGTAGCGACGTCGAAGTAAGCGACGCTCGAGTTAGCTACGGCGGCTTGCGTGCAATGACGGCTGATTAGGGTTGCCTAGAAGAAGACTGTGACGTGGTAATTAAATTATTATTTATTTTGGTTTGTTTTGTTTGTGATTTAAATTTAAATTTCAATTTCAATCGTTCTAATCTACATAACTTTTGCATACGTGGCCCAATCCATGCAACATTTCTTGCATCAGGATCGTATCAAAAAATTTCACATTCTGACGCAAGTTTGGATGGATTATGAGAATGTTTGAATTTTGGTTTAAATTGGATTTAAATTCAATTTAAATTCAAAAGGTGAGTGTTTTAACCCACTCACAACTTCTAAAATTTCTTATGTTTCTTTAATTGCTTTATGATGTGATTAGAAATTTATTTATGATTGTTTGGCATATTTTGAATCATCGTCTCAGTTTATTTGAATTTGTTTGGGTAAAATAATTATTTAATTTATTATTGAATATAAACTGCCAGTAAATACCTGTTATTTATTATCTGTTCTATATTGATGTTATTGATTGAATTGGATGATGATTGTGATAAATGTTTGATGACTGATATTGGTTGAATATATATTGTATTTTATATTGTTAAAACTGCAAGTTGTTATGGATTTTTATTTTGTTCGGGATTGCGGTTTGAAATGATATATAACCGTATTCATATTTTAAATTACGGATTGAAACGATAAATATCTGTATCACTTGACTATAGGATAGAAAATTATATACAGACACCGTGGTCTATATATAAAAATATTTTGAAATGATTTCTATGGTTTTGTAAAGAAATATATGGTTTTAGATAAATATTGATTTTGAATATTATATAAATGTTATTATATCCTTGATTTTAAGCTGTATATAATTTGTTTTAATATACAATAAGCTTAATAATAAGTTTGATTTTTATTAAAGATAATATGGTTAAGTATTTAAATCGTATTTTATATAACGTTTATAATGATTTAAATAAAATTTAGGTTGCAAGATAAATTTGAGATTTATTTGAAATTGAATTTATTTAAGAATTAAACTCAAATAAGCTTGTGAAATTTATTAAATTTGAAATTTTAGAGGGATTTTAATAACTTTATTTTGATTTAAGGTGAATTAAATGAATATTTCAAGTATAAATATATTGAAGGAAATATTTATATTTTATTGTAATTCGAGTTTTATTTAAATGATAATGGATTTGTTATGTAAAATATTTCAAAACTAAATAATAGAAAATCGAATTGTTGAATCGTAATTACCAAACTTAGTTTTGAAGTTGTTGAATACTTAAAGTTTGAAATATATTGAATTTGAAATGGTTTATTTTGTGGATCAAATCTTTTTTGAAATCGATAAAATTTGGAAAATTTTATTTGGAAACTGAATCGTATTAAAATTTATGATTTGAGATTTGGTTAAATTTAAAGTTTAGAAATTCGAATTGTTTTGGAATTGATTCGTGAAATTGACTAGTTTATTATATAAAGTATTTTAATATTTTAACCATTTAAGTGGTGGAAGTTATGTTTCAAAGTTATGAGTTTCAAAGTATTATAATTTGAAAGTGTTATATTTCAAATGTTTTGACTTCAAAGTGTTATAACGTTGAAAGTGCTATGATTTTTGGAAAGGATATATTTGACATAAAAATGATATTATATTGATTTGGATTTTAATAAAATTGATATCATATTGGTTTGGTTTTTGAAATGGAATGATATCGTATTTGTAAGGTTTTGAAATGGATATTATATTCTGGTTTTGAAGTACAAATTATTTTGAAATGACCGCGGTGTAATAATAACGTTGGTTGTTAAAGAGACCGGGATCCGAATTTGTCATACTCTCTGCCAACCCCGAATACTACTTTAACAATCATGTGAGCGGTGAAGATTCCAAGATGAAGTAGGATGGTGGCGGCATTCCTTTGAGGTATATACGTGGACCCGACTCCCATGAGTTGGCATAAGGTGGGTAATACAAGAGCGATCGACGGGATAAGAAGGTAGCACCTTTTATCGGACACACTCCTTCGATGCCATTCTATTACTTTGTGATTGATTGAGGCCCTATTGATTCTGGTGGTGTGGCTCGAGATGGGCGGTAATAGCTGCTACGCGTTACCACCGGT
This sequence comes from Allium cepa, assembly GCA_030765085.1. Classification (NCBI taxonomy): domain Eukaryota; kingdom Viridiplantae; phylum Streptophyta; class Magnoliopsida; order Asparagales; family Amaryllidaceae; genus Allium; species Allium cepa. The sequence continues at coordinate 662,690,074 of CM060928.1, read as the reverse complement.
CCGAAAGCGTAATTGGTATATCTACCCTAGCATTGCCTAGTTGTGTCGTGTCACCTACCCTAACGCCTTGTACGAATTTGATTTGTGTCATACCTATGGAGTATCCTTTGGTAGCCTCTTGATCAAGAGGTATTACGATACTGTATAGACTATTGGCACTATTTATGTGTTAAAGTGAATATTGGGCCACTCCTTAACGCCATTTTAAAGTAAGTTTATTTTACTTTTAGACATTATTATAATAGCGTATATTACTTCATAGTAAATAGTTTAACGGATCCTTAAGAGACGTGAGTCCCGAACATCTCTTAAATTACTACACACACGTTAGACATTGGATAGGAGATGTCAAAACTCGTAAACATCTCTGATGCCATTCCATTCATATTTATTTCTGTTCATTTAACTCACATAAGATCTTATAGTTCTGACTCGAGTGTTTTGTCCTTTCAATTCGCTCGGGTCAGCCTGAGCATTTCAGGATTTGAAGACCTTACTTTTGAAGGACGAAGACGAAGATTGTATTACTATTATTTTCTATATTGTTCTGAAGCATCACATTGTTCCGCTGCATTGTTATTTATTATTCTTTGGTATGTGTAACTCTAGTTTTGTGTTGTATAAGTATAATCAAATGTTTTGTAAAACAGCTTCATGAACTGTTATTTGATTATTATATTTTGTCATTCCGCTGTGAGATTCTGTTTTGTTTTCATTCTTTCTTCCCTTTTCTTATTCACCCCAATAACAATCTGCTCTTTTGTATGGTTTGAGTCTGACATGTATGGTTCATTGTCGATTTAAACATACAAAAAGGCGAGATGTTGCATTTGGTATCAGAGCTTTAGTTTTGCGATAAAACTTAGCTTTGTGGGGTCTGACTCATTATTAATAGGGTAGTGATACCCTATGATGAGTCGTTGAGTGTGTGTGTGTGTGTGTATGAGAGCGTATTTGTTAGTGCTATAAAATGTTTTAATATTTTGTTAATTTGTTCCATTTTGTATTTATAAATTTTGGTTGGTGCATAGGATGTTATGACATCAATAGGGATTTCTAAACACTTAATAGGACAGACGAACACAATATTTGTTTTGAAAGATAGGTAAATGAAATAATTTTGCCTATTGTATATTTTTATATATAAAATAATAATTTTGCAAATGATATATTTGGTTGTAATATATATTTGTTGGTAGGTAGTGAAATTTATAAATATTGGTTGTGAAAAAAAAACATAAAGAAAAATTGGAAATTTAGAACTTAAGTTCCAGGGTTTTGAAACATTCTTTTGAATAATTTTGGGATAAAATAATAATATTATTATAAATATTTTTCGATATAAATATTTCAGTATAATTTGAAAGAACTATTTTAAAGAAATTATAGAAAGAAATAAGTTCTGTACTCCCCTCTTTATCATTGGAAAATAATTTCGGTGATGAGTGCACGCATCATCGACATTCATTTTCGAGTTTCAAAGTGGGAAGGCCATTGTAGTAGTTTTACGACAGATTTATTTTAATAAACTGTATAACTTTCAAGTTGCTTTAAATATAATTCGATATGCAAGTTGTAAGTATATACGATTATCTATTATTTTAAAATGATTTGAAATTTAACCCGACATTTAGTTCTTAAGTTTCCGTTAATTAATAGTTTCAATTATTGTAGTGAAATGGAATGTAGCTAATTAATAATTGGAACCTCTAATTAAAATAAGGGATTAACTAATTAATAATTGGAACCTCAAATTAAAATAAGAGATTAAATTCTAGGTTATAAATAAAATTTCAAGAAATTTGAAATTTGTAACCTATAAAAACAAAGGATATGATTTCTGAACATTAAAATAATTTAAAAGAAACGAGATTAACTTGTGTAATTTTCAATTACATTCTTAAAAACATATATATATATATATATATAACTTAATTAAAAGTTGTAATGTTTAATAAGAAAATGTAATAGGACATTCTACAAGTAAAACTTGAGCTAATGAAAGTATTCAATGAAACTCTAATAAATAAGTGTTGATGTTATAAAGTTATAAACTTAAGTTACAGTTGAAATGTTACTATAATAAAATATGATAGAAGGTAAATGTTGTAAGTAGATGATTTTAAACTTAAGTAAATGAAACTGATATGCCAAGTAACTAAATTGAACATGAATTATATGGATAAATGAAAATGAATTTATGTAGGTATAAGCGCAAGTAAGTGAAATAAACACCGAATCAATGAATGGAAGTGAAAATTTGCAAGAAATAAACACAAATTAAAAAGATAAATCATTATACGAATGAAAAGGAAATCAAACAACAAATGTATGAAATGAAATTAATAAGAATGAACTTGATCTATTGTCTGAAATTGTTGTTTGTTTGGTTTATGGTTGTTTGGGCAAGGATACTTTAAAATTGTTTGGATGTATGAATAATTTATTTAGTTTCATCTAAGACTGTTGAGTAAATGGTGCACTTAATAGTTTATTTTCCATTATGTACAATTTAAAGTTTTTGAACCCGAACAACTATTTGTTTTGTTTGATATGGATGGATAATTGAATTGTGTTGATTCTGTATGATGATTGTATGTTGTGGTTGCAAGTGATTGTTGTTGTTTGACATTGATTTGTTTGCTAGTGGATGAGACAAAATTAATATTTCATTCTATATAATTATTTACTCTTTTGGATTATATAAGTGAATATAGGTTATGGAAGCAATTGCTACTGCTTTTGGTTTCATAAAATAAGCGGTAATTGCCCGACAAATAGGTACGTTTTCGGATTATGGTTTTATAGTGGTATTATTTTGTTTTTCTCGGTGTTGGGATGTAATATTTTGAGATATTGGATTTATATTTGATATTACACTGTTTCCCGAGCCTCACCGTACAAAAGAGACTCTACCAATTTTTTTTTGAACATTTTGGACTTAGAAAATTTTTGAAAATGTTTTCCAACCTTTATTAATTTGAGTATAAAAAGATTTAATGGTTATAAAATTGGTATATTTTATTTAAAATAATTAATTTTGTAAATTTATTTGTTTATAAAGTTAATATTTTTAAATAAGATGTATTGTTTATTTAATTCTTTCTTTTCCCTTCTTTTTCCTTTTCGGGGATGAACAGTTTTGAATGGTGGAGAGTGTTACGACCAGTAAATTTCGATAACTAAATTGGTTAATTTAATAAGATTTTTGTAATTAAATTTAGAAAGAAATAAAAACTTTATAATTTATAATGAAGTGAATGTTAAGAATGAAATGTAGCAATGGTTATTAAAACTAATTATTGACAATTGAAGTGAAATCACAATAATGAAATGGTGTAAATTGTTGCACTTGGTTATAAAATTAAATATAAGTAAATAAAGGTAAGTGTTGTATAAATAAATGAATTAGTATAATTAATGGTAATTGGATGAATTCAATATTATGTAAGTAATTATAATAATGAGTTGAATATAAAATAAACTTAAGTGTAAAATAAAGGTTACGATGACAATTACTATAAATTACCTATTTAATTTGTCAATGAAACTAATTGAAAGTCAATTACATTTAAATATACCTAAATGTTCATTAATGCGAGTTAGGACAATAATTGTAAAGTGTGAATGTAATAAAATGAATGGAAAAGTATATTTTATTCATAAGATAAAATAAAAGAATGAAACTAAGTTGAATAAATTGATTGAGGTTTTAATTATAATTAGTGTATATATTTGACAAATTCAATAATTGAAAATAATAGTTAATACAAAGGAAAGCTAGAAATTTGAATATATTAATGCAGATGAAATGTGAAATAAGTGTTAACAGTGTTATAGAGTAATAATGGACCTAGTATAAAGATAGGAATTAAATCAAATTAATTTATTAGAATTAATTATAACTGATTGGAATGCAATCTATAATAAATGGATTATGGTATGTAAATGGAATTAAATACTAGATTAATTGAAATTAGGACGAAATGGAAATTTTTGATGTATCAGGATATAAACCAATATTAATATTACCTTTAAGGTGATAAGTTGATAATTGATTTCATAACAAGGTTTAAATCAAATAAATGGATTCATTGGGAATTTAAATTTATAATTACTTGATTAATTGAAATTGAAATTAAATGCTATAAATTGTGTAATATCTAATAAATAAGTTAATAAGAGAATTTATTTTAAAGGATTTTAAAATTTAAGTAATCCAAAGTGATAGAAATTGGAAATAGTGATAATTGAATGGAAAGGTGATTTAATTTAATTTAATATTAATTTGTTTAATTAACTGAAATATGGCCATTTTGGCCACTGACTTGGATTTCAGCGAAACCAGTTTCATCATATCCGTAATAGTGAATTATTGTAGGATTTCAAGTTTCGTAACGATCGGACTTGTCGTTTGATCGTACGGACTCGAAATGCCTAGAAATCAATTAAATTGAAATCAAATTAAAATAAAATGATTTTAACGTAACTCCTTCATACGATGGAATTTGGACTTGAAACCTATTCTATTGCATTTAAAATATTTAAAAACATCTATTTTGATATATGGGTTGATCTAATTTCGTTACGGAGTCAAAACGGGCTTTTCGGGCCATTTATCGTTCATCTGTCCAAACCCATCGTATCCGTTCCTCTATTTTCAGCTCTACCTATATATGTCCGATTATAAATCCGAGCAGCCATTCTATTTCTCATTTCTATACGTACAAAAATTTCTGTTGCTTTTCTTTCTCAATGGCAGACAAAACAAAATTCCCAAACTTCAAATTCAATTCCAAATTCCACTTCAAAAGTTAAACTCCACAAACTATATCAATTATATATGGATTTGAAGCTCTTGATGAGCATAAGTCAATTATCTGATTTGTTTCTCAATCTGGGTTGCTGTGTTGCCGGAATTAGTTAGTTTATTTTCGGTCATTCATCGCTCGACGATGAACTTCGTCTAATCGGAAAATCAACGACAGGGTTGTGTGGAGAGTCGAACGCGTATTGCATCTATTTGGTTTGTCTGGTGATTCAAGGCTCAGATCGTCGCCAAAAATTAGCTAGGGTTTAAAGCTTCGCGGCGGCTATTGCATTGGGACGCGTCGTCGATTGTCGAAGTCTCGGGGGTAGGACGCGGCGGTGCTGGTAGGGGTGTAGCGACGTCCAAGTGGGCGGCGCTCGAGTTAGCTACGATGGCTCGCGTGCGATGACGGCTGATTAGGGTTGCCTGGAAGAAGACTGTTACGTGGTAATTAAATTATTATTTATTTTGGTTTTTTTTGTTTATGATTTAAATTTCAATGTCAATCGTTCTAATCTATATAACTTTTGCATACGAGGCCCAATCCATGCACGGTTTCTTGCATTAGGATTCCCAAACATAAGACTATTTGAATTGAATTCCAATCAATGCCCAATCTTATGATTTGAATTTTTAGTTTAAATTTGATTTAAATTCAATTAAAAAGGTGAATGTTTTAACCCACTCGCAACTTCTAAGATTTCTTATGTTTGTTAAAAATTATTTACGATGTGATTAGAAATTTATTTATGACTGTTTGACATATTTTGAATCATCATCTCAGTTTATTTGAATTTATTTGGATAAAATAGTTATTTAATTTGTTATTGAATATAAACTGCCGGTAAATACCTGCTATTTATTATCTGTTCTATATTGATGTTATTGATTGAATTGGATGATGATTGCGATAAATGTTTGATGATTGATGTTGGATGAATGGATGTTGTATTTTATATTGTTATGAACTACAAGTTGTTATGGATTTTTATTTCATTCGGGATTGCGGTTTTAAATGATATATAACTGTATTTATATTTTAGTTGTGCATTGAAATGATAAATATCCATATCACTTGACCATAGGGTAGAAAATTATATACAGACACCGTGGACTATATATAAAAATATTTTGAAATGATTTCTATGATTTTGTAAAGAAATATATAGTTTTAGATAAATATTGATTTTAGATATAGTATAAATGTTATTTTATCCTTGATTTTAAGCTATGTATAATTTGTTTTAAAATAGAATAAGCTTAATAATAAGTTTGATTTTTAATGAAGATAATATGGTTAAGTTTTTAAATTATATTTTAATATAGAGTTTATAATGATTTAAATAAAATTAAGGTTGGAAGATAAATTTGATATTTATTTGAAATTGAATTTATTTAAGAATTAAACTCAAATAAGCTTGATGTGAAATTTATTAAATTTGAAATTTTAGAGGGTAAGATTTTTATAACTTGATTTTGTTTAAGGTGAATTAAATAAATATTTCAAATATAAATAAATTGAAGGAAATATTTAATTATTTGTAATTTGTGTTTTATTTAAATGATAATGGATTTATTATGTAAAATATTTCAAAACTAAATAATAGAAAATCGAATTGTTGAATGGAATTACCAAATTTAGTTTTGAAATTATAGAATACTTAAAGTTTGAAATATATTTGAATTTGAAATGGTTTATTCTGTGGATCAAATCTGTTTTGAAATCGATAAAATTTGAAATAATTTATTTGGAAACTGAATCGTATTGAAATTTTTGATGTGGTATTTGGTTAAATTTAAAATTTAGAAATTCGAGTTGCTTTAGGATTGATTTGTGAAATTGAAGAAGCTAGTTTATTATATAAAGTATTTTAATATTTTAACCATTTAAGTGGTGGAAGTTATGTTTCAAAGTTATGAGTTTCAAAGTATTATGATTTGAAAATGTTATATTTCAAGTGTTTTGATTTTGAAGTGTTATAACGTTGAAAGTTCTATGATTTTTGGAAAAGATATATTTGACATAAAAATGATATTATATTGATTTGGGTTTTAATAAAAATGATATCATATTGGTTTGGTTTTTGAAATGGAAATGATATCGTATTTATATGTTTTTGAAATGGATATTATATTCTGGTTTTGAAGTATAAATTATTTTGAAATGTCCTCGGTGTAATAATTACGTTGGTTGTTAAAGAGACCGGGAACGGAAGTTATCATTCTCTCTGCCAACCCCGAAAACTACTTTAACAACCATTACGCGGTGGAGATTCCAGAATGAAGTAGGATGGCGGCGGCGTTCCTTTGAGGTATATACGTGGACCCGACTCCCATGAGTTGGCATAAGGTGGCTAAAACAGGAGCGATTGATGGGCTAAGAAGGCAGCATCTTTTATCGGACACACTCCTTCGACACTATTCTATTACTTTGTGATTGATTGGGGCCCTTTTGATTTTGGGGGTGTGGCTTGAGGTGGGCGGTAGTAGCTGCTACGCGTTACTACCGGTCCTGAAGCGTAATTTCTATATCTACACTGGCATTGCCTAGTTGTGTCGTGTCACCTATCCTAGTGCGCCTTGTACGAGTTTGATTTGTGTCGTACCTATGGAGTATCCTCTGGCAGCCTCCCAATTAGGAGGTATTATGGTACTGTATAGATTATTGGCACTATTTATGTGTTAAGGGGAATATTGGGTCACTCCTTGACGCTATTTTAAAGTAAGTTTATTTTACTTCTAGACATTATTATAATAGCGTATATTACTACATAGTAAATAGTTTAACGGATCCTTAGGAGGTGTGAATCCCGAACGTCTCTTAAGTTACTACACACATGTTAGACACTGGATAGGAGATGTCAAAAACCGTAAATATCTCTGACGTCGTTCCACTCATATTTATTTCTGTTGATTTAACTCACATAAGATCTTTTAGTTCCGACTTGAGTGTTTTGTCCTTTCAATTCGCTCAGGTCAGCCTGAGCTTTTCTGGATTTGAAGACCTTACTTCGGGAGGACGAGACGAAGATTGTATTACTATTATTTTCTATATTGTTTCGATGCATCACATTGTTCCGCTGCATTGTTATTTATTATTCTTTGCTATGTGTAACTCTGATTCTATGTTGTATAAGTATAATCAAATGTTTTGTAAAATAGCTTCATGAACTGTTATTTGATTATTATATTTTGTCACTCCGCTGCGAGATTCTATTTTGTTTTCTTTCTTTCTTCCTTTTTCTTATTCACCCCAATAACAATCTGCTCTTTTGTATGATTTGAGTCTGACATGTGTGGTTCGTCGTCGATTTAAATGAACAAAAAGGCGGGACGTTACACTCACCCTTCTCCTCCCACACAATAATCATCAAGGAGTTCCCTGTAATTTTCCAATGAACACTTGAACATGTGACTTGATCTATTTTAAAAGATTCAATCAAATTGTAGTCAATTTCAACTTGAAACAGCAATCATGTAACGACTCGTAAATTCGATTTTTTTTAAAAAGGATATTAATTATAATTGTTGAATAGAATTTGGTTAGAAATAAAAATTTGACGTTTTATTTATGTGATTTTTTGATATGAACTAGAACATACTCATTAAATAACAAATCCCGATAAGTTATATAAAGATGATAACATAGGTTGAATGTAATTAGATAAGAATTAGATACGTTGTTAATGGCATGAATTGGATAATAATGGAAATTGTAAGCGATGATAAGATGAATATTTATTTAAGGAAAATAAAATGCATGATTTAAATGGTAACATACCAAGTTGATTTCAAATAACGGGATGAGGTAAAACAATTAATTGGAAAGTGATGAATGTCTTTTGTGAATGCAATGAACGTTACAATTGTTTAATAACGAAATAGAAGTTACAAATACATTAGTAACAATAAATAGGAAATTTATAACCACCATTTAATTATATATATATATATATATCGAATTGATTAGCATTTAACCTTTTTAAATATGACAAGGAGAAACAAATTATTATTGCATTAATTGATATTACATCTTTTAATTAAGTTAAAGTGAAACAATCCGTGACTTTTAACAACTTTAAAATAGCAGTATTTTGAATTTAAATGAAAATTAAATTTGAAAATTAAAAACAAAAGATTTTGAATTTGTGATATAGAGTGTTATATTTGACCAAATTTAATAAAATACTTTTTTTTGACATTTCAAGTTTTGGTCCAACTTAGTCAAAGTTTGACTTTGGTTGGAAATTTAAATTTGAATTTTTAAATTTTACTCTTTTATATGATACTAGACTGAATTCTAATCTCCTCTTCATTTTTCGTTCCGTCAAAATCAAATTCCTGTTGCTTTAAAAATTTAAATTACTACGAGGAATTGACATAAATTTGTAGTGTTTATTTAGTCTAATTGGCTTTAGCAAACCAAGAGACCCTAGTAATCCTAAGAGTCATTTGGCCATTTCTTTTCCCACCTGTTGACCTTCTATTTCGTATCTGACAAAAACTAAGTATGTACATAAATTTCTAATTTAAGAAACTTTCTGCGTACTTTTCCTTTTACAGAACTCAAAATTCGAAACTCCTAAATTCCCAAATCAAATTCCATCATTCCTCCTTCAAAACCCTGCCACCTTTCTCCGATTGTCGCCGCCCTCTACCACCATCTAAGCCTGTCTCCTTTCCTCCTCCTCTTGGCCACCATCCACCACTCCATGGCCGAAAATCCCATCCTCCTCCCTAGGCCATAGCAAACACATCACCACCAAACTCCATCGATTCAACCCCAAGCCTCTTTTTATAAAAAAAGCTATATATTTTGTTTTTCATCAATTCAAGTTCGTGCTTTGCTATGGGATTTTTTTTGGGATTGTTAGCGCTGGTTGAGATTGTGATTCAAATTTGTAACTTTTGTATTGTCAAAATTCTCTAACCTCGAAAGGTGAGCCATTCGCTCACGATTGATAATCTTATGTTGAGTGGATAACATCACTTGATATGTCATATGGTATGTTGTGATAGTTAGGATTTTGTACAGTTTCATATATGATTTTGACATGTTAAATATTCATTTATGTTCATTTATAATTTGTGATAATTATTGATGATAGGCATGTTATGTTATAACATGCCATGAATATGCCACATATCTATATTGAATTTTGCTATGTATTATGGACACACATGCTATGTCAAAATATGTCACTTATGTGCTATGTGAAAAAAAATGTGTTATAAAATAAAAGGACAAAAAGGGGAAGAAAATTTGATGTGCCATATATGTGTTTGTTTGTAATACGGGAAATCACCTAAGTGCTTTGTTGAAAAAAAAGTGTTATGTTGATTTAAGTTTTGTCGCACATGTTATGTTAAAATATGTTACTTTTGTGTTATTTGAATAAAATATGTGTTATGAAAATAAAAAAGATGAAAAAAAGGAAATAGAAAAAAGAAAATGATATGCTTTTAACATAGTGAATAACGTAAGTGTTATGTTAGAAATGATTACATATTATACTATGTCATGATAAGAAAATTTTATGTTATATGTTGCATTAAATATGAATATGTGCTATGTTATGTAATAAGTTATGTAAGTTATATGCTATGTTATGGAATAAGTTATGTAAGTTATATGCTATGTTATGCAATAAGTTATGTAAGTCATGTTATGTAAGCCTTATGCTATGTTATGTAATATGTTATGTACGTCATATGCTATGTTATGTAGTGTGTTATGTAAGTTATGTCCTATGTCTTGTAATATATTGTGCAAGTTATGTGTTATGTTATTTATTTATGCAATCATGCTGCGAGTTCCCTTAACTTTAGGAAATCAGTGTAGGTTGAAATGACACATAAGTGAATGATCTTATAGATTAGGGAGAATCGTTATGGGTTGAAATCATAAACCCAAGCGATTTTATTGATTTTGAAAATTTTAGGATTGCGGGTTGAAATGATATAAACCTATAAATATAATTTATTAAGGCTTGAAATAATAAATATCTGTATCACTTGACCATAGGATGAAAACTATATACGGACACCATTGGTATATTTTTAAAATGATTTCGATTTTTTTTTAAACATACGAGAATTAATAAATATTAATTTTTAAATTATAATATAAAGATCTTATTTTAATATGTGTTTTAAATTGAATAGCGATTTTAAAAATATATTATAAATATTTTTTTATTGTAATATGTGTTTTGAATAAATATTGCTTTTTAAAATACAATATATAGATTTTATTTTGATATATGTGTAAAATTTAGATTTTTAAATTATATGTTTAGAAATTTTAAATTTGTAAATTAAGTTTTGGAAAATGTAATTTTTAAGATCTTACTTATAATTTAGTTATTTTTAGATATATAAAATAAGATTTTATGCAATATATTTAATAAAATAAGATTTAATTAATATAATAAATTCGTTTTAATAAAATTTAATTTAATTAATATATACAACATGTTTAAAATATTTATTTTGATTTATGTTATTATTTTATAATAGATTTTATAATAACTTTAATAATTTAATATTGGAAAGATGAATTGAAATTGAATTGTAATTTAATTTGTTTTAAGAATTGTATTTGAATAGGAAATTGATTTGAAACTTATTGATTTTGAGATTTTAAAGATTTGATTTTATAACTTGATAATTTGACTTTGAGTAGAGTTGATTAAATGACTATTTTTAAATTTAAATAAAATTGGAATTGAATATTTAATTTTGATTTAAATGTTTATAAAAGGTGAGTAAGTGAATATTTTCATAAATAAATATAATTGAAGTTGGATATTCAAAATTTTGATTTTGATTTAAATTGTAATATGAGGTTTTATTTAAATATTTATAAATTGATTTTATAAAATGACCACGGTATGAAATAAGCGTTTGGTTGTTAAAGAGACTAAGATCGGATATTGTCACACTCTCCGCCAATATCGAAAATTACTTTAACAACTGTGCACATGGTGGAGAATCGAGAACGAAGTAGGATGGTTTGGCAAACGATTCTGTATGACGTATGAACGCAGCCCTGACCTCCATGGGTCAGCTTAATATGACTAAAACATGAGCTATACCTAGGCCAAGTGAGGTCGTGCCTTCGATCGAGCATGCTTTTTCGAAACCATATATATTACTTTGTGATTTGATTGGGTGCACCCTTGATTATGGAAGTGTGTCTCGAGGTAGGCGGTAGTAGCTGCTATGCGTTACCACCAGCCCGGCTCTGCAAAACGGTAGTATCCTACCTAGGGCATTGCCTCGCATGCCTTGTCATATGCCTTACCATGTCCGTTACAAGTTTGGTTTATGTCGTCCACTTTGGAATGCCTCTGATAGCCCTCCAGTTTATAGAGGAATTATGGCACTGTATAGACTAAGACATTTATATAAAAATGTGTTAAGGGGGGATATGGGTAACGCCTTAACGCTATGTTAATATTTTACTTTACTGTAGACATTATCTATGTAGTGTACTGTATTATGTATGTAGATAGTTTCATGGATCCTTAAAGGATGGAATCCCAAACATCGTTTAAGTTATATTGCATTTCATTTGGACATTTCACTTGAGTAGATTTACTTGCATAAGATTGTTAATCCTGGCTTGAGTGTTTTATGTTTTCCTTTATGCTCGGGTCAGCGTGAGTATTACAGCATTTGAGACTCACCTTTGGAGCTTGGAGCTTTGCTTGGAGATGTATCTTTTATCTGTTTAGCTTTTCAGTTTTCTCAGTTATTTCTAGTTGTTTATGTTCTGACTTGTCATTTGCTTATGTATTAGAGACTTCTTTGTATTTGGACCTAGGTTGTATTTGCTTTAGATTCTGATGTTTCTTTTGTAGCTTCATGAATTACTATTTATCTATTCTTTTGTGTATTGTTGTATTACTCTATGTCTATAATTCTGTGATTGAATTATTTATTATATATGCTAAGTTTTGCCAAATATAAATAAAAATCTATTATTTTGATCAATTCAGGTTTGACATGGGTGGTTAATTATCGATTTGAATAGGTCAAAATAACAGGTCGTTACAGTTAGTATCAATGCCAAGTTTAGGCAAAACTTAGCTTATGGAGTAAAAAAACATTAGAAATAGGGTAGCAGTACCCTAGAATGAGTAGAATTAATTGCGGAATAATCCTTCCCTTCGAGCCTATCTTCTTTGTTAGGATTCTCTTTGATTAAGGTTCCTCTAAATTTGAATCTCTATCTTTGTCTTAAAGTCCATTCTTGAATCATCCTATGATAGAGCGTATTGGTTAGTGTTATAAAAAATGTTTTATATCGTATTGTTTATTTTGTTAAGTATGATTATATTTTATATAAAAATAAATCTGATTTGCAAATGAGAAAAAAATTATGGACTTGAGAATTTAATTTTCGATGCTTTTCAAAATTTGGTTTCCAAAGTGTTGAAAAAAAATAATATCAATATTATTTGAAAGTATTTTCGAGCAGAAACTTTTTCAAAAGAATTTTAAAAGAAGCAAGTCAATACTCTCCTCTTATATCGTTGGAAAATAATTTCGATGATGGCTGCAACATCATCGACATTCATTTTTGAGTCTCAAAGTGAGGGAGACCACATAGTAACTTTGCAACAATTTTTTTCGGAAATTGGATTTTAATTTGAATTTCTTAAGTAATGATTCGATATAAAAAAATATATATGCATATATTTATTTCAAAATGGTTTGAAGTGAATTTGGAAATTAAACTCTTAAGTTTATGTTAAGTAATGGTTTTCAATTATTGAAAGAAGTAAATTTTTTGAATAATTGGATTGTCTAAAATGAGAAATTAAATTGAAACAACTTGAAATAGTTGAACTAGGATAAATTTAATTTGTATAATACTTAATTGCATTCTAAAACATATATAACATACCTAAAATATTTAAAAAGTCAAAATGTCGAACATGAATATGTAATTGAAGGGTATACAAGAGGAAACTTAAGTAATAAAAGAAATGTTCAAACTAAAGTTTTGCTTAATAAAAGTATTCTAAATAAAAGGTAATTGTATAGTGCTCAATTACATTCTGAAACATTAATAAAACCTTACCAGGAAAAAGTTTGAATGTTAATTAGAATATGTAATTGAAGAGTATATAATATAAAATGTAAGTAATAAGATGTCCAGAATGAAATTTGTTAAGGAAAGTTATAAATTAAAAATTGAGTTGTTATAATGAATACACTTAATCTGTGTTAGAAGAAACGTTAAGTGAAATTGATTGGATAATGAAAAAAGGAATGCTATTTAAGTAAATGAATATGAACTTAAGAAACTAAACAAGTAATAAACAAATTTATATTTTGTAAACTGTTTGTGATACAAAGGTAAATTACAAATAATGGTTGAAATAGAATTATGAAGTGGAATTAACTTAAGTGAAGTCAAATGGATTAAATAAATGAAATGAGTTATATAAAATAGGATTTGTTTGAAATAAACAAAAAAATGAACTTAAGTTATAAAGATAAGGTGAATGTAAATAAATTATGAATGAAAGTTAATTAAGTAGAAATTTGGAATATATAAGTTATATAACTTGAAACATGGGAAATAGGAAGTAAAAACCAAAATAAGAATGTGGTTAAACATTTTGGATAGGTAAAAGAAAATATGGAATGCTGATATTAAACTTAAGTAAATTTGTAGAATGGTTAATTAAGTGATATTGACATTAAAGGAAATATACTATGTGAATGAAATAAAATAAATAATCATAAATAAATTTGAATGTGAAAGAGAATAACAATATGATTGTAAATGAATGTAAATAAATAGGGTGAACATAATGAACATTTATAATTGAATGTAAGTTAATTGGACATAATAGAACGGAAACTAATGGGATGAGAATTCACTGAATATAAATAAGTAAGCATGGAATAAAACTTTGTAACGAATGTTAATAAATTGAAAGTAAATCAAGTGAATGTAAACCAATTAAACGTGGATGAAACAAATGTAAATAATTGAAAAAATTGATTGAATGTAAATATATTAAATTGGAATCACTTAAATGTGAATACAGTGAATATTGATTGATTGAATAAAAATGGATTGAAACCAAATTAGTTGAATGTAAAATCGAATGAATTGAATATAATTCCATTGAATGATCAATGGGATGAATTATAATAAGTGAATGTTAATCAACTAAGACGTAAATAAGGTGAATGCAAATAAATTGGATATGAATGTAAATTACTTGAAAGTGAGTTAATTTGAATGCTAATAATAAATGGATGTTAATAAGTAATAAAAATGTATAATGTTAACACTCGAAAATGAAATTTATGTGGTTTTGAATTAATTTTTGTATTTGGTACTATGCATTTCGAATCTATCTTATCTTTCTATTTTTCTTCTATTCTTCTATCTTTGTTCTTTTTCGAGGACGAAAAGCTTTTGAGTAGGGGAGAGTGCAACGACTCGTAACTTCGAACAATTTTTTAAAAGAAACAATAATTATAATTGTTGAATAGAATTTGGTTAGGGATAAAAATTTGATGTTTTATTTCTGTTATTTGTTGATATGAACTGGAACAAACTTATTAAACAACAAATTATGATAAGTTATATAAAGATGATAACATAGGTTGAATGTAATTAGATGAGAATTGGATGCGTAGTTAATGACATGAATTGGATAATAAAGGAAATTATAATCGATGATAAGATGAATATTTATTTAAGGAAAATAAAATGTGTGATTTAGATGGTAACATACCAAGTTGATTTCAAGCAATGGAATGAGGTAAAACAATTAATTGGTAAGTGATGACCGTCTTTTGTTTAATGCAATGAATGTTACCACTATTTAATAACGACAATAGAGGTTACAAATATGTTAATAACAATAAATTGGAAGTTTATAATCACCATTTAATTTGAAATATTTGTATTGAATCGATTGGCATTTAACCTTTTTAAATATGATAAGGGGAATCAAATTAATATTGCATTAATTGATATTACATCTTTTAATTAAGATAACGTGCAACGATTCGTAATTTTTAACAACTTTAAAATGGCAGTATTTTGAATTTAAATAAAAAATCAAATTTGACAAATAAAAAAATTGAATTTGTGATGTTGAGTGTTTTATTTGACCAAATTTAATAGAATAAAAAAATGTGGAATTTCAAATTTTGGTCAAACTTAGTCAAAGTTTGAATTTTGGTTAGAAAATTTGAATTTGAATTTTTTAATTTTATTCTTTTTATATGATACTAGACTGAATTCTAATCTCCTCTCCATTTTTCGTTCTGTCAAAATCAAATTACTATTTCTCTAAAAATTCAAATTACTGTGAAAATCGAACATAAATTTTTAGTGTTTATTTGTGTTTGTTTGGCTAAGTCCTATTGGGTTTGTTTAGTCTAATGGGCCTTAGTAAACCAAGAGACTCTAGTAATCCTAAGAGTCATGTTACCATTCTTTTTCCCACCTATTGACCTTCCATTTCCTATCTGATTAAAACCAAGTACGTACAGAAATTTCTCATTTGAGAAACTTTCTGCGTGCTCTTCCTTCTTCTTCCTCATATCTACAGAACTCATAAATCCAAAACTCCTAAATTCCTAAATCAAATTCCATCATTCCTCCTTTAAATCCCTACCACCTCTCTCATATTTCGCCGTCCTCAACCACTATCCAAGGCCATCTCCTCCCCTCCCCCTCTTAGCCACCATCCGCTACTCCAAGGAAGAACACTCCATCCTCTTCCCTAGGCCATAGCCGAACCCATCACCACCAAACCCCATCAATTCAACCCCAAGCCTCTATTTTATAAAAAAATACAAAAGTTATATACTTATATATTTTTTGTTTCATCAATTCAAGTTTGTGCTTTGCTTCGGAATTTTTGTTTAGGATTGTTAGCGCTTGTTGAAATTGTGATTCAAATTCATAGCTTTTGTGTTATCAAAATTCTCTTACCTTGAAAGGTGAGCCATGCACTCACGATTGACAATCTTATGTTAAGTGAATAAACATCACTTGATATGTCATATTGAATGTTGTGATATTTAGGGTTTTGTACAGTTTTGTATATGATTTTGACATGTTAAATATTCATTTATGTTCATTATGATTTGTGATAATTATTGATGATAGGCATGTTATGTTAGAATATGCCACATATGCTATATTGAATTTTGCTATGTATTATGGACACACATGTTATGTCAAAATATGTCACTTATGTGCTATGTGGAAAAAAGGGGAAAAAAAAGAAAAATAACGTGTTATAAAATAAAAAGAAAAAAATGGGAAGAAAATTCGATATGCCATACATGTATTATGTTTGTAATATGGGAAACACCTAAGTGCTATTTGAAAAAAAAGTGTTATGTTGATTTAAATTTCATCGCACGTGTTATATTAAAATATGTTACTATTGTGTTACATGAATAAAATATGTGTTATGAAAAGAAGAAAGAAGAAAAAAAAGAAAAAAATGATATGCTTTTAACATAGTGAATAACAAAGTGTTATGTCAGAAATGATTACATATTATACTATGTTATGATAAGAAAATTTTATGTCATATGTTATGTTAAATATGAATATGTGATATGTTATGTAATAAGTTATGTAAGTTATATGATATGTTATGTAATAAGCATGTAAGTTATATGCTATGATATGCAATAAGTTATGTAGGTCATATGCTATGTTATGTAATATGTTATGTAAGTCATATGCTATGTTATGTAACATGTTATGTGTAACGACCCAGGATTTTTAACAATTTAATTTGAAAATATTTAATTAGTTTTAACTATTTGAATAATGGTTTGGATTGAATTTCCATTTTAACTTTGAAATTGGTGATTAAATTATAAAATTTAATCTATTGACAGTTGAATAAAAATTTAAATCTTCAACTTTAAGCTGATGAAAAATATTTCAAAGGCTTGTAAAAATTCATATTTATAATACTGAAGATAATAGAAGCTTCAGAATTGAATTTGAATTTAAATTGTTCAGTTTTGAATTTATATCGTTTAGATTGAATTTGAAAATAGCCTTCCGAGGCACAGTCTCGGAATTCGACGAAAGCAGCTCCATTGGGTCCGTAATATTGAATTATTACCGGACTTCAAATTCCGTATTTTTTGGAGTTATTATGTGTGCACACGATATATAAACGCGTTGAAAATTTTAAAAGAATTTGATTTAAATATTAATTTTAAATTGGGTCAACATCAGCCACTTTCGTTCCTAAATTCGTGCCTAAGATCACGCAGGAAATCACGCAAGAAATCATGAAATCACGCTGTTTCAATTTTTAAATATTCCTCTCCCTCCTCAGTTCCAAATCGAACGAAAATAAAAAAAAGAAAAAGAAAAAAATGGCGGAACAGTAAAAGGGACGCAGCTTCAAAAAAAAAACAAAGAAAAAATGGCCGCTCATTCCCTCCCCTCTTCTCGTTTAGAATTAACGGCTGAAGACCTAAATCAATTCGAGCCCAATTCGTTCGTAATTAAAACAGCGGGGGGGCCGAGCTGTCGCGATTCAAGTGATAGTGAGGCGAGCTAGGGTAACGAAGCAGTGAGGGTGAAGGTCATGGTCGAGTTCGAGCTTGAGGGCTCGGCGATGGGTTTGAGTGAAGTCGCGGTGGCCGAACTAGGGCGAGGCGGCGGCTCGGCGCTCGCTGGGGGGGAAGGCGTAACGTTATTGGGATCGGTGATGATGGATTCGGATGGCGACTGCGGGGTGGGCGGCGCGTTCAACCTCGTGGAGGCCGAGGCTGTGAGATTGGGTCGACGATGAGATGGGAATCAAGTCAGTAAGGTATTCTTAGTTTACAATTTAATTTTGAAATTTAATAAATTTTTGTTGAGATTTAAATTTTAAGCAGAAAAAAAAGGGTAAAACAAAATCATGTTGTTTATAAAACAGGAAAGTGTGTATATATATATATAAAAAGATATATGCAGAAAGTTGTTTTACAGTAAGTATAAATACATATACACATTTTTAAAAATCTATTTGTTATTTAAATAATGCATATTGGTAATAGATTTGGTTAATAAATTGATTTGAATTTATTTAGGGCACTCAAAATAATTTATTAAAGGAGAAATAATTGGTTCAAATAAAACTATCAGTTAATTTAACTATTAAGATGAAATCACCGATAAATTGAAATTATCAAATGAAAATTTATTATTCGATCTGTTCGAATATTAATGGATTTTAAAATATTTATACAAGGTCAAAAAAAAAAAAATTGTGAAGGAACGAGCTGAATTGGAAACGGATTTCAAATCAAAGGTGAGAACTTCTCACTCAAAAAGGGTTATTTAAATTTTAAATAATTAGATTTAAAATTTGTCGATTGATTGATTGTTTGCTTGATTGCGATATTAGATATAGTAGGATATATCTATATATAGCAATATATATATATTGGCATATGTATATATTGCAGTTGATTGATTTCCCGCATTGTATAGCGGATGAGACCCTATTGCGCCGCCTATTAAGCGGATGATATTTTATAAATCCCATATACTGCGATATTCCACCTCGAAGTGGAATTTGTATTGTGCTAACGTCTGTGGATGTAGGGAAACAGGTTGGAGGGATCCAACTGGATTCCTCACAAATATTTATTTGATTATAAATATTTTGATGATTATGATTATCATATCGATATATGATATTTGTTGCCATGATTGACTATTCGATGCTGTTGCATCATCGGATCCATTTTTTTTTAGTTAAAAATAACGATGTTGAATTTGTAAAGGATTTTAAATTGATTTTTCAAGTATATGTTTTTATTTAAATTTTGAATTGATTCATTTTAAATAAATTTAAAATTTCAATTTTTAAAGTTATAGAATTTAAGATTTTTGCAAAATATAACAAAAATGTTATTTTTGAGATAAGTGGTTAATAATTTATGAAATGGATAAAATTTGGATTTTGAATAACTATTATAAACGGTTTATATAAGAGATTTTAAAATTTATATTTATAAATTAAAAATATTGGAATTATAAACAAGTTGATGAAGTGTTAAGTTGATGTATAAAAATGAATTTCATTGAAGTTTATAAAGTTATAAACTGTGAAAGTTATAAAAAAGAATAGATATCGAAAATAAAGGATTTATAAGAAATTAACTTATAAAACTGGGGTTTGGGCATTTAAATGGGATGTTTATAGAAATTGTAAATAAAGGAGATTTCATAAGTTGAAATTGTTATAAAATATAAAGGAATCTTATAAGTAATAAGATTTAAAATTTGTGAAGTTTAAAGGAACGATTTGGTAAATGAATGAATTATAAGTACTTAACTTATAATATAGATTTTGGTTTATAATTGGGTTATATAAATTGAATTGGATTTAATAAATGAGATTAGTAAATTGAAGTTTATAAATAGAGATGGAATTTATAAACATTGTTATAAATTCGGAAATAAATGGAATTTGATAAATTGAATATAGAATTTGTTGAAGGAGTTATATTCACGGTTTTGAACAGTGAATATATCGTTAAATAAAATGGAAATATTTTGGGAAAGGGATGTTTTACATAAAATTTAAAACGATTTAAAGATGTTTTAAAATGTATTGAGTATCGAATACATAGATTTCAACATTTATTGTTGAAATAGACGTTTTCGAGAAATAGAAGGAAAGGAAGTCGTAGATTTCAACATTCATTGTTGAAATAGACGTTCTCGAGAAATAGAAGGAAAGGAAGTCGTAGATTTCAACATTCATTGTTGAAATAGACGTTTTCGAGAAAATAAGGAAATGATGGACTATAACACTGTTGTTATAGTAAATGATTTCCGAAAGAAAATGTTTTGTATAATATTGGGATTTATATATCTAATTTAATTTCGAATCCCTATACTAGTGATTTTGGGTTGTCGTAACGATGTTTTACGCAACATTCGTTTTGACCCAAATAAATGTGAATAAAAGAACGTTTTTCTTAAACAAATGAAATATATACTTAACTATAGTTTAAGTATATTGAATATTTTCAAATTGTCGAAAATAAATGAGATTTGTGAATTACTTATTATTAAATAAGTATGGAATTTCTTTTCCAATATGAAATGGAACGTTTTTGAGAATTTATCTTTTTGAAGATAAAAAAATTGAAATTGAATATTTAAGACCTATTGAAACTGTAGATCAATAGATATTTTGAAGATATAAATTCACTATGGAATTTATAAATGAAAAAGAAAATTGGTTTTTAAAATAAACATTGTTTATTTTTGAAGTGTGGAAAATTATATATCTTGTAAAGATATTTTTGGAAAATAAATAATTTGAGAAATTATTTGGAATCTGGTGATGTTGCGCATCTTTATTGATAGTTAAATAACCGACTATCAATATTTACCTTTAAATAGGTATTTGTTGTGATTGTTTGAATTGGATGCCACACTTATTTTTAAATAAGCGCTCACTATTCGGGTTAACCGAGAAAGGACCATGGGGTCGTATAACCCATTTCGAATAGTGATACATCGTTATGAATTGCATTTGAAGACCGGTGCTGAAGACCGGATATTTGTGAAAACGGATGGATTACCGTCGAGTTACTCTGCATCGGCTGATCTCCGATATAAAGGTTTTATCACCCTTAGTGACGGGTTGTCCGGACGTGATTAGTGAATATCCGGATTGCAAGGGCTTCTTTGGAAGTGCCTTCGGTTCCGTTCGATCCCGGAACGGACTTGTATGGATTGTATGTCTGACTTTACAATTTGAGATGTAAAGCTGGTTTCTATCAAATATATTTCTGTTGGTGGCGGAGAATTTATTCTCTTAGCTTAACACCCTTCTCTGAGACGTACGAGCTCAGAGGTTATATAGTTGATGGTCACTAGTGATACATTCCCAAATTGGTAATGCGGCATACTGAGTGATGCTGTGAAATGATCGTTGAATGATCATTTGTGATAGGATCATTTGTTTGATCGTTTATCTTGATGATCATTGCTTTGATCATTTGTTGACCCAAAGCACTGCTTTTGTAAAGCGTGGCTTTGTGGACGAGACTTCATCGAGCCTCACACCTCGGAAATGGTCAAAACAGGAAAGATGCAGCAAGGTTATTAGGGGGTAGCGCCCCTTTAGTGTATGTCATTCCTTCTGGATAGAGGTGGTATCATGGTATGGAGCCCAGATACTTAACCTATGTGGTTACTGCAAATTTATTACTTTGTGGTTGTTGGAAATCGGGGATCCTCGGATATAGATCGGTTACGATCGGGGAATGACATATTCGTGTCAGTTGTTACCCAGTTAGGGGTAACCCGGCCTTGTGTTGGCAGAGATCCGGTTAGGTTCTCGGGACGTCATTCCAGAGGCGTTTCCATGTGGCAATGGGAAGTTCCTTGGCCTGACCATTTGTTGGAAATCCAAAGAAACAATACGAGCCTTGTACGGTTTTAGTTGTATTACCTGCTATGGAATGTGGCGGTAACCTGCTATTGAACATAGTAGCTATAGTAGGCATACGATAATGGTCGTATGTTGGCTAAGATTTATATTCTACTTTCGAAATTGTTTACTACACTATGCACTAATAATAATATCAAAAATGATTTGATTTCTGCGTAGTAAGCATCTTTGACTATCATAAGGAGAAATCTCCTCCAAGTCTGCGTTTGCATTGTGTGTGTGGCGGGAGGCCTTATGGTAGTTTCATTTTCCAAAAGCATTTCGAATTTACTTAAAGAAAAATATTTCTTTGGTTGTTTTTAAGAATAAACTGTTTTAAGTTCTCACACCAGTCACATGACTGACCTGGAGTTTATTGTTCCCTTCCTAAACTCTGGGTGCCCACCAATTTCCACACGGGCAGTCTAGAGTTGGTTATTAGGTTATTCTGGATTTAGGTGTTGCTACAGATATCTGGAGGCGAGCTGGATGGCGTAGTATATTATATTGTATATTGTATTTCTTCTTTTTCCGCTGTTTGTTTGTTGTACACTCTGATGATATGATGTAATGTAATGCGATGTAATGTATAAAATGTACAGTTCTTTTGTTTTAATAAATATTCATTTATCTATTATATGCTGTTCCGCTGCGACTGTGAGGTTCTGATATTGTTTTATTGTTCTTTCTGTTGTTCTATTGTTGTTCTTTTCTTTCTTCTTCTCTCTTTTTCTCTCTCCTTCTACCTCTTTCTTCTTCTTTAAACCCTAACATTTCGGTTTTTCGGCAACGAAAAATCGCAAACGTTACATTTGGTATCAGAGCATATGGTTAAGCGACAACCATGGCTCTGTTGGGTGTTACTCATTAGAGATAGAGTCAGTAGTACTCCAGAATGAGTTTGAGTGTAATAATAGATATGAGCGCGTATTTGTTAGTGAATATAAAATTTTGTTTTATATTGTGATGATTGGTTTATTGAGTGGCATATGAACCTTCGTTGGCACAGTCTGTACAACTGAATCGAAGGGGTTTCTAAACACTTGAATAGAACAATTCGACACAGTATTGTTTTAAAAAAATCGGGTAGATGAAATAATTTTTGCCCAAAACTATTTTTGTAGATAAAGAAAATTATCTTTATAAATTATTGTAGTATATGGATGCATGGTTGTTAGATAGTAATAATATTAAACTATTACCATTGAAAATTGAAATATGATTGAAGTCATTGTTATATGAAAATTTAGATAAAAAGATAAGTAAATGAAATCCATATACAAATGAAATTTGAGAATGTAAATTATAAATGTGATTTATAATTATAAATAGAATTCCAGAGAAGTTTGGAAATGTTTTTGAAAGAGTTTGGAAATTTTAGAAATTAAATTCCTTTTTGATTTGGAAAATGAATATAAAAGGTTTTGAAAAGTATTTTTGAAGGAATGAAAAGCTCTAAACTCTTTTCGGTCGCTGGAAAATAATTCCGATGATGACCGCGGCATCATTGGTGTTCATTTTCGGGTTTCCAAAAGAGGAATAGCTGCCAAATTGTTTTAAATAAAAGTTGTTTGGAAAATTTGGATTTGGTTTTGGAAAAGCTGAAAGGACTCTGGAATGCTATATAAAAATATTTATGGAATATTATTAAGTTGAAAATAAATTTGGAGTAATTAAAATGAATTGGAATTGAATTTGATTTAAGCAAAGCGAAGTATTGAAATGAAAATTAGTAAGCTAAACTAAATAAAGGAATGAAAGTAAATATGATTTGTAAATGAATTGAATTAAATGAAAATGGAAATGAAATTGAAGATTGTTTACAAGGAAATGAACTTGAGTTTGAAGTGAAATAGCTTAAGCAAATTCAAGATGAACATGAATATGGAATGTAAACAAAATTGAATGGAAAATATGAAATGCAAATTGAACTGAAGTAGAATTAGAATAAATTGAATTGGTATCAATTTGAATTAGTATAAACTAGAATGAATATGAATTCGTTTGGCTTAGAAACAAATAGAATTGAGATTATAAATTGAATTCAAATAAAAATTGAAATTGTAAATTGAATTCAAATGAAATTAAAATGCAAAATTGAATGAAAATGAATGTATAACTCCAATAGTAAAGCAAAGATGATATAAGAAGTATATATCGAAATTTCGTAAAGGAAATGTGCAAAATGGTTTGAATATTGTAATTGGATACTACTACT
Source organism: Allium cepa (assembly GCA_030765085.1). Classification (NCBI taxonomy): domain Eukaryota; kingdom Viridiplantae; phylum Streptophyta; class Magnoliopsida; order Asparagales; family Amaryllidaceae; genus Allium; species Allium cepa. The sequence continues at coordinate 662,665,575 of CM060928.1, read as the reverse complement.
AGCAGGTTATACAGGTGTTATAAAGGAATTAGGATTTTGATTTCAAAGATAAAAATTGAATTGCTCGACAAAAAGGTAAGTATTTCAATTTCAGTATGGGATTTGATGATTTTCTGTTGAATATGCGCTTATATGATTTTTGTTTGATGATAATAAACATATATACATTCGTTTAAATGTATTTGATAATATACTATTTTATTTTTCACAGATTAAATAAATATTTGCTGAATAAAATAAATAACACGGAATTTGAATTCAAACGAATATTTTATTCAAACAAATATTTATTACATCTTTGAATAGTACAATTTCAAGCTCTCACTATAACTATACAACTTTGATACAAATTCAGTTACATCACTATTTTACATATCATCACCTCACTACATATCACTCACACTCGTATTTTTATCTTCAACTGCATTCCAGTTTAAATCCAGCATCTAAGCAATCTGCAAAAATATTTACTGACGCAGTAAAATTGAAAATAAAATATTTTTGAAATATAAAATAAAATGTGAATTTTGAAAATATAAATTTGCCTCAGTTATTTGGGTTGTTTGCCATAATTTAAATTTGAATTCATCATACACGAACAACTTGTGACATACACAGTGTATTACTGTATATGCCACAAGGCCGTGCACGCCGATATATACACTTGATTGATTTACAGGGACAGGCGAGCACAGGTCAAACCCAAATGAAAAACCGGGTTCAACTCACGTGCAATATATTCAAAATCACGACACGAGCACAAGGTCAAACCCGAGTTTTGAAACTGGGTTCAACACATGGCAAACATGCATGCAACATGGAATGCAAAGACAATGCACCAATGCAAATTCAAATAATGTACAAAAACAAGTCCAGCAGCATAAACAAGTATGGCAGCATGCGAATGCATCAAAGAAAGTAAACAACAATGTCGAGCCTAATGCAACATATTCACCAATGAATCATCAAAGAGTGCAACAGGGATGAATACAACATGAAGTGCAGCAACTCAAGGAGATAGTCGACCAACAGTATCAAACTCATGTATGCAACAGCAAATACTCGAGCTCAAGACAGTACAGCTACAACATGTCAATGCAACACTGCATACAACATGGTGCAGAACCAAAGCCAAGTATAATGTACAGTGAAGCCAAAGTAGTACACAAACAACATAGCAGTATGGAAGAATGCAAACCAGAGAACATCTACAAAGTAATGGAGGAAAACAAACCAAGCATACAAGCTCAAAAATTTTAACCACTGCAACAAAAGTGTACAAACACAAGTGAACCACAAAGTGAAAGTCCACCAGCACTAGACAGAAGTATATTTGAGGCTAGAGTTTAGTAAAGATATCAAGTACACCAGCACTAAACATAAGTATGGATGTACTCAATGCAACCCAGAAAAATGTCACGATACAACTACACATTATGTAATGCACAAGTACATGCCAAATTCTGTCAGAGCTACAACTTCAACCAAAAAACCAAACTTGAAGGCAAAGCTCAAACCAAAAGAAAGGCAAGGCAAAAATCTGAGCCGTGGTCAGATATTTTCCCATGACAGCATATCAAGTATAAAGATGCTAAAATCTCATCATAGCAAATCAAACAATAATGGAATGCAAAATTATGATCAAATGAAACTCAACATAGCTGCACTTAAAGGCAAGACTGAGGATCTTGTTCAAAAATTTCATTAAGCTAAAAAATTAGAATAATATAATGTAGGGATTGCTTTCAACTCTTTAGTCATTGGAGAGAACACTGCTTGGGTTGCGCAATGACTACGTTACGGTTATTCAAGTTTAATCAGAGAAATGAATGTGTCAAAATAAAATTCTCATCCCAAAAATATCAAAGAGCCAAAGTCAACCATGATCGAAACTAATATCATGAATTAAATGCTAGAAATTCACAATCATGGTGGTCAAGAAACTGAATTGAGCAAGAATAATTCAAAGCCGTGATTATCAAGTAGCCAAGCCATCAGTTATACGAATTTGAATAAGTCAAAAATGAATCACAACATTCGATCAAAATCGTACAGCCAAGAAGAATTCAAGCATAATTATCAGACGAAGTCAAATAAATATATACGACGAAATTATAGGAACTGGAATTCTATAAATTACCACAAATCATCATCGGCATATCATCGAGTTCAAGTACGAAAGATTAGAAGAAGCAAAAAGCACAAATTACATACCGAAGCAATCGAACTCGATCAAGGAGGACAAGCCGCAAAAAAAAAATTGAAGCAAATCAGAGAAACAGTGATTGCAATCAACCAACAAAGGCAGCGACTTCAATTTGAAACCCTAATTTAAGAGCACGACATCAAAGGGACGAAGCCCTAAATCTGCAAGAGGAGCGGCCATTTTTTTCACGAACGAAAAAATAAAAGAGACGGGCTGAATTACTAAAGAGGGTCGGGCTTATTCTTCTAAAAAGAATTTTATTTATTAAGGAATTTTTAAAATTAGGGTTTTTTATTTTTAAATTTGCTTTTAATTTGCATTTTCTTTTTAAACCATTTTAATTTCTAGTCGTGTGACTAGGGGACAAGCTACGTGGCGTAGCTTGAGAATTCGCAACTTGGTAGTTGAGTTGTGGCAAGGTTTTGAGCGTAGAGTTAGATTAGTCAATAGCGGGTATAGCGAGTTTACGTGTGTAAGCGAGGGACTATCTAATTTCTAGTAGAAACCTTGGGGGCAGCACGTAGGCAGGGTTTTGCCGAAGCTGGGTAAATTCTGTGTTGTTCTGTTTTATTCTGTTATTTTATATTCTGCGATGTCTGTGCTGCTATTCTGTGATCTGAATTGAAATTAATTGATAAGCTTCCGCGATTAATTTTTATAATTTACACTATCACCCTATTCACCCCCCCTCTAAGGTGAAATCGATCCTACAAGTGGTATCAGAGCTAGGAACAAAAGCCGTTTTTGTTTTAAAATTTTGATTTTACAAAAACCAATTTTTTGTTTTAAAAATTCGTGTTTCAAAAAAATCGGTTTTTGTTTTAAAAATTTGAATTTTAAAATGGCTTCTTTTAATAATTTTGAGGGTCGTTCCAATATTATTCCTTCTATTTTTGATGGAACAGATTTTTTGAATTGGAATTGAAAATGGAATTTTATTTAAAATCTGTTAATATTAAATGTTGGGATATTATTGAAAATGGGTGTGATATAACAGATAAGAAAATTATCTCGATTAATGCTCTTGCTATGCATATATTATATTCTTATATTAATCAAGATAATTTTAATTTCATCTCTCATTGTGAAAATGCACAGGAAATCTGGAATACTTTAGATGCAATATATGGTGCAAAAGTCAACAGCAATGGGAAATCCTCCACAACCAACTCAGTTAAAGAAATGTGCTTAACAGGATTTGTAAAAAGCAGTTGTGATGAGGATGATGATGATGGAGCAGCTGAGCTGGTGTTAATAATGAAGAAAATCAAAAGGTGGAATCACAAATACGGAAATCCAGCTCTAAATAAAAAATTAAAAAGCAGAATAATCAAAGTACTGGATAACTCGAAACAACACGGGATCATTTGCAACAAACCCGGTGATATCAAGCCCAATTATCCCCGATTTCAACTCGACAAAGAAAAGAATTCAAAAAGGAAATTTGTAGCCACGTGGAATAAAAGCGATAGCAGTGAAAGTGAGAAAGCAGATATACGCCTTCATGGGAATATAACCGATAGCGACGATGATGAGCCAAGCGAGGTATCAAAACTTACTCACTCTGAATTACTTATTTATTTTCATGAAATAAATGGCTGCTATGAACGACTTAGGGAAAAATATGCCAAACTTGAATCTCAAAAGGATACTTTGATAGAATGCAATAAACAACTTGATCAACTAGTTAAAACCTATCAAAGTAGGATCCCTAAGTGTGATAAGTGTCCAACATTCGAAAAAGAAATTAAAAAATCAGAAATCAATATAAAATCACTTGAAAATGAAATTCTGATTTTAAAAGAGAATGAAAACACTAGGAGAGAGAATTCTATTAAAAAGTGCACACAGTTGTTAAACGAAAATGAATCTCTCAAAACACAAGTCCAACAATTGTCAACGACTTTAGATAAATTTTCAAAAAGTGAAAAATCGTTGAATATGCTATTAGGAAAGCAAACTGTTAATTCGGTTAGACAAGGACTTGGATATAATAGTTCGAAAATTGTTGAAAACAAGATTAATCAAGAAAATTCAATGTGCACGATTTGTAGAAAATATGGTCACGATCACAATAATTGTTGGTATAGACCCAAACATGTGAAAAGTATACCGATTTGGGTTCCAAAAGGCACAAATATAAAAAATCTCAAAGTTAAACAAATTTGGGTGCCGAAGGGAACAATTATAAATAGTTTTGGGTCTCCACAAAATTGTTTTTCAAAATTTTCTGCCACTAACAACCATGGACCTATAAAAACAAACAGGTCACATAAATCTTTCATCGTGTAGGTGTGGTGGCAGACTAAGGAACAACAACAGTGTACTCTGGATTTTTGGCTGTTCCAGAGACACAACGGACGACGAAGCAAAGTTCCTTAGCCTAGTATAAAGGTGACAGAATCACAATGGACAACGACGAAAAATATCGTAAAGGTAAAACAGGTAATGGTATGTTTTAAACGATATATTAAATGTGATAATCTGCACCGTATTTTGAATTAAATCAGCCAATATTGAGATTGATGAAAAGATGATGATTTTGATTCTAACTTATTCAACATAGTTGGCCAAATTATATTCTTTTGCCAAAAACACTATAATAAAATTCTCTAGATTCTTTGAATTACTTCATATATATCAGTTTGGATTAAAAATAGTGTTTTGTTGGATAATACAATTGGTTATAATACGGCTGACTCTATATTCACGGTTTTCGATTATTTACACGGCTTCAATTCAATTTCAAAAGAACGTCATTTAAATTGTTGTTAAAATTGAGTTTGAAATTTTTGGTGCACACTTCATGTTTTGGTCTATAAAATTCAATTAATGATAATTTTGAGTGAAAGAGAAATTCAGATGCAGATTACACTGGTAATCTAGTTGATAGAAAAATTGCTAGTGAAACGAGATTTTTGTTGAGACATTTAATAACTGCATCGTTTTTCAAAGAAAATATCTGCATATTCTTCATTTCAAATAATTTTCAAATAGCAGAAAATTTTCTTTTAAAAACCCCCTGGAGAAAATCATTCTTGACCATATTTTCAGATTAGTCATTTTGAAAAATTAATTTCATAATTATTTTTGAATTTGATTTTAAATGACTATTTTGACTAATCTGACTCCCAAATGATTAATTGAAAAAGTAATGAGTGTTGATATTGATCATATATTATAACTCGAGAAAGTGTAATTAGAAAATTTCTTTAGAAATTTGAACAAGAGTTATAAAACTTTTTGCTGGCAAAAATTCCATGTCCATCTCTATACCTATCATATTTCTAACAACCATCACTCATCAAAATTCTATATAGTTTGTCGATATGTGGTACTTTAAACAAGAATCGTTCGTTTTTCATTTTCACATTTTTTTAAAAATAAAATAAAAATAAAAATAAAAAAAATAAAATAAATAAATACCAAAGTATTCACTCTCATTTAAAAGTCCTCACGGTTATGCATGGGTGAATTACTTGGAATTTGTTATGTGCTTCCATGCTCATTTAAAAGTCCTTATGGTTATGCATGTATGGAACGCATATCAAAAGTTGATTTTTTTTCTTAAAATAAACAAGTTGATTCTAATCCAATTTAAAAGTCCTCACGGTTATGCGTGGTTAGAAGATACTTGAATTCATTTTTTAAAATAAAATTGGAATACTACTAATCTCATTTAAAAGTCCTAACGGTTATGCATGGTTAGTAGATATTCAAATTCCTGGTATAAAAATGCCACAAATAGACACAACTGTATGGTTTTATATGATGACATCATTTCCATCATTCTAAAAGTGGAATATGCGCCTAACAAAATATTTATGATTTTTGTTTGACTTTTTATTGAAATTTAATATTTACATTCAATTGAGTTTTAATGTTGGATTGATATCGATTACTTTATCTCTATTTTCTCTAACACTATAATTCTTTTGCTGATAACAAAAAGGGGAGAGAAAAGTTAAGATTTTGTCAAATAAAATCAAGCAAAGGTCAAATAATTTTCCATTTTGCATCTAGACTCATTTGCATATTTTATTTGTATGCATATATGTAGGGGGAGTTTTGTGTAGAGAGGAAGCATTTAAATAGGGGGAGCAATTAGAGCATATCAATGATCAATACATTTAACATATTCAAAATCTTAAATATATGTTTGTTATCATCAAAAGGGGGAGATTGTTGAATATGCGCTTATATGATTTTTGTTTGATGATAATAAACATATATACATTCGTTTAAATGTATTTGATAATATACTATTTTATTTTTCACAGATTAAATAAATATTTGCTGAATAAAATAAATAACACGGAATTTGAATTCAAACGAATATTTTATTCAAACAAATATTTATTACATCTTTGAATAGTACAATTTCAAGCTCTCACTATAACTATACAACTTTGATACAAATTCAGTTACATCACTATTTTACATATCATCACCTCACTACATATCACTCACACTCGTATTTTTATCTTCAACTGCATTCCAGTTTGAATCCAGCATCTAAGCAATCTGCAAAACTATTTACTAACGCAGTAAAATTGAAAATAAAATATTTTTGAAATATAAAATAAAATGTGAATTTTGAAAATATAAATTTGCCTCAGTTATTTGGGTTGTTCGTCATAATTTAAATTGGAATTCATCATACACGAACAACTTGTGACATACACAGTGTATTACTGTATATGCCACAAGGTCGTGCACGCCGATATATACACTTGATTGATTTACAGGGACAGGCGAGCACAGGTCAAACCCAAATGAAAAACCGGGTTCAACTCACGTGCAATATATTCAAAATCACGACACGAGCACAAGGTCAAACCCGAGTTTTGAAACTGGGTTCAACACATGGCAAACATGCATGCAACATGGAATGCAAAGACAATGCACCAATGCAAATTCAAATAATGTACAAAAACAAGTCTAGCAGCATGAACAAGTATGGCAGCATGCGAATGCATCAAAGCAAGTAAACAACAATGTCGAGCTCAATGCAACATATTCACCAATGAATCATCAAAGAGTGCAACAGGGATGAATACAACATGAAGTGCAACAACTCAAGGAGATAGTCGACCAACAGTATCAAACTCATGTATGCAACAGCAAATACTCGAGCTCAAGACAGTACAGCTACAACATGTCAATGCAACACTGCATACAACATGGTGCAGAACCAAAGCCAAGTATAATGTACAGTGAAGCCAAAGTAGTACACAAACAACATAGTAGCATGGAAGAATGCAAACCAGAGAACATCTACAAAGTAATGGAGGAAAACAAACCAAGCATACAAGCTCAAAAAATTTAACCACTGCAACAAAAGTGTACAAACACAAGTGAACCACAAAGTGAAAGTCCACCAGCACTAGACAGAAGTATATTTGAGGCTAGAGTTTAGTAAAGATATCAAGTACACCAGCACTAAACATAAGTATGGATGTACTCAATGCAACCCAAAAAAATGTCACGATACAACTACACATTATGTAATGCACAAGTACATGCCAAATTCTGTCAGAGCTACAACTTCAACCAAAAAACCAAACTTGAAGGCAAAGCTCAAACCAAAAGAAAGGCAAGGCAAAAATCTGAGCCGTGGTCAGATATTTTCCCATGACAGCATATCAAGTATAAAGATGCTAAAATCTCATCATAGCAAATCAAACAATAATGGAATGCAAAATTATGATCAAGTGAAACTCAACATAGCTGCACTTAAAGGCAAGACTGAGGATCTTGTTCAAAAATTTCATTAAGCTAAAAAATTAGAATAATATAATGTAGGGATTGCTTTCAACTCTTTAGTCATTGGAGAGAACACTGCTTGGGTTGCGCAATGACTACGTTACGGTTATTCAAGTTTAATCAGAGAAATGAATGGGTCAAAATAAAATTCTCATCCCAAAAATATCAAAGAGCCAAAGTCAACCATGATCGAAACTAATATCATGAATTAAATGCTAGAAATTCACAATCGTGGTGGTCAAGAAACTGAATTGAGCAAGAAGAATTCAAAGTCGTGATTATCAAGTAGCCAAGCCATCACTTATACGAATTTGAATAAGTCAAAAATGAATCACAACATTCGATCAAAATCGTACAACCAAGAAGAATTCAAGCATAATTATCAGACGAAGTCAAATAAATATATACGATGAAATTATAGGAACTGGAATTCTATAAATTACCACAAATCATCATCGGCATATCATCGAGTTCAAGTACGAAAGATTCGAAGAAGCAAAAAGCACAAATTACATACCGAAGCAATCAGACTCGATCAAGGAGGAGAAGCCGCAAAAAAAATTGAAGCAAATCAGAGAAACAGTGATTGCAATCAACCAACAAAGGCAGCGACTTCAATTTGAAACCCTAATTTAAGAGCACGACATCAAAGGGACGAAGCCCTAAATCTGCAAGAGGAGCGGCCATTTTTTTCACGAACGAAAAAATAAAAGAGACGGGCTGAATTACTAAAGAGGGCCGGGCTTATTCTTCTAAAAAGAATTTTATTTATTAAGGAATTTTTAAAATTAGGGTTTTGTATTTTTAAATTTGCTTTTAATTTGCATTTTCTTTTTAAACCATTTTAATTTCTAGTCGTGTGACTAGGGGACAAGCTATGTGGCGTAGCTTGAGAATTCGCAACTCGGTAGTTGAGTTGTGGCAAGGTTTTGAGCGTAGAGTTAGATTAGTCAATAGCGAGTATAGCGAGTTTACGCGTGTAAGCGAGGGACTATCTAATTTCTAGTAGAAACCTTGGGGGCAGCACGTAGGCAGGGTTTTGCCGAAGCTGGGTAAATTCTGTGTTGTTCTGTTTTATTCTGTTATTTTATATTCTGCGATATCTGTGCTGCTATTCTGTGATCTGAATTGAAATTAATTGATAAGCTTTCGCGATTAATTTTTATAATTTACACTATCACCCTATTCACCCCCCCTCTAGGGTGAAATCGATCCTACATTTTTTTCTCCAGCCACATGGCTTTCTCTTTTCTTTTTGATTCTGAGGGGCCGTGGTGCCATTTTGTAGTCGTACCGATCGAGCCGCGCAAAGGAGACGCTGGTGAAATTTTTCGAAAATTTAGGGTGTTAGAAAATTTTTGAGAAAATTTGAAAGTTTAAAATTTTGAATTTGAATTTAAATTTAAATTTTGAAGTAAACAATGTTGTTTGAAACTTATAATTGAAGTTGGAAAGCTAGTTGGAATGAGGATGAATCTTTAATAAAAAGATCTAGGTTAGTAAGCTGATAAAACTTTTTGAATTGGAAAAATAGTAGACGAATTAAGGACCCTTTCTTTCTAACTTGTAATTTCGGGACGAAATTCTTTTAAGGGGGAAGATTGTAACGACCTAGGATTTTTAACAATTTAATTTGAAAATATTTAATTAGTTTTAACTATTTGAATAATGGTTTGGATTGAATTTCCATTTTAACTTTGAAATTGGTGATTAAATTATAAAATTTAATCTATTGGCAGTTGAATAAAAATTTGAATCTTCAACTTTAAGCTGATTAAAAATATTTCAAAGGCTTGTAAAAATTCATATTTATAATACTGAAGATAATAGAAGCTTCAGAATTGAATTTGAATTTAAATTGTTCAGTTTTGAATTTATATCGTTTAGATTGAATTTGAAAATAGCCTTCCGAGGCACAGTCTCGGAATTCGACGAAACCAGTTCCATTGGGTCCGTAATATTGAATTATTACCAGACTTCAAATTCCGTATTTTTCGGAGTTGTTATGTGAGCACACGATATATAAACGCGTTGAAAATTTTAAAAGAATTCGATTTAAATATTGATTTTAAATTGGGTCAACATCAGCCACTTTCGTTCCTAAATTCGTGCCTAAGATCACGCAGGAAATCACGCAAGAAATCGTGAAATCACGCTGTTTCAATTTTTAAATATTCCTCTCCCTCTTCAGTTCCAAATCGAACGAAAATTAAAAAAAAAATGGCGGAACTGTAAAAGGGACGCAGCTTCAAAAAAAAAAAAACAAAGAAAAAATGGCCGCTCATTCCCTCCCCTCTTCTCGTTTAGAATTAACGGCTGAAGCCCTAAATCAATTCGAGCCCATTTCGTTCGTAATCAAAACAGCGGGAGGGGGGGCCGAGCTGTCGCGATTCAAGTGATAGTGAGGCGAGCTAGGGTAACGAAGCAGTGAGGGTGAAGGTCATGGTCGAGTTCGAGCTTGAGGGCTCGGCGATGGGTTTGGGTGAAGTCGCGGTGGCCGAACTAGGGCGAGGCGGCGGCTCGACGCTCGCTGGGGGGGGGGGGGGGAAGGCGTAACGTTGTTGGGATCGGTGATGATGGATTCGGATGGCGACTGCGGGGTGGGCGGCGCGTTCAACTTCGTGGAGGCCGAGGCTGTGAGATTGGGTCGACGATGAGGTGGGAATCAAGTCAGTAAGGTATTCTTAGTTTGCAATTTAATTTTGAAATTTAATAAATTTTTGTTGAGATTTAAATTTTAAGCAGAAAAAAAAGGGTGAAACAAAATCATGTTGTTTATAAAACAGGAAAGTGTGTGTGTGTGTGTGTCTATATATATATATATGTATATATATATATATATATATAAAGATATATGCAGAAAGTTGTTTTACAGTAAGTATAAATACATATAAACATTTTTAAAAATCTATTTGTTATTTAAATAATGCATATTGGTAATAGATTTGGTTAATAAATTGATTTGAATTTATTTAGGGCACTCAAAATAATTTATTAAAGGAGAAATAATTGGTTCAAATAAAACTATCAGTTAATTTAACTATTAAGATGAAATCACCGATAAATTGAAATTATCAAATGAAAATTTATTATTCGATCTGTTCGAATATTAATGGATTTTACAATATTTATACAAGGTCAAAAAAAAAAATTGTGAAGGAACGAGCTGAATTGGAAACGGATTTCAAATCAAAGGTGAGAACTTCTCACTCAAAAAGGGTTATTTAAATTTTAAATAGTTAGATTTAAAATTTGTCGATTGATTGATTGTTTGCTTGATTGCGATATTAGATATAGTAGGATATATCTATATATAGCAATATATATATTGGCATATGTATATATTGCAGTTGATTGATTTCCCGCATTGTATAGCGGATGAGACCCTATTGCGCCGCCTATTAAGCGGATGATATTTTATAAATCCCATATACCGCGATATTCCACCTCGAAGTTGAATTGGTATTGTGCTAACGTCTGTGGATGCAGGGAAACAGGTTGGAGGGATCCAACTGGATTCCTCACAAATATTTACTTGATTATAAATATTTTGATGATTATGATTATCATATCGATATATGATATTTGTTGCCATGATTGACTATTCGATGCTGTTGCATCATCGGATCCATTTTTTTTTAGTTAAAAATAACGATGTTGAATTTGTAAAGGATTTTAAATTGATTTTTCGAGTATTTGTGTTTATTTAAATTTTGAATTGATTCGTTTTAAATAAATTTAAAATTTGAATTTTTAAAGTTATAGAATTTAAGATTTTTGCAAAATATAACAAAAATGTTATTTTTGAGATAAGTGGTTAATAATTTATGAAATGGATAAAATTTGGATTTTGAATAACTATTATAAACGGTTTATATAAGAGATTTTAAAATTTATATTTATAAATTAAAAATATTGGAGTTATAAAACAAGTTGATGAAGTGTTAAGTTGATGTATAAAAATGAATTTCATTGAAGTTTATAAATTTATAAACTGTGAAAGTTATAAAAAAGAATAGATATCGAAAATAAAGGATTTATAAGAAATTAACTTATAAAACTGGGGTTTGGGCATTTAAATGGGATATTTATAGAAATTGTAAATAAAGGAGATTTTATAAGTTGAAATTGTTATAAAATATAAAGGAATCTTATAAGTAATAAGATTTAAAATTTGTGAAGTTTAAAGGAACGATTTGGTAAATGAATGAATTATAAGTACTTAACTTATAATATAGATTTTGGTTTATAATTGGGTTATATAAATTGAATTGGATTTAATAAAAGATATTAGTAAATTGAAGTTTATAAATAGAGATGGAATTTATAAACATTGTTATAAATTCGGAAATAAATGGGATTTGATAAATTGAATATAGAATTTGTTGAAGGAGTTATATTCACGGTTTTGAACAGTGAATATATCGTTAAATAAAATGGAAATATTTTGGGAAAGGGATGTTTTAAATAAAATTTAAAACGATTTAAAGATGTTTTAAAATGTATTGAGTATCGAATACATAGATTTCAACATTTATTGTTGAAATAGACGTTTTCGAGAAATAGAAGGAAAGGAAGTCGTAGATTTCAACATTCATTGTTGAAATAGACGTTCTCTAGAAATAGAAGGAAAGGAAGTCGTAGATTTCAACATTCATTGTTGAAATAGACGTTTTCGAGAAAATAAGGAAATGATGGACTATAACACTGTTGTTATAGTAAATGATTTCCGAAAGAAAATGTTTTGTATAATATTGGGATTTATATATCTAATTTAATTTTGAATCCCTATACTAGTGATTTTGGGTTGTCGTAACGATGTTTTACGCAACATTCGTTTTGACCCAAATAAATGTGAATAAAAGAACGTTTTCCTTAAACAAATGAAATATATACTTAACTATAGTTTAAGTATATTGAATATTTTCAAATTGTTGAAAATAAATGAGATTTGTGAATTACTTATTATTAAATAAGTATGGAATTTCTTTTCCAATATGAAATGGAACGTTTTTGAGAATTTATCTTTTTGAAGATAAAAAAATTGAAATTGAATATTTAAGACCTATTGAAACTGTAGATCAATAGATATTTTGAAGATATAAATTCACTATGGAATTTATAAATGAAAAAGGAAATTGGTTTTTAAAATAAACATTGTTTATTTTTGAAGTGTGGAAAATTATATATCTTGTAAAGATATTTTTGGAAAATAAATAATTTGAGAAATTATTTGGAATCTGGTGATGTTGCGCATCTTTATTGATAGTTAAATAACCGACTATCAATATTTACCTTTAAATAGGTATTTGTTGTGATTGTTTGAATTGGATGACACACTTATTTTTAAATAAGCGCTCACTATTCGGGTTAACCGGGAAAGGACCATGGGGTCGTATAACCCATTCCGAATAGTGATACGTCGTTATGAATTGCATTTGAAGACCGGTGTTGAAGACCGGATATTTGTGAAAACGGATGGATTACCGTCGAGTTACTCTGCATCGGCTGATCTCCGATATAGAGGTTTTATCACCCTTAGTGACGGGTTGTCCGGACGTGATTAGTGAATATCCGGATTGCAAGGGCTTCTTTGGAAGTGCCTTCCGTTCCGTTCGATCCCGGAACGGACTTGTATGGATTGTATGTCTGACGTTACAATTTGAGATGTAAAGCTGGTTTCTATCAAATATATTTCTGTTGGTGGCGGAGAATTTATTCTCTTAGCTTAACACCCTTCTCTGAGACGTACGAGCTCAGAGGTTATATAGTTGATGGTCACTAGTGATACATTCCCAAATTGGTAATGTGGCATACTGAGTGATGCTGTGAAATGATCGTTGAATGATCATTTGTGATAGGATCATTTGTTTGATCGTTTATCTTGATGGTCATTGCTTTGATCATTTGTTGACCCAAAGCACTGCTTTTGTAAAGCGTGACTTTGTGGACGAGACTTCATCGAGCCTCACACCCCGGAAATGGTCAAAACAGGAAAGATGCAGCAAGGTTATTAGGGGGTAGCGCCCCTTTAGTGTATGTCATTCCTTCTGGATAGAGGTGGTATCATGGTATGGAGCCCAGATACTAACCTATGTGGTTACTGCAAATTTATTACTTTGTGGTTGTTGTAAATCGGGGATCCTCGGATATAGATTGGTTACGATCGGGGAATGACATATTCGTGTCAGTTGTTACCCAGTTAGGGGTAACCCGGCCTTGTGTTGGCAGAGATCCGGTTAGGTTCTCGGGACGTCATTCCAGAGGCGTTTCCATGTGGCAATGGGAAGTTCCTTGGCCTGACCATTTGTTGGAAATCCAAAGAAACAATACGAGCCTTGTACGGTTTTAGTTGTATTACCTGCTATGGAATGTGGCGGTAACCTGCTATCGAACATAGTAGCTATAGTAGGCATACGATAATGGTCGTATGTTGGCTAAGATTTATATTCTACTTTCGAAATTGTTTTCTACACTATGCACTAATAATAATATCAAAAATGATTTGATTTCTGCGTAGTAAGCATCTTTGACTATCATAAGGAGAAATCTCCTCCAAGTCTGCGTTTGCATTGTGTGTGTGGCGGGAGGCCTTATGGTAGTTTCATTTTCCAAAAGCATTTTGAATTTACTTAAAGAAAAATATTTCTTTGGTTGTTTTTAAGAATAAACTGTTTTAAGTTCTCACACCAGTCACATGACTGACCTGGAGTTTATTGTTCCCTTCCTAAACTCTGGGTGCCCACCAATTTCCACACGGGCAGTCTAGAGTTGGTTATCAGGTTATTCTGGATTTAGGTGTTGCTACAGATATCTGGAGGCGAGCTGGATGGCGTAGTATATTATATTGTATATTGTATTTCTTCTTTTTCCGCTGTTTGTTTGTTGTACACTCTGATGATATGATGTAATGTAATGCGATGTAATGTATAAAATGTACAGTTCTTTTGTTTTAATAAATATTCATTTATTTATTATATGTTGTTCCGCTGCGACTGTGAGGTTCTGATATTGTTTTATTGTTCTTTCTGTTGTTCTATTGTTGTTCTTTTCTTTCTTCTTCTCTCTTTTTCTCTCTCCTTCTACCTCTTTCTTCTTCTTTAAACCCTAACATTTCGGTTTTTCGGCAACGAAAAATCGCAAACGTTACATTATGTAAGTCATGTGCTATGTTATATAATACAATATGCAAGTTATGTATTGTGTTATTTATTTATGCAATCATGCTGCAAGTACTCTTAAATTTAGGAAATCACTATGGGTTGAAAGGATACATACCCGAATGATCTTATAGATTATGGAAAATCGTTATCGGTTGAAATGATAAACCCAAGCAATTTTCTTGATTTTGGGAATTTTAGGATTGCGGGTTGAAATGATATAAACCCGTAAATTTAATTTATTACTGCTTGAAATGATAAATATCCATATCGCTTGACCATAGGATAGAAAATTATATACGAATACCGTTGGTCTATTTTTAAAATGATTTCCAATTTTTTTGAAATATATGGGTTCTAATAAATATTGATTTTTAAATTATAATATAAAGATCTTATTTTAATATATGTTTTATTTTGAATTGTGATTTTAAAAATATATTATAAAGATTTTCATTTTAATATGTGTTTTAAATGAATATTGATTTTTAAAATATAATATATAGATTTTATTTTAATATGTGTAAAATTTAGATTTTTAAATCATATGTTTGGAAATTTTAAATTTATAAGTTAAGTTTTAGAAAATGTAAATTTTAAGATTTTACTTATAATTTTATTATTTTTAAATATATAAAATAAGATTTTATACAATATATTTAATAAAATAAGATTTAACTAATATTTTAAATTTAACTTAATAAAATTTAATTTAATTGATATATACAACATGCTAAAAATATTTGTTTAGATTTATGTTATTATTTTGAAATATATTTTGTAATAACTTTAATAAATTAAGGTTGGAAAGATAAATTGAAATTGAGTTGTAATTTAATTTGTTTTAAGAATTGTATTTAAAAATGAAATTGATTTGAAACTTGTTGATTTTGAGATTTTAAAGATATGATTTTATAACTTTATAATTTGACTTTGATTAAAGTTGATTAAATGAATATTTTCAAATTTAAATAAAACTGAAATTGAATGTTTAATTTTGATTTAAATTTGTAATTTGGGATTTCATTTAAATGTTTATAAAAGGTGATTAAGTGAATATTTTCAGAATTAAATATAATTGAAGATTGATATTTAAAAATTTGATTTCATTTAAACTGTAATTTGAGATTTTATTTTAAATGTTTATAAATTGATTTTATAAAATGACCACGGTGTAAAATAAGCGTTTAGCTGTCAAAGAGACTGGGATCAGATATTGTCATACTCTCTGCCAATACCCAAAACCACTTTAACAACTGTGCACGTGGTGAAAATCCAGAACGAAGTAGGATGGTTTGGCGAGCGATTCTATATGAGGTATGAACGCAGCCCTGATCCCCGCGGGTCAGCTTGATATGACTAAAACATGAGCCATACCTAGGCTAAGTGAGGTCACACCTTCGATCGAGCTTGCTTCTTCGAAACCATCACTATTACTTTGTGATTTGATTTGGTGCACCTTTGATTATGGGACCGTGTCTCGAGGTGGGCAGTAGCAGTTGTTATGCGTTACCACCAGCCCGGTTTTGCAAAACAGTAGTATCCTACCCTAGGCATTGCCCCGCGTGCCTAGTCATATGCCCTATCGCGCCCATTACGAGTTTCGTTTATATCATACACTATGGAGTGCCCTCTGATAGCCCTCCAATTTACGGAGGAATTATGGTACTGTATAGACTATGACATTTATATAAAAATTTGTTAAAGGGGATATGGCCGATGCCTTAATTCTATTTTAATATTTTACTTTATTGTAGACATTATTATGTAGTGTATTGTATAATGTATGTATATAGTTCCATGGCTCCTTAAAGGACCAAATCCCAAACATTCTTTAAGTTATATTACATTTCATTTGGACATTTCACTTGAGTTGATTTACTTGCATAAGATTGTTAATCCTGACTTGAGTGTTTTATGTTTTGCTTTATGCTTGGGTCAGCCTGAGTATTACAACATTTGAGACTCACCTTTGAGACTTGGAGCTTTGCTTGGAGAGTATCTTTTATCTATTCAGCTTTTCAGTTATCTCAGTTATTTCAGTTGTTTTTGTTTAGACTTGTCATTTTCTTATGTATTAGAGACTTCTTTGTATTTGGACTTAGGTTGTATTTTCTTTAGATTCTGAAGTTTCTATAGTAGCTTCATGAACTACTATTTATCTATTCTGCTGTGTATTGTTTTATTACAATGTGCCTGTGATTCTATGATTGATTTATTTACTATATATGCTATGTTTTGCTTAAATATAAATAAAAGTCTGTTATTTTTTAGCAATTCAAGTTTGACATGGGTGGTTTATTGTCGATTTGAATGGTTCAAAATAGCGGGTCGATACAAATTAGTTAATAACAAGATTTATAAAGTGGATATATGCTTCGTTAACAGCCGAACCACTATAAAAATCTCTTGTCTCTTTACTTTGTATACAAGGTACTATCCTTTTTTCTATTTTGTTTGTTTTGATAAATAAGGCTGGTGCTTTCACACTTAATCCGGGATATTGATCCAATTTTTGGGTTAACATGCATGTGCTAGGGAAAAATAATGATAAATGTGTTTACATGGTGGGATAGTGGTATTAGTTATAGTACCAATATTGCAATAACTCTCAAAAGCCACATAATGAAGTTCCCTTTGACCAAGCACACACAAAATGTCCAAAGACTGGTATATACATACCATGATAGGCTTCCCTTAATCTTACAGGATACGTAAATTGAGAGAGTTAGGGACAATTATGTAACTTATTACATATAACTAACTCTATAATCAATCTTGTTCATAATAAAGAAATTCTATAGTATACTTTGTTATATTGTGATAAAATTAACTAATTGATTAATTTAAAATATATTAATTAGAAATCCTTATATGATATGTTATGTGATAATAATTACAATAAGTTGTAATAATGAAAATATTATCACAAAATAAAATAACATATTATTTTAAATACTCTCAGGCAAGATGTTTCGAGAACGTATATCGATACATTCATTGAGATCAGCGTACGTAACACATCCAAACATTGAATATTGTATTGCTCATGACTACTAGGGGAACCATTAGGTTATATGCTGATAGTTATTGAATCACTGTGGAATGACTCTTTCTTGAATTTCCTGTTGGTTAACAATAACTAAGGTCA
Source organism: Allium cepa (assembly GCA_030765085.1). Taxonomy (NCBI): domain Eukaryota; kingdom Viridiplantae; phylum Streptophyta; class Magnoliopsida; order Asparagales; family Amaryllidaceae; genus Allium; species Allium cepa. The sequence goes on along the minus strand of CM060928.1, from coordinate 662,647,292 downwards.
AAGGAAATCTCGAACAGCCGATATTACATAGTTTTATAGACTTGAGAATATTGTTCAACTTCAATATGGATATTCCACTTTAAGTAGATTTATATTGTCGCCTGACACCCATTGAACAACTATAGTTAGGTCCGAGTTGAATCATTGGTAGTGAATACTATTTAGTGGAGTATTCGTTTCCTTGGTTATATGAGGATAGTATCATGGTCAATTATAGTTAACACAAAGTCAAAGTCTTTGGCAAGATCCATACAGTTAATATAAATATTATTATTGAACCAATGACTTTGTTTAAGGATTAACCAAGTTGAATGTGGATGGTATTGGAATTTTGACAAAGAGAATTGGTGTAAACAATCATTACTAAATGACATCGCCTAAAACCATAAAATTGAATTTTATCGATAAAGATGTGTATGCGATAAATTCGACCAGACTGTCTTCACTAGCTAAGGTGACGAGTGAACATTAATATTCAAATAGTTTGATATTAATCGCTAACTTAATTTACACCTACGAGTCACAGAACGGTTTTGATGATTTATCCGAAATATCACATAATTTAATAAATTTATAATTATTGTAAATTAATTAATATTTAAGAACTATTATTTATTTATTTATCTTTTGGGTTCTATTAGTATTTTTGGGTGCTATTAGTAATTAATTAGTCGCATAGTTAAAAGCCATATATGTATTTGTCGATATGCGATATCAATATGCATTTAATTACGATTTTTGTGTTATTATTACTTAATGGTTTGGAGTGATTTGAGGGCCTATGGACCCCATATCATGGCCAACCATAACTTAAGGGGATGGGGTTTGATTTGGTTTTGAAATTTTGTACCTGGATACGGAATTATTAATCTAGTAAATAGTAAAATAAGGAGAATTTTCCCCTCCCTTTTATCTTTTAAATGAACATATTCTTCATTATTTTTTGCTCTTCCGCCATCTTCTAATTCATGGTCACAAGGATCTTCACTATTCCTTGGTTGAAAATATATTTGTCGAATATTTCATTAGAATAAAATGAAATAATGGCACTTCAAGCCATTGCAACTCTAGGAGATCAATTCAAGGTGGATCTAGGAGAATGCATTAATCAATGTGTGTTCCAAGGCAGCATATTAAAGGTTTAAATTTAGATCTGCACTTATATTGTCTCTGTCATGCCGTAGATATTATATATATAATGATTTTATATAAGCATCTATTATCTCCTATTTAATATTTAATGTCATATCATGATTGGGTTATGTTTATTACTACAGTTATTCAAATTAAAAAAAATTATGTTACCATTTATTTTCGGCCATGTTAGATGGATATTTTTTTAAAACGTTAATATCAGTTTATAATTATTTTAAATTGTTGTTAATAATTTAAACTAGTTTTCATAATAGCAATATATAGTTTAAATTATTTTAAAAATTAATTACATAATTAAAATTATTTCAGATTTTTTTATTTCAAACACTTTTTTATTATATTTATACTTTACTATATTTATTTTAATATATTTATATTTGACGCTATAATTTGTTGTAAGATAAAATGGTTTCGAATTTTTGTCTTAAAACAAATTCATATGGCCAAAAATAACTAGTGTAACATATACATAATACGTACGTACATATATATATATATATATATATTGTTGTTATAAATATATACTTTGGTTTATTTTGGAATCATATATGTTTAAATAAAACATATATATATATATATATATATATATATATATATAGGGGTATTGAAACTCTTTTATAATATCCATACATACTGCATACATATATTAAATAATTAAAAGATATTTATTTCTATTTTATAGATCAAAATTTGAAGTTCAAATTATTTTACAAAGTCAAGATTTTGGATATTTTAGAAATTATTTTGAATCCAAACATTATCGACTTATTCTAAATATATTTAGATATTTAAAATAGTAGGATATTTTATTTAACATAAAAATATTTACAATATGTATATGTATATATATGTATGTATATGTATGTATGTTTGTATGTGTACATATATTGAATAATATTTTGAGAGAACCAGTGCGTATATAAATGCTAATGTATATGTTATAGATGCATATCCCAACATATATATGTTTACATTACATATTTGTTAGATCCTACCATTTTAAGTTTTGAAGAGACTACTATACATTTTAGTATATATTGTGCGAATTGATTTTTCAGGAAAAATAATCTATAAAGACTAAGGCAAACTACTAAGGAAGATTGCTTGAAAATTGAAGATCAAGAGAAGATTCGTCATGTGTTGTAAGTCTTGGAAATACTTGTACAATTTGCTTTGATGATGACACACGCACTAAGATTCATATTTAAAAAATTTACTTAGAATAATTTTAAATCACACAAACTTTTACCTAAAAAAATTTCAAAATTTATTAAGTTTTTTATGGGGTAGCAGATATCTTGGCTTAAAATTAAAACGTCTGAATTAAAGAATTTTTATACCATTTACTCTTTGCTTTATATCCTATAAGATGTAGTCGTCTAAAACTAATTTTCAAATGTTTGAATATAAATTCAGATGTTTGAATATTGGTTCTAGACGTCTATATGCTTAATATTCAATTCTATTTGAAAAAAACATAGATATACAAACATCTAAAAAGTATTTCCTGACATCTGATTGATAATTAAGACGTCTGAGCAAAATTTTAAACATCTGAACATAGGAATTTCTAAACTATTTCTTTTCTGTTTAAAAGCGTTAGAATTTTAGATGTCTGATATCTAAATTCAAAATTTTGAATTCCTATAATAGCCACTTTTTATTTTTAATAGAAAATTATTATTGAAAGGTTATCTTTTCTTTAATGACCCGAAATTTCACTGCTTTGATTTACGAATATTTAATTAAATTTAAATATTCGATACATAGATTTTATAATGAAAATAAAACCCTTTTAAATAATTAATAATGATGGTGGAATAGTTTTAATCTGGTTTACAAAAAAAATTAGTTCGGAAAAAGATTGAAAATGTGACCGGAATTCGTTTTTCGACTTTTCATCGGTTTTAAGTTGTCAAAATTGTTGTAACACATTTGTATACACACATACATATATTTACAAAGTATTTTAGACACAGCTAAATGCATTTGAATATACGTGAATGCTCAAGTTTTTTTATGTGTGTGTCTATATATATATATAGTATAAGGTAAGACTTTTGAATATAAAAAAATTAATTATATATATATATATATTATAATAGAAGATACTTTATGAAACATAAGTATAATTAAGTGCAAAACATGTTGGAACATGAAGATTGAGGATGGTGACAAGCTTGGTGAGGTGGCATAAGGTGGTGGAGGGTAAGCAACAAGGGGTGTTTAGGTAATATTTTCCCCCCTTGTAAATAGCCCTTTCCTCCTTTTATTTTTTCCTCCTCTTCTTCCAATCATATCTTCCTCCTGTCTGATTCAAATGGTGAAATTCTTTTTTTTAACCCATGAAAAATTTCAGTGGCTACAACTTTAACTCGTATCTCTTCTTCAAATTTTGAGCTTAGAAAAGTTCAAATCTCATTTCTTTCAGAACCATATTTTCAAGTCCGAAAATACCTCTTCTTCTTTTGACCATATCTCCCTCAAAACTAACCCAAATTGGCAAAAAAAATTCAAAATAATAGAGAAAAGAATTTTCAAGAACTTTTCTTTTGACAAAATTTTAAAATTTTGATAGTAAGATAACCGAAAATCGAAGAGAAGATGACCAATTTCGAGTTGATTTTCCAAGCTTTGCAAGTTCAAAAGTATTTCAAGTTTTTCAAAAGAGTTTTGTAAAACTTCGGTGAGTAAATTTGTAAAATTTTTAGAAAAGTTCAACTTTATTTTGCGATCTATATTGGTTGTAAAATATGTTGTTTATTGGTTTCATTATGGTACGATTTGGATGATATGCATGCTATTAATATTTAATTTAGCGTTAGATCTGAAAATAATGGTTTAGGTGATATCTTTGGTTATAAAGTTATGAACTTGGATGTGATGAACTTTGCATGTGATGGTGTGAATTTTTGTTATGGTATTGTAGATGAACTTTGCATGTGATGGTGTATGTAAACTAGCCTACAAAGTTATCTTAAGTGAGATTTAAATCTTGGGAAACTTTGTATATTTGTTTTAAAGTTAAAGTTTTTTATACTTTGGTTTTAGTCCGAATCTTTTACTAAGGGTTTTGAAGTTAGTAAACTTAAAAAACATTTCTACATAACGACATCCATAGGATAGTCGTTATGGATGCAATTTCGATAAAAAATCGAATTTTTTGAAAAGTTGAGTTTTTATACTTTAACTATTTTGTAAATGTTTTATAAACCTAAAATAATAATGTTTTGAAAAGTTAATTAAGGATTTAACAAATAATTATTAATTAATTAGGTTTTTAATAATTAGTAATTAATTAAGCATTTAACAAGGTTTATTAACTTTAATTAGTAAAGTTAGTTTCTAATTGAGTATCTTCTAAAGATAAGATTAATTTTAATAAATTATTAACAAATTATAGGGTTAATTTATTATTTATTTCTTTAATTAAACAAGTGTTAAATTATTTTTAAACATAAGTTAACTAAAGTTTTTATTTATAAATAATTATTTATTGAAGGTTTAATTTATTATTTAAATTTAAATTAGAAGATTATTAAATTAATTAATTGATTAAGATTAATTAATATGTTATTATTAATAAAAAAATTAAATTTTTATTTAATAAATAAGGGTTTATTTTATAGATAAATTATTTATTAAAGGTTTAATTATTTATTAATTTATAACTGAATTAAGCTCAAATTTAATAAATATTAATTATGATTTAATAAGAGTTTAACTTGTAATTATTCATTTTAAAAGGGAGTTTTAAGTTTTAAATCCTTTGTTTTCGAGAATCAAATTGTTTTAAAGGAACTTCTTTTTTTAAAAGACGGTTTTGAATACAAGGGATTCAAGTGTCGATACCATTAAGGAACCATATAACTGTGAACGAGTATAATATAGATTGTTTGATTTGTATGGACATATGTATTAGCAGAAAAATGCTCGTTCTAATATAAGTTAATTGCTTGATTATTGGACACCTAGTTGGCAGGACAAGTCACTATCTACCTATTTTGTTATTTGGACATGTGTATGCCAGTTGAGTTCTATTGACATATTATTTCCTAATTTGGATATGAATTGCATTTATATATATGTTGAGTTATGTAAATAAATGGTTAAGTGACTTGAAAGTGAAACTGATATTAAATGTAACATAAATTACGACCATTGGGATTGTTAAGCTCTTATGAAATTATAAAGTATGATTTTGAATTAATTTGAACTCTTTAATCAATTTGGGGTTTAAGGTTTATGAATGATTTTCAACTTATATAATTATTTTATAAAATATTTATGAATAATAACATGTTTATAAAATGGGTTTTACTAAGTATAAAGATATATTTAAAGTGATTTAAAAGGATGAGTTACAAAAGATATTTTGTAAAGAATTTTCTTAAGAAGATTTATCAAAGCAGTTTTAAATAGGGAAATGTTCATAAATAATTTTAGAGATTTGTAATGAGGTTTTGTCAATTGACTTGTAGATGAGTAAAAATATTTTATAAATTGATTTTGGAAATTTATAAAGGTATTTAATATGAAGTCAGCTTTTAAGAGTGTGACGACCCGGAAATTTTGAAATGGAATATTTAATTGATTTTAAATATTTGGAGGTTAGTCTAACCTGAATTTCGATTATAACTATGAATTTGGTAATTACATTTCTGAATTTAATTTATTGAAGTTGGGTGAAAATTTAAACCTTCAATTTTTAAGCTTGTTAAAAATAATTTGATGGCTTGGAAAACCTATATTGATAATACTGAAGATAATGGAAGCTTTAGAATCGGATTCGAAAATGATTTGTTTAGTTTTTAATTTATATCGTTTAAATCGATATTTAAAAATAGTCTTCCGAGGCACAGTCTCGGAATTCGACGAAACCAGTTCCAATGGATCTGTAATATTGTTTTATTATTGGATTTCAATTTTCGTAGCATTCGAAGTTGTTGTGTGGCCGTACGATAAGAAAACGCGCTAAAATTAAATCGAAATTTCGATATTATAACTAGTCCAAAAAGCTATCTTCTTCATATGATTGAATTTGGACTCGGAACCTTTTCCAATGCGTTCGGAATAGGGGTTTAACATTATAAATACCAGGTGGCATGCATCGATTGGAGATCGAGATTTTAGACTTCATTTTCCAAATGATTTAAATTTGAATTTGAATTTTTGATATAAATAATATATAAATATTTTAGCATCAGACAAGTACCCTCTTGTACAACACGTGTTGGTTAGGGGTTTACATGCGTTCGTTTGAGAAATAGAAAAACAGGAAATCCCTCTTCGAGAAAAATAAAATCCCTCTTTCACCCCAAATTAAAAATCGAGTAGTTCAAAATCAAATGGCTGCTCGTTGTCCTCAAATAAAAAAAAATCGATTTTCATTCCAAGAGAAAAAAATGGGGATCGCACGTCGTCAGTTCGAAGCCGAAGTCGTCGATGAAGCAGGGCGGCATCGCGATTGGTTGGCTTGAGCGTGCAGGTGAGTGGCGACTATGAAGGTCGAGCAATGGCGCCGATCGTGGCATGGCAGTGTCGTCGCGAATTAGGGCTTCGTTCGCAAGGGTTCAGGAGGTGATGGGAAGTCGAGTGGCGGTCGTGAACATCTAGGATTTCGCGCCAGGCTATGGCAATGTCAAACTGCAGTCGATCGATGATCGCGATTTTGGGACGCGGTGGCAACGCGCGATCGCGAGGCCGAGGGTGGTTCGATTCGTTCGAGATTTGTGCAGTGAGGTATAAATTGTATTTGTTAATTTGAATTAAAATAAATATGCAGTTTTTCAAATTTTGTAAATATATGCATGCATAAATTATTTACTGTAAGATAAAATTTTAAGCAGTTTTAAATTTTTATGTTGTCCTTAATTTGATTTGAATCTGAAATTTTACACAGGCAAATAGATTGATAATTACTGAAGTTAAAATTTGAAAGCAGTGGATTTTAAAAATGTTGATTTTGAAAATAAATATGTTTGCTTCCCAGTTTTAAATTTACAGAGTTTAATTTATATGTATAAACAGAAAGTTTATATAAAATTTTGGAAGATTAGAAATTTTATAAAAAAACTGTTGGGTCTATAGAAAATCGTGTTTTTTATCTATGCATATTTTATAATTACATATATAGTTTCAAAAGGAAAAAATTATTAGTTTAAAACCTAATTATTAGTTTAAATTAAAATCCTTTGGTTAATTAAATTGTTTAATGGTAAGTGATTATTTAATTAGTTCAAATGTTCTATTAAAAGAAAATTTATTTGAAATTAAAATTCTTAAATATAATAAATATTTATCAAATGAAAATTTATTGTTCGAATTTATTCCGAATATTAATAAAATCATATAATTATTGTGCAAGGTCTAAACCGTGAAGAAAACAATCTGGATTGGAAGCGTATTGCATGCAAAATAAACGGTGAGATCTTCTCACTCAAATTATAATAATTGAAAATTTCAGTTATTGCTTGATTGTTGAATTGTGATAGTTAAATTTAAAATGGATGATTGGGTGCTTGGATGATAGATTATTATCAGTTGTATTGAATTAGACCCTATGCGCCGCATAATAGCGGATGATATTGTATTAAACTCATATACCGCGATATTCCACCTCAAAGTGGAATTGGTATTATATATGTATTTGGAGTGATTGATTTCCCGCATTATATAGCGGATGAGACCCTATGCGCCGCATAATAGTGGATGATATTTTGTAAATCCCATATACCATGATATTCCATCTCGAAGTGGAATTGGTATTTAATTGTTGTGCTAACATCTGTGGATGTAGAGAAACAGGTTGGAGGGATCCAACTGGATTCCTCAAATATTTGAATTAGTTTCAATATTTTGTGTTGATTATTTATAATCTGTGTGTGATTATTTGTGATTGAAACCGTTGAAGGCTATAATATAGCCAAATATATATTTTGGTATCGTAGGATACCAGAAATAAATAGAATTGGAAGTTTGAAATTCGAGTAGAAAATTTATAATAAATTCATTCAAAAGAATTTGGTGAATTTAAAAGAAGAAATTTAAATAGATAATGTTTTATTTTGAAAACTTATTGAATAAATTCCAAAATATGGGAAATGTTTAATAAATGGATTTCGAGTAATATTATTTAATAGTTGAAGAATTTATTTAAATACAGATTTTAAATATTTGAAAGAGATAAAGGAATTTATTTCAAAAGGAAATAAATTTAGAAATTAAATTGGGATTTAATTTGGAGTTAAAATAAATTTTAGGAATCGATTTGGAAATTTTATTTGGTGTTTTGGAAATAAATTGGGAAATCAACTTGACATTGATTTGGTGTTTTAAAATTAACCATTGGGAAATCGATTTGGAAAATTTGATTCGATGTTGGGAAATAAAATTTGAAATCAATTTGGAATTTGATCTGGTGTTTAAAATAAAATTTGAAAATTGATTTGGTGTTTGTAAATGACTTTTGAAATCGATTTAAAAATCATATATCAGTGGATATTAGAAAGTTTAAAAATTCACAATGGGAATTTAAAAAGGAAAGGAAAATTTGTTTTAAAAATAAATATTGTTTTATTTTCAAAAGTGTGGAAAGGAATTTACGGATTTGGAACGTAAATTTTGAAATAAATCCAAAAAGATTTATAAATTGATTTGAAATAATCCATTTTGAAAAGGATGGTTTATTTTTCCTGAAACGCCGAGTATGTTTTTAAAATAGCTTTTGAAATATAAATTAAAAGTTCTAGAGTTGGTTTTAAAAGAATAATTTGGAGAAATTAGTTTCTTGAGTTATTTTGTAAATCTTTAAAGTAAAGATTTATTTATTTAATTAATTATAGAAGGGATTATTTTAAAGATTAAAATTGATATTTCATTTAGAAAGTGGATATTTAAGTAGTTATACCCTATCTACTAATTTTGTTTTAAAAATAATTTGTTTGGACTTGAAGTATTCTATGAGGTATTGGTATAATTTTTTCGTATATAACATTTAAATAAGTATTTAGAAATAGTTTTATTCTAAAATGTTTCCAAGTATATTTTGGATAAGAGATTTAAACTATTTTAAAGTATTTGAACTCGGCAGATTTTCAGCAGAAATGAATAAATATTTGGAAATATATTCCACGTAAGGAAAATGATTTGAAAATTGTTTTCAAAGGATTGAGATGTAGAAACTGATTTGAAATTTGTTTATGAATGGTTGAAGTGTTAAAACTATATCTTGCGGAGATATTTTGGGAAATAAATAATTGAAAGGAAATTATTTGAAATCCAGTGATTGTTGTGAACATTGATTGATAGTTAAATAACCAACTATCGATATTGACCTTTAATGGCATTTGAATTTCGATACGACCGGGGGGTCGGATTCCAAATAGATATTCGAAAACCACATCGAACCATTGTGATTGTGATGGATCTTTATTTAAAAGATCAAAGCAGAAATTTGTTGTGATTTGTTTGAAATCTGATTGAAGGCTTATTTTTAAAAATAAGCGCTCATTATTCGGATTAGCTGGAAGAGGACTTTGTGCCATAAAATCCATTCCGAATAATGATACGACGAAATGAGATTGCATTTGAAGATGGTGTTGAAGATCGGGTATTTTCGAAAACGAAAGGATTACCTGTCGAATGTCTCTGCACCAGGTTTCTCCGGTATAGAGATTTTATCACCCTTTGTGATGGCGATTCCGGACGTGATTAGTGAATATCCGGATTTGCAAGGGCTTCTTTGGAAGTGCCTTCGGTTCCGTTCGATCCCGGAATGGACTTGTATGGATGTATGTCTGACGTTACACTTTGAGATGTAAAGCTGGTTTCTATCAAATACATTTCTGTTGGTGGCAGAGATTTTATTCTCTTAGCTTAAAACCCTTCTCTGAGACGTACGAGCTCAGAGGTTATGTAGTTGATGGTTACTAGTGATACATTCCCAATTTGGTAAAGTGGCATACGAAGTGCTGTTGATCATTTGTTTATCGAAGCATGACTTTGTGAAAAGTGTAGCTTTGTGGACAAGACTTCGTCGGACCTCACACCCCAAAAATGGTCGAAACAGGAAAGATGCGGAAACGTTACGAGGGTCGCGCCCTTTAGGGTATGTCATTTCCTTCTGGAAAAGGGTAGTATCATGGTATGGAGCACAGATATTTTACCTATGTTGTTGCTGCAAATTTATTATACTTTGTGGTTGTTGCTTTGTGGTTGAGGATCCTCGGATAAAGGTCGCAAACGACCAGGGGATGGCATACTCGTGTAGTAGTTACCTAATCACAGAGGTAACCCGGCCTGGTGTTGGCAGAGAGCTGGTTAAGTTCTCGGGGTGTCCCTCCAGATGCGTGCTCATGTGGCAGTAGGAAGTTCCTTAGCCTGACCATTTGTTGGAAATCCAATCTCCAATACGCGCCTTGTATGGTTTTAGTTGTATAACCTGCCATTCACTTATGGTGTTCACCAGGTCGTAGCTATAATAGGCATAGTTCGAAATGCCTATCCTGGCTAAGATTAATATTATACTTTTGAAATATTTTCTGCACTATGCACTAATAATAATATTGAAAGGATTTTGCGTATCAATCATATTTGACTACCAAAAGGAGAAATCTCCTCCAATTCTGCGTTTGCATTGTGTGTGTGGCGGGAGGCCTTATGGTAGTTTCATTTTCCAAATTCTTTTTATTTCTTTGTGAAAAATAACTATTTTTAAAATCTCACACTAGTCCCATGACTGACATGGAGTTTATTGTTCCCTTTCTTAACTCGGGGTGCCCACCAATTTCCACACGGGGAGCCTAGAGTCAGGTTATCAGTCATTCTGGAGCGAAGTCAGAAAAGAGATGCTGTGGAGATCAAGAGCAAGTTGGATGGCGAAGCGTATCACTTATACTATGTAGTGTCCGTTGCGTTTGGGTTAGGGCAAGTCAAAAATTTCTTGTACACAAGTTATTATAATTAACAGCTTTGTGTTGTTATTGTACACTCTGATGATATATGTATAAACTGATATAGTGTTTTTGTTTTAAAAGATATTCATTTATCTATTATACTTATTCCGCTGTGAAATGTGAGATTCTGCAGTTGTTTCTGTTTTCATCTTCTATCTTCTTCTTCTTAAACCCTAACGGTTCGGTTTTCTGGCATTCGACTGTGCGGCATTGGATACAGTGGACGTATCGATGACGACTTTCGGGCCTCGAAAAATTGGATCGTTACAATTTGGTATCAGAGCATTTGGTTAAGCGACAACCATGGCTTTGGTGGGTGTTACTCATTAGAGATAGATTCAGTAGTACTCTAGAATGAGTTTGAGTGTAATAATAGATATGAGCGCGTATTTGTTAGTGAATATAAAATTGTTTTATATTGTGTTGACTTATCGGTTGATTGTTTATAGATTATGGTCGGTGCAGCCTAGCTAACTGTGTCGATAGGGGTATCTAAACTCTTAAACGAGATAAACCGACACAATATTGTTTTAAATCGGGTAAATGAAATAATTTTACCCAAACTATTTTTGTATAGAAAAGGAATAATTTTCTGTAAATTATTATAGTATATAGTTGCTTGGATGTTAGGAAGTAATAATATTGAATTATTATCATTGATTATTGAATAAGAAATTGAAATCGTTACAAAAAGCTAAGGAATAAAATCCATACACAAATGATGATTTATAAATATAATTCATAAATGTGATTTGTAATCTGAAAATAGAATTCCAAAAAATTATTTGGAAATGATTTTGAAAGGATTTTAAATTTTGGAAATTAATTCCCTTTTTAGTTGAAAATGATTTTTCAAAGGTTCGGAAAAATATTTTGAAGGGATAAAAGCTCTAAACTCTTTTCAATCGCAGGAAAATAATTCTGATGATGAACGCGACATCATCGGTGTTCATTTTCGAGTATTCAAGAGAGGAATTGCTGCCGAATTATTTTACATGGAAGTTGTTTGGAAAACTGGGATTGGTTTTGGAAATTCAAAATATAATTTGAATTGATTTCAAAAAATGGTTTTGAAAAGATGGATGGACTCTGGAAGATTTATTGAAAGTGTTTATGAGTTGATAACTTATATAATTTGAATTTTGATAGAATGAATTTAACTTAAAGAATTGAGTTAAATTAAAGTGAGCATGAAAACAAAATAAATTGGGAAAGTAAATTTATTGAATGAAATGAAAATAAGTGAGAAAACTTATAGAAGTTTTATATTGAATTGAATTCAATAATTATAAATAAATGGTAAATTAAATTCATATGGAATTTGAAATCCAGTTTAAATATAAGTGGTCATAAACCAAAATAGTGAACTGAAAATAATTTGGGAATGAACAAAAGAATAAAAATAGAATTGAAATTGAATATTGAAAACCAATTTGAATTGTGTGAAATAAAATAAAGCTGTAAAATTAGTTCGAAGTGAACTAAAGATAATAAAGGTGGAAATAAAAAAAAGGATTGAGATAAAATGAATTGGAATTTGTAATGAATTAGTAAATGAAAGTAATTTAAAGTAGTGATATAAATCAGTTGTGAATAAAAGATAATTGATAAAATTCAATATTCAGAAGGTAAATTGAATCCAAATAGAATTGTAAGTGTAAATTGAATTCAAATGAAATTGAAAATGTAAGATTGAATAAAAATGGATATATAACTTCAATAGTGAAGTAAAAATGGTACATGAAGTAAGTATTCAAACTTTTGTGATGAAATGTGCAAAATGATTTTTGAATGTTGTAATTGGATATTATGGCCAGCAGAATATACAGTTGTGTTATAGGAAAAAGATAAATTGGATTTTGATTCTGAAGATAATTTAAATTGCTCGACAAAAAGGTATGTATTCAAACTTCAGTATGAAATTTGATGATTTTCTTGTCCAACCGCTTGGCCTTTTGTTTTCTTTTTGAAATCCGAAGGCCCGTTGTGGCATTTTGTAGTCGTACCGAGCTAGCCGCGCAAAGGAGACGCTGGCGAATTTTTCTGGAAATTTAGGGAGTTGGAAAAATTTGAGAAAATTTTGAAAATTTAAAATTTGAATTTGAATTGTGGAATAAATAATATTGTTGGAAATTATGGAAGATTTTGGAAAGTTAATTGAAATGATAGTGGTTCTTTAATAAAAAGATTTGATTTGGCAAGTTGATAAAACTATTTAGTTTTGGGAAAATAATAAATGGGTTAAGGATCATTCTTCTTGACTTCTAATTTCGGGATGAATTTTTTTTAACGGGGGAAGTCTGCGACGACCCGAAAATTTTGAACATTTGAAATGGAATATTTAATCGATTTTAAATATTTGGAGGTTAGTTTAACTTGAATTTCAATAATAACTATGAATTTGGTAGTTAAATTTTTGAATTTAATTTATGGAAGTTGGGTGAAAATTTGAATCTTCAATTTTTATGCTTGTTAAAAATAATTTGATGGCTTTGAAAACCTATATTGATAATACTGAAGATAATGGATGCTTCAGAATCGGATTTGAAAATGATTTGTTCAATTTTGAATTTATATCGTTTAAATCGATATTCAAAAATAGTCTTCCGATGAGTAGTCTTGAAATTCGACGAAACCAGTTCCATTGGATCCGTAATATTGTTTTATTATCGTATTTCAATTTTCGTAGTGTTCGGAGTTGTTGTGTGGCCGTACAATAAGCAAACGCGCTAAAATTAAATCGAAAATTCGATATTATAACTGGTCCAAAAAGCCATCTTCTTCATACGATCGAATTTGGACTCGAAACCTTTTCCAATGCGTTCGGAATAGGGGTTTAACATTATAAACACCTGGTGGCATGCATCAATTGGAGATCGAAATTTTAGACTTCATTTCCAAACGATTTAAATTTTTGATATAAATAATATATAAATATTTTAGCGTCAGACAAGTACCCTCTTGTACAACACGTGTTGGTTAAGGCTTTACACGCATTCTTTTGAGAAAAAGAAAAATAGAAATCCCTCTTCTCGTTTGAAATACACTGAGAAAAATAAAATCCCTCTTACACCCCAAATTAAAATCACGCAGTTCAAAATCAAATGGCCGCTCGTTCTCTTCAAATCAAAAAAAGTCGATTTCCATTCCAAGAGAAAAAAATAGGGATCGCATATCACTAGTTCGAGGCCGAAGTCGTCGTTGAAGCAGGGCGGCATCGCGATTAGGTAGCTCGAGTGTGCGCATGAGTGGCGACTGTGGAGGTCGAGCGATGGCGCCGATCGTGGCATGGCAGTATCGTCGCGAATTAGCGCTTCGTTCGCAAGGGTTCGCGAGGCGATGGGAAGTCGAGTGGTGGTCGCTAACGTCTAGGGTTTTGCAGAAGGCTACGGCAAAGTCGAACTGTAGTTGATCGATGGTCGCGATTTTGGGGCAGCGGTGGCAGCGCACGATTGCGAGGCCGAGGGTGGTTCAATTCGTTCGAGATTTGTTCAGTGAGGTATAAATTGTATTTGTTAATTTTGATTTAAAATATATATGCAGTTTTTAAATTTTGTAAAAATATGCATGTAGAAATTATTTACAGTAAGATAAAATTTTAGGAAGTTTTAAATTTTTATGTTGACCTTAATTTGATTTAAATTTGAAATTTTACACATGCTAATAGATTGATAAGTACTGAAGTTAAAATTTAAAAGCAGTGGATTTTAGAAATGTTGATGTTGAAAAAAAATATGTTGGCTGCCCAGTTTTAAATTTACAGAGTTTAATTTTATATGTATGAACGGAAAGTTTATATAAAATTTTGGAAGATTTGAAATTTTATAAAAAAAATGTTGGGTCTATATAAAATCAGGTTTTTTATCTATGCATATTTTATTAGTTCCAAAAGGAAAAAATTATTAGTTTAAAACCCAATTCTTAGTTTAAATTAAAATCCTTTGGTTAATTAAATTGTTTAATGATAAGTGATTATTTAGTTAGTTCAAATGTTTTATTAAAAGAAAATTTATTTGAAATTAAAATACTTAAATATAAAAAAATTATCAAATGAAAATTTATTGTTAGAATTTATTTCGAATATTAATAAAATCATATAATTATTATGCAAGGTCTAAACCGTGAAGAAAACAAACTGGATTGAAAATGGATTGCATGCGAAATAAAAGGTGAGATATTCTCACTCAAATTATAATAATTGAAAATTTTAGTTATTGATTGATTTTAAATTAAAATGGTTGATTGTTTGCTTGGATGATAGATTACTATCACTTGTATTGAATTAGACACTATGCGCCGCATAATAGCGGATGATATTATATTAAACCCATATACCGCGATATTACACCTCGAAGTGGAATTGGTATTATATATGTATTTGGAGTGATTGATTTCCCGCATTATATAACGAATGAGACCCTATGCGCCGCATAATAGCGGATGATATTTTATAAATCCCATATACTGTGATATTCCACCTCGAAGTGGAATTGGTATTTAATTGTTGTGCTAAAGTCTGTGGATGTAGGGAAACAGGATGGAGGGATCCAACTGGATTCCTCAAATATTTGAATTAGTTTCAATATTGTGTGTTGATTATTTATAATATGTGTGTGATTATTTGTGATTGAAACCATTGAAGGCTATAATTTAGCCAAATATATTTTTTGGTATCGTAGGATACCAGAAATAAATAGAATTGGATTTTTGAAATTCGAGTAGAAAATTTAAACAGATAAAGTTTTATTTTGAAAACTTATTGAATAAATTCCAAAATATGGGAAAAGTTTAATAAATGGATTTCGAATAATATTATTTAATAGTTGAAGAATTTATTTAAATACGGATTTTAAATATTTAAAAGAGATAAAGGAATTTATTTCAAAAGGAAATAAATTTAGAAATTAAATTGGGATTTAATTTGGAGTTAAAATAAATTTTAGGAATTGATTTGGAAATTTGATTTGGTGTTTCGGAAATAAATTGGGGAATCAATTTGAAATTGATTTGGTGTTTTAAAATTAATCTTTGGAAATCGATTTAGAAAATTTGATTCGATATTGCTAAATAAAATTAGAAATCAATTTGGAATTTGATCTGGTGTTTAAAATAAAATTTGAAATCAATTTGAAAATTGATTTGGTGTTTGTAAATGATTTTTGAAATCGATTTAAGAATCATATATTCGTGGATATTTGAAAGTTTAAAAATTCACAATGGGAATTTAAAACAGAAAGGGAAATTTGCTATAAAAATAAATATTGTTTGTTTTTAAAAGTGTGGAAAGGAATTTATGGATTTGGAACGTAAATTTTGAAATAAATCGAGAAAGATTTATAAATTGATTTGAAATAATCCATTTTGAAAAGGAGGGTGTATTTTCCCTGAAAAGCCGAGTATGTTTTTAAAATTGCGTTTGAAATATAAATTAAAAGTTCTTGAGTTGGTTTTAAAAGAATATTTTGGAGAAATTAGTTTCTTAAGTTATTTTGTAAATCTTTAAAGTAAAGATTTATTTATTTAATTAATTAAAGAAGGGATTATTTTAAAGATTAAAATTGATATTTGATTTAGAAAGTGGATATTTAAGTAGTTATACCCTATCTACTAATATTTTTTTAAAAAAATTTTGTTTGGAATTGAAGTATTATATGAGGTATTGGTACAATTTTTTCTTATCTAATATTTAAATAAGTATTTAGAAATAGTTTTATTCTAAAATGTTTCCAAGTATATTTTGGATAAGTGATTTGAACTATTTTAAAGTATTTAAACTCGACAGATTTTCAGTGGAAATGAATAAATATTTGAAAATATATTCCGCGTGAGGAAAAGGATTTGAAATTTGTTTCCAAAGGATTTGAAATTTGTTTCCAAAGGATTGAAATGTAGAAATTGATTTGAAATTTGTTTACGAATGGTTGAAGTGTTAAAATTATATTTTGCGGAGATATTTTGGAAAATAAATAATTGAAAGGAAATTATTTGAAATCCAGTGATTGTTGTGAACATTGATTGATAGTTAAATAACCGACTATCAATATTGACCTTTAATGGCATTTGAATTTTGATGCGACCGGTGGTCGGATTCCAAATGGATGTTCAAAAACCACATCGAACCTTTGTGATTGTGATGGATCTTTAATTTAAAAGATCGAAGCGGAAATTTGTTGTGATTTGTTTCAAAATCTGATTGAACACTTATTTTTAAAAATAAGCGCTCATTATGCCGATTAGCCGGGAGAGGACTTTGTGTCATAAAACTCATTCCGAATAATGATACGACGAAATGAGATTGCATTTGAAGATAGTGTTGAAGACTGGGCATTTTCGAAAATGAAAGGATTGCCTGTCGAATGTCTCTGCACCGGTGTAACAACCCGAGTTTTTTTTCACCAATTTATGATCATCGTTAAATGATTAATGGAAATAGCTTATTGCTGTTTGGAATTTTTATCGGTCGATATTCTTTTCAAAAATTTGTTTAAGTGTTACGCGGGCTGTAAACGAGATTTTGGCCCACGTCTTATTTTTGTGCCATGATAATTATCAAGTGTAGATAACCCGGTTCCTATCTTAGCTCAATTTTCAGTGGCAAACCCTAACTAAACAAAGGCAAACCGCTCCCCCTTTTCATTTTCCCATTCGTTCGAAAACCCTAGCATACGAAATAAAAGAAAATAATAGCGGCCCCTCTTCTTCGTTCCTCCGTGAAAACTAGGGCTTCGTGATTATTTTTGAAGCCGCGTCTTGGTCGATCGAGTTCAAGCTCTGGCTTCGCTCGATTGTTGGTGTGCTCGGCTTCTTCTAAATTCGTCGACAAGGTGAGTGACCCTCATATCTAATTCGTGCTCAGTATGTTGCTTTAACAGTTTAATTTTTGATTTGAATGTCGATGATTTTGATGGTTTTAATGCACTCGAGTTTGGGCGTTTGATTGATTTATAATTTTAGTTGTGAAGATTGATGATTTCACTGACTGATTAAATTCGTTCTTTTCATGCTACTTGATTTCCATGGCTTTGATTTTTTCTAGTGACTTTTGTTTGTATGTTCACCCCAGTAGCATACTTCACCTGTTCGATTCCTACTTGCTGCTCCATGACTTCCATCAGTCGAAACCATTTTGATTTCGGGCCTGTCTTGATTATGTGATAATGTTAGATCACTTGTTGTGGCTGTAGAGTTGCAGTCTTTAACTCGTAGCATTTTCTTTTGCATAATTTGAAGTCAGTAGTTTTCCATTTATATGCTGTTGTCTCGGGTTTATATTGTAACTGTTAGCTTTGAGACAGTTTGCATTTGTGTCAGCTGTGGTTATTGGACTTGCACTTGATTCATTGCTTAAAGTCACTTATGCATGCTCTCTAGTACCTCTGAACCTTTACTCAAGTTCGATTTGTACACTGACATGAGTTCTAGCCATTTTAATCTGAGGCTTTGTCACTAATGTTGGCTCGCATTGTTCATTTCGCAGTTGCATTCATTAGTTGTTAAATACTTATACAACTACTATTATAATTGTTGGCACTGCTAACATATTCACAGGCGCTCTTATATGTGACTTCATTAGATTTTGTAATTGTTTCCTCACTTCGAGACAGTTTCAGTTGCATGTGCTTGTTTTGTTGGACTAAATAGTGCGCAATGCACTTTTGTATCCAGTTTACACTGCATACATGTTTTACCTTTGTTCATATCACTTTGTTGGCTTGTGATTTCATTGCGGCCTTGCTGTTTGAGTACATGTTGGTTTGTTGCATTTGCGCTCCTTCATGATAATTTCATGTTGTTTCTAAACTTGTTATGTGCAGTTCACTATTGATGCACTGTTGAGGCTGCATCTTTTGGCCTGCACATCCATGTGCCTTCTCTGTTTCATTTTGTTGCTTTGCTTCACTGCTCGTTCCTGTATCACTATATGGTTTGTAGTTACACATGTTTATATGGGCACTGCCTATGTATGTTTCACTGGGTTCATTTGTCTGCGCTTGCATTGCTCACTTTGATGCTTTGACTTTACCATTACCTGATTTGTGCCTTGCCTTCATGTTCATGTACATAAGTTACTGCTGCATATTATCCTGTTTCATGTAGTGGCACCAGTGCTTTGCTTAGTGCATTAGTTTGCACTACGAATTATTGTGTATTGGCCTTTGTGCCTTGTTGCTATTTCTGTATATGCTGTTGTGGCGAGGCAGTGTACGCGTGCGTGCACTGCAGCCACATAGTTTCGACATTTTGAATTGATATTTGAACCTTCATTGATTTTGGTTCGTTGATATTTTGTGTACATCATCACTGTAGTGGCAAGGCAGTGCACGCAAGCGTGAACTGCAGCCACACGTATTGATTTTATTGATATTTCAATTACTTTTGATCCATTGATCTTTTGCATATTTCATATGCCATATTGGCGAGGCAATACACGTTAGCGTGTGCTGCAGCCAATTAGAATTGATGTTTTTAAGTGATATTTCAATTGTTTAAATTGATTTAGTTTCATTTGATCATTTTGTTGTTATCTAATTATCTATTTGATAATTAGATTATGAGTTTCTAGTTATTTATTAATAATTAGTTTTTGATGTTAATTGCCAATTAGGCAATTCTGATGTTTTTCTAAATTATCTTCATTAATAATCCTTTCATCTATCTTCGTTGATAATTTGAGTTTGCTAAATTGTTGTTTAACACTATACGTGTTATATTCATCATTATCTTATTTTTTTTGTTAAAGGATCGGATAGGTGAATTTATTTTGACTGTCGTCTAATTGTTAATTAATTATTATTGCTTCTGTGCACTAATAACTGAGTTTGAATTAGACTGACCCGTGTATTATTTTCTTTTGAATGTAATACTCGGGTCAGACCGAGTATTTACAGGTTGTTGATATCTTACTTTGGGTTGCTGTTAGAGCTATGAAGTCTTTTCATATCTTTTGGAGTAGTCGTCGTTATTATAGTAGTCAGTGTATTTGTATAGGAATATATGTATTCATGTATATTATATACGATAATGTACTTGTATATGTAACTTCCAGAGTCGACAGTTGTAGTTGTATCATATGTATTGTATCACATGTATATCAACTGACTTCAGTTATATATATATGAGACTTTCTGTTATATCTGTGTTCCGCATTTGACTTATCTGTGTTATTATTATATTTATTGTCCTAAACTATTATGAACCATCGTAGTTCGTTTTATATTGGAATTGGTTATGTCGATGGGAGTAAATAATAAGAGATGAAAAATTAAAAATATATATCACTCCTATCGAGGTAACCAATAGTAGTGTAAGGCCTAACTACGGATGGCTACTCCTATCCAGCCTTATTCTTCGTGATAACAGACAGTATTCTTTTAATACTCTTTGTTATTGCGAGCATAGAGGTGGGGCGTTACAGTTGGTATCAGAGCCTGGGGTTTATGGACATAATATAAAACATAACTTAGATGGAACATGTGTTACAACTATTAGTCAATATTTTGTGCTTTGAGTCAAACCTAATGTTTTGAAATTATGATGAAATTTTTAAATTTTATTATTTAAAAATAAAAGTGAATTTGTGTTTTGATGATTGATTGATTTGTGACTGTTTATCAGAGTGCGCAGCGGAAACAGTGAAACTATCTTCGCTGAGTACGGCTGATAACCTTTTTGATTGGAAAATAAAATTATGAAATTGAAATAAAATTTCATTTGTTGTTTACATAGCTGTGTTCATTTTGTTTTCTTTGAAAATTTTGAATCTGATTTGAGAATTCGAAACGATTGCAGTTATGTGAATTTGTTGAGATTTTTGTTGTTTTAAATTATCTTCGTTGAAGATATATTTGAATGATTTCTTTGTTCATTTTGCGGTATACGTGCAAATTATGATGCACGTTACTGCATTATTTTTACGTTGAACCGATGTTTGGTTCTACATGTATTTTGCTGCCGTTATTTTTATAACGGGATTTTTACATCAATGCTAAATTTTTGAAGCACGGTGTTTTGTTGACGTTTTTAATGAATGAAAATTCACTGGTGTTATATTTTGATGCAAATTATTTTGATGAGATTTTGACGTTTAAAATTACTGTCGCATTGACTTCAGTAACCGTCAATTTTAAAGTGGATTTTCAAGAGGTTATCCTGCAATGCTGATTTTGAGATCTGTTTCTATGGTGTTTTGAGAAGTACAATTTTATTATCGAAATTGTCACTAATGTTGCTGTTTTTATCACGGAATTGCAAATCGTTTTAAAAATAAAATTGTTTTCTAAATTTTTTTATAGTTTACGCTTTCAAAAGAATGAGGAAGCGATTTAAATGATCCAGAAAAATCGAGGACTATGAACCCTTTCTTTTACTGATTCGCTTAATTCCGGATTTGTTCGTTTGAGAATGTAAATTATTACTTTTATAAAATAAATGAAATTGTTATCAGAAGTTTTGCAGTTTGCGTTTTCAAAAGAATGAGAAAGCGATTTAAACGTTTCCGCAAAATCGAGGACTATGACCCCTTTCTTTTACTGATTCGCTTAATTCCGGACTTGTCCGTTTGAGAATGTGAAATGTTTTTTTTAAATACACAATTTTGCACTTTCAAGGAAACGATAAAGAGAATTAAACGATTTAGTAAAAATCGTGGTTATGGGACATGTGCGTTTGCTATTTTGGTTAATTCCGGACTCGTTAATTGAAATATTTGCTGTTTTGATGATTTTCGTGTGCTTTCGAGCCACTTTGTTGGACCTCCGGGTCATTTGTTGGACCTTCGAGTCAATGCCAGTACTAGACCTTCGGGTCATTTGTTGGACCTTCGGGTCATTTTGTGGACCTCCGGGTCATTTGTTGGGCGCTAAAAATATAGTACTTGGTAGGCTTCGACCATTTGTTAATGCACGTGTGGCATAGCTAAAACTCGCCATTTGTTGGGATCGATCCACCTTTTATGTTGATTTTATAGATTATCTTCATTGATTTCTAGATATTTGTTGTTTCCAATTATCTGCAGGTAATTGGATATTTGTTGATATGAGTTCTAATTATCTTTGTTGATAATTAGATATTTGTTGATCAGATTATCGTTTTTGATAATCGAATATTTGTTGATTTGATTATCATTTTTGATAATCGAATATTTGTTGATTTGAGATTTGATTATCGTTTTTTATAATCGAATATTTGTTGATTTGAGATTTGATTATCGTTTTTGATAATTGAATATTTGTTGATATGAGCTCTAATTATTTTTGTTGATAATTAGATATTTGAGATTTGATTATCGTTTTTGATAATCGAATATTTGTTGATTTGATTATCGTTTTTGATAATCGAATATTTGTTGATTGGATTATCGTTTTTGATAATCGAATATTTGTTGATTTGAGATTTGATTATCGTTTTTGATAATCGAATATTTGAGATTTGATTATCGTTTTTGATAATCGAATATTTGTCGATTTGATTATCGTTTTTGATAATCGAATATTTGTTGATTTGATTATCGTTTTTGATAATCGAATATTTGTTGATTTGAGATTTGATTATCGTTTTTGATAATCGAATATTTGTTCATTTGAGATTTGATTATCATTTTTGATAATTGGATATTTGTTGATGTGAGTTCTAATTATCCTTGTTGATAATTAGATATTTGTTGATTTGATTATCGTTTTTGATAATCGAATATTTGTTGATTTGATTATCGTTTTTGATAATGGAATATTTGTTGATTTGATTATCGTTTTTGATAATCGAATATTTGTTGATTTGATTATCGTTTTTGATAATTGAATATTTGTTGATATGAGCTCTAATTATCTTTGTTGATAATTAGATATTTGAGATTTGATTATCGTTTTTGATAATCGAATATTTGTTGATTTGATTATCGTTTTTGATAATCGAATATTTGTTGATTTGAGATTTGATTATCGTTTTTGATAATCGAATATTTGAGATTTGATTATCGTTTTTGATAATCGAATATTTGTTGATTTGATTATCATTTTTGATAATCGAATATTTGTTGATTTGAGATTTGATTATCGTTTTTTATAATCGAATATTTGTTGATTTGAGATTTGATTATCGTTTTTGATAATTGAATATTTGTTGATATGAGCTCTAATTATCTTTGTTGAAAATTAGATATTTGAGATTTGATTATCGTTTTTGATAATCGAATATTTGTTGATTTGATTATCATTTTTGATAATCGAATATTTGTTAATTTGATTATCATTTTTGATAATCGAATATTTGTTGATTTGAGATTTGATTATCGTTTTTGATAATCGAATATTTGAGATTTGATTATCGTATTTGATAATCGAATATTTGTTGATTTGATTATCGTTTTTGATAATCGAATATTTGTTGATTTGATTATCGTTTTTGATAATTGAATATTTGTTGATATGAGATTTGATTATCGTTTTTGATAATCCAATATTTGTTGATTTGAGATTTGATTATAATTTTTGATAATTGAATATTTGTTGATATGAGCTCTAATTATCTTTGTTGATAATTAGATATTTGAGATTTGATTATCGTTTTTGATAATCGAATATTTGTTGATTTGATTATCGTTTTTGATAATCAAATATTTGTTGATTTGATTATCGGTTTTTATAATCGAATATTTGTTGATTTGAGATTTGATTATCGTTTTTGATAATCGAATATTTGAGATTTGATTATCGTTTTTGATAATCGAATATTTGTTGATTTGATTATCGTTTTTGATAATCGAATATTAGTTGATTTGAGAATTCTGATTATCGTTTGGTGATTAGATAAGAATTGTTTTTAAATTTTCTGGTTGAAAACTAGATAATTGCAGATTTGTGAATTTTGATTTATGTTTTCTAATTATCTTCGTTGATTATTAGATTTTGCTGTTTTCTAATTATCGTATCAATAATTAGATATAGCTGTTTTATGATTTCTATATTCTAATTATCTAATTGACAATTGAATATTGCTGATAATTGCATTTATTCATTTTTGTTGTTTTCTGATTATCTATTTGATAGTTAGATTTTGTAACGACCCGCTATTTTGGACCATTCAAATCGACAATAAAACCGTACATGTCCGACTTGAATAATTCAAAATACCGAATTGTTAATAAAATTTGGCAAAACTTAAAATATACAGTAAATAAATCAATCATAGATCACTTACACAGAGTAATACAATGCAGCGGAATAGATAAAGAATAGTAGTTCATGAAGCTACTATATACCTCAGAGTTAGAAATAAAATACAAGCGAATAGTTCAAATGCCATGAAGTCTCCAATGCAACAGATGGCTTCTCTGAACCAATCAACTGGATGACTGAAGGGATAGGTAGCTGGATCTTCAAGCAAAGCTCCAACTTCGAAGATGAGTCTCAAATGCTGTATCTCTTAGTCTGACCCGAGCGTAAAGCAAAACACAAAACACTCGAGTCAGGATTAACATTCTTATATCTATAAATCTAACTCAAGTGAAATATCAACTGAAATATAATTAACTTAGAGGATGTTTGGGATAACCATCCTCTAAGGGTCCATGGAACTATCTAAAAGATAGAAATATACACTATAACACTGTAGTCTTTTCAACTTAATTTATATTTCAAAACCAAATATCATTTTCACTTCAAATATCTCTATACTTCCCAAATAGTATTTTTATATATTAAATAATTTGTATAGTAAAGTAATTTCAATTCCCTCAACTTAACAAATCGTTTTACATCAACCCGACCATCCCATTTCAATCTCAGTTTATTAATTTAAATTCAACTCAATTTCTAAAATAACCACTTCAATTTTATCGATCTCAAATTCGGATTTGAAATCACAAAATACCCTTTATATCCAATATATTTCAAAACTTTAAGTATTCAACGTTTCAAACTAACTTTTTAATCAATTTAGTTTCTAAATAATAAATTCAACTATACTGATTTCAAATACATATCCGAATCTCAAAATAAACCATTTAAATCCCAATATAGTTCAAAGCTTTAATATTTAATTAAATGTTCAATTTAATAGTTTCATATAGATCTCGATTTAACCTCATTATTATCTAGTCTTAAATTAATCCCTCATTAGATACAATATCATTTAAGTAACCTTAAATTACATTTTACTCAATATTTTCTTTAATTTATTTAAACGTGAAATATTCATTAAATCACTTAAATAAAAATCCAGTTACAAACCATACCCTTAAATTTCCCATTCAAAAATTTCAAATTGGTTTAATTGAATAAATCCTTATTTAAATACCATTTAGATAAACCCACATTTATCTCCCAATCTTAGTAAATTGCAGAATACTTTTGGAATAAAATTTACATAAATATCTAGCATAATTTATGTATTAAATCAAATTTTGACTAAATTAAATATTATTAAATCTATATATCATTACCCTTTATATATAAAAAAATTTAAGGATTAACATTTAATAAGACCATATATTTCTTTCCAAAACAATGAATTAAATTTCAACATATTTATATATATGGACCAACGATGTCTGTATATATTTCTTATCATATGGTCATGCGTTACGGATATTTATCATTTCAATCTGTACACTAAATGTATACGGGTGGATAGCATTTCAACCCGTAATTCCAATTCAATTAATGAAAATCGCTTGGGTTTATCATTTCAACCCATAACGATTTTCTCCTATTCTAAAGTCTGTTCGGGTATGTATCATTTCAACCCATAGTGATTTCTATACTAACAGGGAACTTGCAGAGTGATAACAGATATGTAAATAATAATAACAACAGGCATATATCATCAAAATAAATATATAAACAATAGGATATGGTGTCATATCCCATAAGTGAATAGTTACAGATAATAGCATATATAACAATTTAAATAACTACAGCCTCATATTTCAATTGTCGTCTCAATTGAAATCAAATTTAGTAAATAAAAGAACGTTAATCGTGAGTGATTTCTCACCTTTCGAGGCCAGAGAAAAAGAAGTGAGTTATGAAATCCAGATCCGAATTCCAAAACAAAGCTAGATGGACACGGTTCAATGATCAAAGCTGATAATAGGAATAGACGAATTCAAATCAGAATTGGATCAAGGAAGATAAATAGGATAAGTGAGCTTATATACAACTAGCCAACATATGTAGACACAGTTTATAAAATATGCAACAAAATATGAATGCCTCGGTTAATATATATACATAGGTGTGCAGACCGACTATATTAATATAACAATATATATACTATATAACATTTCCTCTACCAATTTGTATATGACTATACATATGACTATACTTGAAATCAAAATACACATCCCTAAAAAAAATCCAACGTATATCAGTCAGTGCAAACAACCTTAAGGCTGACATGAAATAAACTTTTGAAAGCATATACTGTTGAAATTATAAAATATTGATATAATTTATACTGTAAAACTACCATAGAAAATTTATATATATACCTACATTTAAATATAACTTATGTAAATTGTTGAAAATAAAATAAAATATAGTACGGTAGACTCTAAAATACTAAAACAATCATAAAAATATATATATATTATAAATTGACCTATCAAACTTATACCCACCAATTTTATATAATATATATACCAAAACAGTAACGAAAATTGAAATACTATATTTTATATATCTAACATATGAAAGCTAATAAAATAACATATTTTATTATAGTTGAAACTGTTATAACCAAATATATAAAACATATAAAAATACGTATATTAATAGAAGGCTGCCAAACTTATACCATATATACCGTAAGCTATCAATAGTAAAATAAAACGCGTATATATATATATATATATATTTAACTTATCAACTATTTAGTAAAACATACGTATCTAAAAGCCGTACGATAACTATATGCTAACAAAAGTCAAAAACTATATACTGTAAAATCTTAAAATAATATACATAATACAGTGTAAATATATACTAACCTTTATATATGAACAGAAGTTAAATATTTATATACACGTTTATAAATATAACAATTATCATATATATACTATTATGAAATATATTATTATTTTTTAAAGTTCAATTGTTAGGGAACTCAAAATCCCCATAGTTGCAGTAAACATATAAAACAAAACTTATGCACAATCTATACTGTTCTTAATATATAAAATAGACTTATATCAAATAAAATGCGTACTTACTTTTAAAAACCAGAGAGGAAATGTTTTGCCAACTAATGCATGCGGCCATGGGGAGGAGGCAGGCCAAGGAAAAGAGAGAGCTCATGCTCAGGTTTGGAAGAAATAAGAAAAGATGGAGGGGAGATGAGAACAGGCGATTTTTAAAGGAAGAATGCATGCGTGATTCAAGCAACATGACATGGCAAGGGCATTCTTCAGGCAATAGAGAAAATGCTAGTTTCTTAAATATAAAGGTAGGTCTGCATCTGATATGTGAACGTGCTATATGACTTTATATAATATTTACAAAGCTCTCTCCTCTTTTAATATTAATTTGAGGGCAACGAATAGCCTACAGAGAGAAAAGAAGATGCAATCTATGCTATACTATATATATATATATATATATATATATATATATATTCCTAGAAACACGGAAACGAAGAGGTAAAAGAGGGAAGAGAAAGAGGCGTATAAATGAATGGTAAATAAATTTAGATTTCAAATGAAATAAATGGAACTGCAGAGATTAAAGTATGGATGTAAATCCTAGAATAATAAAAAGCAACGGTTATATGTTGATTAAGAAAAATAATTAAAACAATTAATGGCTTAAATGGGGCAGCATGTTTCAAAATTTTGAAATGCAAAAGAAACGTACACTATAAATACAAAGTTTTCAAAAGAAAAAGAAACGTAAAGCTGTCCATTAATTCATCAAAACGTTATTTAAGTAATAAATTGAAACGGAAAAAAAAGTAATTGTAACGGTCAATAGTTGATTTAGCTATACACTTAAAGCAATAAATTTTTGTTTGTTTGTACAACACATAATGAGTTTTCAAAGTCAAGGATATAAAAATGGATAAAAGGAAAGAAATCAGGAAATTTTTGTGAGCAATAGCTTTCCAAGGATAGGTAGGCTTACATTATATATACATGCTGAGATGATTAGGCACGTTCAAAAATTTTGAAGCAATGAAGGAATTGGAAATAAATATAAAATGAAAGAAATTTGAAAAGTCCGTAGCTATGATTTAGCCAAAATTTATTAAAGCCATTTACTAGGAAGGTTGGAACCCAAATAATAGGGAGAGGAAGGCACATTAAATTTGATGACAAAGTTGTGTTCGGATCTATAAGCAAGTGGTTTATATATTATAGGCCTTATGAAAGCGAAGGAAGGAACGGATGCTACTAGCTTGATGATTTGAGATTCTTTCAAGCGTTAAAAAAAAAATAAAGAGAGACCAAAATAAACGCACCACCTAAATATAAATATACGCTTCAATTGCAAAAGAAACGTATAGAGAAAATTATGGGTAGTGGGAAAGGTAAAGTCAGTGCACGAAACTACAAGGAATAATAAAAGCAAGGTCGATGATCTCAAATTTATTAATGGTTACGAATGGAAAAGTCTACCTGGATTGGAAAAGTATTAAGCAATAGAAATCTTTAACGGTAGTAAAAAGAAACCGTTACGCACTGATTCAGAAATCAATTAAAGCAACTAATAGCTTGAATTGGACAGCACGTTTTCTCAATTAAATAAACTTCCATAAAATTATTTGAAAATTTACAATCTGCTATATTTAAATATACGTATTCTAAATATATAAACATTTTATTTAAAAATTCAGTTATTATAATATTTCACAAATATTCAATTAAATACGTTATAGAATCAATTAAAATTGTTAAAATTTTTCGGGTCGTTACACTCTCCCCCACTCAAAACTTTTCGTCCCCGAAAAGGAAGGAGGTAGGAGAATAAAAAAACCAGAAAAAAAAATAGATTGAAAGCCAAGATAAACAATAAATTTTAAAATTATATAAATTTTATTTAAAATATTAATTTGAAAATTTCATTTGAAATTAAATTTTCTTTAATATTTAATACTTCTTAAACTCCTTTGCAAATAATTATTTACATTATTACTTCTATTTACAAAGACTATTGAAAATATTAAATCCAAAATTTATGAAAATTTTAATTTATCTCAAGATACCTTTCAAATATTATCAATAAATTAATAATCATTTTCTTTAAAGATGTTTTATTTAATTTATAACTTCAAAAATATTTATAACACTAAAATTTTATATAAAACAATGAAGTATACAAATAAGCAATATTTAAAAGATTTATTCAAAAAGGAAATGAAGGTAGATTCCGAAAACGGAATATAGGTGAAAAATGAAGCTGAGCAAATGAGGTAGATTCAAAAGAATAGAATCGGGCACGAATAATTTATTTCAAACCATAAGAATTTTAATTTCAAATATTAATACAAAATTTCTTTGTTGGGAAAAATACTTTTATAATAAATACCTTTATAATAATACGTTTATATCGAAATAAATCTTTCTTTCGAAAATATTTTTATAACTCGATGTTTTAACAAGTTTATCCTCGTTCTTGCAGACTCTGGCCATGCGTTGATCAGGCGCAAAGCTAGAATTCTTCAAGTACTTAGTAGACCTGTTTCAACACCCAGTGAAAATACTTGAAAAACCTTTTTAAAAACAGATATGGAAAGTACAATCCAAACAAACAACCAAACCAAAACCTTTGTCCGACCATGGTTCGCAGATACACAATGGTTACGCCTGGATCTTCCAGGAAACAATCCATATCCGTAAGCTTTCTCAGCCCTGCGAGTTACGCCATGATGACTAGTAGAGTGCAGGATACACAATGGTTACGCCTGGATCCCCCAGGAAACAATCCGTACCCCTAGGCAAGACTCAGCCAGGCACTTGCGCTACTATTCGCGACCTACACAGATTGCAGGATACGCAATGGTTACGCCTGGATCCCCCAGGAAACAATCCGTACCCCTAGGCAAGACTCAGCCAGGCAGTTGCGCTATGCAGTCACGAGAGAAAAAAAAACCATGGGTTACGCCATGGTGGGAAACACTTGAGTATTACATCCGGAAAACCGAAAATCAGAGAGAATAATATCGATAGAATGAATCCACGATGTGGCCACAAAGCGGATATCAAGCAGAAGACACTTTCCATATCTTTACTTCGAAAATATATATCATATAGTACCTTTTCAAATACTTTCAAATATCATACTTATATAAAATCCATATATATATATATATATATATAAGATTCCATTTTCAAATCGAATACTTTCCAAATCAATAGTATATCAAATCATACTTATATAGACTTCGATTTATATAAAAAATTCTCTTTCCAAATTGAGTACCTTTCAAATCAATAGATTTCAAATCACTTCATACTTATACAAATCCATTTTATAGAAGTTCGACCACTCCCAAATCAAGTGCTTAACAATATAAGGTTCTCAATTTCAAATCATTTCAATATCAATTCAGTTTCAAAATCATATAGGATTTCACCAAATTTTCTTCCAAATTAAGTATCTAAATTTCAAAGTTCCCAAAATAATAGGTTTAGAAAATTATCCCAGTTTTCAAATTAAAATAATTCAAGTCAAACAAATTCATTTCCAAAATCACCATATAAGTACTGGTTTTTAGTTTCAATTTAATTTCAAAACCAAATATGTTCTCAAAATCAATTATACTCAAAATGGTTTCCAAATTTATAATCTTCACTTTAAAACTTTTAAACTATCTATTTCTATTTCTATTAGAAATATCCAATTTACCTTTCTGAAAACCATTATTTGAAATTAATTTTTTTTTTCCAAAACATTTCAAAACTAAATTCCATATTAGTATAATTAAAAATAGTCATATTCACTTACTTAACAAAAGGCTTCAAACTTACTTAAGTCATACTCTTCAAAACTAAACTTATATGCTTTATCAAAAATTTTATACTTTTCGAAATTTCTTAGTTTAAAACTTTTAAACCTTGATTTGGAAGTGCTCGAACCTTCAAAATAGTCGATGAAATCAAATTTCAAATCTAAGAGTTGGAAATCAATTTTTTTTATATAGAGTTATTACTAGTCAAATTGAAAACTCGAGGACTGAACACTGGTCTCACTTTAAATTGTTTCAAATATATACATATATCTTTCGAAAATATCAAATTATACTTCGGAATTTGAAATCAAAAACGGTTTTACAAAATCACTCGCATAGCGAAGCTATTAAAGTGGCCTCTCCCCCACTCTGAAACTCGAAAATCAATGCCGATGATGCGTGCACTCATCACCGAAATTATTCTCCAGCGACATAAGTGAGTTCTGGACTTCTATTTTCTTGAAAACTTCTTTGAAATTTCTTCAAAATTATTGGAATTCATTTGAACCCATTTGAAACATTTCTTATTCGAAAAAATACTTCTAAATCGTATTATTTTTATATATTTTCCCAAAATCTTAAAACCAATTTCAAAATATCGGAATTCAATTCTCGAATTTCAAATTTAACCCTTCAGTTATAAATCCTTTTTATATAAATCACTTTCTTATAAATTTTCAAAATTTCCAATCCTTTCAAAACTTTTATATATAGAATAACATTTCTTATTCGTTTTATATATAGGTATATAATCCTTATCGAAAACATTTTCACTTTTATATATAGAATAAAATCATAGTTATCAAAATAATAATTTCGTATAAAACAATTTTAAAATACAACAAACCCGATTTTCTATGGATGATTCAAGAATGGATTTCAAAACAAAGATAGAGATTTAATTTAGAGGAACTCTAATCAATAGAATCCTGATTCGAAGATAGGCTCAAATAAGGTTGAGAAAATCAAATTACAAAATAGAAGATGGATATACTTCTATAAATCTCGGGCGACCTTAACCGGTTCAAACGTGACTTCAGGAATATAATTGATGCGGAATTCTAAAGCAAATCGACATTCGATTGCCAGAGATAGAATTCGGCATACCAAGATATAGCAGCATCGTAAACCGAGGATACAGAAATCTCTGGTGAATCAATGCCAATTGTAAAGGAATTTTCACCCCCTTTACAATTCATTCCGTGGAGTTATGGGATACTCCAGAATCAAATGAATATAAATAGGGAGAGACAGAATGAATTTCGGAACCGAGGGACATTCCAAAATTCAAAGGAAATCGAGTCAAAAGGAAGAGATTCAACTCGAGTGAAAGTGATTCTGTAAATAAATTTACTATATATGCTAAGTTTTGCGTAGAGCCAAAGCTCTGATACCAACTGTAAAGACCCGCTATTTTGGACCATTCAAATCGACAATAAAACCGTACATGTCCGACTTGAATAATTCAAAATACCGAATTGTTAATAAAATTTGGAAAAACTTAAAATATACAGTAAATAAATCAATCATAGATCACTTACACAGAGTAATACAATGCAGCGGAATAGATAAAGAATAGTAGTTCATGAAGCTACTATATACCTCAGAGTTAGAAATAAAATACAAGCGAATAGTTCAAATGCCATGAAGTCTCCAATGCAACAGATGGCTTCTCTGAACCAATCAACTGGATGACTGAAGGGATAGATAGCTGGATCTTCAAGCAAAGCTCCAACTTCGAAGATGAGTCTCAAATGCTGTATCTCTTAGTCTGACCCGAGCGTAAAGCAAAACACAAAACACTCGAGTCAGGATTAACATTCTTATATCTATAAATCTAACTCAAGTGAAATATCAACTGAAATATAATTAACTTAGAGGATGTTTGGGATAACCATCCTCTAAGGGTCCATGGAACTATCTAAAAGATAGAAATATACACTATAACACTGTAGTCTTTCTTTTCAACTTAATTTATATTTCAAAACCAAATATCATTTTCACTTCAAATATCTCTATACTTCCCAAATAGTATTTTTATATATTAAATAATTTGTACAGTAAAGTAATTTCAATTCCCTCAACTTAACAAATCGTTTAACATCAACCCGACCATCCCATTTAAATCTATTTCAATCTCAGTTTATTAATTTAAGTTCAACTCAATTTCTAAAATAACCACTTCAATTTTATCGATCTCAAATTCGGATTTGAAATCACAAAATACCCTTTATATTCAATATATTTCAAAACTTTAAGTATTCAACGTTTCAAACTAACTTTTTAATCAATTTAGTTTCTAAATAATAAATTCAACTATACTGATTTCAAATACATATCCGAATCTTAAAATAAACCATTTAAATCCCAATATAGTTCAAAGCTTTAATATTTAATTAAATGTTCAATTTAATAGTTCCATATAGATCTCGATTTAACCTCATTATTATCTAGTCTTAAATTAATCCCTCATTAGATACAATATCATTTAAGTAACCTTAAATTACATTTTACTCAATATTTTCTTTAATTTATTTAAACGTGAAATATTCATTAAATCACTTAAATAAAAATCCAGTTACAAATCATACCCTTAAATTTCCCATTCAAAAATTTCAAATTGGTTTAATTGAATAAATCCTTATTTAAATACCATTTAGATAAACCCACATTTATCTCCCAATCTTAGTAAATTGCAGAATACTTTTGGAATAAAATTTACATAAATATCTAGCATAATTTATGTATTAAATCAAATTTTGACTAAATTAAATATTATTAAATCTATATATCATTACCCTTTATATATAAAAAAATTTAAGGATTAACATTTAATAAGACCATATATTTCTTTCCAAAACAATGAATTAAATTTCAAAATATTTATATATATGGACCAACGATGTCTGTATATATTTCTTATCATATGGTCAAGTGTTACGGATATTTATCATTTCAATCCGTACACTAAATGTATACGGGTGGATAGCATTTCAACCCGTAATCCCAATTCAATTAAATGAAAATCGATTGGGTTTATCATTTCAACCCATAACGATTTTCTCCTATTCTAAAGTCTGTTCGGGTATGTATCATTTCAACCCATAGTGATTTCTATACTAACAGGGAACTTGCAGAGTGATAACAGATATGTAAATAATAATAACAACAGGCATATATCATCAAAATAAATATATAAACAATAGGATATGGTGTCATATCCCATAAGTGAATAGTTACAGATAATAGCATATATAACAATTTAAATAACTACAGCCTCATATTTCAATTGTCGTCTCAATTGAAATCAAATTTAGTAAATAAAAGAACGTTAATCGTGAGTGATTTCTCACCTTTCGAGGCCAGAGAAAAAGAAGTGAGTTATGAAATCCAGATCCGAATTCCAAAACAAAGCTAGATGGACATGGTTCAATGATTAAAGCTGATAATAGGAATAGACGAATTCAAATCAGAATTGGATCAAGGAAGATAAATAGGACAAGTGAGCTTATATACAACTAGCCAACATATGCAGACACAGTTTATAAAATATGCAACAAAATATGAATGCCTCGGTTAATATATATACATAGGTGTGCAGACCGACTATATTAATATAACCATATATATACTATATAACATTTCCTCTACCAATTTGTATATGACTATACTTGAAATCAAAATACACATCCCTAAAAAAAAATCCAACGTATATCAGTCAGTGCAAACAACCTTAAGGCTGACATGAAATAAACTTTTGAAAGCATATACTGTTGATATTATAAAATATTGATATAACTTATACTGTAAAACTACCATAGAAAATTTATATATGTACCTACATTTAAATATAACTTATGTAAATTGTTGAAAATAAAATAAAATATAGTACGGTAGACTCTAAAATACTAAAACAATCATAAATATATATATATATTATAAATTGACCTATCAAACTTGTACCCACCAATTTTATATAATATATATACCAAAACAGTAACGAAAATTGAAATACTATATTTTATATATCTAACATATGAAAGCTAATAAAATAACATATTTTATTATAGTTGAAACTGTTGTAACCAAATATATAAAACTTATAAAAATACGTATATTAATAGAAGGCTGCCAAACTTATACCATATATACCGTAAGCTATCAATAGTAAAATAAAACGCGTATATATATATTTAGCTTATCAACTAGTTAGTAAAACATACGTATCTAAAAGCCGTACGATAACTATATGCTAACAAAAGTCAAAAACTATATACCGTAAAATCTTAAAATAATATACATAATACAGTATAAATATATACTTACCTTTATATATGAACAGAAGTTAAATATTTATATACACGTTTATAAATATAACAATTATCATATATATACTATTATGAAATATATTATTATTTTTTAAAGTTCAACTGTTAGGGAATTCTAAATCCCCATAGTTGCAGTAAACATATAAAACAAAACTTATGCACAATCTATACTGTTCTTAATATATAAAATAGACTTATATCAAATAAAATACGTACTTACTTTTAAAAACCAGAGAGGAAATGTTTTGCCAACTAATGCACGAGGCCATGGGGAGGAGGCAGGCCAAGGAAAAGAGAGAGCTCATGCTCAGGTTTGGAAGAAATAAGAAAAGATGGAGGGGAGATGAGAACAGGCGATTTTTAAAGGAAGAATGCATGCGTGATTCAAGCAACATGACATGGCAAGGGCATTCTTCAGGCAATAGAGAAAATGCTAGTTTCTTAAATATAAAGGTAGGTCTGCATCTGATATGTGAACGTGCTATATGACTTTATATAATATTTACAAAGCTCTCCCTTCTTTTAATATTAATTTGAGGGCAACGAATAGCCTATAGAGAGAAAAGAAGATGCAATCTATGCTATACTTTTTATATATATATTCCTAGAAACACGGAAATGAAGAGGTAAAAGAGGAAGAGGCGTATAAATGAATGGTATATAAATTTAGATTTCAAATGAAATAAATGGAACAGCAGAGATTAAAGATTGGATGTAAATCCTAGAATAATAAAAAGCAACGGTTATATGTTGATTAAGAAAAATAATTAAAACAATTAATGGCTTAAATGGGGCAGCATGTTTCAAAATTTTGAAATGCAAAAGAAACGTACACTATAAATATAAAGTTTTCAAAAGCAAAAGAAACGTAAAGCTGTCCATTAATTCATCAAAACGTTATTTAAGTAATAAATTGAAATGAAAAAAAAAGTAATTGTAACGGTCAATAGTTGATTTAGCTATACACTTAAAGCAATAAATTTTTATTTGTTTGTACAACACATAATGAGTTTTGAAAGTCGAGGATATAAAAATGGATAAAAGGAAAGAAATCGGGAAATTTTTGTGAGCAATAGCTTTCCAAGGAAAGGTAGGCTTACATTATATATACATGCTGAGATGATTAGGCACGTTCAAAAATTTTGAAGCAATGAAGGAATTGGAAATAAATATAAAATGAAAGAAATTTGAAAAGTCCGTAGCTATGATTTAGCCAAAATTTATTAAAGTCATTTACTAGGAAGGTTGGAACCAAAATAATAGGGAGAGGAAGGCACATTAAATTTGATGACAAAGTTGTGTTCGGATCTATAAGCAAGTGGTTTATATATTATAGGCCTTATGAAAGCGAGGGAAGGAACGGATGCTACTAGCTTGATGATTTGAGATTCTTTCAAGCGTTAAAAAAAATATAAAGAGAGACCAGAATAAACGCACCCCCATAAATATAAATATACGCTTCAATTGCAAAAGAAACGTATAGAGAAAATTATGGGTAGTGGGAAAGGTAAAGTCAGTGCACGAAACTACAAGGTATAATAAAAGCAAGGTCGATGATCTCAAATTTATTAATGGTTACGAATGGAAAAGTCTACCTGGATTGGAAAAGTATTAAGCAATAGAAATCTTTAACGGTAGTAAAAAGAAACCGTTACGCACTGATTCAGAAATCAATTAAAGCAATTAATAGATTGAATTGGACAGCACGTTTTCTCAATTAAATAAACTTCCATAAAATTATTTGAAAATTTACAATCTGCTATATTTAAATATACGTATTCTAAATATATAAACATTTTATTTAAAAATTCAATTATTATAATATTCTACAAATATTCAATTAAATACGTTATAGAATTAATTAAAATTGTTAAAATTTTCCGGGTCGTTACAGATTTTGTTGGAAATTTGTGAATTTCTTTTATGAAATTAAAAGATTTCTTTGACGTCTGTGTTCTTGACCTTTATTTTTCTATCCTAACCAGTTTATGTTAGATAAATACTTGTTATTGACGTCTTTAATTATGAAAATTGCAGGGACGCAATTTCTTTAAGGAGGGGAGTCTGTAACAACCCAAGTTTTTTTTCCACCAATTTATGATAATCGTTAAATGATTAATGGCAATAGCTTATTGCTGTTTGGAATTTTTATCCGTCGATATTCTTTTCAAAAATTTGTTTAAGTGTTACGCGGGCTGTAAACGAGATTTTGGCCCACGTCTTATTTTTGTGCCATGATAATTATCAAGTGTAGATAACCCGGTTCCTATCTTTGCTCAATTTTCAGTGCAAACCCTAACTAAACAAAGGCAACCTTTTCATTTTCCCATTCGTTCGAAAACCCTAGCATACGAAATAAAAGAAAATAATGGCGGCCCCTCTTCTTCGTTCCTCCGTGAAAACTAGAGCTTCATGATTATATTTGAAGCCGCGTCTTGGTCGATCGAGTTCAAGCTCTGGCTTCGCTCGATTGCTGGTGTGCTCGGCTTCTTCTAAATTCGTCGACAAGGTGAGTGACCCTCACATCTAATTCATGCTCAGTATGTTGCTTTAACAGTTTAATTTTTGATTTGAATGTCGATGATTTTGATGGTTTAAATTCACTCGAGTTTGAGCGTTTGATTGATTTATAATTTTAGTTGTGAAGATTGATGATTTCACTGACTGATTAAATTCGTTCTTTTCATGCTACTTGATTTCCATGGCTTTGATTTTTGCTAGTGACTTTTGTTCGTATGTTCACCCCAGTAGCATACTTCACCTGTTCTATTCCTACTTGCTGCTCCATGACTTCCATCAGTCGAAATCATTTTGATTTCGGCCCTGTCTTGATTATGTGATAATGTTAGATCACTTGTTGTGGCTGTAGAGTTGCAGTCTTTAACTCGTAGCATTTTCTTTTGCATAATTTGAAGTCAGTAGTTTTCCACTTATATGCTGTTGTCTCGGGTTTATATTGTAACTTTTAGCTTTGAGACAGTTTGCATTTTTGTCAGCTGTGGTTATTGGACTTGCACTTGATTCATTGCTTAAAGTCACTTGTGCATGCTCTCTAGTACCTCTGAACCTTTACTCAAGTTCGATTTGTACACTGACATGAGTTCTAGCCATTTTAATCTGAGGCTTTGTCACTAACGTTGGCTCGCATTGTTCATTTCTCAGTTGCATTCATTAGTTGTTAAATACTTATACAACTGCTATTATAATTGTTGGCACTGCTAACATATTCACAGGCGCTCTTATATGTGACTTCATTAGATTTTGTAATTGTTTCCTCACTTCGAGACAGTTTCAGTTGCATGTGCTTGTTTTGTTGGACTAAATAGTGCGCAATGCACTTTTGTATCCAGTTTACACTGCATACATGTTTTACCTTTGTTCATATCACTTTGTTGGCTTGTGATTTCATTGCGGCCTTGCTGTTTGAGTACATGTTGGGTTTGTTGCATTTGCGCTCCTTCATGATAATTTCATGTTGTTGCTAAACTTGTTATGTGCAGTTCACTATTGATGCACTGTTGAGGCTGCATCTTTTGGCCTGCACATCCATTCGCCTTCTCTGTTTCATTTTGTTGCTTTGCTTCACTGCTCGTTCCTGTATCACTATATGGTTTGTAGTTACACATGATTATATGGGCACTGCCTATGTATGTTTCACTGGGTTCATTTGTCTGCGCTTGCATTGCTCACTTTGATGCTTTGACTTTACCATTACCTGATTTGTGCCTTGCCTTCATGGTCATGTACATAAGTTACTGCTGCATATTATCCTGTTTCATGTAGTGGCACTAGTGCTTTGCTTAGTGCATTAGTTTGCACTATGAATTCTTGTGTATTGGCCTTTGTGCCTTGTTGCTATTTCTGTATATGCTGTTGCGGCGAGGCAGTGTACGCGTGCGTGCACTGCAACCACACAGTTTCGACATTTTGAATTGATATTTTAACCTTCATTGATTTTGGTTCGTTGATATTTTGTGTACATCATCACTGTAGTGGCAAGGCAGTGCACGCAAGCGTGAACTGCAGCCACACGGTATTGATTTTATTGATATTTCAATTACTTTTGATCCATTGATCTTTTGCGTATTTCATATGCCATATTGGCGAGGCAATGCACGTTAGCGTGTGCTGCAGCCAATTAGAATTGATGTTTTTAAGTGATATTTCAATTGTTTAAACTGATTTAGTTTCATTTGATCATTTTGTTGTTATCTAATTATCTATTTGATAATTAGATTATGAGTTTCTAGTTATTTATTAATAATTAGTTTTTGATGTTAATTGCCGATTAGGAAATTCTGATGTTTTTCTAAATTATCTTCATTAATAATCCTTTCATCTATCTTCGTTGATAATTTGAGTTTGCTAAATTGTTGTTTAACACTATACGTGTTATATCCATCGTTATCTGATTTCTTTTTGTTAAAGGATCGGGTAGGTGAATTTATTTTGACTGTCGTCTAATTGTTAATTAATTATTATTGCTTCTGTGCACTAATAACTGAGTTTGAATTAGACTGACCCGTGTATTATTTTCTTTTGAATGTAATACTCGGGTCAGACCGAGTATTTACAGGTTGTTGATATCTTACTTTGGGTTGCTGTTAGAGCTATGAAGTCTTTTCATATCTTTTGAGTAGTCGTCATTATTATAGTAGTCAGTGTATTTGTATAGGAAGATATGTATTCATGTATATTATATACGATAATGTACTTGTATATGTAACTTCCAGAGTCGACAGTTGTAGTTGTATCATATGTATTGTATCACATGTATATCAACTGACTTCAGTTATATATATATATGAGACTTTCTGTTATATCTGTGTTCCGCATTTGACTTATCTGTGTTATTATTATATTTATTGTCCTAAACTATTATGAACCATCGTAGTTCGTTTTATACTGGAATTGGGTATGTCGATGGGAGTAAATAATAAGAGATGAAAAATTAAAAATATATTCCACTCCTATCGAGGTAACCAATAGTAGTGTAAGGCCTAACTACGGATGGCAGCTCCTATCCAGCCTTATTCTTCGTGATAACAGACAGTATTCTTTTAATACTCTTTGTTATTGCGAGCAAAGAGGTGGGGCGTTACAACCGGGTTGCTCCGGTAGAGAGATTTTATCACCCTTTGTGATGGGGATTTCGGACGTGATTAGTGAATATTCGGATTTGCAAGGGCTTCTTTGGAATTGCCTTCGGTTCCGTTCGGTCCCGGAACAGACTTGTATAGATGCGTGTCTGACGTTACACTTTGATATGTGAAGCTGGTTTCTACCAAATACATTTCTGTTGGTGGCGGAGAATTTATTCTCTTAGCTTAGCACCCTTCTCTGAGACATACGAGCTCAGAGGTTATGTAGTTGATGGTTACTAGTTATACACTCCCAATGTGGTAATGTGGCATATGAAGTGCTGCTGATCATTTTTTGATCGAAGCATGACTTTATGAAAAGTGTAGCTTTGTGGACGAGACTTCGTCGGACCTCACACCCCAGAAATGGTCAAAACAGGAAAGATGCGACAAGGTTGTGAGGATCGCGCCCTTTAGGATATGTCATTTCCTTCTGGAAAAGGGTAGTATCATGGTATGGAGCCTAGATATTTTACCTATGTTGTTGCTGCAAATTTATTATACTTTGTAGTTGAGGATCCTCAGATAAAGGTCGCAAACGACCGGGGGATGGCATACTCGTATAGTAGTTACCTAGTTATAGAGGTAACCCGGCCTTATGTTAGCAGAGAGCTGGTTAAGTTCTCGGGGCGTCCCTCCAGAGGCGTACCCATGTGGCAGTAGGAAGTTCCTTAGCGTGACCATTTGTTGGAAATCCAATCTCCAATGCGCGCCTTGTACGGTTTTAGTTGTATAACCTGCCATTTACTTATGGTGGTCACCACTGTTTAGATGGTAGCTTTAGTAGGCATAGTTCGAAATGTCTATGCTGGCTAAGATTAATATTATACTTTCGAAATGTTTTATGCACTATGCACTAGTAATAATATCTAAAGGATTTTGCGTATCAAGCATATTT
The DNA here is from genome assembly GCA_030765085.1 of Allium cepa. Taxonomy (NCBI): domain Eukaryota; kingdom Viridiplantae; phylum Streptophyta; class Magnoliopsida; order Asparagales; family Amaryllidaceae; genus Allium; species Allium cepa. The sequence goes on along the minus strand of CM060928.1, from coordinate 662,605,873 downwards.
GACTATCATAAGGAGAAATCTCCTCCAATTCTGCGTTTGCATTGTGTGTGTGGCGGGAGGCCTTATGGTAGTTTCATTTTCCAAAAGCGTAGCAGATTTCTTTTTATTTATTTTTGAAAAATAACTATTTTTAAAATCTCACACCAGTCCCATGACTGACCTGGAGTTTATTGTTTCCTTTCTAAACTTTGGGTGCCCACCAATTTCCACACTGGCAGCCTAGAGTCAGGTTATCGGTTATTCTGGAGCGAAGTCAGAAAAGAGATGCTGTGGATATTAGGAGCAAGTTGTATGGCGAAGCGTATCACTTATACTATGTAGTGTCCGTTGCGTTTGGGTTAGGGAAAGTCAAAAATTTCTTGTACACAAGTTATTATAATTGCCGGCTTTGTGTTGTTGTTGTGCACTCTAATGATATATGTATAAACTGATACAGTGTTTTTGTTTTAAAAGATATTCATTTATCTATTATATTTATTGCACTGCGAATGCGAGATTCTGCAATTGTTTCTGTTTTCCTCTTCCATCTTCTTCTTCTTAAACCCTAATGGTTCGGTTTTCCGGCATTCGACTGTGCGACATTGGATACAGTGGACGTATCGATGTCGACTTTCGGGCATCGAAAAATTGGGTCATTACAAAAAGGGAACTTTTTGTAAAGGATAAGCGGATCAATTTATAGTAAGTAATGTTTTCAAAAGGAATTTGAAAAGAGATAATTTTCTAAATATTTTGATAATTTACTTATACCACTAAGATAAGTATAAATGTTTTCCAATTATAAAGGGAAAGTAAGGGTTTTGGGAAATAATTGTTAGTCCGTGAGATGATGGTTTTGATGACAAAAACCATAGAATATATTATAAAATATAAATACTAACATTATAAGTTTAGATATATATGTATACGCAGGATTTAACCATGCAGGTATCAAGAATGAAGACTGTACAGTAAAGAGATTCAAGATATCAAGATTGAAGACTCATGAGTATCAAGATTATCAAGAGTTCAAGAATTCAAGTAATTTATTCTTTAATTATAACTGTAACAACCCGCATATTTATCGAGTTTATATTTAAATATTTTATTTAAATATTAAATCGTTAATCAGATATTGGTCCGAAAAGCTACTTTTTGCAAACGATCAAATTAGGACTCGAGACTACTTCCATTGAGTTCGAAATGCCGTTTACAACTTTTTTTAAGTATAAACATCGATAGGTTTGGAGTTAGTGAAATTTCACTAACTTTTCCCGCTTTGGACTTTGGGTTAGTTTAGCCTATTAAGCCCAAGTTCCAACCCCCTTCTCCTCACTCTTCATAAATTTCCTAACTAACTCAAGCTTTGGCATTAATGGTGAAGAGAATGGGAAATTAAAACTCCAAGCACAAATTCAATTGCAAATCCAACATTCAACTCCAAATTCAAGTAGAAGATATTGGATTCAAGCTTTGGATTGCTTCTCCTTGCTTTCAAGCTTCATCTTCATAAGTTTTTGTGCAAAGGTGAGATTTTTATCTCATAATTCTAGCCTATAACTATATTGGACTGTTGAGAATGAATCCCTATCATGTTTGCATGTATATTTGCATTTGGTTTGAATCGAATTGGTGAAAAAACTCCAACTTTTAGTGTTTTTGGTTGAAAAACTGTGTATAGGTCGTTCTGGCCACTTCTGCTCGTTCGCAGTTAGGTAGCTCACGAGATAGGGCTTTAGGTCGCTCGCGAGTTACTGCCATAGGTCGCTGGTCCATCGTGATGTTTGTTCGGAGCTAGGTCATTCGAGTTTAGGTCGCTAGGCCGCCTACATCGTTTGGTCGTAGCTCGACCTTACTCATTTTAAGTCGCATGACCCCCTTCGTATCGTTAGGTCGCGAACAAACCTTAGGTCGCTATGGGCTAGGTCGTATGGCTTCTTTCACGATAGGTCGCTCGACCTCTTCGACCTCTAGGTTGCCTCGCTTTAGGGCCTAGGTCGTTCATCCCTTAAGTTCGTAGAATTGATAGGTCGCTCGCGAGTTAAAATCGATAGGTCGTTCGACCACTAGATCGTATGACCTGTTAGGTCGTTAGGTCGCGTGGGTTTTAAGCCGCGTATCAGTTAGGTCGCTTGACCACCCTTAACCCACTAGGTCGTTCCACCTTATCTCCCTTAAGTCGCTCACCACTGTTAGGTCGCGAGTCCCTTAAGTCGCCCACCACTGTTAGGTCGTGAGTCCCTTAAGTCGCTCACCTCTGTTAGGTCGCGAGTCCCTTAAGTCGCTCACCACTGTTAGGTCACGAGTCCCATAAGTCACTCACTTCTGTTAGGTCGCTTGCTTTTGCTACCTCGCGTATACCTATAGGTCGTTGGACCCTCAACTCGTAGGCCGTTGGACCTTATCCCGATGGGTCGCTCCCTTCACTAGGTCGTTCATCCCTTAAGTTCGTAGAACTGATAGGTCGCTCGCGAGTTAAAATCGATAGGTCGTTCGACCACTAGATCGTATGACCTGTTAGGTCGTTAGGTCGCGTGGGTTTTAAGCCGCGTATCAGTTAGGTCGCTTGACCACCCTTAACCCACTAGATCGTTCCACCTTATCTCCCTTAAGTCGCTCACCTCTGTTAGGTCGCGAGTCCCATAAGTCGCTCACCACTGTTAGGTCGCGAGTCCCTTAAGTCGCTCACCACTGTTAGGTCGCGAGTCCCATAAGTCGCTCACTTCTGTTAGGTCGCTCGCTTCTGCTACTTCGCGTATACCTATAGGTCGTTGGACCCTTAACTCGTAGGCCGTTGGACCTTATCCCGATGGGTCGCTCCCTTCACTAGGTCGAACCCCGTAGCAGGGGCGTTGCCCCCGCACCCCCACCTTGGGGGGTTGCCACCCCCTGGACCCCCCCTCCGTAGGGGATCTTATCTGAAGTGCATTCAACAGAACTTGTTCGTTGAGATGCTGAGTTGACCACTCTTCGAGACAAACTATCTTTGTCTTCTCCGTCGATTTTATGGATTTTTGAATATCTATTTCCATGGATTCTTTATTGGTCTCTTTGGATTTTATTCACGTCTTTGTATGTGAGTTTTTATGATTGATTGTTTCTACAATCACTTCTATGATTTGTCACTTTAAAATATAAAGGTTTTCAATACTAGTAGTAAACATCAAAACTCTTTCTTCAAATGATTTCAACACTATTTTATAACAAAGCTCGTTTTCTCAAACCGATTTCCAATCTATTAGTATATACAAACCTTTACCTCACTCGTATGAGAAATCTAATTAACCGACTTAGTAAAACAAGTGGTATGAAACGCTTGCGTTTACTTCGTCGGTTAATTCTTGGACTTGTTCGATTGAATCTCTTGTGACAATTTTCTAGTGGAGATCTACAGTTTGTTAGTAAATATTTGAGTTAAGCAAGTGGTTATGGGACATGAAGCTAAACTTTTATATTTACTAACTTAGTGTAATTGACACTTCTTGATGATCATGACGATCATTTTTGTGTTTTAGACTAACTGTGCGATGTCTCTTTGTCTGCGAAGGAGACTAGACCCCGCTCTTGTGATGTTTCACCATCGCATTTGTATGATGTTTCGCCATCACATATGTGGGGTAGCGCCCCACGGTCTTCGGGCCATTCGTGTGTCAAAATTAATGGCTTGCAACCATGAGATAGATTCTCGCTTTGTGTTACACGTGTATGTGAGTTTTCATGCTCCCATTTTGTGAGTTTTCATGCTCCTATATTGTAATTTCTGGATTTCTTGTGTAGTCTTCTGGATTTTGTGCTTCACCTATTTTCATGACTTTCATTGTTATGATTTTTCAACTTTTATGTTTAGGTGAATTTTGATCTTTTAGAAGATTCTTTGGATATTATTTGATCTCTTGATGATCTTCATTTACATGCTTATCATAGTATGTCTTTATGGTTACTATATGTTCTTGCCATATCTATTGTTTATATCATGTTATCTGATATTTATAGCTAGACTGATCCGTTTATTATTTTCTTATAAATAATACTCGGGTCAGACCGAGATGTTACAGGTGCTTCTGCTTGACTTCTTCCCCAGGGATTTACTATTCTGACTTTTGACTGACCTTTTAGATTAGCAGTTTTTGTCATTTACACTTGAGATATAGACTCATAGATGTATTCCTTTGTATAGACGTGTTGCTATTCTTTTGTATTATTGTGGATCTTTTTGACCACTACTCTGATGTACACTTTCATGTGTTAGTTATATATTCATATCTTCTTCCGCCTTTGTGATATGGATGTCTGTGACTGATTTGTGTTATGCTTATTTCTATGTTTGTTTCCGAAGATTATTTATAGCCACCGTGTGATAAGAAATCACATGGATGGTCGCTCCTCAACAGCCTTATTCTCCATGCTAGTTGACAACACTACACCGTAGTGTTCTTGGCTAGCGTGGGTATAGAGGTGGGGCGTCACAGCTAAATTTTGTTAAAACTCCTAGAAAAGCACCGACATCTTAAAATCCAATTTATTCGTGGAAGGGAATCCACTTCGAGCCTGTTAAAGGAATGGAACCCTAAGTAGGATGGAACCTACGAAAAATCTAGTGGAACATTGTTTTGTATCCGCTAACCTTTTATTCAAAATGATTTTTCAAAATTATATCTTGTTTTCAAAATGATTTCAAAACTTTCCTTTTAAAAGATTCAAAAACCTCCATCCTGATTTTAAATAATTTTAGCCTCAAAATCATCTTTAATTTCAAAGTCAAATTACTCCTAAATTTAGACTCTTTTAATATGATATATTTAACTTTTAAATATTTATACTTATATTAAATATAAAATTATAGTTAAATTCTAAATATATTATTCTCTATATTTACTTGTGAATTTTAACTATAGTCAAGTATATTTTATAAAGTTTAAAATAGTTTTAATATAAGATAAAGGTTATTTTCAGAGAAAATCAAATCATCAAAAGATGCTTTGGGATGTCGACATACTCATGGTGACCATGTCGACGTGGTGTCAGTAGAGTTCAAAGTTTCAATTTCAAAAGAAGTGTCTATTCGCCATAACTCTTCATGAATTGACATGACTGTTTTTCTGCTATAAATAGGGGTCAGTTTCAATGAATTTTATATCAGATTTTCTAGTTTTTCTCTCCTCTTCTTCTTCCACTTTTCTTAATAAAAATTCTTATCATTACTCTGCCGAAATCCACATTGAATTGAACTCGATCATTCGTAGTTTGATTCTCTATCACCATCTCAACAAGATCGTCAGTGCTATTCAGAGTTATAGGCTTTTTGTAATCAATCAAGCATGATAAGGTGTGATTGTTGCCTTGGGAAATCAATTGGGTGAACTTGTTGCCCGTAAAATCAAGTGGACGAACTTGTAGCCCGAAAAATCAAGTATATCTACCCAGAGGATTGCCATTCTGGAGGGTGTACCCCGTAGCCTTGAAATCGAGGGTGTAATTGTACAATTGCTTTTAAAAGGAAATCTGTACTTGTATGCGGGACTAGATGTAGGGTAACTCCAAACCATTATAAAATCCGGTGTGTTCTTTCCTTTACTGCCTTTTATTTTATTTCTGCATCTGTGTTTGTTTCTGTGATCATATAAGCGTAAATAATCTTCTTTTGTTTTTCAATTGGAAGTGCTTTTGTATTGTTTATTTTATTTATTGTTATTTGCTCGCTACTTCTCTTTCTCCTTTCCGGGAACTCGATGTGTCTGTATATTCCACACATCTGTGTTTAAATCAACATAAATCCAAAAGATTTAGTAATTCTTTATAAACACTATTCACCCACCTCTAGTGTTAATTCTAGCCTTAAGATCCGTAATCCGCATTTCTCACAATTGGTACCAAAGCAAGGTTTTCAAAGTTTCATAATTTGATTTTTGAAAAAGCTTTTAAAATGGCTATATTTGTTAATACTAGTTTAGAAATATTCAAATCTTCATTGTTTCATGAGTCTGCATATAATCAATATTCAAATTCAAGTTATCTACCAAAATTGTTTGACGTGCAGGAATAATGCTTTATGGCTGTTGAGGAATCAATCCACAACGGACAAACTGTGCAGATCAGAAAGAACAAATGGATACTTGATAGTGGATGTTCTAGATACATGACTGGCAATCCAGATATACTGAATGATATTATATACAAAGACGGAGGACTGGTTAATTTTGGAGACAATTCAAAAGGATATGTGATTGGCATCGGCAAAGTTGGCAATTCTAGAACTCCTACTGTTACTAATGTAACGACCCAGAATTTTTGTTAATTAAAATTTGAATATTTAATTGAATTTAAATATTGATAAGTGATATTTATAAGTCGAATAATTTATTTTCGAATATTGAATTTAATTGGATAATTAAATCGATTATTTAATAGTTGAAATTATAGAAATAATTGAAAATCGAGTTTAATATGATTGAAAATGATTTGTAAAATTGTATTTAATCATATTGAAGTTATAGAGATGTTTAAAAGTTAATTTGTGAAAATTGAATATTTTAATATTTAATTATCGACTGAAAAATAGCCAATTTTCGAACAGTCTCAGAATTGGACGAAACTAGTTCCATTGGATCCGTAATAGTTTGTTATTATCGGATTTCAATTTTTGTACCAATCGGAGTTTTCGTTTGACCGTGGCAGCTCGAAACGCATCGAAATTGTTTTAATATTAATTTAGCGAGTTAAAATAGCTATTTTTCAAACAGTCTCGGATTTCAACGAAACTAGTTTCATCGGATCCGTAATGTCAAATTATTGTATGGTTTCAAATTTCGTGTCAATCAGATTTACTGTTTGTCCGGGGCAAGCTAAAACGCCAAAAAATTGATTAAACGATTTAATTTTAAATCGATCGTTTATTGCGATAACTCGCACAGATGATCGAATTGGCTCCCGAAACCTGTTCCATTGTGTCCGGAACACGGGTTAAACCCAAGAAATGCTGGTCACCGCGTGTAAATCGGAGTTCGGAAAACCCGGGATGAATAGTGTTCGTCGTTTTTTTTTCTATAAAAGCACTTCATTATTTTCTTTTTTTGCAAAATAAACCCTAACCCTAGAAATAGAAGCCAGCCGCCATCTTCATTTTCGAAGGCCGAAAATCAATCTCCTTTCTCCCTCATTTTCTCCAAATCTATGCATCGAATCGAGAAGTTGTTAACTAGAAAGATGAAGAGCACTCCAGGATCTTGAAGATCAACGGCCATGATCGTTTCTGGTGCCATAGATCATCGGAAAACGAGCCACGAAGTCATCACGTTCGAGCTCAAAAATGGAGGGCATCATGGGCCAAGCTTCATCGTGCTCACGTCGTAGATAGAGTGGGGAATGGCGCTTAGAATGATGGGTGTTGATCGGAGTGTAGGTCGCCGATGGTGGTTGCGTTATTAGGGTATTGGGGCGGCCGTGGGTTGTTTATCATACGCGACCTGGAGATGTATGCGTGAGGGAAGAAGCATGAAGCAAGGGCCGAGATCATAGAATGGAGATCGTGCGGCCAGAAATGCGTAGGGTTTAATTATAAAAGAAATTGTAAAGTTTATTTATATTTAAAATCGTGTAATCTTTAAAATGTTGTAACTTGTTCATACGAGGTCCGTTTTGGACGAAACCAGTTGCGTTGGAACCGTATGGACAAATACTACGCAATGGAATTGGATTGGAGTCGTTTGGAGCTAGCAAAAATTTCGGGTAAAATTAAACGCACGTTTAATTTTATTCGAAATAAAACGCGAAAACGGAATTAAAATCAAGGTGAGAACTTCTCACTCAATCGAATTTTTTCGATTTAAATTATAAATAGTTAGATTTAAAATTATTGATTGTATGTTGAATGATGATTGTTATCTATTGATTGTTAAAATAGACATTATGCGTCGTTAGTAAGCGGATGTTATTTATTAAAAACATATACCGCATATATTTCACCGTATAGTGAAATTAGTATTATATATGTAATTGGAATTGATTTTCCCACATTATATAGCGGATGAGACCCTATTGCGCCGCCTATTAAGCGGATAATAATTTATAAATCCCATATACCACGGTAATTCCGTATTGGAACGGAATTGGTATTGTGCTAACATCTTTGGATGCAGGGAAACAGGTTGGAGGGATCCAACTGGATTCCTCGATTATATTGATTTATTTACGGATATTGTGATATTTGTTGATTATCATATCGATATATGATATTTGGATGTCGTGATTGACTATTTGGTGCTGTTGCATCATCAGATTCATTTTGAAGTTTTAAAATAATGATTTTGATTTTAAAAAGAATTTTAAAGTGAATTTTGAAAGTATACGGTTTATTAAATTTTGAATTGTTAAAATAAATAAACATTACAATTTTATTGTTATAAAAGTTATATTTTTGGAAAATAGTACTTAAGTATGATTTTGGAGTTATATAAGTTTTAAATAACGTTTTGTAAATTATTAAAAGGATTGGTTTATTTAAATTGGTATTTTTGAATTATTATAAACAGTTTATATAAAAGATTTCTAAGATTAATATTTATAAATTAAAAATATAGGAATTGTGAAACGAGTTTTATTAAGTGTTAAAATGAAGTATAAATGGATTTCACAAGTGAATAAAATTTATAGATTTATAAATTATGAAGTTATGAAATGAATAGATTTTGTTAAATAAAAAGATTTATAAATAATTAACTTTAAATCGGATTTTGGGTATAAAGTTGAGTTATAAATTGAATTGATTTATAAAAAGGGATTTTTATAATTGAAGTTTTTATAAATAGAAATGGAATTTATAAACATTGTTATAAATCCAAAATCATTTGAATTTCATAAATTTAATATAGAAGGTTATTAAAGGAGATATATTCGCGATTTCGGATAGCGAATTATCCTTGAACTAAAATATGTAGAAAATATTGAATTTGGTTAGTGAAGTATATTAACGATTTTGGACAGTGAATATATTATTAAAGAAAATGGACATGTTTTTGGGGAAGTGGTATTATAAAATGAAGTTAATTGTTTTAAAGGTGTTTTAAAATGGATTAACTATCGAAACCATAGATTCAACATTTATTGTTGAAATAGACGTTTTCGGGAAATAGAAGGAAATGATGGACTATAACATTGTTGTTATAGTAAATGATTTCCAAAAGGAAATGTTTTTTATATAGTATTGGGGTTTTTATATCTATCTAAATTTCGAAACCCTATACTAGTGATTTTGGGTCGTCGTAACGATGTTTTACGCAACATTCGTTTTGACTCAAATAAATGTGTTTAAGCGCACGTTTTCCTTAAAGAATGAAATATATACTTAATTTCGATTCAAGTATATTGAATATTTTCCAAGTGTTGAAAATAAATAGATTTGTGAATTACTTATTATTAAATAAGTATGGAAATGTTTTCCAATATGAAGTGAATATTTTGAGATTTTATCTTTTAAAGATAAATTGAAAATGAATATTAGAAATCGATTTGAAATCGTATATTCATAAATATTTTGGAACTGTAAATTCACTATGGAATTTATAAAAGAAAAGGAAATTTGTTTAAAAATAAACGTTGATTTATTTTTGAACTGTGGGAATAAATTTACGGATTTGGAACGTAAATATAAGGTAAATCGGTAAGGATTTATTTAATTGGTTTAAATGAACCATGTTGAAATGAAAGTATTTCCGTGTAAGGAAAAAATGTTTGAAATTTGTTTTCAAAAGTGGTAAAGGTGAAAAGTGATTTGAAAATTTGTTTTCAAATGGTTGAAGTGTGGAAATTTTATATCTAGTAAAGATATTTTGGAAAATAAATAATTTGGGAAATTATTTGGAATTTGGTGATGTTGAACATGCTTATTTGGAGTTAAATAATCTGACTATCAATATTTACCTTTAAATAGGTATTTGTTGTGATTGCTTGAATTTGAATGCCACACTTATTTTTGAATAAGCGCTCACTATTCGGGTTAGCCGGGAATGGACCTTGGGGTCGTATAACCCATTCCGAATATGTAATACGTCGTTATGGATTGCATTTGATGACCGGTGTTGAAGACCGGATATTTGTTAAAACGGAAGGATTACCGTCGAATATTTCTGCATCGGCTGATCTCCGATGTATAAATTTATTACCCTTTGTGATGGGAAGTCCGGTCGTGATTAGTGAATATCCGGATTGCAAGGACTACTTTGTAAGTGCCTTCGGTTCCGTTCGATCCTGGAACAGACTTTTATGGATGTGTGTCTGACGTTTAGTTTGAGATGTAAAGCTGGTTTCTATCAAATATATTTCCGTTGGTGGCGGAGAATTTATTCTCTTAGCTTAACACCCTTAGAGGTTATGTAGTTGATGGTTACTAGTGATACATTCCCAAATTGGTAATGTGGCATACGAAGTGCTGTTGAGCATTTGATGATCAAAGCACAACTTTTATATAAAGCGTGGCTTTGTAGACGAGACTTCGTCGAACCTCACACCCGAAAATGGTCAAAACATGAAGGATGCGGCAAGGTTATTAGGGGGTAGCGCCCCTTTAGTGTATGTCATTCCTTCTGGATAGAGGTGGTATCATGGTATGAAGTCCAGATACTTAACCTATGTTGTTGCTACAAATTTATTGCTTTGTGGTTGTTGGAAATCGAGGATCCTCGGGTATAGATCGGTTACGATCGGGGAATGACATATTCGTGTCAGTAGTTACCTAGTTAGGGGTAACCCGGCCTTGTGTTGGCAGAGATCCGGTTTGGTTCTCGGGTCATCTTTCCAGAGGTGTACCCATGTGGCAATGGGAAGTTCCTTGGCCTGACCATTTGTTGAAAATCCAAAGAAACAATACAAACCCTGTACGGTTTTAGTTGTATAACCTGCCATGGAATGTGGCGGTAACCTGCTATTGAACATGGTAGCTATAGTAGGCATACGATAATGGTCGTATGTTGGCTAAGATTTATATCTTTACTTTCGAAATGATTTTTTCCTACACTATGCACTAGTAATAATATCAAATGTTTCTTTTTAATGCGTATCAAGCATCTTTGACTATCATAAGGAGAAATCTCCTCTGATTCTGCGTTTGCATTGTGTGTGTGCGGGAGGCCTTATGGTAGTCTCATTTTCTAAAAAGCATTGCGAATCTATTTTAAAATTATCCTGTTCTTTGTTTTAAAGATAAACTGTTTTAGTTCTCACACCAGTCACATGACTGACTCGGAGTTTATTGTTTTCCTTCCTAAACTCTGGGTGCCCACCAATTTCCACACGGGCAGTCAAGAGTCAGGTTTATCAGGATATTCTGGAATTCAGGAGTTGCTGGAGGCAAGCTGGATGGCATGGCGTATTCACTAGTATGTAGTATTTTTTTCCGCTGTTTGTTGTTGTACACTCTGATAATGTAATGAAATGTGATGTGATGTAATGTAATAACTGATATAGTTCTTTGTTTAAAGATTATTCATTTATCTATTATATGTTGTTCCGCTACGATAGTGAGATTCTGATATTGTTCTGTTGTATGCTTTTTTCTTTCACTCTTCTTCTACCTTTTTCTTCTTCTTAAACCATAACGGTACGGTTTTCCGGCATTCGATTGCTCGGCAGTTGATACAGTGGACGTATTAATGTCTGTTTTCGAGCGTCGAAAAGTCGCGTCGTTACAACTAATGTTTTGCTAGTTAAGAATCTAAAACATAATCTGCTAACTATAAGTCAACTATGCGATAAAGGATATAAAATTAAATTTAAAAAAGATAAATGTCACAATGAAGATAGTAATTCAACCTTATATTTGAGGGAGTCAAGAAAAAGAATATTTATATTATTAGTATGAAAGTTTCAAATGATAACCTGTGTCTGTTGGCAAATACAAGTGACCCTTGAATTTGGCATAAGAGATTTGGGCATTTGAATTTCAAACTCTTATCTAGACTGTCAAAACATGATCTAGTAAGAGGGCTTCCTAAAATGAATTTTAAAGTAGATAGTCTATGTGATGCTTGTCAATTAGGAAAACTTAGAAAAAGTTCTTTTAAATTAAAAGATATGATTTCAACTTCTAAACCTCCTGAATTACTTCAACTTGATTTATTTGGTCCATCTCAAATTCTGTCAATAAATCATAGTAAATATGTTTTTGTAATTGCAGATGATGATTTAGATTTACGGACAATATTTTTTAAACATAAAAGTGATACTTTTGAATGCTTTAAGACCTTTTCAAAAAGAATTCAAAATCAATTTTCTCTAAAAATTATAACTATTCGAAGTGATCACGGTGGTGAATTTGAAAATGAAAAGTTTGAGTAATTATGCAATAAAAAGGGAATAACTCACAATTTTTCATCTCCAAGAACTCCACAACAAAACGGAGTAGTAGAACGTAAAAATAGGATGATTCAAGAGTGTGTGATAACTATGCTTTCAGATAGTAATTTACCAAAGAATTTTTGGGCAGAAGCAGTTGCTACCGCCTGTAACAACCCGCATATTTAACGATTTTATATTTAAATGTTTGATTTAAATATAGCGTCGTTATTCGGATTTTGGGGTCCGAAATGTTACTTTCTGCAAATGGCCGAATTGGAGCTCGAAACCATTTCCATTGAGTCCAAAATGGCGTTTGCGACCTTTTTGAGTATAATCTTTGATATGTTTGGAATTTGTGAAATTTTGGCTACTTTTCCTATTGGGTTTGGGATTGGGTTCAGCCCACTAGCCCACTTAACCCCTAGCTCAACCCTTCTCTTCATTTCATCTTCATTTCATTTTATTTCTCAAACTAAAAACTGAAAATGGGGGAAAGGAAGAGGAAATAGAAATTAGTAAGCCCTAGTTTCTCCTTTGTAGCTTGATTCTTGCTCCAAAATCAAAGAGAATCCATTGGTAAGTTCATCTCCATCTTCTCCATCTTTTCTCCTCTTCAATTTTAGTAATTTCCTAACCCTAACTTAGGAAATACTTGCTTTTGATTCTAGATTGAAGCTTGTAGTGTTGAAGTGGAGTGTAGTTGGTTGATCCCTTGCAATTGTGCTTCTTCATCTTCTTTGTTTTGTGTAAAAAGGTGAGTTTTGAACTCACATCTACTTCTCTTGATTTCATTGATGTTAGGTATGAATTCCTAACACCTTGTTCATATGCACTTGCAATTGGTTTGGGTTGAATTGGGGAATATTCCAATTTTTAGTGTTTTGGGTTCAAATCTTTGAAATCCTAACTATGATGTTTTAATCATGTTTTGGTGATGCATCGAGGAACATATAGGGCCGGGTTGTCGATTGGCATAAGCCCTTAGAGCCAATGTTCATCCGATTGCATTTTGGGAGAGTTTGCTCTTCATTTGAATAAGGCTGAAAAACAGCCCAGGCATGATTCAGTCGACTGAAAACTCTGTTCAGTCGACTGAACCTGAAACCCGAGAGTTTCCAGGCATGATTCAGTCGACTGAAAAACTCTGCACAGTCGACTGAACCTGGAAACAGAAAGTTTACTGAACCTGGAAAATTTTCCAGGTATAGGGTCAGTCGACTGAAAACTCTGTTCAGTCGACTGAACCTGCTGTTTCAGCCCACTTTGCCTTTTGGGATTGAATTTTCAATTTGAATCGATTCATGATGATCCTATGTATGATTATCAATTGTTTTGACTTTGATGGTTCCTTTTAATTTTAATCCACGGGTTTTTATAAAATAATCTCTCGAATCGCATTTAAAAGTTCGTTTCTCTAATTTATAAATTCTATTTAAAACACACACTTTCGCACTTCGAACGAAGTGGAAGGGTGATTAAATGGTTGGGCAAAACACGGACCATGAATCTGTGCGTTTATCTTTCCGATTAATCCTCGACCTATTCGATTGATTGTTTTGACCTTCGGGTTTGGTTTATCGATGATATGAGGTAAACTTTGTACTGCTTTGAGTGTGAAAGGGACTGACGGATAATAAACCGTTTAGTGCGAACGAGTGGTTATGGGACATACGTTAACACTTTTCGGATTTCTTTTCGAGAGTTGTGACACATTCCGCCAGTTAGTGGTGTCCAGTACTGGGTCTTCGACCTTCACCACTACGGTTTGTTGCCTCTGGGATAGTGTCTTCGGACTGTCTCCCTAGGTTTGTTGCCTTCGGGTATGTTGCCTTCGGGTGTGTGCCTTCGGGTTTGTTGCCCTATATAGTTTCGCTCTGATGTTGGCCTTATGTGCCGCATGGGTGATACTTGGGTTTGGAGTCTTCGGGCTCATGGATCCTTGTTTGTACAGTACTGAGCTCGAGCAAATTTTATGATGTTTCATTGATATGTATATTCCCTTGGTATCGCCCTTCGGTATTGGTCTTTTTGAGCCGCATGGAGTATAGCGTTTACCTTGTGGAACTTATATACCTTAATGGTATTTGTTGTTTGCCTATTGGCTTGTTTTGGGATATTTGTATTCTTTGTTTCTATATGTTGCCGATGATATGAGGCTTGTCCTATATGATTCATCTCTTGTTGATGATTGTGTTATCTCCCCTAGAGATATTTTTTATACTGTATGACCTTGCAGGTTTATTAGTGTTCAGTTTATCTAACTGATTTGTTATCTAGACTGACCCGTGTATTTTATACTCGGGTCAGACCGAGATGTTTCAGGTTAGGTGCTTTTGGGGACTTAGCCTATTTTGCTTCCGCATGGGCTATTCGCTAGATTCATTTTGTTATAGCGTCTTTTGTAGTCCTTATCTGTTATAACTCTGATTTATACTCTTTCGTCTCGTCTGTATATGGTGGTCTCCTGTACCACTTGACATGTATTATTTTGTATACTCTGTGGTGTATCTGTTTATGTGTATATTATGATCGACTGTTCTGTGATGTATATTACATTTGAGTTGTTATATTTTCTTCTGATAGATCCTATAGCCATTGTAGTTTTGCTTTAAATATTTATTGAATAGGTCGAATTTTAATGTGTTTCTACTTTTCGACATATTTAGTGAATAGTTAAGGTAAGATTGCACATGGTCGCTTCCATTATACTCTATTGTCCGCGTTAGCCGACAGTATTATCTATATAATGCTCTTTGTTAACGAGGCTCTCGGAGTGGGGCGTCACAGCGTGGTATCAGAGCTGAGTTTAGAACAAAATATGATAAACACAGAATAGATGCACATATTATGGTACATCAAAGTGTACAAGTGATACAGATCCTTGAATCATCGTGTCTCTTTATTCCATCAACGTTAGATAGATATTGGAAATACGTCTAGGAATGCATTTTATTCCGTAGTATCCCATATTGTAATATCTACCTTGTGAATAATCTTGTTCTTATCTTACTTTCAGCTTATGTCTGGAAGAGGCAGGGGTCGACGTTCGGATGCTGGGCAATCTAGTGGCTCGCATCCGGATGGCGTATATATGTCTGCCGATCAATTTTTGGAATTGTTTAGGAGCACTCAGCCTCCCATTCCTCCTCGAGTGTCTCCACCTCGCTAGTCTGCTTTTGCACGTCAGTGCAGTGATTTTGCTCATCTTGGAGGAAAGCCGTTTAAGGGCTTCGAGTCTGTTCTTGAAGTCCAAGCTTGGCTTCGCACGTGCGAGCGTATTTTCTCTCGCATGGATCTTTTTGACCATGATAGAGTTCTTGTAACTTCTAGCTTATTACAAGAGCGTGCTCTTGACTGGTATGAGCTTCTTGTAGCTGAAATTGATGAGTCTACTCTTTCTTGGACTCAGTTTCGCGGACGATTTGAACTCAAGTTCGCTCCTGAATCTGAAAAAGTTTTATTGACCCGTCGCTTCCTTGAGTTGAAGCAAGGGAAATCTTCTGTTTCTGAGTATGTCGCATCGTTCGAGGCTTTATCTCAGTATGGTCTTGAATTCATCAGCACTTCCTATAAGAAGAATTTGAAGTTTGTTTCTGGCCTTAAGAAATATCTTAAGAAGTCCTTGTTGCTCCAGCTTAAACTTTCTTTTGAGGAATTGGTTGATTCGGCGCTTCATCTTGAGACCGTCGAGAAGGAGTGTGATAGTGATGTTGATGTTGAGGTTTCCAGAAACCCCAACAAAAAGCAGTTTCCAATTCAGAAGAAGCCTTTTCCTTATAAGAAGAAGAAGACCGGTGGTCCTAGCTCTCAGCCTCAATCTTCCGGAACACCTTTCGTTCGAAAGTGTTTTAATTGTGGTTCTCCGGATCATATTATTCGAGCTTGTCCAAAGCCTCTCTTCTGCCGTAATTGCAAGAAGGAAGGTCATCATGTTTCTGCTTGTCCTACTGCTCCTGCTAATGCAAAATCTGGCAAGCTCAATGTGGCTAATGCTTCTGGAGGTCCTTCTCAATCCAAAGGTATGACTCCATCTATTTTGGAGGGTTCAATTCTATTTCATGATCATAGTGTACGAGTTCTTTTCGATACGGGTGCTTCACATTCTTTCGTATCGAAGAAGCTTGTAGATGATTTATCTTTGGATGTTTCTTGTATGGTTACTTCTTTAAGGATTGCGAATCCTATTGGGGGATCCGCGACCCTTAGTTTTCTTTGTGATGATATTGAGATCGTTTTATGTGGCTTTTCTTTCCGTGCGAATCTGCACGTTGTTTCTCAATTGGGTTTTGATATGATTTTTGGTATGGACTGGCTAGTGAGGTACGATGCCAGGATTATTTGTTCCGAGAGAATTTTATATCTTTGTCATCCTGATTCACCTTCTTAGTTATCTCTTGTTCTTCGGGATGTGGATAATTCCGAGATGGCTTTGTATTCTCTTGATTCGCGAGATGGTGATGATGTATCTCGTATTCCTATTGCTTGTGACTTTTCTGATGTTTTTGAACCTGTTTCGGGTTTGCCATCCAAACGGGAAATTGAGTTCCGCATTGATCTCATTCCAAGCGCGCATCCAGTTAGTCGTCCTCCCACGAGGATGTCTACAAAGGAAAATGAGGAACTCAAGAAGCAGCTTTTAGAGCTCGAGTCCAAGCAGTTGATTCACTCCAGTTTTTCTCCGTGGGGATCCGCGGTCGTTTTTGTGAAGATTTCTGATGGAACTCTTAGGCTTTGCATTGACTATCGCAAGCTTAACGAGTTGACCATTAGAAATAGGTATCCATTGCCTAGGATCGATGATATGTTCGATCTATTGAGTGGTGCCAAGGTCTTTTCTCAGCTTGACCTTGCCACAGGTTTTCATCAGTTACGAGTCGCGGAGGATAGCATACCTCTTACCGCTTTCCGCACTCGTTATGGTTCTTTTGAGTGGCTCGTTATGCCGTTCGGTTTGACGAACGCTCCTGCTTTCTTTGTTGACCTCATGAATCGGGTATTCCGGGAATATCTCGATAAGTTTGTTCTTGTCTTCATTGATGATATCCTTATTTATTCTAAGTCTGAAGCTGAGCATGCTAATCACTTAAGAATTGTCTTGAGTACTCTCCGTCGTCATCAGCTTAAAGCCAAATTCTCCAAGTGCTGCTTTTAGGAGAATAAGGTTAAGTTCTTAGGCCATGTTGTATCTTCCGATGGCATTTCTGTCGATCCCTCAAAGATCGAAGCCATCCAGTATTGGAAGAGGCCTGAGAATGTGCATGAGATTCGTAGTTTCCTTGGATTGGCGGGTTATTACCGGCGGTTCATTAAGAACTTTTCCCGTGTTGTGCTTCCTCTCACAAGCCTTACTTGGAAAGGCATTCGTTTTATTTGGTCCGACAAGTGTGAAGCTTCCTTTCAGACATTGAAAGAACTTCTCACTAATGCTCCTATTCTTGTGGTTCCCGAAGGGAATCATGATCTTGTTGTCTACACCGATGCGTGTGGTAGTGGTCTCGGTGCTGTGCTTATGCAGAGAGATCGGGTAGTTGCTTATGCTTCTAGGCAACTACGTCCGAATGAAGTTCGCTATGCCACTCATGATCTTGAGTTAGCCGCCATTGTCTTTGCCTTGAAGATTTGGCGACATTATTTATTGGGCGAGCGCTTCATTCTCTATACCGATCATAAATCTTTGAAGTAATTGTTTACTCAGAAGGAACTCAATATGAGACAACAGCGTTGGCTCGAGTTTCTTGCTTCTTATGACTTTGATATCCAGTTTACCCCTGGTAAGGGTAATCGTGTTGCAGATGCGCTTAGTCGTAAACATTCAGCTGTTATTTCTATGATGCTTGCCGAATGGAATATTCTTGAGACTCTATCTTTTTGTGAAATTCGTGATCGAGGTTCATCTTCTGATTCTCCTATTCTATTATTTAGTTTGGGAGCTCGACCTATTTTATTGGATCGTATTGCCGATGCTCAGCGGCGTGATCCTGATTTATTGCATTTTATTCAGCTTTGTGAGTCTGGATCTTGTGATGAGGCGTTGCAAGATTTTAGCATTGATTCTCATAGGTGTCTTCGTAAGAAGAACCGTCTTTTTGTGCCTTCTGATTTTGCACTTAGGCATGACATTCTTGATGATAGCCATCGTTCTAAGTATACCATTCATCCCGGTAGTAGTAAGATGTATGCCGATATGCGTCGTCTTTATTATTGGGAAGGCATGAAGCGCGATGTGGCGAGTTATGTGAGCAACTGCATGACATGTCAACGTGTGAAGGCCGAACATCAGCGTCCTTCTGGACTTCTTCAACCTCTTGAGATTCCATTGTGGAAGTGGGATCAAATTTCTATGGATTTTATTGATGGCCTACCTCGTTCGAGATCAGGTCATTCTAGTATTTGGGTTATTGTTGATCGCCTCACCAAGTCTGCTCATTTTGTCCCTATTAAGTCTAATAGGACAGCTTCGCATTTGGCCAAGTTGTATGTCAAGGAAATCGTGAGACTTCACGGTGTTTCTAGTTCTATTATGAGTGATCGTGATCCTTTATTCACGAGTCATTTTTGGAAGAGTCTTCAGCAAGCTTTGGGAACAAAGCTTAATTTTTCTACAGCTTATCATCCGCAGTCTGACGGACAGACTGAACGGTTGAATCGTATTTTGGAAGATTTTCTCCGTATTTGTATTTTTGATTTCGGTGGTTGTTGGGAGGATCACCTACCTCTTGTAGAGTTCTCCTACAACAATAGTTTTCAGTCTAGTATCGGTATGGCTCCTTTCGAAGCCTTATACGGAAGGCCATGTCGATCACCTTCTTGTTGGTTGGAATCTGGGGAGAAGCTTATTCTTGGCCCGGACTTTGTTCGTCATTCTTCTGAGAAGATTGATCTTATTCGATTGAGGATGAAAGAGGCACAGAGTCGCCAGAAATCCTACGCGGACAACCGTAGGAAGCCTCTCGAGTTCTCGATCGGCGATCTTGTTTTTATTCGTGTTTCTCCTTTGAAAGGGGTTATGCGTTTCAGTGCAACTGGAAAATTGGCTCCTCGTTATATAGGACCGTTTTTTATTACTGAACGTATTGGCCCTGTGGCTTATAGAGTTTCACTTCCAGCTCATTTATCTGGCATTCATGACGTGTTTCACGTCTCGCAACTTCGAAAGTGTCTTCGAGAATCGGATTCTGTAATTGATTCTCCTGATTTGCAAGAGCTTGAGATCTCACCGGACTTATCTACTGTACAGCAACCTATTCGCGTGCTTGACGCGGAGGTGCGACACCTTCGGAACAAGGACGTGCCGCTCGTTAAATTTCAATGGTCCGCTAATCCCAATGACTGTACTTGGGAAACCAGAGAGTATATCGAGCGATCTTATCCAGGTTTTCTATCCTTGCTTCGTAATGGTAAGTCTATTTCTATGTCTAAAGTTTATTCTTTCTGTTGTATGTATGTAGTTGTTATAAATATCGTCTCTAGGAATTGCGGGGACGCAATTTTGTAAGGAGGGGAGATCTGTAACAACCCGCATATTTAACGATTTTATATTTAAATGTTTGATTTAAATATAGCGTCGTTATTCGGATTTTGGGGTGCGAAATGTTACTTTCTGCAAATGGCCGAATTGGAGCTCGAAACCATTTCCATTGAGTCCAAAATGGCGTTTGCGATCTTTTTGAGTATAATCTTTGATATGTTTGGAGTTTGTGAAATTTTGGCTACTTTTCCTATTGGGTTTGGGATTGGGTTCAGCCCACTAGCCCACTTAACCCCTAGCTCAACCCTTCTCTTCATTTCATCTTCATTTCATTTTATTTCTCAAACTAAAAACTGAAAATGGGGGAAAGGAAGAGGAAATAGAAATTTGTAAGCCCTAGTTTCTCCTTTGTAGCTTGATTCTTGCTCCAAAATCAAAGAGAATCCATTGGTAAGTTCATCTCCATCTTCTCCATCTTTTCTCCTCTTCAATTTCAGTAATTTCCTAACCCTAACTTAGGAAATACTTGCTTTTGATTCTAGATTGAAGCTTGTAGTGTTGAAGTGGAGTGTAGTTGGTTGATCCCTTGCAATTGTGCTTCTTCATCTTCCTTGTTTTGTGTAAAAAGGTGAGTTTTGAACTCACATCCACTTCTCTTGATTTCATTGATGTTAGGTATGAATTCCTAACACCTTGTTCATATGCACTTGCAATTGGTTTGGGTTGAATTGGGGAATATTCCAATTTTTAGTGTTTTGGGTTCAAATCTTTGAAATCCTAACTTTGATGTTTTAATCATGTTTTGGTGATGCATCGAGGAACATATAGGGCCGGGTTGTCGATTGGCATAAGCCCTTAGAGCCAATGTTCGTCCGATTGCATTTTGGGAGAGTTTGCTCTTCATTTGAATAAGGCTGAAAAACAGCCCAGGCATGATTCAGTCGACTGAGAACTCTGTTCAGTCGACTGAACCTAAAACCCGAGAGTTTCCAGGCATGATTCAGTCGACTGAAAAACTCTGCACAGTCGACTGAACCTGGAAACAGAAAGTTTTCTGAACCTGGAAAATTTTCCAGGTATAGGGTCAGTCGACTGAAAACTCTGTTCAGTCGACTGAACCTGCTGTTTCAGGCCACTTTGCCTTTTGGGATTGAATTTTCAATTTGAATCGATTCATGATGATCCTATGTATGATTATCAATTGTTTTGACTTTGATGGTTCCTTTTAATTTTAATCCACGGGTTTTTATAAAATAATCTTTTGAATCGCATTTAAAAGTTCGTTTCTCTAATTTATAAATTCTATTTAAAACACACACTTTCGCACTTCAAACGAAGTGGAAGGGTGATTAAATGGTTGGGCAAAACACGGACCATGACTCTGTGCGTTTATCTTTCCGATTAATCCTCGACCCATTCGATTGATTGTTTTGACCTTCGGGTTTGGTTTATCGATGATATGAGGTAAACTTTGTACTGCTTTGAGTGTGAAAGGGACTGACGGATAGTAAACCGTTTAGTGCGAACGAGTGGTTATGGGACATACGTTAACACATTTTGGATTCCTTTTCGAGAGTTGTGACACATTCCGCCAGTTAGTGGTGTCCAGTACTGGGTCTTCGACCTTCACCACTACGGTTTGTTGCCTCTGGGATAGTGTCTTCGGACTGTCTCCCTAGGTTTGTTGCCTTCAGGTATGTTGCCTTCGGGTGTGTGCCTTCGGGTTTGTTGCCCTATATAGTTTCGCTCTGATGTTGGCCTTATGTGCCGCATGGGTGATACTTGGGTTTGGAGTCTTCGGGCTCATGGATCCTTGTTTGTACAGTACTGAGCTCGAGCAAATTTTATGATGTTTCATTGATATGTATATTCCCTTGGTATCGCCCTTCGGTATTGGTCTTTTTGAGCCGCATGGAGTATAGAGTTTACCTTGTGGAACTTGTATACCTTATTGGTATTTGTTGTTTGCCTATTGGCTTGTTTTGGGATATTTGTATCCTTTGTTTCTATATGTTGCCGATGATATGAGGCTTGTCCTATATGATTCATCTCTTGTTGATGATTGTGTTATCTCCCCTAGAGATATTTATTATACTGTATGACCTTGCAGGTTTATTAGTGTTCAGTTTATCTAACTGATTTGTTATCTAGACTGACCCGTGTATTTTATACTCGGGTCAGACCGAGATGTTTCAGGTTAGGTGCTTTTGGGGACTTAGCCTATTTTGCTTCCGCATGGACTATTCGCTAGCTTCATTTTGTTATAGCGTCTTTTGTAGTCCTTATCTGTTATAACTCTGATTTATACTCTTTCATCTCGTCTGTATATGGTGGTCTCCTGTACCACTTGACATGTATTATTTTGTATACTCTGTGGTGTATCTGTGTATGCGTATATTATGATCGACTGTTCTGTGATGTATATTACATTTGAGTTGTTATATTTTCTTCTGATAGATCCTATAGCCATTGTAGTTTTGCTTTAAATATTTATTGAATAGGTCGAATTTTAATGTGTTTCTACTTTTCGACATATTTAGTGAATAGTTAAGGTAAGATTGCACATGGTCGCTTCCATTATACTCTATTGTCCGCGTTAGCCGACAGTATTATCTATATAATACTCTTTGTTAACGTGGCTCTCGGAGTGGGGCGTCACAGCGCCTGTTATATTTTAAATAGAATTTTAGTTAGACCTTTAACTGATAAGACATCTTATGAACTTAAAGAAACCGAAGGCATCTTATTTCAGAATTTTTGGAAGTAAATGCTTTATTTTAAATATGAAAGATAATTTAGATAAATTTGATCCTAAATCCGACAAAGGAATCTTTATCGGATACTCTAATAGAAGTAATGCATACAGAGTGTTTAATTTAAAAACTAACACTATTGAAGAAACAATGCATGTTTCATTTGATGAAAATTTCAAAAATTTTGAAGATACAAATGATGAAGAGGATTTAATCACTCAAAATCAAGAATCAATTGAAACTAATAATGAAATTAATCATCCTAATAAAAGGACTAAACTTTTAAAAGATCATTCTATAGAAAATATACGGGGAGATATGCAATCTGTAGTTAAAACTAGAAATCAACTAAGTCAAATGAGTAATGTAGCTTTTATATCAACTATTGAACCCGAAAATCCAAAAGAAGCATCAACTGATAATTCATGGATTTTAGCTATGCAAGAAGAATTAAATCAATTTACTAGAAATGATGTTTGGGAACTTGTTCCTAGAACAAAAAATAAAACTATAATTGAAACTAAATGGGTTTATAAAAATAAAATGAATGAACAAGGAGAGGTAGTTAGAAATAAAGCTCGATTAGTCGCTCAAGGTTATTGTCAAGAAGAAGGAATAGATTTTGAAGAAACCTTTGCTCCCGTAGCAAGATTAGAAGCCATTAGGATTCTACTTGCTTTCGCAAATCATAATAATTTCAAATTATTTCAAATGGATGTTAAAAGTTCCTTTTTAATTGGATTTGTAAAAGAAGAAGTATATGTTGAACAACTACCACTTTTTGAAAATGATAAATTACCAAATCATGTTTACAAACTTAAGAAAGCTTTATATGGTCTAAAGCAAGCTCCAAGAGCCTGGTATGATAGACTAAGATCTTATTTATTATAATCAAATTTTGAAATTGGTAAAGTAGATAATACTCTTTTTATTAAAAGAAATAAAAATGATATTCAACTAGTACAAGTTTACGTAGATGACATCATTTTTGGATCAACTAATTTTGAAATGAATAAAGAATTTTCTGAAATAATGACAAAAGAGTTTGAGATGAGTCATATGGGTGAATTAAATCTCTTTTTAGGATTACAAATAAAACAATTTGATAATGGTATTTTTATTAGTCAAGAAAAATATGCTAAAGACCTAATTAGTAAATTTTGTTTGACTATTGCAAGTGGAAAACTCACTCCCATGGAAACCAATGAGTACCTTAGTAAAGAAGATATCTCGAAAGATGTAGATCAAAAATTATATAGAAGAATGATTGGATCACTACTCTATATTACAGCTAGTAGACCTGATATCATGCATAGTGTTTGTCTCTGTGCCAGATTTCAATCCCAACCTAAAGAGACCGACTTAAAAGCCGTAAAACGTATCATAAGATATGTTAAACACACATCTGATTATGGTTTATTTTACCTTAAAAATGATTCTTTTGACTTAAAATCTTACTGTGATGCTGATTATGCTGGTTGTAAATCAGACCGAAAAAGTACAAGTGGGATTTGTCACTTTTTGGAGCATTATCTGATTTTCTGGTTTAGTAAAAAGCAAAACACAGTTTCTCTATCAACAACTAAAGTAGAGTATATTTCTGCTGCATTGGCTTGTTCTCAAGTAATAATATATAACAAACTTTAAAAGATTATGGTATAAATATCTCGAAATCACCAATTTATTGTGATAATATTAGTGCAATAAATTTATCCAAAAATACTACTCAACATGCTCGAACTAAACATATTGATATCAGACATCATTTTCTCAGAGATAATATAAGTAAGGAAGTAGTTACTCTCGATTATGTCAATTCTGAGAATCAAATTGCTGATATTTTAACAAAACCCTTAAATGAATCAATATTTACTAAATTAAGAAGAGAATTAGGTATTTGTTCAATAACTGAAATATAAATATCCATTATGATAAATAATTAATACTAAAATAAATCAAATAGTAAAAATATAAAGGAGCATGTCGACATCCCCCATATACCCATGTCGACATATAACATTTTTTATTTTTTAAAAAAAAATTCCGACCAAAATTCAAAAAATTGGTTATATATTCTTCTTATTTTCGAATTTTTGATCATTATCTCTGTTCTCTTTCTATTTTATCTTCTAAAATAAATAAAATCATGGCATCATCTTCTAAATCAAATATAAATTCAACATTTTCGTTTCCCTCTCCTACTTCTGATCTATTTCAAAGTACTACTCTCGCTCGTGTAAGAAAAATGGAGGAGTCTCTGAAGGATGCACTTCAGATGATGACTGAAATTCAACTGATTCAACTCCGTATAGCAAAGGAACAAGAGAGGCAAGGCAAGATTCCTAGGAATTTGCAAAAATTTCTAATGGATAATCAAGCTAGCCCGATCTTGATTGATGAAGATTCTTCACTCAATCAAGAACAAGAGGCCGGTGAAGAAGAAGATGAAGAACCCATGGAAGAAGCATAAGCAGAAGATGACGACAAAGTTGTATGCGTTGGAGAAGTGTGTTTTGAAAAAGATGGGAATCTTGTCGAACAACATGGAAATTTCTGTTTCCATTATTCAAACTGTTCGATTCATAGATCTCCTATGTTCAAAAACACACATTAGTTTCTTCTCTTTCTTTACCTTTGTTGTTTATTCCTTCTTACGTTTACAACGAAAATGTAAATATAATTATATGATTAATAAATAAATTACGTTCTTATATGTGTTCTTCCCTATTAATAAATATAACTATGTGGTTAACATATACTTAGAATAGTTAGTAGTTTAGGATTAGGATTATCTAAGTGTTGATTATTTATCATAACACTATCATTATAATCACATATCATAGGGTATTAGATTTAGGGGAAGTTATATAGTTTGGAGTTATAAAGTTTAGAGTTTGTTTTTGTTGATGACAAAGGGGGAGAAGTATAAAATAGGGTAATTAGGCATAGATTAAGGGGGAGTTATTAGTTTTAGGGGGAGTTATTAGGATAGAAGTAATATTTTATAAACAAAGGTTGTCATCATCAAAAAGGGGGAGATTGTTAGTCCATGAGATGATGGTTTTGATGAAAACAACCTTAGAGTAGATTATAAAATATAAATACTAAGATTATAAGTTTAGATATATATATATATGTTTATGCAGGATTTAACCATGCAAGTACCAAGAATAAAGACTGTACAGTATAAAGATTCAAGATATCAAGATTGAAGACTCATGAGTATCAAGATTATCAAGAGTTCAAGAATTCAAGTAATTTATTCTTTAATTATAAAATTTTGTTAAAACTCCTAGAAAAGCACTGACATCTTAAAATCCAATTTATTCGTGGAATGAAATCCACTTCGAGCCTGTTAAAGGGATAGAACCCTAAGTAGGATGGAACCTACGAAAAATCTAGTGGTACATTGTTTTGTATCCGCTAACCTTTTATTCAAAATGATTTTTCAAAATTATATCTTGTTTTCAAAATGATTTCAAAACTTTCCTTTTAAAAGATTCAAAAACCTCTATCCTGATTTTAAATAATTTTAGCCTCAAAATCATCTTTAATTTCAAAGTCAAATTACTCCTTATTTTAAACTATCTTTTAATATAATATATTTAACTTTTAAATATTTATACTTAGATTTAAATATAAAATTATATTTAATTTCTAAATATATTATTCTCTATATTTACTTATGAATTTTAACTATAGTCAAGTATATTATACAAAGTTTAAAATAGTTTTAATATAAGATAAAGGTTATTTTCAAAGAAAATCAAATCATCAAAAAATGCTTTGGGATGTCGACATACTCATGGTGACCATGTCGACATGGTGTCAGTTGAGTTCAAAATTTTAATTTCAAAAGAAGTGTCTATTCACCATGACTCTTCACGAATGGACATGACTATTGTTCTACTATAAATAGGGGTCAGTTTCATTGAATATTATATCAGATTTTCTGGTTTTTCACTCCTCTTCTTCTTCCACTTTTCTTAATAAAAATTCTTATCGTTACTCTGCCGAAAACCACATTGAATTGAACTCGATCATTTGTAGTTTGATTCTCTATCACTATCTCAATAAGATCCTCAGTGCTATTCAGAGTTATAGGCTTTTTGTAATCAATCAAGCGTGATAAGGTGTGATTGTAGCCTTGGGAAATCAATTGGGTGAACTTGTTGCCCGTAAAATCAAGTAGGTGAACTTATAGCCTGGAAAATCAAGTATCTCTACCCAGAGGATTGTGATTCTAGAGGGTGTACCCCGTAGCCTTGAAATCGAGGGTGTAATTGTACAATTGCTTTTGAAAGGAAATCCGTACTTGTATGTGGGACTGGATGTAGGGTAACTCCAAACCAGTATAAAATCCGGTGTGTTCTTTCCTTTACTGCTTTTTATTTTATTTCTGCATTTGTATTTATTTCTGTGATCATATTTGTGTCTGTATATTGCACACATCTGTGTTTAAATTAACATAAATCCAAAAGATTTAGTAATTCTTTATAAACACTATTCACCCCCCCTCTAGTGTTAATTCTAGCGTTAAGATCCGTAATCTGCATTTCTCACAATATAGTTGTATAAAGATCTTTTGATCAAGTTTTATAAAGTGATTTTATTAATTAAGGATTAATTAATAAAGGTTTAGTGGATCCCATACGGAATTAAATCAATATTTGAATGATTGTTATTTGATAGTTAAATAATGGACTATCAAACCTAGACCAAAATGTAGCTTTGGAAATATCTAGGAGAAACACATGAGTTATATGGCACAATCATCCCTAATGATGTTGTACTATACAAATAAATTGTTTTCATTCTTCTAGGTTAAATAATAAGGAAATCTGTCCATTAACGGTTAGGAGGTGAACTTCGCTCTTATCTTTTATCTGTTTATTTCCTAAAGAATCGGGGTTGAGTTTACCGAAAATTATCGAAAGCTGTTTCGATGAGACTGGGATTAGATATGTTATTTGATACCCAATTCGATCCAACTTGAGCGCTTCGAATTGAAGACATCTAGGAACATATGGAATTGAAGATAGAGTTCTAAAGTGTAAGGGCTATTCGTTACTAACCTCGAGGGTGATTTAAAATGGACGTAGTGGAGGTGGTGTCTTTGGTTTCGTTCAAACTTAGAATGAACTTGTGTGGATGAATGTTGGCACTGCATTGCTTCCTGAAGGGTAGTGTTAGCATTCCAAGATGGTTTCCATATAAAAAGATAATCATAGCCTCAAGTCTCATCAACCGAAAATGATTAAAACATGAGAGATATAGCAGGGCTAAGTGGATCGCTCCTAAGTAGGGTATGATCACCCTATTTAGAGTCGATACTATCTCTCATTTGTATGCTTCGGGGTCCATTAACGGAGGGTTGATCATATTCGGTACTACTAGTCAAGTGGTAGGCCAGTTCTGTGTTGGCAAGGGCCGATTGGTTCGAACTCGGTAGTTTTCTCTTGAGATGTACTGTGATGGGCGGTACCCCAGTAGACCAGCCATTGTATAGGATCAATTCTCCACTAAGTGTCGTACGCTTTAGTTATGCCCAAATATGTTGGAATGTGAGATGTAAGCATTTCAACTATTTAATATATTTTCTTTGAACCTTTAGATATTATCATAATATCACTGAATTTTATATAAAAATTGTTTTGGTTATCGTAAGGTAAAAACCCATCCGTGTTTATTGTGACATGGTATTATGGGATACATTTGATTTTAAAAGCGTTTTAAACATAATAATTCAGTTGTTTCAGTTTACTCATACCTGACCCATGTCTGACCCATAGTTTTATTTTCTTTTCCTAAAACTCTTTGATGCTCAAATTTTTATGGCCAGCCATGTAGTTCAGGTTTTCCCACAGATGCATTGTAACGACCTACCTTTTTGGATGGTTTAAATCGACATTAAATCACACATGTCTAATTCAAAGTATTCAAAAAGAAGGATTGTAAACGGGGTAACTAAGAAAATAAATGAAAAGAAGGAAAAATAAAACACAGAATCTCACAGCGGAATGACAAAATATAATAATCAAATAAACAGTTCATGAAGTTGTTTTACAAATAACATGTGATTACACTTTTACAATTCAAATCAGAGTTATACATAGAGCAGGAATAAACAAATAATGCAGCGGAATACATGATGTAGTGGAATAATAAATAGTAATAATATACCGAATTTTCGTCTTTGTCCTCTAGAAAATAATCTTCAATACATTGAAAAAATCAGACTAACTCGAGCGTAATGAAAAAAAAACACTCGAGTCAGAACTAAAAGATCTTATGTTAGTCAAATTAATCTAAAATAAAATGTGAGTGCAATGGCTTCAGAGATGTTACGGGATTTTCCATCTTCTATCAAGTGTACAACGTGAATATAATTATTAAAGATTTCAAATAATTCAAGTTATCAAATTTAACCATTTTAATTAAGTAAATTCGAAGTTTAACTTAATCCATTTAAATAATTCAATTCCAATACATAATCCAAATTCACGAAATTTTATGGATGTATATATCAGGTCAACTGGTATCTAAAAATAAAATTTTCAAATTAATGAAAACCACTTGGGTTTATCATTTCAACCCAAAACGATTTCCCTAATCTATAAGGTCATTCGGGTATGTATCATTTCAACCCAAAGTGATAACAGAGATATAGGCGTAAATAAATATCCAATCATCCAAAATTTCAACCAATAACATCCATCACAATCAACATATCACAACAATTAATTGGTTATCATTATTAGATATTTAACTAGAAGTTATATTCAATATTAATTATATGGCTATGAAATTCAATATCAATTCAAATTAAATCTAAATGACAAATTAAAACACCAAACGACAATTAATAAACTTCTAATCATATCATAAATCAAAGTAACCAACATAAGGTAATTTAGTAGTTGTGAGTGGGTTAAAACACTCACCTTTGATTTGTCGACAATTAAAATTTCAATTAAATGCCCAAATTTGAACAACGGACAAACTAGAAACTAGATCATTTTAAGAAAATATACGAACCATCATATTACTGAATCTATAAAAGTAACTAACTAGAAAGTTGTTGCAAATTTTTTCTATCCACTTTCAAAAAAGAATCACTTAAAAAGCTTCTGCCTTGAGGAAGTTATGGTCAAAACAAACAGAGGAGTTTTCTGAGTTGAAAATTTGAGTTCAAATATACTTCAAAAAGATTTGAGTTTTTGGCACAGAAAAGTATGGAATTTGAAGAACTGATCTAAACGAAAGTTGAAGCCACTAGAAAAATAAACGGTTTGAAAAAAAAAAGAATTACATAATTTGGTTCATTCAAGAAGGAGATATGATTGATACAATATGGGTTATTTTCCTCCAAAACTGGACCCGAGAAAGGACTTGAAAAATGAAGTTTTTGATATAGAAATATTTGGAATGGGAAGAAGGGTTCAATAACAAAGTTGTTGCCACTGAAATCATACATGTTTTCAAAAAAAATTGATTTGGAGTAGTTTAGAGGAATATAGAAGCCGTGGAAATAAGGGGAAGGAAGAGGCAAAAGGGAAGGGGAAAAGAAGGGGAAAAAAGCGAAAAGAGAGAAGAGGAAAGATGGGGCTTTGTCCATAGGTTACTGCCACGGGTTGTGGGTGGTAATGGAGGTGGGTGGCGGTAAGAGGGGAGAGGTAGGCTAGGGTTTTAAAGAAGGAAGGATGGAATTTGATTTGGGGATTTAGAAGTTTTGGGGTTTTCTATAGATTTGAGACGGAAGAAGAAGAAGAGTACGCAGAAAGTTTCTCAAATGGGGAATTTTTGTACGTACTTGGTTTTAGTCAGATAGGAAAATAGAAGGTCAACGTGTGAGAAAAGAAATGATCCAAAGTCACTTAGGGTTCCTAGAGTCTCTTGGTTTACTAAGGAGCCCATTAGTCTAAAACAACCCCAATAAGACTTGGCCAAAAAATAGAATACAAATATACACTGCAAATGAAAGAAATAAGCTGCAGGTTATTTAATAATTAGGAAATTAAAGGGGAGAGAAAAAAAATAAATGTCATGTTTATTTTGAAAGATTTAGGCATTAATAATGCATAAAGAAATGTACATAGAAATTGAAAAGTCTGCAAACCAAAGGAAAGTGAAATTTTATATACGCGAAAATGAGGTGGCAAGAGTTAAATACAACCTAAAAGTCTAGGTATTAAACAGAAGGAGAAATGAACGGATCAAGTATTAATAATGAGATAACTATTTTAAAATGTACATACAACAATTAAAAATGAAGGGACCATGTACATCACACAATCTTTTTGAAATTCAATTAGTCAAACGTAACCAAATTAACTTCATTAACTCAAATAATATTTAAATTTGTATGCATTTAGTTTTTACTTACCATAAAGATGAAAACATGCAATTTGGTTTTTCCAAAATGATCTTTTATTTCCATTAAAACATCCTTTCTATTTAACACAAAAGGTATGTTTCTTTTGTTAAATCTATTAATTGCATCAAAGTTTTCTTCCCTTCTAATTGAAATATTTCAATTACATTAATTTCAGTTACTTACAAAGTTGAATTTCAAAATAGACAAATAAAATGGATGAAAAATAGAATAATTGTTTCCTTTATTCATTTAAACGCATTTATAAATTTGTTGTTCATACAGCAAAGCAATAAATAATTTACTTAAATAAATTATTTTTCTACTCTTGCAATCCATCTATATGCTAAGGCACAGTTCAAATATATATATTTCTTCCTTTAAATAAATCATTCTATTCATTATTTTAATGGAATTAAACCTATATTCAAAAATGAAACATTCATTTTATTTGATACGAATGTTCTTTTCGTTAAACCAACTTTCCTTATATTTTCACAAAACATAAGCTACGTTTAATTGCACCTATTAATTTACGATTTGGCGTCCTCTCTATCATTATACTAAAATTATTCAATTACATTAGTTTCAATTGTTTAGAAAGATGAATTTCAAAATGGAAAAAATAAATGCAATGAGAAATAGAAAAATTATTTCCTATCAAGTAGTGATTTAAACATATTTATGCACTATTGGATACAAACAGGAATTATACATTTCTTACCAAATAATAGTTTCTCATCTCTGCAATCAATCTTTCTACCAAACATTTCAAATAAATAAACACATGAATTCTTTTTTAATAAAGAAACATTTATTATTCATTATTAACATTTATTATTCCAATCACTTGGAAATTTACATTCAGACAACTGTTAATATCATTCAAACCAATGTTATTAAAATACACACTAACAATTGTTATCATCCTTATATTATTGCAAATATATGTCATTAATAGAATTTTAATTAAGCTCATAACTTGTATTATAATTAAATTTGTATCAATAAGATCTTTATTTTTTTTATTCCTAACAATTTTATTCAAAAATCTTATTTGATTTAATACTTTTAAATGTTTAAAAATACGGGTCGTTACAATCTCCTCCACTTAAAACTTTTCATCCCCGAAAAGAAACAAGAAGGAATCCAAAAATCTATTATATTTTTTTTAAACAGTCAATTTATAAACAATTAATCCTACATATTTAAGTTTAATAAAATTTGAAAATAACTCAAATTCAACAAAAACCTCTAAGTCTTAAACTTTTTTTAAAAAATTCGGTAGAGTCTCCTTTACGCAGATACGTTCGGATAATAGTGATATCAATAATTACAATATATATATATATATATATCATATTTCAATAATAAAACATTCCAAACCATGGGAAAACAATATAATATCACTATAAAACCGTAATCCGAGAACATACCTATTTGTCGGGCAAACAACATTTAATTTATGAAACCAAAAGCAGTAGCTACTGCTTCCGTAAACCTGTACTTCACTTATATAATCCAAAATAGTGAGAATTATGTACAAAAGAATTATTTAAGTTGTTGCAATAAATACCAAAACAAACCAACACAACATAATAATAGTCACTTGCAAACAAAACCATATAATCATCCTATGCACCTAAAGTAATCAATCATATATCCATAGCAACCAAAACCAATGGTTTATCTAGTTTAGAAACTTTTAATCGTGCAAGGTGATAAATAAACCATCAAATGTGCCCTACGCTCAATAGCCTTAGAGAATTTTTCAATAGATTATCCATATAACCTTAAACAATTAGAAGTATCCATTCTCAAACATCCCATAAGACAAAACAACCAAGAATTTCAAATATTATTTACGTTTATTCATTTGATTTCTTTTTACATCAATATTTACCTTTTATTTATTTTCGTTCATTCATACAATGTTTTTTCTTTCTTTCATGTACTTATATAAATTATTACTGTAGTCAAGATTTCATTCATTACCATAATTGAATTCTATAATTTATAGAAACATAAGAATTAAATGCCGAGTTTATTTCAAATCATGTGAAATAACACACACACACACACACACACTCGTAGCTTTAATATCTAATCACATTTTTAAATTAGAATTAAGATTTGTTTATCAAAACAAAGGTGTAGTAAAACTACTACAATGGCCTTCCCACTTTGAAACTCGAAAATGAACGTCGATGATGCGTGCACTCATCATCGAAATTATTTTTCAACGACAAAAGAGGGAAGTACAGAACTTATTTCCTTTTACAAATTGTTTTAAAACATTTTTTTTTCCCCAAATCACATTTAAGAACATTTATCCAAAATAGTTCCAAGTAATAATAGTATTATATTCCAAAACCCTTTGAATACAAATTTCAATCTCGGAACTTAAGTTCTCAAATTTCAAATTAAATTCATTTCATTTATAAGTTCTAATTTTGCAATCAATATTTACAAAATTTCACTTCTTACCAAACAAATATATCACATACAAATGTTAGTACTTCAAAATCAAGTAAATATTTCAAACCATACTTTAAAATAGCACTTCCAATTTTTTTTTCATGCATATTACCACAATAAATTTCTCAAATCATTTATTTTCTTATTTATACAGTCCATTAATATAACATTTTTAAAATTATACATTCAAAGAAACTTATATAAATTTTACTTGAAATATTCATTTGAAAACTTCATTTGCAAATCAATCATCTTTAATAATTTAACGCTTTTCAAAAATTTCATCTGTAAAATTCCATGCTTCATTTATAAATGCCATTTTTTAAAATCTTAAATAACATCTTTATAAATATATGTAAACTATTTGAAAATAATTATTTACATCATTACTTACATTTAAAAGGGGGTTATTAAAAATCTTAAATCAATTATTTATAAATTTTATTAGTTTTAAATCTAAAATACTTTTCAAACATCATTTATAAATCAGTAATCATTAACTTAAATATGTTTTATGGAATTAATAACTTCTCACAATATTTACAACATTGATAATTACTATTAAACCAAGTTGTACATAAATATACAATATTTTAAACAATTAAAAGTATTTAGAAAAAAACAGGAAAAAAATGACCAAAATATCCTTTATATTTATCAAAATACTTTTATAACTCGATGTTTTAACAAGTTTATCCTCGTTCTTGCAGATTCTAGCCATAAGTTGATCAGAAGCAAGGCTAGACTTCTCCAAGTACTTAGTAGACTTGTTTCAACACCTAGTGAAAATACTTAAAACATTAAAATAGATATGAAAAGTACATTCCCCCGTGGATCGCAATTATGCAATGGTTACACCGCTATCCCAGCGGAATCACTTGTGACTATAGGCATCTCGCTCCTCGACTTATGCCATGATTGATAGATCGCAGCTAAGCAATGGTTACGCCACTATCCCAGCAGAATCACTTGTAGCTCTAGGCATCCCGCCTCTCAATTTACGCTATCAAATAATATCAAATGAATATAATAAGTGACCCACCAAAGGGATCCGATAAATGACCCGCCAATGGGATCTGATAAATGACCCGCCAAAGGAATCCGACAAATGACCCAGCAAAGGGGTCCGATAAATTACCCACCGAATGGGTCTAATGGAAGGTACTTCCCATATCATTTACTTCAAAATATATCATACTATACATAGTACCCTTTCAAAATAATAACTTCAAATATCGTACTTATATAAATTCCATTATATATAAGATTTTAATTTTAGATAGAGTGCTTTCCAAAATCAACGGTTTTCAAAATCACCTTTTGCTTACATACAACTTATATAAGAATCAAAACTTTCCTAAAATCAATTACGCTGCATGAAGTGCCATATGAGATCGAACATCTTTGCTTTATAAAAAGGTTTTGAATTGAGAATAGTTTTGCATATAAAAATCATTTTGTGAAATAGTTTTGTATATAAAATATTTTTGTAAAATAGCTTGTTAAATAGTTTTGTACATAGAATAGTTTGTAAGATAGTTTTGTAAAAAATAGTTTGTACGTAAAATAGAATAAAATAGTTCGTAAAATAGTTTTGTAAATAGAATAGTTTGTAAGATAGTTTTGTAAATAAAATAGTTTATAAAATAGTTTGTATGTAAAGTAGAATAAAAATAGTCTTTTTAAGAAAAATAAAAGAAAATAGTTTTGTAAAATGGTTTTAAATTAATAGTAGTTTTGCATAAAAGTAAATTTCCAATTTAAATTACAAAATATCCAACCCAATTACTTTCAATTTCAACATCAAAGCGTATCAATAATATTAGAACGTAAGATGTACATATGTTATCATTTCGCAAAATCACATTAGATTGCTCGCTCGATCATACAAGTTCGATTTTGAACTAATATTGTCCATTTGACTTCCAAATGCGGACTTCGATATGGTTTCTTGACTAGGAACCATCATTCTCCTTGCGTAGCCGTACACTATGATAGATAATTCTAGAATCGAACAAAAATCCATATCAAATATTCGCCATCAAGAATCAAATGAAAAATCCTAACACGAAATGGTGTAATTCACCTCGAACTTGTGTACTCAAACCTGGATCAAATTAATTATGAGAATAAAACAATATACATAAAACTTGCATATCTATCCAATTTGTTCATCACAATTACATTTTCAATTTAAATTCATTATAAATCTCATTGATTAACACAAATATCCCTTCATACTTTATTATTGGTTTCATAGAATTTCTCTAATTAACACAAAATGTTAATATATTCATACATTGCTTATATTTCTCTTCGATTTTAAATTACATTCAATTTCACATGTAATATTTTTCATCTAATATTACATTATTTGTGAATCATTTCATAAGAAATTGCCTTTAGTTTATAACCAATTTATAAAAGCTTAATTCCTTTTTATAACACATTATTCTTGTTTAAAGTTATCACAACTTTATTTATAACCATTTAGTGCAACATCCATTTATTTCATAACAATTTACAAGTCATGGCTTTATTTAGAATTTCACTTTGTTCATATTTTTTTATCCAATTAGTTTCATCTGTACTTTTCAAATTTACTTATGACACATTTCATAAATTTTAATCAAGTCTGTAAACACTTTTTCCAATTTAACCTCATTTAGAGTATTTCCTTAATCACAATTTCAATTTGAACATCCTGAGGCTTAAAGTTTACATTTGTATATTATTACAGTACATTCCAATAATGTACAACAATTCTATTCATTTACTAAACACAGAAATAACAAATTTAACCTTGTTTCACTTGCTTTCAATTTAAGGTTACCAAATTCAACTGCAAAATTCAAAAAAATTTCTACATTTCAACTCATTTATTAATTCAGAAGTTTCGACTATTCAAAATATCTAGATATTCCATTTTATTTTAATATTTGAAACTACTAATCAACAAACAACAATATTCATAACCAAACATTTCAATTTCATAACCAAATACCTAATCATTCATTTTATTCTCGTTAATACACCATTACTAAACTAGTGTTTAGTCCATAAATTAAATCAACAATAATTAGACAATGCTTATAAACTAACAAAAACTCAACTAATCAACAATAAATGATAAAACTAAATATTACCATTTCATACATCAAACCCATTACAAATAATTATATTAGTTATGAAAATTTATTCCCTTATATATATCACATAATATTAGGAAAAATAATTCATTTCAACACTTATATAAAACATTTTTATAACACTAACAAATACGCACTCTCGTATATACACTTAGAAAACTAATTCTAAGGTATTACTACCCTATCTCTAATGAGTTAACCCTAACAGGCTAAAGTATATCTAAACCAAAGCTTTGATACCAACGGTAACGACCCACCTTTTTGGGTGTTTTAATCGACAATAAACCACACATGCCTAATTCAAACCATTCAGAAGGGAGGATTGTTAATGGGGTAAATAAAAAAATAAAAGAAAAGAAGGAAAAATAAAACACAAAATCTCGCAGCGGAATAATAAAATATAATAACCAAATAAACAGTTCATGAAGCTGTTTTACAAATAACATGTGATTACACTTTTACAATTCAAATCAAAGTTATACATACAGCAGGAATAAACAAATAATGCAGTGGAATACATGATGTAGTGGAATAATTATAATAAATAGTAATACTAGACTGAATCTTCGTCTTCATCCTCCAGAAAATAGTCTTCAATACACTGAAAAGCTCAGACTGACCCGAGCGTAATGAAAAAAAACACTCGAGTCAGAACTAAAAGATCTTATGTAAGTCAAATTAATCTAAAATAAAACGTGAGTGCAACGGCTTCATAGATGATACTGGATTTTCCATGTCCTATTAAGTGTACAACGTGAATATAATTATTAAAAGATTTCAAATAATTTGAGGTATCAAATTTAACCATTTAATTAAAAAAATTCGAAGATTAATTTAAACCTTTTAAATAATTCAATTCCAATACATAATCCAAATTCAAGAAATTGTATGGATGTATATATCATTTCAACCAGTATCTAAAATTAAAATTTTCAAATCAATGAAAACCGCTCTAGTTTATCATTTAACCTCAAAACGGTTTCCATAATCTATAAGATCATTCGGGTATGTATAATTTCAACCCATAGTGGTAATAGAGATATAGGCATAAATAAATTCCAATCATCCAAAATTTCAACCAATAACATCCATCACAATCAACATCCAAATTAGCAAATAAATCACAACAATTAATTGGTTATCATTGTTAGGTGTTTAACTAGAAATTATATTCAATATTAATTACATGGCTATGAAATTCAATATTGATTCAAATTAAATCTAAATGACAAACTAAAACACCAAATAGCAATTAATAGACTTTTAATCACATCATAAATCTAATTAACCAACATGAGATAATTTAGTAGTTGTGTGTGGGTTAAAACATTCACCTTTGATTTTTCGACAATTAAAAATCCAATTAAATGCCCAAATTTGAACAGCGGACAAACCGAAAACTATGTCATCTTTAAGAAAATATACGGACTAGCATATTAGTGAGTCTATAAAAGTAACTAACTAGAAAGTTGTTGCAAATTCTTTTCTATCCACTTTCGAAAAATAATCATTTAAAAATCTTCTATCTTGAGGAAGTTATGGTCAAAACAAACAGATATGTTTTCTGAGTTGAAAATTTGAGTTCGAATATACTTCGAAAAGATTTGAGTTTTTGGCATAGAAAATTAAGGAATTTGAAGAACTAATCTAAACGAAAGTTGAAGCCACTAGAAAAATAAATTGTTTGAAAAATAATAATCACATAATATGGTTCATTCCAAAAGGAGACATGATTGATACAATATGAGGTATTTTCGTCCAAAACTGGACCCGAGAAAGGACTTGAAAAATGGAGTTTTTGATATATAAATATTCAGCATGGTAAGAAGGGTTCAACAATAAAGTTATTGCCATTGAAATTATACACGGTTTCAAAAAAATGATTTGGAGTAGTTAAGTGAAATATAGTAGCCATGGAAATAAGAGGAAGGAAGAGGGAAAAGGGAAGGGGAAAAAGGAAGGGGAAAAGAAGGGAAAAAAAGCGAAAGGGGAGAAGAGGAAAGTGGGGGCTGTGGGTTGTGGGTTGTGAAGGAGTAGGGTGGCAGTAAGAGGAGAGGGGTAGGTTAGGGTTTTGAAGGAGGAAGGATGGAATTTCATTTGGAGATTTAGAAGTTTTGGGGTTTGGAATTTTCTACAGATTTAAGGAGGAGGAAGAAGAAGAGTACATAGAAAGTTTCTCAAATGAGGAATTTTTGTACGTACTTGGTTTTAGCCAGATAGGAAAATAGAAGGTTAATGTGTGAGAAAAGGAAGGATCCAAAGTCTCTTAGGGTTCCTAGGGTCTCTTGGTTTACTAAGGAGCTCATTAGTCTAAAACAAACCCAATAAGACTTATCCAAAAAAAATAGAACACAAATATACACTGAAAATGATAGAAATTAACTGCAGGTTATTTAATAATTGGGAAATTAACGTGGAGAGAAAAAAATAAATGTCATGTTTTATTTTGAAAGTTTCAAGCATTAATAAGGCATAAAGAAATGTACATAGAAATTGAAAAGTTCGCAAACCAAAGGAAAGTGAAATTTTATATACGCAAAAATGAGGTGGCAAGTATGAAATACAACCTAAAATCTAGGCTCAGATATTAAATAAAAGGATAAATGAACGGATCAAGTATTAATAATGAGATAACTATTTTAAAATGTACATGCAATAATTAATAACAAAAGAAATGATGGGACCATGTACATCGCACAACCTTTTTGAAATTCAATTTGTGAAACGTAACCAAATTACCTTTATTAACTCAAATAATATTCAAATTTGTACGCACTTAGTTTTTTATCTATGCATATTAAACAAAATTACTTACCATAAAGATGAAAACGTTCAATTTGGTTTTCCCAAAATGATCTTCTATGTCCATTAAAACATCCTTTATATTTAACACAAAAGGTGCATTTCTTTTATTAAATCTATTGGTTGCATCAACATTTTCTTCCCTTCGAATTGAAATATTTCAATTACTTATAAAGTTAAATTTCAAAACAGACAACTAAAATGGATGAAAAATAGAATAATAGTTTCATTTAGTCATTTAAACACGTTTATAAATTTGTTTTTTTATACAGCAGAGCAATAAATAACTTACTTAAATAAATTATTTTTCTACTCTTGCAATCCATCTATATGATAAAACGCAGTTCAGATGTATATATATATTTCTTCCTTTAAATAA
The DNA here is from genome assembly GCA_030765085.1 of Allium cepa. NCBI lineage: Eukaryota > Viridiplantae > Streptophyta > Magnoliopsida > Asparagales > Amaryllidaceae > Allium > Allium cepa. Next base: position 662,566,164 of record CM060928.1, on the reverse strand, counting down.
ATCATTTTATTCTTTATTATAATGGAATTAAACCTACATTCTCAAATGAAACATTCATTTTATTTGATATAAATATTCTTTTCACTTAACCAACTTTCCTTATATTTTAACAAAAAAAGCTGCGTTTAATTACAACTATTAATTTACAATTTGGTGTCCTCTCTAACATTATATTGAAATTATTCGATTACATTAATTTCAATTGTTTACAAAGGTGAATTTCAAAATGGAAAAAATAAATGCATTGAGTAATAGAACAATTATTTTCTATCAAATTGTGATTTAAACATATTTATGCACTATTGTATATAAACACGAATTATACATTCTTACAAAATAATAGTTTCTCATCTCTGCAATCAATCTTTCGGCTACCAAACATTTCAAATAAATAAACACATGATTTCTTTTTAATAAAGAATCATTTATTATTCGTTATTAACATTTATCATTCCAATCAATTGGAAATTTACATTCAGACAATTATTAATATCATTCAAACCAATGTTATTAAAATACACACTAACATTTGTTATCATCCTTATATTATTGCAAACTTATGTCATTAATAGAATTTTAATTTAGCTCATAACTTATATTATAATTAAATTTATATCAATAAAATCTTAATTTTTTTATTCCTAACAATTTTATTCAAAAATCTTATTTAATTTAATACTTTTAAATGTTTAAAAGTACGGGTCGTTACATGCATTTTGGAGGAGCCTGGAGTAAGAGGCTTCATCGATGGCTAGTTATTCTTTTCTTTCCGCTGTATTATATGTATCTTATATCAGTTAAGTAGGGACAGGCTGTTATAACTGTGCAATGGTAGAATTTTATTAAAATTCTTTGATGTATCATTTTTGAAATGACTTTATAAAGTATTATGTTGATTAATATGTTATTCCGTTGCATTGTGAGATTCTGTGATTGTTTTTGTTTCTTGTTATCTTCTATCTCCTTTCATTCCTGTAACGACCCATAATTTTCGATAATTATAATTTAAGAATATTTTAGGATTAAATGTTGGAAGAAATAAATTTTTTTGATGTATTAGTGAAATAATAACTAAAGTGAAAGGTAACAATGTTAATTTAAGTTAATCATTCACAACCTGAATGAAATTCCAATCAATTGATATAGTGTAAAGATTATACTTGGTTATAAATTGAATATAAGAAAAACAAATGTAAATATTGAATTAATTAATGAAATAGTATAGCTAATGGTAATTTAATAACATTTAGTGTTATGAAAGCAATTGTAATATTTGTTGTGAATAATGAACCTAAATGTGATTAAAAGTTAAAGGTTGGCAATTATTATAAGTTAACTATTTATTTAGGCTATTAAATTAAATTGGAAATCAATTGCAATAAATCTAAATAAATATTACGTTAACGTAAATTAAGGTAATAATTGGAAATAATGTTAATTTTATTCATAATATGACAATTGGTCGGATAAAAAGAATAGAAACCAAGATTTATCAATTTATTGGAATATAAATTATAAAAATTGGATTAATTGCAATTAAATGAGATAAAATATTTAAATATTACGTTAAGGTTAAGATGAAGTTTGAGAATGTTAGTGTAATAAGTCATGAACCAATGTTAATTTTATTCTTTGATAATAATGGATTGAATAATAGGATGAAAGTTCAATTAAATGGAATTATTGGAAATTAAATTTATAATTACTAAATTTATTGAAATTGAAATTAAATATTGAAATTGGTGAAATATTCAATAATAAATTGATATGAATTTTTTTTAAAGGATTATGAATTACTAAGTAATCCAAAATGATAGAAATTGTAAATAGTTAAATTTGAATTGAAAAAGTGATTTAATTAATTTAATATTAATTAATTTAATTAACGTGAAAATAGCCATTCTGGCCACTGTCTAGAATTTTTATGAAACAGTTTCATCGGATCCTTAATGGTGAATTATTGTAGGATTTCAAGTTTCGTAGCTATCGGACTTGTCATTTGATCGTACGGCCTCGAAACGCCTTGAAATCAATTTAATTGAATCAATTTGAAAGAAACTAATTTTAGCATAACTTCTTCATACGATGGAATTAGAACTTGAAACCTATTCCATTGAGTTTAAAAATATCGAAAACATCAATTTTGATATGTGGGAGGACCCATTTTCATTCCGGAGTCAGAATGGGCTTTTTGGGTCATTTAACGTTCAACGTGCAAATTAAATCTTGTCCATTCATTTCTGTTTCAGACCTACCGATAAATAGCCTGTTATAAACACTAACTATTTCCTATTCCTCATTTCTATAAATACAGAAATTTCTGTCTACTCCTACACCTTATATGGCAGAAACAGATTCAAACTTCAAACCCTCAATTCGAATTCAAAATCAATTTCGAAAAAAAACTCCTCAAAATATATCGAATTTTATATCGATTTAAAACTCTTGATGAGCGCTATTCAAATTTGTGATTCGTTTTCCAATTCAGATCATCGTTTGAACAAAAATTGAAGATGAACCTCGACCATTCGATTTTGGGTTTGGGATTTCGATGGTGGATCATCGATTTACGACGATCAGAGGATGCTACAGCAAAGAAGAAACTGAGAGGAGTTGATCTATGTGGTTACTTCGCCTCAATAGTGTAACAACCAGGTATTTTCAACCATTCGCATCCATTGTAAGTGTATAGATAGACACTCATGCCGAAATTGAATTGCTCAAAATACCGCGTTGTAAATAAAATTTTGGCAAACCTCAGAATATACAGTAAATAAAATCACAGATCACAGACACAGAGTATATAACAATGCAGCGGAAGAAAAGAGATAGTAGTTCATGAAGCTACTATATAAAATATGAGATACATCAGAGTTAAATAAGATACAACAGAAGAGTAACAGGATACATAAGGTACAAATCAGATACATCACTGAACCACTGGATACTGAAACAAAATAGATGGCTGGATCTTCAAGGAAAGCTCCAACGCCGAAGGTGAATCTTGAATGCTAACTCAATCAATCTGACCCGAGCGTAAAGCAAAACACAAAACCCTCGAGTCAGGACATAAATACTTATAAATTGTAAATCAACTCAAGTGAACAGTAACAAAATGCATCAGTAACTTAAAGGATGCTTGGGACCGCCCATCCTCTAAGGATCCGTTAAACTATTTACTATGTAGTAATATACGCTATATACGGTAGTGTCTAATCAGTAAAGTATAATCATATAGAAAATAGCGATAAGGGGATGGTGAACCTTAACGTGGTCGGATCTTTAAAACCAAAATCGTAGTGGGCTCGAAATAAGGATATGACACGGCACGCAAGGAAATGCCAGGGTGGATACACCGTTTGCACTCCCGGACCGGTGGTGACGGCAAGCCAGCAGCTTTCGCCCACCTCGAACAATACCCCCGAATCAAAGTGGCGCCACCGAATCGAATCACAACAGTAATATAATAGTTTCCGATGGAGCATGCTCGATGAAAGGGTGCGACCCTTTGTGTAGCCCGGTATAGCTCCTGTTTTAGTCATATATGCCAACTCATGGGAGTTGGGTCCACGTAACATACCTCGAGAACTCGCCACCATCCTACTTCATTCTGGAATCTCCACCGCGTACACAGTTGTTAAAGTGGTTTTCGGTATTGTCCGGCTATAAGACAATATCCGATCCCGGTCTCTTTAACAACCAATCGTTATTATAACCCATGGATATTTATTTCAAATAATTTATACTTTCAAGACCAAAATATCATACTCATTTTAAAACAATATCACAATTGTATCATTTCCATTTCAAAAATAATTCAATATTATATCATTCAAATAAAGCCCAAATTTTCAAATCATTGAATATTTCTTTAAATTTATTAAACTTGAAATATTCCTTTAAATTATCATAGCATTTTGGAAATGTTACCTTAAGGAATCATAGCATTTTTGGAATGTACTACTTTCCACTTTACATTGTATATAATCAAAGTATTGATAAGCTTAAAATTTTAACATGTCAATTTATCATAGCCTTATAGTTAAATAAACTTTGTTACTGTAATATACAATTTAAACCGAAATTCTTATGTTAAGTTAAAAGCACCTTATTAACTTACATTATTATTACAATAAAGAAACTTTATTATTTTAATCATTTAAAGTATGCCATTCGCATAAATTAAAACTTGCTTATCAAATGTATGTTATCAACTTACATTTTATTATTACAGTAAGTAACATTTATCATTTTAATCAATTTAAAATACACCATTACATTGATTAAAATCTACGTGTCAAATGTACGTTTTAAATTTTATATTCCTATTACAATAATGAACATTTATTAATTTAAATCAATACCACACTACTTAAAACTTTACACGTTTCTTTCATTAATTAAAAACTTATACATTCTTGCATTAATTAAAACTTCCATGTTCTCTCATTTATTAGTACTTTACATGTTTCTTTCATTAATTAAAAACTTATACGTTTCTTTCATTAATTAAAACCTAACATTTCAGATTTATATTACCATTTCACAAATTTAACTAAACTTCCAGTTTATTTAATTAATTTAACATCTTTAGCTAAAACTCAAATTTCACATTTTCAAGTCAAGTTATATTTTAAAATTTCATTTTCAACAGTCATTTATTCAACCACTTAAATTTATAGAAAATCAATAATCCTTTAATAAATCACTTAAATTCAAATATAAATCAATTTATCATATTTACCATTTTCCAAATAAAATTAAAGTCCATTTTATTCATGTAACTTAAATATCATTTTTAGTCAAAATTCCAAATTTCAAACATAAGTTATATTTCAAAATCCAGTTAATCCATTCATAAATTACATTTTTAACACATAGAAAAATCATAATTTATTTATTTAAAACCTTTCAAAATCTATTTAAATCAAATTTCAAAATTTTATATTTTTAAAATACTTAAATCTTTCAAAGCACTTTATAGAATAACCACGGGTCTGTATATAGTTTTCTAACCTAGGTCAAGTGATACAGATATGTATCATTTCAATCCGCAGTTTAAAAGGTAAATATCCGGGTTCTATCATTTCAAACCCGCAATCCCAAGTTTAAATAAATAAATAAAATAACTCAGGCCTATCATTTCAGCCCATAATGATTTTTTTATCCTAACAGGGAACTTGCAGTTTGATCATATACAGAAATAATATAAACAATGTCAATATCACAATATACAGTCATGTATCAGATGTCAGGTGAAAATTAACAGTTTTAACATGGTAATAACATGGTAATAACACGGCATAGCATATCATATGATCATCATTAACTTGCATAAACATTTTACATTACTAAACACTTGTCATCAATCCACTTTTCATAAGTATATATGTCAGAGTGAGAAAGACTCACCTTTTTCAAAGCTAGAGACCAAAACAACATACAAGCACGACTCCAAAGGCACGACAAGCATAATTTCACGACTTTTGATTTGAGTTGAAAGATAGCCAAGATATGATTTTGTATCAACAACCCAAAGCAAAACAATGAAAGGAGAACAAATGAAATAAAACAAGAGTGAAAAGAAGAAAGAAAGAAAAAAAAAGAGAAAAAAAAGAGAAAAAATAAATAAAAGGAAAAGCATGCGCCAGTTCATACCTTCAGGAGATGCTTACGCAAATTTTGATGGAAGCAAAATGAATAATTTATGGTATGGAACTTTTGAACGTGAAATATATATTAACATTTGCTCACTAATTTATGTAGAGGGCAGGCAAGAGAAAAATGCTTAAACGGTAGAGGCAATTAAGGCATTCAATTCTATCCAATAGGTGGAAACGTATGGGAGGCAAGAGGGAAAGAAATAATTCACACACGAAAATGATTTAAGGCAAGATTTGAGCAAGATTTTGGATTCTCAAAAGAGAATATACAGCTGAAAACTTTGCATTGTTAACGCAAGAAAAAAAAATCAAATAGATAACGAAAAGGGAAGAGCAACAATTAAATATATGCCCAAAGTAACGTACAAATTATTTTGTTTCTCTTATTAAATAACGTACAAATTATTTTGTTTTTCTTATTAAATAAATTTAAAATACTAAGGTTTCTATTAGGAAAATAAACCATCGCTTTAAACCAAAATTTAATAGCTATTGTACCATAATTAATAACATTTGATTTAGCTTCATCCAATTGATTGTTAAATATAAAGTTAAGAAACAGATGTAAACATATGTAAAAGAAATGTAAAGTTTATTTCCCGTTTAACACTAATTATTACTAACTTTTTTTTTTGTAAAAAGTATACAACAAATTTGACCAAGAAAAAAGTGAAACAAATGTTACACAATTGTATACAGTTCAAGATGAAAAATTTTCCTTTAGAATTATAAAATTTAGAATTTCTATTAAAGTTACACTTTTTATCCAAATCAAATTTTCAGACATTGTTTATTTTTATTTGGACAAATGATCAGAAATCATTTCAAGAAAATTTCCAAAATTAGATTTTTAAGAAAACAAAAGCCAAAGTCTTTAAATAAATGAAAAAAATTAAAATTTAAGGAAAACAAGTAGAAAAGTAAGAAAAAGAAAGGGAAGCCATTACCAGATCTTTGAAGCCGTGAGAAACAAATGAAAATGATCTTTTTTTTTCACATGAAAACCTAATGAGATGACGGCTACATTAGGGTTTTACACGGCTAAAGCAATTAATTGAGGAGTTTAAGGAAATGAAGGGTTTGGGCAAATAAAAGGGCTTACGTTTCAAAGTGATTTACAATCTTCCATATTCTTTTCCATTTAAAACTTTACATAAACAAAATTTCAGGAGAAAATACTTTACAAACCGAAATCAATCAGAAATATGAGGTAACAAATAGTATAATTTGAAAAAAATATAAAATAATGAAGAAAATGCCTTAAAAATACCAAACAGTGTTCTAAAATTGTGCATAAATCCCTGTTAGTCTTGGAAAATTATACATTTCATTATAAAATTATTATGAAGTGGAAAGGAATGTTTTCATGTGAAAATGAGGTAAGAAATGCACAGCTACAATAAAGAAAGGAACGGTCAAAGGAAATTAAATCTATTAATTGGAAAAGAAACGGAAGAAGAAACGTTAAAGCGGTTTTACGTCTCTTTGCTTTCAAACCTTTTAAACTTCCTATATATATATATATTCATATACATCTAAATAACTGAAAATAATAAAAATATCAGTTAAAATTCGAAAATATAACAGATAAACAAAATATTGATAATTAAATATTAAGTAGATATGATTAAAATAAGAAAAATAGCACAGAAAATGAAAACTTGACTTAAGAATTAGAAATAACTTCAATACACTTTGGAAAAATTTACTTTAATTTAAATATATGTAAAATAAATATAATAAAGTAAAACACAGCAAATAAAAGTGAGTGCATAAAATAAATAAATAAATTTTAATTATATATAATTAAATTAAGAAAATGGTTTAAAATTGTAGACTAGGCTTTTAAAATTAGAAATAAATTCAAACGAACTTTAGAAAAATTATATTATCATTTTAAAAATACTTAAAAGTCAAAATATACATTATATAACATATTATTACATATTAAAATAAAATAAAACAAAGAAGAAGTAATTTATACAATTTAAAATAGTCATTGTTAAATAACCCTATATACGCACAATATTGTAAAGGGTATAACTTTCACAATTTACATCCAATTTCAACGAAACGAAAAGTGGTGTTCTTATAATTTTATGTACTTTCATAATAAAAGAAAAAAAATTTAATTTTTAAACCTTTAAAATTTTAAGTTGAAAGTCACAGTTTAACTATTTTGACCAAAATCAGCATTTCAGGCAAATATTCAACTTACAAAATTTTGGAATTATAACTCATTTAAAAATCAAGATTATATTTAAATAATAAATTTAATCATTTTAAATAAGTAAAATAAGTTTTTAAATCAAAATCTTACATTAAAAATAATTAAAATATACAATAAAATAATTACAAAATATAGGGTTGTTACAAATAGTTCGTCGAATGGCCGTAAATTGGTGTTGTTTGGGTCGATTCTCGAACGGCAGCGTAGCCTAGGGGCGTGGCATCGGAGTGGCCCCTGGCTGGAGGAGGATCGTTCGGAGGTTGGAGGTTGAGCAGCGCTCTCTGATGAAGCGGCCGCGTACGGTGTTGCGTGCGGTAGTTTTCTTGGCATGGCGTATGTAGATAGGGTAAACGAGACAGTAGGATTTCGTTAGTTCGATGATGTGGTGTAGGGTAAAGATTTTCTTTATTTATTTTATATATATTTTATAATTTAAAACGGTTAATGTCCTAACCTACGTAACTTTTACATATGAACTCGGATTTGGACGCGGTTTGTTTTGCTGGATCGTATCGGAATTCTAGACATTTTAACGCTGGTTTGGACAAATTCTGAGACTGTTTGAGTTTAGGCCCTAAATTGGATTTTAATTCGATATAAAATCAAAGGTGGGTGTTTTAACGCACTCACAACTTCTAAAATTTCTTATGTTTGTTAATAATTTGTAGTAAATTTGAAATTTATTTATGGCTGTCTGGTAATTTAAAATTGATATTCCAATTATTTTGAATTAAATTGCCTTTTAATTAATTATTGAATTCAAACTGCCAGTTAATTACTTGTAAGTGATAATTAGTTAATTTTTTAAATTTATTAATTGAATTGGATGATGATTGTGATGAATGTTTGATTGTTGATATTTGATGATTGGATGTCTTGTTTGAATTATATACTGTTATCACTCTAAAAGTTCCCTTAGCTATTGTTTAGAAAAATCACTATAGGTTGAAATGATATATACCTAAATGATCTATAGATTAGGAAAAATCGTTATGGGTTAAAACGATAGACTCGAGCGATTTTATGTATTTTATTTAATTTGGGATTGCAGTTTGATATGATATACAACCGTAAAATTTTAAATTACGGATTGAAATGATAAATATCCGTATCACTTGACCATAGGGTAGAGAATTATATACGGACACCGGTTTGGTTAAATTAAATGATTTTAAATCCTTAAATTTTGAATTTAGTTAAACGATATTTTGAAATAAAATTTGATTTATATAAATTGAATTATTATCGAATTTCGAGTTTACGTTAATTTTGAAATATAACTTTGAAATGCATTGAAATTGAAATAATTTAAATTAATATTTCAAACATGGATTGAAATCGATATAAAATTTAAGAGTTTATTTAAAATTTGAATTGAAAGATTCAGAATTGGTTTTTGTTGATTTGGAAATTGAAATGGTTCAGATGTGTGAAATAAAATAAATAGTTTAAATTGATATTAATTCTGAATTTATATTTTAATATAAACTGTTTAAATATATATTATTTTAAAATTTATAATTATTAAGATTTTCGAATTATTAAACTACTTTAATCCATATTAACTATATTAAATCATTTTGACCTATTTTAAACCATTTAATTTATTTTAAAACCAATTAGCCCATTTTAACTTATTTTAAATCTAATCAATCTATTTTAAAGCTATTTAATCTATTTTAATTATATTTAATCTATTTTAAATCTATTTAACTATGCTAAACCAATTTAATAGTATCTTTAACCTTTAATTTAACTATTTTAGAGTATTTTAACTATTTTAACTATTTAAAACTATTTATAATTATCTAAGCCATCTTTCCAAATTTCAAACTAAATAAAGCACATGAGTATATTTTAAATCCTCGATTTAAAGCAAATATGGTTAAATGATATTATAACCCAACTTGAGATTTAAATTACATATTTGATGTGAATATAAAGTTTTAAAATGAGGGTTTTAAACTATAATACGATTTTGGAAGTGAATATGATTTTGAAAGTGAATATAGTTTGGAAATGAATAGATTTCAAAAGAGATATGATTTGAAACTGAAGATGATATTTTGATTTAAACTCCGAATTGACTTTTGAAATGTAAAAGAACCATTCGATATGAAATAAACGTTTGGTTGTTAAGGAGACCGGGATCGGATATTGTCATACTCTCTGCCAATACCGAAAACCACTTTAACAACTATGTACATGGTGGAGATTCCAAAAATGAAGTAGGATGGTTTGGCAAATAATTTCTGTATAAGGTATCCCTGTCTCCCATGAGTCGGCATAGATGTGACTAAAATAGAAGCTATGCCGGGCCAAGTGAGGTCATTCCTTCTATCAGGCACATTTCTTCAATATCATTCTATTACTTTGTGATTAATTTGGTGGCCATCCTTGATTTTGATTTGGAAGTACGTCCGAGGTGGGCGGTAGTAGCTGCTATGCGTTACCACCAGTCCGGATCCACAATGGGTATATCTACCCTGGCATTGCCTCGAGTGCCATGTTCACAAACCTAGAGCGCCTTCTACGAGTTTGTTTTGTACCATACCTAGTGCCCTCTGATAGCCCTCTAGTTTACGGAGGAATTATGGTACTGTATAGACTATGGAAATATATAATAATGTGTTAAGGGGGATATGGGTAACGCCTTAATGCTATTTTGATACTTTACTTTACTGTAGACACTATTATAATAGCGCATTGTACTACATAGTAGATAGTTCAGCGGATCCTTAGGAGATGGAAATCTCGAACATCTTTTAAGTTATTATACTCACGTTAGACACTAGATAGGAGATGTCAAACCCCATAAACATCTCTGATGCCCCCACACTCATATGTACCATTGATTTAACTTACATAAGATCCTTTAGTTCCGACTCGAGTACCACTGCACTGTTATTTATCTCTGTTGTATGTAACTCTAATTCTGTGTTGTATAAGTATAATCAAATATTTTGTAAAATAGCTCCATGAACATTTATTTGATTATTATATTTTGTCGTTCTGCTGCGAGATTCTGTGTTTCTTTTATTTCTTTCTCTTTTTCTTATTTACCCCATAACAATCTACCCTTTTCAATGGTTTGAGTCTGGCATGTGTGTCTGTTTAAAACGTCGAAAAAGGCAAGTCTTACATTTCCCCTAACAATCTGTCTTTTTGGCACTTAATTGATCGTCACAAGAATATTGTGGATGTATTAGTTTTGACTTCTAGGGTTTGGAAAGGCAGGTTGTTACATTTTCTACCAAAAGTTGCATCTTTTCTAGTGGTTATTACTTTTTTCAAATAGAACCATTCAAGCACCATAAATAAATACTGTTTTGTAAGTTTTTGATCTCACCTTACTAACAATACTTACTTTCTTTCTATACTCGATATTTTCTAAGATTTCAAAAGCATTAAAAACAAACTTTGCATTTCATAAAATCTACACTTCAAATCGCAATCATCAAATGAGATAATAGGAAGGGTGTGCAAAATGTAACTAACCAGTGTTATTAAATAACACAGCAAGTCAAGAAAAGTTTCATTCTATTTTTAGTAAAGCCTTATTAGATACCTTCAGGTAAGGTGTTAAATTCCTATTCGGTTGTTTAGGTAGTCTTGTAGAAACCTATTCCTTTAGGTAAATTTAGGGTCGTTTAACAAAATTCTAGGAGTCTGTGTAATGACCCGGTATTTTGAACCATTCGCATCCACACATGTTGAACTTGAATTGTTCAAAACAACAGATTGTTAATTTATATTTGGCAAAACTCAGCATATACAGTAAATTAATCAATCACAGAATCACAAACACAGAGTATTACAACAGTAAGCAGCGGAATAGATAAATAGTAGTTCGTGAAACTACTATAAAATATCGAAGTCTAAATCAAAATACAACAAAATCTCAAATACCATTGAATCTCTAATACATAAGAAATCGACTTGTTTGAACATAAATGACTGGAATGGACTAAAATAACTGAAAGCTGGTAAATAGGTGGATCTCCAAGCGAAGCTCCAAAACTCCAAATATGGGTCTCAAATGTTGTAACACTCGGTCTGACTCGAGCATAAAGCAAAACACAAAACACTCGAGTCAGAATTAACATTCTTATATTAATAAATTCAACTCAAGTGAAGTATCAACTGAAATATAAGTAACTTAAAGGATGTTTGGGATTTCCATCCTCTAAGGATCTATGGAACTATCTACTATGTAGTAATATACGCTATTATAATATGTCTATAGTAAAGTAAACTAATAAAATAGCGTTAAGGCGTTACCCATATCCCCCTTAACACATTTTATATATTCTTGTAGTCTATACAATACGGTATGCTCCACTAAACCAGTGGTTTACACAGAGGACATCACATAGATACGGTATAAAAAAAACTCTTAGAAGGCGCGATAAGGCATGCGACAAGGCGCTTGAGGCAATGCCAGGGTATATATATATATACCATTTGCACTCCCGGACTGGTGGTAACGCATAGCAGCTACTACCCCCACCAAGTGACACACTTCCAAATTGAAGGTGCACCCAATCAAATCACAAAAGCAATGGAATGGTATCGAAGAAATGTGCCCGATCGGCGGGATGACTCCACTTGGCCTGGTATAGCTCCTGTTTTAGCCACATCAAGCTGACTCGTGGGAGTCAGTGCTACGTAAAATACTGTATAGAATCGTTCGCAAACCATCCTAGTTCGTTCTGGAATCTCCACAACGTACACAGTTGTTAAAGTGGTTTTCGGTATTGGCAGAGAGTAGGACAATATCCGAACCCGGTCTCTTTAACAACCACACGCTTATTTCACACCGTGGTCATTTCATTTCAAATAATTTATACTTTATATCAAAATATCATATTCATTTCAAAACCATATCAATTCGATATCGTTATTCACTTTAAGTAATATCCAATTCCATAACTGTAACACTTTTGAAATCATAACACTTTTGAAATCTTAACACTTTTGAAATCACAACACTTTGGAAATCATAACACTTTCGAATTAAAAAGTTTAGATATTGAATATAGATATATATTAAAATAGTTATAAATTAAAATAGTTTATATATATATTAAAAATACTTTATATAATAAAAATATTTTCCTCAATTTCAAAAATTGATTCAAATCTGCTTAACTTTCGAAATTTAATTTAAATCAATCCATGTTCGACATTTTCAATTTAAATGGTTAAAGATTCAATTCCAATTCTAAATAAACCATTTCAATCTTTATCAATTTCAAACCAGGTTTGAACTATCATTTTGATTCCAATAAGATTCAAGGTTTAAATGTTCAAATAATTTCAATATAAATTTCATTTATATTTCAACATTTAACTTTAATTTTATTCACATTGGAAAAATATTCACTGAATTATTTTTATATTAATTAAAATCTCAATTTATAAATTTAACTCAATATTATATATTTGGTCTAAATTTTATTTAAAGTTAAGAATATTCATTAATCACTTTTAATCAAATCAAGTTATAAATCATATTTTTCAGAACCTCAAATTAATAAGTTTATATCAATTCTTATTTAAATTCAATTATTAACCAATTTAAATTCCAAGTCAACATTAATTTAACTTTCCTGCCTCTAGTATTAAAGTTATTGAAATCTATTTGTAAAATATTAATATAAATTTAAATAAACATTTAAACATAATATAAACCAATTAATTTAAATTTTATTAAATTAAATCTTATTATTAAATGTATTTTTTATTAAATCTTATTTTATATATTTTAAAAATAATAACATTATAATAAAAAACTTAAAAATTATATTTTCAAAACTAACTTATAAATTTAAAATTTCCAAAACATATAGTTTTAAAAATCTAGATTTTACACATATATTAAAATAAATTCTTTATATTATAATTTAAAAATCAATATTTTAAAAAAATCCATATATTCTCTCTCAAATTCTGGGAATCATTTTTCAAAATAGACCCACGGGTCCGTATATAATTTTTTATCCTATGTTCAAGTAATATAGATATTTATCCTTTCAATCCACAATTTAAATATTTACGGGTATATATCATTTCAACCGCAATCCTAAAATTTCAAAATAAATGAAAATTTCTTGGGTTTAACATTTCAACCCATAATGATTTTCCCATAGAATATCGTTGGGGTATGTATCATTTCAACCTATAGAAAATTCTAAAATAACAGGAAACTGGTAGAGCGAGAACAAATATGATAATAATATAACATATCAACAACATGCATATATCATCAATAACAGATTAAATTATAATATAAACAAATGGTGATGGTGTCAGCTGTCATAGGTGAACATATTACAGATAATGGCATATCTCATATAATAATTAAATAATAAGCAGTTCAGATTTAACAGCATATTTAAATTGTCATTTCAATATGAATTAAGTTTATTAAATATAAGAATGTTAATCGTAAGTGAGTGCTCACCTTTCGAGGCTGAAGAAATTAGACACCACGACAAGGTATGATTTGAATCACGATCTAGACAATCGATTAATCCAAACAACAAATCTCAAAGCGAAGTAAGCTGAACACGGATTTGACGGACAAAGCTGATAAATTGAAATTGATGAGAACAAATTAAATTGGCTTGATATAAACGGAAGATATATATTATCACTATTATTTTATTAAAATCAATATTTTAATTTAAGACAAATGTTAAATATATATACATATATATATATAATTCAAAAATCATTATTTTTAAAACACAAATATTCAAAACCGAAGTTATATATATTTATATTTTAAAAAAATCGATACTTATATATTCTTTAAAAGTGGGATCCAAGTATAATTTATTTAATATATACTCTTCAAATCAATATACATAGGCTTACATACATACATTCTTTAAACTAAATAAAATTATACTTCAAATCTGAAATGTACTGACTCTCACGGTACCCACATATATTTATAAAACAGTATATATATAAAACGTGCATATATTATGATATTAATACAGATCATCAACAATATATACATTTGAGTTACCTAAATCATATACAACTATATACACATGCGAACAAATATATTTATGTGATATATTTGAAAATCTATGTTATGTTAAAATATATATGCTAACGTATTATAAATAACATATTTATATTGATAGAATATGAAACTTATTATCCCACCTTTTGCTAAGGCTATGACACCAAGGAATTGACCGAGAACCAAAGACAGTTCATCCCGAAAAATGGTATACATAGGTTAGCTATGGATACTGGTAAATTTTGCCAGAGTCTGGATCAATCTAGAATTAACATGATACGTTGAGCAAAGCTATGAAATCCAACATTTCAAATTTCAAGTCAATTTGAGTTCGTATGCTCAAGATATGATCGATGCAAGCCAAGAAGAGAAGCTCATTCGTAACCATCGGTAAATCTCCTTCGAATCGATCCATTTCATGCCATCGATGAACAAGCCTCTTCGTATTCATCCAGATCCACTCTTTTCGTAGCCATCCACATCCACTTACTTCGTATCCATCGACAATAACAAGAGAGTCCATTTTGTGTCGATCAAGTTTCAAACATGCTTCGAATCGATCGACCACAAACCGATATGAAATCAACACCTCCCATCGATACGAAGTGGAATGCAAAAGATCGATAAGAAGTGGAATGCACAAAATCGATAAGAAGTGAGATGCAGTCGATCGACACGAACAAGGTCAAGCCGGGTCGATACGAAGGCGCATCTATAGGAAAGGCTCGATCGTTCAGCAAGAAAAGTGGGTCAATGCAAAATGTTAGCGCCAGGTCATCAGGCATCACGTGCAAAACCATCGATGCGAAGCTATCGATACGAACAACATCGATACAAATACAACAGCCATCGAAAAATAAAAAATTGCATCGATTATAACTCAAAATCTACAAATCCAAATGCCTCCAAATTTTCACAGAAGCTTGCATACATCTTCAAGAATGTTCATGATCGGTCCCGACTCGATTGGACTAAATCTTGATTGATACGATTTGCGTTCGTATCGATCATGGATCGACTCCAAATGGTCAGGGATCGATCGCATGGGCCCACCCATGTGCGAGAAAAGGTCTACCAAGATCCGAGTGAGATATTTGCAGCCTACGCCTATAAATAGCAGCCCAGGAACAACTGAAAAATGACTTTTAGCTCTTCTACGTCCAAACTCTGTTGAAATCACGGTTGTACTCACTGTTGTAACACGTTATAACCAGCAACCAAAAAATCAGTAAATTCAATCGCTTCATAGTGGACGTAGGCCATACGCCGAACCACTCAAAATCTTAGTGTTTATGTGCGTTTATTTGTTTGTTAACTGGTGTTTTTGTTAGATTTTCCTCTTTTTCCATTTATATTCTTCATTTTATCTCTTCAAACACATTCAAAGAGTGTTGTGTCCAAATTTGGTACAAACACTTTGGTACTTCCACTGAGAAAACCCAGTTTTTCTCCTGCTCGTTGGATCTGCTATCGATATCGGATTGCGTTAATCTAAGAAGAAGATCCAGATTTCAAGTCTAAAGTTCTTCCATCCTATTCTTATTTGCATAAAGTCTAGGAAAAAGCTACGATATCCATCATAGTTAACACTAGAACTACTTCAACAGCTGCCGATCCAGATGGACGGGATAGGCAGAACCCCATACAACTTCCTCCTATAGATCATAATGCTGCTGGACCATCAGACCCGCAAGGCCCTATTACCGGGGAAGAGTTCCAATTGCTTATACAAGAACTGACTTAGAGTTGCCAACAGCTTACTCAACAACTCCATGCTAACGCTGAATTGACCAACCAACTGAATCGTCAAAGATGAAGGAGATCCAGGAGAAATTAGGCTTCCTATTCATCCATTGAGAGTTCGGCTTCTTCAGACTACCATCATAGATCCACGCGTCCATGGCTGGACGGAAGCTCCGCATAGGCTATTGGACATCAGAATACACTAAATCTTGGACAGTCAAGAGTTGGCCCATCTACCAGCCATCAGACTGGAACCTCCTCCTGAGGAGGAACTGTTCCCTATCATGTTATAGACAACCGCACTACTACCACTGCTACTGAATTGGGAGTTGATGCCCAAAATCGGATAGATTTGAACCATCGCCAACATGAACATACTCCAGAACTTATGTTCCAGAGAACTTGGAACCAAGGACGCGAGATACAGACCGTCGACCGCGACTAGCCCATCCTCGCATTGTGGAACCCGACCACACCTTGGCTCAACAGGCTTAAAATGTCCAGATGCCGGACATCATGACGATGATCCGTCAGATGATCCGAGAAAGTCAAGGTCTCACCAATGATGATTGGGGAATCTCCCAGAGTCATACTCCTTTCACTGACGATATACTCTATGCTGAACCACCTTGGTGATTCAAGATGCCGACTTTACCCATTTATGAAGGGAGATCCTAATCAACATATCTTAAAGTATGAATGGTTAATAAATGTTGCATGAGCCGATGATGCAGTTAATTGCCGAGGTTTTTCGATCTCTCTGGGGGGAGGCATGGAGACTATGTTGTTTACCCATTTACCACCACAATCTATCTCGTGTTTTGATCAGTTGGCGATGAAGTTTGTCAAGCAATTCTGCATGCATGTTACAAGGCCGAAAGATGTTAATACTTTGTCTAGTGCCACTCAAGCTCTTGGTGAGACATTTAGACGTTATTTTGAGATATTGTATGCTAATGCACTGAGATTAGCAATCCCAATGATAACTCTATTCTGATGGCACTGACTAAGGGGATTAATACCGATTTCGAGGTCGGCAACTAGTTGGTCGAAAAACCTCCTGCATCATTGGATCATTTTTATTCCGAGGCAGCCCAATTCTTAAGAAGGGAGGATGCGAAACAGTTTAGGAAAAAGGATAACGCAAGGACTAGTATGGAAGGGATTCAGAGCAATGTTGTTGTTAAACAAACCTGGAAGAGTTTCAAAAAAGTGAAATTGAACATATAAAATAAAAAAATCAACAGAAAGGCAACGGAAATCAAAACAGGAAACAGGATCAGAATCGTGGGCCATGACGTAGGGCTCCTATGTTTGACATTTATACTACTTTGAATACGTCATTGGAAAATGTGTATTTACAGACCTGCAATACTTTTCAGTATAAGAAACCTGCTCCGAAACAATCATCGAAAAGATAGATTTAGACGAGGAAGTTTTGTAGATTCCATGAAAGTTGTAGCCATAACACAAATTAGTGCTGTCATTTGCAAGATCTCATTGAGAAGTTAATACGTGAGAGAAAGTTAGAGCAGTTTGTGCGGACACCGTAGTCAGGAGGTGCGGGCCCATCGAATCAAACCATATACCAAGTCAGCCAAGACAGAAGGAACCCGCTCGTACCAACGGGAGGTTGGTGATACATACCATTAGTGGTGGTCCTCATCCAGTGGACCGAAGCTAGAAGGAAATGGAGTCATATGTCAGTTCTATTAGGCATGCGAGCTTCGAATGTTGTAGTAGTTTGGAATATGAGGCTTTGGCCAAGAAACAGAAAACAATGACAGACGACCTTGTATTTCGAGACAGAGATGCCGACGGGGTTGAAGCCCCAACCATTGATCCACTTATCATATCAGCTCAAGTAGGTCTTGCTTGGATGAAGAGGATCTTAGTAGACAGTGGAAGTTCTGTAGACATATTGTTTAAGCGATATGACAAGATGAAAATGGAAACCAAAGATTGGAAGCCTTATCAGTCCCGTATCCATGGCTTTAATAAGAGCGCATCAATACCTACTGGAGTGGTGGAAATGCCAATGGAACTGGGGATTGGAGAACGTTGGAGAGTCCGGATATTACAGTTTGTTGTGTTAGATATAGACTCGCCATACAATGCTTTCTTGGACCGACCGGCCCTACCTAAATTTAGGGCTGCCATTGCCCCTTGGTGTCTGACTTTAAAGTTCCCTACCAACAAAGGAGTTGGAGACGTTCAGGGAGACCAGGCTATTGGGTGAGCCTGTTATGTTGCCAAGATGTGAGAGGCGCAACGAAAGGAAAAAGAAAGGGCGTAGAGGAATCTCTCTGTGTCCGCTTTGTTGAGAACTGACAATTGACGCCTTGGCCCATGCCCGGGCACCACAACCAATTCCCAAGGGATCTTGACCGAGGACATACCAAAAGTAAAGACAAAAGTAAAGATAGTCAAGCTTCCATGGCCGAGCTGACGATAGATGTCCCGATCGATGATGATGAAGATTCTAAATTGAAAAATTGGATCTCAGCTAAGCCAACAGATGCAAGAGGAATTGGTTGAATTTCTCCGGGCATAACCTCGACGTGTTTGCCTAGACACATTCTGACATGTGTGGAATATCTCCCGACATCACGAGCCATATGTTGAACATTGACCCATGGCACATCGCGGTCAAACAAAAAAGGCATGGTATGATCCAGAGAGATCTGCCGCCCTTAAGGAAGAGGTTGATAAGCTTAAATCGAATGGATTTATTCGACATGCATTATACCTGGAATGGGTGTCCACTCCTGTACTTGTCCGAAAACCGAATGGGAAATGGAGAACGTGTACTGACTGCTCAGAGTTAAATAAATCTTGCCCCAAAGACATTTTTCCACTTCTCTGAATCGATCAGCTCGTAGACTCAATGGCCAGATATGAACTCTTGTCCTTCATGGATGCGTATTCTGGCTACAACCAGATATACATGCACTTACCGGACCAGGAGCATACCAGCTTCATGACCAATCTCGGACTTTACTGCTACAAAGTTATGCATTTTGGACTCAATAACGCCGGGGCAACATACCAACAGTTAGTTAATCTAATGTTCTCTAACCGGATAGGAAACACCATGGAGGTATATGTGGATGACATGCTAGTAAAGTCACGATTCTCCACTAATCATATCAAAGTCCTGGAATCAATGTTTAACGTCCTTCGAGAATATAAAATGAAGCTCAACCTGTTGAAATGTAACTTTAGGGTCGCACTTGGAAATTCCTTGGGTTTATCGTCAACGCTCGAGGAATCGAGGCCAATCCCAAAAAGATCTGGGCAATCAGAAATTTTGAAATCCCAAGAACTATAAAGCAAGTCCAGAGCCTCAACGGGAAAGTGGAAGTACTGAGCAGGTTCATTTCAAAATCCATTGACAAATGCATTCCCTTTTCGAATTGATTAGAAAAGGGAAACAGAACTTTGAATGGACTACGGAATGTAAGGGCGCATTCCAAGCACTAATTCAACACCTCTCCACACCGCCTATTCTTTCAAAGCCTATTGATAACGAGAAATTGTACATTTACTTGGCGGTATCAGAAAATGCAATCAGTGCAGCCCTAATTCGGGAGGAAGACCGGATACAATGGACGGTCCACTACATTAGCAGAGGATTGACCAGGGCTGAGAGAAACTATTCGAAGTTGGAAAAGTTGGCTTATTGTTTTGCCGTTGCCTCAAGGAAGCTTCGTCCTTATTTCCAGGCTCATCCTATCATTGCCTGCACCAACCAGCCGTTACAACAGATCCTTACGCGACCTGAGACATCTGGTAGGTTGCTCAAGTGGAACATCGAGCCGAGTCGGTTCGATATCACTTATACTCCAAGGAAAGCTAGTCATGGACAAGTCCTGGCAGACTTAATCGATGAATTCACTATCCCGGAGGATTTTCCTGAAACCAGTGAATCTTTTAAGCATATTTGGAAGCTGCATACTGATGGTGCATCAAATAACCGTTGCTCAGTTGTCGGGGTTGTACTTGAAACTCCTAAATGTCGATCTATATGCTATGCTTTAAAGTTCCATGCAGCCAACAACGAAGCCGAATATGAATCCTTGCTTGCTGGATTGATACTTTCCTGAGATTTAAGAATAATTGTTGTGGAGATTTATTATGATTTGCAATTGATTATGTGTCAGATTCGGGTAGAATACCAGGCCAAGGACCAAAGACGGACTGCTTACCTTGCTTAGGTTTAGGAAATATTAAATTAGTTCGATTATTATGCCATCTACTGCATACCCCGAGAGCGCAATCAGAAAGCCAATTCGTTAGCAATGTTAGCCAGTATAAGTGAAGCACAGCAACCTATGGAAACGTTACCTTCCCTGGGCATCGATCCAATGGAGACAAATTAAGTATTTGAGATTGTTCTCGATAAGGAGTCATGGATGACTCCGTTCAAAAATTATCTTGAGCATGGGCCCCTACAGGAGCACGGAAGTGAAAAGAGACATGTCCTTCGAAAGGCTTCACAGTTTACTACTCAGAATGAAGTCATGCATAGAAAACGGTACTCTGTTCCTTTAGTATGGTGCATCGATCAGATTAAATCAAACGAGTATTGCATGATGCACATAAAGGAGAATGTGGCGATCGCACCGGGGAGGGCAAGCTCTTGCCAAGAAAGTGCTCCTATATGGATACTATTGGCCGACTGCAAACTGCGAAGCATCGGACTATGCCATAAAATGTGACAGATGTCAAAAACACGCTTGGATTCCTAGAGCCCCACCAACAGAAATAACTCAAATGGTCAGTCCATGGCCATTTGCAGTATGGGGCATTTACATTATTGTTTCTCTACCTCTAGCCAAAGGTGGTACGAAGTACGCCATCTTCACAGTCGATTACTTTACCAAATGGGCGGAAGTTGAACCCCTTGCTACAATCACGACAAAGAAAGTGATCAACTTTGTAGTGCGCTAATTATCTACTAATTTGGTCTCCCGCATATCATCGTCATAGACAATGGAGCCTAATTCGACAGTGTTGAATTTAAGAATTTCGATCAACGGTTCCACATCCAGAAGAAGTTCTCTGCAGTTGCACACCCATAAGAAAAAGGATAGGTTGAAGCTGTTAATAAAGTTATAAAGTCTATCCTGGAGAAACGACTGGAAAAGGCTGAGGGTAAATGGGTTGACGAAATTTCTATGGCTTTATGGGCTTACCGAACAACCCACAAGTCCGCGACCGACCACATTCCACTCTCTCTTTCCTACGGCTCAGAAGCCGCTATTCCAGTCGAGATGGAAGCACCTTCTCATCGTGTGACTTATTATGATCCAAAAATGAATGCTATATTACTTGCCGTATCTTTGGATTTATTGGATGAGAAGAGTGAAGAGGCTGATTTGTGGACAGCCGCATACCAAGTTCTAGTCGCCTGATTATACAATGCCAAGGTCTGACCCCGAACCTTCGAGCTCGGTGATCATGTCCTCAAAAGAATCTACCCCGTCCCTTCGCACATGAAACCAACGTGGAAAGGGCCGTATGTCATCAAACAAAAGCTCCAAGACGACACGTTTAAATTATCGACCGTTGATGTTCTTACTCTATCGAGAGCCTGGAACAGCGAAACCCTTCGTCGATACTACACATGATAGGCCTTAATTATTCAGTTTACTTTTCATTTGCAATTTATTTATGCATTTTGAAATTTGAATTTGTAATAAGGCCATTCATTGTGCTATATTTTCTTATTTCCGCAATAAAATGCAATCTCTTCGAGGCAGAGCTGTGATTTTTTGAAATGCTTCATACAATTATCACTATGCACGGAGATCTAAATTCCACCTGATGGTGGAGTTTATTCAAATAGGGAGTAACTGTGATACGACCGGTTAATCGCCAAGTGAAACTCGAGCCCAGGGGTAAGTCATCACACTGAAGCCAAAAAAGGATTGGTACACGCAATTCTCTAACTAGCTTCAGATTCCCAGAGTGCGTACTAGAGTATAAACTTACAAATACGATCTCAAAGAGGGTGGATCCATCCACCTAATGACTTCGCCCGTATTCAAACCAAGTTCGAGCAGGGTGGAACCGTCCATCTAACGACCTCACTTGTTAAATCTGGGTGGATGTGAGTCGACCATCCACGATCCTGATAAATCCATCGTTTTCGGAGTGTGAACAAAATCCTAAATCCTAAACAGATGTGATAGACCATCTGTTAGCTAAGTCTAGATTCCCGAAGTGTGAACTGGAGTATAAACATCAAATAACTCCGGATTCCCAGAGTGCGTACCGGAGTATCAACATCAACCAACTCCAGATTCCTCGGAGTGCGAACTGGAGTACAAGCATCAACTAATTCCAGATTTCTAGAGTGCGAACCAGAGTATCGCCAACAATTAAACCTAAGTCCCTGGAGCATGGATTGGAGTATAAACAACGAATAACTCTAAATCCCCAAAGAGTGGATTGGAGTTTAAACACAAATCGGATAAGAATCGATTATTCGTAAGACAACTCTGAGTCCCTGGAGTGTGGTCGGAGTATAAACATAAATCGAGTGTGACTGACCACCGATGAATCAATCTAAAAGTCCACCCAATGTGGACGCAGTTATGAATATTAAACAGGTGTGACTGATTGCCCGTGAAAATAACTTAAGTCCCTGGAGCATGGACGTATCACTGAAACTTAAGCGAACATAATCGACCGCCGATAAACAAGTGCAATCCCCAGAATGTGAATGCGATCACCAATTGATGAGTGAGTGTGGTTCGACTACTCGAATTCGCCTGTTTCCACTTCGCTTCATAAAGATTGTGATCAATGTGTTAAAGGCAAATGGAGATCGCTGACCGATATTTCCAAAGTATCCCCTAATTTAGGGGCAGAACTTAAGTACCGGTCACTAAGTGAGATAGTGCAGCATCGTAATCTGACTTAACACTCAGTTGCGGCCTGAAGCCGTGACCCCGAAACTTAGTGACTAAACTCGACATTGATTCGGAGACCAAAATTTCATAAGTAAAATGAATTGAAGTTCAAACACTGGAATACGTTAACAGACGAGCACAAGTTGTATAGCCTGGCTTCAACAAATGTATATGTATGCAATTATATATTTCATTCATTTTCTTTTCAAACAAAGTGACAAGACGAAGAGCAGAGAGTGGGAAGAAAAGGAATGGCATCGAATCAGACAAAAAAAGAACCATCAAATATTAAATAAAGTGGGATAGCAAAAGTCAAGAGTTGTCTTTAGGAATATTAAAGTTACTGTCCCTTTGTTTTCAGCGGATGACAGCTGAAAGGACATAGAATATCAAAAGCTCAAAAAGGGTACCGATATGGCTAACAATTTTCATGGGCTTCGCCACATACCGGACTACAAAATGCACAAATTAATATACTGTGGAGATTAGCACGACGAGATGAACAGAATGGTATACAAATATGAGCGATATGACCAAGTTATAAAAACTCAATTTTTCGCTGCTGAAAATGCTGTTAATACACCGAAAATATGATAAACAGTGCTGGAGAAATCCAAATTTGATGAAACGAAATATATCATCTCACTTAGAAAATATTTTACATTTTCATCGTATAAAAATATTCAGATTTCGAAAACATTTTATTTTCACATAATTAACTGGTTTTAAATTGAATTTGAAAGTTACATAGTATAATTAATTTTCATATTTTCTGATGAAAGTTCACCATTTTCTATATTTAAATAGATGTATTCCAAATATCAAATTTTCATTTCAAAAATTTATTATTTGAAAATTCACTAAAATTCAGTTAATAACGTTATAAAACCGTTAAAATTTTCGGGTCAATACACTCTTCCCCGCTCAAAACTTTTCATCCCCAAAAAGGAATGAGATAGGAGATCAGAAATAACCAGAAAGAAAAGATAGATTTGAGAAACATAGTTCCAGATCCATTTATTTTATTCAATTCAAAATTGTTGATTCAATTTGTTAATTCAAATCTTATAAATTTCATTTAGTTTTGAATTGATAAATATGCAACAAATTTTGTTTCAATCCATTTTATTTAATAAATATTCAATGTATTCACATTTAGTGAAATCCAAATCAAGATATTTTCATTTAGTTGATTTCCTTACAATTTATTACATTTGTTACAAAAATTTCTTTCAAAACAAAAATTTATTTTTATTTAACTTATTTATTTAATCAATTCGACCTCACTTATCTCCAGTTAAGTTGATTCCACTTAAAACTCAACTCGAGTGAAATATCAACTGAAATACAAGTAACTTAAAGGATGTTTGGGATTTCCATCATCTAAGGATTCATGGAACTATCCAAAATGTAATAATGTATGCTATTATAATATGTCTATAGTAAACTAAACTATTAAAATAGTGTTATGGCATTACCCATACCCCCTTTGACACATTTTATACATTCCCGTAGTCTATAAAACGTGTACGCTCCACCAAACCGATGGTTTACACAAAGGACACCACATAGGTACAGTAAAAAAAAACTCATGGTAGGCACGATAAGGCATATGACAAGGCACTCGAGGCAATGCCAAGGTAGATATACAATTTGCACTTCCAGACTGGTGGCAAAGCATAGTAGCTACTACTGCCCACTTTGTGACACACTCCCAAATCAAAGGTGCATCCAATTAAATCACAAAAGCAATAGAATGGTATCGAAGAAATGTGATGGATCTGGGGAATGACCCCAATTGGCCCGGTATAGCTCCTGTTTAACCACACCAAGCTGACTCACGGGAGTCAGGCTATGTAAAATACCTAATAGAATCGTCGCCAAACAGTCCTAGTTCGTTCTTTAATCTCCACCATGTATACAGTTGTTAAAGTGGCTTTAGGTATTGGCAGAGAGTGACAATATCCAATCCCGGTCTCTTTAACAACCAAACGCTTATTTCACGCCGTGGTCATTTCATTTCAAATAATTCAAGCTTCATACCAAAATATCATATTCATTTCAAAAGCATATCAATTCAATATCATTATTCACTTTAAATAATATTCAATTCTAGAATCGTAACTCTTTTGAAATCTTAACACTTTTGAAATCATAACACTTTGGAAATCATAACACTTTCGACTTAAACAATTTAGATATTGAAAATAGATATATATTAAATAGTTATAAATTAAAATAGTTTATTTATATATATATATACTAAAAATACTTTATATAATAAAAATAATTTCCTTTATTTCACAAATCGATTCAAATCAGCTTAAATTCCAAAATTTAATTTAAATCAATCCCTGTTCAACATTTGCAATTTAAAAGGTTAAAGATTCAATTCAAATTCTAAATAAACCATTTCAAACTTTATCAATTTCAAATCCAAGTTTGAACTATCATTTCGATTCCAATAAGATTCAAGGTTTAAATATTCAAACAATTTCAATATACGTTTCATTTATATTTCAACATTTAACTTTAATTTTAGTCACATTGGAAAAATATTCACTTAATCATTTTTATAACAATTAAATAAAATCTCAATTTATAGATTTAACTCAATATTTAATATTTAGTCTGAATTTTATTTAAAGTTGAGAATATTCATTTAATCACTTTTTATCAAGTCAAGTTATAAATCATATCTTTCAAAGCCTCAAAATCATTAAGTTTATATCATTTCTTATTTAAATTCAATTATTAACCAATTTAAATTCCAAGTCAACATTAATTTATCTTTCCAACCTCTAATATTAAAGTTATTGAAAATCTATTTTTAAAATATTAATTTAAATTTAAATAAACACTTAAACATATTATAAACCAATTAATTTAAATTTCATTAAATTAAATCTTATTATTAAATGTAGTTTTTATTAAATCTTATTTTATATATTTTCAGAATAATAACATTATAAGAAAAATCTTAAAAATATATTTTCAAAACTAACTTATAAATTCAAAATTTCCAAAATATATAGTTTTAAAATCTTGACTTTAGACACATATTAAAATAAATTCTTTATAGTATAATTTGAAAATCAATATTTAAAAAAAATCCATATATTCTCTTTCAAACTCTGGAAATCATTTTTCAAAATAGATCAATGGTGTCCGTATATAATTTTCTATCCTATGGTCAAGTGATACAGATATTTACATTTCAATCCGCAATTTAAATATTTATGGGTATCATTTCAACCTTCGATCCTAAAATTTCAAAATAAATGAAAATTACTTAGTTTTATCATTTTAACCCTTGAAGATTTTCCTCTATTCTAGAATATCATTCGGGTATGTATCATTTCAACCCATAGGGAATTCTAAACTAACAAGGAACTTGTAGAGTGAGAACAAATATGATAATAATACAGCATACTAACTACAGGCATATATCATCAATAATAAATTAAATTATAATATAAGAAACATGTGATGGTGTCAACTGTCATAGGTGAACAAATTACAGATAATGGCACATCACATATAACAATTAAACAATAAACAATTCAAATTTAACAACATATTTCAATTGTCATTTCAATGTGAATTAAGTTTATTAATATAAGAATGTTAATCGTGAGTGAGTGCTCACCTTTCGAGGGTAGAGAAATTAGGCACCATGAAAATCTATGATTTGAATCGTGATCTAGATGATCTACCAATCCTAACAACAAATCTCAAAGAGAAGTAAGCTGAACACGGATTTAACGGACAAAACTGATAAATAGGAATCGATGACAACAAATGAAATTGGCTTGATATAAACGGAAAAAATATATATTATCACTATTGTTCTATCAAAATCAGTATTTTAATTTAAGACAAATGTGTTTATATATAAATAATTAAAAATCATTATTCTTAAAACACAAATATTCAAAATCAAAGCTATATATATTATATTTTTGAAAAAATCAATACTTATACATATGCTTTAAAAGTGGGATCCAAATGTACTTTATTCAAAATATATATATACTTCAAATCTATATACATAGACTTGCATTCATACATTCTTTAAACTAAATAAAATTATACTTCAAATCTGAAATGTACCGACTCATATATACCATATTATATAGACCCACAGTACCAACATATATTTATAAAATAGTATATATATAAAACATGTATATATTATAATATATATACTGACCATCAACAATATATACATATGAGTTACCCAAATCATATACAACTATATACACACACAAACAAATATACTTTATGTGATATATTCGAAAATCTATGTTATGTTAAAATATATATACTAATGTATTATAACTAGCATATTTATACTGACAGAATATAAAACTTATATAAACTAACATATAACATATATACCTATTATAACTTTAAGATTCAAATCTATTATAAAATAAGTCAATGGATCATATAGGAACTTATGTTTTATACATATATACAAATAGATATATATAGTTTTGATATTTAATAACAAATATATATAAGTGGAAATTAGCCACAAGGGCCTCTTTGGCAAGTGGAATTAGTTTCTAGGACACACAACGAAAATAATTACTTTCTAGGACAAAACGTAAATAATTAGTTTGTAGGGCCTAAAAACCTATGAAATTATGTTCTTGAAAGTAAATGGACTACCGACTTTGTCCTTGAAAGTAATTATTCTGATGATTTTGGCCTTGAAAGTAATTTCTTTAAATGTGTGTCCTAGAAACTAATTGGACTGCGAAGTTTGTCCTTCTGGTGAAATGCCTATATATATAAAGCAGGGGAAGGCTGCACCTACCCTGAAGTTCGACCTGAGTGTAGTGGCAAGCGGGAGTAGACAAGCTGGAGAGCTGTGATGCAGGAGTTTTGTGTGATAGGTCGTATTCGGCTGTGTGCGGCTCGAGGAAATCGAAGGTGATGGTTTGGAAAAGCACAGAAAAGGTAGCAGGCTCTCTAAACATCCATACATGCAAACTACAATAAGCATGGTTTCCATTATTATCATTATATATTTTCTTTTTTTTCTTTTGGCAAAAGAAGGCTGCTAGGACAGTTAGAAGGGAGAAAGTAGTGGACATGAAGGTGGCGTTTGTGGTGGATGCGCAGGCTGCAAAAGTTGCTGGGTGAGAAACTATAGGGTTTGGATGTGGTGAGGGGGAAGGTGGTACGCATGCTTGGGTTAGACAAGATGAAAGGTCAGGGAGAAGGAGATATGAATGAATGTTTTTAAATTTTTTTTTAAATTTTTTTATGAAGCACGAAGAAGAGAGAGAGGGGCGGAGTGAAAACATGGAGGCTGAAGGTTTGTTTTGCATGGCAAGTAGAGTAGCACAGCCTGGCTTTAACAAATATATATGTAGGAAATTATATATTTCATTCATTTTTTTTCAAATGAAGTAACGAGATGAAGTGCAGAGAGTAGGAAGAAAAGGAATGGCATCGAACCAGACAAATGAAAATGAACCATCAAATATTAAATATAGCGGGATAGCAAAAGTCAAGTGTTGTCTTTCTGGGAATATTAAAGTTACTGTCCCTTTGTTTTTCAGTGGATGACAATTGAAAGGACATAGAATATCAAAAGCTCAAAAAGGGCACCGATATGACTAACAGTTTTCACGTACTTGGCCACGTACCGGATTCCAAAATGCACAAATATATATACTACGGAGGTCAGCATGATAAGACAAATAGCGTGGCATCATGATAAGACGAACAGAGTGGTACACAGATATGAGCGATATGACAAAGTTATAAAAACTCGATTTTTTGCTGCCGAAAATGCTGTTAAAACGCCAAAAATAAGATTAACGGGGTTGGAGAAGTCCAAATTTTATGAAATGGAATATAACATCTCACTCAGAAAAATAGTTTATATATTTATTATATGAAAATATTCAGATTTTGAAAACATTTCATTTTCATTTAATTAGATGATGTTAAATAGAATTTGAATATTACACAATAGAATTAACTTTCATATTTTCTGATGAAAATTTACCATTCGCTATGTCTAAATAGACTATTCCGAATATCAAATTTTCATTTCGAAAATTTTTTATTTGAAATTTCACAAAAATTCTGTTAATAACGTTATAAAACCGTTAAAATTTTCGGATCGTTACAGTCTGAAACTGGACATAGGATGGAAAGTCTGAATCAGTATAAAAGTCATTGGTGCGATCTTTTATTTACTGCTTTCTATTTAGCTTATTTATATAATTAGTTTAAGTTATATTCATATTTGGTATCAATTCCCAATATTCATATTTTCAAGTAATATGGATAACTCTATAGCTAAATTTGTTGAAGGCTAATCCACTGCGTGACCATCACTATTCGGGATCAAATTATGCATATTGGCCAACTAGAATGATTATTTATATGTAGACAAACGAATCGGAATGCTACATAAGTTTAATGCAATATACGTGTAACTAAGTATTCCATATGACCTAACACTCAAAAGATAGATGCTAATAATAATTTCAAAGCTATGAATATTTTGTTTTGCTTATTAGACAAAAATGAGTTTAATAAAGTAAGTGTTTGTAAGACTGCCTATGATATATAGCGTACACTGCAAGTTACTCAAAAAAGAACAAATAAAGTAAAGCAATTAAAATTTCAATGTTGGAAATCAATTTCAGAACTATAGAACGAGGTAAATGAAAATATTGGTGATAACACTCTAGATTTCAAGACATTACTCATGCTCTTATGGCTTTAGGTGAAAGATTTTTAGATTTTGATATAGTCATAAATATTCTTAACTCTTTGTAGATGGATGGAAATGAAATGTTTTATCTGTTGAAGAAGCTAATGATCTTTCAAACTTTAAACATGAAGTGTTAATTGGAATTCTGATGTCCTATGAAGTCAACTTGCAGGCTAAAAAGAATCAAGCTCAAGGAAGAGAGACGATTGCCTTTCAAGCTGAATATGGATCAGACATGGAAGAAGATGAGTTTGTTTTTCTTGCTAAGAACTCAAAATAAAATATGAAACTTAGAAAGAATAAAAGCTTTGGCGATAATAACAATTCATTTTCTTTAGAGAAATTATACAAATGCAACAAGATGGGGCATATGAAGAAAGATTGTCCAAATCTCCAAAAAGAAAAGAATGGCTTCAAAAATAAAATGAAAAATCATTCACGAAAAAGAAGCAAGTCTTTCAAGTAACTTAGAATTAATAAGAAACTGTGTTTCATGGCTTCAAACAATGACGTAAGCTTCAATGTTTCCTTTGAAGATCTTGTTGAAATTTATTCTTAACTTCTTGAAAAATAAAAGGCTTTTGAAAGAACTCATAAGGATACTATAGGAAAATTAAATAGATTTGAATTAGAAATTTATATGTATAAAGATGAAAAGTGTACCTTAGAGGAGGAACTTCAAAAATACCAAGTTCTCGTGATAATTTGACTTTTCAAATCACTACTTTAAGTAATGAAATTAAAATCTATAATGATAAGAACATCAAATTAGGAAAAGATAATTGTGATTTGGCTTCTACCATTGATACCCTTAGTAACGAAATAAAATAGCATAGAACTAATTTTGAAAATCTCTTTACTAATGTTTTTGAATTCAACAAAATACTGAAAAATTATCTGGAATTATTAAAGTATCAAAATACTCATCTAATAAAAGGGGATTAGGATTTGGTAATTCTAATAAAAAGAAATATAGTCCTAAGCACTATAGTTCTTTATGTACAAATTTTAAAAAGGTTAAGAACGTTAGTATAACAACAGAAAAACTATAAAAAATATTAGTTCAAAAAAATAATGATCACCTTATCATATATAAGCATATAAAAATATTTATGACAAATGTTCATAATATTGGTAATTTTACTTTTAAAGGGACCAACAACCTCTTTTAAGTATGGTTTCCTAAGACCCAATTCATAGGATTCTAACGTGGAAAGTTGGTACCAATTGAAATTCCTATTTTTCGCAGGTACCTGACATAAGAAAGAGAGATGGATACTAGCTAGTGGTTGCTTAATATACGTGACATCAAAGTAAGCGATTCTCACGAACATTACTTGTGTGGATGGAGGCACCATCACCTTTGGAGGTAACTCCAAAGGATATGTGATTGGCAATGGAGATGTTTGCAATAATGGTACATCTAGCTCTCCTCTTACTACTAATGTCCAATAGTTAAAATTTTAAAACATAATTCATTAAGTATAGGCAACTTTGTGACAATGGTTTTTCAATTTGTTTTAAAATAGAAAAATGCTGTAATTTTATCAAAATAAAAGGTTAATTTTTGAAGATTAGGAAAAAAATATTTATGTTTTAAATATGAAAATTAACTATAACAATGATATGTGTTTATTAGCAAATGATGATGGTACGCCTTTAGCACAAATAGTTTTGTCATATTAACTTTAAATATATAATTAACTTTCTAAACATGATTTAGTAAAAATTTACCAAAAATTAGTTTTAAATTAAATAATTTATGTAGTGCATGCCAAATAGGAACACTCACTAAATCCTCTTTTAAATCTAAAAAATTGATTTCTACTTTATGACCATTAGATTTACTTCACTTAAACTTATTTAGACCCACCAAAGTGAGGTTACTAAATCATAACAAATATGATTTTTGTTGTAATGGATGATTTTTAAGATACACCTCGACTTTGTTTTTGAAACATAAAGGTGATACTTTTGAGGTCTTTAAATATTTTGAAAAGAGAATTCAAAGTTTTAAAAATTAGAAAATTAAAAACATCAGAAGTGATCATAGCGTGAATTTGATAATGAGCTTTTCAATTAATTTTGTAGTAAAAGGAGCATTAGTCATAATTTTTCCATTCCTAGATCCCCACAATAACATGATTTTGTAGAAAGGAAAAATGGGACCTTATAGGATTATGTAAGAATAATAGCAGGGTTGTCCAATTACCAAAAAATTAGGTTGAAGTTGTGGCTACTGCTTGTTATGTTCTTAATCGTGTCTCTATAAAGCCCTTACTAAGCACCTCCTATGAACTTTTTAATGTAAGAAAGCCAAACGTTTCTTACTTAAGAATTTTTGGCTCTAATTTTTTTTACTTTAACACTTAAGATCAATTAGAAAATTTGATCTGAAAATTGACGAAGGCATCTTTATTGGATATTCGAAAAGAAGTAAAATCTATAGAAATTTTAACTAGAGAACTAATATTATTGAAGAAACATTGCATGTATCTTTTAATGAAAATTTCGAAGTCAATAATGATGATGAAGAAAATATTTTGATAAACAAACCATCGTCTTTGAAAATCTCCCACAAGTGTATTCTAACATTAATAATGCCTAAAATATCCACCATGTATTTTAATAGATCATCTTATTAATAATATTATTGGTAAAGTAAAAAATAGGGTTAAAAAGTCAACTGAATCAAATGGGTCGCATTGCTTTTATTTCAAATTTAGTACCAAAGAATCATAAAAAAGCTTAAAATGATGATTTTTGGATTATTACAATGTAAGAAAGATTAAATCAATTTGAATAAAACGATGTTTGGAAATTGGTTCCAAGGTCATATGATCAAACCGTTTGTTGGCACAAATGGGTTTTTAAAAATAATGTTAATGAAAATGGTGAAATAATTAGAAATAATGATAGATTAGTGCACAACGGTATGCTCAAGAAGAAGGAATGGATTATGAAGTGACCATTACCCCTATATCTCGTTTAGAAAGATAAGAATTCTATTAGCTTTTGCATGTCACCATAAATTTAAACCTTTTCGAATGAATGTTAAAAGTGTCTTTTTCAATTATTTTATAAAATAAAATGTTTGTAGAACAAGCCTCACTCTTTTACATGAAAAATTCCAAGTCATGTTTATAAACTTAAAAAAGCTCTTAATGTACTCAAATAAGCACCACATGCTTGGTATGAATGATTAAAGAGTTACCTTTTAAACTCTGTATTTTATATTAGCATCGTTTATTCTACTCTCTTTATTGAAAAGGAAAATAATGACGTTTTAATAGTACAAATTTATGAAAATGATATAATATTTGGTTCAATTACTGAAAATTTATTCAATGAGTTTTCTAACACTATGAAAAGTGAATTTGAAATGTCATGTGGGTGAACTTTCTTACTTTCCAGGTTTACAAATCAAACAACTTAATATTGTATTTTGTTTACCAATAAAAATATTGTAATGTTTTTGTTCTTTGAGAGATGTTTTAGAGAGCTGGTGTCTCGGCTATACCGTTTCCTTTGACCAAAACAAAGTATTCATAGAAAACGCATGAGAATGTGTTTCCTTCCGAAGATTCTTATTCATAGGTAAGAACACTCAACCCATTAACTAAAGGAGGCAGAGAGAACCATTGGTAACCCTTAACATTGGGTTATTGAGGTCAGATAAGTGAAGATGATCATGAGTCAGTAACAAATTCTTGGGGTGATCTCGTCGTTCCTACAGGGTGGAGACGATGGGGTTGGTCCATGGATTTTCCTTCCTTTTGCCATATTTCGCTCAAAGCAAAGCGTTCTGAAAAAACATTCTCCCTGGTGATCTAAAAATGTCATATAAAAAACCGGTCCCCTCTCAAGCAGGGAAGTTCTATTACTACAGATGAACGAGCAAAGAAAGTCTTATTATTCTGGGGTAAGAACAAACAACGGAGTCCAGTGAAGCCGTCTTACGTAACAAGACAAGACTATAGGTCGCCAATGCATAGAAGTACAAGTAGTCGCCCTATCGGCCACTAGAATAGATACTTCTGATTAACCTACACCTATGAGTACTATTCTATATTTGGATAAAGATTAAATGCTAAAGATATTGATTAAAAACTATATAGAACTATGATAGGATCTTTACATTATTCAATGACCAATAAACCAGACGTAACGATGATTGTTCATTTGTGTGCTAGATTGCAGGCAAATCCTAAAGAATCACTCTTATGGGTCATGAAACCGACTTTGCTCTACTTAACCAACACTAGAGACTATGGACTTTTTTATCCAAAAGGTTTTCCTTTGGACTTAGTGTCGCATAGTAACGTTGATTTTGGAGGATGCAAAATGGATAATAAAAGCACGAGTGGTACTTGTCATGTTATCGGACGGTCTCTACTTTCGTGTTTAGTAAGAAGAAAAATTGTGTTTCACATTCAACATGTGAAGTAAAATACAATTTTGCTACTTTGGCATGTGCTTGGGTCATATACATACAACAAACACTTTAAGATTTTGGTATAAAGTTAAATAAATTCCCTATATTCTATGATAACACTAGTGCTATCAATTTGTCTAAAAATTCTATTAATCACTCTACAATAAAGAAGATCGACATTAGACATCACTTTTTAAGATATAATGTACAAAAAGGCATTGTATCACCAGATTTTTAAAATTCAAAGAATCATATTGTTGGTATTTTTACAAAATCGTTGTGTGAAAATACATTATGCGAATTAAGAAGAGATTTAGGTACTTGTTCATTAATAGATTCTAATTAAATGATTTATACACGCTTTCTCTTGACATTAATAAGTGTCTATATTATATATAAATTATATTGTTTTCTCTATTTTTTGTCAAAATAGAAGTCTGTAAAACCAAATCAGACATCTAGAAATAATGCCTAGACATTTGAAGCCACAAATTAGACGTCTAGATGCCTGTAGTTATATATATATATATACACTATATATATTAATTATATAAATTAGATGCTTAGAAATACATTACAAAATGTCTGAGTCAATATTCATAAGACTTATTGGTATTTACAAACATCCAAAAATAGTCAAATTTGATCTAATTTGTTTTAGGTTAAATTTTCCTTCAATACTAGATGTCTGAATAAAATATTCAAACATCTAGTCATTTGTATAACTATCTTTCGACTAGTCAATTTCATATTTAAAAATCTCTTTACTTTGGAACTCATTTATCCATCATTTGTTTTTCATCTTCTTTTTCTTAAGAAAATCTTTTTCAAAAACTTAGCCCCCAATTCAATTTCAAATAAATGGCCCCAAAACTGCTTTAAAAAAAGAGTCAAGAGAAGCTTTCTCTTCTTAGTCTGCTACTATACCTCAATAATAGGTGAAGGACTGGCCTTGATAAGAAAAGCATTGACAGGTTCAAGATATTAATTCCATGAATTTTTTTAATGGATCTTTTTATTAAGATGATGATTTTCCTATAACTTGAGAAGTCAAACCGACAATGCTGAAATCACCTCTCTTATTAAATTCGAACCTAATAATGTTAAAATAGAAATAGTGGTGGTTAAATTAATTTTGGCAAATTCAAATGGAAAATTTATTAAGATTCATAAGAATGAAGGTTTTTTATGGTCTAGTGTCTATGGGAAAATATCAAACTACACTTTAATAATGTTGGGAATATACTTGGAACTAGCAATTATGGAATGGAATTAAGTGATATAGATATTCATAATAGAAATAGAGATAAAGTCAGTCATCACCCAAAGGTTAGCAGTAAATAAAGTAAATTCGAAAGATCTAAGACAAAAACTTAGACTTCACAAAAGAATGATTATAAACATCATCATCCCTAGAATCGATAATCATGAGTTGATTTATGATAAAGACTCTCGCGTCTTATATGCTCTTTTTGGGAATTTAGAGGTAAATTAGGCTAACTTTTTACAAGATGAACTTTCATCCTTCTATGATTATACTATAAAACTATTTTCTATGCCCCATACATCATGTATCTCATACTGAATAATAAAGTTTCAACACTTGAGGATGACTATATAGGAGTAACTTATGCAGGAGCAAAGTTTTTATTTTAATGAAACTTCTTCAAAGATTCCCTCTATATATTATATTGGAAGGATATTGCCAAAAATTAAAAGAAGTAAAGTCTCAAAAATCAAATGCTCCTCTACTATTAAGACCATCCTCTTCTACTCCTCTGGACAAAGGAAAAAATATTAAAGAAGAAGAAGAAGAGAGTAGCGATGAACAAGAAGAAAGCGATGAGAGTAGCATCGGTAGTTTTGAAAATATCTTTAGTAAAATCCCTAAATTTAGATGGCTTCATACCTACAAAGCCACTAAAGTAACTTCTCAGAATCAAAAGCATCTTGAAAACAATTAAGTTAAAGCACAAGATATTTAGAGTAAAGATTGGATAAAGTTAAAAAGAAGCTCAATGGTATCGAATGCCTACTTGGTAAAATTTGGAAGAAAATAAGCGAAAAATCTTGGTCTATCTCTCCTACACTTCTCCAACTATTCGAAATCCTACCTCTGCACCCACCAGTGATTACTATGGATTAGAAAATCAAGACATAGGTTTGGCACCATGGGATTGAGGTACTTTCTTATTTTCTCTAATACATTTTTTATTATATAGAAACTTTTTTGTTGATCATCCTTCGGTACTTTTATCTTAGGTGTTTTGGAGTCCTTGTATATTGTGATTTGAATGTGGTTTGTATACTGTAGTTTGCAAGAATTTCAAGGGGACTATTTTTATATTGCTAACATTAATTTGTGATTGTGTTATAATATGTGTGATACAATTGGTTATCGTTTTGTAAAATTTGTGACATTAGTTAATTCGTACTTATGTGATACATGATTATGGTTCATTATATGCATTTGTGTGATATATGTCATTTTACTCTCTCTCATACTTTGATTATTCTCTCTTACATTACCTTTTATTGATGAAAAAGGGAGAGAAAAACCAAGCATATCGGTAGATTGAGTAATATAAATAAAAGGATATTTTTATCTTTATCACTACAACAAAAACACCCTTTAATAGCGTTGAAAAAACGCTATTATAGGCTACTATAGCATGTTTTGGTACGCTGTATATTAACATGTTGTTATAGGTCAGTGACCTATAATAGCAACGTAAAAACGCTATAAGAGACACTATGGACAAGGACTTTTCATAGCGGTTTAAAAGTGCTATAAACATGATTTGTAATAGCCTTGAAAAATCGCTATGAAGTAAAACTATAGCGTTTTTATGAATGCTATATAACAATAAGTTGCCATACATATGAAATATACAATAGCGTCCAAAAACGCTATACAAAACAAAATTCAACAACGTTTTGGGCTGCAATCGTAAATTGTATGCATAAATACAACTACTTTTTATAGCGTTTAGCTGTCTTTTATAGCATTGTTTATTTGCTATGAAATCTGTTTATAGCACTATCATAATGCTGTAGTATATTAAAACTGGGAAAAACCATCTTTCCATAGCACAGTTAAAACGCTATAAGTTTTTATCATTGCTGCTACATACATTCCAGCTTACAATTTACAATTCTACGAATGTATTATAAAATTTCAAAAAAACACAATTATCACATTGTGATGTCCGTAGTCAAATGGAGACATAAGCCAAACCACAATATATATATCCATAATATTTCGTAAACAAAGTTTCAAACATTAAATATTTGTGATCTCAAAAAAAAACAATAACAACCGTAGCTAACAAAAACGATACATACTAAAAGCAAAGATATACGTCAATACAAAATACATTAATCCAAGCTTTAGACCGATTTGAAAGATAATGAATGCAGCAAAATAATTTTTCCTCCCTTGCAACTCGTAGTAACCCCGGTATCATCATACAACACCTGTCAAAACGAAGCACATAGGTTACTTTTCAACCTAAACATCATCCGCAAGTTATATAATTTTTCATAACAAAAAAAGATAAGGACTGTATATGAGCTAATTGAGCTCATGAACTCAGCCTACTAAATGAACTAGTATATGAGCTGAGAATACTTTAGTCGAAAAAAAGAAAGAAAAATCAAAATCAAAATTTTGATCATGCAAATAGAAGAATAATATGACTCTCCTAACAAGCAATACAAAACAGGATCGGAAGAAATGTTTGTTTGAACCATGACGAAATATTACTTCAGTAATATGTTTCTATTTTTACTTATGGTTATTTTGGTATTATTAATATTATGAAGTATGTTAGCATGGCTGTTATATAAATCTAAGGGTTCAATATTATGAAGTATGTTAGCACGGTATTATTAATATTTTGGTATTATCAATATTATGAAGTGTCTTGTTTACTGAAACTCAAAATGGAAATAATTGTGGCTAAAGCATGTATAAAATCCTGATGAAAAAGAATTCATTGAACATCATTGTGCTTTCTGTTTTCTACTCTACAAAAGATAGATGTACATTAAAACCAAGTCAAATATTTCACCTGCTGTACCGTATCATGTGTCTGAAGTCTGAACAAGTGGCGGTAAAAGTTAGATAGCTAACATATCAATGTGTTTAACATTTAATGTTTTAATAAAGTGTTTAGGTGTACATGTTACAGCTTATAATGACACTTGAACCCAATGTTTTTTTACACACTGTATTGAAAAAGTGTGTGACTCAGTTTGACCTTTGTGTTTCTTCTACTAACCACTCTTTTCAATTCGTGAAACAAATATTTTTACTTACGCATATCTGCATTCAGCACCTTCAACTTCACCCACCACTTCAGACTGCTACAACCATCACCTGCTTTGATCAAAACCATTCTCTATTCAAAAACTACCTCAACTACCAGCACCTACATCTCCTACAGCCAACAAACATCACCATCCAACCACAATCCCAAACACTCAAGCCTCTGCTTTCCATTGTCAACCTGAATTGCAACACAAACTCCAACTCTATTTTTTTCACAAAGTTTCATGTTTTCTCAGTTCTATTTTGCATTCCACTCCATCCACTGCTTCAAAACCTCACTGTATCAACCCAAACACCTTAACATTTCATCACTTCACCACCAACAACCAGACACAGTTCGTCACCCCGACCACCTCTCGAATCCAGCAAACTGAACCACACAATACTTCACAAACCAAACAACGACTTCAGCTTCTCCCTTCCACGACATCGACCTCGCTGCTTACCATTAGTAACCTGCAAACAATCAAACACTAATATCACCAATCACAAACTGCACTTCCATCAAAGCCAAACTTCCATCCTCATTCTCCTACAACCAAAACCATCCACCTACATGACCATTAGCAACACCCCACTCACCCACTGCTCATCACTACGACCTCATCACCCTCCTACAAGTCTACAGTAAACAACCATTCACAAGCTTCCTTCACCCAAACCATTCACACAAACGTCAACTTGACAACTGAAATCACCCCTGCAAGTTCACTCTCCCCTCTGCCATTCGCACAAATCGCCTTCTACTCTAGTACCATCACACTGCAACAACACTCCATCACCAAATACAACTCACAAAACCCATCCTCTGTTCATCCTATACATCCACCAACAATCGCCTACAACCTAACACTACAACAACTACTACAACCAAATCAACACCTCACCGAACAGCCAGCACTTCACTCACTATACAGCACTAGATTACAGTAACTAGATTGAATATTTCTCAAAAAATGTTGGGGACTAATCCACAATTACAGTAACTACCAGTTATGTATTTATTTATATCTCTTCTTGTCAGAGGTTAAGCCTAAAAGGAGGACATTTTTAGAGTTCCAACTGTGAATGAAATTATTCTAGAAGTTTGTTAAGAAGCCGACTTAAAGCCTTGATACTTGCTACTTGTGTGTGACACGAACTGAAAAATAAAATAAAAATAAATTAAAGAAAGTCAATTTTCGAAAGTTATTTATAAAATATGATTGGCCTACTTTCAAACTGCTGCAACAAAATGAAAGGAATAAAACATAACAAACTTCCATATTGACTGAACTAAAGTAAACCATGAATGTTATGGACATTGTCAAACTTATCTACTAATACAAAGTTATGTTTAAAACAACACTAACTTGATACCTTTATTTCATACTAATACAAAGTTATGTTTGTTATCACAGGATTTGATGAATCTCTGCTTATCCAGACCTCAAATAAATTTGAGAGAAGCCACAACGAAACCTAACATTGTCAAACTTATCTATTCAGTTAACATGGCAAGTGAAATCAGAACTCAGCTAACATTGTCAAACTTATCTACAAATCAAAGCTTACCGATTTCAAAATAAAATAGAGATCGAAACATACAGAAACTAAAAACATACCAACATACAAATCAAAGCTTACTATTTTCAATGCATCAGCTTCTTCGGCGATGCCTGCTACAGATTCTTCAACGATGCCGGCTACTGCTTCTTCAACGACGTCTGATACTGCTTCTTCAAGGATGCGTGGAGAGTTAGAGCAATAGGCGACCATTTTCATAGGCTTTGCTGCATTCCTTTTTCATGCGTGGAGAGTCAGAGCAATAGGCGACCATTTTCAGAGCAATAGGCGACCATTTTCATAAGCACATCAAAACTTATCTAAAGACTTTGCTGCATTCCTTATTGATTTTTTTATCATAGGCGCAACACTTTAATCCACTTCATATTCCTGCATGCACAATAACGTTGACAAATTTGACTTATGGGTCTATAATTGCATTAATTTCGATGCAGTCAAAAGAAATCATGTGAGAGCAATGGGAAGAATACACAATTTAATAGTTGTTGATGTGCTTATATTTGAATCATGTATCTCTTTTCTAACTTGATAGAGAAAAAATGAGATAGGTGCTTTAAATTGAGTACATAATTATTTTGAGGATTTGTAGAAATAAAAATAATGATAAATAAGAATTATAACTATTTTTAATGCTCCCATAATAACATAATAATATCAGCTGTATTTGGACTAAATATTTTTAGATAATGAGATTGTGTGTCTAAACGATCAATCGATGGATTATTTACACTAATGCAGATTGCATCCACTTTAAACATGTCATTAATCAGGTTGCATGCACTGAACATGATTCATTATTCATTGTATCATGATTTGTTCTTAACAATACAATAAAATAGTTCATACAATAAGATTTCCTTATTCTTAGACTTATTCCTAAAATTCAAGCTAAGTAATTTTAGGAATTACAACCTCAGTGACATTGTAAGGGAGAAGCCAGACGTTATGATATCTGAATTTTTTTCCTTAATAGCAAAAACATCTCTTAATACTTAATCAGTAGACCATTTTCATGTAATAAACAAGAGAGCAAGTAACACAAATCTATGACATAAAAATATAATATAAATTAGAATTTCACATAAATGATCATTTCTTTACGGAGTATCAAATATTATTCATTGGCCATAAAACAATAAACTTAGTTTTTCCAAATGAGAAACAGTTTATTCACTGCTTACCTTTGTCACTTCATTCACACAACTTTCGGTTCAGCCAATTTGATGATTTGGTGCTTGCAATTTGCTTCAGACACTATGCGACATCACATAATGATCCTAACCCACTCGTGTTTGCTTAGGGATGCACTAATTCAGCATCCATACAGTATTATTTAGAGAATTGCACTCATTTCTAGTTGCTGTTGGTCAACTGGCAACCATACTGTGAATTGTCAGTTCACAAGATTAAGGAATAAAATAAACAAATGGAAATGAAGATAAAATGACGTAAACATAACAAATGCAGTCTACTCATAGCAAAACTAAATTGAGTGAGGAAACTAACCTCAGTTAGGATATTTTCAGCTACATGCCCTTCCAATATAAGCTCTTTCTTCAAAGATGCAGCTAATTTCTTGGGTACCTAATTTCCTTATTTCTTGGTTCATAATTATACTCAACGGATTCAGATCTTCATGATTTCTCCTGTGTACAGAACAAGAAGCATGTGAGCGCCGTCCTTGATATAATTAAGGTGAGGGACTATTCTTTAACACTAGGATTTATTTGGTTACATGCAGGCAACAGTGCAAAAATGCAGTGCAAACTTCATAATATTGAGATAAGAAATTAAGCAATCAAGAAAGCAATATCAATCCAAGAAGGTGATCGACACACTAATTCTTGCTTCACCTTTCCCATTTCTCTTTTACTAAGCATAATACACAAACTAAAACTTTTAGGACTATTATTACAATGTAAAAGGGGAGTGTATATGGTAAAAGATGAAGGAAGAAGCTTGCATTGACCACTATCTTATATAAGTTTTAACATTTACACAAAACTCATCTTATAAATTTAGAAATGTTTCGAAAAGCAGGAGCGTGAAGTCCTTGAACATTTTTGACTGGAGGTGCATTTTCCCTATTTGAGCTTTAGCCGCTAATAATTCTTTGTCAGGAGCAGAATACCACCTAGGTCTCTATATAATAAAATAAATTAAAATGTAAAAACTTATCAAACACAAAAATTAGTCCTTATACAACGTTTTACACTGGAGTGGGCACAATCACCTTTTTCTTTGTTGCGATTTGAAGAAATATCTAAGACCTAGTTTCATTTTCAAAGAACAAAGTTCCGTTGAACTAAAATCACATAAATGGTAAACCCGATATTTCAAAGATTTGATCACACAATCTTACTATGACAGTGACATAAAATTAGAGATATACACCTTGTTAGGGGTTGGAAATGATCATTATTGTAACTTAATTTGATTCGTTGGGTAAGCAACCGAGGAAGCAGAGAGAAAATTCTTGGAGAAGAGAGAGAACAAAGTGTACCTGCTGTTTGGATAAGCTACTTATCAAAATAGTGAAAAAAAGTAGAAATCATCTTTTGTTTCCATAAATCAGTACAATACACAATAGGTACTGTACTATGTTATGCAGATTCAAATAAAAACTAAAGGCGACGGTAAGTTGGTCATGAAGTGTAACTGCTATATAATACTTGCCTCGTTGTAAATCCGAGTAAATTTGAAAGTTGATAACTTGACATCATATAGCTGAGCAACTTTAGCTATTAAATCTTACTGAAAATTTTGGTAATCAACGGCACACTACGCAACACTGTTTAAATATAAAAGTCTACTTAGTTAGGTAATTACAGTACAAGTGAAATAAATAATGGACATACGAATGTGAGTTAGATTTTCTTTACTTCAAAAAGGCTATTCATATGTTTGTTACAACAAATAGGAAGCGTTAAATGAATCGGTGTTAGGCAAACACACAGTTCATACATCAATCCTACGATTGATTGAAAATATAGTATGCTACAACATATTTGAGAGAGAGAAAAAGATACGTTCATATATTTTTATTATA
Organism: Allium cepa; assembly: GCA_030765085.1. Classification (NCBI taxonomy): domain Eukaryota; kingdom Viridiplantae; phylum Streptophyta; class Magnoliopsida; order Asparagales; family Amaryllidaceae; genus Allium; species Allium cepa. Next base: position 662,522,441 of record CM060928.1, on the reverse strand, counting down.
CCCAGCTCTATACTATGTATAATTGGTTGCAACGAATATAAAAGGTTTTACTACAATACGTATGTATCTACTCATACCCAAATAATTGATGCAAAAAATGTTTGATTGTGCATTTTAAAAAAATTGCTTCTGAATTTTCTACCTCAATTACCAAAGATGGAATGAATGAAAGATAGATACATTAACATATTTAGCATAAGACTTCAGATTAATCTCAATGCATAGTAAAGAGTTGTTTAGTCACAATGCGGGTCTTGAAAAATGCAAGCCCTCTACAGCTTCTGTCATTTATCTTTGTTATATGTGCATTTTAGAATTGGGATTGCAATTACATAGTCCCATTTAAATAGTGCTATTTTGTAAATTAATCACAAGTCAAGCTAAAAAGAAAAGAGGAAAGCTCACTTGATTGTCCAGTGTCGATGTTCTTCTCAAGCTTCTTGTTCTATGAATGGGTTCATCCTTTCTCTAGCAGCTGAGCCGCTAAATGAACTGAAAATATATTAAATAATTATTAAAATTACAATAACATTAACAGTGGATCTCAAAAATGAAGAAGAAAGATCTACAATAAAAGATATTTGCATGAACTCAGCACATCCCTATCGTATAGCAGCTCAATTGCTTTGTATTGTAGCCTTCATGTGCAGAACTCAGCTCTGTCCTTCTTGCATTAATTCTCTATGTTTCGGCTTCAATGCAACTCTGTCTAGATCACTCCGTGCAACCGTTCTCACTCTTGCTCTATTTCAGCTTCATTGCCCATTAGATCTCATTTCTGACATAACCCATGCCTGCCCCAACTCTTTAAATTCGTTGCTTCGATCTTCGCATGTGGTTTGCACCACTCTGTACTACTTCATTGCACCACTACATATGCTTTGCACCTCTCTGTGTGACCTGATCACACTCTGCCTCATGCCTACATGTCCAAGAAAGATGCATGTAGCGGTCGTTCTCTTGCAGCGCATTCTATGAGTCTTGCCTCATGCCTTTTTTGTGAGTCATTCGTTGCTTCGGTTTCATATTTTAACTTTCCCATGCAATGGTTACCCTTAGGCATTACTTGCAGCAGCGAACATTTTTTTTTGGCCAGCTTCAACTCACTAGTTATCCCTTGGCATTACTTGAAATATATATTGTGCTATTTCAATTAATATATATGTATGTGAACTCACAAACAAACAAAAATATGAAGGAAGTGTTTATGAAACAATTGCATCAAAATGTTTATTAACTTGACTCATGTCATATATGAGATGTTGAGAGAATAAAATTTAGAGTTTGAAAGTTCAAATACAAGTTGACCTCAAAATAATTATACGATATATCACTAAATTATTTAGTGATATTATCTTGTGTAATCTTAGTTACATAATATAAGTTGACCTCAAATAAAACACAAGATCGGTGAACGTTGAGATATTCAATTATGTGTTATAACAAGTAATTTGTTTTATTATATTTCAATTTTGATTAAGTTAAATTTGAAATATGCGTGTAAAAAGTTAAGTAAATTTACATGTGTTATTTTTAGAATCATTTAATTTTTCTAATATATCTTTGACATAATTTTTTGCACATCTATTAAGTCATTAATTGCACAGATGTGCACATGGACGCATGTGTTGTTCGTATGTGATATGATATGAACATTGAAGTGTACATGTCTAATTTGATGACATTTAAAATGATGAGTATACTAATGAATTTGACACAAATGGACAGAGATGTTTTTTTGCCCAACTTTTAATGGGTTGCATGAACCTAGTTTTTTGGTGAACATGTTTCTGGACGAGACCCACCTCACATATACAATGCTTAGTTTTTTCTTTATCAAATGATAAGAAAATGGGCATAAATTAGTTGAGTGCAAAATGGTCAATATGTAAGCTCAAAACTTATTCATTAAACATTTGCAACTAACTTGGGCTGGATTCAGATCAATTCAACCAATCGGACGTAATTCAGATCATAAACAACCAAATTTAGACAGCGGGTTTTATGGAATAAGATTTGATGTACATCAAAACTGTCGTTGTTTAATATTTTGTTTGGTGTTTATTATGGTCTCGTGAACAACATATGAAAACAGAATATTTGCAGAAAGTTGACCACTGACCATAATTTATGATTTATAAATTATCGACCGATCAATTACACGTTAAAAATCTACAAAAGTAAAATAAATCAAGCATTATTAGTCAGATTACATGTTATATCATAGAAACAGTCTTTTGCTAAACAATCGATTACATGTTATACCATGGAAACATCCATTTGCTAAACATTCATGTTATATCATAAAAGCATTATTTGTCAGATTACATGGTATTAGATTTATTCCCATCCTAAAATACGCTAACCTTTCGCAACATTCATTTGGTAAACAAATAAAGCATTATTTATCAATATATTAATATTACTTATGTAGTATCATAGGAAAAAAAGGTTGTGAACTGAGTAAATATACCATAATGTAAGGGCAAACTTTCCATCTTCCTGTCTTTTTTATTATTGATGGATTTCCATGAAATTCTGTTGCTTCATCTTGTGTGTGTATCTTCTTCTTGCTTTTCTTCCATTGATGCAATTTTCAAATTCTGTCCATGAAAATAAACTAGTAAATTATAAGAAATGCTAGTTTTAATAAAAGTTACTTCAATGACAGTGCTACAATTTTTTTTATTGTTGAATCAAATCTACCAATTCATATTGCACTTACTGATTTAAGTATTGTAGATAATAACAATATAAGTCGTATAGTTGTGTTTATGAAATTAAATGGAAAATGAACTATATAGATATACACACAATCTTACACACTCATAGTCATCATTTGGAGATTACTGAAAGCTAGAGATAGAGCATCAAACCCACCTTTGTTGAATTTTCTTGGAATATTTATCTCACAAATATAAACAAACAGAATTTTATGTCTCTTTTGAATGATTGAAGTAGAAGTAATGGGTTTTAGAGCTTCCAACGCATTGTTTTTATACACATATTTTTTTCTTCTAGCTAGTAGTCAATTAATAGGAGTATTAACAAAAACAGGTATATAAGAGATAAGGTTCATGACTGTTATTTGTAAGATGTTGAGGTAGGGAGGTAAAGCTAAATTTTATTGCATTTGCTAGTGCCAATTGTGCAAAAATTCTATATATTCTAAGTTTTTCTGTCATAATAAGAAAGAAAGGTCAGAGGCTTGGATCCATATTCTAGTGTTTATATATAGTGCTTATGACTTATTAGCCTAACAAATTCAAGAACATTTCCATGTTAACTTCTAAATCCAAATTAATTAAAAGCTGGCTTTAAATTCTATCATATTCTTGTATAAATGACAACTTAGCTATCTCATTTCCCACAGAAATAGCAACTTAAGCATCCTATAAAATCTATATAATACAAACACAAAACAACATAGATATATGAAAAATCTAAAATCTATGAACAAAAAGGACAAAGCTAATCAGATTTTTTCATGGCACAATAGAGAATCAAGTTAGGGTTTTTGAAGCATGGAAAATTAAGGTTTTTAGAACATATCAAACCAAATTAATCAAATCATGCACGATAGAGAACAGAAAAATAACATACATGACTTAGAGTTTTCAGAGAAAAGTCAAAGAAGGAAGCTAGGGTTCCTAGCCGACTTCGGTTGCGTGATTTGAGTTCAAATCGGCGAAGAAAGGAGGAAAATGGGGTTGAGAGAATTCGAAGAAGAAGAGGCCGGGTAAATAATGAAAATAAAGAGGGAAAGAAATGTTTTGCCGCTTAACCTTTTTTATTTCCACTTTTCATGGAGCGTAATTAAAGACAGCGTGTACACGGTAAATACGGCGTGTTTAAAAAACTAGATAATAAAAGGATAGCACCATACTTTCATTGCTGTTACGTGTTGCAATCAATGATATATTTTCTTGTAGTGTATATTAATGTATAATTGTCATCATTAAAATGAGGAGAATGTTGGATCCTATTTTTTTGAGTTTTGTAGAGACAACTATACATTTTAATATATGTTGTACAATTTGATTTTTCAAGAATGATAATCTATGAAGACTAAGGCAAACTACAAAGGGTGAATGCTCGATGCATGAAGATTAAGAGAAGAAGAGTCATCATGTATTGTAAGTTCTGGAAATACTTGTACAATTTCGATCGTTGATGACACACACAAAAAAACTAATACTAAAACAATTTACATAGAAACGTTTTTAATCATATAAATTTTGACATAGAAATTTTTTGAAGTTTATTTAATGGGTATCAAATGTCCGAGCTCGAAAATCATATGTCTGAATTAAAGAATTATTATACTATTTACTCTTTGTTTTATAAATTGTAAAACATAGTCATCTGAACCTAATTTTAAGACGCAGGTCTGAATATTGGTTCCCGGTGTCTATTTGCCTTATGTTTAATTCTATTTTAAAAAACATATATATATTCATACATTTAAAAAGTATGTCCAAACATTTAGTTGATAATTTAGACGTCTAAGCAAACTTTATAAATGTTCAAATATAGGAATTTCCATTCTATTTTTTTCCCATTAAAAAGCTATAGAATTTCAGACATTTGAGATCTAAATTTAGATTTATGAATTGCTATAATGACCACCTTTTTTGGATAGGAAATTACTGCATAAGGTTATCATCATCTATTAAAATTTGTATCTTTTATAATGGTTATTACTTTTCAAATAGAACATTCCAAACACTATAAATAGACATTGTTGTTTGAGCTTTTCATGTCACCTTACTAACTATACTTACTTTACCTTCTATACTCTATATTTTTTGAGATTTCAAAAGCATTTTGGATAATTCTGCATTTTTGAAAATCTACAGGTTTAACTCACAATCATCAAAAAAGATTATAGGAAGAGTATACATAATGTAACAAACTAGTGTTACTAAAGAACAAAACAAGTCAAGACAAGTTTCATTTCATTTTTAGTGAAGTCCAGTTGGAGATTTCGAGCAAGGCATTAAAGTTTTGTTCATTTGTTCAAGAGGTCCTGTAAAAACCTGCTCTTTCAAGTAAAATAAGGGTAATTGAGTGAAATTCTAGGAGTCTGGGATAGGACATATGATGGAACGTTCGAAGCAATATAAAAACCACAATATTTTATTTACCGCTTACTAGTTATCTTACTTACATAAATAATTTAAGTTATATTAGTCATATTATTGTATTCTTAGGCGAATTTTGACTATGTACATATTATTATATTGCACGTGCACGTTATATTCATATAAGTATATAACGATATACTCATACTTCATATATAAAGTCAAACTAATTAAATTCATTAATTAAAAATAAAAAATCAAATATAATACGATTATTTTATTTAAATTAATGGGATTAGATATAATACAATCATTTACACTTCGTAGGCCCGATATGATCCAAAATAGGTATTTTTTTTCAAATCTATCTGTTTCACATGCTGCAAACCGGTTCAATTTCATTAATGGAGAGCCTAAATGGTGTATGTAGCTAAATTAACAAACTTAGAGACTACTAACAAAGCCTATCTATCATTTGGGTGCTTAAATAGCAGTGTCTAGGCTTGGGGTCAAATAATCCAGTATCCTCCATTCCTTAGCTACTGGCCTAGCTTGATGATGGAGTAAGTCCAAAATGTTGGCCCAAGCGTAAAGGCCAAAACTTGTTTTGGGTCTTAGCTAATTTTCAAATTTTATTTTAAATTTTAAAAATTACACTTTAAATGTATAATAAATCATATATTAATTATAATTTTTTTTGAAAATAAATTAATATTTTCAAAATTATTTAAGAATTGATTAATAGGATTAGTTAATAAACATATATATATATATATATATTATGTGTATATGTATGTAAATGCTATAATTGAATATATATATGTGTGTGTGTGTGTATCAAATTATTTAAGGTAAATTATAAATAAATATTACTTAATTCATTAAAATATTTAGTTAAAAATAATTTTTTAATCAGATAGTATAATTATTAAATATAAATTAATTAAAAGTTAATATATGTATACTAAACTATAAATGTTATAGTCAATAATAATCTTAAATTATTTAGGATGAATGAAAAAAATTTGAATTTTAAAAATAATCTAATTTATTAGTTAATTAATAATAAATTAAAGTTAATTAAATAATATATAATTTATAATATACATAACAATAGATAAGTTAATTAAACAATAAACGGTTATAAATGAATTAAATTACATAATATGAATATATAAAACTTAAGTGGAACTGTAAGAAACCCAACTTAGGTTTAAGGAACAAGTACATATGTATTATAAATATGACGTGATTTCCAATTGATCCAATACTTGAATCAAGAGTGCATTTCATAAGAAATACATTTTCCCTTAATCAATATCACTATACACACACACACACACACACTATATATCCGTGTGTGTGTTGTTTATGTATGTATATGTATATGTATATATACACAAACACGTTTAAGATTATGAAACCTTAATATGTAAGTTATCCTCTATTATTTGTTATCTAGCTTTGTGAACAAGCCATATTTGGGTGATTCGAATCGATTAAATTGAAGAACAATCAAGCACAAGTCCGCAACAATAACCTCGAAACATGGATACCAAGTGAGATCAATAGATCAAGCCATCAACTTGCCAAAGACCCTCTTCATTGCCTACATACTATGTCAACCCAAAGTGCTAAGGCCAAAAACCAAAGATTTATGAACAACACATGGATTGGTACCGATCCCTATTATTAGCTCCAATTCACCGATAACTCATGCTGCATAAAGTTATAGTTATTATCAATCAACACACACTATATGAATGGTTCGCTTGCTGTCCACATCCTAAACGATCGCTGGACAAACCAAGTTTCAAAACAATAAGACCACATACTTTTTCCTACCCATCGAATCATGGTTTTCAGTCAAGTTCAATCCAATATCGATTTAATCAAGCCCTGCACGTGAAGATGCTAGCCGACTAAGAAACATCGACAACTCAAAGAAGGATTTACAGCCTATTTTATGGATCGGTACCGATCCATTGTGCATGGTTCGGTACCAATCCCTGAACCTTACTGATTTGGCCATGATCTCTTTAAGGCAACTCTTTCAAGACATGGGGAATGTGAAGAAGAATGTGGTGGAGAGAGATTTGTCATCCTTCAGCTATAAATAGAGGGCGCTAGGCATTGCTTCAGGATCTTTTTTCTTGTACTATAAATTCATGCATTTTGTTATAATCCCTCTACCAATATTGATCCAAAGACTACTGATCCATAAGATCATATTTTTTGAAACTTTGTAGAATCACAAAAAAGGTTCAACTAAATGTAGGCCAGTGATTAGCAGAACCATTGTTTTCTCTCAATTTTTATTTAATTTTCCCTCAATTGTTTTCTCTCAATTTTTATTTAATTTCTTCATTTTATTCTCCTTTATAAATCTTTTGGGTGTTTTTGCCAACTTTTAGCGTAAAGATTTTGGTGCTTTCACTAAGAGCTTATTGTTCTCTTGCTACTTGGATCATTTTTCTACTTTTGGATTTTCTTAGTCAACGAAGTAGATCCATCATTTTTGTTCCTATAATCCATGACTATTCAGGTTTGTTATAAAATATATCATAAGATTAACCGAAGAAATGGCATATGAAACACTAGAGAAAAATATGATGCCTCCAGGCCTGATAATGATGTAGAGAATGTTGATTCTCAATACATTGAAGAAGTTTCTCAATCTAGCACTATTGAAATTCATAGCCCCCAGATATGATAATATGAGTTGAGATAATGGACAGGATGATGATCGAGTTGAATGACAAGCTGCATGAAAGCCAAGGCGAAATGAGGAAATCGACGATGGAGAGTCTGAATTTTTTAAACCAGTTATCTCATAGTTATAGAAGGAACATAAGGGAATTGTCGCCTTTCGATTCAGAAGAAGACAATCCTTCATCATTTGGTGAGAAACGTAGAGATGGGTAGTAAAAGATGAAAAGGAAAGATGCCTGAACCTCGAAGAATAAGAAAAATAGGCCTAAATATGTAAATGCACCATTTGGTACTGAACCATCTCTATGGATCGGTACCGATCCCTCTTCTCTCAGAATGGATGTTAAGAATGACAATGCATTTGAAGGTGATGATGTTGCTAGAGATGACTTAGTGTTGGATAATTAAAATGCTAGAGTTCAAACTGCAACTATTGATAATTCATGTAGGGATCATAAAAACCGATCATCTGAATGAATGGTTCTCCTAAAAACAGGAAAATCCAAGTGTCGTAGATCCAACCGAGACCATTTGCAGGGTAAAACACTTAGAGCAGGCCACAATTATCGCTGTTCAACTGATCCGGTAGAACCTAAATTTTTGGTAGATATGGTGAGAAGGCCAATGAGTGAAAACCAGTACAAACATAACGATGATTAGGGTATACCCATTTACGGAAGAGATATTATGGTAGGAATGCCTAAGAAGGTACATTTTGCCAATTATGTCGTCCTACAATGGGGCGATGGACCAAGGCAGCATTTGCTAAAATATGAATGGCATACGGACATGACAAGGGAAACAGATGATGTTAGATGTCGATGTTTTCTAATATTTTTAGAAGGAATTACTGCGATGTGGTTCACTCTGCTTCCGCTGAGATCCATATCGTTGTTTGATCAACTAGCTAGGAAATTTTTTTGAACAGTTTTGCTTGCACACAACCAATCTGGAGGATGTAATATCATTATCAAATCTTTTTTATAATATTAAAGAGTCATTGAAGGACTTTTTAAGTAGGAGTTACACAGTAGTGACAGAGATGAGCAACGGTAAGCAAGACATTATTTTGATGGCATTAATCAGGGGAATACACCCGAATACCAATTTTAGATGGATGAATTCTATAGGAATGCCACCTAATATTTGTGCTTGGTGGAGGCAAATAGATCGGTCAAAAGAGTTGGTGGTAGACAATCAAGTGAGGTGATACAGAGTAAAGTTGTAGTGAAGCAAACTGGAGAGAGCTTCGGAAATGTGGCTATAAACGTAGAAAACAAAGGCAGCAATCAAAAAACAAGTAATCAGGAAAATGTGGATAGAAAACCGAACCCCAAGAAACATCTGGGACTCCTAAAGTATGATGACTATCTGTCGTTAGACAACTCAATGAATAATATTTACCTTGTAAGGTACAAAACATTACAAGAAACAAACTTCGAGGGAATCAATGGATATAGAGAAGAGGCTTGGGAAGTATTGAAGTTTCCATGAGATGCACGGCCATAATATGAATGAATGTAGGCATTTGCATGATGTGATAGGGGAATTAATCAGAAAGAAAAACTTCAACAATATGTTAAAGCCTCGTAGATTGGTAGGAAAGAAAGTTCTTAACCCTAAAGACAATTGCTCCAATAGGGTTCAAGCTGGGACAGTGACAATGACCCTAAGTTGCTTGGAAACAGACTTGTTATCAATATAATCACTGGCGAACCTCATCCGATTGAGAAGAGCCAGAATGAAATGGAAAGATATATGAGTTATCTAAGGTATATTGTATAAGAAAGTTGCTTTTGTCATCGAATACGACACTCCGAAAAAGTAACTAAAAACATGATCGAGGATATAGTTTATAGGAATCAAGATGTAGACAGGATTGAAGCACCCAGTCTTGATCCTTTGGTGATATCGTCCATAATTGGGCCGACGACTATGAGGAATGTTATGGTTGACTATGGAAGTTCTATAAATATTTTGTTCAAAAAAGCTTATAACCAAATGATCATGGGCGGTCAGGAGCTAAAGCCATGTAAATCCTTGATTTAGGCATTTACTAGAGAGGCTGCGGAGCAGGTAGGATATGTGAACTTACCGGTGGTTATAGGTGAAGGTGACCGCAAGAGGGTGTGAGTCTTGACCATCATGGCGATGGACATTTTTTTGCATATAATTCTTTTTTGGGTCGATCGACCTTAGCTAGTTTTCTGGTGGCCCTAGCTTTGTGGTTCCTAATAGTGAAGTTCCCTATGGAGAATGGGGCAGGGTCATCCAGGGCAACCAGAATGTTGGTTGTGAAAGCTACTTCATAGAGCTAAGGGTAGCAAAGTGACAAGAGATGGGAAAAGACAGAGAGAAGACTCTCTACGTCAAATCAATTGATGCATAACAACCACCATCTAAGCCCTGGCTCGGTCGACATAGTAGATTTTATAAAGCTATGGATCCTAAGAAAGAGCCAGAGGATGCGAGGGCGGCCCCCGTCGAGTTAATGATCAGTATCCTTGTTAGGTAGGATGATCCTACTTAGGTCCTGAAAATCAAATCTCAACTCCGCATAAAGATAAATAAGCAATTGATAGGGTTTTCTGGGCAAATCTAGATGTATTCTCCTAGACATGTACGGAATATCATCGGAGATAACACGCCATGCATTGAATGTGAAACCCAAATGTCTTCCTATGAAGTAGAAGCGATGTAGCCTTGATTTTGAGCAATCTGTTGTGCTAAAAGAAGAGGTGGATAAGCTTAAAGCTAATGGCTTTATCTGCGATTCTCTATACCCCCAATGGGAATCCAATCCAATCCCAGTCAAGAAGTCCAATAGTAAATAAAGGACATGCATCGACTACTCAGATTTGAATAAGGCATGTCTAAAGAAAAGTTTCCCACATCCAAAGATCAACCAATTGGTGGTCGTCGACCGAAAATTGCCATCATTCATAGATGTTTATTTCGGTTATAATCAATTCGAATGCACATCCCTGATCAGGAAGATACCAGCTTCATAACCGATCTGGGATTGAACTGTTACCTTGTCATGCAATTCGGTCTGAAAAATGCTGGAGATACCTAAAAGAGACTAGCAAATTCCATGTTTAGAGATCAGATCGAACGTTCAATGGAAGTCTATTTCTATGATATACTGGCAATGTCACGGTGATCGATGAACCATTTGGAAGAATTATCAGAAATGTTTGGTCTGCTTTGAAGATGTGGAATGAAGCTTAATCTACTAAAATGCTTGTTCAGAGTTATATCAGGGAAGTTCTTAGGCTTTATTGTAAACCCAACAAGAATTGAAGCCGGTCTAGAAAAAATTTAAGCCTTGAGAAATCTTAAAGCCCCAAAGATGATATGGTAGGTGTAGAGTCTTAACGAGAAGGTAGCTGCACCATGGACAAATGTATTCCATTCTTCAATTTCCTCAAAGTGGGGAAAAGAAACTTTGCCTAGACACAAGAATGTAAGGATGCTTTTCAAGCCTTAGTAGATCATCTGGAAGGACCCAATATCTTGTCAAATCCTTTAAGGGAGAAGATTTATTTGTTTATCTAGTAGTGTATGTTCATGCTTTGCTACCTTTTTATGTGAAGGAACCAGAATCCAAAGGCCAGTGTACTATATCAGTAGACAATAACATGAGAGGAAAGAAACTATCAAAATTTGGAAAAGCTGGGCCTATTGCATATTAATCGCATCGAGGAAACCACATCCTTAGTTCCAAGCTCATTTAATTAAGGTGATGATTGTTCAACCATTAAGAAAGGCTCTACAATGACCTGAGACTTCTAGGAGACTGTTGAAGCAGGATATTGAATTAAGTCGGTACAAAATATCACACCACCCTAGAGGAGCAATCTAAGTCCAAGCATTGGCTAATTTCATTGCTGAGTTCACCACTAGGGATGATGAGAGAGAAGAAGCTTTGGATGGGTGTACTAAATGGAAGTTATACGCTGATGGAGCATCCAATGAGCATTGCTTGAGGGCAGGAGTAGTTTTGGTAACCCCGGAGGAATAAGCAGTTTGCTTAGCTTTAAAACTTGAGTTCCGTGCAACGAATAATGAAGCCAAATATGAAACATTGATCGCGAGACTCAAGATAGCGAAAAAATTAGGAGTAAAAGCTTTGCACATATATAAAAACTCTCAATTGGTAATCTTCTAATTAGGGGAATAATTCTAGGCTAAGGCAGCAAGGCTGGCCCCCTACTTGACGAAGGTTCCGGAACTGCTCAACGACTTTGAGTATTACACGTCCCCAGGAAGGAGAATACAAAAGCCGATTTCACTAGCCAAACTTGCTAGTTGTGGAAATGCATAACTCATGGACTTGGTTCAAATGAAGGTATTATCCCGCAACGAGCATCGACTAAACGGATATCGCTTGGATCTTGGAGGCTGAACTTGAGAGAGAATCACGGATGACTCTGATCAAAGAGTATCTATTCAAGGAAACCCTTTCGGATGGAAGAAATGAATCATGAAAACTCCCGTGCAGTGCTCTACGGTTTCTTTTTTAGGATGATGTATTATATAAAGGAGGGTTCTTTGTTCCTCTATTGTTGTGCATACCAATGAAGAAACTCAAAGGATCCTTGCAGATGTTCATGAAGGAGCCTGTGGCGACACACTGAGGAGGGAAAATGTTGGCGAAGAAGATTCTCCATTATAGATATTTTTAGCCGACTATTAATAGAGATGCAACCGGCTACACTAAGAGGTGTGATCGATGCCAAAGGTTTGCAAAAATTCTCGGTGCCCTACTAGTGGAGGTTATACTGATGGTTAACCTATGACTATTTGTGGTATAGAGGATCAACATTATTAGTGTGCTACCGATGTCTAAGGGCGAAGCGGAATACACCATTGTTGTAGACTATTTCATGAAATGGGCTGAAGTGGAACCACTGGCCATGATCAAAATGTAGAAGGTGATTACATTTGTAGTCAAAAAATAGTATCCATCGATTTGGGATCCAATAATGATCATTTCTGACATAGGACCCAATTTGACAGCGTGGAATTCAAGAATTTATGCAGCAAGTATCAGATTGAGAAAAGTTTTTCCATTGTAGCACATTTGCATGAAAATGGAAAGGTAAAAGCAGTAAACAAAATTATCAAGTCCACTATGAAAGAGCGATTGACAAAAGCCAAAGGAAAATGTGTCAATGAATTGCCTTTGACACTTTGGGCCTATCGAACGACCCACAAATCTGACACTTCGTTCGCTTTGGCCTACAGACCAGAGGCCATGATTTCAATTGGGTTGGAAGTTCAATATTATCAAAAAGTTGCATTATGATCTTAAAAAGAATGAAGAATTCCCGCTTGAGTCCCTTTATATGCTCGATGAGATATGCGATGAATCTGACTTAAGAGTCCCTGTCATTAAAACAAGTAGCTCGACATTACAACATAAAGATTAGGAACTGGGCCTTCAAGATCGATGATCTTATCCTTAAATGAATCTTCCCTAGCCTAGTGGGCCCGACTTTGGAAGTCCATATGCTATCGAACATAAGCTTGGAGATGGAACATTCAAGCTAGTCATTATTGGCGAAATTTCACTTTTGAGGGCATGGAATAGCAGGCATTTACGACGCTATTTCTATGAAGACTATTTCTATACATACTTGTTGAATTCAATGTAATAAAGCATGATCTGCTATTACTGTGGATATAGAATGAATTCGCTTTGGGGATCAATGAATTTATGTTCTTGTTAGCTAAACCTTGCGTTGTAAAAAATGGAAAAATTTGAACAACTTGCACTTATATAATGCACTTTTGTAGGTGCCCGAAGGTAGGTACCAACTGAACTTCATGGTCCGTGACTGGACTTAAGGAATGTAAGTATTCTAGGTATTCGAAGTTAGATGCCAAATAACCCTTTTAACCCATGACTTGGGTATTGGAGTATAAACATGTGGGGATCGAACAAGACAGTGCACCCTAAGAACTTTGCCCTGATAGGCAAATCATCGAACCATTCCACAGAAATTGGAAAAAATGACAATTGACGCCCAGAGTTAGGCGTGATCTAATGCATACATTCGAAGATAGATTTTACAACACGGACAAGATGACATCCTGTTTTCTTAGCCCCACGGATAGGAATATACGATCAACGTCCAGAGCTAGTGAGATCAAGTAAAGCATCTAAGAAGAAGACATTCAAATTATCACTCAAGGTGATCAATCTCTAAAAATACCCGGAGATAGGCGAGACCAAATATGGATGCCAAGAGATATGTATCCAAATTATTACTTTCTTAAAATGGAAAATGATATAAACTCCTTTGCTATCACTAGTCAAATGAAGCTCAATTAAAGATAAGCGAAGAAAGCTACTAAGTTAGCTAAATGAAAACATTTCGCAATACATAAATAAATAGACACAATATTTGATAGGACACAAATCTATTCTTTATCAACAAACTTTCTAATCAGAAAGGCGGTGGTTATATCCGCACAACATCGCCTCTATACACAAATTCAAAGCTAAATAAAAGCAATAGAAAAACAAGGAAAAACTATAACTAAGTCTTCTTCTTCCTCCTCTTCTCCTTCCTCCCTTCTCTAGAGGAATGCGCAATAGATCTAATGGGCTTTCTTCTGCTATTTTCCCTGCCCTTATTATCATTTCGAAAGTAACCTTTTGGGTCATTCTCCTAATCATTGTCACTATTCGAAGATTTGAGAGCCATACCCTTAACACCTCCAGAAGTGGGAATGGTAACGGGAGCGAAGATAGGTCTCGTGGGTAGTGAGAAAGAAAAAAGAGGAGGAATGTCATCAAATTTCTCTTTGTTAATCTCCTTAGCCAACTTGGCCTGAGATCGTTCCATCTAGAGAATTGTAGGCCTTGACGAGTGTTCAGTAACTCTATTGATGATTGTGTCTTATAACTCCCTAAGTCCCATTAGAACCGTGTATGGCCTCCTCTTCTAAATTATGAACCGTTTCATCATCAGGACAAAGTGTGATGCTTGCCAGAGGAGCTGTAACTAGATTAGAATCAGAAACAATGAACGATTCAGTTTGCATGGCTTGTGTCCCTATTAAAGAGCCGCCTTCCAGTAAAAGAATGATTGAAGGTGGACCTGAAACTTGAAAAATGGAAAAGTAGAGGTTAGTGACATCAACCGATGTCATATGATCCCTCTAGAAAATAAGTAAGGTCAATGATATACCTCTAGGAGATACTGATCCCATGTGAGTTGGAGTGAAGAGCAAAGCCTCCCTCTTAAATAGGAGATAGAATGGGGAACTTCGAGAATTATTTAACACTTGCCAAGCAAGTATCCTTAGGATTATACCGAGCATCTAGTGTGGATGTTTTAACAGTTGAAACATCGAGAATTGCCTCATAGGTAAGAATATTCATAGAGCCGGAAGGAGGGATAACAGTTTCGGTAACTGGCGGCCCTGATATGGAAATAGCAGCAATACCTGTTGCGGACCCTGGGGGGACGGAGCCGAAACTCTCACCAAACTCCTTTGAACTAAGCTTAGGTTGGGCCCTAGTGGATAGCACAGGTTGCAAGATAACATAGCTAATCTTGAGTACTTTTATATCCTCCTCATCTAAGAACTTGAGATTTAGCTTCTCTTCAATAACATAAACCCCATTAGAATATCCCACCCTTATTATAAAATTTCTTCCTAGGCCATGGTCAAATCTTGGGGATGCTCCTCTTCTAACCACCTCATGTTCCCAAACTTGATAACATTTGCACAGAATTGCATAAGAAGATGATCAAGCTCATACTTAATTCTATCCTCCACGGTCCTAGCCCACTCATCAGCATCATCTCTCGCCTAGCGAGTGTCTTATAACTCATTGCAATAATTCTGGTCATGAGTGAGCGCATCATCTTTTCCCTTTTTCCCATTCTCCAACAGCTCTTTCGATCTCTTTATCTTGGAGGCATGCTCCTTATTATCCTTTTGGAGTTTTTCATTCTTTAGTGAAATAGTGTGGCACCTTTGATAACCAGCTTCGACCTACTTTAGTTGGTTTTGATGTTCTTGCTCGAAGAACTTAGTTTGCTTTTCCAACTTTATCTTAACTTCGACAAAAGACTTCCTAAGTTCTTCAACCTCCTCATCAACGGCCTTGATGACATGCTTGTCATCTTTTGCGATTAGCTTCGTCCCTTCAATCTCGACTTCTCTTTTATATGAAACTTCTAAAAAAGCCTTAGAAATCTTCCTTCATTTATGATACTGGTCATAAATGTCGCCCTTGTAAGCAACGACATTGGTGCCAGCCACTCGAGCGATTTCCTTCAAATAAGGAACAAACACCAAAGGTCTTTTTCGTTTTAGCCACATGAGGATTGGAAACAGCCTCAATCTCTACATTAGATTTAGAAGCATAAAGATGCTTTTTTCCCTACCTTTGACGAGGGCTGTCAGGAGGCACCAACTTGGATGACCGCTCAGACCATCGCGGCAAATGAGAAGACATCAATAGCTATGTTGTCAAAGGCACTAAAGTAAGAGTGGAAGATACATCAATAGATGGACCGAGGTCAGTTTGTGTTGAAAATATATTCATGCTATGGGGTAGAGGCAAGCGAAACCTACACCGGGGAGATGGAATTCCCTCAAAATCTCTATAATGCTCATTGGCGGACCCATAGCCTCTATTTCTCCTATAATCCTGTCTTTGATGCCATTTGGAATTTGACTCGTAAGGCGATTCACGAGGACGGTCTGACGACCCAAACTTCTTATATCTGCTTCCATGACTCATGAGAGCGTCGTATAGACGCTTGGGCTTTATAGAATCTAAAAATAAAACATGAACAAATTAACACCGATAAAATAAGGAGATAGTGCAAATATTAAAAGTGAAATGTTGTGTAAGTGTGATGTGTCCTAGTGCATCCCATGGACTGTGGATTTAGAGCTTGCTAACAGGGGTTATTTCCTCGTGCGAGTTGCGGGCACTTCATCTAGCAGGAAGATAGGGGAACCAATATCCTCAATGCTGATACCACCGAGGCCAAAAGAGCCATTTTCATCCATAAATATTTCTAAAGGACCCAAATACATCTACAGAAGGCGGGATGGGAGTCTCATTGACTATATAAGTTGGTGGAGGCCGCGTACACATCTGAGTTGAAATAGTCTTTATTTTAGTTCATCAAATTACATGAAACTCATGAGCATCTCCACTCTTATTACTAGAAGACTCATGGCCAATGTCGGTGTCCTCACTGCCGCCACCATCACTCTCTCTTTCCCTGACATGCTCATCCTTTTCTCCATCGTCTCAAACCTATTGCCTTGTTTTAGGATCAATAACAGGATTGGAAACATGGGACACTTCGTGACCCTCGTCGACATTAGCGGCAACACCATGCTTTGACCTGAGTCGTCATTGTCCCCAATTTCCATCAAATGACCCACACTACGGGCTTCCTCTAAAAGTTATAAGCATGCAAGATTTCACCAGTGAGAAGCAGTTTCAACTCCCTTTCTTCAAGTAAGACTTGATGGAGAGCTGCGATGGTCCTTGCGAAGGCCGCCCCATTGGTCCTTCTTGAATTATCTGCAAATGCAAGAAGCAATGATATGAATAACTGAATCTATGGCATCTATGCTAGTGAACAGAAAGCGATAATGAGAGTTGCATCTGGATAACCACCTTTGTGCAAAGCTGGGTGGGCAACGTACAAAGAATTCATCTTTAAAATAGCTCAATTTCTTCCAAAGGCCCAACACTATCCGTCATTCCTTAGAGAATTCTAAGAAAGTGAGTGAAGAAGACCCCCTTTGATGATTTAAGCAGTATAGATGATGAATCTCCTCAATGCGGGGTTCCCGATTTAAATAATGGAAAAAGATCATGTACATGTTATTCAAGAGAGCATAGCTATTTGGGTGCAGTTGGGCAAGGGTAAGCTCATTAACTGTCGGACTGTGCGAATAAAATAATTGAACGGTGGAACACATCTAACCATCCATATTTACCAATTACAAGCTATGTATCCCTCGGGCGAATTTTTTTGTCATTGATGGCATGTGAGAACTAACATATCAATGAAGGGAATACTGTATTCCTTGCATATCCTCTTAAGAGACACTTTTTCCACCTTCGAAGTTAGAGAATCCCGAGGATCATTCAAAATAATGGCATCTCCTAAATATATGTCGAGAGCAACCGTACTATGAGATCTTCGACTAAGGCAAATGGAACTATTTCTAAAGGCTAATCTGTCCGACGACTAGTTAGGTAGGATGGGGATGGTGTAGAAGTAGACTTTGATGTAGTCAGGGTTGTCGATCTAGCTTCAGTGTTAGACTTGACATATCATGATGTTGGAGGACCTAAGGCCATAGTGGAGAGATGCAAGGAATGTCAACGATCCATAACAACTAAAGTATCACACAGAAGAGATATCGAGCATATTAAAAGCTGTAATATTCATGTTTTAAAGAAAACCCTGTATATTTGGTGTACCGGACTAGACAAATTCCAACGTGTGTTGATCGATCGCTACATCGACAGGGGATAATAGTGTGCAGTTTGTTCATCTACATTTGTGTAGTGCATGCATCTAAATTCGTGCAATTCAAATCCACCATTCGATTAAAAGTTTGACAAGCAATTTGTTCAAGTGTCGACATTTAAAGTGTCCATCAGTAGAAACCGTCCCAATGAATCATGAATCTTCGACCATAGCTCGACCAAATTAGTTATGGAGTTCCATTTGAAAATTTACGAGAATGCTTGGGCGATTTTACACTAAAATTTTTGGTCCCGCTAGAAACTTGAGTTTTCCTCTAGTTGTACTCGAAGCCGGCTCGAGTCGAAGCTTGTGAAACATGAGCTCGAGTGATACCCGAGAAAAACAAGTCATGCTCTTAGTAAATCTCTAGCCTTTTGTAAGGCATCCCGTAAAACTAAAATTCTAATGAAAAATCTCTAGTATAGGACCGTTCAAGATCCATAGGAGAAGAATAGTGGAATCCGTTAGCGGTCGTGCATGGTCGAAGTTTGAGTCAACGACAAACATTGCTAATCAAAGCCACCGCCTACCTAAAGTAAAAGGTATGAATGGGTTCATGGAGGCTTGAGTTTGAGGTTGAAGTTTTCAGATCCATCGATACTTGTGGGTTAAGGTAGGGGATTGGTGTTTTTGATGGCTTTGATGGGAGAGAAGAGCGACGATCTGAAGATGGAGCTGGGTGGGCGTTTTGAGTAAGTTTAAGGCAATGAATTATAGACTATGGATTGTACCGAACCATGAGCCATCGTTGGTTACCGATCCATGCTATATTATATATATATATATATATATATATATTAGTAAGAAATATATATTGTATGCATGCAAGCATGATAGTCAACAAATAAAGTTCTAAGCAAGAGAGTTGTACCCGGGCAATTCGAAGGAAAAGATCATTGAAATCTTTCTAGAATTGGAATAATAAACATGAAGAGAACGCCCCAATTCTTATACTACTCACAAGTTGTAAGTTCAAAACCATTTAGAGCAACACGATGGTTGGTAAAAGATACAATGCTTTATCAAAACGGTTCAAAAGATGGATAACAGCTATTCAAAATAGAACTTCAACTGATGATACAGAGCCCACACTTTGTCTCAATCCAAATCAATCTTGTTAACATAAGATATCCTTTGGGGTAATTATTATCCATTTTTGTGATCACGCCATGTCTGGGCGAGTCAGATCGATTAAATTGAAGGGCAATCAGGCCCAAGTCCAAAGTGATAACTTCAAAACACATATACCAAGCGAGTTTAATAGATCAAGCCATCAAGTTTCCAAAGACCACTTCATTGCCTACATACCAAGTCGAACCAAAGAGCCATGGCCAAAAACAAAAGATTCATGAATAAGTCATTGATTGTGCCGATCCATAGCCATGGATCAGTACAAATCCTTAATGTTTTCTCCAAATCACCAATAATTCATGCTTCATAAAGTTAGAGTGATTATCAATCAGCACATGCCATATGAAATGGTTTGCTAACTATCCACGTCCCAAAAAATCAATGGATAAACCAGATTTCAAAACAACTAGACCACATACTTTTGCTTACCCATTGAACTATGGTTTTCACTATAGTTCAAACCCATATCGATGTAACCAAGCCCCGCATATGAAGATGCTAGCCAGTTAAGCAACATTGAAAACTCAAAGAAGGATTTATAGCCCATTTTATGCAATATTACCGATCCATTGGGCATGGTTTGATATCGATCCCTGAACCTTAATGATTTGGCCACGATCTCTTCAAGGAAACCTCTTCTAAATGTAGGGAACGTAGAGAAGAACATGGTGGAGAGAAATCCATCGACCTTCGGCCTAAGTAATTAATATGGGTAGAGTACATATCAGTTAAGTGCTGATATGAGATATTTTAAAATATCGAGATAATATCAAGTAATATCGGTAAATATCGGACATGTGTAGAACATGTTATAAATGACATTGTACTACATTATAATTTTATATTAATGTTTAGTTTTCAAATTTTTGGATAAATAATGCCAACGTATAGGTTATAGATTACAATCTGTTTACTGATATATTCTATAAAATACAAATCATAATATAGCTCATGAAAACAAAAAATTCATATCCTATAAATCTTAGTTATTTTTTTCATTTTTATGCTATATTAATTTAGTGATCCAATCATCTATATTAATTTTCCAAAATTTTCATATATATGGTTTTATCATTTTCATTTTTACTTAATTTATTGAATAAGAAATGTTGATTTGATACTAATACTACTTTAGCTCGTTCTTATCGATATGTGAAATATATTACTTTACCGCTCTTCAACTTTTAGTTCTTTGTGCATAATAATAACTAATAAAATGAATTTTAATAAGCTAATTTACCAATTAGAACTGGTGAACAAATAACAACTAAAAAGAGAAGTAACTCTTTCATGATCTTGTTTTTAGTGGTAATTCTTCACGGAAAATAAAACATACGAATTCATTATTAAAAGACTAACGAAGAAGGGTAAAATTATAGGGTTAAACTAAAAAATCAGTGCATTAGGATTTTTATTATGGTCTAGATATTGACATTCAAAATATATAAAAAGAACCAAATATTGAGAATGTGAAGATATTTATTTTAAATGCATTTTCTCCAATATATATAATAACGAATGGTATTCTTTAAAAATATTGGGCATTTACAATAAATATCGGAGCGATATTTTAGTAAATATCGTGCGATATATTGTTAACAATATTTTAAGTGATATTTTGAAAAGGGGCATTTCACTAGAAGGACAAACTTTATAGTCCAATTAGTTTTTAGGACACACATCCACAGAAATTAATTTCAAAGCCACAGTCAGCAGAATAATTACTTTTAAGGACAAAATCAGTAGTCCAATTACTTTCAAGGACATAATTTCATAGATTTTAAGGCCTTAGAAACTGATTATTTTGCATTTTGTCCTTAAAAGTAATTATTTTAGTTGTGTGTCCTAGAAACTAATTGCACTTGCTAAAGAGGCCCTTGTGGCTAATTTTCACTTTTGAAAAAGTATCAGCTTAGGAGTGATATGAGATTTATTGTCGATATATTAGCAATATTATCCGATATTAACTACGTAGCCTTCGGCTATAAATAGATGGTGATAGGCATTGCTCTTTTGCTTTTATACATTTCTATACTTTTATTGTAATCTCTTGAGTCAATACAGATCTATAGACTACTGATCCATAAGATCATCTTTTGTAAAAAATTATAGAATCACAAACAAAGTTTAAGTGGACATAGGCCAGTGTTTAGCTGAACCACTATAATTGTTGCGTGTTGTTTTCTCTAATGTTTCATTTGATTTCTTTATTTTTTTCTTCTCGATAAATATTTTTGGTATTTTTTCCAACTTTTGACATAAACTCCATTTACATATTAATAGATTACTTGCATGCCCTTTCGTTGTTGAGCTTCCTCAAGCTAAGAATATTATGTGGAGTACCTATTAATATATTGACTAGAGGAGGTAAGGTGCATACATGTATTTTTTGATCTTCCTCAAGGTACATCCATTATACTTAGGTCATTGCTACATGGTGGGTATAAGTGAATAATCTTTCATAATTTGTTGAACATCCTTAGGGTCAAGAAATCGTAAAAGTCAAGTGATAAAGTGTTATCCATCGTTTGTGGGCATATGGTTTGTTGAACATTCTAAAGGTCATAATTATAAGGCAAGGGAGTCCTAATGCCCACTTTTTATTACTTTCTTGGTGTTTCGAGAAACATAAAATTCAGAGGGAGCCCTATTACAAAAATGAAATTAATACATATAACCTTCCTAATATTATAAGAATTTGTGTTGTATAAAGTCAAAATAATATACTTCGATAAATTTGTGAAACCATAATAATTGATCAATATTATTAGTTAGAATATATAATTAAACTGTATTAAGATTGATATAGAAATATAACATACTTACTAATAGATTTTTTCAAATGCTACTGATTCAAGAACCATGCAAGAGCCAAATTATACAACCACTAAATATATTTGTACATTGACCACTTATGTGTTCATTGGCTAGGGATTGTGTATTTTATTCTATGATTTTTGAACTCTAAAACAATAAAAGAATACAGATATTTGATCGATACGCAATTACATATAATTGTATATAATGAATGGTCGTGATTCGTAATGTATGAAACTTCGATGAAATAAGTTCAATCGAAATGAGCAAGTAAATCATGATGCAAGATCATTTATTTGATTGTAATAAGGTTCTTCTTAGGTAAATGTAGTACTATACCAAGAACTATAGATAGAACTAGGAACTTGATCATTGAAATGTCAGTTTGATCAGTTTACATGAAGTGCAACTTGAGATCCTTAAATGTTAAGGATGAATGAATGCATTTTTGTAAAGTGTCTTTAAAGGTCTTGTAGTAAGGGTTTCCTTTGAAAGTGAATAGGACCGTATAATATGGATAAATAGTAATACAGAGTATAGATAGTAAATAACGCGGAATATAAATGCTGTAAGTAATATGACACCAGAGATTTACACTGGTTCGGAGCACCGTCCTACGTCCAGTCCCAGACTAACTTCTGGCTTTAACTAACAATACCCTCTCTTAACCCGGAGGAATAGGTAAACAACACCTGAGCAGCAGAACAGGATTTTTGCCTCAGCAGCAGAAGAGGACTTTCCCTTGCCTGAGCAGCAGAACAGGACTTTAACAAAGTATAAATGTAGTTGACTTAATGTGTTCTTGATAACACTGATTTGTCTATTAAGATTACAAACTTCCTATAATCAATTCCTCAAGAATATAAAGAGTATGTGAAGATTTGAAAGGAAGAATATTGCTAAGAATCAAAGTATATATATAATATAATTCAAAGATTCAAAGCAATGGAGAGTATGAATTCACTAGAATAATCATAAGAGAGAATATAGAGAATTAGAATCAGAAATTGGTGATTATGAAGTGAGTAATAACTCCTATATATATAGTTTTCAAAGAAATGCAACTCTTAGTGAAGAGTTTCAGCCAAGAGAGACATCTATTCATGCAGTGCATCCCTTCATGGAAGAAGATGTCCATTCAGAAATTTTGCAGTTGAAGCCGGTTCAGTCGACTGGTATATTGGGTCAGTCGACTGGTGTTTGAATATTTAAAAATTTAAAAATATTTACCGTTTCAAAATTATGAACAGTGTTCACTACTGTGCATATGCCCAGTCAACTGGCAAGAATAGTCAGTCAACTGGCTGTGCATAAATTGCACAGTAAACTCTATTTTGTAAAGAAAAAATTTTAAAATCGAAAATTTAAGGATTGATTTTAACATATGTATAAGACTCAACATCTATAATAGTTACTTTAAACCTAGAGATCCTCTGTTGTCTTCTTTTTGTCATGTATGAATGCAAATTCTTCTTTAGCTTCTGAACTGTCTTGTCATGAATCAAAACTAGTAATTCAACATTCTCCTCCTTTTTGATTGATGAAAACCTGTATATATGTTGGAGAGAAAATATTTCTCCCCCTGAATGTATGATACTTTTTCATGCATCAAATATGTTAGTGCATATACTTTTTCTCCCCCTTTGTCATCGAAAAAAAGGGGATACAGCAAACCAAAATATATAAAAGAAAAGTGCAGAAATATATAAAGGAGAGACTATTTAGTACAAGTCTCAATAAATAAATAAGTTGCAATAGAGTTTCATATGTTTAAATTGTCAACAGAGTTATAAATAATGCATATCCAACTTACTTACAAAAAGAACCTACTCATCTTCCTTTGGTACAGGCTCCTTTCCGGGTCTAGAAGTTCCATGAGCACCACTTCCTGTGCCACTAGTATCACTACTAGTATGCTCTTCAGAAGTTGACCATGTAAATCTTGGTTCTAGAAGTTTACCGTGTGCTATTGAAGAAGCAGTTGTGGAAGACGAACATGAAATTTCATCCCATAGAATAGAAAAGAATCCATTTACTTTGTCTAATTTTTTATCTACTTTCTTTAAACGAGATCCTAGTATTTGTTGATTTCTAGAAAGGATCTCGACGGATTCTCGCAAATTAGATGATTGTGCAAGACGAATATCGTCGTCTTCTTCGGGATGAGACGTTCGTTCTTGAATAGTTGGTCCGCCTGATTGACGTTGATGTTGCCGACGCCATTCTTCATAGGAGGTAAATGTCGGAGGAGCTGACAGTAGTTTCATGAGGCTTATTGTGTGAATGTTGATAACTCCAACGGAAGAAGTTTCGGATTCCGGTTGAGGTGCTCCCACATTTAAAAGCAATCGCATTATATATTCACCGAAATAAATTGTTCTCATGTTACCATTGTTGAAGGAGAGAAACTCATCCAATATTCATCGTAGCCAATTTACTTGTATTCCTCCCCATAACGCTATAAAGCTTTAAAATTTTCTGGGTAGATAAGTTCATATACCTTGTTATTGGAAGTATACTCCGCATTAAAGCTTTGTGAAGAATTCTAGCTTTTGGTCGAAGGAGAATAGATTTTTGTTCCGTCATATTATCTCTCATAAGCATATGACTAATTCGATCCCTTTGTCGAATATTACATTTGACATCATCTAGTGAAATGCCATGATTGGGAGTTTGAAGTATGTGTGCCATTCGATCCAAGGTGAAAAATACTTGTTGACCACACACTAAACTCCAAACACAATCATCCCTATTCGATGGACGTTGGTGAGGAAGATTTAAATTAGCATAGAATAACTTTACCATGAGGTGGTTGATCTTGTGAGAATTGGCATTCAAGTCAAGTAAAGATTCCAATCCGGATCGACGCATAAGTTCTTGTAAACCATATGTCGCGAAATCGCTGTAGACCATGAATGAACCTTCAAAGATCCTTGAGTTTTTCATTTTATGCCATCTAGTTACAGCCACATCATTGTATAGCCACTGAACAATTTGGGCATCGGTAGGATCGACGGAAGAAGAGCCTTGTCTTTGACGTTTTGGAGGAGCCATTTGATTGAGTTTTTAGTAAAAAAATTGAGCGTATTTGGGAATTTAGGGTTTGTGGGCGAAATAGATTTGGGTGAAAACTGAGAAGAGCAAAGTGAAATTTGGGAAAAAGGTAAGTAAATAGGGAAGGTGAAGGCAGTTTTCACACAACCAGTCGACTGGTAAAAACATTCAGTCGACTGGCGCACTGTTATTTGCAAAAAAATTCAACAGCCAGTGGACTGAACGTGATAGGTCAATCGACTGACTGGTTTCCCGAGAGTTTTGAAAACCTGCATTAAGTCGACTGACCTTTAATTTCAGTCGACCGACGGGAAGTAAAAATTGCATGAAGCTAAGAAAACAATTTTTTTATAAAGAATCAAATATATAAATGAAATACAAATAATCAAGAACAATAATATACAAGAAATGATAATTATTTTGGAGCTTTTGGAGAGCATTCTTGTGGTTCAGCCTTGGTATGCTCAACAAGAGGTTGCAAAGGAGTCCAATAATTTTGGCATTCCCATGAGTTTGGAGATGCCGGAGGTTGAGGTGGAGATTGTTACCAGTTATTCCAGCCGGATGAATTTGCCTGACGGGATGTTGAAGGTTGAACAACATCATGCTTAGATGATTTTCCACAAAACTTAAGTGCAATAGATTCAATAAGGCTTAGACGATTTGAATTCATCCGCTGTTCGTAAAACATTTCTCTTTGTTAATTGACTTGTTCCTGTTGATAGTGATGGATTTCATCAAAAAAAATTTCTTTTTGGAGAAAGAAACAACGATCTTCGAGACTTTTTTGGTTTTGGTGAAAAACCGGTGTGATATCTTCCTGGTTCATGAATGGGGGTAGGAGTTGGCAATGTAGGAGTCGAGCTACTGGATGAATCATAGTTACTTGAAGAGGTCGGAGTAGCAAAAGATAATTTTGAGTTAGAGGAAT
Organism: Allium cepa; assembly: GCA_030765085.1. NCBI lineage: Eukaryota > Viridiplantae > Streptophyta > Magnoliopsida > Asparagales > Amaryllidaceae > Allium > Allium cepa. The sequence goes on along the minus strand of CM060928.1, from coordinate 662,496,180 downwards.
CATGAGAGTTTTGAGAGGCCATTGAGAAGATTATAGTTTGTAAAGATTTTGTAAAAAAATAATTGCAATGATGATTAATAACTGAGAAGAGGCAGTTTATATAGTTGAATATGAGCTTAGAATGAATGGTTATAGACCTTCAAAAGTTAATAACCAGAGATTAAAATAAAAGAAATTGTGGGGCAGAATAATTTAAGGATATGAAAGATATATGGTTAAGAATGTATGAAGCATATGACTCAGTAGGAAATGTAATCATAGCATAACTGGTAAGCTATGGAGTTACTTGCTAGGAGACCCAGGTTCAAGTCTCGGTGGCTATGTTATTTTGAAATTTTTTTGAACAAAAATATTCAGAAAAAAATAGAACCAATCTTCTACATGAAACAAGAAACAATCATAGCACAATTGGTAAGAAGTATTTGAAAACATAGGAGTGGTTATGAGTTCAAGTCTTGCTAGAGACATAAAAAATTTATTTTTTTGTTTGCTAAAATTTGAGTGAATATATATATATATATATATATATATATATATATATATATATATTGCGAAGATGTGTTATTAGAAGCTACAAATTAGATATATATATATATATAAAAATTTTAAATTTTTAAAAGAAATAATACCAAGCTCTCGTCTTAAATTAACAAAAGTATTTTCGTTTAAAGGTTTTGTAAATATATCTGCCAATTGTTTATCAGAGGAAACAAATTCTAGATTTATTATTTTCAATATTATGACGAAGAAAATGATGACGAATGTCAATGTGTTTTGTTCGTGAGTGATTGACATGATTTTTAGATAAATTAATAGCACTAGAATTATCACAATAAATAGTTGATTTAGTTAAATTAAAACCAAAATCTTATAGTGTTTGTTGCATGTATACAACTTGAGCACATGCCAGGGCGGTAGAAATATATTCTGCTTCGTATGTCGATAATGAAACATAGTTTTGTTTCTTACTAAACCAAGATATAAGAGATCGTCCAATAAAATGACAAGTCCCACTTGTACTTTTTCTATCTGTCCGGCTTCCTCCAAAATTAGCATCACTATATGATACCAATTCAAAAGGACATTCCTTTGGATAGAATAGTCCAAAGTCCTTAGTTTTATTAAGATACCGTAATATGCGTTTCACTGCTCGTAAATGTGATTATTTGGGATCTGCTTGAAATCATGCACACAAACAAACACTCATCATTATGTCAGGTCTACTAGTTGTTAAATATAGTAACAATCCAATCATACTTCGATATAATTTTTGGTCAGTACTTTTTCCATTTTCATCTTTATCAAGATGTATGGTTGTACTCATAGGAGTTGGTTTGGTAGAAGTATTTTCCATACCAAAGCGTTTAATTAGATTGTTACAATATTTTTCTTGATTAATAAAAATACCATTTTCTAGTTGTTTTATTTGTAAACCAAGAAAATAATTTAATTCACCCATATGTGACATTTCAAATTCATTTGTCATTATCTTAGAAAATTCTTGACAAAGCTTTTCATTTGTAGATCCAAAAATTATATCATCAAAATATATTTGGATAATTAAAATATCATGATTATTTCTTTTAATAAAAAGAGTTTGATCAACCTTTCCAATTTCAAAACCAGAATTTATTAAATAACTTTTAGGACGATCGTACCAAGCACGAGGTGCTTGTTTCAAACCATATAAAGCCTTTTTGATTTTATAAACATGGTCAGGAAATTGTTCACCTATAAATAATGGAGGTTGTTCAACATAAACATTTTCTTTTACAAAACCATTTAAAAAAGCACTTTTGACATCCATTTGATATAATTTAAAGTTATGAAAACATGCAAAAGCTAGTAAGATTTGTATTGCTTCTAGTCTAGCGACTGGAGCAAACGTTTCTTCATAGTCAATTCCTTCCTCTTGATTATAACCTTGAGCAACTAATCTAGCTTTATTTCTAGTAATATTTCCTTGACCGTCTGCTTTATTTTTGAAAACCCATTTTGTACCAATAACTGATTGATTACTAGGTCGTGGAACTAAATCCCAAACGCCGTTTCTTTCGAATTGGTTTAGTTCTTCTTGCATAGCGATTAACCAGTTTTCATCAATAGATGCTTCTTTAATATTTTTAGTTTCAATATGAGAAAGAAAAGCTACATGACCCATTTGATTTAATTGACTTCTTGTCCTAACAGATGAATTTAGCTCCCTAATAACATTAATAGAAGGATGATCTCTTAATACTCTAGGAGGAGATCTTAATTCATTATTATTGCGAGCAACGTTTTCATTAATTTCAAAAGTTGTAGTTTCTGTATTTGTGGTATTATTAGGGAAATCTTCATCATCTATTATACTCAGAGTTGGTTTAAAATTCTCATCAGAATATATATAAAGAGTTTCTTCAATGATATTTGTTCTTTTATTATAAATTCGATAAGCTTTGCTACGATCCGAATATCCTAAAAAGATTCCTTCATCGGATTTTGGATCAAATTTACCAAGCTGATCTTCTGTGTTTAACATAAAACATTTCGAATCGAAAACTTTAAAATAGGAAATATTTGGTTTTCATCCATTAAGAAGTTCATAAGGAGTATTCTTAGTTAGTGGTCGAATAGAAACACGATTCAAAACATAACAAGCTGTGACAACTACTTCAGCCCAAAAATGTTTTGGTAACGTACTTCCATTTAACAAAGTCCTTGCACATTCTTGTAAGGTTCTATTTTTATGTTCTACAACCCCATTTTGTTGTGGAGTTCAAGAAAACGAAAAATTATGGAATATTCCTTTTTTCTTACAGAAATGTTCAAAGTCTTCGTTTTCGAATTCACCTCCAAGATCATTTCTTATGTTTTTGATTTTCAAACCTTTAAAATTTTGAATTCTTTTGACAAACAATTTAAAATTATCAAAGTATCACTTTTATTTTTCATAAAAATAGTCCAAGTATATTTAGAAAAATCATCAACAATTACAAACACATATCTACTGTGATTAACGGATTGTACTTGTGTTGGTCCAAATAAATCCATATGCAGTAATTCAAGTGGTTGTAAGGTTGAAATAACGTTTTTAGATTTAAAAGATGATTTAGTTCATTTTCCTAACTGACATGCATCAGAAATATGATCTATTTTAAAGTTAATTTTTGGTAGACCTTTTACTAAATCATTTTTAGAAAGTTGATTTATAGTTTGGAAATTAATATGACGAAATCGTTTGTGCCATAACCAAGGATCATTTTCTTTGGCTATTAAACACATATTTTAATTATATTTTATTTTCATATTCAGAATATAGATATTTCTGTCTCTATTTCCTTCAAAGATAATTTTTTGATTTTGATCAAAAATACTACATTTATTTTCAAAAAAAGTGATTTTGAATCCTTTGTCACACAATTGGCTGATACTAAATAAATTATGTTTTAAATTTTTGACAAGTAAAACATTTGAAATAAGAGGTAAATTTGAAATACCATTGTTGCTCACGTCGCCTTTGCCGATGATATATCCTTTAGAGTTGTATCCAAATGTGATGGAGCCTCCATCTGTGTAAATAATATTTGATAGCATATCATTGTCTCCTGTCATATGTTTTGAGCAACCACTGTCGAGTATCCATTTTCCTCTTTTCTTGAGTGGGACCTACAAAAAATATAATATAATATTGGTACCCACCTTTTTAATAGGGTCCTAAGAGTTAAATATTAGGAAACCAAACCCAAGAGGGCTCAGTATCCCATTTAAAAATATCATCTTTTTTTTATGAACAGTTTGTAAAAAGGTGTGTATATATTTCTTTCTAATCAAACTGTTGTTTGTTTTAGGAACCCAAATTTTTATGCTTTTTGAGTAAGAATTCCCTTTTGTTTGAACTTTAGTAGGATTAATATTTCTCTTAAGTTTCTTTTTAGATGGAGATGTTGTTTTCTTAACATATCCTAACCCTTTATTACTTGACATAGATTGAGAGTTATCAATAATTTTTGATAACGTTTCTCTTCCTTTATAAAATTCGAAACATTTTTGGTGATGCTTTCTAACTTAGTTTTGAGACTAGTATTATCCAATTCTATCAATTTTATTTTTGTTTTTAGTTCATGATTTTCAGAAACAAGAGCATCATTTTTCTCTTTTTGAGTTTCAATTTGTTGACTCAAGATAGTGAGTTGAGAATTAATATTAGAGAATGATTCTTGTAATTTTTCAAGTTCTTCCTCTAATATTTTCTTCTCATCTTTAAGCATATCTCTTTCGAATTCTACTTTGTTCTGATATTCACGAGTCTCCTTATATTTTCTTTTGAGATTTTTTAGAGTGTCAACAAGCTCCGAATTTATCTCAATCATATCATCAAAAGTAAAATCACTAACCTTGTTTTCAGTAGCCATGAAGCGGACATTTGCTTGCTCGTTTTCACTGTCACTACTGTTTTATGATGAAGAAGTGTCTGAATCATCCCATGTTACTGAAAATGCTTTCTTTTTCTTGTCTTTTTTGCCTTTGAATTATTTCTTCTTTAATTCTGGGCATTCCTTCTAAATATAACCTTTCTTATGACAATTGAAACATACTAGAACTGAGGATGATGGTTTGTTTGGAAAATTCCTTTTTCCATTATTTTTGTTATTTTTTCGGAATTTCAAGAACTTTTTGAAATTTTTGGCAATAAATGCTAGATCTTCTTCATCTGAATCTTCATCTTTTTCTTCTTCAGCATGAAAAGCTATGTTCTTTTTATCTTGTGCTTGTACTCGTTTTGCCTACAAATTTACTTCATAGGAGCAAATTTGCTACAAATGTTCATATAGAAAATTGATTTCTATAAGAGCTGTTTCTTCAATTCTAAGATATTTGATCTAGAACTTATGTATGAAATAAATTTCATAATAAGAAGTTGAATGGCAGTTCATTTTTTGTAAGCTATTATAGTAATGTCAGAAATGGTGGGAGCATACCATATAACACTTCTTAGTGGACAGTGCGAGTTATGAAAAAGTGTTTTCATAAACATACCAAATATTATTTATAAGATAATAATTGTTTTCGGCATTTATTGAAAATAGGCATAATTTTACTTCAGTATTAATAATATGAATATTTGTTATAAGATAAAACCATAATACTCGTATTTTTTATAACAATATCAATTCATTATGAAATATAGAAGTATCTAAAAACAAATACAATTATTTTGGAAATATGGACTAAGCCACAATTTTGAGAAATAATGCTTCAATTATAAGATTATGAATCATATGGTACTGATGAATTGTATCTCAAACTATTTAAGAGCAAAGCACCCATTCGGTGAAGCGACATAAGAGTTGGTAAACTCATTGAACTAATACATATAGAAGTATGTAGTTCAAAGTCTAATGATACCAAAATAGATCCACTTACTTCGTTGAATTCAAAGACGAATTATCATAGATATAAATATGTGCATTTGATAGGAAATTAGTGTATTATGATAATTTCATTAAATACAAAATGGAAGTAGAAAATTTAACATGCAAAGGAAATAAAAGAGTCTGATTTGATCGAATAAGTGAGTATGTTTGAAATGGTTCCAAAAGTACCTAAACACGAATAAGATTCAACCTTAAAAGTCACTACTCTCTATGATACATAATAATTTATCGATAAGCAGTAGTCAGATTTAATTGAACAAAGTACGATTGATAATGAGTGAAGTTGAGTTCACTTCTTTTTGTAAGGTTGCGTACTTAAGAGTAAGTACATAAAGTTAATATTAATTTTTGTACGGATACGAGATAAGAGTTTATTAAAACGTCATGATATCCTAGGTCAAGAGTTGATAGATTATGTGAGTTAAGAGACTGCACGTAATACATGTTGGTGAGGGATCTTATGTAGGCCACATCAAAACGAGTTTGGAACAGACCAATACTGGTTGATAGATTTATGTTATGAACATAAGTTCTGTAAAATAAAAAAAGAATCAATTTTATACATATATAACGACAGTTCATAAAATGTTTATGAATACTTACTCTGTTGCAACGTGAAACAATTGTTGTTTCAAGAGATGCCAACTTCGTCATGAAGGGATTCATTTTAGAAATTGTTAGTAGTAAAATAGATTTTGATTTTATATATTAAATTGATTTTAAATATGCACAAGTAAATTTTATAAGCTGAATAACTTATATTTGAAATATAAGAATTTAATTGGATAATTAAATTGTTAATTTAATATTTGAAATTGCAGAAATAATTGGAATTTGAATTTAATGTGAATGGAAATGATTTGAAATATTGAATTTAATTTTATTTGAATTAGAATAATGTTAGAGAACTTTTAAAATTGAATTAAAAGTTAAATTGTAGGAATTGAATATTTTAATGTTTAATTAACAAGTAAAAACAGCCATTTTTCACACGGTCTCGGATTTCGACGAAACTAGTTCCATTGGATCCGTAATATTATATTATTGTAAGATTTCAAATTTCGCGTCAATCAGATTTACGGTTTGTTCGGGGCAAGCTAAAACGCGTAGAAATTCGTTTAAGTGAATTTTAAATTTAAATAAGTCGATTCGAAAACCTATCTTCCAAATACGATCAAAATGGCTCTTGATATACATTCCATTGCATTTGGAATAAGGGTAAAACATTATAAACACCAGAAGGCATGCTTCGTTTTGAGTTCGAAAATTTTTCGGATGAATAGTGCGCGTAAATTTTCTATAAAAGGCCATATTTTTTCACTTTTTTTCATAAATCTAGGTTTAGAAACCCTAGCCGCCACCTTAATGTTCAATGTCTAGAATTTTTTCATCTGTCCTCCTCGATCTTCCCCAATTCACGCACATTCAAGCCTCGACTTCTAAAGGAAAAAGGTATGCGACATCGAGCTCGTCTTTTCAACGGTTGTGATCGTTTTTAGACTGGTAGATCGTCGGGAAATTCCATTTAAAGCTCGTGTGGTCGATTGTAAAATTGTAGCATGGGGAGGCCAAGTTCAACAACGCTCGCGACGATGATAGGTGGGGGCAAGGGCTTCGAAGTGGCGCTAGTTTATCGTCATGACGATTTGTGTAGTAAGCGCAACAATTAGGATTTGGGGAGGTGGCTATGGGTTGCATTGAACAGTTAGTAACAAAGAAGAAGGAGATGAAAACAAGCGGCGATGATTGTAGATATGGAAACGTGCAGTCAAAATAATTTAAGTTTTAACGTGGATTGACCTTCAATAAAACTAGTGTTAGTGGTAGTGTTGGTGTTATTTTGCATATTAGCAAGATATCAGATAACTTTGTAACGGCTATAAGATGCCTTGCTCTGATACCAAATGAAAGTGAATAGGACTGTATAATATGGATAAACAGTAATATAGAGTATCAATGGTATATAATGCGGAATATAAATGCAGTAAGTAAAATGACACCAGAGATTTTATACTGGTTTGGAGCACCGTCCTACGTCCATTCCCAGACTAACTTCTGGCTTTAACTAACAATACCCTCTCTTAACACGAAGGAATAGGTAAACAACACCTGAGCAATAGAACATGATTTTTGCCTCAGCAGCAGAAGAGGACTTTCCCTTGCCTGAGCAGCAGAATAGGACTTTAACAAAGTATAAATGTAGTTGACTTAATGTGTCCTTGATAACACTGATTTGTCTATTAAGATTACAAACTTCCTATAATCAATTCCTCAAGAATATAAAGAGTGTGTGAAGATTTGAAAGGAAGAATATTGCTAAGAATCAAAGTATATATATAATATAATTCAAAGATTCAAAGCAATGGAGAGTATGAATTCACTAGAATAATCACAAGAGAGAATATAGAGAATTAGAATCAGAAATTGGTGATTATGAAGTGAGTAATAACTCCTATATATAATTTTCAGAGAGATGCAACTCTTAGTGAAGAGTTTCAGCCAAGAGAGACATCTATTCATGCAGTGCATACCTTCATGGAAGAAGATGTCCATTCGGAAATTTTGCAGTTGAAGCCGGTTCAGTCGACTGGTATATTGGGTCGATCGACTAGTGTTTGAATGTTTAAAAATTTAAAAATATTTTCCATTTCAAAATTATGAACAGTGTTCACTACTGTGCATATGCACAATCATTCGACTGGCAAGAACAGTCAGTCGACTGGCTGTGCATAAATTGCACAGTGAACTCTGTTTCGTAAAGAAAAAATTTTAAAATCGAAACTTGAGGATTGATTTTAATATATGTCTAAGACTCAACATCTATACTAGTTACTTTAAACCTAGAGATCCTTTGTTGTCTTCTTTTTTTCATGTATGAATGCAAATTCTTCTTTAGCTTCTGAGCTGTCTTGTCATGAATCAAAACTAGTAATTCAACCTCCTTCTGAATGGTTCGATCATTTGGAAAGAAAAATGAGTATATGATTGTGGATGTAACTTAGCTATAATTGGGATATAGAGAGTGAATGGTTGCCTCTGCTTCATGAAGGAACATTGAAAATGAGAATTGTATAAAATAGTAATATATACTTAATATAGAATGAGAAATGTAATTTCCATTCAAATTTTATGTTTATATAGAATTTTCTTTTATCACAAAAGAGATATTTTATTCAAGTAGAGCACCCATCATGGTGTGTCAGGGGCTTGAACACACAAACCCTAGAACCTTTTATCTAAAGTGCTATGCCTTTAACCACTAAAGCTAGAGGTCCTTCAAATGTTCATATAGAAAATTGTTTTCTATAAGAGCTGTTTCTTCAATTCCAAGATATTTGATCTAGAACTTATGTATGAAATAAATTTCATAATAAGAAGTTGAATGGCCCTTCATTTTTTGTAAGCTATTATAGTAACGTCAGAAATGGTGGGAGCATACCATATAACACTTCTTAGTGGACAGTGCAAGTTATGAAAAAGTGTTTTCATAAACATACCAAATATTATTTGTAAGATAATAATTGTTTTCGGCATTTATTGCAAATAGGCATAATTTTACTTCAGTATTAATAATATGAATATTTGTTATAAGATAAAACCATAATACTGGTATTTTTTATAACAATATCGATTCATTATGAAATATAGAAGTATCTAAAAACAAATACAATTATTTTGGAAATATGGACTAAGCCACAATTTTGAGAAATGATGCTTCAATTATAAGATTATGAATCATATGGTACTGATGAATTGTATCTCAAACTATTTAAGAGCAAAGCACCCATTCAGTGAAGCGACATAAGAGTTGGTGAACTCATTGAACTAATACATATAGAAGTATGTAGTTCAAAGTCTAATGATACCAAAATAGATCCACTTAATTCGTTAAATTCACAGTCGAATTATCATAGATATAAATATGTGCATTTGATATGAAATTAGTGTATTTTGATAATTTCATTAAATACAAAATGGAAGTAGAAAATTTAACATGCAAAGGAAACAAAAGAGTCTGATTTGATCGAATAAGTGAGTATGTTTGAAATGGTTCCAAAAGTACCTAAACACGAATAAGATTCAACCTTAAAAGTCACTACTCTCTATGATACATAATAATTTATCGATAAGTAGTAGTCAGATTTAATTGAACAAAGTACGATTGATAATGAGTGAAGTTGAGTTCACTTCTTTTTGTAAGGTTGCGTACTTAAGAGTAAGTACATAAAGTTAAAATTAATTTTTGTACGGATATGAGATAAGAGTTTATTAAAACATCATGATATCCTAGGTCAAGAGTTGATAGATTATGTGAGTTAAGAGACTGCACGTAATACATGTTGGTGAGGGATCTTATGTAGGCCACATCAAAACGAGTTTGGAACAGACCAATACGGGTTGATAGATTTATGTTATGAACATAAGTTTTGTAAAATAAAAAATGAATCAATTTTATACATATATAACGACAGTTCATAAAATGTTTATGAATATTTACTCTGTTGCAACGTGAAACAATTGTTGTTTCATGAAATGCCAACTTCGTCATGAAGGGATTCATTTTAGAAATTGTTAGTAGTAAAATAGATTTTGATATTATCTAAAGATAAAACCGATTATGGTCAACTTAACCAAGCCTAAACGGACATAACACCTTAGAATGTCGAATAAAAATCCTCACACATTAAAGAGAAACTATGAGTTTTGTATCAGTGTTAAGAAACTAGAATTTCCTTCGACGTTAATAAGCCATGAAGAGTCTTGACTTTGCCATATGGCATGATGCAAAAATCCCGAATAGATTCTAAGTACATTATCAAAATATGATTTTGGTAGTTGTACTCGAAGGGATATAATTGTAATGACCTAGAATTTCGGTCTTTTGAAATTTATATATTAAATTGATTTTAAATATGCACAAGTAAATTTTATAAGCTGAATAACTTATATTTGAAATATAAGAATTTAATTGGATAATTAAATTGTTAATTTAATATTTGAAATTGCAGAAATAATTGGAATTTGAATTTAATGTGAATGGAAATGATTTGAAATATTGAATTTAATTCTATTTGAATTAGAATAATGTTAGAGAACTTTTAAAATTGAATTAAAAGTTAAATTGTAGGAATTGAATACTTTAATGTTTAATTAACGTGTAAAAATAGCCATTTTTCACACGGTCTCGGATTTCGACGAAACTAGTTCCATTGCATCCGTAATGTTATATTATTGTAAGATTTCAAACTTCGTGTCAATCAGATTTACGGTTTGTTTGGGGCAAGCTAAAACGCGTAGAAATTCGTTTAAGTGAATTTTAAATTTAAATAAGTCGATTCAAAAACCTATCTTCCAAATACGATCAAAATGGCTCTTGATATATATTCCATTGCATTTGGAAAAAGGGTAAAACATTATAAACACCAGAAGGCACGCTTCGTTTTGAGTTCGAAAATTTTTCGGATGAATAGTGCGCTTAAATTTTCTATAAAAGGCCATATTTTTTCACTTTTTTTCATAAATCTTGGTTTAGAAACCCTAGCCGCCACCTTAATGTTCAATGTCTAGAATTTTTGCATCTCTCCTCCTCGATCTTCCCTAATTCACGCACATTCAAGCCTCGACTTCTAAAGGAAAAAGGTGTGCGACATCGAGCTTGTCTTTTCAACGGTTGTGATCGTTTTTAGGGTGGTAGATCGTCGACAAATTCCATTTAAAGCTCGTGTGGTTGATTGTAAAATTGTAGCAAGGGGAGGCCAAGTTCAACAACGCTCGCGACGATGATAGGTGAGGGCAAGGGCTTCGAAGTGGCGCTGGTTGATTGTCATGACGATTTGTGTAGTAAGCGCAGCAATTAGGATTTGGGGAGGTGGCTATGGGTTGCTTTAAACAGTTAGTAACGAAGAAGAAGGAGATGAAAACAAGCGGCCATGATTGTAGATATGGAAATGTGCAGTCAAAATAATTTAAGTTTTAACGTGGATTGACCTTCAATAAAACTAGTGTTAGTGGTAGTGCTGGTGTTATTTTCCATATTAGCAAGATATCAGATAACTTTGTGACGGTTATAAGATGCCTTGCTCTGATACCAAATGAAAGTGAATAGGACCGTATAATATGGATAAACAGTAATACAGAGTATAGATAGTAAATAACGCGGAATATAAATGCAGTAAGTAAAATGACACCAGAGATTTTATACTGGTTTGGAGCACCGTCCTACGTCCAGTCCCAGACTAACTTCTGGCTTTAACTAATAATACCCTCTCTTAACACGGAGGAATAGGTAAACAACACCTGAGCAGCAGAACAGAATTTTTGCCTCAGCAGCAGAAGAGGACTTTCCCTTGCCTGAGCAGCAGAACAGGACTTTAACAAAGTATAAATGTAGTTGACTTAACGTGTCCTTGATAACACTGATTTGTCTATTAAGATTACAAACTTCCTATAATCAATTCCTCAAGAATATAAAGAGTGTGTGAAGATTTGAAAGGAAGAATATTACTAAGAATCAAAGTATATATATATAATATAATTCAAAGATTCAAAGCAATGGAGAGTATGAATTCACTAGAATAATCACAAGAGAGAATATAGAGAATTAGAATCAGAATTGGTGATTATGAAATGAGTAATAACTCCTATATATAATTTTCAGAGAGATGCAACTCTTAGTGAAGAGTTTCAGCCAAGAGAGACATCTATTCATGCAGTGCATCCCTTCATGGAAGAAGATGTCCATTCAGAAATTTTGCAGTTGAAGCCGGTTCAGCCGACCGGTATATTGGGTCAATCGACTATTGTTTGAATGTTTAAAAATTTAAAAATATTTGCCATTTCAAAATTATGAACAGTGTTCACTACTGTGCATATGCACAATTATTCGACTGGCAAGAACAGTCAGTCGACTGGCTATGCATAAATTGCACAGTTAACTCTGTTTCGTAAAGAAAAAATTTTAAAATTGAAACTTGAGGATTGATTTTAATATATGTCTAAGATTCAACATCTATAGTAGTTACTTTAAACCTAGAGATCCTTTGTTGTCTTCTTTTTTTCATGTATGTATGCAAATTCTTCTTTAGCTTCTGAGCTGTCTTGTCATGAATCAAAACTAGTAATTCAACATCCTTCTGAATGGTTCGATCATTTGGAAAGAAAAATGAGTATATGACTGTGGATGTAACTTAGCCATAATTGGGATATAGAGAGTGAATGGTTGCCTCTGCTTCATGAAGGAACATTGAAAATGAGAATTGTATAAAATAGTAATATATACTTAATATAGAATGAGAAATGTAATTTCCATTCAAATTTTATGTTTATATAGAATTTTTTTTTATCACAAGAGAGATATTTTATTCAAGCAGAGAACCCATCATGGTGTGTCAGGGGCTTGAACACACAAACCCTAGAACCTTTTATCTAAAGTGCTATGCCTTTAACCACTAAAGCTAGAGGTCCTTCAAATGTCAATATAGAAAATTGTTTTCTATAAGAGCTGTTTCTTCAAGTCCAAGATATTTGATCTAGAACTTATGTATGAAATAAATTTCATAATAAGAAGTTGAATGGCCCTTCATTTTTTGTAAGCTATTATAGTAATGTCAGAAATGGTGGGAGCATACCATATAACACTTCTTAGTGGACAGTGCAAGTTATGAAAAAGTGTTTACATAAACATACCAAATATTATTTATAAGATAATAATTGTTTTCGGCATTTATTGAAAATAGGCATAATTTTACTTCAGTATTAATAATATGAATATTTGTTATAAGATAAAACCATAATACTCGTATTTTTTATAACAATATCGATTCATTATGAAATATAGAAGTATCTAAAAACAAATACAATTATTTTGGAAATATGGACTAAGCCACAATTTTGAGAAATAATGCTTCAGTTATAAGATTATGAATCATATGGTACTGATGAATTGTATCTCAAACTATTTAAGAGCAAAGCACCCATTCAGTGAAGCGACATAAGAGTTGGTGAACTCATTGAACTAATACATATAGAAGTATGTAGTTCAAAGTCTAATGATACCAAAATAGATCCACTTACTTCGTTAAATTCACAGATGAATTATCATAGATATAAATATGTGCATTTGACATGAAATTAGTGTATTATGATAATTTCATTAAATACAAAATGGAAGTAGAAAATTTAACATGCAAAGGAAACAAAAGAGTCTGATTTGATCGAATAAGTGAGTATGTTTGAAATGGTTCCAAAAGTACCTAAACACGAATAAGATTCAACCTTAAAAGTCACTACTCTCTATGATACATAATAATTTATCGATAAGTAGTAGTCAGATTTAATTGAACAAAGTACGATTGATAATGAGTGAAGTTGAGTTCACTTCTTTTTGTAAGGTTGCGTACTTAAGAGTAAGTACATAAAGTTAAAATTAATTTTTGTACGGATACGAGATAAGAGTTTATTAAAACGTCATGATATCCTTGGTCAAGAGTTGATAGATTATGTGAGTTAAGAGACTGCACGTAATACATGTTGGTGAGGGATCTTATGTAGGCGACATCAAAACGAGTTTGGAACAGACCAATACTAGTTGATAGATTTATGTTATGAACATAAGTTTTGTAAAATAAAAAATGAATCAATTTTATACATATATAACGACAGTTCATAAAATGTTTATGAATACTTACTCTGTTGCAACGTGAAACAAATGTTATTTCAAGAAATGCCAACTTCGTCATGAAGGGATTCATTTTAGAAATTGTTAGTAGTAAAATAGATTTTGATATTATCTAAAGATAAAACCGATTATGGTCAAATTAACCAAACCTAAACGGACATAACTCCTTAGAATGTCGAATAAAAATCCTCACGCATTACAAAGAAACTATGAGTTTTGTATCAGTGTTAAGAAACTAGAATTTCCTTCGACGTTAATAAGCCATGAAGAGTCTTGACTTTGCCATATGGCATGATGCAAAAATCCTGAATAGATTCTAAGTACATTATCAAAATATGATTTTGGTAGTTGTACTCGAAGGGATATAATTGTAATGACCCAGAATTTCGGTCTTTTGAAATTTATATATTAAATTGATTTTAAATATGCACAAGTAAATTTTATAAGCTGAATAACTTATATTTGAAATATAAGAATTTAATTGGATAATTAAATTGTTAATTTAATATTTGAAATTGAAGAAATAATTGGAATTCGAATTTAATGTGAATGGAAATGATTTGAAATATTGAATTTAATTCTATTTGAATTAGAATAATGTTAGAGAACTTTTAAAATTGAATTAAAAGTTAAATTGTAGGAATTGAATATTTTAATGTTTAATTAACATGTAAAAATAGCCATTTTTCACACAGTCTCGAATTTCGAAAAACTAGTTCCATTGGATTCGTAATGTTATATTATTGTAAGATTTCAAACTTCGTGTCAATGAGATTTACGGTTTGTTCGGGGCAAGCTAAAACGCGTTGAAATTCGTTTAAGTGAATTTTAAATTTAAGTAAGTCGATTCGAAAACCTATCTTCCAAATACGATCAAAATGGCTCTTGATATATATTCCATTGCATTTGGAATAGGGGTAAAACATTATAAACACCAGACGGCATGCTTCGTTCTGAGTTTGAAATTTTTTCGGATGAATAGTGCGCGTAAATTGGAATAGGGGTAAACCAATTTCCTTTAAGAATATACAACTACCAAAGATTAAAGGTGGTTTGGGGATAATAAATATTAGATTATGGAATGTTGCTGCTATGTCCATTTACTATGACAAGATTTTATCTAACAATCAAGATCTCTGGACTCAGTGGGTTATGAAAAATCTATTAAAGGGCAGAGATTTTTGGTCAATCAGTATACCTCAATTGTGCAGTTGGAGTTGGAGAAATCTATTGAAGTTGAGATCAAAGTTTTTACCTATTATACAATGTAATCCTATGGTTGATAATGAGCTTAATTTCTGGACAACTCCTTGGGCTAAGACAGGATTGAGAATTCAGGATATCTTACCTTATTCTCTGCAAATGCTCACTGGTATTCCTATGAATGCAACAGTCAAATCTTTTATTAGTGATGGTTTTATTAATCTTCCTTATTGCAGTTCTAAACAAGTTAGAGATCTATGGCAGTATTTAGAATCCTTGCCTTTGAATAATGAAAATGAAAAAGTTCTTTGGACTGTTAAAGGAAAAAAGCATACTATAAGTATTGTTTACAGGGCATTGTTGAACTTTGAAAATGAGAATTCTTTTCCATGGGCAGCAAGAGTTTGGTCTAATAAGTCATCAGCAAAGGAAAATCTTTTACTTTGGAAAATTTTGGCCAATGCAATTAATACTAAACAGAAGCTGCTGAAACTTGGATTGCTTAATGAAGATGAATGTGTGTTCTGTCATAGCTGTTCTGAATCAAATGTACACTTATTCTTTGAGTGTAATTTTACTTACAATGTGTGGAATAGATTGCTTGCCAATGGTAATTTTCATAGGCCAAAGAAAAATTCTAGAATTGAATGGTTCAATTTCTTTAAGGCTACAAGATGGAAGTGTGCTAAATCTGAAATACTGTGGATTGTTCTTAAGATCTTTGTTTATGATATTTGGAGAGAAAGAAATGGTAGAATTTTCGATCAGAAATTTGAGAATGAAGATGTGCTTTTTAGTAAGATGCATAAGAAGATTCGTCAAAGGATAGCTAGACTGACATGAATTTGATTTGCTATTTGTTAATTTTTGTTTTGGTTTGTTGTTGTATTTGTATTGCAGATTGTATTAATTGAATTTGTTTGTATTGCAGAATGTATTTGTTGTATTTGTATTGCTGACATGAATGTACCTTTTGTTTGTTAATAAATGGGCAGGGCTCCCTTAGCCCATTGCTTTTCAAAAAAAAAATTCTATAAAAGGCCATAGTTTTTCACTTTTTTTCATAAATCTAGGTTTAGAAACCCTAGCCGCCACCTTAATGTTCAATGTCTAGAATTTTTTCATCTCTCCTCCTCGATCTTTCCCAATTCACGCACTTTCAAGCCTCGACTTCTAAAGGATTAAGGTGTGCGACATCGAGCTCGTCTTTTCAACGTTGTGATCGTTTTTAGGGTGGTAGATCATCGGCAAATTCCATTTAAAGCTCGTGTGGTTGACTGTAAAATTTGTAGCAAGGTGAGGCCAAGTTCAACAACGCTCGCGACGATGATAGGTGAGGGCAAGGGCTTCGAAGTGGCGCTAGTTGATCGTCGTGACGATTTGTGTAGTAAGCGCAGCAATTAGGATTTGGGGAGGCGGCTATGGGTTGCTTTGAACAGTTAGTAACGAAGAAGAAGGAGATGAAAACAAGCGGCCATGATTGTAGATATGGAAACTGCGGTCAAAATAATTTAATTTTTAAATTTAAAAGAAAATTGAAATTGAATTATATTTAAATTCGTATAATCTTTAAAATGCTATAACTTCTTCATACGAGGTCCGTTTTTGACGAAACAAATTCCGTTGGGTCCGTATTGATGAGCGCTACATTTTGGAGCTAGTTTGAAGTTGATTGGACCTAGTATAAATTTGGATAAAATTAAACGCTTGTTTAATTTTTTTTGGAATAAAATATTGCAACTGCTTTTGGAATCAATGTGCGTACAACTCACTCTTTCTGACTCATTGATATTTTATATAAGTGAGAATAAATTTTATTTACGATGATTGATGATTGTTTGGATGATATATGATATATTATCTATATATTGATTGGTGTTTGGATATATTCCTGCAAACCACGCGCGTCTGCCTCGAAGCGAACATTTTTTCTAAAGTGTATATTTGTTGCAAGTGACAGGTTCGAGGGATTCAACTGGATTCCTCACCACTGTTGATTTATTTATAGATATTGTTATATATTCTGTTATCATGTGATATATGATGTTTTGGATGCTTTGATTGATGTATTTAGTGCTGTTGCAACATTGGGCCTATTTTTTGTAATTTTAAAAATATTAAAACGATGATTTAAGTTTAAAAAGGATTTTCAAAGTGATTTTGATAATAGGCGTTTTATTGAATTTTGAATTATTGGGTAAATGGACTTAAAATAAATGTGATAATTTTTATGTTATAAAAATTATGATTTTTGGGAAATATAATTGAAATGTGATTTTTGAAATATGGAGTGAACTATTTGGTAAAATAGCTGGACATTTTATAAATATTTATATATAAGATTTATAAAATTGATATTTTATAAATCAAATTGACCATACTATAAATGAGTTTTGTAAATGTTAAAATGAAGTTAAAGATGAATTTTATAAGTAAATAAGATTTATAGATTTATGAAGTTGCGAAGCTATAAAAAGAATGATTTTGGAAATAAAGAGATTTATAAGTAATGAACTTATAAATTGGATTTTGGCATATAAATGAGATAAATGGAATTGGTTAATAAAGGAGATATATAAATATAAGTTTTTATAAAATATAAACGTGAATCCATAAACATTGTTTTATAAATCCGAAATCGACTTATTTTGATAGGTTAAATTTGAAAGTTTATTAAAAGATTTTCATCCACGATTTTGGAAAGTGGATAATCCTTTATATTAAAGGTGTAAAAGCAATATATTTGGTTGGAATTACAACCACGATTTTGGACAGTGGATAATCCCTAAAATAAATGTGTAGAAATATTGGATTTGGTAAATGAACAATATTCACGATATTGGACAGTGAATAATATATTAAATAAAATAGATATGTTTTGGTAAGTGATCTTGTAAAATTATAGACAGGTTTTAAAAAAGTGATAATTTAAATGGGTAATATGATTTGAAGAAGTTTTCAAACGTGTTAAGTATCGAAACCATAGATTTCAACATTCATTATTTGAAATAGACGTTTTCGAGAAGTAAGGAAATGATGGAGTATAGCACTGTTGTTATAGTAAATGATTTCCGAAAGGAGATATTTTGTGTAGTATATGGGATTTATATATCTATCTAATTTCCGAATCCCTATATTCGTGATTTTGGGTTGTCGTAAGGATGTTTTACGCAATATTAGTTTTGACCCAAATAAACGTGTTTAAATAGAATCTTTTCCTTAAAGATAAAATATATACTTAATCATGATTTAAGTATATGTAATATTTTCCAAATGTTGAAAATAAATTGATTTGTGAATTACTTATTATTAAATAAGTATACGAAAATGTTTTCCAATATTGATATTATTGAAATGTTCTTGAGAATATATCGTTTTAAAGAAAATTTGAAGTGAATATTTGGCAAGTGATTTAATTAATCAAAGATTAATTAAAAGGGCCTAGTGATTGTTATGGTGCCAAATATTTGTTTGTTTGCTTTGATAGTTAAATAAACGACTATCACATTTAGTCAAATTTTAGTTCCTCGACTTGATGTGGGAACTATTTAGTCGTACAATTAGTACGTAGCCTTCTATGTAGGCTTGATTATCGTTTGTGTTGAGGAGGTTGATTCGTGTAGTGCGGAGTATTACTCCAATCTATCGAGCTTCCTTTTGGCCTAAAGGATAGGAAGTTGAAAGTTGAAGACATGATAAGTCTATGAGACTTAGTTTCTGTGTGAGGTTAAGAAACGCTTTTGCGTTGTTGGTACGAAGAGACCAGGATCGGTTTATCCGAAACCACTTCGAACCAACGTATATACGATGATTGTGCAGGTTGCCTATGATGATATTGATGTTCCGGATTTTTATAGAGAGGGACTTCTTGTTGATTGTTTGGGGTTAAAGTCCCAATATACATATAGTAGCAATGGTCCCTACGTTATGAAATTTCCAATGTGAGGACTATCCGCTACTAATCCTATGGATTTCCTGAAAGGATGTGGTAGGAAAGTACCTTCGGTTTGTCCTGTTCTTGGACAACTTGTATGGATGTTTGTCTGACATTGCATTTCTATAGATTACGTACATTGGTTTTTAAAAACGTACATCAGTGGTGACAGAGAAGGCAACTTCTCTTAGCTTAACACCCTCCTTGAGACGTATGAGCTTAAGGGTTGTATTTTTGTGGAAGGCAATTAGTAGTCAACGAAAATGGCCACGTGGCATTCAAAATGATGTGATTTGTGATTGTGAAAGGTAATCGTTACCTTAGGCCTCATCAACCGGAAGTGACCAAAACAAGGTTAGATGCGACAAGGATAAGTGGGTCATTCCCAAGTAGGATATGATCATCCTCTTCTAGATATATCTTTACATGCTATGACGTCGTGTATCTGATTATTGTGATTCGTATGCTTTGAAGGCCCTCGTTAAATGTTGGTAATGAATGGTGGATGATATATTCGGTACCATCTAGTTATAGAGGTGGGCCGGTCTTGTGTTGGTAGAGGATCCTTTGTGATGGTCCTCGGTACATCCTTCTATAGATGTACTGCCGAAAGGTAGTCCCTTCACCAAGTCATTTGTATAGAGATTCAAACTCCACTACATGCCTGCCATTTTGATTGTATTACACATTTTGGGCTATACGCTAGAATTTAATCAATGTAACAATTTCAGCCATGATTAATATTATTTGTATACTAGACACTACTATAATATCAGATGATTTGATATGAAATGTTGTAGTTATCATAAGGTTAAAACATGTCCGTGTTTATACATGGACTTGTATTATGAGATACTTTTGTTTTGACAAAAGAAAAGTTTGGTAATTTAGTAAATTTAGTTGAATGTGTTTCTCACGCTGGTTTACCAGACGGATCCAGACGTTCTTCCCTTTCAATGCTCAGGTCAGACCGAGTATATTTACAGGTTCAGATTTGGTACTTTTGGAGCTTCAGCAGAAGAGCTGGAGATCTTCATTTTCGCATACACGTATCTGTTTTGATTATTGATTATCCGCTGTGCTTAAGTTGTTTGTTGTCAGCATTTGTGAGGGCAGGTTATTATAACTGTCCAAGTTGATAACTATTGATTGATTGTTGAACTCTGATTGATATATGTATATACAGTTTCTATTTTGTAAAGATCATTGATATGATATTATATGTTTTCCACTGTGATGTGAGATTCTATATTGTTCTCTTTGGTTCTATCTTCTCTCTTTCTTCTCTTCTCTTCTTCTCTCTTCTTTTCTTTCTCTTGACTTTCCATCAGTCTGTGCTTTTTGAGTCGGACATGTATGGTTTATTGTCGATTCAAAGGGCATGGATTTGTGGACCGTCACAATAATCCATTGGCCATAAATGCTTCTTCGAGAAAAAGGCCAAAGCAATTGGAATATAGTAAGGAATGTTAATAAGGATAAAATCATAAATTTAAATTATTGAAATTAATGTAACAGATTCATCATTTAACATGCTTAAGTTAATTCGGACTTTACTTGCAAAAATTTCAATAGTATGATTTGAGTTTTAGGACATTATTAAACAAAATTGTAAATAATAATTTAGAATAAATGGTTGCATATAACAACCAAATTTTCTCAAAGTCTGTGTGAGAGATAGTAAGTTCATGAGTTTCAGATATGATCTAAGAATTAATACAAAATATCATTCGATGAGCATCAAAATTGAGCGAATTTTCTGACAAAGAAATCAAACAGTTTTATTTTCAATCAACATGTAAAGGAAGGTTTGTCCATAAGAAGAATGTTAGAGGTACTAAAATATTTCTAAAAGCTAAAAGTGAATTACAAATTTATGATTGTTCATGATGTATCCATGTTAAAATCATATTATTTTTGTGGTTTAATGCTCAATATTTGATTTGAGGATGACATCTTTTATAATCAGCACAAAAAGAAATTGGGATAGTCCCATACGATATACATAGACACCATGTTAAAACGTTAAATATGGAGCATATGAGATAGATTCTTTATGCATTAGCAATAAGAATTATCATATATGCTATGAATTCTACTATATAGCTAATCATTTATGTAATTGGTACATTGAGAGAGCATCAAATCAAATTAAGTTCACTAAATGTTAGGTCAGGGAATTCTAGGGTATTTCTAGTACTAAATAATTACGTATAGAAACAATGAACTCCTTAAGAAGCAATATTCAGACCCGAACTACATAAGTGAGATCAAGCATAGTCTGTCAATCCAAAATTCATATTTAACCTCAGTTAAGGAGCTTTAAGTTGGACATGTTCCAACATGAGTAATGGCTAATTCAACCAGATCGTATTGAATAGCACACGACAAAAGCAATTTATATATATATATATATATATCTGTGTGTATGTATGTATCTGTATGTATGTATGTATCTGTATGTATGTATGTATGTATGTATGTATGTATGTATGTAAATGCCCAAATGTATAACTAAGCTAGGGCTGATTCCAAATGTGGAGAATCTCGTAACATTGTTATATGATGTGATATAAATTGCGAAAGAGCATAGAGCTCACTAAAAGTCCATAAACATACTTTGAAAATTTCCACATGATAAAGGCTGTTTATTAGCCTGAAGAGAGTTGATTGACAGAGTAGATAATTAAGACAATATAACATATATGTCACTAAGGTACTAACTCGATTCATTACAAATGCAAGTGGGAGATTGAGAGGATAAGGGGTAGCACTAAAGGAAATCATGTAATTTATTACATAAGTCTAACTCTATACCAACCTTGTTCATAATAATGCCCTTATATTACCACTAATGGGCCTGTCGATTCTTATTCCTAAAAGGGGGCAATATTGGCTACCCGAGATGAAGCCACCAGTATTGCGACTTCGTCAAGAAGAAGTGGATAATAGAACTGGAGTAGAGTTCAATCTTCTTTTCGATATGGCTAGATGCCCTTCCCTCCAACTAGCGCTACTAGGCTCAAAAGCCAACTCACTTTGAGGGCTAGTCTCCTAAGTCTCTTTAAAGGAGCTCACTAACTAGAAAGAGGTCCGAGGTTTCTTTATAGGGAAAAGTTCTAGATCTTTCTTGTAGACCCGTTAGGTTGGCAACCTAGATTAACTAAACACTCACGTAGATCGGGAATATTTGTTAGTTCGGCATGGCCTTATTCTCCTTATTAGCTAGGAATGAAAGAGCGAATAAAACTTTGGATGTTTTCATCGGTGCATATGAAAGGATATCAATACATCCTTCGAGACAAGAGTACGTAATGCTCTGCACTTGTTGGACTGTGTATTATTCATGACTAGAGGGCACGAGGAATTACATACTAATAATTATTAGATAACCATGGGATGACTCAGTCGGGAGCTTCTTATTGGTTAATAATAACTAAGGTCAAACGGGAAATGTTGAAGTGATCATAATATACAGTTCTCTAGACTTGAGAATACTATTGAACTTCAATTTAGATACTCCACTTTGATCATAGTTAAATCAAGGCATGATGACAACTAAATGACTATAGTTGGGTCTGAGTTGAAGCATTGGAAGTGAAACACTATTCAATAGGGAATCCAACTCCTCAATTATATGAGGTTGGTATCATGGTTAACTAAAGTTAATTCAAAGATAAAGTGCTTGAACAGAGAAGTATGGTTAATAATAAATGTTATTATTGAACCAAGAACTTTGTTTAAGGACTAATCGAGTTAAATGTGGACCACATTGGACTTTTGATCAAAACCAAATTTCATAAGTCCTAAAGTATATATAGGGTTGACGAAGAGAATTGGTGCAAAAATTATTATAACTAAAAGATATCGCTTAAAACTGCAAAATTGAATTTTATCAATAAAGATGTATAAGTAATAGATTCGACTAAACTATCACTCCAATAGCTTAGGTGATGGATGAACTTTAATATTCAAATAATTTGATATCGACTACTGACTGAATTTGCACCGTCTAAATTGTACAGCCATTTTGGTAATTTATTTGAAATACCATGTAATTTAATTGATTTATAATTGTTATAAATTAATTGAATTAATTATTTTTTGTGAAATATTAGTTAATTGTTTATTTGACTTATTGGCTGCTATTAGTATTTTTTGGTGACAACTATAATTAATTATGTGCATGTATGGAAGTTATATATGTACGCGTCGATATACGATATTGATGCGCATTTTAATATGATTTAATTGATACTGATTACTTAACAGATTTAGAATTATTTGATGGCCAATTAAGCCTATATCATGGTCAACCATAGCTTAAGTAGATAGAGTTTTTTAGTTTTAAAATATTGGAGTTGGATCTAGAATTAGTAAACTAAGAAATAGTAAAAGGAGGAGTCTCCACCCTTTTATCTATTTAAATGAATATACCTCTTTATTATTTTTGCTCTTCCTCCTGGCTTCTAATTCATGGTCGATTTTCTCCCCTCCCTTGGTCGAAAATATATTTGTCCCACATTACATTAACATCAAATAAAATTTTGGTATTCTAAGCCGTTTTTGGAAGATCGATTCAAGGTGGATCTAGATGAATGCATCCATCAACGTGTGTTTAGAGGCAACATCTTAAACGTACAAATTTAGACTTACACTTTATATTTGCCATGCGGTAGATAATATATATACAACGATTTTATATACCCGTCAGTTGTATGTAATTTAATATCATTGATTGGGTTATGATAATTAATATTTTATTAATAATAGGAATAAGGAAATTTTGTTACTTTTAATTATCAGCTATAGTAGATAATGTTTTTTTTGAAAACATCAATATAAAAGTATAATTATTTTGAAATTGTTTGTAATTTTCAACCTGTTTCTATAAATAATATGTTTAGAATATTTTAAAAATTAATTATATAGTTAAAATTGTTTTCAGAATTAAAAAATGCATTTCGAATACTTATTTTAATATATGTACATATATTAATGTATTTATATTTAATATTTTAAAAATAGTGTTTATATTAATTCAAAAATATATATAATAATATATATATATATAACGCACACACATACAAATATATTATAATAAAACGATTTTGACTTTTACATAAAAGAAATTTATACGACCATAAAGAATTAATGTAACATGTATATATTTAATATTTATTTTATTATCATAAATATATACTTTACTTTTTTATGGATTATAAATGTTTTAAAGAAAAAATATTTTAACATTATAACTATTTTATAATATATATATATATTAAATAATTAAAATATATGTATTTGTATTTTATATATTTAAATTTGAAGTTTAAATATTTTACGATGTCAAAATGCTCGATATTTGAGATATTATTTTGAATCCAAACTTTGTTGATTTATTCTAAACATATTTTGATATTTAAAAGAAAAGGATATGTAATTTAATATTAAATTATTTTCTATATACATACATCCCGAATTCCTTCATCAAGAAAAACTATCCTTTTACCTTTTTGAGGGGATCAGAGAACAGTATATACGTATCGGTTGCCTTTATGATGAACTGACTTAATGTGACAATCATCCCGTATAAGCTCTACATCTCCCTCCTCATGCTTGGGGCAATCATATGTTTCAGGGAGTCAATTTAGTCTGGATTAGCCTCAATACCGCTTGAATGTATAATAAATCTCAAGAATTTGCCCGATGCAACTCTAAAGGAACACTTTAATGGATTTAATCTTAACTTGTACCTTCATAGCACGTCAAACATTTTTGAAAGATCATCCATATGATTTGTCGATAACCATGACTTCACAAGCATATCATCCACATACGCTTCCATCGTCCATTTGATTTGGTCCTTCAAAATAGAATATTCCAATCTTTGGTAAGTACCTCTAGCATTCTTCAAATCAAACAACATCACTTAATAGTAGTATAATCACAAATCCACTATAAAACTTGTGTGCTCTTGATTTGGAACGTGCTTTGATATCTACTTACACCCAGAGTAAGCATTCATGAAAGAAAGTAACTCATGTATGGTGTTCCCATCTACCAACCGGTCAATTATTGGCAACGGGAAGTTGTCGTTCGAGCATGCTTTATTTGGGTCGGAATAATAAATGCATGTTAACCACTTCCCATTCGCTTTCCTAACAACATGAAGATTGATGCCCGTTCAGGGTATAAAGCATCATGAATAAATCTGTTTGCCTTTAGCTTATCCACTTCCTCCTTCAATGTAGCGTACCGCTCCGAACCCATACCATATCTTCTATTTTACAGGGCATACTTCGAGTCCACATTTTGTGCATGGCATGCTATATTCGACGATATCATGCACATATCCAAATGTGTCCAAGCAAATACAACCAGCTTTGTTCGAAGAAAATTGACCAATTCCTTCCTAAATACGGCACCGAGCGGAGATCCGATCTTAAGGATCTAAGTAGGATCGTCCATATCGATCGAAACATTGATCGTTGGCTTAGCTGGTGTTCTTTGTACTTCCCTCTAACTACTTCTTAGGATCCATAGACTTAATGAATTTGCTATGGTTCCAATGTTAAGGCGTGTGCAACAATTAATATGTGTCCGTGCTCTTGATGTAGAGAGCCTATTCTGGACCCTTCCCTCTTTCCCATCGCTTTGCCTCTCTGAGTTCAGTGACATAACACACCCGACCGATGCTCTGTTCATCTCGAATCAATCAGACCCCATTCTCCATGGTGAACTTCATCATCAAACACCAAGAAGCTAGTGCTATTCTGAAACTAGCTAGGATCAGTCAGCCTAAAAAGGCATTGTACATTGAAAATTCATCCATAATCGCAAACTTATGAACCGTCATGATCTTGTTGTCTTCATCTCCCACCTTCACGGAAAAATCAATAATCTCGATGGGCGACTTCGCCTCTTTGGTAAATCCTTAAATCTTAAATTTACATAGCTTAATGTTCTTTGAAGTGATTTTCGTCAGATCAGAAGTCCTATTAGACAGAATTTTTGCTGACCTTCTACTATCCACTAAAACTCGATGCACGGTAGCTAGGCTACAATGGTCGTTATCACCATGGGTTCAAAAGCTAGCACTTTAATCTCCTTGGAATCCCTAGTTTGAAAGATAATGTCATTAGTCATCAACCTCTATTGCTTAGACGAAGCTTCGTCCTTAATGGCGAAGCAGCTCTCTTGTGGCACATGCTTCAAAGAACTCGAACACTGCTCCATCTCATTTTGGATTTTCTCCACTAGACGAGGTCCTCCGGTTATTGTGTTAATAACAATCCTATCATCAAGTCATCGAAGTCCTTTCCACTAGTTCGAGGCTAGTTCCCTTGGGCATTCGGCCCTTAGGGTCTAACATCTAAATGACATCCTATGGCTTTTTAACATATGTTGTAATATCTTTTTGTGGATTAAGTCCTCAACAATATCCTTCAAGCGACAACACTCATTCCTGTTCTGTTATTGTATCTCATGGAATCGATAATACTTTCTCTCAGCTTCTGTTGCCTCCCTCCAAGGAAGATTTCAATATTTTTCAGTCCCTTGCGAAGCAGATATACATTTTTGAGCATATCATTAAGAGGCATATGCTCCTCTGGTCTCGTATTCCTTGGATGCTTCTTGGCATCATTTTGCATGCCACCAGCACCCTAATTCCTCTTTCTTTGGTTATTAGTATTCCCAACATTCATGGCTACATTGTCTAGGCTTTCACCGAACTGTTTCATAGCTACATTACTCTAAATAACCTCCTTTGACTATCTACTACCAGTATTTCTAGCAACCTTGTTTGCCTCTTCCAAGTGCAAGAACATGTTAGCCATTCAGTGGAACTCCTCCATAGTAATTGGTTATTTCATCCTTAGCCACTTTCCAAAATCCATATCGGATGTATCCCCCAGGCTAAAGCCATCAACATCGTATCTTCATTTGAATTATTCACTTCCATCTCTACAATATTGAACCTGTTTGGAAAACCCTTCAACGACTCTTCAGATCCTTGAGACATGTCCGACAAGGACATCGCATCCTTGGGTTAAGCAGCATGTAGCTTGAACTACTTTAAGAACTTCTTAGTTAATTCATCAAAAGTCAAGATAAACTTTGATGCGATTCGATTGGACCACACCAATGCAACCCCGTCCCAAAAGATGGGAAAACACCTGCATTGAAGAATTACATCCGTAGCCCAGGCGCCATCCATTTGTCATTCACATTTGAATAAATGCTTCTAGGATCAGTTGTCACATCGTACAAAGATAGTGAGGGCATTATGAACTTCCTAAAATATTCTTTCAGTAATATGTTCTTTATGAATAGAGTTCTATTAGGCGCAAAACCCCAATCCTCATTCTTTCTCTAGTAGTTTTCTTCCATCAACCTCTTTACAATATCAACAATATTCTCCTCACCCACCTGGTGATCTGAATGATGACTATCAGAAGTGCAATGAGTGTTTGACTTTGCAAACTGTCTCGGTTTGCTCACTAATGTCTAGGCTCTCCTATCTCTAGGAGAACCATCCCTTTTGATCTTCTTTGACGCATACCTGGCTCAGCACTAGTTATTTGAGCACCAACTTCTCGCTCTCCTACATTCGCTCCAACTTTATTGCTAGTGTCCTGTAAATCATCCTCATAATCTAATAAATTGACAACTTCAGGCCATAGCCTCTTGAATCCCTTAAATTCATGTCAACATTGACCAGATTCTAGTTGGTACTGATATGAATTCTTTTATCTAGAATTCAACTACTTCCTCCAGGGTTCCTCCCTACCGCTTTAATGACCCGCTTCTTTATCTTCTGCTTTCCATCCCTTTTGTTCTAACCATAAGCAGATAGACTTCCCTTTTAGAATACAAAGGTGACGCTTCTCTCCTGCTTCTCCTGGACCTTTGAGACTACTGGGTCAACAAGGCAATGTTAGCATCCATCCTGTTAAGGAGAGCCTTCTAACTATCTACCATCTTTCGGTTCAGCTCTATTATCATTTTGTCAAATTGCACCTTTATGACCATCTTCTAAGGAGCAGATGGTCCTGGCAACACGGTATTAGTTAGTTAGTTATGACAACCACCCTGCAACTCTAGTACCCAATATAACTAAATAGTGCATTGCAGTAGTGCCTGGCCAATGTAGGATGTTTGGCAAGGGTGAAATAATAGAAAAATTATAGAACTTGTCGTATATCTCACGGTGCATAGAATAAAATATAGTATACATCATAGATATAAAACAGGCAAGATAGTAATAACTAAAATATACCATAATATCATACTACACAGGTTCACAAAGTTATACAAAAAAATTATGGAGTTTATATAATTGATAATAAACTCAAATTGTCTCTAATTTATAATAGATGAACACTATAACACCCCATAAAATTTACGATAATTAATAAATCTCCAGAAGGGGAATCCGAGCAAAATCTTGGGATTCGATCATGAAACTAGCACCATTGCATTTGTGGTAATTTTCCGATCAACTTTCATATTTGGAGTTTTGTGGTCGGAGCTCAAAGGAAAAAGTTACTAGCATTTGAAGTTTCAAGAGTGAAAATAATTAAACAAATAAATATAGTAATAACTAACATCAACATTTGGGACCCTATCGGTCCCTCGACTGCCTATAGGGGTGCGGTCGACCGGTTAGAGCGTGATGGTTAGGGTTTGAACATTGTCCAATAGGCTGGATTTAATTATTTTAATCTAACGGTTATGATTGATTTGTGCGCCTATAAATAAAGACCTAACCCCCACTTCTCTTCTCATATTTTCTTATCTAAATAGTGAATCTCTGCCATTTTCTCTTCTCCACTACGTCTAAAATTATAAATTATGATATATAAATGTGTAATCAAAAAAGGGTAGAAAATAAAAGAGAAGAGAGAGGGCTAATCAATACTGTGAAAAAAAAATCATTTTTCTTATTTTAAATTTATTTACCTATAAACACCAAATCTCTTCCGAGATCTATAATTCAAATAGTATGTATACACTTTGTTATACATATTCTTTTGGAGTAGAGAGGAATAGGAGACATATATAGGATTGGATTCAGATCCGGAGATCTAAAAACTTAAAAGGTAAGTGAAAAATTATATAATTTATTTATAACATTGAAAATTTATTTCATTGAATTCTTATTTAATTATTATACCTCAATAAGATATGATGAATCGTGGTCTTAAAATAAACGTATATGATTATTGCTACATATTCAATAAAACAGGCAATTGGATTGGAATAATATGTATAACCTGATCTGAAACTTTGAAATTAGTCCTAAATATTTATTTGTAGAATGTTAGTAAAGTTGTAAAATTATTCCAAATCTGTAATTGGGTTGTAAATTAGGTTGCCCCTGGAATTTGAATTTCTATGTTTTGATTTATTTGGAGCAGCTTTTGTGTAATTTTCATAAATTATCCAATTTCAAAAAATGTATAAAAGTGCGGCGTTTGAATTAATAAGAAATATACCAGAAAGGGAAAAAGACGTGTAAAGAATGAATATTTTTCTTTGTAGTTTACACTATCTATTTCCATAAAAGGAAAGAACTAATTTCTTGTAATTTCAAACAAAGCAAAGATCTCACTTTTTGTTAATTTATGAAAAGTTATAACGTAATCTTTTTTAGGACGATAGCTCTAATATATTAAAATATAGAAAGGTATATTCTAGTTTAGAAATTAGTAATTAGAAATATATATATATACACATGTATAACCATGCTTAACGTTCAAAATGAAAATATGTATAAATATTGTAATTTACGACTATATACATATTAGCTATTAAAAGCATAATAATTATCAGATTATGATTTATGGACATCAATTAAAAATGTAATGAACAATAAATTTGTAATTAATGAGAGTTAAAAAGGAATTAAATAACAGACTGATTACGTAGATAATATGGAATTCATGAGCGAATTTAATAGGTATAATAGATGGATTTTGAAATTGGTAAATAGATTAAAGGAATCAAATGAGGATTGATTAGAGATTGTCTAATTTTGACATTAATAACAACTAATATGGGTAACAGACATATATTAGACTTTAAAAGGAAGCCAAAGCCTAAGCGTATAAAGTAGGAATAATAACATAGCAAATAAGTAAGAATTAATACTATTAATGACATGCAGAAAGTAGTAAAAAAATTATAGTAGGAAACTATATAGCTTTAGTTAAACATTTAAGACAAAAATGAATTAGTCGCTTAGCCCAACACTTAGGCTTTGTGTGATAGGTTTGATTTATTAGGTTGAGATGCGGGGTTAGTAGAGTTATATAATTGATGGCTGCCCTTCACCTAGAGGCTACCAGTAGTTGTGTATACTTACTACTGATATGGAACATCTCAACCATAGGACGCATAGGGATGGGATATGTGTTGTAGAAAGGCAGGAAATATATGAGGTTCACCTCGAATTTTAAGTATTGAATGGCCCAAATACTTTTAAGGAAATATGGTTGCTTCAATTCCAATAGGAGGTAGTATATCTAATCAAAAGGGGCATTTTTCTTGGTTTATTTAGGTAAGTCACAATGGGGTTTCGGCTGTGGGAAATCAACGGGCTATGTCAGTGTTTTTGTTAGATCGGTATTTAGTTGTAGGGTTGGCATACAGGCTTTGACCACTAGTGGTCCTATGTGGTTACTAGCAAAACTCGGGTTATGCCCTGATAGATTTCGCTTCCTACTAGTGTCGAATCCATATGGGATATGCAAAGACCTCAAAGTTTTATTTACTTGTTTGTTTGTTGTTTATTTGGAGTAGATGGGCTAGTTAATCCTTATGCGAGTCTTTGATTTGCGTTAGTAGTACGACAATTGAAATATATGTTATATTATAAAGCCATATAAATAAGTCTTCTATCTCTGTAGCTAGAACTAATTCACTAGCATTGACGATACAAAGGGCTCTCTTCAGAGACTTGAGGTAGTAAATGACCGATGGGTCTGCCTTCTCCCCATTTAAAAAGTACTAAGTAGCCAGGATTTTAGGTAAATAGGGCTAGATGTATGTGTTATAGATATATATAAATATAATGATACATTAGAGAAGGTTAGGTTAAGCATAGCGTGCGCACACATAAGATTTAACGGATTATATGAAAACAATAGACATAATATTTAAATGAAAATCAATTGGCATAAACTAATGGGATGAGTAAAGTATGTAATTTTCCAATCACTAGAATGTTATTATGACCCCCCTTCTCATAATGACCCACGTGTTAGATTTAGAAGGATTCAATACTGGAGCTAGATGGGAACGGTAGAGGATGAAGTCTTCTTATTCATGTTTAGCGCTGACAAGGAAATTAAATATCCAAGGAATAATATTCCAAGGTAGTAGCCTTAGTCAATACATATGTTATATAATATTTTTCAATTCCATTGGGAATTTATATTTATCACGCTTTGATATACTTGCGTTTATTATAGGTTACCAAAACCAACGATCCACGTCCTAATGAACTTGGGTTTCGGTTTAGTCGAAATTCAGCCCTGTTAAGGTGCGGGTAATTGCATTTGGTATCAGAGCTTAGGTTTGTTAATCATAGAAAATAGTATATGCTGGGGGAACTTATTTGTAATTTTACCTATAATTATATATAAATTATGCACCTAACTATGTAGATTCCAACTATAGAAATAGTTGCAACCATATTCCAAAAGGATGGACAAGGAAACTATGAGTTAAAAATAAGCAGACATAAATTTATACTCCTACTCCGATTACCCTATGAGGCAGAGGTCGTACCGCAAGGAGTGGACAAAGAAGAGCATGACCATAAAATATAGAAATAACCTAGAAGCTAGATGGTACTTGACTCCTTTATTGGACCTAGGCTACCTTATGATTGTGGATTTTGATGGATTGCCGATTGAAGATATACTTGTCATCCAGAAAAATGAAAAATAAGAAACTATATGTGCAAGCATCAGGAAGCAAGGTATGAAGAAGTAGAGAAAGTTCCCACAAGAAGGTGTACAGTAATCAGCACAAGAAGACAAGCCGGATTTATAATGAAGAAGGGTAAAGAAGAAGTAGGAAGAAGGAATGTCCAAAAGGAAGGACAATTAAAGTCCATTTCTGGTCCCACCCTATGTGAAAGAATTTAATAAAAAAGTTTCTGAAAATAACTTGAAATGTTTTGAAAGGGTTTTTCATTTTTGAAATTCTTAGTTTAAAAGTGATTGAGTCATAAAGTTTGGATTTAAAGATTTTTGATAAAACGTTTTTCATTTTTGAATTGAATAGAATATAGAGCGTAGATTTGGCTCGGTGATTTTTCTTATTTTTTTACATTTGGACGTTCCATTTTAAAATTCTTTTTAAGGGATGGATAAATGGAAATGGTACTCAATTCAAATGGGGTATAGAGAGTAAAAGGATAAGAACACCTGATAATTTAGATTGAAATAGCATTAGGAATTCGTATAGAAAAGAGGATTAGTAATTTAGTTAGAAATAATAGGAATAGAATAGGAAGAACGGAAAATTTCTATGGATATGTAGTAATTACGCATATACTTTTGGTGGATGCTTAGATAGATGTTGCAATTGTGCATCACTTTTAGAAGTCCCCCTCTTGTGCTATGAAAATATACTTTTAAGGTAGAAGCAGTGACAGCATGTGAATAGGAAAATAATAGGATGAAAGTTATCCTCGTCTACTCCAGTTTCAATGATTTATGTTATAAAATTTGTTTTAAACAAATGGTTTGGCATGACAATTGGGTTTAAAAAGTGATAATGTTTTAGGTGAAAAATTCTACTTTTAGAGAAGTAAGTCTTAGATGTACAAAGTCTTCGAAAATGAAATTTTTTCATATGTCCTTTTTAGAAACCAAGCAACTTTTGAACTTCTGAGAAAAAAAGGTTTTTAAGTTTATATTTTTAAAATAAAGGTTTTGGATTAGATTCTTCATAATTAGGAATTTTTAATTTTGTAAAGAAAGGTGAATCCCAAACCAATTTTTGATATGGAGTGGAAATGGATGACTGCCTAGGTAAGACAACATGAAGGTTTAAGCTGTGAATGAAAAAGCTGCAATTGCTTGTAGGGTAGCAACAAGGAATCCCCTTAAATATAAGTGATATCGGTATTATTCTATTGGATATTAATTAGGAGAAGTTAGTAGTTTGGTTGGAGAAGAGAGTAATAATATGACATACATATAAAGGATGTGTATGACTTAAGATTGATTAAGGTAAGGTAGGCGGTAGGAGTCATTCCGCTAGAACATTTTACCGATGAATGGGTCTAAATGTGCATAGTCATATTTCTTACCCACTTTACCGTGGGAATGACCAATTTATCCTGTAATTGGACAAAATAATTGAAGTAATGGATGGACCTCATTTATTAGAAGTCAAGAAGAAGAGGCAAGAAAGGTTGGTGATAGTTTTATGGCATATCAGGAATGTTCATCTTAACTTAATAAGGAGAGTTAAGGCAACAACGTCATTAACACTAGTAGATGATGAATAATTGCTGCCAACAAAAATTTCTTTTGGGGTTTTGGGTTGTAATCGCTTGTTGTCTCCCTTAGGTTATTAGAAAAGAATACAATATGGTATGAGATATGTTCATGTTTTATCACTGTGTTGATTGTATGGATGGGATTAGACCATTATATAAATATAAATATATTCGAAAATAAGGAAATCTCATAAGAACACTTAACTAGCGATAAAAATTGTAGGTAAGACTGGGAGTTCATAAAATAATTTAGGAAATTAAGTTAGCAACTAGAAATATAAAAAATACTTAAATCTAAAAAAATTTGAATTTTATAAAAATAAATTTTAACAAAAAAAGGACAGGTAAAGGTTATTGTAGAATCATAGGCCACGGTCCCTATGTCTTAAAAGCTAAAATTTATAAATACATTTGTAGGTGGTTCGTTGTTTTAGAGTAAAAATAAAAAGCTTCCCAAATCTAGGATTAATTACACAATATTAGTGGCAATTATATGCATTAACCCATTGACTAACTTTTAATTATTTTAAGATGTGGCTCAATTTGTTTTAAAAATTGAGTAGTAGATGTTTTGAAAAATTGTGTTCGAAAGTTTTAAGAATTTTTTTTTAAATGCTTTTGAAAAGTTGGTTTCGAAGTATATGAAAATTATGAAATGATGATGGTATATTAAGAAATGATATGAAATATTTTCAAAAAGGGATTTGAGAATTTAATGATTGTTTGATAAATAGTTTTGGAAATAATTTTAAAAGTGGCGGAATGTTTTAGAAAACCAAATACGGGTAACTTTTTTATAATGGAATTTCAAGTAATTTGAAAAAGTTGGTGTAAATTTTGAAAAGATGAGTTTAATGTTTTTGCAATATTTTGTTGAAGTACTTAAAAAAAATTATATGGTGTTTAAATGCTTTTGGAAATTTAATTCTTTAAACTATTTTGCAAGTTGGAAATTCTTTTCGAAATTGTGTTTAAAAGTTTTCTTTTGAAATGATAAAATTTCTGAATTTTAAATGTCGTATGCTACCATAAGTAGCATTGATGTGTTAGTAAGCATGAATTTTAGTATCTGACTAGAGTGACAATATAATAATGTAGATAATAACTAGGGAAAAAGCTATTTTAGCTTTAGAAATTTCTATTTCTATACCTTGTTGATAATGAAACAAAATTGCTCTAAGGATAATTATGTTTTAACATCCAAAAATAAACCTCTTTGTGCAAATTGTACTTGGAAAAGTTGAAAAAGAATTAGGGTAGAAGAGAAGGTCACAAGTTGCAACGGAATCCAAAAAAAGGCTAGGATTGTAAAATTTTCCTTCTAAATTCCTTTTTCGACATAGGCGTATAGATTCAGAAACTAAATTTTTAAAATTTTTGGATGTTAAAAATTGTGTGCTAGGCTTTGGATGGTAGGGATTGGATGCAAAATACGTTGAACCATACTCCTACTCGTGAGAGACTGGAAATTTTTGCGTGAAAAGGATTTTTGAAAACTTGCATACATATAGAACTGACAGTATATCTAGGTTGTTTTATATCATATTTTCAAATGTTTTTAGAAGAATGCATTCATATAGGAAGCGCTAATTTAAAAACATTCTCCATACATGTCTTATATGTTGTGATACACCATGCATTTTACACATCTAGCAGCAAAATTGGTTGTACACTGATTGATTTGATATTTTAGATTGGTTTTGTGCTATTTTAAATGATTTAACCCTTGATAAATTTTGAGGACTAAATTCCTTTAAAGGGAGAGAATGTAACACCCCAAAAAATTTACGATAATTAACAAATAGCTAATAAAGCTCCAAAAAGGGTATTTGAGCAAATGTTGGAATTCGGTCATGAAAATTGTAATATTGCGTTTGTGGCGATTTTTTGAGCAACTTTCTTATTTGGTGTTTGATGATCGGAGCTCAAACAAAAAAGTTTTTTGCATTTGAAGTTCCAAAAGCGAAAATAATTAGAAAACAAATATAGTAATAAATAACATTAATATTGGGGACCCCACCGATCGACCACCACTATGGGCTAGTTGACTGCCTATAGTGGTATGATCGACCGATTAGAGCATGAAGGAAAGGATTTGAACCTTGGCCAATGGCTCGGATTTAATTATTTTAATCTAACAGTTACGATTGATTCGTGGCTTGTAAATAAAGGCCTAATACCTTACTTCTCTTTTCATATTTTCTTATCCATGCAGCAAAGCCCTATCTTTTCTTTTCTCTACTAGTTCTAAAAATTATAGAATAATATATATACAAATATATAATTAGAGAACTGTAGAAAATAAAAGAGAAGAGAGAAGGAGCGAATTAATAATACCGAAAAAGGTAAATTTTATTATTATAAATCTATTTTTCCCTAAACCCTAAATTTCTTCTTAAATCAGTAATTCTATTAGTATTTATGCACCTTGTTATACATATTCTTTTGAATTAGAAAGGGAAAGGAGTCAAGTAAAGGATTGGATTTAAATTTGGAGATTTAGAATGCTTGAAAAGTGAGTGGGAAATTATACAAATTTTGAAATTTATCTCATTGAATTCTTATTTAATTATCATGACTAAATAAGGTCTGATTAATTATAGGCTTAAAATAGACATATATGATTATCGCCTACATATTGAGTAAAATAGACAATTAGAATAGGAATAGTATGTACAACCTAATTTGGAAATTTAAAATCGATTCCAAATATATTTTTATGCAATGTTAGTAAAGTTATTAAATTATTCCAGATCTACAATTGGGTTGTAAATTAGGTTGCCCTTGGAATGTGAATTTCTATGTTTTGATTTATTTGGAGCGATTTTCATGTAATTTCTGTATGTTATCTAATTCCAAAATATGTATAAAAGTGCGACATTTGAACTAATAAGTAATATGCCAAAAAGGGAAAGAGATGTGTAATGTATGGATATTATTCTCTGTAGTTCGAACTACATATTTCAACAAAAAAAAGAAATAATTTCATGTAATTTCAAATAAATCAAAGGTCTCACTTTTGGTTAATTTATTGGAAGTTATGATGGTGATCCTTTACAGAAGGAAAGCTTTAATAAACTAAAATAAGGAAATGAATGTTCTAGTTTAGAAATTAGTATTTAGAAATGAAAATATAAGCACACGCATAACCCACTTATAGTCCAAAAATAAAAATATGTATAAATAGCATAATTTACGACCATATACATATTAGTTATTAGGAGCATAATAATTAATGGATTAGGATTTTTAAGAACACTAACTATGAATTTAAATGGTAGTAATTTCATAATTATGACGGTTAAAAAGGAATTAAATAACAGACTGATTAGAGAGATTGATATGGTATTTATAAGGGAGCTGAATAGGTATATTAGTTGGATTTTGAAATTGGTAAATGGGTTGAAGGAATTAGATGAGGGTTGATTAAAGATTATCTAATTTTGACATTAATAACAATTAATATGGGTAATAGTCATTTTTTAGACATTAAAAGGAAGTCAAAGCCTAAGCGTATACATTAGAAATAATAAAGTAGAAAATAAGTAAGTATTAATATTATTAATTATACGTAGAAAGAAATATAATTTTTATAGTAAGAAATTATATAGCTTCAATTGTACAATTAGGACAAACGTGAATTTATGGTCTTAGCCTAACACATAGGCTTTAGGTGATAGTGTTGGTTTAGTGGGTAAGGATGCGAGGTCAGTAGAGCTGCACAATAGAAGTCTGCCCTTCGCCTAGCGGCTACTAGCATTTGTGTACACTTACTACTGATAGGGGACATCTCCAATCATAGGACCCATAGGAAATGGATTCGGATACATATGGGAATATATACCGAGGGTTCGTCTCCGAATTGAAGTATTAAATGGCCTCAGTACTTCTAAGAAAATAGGGTCTGCTTCAATTCCAATAAGAGGTAGTAAGTAAACAAATGGGGGCATTTTCCTTGACTTACTTAGGTTAGTCTACATGTGATTTTGGCTGTGGGAGGTCAGCGGGCTATGTCGGTGTTTTTGTTCGACCGGTATTAAGTAGTAGGGCTGGCATGTAGGCTTTGACCATAAGTGAACCCACGCGGTTGCTAGCAAAAACTTGAGTTATGCCCTGATGGATTTCACTTCCTACTAGTATAGATCTATATGGGATACGCAATAACTTCAATTTTTTTATTTATTTTGTTTGATTGTTGTTTGTTTGGCGGAGATGGGCTAGCTAACCTTTGCATGAATCTTTGAGTTGCTTTAGTCATTGTTTCCCATGGGATTGACCAGGCAACTTAGTACTCGGCCAGAAAGGAGTGCTCGGCACAAAGTAGCGCTCGGCATCAGGAGGGCGTTCGGCCAAATTAGGATGTTCGGCCTCCAGGACACGTTCGGCATCCAGGACACGTTCGGCATCCAGGATACGCTCGGCATTGAATGCCGTTCGGCCAATTAAGATCGTTCGGCCAAAAAAGAAAGGTTGTTCGGCCTCCCACATGCGTTCGGCCAAGTACGTTCGGCGAGCCTAGATGGTTCGACATTCTGGCTTGATTCAGCGAACCCCGATCATTCGGCATTCATGCCCCATTCGACCTGCATCTCTCATTCAACCTCCCGCCTCGCTCGGTCTAAAGGTGGAAGACTCGGCATGGCTCGTTCGGCATAAGGAGGGAAGGCTCGGCATGCTTCGTTCGGTACAAGAAGGAAGACTCGGCATGCCTTGTCCGGCCTCCCTGGTTCGACATACAGTATATAAACTACTTGGACCAAGTTATTCGACCACCTGGCCCACCAGGGAAGTCCAACCCACTTTCGTCTATAAATAGAGAGGCAGGGGCACAGAAAACGGGAGGAGATTTTTAGAGAGCACTGGGAAGACTCTGCCATTTTGAAGACTCATTCAAGACTTATTTCTTTTACTTTGCAATTGTATGCTAATACTGAAGGACGGATTGTATCTGTAATCAAGTATCTAGTGAAGAAATAAAGATCAACTTCAAAGTGGACGTAGGCTACAACGCCGAACCACTATAAATTCTGTGTTCTCGTCTCCCACATTTTAATTTATATTATCTTCTCTATTTTAATTTATCTTCTTCATTAATCTCTCTACACAAACTCTCTAAGGGTGTTAGTGACCAATTTTGGCGCTAACATTTTGGTGCTTTCACTGAGAATCGAATTCTCAGGTTGTGAGGATCTACTTTGTAGCTACTGGATTGCATAAATCCCCCGAAGAAGATCCGTAATTATGCATAAGGCATCTGTTGATTCTACTCAGAGTTACAGCCAACGACTCTACCATGGGAAGACCACGAACAAAATCGACCTCCCAAAATGTAGATGCCCGCGAAACCGCTAGTGTTCAACAATTTGGACCTAACGATCAACAAACAATTCGAGGCACGGGGCCCTCCAGCCAAAACCAAGCGGAAGCTGTTTCACGAGCAGAATTGAATGACTTGATAAAAGAGCTTACGGAAAGCAGAAGGAAACTCGCTGAGCAAATGCAAGTTAATGCTGACCTCATGACCCGACTTGCTCAACAACAGCATCAGAATGTTGGAGGTAGCCCTGTCCCCTACTCCGAAGATGATAGCTCAACTTCAGCTGATGAACCTCCCAGGCGTAGACGCCGCAAGGATGAAGATAACCAAGCAGGTGCCACTGATCGCTCTACTAGAAATCAAGCCCGTGGAGCGAAACCCAACCTTCCTCCTACCATACAAACCCCGGATTTGACAGCTATGGTCAGGCAGTTGATGAGAGAGAATCAAGGTTTGACTAATGAAGATTGGGGAATGTCTAATAGTCATACTCCCTTCACAGATACCATTCTACAGGCTGAATACCCAAGGAAGTTTAACATGCCCACCATGCCCGCCCATGAAGGAAAAACTGACCCTAGACAACATGTAATGAGGTGTGGATGGATGATGGATTCAGCAAGGGCCAACGACGCAACTAAGTGCAGGTGCTTTCCAATAACTCTGTCCGGAATTGCCACCATGTGGTTCACTCGACTTCCTCCACGGTCAATCTCAAACTTCGACGAATTAGAAAGGAAATTCATAGAACAATTCAGGATACACGCCACTCGACCCAAGGATGTGATGTCCTTATCAAGCGTGACCCGAGCTCCTGGAAAATCACTGAAAGTATACTTGCAGAGATTTCATGTTGCCGCTACTGAAGTGAGCAGCCCAAACGACCACGCGATTTTGATGGCAGTAATGCATGGAGTGGATCCAGACTCTGAATTTGGGGATTGGTTGGCGGGAAAGCCACCAGCTACGTTGGAGCGTTTCTATTCGAAAGCCCACCAGTTCATAAGGAGGGAAGAAGCTCGGTGGATAAGGAAAGACAAGGCACCAGGGTCCGTTTAGGAGTCTGTAAAGGGAATCATCGCCATGAAAGCAACCGACGATAACCCTGGAAAGGCTCAGGCCAGCGTCCAAAATAAGCCCGGGCAGTCTAAGGGAACTGGAAGTGGAAATCCTGGAAAGAAGAAGGAAACGGGGAGATGGAAGTCAAGGATCCCAACCTACAACGAATACACTCCACTGAATGCGTCTCTTGAAAACATCTACTTATCGACCTGCAACACTTTTCAATACAGAAAACCACGCCCTAAGGAATCAACAGAGGAGCAAAAGCGGACTGGAAAGTATTGCCGCTTTCACGAGTCTTATGGGCACAACACAGACGAATGCAGGCATCTCCATGACGCTATTGAGAAATTGATTAGTTAGAAGAAGCTGCAGGAATTCGTCAAAGATACGCCAGAAGGAAGACAAGAGACTTCAGACCCCGGACGTGGCCCAGCTCTACACCAACCAGAGCAACCTACTCGAACTGTGGGAAGATTGGTTATTAACACAATTGCTGGTGGACCTCATCCTGCGGATTAAAATTGGCAGGAAATGGAGCGATATGCTAATTCCTTGAGACATACAGAGCATGAGTGCTTTTCAAATGTGGAGGATGGAACTCCCGCAAAGCAGCAACGCACGATGCACGACGATATTGTATTCAAGAATAGAGACGCGGATAAGGTGGAAGCTCCCACCATCGATCCATTGGTCATATCCGCAACCATCGGACCGGCATTCGTAAGGAGAATCCTAATTGATTGCGGAAGTTCCGTTAACATCATCTTCAAGAAAGCGTATGACCAAATGAAGCTGGGGAGTAAGGATTTGAAACCATCTAAAGCCCGAATCCATGGCTTTAACGGCGTAGCCACAGACGCAGTAGGATATGTGGAGTTACCAGTTGAACTGGGACAAGGTGAACGCAGGAGAGTGCGAATCCTACCATTCATAGTGCTGGATGTTGATTCACCATACAACGTGTTTTTGGGACGACCAGCCCTCGCAGATTTCAAGGCATTCTTGGCCCCGTGGTGTCTCACACTGAAATTCCCAACAGACAAAGGAGTTGGCGTAGTGCATGGCGACCAAGCAACCGGACGTGCATGTTACTTGGCTGAGCTGAGAGAGGCTCAGCGCAGAGAAAAGGGGAAGACTGCGGACAGCATCGTCCGCATCCCAAATTCTGATGATTGACAATTAGCGCCCGAGCCCTGGCT
This sequence comes from Allium cepa, assembly GCA_030765085.1. Lineage (NCBI taxonomy): Eukaryota > Viridiplantae > Streptophyta > Magnoliopsida > Asparagales > Amaryllidaceae > Allium > Allium cepa. Next base: position 662,454,844 of record CM060928.1, on the reverse strand, counting down.
CGGGCGACATTCTCGGATCGTTGGAGACATAGATCCGAGAGATGACAAAGGGGAACCCAGGGAACCAGACGCAGCACCGGCCGAACTAACAATTGATATTCCAGTTAGCCACAGCGACCCGACACGAGTTCTTAAAATTGGGTCACAGCTCGATCCCCTAATGGCAGAGAATTTATCTGATTTCCTCCGAGCTAATCTTGATGTTTTCGCCTGGACACACTCTGATATGCGTGGGATTTCCCCTGCAATTGCGAGCCATATGTTGATATAGACCTAAAACACGTACCTGTGAAGCAAAAAAGGAGAGGCATGGACTCGGAGAGGTCTACAGCTCTCAAAGAGGAGGTGGATAAACTCAAAGCCAATGGGTTTTTCCGCGACGACCTCTACCCGGAATGGGTGTCCAACCCTGTGTTGGTAAAGAAAGCAAACGGGAAATGGAGAACCTGCGTTGACTATTCCGATTTAAACAAAGCATGCCCGAAGGATAGCTTCCCGCTACCACGAATTGATCAGCTGGTCGATTCGACTGCTGGGCATGAGCTACTATCTTTTATGGATGCATACTCCGGGTATAGTCAAATCCCAATGCACATCCCGGACCAAGAACACACCAGCTTCGTCACAAACGTCGGGCTGTATTGCTATGTAGTAATGCCTTTTGGGTTGAAGAATGCAGGAGCAACCTATCAACGCCTGGTGAACCGAATGTTCAAGGATCAGATCTGTAGAACAATGGAAGTCTATGTAGATGACATGCTCGTGGAGTCACGACAGTCAAACGACCACATCCGAGACTTGGCAGAGATGTTCGGTGTACTAAGGCACTATGGGATGAAAATCAATCCTTCAAAGTGTTCATTCGGCGTGGCATCAGGGAAGTTCTTGGGATTCATTGTGAATGCACGAGGAATTGAAGCTAACCCGGAAAAGATCCAGGCCATCCGAGATATACAGGGACCTAGAACCATAAAACAGGTACAGAGCTTGAACGGAAAAGTGGCTGCGCTCATTCGATTCATATCCAGAGCCACAGATAAGTGTGTTCCTTTCTTCGATGTCATAAAGAAAGGAAAGAGAAACTTCGAATGGACGACTGACGGCGAGGAATCATTCCGAGCCCTGGTGAGACACTTGGAAAGTCCTCCAGTGTTGTCAAAACCAGTAGACCACGAGATGTTGTACGTATATTTGGCTGTGTCTCAACACGCTATCAGTATAGCCCTAGTTCGCGAAGAAGACAAGGTTCAAAGGCCGGTGTACTATGTTAGTAAATGACTGACCGGGGCAGAAAAGAATTATGCAAAGATCGAGAAACTTGCCTATTGCTTGGTGATTGCATCACGCAAGCTTCGTCCCTACTTTCAGGCGCACTCAATCGGTGTTTACACTAACCAACCCTTGCGGCAGGTACTCCAACGACCGAAAACTTCCGGTAGGATGCTAAAGTTGAACATCGAGTTAAGCCAGTTTGATATCACCTACCTGCCGCGAAGGACCATCCAAGGGCAAGCATTAGCTGACTTCGTTGCTGAGTTCACCATTCTGGATGAACCGAGTGAAAATCACAAAGTAATCCCTCCTGTCCGATGGAAGATGTTCACTGACGGGGCATCTAACGACCGTTGGTCGGGAGCTGGGATAGTTCTGGTAACTCCCAAAAACGGATCGATTTGCTACGCTTTGAAGCTCGATTTACAGCGACAAATAACGAAGCCGAATACGAAGCACTGATTGCTGGCTTAAGACTTGCCAATGAACTGAGGGTAAAGTCCATCGAAATCTTCTGCGACTCACAGCTGGTGGTATATCAGGTACGGGGAGACTACCAAGCGAAAGGACAGAGACTGGCTCCATACCTTGCTCAGGTCCGGGAGCTACTAGTAAACTTGGAATATTATGACATTTCGCATGTCCCGCGCGAACAGAACAGGGAGGCCGACTCGTTGGCTAAATTCGCGAGTACTGGCGATGCACAGCAGATGGGATTGTTCCCTGTCGAGACTCTGCTTGATCCAAGTATAGACATGATGGAGATAGATCTCGTCTTGGAGACCGAACTCGAAAGGGGATCATGGCTGACCCCGATCAAACAATACTTGCTATACGGAGACTTACCTGAGAAAAGAAGCGAAAGACGCCAAGTCCTTCGTAAGGCTTCGCGTTATGTAATGCAAGACGGGATAATGTATCGGAGGGGATTCTCGATCCCCTTACACCGGTGCGTGTCCCATGACGAGGTAAAACGGGTGTTGGAAGAAGTCCATGAGGAAGAATGTGGTGATCATACCGGGAGGCAAACTTTGGCGAGGAAAATCCTCCGCTATGGATATTATTGGCCGACTGTAAATCGGGATGCTGCAGACTATGCGAGAAGATGCGACAAATGCCAGATATATGCAGAGATTCCGAGAGCTCCGCCAACGGAACTCACACAAATGGTTAGTCCCTGGCAATTTGCAATGTGGGGAATCGACCTAATTGGATCTTTGCCCATAGCCAAAGGAGGTGCGAAATATGCAATAGTGGCAGTCGATTATTTCACCAAGTGGGCGGAAGCAGAGCCAATGGCCACAATCACCACCAAGAAAGTCATTAATTTCATTGTATGAAATATCATATGTCGTTTTGGCCCCCCACGGACCATCATAACGGACAACGGAACTCAATTTGAAAGCAAGGAATTCAAAGAGTTCTGTCAGAGGTATGGCATTGAGAAAAGGTTCGCACCAGTTTCTCACCCGAAGGCGAATGGGCAGGTAGAAGCCGTCAATAAAATCATCAAGTCCATATTGAAGAAGCGTTTGGGAAAGGCTAGAGGCAAGTGGGTGGATGAACTCCCAACAGCACTTTGGGCCTATAGAACTACCCACAAGACCGCGACTGGCCACACACCATTCGCACTGGCGTACGGTACGGAAGCCGTCATACCCGTAGAACTTGAAGTTCCGTCACACCGGGTAACCTATTATGATCCTGCGTCAAACCAGGATCTCCTATTGGAATCATTAGACTTCATTGATGAGAAACGGGAAGAAGCTGATTTGAGAGCAACCTCATACAGACACCGAGTCGCTAAATATTATAATGGAAAAGTCCAGCCAAAAACCTTTAGTGTGGGAGATCTCGTTTTGAAACGAGTCTTTCCGACCCCTTCGCACATGAATCCCGCATGGGAAGGTCCATACGTCATCGAACGGAGGCTTGGAGAAGGAACTTTCAAGCTAACGACCGTCGATGGTGCGACACTCCCTCGAGCATGGAACAGTGAGCATTTGCGGCGTTATTACACTTAGTCTATTTCCTTTATGCGGTAGTTGCATTTATTTCCAGTATGCTTTCTTCTTGGCATGTAATAAGATAATCTAGCTTGTTTTCATCAATAAAGGCTTGAAGCCATCTTTTCCATGAATGACCAATGTCTCTTCGTATGATATTCCTATGACGCGCAATTAAAAATTATGATATCCTGGCTAGCATACGAACGCTTATAATAAATGACAAAAAATCTCCAAGTCCCCAGAGTGCGGACTGGAGTACTCTAAGCCCCCAGAGTGCGGACTCTAGTATGAACGACAAAAAATCTCCAAGTCCCCGGAATGCGGACTGGAGTACTCTAAGTCCCCGGAGTGCGGACTCGAGTATAAACGATTCAAAATCTCCAAGTCCCCGGAGTGCGGACTGGAGTACTTTAAGTCCCGGAGTGCGGACTCGAGTATAAAAGATTCAAAATCTCCAAGTCCCCGGAGTGCGGACTCGAGTATAAACGATTCAAAATCTCCAAGTCCCCGGAGTGCAGACTGGAGTACTCTAAGTCCCCGGAGTGCGGACTCGAGTATAAACGATTCAAAACCTCCAAGTCCCCGGAGTGCGGACTGGAGTACTCTAAGTCCCCGGAGTGCGGACTCGAGTATAAACGATTCAAAATCTCCAAGTCCCCGGAGTACGGACTGGAGTACTCTAAGTCCCCGGAGTGCGGACTCGAGTATAAACGATTCAAAATCTCCAAGTCCCCGGAGTGCGAACTGGAGTACTCTAAGTCCCCGGAGTGCGGACTCGAGTATAAACGATTCAAAATCTCCAAGTCCCCAGAGTGAGGATTGGAGTACTCTAAGTCCCCGGAGTGCGGACTCGAGTATAAACGATTCAAAATCTCCAAGTCCGCGGAGTGCGGACTGGAGTACTCTAAGTCCCCGGAGTGCGGACTCGAGTATAAACGATTCAAGATCTCCAAGTCCCCGGAGTGCGGACTCGAGTATAAACGATTCAAGATCTCCAAGTCCCCGGAGTGCGGACTGGAGTACTCTAAGTCCCTGGAGTGCGGACTCGAGTATAAACGATTCAAAATATCCAAGTCCCCGGAGTGCGGACTGGAGTACTCTAAGTCCCCGGAGTGCGGACTCGAGTATAAACGATTCAAAATCTCCAAATCCCCGGAGTGCGGACTGGAGTACTCTAAGTCCCCGGAGTGCGGACTCGAGTATAAACGATTCAAAATCTCTAAGTCCCCGGAGTGCGGACTGGAGTACTCTAAGTCCCCGGAGTGCGGACTCGAGTATAAACGATTCAAAATCTCCAAGTCCCCGGAGTGCGGACTGGAGTACTCTAAGTCCCCGTAGTGCGGACTCGAGTATAAACGATTCAAAATCTCCAAGTCCCCGGAGTGCGGACTGGAGTACTCTAAGTCCCCGGAGTGCGGACTCGAGTATAAACGATTCAAGATCTCCAAGTCCCCGGAGTGCGGACTCGAGTATAAACGATTCAAGATCTCCAAGTCCCCGGAGTGCGGACTGGAGTACTCTAAGTCCCCGGAGTGCGGACTCGAGTATAAACGATTCAAAATATCCAAGTCCCCGGGTGCGGACTGGAGTACTCTAATTCCCCGGAGTGCGGACTCGAGTATAAACGATTCAAAATCTCCAAGTCCCCGGAATGCAGACTGGAGTACTCTAAGTTCCCAGAATGCGGACACGAGTATAAACGATCCAAAATCCCCAAGTCCCCAGAGCGCGGACTCGAATACAAATGACTCGAAATCTCCAAGTCCCCGGAGCACGGACTGGAGTACTCGAAGTCCGGTATATAGACTTAATTACAAGCAGTTCAGACCTCCGAGTTCCTTGAATAGGAACTACGATGCAAATGACTTGGATATGTAAAGTCCCCAGCATACGGGCTATGAAATATTCTAAGTGCTTGAAGCACCAAGTGGAGATTGATCAGATCCAGGGAAGCTCCCAAGCCATGTAAAGACGAACCAAGAAGTCTAAGTTACCCATAACAATTCAGATTTCAATCACAACCATAAATGAAACTGAATAATAAAAGTCTTTTGAGAAGACAAAAGTGAAGATCAAATTTTATTCACAAAGAGCTTATTTACACAGTCTACAAAAATTAGTACATGACTTAAACTAGTTCTCGCTGAACGGGGACGACGGTCATTTCTTGTGTTTCTTTGACTTCTTCCTGGATGGTTCCTTCCCATAGCGCTTACTCTTGGAATCCTTCCCTGACGGAGGGGTGACGACCGAATACGTAGGGGGAACATCCATGGGCTGGGACTTTCCAGGAAGAATGACCTTCAATGGTTTGTTCAGAGGATCGTCCAGGTCCACTTCACGCGGCTCGACCTTGACTAAGGTCGTATCTCTTTTCTCTTTCTCGAGCCGTTCCTTCATGCTCAAGTCGGATGTGTGCTCAGAGGCGCCTGTGGTTTCTACTTCGAAACTCTCCGAGGAAGAGTCAGATTTGCCTTCATCCAGCGCCCCGATTACTTGAGCATCTGGACCAGGATCTCCGCCGACTTGAGTAGCCTCACTCGCCTTTATCTCCACCTCCTTGGCGGCATCGCTTCTCGGAGTGGGCTCGGGGTCAGAACATCCTGCACAGAAGACACGAAAATAAACAAGTGTTAGAACACAACAACTTCTGAGGGAACGAGGAAGATCTTTGTGAAGCCCAGAGGTTACTCACCAGATGCCGGTGGGTTCTCAGTCGCCAGGGGTGTCCCGCCCTCCGGGATGGGAGATAAAAACATGAACGCCAAGCCCGGGGGCTTCCGGGTCATAACCAACATGCTGCTCGAAGGGGTCAAGTGTCGACCGACTGGCCGGTTGGGTAGGCACGTGAACTGGGGGCACAACGCTGGAAGGGTCCGTAGCCACCTCTTTCCCTTTCCTGGAGGGAGAACCTTTGTTTTAGAGGGCTTTAGCCGCCGATAAATCTGAAGGCTCTTTCCCCCTCAGGAATTCTTTAATCAATGCTTCTTCGTCGACCTCATCGACGCCGCTCTCAACCTTCCTGATCTGAATCAGGGCCTCCCATGCCTCGGCCAATGACTCAAGGTAGCCGTCGCCCAGAAAAGTTAGATCTCGATGCATGAGAACTCGGGCATTGAACTCAGCGATGAGCGGGTCGAATTCGGTCTTTATCTCCTCCCTACCTTCTTCCCTAGCTGCCTCAAGGCGAGAGTCGACATCGGCAGTTGCTATCTTTTTACCCTTCTCACGGGCTTCATTCTTTAGGGCCTCAACTTTGGAGAGATCGTCCTCTAGTTTCTCCTTTAAGAGCCGGGTGGCGACGATCTCATCACAATAGTGTTGTGCCTCAACCTGGGCGGCCACTTTCTCTTCCTTCTCCTTATTGAGTTGCTCCTCGAGCTCCTTAACTCGCCTATTAAGCACATCTCGCTCCTTTTGGACGAAATCTTTCTCCAAAGCTAATGCCCCACACCGTTGAACCGCTTCATCGAGCTCTTTCTTATGAGTCAATTCAAGGCGGGAAACCGCCTCGGCGGTGTCCTTAGTTCTCTGACGAGTAGCTTCAAGCTCGGACTTATAGGCGACAATTTCTTCATCCTGGGCCTTAATGATATCCCTGTCATGAATAGCTTCAAGCTTTAGGCAGTCAATTTCGTGCTGGCGCTCCATAGAGACTTCAGAAAGTTTCTCGGCCAGATGGACGAACGCGTCATGTTGCACGTAGACGTCATTGGTACAGGCGATAGCATTCTGTTTGACATCTCCGGGAATAGGATGAATCGCCGGAAGGAACTTTAACCCATCAAAACAAATCTTCAGAAACTTAGCCTTAAGTTTGTTCAATCTCTCCGACACTGTCGGGTCTGTTACGGGAGCGGGAGGAGACGGCTTTGAAAGTTCGCCCTTCCTATGAGAATCTCGGGAGTGTCGGGTAGAAGAAGAGTCAGAGTGTAGGTCCCGGGGAGCATCAGAATTTTACCTCTTATGGCCACGTTTGTCATTTTTTGCTCCTGATAAGAAGAGGTCTCCTGGCGGTGCTCGGGCTGGTAATAAGTTTTCTTCCAGGATGATGAGTCCCTGGCATGATAATCTCGGTCGCTGTCACTGTCTCTGTCTCGGCGCTTCCCGAGGCCCGAGTCCCGACCAGACTGGCGTAAAGTCGACGAACCGCGAAGGCGGTCGTATCCGTGAGAGCGCCCCATGTCACCTGCAATCAAACAATAGCGAATTAGCGAAAGAGCAGAATGATGAAAGAAAAGTAGGTGCAAAGTGAAGTGCATGTGTCTGTGTGTGTCCTAGTGCTACCCCCTGACGGACCAGTGGCTTTGCTAATGGGAGTCTTTTCCCTTGGATTGGGGCCGGGACGCCCGCATCGCCCCTGACGGGCGAGCGAAACTTAAACAGCTCCGGGTCGTTGAAATCATAGTTGAGCAAGTCGTCGGGAATGGAGAGGTTCGATAAGCCCTTAAGAGAACTTTCAACGCGCTGCGAAGAAGCCTCTTTCTCTGGCTGAATAGGCGTAACTTTGGAAGTCCCACCAACTTTCTCCTTCCTCGACTTGCACGCCAGCTTCTTTTTCCCCTTCGAAGGGGAAGATGACGTTTCAATATCATGAACTTCGGCTGCAGAGCCTAAATCCTCACCTTGCTTTTCAGGTGGCTCGCTTGGAATTTCCCCTTCTTCCGGAGCTTCAAGAGAAGGGTGAACAGATGATTCAGGCAGTTGTTTCCCTCTGACGTGTACGGGCTTGGGAAGCGAGGCGCCCTCTGGAAGATTAACCCGGCGGCCAGGGGCTAGCAAACCAAATTTTGATAATGACTCATTGGAAATGAGGGCTCGGATATCTCGCTCTTCAGCAGGAAGAGCTATAATGGCGTCGACAGCATCGGAGTACCCCCGACCCTCGGGACGTGGGACGAGATCTGAAAAAATAGAACAATGAGTTAGGAGAAGTTCAACCTCAATCGGGAACGGACATCAACTCAGAGAAAGGACTTACTTCCTTCAACCCACCGTCTCGCAAAGCCTTGGGAGCAGCGCACGTAAAACCACTCCTGTTTGTATAGGGCAAATTTGCTACTCCACGCGCTAGTGAAAAGTTGGCACTTCCGATGTGGCTCAAGAAACATGTAAGAGGGGCTTTCTCCCCGTTTCTTGGTCATATAGATGTACGTTATATCGCCGGGAGTTGGAGGCCTGGAGAAGACGGCCATGAAAAGCATGTACGTGCCATAAATGAAAGCGTGACCATTTGGATGAAGTTGAGACGGGGCGACGTCCAGATACTGCAGCACGTCGCGAAGGAATAGATTGAAAGGTGGCACGCTACCAACCCAGCACATGAACTTGCTATACGCCGTATATCCCGCTGGGGGCAGATGTGGGTGGTCGTGCCCCGACGGAACGAGCACGTCAGCAAACGGAATGCTATGAATAGAACATATCCGCTTAAGAGCGGCCTCAGTGACTCTCGAAGCCTGTGAGTCAACTGGGTCATCCAGTAAAATCGACGATTCCAAAGTATTGGGAGCCCAGTCATGAGCGGGAGAAACTGACGGGTCAGTTGTGTCGGGGACCGTTCGCTTAGAAGACGGCCCAGGTTTGTCGAAAAGTGTAGCAGAACTAGATCTTTTGGACGTCTTGAATAAATAGCAGACCCAACCAAGCACCTGTGTGAACTATACTCGAAAAATGATCGATGTTAGAATTAACAACGCAGATAACCCCCCCCCCCGTGTGGTGTGTGAACTTGTGCAAACAATCGTGCATAAGAATTTAATACAACGTCAAGCCTAAAAACATCGCTTTCGAAAACCGTCATCGTTGACCGTCTCCGAAAGCCTTCTGAGTAACGACTGCAGTAAGACACTAGAGGTATTTATGTATGGTCGGCATGTTAAGTATATTCGGCATTTGCTTGTGTTCGACATTTAGGTCTGTTCGGCACCTAGTTATGTTCGGCATGATAGTTTATTCGACATTCACTTAGGTTCGGCATTAAGGTCTGCTCGGCGCCTAGCTATGTTCGGCATGTTAAGAGTGTTCGGCATTTAGGTATGTCCGGCATGTGTATGTGTTCGGCATTAGGGTTTGCTCGGCATCTAACTACGGTCGGCAATACAGTTTTCTCGGTTAACTGATGGCTCGGCAAGGCTATTGTTCGGCCTACATCCATCGTTCGGCCAAAGCTCAGTTCGCACTGAGAATGTGACGTTCGGCCAGAGTACAATTCGGCCAGATCAACGCCCGGCCTTGCCGTTGGCTCACACTTCACCCTTCTAACCCCTTTGTTCGGCCATCGTTATGCCGTGCCAACTAAGATCAAGACCGAGTCCAAACACTCGGCATATCCTCCATACCTTCCTCTCCTCCATCGAACACCCACTAAAAATCCTGCCAGGCATACGAATTTAGCTCTCTCCCTACCTCTAGATGCTCGACCTCGGAAGCGCTCCAAATCGAACTCGAGTCCTCACCAACACTAAATCTATGCGAATCGATGGGAAATTGCCAGAACAGGAACACGGGTGAGAAGACCGTACCAAGTACGTGAATCGAGCGTAGGAAAGTTATGAGGAACTCTTGAATTCTGATCGCACGAATGGCTTGAGAACTTGGAATTGTAAAAGCAAGAAGTGATAAAAGAGAAGGAGAAGAGGTCGGGTTTTATAAGGGAAAAGAGGAAGTTGAAGATTTTCTGACCGGCTCTACCAGTCAAAATGCTACTGGCACTTGTCTCGTTCGGCTCGATCATTCGGCATACAAAGTCGCTCGGGGTAAGGCATCGTTCGGCCTTCCCTGCTGCGTTCGGCCAAGGGAGCCTTATGACCCTCAAGGGTGACGACCAAGGTTTAATCAAAGTGCATTACAATCGGTCACGTAATACACTTTGGGGGGCAAGTGTTTCCCAAGGGATTGACCAGGCAACTTAGTACTCGGCCAGAAAGGAGTGCTCGGCACAAAGTAGCGCTCGGCATCAGGAGAGCGTTCAGCCAAATTAGGATGTTCGGCCTCCAGGACACGTTCGGCATCCAGGATACGCTCGGCATTGAATGCCGTTCAGCCAATTAAGATCGTTCGGCCAAAAAAGAAAGGTTGTTCGGCCTCCCACATGCGTTCGGCCAAGTACGTTCGGCGAGCCTAGATGGTTCGGCATTCTGGCTTGATTCAGCGAACCCCGATCATTCGGCATTCATGCCCCATTCGACCTGCATCTCTCATTCAACCTCCCGCCTCGCTCGGTCTAAAGGTGGAAGACTCGGCATGGCTCGTTCGGCATAAGGAGGGAAGGCTCGGCATGCTTCGTTCGGTACAAGAAGGAAGACTCGGCATGCCTTGTCCGGCCTCCCTGGTTCGGCATACAGTATATAAACTACTTGGACCAAGTTATTCGACCACCTGGCCCACCAGGGAAGTCCAACCCACTTTCGTCTATAAATAGAGAGGCAGGGGCACAGAAAACGGGAGGGGATTTTTAGAGAGCACTGGGAAGACTCTGCCATTTTGAAGACTCATTCAAGACTTATTTCTTTTACTTTGCAATTGTATGCTAATACTGAAGGACGGATTGTATCTGTAATCAAGTATCTAGTGAAGAAATAAAGATCAACTTCAAAGTGGACGTAGGCTACAATGCCGAACCACTATAAATTCTGTGTTCTCGTCTCCCACATTTTAATTTATATTATCTTCTCTATTTTAATTTATCTTCTTCATTAATCTCTCTACACAAACTCTCTAAGGGTGTTAGTGACCAATTTTGGCGCTAACAGTCGTACGACAATTATATATATATATATATATATATATATATATGTATGTATGTATGTATGTATGTACGTGTGTGTGTATTATAAACCATATATAGGATTATTTAGATTTTATAGCTGGAACTGATTAACTAGCGTTGACGTTGCAAAGGGCCTGCTTTGGGGGCCTTAAGGTAGTAAATAATCGATGGGTTTGCCTGCTCCCTATTTAAGAAGTATTAAGTGGCCAGGATTTTAGTTAAATACATTAGATATATATGTTATAGGAATATGTGAATAAAATGATACCGAAGAAGGTTAGGTTAAGCATATCCTATGCATATATAAGATTTAACGGATTATCCGAAAACAATGGACATAACATTTAAATGGAAAAAAATCGACATAAATTAATGGGATGAGCAAAGTATATAAATTTCCAACTACAGGAACGTTGTTTTGACCCCTCTCATCATAGAAACCAACTGGTTAGATATAGAAGGAATGTACACTAGAGTAAGGCGGGAATAGTGGATGATGAAGTCTTCTTATTCATGCTCAGTGCTGACAAGATAATTAAATATCTAAGAAATAATATTTCATGATACTAGTGTTAGTCAATATGTATGTAATATTATATTTTTTTCCATTCCATCGTGGGTTCATATTTATCACACTTTGATATACTTGTATTATTATAGGTTACCGAAATTAATGGTCCACGCTCTAACGGACTTGGGTTTCGATTTGGTCGAAATTCAGATGCATTAAGGTATTGGTTGTTACAAACATTGTCTAGGCACCACAATGTCACACAGTGGAATAAACATAAGCATCCATATGTGGTATGAGAAAGCTCCCTCATGCTCGTCCTTTTACACCACCGCATATCACCTAGACCTGTTATCTAGTCTACTCATTTAAGAGTACACAAGATAATAAGAGCAAAGCATAAAAGCTCGAGTGAGGCAGTAGTCTGGTGTGAGCAATAATAATTCTCAAAATATTATACAGGTCAATATAATAAGGAACTAGGGTATACGAACCATACCTGACATGTCCCTGCAACCAAAGAGTTAGCACAAAACAAATATAATATGCTACCGTACAAACATTATAAAGGTGTATGACATCCTAAGTGTAATGCAAGGGTCCTAGGTATCCACATCCACAATACCTATGTCAGACGACATCCCTGGAGTGACAATCTACTAAAAAAACAAACAAAGCAAACATAACATCCATTAAACAATCCTCATTGTCACTTAATGTACCTTAGATATACGATAACTCATATGGCCATTCCTTTACAAGGGACTAATGGAAAAAATCCTACATTTCAATGTACTTGCTCACAGCCCAGAGCTGACACTAGACACATTCCGTCGATCCAAGGTATTTAGAACATTTCCACCGATTTGAGATAACCATTCCAAGTACTAAATGATCATCCTCACAATATCCATGCTTTCGAGTACATCAGAAAACACGTTGAGTATAAACTATTCCTTAGCATGCACATCCGAGCCCTTTCCTTGCACCATCTAATTTTCATTTTTCCTTAAGGAACCATTCCACGTTCCTTTCTTTCCATGATAGAACCATTCAACATTCTGTCTATTTGTCACCCTACCTTTAACCCACCCTTAATCGATAATCATCCTCATGACATCGAGCCATCGTCCTTAGAACTTAACTTCATTCGCCGTCAAGTTACCATCGTTGAAGTCCCAAAGCTATCATCTTTTAGCATGCTGCTACATCGCCATCAAATAGCAAGTGAACAAACAAACACTTATAGCATGACTTACATAGCCCTACATCTTCTCTTGGAAGTTCCACCATAATTGGACCCATACGTTCAGGTTGGTGCCAATCTGAAAACTTGACCAACTCTTGGTCCTTCAGACCTTTTGAACTCAACTCTTACCAATGCTTGAGTCCCCAATTCCAGAAACATTCATCTTTGTCTGGAAAAGAGGTTAGTATCCACCTAAAGTGGTTAGTACCAATCTCCACACCTTGTCAAATTTTGGTGTTTTGGCTTCTTAAAGTCCCTTTCTTGCATTATCCTGAAGCACACCCTGAAGTGCCTTAGCTTTTTTCCCGAAGCGTCACTCCTGCATACTAGAACTAAAGTCCACCCCACCGACCAAAATTATATTTGGTAAAGGATCAGTAGTTAGACAACCAAATGATGTCCAAACAACTCATGGTAAGAAGCATAGGCTCCTCCCTTCTTCTAGAGATGCTTCTTCAAGTTTCATCCCATTTTGAGCAATTTTGACTTTGGTTTGCCCAAATCAACGACTCATTCCTATCTATCCTAAAAGCACTAGCAAATCGCATCAAAAAAAAATTCATCCAAACACACACACACACACATATATCATCCATAAGCATTTATTTAACATATATAATCCATCCAACAAGATTTAGCTTAGTTCTAGTTTTGCATTAAAATGACAATAGGATCCAAAGAGGTTGTAAAACCATTTAAAAATTTGTAACATCCCTTAAATTAACTGGTGGCTGATTAAAAAGAATTAATAAATAATTATTAAAGCTTAAATTTTGAATTTCCACAAACGTTGGAATTTGGCTATGAAACTCACATCATTGTGTTTGTGGTATTTTTTGGTTGGTTTTCATATACAAAGTTTTGCGATTGGAGTTCAAATGAAAAGTTATAACGTTTAAAGATTTTGGATTGAAAATAATTAAAAATGTATTAAGAAAATAGATATCATTATTACCTCCATATTTTCCAAATGTTGTCAAGTGAAATTAACAAAAGCACCAAGCCTGAAAAAATTGCTCCCTCAATAGGAGTCGAAATATGGAAAGAAAGCAAGAACAAAATCCAAATAGTACTACGCCAAAATCTTGAGTCAGCGGCAAAACATAAAGCTTGCACCATCCCGTTGAGTGTACTTTTGGCACTATAATACTGGGATAAAAACCCAAGATGGCTATAAAGTGTAGGAACCAATCTACAACCTTAATACCTACTCCAATAGATAGAACTACGATATAGATTCTAGGTATCAAACATAAAGGCTGTGCCACTGTTCGAAAAAAGGTAAGACTTAGAAAGTTGGAACTGCGGCATAGCCTTTAAGTAACAACAGGAAGTAGAAAATATGCCACGGCCCAAAAAGAAAAACTAACAATACAGAACTGCAGCACGACTCTCAAAGCGACTATACACAATTTGGAATGTGCTACTACCATAACTAGCCTTTAAAGTGGCAAGTCTGTGCCATAATCTTGCATCAACATAAAAAACTATAGGGATGCACCACCATACCGATGTGACATTGAAGTTACGGAACAACGCCGCAATACTATAAACACTGCCCATAAACATAAAGACTTGAGGAATGAGGTGATCGTAGAGGTTGGACCAAGTGCCCAATCTCATTCCTCAAAGGAAAACCAAGAGATCCCAACTCCATCCCTAAGATTGTTAAACCCAGCTGAAAGACAAGGGCAGTGGCATAGTCATCTATTGATAAAAATAACTCAAAATAGAGTCATGCAAAGTGGTCACTCTCCAAAACAATAGCCCGGTTTCTTCTACTAAGCCATAGAGCTCAACTCCAACACTACCCTTTGCCGATATTTTAGATTGAAAAATGCAACACAACTTCAGCACTGATGTGGGTATGAATACTATATGGTATCACTACCCGAACACAGCGAAGGCACAACTCCCAGTAAACTAAAGCAAAGTTCCGAAATGCTAATAATGGGGTAGTTCTTCCAGAAATGGAAGGGGTTCCTCGTTGAGGCTTCATCTACACATATATGCAGTCCACAAGCCTTTTGCTTTACAAAATTGGAAAGCTATAGTCTATTCAATTTTGGGTTTTCCTACTTCAATTTCAAATTTCCCACCAAAGTTAAAATTTCGACCGCTCAAATTATAATTTTTCACCAAAGGCCATGTTAGTGATCCATGCATATCAAATAAGCAAGATGGATGGTCGACACATGGCACGATCCAAAGGCAAAAATCAAGAGAGCGGGAGAGTGACATTGGCAATCCGCATGAATATTTGTGTACTATAAATGGTTAAGGCACTGCAACATAAAACGGGGAATTTTACTTTACTCTTTTTGGACATATGAATCAAAAATTATACTCTCTGCCATTTTTATTTGTACCAAGAATCAAGGGAGAAGAATAAGATATTTTATCCATGGATGTATGATTCATTAATATCTGAACCACATAAATTCTCCATGTCCCTTTTATTTCTTCCAGTACTTTACTATTTAAATTTGTTGGTGATTAAATCAAGATAGATTGATTTGACGAACGGATTCTCACTGTTTTTTGAATATTTCCTCTCATAATTATGTAAGAATTAAAGCAACATAATTACTCCTTCTAAAGGTGATTTTAATGTTACTTACTCATTTATAATCATGAAAGCGTTCAGCGTCATGATTACTTTATAAAAAATATTTGGGTGTTTTCTGAGAAGAAAAATCTCATTGGCATTTTGGCACTAGAAGGAGGGCCAGTTTCCCTCTCTAGCAAACTTTATTTACCTTTCCTTTTGGCATCAATATAATATTATGAATCCAATAGATTCTAATACTCCTTTGAACTAAGAATACTTCACCTGGCCATAAAAATCCAAAAAAGGCCATTCACCCCTTCTATAACCCAAACCAAGGTGAAAGCTTCTGTAGAGCCCACCACAGACCCCGTCCTAGCTGTTCCTCAAGCATTCACAAACAAAATAAACCAACACAATGAGGGATCAAAGAGATCCATCTCTCAACATGATGCTCTTAGAACAACCTCCCTCCAACCATCCACATCTCACCGCCATCATTCACCAACTACACTAATCATGTAGCGTTAGAGTGATAAGGAAAATCTCAGAAATAAAAATGGTGATGCTCGCCCAAAACCGATGCCATACTCGAAGGCAAAATCAAGATCAACCCTTAGATCAAATCATATCCTATAAACATTAACCCACTAGTAATAAAGAAGTAGGCATGAACTGCTCAAGAGGATGATGATGTTACTTCGTTTTACAGAGACACTTCACCCTAAATGGATTCCAAGGAGGAAGAGATCCGTTAATTTAAGGCCTGCATGGAGCACCTGGTGAAGTTTTGTCGACAAAAAAATGGAGAAGAAGTAAGGGAAGAGGTTCTTCCTCATTTAGTGAAACCATCATAGAAGCAAACTTTCCCGACAATTTCAAAGCTCCGTTGATTGATAAATTCGACGAAACCACAAACCCTGATGACCACGTTTGCATATTCGAATACTACATGGACATTCTAAAAGCGAAGAGGATGGCATGTTGCAAAATTTTCCTAGTTTATCTGGCTGGCCCAACCTCAAGATGGTTCAAGAGACATGGACCAAGAAAGGTATGTTCTTGGTGATAGTTGTCCGTAGATTTTCTAAGGCATTTCAACTCGAGGAGATAATCTAGCCCTTATGTAAATACCACGTCCTGCGTAAAGCAGGCCAAAAATTAGGAGTACTACCATGTACGAGAAGTACATCAGAAATTTATATCATAGAATGAAGGCTTCCAATGTAAAGGCCAACGACTACATCAGAATGGAAGAAGCTAGGTCTACAACGAAGTTTGAGTGTAACGATCTGAAATTTCAAACACTTCATATTTAAATATCTAAAATATTTAAATACTTGTATCTTGGATTTAATGTGAATAAATATGATTTCATAACCTTAGTAACCCCTTTTAATTAATAACTAATGAGAAGGAATTCGTTTTCGAAATTTTTTTGACAAAAATAAATAACTGAAGAAATATCGATAACATAACCGAAAATCTTTTTATCGATAAACAACTTTTTGTTCACTAAAAATTATTCAACCATTTTGGAACTTTTATAATAACATATAAGCACATTTACAATATTAAATCACATAATTTCCTAAGAAAATTAATTAAGATAATTAGATTTAGTTAAGGGGACAAAAAGGACATGATGATAAGGCATGATTCATGGCACAAAATAAGGCTTGAATCAAGGCATGTTTTAAGGAGAGAAAGTGTATGGAAAAAGGCATCTTTGGAAGGCAAAGAGGCCTTTTGGCTAAGGGGTACTTGGAGTATTTTGCCTTCTTTTCCAACTCTATATAAACATACATATCTCTCTTTTTTGTTGCTCTTTCATTCCATAATAAAAATCACTCTTTTTATGTCTTTCTCCTCTCTAACTTTCTAGAAAATGTATCAAACCAACTCCTTTCTCTTCCAAACTTTGGAAAATGGTTTATATCATTATTAGAATATGGTTTATCATCCAATAAATTGAAGAATGATAGAGCAAAAAGGGGAGCATACCTAGGTTGTGACCAATCTAGAGGGGGATAGGGTCTTGGCTTGAGTTTTGGTGAGAAAATGTGGTAGCTTTGGGCTTTGGGTGATGGTAGGAAGTTATTCATAGGTTCTAGAGGTTTGTGATAGTTGTTAGCTTGGTTATTTATTGAGTTATCTCACTATCTTGCAAGTGTATGTTTGATGTAATGTTGTGTGAAGGAATAATCTATATGAAAATAAATAATAGTTATAACATTTTGGACCCCTCTTGCTTTCAAAAGAAAATAAAAACATATATGTATTATAATCTCTCTATAGTCCCACTAAACTTGTAACGTGGCTATGATTTGATTTATACATGTTTGGATATGTTGCATGTGATGTAAAAGTGTGTTTGCAAATGTTTGAAGCGAGAAAGACGCTATGAAAGCACTTTGAAACCCCTTAACTTTAATTTATGTAATTTGGTGATTTATGAACATATCATCGTATAACTTTCTTTGGTTGTTCTTTAAAAAATTTAAGTGCTTTGGATAGCAAATAATTTTTTTGGAAAATGGTAAAAGTTTTAGACCATAGAGGCAAAAGTTATAGCGAAATAGTCGCTACAGAGCACTTTGTAATAGACATTATTTTTAAAATTTTAAACAATATTTAGAATGATATCCTTAGGGATTTCTTTATGTTTAATAAGTAAAATATAATTACATAATAATGTAAAAATATTAAGTTTTAAAAAGGTTTAAAACTAGTCAAACTAAGTAAATAAAGTTTGTAGTAAAAAGGTCGTTATATGAGCAGTTCGCTAAAATAACTGGTTTTCTCTAAAAGTTAAATAATCATGTTTAAAATTAAGTATTTTCCCAAAATATTTTTAAAATTATTTTCTATTATACACAAGAGTACTTTAAAATTAGTTTCAAGTTAAAATTTATTTTTAATAATTAGTTATGAATTTTCAAAGTTAAGTTTTTTAAGTAAAACTTGTGTATTTTTGTTTTTATTAAATTTCAAAACATGGTATTCTTACATGGTAATTTCTATAAGTTTCTAAAAATAATTATAGTATTTTTAATGTGTATACGCACACATATATATATAAGTATATAAGTTTTAAAAGTAAGATAAAAATTATATAACTATAATAAAGGAAGTTTGGATTTTAACACTTAAATAAATGGTTCAGTGAAATTAATTAAAAGTATACAACCTTACTTAATAAGTGTATGTATGGTTGATCTTTAAGATAAATGTTTTAAAGTTAATGATAAATAAAGAAATAGTTTTGGGTTATTGTAAACAATGTTTTAGTAACATTTGTTTACAATCGTTGTATTAATTATACTTAGGAATGTAATTAAATATTTAATAATGAATATTCTAAAGATAACTATGAGTAAAAGGTATTGGGTTGTAGTAAACAATGTTTTAGTGACATTTTTTTTACCCTTATTAATTATAATTAGGATTATAATTAGGAATATAATTAAATATTTAATAATGAATATGTTAATGATAACTATAAGTAAAAGGTTTTCGGTTATAGTAAACAATGTTTTAGTAATATTTGTTTTTAACCTTATTAATTATAATTAACATTATAATGAAGATTATAATTAAGAATATAATTAGATATTTAATTATTAATATTCTAAAGATAATGTGTGAAGTAATAAAGTGTTTTAGTTTTTTGTGACATTATTCGAGTACAAATTTTCCTAAACCCTTAAATATAATTAAATCTTTAAAAACAAGTTTTAAAGGAAATGGTTAAGTGCGGAATGGATTTGGGTATGTTGTGGGATTGTTTAAGTAATAATTGTCTTTAACCCTTAAGATTATACCAAGATCTTTAAGAATGAATATTTTAAAGACATAATAAGTATGGAATCTTTTATACAAAGATAGAAAAGTAAAAGTTTAACTTATAAATGAGAAGAGGTTTATGGTAACAATGTTTAAGTAACATTTATTTTTAACCTCTTTAATTGTATTTTAAAGTAAGTAAATCTTGTTAATGATTTGTGAATATACTTATACCATTTGAGATAAGTATATGAATACTTTTAAAGTATGTAAAAGAATATAAATGAATAGTAAAATACAAGTATATATCTTTTATAAGGAGAAATGAAGTCTACACAAGTTTTAATAAATAAGAAGTTTAATTAAAAAATTAAGTTGTTAATTAACTAAGTGAAGCTTTAATTAAAGATTAAAAGAAGTTTTAATTAAAGAAATATCTTTAATTAAAAGAAGTTTTAATTAAAGAAAGATGTTTTCAAATTAATAAGAAGTCTTAATTTAAAGAAAGAAGTTTTAAATCAAATGAAATAAGTTTTATGTGGCGATCTAGAAATTTGAACACTTCATTTTCGAATATCGAAACATTTTGAAATATAGTTAAGTTTTATAAATATGATTTTATGAACTTATTAGACATCTTTCAATTAATGAATAACGCTAAGAAACTTGTTTTTGAAAATTGTTTACAAAAATATATTCTTCGAAGAAAATTCGATAGTGTGATCAAAAATCGATTTATCGATAAGCAGCTTTTTTAATCGATATAAGTTATTCAAACATTTGTGCACTTGTCTAATGATCAAATGGACACACTAACACTATTTAACACTTCTCTTCACAATGCAAATAGAATATTCTAGAATGTTTCAAGTGGATAAGTGATATTGCTTTGTAAGGGGTAAAGTGGACATTTGCTAAAAGGAAGTGATATAAAGGAGAAGTGATATGGCAAGTAGGGGGGTAAGCCTTCTATAACATGAAAAAAGGGTGAGAACAAGCTTAGGAAACACCATCTTGGCATTTACAAAGAGAGCACCCTTGATAATAAATTACAAATTCATAAAGAGAAAATAAGTTCTCTTTTCATGTCATCTTCTTCTCAAAAGTTCTAAATAAAGTAATTGCTAAGCTCATCCAAATCAACTCAAATTTGGAGTAGATCCTTTCATTGTAGTTACAGTCTTCTCACATATCTTAGGTTTTCAGAGTTCAGGAGACGAGCAGGAGGCTTCCATTATTTATCTAATTCTATTTTTATTATACCATATTAGGTATGTATATATCAACGTTGTGAGGATATACAGTTATAACTGTCCAGGCTGATAATAGTACTTAGATTTTTGAACTTTGACATTTCTATATTTAGAATAACCCTTTGTACGGTTCTTTTGATATTATATATTATCATTCTGCTGTGAGATTATGATGTTGTTCCTCTCTTTCTTGTTCTATTCTTTTTTATGTCACCCTAACTTTCTATCTTTTCGGCATGGGTGCTCAGCACACGAATACCACAGATGTATTTAGTATCGACATTCGAGGGTCAAAAAGTTGGGTCGTTGCATCTGCAATCAGACCTCAAGGTTAAGAGAATACTTTGCTTTGGTTGGGTATGGATCATTGGAGATAAGGTAAGTGACACCCTAGAATGAGTCGACTATATTGTATATATGAATGTATATTTTTATTTTTCTATAAATCTACACCCCTTTTCAGTTTTTCCTTATGAATAATCTCTTTCTTTGAAATAAATCTAACCATTCGTTTCCTAAATATAGTCTACTATGTTTAGGTACCTCAAATTATAAGTACTAGAGCTACCATTTCTCGAGGAGGTAGAGGTAGAGGTTGTCAAGGTAGTACCATCACAAACGGTGGAGATCGAGCCCCGAGGAATACTGCTCCGGTCGAGGAACCAAGAGTGGAATTTATCGAGGAGGTGTGCAAGTCAAGCCTTAGATGAATTTTGCTTCACTCTACCGTGATTATGAAAGGCTAGTGGGTAAGTGATTTGGTGGTACAAAGATGATAATAGAAGTCCAGACTTGGATCAAATTGTGTGATCGACTATTCCGAGATATAGAGCCGAATGAAGTGATAAAGCATCAGTTCACCTTATGACATCTGATGGACACATCCATGGATTGGTGGGGTTCTATTACTACTGATGTCTAAGACAACAACATCTCTTGGGCCCAATTTTAGGAGGAATCCAAGATGAAGTTTGTCCCAAAAGCCGAGATGGTTCGTTATTTAGGAGCTTCCTCGATCTAAAACAAAGGGACATTACAATGATGGAGTATGATAACTGATTCATTGCATTAACTCGGTTCAGGCCTAGGTTGGTAGACATTCCATTAAAGAGAAATAAGATGTTCATCGTAGGGATGGTTCCAGAATTCAACGGTAATATGATGAATCACATCATGGAATCTAATGTGAATGTGATGTACATAGGTTTAAGGTTTGAGAGTTAGGCCCTAAAGTCGTCTATTTCAGCACCAGTTGGGGACAAAAAGTGGAAGTTTCAACTGCCAAGAGATATTTATGTTTTAGCTTGTCATAAGTATGGACAGAAAGGATACTTTGCTATGAGTTGTAGGTCGATTAAGGGGGGGAAAGTGGTGAAAACGCCTTTAGTTAAGGCACCTATTGCTAAGGCACCAAAGCTAGAGCCACAAATGGCCAAGGAATAGTTTGCACTATGGAGTTGTTACAACTGCCATTAACCCAAACATATATTTAGAGATTGTCCGTTGCTTTGTAAGGAAGAACAACCTCAAGTTTTTACACCAGCTTTTGCACCTTCCACTTCCACTGTTGCAAAGGAAAAGCAAGTTCTGGAAGGTATTCTATCTATTTTTGGTATTCTTATTCATGTCTTATTTGATACAAGTACTTCTCTTAATTTCATTTCTAGTAGCGTTCTTGACAAATAAACAATGGAGCCAGTCTTAGCTTTTATTCTATTTTTGTGTTAAGCCCTGTTGGGGGCTTGGCATTTCTTTGTATGATCTGTTAGGAGTTCCAAATTCTGTTTTTAAGCAACTCTTTCCTATCGGTACGTATGTTTTGGGTTTTACGGGTTTTGATGTCCTATTGGGGAAGGATTGGTTATTTCATAATCGTGCCATCTTAGATTGTGAGAAACGAACTGTGGTTCTGAGGAAGGGAAGGGAGGTTCAAACATCATCTTATGAAGATTTTAACTCGCTTATGACAAGTTTCCTTTATTCTCTTGAGGTGGCGGAAGAGGAGTTGGGTTCGATCTTAGTTGTTTGGAAGTCTAAGGAAATCTTTGAAGTGGTGTCTAGTTTACCAGCCCATTGAGAGATTGAATTTTGCATTGATTTGATTAAAGATGCAAAACCTATCGTATTACCGGTTCATAGAGTTGTACCGAAGGAGAAGTCGGAGCTATCTATCTAGGTTGTGGTCTGTTGCAGAAGGGCTTGATCCGGCCAAGTCGTTCGAGTTAGGAAGCACCCATCGTCTTTGCTATTAAGGTGGATGGTTCCCTAAGACTATGCATAGATTATCATGAGCTCAACAAGCAGATAGTTAAGAACCAGTAGCATTTGCTTAGGATGGATGAGTTGTTCGATCAGCTTCATGGTGCTCGAGTATTTTCTTATCCTGATCTTACTATGGGGTTCCATCTGTTAAGGTAGTAAAGGAGAGTGTGCCCTTGACAGCATTTGGATCCGACCAGTTTTACAAGTGGTTATGTCGTTCGGCCTAACTAATTCTATAGCATATTTTAGGGACTTAATGAATTGGGTTTTCTAGGATGTGTTAAATAAACCTGTCCTTGTATTTACCAATGATATTCTAGTCTACTCCAAGACCGAGGAGGACCATATATGCCATCTAAGGATTGTACTAGAAACACTAAGAGAGCATGTGTTAAAAGCTAAGTTCTCGAAATGTCATTTTTGGCTTTCAGAAGTTAAGTTCCTAAGCCATGTTATTTCGATAAAGGGTATTTTTCTTTATCCCACTAAGGTTATGGTCATTCAGAACTGGAAGAGACCGAAAAGTGCAACTGATATTAGGAGCTTTCTAGGTCTAGCAGGTTATTATAGGATATTCATATAGGATTTTTCAAAGATTGCCTCTCCCTTAATGAATTTGACGAAGAAAGGTATCAAATTTGCATGGACAGATAAATGCAAGCAAGCATTCTTAGAGCTAAAGGAAAAGTTGAATAATGCGCTTGTTCTTACTCTGTTGGATTTGGGTGAGGGTTTGACTGTTTACACTAATGTGTGTTGTAAAGTTTAGGTGCTCTGTTGATGCAACATGAGAGGGTAATCGCATATGCGAGTCGGTAGCTCAAACTGTATAAAGCGAGGTATGCTACTCATGATTTGAAATTGTTGGCGGTGGTATTTGAGACGAAGATGTAGAGGCATTGTTTGCTTGGTGAGAGTTCAAGTTATATACAAACAATAAATCCCTGCAGTATCTCTTCACGCAAAATGACTTAAACATGAGGCAGTAAACGTGGTTGGAATTTCTTGTGGCCTATGATCTAGATATATTATATACACTAAGGAAACTAATTTCATAGCTAATGTTCTCAGTAGGAGGTATGCAACTGTGGCAAATGTTGAGGTTCATCCAACTCCGATTAGTCGTATCGAAGGGAATTAGCTTAGAGATCCTCGTTATTCTAAGATGGCTAAGAATGTGAGCGAGAATAAGGAACTGGAGAGATGGTCAGGCTTCAAGGTGTATAGCCATGGCATTTTAAGGATGAACGCTAGGTTATGTGTTTGGAATGTTGACGGTATTAGGTTCTGGTAGATAGTCGCCATTCTAAGTTGACGATGCATCCTGAGGTCATTGAGATGTATTAAGACATGAAGCGAACATTCTGGTGGAAGGGCGTTAAGAAGATGTTTCTATCTTTGTAAGCACATGTGCTAACTACCAGCAAGTAAAAGGTAGTCACTAAAAGACGGCCGGGCTGCTTCAGATCGAAGGGAATCAGCTTAGAGATCTTCATTTTGCTAGGATAGCTAAGAATGTGAGCGAGAATGAGGAACCGAAGAGATGGACGGGATTTGAAGTGGATAGCCATGGCATTTTAAAGATGAATGGTAGATTGTGTATTTGGAATGTTGATGGTATTGGGTACGAGGTTCTGGTAGAGAGTCACCATTCTAGGTTGACGATACATCCTAGGGTCATTAAGATGTATTAAGACATGAAGCGAACATTCTGGTGGAAGGGTATGAAGAGAGGTATTTCTATCTTTGTGAGCACATGTGCTAACTGCCAGTAAGTAAAAGGTAGTCAATAAAAGATGGCCGGACTCCTTCAGCCGCTTGAGATTCAAGTGGAAATGGGAGCAGATTTCTACGGACTTCATCGACGGATTACCTAGGTCGAGAATGGGTAATGAAGGTGTTTGGGTTATTATCAATCGATCAACCAAGAGTGTGCACTTCTTACTTGTTAAGACTATGAGGATAGCTTCTTGTTTGCTTAAGTTATACGTTAAGGAGATCGTCAGATTGCATAGCATTCCTGGTTATATCGTAATTGATAGAGATCCGATATTCATAAGCTAGTTCTAGAAGGGTTTGAATGAGGCATCGAGGGTCGAGCTCAGTTTGAGTACCGTTTACCATCCATAGACTGATGGGCAAATGGAAAGCTTGAACAAAGTATTGGAGGACTTGCTTAGAGCATGCATTTTAGATTTTAAGGGTTTGTGGGAAGAGTATTTGCTACTCATTGAGTTTTCATACAACAAGGTTACCAAGTCAATATCTGAATGGCGCCATTTGAAGCGTTGTGTGGAAAGCCTTGCAAATCTCCATCATGTTGGGTAGAACCTAAGGATCATCTTTTGCTTGGGATAAATATGATTTAAGAGACGTCAGATAAGTTTATAGAGATTCGAAAGAGAATCAAGAAAGCGCAGAATTGACAAAAGAGCTATGCAGAAGACATGCACAGAGAATTGGTGTTCTCGGTTGGAGACTTTGTGTTTGTAAAGGTTTCTCCAACAAGAAGTGTAGTTTGGTTGGAAGGGCTAGGAAGTTGGCTTCTCATTATGTGGGACAATTCTCGATTCTGGAGAGGATTGGTACACTGACGTATGTATTTTAGGTATCACATTTACGCAATTTTATGCATGATCCTTCGATGATAGTAGAAGCTTTGTAGGAAGAGGACTTGGAGGTGAAGCTAAATTTGGCTGTATTGAGACAACTTATTCATATTAGATAGAGATACGAAGTGATTGAGGACTCGGGTTGTAAAGTTGTTCAAGGTACACTAGAGCAAGGATGCTTGAGATTGTACATGGGAGACAGAGGATAGGATGAGGGAGTCCTATCCAGAGCTGCTTATAGACTAGAGGTTTCATCTTATCTTAGTATCATATATCTTTTGTAATGTTCTCACCACTTGTAGTGGAATCACTTAGTATGCATTTGGGTTGCAGTTTAGTTTTTATATAGTTTAAACAGCACTTTATATATGTATATTGTTTCATCTATCTTCTTTTATTATTGTTCTTGTTGGAATTTCGAGGATGAAATATTCTAAGTGCGGGAGAATGTAGCGACGTGGAAATTCGAACACTTCATCCTTATATATCGATTGAAATTAGTTAAATGTTATAAATACGATTTTAAAATCTTATTAAACATCTTTTAATTAATGAATAATGATAAGAAACTTGTTTTTGAAAATTGTTACAAAATATATTCTTCGAAGAAAAATTGATAATGTGACTAGAAATAGGTTTATCAATAAACAACTTTTTTAATCGATATCAGTTATTCGAACTCTTACGTACTTGTCTAATGATCAGATGGACACATTAACAACTCATTAAAACTTTTTTCATAAATCAAATAGAACATTCTAGAATCTTCCAAGTGGATAAGAGATATTACTTTGTAAGAGGTAAAGTGGACACTTGCTAAAAGAAAGTAATATAAAGAAGAAGTGATGGGGCAAGTAGGGGGTCTACCTTCCATGACATGAAAGGTCGGTGAGAACAAGTTTAGGTAACAACATCTTGAGCCTATATAACGAGAGGAATACCCTTGATAATAAATTACAAATTCACAAAGCAAAAGCATGTTCTCTTTTCATGTCTTCTTCACAAGTTACAAATAAAATGATTGCTACACCTCCAAATTTATCCTATATAAGCCTACCCAAGCCGACCTATATTATAATCCTACTCAACCCTACTCAAGCTGACCTGTTCTCTTATTCAAACCGATCTAGTTCACTTCCTTCATGCGACCCGAGTACTTTGTCTTCGTGCGATCCAACCCTAGACGATTCGATCCTTCTTAGTGCCTTGATCCATCCCTTCTTTTTAATCAAGCCTCGTCGCATATCATGATTCCTTCCAGTGATCCGTCATGACTTTTCCTAGTGATTCTTAGATCATTCCTCACCGAAACCCTAGCTTTTCATTGCCTTGAGTCATCGCAGATCAGCCCTTTAGATTGCCACCGATGCATCCACAGCTCGTTGATTTTAAGTCTTCGATCATTCCCATGTTTTAGAGTTCAATTTGAGGTGGGTTTGCTAATCGTAATGTTTGTTTGACAGCAAATTTGTATTTGCGATGTTGATCGTGAGAATTTTGAGTTGATTGCGGTCAAACGGAAGAAGATAGTAAATTGAGTCTTGAGTTTCTCACAGAACGATATTCAAGCCTTGGCCAAGTGCTTGACGCATTTTGCTATCTTCGTCCATTAGGCAAGAATTGACTTGTGCCAAATTCCATAGCTGATACTACACGACACATCATTAATCGGTCATGATTATTCCGAAGGATTTGGACTTATCTTGCTTGCTTGTTGCATGCTTGGTATCCCTTTAGTGAGAAGAGGTTTCCATGTCACTTCGGACGGCGTATCTGTTATCGATCATTGATCGATAAGGGTAAGTTTACAGGAAGTAAAAACAAGTGGGAACGATGTGGGAAACTTTTTCCTTTTACATTATGAGCGAACTATCTACATGGGATAGAGCATTTTTAGTGTTTCGGACACCAAGCTCACCCCATATAGACAGCACGCTGCACTTGCCTCGGTACACACTTGAAGTCTGTTGCGCGGGCACAAATTGATATCTATCCAGAATTCAAGTGCTGTAGGGGAAATTATTAAATTAGAATAAAATCACCTGACCGTTATGAATGCGAGTTCCATTGTTTTAGGATGAAGCACCCATTTTCGTGCGGTTAATCGAGTGGTGGAAGTCTGGCACTTTCCATAGCCAAGTCATCATCCGTTGCTCTTTCTCTAACCACTTCACAGGTAGAATATGGTCAGTTGGTCCTGGACGAGCTAGTCGGGCCGGTCATGGACCAAATACCTCCCAGCTTTAGAGTTCTACTAAACCCACCAGAGAGAGCTTCTTCGGTGGTTTCTGCTAAAGTTCTGCACAATATCTGCGTGCATCATGGTATACCAGAAGAGGACGTACGTCTATCGGAAAAAGACGAGTTCTCTCACATGCGTCCCCCAGGATATACCGCTTGCTGTTGGTATATTTGCTTAAATGGAGCCATGCCTCCTTTTAACAACTTTTTGTGCAAGACTCTTTCCAACTTAGGCATTACCCCATTCTAGATTCTACCTAACGGCAATATTATCTTGACTTGCTTGCATGTGCTTTTCTTGCGGATGTTCAACCGCGCTCTAAACTTTGATGAGTTG
This sequence comes from Allium cepa, assembly GCA_030765085.1. Classification (NCBI taxonomy): domain Eukaryota; kingdom Viridiplantae; phylum Streptophyta; class Magnoliopsida; order Asparagales; family Amaryllidaceae; genus Allium; species Allium cepa. Next base: position 662,426,993 of record CM060928.1, on the reverse strand, counting down.
TGGTACTTTCTATCATTCAAAAGGAGGATGAATGTCCATCCTTGATTGTAATTGAAGCTCAGAGGAATCGAAAAAAAAAATTGCATCTACAGAGCAACTTGTCCCAATTCAAGATGTAATATTTCTTCGTTAGATGCCCCGAGGGGTTTAAACGCCTTCGGATGACAAGTGGTAGTTCCCTTTCATACTTAACGAGTTATGACGAGTTGCTGTGGAGTTTCTAACAAGTTGTATACTTCTTGTCGTTATCCCAAGGCAAATAGGAATGAGTCTCTTGATGAAGTTTCGGACCATAAAGGTTATTGATGCTGAAGAAAGGTCCGTTATAGCCTTATTGATCGATGAGAACTTGCTCCAATACGGATTATTGCATCTAAGGAGATTTACTGTTCAAGTAGAAGCCCATTCCCTTGCTCGGTCCAAGGTTTGCACACGATCCACTTCTTCTTCTTGCGGCTTTGAAGAAGGCGCTTCTTAAGTGAAAGAGGGCTTGTCCAGAATGTCAGTTGAAGAGGCCCGCGAAGGAAGAGATGTTACTACGGTTGGAGTCAACGGCTTGGTCAGAATGCCTTCGATCCGAGAAGACGAAGAACAAAGGGAAGGCAAGGCCACAATGGGTTTAATAAATAGGAGGGGGAACTCGAGAGCAATAGCGATGATTCGACTTCCAATGATGACTTCTATATCGAATTCGATGACGTGGATATAGAATCATGCGATGAGACTTTGCGTATTAGTCCCATCCTTCCGAGCTCTCCTCCTCCAGATATGAGCAATAAAGACAATGCCCTAGAGATAAGAGAGCATCAGAACTCCCTAGGTAGAGATGCCGAGACAGAGTTTGGAGATTTGAGCGACGTCTACGTTGATTTTGATGCGCTTATGGGAGAATATTTTAAATTTGAGGAGGTTCCCCCCCATTCGAGCAGTACTGCGCCCAAAGTTAGTCTGTTTTGGCCCACGACGGTCGCCCGGTCCGGTTTGCGACGATGCTTTAGGCCTTTCCCCGAAACACACTAAACATCTCATTGGATTACACTCACTTTCTTACACTCCTTCCATGCCTATTTTATGATTTTAAAATCTTTTATTTATGGTTTAGGCCGTCATCAACCCTAAGAGACGGAGGAAGAGTACCGTAGAAGAAAGGATTTAGAAGCCGAGACCCATCGCCAAAAGGAAAGAAATCAGAGCCGATCTTACAAAGACAGGTATGAGAAGCGGAGGCCTTTCAATGAGAGGGAGGAGCCATCAAAGAGATCAAAGTACGATCACCGTTTGCAATTTTTGAAGCAACATGTTTCTACTACGATGCGCTCCTCAATGGATCAAGAAATCCCCGTCACTTCTGCTCCTACTCCCCCTTCAATTTGCATCCCACCATCTTCAATTGTGCTTGCCCTCAGTGCTTCGCGTCCCCACCAGAGACATGCCTACATTCTTTTTTCAGGACTCCTAAGCTTGAGGCAGCGCTCGCCGGATGGTTCTTGAGGGAAGTTAAGTTTGACCATAATCTGCACTCGGCTCATAAAGATTCGTACATGCCACACCTTCAAGCTATTCAGCACGATTTAGACCAGGCTAAAGGGTGGAAAAAATTGTGTAAGCCGCTGGTGGACACCAATTGAAATAACTAACAAGTAATCCTCTCTTTCGAGTCAGAAAAGATGATTTCGAAAAACGCTATCAGAATGTGACGTCAAATTAAACTACTGGAGGAGGAGATAGCAATGGCACTACAAGAGGGCAAGAGGAGCACCGACTTGCTAAAAGAAGTGAAAGAGGCGCATGCCAGAATTGAGATCATTTATAGAGACGAGATAGAAAAGGCTCATGCCGAAGAGGAGAAATTAAAAGAAGAAGTGGTTGCCTGCAACGCGACCATCGAGGCTAAGAGGAAAACCATCGCTGATCATGACCTCATCGTTGTGGGGCACAACAAGACTATTTCCGACTAAGCCAAGACAATTGCCAGGTTACAAGCTCAGGTCACGCAGCTCAGTGCCGATATGCTGACCTCATCATTGGAGCTTCAAAATTCTTTTGAAAGAAAGATGGAAAAACTGATGCGACCATCCTAAATTTCTATGTTAACTCCCTGTTGCACCAGGGGTGTCTCAGCTACTTGGGTTCGAAATTCTTGTGCACCCTCGCTTTGGTCTAGGAAGAAATCTTGTCCCGTTTAGCTGATAGCGATGACGTCTACATCGACTAAAAGTTGAAGGATGCTTACATTAACGAGGAATCAAGGAAAGCGTTGCTCAAGGGCCGGGAAATTTTGCAAGTTGAAAGAGAGAAAGAATCCACTGATGCTGCCTTCACAGCTGCCACCGAAGCGCTCATTAAGCCCTTTATTTCGGGCAGCCCCACGACCTGTCAGCAAGTTCGGAGCTTGAGACTTTTTCTCAAGTAGTGGAACCATCAAAATAAAGCGAAGGCGGTGAGTATGAAGTCGAAATTTTAAACCATTCCTTGGTGTAGGTAATGTTCTTGCTTCCTTCGAGTTCGGAAGCTTCTAACTTACGCGCAAGAGCAGGAAGAATTTAATGCTTTCGATTTTGATCTTATAGGTCCATCTACCTTACCTGTTAATGTGCCAACTTCCTCAGTGCCCAGACCCGCTACTTTTTCTACAACTTCCGTGCTTGTTTCTTTTCCTATTCCTATTTCCTTGTCCATGTCCGGCTCGCAGTCGGTGCTGGAGTCCGAAAAGATAGCCGCATTTCATAGCTTGGACAACCCATATGTGTCTTTGGAAGGCGACATAACAGTGGTAGAAATTAAGGAGCAGGAAGTTCTGATGGAGTAGCCTCGTAAGACACAGCATAAACTAATCGCTATCAAGAAGGAGAAGGTCGAAGTGATCAAAGCGTCGAAGAGCTCCCGCAAATCACGGAAGCACAAATCAAATGGAGAATCTTCTAAGAAGGCTACGGAGCTAAAGGTGGACATTTCCACTAAGGAGTTTGTTGATATTACCAACAACGACACCACTCTTGAGAAGAAGAAGAAGCTGCCAACAAAGGGCGAAAAGAGGAGCGGTGGAAGGAAGCATTGAGGTTCTTGTGTGATGACCTATTTGATTTTGGTTTTTCTAACTCATTTTGTTCAAGTGTAGAGTCTACACTTAGTGTCTTTGCTGTGGAGTCTATATTTTATTTTTGTTGGCCTGTGTTGTATGGGTAGGGCCCTCATGTTTTGACCATATGCGAAGAAAATTATAAGCAATACATTGGTATTTTGATTGTACTCTTATCTATTTGTTCGTATGTGTTCTATGTACTTGTGCTTGTTTTGTTTACACTTATCCAATTTTGTACTTGCCGCCAATATTTTTTGTTTGGAGTAATAGAACTTGTGAACTTATTGTTTTTGGTAGTTTTAATTTGAGTACTGGAGCATGCCCCCAGTTCACAGGGTAGTTACTTCAAATGGCCAATAACTTATAGTATAGATAACTGTCATATTACGCTCGAAATTTGGCTAACTTGTAGCTTGATTTTTCTTTTTCCAGAAGTTTTGCAACTTTGACACATAATCCAAGTGTTTTGTGATATTTCGGTAGGTATGCAATATGTGTATGTTTTTTAGGAGGACATTGTATGGGTTGATTGAGGGCAGCTTTAATCATTAAGTGTCGTCAGTTAAAGCTTTCCTGTTGGTTCGTAGCACTCCAATTTTGTTGGAGCTGTGCCCATTGTTCCCAATCATAGAAGTGTTTGACACGCTGATTATGAGATGCGTGGTGTTTGGGATCGATATGGCCTATTTATTCAGCTCTGATGCTCCTCAACATTGCCTATCTTCGAGCAATGTGAGGAGTTTATGCTTTAGGAGCGTGAATTTTCGACAATGTTCTTCGGTATTGCCTATCTTTGGGCAATGTGGGGAACTTGAGTTTTTTTAGGAGTTAGTGCGCTACTTACGAAATGCTTGATTTTTGATACTCCTTGGTGTTTCCTACCTTCGAGCAACGTGAGGAGCATATATTTTGGCGTGTCTTATGGAATGCGCGGCTTTTGGTGCTCCTTGGCATTGCCAAACTTCGGGTAACGCGAGGAGCATTGTTTTGGCATGGCTTTTGGTGCTCCTCGGTGTTGCCTATCTTTGGGCAACGAAAGAGCATATTTATTGGCATGGCTTATGGAATATGCGACTTTTGGTGCTCCTCGGCGTTGCCTATCTTTGGGCAACGCGATGAGCTTATGTTTTGGCGTGGCTTATGATGCTCCTCGGCGATGCCTATCTTTGGGCAATACGGGGAACATATGTTTTAGCACAGCTTATGAAATGCATGGCTTTTGGTGCTCCTCAGCGTTGCCCATCTTTGGGCAATGCGAGGAGCGTATGTATCAGCCCGGCTTATAGGATGCGTGGCTTTTGGTGCTCGTCAGCGTTGCTTATTTTTGGGCAACGCGAAGCATATGTTTTAGCGCAGCCTATGGAATGCACGGCTTTTGGTGCTACTCGGCATTTCCTATCTTCGGGCAATGTGAGGAGCGTATATTTTGGCATGGCTTATGGAATGCGCGGCTTTGGGTGCTGCCTGATGTTACCTATCTTCAGGCAATACGAGGAGCATATGTTTCGGGCCTTTCCGATGTTGCCGGAGTAACATTGGTTTTTTGAAGGCAAGGATCGGGTTCCACCAATCCAGCGGTCTGAGTCGATTTGCTTCCATCAACCCGAAGGGTATTTATTATGAACGTAGTTTTTTCAGTTTAAAAGAGAGCGAATCAAATTTTATTAAGGAAAGCAGGGCAAGTTCTTTGCCTATTTATAATGCCCTCGGCATTCTAGGATGGCTTATTTGCTGAAAAATAAAGAGTGCATAAAGTAGTTTTTAAAGAAAGTAACGGCGGAGTGATTTGCTATTCCAGGCTCTAGGAATTTGAATTCTATCGATAGTTGTTAGCTTGAAAGTTCCATCTCTTAGCTTTGACTGATGACGTACGGTCCTTCCCAGTTTGGTCCGAAGGCCCCCGGAACGGGGTAAACCCACTTGAGTACAAGATATCCCGCTTCGAAAGTTTGGTTGTGAACTTTGGAGTTAAAGTACCATGGTGGACGGCGGTTCTCAACTCGGCTTTTTCCCTTTTTTTCATCGATCATATCTAGCGATTCGAGTAGTAGATGCTCGCTTTGCTTTTGATTGAAATTTTGCCTTCAGTGCGAGGGGACTTCCAATTCAACAGGGATCATTGCCTTTGAGCCATACACCAGGGCAAATGGAGTGTGGCCGGTTCCCGCTTTGTGGGTGGTTCATTAAGCCTATAGTGCGAGTGGAAGTTCATCAATCCAGTTTCCCTTGGCTTTAGTTAGTCGCATTTTGATGCTGGATTTGATGATCTTGCTTATTTCTTCCACTTGCCCATTTTCTTGCGGATGAGCTACTACTGTCAATCCAGAAGTATTTGCAGAAGTCTTTGAACTTGGCGCTTTCAAATTGGCTTCCATTATCAGTGATAATTTTCTGTGGCACACCAAACTTGCAATTAATGTTTTTAGTAACAAAGTCAATGATTTTCTTTGTAGTTATAGTGGTCAGGGTTCCGCTTAGGCCTATTCTGTGAAATAATCTACGGTAACTATAGCATATTTGGCTCCTCCTTTACTATCGATAGGGTGTTAATCAAGTCTATTCCCCATATTGTGAATGACCATGGGCTGACCATCTGTATTAGCTCTATTGAAGGTATTCTTTTAATTTTGCTGAATCTTTGGTAGCAATCGCATCTCCTAGCGTAATCTGCAACATCGTGGTTTAGTGTTGGCCAGAAGTATCCATATTATAGGACTTTCTTTGCCAGGGTTTGTCCCCGGTGTGGTCTCCACATTCGCATTTGTGCACTTCTTTTAGGATTCATCGAGCATCATCATCGGACACGCGCCTTAGGAGGAAGGTCGAGAATCCCCTTCGGTAGAGTACTCCATCTTGTATCATGAATCACGGTGCCTTTCGGAAAGGCTTTTTTCATTGCTTCTGGTTAGTTGGAAGAGTCGTTGTAAGTAAATACTCCTTCATCTGTGTGATCCACGTATCTGGTTCGACGGTGATTTTGAGGATCCAATCGACATCCATGTCGTCTATGCTTGGGTTGGTTAGAGTTTCAACTGGAACTACTCCCAATAATTGAGCTTCTCTGGAACTTGAAAGTTTAGCCAAGTTATCTGCCTTGGTGTTTTTCTCCTGGGGAATGTGAGTTATGGTGTAGTGTTCGATGTCTCTTAGCAGTTCTTGTACTTTGGACAAGTATGGGGCAAGATTATCCCCACGTCCTTAGTACTCCCCTTTTACTTGACAGACGACCAGCTGAGAGTCGCTGTTTATGTGAATAGATTTTATCTTGAGTTCTATCACAAATTTCCATCCAGCAATCAGTGCTTCTTATTCCGCTTTGTTATTTGTTGCAGGGAATTCCAAGCGCAAATCAAAGCTAATGGCTTGCCCTTCGGGGGTTTCAGCACTACTCCTGCTCTCGAACAGAGGTTATTAGATGTGCCGTCAACGAAGAGTTTCCATTATGCACCTACTTCCAACTGAACTTCTCCTCGTCATCCCTTATGGTAAATTCGACAATGAAGTTAGCTAACGCTTGTCCATTGATGGCTTTCCTTGGGTGGTATGTGATATCATATTGACTCAACTCTATGTTGCACTTGAGTGGTCGTCTGGAAGTTTCTGGTCAGTATAACACTTGCTTTAGGGGCTAGTCAGTCAACACTTTAATTGGATGGGCTTGAAAGTACGGTCATAACTTTCTAGATGCGAACAAGAGGCAATACACTTAATTTTCCAGTTTCGGGTAGTTTTTCTCTACTCCAGTGAACCGCTTGTTAATGTAATACACGGGTCGTTGGATTTTTTCTTCTTCATGCACCAGAGCGGCACTCAATGCATGGGGTGAGATTTCTAAGTAAATTAACAAGTCTTCTCCATCCATGGGTTTTGATAGGATTGACGGAGCCACCATGTGCTGCAGCAGTTCTTCGAACGCTGTTTGACAAGCTTCACTCCATTCAAAGTTCTTCTTTACTTTCTTCAGCGCATCAAAGAATGGTATACACTTATCAGTAGCTTTTTAGATAGATCGACTTAGCGCTGAAAATTTTTCATCTAAACTTTGCAATTCCTTCTTATTCTTTAGAGCCTGGACTTCTCATAGTGCGGTGATTTGTTCAAGATTTTCTTCGATGCCCCTGGCACTTATGATGAATCTTAGGAATTTCCAGTAGGCCACTCCAAAGTGAGACTTGAGTGGATTGAGTTTCATCCCATACTTTCATAGTATTTCGGACATTTTAGCAAGGTTATCCAGGTGGTCAACAACTGCTCGCGACTTAACTAACATATCGTCTACATAAACCTCCATCGTTTTCCCGATCTGCCGCTTGGTATTTACCAACCTTTGATAAGTTGCCCCTACATTCTTCAAACCAAATGGCATTAATCTATAGCAATATAGACCTAGGTTGGCGATGAAGCTGGTTTTTCTTAATCGGGTTCATGCATCAGGATTTGGATGTACCCGAACTATGCATCCATGAATGATGGAAGCTCATGTCCTATCATTCCATCCACAAGTTGGTCTATTCTATTAAGGGGAAGCTGTCTTTTAGGTAAGCCTTGTTTAAGTCTGAGTAGTTGATACAGGTTCGCCACTTCCCATTGGACTTTTTGACTAAGACTGGATTAGATACCCACTCTGGATAGATTGCATCATGGATAAAAAATTGACCGTTAGCTTGTCCACTTCTTCTCGTAGCACTTTGCATCGTTCGAAAACCTAGGCTGCGCCTTTTTTGCTTTACTTGTGTGAACTTAGGGTCTATATTGAGTGCGTGACATGCGATTTTTGGAGACACCCCACCCATATCGGAATGCGTCCATGCAAACACATCCAAGTTGGCGTGGAGAAATTTAGTAAGCTCCATACACATCTTGTTTTCAAGATGCGATCCAATTTTCAAAACTTTAGTTAGGCCGTCCATGTCGATAGGGACGGACACCGTCAATTCTGCTGGCACCGCCCGTTCCTCCCCTGAGCTCTTCTTTCTAGGGTACAAATCCTTGTCGAATCGGTTATGGGCCCCAATCCAGGGGTGGCTCTGTAGTTGCTATTTGAAGGGTTCATGGATGTGGAGAGTTCTCCCCACGTCCTACCCCTTTTCCTTTCTTCTCGATTCGCATAATTCTATAATGTAACATTCTCTAGTAGCACATTGATCTCCTTTCACCATAACAATTCCATTTGCAGTAGGGAACTTCATGCATAGACACCATTGGGCCAGAGCTAGTTTGAAATCTACTCAGGCAGGCCACCCTAAAAACGCATTATATGATGACATTTGATCCACAACTACAAAATTTTGAATGAGGGTGACTCTTCAATCGCCCTCTCCGAGCTCCACAGGTAGGTTGATTGTTCCCACAGGTTGCTTGGGTTCGCCAGTGAACCCTTAGATCTTTGTTTGGCATGCAGAGATGCTTTTCATGTTGATTTCATTTGTTCAAAAGTAATTATGAAAAGTATATTAACTTAACTGCCACTATCAATAACCACTCGTTGAACTACGGTGGGTCTGATTCCAACTGTCACCACCATCAGATCGAGAGTTAGAGCTCTGATCCCTTTGGTGTCCCTATTTCGGGACACCATATCATAACTCAAAACCTTTTGTAGCTTGACCATGGTTTCATCATCTATTGTAAGACATGAGTCTTTTGAAGCATGTTTCAATGAACTCATGTACCGTCCCATTTCTCCCCAACCTCTTTGCGCGGGGATGGTCCCTCAAATATCACTCCAATAATGAGCATTTGGTTGGCTTGTTTTGACCCTTCATTACTAGTTTCAGCAAGATTCCTTTATTCCCTAGGAGGTTAAGGGGCCGTAGGTTAATTGAGGTTTTGTGGCCTTTTCAGGTACTATTGGAGCTTATTGTCTCGGATCAGCTCTTCAATGAGATACTTCAGTTGGCGACAATTGTTTATATTATGGCCATGTGTCTCGTGGAAGTGAAAGAATTTCTTTGAGTGCTTTTACTGCTCAGTTGCCTCTCTTCTAGGGGGTTTCTTGTGTTCTTCAGTTTTCAGTGTTGCAAGATAAATATTTTCCAGAGTGTCATTAAGAGGAGTATACTCTTCCTTTTTGAACTCCTTAAATCTTTTGATGTTATCATTGCTATTTCTTTTATTAGAGTTCTAATTTCTCCTCTTTTGATTCCCATCTTTTCCAACAACTCCTTGAGCAATTCCAGAATTGCACGGGTTTTGATTCGTCACCACATTGCTCTATCCAATGTTCATTGGTTGCACATCAACAGACTTTCTTTCCATCTCCTGGGCTTCCTCGAATCTTACGTATTGGTTTTCTTTACGATTGAAGTCATTCCTGGTGGTAGGCTGCTTCATTTTAATCCATTTCACGAATTTAGTCTCCGGGTGAATGGCACGGGCTAACGCCATAAACACCATGTCCTTATTAGGGTTTCTTACTTCCATCATCATGGTATTGAACCGGTTCATGAAAGATTTCAACAACTCGTTGCGTCACTAGAACTATCCGGATAGGGACATAACATCTTTTGGTTGCGCGATATGGAGCCTGAACTGGTCAAGGAATTTTGTTGCAAGTTGGCCAAAGGTAGAAATAGATCTCGAAGCAAGTCTCATAGACGCAACTCCTTCAAGAAAGATAGGGAAACATCGGCAACGAATAACCTCTAGAGCGTTGGCTCCATCCATATATCAGCTATACTTGCATAGATGGGTTTTTGGGTCCTTTGTCTCGTCGTAGGTAGGGATAGCTGGCATAGTGAATTTGTCTAGATATCTTTCATTGTAGATTTTATCAGTAATGGGAATCCAACTTCGAGCATATCCCCATTCGTCATCTCTTTGGTTTTTACTCTCGTCCGTCAACCGTTTGACCATGTCTGCTATGTATGCCTTTTATGTCCGGTAATCCTAGGGACGACAATCAGTCACTACACCAAGTGTTTGGCTTTGCAAATGATCTTGGCATTTGAGTTGAAGCCTAGGCTCTTCTGTCTTAGGGAGAGCCACTCCCACGGAACCCCATTGGCTCGTAGTTAGCCTAATTGGAGAAGTTTGGATGTTTCTACCATCATCAAAAGTGTTGGCATTTTCTTTCATTTGGTTGTCTCGCTCTCCGTCTTCTAAATCGGAGAGATCTATAGCTATATCTTCCTGCGATGTCTTGGCCCCCTGATTCAAGTTCAGAATTGGTTGCCTAGCTGTAGGTGGAGCATTCGCATTCTCTTCCACATTATGTCCTGTTGTCACCCTTTTTTTGGTTGTTCTCTGTTTCTTCTATGTAGATGAGAAACAGAGGAATTCTCCTATTCTATAGCAGTCGAGGGTTCAAGCATAGTCCTTGGAGCAGGGTTTGTCTGTAGGGTTAAGAGAGCATTAAGTTTATCCAATAGAACCTTTTGACTATTTTTAATTTTCTGGTTGATCTCATTAACCATCTTAGTTAACTCATCCCTAGTGACAACTTCATGTTGGTTGGAGGATGATGGTGTCTGATTTCCCAAGTTAGCACCATTTACTTTACTTTGTTGGACATTAACATCTTCTCCAGCTATTACTGCCCTTATGGATCTTCCAGAGGCAGTTCTTCTTCTTCCAGGAGCCATTGATCTCAAGTGTGAGATTCTTTAGGCAAAGGTTGAGGATCTAACTTCTAAACCTATATGATCCAAAGTAGATAGCTAGATCTGGATCCTAAGTTGGAGTTCACAGTGAAAGCACGAAAATGTTAACCCAAAAAATGGATCAACACCCTGGTTTGAGTTTGAAAGCAACAACCCTGTTCTAACAGAGCAATAATACAGATAATATCTATAGAAAAGACAGTAAAGTAATGAAGACAAGGAATTTTTATAGTGGTTCAACTGTTAACGAACCCTACATCCACTTTATAGTTTTATTATGACTGATTGCGGTTACAAGTAGTGTTTGATTACAAAGCCTTTGACTATACTTAGCTAGATTGAATCCCAAGCATTGGAATCCACTGGAGAATCATAGTGAATCCCTTTAGAGATTGTTTTGGGGGAGGTAGAGAGTGAAGAAAGTTTCTAGCAGAGCTTCAGCAACCAGGCCGGAGAAGATCCTATTTATGTTGCAAACATGATGGTATTTATAGAGATCGGAGAGCCACTAGACCAAACACTCTTGTAAATCACTCGCAGATGGACACAAGACGACCTAATGGAGTTTAGCTCGTGACCCGAGCCAAAACGGTGGATCACTAGCGATCCATAGACTTAGCCCGCACGTGAGCTAATTGCTGTGCTCCTATCTCATTTCTTTGCCATGGTAGCTTGTTGAAGATCCTTGGAAAAGTATGGATCGCTGGCGATCCATACACTTAGCATAATTTCTTGTGTTACCTCTTTTGGCCTCTTTGCTTCCATGTGCCATAGCGAACAACCATCTTGCATGGATCGCTAGCAATCCATAGGGCATGGATCGCTGGCGATCCAAGTACTTAGATTATTTTTAGAGTTTGAAGCTTGGAATGCTTTCATGGCCATTTATCGTCGTTGTTCGCATAGTCACATTGCACGTTCCTTCATTTCGATGATGATCTTCTAGCCGGTTGTGCTTTGCTCTTATTAGACTAAATGGACTTTGGTCCCTTAGTTTAATCAAATTCAACCGAAGCTTTAGTAATATGAGTTTTGAGCCATTCTGATTTCATCATCTTATTCCATCTTCTATTGGATCCCGCTGGTTAAAAATCCGAATAACTCTTTGGTTTAGATTGGACTCGAATTTGTAAGTGTACTTATAGCGATAGTCGCTATGGACGCACTTAGGAATTTCCTTGTTTTTGGCAATTTCCATGGAAGTTTGAGATTCTTAGAGGTTTATAACCATATTTATGATTTATATGTATGCTTGCTTCCATAAAAATATTGGGTAGTCAAAAATTAAGTATCTTTTTGAAAAATACTCAAAACATCACTTGTGCAAAACTGCCATGTTTATCCTTAATTTTTAAACTTCAATTGTTTGAAATAGACTTTTAACTTAAGTATTTTGTTTCATTCTTTTTACAAGTTTGAGTATTTTGAATGTGGTTTGAGATTTTTATGAATTTTTAAGAATTAGTTGTTAATTTTTAAGGAAGATGTTTTACTTTAATAGATTTTAATAGATTTTATGAACTTTTTATTTTAAATTAATAGTATTATGAAATGTTTAAAATATTATAGATATTTTAAAGTATTTTAAAAATATTTTTTAGTATATACTGTTTTAAGGAAAATAATTAATTGTGTTATTAATATCTTATATAAATATCTTACCTTTTAAATTGTATTATCAAATATCTAGTTTTATAAATAAATTACTATACATATATCTTTATATCATTTTAAAAAGGGTTTTTCAATTATAAAAGCAAATGTTTAAAATGGGGTTAAGAATTGCTTTATGGCTAAATCATATTTTTTTATTTACTTGTTTGAAATGTAATTAACTATGCTTAACACTAAAAGTCAATGAGGTGGACTTCTCTATTTGTGATAGTTAAGGTTGATGTTCGAGTAGGGACGAAGAAATAGTGCTTCAAACTACCGACTTCCCTCTTGACTAAGGAATAATTAAGTTGGAATGTTGAAAAGTAATCATGTTGATTACTTACTTATTTATGTAAATCATTAATACTATACTTAACATTGAAAGCCAACAAGGTAGACATGTCTATCTATGAGAGTCAAAAATAAAGTATCTAGGAAAGCTTTGATATGCAACCAGTGCTCTAACTTACCTGACTTTGATCTTGACCGAGGGATGGTATAAGTTGGAATGTCAGAAACGTATTAAGTATATAAATATTGATGTATAATCAATTATTTTTTACTAAATAGTCGATTAGTTGACTATCCAACTTGACCAAATATGACTAGCAAGTATCGAAAGGCTTTGCGATTTCATATCAATGAGAACCATGGGGTGGAGCATCGGTACAAAACGTCTTTAGATTTGGCTTACTTATGAAAGAATCGAAATTGAGTTGACTAGAAATTCATCGAATTGGTTTTGAAGAGCTTGGGATTTGTAAGTATTTTACTTACCGAATGCCACTTCGAAACTAGTATGTGGGTTCTACATTTTGGAAGTGGTTGGAAAGGGGAATTTATATGGAGATTCGAGATATGTTCAAGATGCTTAAATCCATGTAGTGATTAGTGATTTATTCTAAATACTAGAATCTATTTCGGGATTTGTGTTCTATCCAGAGATAAAGAATCATGTAGAAGATGCCAAAAATAACTTAAACATCAAAAATGGCTAAAGGCAGAGTAGGCTGCATAACCTGGGGTTTAGCTGACCCATGTCAGGGTATTACCAACCCAAATCTAGATATAAATATCGATTGTTGGCCAACGGGAGTTGATGATATTTGGTTCCATGTGGTTCATTTTTATGTTCAGGTGTAGGCCACTTGTGTTTACCATATTGTTACCCCGCCTTTTGGTCAAGACTAAGATATCAAAAAACTAGATAGAAAGGATGGATATCAGGATTGGAGATCGATTAGAAACAAGGATATAATCGATACCGTTAAAATTTAACCAAACTCCAATCAAGGTAGGATCAATTAGGAATGAAAAACAAGGCTAGGTGAGGCTACATTTCAAATTTCAGGTGGATCGGAGTTCGTATGCTCGAGTTATGGATGGATCAATATTCATGGGAAATTAGTTCGTATCGATGTGGTTCGTATCGATCGACAGGGGCTCAACTATCTACTTTGGATCGATACTTTCGTATCGATCAAGAATGTACTTGATGCTTTCGTTTTGATCAGCATGGATATGGATTGTTATCAGGATGGGTATGGATTTGGACTAACGCGTGGCATTTGGTTTGGGTCGGTCAGTCTTTGTCTCGATTCTTTTCGTATCGATCGAAGCATAGGATCGACACGAAGAACATGGTACTGGATGGATACGAAGGCTGCGACGTTTGACTGATATGAAGGCTCTGTACTTAGTATCGATGGATATTAAGGAAGTGGTCAAGGTGGAGCAAAGGATATGGATCAGAGAACATGAAGTTCGGATCGATGCGAAGGCGACGGCTATGGATATGGGGACCGATGGATAATTGGATGATGGATACGAAGTTGATCAAGACAATCGATACGAACTAGCATCGATATGTACACTTCAGCCACTTGCAAAACCAAACATGGATCGATCATAACTCAAAATCTACAAGTCCACATGCTATGAAATTTTCACAGGAGCTTCCTTATGCACTGAAGAATGTTCATGATCGATCTCGGCTTGATTGGAGCAAATTTGGATCAATACGAATTATACCTAGACTGATCCAAAATCACTCCGGATCGATCCAGCGGGCCTACACGCACAAGAGAAAGGGTATTCCAGGTTTTGAGGTTGATATTTTTGGATCTACACCTATAAATAGCAGTCCTATGGCAACCAAAAAGGGGATCTTATTCTTCTTCTTTCCTAGGCTAAACTTTGCCATTTTGTTTACTGATTCCAAAGGCTTGTAACTGTAATTACATTATAAAAGGAATAAAAGGATTGATTCTAAGTGGACATAGGCCGGAGATAGCCGAACCACTATAAACCTTGTGTTCTTTCTTTCTTTCTTTCATTTCAATTTTACTATTTCTTTATTTTTATCACCTACGTTATCTGGATTCGAGATCTGTGTTAAGATATTGAGGATTTGTGTATAAACACTGGTGGTTTCACTACATATGGGGTTTGTGATCAATTTTGGTGCAAACACTTTGGTGCTTTCCCAGAGAAGACTAGCACCTGCTACATCAGATTTGGAAGGCTAAATGATCTGATTTGGTAGGGACCATGGTTAGGCGATCAGCTAGATGGATATTACCAGAAAGGAGCCATCAAGAGGGGAGTCAAGAGGCTTCCTAAGGTGCGAATCAGGCCTCAGTTTTCATCATCGGTGATGAGATGGAGATGATTATGGGAGCTATGTAGGAAGAATTGTTGAATAGGCAGGAGGACATGAT
This sequence comes from Allium cepa, assembly GCA_030765085.1. Classification (NCBI taxonomy): domain Eukaryota; kingdom Viridiplantae; phylum Streptophyta; class Magnoliopsida; order Asparagales; family Amaryllidaceae; genus Allium; species Allium cepa. Next base: position 662,411,934 of record CM060928.1, on the reverse strand, counting down.
GCAAAACTTTCTCAAACAGTTTGGATAGGTAGGAACAGATGGAGCTTCAGGAATTGAGATCCATGGAGATGGAATAGAAGGACCCACGGGCAATCGGATGGAGCATCTCATTAGGGAGTAGCCCCCAATCAGCACATAGTTACCAATTTGGATGGATCTAGACTCGAGGGCACACCACCATGCAATGATAGACCAATTCATGGAGGAATTCCAGGTGACACCACACAACAAGATGCTGGTAAGAGTACAAGAGTACGTGACGAAGAGTATGTACCCGAATTCCCTCAGAGACTCGAGGGGCAATCCTTGGTGGAAAACACTGGATTAAATGAGATTATCAAGCGAACTATGCACGGAGGTTTAGCAAATAGTGATGTGGAAGGAGTAAATAGGAGTACGTTTACCCATCACATCAGAATGGCTCGAAATACACCAAAGTTCAAGCTACCTACTCTGGAGGTATACAACGGCAGGGTTGATCCTACCAATCATTTGATGAGGTACATGAGACACATGGAAGTGTTGGGGGCATTGGAGGAAATCATGGCTCGGTGTTTCCCTCTGTACTTGAACGATATTGCTACTATGTGGTTCAGGCAGTTGGAAGATGGATTTATTAAGACATGGACAGAATTGATGGATAGGTTTTCGAAGCAGTTTCACGTTCATATCAAAAGGCCAAAGAATGTGATATCAGTAAAACAAAGAGAAGCAGAATCGCTCAGGGCTTTTTTAACCCGGTTCAATGCAGCGATTGCTTCGGTAGATCGGCCAGATTCGTCGATTTTTTAATGGCGGCAGTGTGAGGAGTTAGGGATAATTCAAATTTCAAAGTATCATTGATACAGGATCCATAAATGGATCTTGAGAAATCTTTCACGAGGCCGAAAGATTTCTTCGATAGGAGGAAGTGAGTCTGGATTTGAAACAAAAGGAAGTAAGTGTGGTCAAGGATGGAGAACCATCCGATGAAAGCTCGGGTAAGGATAAGGATAAAGGAAAGAGGAAGTTGGACGACAACTCTAGCAGGGAAAGGAAACATTGAGGAGAGACAAAATCCTCCACTTACATGGGATTGAATGAAACATTAGAGCGGATATTCATGGAGACTCGAGATCGCCTTCCTTACCGAAGGTCGGCAAGGAGGGCACCCTCAAAACGGGAGAAGGCATCCGTAAGGCACTGTCTCTTGGTGATCTGGACGGGCATGATACCAACAGTTGCAGGAATCTAAAGGATATAATTGAGGAGCATGTAAGGAGCGGTCAGTTGCGGCAATATGTCAAAACTCGGAACGGGAGATGGAATAGGAGCAGCCACCGTCTACCTCAAACGACGATGGCACGAGGCCTATGAATGATGGTTGATTGGATATCGACTGACAAGGATGATATGGAATAAGTAGCAAACTCTGGGCAAACGGCTAAGTCATTTACTCATGTACGGGGATGGGCATAGCCCCTAGACATGCTTTGAGATGATGATAAACCGTAGCGCTCTAGTTGTGAAATCTGATTTTTCTTTTTTGATTTAGATATTTGCTTTTTTCTGGTTTGTTTTTGGGGTTTGGTTTGAACTCCAGGTTTTGTTTGCTTTTTGGTTTGGACTTTGGTTTGGATGCTTGTTTACTGGTTTGGATATTGGTTTGGATTTCTGGTATGGATTTTTGGTTTTCTAATTTAATCTGGATTTCAGATTGGATTTTGATTATATTTTTATTTGGTTTTTGGTAAATGGTCGTCAGGTATGGATTATGCCTGGCAAAGGGTAAGTCACTTCGTCCAAGCGTGGCGAATCGACTTATTCAAGTCATCGAGTATGCACTATGCTCGACAAGGGTCCGGAGAGACCAGGGTTTGGCCTAGGACTTAGGCAATATATTATCGGTTACTATTTCAGGTCTTCGAGTATGGACTATGCTCGACAAGGGTCCGGAGTGACCAGGATTCGGCTTAGGACTTAACCCATGACTTTACTCGGCTTTCAGGGACGCTGAACCAAGAACACTAGGGCGTTGTTTAATACAGGTCATCGTGTGTAGGTTGCGCTTGGCAAGAACCCAGAGAGGTTATGGAATTGGATATTGGCTATGAATAGCTAAGGATTTGGGTATGGACCCGGAGTGGTCCCGGATTTGGATATCGACTCGGAAAGATCCTAGATTCGATTATTGTTTATTGGATATGTATGGATTAAAACTCAGTCGTCACGTTCAGATGGAAATGAAATAGGCTAAGGATTTGGTTACTAGATTCAGAATCGGATATCGGCTTGGAGTGGTCGTGGATTCGGATAAGAATATGGCTATGGCACTTGGATGGGATGGCTTGGTAATGGATTGTATTACGGATCGGATGGTATGGCTATGGATTGAATATGGACTTCGGATGTTGGATTCGGAGCTATTCAAAACATGCCTTCTTACCACAAGGCATGTGTTTGAGGGGAAAATGTTACCCCGCCTTTTGGTCAATGTTGTGATATCAACAAATTGGCTGGAAAGGATGGATATCAGGATTGAAGATCGATTGGAAACAAGGGTATGATCGATACCGTCAAAATTGGACCAAGCTCCAACCAAGGTGGGATCGATTGGGAATGATAGAAAAGGCAAGATGAGGCTACATTTCAAATTTCAGGTCAATCAAAGTTCGTATGCTCGAGTTATAGATGGATCAATATTCATAGGAAATCAGTTCGTATCGATTTGGTTCATATCGGTCGATAGGGGCTCGACTATCTACTTCGGATCTATACTTTCGTATCGATTTGGAATGTACTCGATGCTTTCGTATCGATCAGCATGGATATGGATTTTTATCATGATGGATATGGGTTTGGACTAACGCATGCGTGTGGCATTTGGTTTGGGTTCAGTCTTTGTCTCGATGCATTTCGTATCGATTGAAGCATGGGATCAATACGAAGAACATGGTACTGGATCGATACAAAGGCTGCAATGCTAGATGGATATGAAGCATTGATGGATACGAAGGCTCTATACTTCATATCGATGGATACTAAGGAAGCGGTCAAGGTGGAGCGAAGGATATGGATTAGAGTGCGTGAAGTTTGGATCGATGTGAAGGCTATGACTATGGATATGGGGACCGATGGATAATTGGATGATGGATATGAAGGTGATCGAGACGATCGATACGAACTAGCATCGATACGTATATTTCAGCCACTTACATAACCAAATATGGATCGATCATTACTCCAAATCTAAAAGTCCAAATGCTATGAAATTTTCACAAGAGCTTCCTTATGCACTGAAGAATGTTCATGATCGATCTCGGCTTGATTGGAGCCAATTTGGATCGATACGAATTATACCTGGATCGATCCAAAATCACTCCAGATCGATCTGGCAAGCCCACCTGCATAAGAGAAAGGGTATTCCAGGTTTTGAGGTGGATATTTTTGGATCTACACCTATAAATAGTAATCCTATGGCAACTAAAAAAGGGGATCTTCTTCTTCTTTCCTAGGCTAAACTCTGCCCTTTTTTTACTGATTCCAAAGGCTTGTAACTATAATTAAAGTATAAAAGGAATAAAAGGATTGATTCTAAGTGGACGTAGGTCGAAGAGAGTTGAACCACTATAAACCTTATGTTCTTTCTTGCTTTCTTTCATTTTAATTTTGCTATTTCTTCATTATTATTATCTACATTATCTGGATCTGAGATCTGTGTTAAGATATTGATGATTTGTATATAAACAATGGTGCTTTCACGACATCTGGGATTTGTGACCTATTTTGGTGCAAACACATATAGTATATTTTATCTAGAGATATACGATGCTTGAAAGGTGTTTTTTGACCTTGTGTATAGAGATACACTTCAGTTAACTGGAGGCGTCTCCATGGAAATCAAATATACGAACGTACCTTAGCAATTTTGGATGTACCCTAACATTGTTATGGTGTGATCAATGTAAGCATCACAGCTGTTTGATATGATTAATATTTCACAGGCTGGGCATTATCTACCATATCACTATATTAAACTTAACGAATGGTTTGTTTCTTTTGAGGGGAAAACCTTTATTGGAATCCATACGATACCAATAGTTACCGTTACATGTTGTATGTATCTCGGATTTTCTCATATCAAACTTATGTCTAATGCTTAGTTTTTATTTTTCTTAAATTTCTCGTGTACTCCTTCAAGTTGACTAGTCTAGTAGCTTTTACTTTGGATGCTTCAGAGTTCAAGAGACGGTCTGGAGGCTTCCATTATCTATCTATTTCTATTTATGTCGTACCATATTAGGTATATATATATCAGCATTATGAGGATAGGCAGTTGTAATTATCTAGGCTGATAATAGTACTTAGGTTTTGTAACTCTAAACTTTCTGTATACGGAGCAACCCTTTGTACTGTTCTTTTAATGTTATATATTATTATTCCATTGTGAGATTTTGGAGATGCATTCTCTCCTTCTTGTTCTATTCTTCTTTTATTTTACCCTAACTTTCTATCTTTCCGGCACTAAGTTGTTTAGTACACAAATACCGTAGATGTATTTAATATCAACATTCGAGGGTCAAAAAGTTGGGTCGGTGCATTTTATCATATAAATGAGTTTTAATAATAAAAGAAGTTTACACTAATGAAAGATTAGTCAAATAGAAAGTGGATTAAAATTCATTCATCTGGCTTGATCGTGCTTTGTGTTAATAGTTCTTTGTGTGTTCCTTGTATATGGAAAACATTTAGTCGGGTGCATAGCACTAAAAGCCAACGAAGTGGTGTTCTGACATTTAATTTTTTTTCCACTTTTAACCTTATTTTAATTATTTAATTTCATATTAATTTTATGGGCGTTACATCCCCCTTAAAAATAATTTCACCCCCGAAATCACCAAGGGAACAGAGTGTAAAACTAACTTAACAACCATGTTATACAACCAAATTACTTACAATAATCTACATAACCATCTACTCAACAAAAATGTAATGTGATTATATATGCAACATACTGTGGGTGAGCTCAATCCTAGGGTGAATGCAAGGTTGTGACATATAAAGATATATGCAAATATCCTAAATATACATAACATTCTATATGAGTGCAAAAATAATAGTAAAAAGTGCGGTAACCATCTTCTACCATCCAATCTAGCGACCGCGATGCAACCGAGTACCTATACTTTTGGAGGGAAAAGTTTATCGGAGAAATGCTCAGAATGAGAACATTCACCTTCTCTTTGGTTTCCCGTGTGCTTTCCACTGGGTTATCTCCCCATTAAACTCAAACTAACTTAATACATTTGTTAAGAAGCTCTTAATACTATGCATCATAATGTGTGTGGTGGCAATAGGGGCGATAGGCTTCATTTCAACCTCAATTAACTGATCAGGCTCTGTTACAGAGGCAATGTCATGCAGATATTTCCTCAAGTATGGAACACGAAAGATGTAATGGACTCCTATTAACTAGTCTGGAAGCTCCTCTGAATAAGCAAGTTTCCCCTGCCCTCTTTAAAACCGAAAAAGGCCCAACAAACCTTAGCACCAACTTCCTAGATGTACCAAACCTCATAACATTTCTAAGAGGGGAAACCTGAATGAATACTATGTCCCTAACCAAAGTACTCCAATCATTTTCTTCACCTATCAGCATTGGACTCCTAGCAGTCTCGTGTGGCCTTCATTCGCCACTAAACACTTCTATCTTCTCTAAGATCCTCTAAAATCTATAGTGCAAGCTCTCAAGAAATCTTCTAAGATTCTTGTTCACCATTTCCATCTAACCATCGACCTGTGGATGGTAGGTGGTGCTAAGATCCAAAGTCATTTCCAAAGCAGATTGTAAACTCCTCCAAAATTCCTTAGTAAACATATGGTCTTCTATCACTAACCATGCTAACTGGAACTCCATGTAGATGCACCACTTCTTTAACATAACCGACGATAGAGATGATGCAGTCCTACGTTACACACATTACTTTAACGTGTTATGTAAACTTTAAGTATCCCTCAAAATTAAATATTCAAATTCAAATACTTAAATTTAAACTTGTTTGAATTATTTTAAATTTGAAAACTTCAAACGTCTATAACTCTATCATTTTAACTTCGATTTCAGCATATTATATATGGAAATCGATCTGAAAATAGCCACGAACACAATGGTGCAATTTCCATGACCAAATTCTAACATTTATAAAATTTTAACTTTGACATTATTTTAATTATTTAATTTCTTATTAAATTTTAAGGGTGTTACAATCATTCTACCATAGCAAACATGCCTCGTTTCATTTTCTTGGCTCTCAATAAATAAGGTCTATCCATGACTTCAATTATTACACCTGATTAGGGGATAATTGTACATTCCCACACTATAGTGAGTAAGAAATATAAACCATGCATAGAATGACTCATCGGAAAATTGGCTTAGTGGAGTAACTTTTAGACTACCAATCTTGCCTTATTATCCTTGAGTCAACCAATACTCTTTATGTGTGCTTACCATATCATTACCCTCTTCTCCACTCATACTACTTTCAGTCAAAATCTCTTGATAGTATTCTCAAACTTTGGAATTTACTTCCCTTATCCTTGACCTTTCATGCAAGTATATCCTAGGACACGCCAAAGTATATTCTAATACAATTCCACATTTCTTTGAGGGTTCTTCATATGGCTTTCGCATATGTTTGATAAAACATTCCTAGGTTCATACCAATGTTCCTTATATTCAACAGACATTCTCCGTTGCTACCTTACGAGCATTCATAGCTATTTATTCATAGCTTTGACCTTTACCCCTTTTTACGTAATCAGTCATCTATATACACTCAATAACAAAAAATTGGTTTAGTTTTTCACAACTCTTAAAAGAAACTTTATAGTCATGAAGTATTTAATCCAAAACTTTTATCTTTGAAAATATAAAATTAGAAACCTTTTTAAAAAATTGCTTGTTTCCAAAATGAGCCATGAAAAATTTCTTATTCCAACAAACTTTCTCTTTTCAAAGACTTTCTACAAAAGAGACTTACCTCTTCAAAAGTAGGGATTTTAACTTAAAAAATTTATTTGCATTCAAAAATTCAATCGTCATAACAAACCAATTTTCAAAAACATCTTCAATAAATTTAAGCAATGAAAGCTGGAGTGAACAAGGAAAATTTCCACCTTATTATTTTCCAATACACATGTTTTTTCCGCTTTCAACCTTTACTGAGATTCCAATAGCACATGTGGGAGAAATTTAAAAGATATATGCAATTACTACGCGTATTTATGGAAGTACTCATTTCTTCTGTCATATCCCTATTGTTTTTCCCATATACTATGAATCCTATTTTAATATATATATATATATATATATATATATATATATATATTCCTACCACTGTTTCTATTTAAATTTCCTGATACTGCTGTTACAAATTATTCTGCCAAAATTTCCTTCAAGTGACTACTCCTTACATAGCTCTTTCCCCTTTTATTGTCTTCTCCATTGACTCATTATAGTGCATTTGCATGCTGCTTTAGTCGTGTGGCCTTTACTTATTATCATGAAAGAGATATGAATAAGTCTATTTCGATTATTTCTCTCCATATCTTCAATATCAGGCATTCTTACCCTTCTTTTCTCTTTGTCCCATTTCAATCAAGTACTATTTCCATTTATTGACCCCTTAGAAAGAATTTTAAAAGGAAACTTCTAAATTTACAAAAATAGAAAAAAAATCTTGAGCCAAACCTACGGTCTATTTTCCATTTATAAAAATTAAAAATCCCTTTTATAAAAAACCTTTAACTCTTAACTTTTTGACCCAATCAATTCTTAAACTTCACTAGAATTATCTAAATAGCACTTTCAAACTTTTAAATTTTTTTGCTTTTTAAATATGATGACCTTTAATGGTAGGGTCATTTTATTAAAATAAATCCTATGATAAACCATTCAAAATGTTTCAAGAAACTTTTAAAATCTTTTTGTTAAATTCTTCCACATGGGGTCAGACTTAGAACTGGATTTTAATCAACCTCTTTTTTGGACACTCCTTCTATTCCACTTATCCTTAACTCAACTTCATCAAAATATGATCTTGTGGTTGTTCATGTACACCTTTTTATGGAAATTTGCACGATCCTTTTTCAATCTTACTTCCTATAGTTTGCAGCATATAGGTTGTTACTACCCATCTATTTGGATGAAAAGTATATGTCACTAATCTACAGTCCATCAAAATCCGTAGTTAAACGGGGACATTGGCCTAACAAAGGATTCAAGTATCATCCAGCTTTTGAGGCCCTTCTATATGCCGCGGTCATGCTCTTATTAGTCAACACTTTGCGATATGAGGTAATCAGAGTAAGTGTATAAATTTAACTCTATTCGTTGTTCTAACTCATAATTTATTCAAACATCTTTTAAGAATATGGTCACAACTACTTCTATAGATAGAGTTCATAGAGTTTGTTTTATGTATATGTGTATCTATATGCGCGCTTTTGTGTATATGTGTGCAAAAATATAAATATGTTCTCTCGGTGTATTCTAATTCCAACGACTAAACTAAGCTTTGATACCAAATGTAACAACCCACATCTTAATGGGCTCGAATATCAACTAGATGGAAACCAAAATCCATTAGGATATAGATCAATGGTTTTGGTAACATGTAATAAACATAAGTATATTAGAGAGTTATCTACATAAACTCACAACGGAGTAGAAGAATATAATAGAGCATATATGCTAACCAAGGCTACTATCTTGGAATCAATATTATTCCTTTATTACCCGGTTGCGTTGCCACCGTTGAGCATGACTGAGAAGGCTTCACAATCTACAGTTCCCATCTTGCATTAGGGGTTTGACCCTCTAAATCTATCATGTGGGTTGTACTAAGGAGGGAGTCGGAACAACATTCTAGTGATTGAAAAATTAGATTCCTTATCCCTAACACTTATTTAATACGATAGTTTTCTATTCAAATGTTATGTCCGTTATTCACGGCTCTTCCATTTAATTCCATCTGCACATACGATATGTCTAACCTTCTCGAAGGTATAACTATATATATGCATATATATACATTTAAATATTGTACTACCTAAAAGAAAACCACGACCACATAATACTTCTTAAATAGGAAGGAGGCAGACCCATCGTCCATCTAATACCTCAACCCTAAAGCAGGCCCTCCATAACGTAATCACTACTTCTAGGTACAGAGAGCAATGACCCCAGATACTGGCTTTATAATTTAATTACTGTATCACCAATGCATCTCAAAGACTTATCTAAGGGTTAACTAGCCCACCTTCAAAAAACAAAAAACTAATTAAATAATGAGGTCTTTGCATATCCCATACAGATTATACATTGGTAGGAAGCAAAATTCATCAGGGCATAACCCAACTCTTTTCTAATGACCGCTCGAGACTATCGGTTATCTTAGCCTACATGTCTGCTCTACTACTAAAGATTAGTACAAAACAATACTTACATAGCCTGTTGACCTCCAACAGTCAAAATCCTGTTTAGACTCACCTAATGTAAGTCAAGAAAAATGCCCATTCTAGTTACTTAATATGTCTTGCTAGAATTTAAGTAGACCATGTTTCCCTATTAGGTACCGTCGTAGGTTATTTAAGACTTCTAGAAAAGGGTGAAGGCATACTCATAGGCCATTTAATACCTTATCTTCTTCTCTTTTATTTTCCCTTCTCTAATTATATATATAATTACAATTAATAGAAATAGCGGAGAAAGGAAAATGGTAGCGCTTTGCTACTTTGATTAGAAAATATGAGAAGAAAAGTGAGAGGTTGGATGTTTATTTACAGACGCCCGAATCAATCATATCTATTAGATTTTAATAATAAAATCTTGATTGTTCGACCAAGGTTCAACCTAGTTGTCATGGTTAATTCCGGTCATAGGTAGCGATCGACCGCTAGGGGTCAACCGGTCTGCCCATAGATTTCATATATTTTAGCAATTATAAAATAGAGAAGAAATAGTTCAAATATGACCTTATTTAGATGTCTAAACCTCTATTCGGACATTTAGAATCAAAGTTAAAAGTCTGAATAAGGAGCCAGACCTTAAAATGCTTATAAGAAAATTTCTTTATATGGAATCAAATGTCTAAAATGAAAATTCAAACGTTTGAATAGTTTCAGCAAGCCCAAGTTCAACTTGGACCTCGTACGTAAAGTAGGACAAACATAGGGGATTTCCCCGCTTTCTTGACTTTAGGGAGTTCACATAGTTACATGGAGAGTGTGCAACAGACAGTATCAGTAGATGATGTACCTAGGTTCACACTTTATGGCAAACGTAACGTGGAACTTGACAAAGCGTGCGATAAGAGTGCAACTAGAATCCCCTATTTACTAAGGCATGCTCGATCGCATGTTAAAAATATAGGAACCAAGGAAGGGATACAAAGGTAGCCGCAATAGTAGGGTTATAGGTTGGACAGCGGCTAGACCTATGGGGAAATTGATATAGTGATTTCTTAAGTTTAAGGTTGAATGATAAAGAGCATATGATACGTTTATCATTAAGAAGGTGACACGACTGCTTAGGTAGGCCATAAATTATCGAGGTAGTATACTCGACGCGAGCCCAAGCATTATGATGTTTGCACTATGTGTAAGTAAGATATACGTGATTCGTCATTGAAAATGTCAACTCATCTTGGTTAGGAAGTTATTTACTTGGACCATATACTAGGAATTTACCTAGAGTTATTAGTTGTTGGTTGTTCAACCCTCTGTTGGAAATATTTGTAGGTTATTTATGGACATAAGTGTAAATAAAATTATACCCCATGACTTATAAACTAACCAATCCTTGATATATATAGTACACGAACATAAATAAGATCCCTAGGTTGTGCAGGATATAATTGGACTTTAATTGCCTGTTAACACTATATCACTACTAATATCATTCACACACCATAACTTATATGATCCCCTCCATTTCTTCCTCCTATTACCTATTACAGAAGGATAGGGTTGTGATGCGATTTGATCATGGTGCATGGAGAAGATGACATGATGTTGGAGACTTATCTATTTATAGCCTTTCTCTATTTACTTTATTGCAGGCAAACTTTATTCTGGTGTTATTTAGAGATTTTATCTATATCTAAAATATGTTGTATTAACAATTGGAGACTCTGTTTCCTCATTTACTGTATAGATTACGGTTATTCTAAGACTGTGTTACTAGAATTATTTTCCATACTTATATTTTAATTTCTTCCGTTGTGAGATCTGAAAGCATAGAAATGTTTTAAAATTATAATTTTCTCTGTATCGTGTAATGTACCAAAATTCTGATAAATCATATTCTTGTCATGGCGCGAGTTTGGAAGACATTTTAGGCTTTGAATCAATGTGTCTGGAAGTGTGGGTTGTCATAATTCAAATCTGAGCTTAGATTTAGGATTCTGTGGTTATTATGTGTGCATTGAGAGAGCGTACTTGTATAGTTTCAAAAGTTATATATATATATATATATATATATATATATATATATATATGTATAATGCAAACACACCCTCATATTCCAGTGATGCTTAACACTATCTAAGGAAAGTTGATAATAATTCATATTTCTAGATAAGTGAGAATGAGCAATCAAAGTAGAAATAGTTCTGGTGAGGCAGCTAGCGTTCCTAGCATAAACATTCCTATATAGTTTCATTGGTATCTTCGAGTAAGAGGCAGACTAAGCTCAACCCCAGAAGAGGAGCCACAATGTAAGAGCAAGATGTCGCTTGCATTGGACTTTCCTATGCTACGTTCGGATTTCCAAAGTATGGGTGGAATGAATTATTATGGGACTGAATCATCTATGAAGATGTGGACATGACTGAGGAATTGTAAAAGGATTTTCGCTATGAAGGGTGTGGATGATGCAGTGAAGAGATAGTTAGCTTCATGACATTCGCACGGAGAGGCCTTAAACTTTAGGTAGATTGTTATTTTTGAGATAGATAAGGCTAGTATTGCTTGGATAGATTTAAAGAGGCACTTTGAGACTAAGTTTATTCCTGAGGTGGAATAAGGTGTAGAGCTAAAAAAATTTATTCATTTGGAGCAAGGTTATCACAATGTCAAAGAGTATGTGAATGGTTTTAATCAGCTGGAAAAGTATGGATTGGATATTATGAATACACTAACAAAAATGGCGATGAAATTTGCTAAGGGGTTGAATCTGTAACAACGTTGATTTCTATGCCTAACATAAATAAAATAAAAATGTTTGAATTTGATTTTCAATAACTAATATTTGAAAATAATTTTTGGTTAATTAAATTCTATTTACTAAGAGATTTGTTTTAATAAACCGAATTAAATTAATAAATCTTTTTTTGAATAATATATTAGAATTGAATAAAATATTTTAATTAATTATAAATATTTTAAAATGCAAATAAATTTTTACAATTGAAATGGTTGGAAAATAAATTTATTTTGTAATAAAATGATAATTAAATAAAAATAAACAAGTATAGAATTGAATAAAATAATCCTATTGTCGAAATGTATCTTGTAAAATGAAATAAAAATGATTTTGAATTGAATTGAGATAAATTTACAAATAAATCAAAACAGTTGTTTAGTTGATATTATTGTGGAGTAATTATATATATACACACATACTTATAGTGATGTTTAGTTGATATTATAGTGGAGTAATTTTATTCCACAATTTTATATTTAGATATTTATTTATTTTTTAAAAAGACGTTCGAAAAGCTTTGAAAGGTTATTTAAGGGTTTTAAAACTTTAAAGAAAGTATTCTATAAATATTTATTAAATTTAATTTAATTTACTTATTTTCAGATTTGCAAATATATTTTTAATTATATAAACAAATATAGTTTTCGTCTAGTTATAAACCCATACAAAAAATTATATTATAATTTATTATAGTTTGGAATTGTTTTAGGGAAAACATAATATATTACTATTTTATGAAGATTATTATTACGATAATAATATTATTTTACGTGATTTTTATTTTATAATAAAGGTTCTTTAAATATATTTGAAAGAGTTTTAACACCTTGAAGAAAATATAGAAATATTTTTATGAGATAATTAAATTGATCTTGGATATGTTTTGAATAATATTTTATATTTATTTTAGAAGTTTATAATTTATTTTAAAATAGAATTTTCATATGGTAATCTCTATAAGTTACATTTAATTGTGAAAGTGATTATGAATATTTATATATATATATATATATAAACAAGGATTTGAAAGTAAATTATAATGTGTAAAATCATTATTTATGATATTATATAAATGAGGTGAAATTATTTAATGTAAATGAATTTTTTCCTAGTTTTATTAGTTTTAGAATATAAAAATTGATTGAAGAAAAGTATTACTTAAAATTATTAATTTCTTGAAAAGAAAGTATATATTTATGGTTTTAATTAATTATTTAAAAGTAAAAAATACAAAAAATATTTCTTGATTAATATTTTAGGTATTTTAAAGTGTATTTCCCTAATAATATGATTATGAATTATTAAGGTGTTATATATATGTATTTGAATATTCGATTTAATTGTTTAAAGAAAGATTTTGTTGAACTTTGTTATTATTTCATTCTTCAATTAAATTGGGATTTTTATGTACGATTTCTATGTTTTTTTATTTCTCATTTTTCATTATTGATTTCGATATCATGAATGATTGACCATTGATATTGATTTGATTTGTGATTTTGATATGATATATGATGGCATCCTTCTTTATGATTCCATGATATTTAATTCGGTGTGACAAGAAATCTAGATAAAGGAGGAAATAGTACAGTTTGGGATAGGGAATTCGATAATATTTCTTTGGTTATTCTTTGGACTCGTTATAAAGAATATTGTAGTGATTGAGTAGAGTTTATAAGCAGTAAATAAACTTTTAAGTATAACATAGTGGTATGGGATGCAGTCGTGAAATTTATTTAGTTATTCATTGTTAGTAGATGACCCTCACGTGATGGGGATTTATGGGGAGGCTCGCTACAGTGAGTCATGTGTGTTGTCATGTGTTGGCAATCATTTATAGTTGTGTGTCGGCAATAGTATCAAGTTGTGTGTCAGCGATATCTAAAGAGCCATGTATTGACATTTGTGGGAAGATGTGTGTTAGCTATCGAATGTAGATACTATGTGTCTATCAATCTTTTCCAGCTTTCTTTATGTTTTGAAAGCGAATCAAATTGGCCAATATCCACCCTAATGGCCTGAACACGATGATCGTGCCTCAAATTCAAGACACCTTTATATATATTGTTGTGTGCCTTTGCCGTACGCCTTTACCCCTATGTTACCAAGGCCAGTAGTCAATCACCTATAAGGACAATGTGTCGGGTTGTGATCAATGCATAGCATAGTCTTGTAGTGTGTTCATGACATGCGGTGGATATTTTCATGCTACCGAGGAGGAGATAACTGGTGACTGTAGGAGCAGTGTCATATAGACACATGTGAGGCTTCTGGAACAAGTAGACATGCTGTCGGTGTCCTCTCTAGTTCTGATGTGTGTGGTAGCTAGACATGTACAATTTATATTCCTACCTAAGACCGTGTCTAGAATATAGTTAATCCCTATATCTTACCTCTATATGATTGATGGGAAAACGACCGATTCTTTTTCAAGAAAACGACCTATTCTTTATAGGTAGATGGCCTCAAGCAGACAACATGCTCATTATTAATTTTACTTGGGAATTGCCATGTCCTAGCACAAACCTTTCTATTGATTTTTGGATTCTGATGATGATTTCAAGATATGGATGATTCACCCAATTTATACTGATTCTATGATTTATTGGTTAATGTGACTTTATATGCGTGATGACATCTTTATACATGCTTTGATTGATGATTTCCATATTGGAGATGTTTTTATATAGTGTTGATGTTATCATTCTGTTGGCATCAAAATTGACCATCAACACCTAGCTGTACGAAAGCACCAATATCAAATCTAATCAAAAAAATATGATGAGAAATAAATAAAGAACTAAATTAAAACAATCAAAAAACAAGTAAATAAAGACCTATATTTATAGTGGCCCGGCTAACTCTGGCCTACGTCCACACCAGAATAATCCTTTTTATTATATTGAAGTTTTTACAATACAAAATACAAGAATCAATTTCACTGAGTGTGACCTAGGTTGAAGATAAAGAAAAGCAGAAAGAAGATCCATTTTTTACGCCATGCTGGCTATATTTATAGAGAAAGACTTGCACGGATCGGGCTGAAACTTTGACAAAAGGTTTGAGAGATCAAGACGAGACCACCCAAAAATTTCCAGGCCCATTGGATCCGACAATAGGGGTCGGTACCAATCCATATTTTTGTGCCTAAATGGGGAGTGGTCCCTTTGGTGGTTCCCTATGGTATTAACTACTTTCTCCCCAAATTTCATGCAATTCCGATGTACGGTTTGTGAAATATCGCATTTTCCATGAAGTGGTATCACTTGAATTCTGATTTCTATCGATCCCACTAGAGGGATATGTGCCGATCCCTCCAACTTTCTTCAAACACCATGCAATCCCTAGGGGAGATTCTCCATGTTGTATTATGCTTAGCCTCCAAGTTTCACGCTAATTAGACTAGTAGAACTCAAGATATGGATTGTTTTCTACATGAACGCACTTACACTTTGTTATATGTCGATCCCTCCTCAATGAAGCATACCGATCCATTTTCTTCAAAACAGCATGCCGATCAATTTTACTCAACAGAGCATGCTGATCCCTCTTAATCAATTACGTCGATCCCTCCTTCATAAGCTGAAGCATGCCGATCCCTCCTAATTATTCATGTTGATTCCTCCTTTATGAAGCCTTCCAATCCATCTTCTTTAACAAAGCACGATGATCCCTCTTAATTAACTACGTCGATCCCTCCTTCATAAGCTGAAGCATGCCGATCCCTCCTAGTCAATCATGTCGAGCCTCCTATATGAATTGGAGTATACTGATCCCTCTAGATCGAGCATGCTGATCCCTTCTGTTTGCTAAGCTATATTCCATACTTTGAACATTCTGCCTTGCATATCTATCAATTTACTTCAATCTTGGCTCGATACTACTATCACTACTCGATTTTTGGGTCTTTCAATCATTATTTTGGACTTATCGGCCTTGAAAATTGTGAAGTCCATTGGGTTAAATCCGCCTGTATACTGCCTCGCCAAAAGATGGGTTAACACTTCGCCTCCCAAAACATGCCTTGCGATAGGAAGGCGTGTTATGAATCACCATACATCCAAAATCCTAAGCTCATAATCCATTGATAACCTATAAACAAATCAGTGATCTTTCCTGGCCGATTGGGACCGTAATCAAATTCGTAGCCATCACAGGCTAATGATGATCGCAGAGATCGAGTGTCTGTTCGACGAAAAATGCGATCGTTCGAGATCGTAGGCCTTTCAAGGAAAAATGTGATCATTCCAGACTGAGTGCCTTTCGAGGTGAAATGGGATCGCTCGAGATCAAGTGTCGTTCCAGGCGAGATGCGATCGTTCGAGATCGTGTGCCGTTCGAGGTAAAATGCGATTGTTCGAGATTGCATGCCATTTGAGGTGAAATGCGATCGTTCGAGATCATTTGCCATTCGAGGCGAAATGTGATCGTTTGAGATCAGGTGTCGTTCGAGGCAAAATAGGATCGCTTGAGATCGAGTGTCGTTCGATGTGGAATGCGATAGTTCGAGATCATGTGCCGTTCGAGGCGAAATATGATAGTTCGAGATTGAACGTCATTCGAGGCGGAATGAGATTATTTGAGATCGAGTGCCTTTCGAGGCAAATGCGATCTTTCAAGATCATGTGCCGTTCAAGGCGAAATGTAATTATTCAGATGGGATTCAAAATTATCAATGTCAGATTTCACGTTCGAGTGTGTTTTATAATCAAGAACTAACGGAAACAAAAACAAAAATTAAACACTACAATGCATGCATCTCTGGGTGTAATGGTTCATTGTCATCTTAGAGCATGCCTAGGGACCGTTCTCGATCCCATACATATGTAAGTGACTTATCCATTATTTTATGGAGGTTATTACTTGTTCCTTACCATTCTCATCAATTGATGACAAGTTGATGCCTCGATCCAATGCAGTTCCTGTTCAATGCGAATGGTGGTTACTCCTATTCCACTGCAACTACCCGAATTCTCATATATTGTAATAGTCTGCTGTTCTGGACATGTCCCTCAATCTCATCCCTTAAGTGCCTACAGTCATTTGTAATATGCTCATTCAGCTCACGGAACAAGCAATACTTTTCTGATTTCTTTTCATTGTTTATAGGCTCTCTCCTTATTGGACTTTGATAGGGGACTATCTAGATATATTCAATCCGATGTTTCAGTCAATTCCATGTAAGAGGTGAATCTCGGTTCCCTTCATGGACGCTTCGATCTATCAAAGCCATCCTCTGCGTTTTGTTTTCCTTTATCCTTGTTTCAACCTTCCTCGGGCGGACCCACCTAGCACAGCATTCACCTCTGGTATAGTTTCTTGTGCGTCTTCCTGTCACAGGAACCTTTCTTCTTCATGATAAAACTCCCCGAGATCCATAGGTGGATCCCACGCCATAGAGTCCTTGAACTCCATGCTATCAGTAATTCCAGATACAACTCCCATCAAAACCATGGATGGACCTAGAAAATCCACCAATGCCGCCACGGCATTAAACCGTGTTAAGAAACTTCTTAGAGACTCTTTAAACCTTTGTTTCAGTGTTTCCAAACTCATCATATTTTTGGATCTCAAGATGTGAACCCTAAAATGCCTCATAAACCTTTCGATTAGTTCCTTCCACATGCCAATAGATCCACTTTCCAATTGTCTAGACCATGGTGCGGCTACGTTAAGTACAAGGGGAAGCACCATGCTATGACTTCCTCTGACGCCTCCAGTACTTTCATGTGTCTCATGTACCTCGTAAAATGAATAGCGGGATCCATTTTTCCATCATAAGTCTTAAGCATTGGTAGTTTGAACTCTGGTGGTTTCCTAGCTTGACTAATATTTAAAGCGAATGGACTTCTATTTACATCCATGAGATCCCTGTTCACCAATCCTCCACGCATAACTCACTTTATCATCTCTACAAACCTGTCATTGTCTTCCAATGGTAGTCTCCTATTGTCATACCCAAGCTACTTCCCGTGTCTACGAGGGAATTCTAGATCGTATTCCTTTGGTCGAGCATCCAAATTCTGATTTGCACCAAGCTCTACGGGATTGATCGCAGGTCCTTCAGCATCGCGGACCACCAAACCTAGAGGCATGGCCCTGGCCTTTGGGGATCGGTACTAATCCCTACAGGATGGTGGGGACTGCCCTCGGATGCTCTATTCCATCCTTTGTCTATTGGCCCCATTCCATGCTCTCGATTCTGATTTCCCACGATTCCTACTACTTCAACTCCTTGATTTTGTGCTTCAGCTCATCCAATCCGTTAGAGCAAATTATGCATCATCTCCTCCTGTCTTTTCAACACCATCTCCTGCGTAGCATCCATCAACGATTCCATTTCATCCCTGGTGATGTAGATAGATGCTTGGTTAGCTCCACCTCCTTAGGTAGCCTCCTGACTCCCCTCATGGTGGATCCTTTCTAGTAGCACTCCCTTTATTGATTGCTTAGTCATTGATTCCTATCTCCAAGTGTCCAAACTTCAAAATCTGAATCCTAGCTTCAAAATCCACTTATTCAAGTCTTTTTCAGTGAAAGCACCAAAATGTTGGCATCAAAATTTTCCATCAACACCCAGTTGTATGAAAGCACCAATATCCAATCCAATCATAGAAATATGAAGAGAAATGAATGAAGACCAAAATTAAAACAATCAGAAAGCAAGTAAATTGAGACACAAATTTATGGTGGTTCGGCTAACTCTAGCCTATGTCCACTCTAGAATAATCCTTTTTATTATGTTGAAGTTTTTACAATTCAAAATCCAAGAATCAATTTCACAGAGTGTGGCCTAGGTTGCAGATAAATAAAAGCAGAAAGAAGATCCCGTTTTTGACTCCATGCTTGCTATATTTATAGTGGAAGACATGGACGGATCAGGCTGAAACTTTGATAGAAGGTTTGAGAGATCAAGACGAGGCCACCTAGAAGTTTCCAGACCCATTGGGGCCCATAATAGGGATCGGTATGGATCCCTAATTTGGTGTCCAAATGGGGTGTGATCCATCTGGGTGGTTCTCCAAGGTGTTAGCTACTTGCTGCCCAAATTTAATGCAATTTTGATTTACGGTTTGTGAGATATCACATTTTTCGTGAAGTAGTATCACTTGAATTCTGATTTCTGTGGATCCCTCTAGAGGGATAGGTACCGATCCCAACAACTTGATTCAAACACCATGCGAACCCTAGAGGAGCTTCTCTATGATGTATTATGCTTAGCCTCCAAGTTTCATTCCAATTGGGCTAGTAGAACTCAGGATATGGGTTGTTTTCTGCATGAACGCTCTTACATTTTGGTATATGCCGATCCCTCCTTAATGAAGCATGCCAATCCATTTTCTTCAACAAATCATGTCGATTCATTTTCTTCAACAAAGCATGTTGATCCTGTCAATCAACTACGCTGATCCCTCCTTCATAAGCTGAAGCACACTGATCCCTTCTAATTAATCATGTTGATCCCTCATTTATGAAGCCTGCTGATCCATCTTCTTCAACAAAGCATGACGATCCCTCTTAATCAATTATGCCAAACCCTTTTTCATAATCTAAAGCATGCCGATCCCTCCTAATCAATCATGTGATCCCTCCTTTATGGATTGGAGTATACCTATCCCTCCAGATGAGCAAGCTGATCCCTTCCGTTTGCTAAGCTATATTCCACATTCTGAACATTATGCCTTGCACATCTATCAATTTCATTCAATCTCGGCTTGATACCACTATCTGTACTTGATTTATGGTCCTACAACCATCACTCTAGACACATCTGCCTTGGTAATTATGAAGTCCATTGGGTTAAATCCGCCTATGTACTGCCTTGCCAAAAGGCGGGTTAACACATTTCGTTCATATACTTTTCATCTACATAAATATGTGTATAACCAATAGATTTAGATATGGTCCAACCAATGTGCTATTTACGTAATACTCGGGTCGGTTCGCGACATTTCAAGCTCAGGGGACAGTGAGAGTAGCTTGTATTTTGGGCATAGAGGAGACTAGGATGT
Organism: Allium cepa; assembly: GCA_030765085.1. Lineage (NCBI taxonomy): Eukaryota > Viridiplantae > Streptophyta > Magnoliopsida > Asparagales > Amaryllidaceae > Allium > Allium cepa. Next base: position 662,391,675 of record CM060928.1, on the reverse strand, counting down.
GGTATTATTGTATATTATCTTGATATTGTATAATTTCTTATATACATATATTTTATTGTTGTATATTGAACATAACTTATATATTTATGTGTTATATATTAACCTATGATTGATTTTGTAATCTCCGATGTTTCTGTACATTGTGTATCATTCTATCCTAGAGGAACACATCTTTATTGCTTTGTGTCGATACTATGTACATTTAGGTGAGTTATTTATTCGATGTTTAAATATGTATTAGTTTTATCCCAAGGTAATATTCATGCATGTACTTCATATAGCCTCATTCTCTTATTATCTTACAATATTACTTTGTAGTACTCTTGAGTTGTATGGGTATAGAGGTAGGGCGTTTACAATTTGGTATCAGAGCCAGATTCAAAGCAATATATCATATACAAGATACATGAGTCAAGACCTTAGATGTGACTTAGAGTCCCCGAGATGAGACTTAGAGTCCCTGTCTCTTTGGGTGAGTTGATAGTTACCCTATATTAAAGGAATAGAAGGTGTATACATGACTACTAGGGTAATTATCTAAGGATGTACTTGTTGTTTTTCTTAGTAAAGCTAGTTGGCTTTAAAGTCGGTCATCCACTTATATCACGAACCATTATGAACATGTGTTCAACACAGACACCGGAACGACTTAATAAAAAGAAAAATAATAAGGCAGAAGCACCTATACTACTAGCAGATAAGGACACTAGTCCTCGCTATCGTTGCCACTATATTAGATATAGTCCCTACAGGGTCGTCCTTTGGATAAATCTGGCAAAGCAATGGCTTTGGGCCATGAAAATTCTTGGACACCAACTTCACTACCAAATGCGCAACCAAAGAGAAAAAATTCATAATCCCGATCCACAGCGACAGCAAAATAAAAAAATATTGCAACCCCATTCGACGATAACCGACGGTGACCATTGATGGCGACTCCCAATTGACGGCAAGTAAGTGGTGACCCATATCGACGGTGACTTGACTTTGACGACAACAGGAAACTCTAGGTTCCTGCCTCTAGCACAACTAGGGCACAGTCGCATAGACAACTTCCAAGGCAATCTTCTTCCATCTTCAGTTGTTACTTATTACTTGTACTTACTAGCTATTCCAAACTTGGCTGTTTGTTTGCTGAAAAGTGAAAAGGAACTTAATTGATTACTTATCAATTATCATACTTGGCTGCTTCTTATACTGGCTGCTTCTTCCATTAGTAACTCTATTTTAGAAATGGTTTACTGTACATATACGTTGATCTCTGTCTTTATTAACTTATCCCATTAGCAACGGATCATATGGCAATTTTAATGTTTGAATGTTCTAATTTTAAGTTAGCTATACTTGTAATTAGAAAATCATGTTATGTTCTAATTCCAATTTCGATCCATATGTTCTAATTTTAAGTTAGTTAATTGTATATTAAAGATTAATGTGTATAATAAGGATTAAATAAAAAAAGGTGTATTTAATTTGTTATTTGAAATAATTTTATACTAAGGATTGATTTGGTATAGTTAATGGATTTTTCTAATGGCTAGTTAATGTAAAATTTATTGATAAATAACTAATTTTGTTTTCATAGGAATTTATAGTTAATGTTTTTAATCGAATCGATTAGCTAAAAGGAATTTTTGCATCAAATTATCGTGGAAAATATTTTTGATAAGTTATAACTAATAGATTGGATATTCATAATTTAATATATTTTTGTTATCTTAATAATTATCAATATATAATATTTATTCAATATTAATAATTATTAATAAACAATATAAATTATTTTGATAATTTAATCATCGATAATAGCATATGGCCTTAGTTTTGCAATTGGCTTTAGATACCAAAGCTCCTAGAACCAGCCCTGTGTCCTAATAACATGCATTAACCCAGAAAAAAGCGAAGCCAGATTAGGCACAAGAACCAAGGATAGTAGTACTTCTTATTTATTTTCTACTATATGTATATTATCTCTATCACTTTTTTGTGTTAATCTTCATGTGAAATTTAAGTTGTTGTTGGAGGTAGTGAAATAAAGAGTTGTTTGCGAGAACAGTAGTGTTAGAATGGGTATTGGTAAATAAACCTCAATGTGGCTTTGAATAGAGTTGCTTGATCTAGTAAAGATTAGAGTGCATAGCAGAAGCTGAAGGCATTTGTTTGTTTGTTTGATGTGTGTTTTGTCATATTAATTTTTATTTTCAGTTGGCCTAGTCTAGAATATGGGAATTGAGTAAGAATTATCACTCAATTTTTTTTATAAAAAACCCTACCTAAATCTAGAAGGAGCCAAATAGTAATAAAAGCCGACGACTTGTCTAAGTATGAATCGTTAGGGGATAATAAAATCTATTTAAATAATAATCATACCAATAAAATATAATTAAAATGTGGAATGAAAAAATTAAATAAATAGAACGCTTATGGATATTATTGGTTGCTGAATTGAATGCATTTACGTATTTTGAAATTTCATATTTTATTTCAAACAAGCGTAAGATTTAACAAAATAAGAATAATATTTTATAAAATGATTGAAAATATTTTAGTAGCTGTTTTGGATGTTAGTTTGTCCGTAGAGTGATTCAAGAATTTCGGTCGATACGCTTAATCAACGTTATTGATAGGGATTTCTAAATGCTTATAGAGTCAATATAACATGGTATTTTGGAAATCGTAAAAGAAATATTTTATTTATGACTGTGCATTATTTTATAAAGTAATATATTCTTTTAGGAAGTAGAGTATTATTTTCCTAGATTAAATATTTTTAAACAACGTATGCAGCCATTGGATGTTAGTGTTAAATTGAGATCACTGGCAAGGCGGCGTTGATATAAAATCCTAGGTAATCTATTTTGTACCAATAGGAAAAATGAATCGCTTTTATGCTATAGTAATGTTGTATGCACTAATATAAATTAAATTATGGACTATTGTTGTGACAACCCGCTCTTCACGACCCTTGAAAATCGATATAAATATGTCCACTGTATAATATGCCGAATGATCGAGTGCTGGAAAGACAGATTGTTGAGGGAAAAGAAAGAAGGTAGAGGAAAGATTAAACTAAAAACAATAACAGAATCTCATAGTGGAACAAAATAACATATGATAGTAATAGTTCTTTACACAAATCAGGAACTGTAATATACATACCACACATCAGAGTACACGAAACAATAATTACCAACTTGGGCAGTTATAAAAATCTACCCTCTGGCAATTTCAAACAAAAAAATACAGCGAAAATAAACAAGTACGGGTAATACATCTTTGCCATCCAGCTCGTCTCCTGAGCTTCATAGCATCCTAACATGAAATACTCAATCTGACCCAAGCATTATAATAAAATAACAACCGAGTCAGTTTGGAAAACCAGCGTGAGAAATCACACTCAAATTGAATTATTAAAGTTCCAAAATCCTTTAAAAATCAAAGGTATCTCATAAGACCATGCCACAAATAAACAAGATGGGTTTTTACCTTACGATAACCAAAACATTTCATATCAAAATCCTCCGATATTATAATAGTGTCAAAGTACAAATACATATTCAAATAGCTGAAATTGTTGTAATAATTAAATTCCAGCAATACTAGGCTCTACAATTAAAATCGTAAAGGCATATAGGGAGAATGGATTCCAACTGGATGACTAGGCGCTAGGGTACCACCTGTCACGGTACCTGTCTAGAAACATTGTACCGAGCACTGCTTCCTATCTCCTACAAAACAAGACCGGACTATTCCTAACCTTAATAGACCGAATATGCTATCACTCCAGGTGTTCCCATCCTTCTCTGAGCTCCTTTCACAAGTAGTGATAATATCTGAGGTTATCCAAAACTGTGATAGACATACCCTACTTGGGTGCGACCCACTTAGCCTTGCTGCATCTTCCCTGATTTTCTGTCATTCCTGATTGATGAGAATCGAGGCTAAGCGTTACCTATTTAGGAAATTCGCTTAGAATGCTCATTGTCATCTAATGACAATGTTATGAAAGAATTCATCCACACAAGTCTGTTCTCTGTCCGAACGGAACTGAAGGCACCATACCTACTATATCCATTTTGGAATCACCCTCAGGATTAATAACGATAAGCCCTTGCACTTCACTGCTCCATCTTCAACTCCATGCTCATGTCTTCATTACGAAAATGTACTCGTTAGATCGAAGTGGTTTTCGGATCACAAAATCTGATCCTGGTCTCTTTGAAACAACATTCGATATTTTTCGGTAAACTCAACTCCGGTTCTTTAGGAAATACACAGACGAAGATAAGATTGGAGATCACCTCCTAACCATGAGTGGATGGATTTTGTAACGACCCGTAAATTTCAATGATTTAAATTTATTAATTTGATAAAGTTTTGGTAATTTAGTATTGAAAGAATGAAAAAAAATTATTGATTAAATGAATCTTGGTATTAATTATTGAAACAAATAAAATTTGTAAATAAATAATGAAATAGTAACTAGGATGAAATGTAACAACGAAGTTAATTTAAAGCTGAATTTGTATAAATTGAATAGGATTAGTGTGAAAGTATAAATTTCATAGAAACGTAATGTATGTATAAAGTAATAAATTGGTACTAGAATGGAATTCAAATTAATTGAAATAGTGGGAATAATATAACTTGTTATAAATAAAACATAGGTAAACAAATGTAGGTATCAAATTAATATATGTTAGTTATTTAGGCTGTTGAATAAAATTGGTAATCAATTTGCAATTAAAGGTAATAATGTTGATGTAAGCTAATAAATAAAAATTTCAATGCAATACCAATTAATTGAAAACAACTATAAGGTTTTAATTAATTGTAATTAGTAAATTTGGAAATACATTCAAAATTAATATTTGATAATGTATTGCAATAATTAAAGTTAATAATTAATGAACTTGAATGGAATTCCAATTATATAAAATAATTTAAATGTTTTGTTTGGTCATAAATTGAACATATGTGAATGAAATTAGTAGTACGAGAATAAATGACATCATTGATTTGAAAGTAATAAAAGCGTATTTATGTGACTAAAAGGGTAACGGTAATGATTATTATATGTTACCTATTTATTTAGATTGTTAATTGAAATTGGAAATAAATTTTTAATAAACATAAACAATTGTTACATTAATGTGAAATGTAATTCAATGTTTAGGAGTTGTTAAATTGGGTATATTAAGGTAATAGATCATGAATCCAATGTTAAATGCATCCATTTGACAACAATGAATTTGATAATAGGGTGAATGTAAATAATGTGAAGTGTTGTGTAAATAAATGAATTAGTATAATAAATGGAAATTGGATGAATTCAGTGTTACGCAAGTAATCATAATAATTAGTTGAAATTAATAAACTTAAGTGTATTATAAAGTTAATGGTAACAATTGTTATATTTAATTGGCCTTCTAATCAAAATAGGAAATCTTTAATGTTTTAATGAAAATTAGTGCATTAACGGAAGGTGTGAATGTAATAGTGAAATAATTGGAATTGTAAATTCCTTCATAATGCAATAATCTATATAATAGAAAGTATGAACCAAAGTAAATGAATTTAATTAGAATGTTAATCGCAATTAGCGTGTATATTGGTAGAAATGTTATAAAATGGAAATAGGGTAGTTAATACAAAGGAAAGTTGGAAATTTGAACTTACTAATGTAATAAAGGGTAAAACAAAGGTTATCTTTGTTTATTGAATAATAATTGATTTGATAAAAAGGACTGAAGTTAAATCAAGTTAATTATAGGAATAAATTATAATTAATTGAGTTTATTGTGAATGAAATTAATTACTACATTTTTGAAATTAAGATAAATTAGGGATATTAATGCACTATGGTATAAACCATGACAATTATATCGTAAAATGAAATCAGTTGAATAACTTGATAGGTTAAGGATATGGATTATTTGAAATTTAATGTATAATTACCGAATTTATGGAAATTTAAGTTAAATACTGTAGTTGGGAATTGGTTGACTTTAAATTGATATGGGAATGGGTTATAAAGGGTTATAAATTACTAAAGAAATCTAAGATGATAAAATTTATGAATTTTGGAATTTGAATTAGATGGTGATTTAATTAATTAATTATTAATTTATTTAATTAATGTAAAAATAGCCATTTTGGCAACCGACTTGGATTTCGACAAAACTAGTTTCATCGGATCTGTAATGATGAATTATTATAGGATTTCAAGTTTCGTTGCGATCGGACTTGTCGTTTGATCGTACGGACTCGAAACGCCTTGAAATCAATAAAAATTGAAATCAATTGAAATCAATTTGAAAAATATTGATTTTAGCATAAGTTCTTCATACGTTGGAATTTGGACTTAAAACCTATTCCATTGCGTTTAAAATATTTTAAAACATCTATTTTGATATATGGGTTGACCCAATTTCGTTCCGTAGTCAGTACGAGCTTTTCGGGCCATTTATCGTTCAGCGCGTTTATAAATCGGGTCCATCTATTCTTTTTCAACCTTGTCTATAAATACCCGGTTATAAACCCTAGCCTACTTCTATTTTCTCATTCATTCGTGTGCATACAATTCAGCTATCTCTCTTCCTCAATGGAAGACAAACATATTCAAGATCCAAGCACAAATCAAATTCAAATCCAAAAATTTAAGCTCCTCAAAAAAATTCAGAAAAATTACATATCGAAGCCCTCGACGAGCGTAATCTTCTGGTACTGTTCGTTTTTTGATTCGACGACTCAATTGTCCTGAAATTCAAGATGAACCTCGGCCGTTCGTAGGCCGCATGCTAAATCAACGGTGGATCTTCAATTTGAGGTCGATCGGAGGGCAGGGTCTGGTGGAGAACGTCGAGGCGTGAAGATCGGCACGGTTGCATGGGCCTGGAGCTGCTCGACGTCGCCAAGATCGGTAATTGTTTTCAGCGGCAGCGGTTTTGATTGGTTTGACCGGAGGATATCGCAAGACGACTATATGGAGCAGCTCGGAGTGGTCGAGGCGGTGGCACGTTCTGATCGACTCGATGTTGCTCAAAGGGGCGGCAGAAATAGGATTATCGGTGAGGATAGTGGCGGCTCAGGTTTCAATAGCACGGTAGGGTTTCGAACGAGAATACCCCGTGAAGCGTGCTGACGTGGGTTTTTCTTTTTCTTCTGTTTTATTTTATTTTATTTATATTTGAAATCTATATGTTCTAATGCACGTAACTCTTACATAATGTTTCAGATTCACGCGTCGTTTTCTCCGCTAGGTTCGTATTGGAATTCCCGATATTTTGTCGCTAGTTTGGACGAATTTGGAGACTATCCAATCTTTGGGTTTAAATTGGATTTAAATTCAGTTTAAATTCAAAAGATGAGTGTTTTAACCCACTCATAACATCTAAAATTTCTTATGTTTGGTAAATTAATTTATGTTGTGATTATGCATTTATGTATGGCTATTTCGTATATTTTTAATCACCGTCTCTGTTAATTGCATTTATTGAAATTAAATCGTTATTTAATTATTATTGAATATAACTCCAGTTAATTACCTGTTATATATTATCAGTTATATATGGATATTGATTGATTGTTTTGCATGATGATTGTGATGGATGTATTTTTTTATGATGGATGAATGGATGTTTTATTTATATCTCATAATCTGCAAGTTGTTATGCATTTATTTTGATTCGGGATTGCGGTTTGAAATGATATACAACCGCATTTTTATTTTACTGCGGATTGAAATGATAAATATCCGTATCACTTGACCATAGGATAGAAAATTATATACAGGCACCGTGGTATATATATATATATAATTATTTTGAAATGATTTTCTATTGTTTTGGAAAGAAATATACGGTTTAATAAATATTAATCTTTGATGTTATATAAATATTATTTTACATATATATAGTTAAATTCTTGAATTTAAGCTATGTATAAAATTAATTAATAAAAATTAGTTTAATAATAAAGTTTAATTTCTTTTATATAAAATGGTTAAGTATCTATTTAAATCCTATAGTATATAGAGTTTATAATGACTCAAGTAAAATTAAGGTTGGAAGATAAATGTGAATTTGATGTGAATTAAAGTTTTAAGAATTAACCTCGAAAAATTTGATTTGAAATGTAAATAAATTGAGATTTAAATGGTATGATTTTTATAACTTGATTTTGTTAGAGGATTTAAATGAATATCAAATTGATTTAAATGAATGTTATCAAGTTAGGTAAATTGAAATAATATCCAATTATTTGAAGTCTAAAGGTTTTACTAAAATGATATTTGATTTATTTAGTAAACATTTCAAATCTAAATAATAGTAGTTGAAATATATGTATATGAAATTATCAAAGAATAAGTTTTGAAATGGTGGGATAATTAAAGCTTTGAAATATATGAAAATTTTATTGGTTTATTTGGAGATTTAAATCCATATTTGGAATTGATTTTGAAGTTGAAGAAGCTATTTTATTATATAAAGTAATTTAATTGTTAAACCATTTAAGTGGTAATATGTTTCAAAGTTACGAATTCAAAGTTTTATGTTATGAAAGGCTATATTTCAAGTTTTGGTTTTGAAATATTATAACTTTGAAAATGTTATGGTTTCAGAAAAGGACATATTTGAAAATAATATTGATTTGGGTTTTTAAAACAGAAATGATATCATATTTATATGTTTTGAAAGGGATATTACATTCTGTTTGAAGTATAATTATTTTAAAATGACCGCAGTGTTATAATAACGTTTGGTTGTTGAAGAGACCGGGATCGGAAGTTGTCATACTCTCTGCCAACTCCGAAAACCACTTTAACAACCGTGTACGCGGTGGAGATTCCAGAATGAAGTAGAATGGTGGCGGCGTTTCCTATGAGGTAAATATGTGGACTTGACTCCCGTGAGTTGGCATAAGGTGGCTAAAACAGGAGCGACTGATGGGCTAATGAGGTAACAACTTTGATCGGACACATCCTTTCGATATTATACTTTGACTTCTGGATTGATTCGGTGGCCACTTTTGATTTTCTTTTTGGGGTTGTGGCTCGAGGCGGGCGGTAGCTGCGTGCTACGCGTTACCATCGGCCCGAAAGCGTAATTGGTATATCTACCCTGGCATTGCCTAGTTGTGCCGTGTCACCTACCCTAGCGTGCCTTGTATGAGTTCCTATTTGTGTCGTACCTATGGAGTATCCTCTGGCAGCCTCCCGATCAGGAGGTATTACGGTACTGTATAGATTATTGGCGCTATTACGTGTTAAGGTGGAAAATGTAAAGCCTTAACGCTATTTAAAAGTAAGTTTATTTTACTATAGACATTATTATAATAGCAAAATATTACTACATCGTAAATAGTTTAACGGATCCTTAGGAGATGTGAATCCCAAGCGTCTCTTGAGTTACTGCACTCACGTTTGACACTGGAAAGGAGATGTCAAATCTCGTAAACATCTCTGAAGCCGTTCCACTCATATTTATTTTTGTTGATTTAACTTACATAAGATCTTTTAGTTCTGACTCGAGTGTTTTGACTTTTCAATTCGCTTGGGTCAGCCTGAGCATTCCAGGAATTGAAGGCCTTATTTCTGGAGGAAGAAGACGAAGATTGTATTATTACTATTATTTACGATAGTGTTCCACTGCATTGTTATTATTCTTTGGTATGTGTAACTCTGATATAAATTTTATAAGAATAATCGAATATTTTGTAAACAGTCTCATGAACTGTATATTTGATTATTATATTTTATCGTTCTGCTGCAAGATTCTATTTTTGTTTATTTTTCTTTCTATGCTTTTTCTTATTTACCTCATAACAATCCGCCCTTCTGTATGCTTTAATTCTGACGTGTGTGGTTTATCTTCGTTTTAAAGCGTGCGAAAAGGCGGGACGTTACATCTGTTATCAGAGCTTTGGTTTAGCGATAAACCTTAGCTTTGTGGGGTCTGACTCTTAATCAATAGGGTAGTAATACCCTATGGGCGTCGCTAGTGTAAATATATGAGAGAGCGTATTTGTTAGTTTTATAATGGTTTTGAAATTGTGTTAATTTGTTTCGTTTTGTATTTATAAATTCTGGTTGGTGCATGGGACGCTATGACATCAATAGGGATTTCTAAACACTTAATAGGACAGATCGACACAATATTTGTTTTGAATATAGGTGAACGAAATAATTTTGCCTATTATATTTTCTATATATAAAATAAATTTTTATAAAGGTTAAATTTGGTTGCAATATATTGGTTGTTAGTTAATGAAAATTATAAATAATAGTTGAAATGAGATTGAAAATAAAATAAATGAAAATTGGAAATTTAGAGCTTAAGTCCTGGGGTTTTGAAAATTCTTTCAATGATTTTTGGAATATAATAATGATAATATTTAGAAGTATTTTCTGATATAAATATTTCAATAAAATTTGAAAGAAATGTTTTAAAATAAAAAATTGAAAGAAATAAATTTTGTACTCCCCTCTCTGTCGTTGGAAAATAATTTCAATGATGAGTGCACGCATCATCGACATTCATTTTCGAGTTTCTAAATGGGAAGGCCACTGTAGTAGTTTTACTACGGATTTATTTTGATAATAAAATATAAATTTCTGATTGTTTAAGTATAATGGGATATATAAGTTTTAAGTATAAACCTTTATCTATTATGTTTAAAATGTTTTGAAATTAAACTCGGTATTTAGTTCTTAACTTCCGTTAATTAATAACTTCAATTAGTGTAGTGAAATGGAATTTAACTAATAAACTGAAACCTCTAAATGAAATGAGAAATGTAATGCTAAGTTATAAATGAGATTAAAGGAAAGTTAAAACTATAATCTTATAAACCAAAAGATATAATTATTGAACATTTAATTAATTGAAAGAAATAAGATAAATTGGTATGATTCTCAATTGCATTCTTAAAAGCATATATATATAACTTACCCAATAATAAAAGTTACAATGTTTAATAAGAAATTGTAATAGAATATTATACAAATAAAAATTTGAAATAATGAAGGTATTCAATGAAATTCTTTACTAAATAAGAATTGGAAGTTGTAGTTGGTATAAATTTAAGTATATTAAATAAATGAATAAATGAAATTAAATAGTGAATAAATGAATAAAAGTAAATGAAACTGTAAGAAATAAAATATAAATTAAAAAAGATGAATTATTATATGAATGAAATTAATAATAAATTTTTTTTACTTGATTTATTGTTTGGAATTTGTTGTTTGTTTGGTTTATGGTTGTTTGGGTAAGGATACTTTAATATTATTTGGATGTATGAATAAACTATTTAGCTTCATCTAAGACTGTTGAGTAAATGGTGCACTAAGTAGTTTATTTTCCATTCTGTGCAATTTAAAGCTTGAACTCGAACATCTATTTGTTTTGTTGATAATGGTTGATTTGTATCGATTGTATGTGATGGTTGTATGCCTTGTTGCAATTGATTGTTGGTTGTATTGATTTGTTGTTTATGGTTGAAACAACTTTTAATATTTCATTTTATATAATTATTAACTCTTTTGGATTATATAAGTGAAATACAAGTTATGGAAGCAATTGCTACTGATTTTGGTTTCATAAATAAGCGTAAATTGCCCGATAAATAGGTACGTTTTCGGATTACGGTTTATAGCGCTATTATATTCCCGGGTTGGTATATATATTATTTTGGAAAATATATGTTGTATATTGTTATTTTTGATATTATATCTTCTCCCAAGCCTTCCCGTACAAAGAAGACTCTGCCAAAATTTTCCGTGAATTTTGGACTTAGAACATATTTTGAAATTGTTTTCCAAACCTTATAAATTTGAATATAAAAGGTTTAATTGTTTATAAATCTATATATTTTATTTAAATTATCCTATTCTGTAAATTTATTATTATGAATAATGTTTTGAATAATATATAATGATTTATAAGTTCCTCTATTCCCCTCTTTTCCTTTTCAGGGACGAAAAGTTTTGAGTGGGGGAGAGTGTAACGACCCGTAAATTTCAATGATTTAAATTTATTAATTTGATAAAGTTTTGGTAATTTAATATTGAAAGAAAAAAAAATTGTTGATTAAATGAGTCTTGATATTAATTATTGAAACAAATAAAATTTGTAAATAAATAATGAAATAGTAACTAGGATGAAATGTAACAAAGAAGTTAATTTAAAGCTGAATTTGTATAAATTGAACAGGATTAGTGTGAAAGTATAAATTTCATAGAAGCGTAATGTATGTATAAAGTAATAAATTGGTACTAGAAAGGAATTCGAATTAATTGAAATAGTGGGAGTAATATAACCTGTTATAAATAAAATATAGGTAAACAAATGTAGGTATTGAATTAATATATGTTAGTTATTTAGGCTGTTGAATAAAATTGGTAATCAATTCGCAATTAAAGGAAATAATGTTGATGTAAGCTAATAAATAAAAATTTCAATGCAATACCAATTAATTGAAAACAATTGTAAGGTTTTAATTAATTGTAATTAGTAAATTTGGAAATACATTCAAAATTAATATTTGATAATGTATTGCACAATTGAATTTAATAATTAATGAACTTGAATGGAATTCCAATTATATAAAATAATTTAATGTTATGTTTGGTTATAAATTGAACATATGTGAATGAAATTAGTAGTATGATAATAAATGGCAACATTGATTTGAAAGTAATAAAAGCTTATTTATGTGACTAAAAGGGTAACGGTAATGATTATTGTATGTTACCTATTTATTTAGATTGTTAATTGAAATTGGAAATAAATTTCTAATAAATGTAAACAAATGTTACATTAATGTGAAATGTAATTCAATGTTTAGGAGTTGTTAAATTGGGTATATTAAGGTAATAGATCATGAATATAATGTTAAATGCATCCATTTGACAACAATGAATTTGATAATAGGTTGAATGTAAATAATGGAAAGTGCTGTGTAAATAAATGAATTAGTATAATAAATGGAAATTGGATGAATTCAGTGTTACGCAAGTAATCATAATAATTAGTTGAAATTAGTAAACTTAAGTTTATTATAAAGTTAATGGTAACGATTGTTATATTTAATTGGCCTTCTAAATCAAAATAGGAAATCTTTAATGTTTTAACGAAAATTAGTGCATTGACGGAAGGTGTGAATGTAATAATGAAATAATTGGAATTGTAAATTCATTCATAATGTAGTAATCTATATAATGGAAAGTATGAACCCAAGTAAATGAATTTATTTAGAATGTTAATCGCAATTAGCGTGTATTGTTATCCCGCTTTTTGGCAAAGCCGCGATACCAAAAGATCGATCAGAAACGGAGAACAGTTCGTCTCAGAGACCGGTCATACTTCGTCTCGCTATGGATATCACTGAATTTTGTCCAAGTCCAGATTGAGCTACAATTGATAGGACACGGCAAGAAAGACCATAGGAGTCAACATCTCAAGTTTCAAGTCAATCCGAGTTCATACGCTCGAGTTTTGATCGATTCAATTTGAAGTGGAAGGCTTAGGTTTCGAACCCATCGTTGACCAACGGTTCGAAGCGATCGCTTTCGAATCCATAAGTTTCGAATCCATCGAACCACCTCGGGTTCGACTCCATCACCTTAGAATCCATCGTGTTCGAATCCATTGTGTTCGAACCGATGGGCCTCATATCCATGGAGAAGTGACACAACTCGTATCCATCACAGAAGCCATGCTTCGAACCCACCACAAAGCCTTGTTCGACTCCAAACAAGAATCCTTGTTCGAGTCCATCATTGGACATTGCTCGAACCCATCCATGAAGTCATGTTCGAACCCATCCATGATGCCAAGTTCGAACCCATCCTGTATAGCCTCATTCGAATCAACTGGGTCAACCAACCATGATGACGTGTCTTCCATCGGTTCGAATTCGCCAAGATATATGGAGTCGAAGCGGTCAACTCGGAGTGAAGACCGGATCGATTCGAAGTTTGCGCTCCACGTCACCACGAAGACGCGTGCCATGATGGATTCAAAACCATCGGTTCGAAAGCATGGTTTCGAACCAAACAGCCATGTAATGAACCCCATTTCGAATCCATCATATCTCCCAATCCACTGATCCAAATGCCATGAAATTTTCACAGAAGTTTGCATACATGTTGAAGAATGTCCACGCCAAATTTCACCTCGATCGGATGAATTCTTGATCGGTTCGAATGGAGTTCGAACCGATGCCAAAGTGGGCCCAAACTTCCTGAGACCGTGTGTGCGGGCCCCCTCACGTGCCAGAAGCGGTCTCCCGAGTTTTCAGCGAAATATCAGCAGCCTACGTCTATAAATAGAGCCCCAGAGCCAACGAAAAAGGGATCTTTGGACACTCAAGCGCCCAAACTCTGCCGGATCAAGATCTCCATCATCCTACATCACAATTTTACTGTTGATTTCGAATTTCCAGTTGTAACTTGTTGTTGATCATTGCAACAACTTGTAATCATTGAAAGAGAATCAATAAAACGTCAAAATACTTCACAGTGGACGTAGGCAACGCGCCGAACCACTATAAATTGCTTGTCCACACATTTACTTTACTGTTGATTGGAGTTTTTGTTAGATAATATCTGTTTTGAACTTACATTCCTGACTATTATCTCTTCAACGACTCCCGAAGAGTGTTGCGCCCAATTTTGACACAAACACTTTGGTGCTTTCACTGAGAAAACCCAGCTTTTCTCCTGCTCGTTGGATCTGCCGTCGATAACGGATTGAATAAATCTAAGAGAGAGATCCAGATCATTGAATCCAACTTCCTTCCCTTCTATTCAGATTTGCATAAAGTCTAGGAAAGGAATTCAACTATCAAGATGGTTAGCACAAGAACCACCTCGAACGCTATCAATCAAGAAGAACAGGATAGACAGAATCCTGCCCCTCTACCTTCATCTAATCAAGATGCCGCTGGGCAATCGGAACCGTCGGGACCGGTCACCCGACAAGACTTGCAGTTGCTACTCCAAGAGCTGACCCAGAGTCGGCGAAAACTGGAAGAACAGCTACGCGCTAACGCTGAGCTAATCAACAAGCTGGACGCCAGAAACGAAAGAGATCCATGAGAGATCGTGCTTCTCGCTCCTCCAACGAAAGTTCTTCATATTCTGATTATCATAACCGGCCTCCACGACCCCGGTTAGATGGGAGTCGTATGCCACCAGTTGGAAACCAACCAACATTGACCGTTGGACAAATAAGAGTTGGTCCGTCAGCCAGTTTCCAAACCAGACCCTCCTCCCGAGGAGGTGCCATTCCTCACCACGTCGTAGAATACCGCACCACTAGCGTTGCGGCTGAACCAGGGGTCGACGCTCAAGATCAGTCGGACCTGGACCATCGTCATAGCGGTCGTACTCCTGAACCGTACGTCCCAGAGGACTATGAGCCAAGAAGGCGAGACTTGGACCGTCGACGATATCCGGTTCAAGCCCAAAGTATGGAATGTGATCATACTCCGGCACAAATGCCGGATCTTTCAACTATGATACGTCAGATGATCCGTGAGAGTCAAGGATTCACAAACGACGATTGGGGAGTTTTCCGAAATTACACTCCCTTTACGGACGATATTCTTAATGCTGAACCCCCACGGCGATTCCGAATGCCCACTCTACCCATGTACGAGGGAAACTCCGACCCCAACCAACATATTCTGAAATATGAATGGTCGATGACTGCTGCCAGAGCTGACGATGCAGTGAAATGTCGTAGTTTTCCCATATCCTTGGGGGGCATCGCAACCATGTGGTTCACTCGATTGCCACCTCGATCCATCTCTTCCTTCGATCAGTTAGCCACAAAATTCGTTGAGCAATTCCGCATGCACGTCGCAAGGCCGAAAGATGTCAACACTCTATCTAGTGTCACACAAGCTCCCGGAGAGACACTCAGACACTACTTAGAAAGATTCCATACTGCATGCGTGGAGATTAGTAATCCAAACGATAACTCCATCCTTATGGCATTAACTAAGGGGATCGACCCCGATTCTGAATTTGGCAACTGGCTAGCCGGAAAACCACCTGTATCATTGGACCGTTTCCATGCCAAAGCAGCTCAATTCCTGAGACGGGAAGACGCGAAACAGTCTAGGAAGCAAACTGATGCAGGGCCAAATGCGGAAGGGGTCCAAAGCAATGTTGCAATAAAACAGTCTGGTGAGAGCTCCGGAAAAGTTCAGTTGAATATTAAAAAAACAAGCTCGGTGAAGAGAAAGCGTGAATCAAATTAAGAAACAAGATCAAACTCGTGGCCCACAGCGCAAGAATCCAATGTTTGACAGTTACACTCCTCTAAATACATCACTAGAAGACTTGTACTTACAAACCTGTGGAACAATTCAATATCAAAAGCCTGCACTAAGGCCATCGTCAGAAAGACAAATCCAGACGGGAAAATTTTGCAGGTTCCATGAAAGCTACGGGCACAATACGAACGAGTGTCGTCACTTACAGGATCTTGTTGAAAAACTGGTCAAAGAAAGGAAGCCAGAACAGTTTGTGCGGACACCGCAGCCCAGAGAAGCGGGCCCATCCAATCCAATCAATGAACCCAATCGACCGAGGCAGGAGGACTCGACTTGTCCCCGTGTAAGATTGGTGATAAACGCCATAAGTGGCGGGCCTACTTACTCAGGAGCCTGGAACGACGAAGAACCTCGTCATTGTCACACATGACAGGCTCCTTCAATCTATGAATACTTTGCAGTTTCTTTTACGTTCTGAAATTTGAATTTGTAATAAGGCACTGACTTTGCCACATTTTCTTATTTCAGCAAATAAAATGCTATCTCTTCAAGCTAAAGCTGTGATTCACCGAATACAACGTTCAACAATCACCACACACAAAGAGCTAAGTTCCATAGAACAATGGAATTTATTCAAATAGCGAGTGACTGCGATACGACCGGCCACTCACTAAGTGAAACCCTAGCTCGGGGGCAAGCCATCACATCAAAGGCTGAACTGGACCAACACACGACAGTCCATCCAACAATTCGTTCCCGGAGCGTGAACGGACTCCAACTTCCCACGGCGCGAATTGGAGTATAAACATTCAATAATTCGTTCCCAGAGCGCGAACGGACTCCAACTTCCCAGAGCGTGAATTGGAGTATAAACATTCAAAAATTCGTTCCTAGAGCGCTAACGGACTCCAACTTCCCAGAGCGTGAATTGGAGTATAAACATTCAATAATTCGTTCCCAGAGCGCGAACGGACTCCCACTTCCCACAGCGCGAATTGGAGTATAAAAATTCAACAATTCGTTCCCAGAGCGTGAACGGACTCCAACTTCCCACAGCGCGAATTGGATTGTAAACATTCAATAATTCGTTCCCAGAGCGCGAACGGACTCCAACTTCCCAGAGCGTGAATTGGAGTATAAACATTCAATAATTCGTTCCCAGAGTGCGAACGGACTCCAACTTTCCAGAGCGTGAATTGGAGTATAAACATTCAAAAATTCGTTCCCAGAGCGCGAACGGACTCCAACTTCCCAAAGCGTGAATTGGAGTATAAACATTCAAAAATTCGTTCCCGGAGTGCGAACGGACTCCAACTTCCCAGAGTGTGAATTGGAGTATAAACATCAAATCCATCGTTCCCAGAGTGTGAACGAATTCCTAAAAAGCCCAAATAGGTGTGACTGACCATCTATCGACTGACTCCAACTTCCCAGAGTGTGAACTAGAGTATAAACGTCTATTCCAGGTTCCCAGAGCGCGAACCGAAGCATCCGTGCTAACTCCAAGTTCCCAAAGCATGAATTGGAGTATAAACATAAATTACAGGTTCCCGGAGCGCGAACCGAAGCATCCACGCTAACTCCAGATTCCCAGAGCGTGGAGTGGAATGTAAACATCAATTCCAGGTTCCCGAAGCGCGAACCATAATACAAACGTCGATAACTCTCAAATTCCCATAGTGCGAACCAAGTTATCGATTACAAATTATCCTAAGTCCCCAGAATGTGGAAACATGCTTAAGGTTTGCAATAAACACACTCAACCACCAAAACACAAATGTTATTCCCCGAGACTAGGGGGAAAAAAAGCTAAGTGTTAATCGCTAACCAAAGTGATACAATGTCCGAAATTCGATTATTCATCGACTACGACTCGCGACCAAGATTTTCAGACTTGGCGAATAAAACAAACTCTACTTGACGGTAAAAACACCACAAGTGCACCGGACTAAAAACATAACGCTACAAACACTTAAGCACAAAAGAAATGAGAGTTGGAACAAAGAAACTAAATTTTATTTCAACTAACTAAAGACAAGGACTTACACGCAAATAAGTTCTTTCAAAAAAGAATGCCTACTAGCAGGGGCCGAACCTGCATCTATACACGGCCTACTAACAAAAAACAAAAACAAGTTCCTATCTACCAAAATATCTGCTTGGGAGGCCTAATTACTCTTTCTTTCTTGGCTTCCTTATCAGCGGTTCGTCATCAGAATCGCTAGGAACGGAAATCCTTCGTTTGGACGACCTCCTCACTGGTGGTTGCTCTTCGGCCGGGGGCATAATATCTACGTCCTCCTCGAAACTTGAATCTAAATGAAGGCTCTCCGCCGGAGGAGTAGGAGGGACTGGACCCGCAACGGAAGATGGGATAGTGCCACCCGACGATACTATCCCCGCAGGTGCTGGGCTCTGCACCGCCGTGCCACCGCCAACACTACCACTTTGCCCCCGCAGCTTCTAATTCAGCTTGAATCTCGGCCAGGATCTCTTCATCACGAATCGTCTGGGCCTGGCTGGGGGCATCCGCAGTCTGCATTGAAGAGCTGGAGGTCGGCGGAAGGTCACTAATGATAAATGGCAAGTCAGTGAAAGAGTCACCCTGTTGGCCAAGCAGCTCACTCACCATTTGTTCGTCAAGAGATAGGGACCTCCCCTGCGCCGCCTCGGTTGATACTGTAGTCACAACAGTAGTCTCGGTGGTGATGGCCTTATCCCCTTTGCTTGATTCCTGGGTCGCGGCAATCGAAGTAGCTCCAGTCACTAAACAAAGATAAGAAGAAGTTATCAGTAACTGCTTCAGAACAAACTCTCTATTCGGAAAACACTTGAGGTAAGTTCGGAATACCTTCCCCAGTTTGACTTGCGAACGACTGAGCGGCCTCAGAAGCATGCTCCCGAATGGGAGATAACCGCGGCTGTTCCGGGTTATAAGCAGGAACAGATTGAGAACCGACCATAGATACAGACACTGACGAAGGTGGAGCGGTGACTTCAGTAACAGTAGAGTAATGCTCAACACCTGAACCTTCTCCAACCTCCAGAGATCGACCACCGATCATCTCCTTTTCTTGAGCAATAATAGCGTCGTGGAGAACCTTCTTCTCATCATCAGTCAACAACCGGTTTTCAAGTTCAAATCGGTCGACCGATTCATCCGGGTGTGCTTCCTCTTCTTCTTCGACCAATCGATCCCAAGCATTGCGGAGGTGCACCGGGTAATCTTAGAGCCAGGCCAAATTTCGATGTCTCAACACGTTGGCATTGTAAGTGATAAGCAAATCTTCAATATCGGCCTCCAGCCTAGCCTCCGCTTGACGAACTTTCCCTTCAACCTCCATTTCAACCGCCTGGACCTTGGCTACTGCCGCATCCCGTTCAGTCCGGAGAATCATGGCTTGTTCACACGCCTCCTGGGCTGCATTGTTCGCATCATCCCTATCCTTGGCGATTTCGGCGAATTTTGACTTAAGCTCGTTCAACTCCTTTAGGGCTGCGTCCCTCTCGGCAGTAACCATGGTGTTTCGATGGACCATGTCCTCTACCGTGGCATAGTGCTCACGTTTCATCCTGTCCGTTGTTGCTTGGGCTTCATCGGCTTTTTTGATAGCCTCCATTTCGGATTTCCGAGAACACTCGGCCTCAGTGTTTAGCACATCGATAATACGGCTCTTTTGGGCCAACTCAGCCTGCATTTTCTCAATGGTGGCCCCACGCTCAAAGGCCAGTGACGACGCTTTTTCGGCCGCCTTGTACCACGCCCTGTACTGGGCATAAAAATCGTGCACATAATCGTGCCCCGTCTGTTCGGCCTCCGGCGGGATTCTTTTCAAGTGAAGAGGGAAGATGTAGTTGTCAAAGCAAATATTTGGAAACTCCTTCTTCATTTGAGCAAGCCTGATTGCTCCTTCTCCTGAAATTTCGGTAGGAGGTTGCTCCGCGACTATTGGAGGCATTGCCTCAGATCTGGGACGGTGAGGTTCATGCCTAGAAGATTGAGAGGTCGACTGATAGTGCGAGGAATCAGAAGGACGAGGAACATGGACAGGAGGTTGTATAGGAGCTCTTGGAGGAGGGGTGCGCGATCGAGACCGACGTCTGTAATCCCTATCTCTCCATTCTTGGCTAGAGTACCCGGAGTACCTGCGATCGTAACTCCTATCTCCTTCTCTCCGTTGTGAATCGTAATATGAGGAAGATCTGCGAGCATGTCGTAGGCTCCCTAGCATCGAACCATGTCCAGTCGTAATATCTGTAAAGCAAAATGAGAATAGATTTATTGGTTTCTCGAAACCGATGACCTAAGACTCGGGACTATGTAGTGTCGTGAAATGTGTATGAATATGCAATTCCCCCGACCAACCAGAAGTGTCGACTGAGCTAGTAATAAAAGGCTTGCTCAATTCAAGAGTACGATGAAACTCCTCCAACCCGGCGTCATGCTGAAAAGACACATCATCCAGGATTGGAAGGTCGGTAAGCCCTTCGTAAAGACTTTCAGTTCGCGGAGGAGACATCTCGGAAATTCTAACTCCGGGGGAGGATCGGGCCGTGACAACCGACTTCCATCTCCCCTTCTTAGTTGACGTGACGACGGCTGCCTTGCCTTTTCTTTGCTCTTCAACATCCTGAGCCACGTCTGTAGGCTCCAACAACGGCTCGTCGTCAGTGTGAGTTCTTTCAGAATCAGCCTCCTCGGCTATAATAACTTTGGGCTTCTTGTGCTTGACTCGTTTCTTCAAAACGGCCTTTAATGCCCCCTCAAATAGTATGCTCTGCCCACATTCAATCAATCCGTAAGTTCGGAGATTCATATCCGTTTAGAGCAGCTCAATATCCCTATCTCCACTCGGGACCTCTCGAAGTACCCACACCATCTCCTTAAAGCGCTCACCCTCAGGTCGCTGAATCGTCGCTGTGAAGAAAAGAAAAAAAACATAAGTTTCGCTTTGACCGCATTTGCCTTAGAAATTACTTAATAACTCAGCTACACTCACGTCTGACTAACCATCGCCTGGAAAACCCCGGAGGACACCTGACATAGAACCATTCCGTCCTATAGTAGCTCAACCTGGTCCAGGACCCAGTAACCACTTGGCAGTTCCTCACCGCTTCCAGAAATGTGAAGGAAGGATAATCACCCCAAGTTTTGAAATTGAACAAGTATCTGATCTCAATCGGGAGTGGTGGTCGATGGAGATATTCCATAAATGCAATGAACAAGCTATTGATCGACGCATATCCGTTCGGGTGCAGCTGAGATGGGGCGATCCTCAAAAACAACAATACTTCCCTTATATACTCGTTGAACGGAGAAAGTGTCCCCGCAGCACACGCGTGGCGGTTGAATGCAGTATACCCTTCCGGTGGATTGTGCGGTCTATCATTCGGCCCCGGCAGTAACACATCATCCAGTGACAGGCCGTGCCTCAAGCATATTCTTCCCAACATATCTTCAGAGATATTGGATGGAACGGAATCCGATGGATTTGCAATGAACGACGCATTAGGCAATTCGTCCGGGGCTGGACCGACGATCTCAGGATCAATGTCCGGAACCTCTAGTCTCGGAGGGGCTGTACCTTGAATCTCCTACTGCTGTGAACTTGACGGTTCCATAACTAGCTAACTCATGAGAAACCATCATTAGATGACAAGAGACCCGTGAATTCCCCAGTGTATAGTGTATGAATGTGTGTTGTGCGGTGTTGTGCATTACTTGGATGAATATCGCAGAATTAAAGAAAACACGCAAACGACAAAGCTACAAAACCCAGTTGTAATGACCGTCATCGCTGACCGTCATCGCTAAACCCTTCACATAAGGAAAATTGATTCGAATAGAAATTGTTATTGTTCCGTCGACGAGCTTCGAAAGCTGGTCAAGTATGCAGTTTAACATCTCCAAATATGCAGGAGTGAAGCTCGTCGGAATTATGCTCAGAAAATATCAAACTTTGATATCCATTATATGGAGTTTCGAACCGATCACAAGTAACTTGTTCGAACCCATCATCATACCACTTCGAATCGATCCAAAGGAGCGAGCTTCGAATCGATGGTCAAGTGCCAAGCTCGAATCAATCAAATGAAGGGTGACTTCGAATCGATACAGAGGGGCACACTTCAAATCCATCAAAACGCCGAGCTCGAATCGATCAGTGGGGGATAATTTCGAATCGATCCTTGGTTAATTAGTTCGTACCGATCAGGAAAACCTCAACTTAACATCGATCGAGTTCGAATCGATACTTTTCGTATCGGTCGTAAAGGAATGTTTCGTATCGATGCGGAGTTGAGAGCTTCGAACCAATCAATGGCTGCTTTTCGTATCGGTCGTTTTGCACCGATACGACCCAACATCATAGTTAACTTGGTGCGAACTGCGCCCCCTCCAAGGGAAATCGCAAGGATCGATTCGAAATCTGGAAGAGAATGATGCTGCCCACCATCGATTCGTACACGAGTCTCTGAATCGATTCGAAATTCCTCCAAAAGCCAGATCTGGTTTTACCAAATCCCTAGAAAGGCCAATCGATGAAGGAGTGATAGGTTCGGGGTAGCTTTGCCATGTGGATTTGAGGTTAATTACCTAGTTTGGGTGATAGGTTCGAGGAATTAAAAACTTGGATCTTGAATGGTTCGAATACAAAACACAGTGCCCTCCTCTTTAAAGCTTCGAAACGATGCAACGCACAGTGAAAGCAAGGCAAGAGTAAAAAAGTAAAAAGTGAAAAATGGCGAACCCTCTGCTATTTATATGGCGCGTTGAGAGCAACTGAGACAATTGCTCTTCCGGTAATCTTGACCGGTCGCAACCAGTCGAAGCGTTGTTCGATTCGAAACCTCCTTCCGAAACCATCGGCCTAGGACCCTGTCGATGCGAAGTTAACCTCACCCTTTATCGTTACGAAGTATACAACCAAGGCTATACAGTAGACATCGATTCGAAACACACAATGGGCACATCAACACGAAGCCCCTGTTCACAACTCCATCCACAAACAACCGATACAAACGATGATTTCGTATCCATCATTTCCTATCGATACGAAGGATGGCTTCATATCCATCAGCTTCAAAATTCGAATCGATTCGAACAACTACTTCGTATCCATTCTTTCATATCGGTTCGAATGTCCATTTCGAATCCATCATAGTGCAAGCGTACCGGGTCCATAACAAACGTAGATTTCAAATTCATCAATGCTCTAACTCATCGGTTCGAAAACATTACACTCACGCAATACAAATTCAATTCCCTCAGCCTTCAATATCGGTTCAAGAGAGGATCGATACGAAGGAACTTTTCAAAACAACCATCAAGCGTTGTCTCAACTCAAATTTCCAAATTGGTTCAGGAGAGAATCGATATGAAATTCTATAGCAAACCGAACTGACAATGACTCGTGGACGCACGACGTTTACAAGGGTCAAACTAACATATATGCATATATGTCGAACTAACAATCGATTTTAAACATTTACAGGGATCAAACACCCATCCTGTTACAAATGCAACAGCCAACGGCTAAGCACTATTATACAGCAATCAATCATATCAACACAAGGTTACAACAATACAGCGTACGAGTTTCAACAAAAAAAAAGAGCAATGATTATTCAGAGAAATTGCAGCTGTTCAAAGAACATCATATTCCCACAAGACGTACTTTGGGGGGCAAAATGTTATTCCGCTTTTTGGCAAAGCCGCGATACCAAAAGATCGATCAGAAACGGAGAACAGTTCGTCTCGGAGACCGGTCATACTTCGTCTCGCTATGGATATCACTGAATTTTGTCCAAGTCCAGATTGAGCTACAATTGATAGGACACGGCAAGAAAGACCATAGGAGTCAACATCTCAAGTTTCAAGTCAATCTGAGTTCATACGCTCGAGTTTTGATCGATTCAATTTGAACGGGAAGGCTTAGGTTTCGAACCCATCGTTGACCAACGGTTCGAAACGATCGCTTTCGAATCCATAAGTTTCGAATCCATCGAACCACCTCGGGTTCGACTCCATCACCTTCGAATCCATCGTGTTCGAATCCATCGTGTTCGAACCGATGGGCCTCATATCCATGGAGAAGTGACACAGCTCGTATCCATCACAGAAGCCATGCTTCGAACCCACCACAAAGCCTTGTTCGACTCCAAACAAGAATCCTTGTTCGAGTCCATCATTGGACATTGCTCAAACCCATCCATGAAGTCATGTTCGAACCCATCCATGATGCCAAGTTCGAACCCATCCTGTGTAGCCTCATTCGAATCCACTGGGTCAACCAACCATGATGACGTGTCTTCCATCGGTTCGAATTCGCCGAGATATATGGAGTCGAAGCGGTCAACTCGGAGTGAAGACCGGATCGATTCAAAGTTTGCGCTCCACGTCACCATGAAGACGCGTGCCATGATGGATTCGAAACCATCGGTTCGAAAGCATGGTTTCGAACCAAACAGCCATGCAATGAACCCCATTTCGAATCCATCATATCTCCCAATCTACTGATCCAAATGCCATGAAATTTTCACAGAAGTTTGCATACATGTTGAAGAATGTCCACGCCAAATTTCACCTCGATCGGATGAATTCTTGATCGGTTCGAATGGAGTTCGAACCGATGCCAAAGTGGGCCCAAACTTCCTGAGACCGTGCGTGTGGATCCCCTCACGTGCCAGAAGCGGTTTCCCGAGTTTTCAGCAAAATATCAGCAGCCTACGCCTATAAATAGAGCCCCAGGGCCAACAAAAAAGGGATCTTTGGACACTCAAGCGCCCAGACTCTGCCGGATCAAGATCTCCATCATCCTACATCACAATTTTACTGTTGATTTCGAATTTCCAGTTGTAACTTGTTGTTGATCATTGCAACAACTTGTAATCATTGAAAGAGAATCAATAAAACATCAAAATACTTCACAGTGGACGTAGGCAACGCGCCGAACCACAATAAATTGCTTGTCCACACATTTACTTTACTGTTATTTGGAGTTTTTGTTAGATAATATCTGTTTTGAACTTACATTCCTGACTATTATCTCTTCAACGACTCCCGAAGAGTGTTGTGCCCAATTTTGACACAAACATGTATATTGGTAGTAATGTAATAAAATGGAAATAGGGTAGTTAATACAAAGGAAAGATGGAAATTTAAACTTACTAATGTAATAAAGGGTAAAACAAAGGTTATCTTTGTTTATTGAATAATAATTAATTTGATAAAAAGGATTGAAGTTAAATCAAGTTAATTTTTGGAATAAATTATAATTGATTGAGTTTATTGTGAATGAAATTAATTACTACATTTTTGAAATTAAGATAAATTAGGGATATTAATGCACTATGGTACAAACCATGATAATTATAACGTAAAATGAAATTAGTTGAATAACTTGATAGGTTAAGAATATGGATTATTTGAAATTTAATGTATAATTACTGAATTTATGGAAATTTAAGTTAAACACTGTAGTTGGGAATTGGTTGACTTTAAATTGATATGGGAATGGGTTATAAAGGGTTATAAATTACTAAAGAAATCTAAGATGATAAAATTTATGAATTTTGGAATTTGAATTAGATAGTGATTTAATTAATTAATTATTAATTTATTTAATTAATGTAAAAATAGCCATTTTGGCCATTGACTCGGATTTCGACGAAACCAGTTTCATCGGATTCGTAATGGTGAATTATTATAGGATTTCAAGTTTTGTTGCGATCGGACTTGTCGTTTGATCGTACGGACTCGAAACGCCTTGAAATCAATAAAAATTGAAATCAATTGAAATCAATTTGAAACATATTGATTTTAGCATAACTTCTTCATACGATGGAATTTGGACTTGAAACCTTTTCCGTTGCGTTTAAAATATTTTAAAACATCTATTTTGATATATGGGTTGACCCAATTTCGTTCTGGAGTCAGAACGGGCTTTTCGGGCCATTCATCGTTCAGCGTGTTTATAAATCGGGTCCATCTATTCTTTTTCAAACTTGTCTATAAATACCCGGTTATAAACCCTAGTCTACCTCTATTTTCTCATTCATTTGTGTGCATACAATTCAGTTATCTCTCTTCCTCAATGGCAAACAAACAAATTCTAGATCCAAGCACAAATCAAATTCAAATCCAAAAATTTAAGCCCCTCAAAAAAATTCAAAAAAATTATATATCGAAGCTCTCGACGAGCGTAATCTTCTGGTACTGTTCGTTTTTCGATTCGATGACTCGTTTGTCTTGGAATTCAAGATGAACCTCAGCCGTTCGAAGGCCGCATGCTAAATTAACGATGGATCTTCAATTTGAGTTCGACCGGAGGGCAGGGACTGGTGGAGAACGTCGAGGCATGAAGATCGGCACGGTTGCATGGGCCTGGAGCTGCTCGACGTCGCCACAGTCGGCAATTGTTTTCGGCGGCAGCGGTTTCGATTGGTTTGACTAGAGGATATCGCAAGACGACTAGGTGGAGCGGCTCAAAGTGGTCAAGGCGGTGGCACGTTCTGATCGAGTCGATGTTGCTCAAACGGGAGGCAGAAATTGGATTATCGGTGAGGATAATGGCAGCCTAGGTTTCAATAGCACGGTAGGGTTTCAAACGAGAATACCCCGTGAAGCGTGCTGACGTGGGTTTTTCTTTTTCTTATGTTTTATTTTATTTTATTTATATTTGAAATCTATATGTTCTAATGCACGTAACTCTCACATACAGACTCAAATTCACGCGCGGTTTTCTCCGCTAGGTTCGTATCAGAATTTCGGACATTTTATCGCTAGTTTGGACGAATTTGGAGACTATCCAATTTTTGGGTTCAAATTGGATTTAAATTTAGTTTAAATTCAAAAGATGAGTGTTTTAACCCACTCACAACTTCTAAAATTTCTTATGTTTGGTAAATTAATTTATGTTGTGATTATGCATTTATGTATGGCTGTTTCATATATTTTTAATCATCATCTCAGTTAATTGCATTTATTGAAATTAAATCGTTATTTAATTATTATTGAATATAACTGCCAGTTAATAACCTGTTATATATTATCAGTTATATATGGATATTGATTTATTGTTTTGCATGATGATTGTGATGGATGTATTTTTTTATGATGGATGAATGGATGTTTTATTTATATCATCATATCTGCAAGTTGTTATGCATTTATTTTGATTCGGGATTGCGGTTTGAAATGATATACAACCGCATTTTTATTTTACTGTGGATTGAAGTGATAAATATCCGTATCACTTGACCATAGGATAGAAAATTATATACAGGCACCGCGATATATATATAAAATTATTTTGAAATGATTTTCTATGGTTTTGGAAAGAAACATACAGTTTAATAAATATTAATTTTTGATGTTATATAAATATGATAATATATATATAGTTAAATTCTTGAATTTAAGCTACGTATAAAATTGATTCATAAAAATGAGTTTAATAATAAAGTTTGATTTCTTTTATATAGTAAATAGTTTAACGGATCCTTAGGAGATGAGAATCACGAGCATCTCTTGAGTTACTGCACTCACGTTTGACACTAGATAGGAGATGTCAAATCCCGTAAACTTCTCCGATGTCGTTCCACTCATATTTATATCTGTCGATTTAACTTACATAAGATCTTTTAGTTCTGACTTGAGTGTTTTATCTTTTCAATTCGCTCGGGTCAGCCTGAGCATTTCAGGAATTGAAGGCCTTATTTCTGGAGGACGAAGACGAAGATTGTATTATTACTGTTATTTACTATAGTGTTCCATTGCATCACATTGTTCCGCTGCATTGTTATTATTCATTGGTATGTGTAACTCTTATATAAATTTTATAAGAATAATCGGATATTTTGTAAACAGACTCATGAACTGTATATTTCATTATTATATTTTATCGTTCCATCGTAAGATTCTATTTTTGTTTATTTTTTTCCCTGCTTTTTCTTATTTACCCCATAACAATCCGCCCTTCTGTATGCTTTAAGTCTGACGTGTGTGGTTTATCGTCGTTTTAAAGTGTGCGAAAAGGCGGGACGTTACATATTTCCTTATAAACATCCTAGAAGAACGAACGAGTTTATACATACAGCATAGCACGTCGAACAATAACTAAATCATATAATTCCCGTAACACTTCTAGATATTTACAAAGTATATATGGGTCCAGATTTGATAGTTGGTTATTTAACTATCAAATAAACAATCAATTTAACCAAATATTTCCATTTTCACCAACAACATTAAATCTCTTTTTAAAATTTAAATAATTAAACCTTTTTATTCAAAACTATACACACTTGCCTTATCGATTTTAATAAATATTAAACTATCTGTAAAAAATACTGAAAACCTTTCAAAATAAAGGTGGAAAGTACCACTATGGTATCAAACCATGGTCACAACTCAATGGTTACATCTCTATCCCAGAGAAATTCAAGTCTTAGCTGTAGGCACTCACTGCCTCTAATTACGCCACGCGAGTATACCATACTTCTCGAAAACTTTTTTAAAAAAATTATCACAAAATAGTGCCTATAAGTTCTAAATTAAATTTCAAGTTAAATCTAGGCAATTATACTTAAATAAAAGTTATTATAGAAAACCATATTGAAAATTGACAATTATCCTTTTTAAAAACAAAATGCTGACTATGTCTAAAATAATAATAATAAATCTTTCAAAATCAATATAAATTTACTGGTAAATAATTAAATATGTTTTAAACAATTTAAAATAATTAAATAACTAATTTTCCAAAATAAATTAAAATCCTCTCTTCAAAACAAGCCCACATTCCTGATTTTAAAACCTTTATACTTTTAAACAATACATTACAGATTTATATTTTAAAATCCTTTATTTAATACTTTTATTCCAAAATCATATTCACAATATTCCGGGTAGGCTAAGTATCCATTTCCAAAACCATTTATTTTATCCAATTGGTTAACCTATAATTTCTTTATAAAACATTTCACTTTAAAACCCCTTTTAATTTTCTTTTCCAATTTATACATATATTACTGGTATTTAATATACCAGAATCTAGGTCAAAAACCAGTTACAGCATCCAACCAATCCAAATCACACAACAACCTGCCGTAGATTATTTCAATAAAAACATATATCACTATATATGCAATTAAATTCAACATTTTGAGGAATTCCATTGGATCCCTCCAACCTGTTTCCCTACATCCACAGATGTTAGCACAATATAAAATACCAATTCCACTTCGGGGTGGAATATCGTGGTATATAGGGTCATTCGCTATTATGCGGGGCGCATAGGATATAATCCGCTATATATATGCAGAAATATCAATCACTCTAATATATATACACTACTATATATAATATCACATTCAACTGATAAAAATTCATCAATTCATCCAATCAATCATTTATAAATTCTAACTATTAAAATTTACCACTAATACTCCAAAATTGAGTGAGATTAACTTAACTTGAGTTTTACATTGCCAAACATCCCCATTTTAAATTAAATCGAGAACGTCCAATTTAATCTTAAATTCAAACGAGCTCCAAACACCTCCAGGCATGCACTGTATCCTAGATCTCGTCGCTGCGATTCAGGCGCCGCTTGTTTTGCCCGATTCCGACCTTATATAGATGAGATATGAGTTTTTAAACATTAAGAATTAAATAATCTAAATTAATCTCTTTTTTTCTATTTACCATCAAAAAAAATCTTGGCCATTAAAAGAACATCAGGAATCAAGGCCGTCGAAAAACCTCTTCTTCTTCGTCGTGCATCCAATTACACTCAAAGCCAAGGTTGCCGCCTCGTCCATACATTACATGACCACCACATCAATCGCTGACACGATTAGGGATCGCCTCCGCCTACCGATGTCGTACCCATGCCTATAGCCACGAGCCGCTCGGTGCTACACTCGCCGCGAAAATCTAGTTCGAACGACCGGCCTTCGAGGTCGAAAATCTGTTGATCCATCACGTTACACACGGTTTTGACTATTGGACTTCCACGCCTCGATGAGCTCTTCGATCTTCGTGGTGGGAGAATTTGCTAAAACTCGACAAATTAATCGAAAATTGGAGATCAACATTGATTTTTTTTGGCCATTAAGATTACTATGGCGGCTCGAATGATAACCCTAAGGTTTGGCTACTGTGTGATACGTATTTATATACGTATGTACCAATTATTTTAATATTATTTTCAATTTTAACTGTTTTTGAGTGAACTCCAAACAAGACATGCCACCTGGCGTTTATAGTGTTCTACCCGCATTCCGAACACAATGGAACATGTTTCGAGGTCCAGTTCGATCGTATATGCAAGACAGCTTTTCGAATCGAAGTAAAATATTAAATTTACCATATTTATTTCAACGCGTTTCTCTCCCGTACGAAAAAACGGTAACTCCAAATGTACAAAATTTGAAACCTGATAATAATACACTATTACGGATCGAATGGAACTTGTTTTGTAGAATTTCGAGATCGTGTCTCGAAAGACTATTTTAACGCATCGATTAAATCGAGCAATTTTCGAAATCGTTGAAATCGTTTAAAATTTCAATTTTAAAAATTTACTAACTCAATTATAATTCAAATAGAAGTTATATTCATATTGGAAATCATTCTAATTCATATTTAATCAAAATTAGTTATTTTCATTTCCACCAAATATTAAATTTCACTATTAAACAAATATTTAAATTCCCAATTTTAACTTATCGACTTTTTAATTCATCGGAAAGTCCAATATAACAATTCAAATCCAAATAGACTTTAAATAAATTTTAACAATCATTTTCATATCCGTTTATTTCAGATTCACGTATTATCCTAATTTCAAATACTAAATTACTATTTATCCAAATCCAATTAAATCGTTATATATGAAATTATAAAATATTTCACTAATTCAACATAATCCTCCGTATTCACAACCAATTAATAATCCAAATTCAACATTTAAAATAAATTAAATGATCAAAAACTGACGATCAAAATTCCGGGTAGTTACAATTGTACTTAAATATAAATATTTGTTTAAGATTTAATTAAAAGAACTTTCTAATGAAATATATGTGTGTATGTTTGTGTATGTGGATATATAACAGATTTCTTTTCACTTCAATATAAAATTTTCTAAAATATATACATATACATATATGGAAAAAAATAAGACAAACGTTTTGAAAATAATACCATGCTTTGAAAAAAAAATGTAAAGATTTTTGAAGTGTTGTTCTCTGATGAAAAGTATACTATTATTTGGTAGTGCAAAAAAAGGTTTGAAAAATAAGGAAATGAAGTAACTTTATAATTCTGTGAGGCAAAAAGCATTGAAAAGAAATGTGAAATAATACCGCTGCTAATTTGAAACGAAAATCTTGTTATTTTTTATTCAGTATGAAATAATTGATATTCGAAAAAGAAATTTCAATAGAATGATATTTTGGAAAAAAAAGAGAGAAGAAGACAAGAATTAAGTTTAGCAATTTCATTTTAAGTGTCGTACCAATATGATCATAACTTTTGATTTTAATGTCCGGTTTAGATGATTTTCTTGTAAAATGAAGTATAAATTATTCTGAACAAAATTGAGATAAATTAAAAATAAATCAAAAGAGTTGTCAAACAGTAAAAAAAAGGACAAGACTTGTTAATTAGAGCTAGCCTTAATAAACAAGCCCAAACTCAAAAATCAAGCACATTTAATCACATTCTTTTCCCTTCCTTCCTAGAGAATTTCATTCCTACATAAATTCAAGTTTGGAACCCACATTTCCCCCCAATTCCCAATTTTTTGCCAAACAAATTCATGATTTAACATTTTAAAAAAATAAAATATAATATAAAAGCACGGAATTTAAACAAAACGTTGGAATTTAATATTGTCAAATTTAAAATTTATGATTTATTAACGTGAATTTTATTAGAATATAAATTTTGACCTTAAGATAAAATCTTAAAAAACCGACAATAATGAAATGGAAGGCGGTAACGCGTATTAGAATATAATTTAATAATATTCATTGAATGTAACTGGCCACTTTTTTAATGTAGTTTCAATCAATTATAATAATAAAGGTTAATAAGCAATAAAATAAATGACGTATCTAAAAGAGAAATCATATGTTATTTAAATTGAAATTGGTTTTAATAAAGTTAATGAAATCAGTTATTTGGTAAGTAATTTATAATCCTTGTCCTAAACAACAAATTTATAAAAAAATTTAAATGACTAAGATGTAATAATTGTTTTATTCCACATCTCATTATTTAATCCGTTTTGAAATTAATTTGATAATCAATGGAAAATTAATGCAATTGTAATATTTCAGTTAATATGAGCAAAGACATTAACGGTGGAGTAACGAGCGTAACAAATGGAAACTTATGTTAAATAAGTTACATAAGGGAATTGTCGATTTCATATAAGAAATTTGTAGAACAAAATAAAAGAATTTTTTTTGAAATTTAATTATAATTAACTAGGATTCTATTACGGTTATAATTAAAGGGTGAAATTAGTTAAATATTTAAATCTTGGATTTAACATGAAAATTTCAATTTTAAAAGATTATTAATTTCTGTTTAATCAAAATGATGATAGAAAAATTTTAAGTTAGAATTTAAAAGTGATTAAATCAGTTTAATAATAATCTGTTTTAATTAACGTGTAAAAATAAATATAATTTGATTTTAAAGCTAACTTCTATTTACAACTGAATAAGAGTTTAAAATTAGTTCCATTGAGTTTAAAAATATTGAAATCCTATATTTTGACATATAGGATGACCTATTTTCATTTCGAGAACGAAATAGACTTTTCGGGCCTTTGTTATCGCTTTAAACCAATCGATCCGTTCCATCCATTCATGTTCCATCTTTGCATATATATATATATATGTTGTAATATGTTATCCCGTCTTTTGGCAAGGCCGTGACACCAAGGACTTGACTAAAGACTAAAGACAATCCATGTCAGAGATCAGTTATCTACAGGTCCACGATGGATACAGATAAACTTGGTCTAAGTCTGGGTCGAGCTACAATTAGCATGGTATGACAAGCAAAGCTATGAAAGGCAACATTCCAAATTTCAGGTCAATCAAACTTCATATGCTCAAGTTATGAATCGATCAAGATATAAGTGAGACATGTCCATTTCGATCCATCCATCAATTCGTATCCATCACCATCGATACAAAGTGAGTGTAACTCCATCACTCGGCATCTAGCATTCGTATCCATAAGATTCGAACCTATATCGATAGACTTCAACACAATGACGACCGAGAGATTTTCGACCCCGAAAATCGAAACTAATACGTTCGCCGTATAGAGTGCCAAGAAATCGAGCATTGGAAATACCAGGTTGTTAGGATTAAGAAGAAAGAGAAGAAGAAACAGAAATAACAACAACACAGAATCTCACAAACACCGTTGGACAAAATATAATATACAATAACAGCTTTTTTTACAAATGAAAAACTGTAAATGTTAATATACATATAAATTATCAGAGTACAAGAATCAACATATAAATCTAGACAATTATAATAACTTGTCCTCAAGTGCTAAATATAAAGCCAACAATACATAGCGGAACATAATCTAATACGTGCAATACATCTCTGCCATTCAGCTCATCTCCTGAGCTCCCAAGCATCCTAACCTGAAACTATAATACTCGATCTGACCCGAGTATTACAATAAAGTAACAGCTGAGTCAGGCTGGAAACCAGCATGAGTAAACACAGTTAACTTGAATTACTAAAGTTTATCAAAAACCTTTGAAAAACAAAGGTACCTCGTACAAACCCGACGATTTTTTATCTTAAGATAACCAAAAAACTTTTATAAAAAAACCGATGATATTATAATAGTGTCTAACAATAAATACTTAAATAAAAGCCAGAAATTTGTTACATTAAATAAAACCCAGCATAATAGTCTTTAAAATCAAAACCGTAAAGGTTTGTAATCGTTATTGGAATGAAGCGGTTTCGGATAATGATGGTATCTGATCCCGGTCTCTTCGAACGTTCAAATCCCTTATCCATAACGGAATATTTCCCACTCTTAGAAACATTTCCAATCTCCAATTTGTAATCCATTACTTAGAACATATTTCCATATAAAACATTTCATAGTTAGGCTATTCCCAAAACCATTAGCTTCATCCAATTAAATTCCCTTTTAAATATACTCAACTTACAATATACTACCAATATATACATACATAGATACATACATATATATATATTTTAGAAACTTCAATTCCCAGTCAATGTATGGATTATTAACTCAATAACCAATTTAGTAATCAATATTAAATAAATTTACAATTCAGAACTGACCTGTTTTCAGCAATATAGTCAAGTTATATTTTAACTCCAGATTATTTGTAAATTAAAGAAATTAAATAAAATTATGTATGAATAGTTCATTTAATAATCAATTGACTAATTTATTTATAATTTAGCTGATAAAAATTTACTTATTCATTTACTTCAACTGTTATAAATCATTGAATTTTCATCGTAGAAAACAATGATGACAATCGTCAGATGATAATACTCGTCGATGAGAACTCGACACAAAAACTTGCTCGACGTTCTGTTTTAAAATGAAGGAATATTGGTTTTAAAGTTTTTAAACATTTTTAAAATAAAATTAATATAAATTTTCCCACCCCCCTACAAACTTGACCCAAAGAAGAAAAACTGCCCATCCACATTTTTCCCTTTCCCTTCTTCTCCTCCCTCCAGTTCTTTGGCTCTCCCTTTCATTTGAGCCATTCAGGCGTGCACGCAATGGTGCACATGCATGCGGCCACCACCCACCGAACCACGCCGCCCATCTTCTCCGTGCGTCATCGTCGACCCCTCACCACTTTAGTCTACCTAATCCCATAGCCCCGCCCTCCATTCAGAATTGGACTACCAAAACTCAAATTTGACACCACCAAAAACTTATCAACCCCTCGTCTAGCCACCCCAATCCACCATTCTTCGCCAAACTTTACCTCGAGCTCCACCACAACCATCGCCAACTTTTCCCCCTGGACCGCACATCCATCGCCAACTTTTCCCCCTGGACCGCACATCCATCTCTTCCTCATCAACGCCATGGCCACAAAACTGAGACCCATCACAAACTTAATTAAAACCCTAGTTCGACTACGACCGACTGCCACGAGTCCTTATAAATAGCCGCACTATTTTTGCCGATGCGTCTTCACCCAAGCCTCCTCCATGCCCAACCCCTTGGCACAAAAACAACCACCTCACCGGAATTCGTCGAGTAACCCAACTCCATTCATCTACCAATTTTTTCCTCCATACATAACTAAAAATTCTAAAACTACCTCCAAAATTCACGATTTTCAACAACTAACATGACCATATAATCCAATCATAAAATCATCGTATACAAAATTTAACCAAAACTAAGCTACTTACTGTAACAAATGGTTTTCCTCTTCTATGCTACATGAAACTTGCTGAAATAAATTTTAAAATACACTATACTCGAAAACAAACAAGTTTTGTTTTGGAAGCAAGGTTCAAAAGTAAATAGATTATGAGCTAATGATTTTGGAAGCGAGGTTTAATCATGAACAAAACAACAAGTGCATATACATCAACAAGTGCATATACTCATGTATAATACACATACTATATGCATAAACATCAACAAGTGCATATACATCAAAGATTCCTTCAAATCACATTCAAATATATAAGTATATATATTGACCAGTAAGCAGGCAGAGGTGTTTTACTCACTTGTAAGGATGAAGGACACACTATTTAGTTAATTTTCCTCTTCTAGGCCTTTAATCTCCTAACTTGCTTTATTATTTAATGGAAAATTATATATATATATATATATATATATATATCCTTTCATGCGTGAGTACGAACAAGTATAGGCTTCTCTCTCTCTCTCTGTGTGTGTGTATAAGAGAAGAGAGATGGTAAGGCAAATGTGGAGGCTGAAAGGTATGTACAGAACTTCACCTTTTCCCTTTTTTTCTTCCTTTAATATGGTTTGAAAATTTATGACTTGATTTGAAAATAAACAGATTTGATTTCCTAGTTGACATGAGGATTGAGTGATTTGATTTATTTTGTGTTGAGATGAAGTTTTGCCATGTTGATGTCTCCGTATGTTTATATATACATATAGATGTATTGACATATATATATATATTCTTATATAGCTACTTTTACTATGTACATGTTTACATGTTGCATATTTACATATTCAATTGTCTTTCATACTTATTTACCCACGTATTTTCATCATAAGGTATTTCACCTTTATGTATATATATATTTACACATTTATTTACATTTATGTATTTGCTATTTTATATAACATATATACATATAAATATACTTATGTATAATTTTTCTATTATAAATATATATATATACAAATTTTCATATACATTACTTTATATGTTTGAAATCTGCCATTATGGAGTTTCATACATTCATGTAAATAATTTATTTACATATGCAATATTCTTATAAACATACATACACATGTAAACATATATATTATTAAACATCATCGAGCTTATGTATATCTACATATATATATGGATATTCTATCTTAAATTTTAAAAGGTGGAGCTTATATACGTATATCTATAAAATCCATCATATCAAGAAATTTGTAATTTAAAATTTAATATGGTTTTTATCAGTTTATATATTCATATATTTTAAATATCAAAAACTTCGTCTATTCTCCTAATAATAATTAATATTTCAAAAATTAAAATTAGTCAATTATCCCAATTTCAAATGGCTAAAAATCCAGGTCATTACAAACACTCGTTCGGATCGATCACATTTCATTCAACGAACGACTGCATGTTTCGCTTAATGACCTAGAATTTTTGGTTATTTGAAATTGAAATGTTTAGTTAATTTTAAATTTTTTAAAATTAAGTTTATAGATTAAATAACTTGAATTTTAAATATAACAATTTATTAGATAATTAAATTGTGTAATTCAATAATTGAAATTTGAGTGAATAACTGAATCTTGAGTTCCAGGCTTGATAAAAATAATTTCAAAGCTTATTTAATTTCTATTTACAAGAATGAAGGTAAATAAAATTTTAAATTTTAATTTAAAAGTGATTTACTCAATTTCAAAATAACTTGTTTAAATTAACGGATAAAAATTGCTTTCCGGGACGAGGTCTCGGAATTGACGAAGCCAGTTCCATTGGATCTGTAATAATGTATTATTATTGAGTTTCATATTTCATAGCATTTAGAGTTTTCGTTTGGTCGTACCAGATAGAAACGCGTTCAGATATTGAAAATTCAATATAATAATTGGTTTTAAAAAGCAATCTTCTTTGCACGATCGAATTGTGGCTCGAAACTTGTTACATTGCGTTTGAAATAGGGGTATAACAATATGAATGTATGGCAGCACGCCTTGAACGGAGTTAGAATTAAAAGTTAGATATTTTTGAAATTTAAATAATTTATTTTCATTGATTGGACTAGGCAGTCACTTTCTTTCACTCAACCGCCCTACTACTATGCCAGCAACCCTACCTAATCGTACCCCTCTTTTGTTTAAAAACATGTTCCTTATCTACTTCTTCAAACAACAAAAGAAAAAAATAGAGAACCGAAGCTTTAAAAAAATTCTAATTATTCTACTCAATGGAAAATTCTCAAACTAGTTCTAAAAATCTTTTTTTGCCGAGAGCTTCTTAGTGGTATAAGTTTTGGGTTATTTGATCATGGGCCGGAAGATGGTTGTTGTCATGGCCGAGCTAAGGCTTGGGTTTCATGGTGATTCAAGCATTGATCATTGAAACCGAGGTGATATTTGAGTTTGTCGTGGAGTTTGGCATCCCGGCAGTAATTTGATGATGTTCGATTACCATATGCGAAGGGCGACATTTCGTAGTACACAATGGAGAGGCTCAGGTCGTGATTCGTTCAGGGTGGGCAAGCTCAAGGATATTGGTACGTATGGATGCAGTTTTCGGAGAGGAGTTCGTTGGAGCTTTTGATTTTGGGTTTCGTCAAAGAATGTGCCGTGTCGGTGCAAACGTGCACAGCCATGGAGGTGCGTTCGTCTATTGACAGTGGCTTTGGGGAAGAAGCTCTTAGCGAGCCGGGTCTGTAAGCTTGGGGGTGTGGGTTTTGATATTAAAATAAATTAGTGCTTTAATTTATTTATATTTTATTCGATGAACTTAAAAAATTAAATAACTCTTCCATACGAGGTCGAACCGAGGCACAGATTTTTGAATTGCGATCGTGAAGACGAGAGCTTCGCAATAAAATTAGTTTGGATAGATTTGGAAACAGTCGAAATTTAGGCTTAAATCGGACATTATTCGGTTTTAGTTCCAAACTGGAACGCCTCGGCGATAACAGAAAAAAGTGAGTGTTCTATAACGCTCACAACTTACTAGAATATTTTTATACTAGTTAAATTTGAATTTATGAAGTGATATAAATGTATTGATTGTAGTTTGATAAATTTGATTGTCATCTAAATTTACATTTGAATTAACTGTTAAAAATAAAAATTGACTGTCAAATTTGAAATAGGAATTTAATTGCCTGTAAAATATCCGATATTAATTGTTGTGATTTACTGACTGTTTGGATGATTGATTGCGATGGATGCTACTGATTGATGTTTCAAATGATTTGGAGGTTTATTTATTTTGATATATCATGTTATCATCCTGTATATTATTTACAATATATAAAAATGTAAGTTGAATTATTTCGAATAAATCAAGAAATATGTTGAAATGATATACACCTATGACACCGTGATTTAGGTAAAAATGATATATATCCATCCCTAAAATTAAATTGAAATAACTGATCGCTTGGCCATTAGATAGAAAATTATATATGCACATCGAATTGGTTAAATTAAATAATTTTAAAAATTTTGTCGTAAAATTTATTTAAATGATTTTATTTTAAGAAGTAAAAATCAAATTTATAGAAAACTGAATTAAGTGAGCTCGAAATGTTGATATTTAAATTTGCAAACAGAAATGGTTTAAATGATCGAAGTTGAGATTTTGAAATTATGATAGAAATATGATTTGAATTTCAAAAATTATGTTATTTTAAATATTTGGACTTTTATTCGAACTTCGAAATATGGATAAGCAATTTAAATCAATATTTCAATAATTAAGCTCGGAATTGAATTACTTTAATGTAACAACCCTAGGTTTTTATGTATATTTTAATTTCGAATTTATTTCATTTTGAAATTATTTTAAACTTGTTTTATTTAAAACATTTCATTTTTAAATATAAATGTTGATTATTATGGGAATTATAATTTCAAACTAGTATAAATTGGATATTTTACTGAAAAGTGTATTTCTGTTCAAACTGTTCAAACATTGACTTTTAAATTTCAATATTTAAAAATTTAAATTTTTAAATTTTATCTTTTATTATGAAAATAGATTTAATAACTTGGATACTGCTTTTCATTTCGTT
This sequence comes from Allium cepa, assembly GCA_030765085.1. Classification (NCBI taxonomy): domain Eukaryota; kingdom Viridiplantae; phylum Streptophyta; class Magnoliopsida; order Asparagales; family Amaryllidaceae; genus Allium; species Allium cepa. Next base: position 662,351,847 of record CM060928.1, on the reverse strand, counting down.
GAAAACGGACTTAAATTGTGAAAGTTATGTATATTTCAATATTGAATGCAATTTGTTTTATTTAGCAATTTTGTTTATTTTAAATTATGTAATTTATATTTTCTTTGTCATATTTTATTTTAATATGTGTTAATATGTTATATTATATATATATTTTCTTTTAAATATTTTAAAGTGTTGATAGAATTTTTCCAAAGCTTATTGAAGTTATTTTCTAATTTTCAAGCCTAGTTTTCATTTTTCCTTGCTATTTTCTTAATTTAATTATATATAATTAAAATTTATTTATTTATTTTATGAATTCACTCTTATTTGCTGTGTTTTAATTTATTTTATTCATTTTACATGTATTTAAATTTAAATAAAATTTTCCAAAGTCTATTGAAGTTATTTCTAATTTTTAAAGCCTAGTTTGCAATTTTTAGCCATTTTCTTAATTTAAATTCTATTTAATTAAATTTTAATTTTTTTATTTTTTATTTTCATATCTGAGTTTTTATATTTATTTATCAGTTTTATATGTGTTTGTAAATTACAAATTTATATAAAAGAAATTCGAAGAGTTTTGTGACTCTTTAGCTGCTTGAGACCTTTTGTTTTCCACCTCTTCGTTTTCCAACCTCTTGCATTCAATTGCTTTGGCCGACCTGAGTCTTTCTCTCGGCCACTTATTTTTCTCACAATTCACGAATACAAATATTTCTCATCTCTAAAATAGCCGGCCATCTCCATTGCTTGCAAAAATTTTGGTAAAAACCTCTTTGTTTTTCATTTTTTCTTATGTTTTCCTCTTGATTTTTACTGATTTGCACTTGTCTTCTTCACCTATATGGCACAGCTCCTCTTTCCTCCAATCCCTAGGCTGCCTCCACCACCACCACACCTAACCAACACCTCCTCCAGCCCCTCCCCATCCCATTGCCGTGCTCCATGAGGAAGAAAATCCGCATAGTTTAGAGCAAATCATCACCTACATGTTCAAGCCAAGCACATCTAGGTCCACCACCTCCAAACCACCACCAAGGCCGGCCATACACCACCACCAACAATTGTTCCAGACCTGAAACCCCCCTGCACATCATCCCTACCCCACCTGAAGCCATGGCCGTGCCTACCCTTGCTTTGGCTGAGCCCATATTTGCATTGAAACATTGTTGTTTTGCCTTGTGTAGTGTAGTTCCATGCCTATCTCTTTGCATCACTTTTGCCCCCATCACCATACATGCTAGGCCGACCTTTAGGAACCCAAAACCAGATCCTAACCCACTCCTTAGCCATATATTTCAGATCTATATGTAACAGCCCACAAATCCGTACCCCTTGAGTCAGCACTATTCTACAACAATCAACTCAAGTTGTACAGAAATACGAACCATTTGGGTTAAAGAAGAAAAGGTAGAAGAAGAAAATTGAAAGCAACAACAGAATCTAACCATCGCAGCGGAATAAAATATAATAGAAAATAAATGATCTTTACTCAAAATCAAATATATCTGTTTATATATTACATCATCAGAGTACATCAATCACAACTCAACATCAATATCATACAAATGAATACATAGCAACTCAATACAGCGGAAATATATATATATATATATATATATATAAACAAGTACGAGAGTACGTGTCGTCATCCAGCTCGTCTCCTGAGCTCCATAGCATCAAATCATGTATCCTATAATACTCGGTCTGACCCGAGCATTATAGTTAAATAATACCCGACTCAGTCTGGAATACCAGCGTGAGAAAATCACACCCAATTGATTATTAAAGTTTCAAAATCCTTTGAAAACAAAAGCATCTCGTAAGACCACGCCGCAAATAAACATGTCGGGTTTTTACCTCACGATAGCCAAAACAATTTTTGTAGAAATCCTCTGATATTATAATAGTATCTATAGAAAGTAAATAGAATCTAGATGAAATGCTTGCATATCATGTTTCAGCAATAGTTGGGCACAATCAAAACCGTACGGGCGCGTAGGGAAAATGGATTCCAACTAATGGCTAGGCACTGGGGTACCACCAGTCACGGTACCTGGTCTAGATCAGTATACCGAGGAGCCACCCTAACTCCCCTGCAACACAAGACCGGAACCATCCCTTACTGGACAGTCCCGAGCAAGATCACCCCGCGGTTGGGATCAGCAACCGCCCACTAAGCCGAAATAAAAGGGACATCTAGACAGGGATGACCTCACCCTCCAGTGGGGGCTACCCACGAAGCCTTGCTGCATATCCCCTGATTTTCAGCCATTCCCATTTGATGAGGCTTGAGGCTAAGCGTTACCTTATTAGAATATATTCCTTAGAATGCCCATCGTCCACCTGACGATGTTTCGCAAGCATTCATCCATACAAGTTCGTTCCGGGTTCGAATGGAACCGAAGGCACTTTTCCTACTACATCCATTTTGGAAATATCCTCAGGATTAGTAGCGACTAGCCCTTGCACTTTACTGCCCCATCTTCAAATCCAAAATCGTTTTCCCCGAAACGTACAAACCGGATCGAAGTGGTTTTCGAGAAATAAATCTCGATCCCGGTCTCTTCGAAACGATCAACGCATTTGGCCAATATTGATAGTCGGTTATTTAACTATCAATTAATATTCACAAACATACATCCAACAATAAATATTTTTCCAAATTATTTATTTATTAACCTCAAAATATCTTCACAAGACATATTTCTATATTCAATCCTTTGGAAACAATTTCAAAACCATCTTTCCTTTCAGAATAAAATTCCCCAAATATTTTCTATCTCCTCTGAAATCACCAAACACAAAACTTTAGATTTTTAAAATAATTTAAAACACTTTACTTTAAAATATACTTAAAACAATTAAGTTAAATTACTTTAATAATTTGTTAAAATACATACTATATGAATATTTGAATAATGTTACTAAATAAAATATAAAACTAGATTTCATTTTTTTAAAAATAAAATACTAAATCACTCTTTAAATAATTATTGCTATAATAGATTAAAAAGAAATACTTACTTTAGAATTTTAATATTTAGAAATAGTAAATTTTTAAAAACATACTTCTTAAAACAACTTTAAACTCTTAATTTATATTTAAAAAAATTACTTTGAAAGCGTACTTGGTTATTCAGAGAAAATTTCCTATCTCAATCACTTAAATCAATTTTCCAAATTGATTCCCAATTTATTCCATTTGAAATAAATGTCTTTACTTATCAGTTCATTTCAAAATTCATTAATTATGTACTTTATTATTATTTTCAGTTTGACTTTAAATCCTTTATCTGAAATGTACAAATTTCAGGTTATTCCCAATTCCTTCTTTATTTTATTTTTTTTCTTAAATAATTTTATAATCTCAAATTTAAGATAAATGTTTTGTTCCTTTAAACAATAACATTGAAGTTAGATTTCATTAACTTTCTGTTGATTTAACTTTTTCTTCCCATACTCAAGATTTACTTATTAAAATTTTAAAGTCACTTTATTTCCTTTCCAGTTCATTTATAAATTTATTCAACTTTTCTATAATTATTTACTTACAATTTCACTTCTTTTATTTTCATTCCCAAACTCAAATTATATATTTGGTAATTCATTATTGCCCGATTATAACAATCAAGCTATAGCATTTAATATTTCCACATAATTCATTACAGAATATCAAATATTCAGAACGGAGAATATTAAATAATTAAAAAAAGTTGAGGGGTCCAGTTGGATCCCTCCAACCTGTTTTTCCTGCATCCACAGAAGTTAGCACAATATAAAATGCCAATTCCAAACATATACCACACTACAGCACATAAATCAATTCAACCATTTCAAACAATTATTTAAATTTAATTATTTAAATTTAAAACTTAACTGAGTGAGATTAACTCACCTTTGACTACGCATGCACCTATTCTAATCCGGCATGTTTTCTTTTCAGACTTCAAACCTTGAATAAACATTATACAATTTAATTATTAATGTTTGAATCAGTCTTACAATTAATTCCCAATTTAACAATTTAATTAACCCATGATTTATTTCAAACTAATGATTGAATTAATAAAATATTTAAGCAACACTATAAATTTAATAGGTTTGTTAAACAAATCTGTTTCAAAAAAATAAAATTTCCATTTAATAAATTTAATTTAATTCTCCTTAATATACTAACAAATTAGTTAATTGGAATGTAAATATGTATATTGGTATATACTTATTATCATTATAATATAAAAAAAATTCTTTCTCTGTTTTACCTTTTCTTTCTCTGTAATATACATGTTCATATATATATATATATATTACACACTTAAATTTAAACGTATAACTGCAATTTAAAATTTGAATTAACCTAAATTATTAAAACAAAGATCGATACCTCGTTGAACTGCGGCCATTAGGAGTTCAATCCCCACCACGCGAACTATGCCCTAACCCCTACTCGATGCTCCTCCCATCGTCGACCGCATAGCCCTAACGCGAATCCACACGCGCAATACACTACCGATTCCTCACCCTATTCGCGAGTGCCATCCACGAAACCCACGTCGTGTTGCCTCCATCACTTCCTCGCATCCAGTCCTAGCCACGCGATCAAATTCTGGCACAAAACCACTTGACCTAACTCGAGTCGCTCCAAATCAACGAAGTCGCCGACCCTCCAACTCGCGTCCAGGTTGAAACCAAACAATTCGAGAACCGAGCTTCTCAATCTCGCGTACACCGCCCCTAATCTCGAGCGTACAAACTGGATCGGCTTGAAGATTTGACTGCGTTCGAGTTTGATTTTTTTTTTTAGAAGTGATCTGAAGACGAAAGTAAGAAGGGGAAGAAGGATTCGGTCTATATTTTATTTTTATTTTCGGTTTACAGATTTAGAAATTAATGGCTTCGGCCATTGTTGATTTCGAAATACAAGGGGAGTCACGAAAAATGATTTTTATTTTCGTTCTGGTATGCTCTAGCGTACATACAAAAGGGCAAGACACGAAATTGAGGAGAAAGTAGCGTGCTGGGGAAGGATTGAAAATGGTGTATACAAGAAGCCTGATAAATGAAATTAAATTTCCTTAAATTGTTATCAATTAAATTTTTAGCGCACTTATATATCGTACACTCACACACTAACTCCAAAAACTACGAAAATTGAAATCCGATAATAATTCAATATTACGGATCCAATGGTACTGGTTTCGTCGAATTCCGAGACTGTGCCTCGGAAGGCTATTTTTAAATTCAATTTAAACGATATATTTTTAAAACTGAACAAACCATTGTTAATTTCGATTTTAAAACTTCTATTATCTTCAGTACTATCAATATAAATTTTACGGACCTTCAAATTATTTTTAATAGACTTAAAACTCCAGATTCAACAATTTACCCAACTTCAACTTATTAAATTCAACAATTAATTATCCAATAAATAGTGATATTTGAAATTTCAAGTTAATAATTAATTTATAAATATTTAAAATCAATTCGATATTCCATGTTTTAAATGCTTAAAAATTCCGGGTTGTCACATTCCTCCCCCCTTAAAAGAATTTCGTCCCCGAAATTACTAGTTAGGAAGAATGGTCCAATACCCGTTTATTATTATTATTTCCCTAAACCAAACAGTTTTCTAACAATTCAAAATCGCACCAACTATCTTCTTATAAAAGACTCATTATTATTCTTATTAACTTTCTCAACTCTCCCAGAGTTTCAAACTATACTATTTGTTTCATCATTCGAGTTTCAATTCAAAACCAAATTTTGAATTATCAAATTTTCTCAAAAAATTTCTAATTCTCTAAATTTCCGAAAAATTTCGCCAGCGTCTCCTTTGCGCGGCTAGCTCGGTACAACTACAAAATGGCTCTACGGCCTCCCAAATCCAAAAGGAAAACAAAAAGCCAAGTGGCACAATCCAAATCCCAATCAAATTTCATACCAAATTTAAATATATACCTTTTTGTCGAGCATTTCAAATTTATCTTCTTGAAATCAAAAACCAATTCTCTTTTCCCTTTATAATACCTGCATATCCTGCTTAGCACTAATATCCAATCACAATATTCCAAAAACATTTTATCGACTCCCTTACATGTGTCAATTATTTACTCATTCAAATATCAACTTGGAATATATTTGTAATATCAATCTCCAATTAAGAATTCACCATTCCTTACTTAAGTTTAGTATAAGCATTTTATATGTTTCTTATATTTATTTTCACTTTACCACTTTAGTTTATATCCATTTCTATTCAAATCGATTCTTTCATTTCCATATGAATTCAATTTATCTTTAACTCTGAATATTTAAATTTTATTTGTCATTTATAACTAATTATTTTAAATTGGTTTCATTTACTAACTTATTTTAGTTTCCTATTTGAATTTGTTTGTCGTTAACAAAATTTTCCAAAATTCTCCAAAAATTTTCTAACTCCCAAAATTTCTGGAAAATTTTGGCAGAGTCTCCTTTGTACGGAGGAGCTTTTGCAATTTGACAAAAGAGCTAAATATATATACATCGACCCACCCGGTCGGAAAAACCAAAAACAGTTCATATTTTCTATTTTTATTGCGTAGGCGTACCTTATTTAGCATGTTAAGCAAGCGGCTTATTATTTTTAGCAAATAGCACAACCAAATCCAGCCACACGGCTTCCAGGTACCTGTACTTACTCAATTTAAACATGTAAGTGGCCAAATATATGAAGTTTAACAGCATGTCACTTATTTGCAATAGTTAAAACATATGAATTTTAAAAGAAATTCACACCAAACTTTTTTCCGTAAGCAATTTTTACAACTTTCATACTAATTCAACTGTTTCAATTAATTTATAAACCATTTTCATTCAATTTGAATGGTTTTCAATCCTTCGTATACCACTTCATCAATTTGAATGGTTTAAAACTCAATCGCTTACATTTAATTTATTCTTAAGCAACTGAACTCATATTTATTTCAATTGCTCTCAAAATCAATTTATTTTATTCCTATCAATACATAGAATTTTAATTACCTCTATTTACATCAAATGATAATTTATACCATGTATTTTGACGAGATCTATGTGAATAAATAAGTATTTATGTTTATAACCAATTTAAATTGATTTCAACTCAATTTATACTTCATTCTATTCCATTTTCAGTTTATTCACAATCCATATATTCTCATTCTCGTTGCATTTCATTTTATTAACCAAACTAGTTTATTCAAAACCATTAACAATTTAGGTTCATCTTCATCACCAATTTAATTTCCCCTTTTATTTTAATTCATTCGCAATCATTTATTTAGCTCGACACATTCCATTTAAATTTCATTCACAAGCCATTCATTAACGTTTTATTCCATACAATTTTATTTAGCTCAAAACAAACCAAGCTATTTCTTTCAATATCCATTTCAATTTTCCTTATAATCACCAAGTTCTTTCAAATCCTTAACAATTTAAATGGTTTACAATTATTTATTTAAGGATTTTCATTTCATTAAATATTATCGGCAACTCACCGAATTTTACTTCAATTCAAACCCATTTTTACTTGATTTAAATCCAATCCACTATTATTAAACTTTGTTTAAGTTGAATTAAATTCAACTCTCCTTCATTCCTTTAGCTTAAGTCAATTTACTTCAATTTATTCAAATTTTATACTTAAGCTCATTCTCATTTTGCAAACAAAGTTCTCTTTTCAATTTAACTTGATTAGTTATTATAAATTTCGAATTTCCAAGTTCAATTCATTCTCAGTTCGCTGAATAAATTACAAGGTCATTTTAATTTATTTCTACGTATTTGGATTTTATTTGCAAACCACACCATTACTATTTTAATCCACTCTCATTTCTATTCTTTACATTTCCAATTATATTTAATTTATTACCACTTCAAGTTAAATTTAAATTAATAACTCAAGTTCTGAATCCACTATCCATTCTCAATTTACCACCAAATTTCATGAGCTCACAATTCAATTTCATTTACTTCACTAACAATCCAGGTTGAATTTTGATTTATAACTTGAGTTTTATTTTCCAATTTCATCATAAACTCACAATTCAGCTTTATTTAACTACATTGGGTTCTCAATACATATTTCATTATCTAATTCATTATCTAAATAGTCTTTTCCCAACTTATAATTCAGAACTTGATTTTAAGTCTCAAAATCACTTCATTTAAATTTGCTTAAGTTCAATTTACTTTAAAATTTTCAAGTTTTAATCTTCAATTCATCAAACAATTTTTATTTTGGATTTTGTATTCCATTTTCAAATTTTATAAGCCACAACTTATTATTTACACAATTCCATTTGTCATAGGCTTGAATATATTGTTCTTTTATTTTAACTCAAGCCTTATGCTTATTTATATCCCAAGCATATTTTTATTCCCTGCAATTTAATTCTGATTCCTTTATAGGTTACTCTAATTTATTTACTTCAATTCCAATCCTTATTCAATTTATTTCCCATTCGTTCAAGTAAGAATTTAATCCCATTCATTAATTCAATTGAATTCTTATTCCAATTCAATTTCTACTTTAACTCAGTTTTATTTAACTCAATTCAATTTCAACTTAATTCGAAAACAACTGGATATTATTTCAACCTATCGAATCAATTTTTAATCCAGTTAAATTTTTATTTCCCATCCAAGTTAATTTCATTTTCAACTTTTCTCTTTAAATTTAAATTCCAACCTTCAAAGCTTATATTCCATTCCTGATTTAAAAATCATTGCAATTTACAAACTTACAACTTATCTCATCAAGATTTTTAAACACCCGGCTTTTGTTTCAAATTATTTTGAAATCTCCAACATCTCAAATCACATTTCTCAAAAATTTTAAACCAATCCTGGTTTTTACTCCCAACAAATTTCTCTTGAGATTTTCAAAAACAACCAGCTTTCTTGAGCAAATCAATTTTTTGGCAGCAATCCGTCACTCGGAAATTCGAAAATGAATACTGATGATGCGGCCGTCATCATCAGAATTATTTTCCCATGGTCCAAGTGATTTCAATGCTATATTACTTCCAAAATCCATTTAAAACAAATTTCCATTCAGAAATATCTCCAAAACAATGATGTTATTATTTATCTCCAAAACACTTCGATAAACACTTCCAAATTTTCGGGATTTAAATTTCCAAATCCTGCTTAAATCAATTTTAACTACACATTCATTTGTATAGTTTATGCTCATACAAATTCTCATTTAATTATATTTCCATTTATAATTTACGTTTATAATTCATATTTATAAATTTCATTTTATAATTGAATTTATCTCCTTAATCTTTGGTTATATTTACAATTTCTAGTTAGATTTTCCATACAATAAGGATATTAATTTAAATACCATTATTTCTAACATCCAAACAACCATATATTAGCTAAATAGTTTTCAAAAACTCTTCTTTATATCAAAATATTTTTTTGGGTAAAATTATTTCATTTACCCATATTTAAAACAATATCATGTCAATTGTTTTTTTCAAGTGTTTAGAAACCCCTTCAATACAGTTGTACAGGCTGTACCGACGAAGGTTCATATGCCACTCAATAAACCAATCAACATAATATTAAAACAATTTATATTCACTAACAAATACGCGCTCATATATATTAATACGCTCAAACTCATTCTAGAGTATTATAGACTCTATTTTATGAGTACTTCCCAACAGAGCCAAGGTTATCACCAACCTAAGCTCTGATACCAACTGTAACAGCCCGCAAATCTGTACCCCTTGAGTCAGCACTATTCTACAACAATCAACTCAAGTTGTACAGAAATACGAACCATTTGGGTTAAAGAAGAAGAGGTAGAAGAAGAAAATTGAAAGCAACAACAGAATCTAACCATCGCAGCGGAATAAAATATAATTGAAAATAAATGATCTTTACTCAAAATCAAATATATCTATTTATATATTACATCATCAGAGTACATCAATCGCAACTCAACATCAATATCATACAAATGAATACATAGCAACTCAATACAGCGGAAAAATATATATATATATATATATATATATATATATATATATATATATATATAAACAAGTACAAGAGTACGTGTCGTCATCCAGCTCGTCTCCTGAGCTCCATAACATCAAATCCAGTATCCTATAATACTCGGTCTGACCCGAGCATTATAGTTAAATAATACCCGAGTCAGTCTGGAATACCAGCGTGAGAAAATCACACCCAATTGATTATTAAAGTTTCAAAATCCTTTGAAAACAAAAGCATTTCGTAAGACCACGCCACAAATAAACATGTCGGGTTTTTACCTTACGATAGCTAAAACAATTTTTATAGAAATCCTCTGATATTATAATAGTGTCTATAGAAAGTAAATAGAATCTAGCTGAAATGCTTGCATCTCACGTTTCAGCAATAGTTGGGCACAATCAAAACCGTACAGGCGCGTAGGGAAAATGGATTCCAACTAATGGCTAGGCACTGGGGTACCTCTTGTCACAGTACCTGGTCTAGATCAGCGTACCGAGGAGCCACCCTAACTCCCCTGCAACACAAGACCGGAACCATCCCTTACTGGACAGTCCCGAGCAAGATCACCCTGCGGTTGGGATCAGCAACCGCCCACTAAGCCAAAATAAAAGGGATATCTAGACAGGGATGACCTCACCCTCCAGTGGGGGCTACCCACGTAGCCTTGTTGCATATCCCCTGATTTTCAGTCATTCCCATTTGATGAGTCTTGAGGCTAAGCGTTACCTTATTAGAATATATTCCTTAGAATGCCCATCGTCCACCTGACGATGTTTCGCAAGCATTCATCCATACAAGTCCGTTCCGGGTTCGAACGGAACCGAAGGCACTATTCCTACTACATCCATTTTGGAAATATCCTTAGGATTAGTAGCGACTAGCCCTTGCACTTCACTGCTCCATCTTCGAATCCAAAATCGTTTTCCCCGAAACGTACAAACCGGATCGAAGTGGGTTTCGAGAAATAAATCTCAATCCCGGTCTCTTCGAAACGATCAACGCATTTGGCCAATATTGATAGTAGGTTATTTAACTATCAATTAATATTCACAAACATCCATCCAACAATAAATAATTTTCCAAATTATTTATTTATTAACCTCAAAATATCTTCACAAGATATATTTCTATATTCAATCCTTTGGAAACAGTTTCAAAACCATCTTTCCTTTCAGAATAAAATTCCCCAAATATTTTCTATCTCCTCTAAAATCACCAAGCACAAACTTTAGATTTTTAAAATAATTTAAAACACTTTACTTTAAAATATACTTAAAACAATTAAGTTAAATTACTTTAATAATTTGTTAAAATACATACTATATGAATATTTTAAATAATGTTACTAAATAAAATATAAAACTAGATTTCATTTTTTTAAAAATAAAATACTAAATCACTCTTTAAATAATTATTGCTATAATAGATTAAAAAGAAATACTTACTTTAGAATTTTAATATTTAGAAATAGTAAATTTTTAAAAACATACTTCTTAAAACAACTTTAAACTCTTAATTTATATTTTAAAAATTTACTTTGAAAGCGTACTTGGTTATTCAGAGAAAATTTCCTATCTCAATCACTTAAATCAATTTTCCAAATTGATTCCCAATTTATTCCATTTGAAATAAATGTCTTTACTTATCAGTTCATTTCAAAATTCATTAATTATGGACTTTATTATTATTTTCAGTTTGACTTTAAATCCTTTATCTGAAATGTACAAATTTCAGGTTATTCCCAATTCCTTCTTTATTTTATTTTTTTCTTAAATAATTTTAAAATCTCAAATTTAAGATAAATGTTTTGTTCCTTTAAATAATAACATTGAAATTAGATTTCATTAACTTTCTGTTGATTTAACTTTTTCTTCCCATACTCAAGATTTATTTATTAAAATTTTAAAGTCACTTTATTTCCTTTCCAGTTCATTTATAAATTTATTCAACTTTTCTATAATTATTTACTTACAATTTCACTTCTTTTATTTTCATTCCCAAACTCAAATTATATATTTGGTAATTCATTATTGCCCGATTATAACAATCAAGCTATAGCATTTAATATTTCCACATAATTCATTACAGAATATCAAATATTCAGAACGGAGAATATTAAATAATTAAAAAAAGTTGAGGGGTCCAGTTGGATCCCTCCAACTTGTTTTTCCTGCATCCACAGAAGTTAGCACAATATAAAATGCCAATCCCAAACATATACCACACTACAGCAATAATCAATTCAACCATTTCAAACAATTATTTAAATTTAATCATTTAAATTTAAATTTAACTTAACTGAGTGAGATTAACTCACCTTTGACTACGCATGCACCCATTCCAATTCGGCATGTTTTCTTTTCAGACTTCAAACCTTGAATAAACATTATACAATTTAATTATTAATATTCGAATCAGTCTTACAATTAATTCCCAATTTAACAATTTAATTAACCCATGATTTATTTCAACTAATGATTGAATTAATAAAATATTTAAGCAACACTATAAATTTAATAGGTTTGTTAAACAAATCTGTTTCAAAAAAATAAAATTTCCATTTAATAAATTTAATTTAATTCTCCTTAATATACTAACAAATTAGTTAATTGGCATGTAAATATGTATATTGGTATATACTTATTATCATTATAATATAAATTTTTTTCTTTCTCTGTTTTACCTTTTCTTTCTCTGTAATATACATGTTCATATATATATTACACACTTAAATTTAAATGAATAACTGCAATTTAAAATTTGAATTAACCTAAATTATTAAAACAAAGATCGATACCACGTTGAACTGCGGCCATTAGGACTTCAATCCCCACCACGCGAACTATGCCCTAACCCCTATTCGATGCTCCTCCCATCGTCGACCGCATAGCCCTAACGCGAATCCACACGCGCAATACACTACCGAGTCCTCACCCTATTCGCGAGTGCCATCCACGAAACCCACGTCGTGCTGCCTCCATCACTTCCTCGCATCCAGTCCTGGCCACGCGATCAAATTCTGGCACAAAACAACTTGACCTAACTCAAGTCGCCCCAAATCAACGAAGTCGCCGACCCTCCAACTCGCGTCCAGGTTGAAACCAAACAATTCGAGAACCGAGCTTCCCAATCTCGCGTACACCGCCCCTAATCTCGAGCGTACAAACCGGATCGGCTCGAAGATTTGACTTCGTTCGAGTTCGATTTTTTTTTTAGAAGTGATCTGAAGACGAAAGTAAGAAGGGGAAGAAGGCTTCGGACTATATTTTATTTTTATTTTCGGTTTACAGATTTAGAAATTAATGGCTTCGGCCATTGTTGATTTCGAAATACAAGGGGAGTCACGAAAAATGATTTTTATTTTCGTTCTGGTATGCTCTAGCGTACATACAAAAGGGCAAGACACGAAATTGAGGAGAAAGTAGCATGCTGGGGAAGGGATTGAAAATGGTGTATACAAGAAGCCTGATAAATGAAATTAAATTTCCTTAAATTGTTATCAATTAAATTTTTAGCGCACTTATATATCGTACACTCACACACTAACTCCAAAAACTACGAAAATTGAAATCCGATAATAATTCAATATTACGGATCCAATGGTACTGGTTTCGTTGAATTCCGAGACTGTGCCTCGGAAGGCTATTTTTAAATTCAATTTAAACGATATATTTTTAAAACTGAACAAACCATTGTTAATTTCGATTTTACAACTTCTATTATCTTCAGTACTATCAATATAAATTTTACGGACCTTCAAATTATTTTTAATAGACTTAAAACTCCATATTCAACAATTTACCCAACTTCAACTTATTAAATTCAACAATTAATTATCCAATAAATAGTGATATTTGAAATTTCAAGTTAATAATTAATTTATAAATATTTAAAATCAATTCGATATTCCATGTTTTAAATGCTTAAAAATTCCGGGTTGTCACACTATAGCTGAAGCATAGGTGGTAGAAAGCTAGTGCATAGACTTTGGAATTGTTTTATGCATTTATTCTTAACATTGTTTTATTATTTTGAGTTGAAAACTTATGTTATATTTATTTGTTTTGTCTTATGTATTCAAGGCAATTAACCTTACCTCTCTCACACTCAAATCATTGTCGTGCCTTCGTGCTTTCCCGGTCTTTGTTCGTGTGTCTGAATCTGTTATCTCCAACTTATAGAGGTGAGTTATTCTCACCAGAAAATATGTACATATATAAGTAGTAAATTGACCCCTTTTGAATCTGTAAAATGCATTATCATGTTACACCTGCTATATTATGATTATATGATGTTCACCCATGCTTAAACACCTGTTATAACATCTGTTACTGTTATATTATATTGTTCTGTTATTTTTATCAGTTTATCACACTGCAAGTTCCCTTTAAATTAGAATCACTATGGGTTGAAATGATACATACCAGAACGGACTTTAGAATAGGAGAAAATCGTTATGGGCTGAAATAATAGGCCTGAATGATTTTTAATTATTTTCATTTTACTTGAAATTGCGGGTTTGAAATGATCAAACCCGAGTTTTATTTGTAAATTACGGGTTGAAATGATATATTACCTGTATCACTTTACCTAGGCTAGAAAATGAAATACAGACCCGTTGTTAAAATATGTTTTTCTAAAAAATTTAAAATATTTTAGAAATGTAAATATTATAATATTTTGATTTAAATTTGATTAAAAATGATTTTTTTGTAAGGCATTATTGATTTTCTGGAAATTTATAAGTGAAATAAATAAATGGTAAAGTTAGGAAATCTGAAATGTAAGTTATTTTGGAAATTATAATTTAGTGATAAATGGAATTTAAATTAAATATTAAAATATGATAACTTTATTATATTTTGAATTAAATGAATTTAAAATGATTTTATAATATATTAATGATTCTGAATAAAGTTAAAGTGTGAAATGAATGAATATTTAAGCTGAAATTTTAAAATATAACTAAAATTGGAAATTTGTGAATTTGGCTTAAAAGTGAATTTTAAGTTAAGTAAATAAAAATGAAATTAAGTTATATTTGAAAAGTTTAAACTTAAGTGTTAAGTTAAATTTAATTTAATGAATTTAAAATTTAATGTTGGAATTTAATAAGTGAATTATTATTAAATTTTGATTTTTGAATGGAAATTTAACTTTATAAAATCATGAATATAAGGGTATTTGAATGATTACTTTAAAAGTGAAATTATATGATTTTATAAGTTGAAAATGATTTAAATAAAAATATAATTGTTTGTGAAATTATACTGAATATTTGAAGTTAATTAACTGCATTTCTGAAATGCTATAAATTCTAATGTAAATGATAATACAACATTTGTAAATGTTGTAGTTGATAATAATGACCCAAATGGCTAAGTTTAATTAAAGGCTATTATAGAATTTTTGTAAATGTTATAATTGTTGAATTTAACTAAGTTTTATTTAAAACTAATGTAACCCTATTACAGCATTTTTAAATGTTATCTTTTGTTAAATCGAACTGTTTTGAATGTAACTTTCTGTCGCAATTTCTAAATGCTGTGAAAGTTGAATTTTCATCTGTTTTAATAAATTAAGTGAATAAATGAATTTTGAAAGACTAAAATTTTGGAAATTTAGTAATTTAATTATTAAATATAATAACTTCATTTTATGATTTAAAATGAAGTAATTTGTTTCGAAATATAAACTATTTTGAAATGTGTTTTGTAATGGTATTTAAATTAAATAAAAATGAATGTGGTTTGGAAGATATAATATTTTGTTATTTTGAAATGGATTTTGAATGATATTAAATTTTGAAATGATATTTTATTTTGAAGTATAAAATACCATTTTGAAATTTTAACCACGGGATGTATTTAATTTATAGTTTAACTGATGCTTAAAGGATGGGCGATCCCAAGCATCCTTTAAGTTATCGTGCATTTCTACTACAGTTCAATTGAGTTGGTTTACATTATATAAGTATATATTGTCCTGACTCGAGTGTTTTGTGTTTTACTTTACGCTCGGGTCAGCCTGAGTATTCACAGCTTTAGATTCTCTTTCTAGAGCTGGTCTTTGCTGGAGTTTCTGCTTTTCTACATTTATATCTACTTTCTGTTTCAGCTATTCTAGTTTATCTCATGTATTAGTGAACTTCTATGTATTTGGGATTTCTATTATGTTGTTTTCAGACTGTATTACGTATTTGGTTTGAGACTCTGCCGCAGTAGCTTCATGAACTACTATGTATTTTATATTCCGCTGCGAGTTATTCTGATATTTCTGTGTCTGTGATTCTGTCATTGTATTTCATTTGCTCCAAATTTATGTACAATGCGATATTTTGAGCATTTCAAGTCCGGCATGTGTGGATGTGAATGGCTGAAAATATCGGATTGTTATATTTAAAGATCTGGACATCGAATTGAACATTGAATTTAGATTTGATTTAAATAATTTAAATCGATGCTTTGAAATCAAACTTGAACTTAATATATATTAAAATGGTTTGAAATAGAGAATTGAATCAAAATTTATTCAAGTTGGAATTGAAATTGAAATTAATTTGGAATTGCCATCGAAATTAATTTGGAATCGAAGTAAATTCTTCTTGAAATCGGAACTGAATCGATTAAATCAAAATGGGAATTTAAAAGCGAATTGAAGTGGGAAATTTGGAATTGAATCAGTTTGACTTTGAAACTATTTTCAATAAAATTATTTAATATAAACTATTTAAAATCTATCTTTTAAATATCAAATTATTTTGTGTTTCCAACTATTTTGCTATATAAACCATTTTAATACTTAAACTATTTTAACCATTTTAACTATTTTAACTATTTTAACCATTTAAACTATTTTAACGATTTTAATTATTTAAACTATTTTAAAACTATTCAAACTATTTTTCAAAAAAAAACAAACTGGTCAAGGGTGTTATTTTTAAATTATGGCTTTAAATACGAATTGAGTCGAACGAAGTTATAACTCAAATGGAAATTTGAAACAATTTCAAACTGAAACTAAGATATTAAGGTGGAAATGATTTTTGAAATAATGGTATATTTTGAGTAAATACGATGATTTCGAAATAGGTTGGATTTTGAAGCGAATACGATATTTTGATATCAAATATGAACTGTTTTTCGAATTATAGAAGTACCAAGTGGTGTGTAAAACGACGTTTGATTGTTAGAGACACCGGGGCCGGATATGGGCATACTCTTTGTCAATACCAAACAACTTTACAACTGTGCACGTAGAGTGATGATCCAGAACAAAGTAGTTGGATTTGGCATACATTTGCTGGATTTGAAGAAAGAGAACAATGATGAATTAGTCTGGCACTTGTGCCAATTTGAAATAACTAAAACAGGAGCTGTATCAGTCAAGTGGGCTAGCTACCCCGAGCGAACACACTTCTTCATTTTTACCATCATTTACATTGTGATTGATTGGTGCGCATCCTCGAATTTTGAGAGTATTGGACACGGTGGGCGATCTTGGCTATGATACGTTACCACCTGCTGGGAAGGGTAAACTGGTAGTTGGGCATTGCCTCACGTGCCTGGTCATACTTTTATCTCTATATAAGACCCACACGATTTTGGTTTAGTGTTATCGTATTACGGTGCATCCCTGATTACCGACGTGCTACTGGTGGTGTCAATTTAAAATCAGTTAATTTGATGAAAAGAAAATATTTCGAAATCTGAATATTTTTATATAATAAATTTGTAAATCATTTTTTGAGTGAGTCGTCGTATTTCGTTTCGTCAAATTTGTACTGCTCTAGCTCCATTTATCATATTTTCAGTGAATTAGTAGCAGTTTGGCAACGAATATCGACTTTTGATAGGATGATCATATTGCTCATAGCTGTGTATCAGTCTGTTCGTCTCATCATGCTGATCTCCGTGGTATGTTCATTCGTGCGTTTCGGTGTCCGATACGTGGCAAAATCTGCGAAACTAATAGCCGTATTGGCATCCATTTTGAATCTCTAAGTTGTTTGTTGACTTTCCATTTGTCCACCGGTTGAAAACTAATGGACACCGGCATTTATATTTCAGAAATTCAACACATGACCATCTCTATTTCACCATTTCATTTATTATACAGTGGTTCGTTTTCTCTACTTGCCCTTTGGTCTGTTTTGACTCTTGTTTGTGTTTATATAATATATATATATATATATATATATATATTGTAAATCGTGTAAACCCATTCGTCCTTCCCAGTATTGCTTCTTCCCACTTATCAAACTCAAGCCACCATCCATTTGCAAAAAAATACGTTTGAACAAAGTTCACATATGTTTCTGAAAGCACGTATATTACATATATACTTCTTCTCCTTGCTGAAGCTTTCTTCCATGATTTCTCAAGTCTAAAACCTATTCGTTTCCATTATCGATGAAACCTGCTCCTCTTCTATCTTCTTCGACCACCGCCTATCTTCCCACCTCTAACACCAAGTCCAATAACCATCGAGCACAACCAGCCGAAGCACCCTCAATCGTCGCACCCTTCAGCTCATGCTACCCATCATCTGACGATCCTCCTCCGAGCCAAGCAACTCCCCAGCAACTCCTTCCTTTCATTTCCCCGCCTAGCTGCGGCGGCCACACCACCACCCACCCACCAACCGAATGCCCTCCACATCTCTACCTTCGCCACTAAGGCCCGTACTCCTAGCCTTCCATCTCAGATGACCCGCCACCCATCAGAAACCCTTCACCGCCTGCCACAAGTTTCCCATCAGATCCTCTCCACTTTACCTCAAACTCATCTCCGTTCATCCTCCTCTGCCGTGACAACTCGGCCAAGCATACATACACACACACAAATATATACACATATACATATATATATAGTAGACCCTTCGAGCCACCCGTATATTCATATATAAATGGAGAACTGCTGCTCTCCTCATTGTCGTGAAGACCATGCCCCAACCCTCTAACATGATGTCCCTCCGCCATACCCAGAGCTCGCCACCTAACCTTCTAGCCTTTGACCCTGTTAGCCAGTCGCACTCAAAAAGAAAAAATTATCTGGCTCGCATGCATATATATATATACACACTGCGTATTGCATGTGATGGTTAAGGCATTATCATGTATATATACATTACCATCAGGTTTTGTTCTGTGTTCTATCCTAAAAAAAGTATATATATTATTTAAAGTATTTCTATTTGTGGGTTTAAGGCATTTATATACATTATTTAAGTTTTAATTCATGTATCAAGTAAGTCTATTCATATATAGTACGTTATCATGTTTTTCAAAGGAAGGTTATATATATAATATGTTCAAATTATCCATTTAAGTTTATGTTATATTTTGAAACGGTTTTGTAATAATATATATAATGTTTGTGTATTTATTTGAAATGTTTGGAAGGAAATATACGTGTTTAAAATTAAATAATGATTTTGCAATATAATATATATGGATTTCATTTTGATATGTGTTAAAAATTGATATTGATTTTAAAATATAATATATATTGTATTTTCATCAAATCCAAGTTCGTCTACCTTGCTTTGCTTGTTTCCATTGTTGTCCAGAGATTTTTCGCAACTCTAGCTTGTTCGTGCATATCCATGCTTTCCATTCTCGTTGTTCTCTAGCCTCGATAGGCAAGCAATCACTCACAATTAACATTCTTATATTTAATTTAATTCACATTGAAATGACAATTGAAATATGCTATTAAATTTGAACTGTTAATTATTTAATTGCTATATATGATATGCCATTATCTGTAACTGTCCACCTATGACATATGACACCACAACTTGTTTTTATATTATAACTAAATTTGTTATTGATGATATATGCTTGTTGTTGATGTGTTATATCATTATCATATCTGTTCTGACTCTGCAAATTCCCTGTTAGTTTAGAAATCCCTATGGGTTGAAATGACACATACTCGAACGATCTTGTAGATTAGAAGAAAATCATTATAGGTTAAAATGATAAACCCAAGCGATTTTCATGATTTTGAATTTTGAGATTTCAGGTTGAAATGATATATACCTATAGACATTTAAATTGTGGATTAAAACGATAAATGTCAGTATTACTTGACCATAGGATAGAAAATTATATACGAACAACTTTGGTCTATATTTTGAAAATTATTTCCAAGGTTTTGAAAATAAATATATGGATTTTAATAAATATTGATTTAAAAAAATATAATATGAAAATTCTATTTTATTATATAAGTGTAAATTTATATTTTTAAAATTATATGTTTGGAAATTTTAAATTTATAAGTTAGTTTTGAAAATATAATTTTTAAGATTTTACGTATAATTTTATTATTTTAAAATATATAAAATAAGATTTAAAATAGATTTTATTTAATAATAAGATTCAATTTAATAAAATTTAATTTAACTAATATATATAATATGTTTAAACTATTTATTTAAAATTTATATTAATATTTCAAAATTAGATCTTGTAATAACTTTAATAAATAAAATTGGAATGATAGATTTAATTGATTTGTGATTTAAATAGTTAAGAATTGAATTTAAATAAATACTGATTTGGACTTATTAATTTTGAGAAATTAAAGATATGAAATTTAAAACATTATAGCTTGATTTTGATAAAAAGCGATTAAATGGATATCTTTAAATTTAAATAAATTGAAAATGAATATTTGATTTAAATGTGTAGTTGGAGATTTTATTTAAATGTTATTAAAAGTGATTAAGTGAATAATTTTAGGATTAAATATAATTGAATTTCGGTATAAATTTAAATTTAAATTTGTTATTTGAAATTTTATTTAAATGTTTAAAATGATTAAGTGAATATTTTCTATTTTAAAAAATTAAAGTTAAATGTTGTATTTTTAAATATAAATGAAAGTCGTCAAAATTAGGTTAGTGTAAATGTTGAATATTTAAATTTTTAAACTTATTGAAATTGAAATGGTTTAAATATGTATTTAAAATCTGGATTTGAAATCGATATAAATAAAAATGGTTATGAGAATTTGAATTGAATAGTAATTGATGAACTAAGATTGATATAAATTGAATTTTTAAACCAAAGTTGATTTGAATCAATTTGTGGATTTGGAGAGACAATTCTACTCTGAGACTATTTTTTGATATAAACTATTACAAACTATTTTAATATATTAACTACTTTAAATCTATAATCTATTTTTAAATATAAACTATTTTGAATTATAAATATTTTTATATATTTATACCATTTATTTATAAACTATTTTAATCTATAATCTATTTTTAAATATATAAACTATTTTAATTTATAACCATTTCAATATAAACTAATTTTAATATTTAAACTGCTTAAGTTGGACCGTTATAATTTAGATTTAAATGGATTTAAACACGAATACTTTAATATGATTCCGAAGGTAAATATGATTTAAAGTGACATGATTTTGGAAGTGAATAATGGTTTCGAAATAATATGATTTTTGAAATAAATAAGATATTTTAATATGAAGTATGAACTATTTAAAAGTACGAACTGTTTAAAATGATTATAAAAGCGATTTTATAAAATGGCCAAGGTGTGGAATAAGTGTTTGGTTGTTAAAGAGACTGGGATAGGATATTGCCATATACTCTATCAATTTCGAAAAACCACTTTAACAACTGTGTATGTGATGGAGATACCAGAATGAAGTAGGATGGTTTGGTGACGATTCTATATGAGGTATTAACAAATCCTTGACTCCCGCAAGTCAGCTTGGCTAAAACAGAAGCCATGTTGAGCTAAGTGAGGTCATTCCTCTTATCGGACACATATCTTAGATACCATTCTATTACTTTGTTATTTGATTGGGTGCACCTTTGATGTTGGGAGTGCATCTCGAGGTGGGCGGTAGTAGCTGCTATGCGTTACCGCCAGTTTGGATCTGCAAAACGGTAGAATCCTACCCTAGGCATTGCCTCGCGTGCCATGTCACATGCCTTATCGCGCCCTCTACGAATTTGGTTTGTGTCGTAGCAATGGAGTGCGTCCTGATAGCCCATCGGTTTGGTGGAGTTTACAGTATCGTATAGACTATGACATTATATAAAAATGTGTTAAGGGGGATATGAGTAACGCCTTAATGCTATTTTAATAATTTACTATAGACATTATGTATGTAGCATACTGTACAATTATGTAGATAGTTTAACGGATCCTTAAAGGATGGGAATCTCAAACATCCTTTAAGTTATTTTGTATTTCCGTTAACATTTCACTTGAGTTGATTTACTAGTATAAGAATGTTAATCCCAACTCGAGTGTTTCGTGTTTTGCTTTATGTTGGGGTTAGACTGAGTGTCACAGTATTGAGACTCACCTTTGGAACTTTTCTTGGAGATATGTCTTTATCTATTCAGCTTCTTAATTCTTTCCAATTGATTTTTTCAGACTTGTCATTTGTTTCTATATTAGATACTATTTTGTATTCGAGATATCTGTTGTATTTTACTATAAACCCTGATGTTTATATAGTAGCTTCATGAACTACAATTTCTCTATTCCACTGCTTATTGTTATATTACTCTGTATCTGTGATTCTGTGATTGCTTTATTTGCTGTATATGCTGAATTTTGCCAAATATAAATTAAAAATATATTGTTTTGAGCAATTCAAGTCTGACATGTGTGGATGATTATCGATTTAAACAGTTCAAAATACCAGGCTGTTACATAAATGTTGTATAAATTATAATCAAATGTATAGTAAACAACTTCATGAATTGTTTATTTGATTATTATTTTATTATTCTGCTACGAGATTCAATGTTTGTTTTCTTCATTTTTCTTTTTTTCATAATTAACCCCAACGATTATCTATGTTCCGGATTGTTTAAGTTAGACACATGTGGATTAATTTCGATTTAAACCATTTGAAATGTAGGTCATCACAGCTGGTATCACAGCTTTGGTTTAGCGATAACCTTGTCCTTAAGAGGTAACTCATTAGAGATAGGGTCAGTAGCACCCTAGAATGAGTTCAAGTGTATTAATAGATCTAAGCGCGTATATGTTAGTGAATATAAATATTGTTTTATATTATGATGATTGATTTGTTGAGCGTTTTATGGATTCTGGTCAATACGAGTAATCAATATTATTGATAGGGATCTCTAACTACTTGAACAGAACAGCTCGACATAGTATTATTTTGAAATTGGGTAAATGAAATAATTTTACCTTAATTATATTTTGTATATAAAGAAATTATTTTCAAAAATTATTAAGGTATGTTTAATGTGAATTGGCTGTTAGAAATGATAATATTTATCATTATGTTTATTGTCTGATTAGTCAATATTCCTAAACTATTAGCTATTATATGATTATAAGAAAATGAAACTGTATAAATGTGATTTACAAAATATAATTTGCAAATAAATGAATATAAAGCTGAGAATTTGAGAAACTTAAATTCTGGTGTTTATGAAAATAGTTTTTAAGGTTTGGAAAATAATATCAGTATTGTTTAAAAGTATATACAAACACAAATTGTTTTCAAATAAATTTTAAAAAGAATGAATTCAGTACTCCCTTCTTCTGTCGTCGAAAAATAATTTCAGTGATGACTATGCAACATCATCGACGTTCATTTTCGAGTCTCAAATTGGGGGAGACTTCTGAGAAGCTTTCCTATGGAATTGTTTTCATAAATGGATTTTGGTTTAAACTCCAAAAGTATGATTTGACACATATACAATATAATTATACATACTTATTTCAACTAATTTGAAATAAACCAAGTATTTAAAAATTTTAAGTTCTGTTAATTAATAATCTTTAAATTATTAGAATGAAATGAAATATTTAAAGAACTAGAACTTATCAAATAAGAGATTTATGAAATCTAAGCTAACTATTTGAGAAACTTGAGAGTTGAAGTTTGCAACTCTTAAATTGAAAGTAAAGGAAATTTAAACAAGTTATAATAGTGAATATTCTATTTAAGTAAAATGAATCAGATTAATTTGTGTAATACCAAATTACATGTATATAAATGGGAATTTAGTTGTAAAAATAAATGTTATACTTAATTAGTATATCAGGAAATGATTAACAACTAAATGGAATAAGTAAGTGGGAAATAAGAAGGTAGATAAGTAAATAAATAAATTAAAAAAATATCTTTATAAATTAGTTATATAATTAAATATAAATTTGCAAAGAAATTTTGAATTTGTAACTTTTGAGATAATTATAAACATAGACAAAGTAATATATAAGAAGTCGGACTTTTATAGAATGATTATAAATTAAAGTTATGAGTAAAAAATGTTTCACAAATAAATTTGTTATTTAATGAAATTATGAAAATGAATGTGAATAAATGAATTTATATGAGATGTTCGCAAAAAAAATGAAATAATTGAAAGTTAAAAATTAAATTGAATAAGATAAAGGTAAGTGAAATAGATATGGATAAATATGAAGCAAACCGATTAAATGTAAATGAAAAATTAAGTGTATAAAATAAATATTGACATTGGAAATGAATATAGTGATGGTTTATGAATTCATTGGATAACTATTAAGTGTTGGATGGTTTTTTTATTATAAATCATCGTTATAACTATTTTGATTGCATATGATGGTGGTATGTTGCATATTTATGCCTGTGTTATGATTTGGATTCAGAATGCATATTGTACGGTTATTAAACTGATATATGCTTTTTATATCTTCTATATAAACTAATAATATAAATTGAGTTGAGATAGGTACATACGAATCTGTTTGGACGTACACGTGGATTATACTTTGCTTTTGCTTGCTTAATACGAGCGAACTCGCTTGTATTAATAATAACAAGGTACACATCTCGGATTACATACCACATTTTATATTTTCCCCTACGGGATGCCTCATCATTGAGATGAGATGTAAATTTGATACCTACTTGGCATATTTGGGTTATATATTTTATTGTAAAAAATTTCCGATCAAGCCACGCAAAGAAGACTGCCGAAATTTTCCGTAAATCTAGGTGTTAGAAAATTTTTGAAGTTTTAAAATTTTTATAACATGCTTTATAACTAACTAGTAAATTCTGTAAACCGATTGGAGTAGTGTAGTAGAAATGTAGTAATGGTTTTATAAATAAGATTTTATTGTTTTATAAGTGGATAATTCTGAATAAAATATACAAAATTTTAAATTCTTTACACGTCTTTTCGAGGACGAAAAGTTTCGAGTAGGGGAGAATGTAACGACCCAGAATTTTTGGTTATTTGAATTGAGATGTTTAGTTAATTTTAAATGTTTGAAAAGTAAGTTTATAGATTAAATAACTTGAATTTTAAATAAAGCGACTTATCGGGTAATTAAATTGTGGAATTTAATAATTGAAATTTAGGTAAATAATTGAATCTTAAGTTCTAGGCTAGATGAAAATATGTTCAAAGCTTATTTAATTTCTATTTACAAGAATGAAGGTAAATCAAATTTTAAATTTGAATTTTAAAGTGATTTACTCAATTTTAAAAATAACTCGTTTAAATTAACAGATAAAAATAGCCTTTCAAGGCACAATATCGGAATTCGACGAAACGAGTTTCATCGAATCCGTAATAGTGTGTTATTATCGAAATTCAAACTTTGTAGCATTTGGAGTTATTGTTTAGTCGTACGAGATAGAAAC
Organism: Allium cepa; assembly: GCA_030765085.1. Classification (NCBI taxonomy): domain Eukaryota; kingdom Viridiplantae; phylum Streptophyta; class Magnoliopsida; order Asparagales; family Amaryllidaceae; genus Allium; species Allium cepa. The sequence continues at coordinate 662,326,144 of CM060928.1, read as the reverse complement.
GCGTTGAAATTAATATCGAAAATTCAATATAATATTGAGTTCTAAAAGTTGTCTTCCCCATATGATCGAATTGGGACTCGAAACTTGTTCCATTACGTTTGGAATAGGAGTATAACATTAAGAATTCCTGACGTCACGCCTCGATCGGGGTTCGAAATTAATAGTTAGATATTTGTGAAATTTAAATAATTTATTTTCATTGATTGGACTGGGCAGTCAATTTCTTTCACTCGGCCACCCTACCACTATGCCAGCAACCCTACTTAATCGTACCCTACATTTGTTTAAAAATTTGTTCCATCTCTGCTTCCTCAAAAAATAGAAGAAAAGAAAAATGGGGAATTGAAGCTTCAAAAAATTCTAATTCAAATTGTACTCAACAGAAAATTTCCAAACTAGTTTAAAAATCATGTTTTGCTGAGAGCATCTTAGTGGCATAAGTTATGGGCTGTTCAATCATGGGTTGGAAGATGATTGTTGTCACGGTCGAGCTAGGGCTTATCTAACGATCCTGACTCGACCTTCGAAAATCGACACTGAATACGTCATCCGTATTCGAATGCCGCAGATCCAAACGTCGAATCTGGTTCGGCAGAGCTTATAACACATTAAGTACAACACAGCGGAAGAAATGAATAGTATATATCATATACAACTCCAATGATACAATATCCAAATATACAACAACGATCAATATCAGAAATACAATGAAATGCTACAGCGGAAATACCAATGAACCAGCAGCGAAAACAACTAGAACTTGAAACTCCAGAAGAAACACTAATATCAGCAATCCCTATAGATAGCTCGAACCACCCATCACGTTGCACAAAGCTAAGCAAGGTCAGTCATCCTAACCAAAGACTTCAATATCCAAAGTCTCTAAATAATTCCAAAAAGAAAGCTGAAAGCTACTGAATCGATATTTACTATCTGCAAAACCCAATTCTGGAGTGCTCGTGTGGAAAATTGTGCGCACCCAGAGTTTAGGAAGGGAATAATAAACTCCGGGTCAGTCATGGGACTGGCATGAGCAAACAAAAATAGTTTATCTTTAAAACAACAATAAAAGATTTTTAAAACATTGAAAACCGCAATGCATTTTGGAAAATGAAACTACCATAAGGCCTCTCCCTACACACACCATGGAAACACAGAATTGAAGGAGATTTCTCCTTATGATAGTCAAAAATGCTTGATATGCGAAAACCATTTTGATATAATTATTAGCGCATAGTGTAAAAAACATTTCGAAAGTATAATATTAATCTTAGCCAGCATACAACCATTATTGTATGCCTACTATAGCTACCATGTTCAATAGCAGGTTACCGCCACATTCCATGGCAGGTCATACAACTAAAACCATACAGTGCGTGTATTGTTTCTTTGGATTTTCCAACAAATGGTCGGGCTAAGGAACTTCCCATTGCCACATGGAAATGCCTCTGGAGGGACGTCCCCAGAACTTACCCAGCTCTCTGCCAACACAAGGTCGGTGCACTCCCTTCCCGGGAGTAACACCTAAGATACGCCAACCCCGGTCGTTTGCGACCTTTATCCGAGGTACCTCTACACCAACAACATCACACAGTAATAAATATACAGTGTCCACATGAGTAAGTATCTGGGCTCCATACCATGATACCACCCTTTTCCAGAAGGAATGGACATACCTTAAGGGTGCGACCCCTGAAACCTTACCGCATCTTTCCTGTTTCGACCATTACCGGGTTGTTAGGCTCGATGAGGTCTCGTCCACAAAGCTACACTTTTTCAAAAAGTCATGCTTTGATCAACAAATGATCAATAGCACTTCATATGCCACATTACCAAATTGGGAATGTATTACTAGTAACAATCAACTACATAACCTCTGAGCTCGTACGTCTCAAAGAAGGGTGTTAAGCTAAGAGAATAAATCTCCACCACCAAACAGAAATGTATTTGATAGAAACCAACTTTACATCTCAAAGTGTAATGTTAGACACACATCCATACAAGTCTGTTTCGGGTTCGAGCAGAATCGAAGGCACTTCACAAAGAAGCCCTTGCAAATTCGGATAATCCCGAATCACGTCCGGACTTCCCATCACATATGCAGATCTCTATACCGGGATCAGCCAGTGCAGAGACATTCGATGAGTTATCCTTTCGTTTTTGAAAAAATCCGGTCTTCACCACCGGTCTTCAAATGTTATCCATATAGTCGTATCATTATTCGAAATGGGTTATATGACACAAGGTCCTCTCCCGGCTAAACCGAATAATGAGCGCAATATTTTAAAAGCATATGGATATGGGATTTCGGTTAAGTCACAACTTAAAATCCAAAACCTTTCTTCAAATGGTTTAAACAAATCACCCTTTACAAATCTTTAAACAAAAGATTTACTTCACAAAGTTCACTTATATTTCACAAAGATTCATTCACAGCTTTTAAAACAATTTCCTTTTCAAATTGGATTATCTTATCCACCTATTAAACCAAAGGTTCAATTTATACCTTTTAAACTATTTCATAGATCCATTCATAATTTTCAAAACAATTCCCATTTCTAATCTTTTATGAAAGATACACCATTTAAAATCCTCTTCAATTTCAAGATAAGGTTCAATAATCTTTCGCAAAGATTTATTCATAGATTTCAAAATAATTCACTTCCAAATTTGAAATCTTTATAATAAAAATTAGAAGTTCTTTCGTTATGTGAAAGGTATTATTATTTGAAAGCAAATAGTTACGTTTCGGAAAAAAATCCAATAACATTTATACAAATTAAAACCCTTCATGTATAATACTTGGATTAAATTCAAATTCCTAAATCGCTACTTTTAAAATGGTTTAAAAACCCATATAAACACATTTATAACTTATATAACCTTTTTAAATCATAATTTCCAAATATAGAATTCAATTTCAAATTTTGAATTCAAATTCAAATTAAACTATCTAAATTTCAAACTTTATCAAGTTATTAAAAATAACTTTTATCTTCAAAACTCCTTTTCAAAAGTTTTCATATTTAATCCAATTCAATTTTCAAAACCATTTGGATTCAGAATTCAATTTTAAAACCATTTCAAAAATCTATGACTTAACCAATTTCGTCGTTCAATGCATATTTGTGTGTGTATAGTGTGGTCCAGGGGTTTTACACACAATAGTGCAACATCGTCAATTAGCACAGATTCACATGCAGCAATATATTTGATAAGAGGTATAAACTATAACGCTTATCTTTATTCACAGATCACAAATAAATAATATAGGTACATTGCAGATAAATAAATTACATTCATCATAGATAATAAGTTACATTACACAGCCTAATCATATCACAGAACATTATACATCAGGGATATCACACAATTCAAAGCATCCAATTCAATCCAAACATTCATAAGTAAGATCAGTTTTTTATTATCTGATTCACTTAAATTAGATTAACTACTTTTCGAATTCAATTACTAATCCTGGTTAATTAACATTAATTTATTTCAAATTATTTTAATTAATTATCCCTGAATCACTTATTGATTATCCTCTAATGATAAATTAATTAATCTTTAATCATTAAATAATTAACCTTTAATCCTTAATTTATCATCTTTAATTAAAAACTCAATTAACCTTTAGTTGCTAAATTAATCAACCCTTGATCATTAAATAATTAACCCTTAATTATTTAATGATTCTTAATTAATTACATTAATTAATTAAGCCTTAATTTATTACCATATAATTAATTACCTTTAAACTAATATAAGTGATTATTCTTAATCACTTAATCATCTTTAACCATTAATTTAATTACTTTTAATTAAGCAATTATTTTTAAGTAATTAGTTAACTTTAATTTCTTATCATTAATCGTTACCTTTTAACTAAATATTAATAAATTAACTTAAAACCTTCTGAGTCAAACTAACTTTAAAAAAAACATTCCATCTCTTAATTTTCCACTTAATTATAATATTAAATTTATTAGAATAAACTTTTAAAACAAAGTTTATTTAGATTAAAACACTTTAAACTTGATCTTCTTGTTTTAAAACCAGATTATGACTTCATAAAACATGTCCTTATTTTTGTTTTGAAATGTGGATCTTGTTTCATTCAAATTTAAAAACCTGAACATGTTATATTTTAAAATATCTCAAAACCAGGCTATGCAATTAAACAACACGAGCAAAACTCGATCTTTACCAGAGCCATACTTCAGTTTTTTTTCTCAAGACCAACTTTATTTTAAACTTCGTTTAATTTTAAACTTTAAAAACAGTTACAACAGGAACACTCACGTATGCACAAGCCTGGCTCGATTCTCCTTCGAGTCCAACGCGAACAATTTTTAACTGAACCCAAGAAAACCCATGATCTTCCCCTTCCCCAAACTCAAACTGCTGATGCCGTGCACATGTACATGCACCGTTACTCCAGCCATCATTGATCGTCACTGAGATCACCCACACGTCGCAACAACATCACCGACCAACACCATCTTCCAGTTCATCGAATTTTCCTGGAAATCGAAAATGATCAGATCGAGAGTTCCTAAAACCCAAACCAGTTCACGAAATTATCCCCGCGCTGTCAATCCCAGTCACTATCATTTACACCGCCCTAACCAAAGCTTTGTCACGAACCAAAGCATCGATTTTTCCCATACCGGTCAAGTCTGATCCCTTGACGACGCTGCGATTTGCCATTTAAACCCAGACTAGCAGAGCTAGTTTCAAAACCCTAAATTGATATTGTCTGGCCACCACGATCCATTATAAATTCAACTACAAATTTTCCTGTCTTCATCACCATCAAATCCTCCTCTGACATGAACCCCGAGACCCATACATGTTTCAATCACCAGAATTTTCCCAAAACCATATTCCCGTTTAACCCCGAGATTCTTATTCAATACCATTCTAAATATCCCGATTTTATTCTTAAAAATCTTCATTTTTGAAAATGATTCAGATTATAAAAGTGAATCCAATAATCAAGGAAATCGAATTTTCATCATATATTAAGTTTCACTATATATTTTTATTTCAGGTCAAATTATTTGTTAACAATACTTAAAAGTATTTTTAAAATTTAAATCTTGATATTTCAATCCTATTTTGTTCAAGCATCAAAACTTAGTAAAGATTGGGGAGTGAGATTATGAATTTTAAATTAACCCATGTCTGTAAAACTGTGAACAGAGGCTTCCTTCCTTAGTGTCCAGATATACACAGAAATATCCACGTATATAAATATATGTGTGTGCTTGCTGATATATATACACATGCATTTATCATTTTCCAAGGCACTATCATCACACATAGTAGAACCAAGAGAATAGGTTTTTTATAAAAATGAAGTTTGCTCACCTGAGTAGTTTGATAGAAAGGGACAGAGGACAAAGGAACACCTTTTGGGCCTGGAACTTGAATTTGCTTCTTGAATTCACTGCATGCTTTTATTTCCAAATTTGAAATGCTTTTGAATCTTTGATGTTTGAATCTGATCTTTTTTTTTATTTTTTTATTTTGAATTTCCCTTTATTTTTTTCCAGGTTGCAGTTGTTCTGATCCTGAACTGCCTTGTTTTGATTTTAGTTGCTTCGGGTTGTTTGATCTTCATTTTCCAGATTTTCTTCTTAAATTTTCTCTGAGCCCTGGAACTTGATTTTGATCTGTTGCATTGATCAGGTTTTGTTCTCCAGATTTTAAGATGCTGCAAGTTTTATTTTCTGGTTTTTGATCTGAGCCTTTGCCTCTGCTTTAGAATTTTTTTTTCAGGTTTGTTTCAAGAAACCTGAGTTTGAGTTTCACTTTGAATTTGAGATGACCTTGATTTTCATCTCAGTTTTGATTTTAGAAGGATGAAGAGAAAATTGAAATATGGGTTTTTTTTCCTCTTTTGCATGTTAATAGAATTTTTAAAGTAAAAGAAATTTCATCTTTGCCACTTGTATTGTTTGCATGATGATTTATTTACGCTTGTTAATCTTTGTGATTACTTGCCTTACATTTGTTAACATGAAAGAAATTTGTGTTTAAACCTTAATTTAATTAGTTAAAATTTTAGTTTTAAACCCTCTTGTAATTATATTTTACAAAGTTATACTCATCATGTTTTATACATTTCCTATTTTATAAATATTATTAAGCTTCCAAAAGATATATGTATATATCAAAACTTTTATTCATTCTTGTCTTTACATTTATATTCATATTCTTAGATATTCATATATATATATATATATATACATACACACAAATCTTAGTTCATGTATATTTTAAAACTTTTATTAATTCTTATTTTAATATCATATATACATTTTAATTACTTGTACTTATATAACTTTCAAATCAAAATGCATATTCGCTAAGATTAGAAAACAAGATTCTTATTAATTTCAAATATACAGAGGGATTTTTAAATCCAATTTATTTATAAATATTTATTATTGAATTTCAGTTTCAAAAGTCTAATTTACAATCAATTTATAAACATATGTATGAAGTTTTAAATTCAACCTTACAAATGTTCAGGACATTCATTTTTGAATTCTGAATCAAAAATATTCATTGTCGGTATATTTATTTAGTTCCAAAATAAAATTCCAAGTTATAATTCGTTTATATAAATAAATAAACATACAACTTATTTAATTTATAAAATACAAATACAATTTTTATAAAATACTTATCTTTGAAGTTCAAACCAAAGTTCAATTTAAAATCTAAAATATTTATTTATTCTGGAAATTTCCTAATTAATTCACAAATAATTTCACAATTAAATTCCAAAATTAAATTAATTGCCAAATTAAACAATTGTTAAAATTCGGAAATGCTACAGATTCCCCCTTAAGAAAATTTTATCCTCGAAATTTGCAAAACGGGAAGATAACAAAGAACAGATGAATATATCAAGATATGGTCTACCAGATTAAACTGAATATTTATTCTGCATTTGGCTTACCAAATCAGAATATCAACAACAATTATGAGAATGAACTTATTCAATACTTCACAAGATACTCGGGTCACCAGATCTACGAATTATGCAGGGGCATCGGTTAGTCCGAAGGGATAACTAACCACTCGTAGAATGTATCGGGACCCAAACGATAGGTAAATGGATTTAATCCTCCATCATTTTCAAACTCTAGGTGTGAATTCCAAACTTAGGTCGGAACATCCCAAAGTTTACACCAACTTGTCCCTCTTCGGACTTTGAACTTCACAAGAAATCGCAATAGAATTTCAAATTTGGTTTCAATCGAAATCGATGCAACCCAATTCAGCTTTATATCTTACTGATCAATTATTTCAATTTCAATTTCAATTTCAATTTCAATTTGAGATTTCGAATTTATTAGAATCAAAATGGAAAGCTGATAGAGAACTGATAAGGAGAATACGAAATAAGAACTTATCTATACGATTCGTAGGGCCACCACCACACCGAAGCTTCTCCTTGCAGCTGCCACGAAGCAATCAAAGAATTGAAAATCAGATAATCATCAAAGAAGATTGTTTACGTTGTTATTATAGGGCATTGTCCATATGAAGTGGTACTTCCCTGCCCCTATCTCGTCCTCTTATTGCACTCATACTTACTATCAGTGAATAGTAAGAGAATTTACTGAGGCATTCGGATGGATATCTTAGGGATATACTCATTCTAGGGTATACTTCACCCTATCTCTAATGAGTTATCTAATGTGTTATACTCCTGAGCTAAAGTTTCAACCTTCAGCTCTGATACCAATTCTAACGACCCTGACTCGACCTTCGAAAATCGGCACCGAATACGTCACCCGTATTCGAATGCCGCAGAACGTCGAATCTGGTTCGCCGGAGCTTATAACACATTAAGTACAACACAGCGGAAGAAATGAATAGTATATATCATATACAACTCCAATGATACAATATCCAAATATACAACAACGATCAATATCAGCAATGAACCAGCAGCGGAAACAACTAGAACTTGAAACTCCAGAAGAAACACCAATATCAGCAATCTCCATAGATAGCTCGAACCACCCATGACGTTGCACAAATCTAAGCAAGATCAGTCATCCTAACCAAAGACTTCAATGTCCAAAGTCTCTAAATAATTCCAAAAAGAAAGCTGAAAGCTACTGAATCGATATCTACTATCTGAAAAACACAACTCTAGACTGCCCATGTGGAAAATTGTGGGCACCCAGAGTTTAGGAAGGGAACAATAAACTTCGAATCAGTCATGGGACTAGTATGAGCAAACAAAAACAGTTTATCTTTAAAACAACATCAAAAGATTTTTAAAACATTGAAAACCGCAATGCTTTTTGGAAAATGAAACTACCATAAGGCCTCTCGCTACACACACCATGGAAACACAGAATTGAAGGAGATTTCTCCTTATGATAGTCAAAAATGCTTGATATGCGAAAACCATTTTGATATAATTATTAGTGCATAGTGCAGAAAACATTTTGAAAGTATAATGTTAATCTTAGCCAGCATACAACCATTATTGTATGCCTACTATAGCTACCATGTTCAATAGCAGGTTACCGCCACATTCCATGGCAGGTCATACAACTAAAACCATACAGTGCGCGTATTATTTCTTTGGATTTTCCAACAAATGGTCGGGCTAAGGAACTTCCCATTGCCACATGGGAACGTCTCTGGAGGGACGTCCCGAGAACTTACCCAGCTCTCTGCCAACACAAGGCCGGTGCACTCCCTTCTTAGGAGTAACACCTAAGATATGCCACCCCCGGTCGTTTGCGACCTTTACCCGAGGTACCTCTACACCAACAACATCACACAGTAATAAATATACAGTGTCCACATGAGTAAGTATCAAGGCTCCATACCACGATACCACCCTTTTCTAGAAGGAATGGACATACCCTAGGGGTGCGACCCCTGAAACCTTGCCGCATCTTTCCTGTTTCGACCATTATCGGGTTGTGAGGCTCGATGAGGTCTCATCCACAAAGCTACACTTTTTCACAAAGTCATGCTTTGATCAACAAATGATCAGCAGCACTTCGTATGCCACATTACCAAATTGGGAATGTATTACTAGTAACCATCAACTACATAACCTCTGAGCTCGTACGTCTCAGAGAAGGGTGTTAAGCTATGAGAATAAATCCCCGCTACCAAACAGAAATGTATTTGATAAAAACCAGCTTTATATCTCAAAGTGTTATTTCAAACACACATCCGTACAAGTCTGTTCCGGGTTCGAACTGAATCGAAGGCACTTCACAAAGAAGCCCTTGCAAATCCGAATAATCCCTAATCACCTCCGGACTTCCCATCACATATGGAGACCTCTATACCGGGGTTCAGCCGATGCAGAGACATTCGACGAGTTATCCTTTCATTTTCGGAAATATCCGGTCTTCACCATTGGTCTTCAAATGCTATCCATATCGTCGTATCATTATTCAGAATGGGTTATATGATGCAAGGTCCTCTCCCGGCTAAACCGAATAATGAGCGCAATATTTTAAAAGCATATGGATATGGGATTTCGGTGAAGTCACAACTTAAAATCCAAAACCTTTCCTCGAATGGTTTAAATAAATCACCCTTTACAAATCTTAAATAAAATATTTACTTCACAAAGTTCACCTATATTACACAAAGATTCATTCACAGCTTTGAAAATAATTTCCATTTCAAATTGGATTATCATATCCAATTATTAAGCCAAAGGTTCAATTTATACCTTTCAAACTATTTCAAAGATCCATTCATAACTTTCAAAACAATTCCCATTTCTAATCTTTTATGAAAGATACACCATTTAAAATCCTCTTCAATTTCAAGATAAGGTTCAATAATCTTTTGCAAAGATTTATTCATAGATTTTAAAACAATTCACTTTCAAATTTGAAATCTTTATAGTACAAACTGGAAGTTCTTTTGTTATGTGAAAGCTATTATTATTTGAAAACAAATAGTTACGTTTCGGAGAAAAATCCGATTACATTTATACAAATTAAAACCCTTCAGGTATAATACTTGGATTAAATTCAAATTCCTAAATCACTACTTTTAAAATGGTTTAAAAACCCATATAAACACATTTATAACTTATATAACTTTTTAAATCATAATTTCCAAACACAGAATTCAATTTCAAATTTTGAATTCAAATTCAAATTAAACTATCTAAATTTCAAACTTTATCAAGTTATTAAAAATAACTTTTATCTTCAAAACTCCTTTTCAAAAGTTTTCGTATTTAATCCAATTCAATTTTCAAAACCATTTGGATTCAAAATTCAGTTTTAAAACCATTTCAAAAATCCGTGACTTAACCAATTTCCTCGTGCAATCCATATTTGTGTATGTATAGTGTGGTCTAGGGTGGTTTTTACACACAATAGTGCAACATCATCGATTAGCACAGATTCAAATGCAGCAATATATTTGATAAGCGGTATAAACTATAACGCTTATCTTTATTCACAGATCACAAATAAATAATATAGGTACATTGTAGATAAATAAATTACATTCATCACAGATAATAAGTTACATTTCACAGCCTAATCATATCACAGAACATCATACATCATGGATATCACACAATTCAAAGCATCCGATTCAATCCAAACATTCATAAGTAAGATCAGTTTTATTATCTGATTCATTTAAACCAGATTTACTACTTTTTGAATTCAATTATCAATCCTGGTTAATTAACATTAATTTATTTCAAATTGTTTTAATTAATTATCCCTTAATCACTTATTGATTATCCTTTAATGATTAATTAATTAATCTTTAATCATTAAATAATTAACCTTTAATCCTTAATTTATCATCTTTAATTAAAAAATCAATTAACCTTTAGTTACTAAATTAATCAACCCTTGATCATTAAATATTAACCTTTAATTATTTAATGATTCTTATTTAAGTAAATTAATTAATTAACCCTTAATTTATTACCATTTAATTAATTAATCACATTAATTAATTACCTTTAAATTAATATAAGTGATTATTCTTAATCACTTAATCATCTTTAACCATTAATTTAATTACGTTTAATTAAGCAATTATTTTTAGGTAATTAGTTACCTTTAATTTCTTATCATTAATTATTACCTTATAGCTAAGTATTAATCAATTGACTAAAAACCTTCTAAGTCAAACTATCTTTAAAAAAACATTCCATCTCTTAATTCTCCACTTAATTATAATATTAAGTTTATTCAGAATAAACTTTTAAAACAAAGGTTATTTAGATTAAAACATTTTAAACTTGATCTTCTTGTTTTAAAACCAGATTATGACTTCATAAAACATGTTCTTATTTATGTTTTGAAATGTGGATCTTGTTTCATTCAAATTTAAAAACCTGAACATGTTATACTTTAAAATATCTCAAAACCAGGCTATGCAATTAAATAACCCAAGCAAAACTCGATCTTTACCCGAGCCATACTTCAGTTTTTTTCCCGAGACCAACTTTCTTTTAAACTTTGTTTAATTTTAAACTTTAAAAACAGTTACAATAGGAACACTCACATATACACTAGCCTGGCCCGATTCTCCTTCAAGTCCAACACGAACAATTTCAAACTAAACCCGAGAAAACCCATGATCTTCCCCTTCCCCAAACTCAAACTACTGATACCGTGCACATGTACATGCACCATCACTCCAGCCATCATTGATCGTCATCGAGATCACCAACACGTCGCCAACAACATCACCGACCAACACCATCTTCTAGTTCATCGAATTTGCCTGGAAATCGAAAATGATCAGATCGAGAGTTCCTAAAACCCAAACTAGTTCACGACATTATCCCCGCGCGCCAATCCCAGTCACTATCGTTCACGCTGCCCTGACCAAAGCTTTGTCACGAACCAAAGCATTGATTTTTCCCATACCGGTCAAGTCTGATCCCTTGACGACGCTGCGATTTGCCATTTAAACCCATACTAGCAGTCAAGTTTTAAACCCTAAATTGATATTGTCCATCCACCATGATCCATTATAAATTCAACTACAAATTTTCCTGTCTTCGTCACCATCAAATCCTCCTCCGACATGAACCCCAAGACCCAAACATGTTTCAATCTCTAGAATTTGCCTAAAACCATATTCTCGTTTAACCCTGAGATTCTTATTCAATACCATTCTAAAAATCCTGATTTTGTTCTTAAAAATCTTTATTTTTGAAAACGATACAGAATATATAAGTAAATCCAATAATCAAGGAAATCAAATTTTCATCATATATTAGGTTTCACTATATATTTTTATTTCAAGTCAAATTATTTGTTAACCATACTTAAAAATATTTTTAAAATTTAAATCTTGATATTTCAATCCTATTTTGTCCAAGCATCAAAACCTAGTAAAGATTGGGGAGTGAGATTATGAATTTTAAACTTAACCCATGTTTGTAAAACTGTGAACAGAGGCTTCCTTCCTTAGTGTCCAGACATACACAGAAATGTCCACGTATATAAATATATGTGTGTGCTTGCTGATACATATACACATGCATTTATCATTTTCCAAGGCACTTTCATCACAGATAATAGAACCAAGAGAATAGGTTTTTTAAAAATGAAGTTTGCTCACCTGAGTAGTTTGACAGAAAGGGACAGAGGACAAAGGAACACCTTTTGGGCCTGGAACTTGAATTTGCTTCTTGAATTCACTGCATGCTTTTATTTCCAGATTTGAAATGCTTTTGAATCTTTGATGTTTGAATCTGATCTTTTTTTTATTTTTTTATTTTGAATTTCTCTTTATTTTTTTCGGGTTGCAGTTGTTCTGATCCTGAACTGCCTTGTGTTGATTTTAGTTGCTTTAGGTTGTTTGATCTTCATTTCCTAGATTTTTTTTTAAATTTTCTCTGAGCTCCTGGAACTTGATTTTGATCTGTTGCATTGGTCAGGTTTTGTTCTCCAGATTTTAAGATGCTGCAAGTTTTATTTTCTGGTTTTTGATCTGCGCCTTTGCCTCTGCTTTAGAATTTTTTTCCAGATTTGTTTCAAGCAACCTGGTTTTCAGTTTCACTTTGAATTTGAGATGATCTTGATTTTCATCTCAGTTTTGATTTTAGAAGGATGAAGAGAAAACTGAAATATGGGTTTTTTTTCCTCTTTTGCATGTTAATAGAATTTTTAAATTAAAATATAATTTATCTTTGCCACTTGTATTGTTTGCATGATGATTTATTTACACTTGTTAATCTTTGTGATTACTTGCCTTACATTTGTTAACATGAAGGAAATTTTTGTTTAAACCCTTAATTTAATTAGTTAAAATTTTAGTTTTAAACCCTCTTGTTATTATATTTTACAAAGTTATACTCATCATGTTTTATACATTTCCTATTTTATAAATATTATTAAGTTTCCAAAAGATATATGTATATATCAAAACTTTTATTCATTCTTGCCTTTACATTTATATTCATATTCTTAGATATTTATATATATATACACACACACACACAAATCTTAGTTCATGTATATTTTAAAACTTTTATTAATTCTTATTTGAATATCATATATACATTTTAATTACTTGTACTTATATAACTTTCAAATCAAAATGCATTTTCGCTAAGATTAGAAAACAAGATTTTTATTAATTTCAAATATATAGAGAGATTTTTAAATCCAATTTATTTATAAATACTTATTATTGAATTTTATTTTCAAAAGTCTAATTTACAATCAATTTATAAACATATATATGAAGTTTTAAATTCAACTTTACAAATGTTCAGGACATTCATTTTTGAATTCAAATTCAAAAATATTCATTGTCAATATATTTATTTAATTCCAAAATCAAATACCAAATTATAATCCGTTTATATAAATAAATAAACATACGTCTTATTTAATTTAGAAAATACAAATACAAATTTTATAAAATACTTATCTTTGAAGTTCAAACCAAAGTTCTATTTAAAATCTAAAATATTTATTTATTTTGGAAATTTCCTAATTAATTCACAAATAATTTCATAATTAAATTCCAAAATTAACTTAATTGCCAAATTAAACTTGGTTAATTCGATAATGTTACAACTTAGGTTTCGTGGTGATTCAAGCATCGATCGTTGAAACCGAAGTGATATTTGAGTTTGTCGTGGAGTTTGGCATTCCGGCAGTAATTTTGGTGATGTTTGATTGCCATATGGGAAGGGCGACATTTCATTGTACGCAACGGAGAGGCTCAGGTTGTGATTCATTCATGGAGGGTGAGCTCAAAGATATTGGTACGTATGGATGCAGTTTTTCAAGAGGAGTTCGTCGGAGCTTTTGATTTTGGGTTTCGTCGAAGAATGTGCCGTCTTAGTGCAAATGTGCATGGCCATGGAAGTGCTTCATGTGCAGGCAGTGGCTTTGAGGAAGAAGCTCTTAGCGGGAAGGGTTTATAAGCTTGGGATATGGGTTTTGATATTAAAATAAATTAGTGTTTTAATTTATTTATATTTTAATCGATGAACTTAAAAATTAAATAACTCTTCCATACAAGGTCGAATTGAGGCACGGATTTTTGCATTGCGATAGTGAAGGCGAGAGCTTTGCAACGAAATAGGTCTGATGGATTTGGAGACAGTTGAAATTTGGGCTAAAATCGGACGTTGTTCTGTTTTATTTTCAAACTGGAATGCCTCGACGACAACAGAAAAAAAGGTGAGTGTTTTATAACGCTCCCAACATACTAGAATATTTTTAAGCTAATTAAATTTGAATTTATGAAATGATATAAATCTATTGATCATTGTTTGATAAATTTGATTGTCATCTAAATTGTCATTTGAACTAACTGTTAAAAATAAAAATTGACAGTCAAATTTGAAATTCGAATTTAATTGCCAATAAAATACAAGCTATTAATTGTTATGATTTACCGACTGTTTGGATGATTGATTGTAACGGATGCTATTGATTGATGTTTTGGATGATTTGGAGGTTTATTTATTTTTATATATCATGTTATCATCCTATATGTTATTTACTGTATATAAAATTGTAAATTGAATTATTTTGGAATAAATCAAGAAATAGGTTGAAATTATATATGCCCTAGACATGGTGATTTAGGTTGAGATGATATATATCCATCCCTGAAATTAAATTGAAATAACTGATCACTTGGACATAGGTTGAGTTTGAATTTGATATTTAATTAGATTGACATTTAAATTAATATTGGAATTCAATTGCCAGTTAAACACTGGCAATTGATAATTAGTGACTGTTGTGATATGTTGGTTGATTTGGATGTTGATTGCAATTGGACGCCTATTGACCGATATGTTGGATGTATGGTTGTTTATTTATTTTGACATATCATGTTATTACCATATTTGTTATTTGACATTATATAAAGGGTCACTTGTAATATTTGAAATGAACTAAGAAATACGTAGAAATGGTATATACCTATGTCATTTAAATATGGTTTGAAATGATATATATCCATACATATAATTAAAATTGAATAACTGATCACATGGGCATGGGGCAGAAAATTATATAAGGACGCCGGATTTGGTTAAATTAAATGTTTTTAAATTATTGGAATTGGACCTGTTTAAATGATATTGTTGAAACAAAATAAATTTGAATTTACATGAATTAAATTATTTTCTAATTTGAGCTCTGAAACATCAAAAAAATCGAAACTATTTAAATGAAATTGTTACAGAATTTAATTCTGAACCTTAAAGTTAAAATTGAAATATGATGTGAATTTATCGCAATTGAATTATTTTAAAGGGTTGGAAATTTTGAATTTAACTCTGAAATTTATTAAATCAAAGTTGTTTAAATTGATATTTTGAATCATGGATTTGAAATTGATTTGAAATTGATTTGTTTTAAATGAGAATCTGAATTGAAACTGTCAACATTTGATTAGAACCATTTCAATTGAATTTAAATTAAAGTTGAAACCATTTTGAATTGAGGCTGATTTAAAATAAATTTTGATTATGAAGTTGATTAGAATTGGAAGTCGAAAAATTGAATTTGTTTTGATTTGGAATATGAACCTAAGTTCAAATTGTTGTGAAAGCAGAAATAGTTTGAATATAAACTATTTTAATATATAAACTATTTTAATTATTCTAACTACTTTCAATCTTTAAAACTATTATAATTATCCAAACCATTTTTCAATATTAAAACTATTTTAATTATCCAAATCATTTTTCAATATTAAAATTATTTTAGTTATCCAAACTATTTCCAGTATTCGAAACAATTTTTAATTATCAAAATTATTTTCAATATTCAAACTGTTTTAAAAGGAGAACTTTTTAGATTTAAATCTTTGATTAAAATATGAATGCTTTGATATGAAGGTATAACCTATTTTGAATCCGAGATGGTTTTGAAATGAATCTAATATGTTGATATGAAATATGACTTGTTCTTGAAATTTAAATGAACTAACCGGTGTGAAAAATGACGTCTGGTTGTTAAAGAGACTGGAGCCGAATATTGGCATACCCTTTATCAATAGCGGAACCACTTTGACAACTGTGCATGCAGTGGATGATCCAGAATGAAGTGGTTGGATTGGCTAATGTTTTTTAGATTTGAAGAAAGAGAACGATGACGGATAGACCCCGACACTTGTGTGAATTTGAAATGACAAAAACAGGACGACTTATTCCTGACCATTGAGGCCAGCTACCTCTAGCGACATCTGTTCTTCATATTACCATATTAATTTTTGACTTGATTGGTGCACCTTAATTTGATTATGGGATGGATGTTCACGGTTGGCTGTTTGGGGTTACCCCTAGTCAGGCGACTTGAATTGGTAATATCCTACCTTGGGCATTGCCTCACATGCCCTATCATTCTTTTATCCTTATACGCGACCACTACGATTTTGTTTTAGTATGGTACCTATACGAGACTCACTAGCTATCGACGCTAATGGTTGTGTTATAGGACCTGCATAGACAACTTGCTTAAAAATGTGTTAAGAGGGATCAATGTAAATCCTTAAAGCTATTTTAATAGTCTACTTTACTGATAGCCACTATATATGTATGTATGTATGTATGTGTGTATGTATATTTACATATATATATAGCGTATATATATAGAGTATCTTACTACATATAGATAGTTTGACGGATCATTAGAAGATGGAAAATCACGTAACATCTCTTAAGTTATTGAACCCACATTGTACAGTTGATAGGAGAGGGAAAATCCCGTAAACATCTCTGATGCTATTACACTCATATTTATTTGTTGTTGATTTGACTTACATAATAACTTTTAGTTCTAACTTGCATGTTTTTTTTCATTATGCTTAGGTCAGCCTGAGCATTTTAGTGTTTGAAATCTTTATTCTAAAAGACAAAGACGAATTTGAAAGTGCTACTAAGGATCGTAGTATGGAATATTATCTGAATTATTTACTTGTGTGGAATATAAATAAAAAGTAAATAGTAAAGTAAATGACACCGGGCATTTTATACTGGTTTAAACATCCCGTTCAACGTCCAGTTCCAAACTCCTTTAGGAATTCAACTATCAACCCTCTCTTAACCCGAAGAAATAGGTATTACACCGCTTGAGCAACCAAATAGAACTTTTACTGCTTAGACCACTAAATTGGACTTCTACCGCCTGAGCAACCGAACAGGTTTCAATATTACAAAGAATTTTCTTGACTAATTGTGCTCTTTTAATAGCATAGACATGTCTTTAGAGTACACCCTTCCTATAATCTACTCCTTTGTGGTACATAGTGTAATTCGTGGAGATTGAAAGTTAATTTAATCACAAATGAATCTGTGCTTGAATTTGCAAGTGATTAGAACGAAAATTTAAGCATAAATGGCAGAATGATTAGATAATAAGTATAAGAGAATATAATCAGAAATTAGGCGATTAAAACAAATGAATTTAGGGCTACTTATAGTGTTTAAGTGTTGCAACTCATTGTGAAAAGTTATGATCAAAAGATACGGAAACAACTCTTGAATCAAGGGTTGTTGCAGTTCGATGAAATGAAGTAACCGTTCAAAAAATAGCTGTTATGCATTTTCAGTCGACAAAACAAAAGATTTTGGTCTACTGAAATTTTAAAATTTTCAAATCAAAAGTGATATATCAAAATGACTTACAATTCAGTCAACTGAATAAGGCAATTCAGATGACTGAACATTCAAATACACTGTGCATGTGCATAGTTATTCATTCGACCGAAACTGCTTGTTTCAGTCGGCTGAATACCTTGTTTTCTTCCATTTTGAAGTTCTTTGGAAATATTTTTGTGTGTGAACTTGTAGTACTTGCAAGTACTTGTGTATAACATGATTTGAAAATAATTTTAAGTACTTGTATGTGTGCATATACCACCTAGGAGAGATTTTAAAAAAAATCAATTACTACACTAAACTATAGACAAACCATAAACAATTATTGAAACTTCTATCTTAATTTTCGATCTATAATCTGTTGTCAAGTAGAATGGAATATTCTCCTACAAATATGGTTAGTTTGCATAATATTTAACTATATAGTTGTCACGATCAAAACATCAAAATATAAGTTTCTAACGTTCTCCTCCTTTTTTATGATGACAACTACGTAACTATTTTTTAAGAATTTATAAGAATGATTTACTCCCCCTGAATGATTTGCTCGCCTTATTAAATAATTTCTCCCTCTTTGTCATCGATAAAAAGGAATAAATAAACAACATGAGAAATATGTATATAGAAAAACATATATGTTATGAAATTACTAGCCTTCAAATAAATCTTTCAAGATCCAATATTCTTGTTGATGGTTTGCCTACCTTACAGAAGAATGATATTATTAAGTATTCAGGTCTTCAGGAATTACCTAATAATTCGTATTATTTGGGTTTGCCTATCATTAGTTCTAGAATAACCAAGCAACACTGTTTGCCACTCTTTGAAAAGATAATTCATAAACTGCAGTCTTGGCCAACTGATAAATTGTCTCAAGCTGGTAGGCTTACTATTATTCAATCAATTGTTGTGGCTATGACTACTTATTGGACTAGACATTACATTCTTCCAATTAAGCTACTTAATATGATTTCTAGTGCCCTAAATAAATTCCTTTGGCATGGTGACCCTTTCTCTAAAAAGCTAATTCCCATTTCTTTTTGCAAAGTGTTTGATGCTAAAAAATATGGAGGGCTTGGTATTAATAATATTTTTCTATGGAATAAGGCTGCAATCTCTGTATATTTCAATAAGATTTTTTCTACTGATAAGAACTTATGGTCTCAATGGATTAATCAAAATCTTATTGGTAAGAGGAATTTTTGGACTATGACACTACCACAAAATTGTAGTTGGAGTTGGAGATGTATACTTAAACTTAGGGAAACTTTCATTCCTTTAATACAATGTAATTATGTATTGATTAAAGGAATTTCCTTCTGGCACTCTCCTTGGGCTAAACAGGGACTGATCTTAAGTACCTTAGTTGATTATAATCTGAGAAGGAGTTTTGGAATTTCAGAAGAGGCTAGAGTAGATGAATTTATACATGATGATTGTATAGTTTTACCTTATTCCAGCTCCTTTCAACTAAGAAATCTGTGGAATCTCATTACCAATAATCCATTTATATTTAGTGAAAATGCTCTAATCTGGTCAGGGAAGGGTAAAAATCATTCTATTAGGCTTGTTTATAACTATCTTTGTCAAAATGTATCTGAGTTCCCCTGGCATTCAAGAATTTGGAAAACTGGATGTACTGCAAAAGAAAATTTGTTGTTGTGGAAAGTGATGGCAAATGCTTTGAATACTAAGGATAAGCTTTGTAGGATGGGTATTATTTCAGAGGATTTATGTGTTGTTTGCAAATCAGAATCTGAAACAAATACTCATTTATTTTTTGAATGTCCTTTTGTTTATCAAATATGGTATAGGCTTTTATCTAATGGTGGTTTTTATAAGCCTTCAACTGTTAGTTCTATTGAATGGTTTAATGTATTCAAAGCAACTAGATGGAAGACTCGTACTACTAGACTTTTGCTAAAGCTTCTTAAGAGATTGTTATATGTTGTCTGGTCAGAAAGAAATAATAGGATTTTTGGTAATGGAAGCAAGAATTCTTCTTAGCTGTATAATATGATTCATGGCAATATATTTGAAATTTTTTGTTCAAAAGGATTGTTGACATTTGTTTTTATTGGTTGTCTGATATCTTCTGTAAATATTTGAAGTCTGAAGTTGGCAAGGAAGCTTGAATATGATCTCCCTGCAAATCAGCTCAAGTCTTATATGAAGTCATTCGCTACATCATGTGATAAATATAATAAGTTTAGTTACAATACTTCCTAGTTCATTCAGTTTTTGTTTCTAATTGTTTGTTTTCTAAAGTTGTGGGTTTGGTTGTATTATCTGCATTGTATCTTGTCAAGATATTGACTGTGTGAGTTGTTTCTGCTTGTAATGATATATTAGTCAATAAAATGAGTTTATGCTCTTGCCTTTCAAAAACATATATGTCATAGGACAATAAAATGAGCATCAGAGATAATCATGAGCGTCAAATATTAACAGCAATGTTACAGAAACATCAAAAACAACATAAACATAAATTAATGTTTTAATAAGATAAAATGGGCATAAGCAATGTCACAGAAGCTTATTATTGGTATTGACAACATTCTTCTTAATGGTGGTCAATCGTCGTCCGAGCTTGCTTTGGTTGTGGGAGAGTGTGGCAAGTTCTTGCTTCGAAGTAAAATCACCATGAATCTCATGGATCTTGTTATATTCTTCTTCTTCTACTTAATAGGGAGGTTGTGTTGAGGAAGAGGCAATGTTAGCATCCCGGGGTTGTGGAATCCCTTGATCTCTATTGGTTGCCCTTTGTTGAAAACTTATGGTTTCTTGAGCTTGCGGGCGTTTGGAAATATTCATAAGACTTGGAGTCTTGGAATTGAGTTCGGCAATAGTTATGAAATTGGCATCGGGTAAGCCGACTCCAAAATTTTGAATAATATGCGTTACATAAGCTCCGTAGTGAATGGTCTCATAGTTTCGCTTATGGTTGACGGTGAGGAACTCGTTAAGGAAAAATTTAGCCCAATTTACCTCTTGAGAAGAGTAAATAGCATAGAGATCTTGGAAATCTCTCTTATGAACTTTCTCATAACTCCCGGTATGAGTTTAAAAAGACCGAATAAGAGCGTGAAATAGAATATGTGCCTTTGGCCGTAAGGCTACGGATTTAGAATTGTCAAGTCATCGGATGGGAGACCTCATCTCGATTATACATATCGACTTCTATATCATCGATATCTACTCCATCCAATGGATAGCGAAGGATATGGCCAAGTCTTTGAAATGGAAGATAGATTTTGACGCCGCAACCTAAGTTCCATATGCAATTGTCTTTATTCATTAGATCTTGTTGATCCATGTTCATATTTGCGAAGAACATTTTAATTAGAAGAGGATAAATTTTAACATTTTTCAAGTTATACCCAATTAAGGAATCGATGTCATTAGCTTCAATGATTTCTCAAATGGTACAACCGTTAAAATCAGGAAACTTGATAGAGGACCCTTCAAAGATTCAGGAGCTTTTCATAGAATTGAATTTTGTAACAGCGGTTTCATTATGGAGCCAAGATCAGATTGACTTTCCTAAGGTCCAGCAGTGGATTCACTTGCTCTTTTGTTTTGGGGAGCCATTGATTCAAATGGAGTTTGAGGAAAGAATTTGATTTTTGAAAATGGAGGTTATGGTTTCTTTTTTCTGAAAGGAGGTTGTAAGGGTAATGGGTAAATGAAAAAGAAGAGAGGGTTATGTAGTTGGTTGTTGAAAAGGTGCTTGGGGAATTGTGCAAAGGTATTTAAAAACAAAAATAATATGAAACAGTTGATTGAAATGAAGTTACCAGTCGGCTGATATGCAGGTTTGACTAACCCGCAACTTTTCAGTGCAAAATGAGGCAATTTAGTCGACTGATTATATGGGTTTGGTCGACTGACTACTGAAGCAAATTCAAAAATATATGAAGATCCAGTCGACTAAAATTATTGTCCAGTCGACTGAGTTATAGGGAAAATAGGCCGCAAGTTTTTAGTTCAAAAGTAGGGGTTTGTAGTCGACTGTGATGTTAGATTCAGTCGACTGTGGTGTTAGATTCATTCGACTGAATCCGGGGACTATTTTTTTCAGATGAATATTCAATCGACTGGGTTGCCTACTTCAGTCGACTGAAACTGTTGATATTTCTCAATTTAGCTTTACTTAAAGTTTTTCTTTAATAAATTATTCAATATAAATATACTTATTAGTTTTGTAAATTATAATCTATCATTAAAAAAATTATTATTTAATATAAAAAATACAAGGCATACAAATTTTAACAATAAACAAAAAGGCTTAATTTTTGGGAGTTTTTGAGTCATCTGAAGCAGTCCAATCATTGTAATTTCTTGTAAAGGATGAATAGGTGATCGCATATTACTACGTTCCCAAGAATTTGGCAATACCTGAGGATGTTGAGGGCTTTGTTCCCAAGAGTTTGGTGGCATTTGAGGACGTTGCAAAGATGATTGATGCATGCAATTCTTTGAGGACGTTGCGGAGATGGTTGATGCACACATTGCTTTGAGGATGATCCGCAAATCCTCAAAGCGAATTGTTCTAGGAAGGTCAAGCGTTTTGCATTCACTTTTTGCTCATAGTACATCTCAGGTTGAAGTTCTAAAGTTTCTCTTTGCTAATGATGTATGTTATCAATCTTTTCTTTAGTTGATGGAGAGCCAAAATCTAAGTTACATTTAGCTCTTTTCCTTTTGGTGTATACCCAGTGTGATGTTTTGGTGAAGGTGTAATCTTGACTGGGATATACGCTGGAGTTGAGTTGTTTGAATTGTTTGATGATTCAGTGGTTGAAGTGCTAAAAACTATAGCAAATTTTTTGGATCCTTCTTGAGATGCCATTGTGGAGAATGTGTGAATATGTAAAAATGGTTGAGCTAAAATTCTTTAATATGATTGAAATGGTGAGTTTGATAAAAGAGAAACGAAGCCTATATTTTTTGTATACTTGTTTTAGGTTTATACAATTTGAGGTACAGAACATCTGGATATTCTTAACCAAGAAAAATAAGAGGTAGGAAAGCTGAGGATTAATGGCCAGTCAAATAATTAGAGGTAAAGTATGTTATCAAAACAAGAAACATCATGGCAAATCGAAATAGCATACAACTACCTCTCAAGAGACCTGGGTTCGAGTCCCAGAAGCTCCATTTTAAAAAAAAATATTTGCAAAAAATTTATAAACAAAATTTTATTATAATTCATGTAACTATATAATTCCTCGTTCTAGTCATAATTTAATATTTATATTTTCGGTTAATGATTTAGTAAATATATTGGTTATTTGGTTTTCTAAAGGTACAAAATCTAATGATATATTTCCTTTTTCTATATTATCATGAAGAAAATGATGTCTAATATCTATATGTTTAGTTCTAAAATAATTTATTGGATTTTTGATAAATTTATCACATTTGTATTATCGCAATAAATTGCTGATTTAGAAAGGCTTATTCCAATATTTTCTAGTGTTCGCTACATGTAGATTACTTGAGCCCATGCCAAAGCGTAGAGATATATTCCGCTTCACATGTCGAAAGTGAAACATAATTTTGTTTCTTAATAAACCAAGACACTAAAGATCATCCAATAAAATGACAAGTACAACTAGCACTCTTTCGATCCGTTCGACATCCTCAAAAATCACCATTACTATAAGATAGTAATTCAAAAGGACATTCTTTTGGATAAAAGAGACCGTGGTTTTTAGTCTTTCTTTAGTATCGCGAAATTCGCTTCACTGCCTGTAAATGTGATTCTTTGGGATTTGCTTGAAATTGTGCAGACAAGCATACACTCATTATTATATCTGGTCGATTAGCAGCTAAATAGAGTAATGAACCAATCATACTACGATATAGTTTTTTGTCAACACTTTTGCCATTTTCATCTTTATCAAGATGCATTGTAGTACTCATAGGAGTAGGTTTAAAAGAAGTGTTTTTCATACCAAATCGTTTAATGAGATTATTAAAATATTTTCCTGATTAATAAAAATTCCATTATTTAGTTATTTAATTTGTAAACTAAGAAAATATGAAAGTTCTACATGTGAGACATCTCAAATTCTGTTGTTATAATATTTGAAAATTTTTGACATAAATTTTCATTGGTTGAACCAAAAAATAATGTCATCTACATATATCTGTATTATTAAAATATCATTTTTATCTTGTTTTATAAACAATGTTTGATCTACTTTTCCAATTTTAAAATCAGAATTAATTAAATAATTTTTAAGATGGTCATACCAAGCACGAAGTGCCTGTAAACCGTATAAAACTTTTTCAAATTTATAAGCAAGATCTGGATATTTTCCATGTGTAAATGAAGGTGGTTGTTCTACATATACATTTTCTTTTATAAAACCATTTTAAAAAGCACTTTTTACATCCATTTGAGTATCAAATTATTAAAACATGCATAAGCTAATAAAATACGCATAGCTTTTAGACGAGCTACAGGTCTAAATGTTTCATCATAGTCTATTCCTTCTACTTGATTATAACCTTGAGTAACTAGCCCAGCTTTATTTCAAATAATATTTCCTTGCTCATCGGTCTTATTTTTGTAAACTCATTTTGTACCGATAACAGCTTGATTATTTGGTCTAGAAACTAAGTCCCAAACGTCATTACATTCAAATTGATTTAATTCATCTTGCATGGCTATAATCCAATGATCACCATTGAGGCTTCTTTAGCATTTTAAGGTTCAATATTTGAAAGAAAAGCTATGTGACCCATTTGATTTAGTTGATTTCAGTTCTTCCGTTAGTATTTACTTCTCCAATGATATTTTCAACAGGATGATTTCTTAGAAGTCTTGGGGGTGTTCTAATTCCATTATTATTTAGTAAATTGTTGTCTATATTATTTTCAATATTTTCAAAACCATCTTCTGATTTATTTGATTTAGAAGTAATTTCTTCGTCTTCAAATTTATGATTAAATTTCAAATTTTCATCGAATGACACATTAAGTGTTTCTTCGATAATATTAGTTCTTTTATTGTAAATTCTGTAAGCTTTGCTTCATTCCGAATATCCAATGAATATCCTTCATCAGATATTGGATCGAATTTACCAAGTTTATCTTTTGTATTTAATAGAAAACATTTTGAACCAAAAACTTTAAAATATGATATGTTGGGTTTTCTTCCATTAAAAAGCTCATATGTGGTATTTTTGTTAATGGACTAATGGAAACTCTATTTAAAACATAACAAGCAGTTGCAGCGCTTCTGCCTAAAAACATGTGGTAAAGTTCTTCCATTTAATAAAGTTCTTGCACATTCTTGAAGTGTTTTATTTTTTCTTTCTATTACTCCATTTTTGTTGTGGAGTTCTAGGAAATGAAAATTTCCGAACAATTCCTTTCTTATTACAATAATTTTCAAAAGATTGATTTTCGAATTCACCACCGTGATCGCTCCGAATGTTTTTAATTTTTTAATTTTTGATATTTTGAATTCTTTTAGCAAATATTTTAAAAAAATTCAAAAGTATCACTTTTATTTTTCAAAAATATTGTCCAAGTAAATCTTGAATTAAAAATCATCTACTATTACAAAGACATATCTATTATGGTTTATAGATTGGACTTAAGTTGGTCCGAAAATATCCAAATGTAATAGCTCAAGTGGTTGTAATGTAGAAACTATTTTTTGATTTAAAAGACGATTTTGTTAATTTTCCTAATTGACAAGCATCACAAATACTTTTTACTCTAAAATTCGTTTTTGATAAACCTTTAACTAAATTATTCTTACATAATTTGTTATTGCTTTAAAACTTATATGGCAAAATATTTTCTATCATAACTACGGATCGTTCTCTTTGGCTACTAGACACATATCTGTATTATGATTAACTCTCATATTTAATATGTAAATATTTCTCACTCTGGTTCCTTGAAATATAAGATTATTATGTTGATCAAATATGTTGCATTTATTTTGAAAAAGTTATATTAAAACCTCTATCACAAAGTTGACTTATACTGAGCAAATTATGTTTTAAATTCTTAACTAGTTAAACATTTGTAATAAGAGGGAACTTAGATGTACCGTCATTGCTCACACCACCTTTGTCGATGGCACATCCTTTGGAATTATCTTCAAATGTGGCAGATCCTCCATCTGAGTAGATAATGTTAATTAGCATATCTTTATTTCATGTCATATGTTTTGAGCGATCACTGTCAAGTATCAACTTTCCTCTTTTCTTGGTTGGTACCTGCAAAAAAAATATAGAAATGACGTTGGTACCCACTTTTTATTACGGTCCTAAGAGTTAGATCTTAGGAAGTCAAACCCAAGAGGGTTTAGAATTCCCTTTATATGTAAAATCTTTATTTTTATGAACTGAATTTACAAAAGATTTAATATACTTATTCCTGATTAAATTATTATTAGTTTTTG
Source organism: Allium cepa (assembly GCA_030765085.1). Taxonomy (NCBI): domain Eukaryota; kingdom Viridiplantae; phylum Streptophyta; class Magnoliopsida; order Asparagales; family Amaryllidaceae; genus Allium; species Allium cepa. The sequence continues at coordinate 662,299,577 of CM060928.1, read as the reverse complement.
GTACCCAAATCTTTATAGTTTTGTGTTGCTAATTTCATTCTTTTTAGTGAAAATCTTTGGTTTTGGTTTTGGTTTTGGTTTTGCTTTTACAAAATTCTTATGTAAACTGAAATTTTTATATGATGGGTTATTTTTCTTTGAACTAGTTTATGAAGAATTTGTGAATCCTAACCCCTTTTTATTTGAAGTACTTTCAGAATTACTGATAAATTCAGAATGATTTTCTCTTCCTTTATTAAAATTAGATACATTTTTAATAATATTCTCTAACTCAGTTTTGAGACTGGTATTTTTCAATTCAAGAATTTTGACATTTGATTTTAAATCATGATTTTTTGAAACTAAAGTATATTCTTTTCTTTTTGCACTTCTATTTCATTTGATAGCATAGTGAATTGAGAAGAAATGTTAGAATAGGATTCTTGAGTTTTAACAAGTTCTTCTTCCAAGATTTTCTTTTCATCTCTAAGCATGTCAACTTCTATTTCGTTTATGTTTAATTTTTCTAGAAAATCTTTATACTTTGTTTTAACTTCTTTTATTTTACGCAATAGCTCTAAGTTTATTTCTGTTAAATCATCAAAAGTAGGATCACTTGCATTGTTAGTCGAAGCCATAAAATAGACGTTCGCTTTTTCAGAATCACTATTTGTGTCACTATTTGATGATGAAGACAATTCTGAATCATCCCATGTAACATAGAATGCTTGCTTCTTTTTGTAGTTGTCCTTTTATTCTTTAATTTTTCTTTCTTCTTGTCATGATAATCTTTCTTCATGCGGCCTTTCTTATGACATTCATAACATTCGAGATTTGAAACCAATGGTTTATTGGAGTTGTCGCTCCTGTTGTTTACACATTTCTTGTTCTTTTTGAATTTCAAATTTTTTTGGAGTTCTTTGCTTAGTGTCATGTCATCTTCATCTGAATCAAAATCTTGTTTTCCGCTTGGAAAGTAATATTATTCTTACCTTGGGCTTGATTTGGCTTTACCTATAAATTAACTTCATATGACATGAGATTTCCTATTAATTCTTAAGGTTTGAAGGTAGAAATGTCATTAGCTTCTTCAATAGTTAAGACTTCTCGTTCCCATTCATCCGCTAAAGAGTTCAAAATTTTTGAGACAATATGAAAATCAAAATATTTTTCTCCTAGTGCGAATGATGAATGTCTTGGAATCTAGAATGCATGTCATTTATAGTTTCGTCTGGTCTCATTCTAAAATTTTGAAACTAAATTTTGAGAATAGAAATCTTGCTACGCTTAACTTTGTTATTTCCTTCATGTGTGACTTTAAAAGTTCTTCAAATTTAAGAAGCAGTTGTACACGTGCTAATTCTATTAAATTCATTATTATCTAAGGCATAAAATAGCATATTCATGGCTTTTGCATTTGATGTAGCGTCGAAATTCTGTGTATTTGACCACTCTGTATATGGTGTAGCAGGTATAGTGTATTCATTTTGAGTGATATTCCAAGTGTCATATCCATTTGCTTACATAATAATTCTCATTCAAGCTGACCAATAATTGTTATTCAAACCGTTAAATAATTGGTGGTCATGAAGTGGATTGACCTTCAACAAAACTTGTGTTAGTGCTATTTTCGTTATTAACCAAATATCAAATAACTATGTCATGGTTATATGATGGCCTTGCTCTGATACTAAATGAAAGTGCTACTAAGGATCCTAATATGGAATATTATTTAAATTATATACTAGTGCGGAATATAAATAAAACGTAAATGGTAAAGTAAATGGCACCAAGGATTTTTATACTAGTTCAAACTTCCTGTTCTATGTCCAGTCCCACACTCCTTCTGGAATTTAACTATCAACCCTCTCTTAACCTGGCGGAATAGGTATTACACCTCCTGAGCAACCGAACATGACTTCTACTGCCTGGACAACTGAATAAGACTTCTACTACCTAAGCGACCAAACAGGTCTTCAACAATACAGAGAATTTTCTTAACTGATTGTGCTCTTTTAATAGCATGGATAAGCCTTTAGAGTACACCCTTCCTATATTCTTGTCCTTTGTGGTATATAGTGTTATTCGTGAAGATTGGGAGTTAATTTAATCACAAATGAATTTCTTCTTGAATGTGCAAGTGATTAGAACAAGAATTTGCGCGGAAATGGCAGAATGATTAGATAATAAGTATAAGAGAATAGAATCATAAATTAGATGATTAAAACAAATGAATTGAAGGATATGTATAGTGTTTAAGTGTTGCAACTCATCGTGAAAAGTTGTGATCAAAAGATACAGAAAAAACTCTTCAATCAAGGGTTCTTTCTGGTCGATGAAAGGAAGTGACCGTTCAAAAAATAACCGTTATGCATTTTCAATCGATTGAACAAAAGATTTAATCTTAAAAAATTCAAATTAAAAGGAGATATGTCAAAAAGACATACAATTCAGTCGATTGAGTAGGCAGTCAGTCGACTTAACATTAAAATACACTATGCGCGTGCACAAATATTCAGTCAACTGAACTACCTGTTTCAGTCGGCTGAATGCCTTGTTTACCGACATTTTGAAATTCTTTGGAAATATTTTTGTGTGAACTTGTAGTACTTGTGTATAACATGATTTGAAAACAATTTTAAGTACTTATGTGTGTGCATATACCACCTAGGAGAGATTTCAACAAAAATCAACTATTTGACTAGACTATAGACAAACCATAAACAGTTATTGGAACTTTTATCTGAATTTTTAGTCTGCAATCTATTGTCTAATAGAATAGCATCTTTTTCTACAAATATAGTTAGTTCGCATACTATTTAATTGCATAGTTGTCACGATCAAAATATCAAAATACAAGGTTCTAACAGGAGTTTGGTATATTATATTATTATTCCGCTGCATCATTTGTGGTATATTTGTTGATTGTACTCTGATTATGTGACAAAAATTATGTAATCAAATGTATATTGCAAAACAGCTTCATGAAATTTTATTTGATTATTATATTTTGTCATTCATTGCGTGATTCTGTTTTTTGCTTTCCTTCTTCTGTCTTATTTTTTATCTACCCCATTGATAATCTACCCTTTTGAATGGCTTGAGTTAGACATATGTGGTTCATTATCAATTTAGATCGTCAAAAAAGGTGGGTCATCATAGTAGCGGTGGTTGCTGGCGATGTTGGAGGTTGGTCGTGATGGGGCGTCAAGGCAGCAAGGATGTGAGATTCATGTGATGATTGAGATGTTGTAAGGCAACAGTTAAAGGTGGAACAACGATGGTAATGGAAGTATAGGACTTCGCTCAATACTTCGATGGGTTTCTATACTCATAACTATATCTATATCCACTTGTGTATATATGCACACATACCTCAATTATTGGTTGAACTATTTTTTTAGAATATTGGTTTGGGATTGATTGTTGTATGGATTGTGGTTGATTGTGTTGGTTAGAAGTGTCAATTTACAAATGAAACTCTATCCGTTTGTGAGTTGATTTAAATATTTATTTGTATGTTGAAGTGTGTATTTTATGGATGACCGGAGTTTGGCAGAGCTTGACTCGGGTCAAATTACACACACACATGCACACGCACTTATAAGGATGTTTAGTTGATGTTATTGTGGGGACCATGATTTCATGTTTAGATATTTATTTATTTCTAAAAAAGATGTTCGAAAAGCTTTTAAAGGTTATTTAAGGGTTTTAAAATTTTATCGAAAGTATTCGAGAAATATTTTACTACATTTTATTTCATTTAGCTATTTGCAAATATATTTTTAATTATATAAATATAAATACAGTTTTCTTTTGGTTATAAACCCCTTCAAAAAATTATATTATAATATATTATAGTTTGGAATTGTTTTAAGGGAAAACATAATATATTGCTACTTTATGAAGAAAATTATTAAGGTAACAATATTATTTTAAGTGATTTTTATTTTATTATAAAGATTCTTTAAATATTTGAAAGAGTTTTCAAACCTTGAAAAAAAATAGAATTCATTTTATGAGATAATTAAATTGATCTTGGATATGTTTTGAATAATATTTTGTATTTAAAATAGAATTTTCGTACGGGAATCTCTATATGTTACATTTAGCTATTAAAGTGATTTCGAATGTTTATGTGTATATAAACAAGGATTTGAAAGTAAATTATAATGTTTAAAATCATTATATATGATATTATATAAATGGGGTGGAATTATTTAATATAAATGAATGTTTTCCTAGTTTTATTAGTTTTAGAATATAATAATTTATTAAAGAAAAGTGTTACTTAAAATTATTAATATATTGAAAAGAAAGTTTATATTTGGTTTTTAAAAGTGAAAAATATGAAATATTTCTTGATTAATATTTTAGGTATTTTAAAGTTCATTTCCCTAATAATATGATTATTTATGAAATATTAAGGTGTTATATATATGTATTTAAATATTCGATTTAATTATTTAAAGAGAGATTCTATTGAACTTTATTATTTCATTTCTGAATTAAATTAGGATTATTATGTATGATTTCTATGTTTTTTTCTCATATTTCTATATTTATTTCGATATCATGAATGATTCATCATTGATATTGATTTGATTTGTGATTTTGATATGATATAAGATGACATCCTTCTTTATGATTCCATGATATTTAATTCTGTATGATGAGAAATCTAGATAAGTGGAGTTATAGTACCGTTTAGGATAGGGCATTCGGTAATATTTCTTCAGTTATTCTTTGGACTCATTATATAGAATATTGTAGTGATTAAGTGAAGTTTATAAGCAGTGAATAAATGTTTAACTGTCACATGGTGGCATGGGATGCTATAGTGATATTTATTCGGTTATTCACTGTAAGTAGACAACCCTTACGTGCTAGGGATTTGTAGGGAGGCTCGCTGTAATGAGTCATGCGTATTATCATTTTTTTCCAATCATATATAGCCATGTGTCGGCAATAGTATCAAGCTGTGTGGCAGAGGTATTTAATGAGCCATGTGTTGACATTTATGAGTAGATATGTGCTAGCTATGTAGTGTAGATACTATATGTCTATCCATCTTGTCCTGCTTTCTTTATGTTTTGAAAGTGAACCAGATTGGCCAATATCCACCCTGGCGGCCTGATTGCGATGATTATGCCTCAAATTCATGACATCTTTATATATATTGTTGTTTGCCTTTACCGTATGTCTGTGCCTCTGTGTTACCAAGACCAGTAGTCGTTTACCTATAGGAACAATGTGTCGGGTCGTAATCACTGCATAGCATAGTCTTGTAGTGTGTTTATGACATGCGGTGGATATTGTCATAATATCGAGGGGGATAACCGATAACTGTAGGAGCAGTGTCACGCAGACACATGTGAGGCTCCTGGAGCAAGTAGACGTGTTGTCGATCTCCCCACTAGTTCTGATGTGTGGTGGCTAGTCATTTACTATTTATATTCCTACCTATGACTGTGTCTAGGGTATAGTTAATCCCCACATCTTACCTCTATATGATTGATGGGAAGACGATCTATTCTTTTCAAGCAAACGGCCTATTCTTTTCAGACAGATGGCCTCAAGTAGATGACATGCTCATCATTAATTTTGCTTAAGCATTGCCATATGCTAGCACAAACCTTTTTATTGATTTTCTAATTCTGATGATGATTTCTAGATATGATGATTCACCCAATTTATACCGATTCTATGATTTATTGGTTAATGTGACTTTATATGGGTGACGACATCTTTGTACATGCTTTAATGGATGCTATCCATATTATAGATGATTTGATATAGTGTTGCTGTTATCATTTCGTTCATATACTTTTCATCTACATAAATATGTGTATAACCTCTATATTTAGATATAGTTCAACCAGTGTGTTATTTACGCAATACTCGGTTCAGTTCAAGACATTTCAAGGCCAAGGGACAGTGAGACTAGCTTGTATTTTCGGTGTAGAGGATATTAGGATGTAGTATTATTATATATTATTAGGTATTGTATTATTTCATGTATATATATATATTCTAATGTTGTATATTGAACATACCTTATATATTTATGTATTATATATTATCCTTACGATTGATTTTGTAATCTTTGATATTTCTGTATAATGTGTATCGTTCTATCCTAGAGGAACATGTCTTTATTGCTTTGTGCCTATACTATGTGCATTTAGGTGAGTTATTTATTCGATGTATAAATACATATCGGTGTTATCCCAAGGTAATATTCTTGTGTGCACCCCATATAGCCTCATTCTCCGTATTATCTTATAATATTACTCTATAGTACTCTTGAATAGTATGGGTACAGAGATAGGGTGTTTATAATTTAGTATCAGAGCCAGATTCAGAACAATATATCATATATAAGAGACATGAGTCAAGACCTTGGATGAGACTTAGAGTCCCTGTCCCTTTGGATGAGTTGGATAGGCACTCTATATTAAAGGAATGTAAGGAGTATACTATGACTACTAGGATGATCATTTAGGGAAGTACTTGTTATTTACTTAGCCAAGCTAGCCAGCTTTAAAGTCGGTCGTTCACTTATATAACTAACCATTATGAACATGTGCAACACAAACGCCAGAGCAACTAAATAAAAAGAAAATGAGTAAGGCAGAAGCACTTATACTACTAGAAGACAAGGGCATGAGTCCTCGCTATCACTACTATGATCATTAGATATAGTCCCTATAACATGCATTCACCTAGAAAAAAGTGAAGCCAGTTAGGTATAAAGAACCAAGGACAGTAGTAATTCTTATTTTTCCTACTATATGTATATTATCCCTATCAGTTTTGTGTGCTAATCTTCGTGTGAAATTTAAGGTATTGTTGGAGGTAGTGAAATAAAGAGTTGTTAGCCAGACCAGTAGTGTTAGAATTGGTTTTGGTAAAACCTCTATGTGGCTTTGAGTAGAGTAGCTTGATCCAGTAAAGATCAGAGTGCATAGTGGAAGCTGAAGGCATTTGTTTGTTTGTTTGATGTGTTTTTGGTCTTATTAATTTTTATTTTCGATTAGCCTAGTCTAGGATATGGGAATTGAGTAAGAATTATCACTTAAATTATTATTTTTTATAAAACCTACCTAAATCTAGACGGAGCCAAATAGTGATAGAAGCCAGCGGTTTATCTAAATAAGAACCGCTAGGGGATAATAAAATATGTTTAAATAATAATAATATCAATAAAATATAAATAAAAATGTGGAATGAAAAAAATTAAATTAATAGAATGCTTGATGGATATTATGGATGTGCGATGATTTTTTTATGTTATTGGTGGCTGAATTGAATGCATATACGAATTTCGAAACTTAATATTTTATTTCAAACAATTATAAGATTTAGCAAAATAGGAATAATATTTTATATAATGATTGAAAATAATTTAGTAGTTGTTTTGATGTTATTTTGTCCGTAGAGTGATTTCAGAATTTTGGTCGATACGCATAATCAACGTTGCCGATAGGGATTTCTAAATGCTTATACAAGGTAGTCTAACATGATATTTTGGAAATGGTAAAAGAAATACTTTATTTATGATTGTACATTATTTTATAAAGTAATATATTGTTTTAGCAAGGTGAATATTATTTTTCTAGATTAATATTTTAAAAAAACGTATGCAGCTATTGGATGTTAGCGCGAAGTTGAGATCATGGGCGAGGCAGTATTTATATAAAATCCTACATAGTCAACATTGCAGACATTGGGCGAAACGAATCGCTAAAATTTATGGTGCAGTAATGTTGTATAGATTAATATGAATTAAATTACAGATTATTATACTTAAATATAAATGTTTTTTAAGATTTTATTAAAAGAATTTTCCAATGAAATATGTGTATGTGTTTGTGTATGTATGTGTGTGGATATATAACAAATTTTTTTTCACTTGAGTATAAAATTTTCTAAATATATATACATATACATATATGGAAAAAAATAAGAGCAATGTTTTGAAAATAATAACGTGCTTTGAAAAAATGTAAAGATTTTTGAAGTGTTGTCATTTGATGAAAAGTATATTATTATTTGGCAGTGCAAAAAAAAGGTTTGAAAAAAAGGAAACGAAGTAACTTTATAATTTCCTAAGGCGAGGAGGATTCATAAGAAATGCGAAGAATCAAAATTTCAGGTTTTAAAATTTTGAAACTGTATGTATATGTTGACCAAAGTCTTCAAATGATGTAAAATTATATCAATGATAATTTGAAAGGAAACTCTTTTTTATTTTTTTATTTAGTATGAAATAATTGATTTTCGGAAAACAAATTTTAATAATATGATATTTTGGAAAAAAAGAGAGAAGAAGATAAGAATGAAGTTTAGAAATTTCATTTTTAAGTGTCGTACGAAAATGATCATAACTTTTGATTTTAATATCCGATTTAGATGATTTTCTTTCATTTAAAAAATATTTTGGTATGAAACAACTTTCATGTTCGTCACTTTTTAAAAATTTTAAATTTATTAATGTTGAAGTTAGTTTACATTTTTATACAAAAATCTGGCTATGGTATCTAATTTTTAGAATGACAACACCTAAGTGTTTCAGCTGTAACTTTTGAATGGTTCATTCGATTTTGACGATCTTACACTTTTTGGAAAGCTAAAAACCTAAGCAATAACTTTTATTTTAAGAGTTTTTCCAAATTATGTAATTTTTAGCCTAAATAAGCATTTTTGCTAAGTGGGCATGCATGCATGTTCAAAATCTGTTATGTTTATGTATATTTAGAAAATCCTTCATAAATCGATTTGTAATTCATAATTTTGCAATGTGAAAGTTGTTTTGAAAAGTTAATTTACAACGGAACAATTCACTCTTAAGGATCATTATTTATTTAGTCGTATTGACCTTCAAAATTTAGTTAGAAAGAGTTTAAAAATAAAAGTGATGTTGTTTTTACATTTACAAATGCATACTTACTATATTTCATCATATGCCACTAATATTTAAACTTAAGATGAGCACAGGTACCAATGAAGCATAATTGGACTAACTGGCATTGTTGACTTACTTTTTCTTGCATAAAAGTATTAATAGCTCACCTAAATGCTAATGAAAAGCTATGTTTATACAATATATCGATATACGTTATGGTATTATATTGTTTCCCCATGTTTTGAAATGCCCCGTGTTGGGATGTATATATATTGTGATATTTTTGTCTTTAATTTTTTGGAACGCGCTTCGTACAAAGGAGAATCTGCTAAAAATATCAAAAATCCAAAACATAAACAATTTCACAAATTTTTTATCGAATGTCAAAATAATAAGTCGTTGAATTGATCTATTTAAATGGTAGCATACGATAAGAGAAATTAGAAAAAGAGCCACATAGGGGATTGAGTAGTTGAGTTTGATAGAAGATCATAGATACAAAGAAAGTCAGGGTATGAGTTGCCTAATGTCTCCCTATAAGGAACTATGAGGATGCAAATTTTATAAAAGGACGTCTGTAATAACCCTGATTTCTACGTCATAAATAAATGAAATAAAAATGTTTGAATTTGATTTGTAATAATTAATATTTTGTAAATAAATTTATAGTTTATTAAATTCTATTTAAAAAGAGATTTTTTTAATAGAGTGAATTAAATTAATAATCCTTTTTGGATAATATATTGGAATCGAATAAAAAAATTTAATTAATTATAAATTTTAATAGTGTAAATAATTTTTATATAATTTATATAGTTGGAAAATAAATTTATTCTGTAATAATGCAATGATAATTAAATAAAAACAAGCAAGTATAGAATTGAATAGAATTATCCAATTATTGAAATGTATCTTGAAAAATTAAGTAAAAATTAATTTGAATTGAACTGAGATAAATTTACAAATAAATCAGAAGAGTGGTAAAACAAAAGAAAAGGATAAGATTTGTTAATTAGAGCTAGCCTTAATAAACAAGCCCAAACACAAAACTAAGACCATTTAATCACATTCTTTTCTCTACCTTTCTAGAGAATTTCCTTCCTTCACAAATTCAAGCCGTAAACCCGCATTTCCCCCTAATTCCCAATTTGCGCCTTAACAAATTCATGGTTTCACATTTTAAATAAAATATATGAGCGTGGTCATGCTCCTTCTTTGCATTGGGCTTCGATGACACTATAGGGGGAAACGCTTGACTCGACGATGGAGTGTGAAAAAGGGAGCCTCGACCTAGCTGTTGATGTTGGAATGCATGCACGATGGGGAGAGAGGCATGTGTTCAAGTGTCGGCCTGACACGACGGCATCAATAGAGGGAATAACGGTTGGTGACGATTGCTGAGACATGGGTAAAATGGGTGCGTGCGTTCGAAATGGTAGTCATAGTGATGGTTGCCGACAATGTTAGAGGCTGAATGCGATGCAGGACAAGACAGCAACATTGTGAGATTTGGGTGATGATTGTGATGTTGTAAGGCAGCAATTGAAGTTGGAACAAGGATGGTAAAGAATTTATAGGACTTCGCTCAATACTTCGGTGAGTTTTCATACTTACAACTATATCCATAACTTGTTGCATGTATGTACATATATATTTCGATTATTGGTTGAATTGTTTGTGTGGATGTTGGTTGATTGTGTTGGTTGAAAGTGTCATCTGCATACGAAACTCTGCCCATTTGCGAATTGAATTAAATATTTATTTGTATGTTGGTGGGTGAATTTTATGGATGACCGGAGTTTGAAAGATCTCGACTCAGATATATATATAAATACGATGTTTAGTTGATATTATTATGGAGTAATTTTACTCCATAATTTTATAATTAGATATTTATTTATTGTTTAAAAAGATGTTTGAAAAGCTTTGAAAGATTATTTAAGCGTTTTAAAACTTTATTATAAGTATTTTACAAATATTTTACTAAAATTTATTCAATTTAGTTATTTTTAAATTTACAATATATTTTTAATTATATAAATATAATAGGAAAATGGGCATAGGGAAGAAGTTGTAAGAAAATTTAGTCTCGGGAACAAGAAGTTTGTTTTTTAGTCTGAAGGACACTTTTTAGTGTGAACAGAAAATTGTCTTTTAGTTTGAAGGACACTTTTTAGTGCGAACAGAGAATGATAATTGCAACAATCATTCTGTGATTTACACTAAAAATTGTCTTTCATCCTAAAAAACAAACTTCTTATCACTGAAACTAAAATTTTCTATAACTTTTTCCTTGAGCCTAAAAACCCCTAAATATAAATATAGTTGTCTTTTGGTTAAAGAACCTCTTTAGAAAGTTTTATTATAATATATTATAGTTTGGAATTGTCTTAAAGGAAACTATAATATACTGTTATTTTATGAAGAATGTTTTAAGATATTAATATTATTTAAGTGATTTTTATTTTATTATAAAGGTTCTTTAAATGTTTTTTAAAGGGATTCCAAACCTTGAAAATAAATAGAATTCATTTTATGAGATAATTAAATTGATTTTGGATATGTTTTGAATAATATTTATTTTGGATGTTTATAATATATTTTAAAACAGATTTTCCATATAATTATCTTTGTAAGTTACATTTAGTTGTTAATGTGAATACGAATGTTTAACAAGGATTTGAAAGTAAATTATAATGTTTAAAATATTTATATATGTTATTATATGAATGATGTGAAATTATTTTATAGAAATGAACGTTTTACTAGTTTTATTAGTTTTAGAATATAAAAATTGATCAAAGAAATTTTTCACTTAAAATTATTAATTTATTGAAAAGAAAGTTTATATTTGGTTTTAGTAAATTACTTAAATGTGAAAAATGTGAAATATTTCTTGGTTAATATTTTAAGTATTTCAAAATGTATTTCCTAAATAATAAGATTATTTAAGAATTATTAAAGTGTTATACATATATATTTGAGCAATCGATTTAATTATTTAAAGAAAGATTTAGTTGAACTTTGTTATTACTTAATTTCTGAATTAAATTGGGATTTTTATGTTTGTGATCTCTGCATTTTTTTTATTTCTCATTCCCTTTACTGATTTCGATACCATGAATGATTCACCATTGATATTGATTTGATTTATGATTTTGATTTGATACGGTGATGTTATCCTTCTTTATGATTTTGTGATATTTAATTTTGCATGACGAGAAATCTGAATGAATAAAGTTATAATACCGTTTGGGATGGGGCATTCGGTAATACTTCTATGGCTATTCTTTGGACTCGTTATATAGAATATTATTGTGATCGAGTGGAGTTTATAAGAAGTGAATAAACGTTTGAGTATCATACGATGGTATGGTATGTCATTGTGATATTTATCTTGTTATCCACTATAAGTAGATGACACTTGCGTGATGGGGATTTGTGATGAGGCTCGCTGCGGAGGGTCATGTGTATTGCCATGTGTCGGTAATCATATATAGTCGTGTGTTGGCAATAGTATCAAGCTGTGTGGCAATGATATAAAGAGCCATGTGTTGGTATTTATGAGAAGCTATGTGTTAGCTATCGAGTGTAGATACTATGTGTCTATCTATCTTGTCTAGCTTCTTTTATGTTTCGAAAGTGAACCAGATTGGCCAGTATCCACCCTGGCTGCCTGATCGTAGTGATTGCGCCTTGGATCCATGATACCTTTATATATAATAATGTGTTCCTTTACTTCATATGTTTGTCCCTGTATCACCAAGGCCAGCAGTCGGATTTAGATATAGTTCGACCCATGTGTTATTTACGTAATACTCAGGTCAGTCCGAGACATTTTTGATTCAGCAAATAGTAAGACCAGCTTGTATTTTGGCATAAAGGAGAATGGGATGTAGTATTATTGTATGTTATCTAAGTATTCTATGATTTCATGCATGCATATTGTAGTTTTGTATGTTGGACATACCTTATATATTTATGTAGTATATATTATCACTGTGGTTGATTCTTTGATTTCTTATATTTTTATATATTGTGTATTGTTCTTTCCTAGAGGCACATGTGTTTATTGTTTTGTGCAATACTATGTATGTTTAGATGAGTTATTTATTCGATGTTTTGATACACACCAATGTTAGCCCAAGCGAATATTCACATGCGTACCCCATATAGTCTCATTCTCTGTATTATCTTACAGTATTACTTTGTAGTACTCTTGGATAGTATGGATATAGAGGTGGGGTGTTTACATAATCCATCTTTGAGAGGCATTTCTTTGGGCCATGTACCTACCGGGGCTATTTTGAGAGCTGGGTTGAAATGGCGCTGCTGAATTTAATTGGAAAGAAGGAACCTAAGAAGGCAGAGGTGAAGATAGTTTAGCTAGACTACCACAGAAGTGGAATGGGAGCTTAAATCAAGATAAGAAAGCCAAAATACGAGGGTAAGAAGTGCCAAGGCAAGGGGCATTTAGAAGGACGAGTATAATGAAGATCAAATGCTACAACTGCCAAATTGGACACATGAAGAGAGAGTGTTTAAAATACGCCTAAGACTTCTACCGATGTGGTTCCAACATATGCACTTGAAACTATTCCTACCTTGAGCACTGCTCCAGCAATGGATAAGGGAAAGAATGTCATTATAGAACATGTGTTAACTCTTTCTTATTTATCTATTCGTACTTTATTTTACACAGGAGCATCACACTCATTCATTTTGAGTAAACTAGTTGAAATTAGTATGGTTACACTTATAGTAGTATCAAACCATCAAGGAGGGTTGATTCATTTATCCATGATTTGTAAGGGTTTGAAGTTACATATTTTGTGTGTCAAATTCGATTGCAATGATTTGTTAGGATTATCTAGGTATGTTTTAATTTTGCAAGTGGGCTTGATGTTTATGTATGGAGCAGTACTAGATTGTGATAAGAAGGTTATTCGGTTATGTACTTGTAGTGAGCGTAGCCTTGAGGTTTACTGCGATCCCAAGAGTTTAGTTATGTTGAGTTACCTACATTCTTTAGGCTTGTCACATGATTAGATAGCTTTGATACCATTAGTTTGTAACTACGTAAATGTCTTTCTCGAAGTTTATGGTCTTCCTTCCTATAGGTAGATCGAATTTCGAAATTATCTTGAAGATAATGCTAGACTTGTTGGCTTACCCCTTAGGCATATGGCTCTTAGAGAAAGATGTGGGATAAATAAGAAAGTAAATGAATTATTAGAGAAGATCTTTATTCAGAGAAGTATTTTATGGTGGGGAGCACCAATCATTTTTTCTACCAAAGCAGATGGAAGTTTAAGGTTTTGCATCAGTCATTGAAAATTGAATAATTTAATTAAGAAGAATCATTATCTACCACTTCATAAAGACGTTCTCTTTGATCCGTTAGTTAAAGAAAATGTACTTTCTCAACTTGACTTGGCTATTAGATTCCATCAGCTGCAAGTGACCAAGGATAGCATTTGGAAAACTACTATTTGTACATCCGATGGAATTAATGAGTGGATAGTCATGCTATCTGGACTAAACAATCATCAAAATATTTCGTTGACCTTATGAGTCGAGTTTCTATAGTGTTGCTAAAATAAGTTCATGGTGGTATCTGTTGATTACATACTTGTCTATTCGAGAAGCGAGGAAGAGCACGTGTTTCATTTATGAGAAGTGCTCAACACCCTTCGTAGGCATAAGCTAAAGGTGAAATTTTCCAAATGTCACTTTTGGTGCAAGGAGCTTCACTTTTTAGAGCATGTTGTCTTCGAGCATGGACTAGCAACCGATTCTAGAAAAGTTGCTACAATACAGGAGATAAGAAGTTTCATTGATTTAGTTGGCTATTGTAGGAAGTTCATTAAGGACTTCACTAAAAAATTTGCACTGTTGACACGCCAAGCCTAAAAAATAGTTTTCTCATGGAACTCAAAATGCGAAGACGCTTTTATTAAGCAGAAGGAGTTGTTGACTATTGCGTCTATTTTAGCACTTTCCGATGGTTCAAATGTTTTTGCAGTATATAACGATGCTTGTGGTACAGGACTAGGCATGATCTTGATGTAGAAGGGTAGAGTTGTTTGTTATGTTAGTCGACAATTGAAGGTTCATGCGAGAAACTACCCAACCCACGGTCTTGAGTTAGTGGTTGTTGTCTTCTCCTTCGAATCATGGAGGCATTAAATTTCAGGGTAGCAGTTTAAGCTATTTACAGATCATAAGTTTGTGAAGTATTTATTCTCCTAAAAGGATTTAAATTTAAAGTGGTTGAGGTGAATGGATTTCTTGGTGTCGTATGATTTTAGTATATTATACACTCCAGATAAGACCAATGTCATAGTCGATGACTTGAGTATGAAGCATGTTATGTTGAGTCCTACGTTTTCGGAATGGAAGCAATTGGATTTCATGTCCACATTTGATTTCTGACCTTCATCATACATTACACCAAGATTATTGGCATCTTTAGATGTCCAGTCTTCACTTATGGACTATATTGGTCTAAGTCAGAAGCAAGACCAAGATTTGTCTTATATTTTTGAGAAGATGAACAAAGGGGAGCATTCGAGTCTTTAGATTTGATATTCCATTAATTCGGAAGGAAGGTTGTGAAGAAATGGTAGATTGTGTCCCTCTTGTAACGAAGTTGGTAGACATGGTACTAGCAGAGTCCCATCGTTCTAGGATGATTATTCATCTCAGTGGTGACAAAACGTATCGTGATATAAATAGAGTCTGTAATGGCCTAGTATGAAGAGGCATGTAGCGGAGTATTTTTCTAAGCGTGTGACTTGTTAGAGGGTAAAGGTGGAGCAAAAGATGCCTAATAGATTATTACAGTCATTGGATATTCCACAGTGGAAATAAGAAAGTATCTCGATGGAATTTGTTCATGGGATACCTAGGAGTAGAAAGGGGAATGAGATTATTCTGGTCATAGTCGATCGATTGACTAACTGCACTCATATTATTCCAATAAAGAGTACGAGGACAGGTGCATCTACAATGACCTTATATTTGAGAGAGATAGTTTGGTTGCATGGAGTTCCTTCTAGCATTATCAGTGATGGAGATCAGCATTTCACCAGTGAGTTTTGGAGGTGTCTTTAGGAGGCCTTGGGAACCGAATTAAATTTGAGTACTACATATCACCTATAAACGGATGGACAGACTGAGAGGGTGAATCGGGTATTTTAGGATTTTCTATGGATGTGTATTATAAATTTTGGAGGTTTTCAAGAGGATTGCTTACCATTGATGTAGTTTGTATATAACAATAGCTACATACAAGTATTAGGATGGCACCGTTTGAGGCATTGTATGGGAGGCCATGTTGATAACTTGTTAGTAAGACACTACAGATAGAATTATTCTTAGACCAGATATGATAAGGGAGACTTAAAAGGAAGTAGGCCTTATCCACAAAAGGATGAAGATCGCCTAAGATAGGAAGAAGTCATATATCGATAAGAGATGCACGGTGTTAGAGTTTGTGGTAAATGACATGGTCATTATGAAGGTCCCACCACTTTGACATGTTGTAAGGCTTGGTGGTTCGAGAAAGTTAGCACCAAGGTTTGTAAGGCCTTTTCTGATCATGGAGTGAGGGTGGAAGTTAGCTTATGGAGTGGAGCTTCCTTAAAAGTTGGTGGGACAATATTTTTCATGTGTCGCACTAGAGGAAGTGTCTACATGATTCAAGCCGGGTCAGTGGGAAGAAGTTGAATTGGAGAGAGAGTCACTTGTTCATCACGAATCTACCCATATTGTGGAGCATGAGATAAAGTGATTTTGTACCAAAGTAATCGGACCGATTAGAGTCCACTAGGGAGACGACTAAGGTGAGAGTACGTGGGAGCCCGAGGAGAAGATTCGAGCCACCTATCTAGAGCCCGTTTTTGGTATGTTTTCATTTAAGTTAGTATATTTGCTAGTTCACATAGTATTTAGCTTAGCATATCTCATAGGCAGGAGAGATTGGAAGCCAGGCATGATTATGAACGTGCCGCTAGGGCATGTTTTGGATTGTGGTTGCTAATGGATGAATTTTATTAATAAATGTTGCACATATGGTTGACATGTATCACATTATCCATTTATTTTATTAGTTATATGCATAATGGTTGTTGCATTTATGCATGTGTATTAAATGATTGCTCGTTCATATAGAATTGCAAGTATAGGGTGTTGCATACATTTTGGAAATATGGCATAAGCATTTGCATTTTACGAGGTCGATTAGTTCAGAAGAGCGCCTAATTTTACCTTACCTATAGGTTCATATGCATTCCATACAATATGTACATATGGCATTAGAATTTTGAATCTAAGGATAATGTTTGCAAATGGTTGATGGTTAAGTAGATGGTTGTAGATATTGGTTGTATAAGCGAATTATGTTTTCCGCCTTTGGAGATCTTGCGAAACAAATCCTTTTAGAGGGAGAGGAGAATGTAACGCCCTGGAAATTGTAATAATAAATAAAAATATTGATAAAGGTAAAAATGTAATTTTACATAAAAGGATAGAATAGTAAATTTTCACAAACATTGGAACTAGGTCACGGGACCAATTCCATTGCGTCTAGAATGTCGTTACAGATTGAAAACATTTATAACTTAATAAGTTTGATGAAACAGATCAGAAACAGCAGAAATAGGACCCAGTTGCATTTCCATAATTTATGATTTTAGAATTTGACCTAAAATCTTAAATTTCACCTATAAATAGATGCATAAGCCTCTTTCCTTCTCACTCCAAACTCTAGCCGCCGCTTCTTAAATAAATTCTTCATGTTCTCCTTCTTCAAATAAAATTCCAATTCAAGAATAAAAATAAAGTAAATCAGATAGAAAGAGAAAAGAGAATTAGAGAAAGGAGAACCCAAGAATCAAAACTAAGAAACTTAATGGGAAGAAGTATCAATAAAAAAAGAAGGAAAACTATAAGGGTGAGTGGGTTTATCTACGAAATGAGTATGATAGAGATAGTAGCTGATTTTCATTTATATACCTTCTCAGTAATAAAAATATGATTTTTATTCTTGAATCTATGGATTTATTTTAAAAGTGTAAATTTAAAATGATTTGGAAAACCCAAATTTATAGGTCTAATTTTGTATGTAACATATTTAGGATGATTTTGACAAATGATAAATAAATTGGACTGACACTACCCTTAATCTTATATATTTGATTTATATGGTGAATTTGAAGTGATTTTTGATAGATAAAAATAATTAAACGTATCCTTTGGAATTTATTAGATTTGATCAAATTTACATTGAAATATAAGCAACGATTAATTTATGTATACGTAGATAATTCCTTGAAATATATATATATATATATATATACATACATATATTGATTTAAAAATATAGTTGGAATAAATCACTTGAAGCAGGATATAAACAAATAGAAATTATATCAAAAACACTTGTTAAACTGAACCTTTCATCTATACTCAAATCGGCGCAAAAGATGAAAAACAAATAAATAAATAAATAAATTTATCAAATCTGGAAAATGCAAACTAAACATCTGAAAATGTAATCGGATGTCTAAATACACTTCGAGACGTCTAGATCTCAATAATTACATAATAGAGAAGAAATAGTTCGAATCTGACCTGATTTAGACATCTAAACCCATATTCAAACGTCCGAAATCAAAATCGGATCTCTGAATAAGGTACCATATGTGTGAATGCTTGTAAGAAAATTTATGCATAGGGAATCAATGCTTGTAAGAAAATTTATGCATAGGGAATCAGACTTCCGAGATGAAAATTTAGACGTCTGAATGGTTTCAACAATACAAGGTTGAACCTGGACCTGATGCAGACCAAACAAGGTGAATATAGGGACTTGTCCACACTTTCTCGATTTTAGGAGGTTTACTTAGCTGCATGGAGAGGGCAACATGCAATATCGTTTCTACACTGGATGACGTGCCTAGGTTCACAGTATAGCAGACGTAACATGGAACTTGACTATGCATGAGATAGAAGTGCAACTAGAATCTCCTATTATTACTGGGGCACATCTTGTTATGTGTTAAATATGTAGGAAGCAAGGAAGGGAGATGGAGGCATCCACAATAATAAGGCTATATTGGCAACTTTGGACCAATGGAGAAATCATTATAGTGATTCCTTTAGCTTTAGGTTGAATGATAAAGAGAATATGACACTTTTATCATTGAGAATGTAACACTAAGCAGCCATAAATCGTCGAGGTATTATACTCGGTGTGAGCCTAGGCATTGTAATGTTCGCTCGGTATGTAAGTACGATATTCATGAATCGCCACTAAGAATATCAACTCAATTTTAGTTAGGAAATTATTTATTGGGACCATATGTTAGGAACTGACCTAGAGTTATTAGTTGTTTAACCCTCGGTTGGAACCTTTGTGGGTTATTTATGAATGTAGGTGCAAAAAGAATTCACCCACTGATTTGCAAAGTAACCAAACCTTTATATGTAATACACAAGTATAAAAAGAAGTCCTCGATTTGTATAGGATATGAATGAAATTTAATTGCTTATCAACATCATACCACTAGTGATATAATTCACTCACCAGACATTGTCTGGCCCCCTCTATTTCTTCCTTTTATTACATATTCCATGAGGACGGTGCAGTGAGGCGATTTGATCAAGGTGCGAGGAGAAGATGACATGACATTTGAGATATGTCTATTTAGAGTCTTTCTTTATGTACCTGTCAGGAAGGCTCTTATTATGGTGTTATCTTTGTTGGCACCGGACAAGTCAGAAGTGGGTGAAATTGGTAGATTTCTACAAAAATTCTATTTTGGATCTATTAGGCCTATGAAGTCTAAAAGTATATTAGATCTAATCTAATAAAGTTTTAAATAAAATCTTAATTTATTAATATGGTTAAAAAGAAGTTTAAATTTATCATATAAGTAGTTTACGTAGTTAATGTGTATGTAAGTGCAACATATAAGTAGTGTAAAGCTGGGATTTACACCGCAAATGAATATATTCGCCCTTTCGTATATGCCTTTGTTGTCCATGCTATTATTTTAAAAACATGTAAATAACAGTAAAATATGTATATATATATATATAAAGTCTACTTACACTTGTATATAATATATTAAAAAGTATACTAGTAGACAAAAGTTAATTTATATTTATAACTAATAAAGTAAAGGTATCCCTATGGACAATTATGTAATTTGTATATCTAACTCAATAACCAATCTTATTCGAACTAAAAGGTATTTTCTTTCTGGTATAAACTAGTATAATGTGTTATATTAATCAATTAATTTATCTAAAAAGTATATCTAATAGAAAATCCATAAATTGTATGTTTTGTGATGGTAGTTACAAAGTGTTGTAATCCTGAGTAATTTATCACAATGAAAATAAATATACCATTTAAAATGTTTCTAGTCAAGATGCATCGAGACCGAATATCGATGTACCCCATTAAGACTAGAGTACGTAATGCTCTTGAATTGTTGGGCCGTGTATTACTCATGACTTCTGGGACACCTAGGGGTTACGTACTGATAGTTATTGGATAACTATGGAACGACTCACTCGGTAGTTTTCTATTGGTTAATATAAATAAGGTCAAACAGAAAATATCATTGTGACCGATCTATACCGTTCTCTCGATTTGAGAATATCGTGGATCCTGAAAGCTCCGTTTTGATTATATTCAAATCATGGATGGCGTTCGTCGAGTGACTACAGTTGGGTCAAGTGGAAGTATCGAAAGTGAAGCACTATTCAAGAGAGGATTCATCTCCTCAGTTATATGGGGCTAGTATCACGATCAACTCAAGTCAACTCAAAGTCAAAGTCTCTATCCAGATCAGTTTGGTTAATAATAATTGTTATTGTTAAACCAATGACTTTGTGTTTGGACAATAGAGTTGAATATGGATGATATTAGAATTTTGACAATTACCAAATTCCATAAGTTCAAAGTTATACAATTTCGACGAAGAGAATTAGTGAAAATAAATGTCACAACTGGGTAACGTCTAATAAAGTAAAATTGGGTTTTACTGAAACTAAGTAAATGGTAAATTTAGCCAAAATGTTATACCACCTGCTAAGTGACGTGTGAACATTAACGTTTGAATAACTCGATGTTAACCGTTGACCAGATTTACACTCGATGAGTCACACAACTGGAATAACGAATTCTCTTTAGACCAAATGATTTGATTAGATTATAATTATTATAAATTAATTAATATCTATGAAATATTAATCATAAAATTTTGAATATGATTTGAGGAATAAATACTATTAAATATATTTATAATAGTTAAAAATATATCGATCGATATGTGACATCGATAAGCAATTAAATTAGATTTAATTAATAATATTTATTTGGGCATAAAAAGTGACACGACCTGACTTTTTTCTCCACAAAAAGTCGTATCATCCTTAAGAAAGAAAGGGATAGAAAAGAAAGAAGAGAAAGAAGAAACAACACAAGAATCTCAACAGCGGAACGAATAAATTATATTAATAACACAAGTATTACATAGTATGCATCAAATATTAGAGTTACACATACTAGACAGTTATAAACACTTGTCTAGTTATTACAACTCAATCACAATACAGAAACACTCAGAGATACCAACACAACGGAAAACTATATAACTATACGCAGAAGCCTCCTGCTCCATTGCTCCTCCACAATTCGTCAAAGCTAACCTGAATCCTAACCTGAATTCCCTTGGCTACTCATAAAAATTTAAGTACCCAAGAGTTAAAGAAAAACAGAAATAACTCCGGGTCAGACATGGGTCTGGTGTGAGTAACAGGTTAAAGTTGCTTAACTTTTGAAAAACCATTGAAAAGAAAAGGTATCACGTAAGACTTCCCACACATAAACAAGGAAAAGTTTTTACCTTACGCTAACCAAAACATTTGATAGGAAATTCGATGATATTATAATAGTGTCTAGGGTTTTCAAGTAAATAAGAAATAGCCGAAATTGTTACATTCATTAAATTCCAGCTACTAGCCACAAAAGTGGGTAATACAATCAAAACCGTTGGCACTTATTGGATTTTGGATTCCATACAACGGCTGGGCTACTGGGGTACCGCCCATCACAGTACGTGGCCTAGATCACCGTACCGAGGATTACTCCCAATCGCCTGCAACACAAAGCCGGACCCATTCCTTACTAAACAGTTCCAAACAAGACCACCCCGCAGTTGTGATCAGCAACCGCACCACTAAGCCGAAAATAAAGGGACCTCTAGACAGGGATAAATCTTGCTCTCAAGTGGGGGCTACCCACGAAGCTTTGCTGCACCTCCCCTGTTTTAGCCATTCCCGGTTGATGAGGCTTGAGGCTACGATTACCTTTATAGGACATAACACTTAGAATGCTCATCGTCCACTTGACGATGTTCTGAAAGCATTCAATCCATACAAGTTCGTTCTGGGTTCGAACGAAACC
Organism: Allium cepa; assembly: GCA_030765085.1. Lineage (NCBI taxonomy): Eukaryota > Viridiplantae > Streptophyta > Magnoliopsida > Asparagales > Amaryllidaceae > Allium > Allium cepa. The sequence continues at coordinate 662,277,207 of CM060928.1, read as the reverse complement.
GAAGGCATTATCTCGTTACACTCGTTTTGGAATCACCCTCAAATTAACGACAATAACCCTTGCACTCTAAATCACCATCTCGAATCTATAAGTACTATTCCGTCAACTCATTACGGAATCACCCACAGAGTTATACTGACGTATAGCCCTTACACCTCGAGTCTTCACTCGCTCCACTTGGATTAACGACCTAATGTTAGTTTGGATAGATGTGGTTTTCGGATTCCAAATATGGAAACCCGATCCCGGTCTCATCGAAATCCAAAGCGTGTCTTTTAAGGCCAAGTTGTTTTAAGTTTAAAACAATTCAATTCATTATCTAAATATACACAAATAGATAATTCATAACACAATAGATAATCAACCTTATCATTATCAACAGATAATTCATATCATTATCAGATAATCTATATTATCATCCAAAAGCAACCAATACATCCATATCACATACACTACTCATCTCATAACTGAGATTACAAACCATACCAGACAATCAATACCAATCATCAAACATAAGCAATGATCTAATGATCACACCATTTATAATTAATTTAAAATGAATTAAATTAATTACTTAATCTTTAATTAATTTAAAATAAATTAAATTAATTATTTCATCATTAAAATCCTGCTTAACTTAACCATCAATTGATTACAAATCAATTTATAAACCACCATCTCAATATTCATTTCAATTAATCCTTATTGATTAACTATCACTAATTACAATAAGTAATTAGCATTTAATTTTAATTACACAAGTTAATTATATTAAACCCTTTGCAAATAATTAACTTGTAATTGCTTAATTAATTAATTAGCTAAAATTAATTACATTAATCATTTATTCATTATTAATTATTCCTTAATTAATCAATTCCAAATTACATAATTAATTAATTAATTAATGATTACATTTAATCAATCTCCCAATATAAATTAATTACATAAGTAATTAATCTTCAATTTAAACAACATATATATTAATCACCTATGATTAATAACCACCCAGTAATTAACTATTTTAATTACTCATCCCATAAATTAATTACTCTTAATTAATTATTTAAATTAATCCCTTGATTAATTTCAAAGTAATTTAAATCCA